>JAQSUU010000083.1:0-4800000 GCA_038087645.1 Saccharum hybrid cultivar R570
CAGACGAAGTTAAAAAATTTATCAGTACTTACCCTGAAAACTTTAGGAAAGGTTGTCTTCCTGTCTTCAACAAGCCGAGCACCAGCATAAAAGCTAGCCGCATATACCCCAAATAGCAAGAAAAAGGAAACTCCAAAACCGATTCCACTTATAATCCCTGTCCTGATTCCTGTTCTTAGGGGACCTTCGCATTTCTTCTTGTACAAATCCATGACCTTCTCTTCAGCTGAGAATGAGGCCACTGTTCTTATGCTGCTTACGGCATCATTAGCCACCTGGCTTGCCTCTTCATACATCATCTGCATTCACAAATAACTAAATGAAGTCTGATGCAATAGACAATAAATCTAAGGCACAGGCAGTTCAGTACAAGAGAACAGACCTTTGCATCTGCACTGAAACCCTGAATAAACTTCATCTGGATCCATCCATTTAGGCCAATGAGTGGTATTAAAGCTAAGATGATGAGGGATAGCTCCCAGTTTGATACAAATGCAATTACCAAACCAGCAACTAATGTCGAAGAGTTTTGCACAACCAATTGAAGCGCGTCTCCCACAAGTCCTCTAACTTTCGCTGCATCAGCTGACAGCCTTGCACCGATTGCTCCACTTGAGTTTTCTGGGTGATCAAACCATTCGACCTCCATATTTACCACCTTCTCAAATGTCATCAACCGGATCCTTCTAATCAACCTGCACCCTGCTATGGAGAAAAGGTACGAACTGACAGGGAGTGACAAGAAGTACACTGCACCAAACACCAAGAACATGGAAGCCCAGAACTGTGAATCCCTCCTTAGGAGATGTGGAGGCTCATAGAATGCTTTTATCACATTTGACAGGAGTATCGCAAAGATTGGGAAGATAACTCCACTGATGACTGAGGCAATGGAACCTAGTATAAGGACTGGGATCTCTGGCTTGTTAAGAGATGCAAGCCGGCTGAGAGGCACTTCCTGTGGCATCTCGTCACACAATTTGTTAGATGAACCATCCTGAATATCAATCCCAAGAGGCATACCGAATGGTACCGAGAATGAATGGTGGCTACTGTTATCACGGGATGACCTCCTGCTAGTTGACTTGTTTATTGACATTTGTTTGCCTGGACGAGTATTGGCATCACCCTTTCGATTGTTCTGCTGGTTTGCTTCCTGTAGCCTTATCAGCTGGCTATAAGCTCCTTCCGGATCTCTTAGAAGCTCATTGTGTGGACCTGGTCCAAAATGTTAAATGGTTAAGCAAAGATCCATTGAGCAATCAAAGACTGGCAAATGATAATTTTGATATTGGTGTTTCGGAATATACCTTTTTCAACTAGTGTTCCTTGATGAATGACAGCAATGGTGTCAGCATTTCGAACAGTGCTCAGACGGTGTGCAACTATGACTGTCGTCCTATTTGTCATGACCCTGTCAAGAGCTTCCTGCACAATCCTTTCAGACTCGGCATCCAGTGCGCTTGTAGCTTCATCCAATAGTAGGATTCGTGGATCTTTCAGAATAGCCCTTGCAATGGCAATTCTTTGCTTCTGTCCACCAGAAAGCTGTGTCCCATGCTCACCAACCGAAGTATCAAAACCCTGTGAAATATCAGAATCAGAAGAGATCTCAATGCATGCTGCATAATTAACCGAGCCACTGAGAAATTAAATTGTATTTTGTTTTTTTTATATTAAAATATAACCAGTAGGGGCACAAGGCCCTCCTGTTTCTTAATTAAAAAACAAAAACAAAAAACCACTGAGAGATGTAAAGCTTGCTGCTTGAACAGCATTCTGACCTGAGGCATTTTATCTATGAATTTGGCAGCATTGGCAAGCTCAGCAGCAGCTCTTATTTCCTGATCCGTCGCGTTGTCTTTGCCATAAGCTATGTTCTCCTTTATGCTGGCAGCAAAAAGGACTGGCTCCTGGCTGACAAGGCCGATTTTACTTCTGATCCACCTTAACTGGAACTCCTTGAGATTCACACCATCTATCAGAACATTGCCAAGCTGAGGGTCGTAGAACCTTTCGATTAGGCTTATGACTGTGGATTTACCACTCCCGCTCTGGCCTACCAATGCGATTGTCATGCCACTAGGTATGGTGAGGGAGAAACCCTTGAATATTTGCTCAGCAGGCCTTGTTGGATAGGAGAAATAGACATCCCTAAACTCAATATCCCCTCGAATGTCGTCCAGCTTCCTTCCTGTGGTGCTGTATGAATCGATTTCTGGTGTTCTGTTGATTGTCTCAAACATTTTGTATGCAGCGGCCTGCCCACCTGCAAACGCTTTCATGCTTGGTGACGCCTGACCTAGAGCCCTGGTGAGTACGGTAAAAGATGTCAGGTACCAGATGAAGCATCAAACATTAACTGAAAAACAGTCAGGATATTAGAGAGAGAGAGAGAGAGAGAGAGAGAGAGAGAGAGGAGGGGCGGGGTGAGGACAGGCAGAAGAACATATATATTCTCAACAGCTGAAACCAATTCGTTTTAGGCTGCACTGTACAATTTTGAGTTGATGTTTTAGGTTCCATGGATGCCATCTATTTTTGTTGAACGAGGAAAGTATTTTGGGTTGGCCTTTTGGGTTCTGTTGAACCTGCCGATAGGAGTTGTCAGTTAGGTACCAATAGGCAATAGGCCAATGTACTACTAACTTGAGAGAGAAGGGACGGGTCCATGAGTGGCTTCCTAATAGTGAACTGGTCAACCTAGTCAAGTCCGTTAAGCAATTTGCCCACGATAACAAGGTGGTTTTATTTCCTGAAAAGACACGTATGGCCACCTAACGCGTCCAAATCATCATAAACATGAAAGCTTTATCTGTTGCAACCACCCTTTGCTGTAACAACTTCTAAGTACAGATGATTAACCAAGTAGTTACATCCATTACCGTTACCTTGATCATGCGCCACCTACCAAATGCAATGGTTTCGGATATTCCCAGGATCACGAAACAAGAAAATGACTGAACTACAGAACCTACTGTTAAACTGGAAGTATAGGAACTGAATATATATTTCATTACGGCTAATGCGGTATGGAGTACAAAGATTACTGAACCATATGCAGCTTAGAAATGAATATTGAACTTACAGAGAACCAGTGAGGACTGCAAAGATCACGTTCATGACCTTGGCTCCGGTGTACCCCTTCTCCAGGATCAGCTTAGCACCATACCAAATCCCCAGCGAGTAGCCGCAGAAGAGGAGCACCATGACCGTGCCCATACCAAGCCCAGTGGCGAGGCCCTCTCGGACGCCGGACTTGTACGCGTTCTTCAAGGACTTGTTGTACTTCTCCACCGCCCGTTTCTCGCCGGTGAAAGACGCAACCTACAGCAGCAGCAGGTTTCGTCAGGCATGGTCACATGGATCTGTTGGGAGCGCTTCAGGGTCTGCGTCTATTGGGGGGATGGATTCGGTTGTGTGCTCACCGTCCTGATGGAACCGATGGTCTGCTCCACAACCACCGACGATTCCGCGTAGGCCGCCTGGCCCAGGGACGCCATCTTGGTCACGACGTTGGACATGACCGCGCCCGCCACGACGAGCGGCGGGATGGTGGCCATCATGACCAGCGTCAGCAGCCAGCCCTGCGCGAAGGCGACGATGAAGCCGCCGAGGAAGGTCACCACCAGCTGGATGAACTTGCCGACCTTCTCGCCCATGGCATCCTGGATCAGCACCGTGTCGCCGGACATCCTGCCCACGACCTCGCCGGTGCTGGTGTACTTGTCGAAGAAGGCGATCTCCTGCCTCAGGATTGTCTTGAGGTACAGATTCCGTATCCGCGCCGCCTGACGCTCACCAGTGATCATCCAGCAGGTCACCTCTGGTCGGATGGCAAACAGTCGAGCAGCCTTAGTCTGCGTGCGCGCTCAGTGTCTGACTCTTGGGGTGTGAGGTGAACTTACGGACGAAGGAGGCGACGGCGGAGGCGATGGCGAGGTAGATGAACTCGAGAGAGACCATGGACACCCGGTTGACGACGTCGTGGATGCTGAGCGCGCCGCCAAAGGCGTCGATGAGGTTGCCGAAGAGCACGGTCATGAAGGGCATCGCGGCGCCGTTGGCCACGGCCCCGAGCGCGCCCAGTAGCATGAGCGCCACGTCGGTGGAGTCCGCGAACGCGAACAGCTTGTGGAACGGCACCCGCGTCGCCGTCGCCGTCGCCTCCGCAGCGCCGCGGGATTCCCCCTTGGCGCCATTGCCCGGGCTCTGACCCGAGGCGCCGGACGTGCCTGCCGCCGCCTGCGAGGAGGCATTCGCCTCGGCGGGTCTCCAGGACTCCGGCATGGCTACCGCCGCCTCTGCGTCGAAGATTGGCGCCTCCGCGCTCACGAATCCCTCCCCCGCGCGAGATTGGGCAGTGCTGCTCGGCGCGGAACGCGCAGTGGGCCTCTGCTCTGCTCGCCCTCGTATGGTTGTTGCCTACCACCACCTCCTAGCTCCTGCATACCAGCAGCAGCGCCTCACTCACCTGCCACGGCCCAATAATTGCACACACATTCAGCAGCGGATTCGTCTCAGTGCCTCACAGCTAGATAGAAGATATAGCAGTAGAATCTGGGGAAGCAAAACAAGCACAAGAACAGGGCAAATCTGAATCTACAATCTCCCTAGCAAACCGATGAGAAGAAAGACAGGGTTTCGGTATCCCACCCGCGGTGGGAGGTAGAGTTTGGATGCGAACTTGCGAAGAAGTGGTTGTATGGCTGGATGGAGAAGGAACAAACCAAGCAGGAAAAAAGTTGGCAGCTTTCGCACTTGCCCGCCGGACGCGGACGCAGAGGCCAGCAGTCCAGCTCCAGCTCCAGCACCCGCACCACCGGGGAAAGAGAAAAGCAAGCTGAAGAGTGGGAGAGAGAGAGAGAACGGCGCGTAGTGATTAAAGCTAGGAGACAGCAGTGGCGCCGCTGCGGTGGTTTTGGTATCCATGGCGGGCGGGTGGGCGGGCGAGCAAGCATATAAAAATGTGGGGAGGCCGAGGCCAAGGCAAGGCTACCACCAAGCACAGCACTACTCACCATGGCAGGGGCACAGGAATAAGCATCCGTGAACCCGTCCGTCTCCGTCTCGCAGTCGCAGTGCTCCCAGTCCCAGCCGAGCCGGTGGTTGTAATTGCTGGCTCGATAGATGGATGCTGGGTTTTTATAGATGTGGGGCTTTCCGTTCACAAATCACATTTCAGCAGATCCCGATCGATGGCGCTGCCGTGCTTTTGTTTATAGTGGGTAGTATTTTTTTTCCCTCTCTATCTCTCAAAGGAGAAGAGAGGGCCAGTCCTGCACGCTGTCAAGAAAGCACCCTGTTCATTGGGTTGGCTATATAGAATAGCCGCTCTTTTTAGAACCTTTATTAGTAATGAGTGGTAGTGGTACACAATAAGTATTAAGTATTAAAGGATGCAAATCCTAACTCTATCTTTGAATAATGTATGGTCATATCTGCATTAAGACGATGATGATTCAGGCAAGCTTACTTTCGAAAAAATGATTCAGGCAAGCTCGTTATTAGCGCAAGACGATGGTTGAGGCTGCAGCATGTACGCACGGATCGAAGAACAGAGATACGGTGGTAATTGCAGCTTGTAGCATGGCGCTGTTCTAGGTTGATGCTACTAGTAGAATACCAGTACTAGTACCGTAGAGTCTATAGATACATAGCCAAGCGCGCGCGGTTAGGCAGTCCGACTGACTGACAGCTGACGCACGCACGCACGTTGTCGTGAGATCACGTGGCTGTGCGGCATCCGCATCTCTCCTTCCACATGTCATGGATGGAGGAACCTTAATGTCCTAATCTCTATATTCGAAGTTTATTAAACTAATGATGCGATATCAGCCGCTATACCCCTGTGTGTTGTGTGCGCATGCGCTCCTGCCGGCACACGGTATACTCGATACGCTGCGAGACGTTTGCATATGGCGCGCACGCAACAGCTAAGGCTTAGGTGTGGGTCAACTGGTTCGTCATGACTCATGAGGGCCTGCGTGCAGCGTGCTCGTGACATTTTGCGAATTTCCGATGCGTTGTCAGCCATAGAACAGTGTTTTGCGAATTTTGCGATGCGTTGTCAGCTATATGTGGTGATAAGACAAGGAAAATGGCTGTCTTCTTAGTGGCATACAAATACCGACGGGATTGCGTTGGCCGTTTGTGATGTTGGAGACTTGGAGTACAATCTATTCAGTAACAGTAACGCCGTGAGCGAGGGGCTGCGAGATACGAGCAATCCAAGTCGGATACACTAGCTACCTGGTATGGAATATATATCCTCTCTGTGCAAATTGTTTGCGCACGCAATGATCCCCATCTAGCGAAATACGGCTCGCGCCTTCCAGGACTCCCGAAAATATCGCCTACCGCACAACACCACAACGCCCGGTGGCCGGTACGGTGGTGTTATTTTTGTCACGGCCGTGAAACGAAACGAAGCTTTATCCAGCGTGGTGGTGGCAACGGCAACGGCAACAGCGACCACAGCCGGTGAATCGAGCGAGTCCCCCGTCCGGCTCCGGCGTACAGTCACGATCGCATCCCGGGCGTAGCAGTAGGCTTGGGTAGAATGAGAATCCTTGTCGGGTCCTCGGACGCGTTTGGCCACTTCCTCCTGCTGCCGCCGCGACCATCCCGTGGTCGTGCTCCTTCCTGGCCCAATGGTTGGGGTGGGGTGGGGGGGGTGGGGGGGGGTCTGTACCAGCGGCACGGCGGTGCGCGGCCCCGCGCTTCAGCGGGGGATGCGCAAGCCACATGATGATGCTATGGCGCGACGCGCGCGCTGCTGCTCGCTGCTCGGTGTGGGTTTGCGGTTTGCCTGCTGCGTGGTTGTTTGGGTTTGGGGTTGGCGTTTTGCTTCGTGGTCACGCACCCGTGGACCCGTGTCTCCCTGCGTCCTCCCCGTCGCGTCGCGCTCGCTTTCCCTTCCACGCGCGGGTCAAAGCCGGGGTTTGGGTTTGGGGTAGGTAGCCGCATGACATGACGCCACCACGGACGACGCTCGCTAACCAGGATTGGAGTCTGGACTCGGGACAACACGACGCCTCCGCCGGTCCGACTTGGACCGCGCGGTGCGGTGCGACTCCCCATCGAACGGGCTTGGCACGGCGGAAGGCGGCACACCCCGGCTGCCACTGCCAGGGAAAAAACAATCGTCCTTCGTCGTCCTCCGCTGCACGGCTGCGCTGGTGGCGTGCAGCCAAGGGTGCGGTAGGCGGCGAACAGAATAGAAAGAAATAGCCCGCCGGGCAGGAGGACGCGGCAGGGCGGTAGATTTTGGGCTTTGACGGCTGACGTGTCTCCCAATAACTAGGCCTCGTTTAGATGCACCCAAAAGTTAGAATTTTTTCACTCTCTCCATCACATCAATTTTTAGCCGCTTGTATGGAGTATTAAATATAGATAAAAAATAACTAATTACACAGTTTAGTTGAAAATTATGAGATGAATCTTTTGAGCCTAGTTGATCCATGATTGGATAATATTTGTCAAATAAGACGAAATTGGTACTATTCATCGGATTGAAATTTTTTGCAATCTAAACGTGGCTCTACTACGACTAGTTTGAGCGCCGCAATGACACCTTCCGAGTTCCGTCTCCTCCCTCCCAGTGCATGCAAGCACTCGTCCCGTGGTGCATACAGTACTACGTATCATCCATCCATCGTTCTCGTTCCTCTTCTTCCTGTTAAACTCTAGGACCGGATAGCAGTAGATCAGCGGGGTAGTACTATGTATTTCGGTTACGAACATCAAGATTATAGTGAAAGAACTACCGGATCCGAGAGGGAGGAGATTGAGGTAGTGCAAACCATCTGTGCGAATGGGTGCGGTGGAGTTCGATCCGGACGCCATCACGAACGTTGATGGCGGCTGCACACGGGCAGCGACGTTCGGGGAAGGGAAGGTCGGTGCAGTGGAGATCGGCGATGACCGAGTGGAGGCGGATGTGCTTTCCGTCGCTCACAGCGCGACCCTCGAGATCGGTTAGGGTTGTAGGTGGGGAATGGCGGCTCTGATGAACCTCGTGACTCAAGCCCCGGCTCCCCACCTCCTTTATATAGCGCTGCGCGACGGGGGCCCACCAGCCATTGTTGGGCTGGGCGCCCCCGATCAGGGCGCAGATCAAGGGAGAAGAGAGATCAACCTTACATTCTCCCCCTTGATCTCACTTATACTTTAACCTTTCATCTTTGACTTCAATGCTTTTAACTTTACTCGTTTCATCATAAATAAGTGCATAGAACATGTTTCATCGTCACGATCAATCGCCGATAGATTTGACAGTTACAATGCACATCTCTGATCTGAAACAGTTACTTTAACTTTTTGGCCCTTTATTATAGTTCAGGAGTCATAGGTTTTCCCTTAAACCCATGCCGGCTACATGTTCTCTGAACACGTTGGGTGGTAAGCTTTTTGTAAGCGGATCTGCGAGCATCTTTTCAGTGCTTATATGCTCAAGATTTATTACTTGATCCCGGACTTTATCCTTCACAACATAATACTTTATGTCAATGTGTTTGGCAGCACCACTTGACCTATTGTTGTGAGCGTACTGTACTGCTGGATCATTATCGCAGTATAACTTTAGTGGTTTATGTATGCTGTCGACCACCTTCAAACCGGGTATGAACTTTTTTAGCCAGTTCACCTGCCCCGTTGCCTCATAACACGCTACAAACTCGGCATACATTGTGGACGATGTAGTGAAGGTTTGTTTCGAGCTTTTCCATGAAATTGATCCTCCTGCGAGAGTGAATACATATCCTGACGTGGTTTTCTATCATCTCCCGCATAATCAGAATCTGAATACCCCACTATCTGGAGAGAATCTGATTTTCTGTACGTCAACATGAGGCCTTTCGTACCTTGCAAATATCGCAAGACTTTCTTTATCAATTTCCAGTGTTCAATTCCTGGATTACTTTGAAATCTGCCAAGCAACCCGGTAACAAAAGCTAAGTCAAGGCGTGTGCACACTTGAGCATATTGTAGGCTTCCGACAGCAGAAGCATATGGAACCACTTTCATTTGATCGAGCTCGTATTGGTTCCTAGGGCATTGAAAATCCCCATATCTGTCGCCCTTGACCATGGGTGCAGGTGAGGCACTACATTTATGCATACTGAATTTCTTTAAAACTTTTTCTATGTATGCCTTTTGTGATAGTCCTAATACCCCTTTACTTCTATCTCGGTGAATCTCTATGCCCAAAACAAATGAAGCTTCACCAAGATCTTTCATATCAAATTTTGAAGATAAAAACTTCTTTGTTTCCAGTAGTAGACTGACATCACTACTAGCGAGTAAGATATCATCTACATACAGGATTAGAAAGATATATCTTCCATTCTTAAACTTTGTATAAACACAATTATCCTCAATATTTTCTTTAAACCCAAAATTCTTTATTGTTCTGTCAAACTTCAAGTACCACTGTCTCGAAGCTTGCTTTAACCCATAAATCGATTTCTTTAAGCGACATCCCATTCGTTCTTTTCCTTCTACGACAAAACCTTTCGGTTGTGCCATATAAATATTTTCCTCCAGATCCCCATTCAGGAATGTCGTTTTTACATCCATCTGATGTAATTCTAAATTATAGTGTGCCACTAATGCCATTATAATTCTGAAGGAATCCTTACATGAGACTGGAGAAAACGTCTCATTGTAATCAATCCCTTCTCTTTGCGTGAAACCTTTTGCCACAAGTCGCGCTTTAAATCTTTCAATATTCCCTTGGGAGTCATGTTTTGTCTTATAGACCCATTTGCAGCCTACTGTCTTAGCTCCTTTAGGAATAGACTCTAAGTCCCAAACTTTGTTGGTACTCATTGACTTTATTTCATCTTCCATGGCCTCAAGCCACTTGGATGAATTATCGCTTCTCATGGCTTCTTCAAATGAAGTGGGATCACCCTCTATTTGAAATTCTTCAGTGTTATACACCTCATAATCATCAGGTATAGCTGATCTTCTAACTCTTTGAGACCTTCTCGGAGCCTCCACATTTGGCACACCTTCTGTTTGAAGCTGTTGTTGCTCCTCCTCATCTGTGGCATCAGTTTGTATAGGTTCCTGAAGGACAGGTTCCTCATCATTGTTTACCGTCACCACAGGAGAATTGACAACAGGTGTTGGCACTATAGTATCTGGCACTGTTGGTGCAACAAGAACAGGTAGTTCAAAGAATGGTTCCTGAATCATCGGAGTGGGCACACAAACCCGCTTCTCCTCAAGAACAATTTCTCGAGCCACCATGCTCTCCCTTATCATTTCATCCTCTAAGATAACAGCGTGTCTTGTTTCTACAAATTTTGTGTATCTATCTGAACAGTAGAAACGAAAAACTTTTGACTTTTCAGGATAGCCAATAAAATGGCAGCTAACTGTTTTGGGATCTAACTTCCTAAAATTTGGGTTAAATACTTTTGCCTCAGCAGGACTCCCCCACACACGCAAGTGTTTTAATGAGGGTTCTCTTCCTGTCCACAACTTATATGGTGTTTTGGGCACCGCTTTACTTGGTACTCTATTTAGAATATGAATGGCGGTTTTTAACGCCTCCATCCATAGACTCAATGGCAAGTCAGAGTAACTCATCATACTACGTACCATATCCATTAAGGTACGGTTGCGCCTTTCACCTACTCCGTTCTGCTGAGGTTCGCCCGGTGTAGAATACTGGGCTACTATGCCATTCTCCTGTAGAAACCTTGCAAAGGGTCCAGGAACTTGGCCATATGGGGTATGTCGACCGTAGTACTCCCCACCACGATCAGACCGGACCACTTTAATCTTTAAATTATGCTGATTTTCAACTTCAGCTTTAAATATTTTAAATTTATCCAACGCTTCATTTCTTTCTTTAATTGGATAAATGTAACCATAACGGGAGTAGTCATCTGTGAATGTTATGAACGAGTCAAAACCATCCACACTTTTCACAGGAAAAGGACCACAGATGTCTGTGTGAATTATTTGTAGAATTCCTGTGCTTCGTTTAGCATCCTTTTTAATTTGCTTTGTGTATTTTCCTTTAATACATTCTCTGCACTGTTTAAAGTCTGAGAACTCTAATGGAGGAAGAATATCATTCTTAACTAGTCTCTCTATTCTCTCCCTCGAAATATGGCCTAAACGACAGTGCCATAATTTCGACGACGCATCTTGAGTTCTTTTTCGTTTTCTATTCGCGTTCACAAACGAGAATACGTTATCATTCGCATCACATACAGAATTCACATTTTCACGAAGTGATAACAAATAAAGATCTTGCTTTTGAAAAGCAAGGCCAACACATTCATTATTACATAATATTTCACATTTGCCATCTCCAAAATGGCAATCAAATCCATCGTTGTCCAAACATGACACACTAATCAAATTTCTTTGTAATGACGGAACAAATAAAACATCTCTTAACAAAAGAATGAATCCATCAGCAAGCTCTAAAGAGACATCGCCAACAGCTTCGACGTCTGCTTGGACTCCATTTGCGACTTTAACGTGCCTTTCGCTTCTTTGCGTAGTTCTCGTCGAACGGAATCCCTGTAAAGAATTAGCAACATGGACAGTTGCTCCTGAGTCAATCCACCAAGTAGATTTCGAATACTGTACATATAGGGATTTATTTATAAACGTAATCATGTTCTCACCTTGCTTTGCCATGATCATCTTTAGGAAATCGGGACAATCTTTCTTGTAATGTCCCGTCTTTTTGCAGTGAAGACAATGATCTTTGTTCACTACAAATTGTTTCTGCTGAGGCTGATGCTGTATGGGAGCCTTGCCCTTTTGCTTTGAGGGAGAGTTGGCATTGGCATTGAAATTCTTTCTTTTGTTATCTTTAATGAAACTGAGAGTGCCACCATTGGCGGCTTTTATCCTCTCTTCCTCTTGTGCACACATCGCCATACAACGTTCTAAATCCCATTTCTCGGGTTGAATGTTGTAGTTGACAACAAAAGTGTCAAACTCTTTTGGTAAAGAAGCAAAAATCAGATGGACAAGAAACTCTTCAGTAAGAACCAGGTCCATTGATTTGAGCTTGTTGTTCAAATATTTCATCTTTGATATGTGCTCTCGAATGCTATTGCCATGTCCACCTCCGGTGTATTTTTCTGTCACCAGCTGCTTGATCAGCTGGGTTGCATATGTCTTTGAAGAGCCATAGAACTGACTCTTTATCCTTTCTAAGTACTCTGTGACAGTGTCACACTCTTGGATTGAGCCCATTATGGTAAGCTCAATCGTGTTCTTTATGACAGCAACACACTTTTGTTGGCATTGACCCACTTTTGCTTTTGTAGGTCATATGCCATCTGTACGGGAGCATGGTCCCTCTCTTTTTTTTGCCATTCAGCATCAGACTCATTGGCCTCCCTCACCGATGCCACAGGTTCACTGGGGCATGGTGTGGTGACCACCCAGTCCACCTCAGCCAAAACAAAGGCGAGGTCAATTTTCTTTTTCCATTCATTGTAGTTGTCACCTTTGAGGGGTGGGATATCTTTGATAAACCCCATCAAAGAGTAACCTCCTGAAAATATAAGTCATATAAAGTGAGAACATAATTATAACATGAATAATTGCATGCTTTAATTCCAACGTTGGTCAAAATTAAAACATACAAAAAAATCATCCTTTTTTACACTAATTCTAGATCACCGTTGGGCAGAAATAGAATTAATGCATGATAAAATCATAATAACATCATAATACTGCTATTAATCAACGTTGGTCAGAATAATAACAATATTATAATCAGTTCAAAATTTATCTATTTTTCAAAATTAAATTCTCCCGTTGGTTCGAATTTAAAAAGAAATAATAACATCAAGTACGCAGCGGAAAACCTTTTAACATAAATATTCCCATAATTATTTTTCCAGAAACATGAAAAATACTGTACTGTTCTCCGAAAATCTGTCGTTGGACAAAAATTGTTCGGAGATCTTACATCAAAAATCAAATCAAAACATTCAAAAAAGCATTAACATTGTTTCTGGAAATAAAAAAAATGAGAAAAACTATTTCTCTTTACATTTTGGCCCAGCCATTCCTGTGGCCCAAAACAGCAATGCGCACTGGCGCGGGCCTCAGTCCAGCGCGTGTTTTGGCCCAGTTAGCCGTCGATCACTCGCGGCCCAGTCGTATTCATTAGGCGCTCGCGGCCCAAACGGCCCACTTGGCCGAGCAGCAGAGTGCGGCCCAGTCGGCCCAGAGAAATCACGCGCGCGTCACCCCCGCGCCTAGGCCGCAACCTGGGCCTGGGCCGGGAAAGTGGCCTGGAGCGTGCGCCCGCCTGGGCTCATTTTGGCCCAAAGCAGCTGAGGATGAATCTGGGGCGTTCATCTGAATCGGACGGTGGAGAGTGATTTTCGCGAGAACAAAAACCACCTCCACAGCCGTCTGAAACCCTAACCCCCTTCATTCTCTCACTCTCCACCAGTAGCCGCAGCTAGCTCTCTCTGCCGACGAGCAAGGCGCACACGCGTTCTCGGCGACCTCCGTTCCTCTTTGCTGCCTTTCTTCTTCTTCCTCCCCACACCGTTGTCCACCGCGGCCAGAGGAGGAAGGACATGTGCACCGTCGCACTCCCTTTCGCCGGTGCGCGCGCTCCCCACACGGTTGAGCGTGGTGCCGTCGAAAAGGGGTGCTGCGGTGCCCCAAACCCGGTTATGTGCCGCTCGGCGTCCACGGTCGTCCGGTGGTGAGCCGGCCATGGAGACGAGCAGGCGGCGTGACGGGGCGGTCGGAGGCCCAGGTAGGCCCCTGTCCCCTCCTCTTTTCTTGTACCCGATTAGGGTTAGGGTTAGGGTTTCATTTCGAATTCTTTTCCGATTTCAGATCGGTTCTTTCTCTCTTTTCTATTCCCCATCTAGGGTTAGGGTTTTTCGTTTCTTTCTTTTCCCCAACAGCTAGATCTACATGCTATGTAGGCGTCTGATACCAATGTTAAACTCTAGGACCGAATAGCAGTAGATCAGCGGGGTAGTACTATGTATTTCGGTTACGAACATCAAGATTCTAGTGAAAGAACTACCGGATCCGAGAGGGAGGAGGAGATTGAGGTAGTGCAAACCATCTGTGGGAATGGGTGCGGTGGAGTTCGATCCGGACGCCATCACGAACGTTGATGGCGGCTGTGCACGGGCAGCGACGTTCGGGGAAGGGAAGGTCGGTGCAGTGGAGATCGGCGATGACCGAGTGGAGGCGGAGGTGCTTCCCGTCGCTCACAGCGCGACCCTCGAGATCGGTTAGGGTTGTAGGTGGGGAACGACGGCTCTGACGAACCTCGTGACTCGAGCCCCGGCTCCCTATCTCCTTTATATAGCGCTGCGCGACGGGGGCCACCAGCCATTGTTGGGCTGGGCGCCCCCGATCAGGGCGCAGATCAAGAGCCTAATGAGCCGTTGGGCTCATTAGAGGAGAGATCACCCTTACACTTCCACCGTCTTTTCGAATGCACAGGAACGCGCCAGGCCGAGAGGCAGAGGCTATACACGCATAATATCCAGCCGTGGCACGAAATTCGACCGCGTGCACGAGGAAAGCGCCACGGAGATGCAGTGCAGGCGCAGACGGAGGCCCACAAGCAAGAGGGAAAGATGGCAAGGCAACTAACCCAACAAAGCCAACCACCGCTTCGTCTCGTTGCTCTTCCTCCTGTTCAGCTCGTACGGGCGGCCATGCTCCTGGATGGATCGTGTCTCTTTCCTTTGAAACTGAGCAACGTTTGGACCAACCACCGATCCAGATGGTACCATGCATGCAGTCGATCCTTTCGGTTTCTGGTACCCGCTTGACTGTAGCCTATTTCTAACTGACCCATGGTGATCGACTGTAGTACAGGTGCAGGACTCGATCTCACCGACACGACTTGCATGCTCCTTGTTTACTTGGCCTATAAAGCCAGATTCTTCGCCCCGGACCCGGAGGATAGGACGCATGGGACGGTTTACATTACATCAGCCTCAGAGTGGGTGGTCAACTAATGAAAAGGTGTACTATTGAAAAAAGAAGTGCATAAAGAGAGTATTCTTTTTTCTTGTAATAAAGTTGCATAATAACATACTTGGAAACGACAATGTAAAATATATATATCAGATATATATATATATATATATATATATATATATATATATATATATATATATATATATATATATATATATATGGTACCCATGCTTTTAAAAATTGGTGGGTGTGCTTGCTTCCCTTTATTGATATATACCATGCATTAAATTCTTGTCATGTTGCTTTAGTAGTATTTTTTAAGATTCTCTATTTAACTATAATGGCAGTGTTTAGATCCAGAGTTGGATGCCCGGATTCGACAAAAGTTGCTATAATGTTCCTTTTGTTTTTTAGTGCAGAAAATTGTCCAAAAATTGATTAATTAGACTCAAAATGTTCATCTCGCAAAGTACAACGAAACTGTACAATTAGTTTTTGATTTCATCTACATTTAGTACTTCATGCATTTGCCGACATTTTGATGTGATGGAGAATCTCCTTTTTGAATAGTAGAATTTGGGGAGGAATTGGGAACTAAACAAGGCCAATATCTCATTTATTTAATTATACTACTGTTGACTATGGTGCAAGCGTGCATAGAGATAATCCAATAATTGTGTAATGCCGTCGGAGAGAAAGGAGAGAGAACATATAGTAACAACTACTCCCTACATGCGTGTAAGGGTTTGTTAGGCGATCCTCCATCTCGCAATTATTTGCGATAGCTCGAGTGTGTACTAGCTACTCTCTCTCCTCTCTCTGTCCCACTGTTTGTTGCTCCCCATCTTGTCTCCGAACTTGCCTCCATCCTCCCAGTTCTTTCGTTGTGCGAAGGTCTGATGGGCCAGCTAGCTAAATCATCCCCTGCATGCAAAAGTCGTCGTTGCACGCCTGAAAAGTCCATGCATGCACGCGTGCCTTTCATCAGGAACAGAAATCCACTCCAACTGGACCGTATACATACGTGTATATCTTCTCAGATTCAAGTCGTTTCCGTTCAATTCCATTTTGTGATTTAATTTGCTCCCGGCCCGCCGCTGGAAGAAGAAAATATCAAAGTTGCTTTGACTCTGCTGACGCTCGGCTGCGACCTTATCCGTCCGTCCCACACGTCCATGTCATGAAACTTGGACGGGATGGAGTGGTTCGCACATGATATTTCTCTCTCTATATAATTTATATATATATGATGCATGGTTGTGCAATGATAAGGAAGTCGATGCCAATGCCAATTAAACCAATCTCCTACTTCCTACCCCGGTCAATGATGCTCGACTTGTGTACGTACGTAGACCACACACGAAATCATATTTTCGTCAAATCTGACGAGACACCAGGAGCAGTGCACACATTTACTAAGCTGACGCGATGGTTAGGTACGTGACGGCCGGGCGTGTCAGCGGCAACTCAGGCACGGCCAGCGGGCGGGCGGCGGCGTGGCATGTGCGCCGCGCACATACCACGTGACCGATCGTCGACGACGAGCCTTATCGTCTCTCACCCATCCAAACCCAACGCGTCCACCCGATGAGAACTCCAAATTATCGAACGTACGTGTGCGCGCGGCAACAACAGAAAAAAAAAAGGAGACCGCTTGCTTTTCGATTTGGAGCAGGAGCGAAACGGCGAAAGCGTGCGTGCGAGCGAGCGATTTTAAAATACGGATCCTGCTCCGAATCATCGCATTTCGTGTAGTGGGGGTGCACCGGAAACCCGCCCTTTTCCGAAGCGAACCACCGGAAACTGGCCCTGCCCTGCATCGTGTGGCACCATCATCCCTTGCGCATCATCGCATTTGCATGCGTTCTTCTTTATAGGTGTAGTGTAGTGTAGCACAAGGCCAGGACGGCAGGACCCACGGTTCGGTGCCGATGACAGCGGGTCCGTGAAAGCATGAGGGACCCACGTGCCATAGGGATGCAAGGAAACAAGGAGGCCGGAGCGGAGCGCAAAGGTGGTGTGCGTGTGCCTGTGCGCATGTGATGAGAGGCCACTTGCGAAGCAGCCGCCGCACATGCTGTGCTGCTGGACCCCCCGGAACCGTGAAAAACATAATGCGTCGCGTTTGGGCTCGTTTTTATGCCGCAGAAGGGAAACGGCAGTGAAAAAGGGAGGTTATTGGCCTTGCAAGTTGCAACAGATGACCAGTCGCGCACCCAAGCCGAACCCAACCATCAGGATAAGGTTATCTTAACCTGCTCTTCCACTATTTCTCATTATTTTTTTTCGCTTTCCTCTTACTGTTACAGTGGAGGGCGGCCGACAGATAGAGTGTCTAAATTCGAAGTTCAGACAGTAGTGATCATATCTGCGCGCTGAAGTAATTGATGAGGTCAATGCGGAGAGTGCCTGCTGCCTTTTCTCTTTTTGTTCGACTATCACGTGCGTTTGTAAACAAATCTTAGCTAAGCTGGGGGCCTACAGGGCACTCATAACAAGTTTAAGTGTCTATAGCACCACTTCTTTCTGGTTTTTACTGAGCATATGTGGGGAAGACACATGATGGAATGACACAGAAAAGCAAACAATTTACATATTTCATAACACGCATAAGTACTTTTTTTTTCTACATCATGCGCCTTCTTACTCCATCGCTTGGCTTCTTATTAAGCACTCTAGTAAGCTCAGACCTACACCCTGGAACCGTCGTCTCCACTAGACTCTCGCAAGCTTCCCAGCCTCCTTTACCATCTACTCCCTCCATCTCAAATTATAAGTCTTTCCAAGAATCTTGGAGAGTCAAAGCATCTCATGTTTGACCAAAATTATAGAAGAAATTATAAATATTTATGACATCAAATATATATACTATGAAAATATAATTAATGAAGAACATAATCATACTTAGTTAGTATCATAAATGTTATTACCTTATCATCTAAATTTGGTCAAATTTAAGATGCTTTGACTCTCCAAGATTCTTAAAATGACTTATAATTTGGGATGGAGGGAGTACAATCGAACCCCTCCTACCTTTTCCTTTCACCACGTGTCTTGCTTAGTCATTCTTCACTTGATCCTTTCCATTAGGCTTCCATGTATCCATGTGGGTATTATTGTCCATGCTTGCCTATAACAATGCCCACATACATCCTCGTGAGCACTAGGTACAAATGGTTATCTCTTCATGAACATAGACAAATCTAGCAATGGGGCAGATAGGGCTCAAGTCCCCTATCATCTTCGTGACAATGGAGCCCTTCTATACATATTGCCTAACTTCTATAGACATTGAGCTCTAGAGGTTGAACATGACTTGACCCCTCTTCCATTAAATCCTAGATCTGCACTGGTTATGAACCTCCACACCTTGAACCTTATTTTCCCACCCTCTATCTTAACAACTTCTTCTACAGAGAGATAAGGACAAGGCCAGTCTCAGTTGAAGTTTTATCAGAGTTTCATTAGCATTTAATAAGTTATCACATAAGCGCTTTTGGTGATATGGCAACATTTTAATAAGAGAGAGAGAGAGAGAAGAAGTGAGTTTTATGGGGATAAAACTCTCTTGGCATGATTACCAACTCTCTATAAGTCATGAAATTAAATGTCTATAAAACCATGGATCCATTGAGAGTAAGTGTTTCATCCATGTTTCATTTCATTTTAAATGACATGACAGTTTTTGGAAATAACGTCATGAAACTCCCAACTGAGACTGGCCTAGAGGTGTGTCATCTAGAGTATAAGCATTACAAAGCACATGTCACACTAGAATATTATGTGAGAGCATCTTAAAAAATATTACTAAAAGTCATCCCTATAAAGTTGTTGTAGGAGCAGCCCCTAATACATATATATGTGCATTTATAAGCCTTTGCTTTAACTGACTACCAATAGCTATCCCATACAATTCATTTTTTTCTATATTTTTCTTCTAACATGCACATACACTATATTCTAAGTTAACAAGTGGGAATGATGGGATGCTAATAAGGTGTGGGCCTAGTAGAAACAACTTCAAACTGGGTGGTGGTACGGTGGGGGTGAGGTTTGATTTGCTCGGTTTCAAAAGTGTCAGATGACTGGTCTTATAGTTCCTTTTTTCAGGAAATCGGACTATCATTATAATTGAATGTTGGATCCACACTGCTCGTATCATATATTCTAAATGTCGTTGTGAGAAAAAAAAAATTATACTTCCTCTGTTTCAAATTATAAATTGTTTTAATTTTTTTAGATATATAGTTTTACTATATATTTAGACATATGTGTATTTACATGCGTTGCAAAAACTATATAGAAAACGACTTACAATTTAGAACGAAATGAGTGCACATTCGTTCGCACTATTTTGTATGCAAAATTAACCAAACCGTATTGTGCACAGCAAGGACGCAACTGTCAAGTTACATGGACACTCCACTACATATACATGTATCTGCAGCGCTGCCGTAAGCGAAGATATGACATGATCGGTGTCAACCCGGGGTAATGCCGTACGCGTATCGCGCATTCATAGGCTTCTGCTCCTTTGTACACTCCACTACATATACATGTATCTGCAGAGTAAGACGCATCGCGGCCTTGGAAAGGATCGCTCCCAGTGCCCAATCGTGCTGCCGTCCGGAACCCTTAAATTGCTTTTTGACAAAATGAGCACTGACAAGTGACAACGATTATTAGTTTGAATTGGGTGCTCGCGTATTTTTGCTTCCCTAAATTCACCCTAAATTCTACTATGTAAAAAGAAGATTTCTCATCACATCAAAATGTCGGCACATGTATAGAGTACTAAATGTAGATGAAATCAAAAACTAATTACACAGTTTTGTTGTACTTTGCGAGATGAACATTTTGATCCTAATTAATCAATGTTTGGACAATTATTACCAAATAAAAATAAAAAATGAACAGTGATTCGGCACAGTGTTTTGTTCACCGAATCGGTGAACTAAACAAGGCCTGTGTTGAAAAGCTGCAGCTCTGGGTTGCTTTATTAACTTAAAAGTATTCTGCTCTGATCTATTCCAGGGATTTTGTTTACTTCACCTTGATCACATTCATACCTAGCCAGCTCGCATACATATCTCATGGTCTTTCATCAACGCTAGATGGCAACACAGTACTACCGCCGTCCGAAAAGTGCAATTTTAGTTTTCTACCAAGTCAAATTATCTGATTTTGACCAAATATGTATTAAAAAATAATACTATTTGTGATACTAAATAGTTATGACTAGATTCATCATGTAATATATTTTTATAGGATATCTATTTGGAGTTGTAAATATTAATAATGTTTCTTTTATAAATTTAGTGAAACTTAGAAAAAGTTTGACTTGATGATCCAAACCTACAATTGCATTTTCTTTGGAACGATGTACTATAACACATCCAAGGCAGGGATCAGGGACGTCTGAATAGGGACAATCGTAAAATTTTAACAAGCGAGCATTGAAAGGTGCCAAATAAAAGATTTAATCTTATTTAGTAACTACTACCGGTGGCAGTGCTAGGAAATGCTATTGTTGCAACAGCGTGCAACCTCCTCCCTCTCTTTCCTGCGTTTTGCATGTATAATGCTAAAGAAAGGAGTTCTTTAGCATTCTGGGACAAAGCCTCCTCTATATATTCTCCGTTCTCATCTTAGCTTGCTCGAGGTACTGTTTGGTTTGGAGGCGGGACAGTCGTCCCGGTGTTTGGTTTGGAGACACTATAGACAGAATCATCCCCAACAAGGAATATTTCCTCAGATTCAGTGACAAGCTCCAAAAAAATCGGAGGTATGGTTTCGCTCTCTGAAGGCGTCGTCTTCTGTCGTCTCCTACGCGTGGGCTAGAGCTTCACCACAACACTGCTCTTGTGGAGTTCCTACGCGGCGGTGTGGCCCCAGCGTGGCGAAGCTCCTGCACAGTGCAACCCCAGCTTGATAAAGCTCCTGCGCGGTGACGTGGCCCAAACTCGGCAGAGCTCCTACATGGCGGTGCTCTAGCACGATGCGATGCTTGGCGTAGCCTCAGCTCAGCGGAGCTCCAGCGCGGCCCTAGGTTGGCCCCCGCCACGGTGGCTGGGTGAGCTAGAGGCGGGGTGGCCGTGGCCATGGAGGAAAAGGGCTCTGAGCAGGGTCGGTGGTGGGCATGGTGACGGGGTTCGGAGGGGCGGCATCAAGATGATACAGTGGGGAGAGAGCGAGGAAGAAGATGTAGGGTGATTGACACGCGGGCCTCATTTAACGTTTGCCTAACGGATCTAAAACGATCGTATATCCTCTCTCCTTGTCCCTCGTACCAAACACAAGACAAGGATGTTCTCATCCCCTCAACCAAACACGAACATGGATTTATCTTGTCACTGAAAGTTAGAACGGTTCTGTCCCATCCTAGTTTGTCTCTAAACCAAACACAACCACAGAGGACAATTTGAACAATGGTGAGTGAACTGCCCAACACCACCAAGACCAGAGGGAAAATAACTACCACTGTGTCCTTTCACCCATTTCGGAATAACACTGGGGTATGGCTTGAATAAGCACGAAGTAATCAACATAACAAATCAAGGTACAATAGTTGAAGTTTATCTATAGTAAGACGTGGTTTTGACTTGTGTGATCTCCAATGGTAGAATTTTTTGGCCATTAATTGTCTTCTCGCGAGGCATGGTTCCATGGTAATGAGAAAGACATTTTCAAATAAAAACACAAATTGTACTATGTTTTATTCATAATGTCACCTTAATTGTTGTTGGTAAGAGAAAATTATAAAACGATGGAAAGGATTGGGCGAAGCTGATACTACAATGCTTTAGCATAACTGAAAAAGACGCAGCCTGTTGCTGGAGACAAGCTAAGAGAGCGGTTTACTATTATTACCACACCTTGTTTCTCATAGCACTCCTTGATTTGTGATCTAATGAAACTACCTAATAAGTAGTTATAACAGTTTTAAAACTGTATATGCCTCACATCTCCAAGAAAAAAACAACTGATCAATTCAAGTAACGTAATAGGGTTGGAGTCGTCTCTCTCAAGGAATGAATTCAGAGCATGTTCTCGGCCAGTGAGCTAGAATGCATGCTTGAAACATAGGATACTTTGGGTATTAAGTGGGAGCTACGCTGTTAACCCACGCCTAAATAGCCTCCAAAGTGGCAGCGCCACCTAAACTTTTTGGGGGTGTCATTTTCATAATAGTTTTCTCCTTCATCAAATAGTTAGTTTTCAGTTAGCCGCCCGCAACCTTTCTGGTTTCTGTGCTGATGATTATATCTCTCCAACTCCGACGACGACGCACGCGTCTCCAAACCAATGCGGGTGTTAGGCGGAGGAGAAAAGGATGGCCGGCCCTATGCAAGTTGCTGCTGCCTGCTGCACAGCACAGCTCCACTCCACCCGTGAGTCAATGTAGTAGCTTTCCCATCCCTGCATGACTGCATCTGCTGATCCCTCTTATCTCTCTCGCATCGAATGGGAGGACTAATGATAGCAGTCCGTTTGGGGCGTAGCGTGGGTACTTTGTCTATTTTTGTTCAGGTTTCTACTATTTGCAATGTGATGCCTACTGGCATGCACTTTAGTCGCATGTGTTTGGACTGTACTGTATGTGAAGATTAGTCGACCACAGACGGACGGCAGTAGTTTCTTACTTTCTTTGAGCCACTAGACTAGCGGCATGAGCTTTGGTACCGATGAAATGCTGACATCTAGAACAGATGTTTGGATTGTATCTGAAGAGTAGCGAAATCATCATGGGCAAGCAGAGTACTCGTAGAGTGCTGGCCTGAAACTGGAATCATGGAAAGCCATGCCAATCAATCTTTCAATTAGTGTAGATTATTGTTATTGCTGCTGCTGCTGGATGATGATCATTGCGCTACTACTAATGATTATTCCTGCCCTCGGAATGATGAATAAAGCTGCTGCTTTGGCGTGTGCGTGTCTGGAGATAGCAAATCCGAGGTTTTTTTTTTGGCTTCCTCCTGCCCTCAAGACGAATCCGTCCTACTCAATTGTATATTGTGCGTACTACTGTTAGGTTTGTGTAGGAGTAGGACGAAGGGTTTAGTTTGAGGTCCTGACTCCTGCTCTGTCTTCTGAAAATCAGACAAATTTTCATTACAGACCCCTCAGCCGCGGGGATGGAATTACAGCGCTCCAACCTTTCGCGTGTAAGCAGTGCATGGCTTCGTGATGGAATGAAAAATTTGTCGGTGGAGTGGACAATGGAGGCTTGGCTAGCTATTGATTTGAACCGCATGCCCCGTCTTGTTCACTTGAACTTATCAGCCATGGTACAATATTTTTATCTCACAACAAAACAACATCAACCGTAAAACCATCAGCCGAACAGTAGTTTGTGTCATGATCGGCCAGTCCACTCGCAACTTGACCTGAGGTCTTTTGTCACTCATGGATGTGTACAGTGTACCCACGGTGGTCTCCACAACGGCCATGATCCTATATAACTAACATCCGTGGGCAATAACAGCACTTGGTGAGGTTAAACTGACCAAATGAAACGGGAAACAAAACATGGATGAAGACGCTCAACATGCTTTTCTACTGTTGCTCCAAGATTGCAATGCCATACTATTCCGTAAGTAATGTGAATCTATCCATCTTTTCTGGGGGAAGAAAAGAGGCATATGGATTGGTATATGATCAACAGCCTAATGGAGTAGCCTATACAGTATATAATATCTCCGGCGGCTGTCTCGTTCACCCGATCTGATCCAATCCATGACGCTGGTAAGCGACAAGAAGCGGACGATTAGCAGTAACTAATCCGTACGGACGGGGCAATCATCGTTGCACGTCACACGCTGTGCAGGCGTACTGTACTGTATCAGTACTAGGGCTGGTTTAGATGCAAAATTTTTTGTAAAATGGGCATTATAGCTTTTTCGTTGTTATTTGACAAATATTGTCCAATCATGGTCTAATTAGGCTTAAAAAATTCGTCTCGTCCATTTCATCGAAACTGTGTAATTAGTTTTATTTTTTATCTATATTTAATGCTTCATACATGCGTCTAAAGATTCGATGTGACGAGAAATCTACTATTCTTTTGCAAAATTTTCTGGATCTAAACTGGGCCCTAGCTCAGTACCACCCGGCTTCGCTGAGTCAACCGGAATTATTTCAGTCCTTGTCCTGATTAACGTTCGTGTCCATTGTCCACTCTCCATTGGTCTCTCTGATGGGAATGGGATATGGGGAGATGAGAGAGAATGGGAGGCTCCATATTGACCTGAGCTGGTAGTTTGGATGGAGACGGCCACTGGGCATGGCCGTTTGGAGCGGACCTGCCAGTGCCAAGCGGCCGAGGAGTTGATACGGCGTAGCCGCGGAGCGGTGGTCGGCCGTCGACGAGCATCCTCTTTTTGGGCCGGAGCCGCGATCCGTGTCGTCCTGCTCGTCAAAAAGGAAAAAGGAGTTAGGGGCCGGAGCATACTGGGAGCAAACACTGAGAATGCGTAACTCCAACGCTACTCTGATGAAATCAAACCACGCATCATCAGCATCAGCGTTATTCCGCCGCTAAACCTCTCCGGTCTCCCCTCGATCGATCACCCCCGCCATTTTGCAGTGTCACGGCCCGGGTCATCTCTCCGGAAAATTATTTAAAGCTTGTACGTTCTCAGCGAGTCAGACCTTGCGTGACGTGACGACGGTAGGCGTATTTCCAGATGCCCCGGTCCCTCTCCCATTAATGATCTGTCACCGCCTCACCGGACGAAGAGAAGACATCTCTAACAATTCCTCTGCTCCAAATGAAGACGAAGAAACGGTGTCAAATCAGTAGCTATCGAGTAATCCGGGGAAGCATCAGCTTCGAGCGTGGCAACTGTTGGTCCACTGCTCGATCGATCGCCTGCTGAGAGCGAGTCATCATCATCAGTGGATATATATAGATGGAGCTTGACACAGCAGCAACTACTCCCTCTTGCATTTGGTTGGTGGCATGAGCGGCGCCGGCTTAGTGCCTCCTGGAAAATCTTGGCGCCGTGTCCACACACCACAGGGTGCCAGCGCCATGGATGGCGTCGCGCGGCGGCTAGGGGGGCGTTTGGTTGCCTGGATATAGCTCATCCAGGCTCAGCGGATGCAACCTGGCGATGATTGGTAGCCTCAATCGACCATTAGGCCTGGCCCATGTGGTGCAAGATTGCTCTCCCAGCCAGGCTCGACAGATACGAGAAAAATCGGCGTTCCGGCGCGGCCTGGCTCGAGCGAGCGCAGCGGGCACAGCAAGCGCACGAAACACGTACAAAAGTTCGCTGTCCATCTGCATATCCGAGCAACCAATAGCCATCTCCGTTCAGCCTGGCCGGAAGGAGTCCATCAACCAATCACGCTCTCATGCATGCGTCGGGCCTAACCAACCGGAGCCTCGGCTGCCTCATGCGAGCCAGGTTCATCACGGAAACGAACCATACGCCCCCTAGATTGCGCGATATATTGCGAGGGGTTCCTTCTCGTTAGCACCTTTCAACAGTCAGGAGAACACAAACATGTAAAAAAAAGGACGGTTAAATTGCGTGTGTCCTAGTACCACTGCATCGTAGGCATTTAATAAAGTAGTAGTACTTAGTTGATGTCCGGGGTTATATAATTTTGCTATACATTTACTCCACTCATACATTATATTTAGATGCATAGTAAAATCAATGTATCTAGAAAAAACCTAACTAATTATAATTTAAAATAGAGACGATATGTTTCTTTAACAAGCCGTCTTTACTCTTTATCATAATAATATAGAAATGGTATATTTGGTTATCAGCCACAAATTATCATCATATATACCATAAAAATATACCACACCTACTTAAGGTTACTTAGAAAATTTGTCGCACCTCGGCCAGGAATTTGGCTCTTGGCAGTAATATAATATCGTGCTTCTGCCGACAGATCAAGCCATAACATGGCATTGACATATCAGTGTTGGTTCATGGCTCTACCGTACCCGATAGTGAGAGGGGCCTTCAGTGTCGGGTCACAAGGATGCCTAAGTCTTATTGGGATCATAGGCTTACGACTCGGTAATAAAGTTGAACCACTGCTGGTTTTCGCCAATCAGATACTGATGGGTTGATAGGGATCTTGTGTTATGCGGTAGTGTTACATTTTTCCGTAGCGAAGTCTTAAATTTGGGCTCGACACCACTATTTTGGTATGGTTGTTGTGCGGTCTTCAGAACTCTGGCGAGTCTTTGAGTTAAAATTAAAATAAATTGCTCACCAACCATGATGCATGCACATTCCAATCCAACCCAACGGGTCTTCTAACTAGTTGCCATCTCCATGTAACTATCAAGCTATGACCATATACGGTCTAGTTGGCATCAACCAGGAGTAGAGTCCACAGATGAAAGTGACACATACGACATAGGTGAGTCTACAAATTAAAGTTGGAGTTCCATTCCATATTTCAAATTAGAATTTAGAAGGTCTCCCGGTCTTTGCGTCGTCGCCATATATAATCCGCTCATCTACGCTTTCAGATTCAGGATTAAGTCCACAGATTAAAGTCGGAGTTCCTTTTGGGGGTGCAGAAACAAGAGCGCCTTTACTGCCCATCGTTGACAAATACGAGCAGCAGCTGCTTTTTGTCACTGAAAGAGGCGAATTGAGTTAAGCGAGTACGATTAAACCAAGGCCTTGTTTACATGTCCAAATTGGCCATCAAATTTACTATGCATAATTCCTATTTCTCGTCACATCAAAATATCGGTACATGCATGGAGTACTAAATGTAGATGAAATCAAAACTAATTACACAGTTTAGTTGTACTTTGCGAGACGAACATTTTGAGTCTAATTAATCAAAGTTTGGACAATTTTTATCAAATACAAACAAAATACTACAGTACGCTGATTTAACGCGATGCTGTATAGAGTGCCGAATCCGGCCAGAACTAAACGAGGCCCAAGTGAATTGCGAGTACCAGCCCTTGTTTAGATTGAAGAAAATTTCAACCCGATGAATAGTACCACTTTCGTCTTATTTGGCAAATATTGTCCAATCATGGACCAACTAGGCTCAAAAGATTCATCTCGTGATTTCCAACTAAACTGTGTAATTAGTTATTTTTTTTACCTACATTTAATACTCCATGCAAGCGGTTAAAAATTGATGTAATGGAGAGAGTGAAAAAACTTGGAACTTTGAGGCAAACAAGGCGCCGGTCATTATTTTCATCTCAATCCATTCGAGTGGCGTTTTTTCATTCATGCATGCATGCACGTCCCATCAGACTGTTGGTGGGTTGGCACATGGCAGCACTGTACGCGTCCCATTCACTGCTGAGGATGTGTGTAGTTGCGCCTGTAAAATTTTTAGAAGCACAGTAACTCTCTTGTTTGTATTTGACAATTAGTATCCAATCAATGGTTAATTAGGTTCGAAAGATTCGTCTCGTGATTTATAACCAAACTGTGTAATTAGTTATTTTTTTACCTATATTTAATGTTCTATGTATGCGTCCAAAGATTCAATGTGACGAGAAATCTTGTTAAATTTTTAGAACTTTGAAAAAACTAAACAGGACCTTAATCTACTTGCCTGTGGACGGAATAGATGTGTTCATAATAACCTGACTAAAGCAGTAAAGCTAGCCACGTCCTCCTTTGAACATGCATACGTACTGCTGTAGTAGTGGGGCTAGGAACACCATTCACCATGACGGATATTTACCGAGCTATGCCAAATTATAGGTCGCTTTGATTTTTTTTTTCATCCACTTTTTTATATATCTGAATATAATAATATGTTTAGATACACAGTAAAATAAATAAATCTAAAAAGTCAAAGCGACTTATAATTCTGGATATAATAATATATTTAGATACATAGCAAAATAAATAAATCTAAAAAGTCAAAGCGACTTATAATTTGGAACGAGTACTAGAATTTCCCCTGCTGCCCTGCATCGCTTGAATCATCGTTATTGCAAGCATGTGTGATCACAACCTACTGTACCTCTGACTGATGACATGCAGCTACAGAAGTGAAATTAGAAGACGGCCTGCGTTGCTTGCTTCAATTCAGACTTCAGAGTAACTCAAAAGCCCCACTTTGGTCAGAATTCTCATCATCTGTAGTTGGTCTCTCACACATACAGCTTGTGTTCACTTCCTATGTAAACCAAAAATATTTCCTTTTTCACTCGTCACAGTGAATCTTTGGACACATGCATAAAGCATTAAATGTAGGTTAAAAAGATAACTAATTGCATAGTTTGTCTGTAAATGTCGAGACGAATATTTTAAACCTAGTTAGTCCATGGTTAGACAAATTTTGTCAAATAGCAACAAAATATGCTACAGTAACTTTTCGCACATTTTTCACCAAGTGAACACACCCACAGTATATATTATGCTTTATTAGCAAGTAGCAAGCAAAACAATCAAAGTGGTGTGTGCAGACTAGTTCGCGTGAGCGTCGTGCGTGTCATTTTCGTGCATGGATTGGTTTGTCGTCTCGGACTCGCTTTCTTCGTTTCCGGCCGGACCCGCCAGCCCTAGATCCTTCCTCCTTCACAGGTCGTGGAGTGGGAATGGTAAAAACTGGGACGTCCTTGCGGGAGTGCGTGGACCTGAATGTGCTAGACTTATAAGGTGTTCGGTGCTGTAAACGCATATATCGAGCCATGCCAGCTTCTCTGCCCAAGGCTAAGGGTGTTGGGATCCGGTGACTAAAGTGTCTCTGTCACGTCGGACGTTCGGATGTTAATTAGAACTAAATATGAGCTAATTATAAAACTAATTATACATATAGGGGCTAATTTGCGAGACGAATCTATTAAGGCTAATTGATCTATTATTAACACATATTTACTGTAGCACCACATTGTCAAATCATGGACTAATTAAGTTTGATAGATTCACCTTGCAAATTAGTCTCTATCTGTGCAATTAGTTTTGTAATTAATCTATGTTTAATACTCCAAACTAGTGTCAAACATCCAATATGAAGGACTAAATTTAGTCTGGGGAACCAAACAACGCCTAAACAACAACGGGTTATGTGTAATCACTTGGCAATTTGAGGTGTAACAACAACAGTCCTTTGGCACTACAATTCACTCCACAGGATCCGCTGTTCTGTATAGAGAACAAACAGCAGGGCCCGCAAGCTCACGCCAACGGCCCAACGCACAGCATCTACCGTAGAAGGAATACGGCCCCCTGGAGGGAGACACATACCATTTGTGCCCTGTCTGTCGGCCTCGGCTCTGCGACCTGCTTCTGGCCCGATCCACGTGCCGGCGTGAACTGGGCAGGCCGATTCAGGCCCGGTCCACGTGCGGGTGTGTCTCAGGTCAGCACGTGTAAGCCCAGCCCAAATTCACGTAGTAACTCAGAGTTTTCATTGAAAAAAAAAAGATAATTCAAGCCACTCATCCAGTCATCACGCAAAAAAAAAACATAGACATAACACTGAAACAAGAAACCTGAAATCTTCAGAAGACGCCTGCGTTGGCTGCGTAGCCTCTTTGTAAAGTCTCCCATCAATATCAATAGTTTTATTACACCCGACCAGCCTATATATCCAGCCGGCATTGTAAGTAGCCTTCCATCGACTCGCCGTATCATCAGTATCGCAAAAAAAAAAAAAAGAGTTGATATTGATACGCAAAGTTAATTAAGCGACCAGTCGCGCTCTCAGTCCAGCGCGTCGTGCTCTCAGTCCACGGCTGCGATGGGCCGGCCCAGAAGACTCTCGGTACGGTGCGCACTGCGCAGAGTCCCATACACGCACGACGCGTGCCGGAATAGCCTGGTCGCTCCTCCCATGGACCCCGTCTCCAACACTACAGCCCCACTTACACCGCGCTAGGGCCACCTGTCATCTACTTTTTTCGTTATCAAAAGCTTGGAGTGGCTTAGTCACGAGTTACGCAGGGATGCGAATGTTAAGGCCATGCGCATGCTAATGCTAATTTCAATTTCTAATTTTAATTTGTAATTTCAGTTTATAATATCAGCTAGTAATATCTTTTTTGCAAATATCGGTTTGTAATTTCAGTTTATAATTTCAGACTCTAATTTCAATTTTTAATTTTATTTTCTAGTTTCGGTTTTAAATTTCATTTTGTAATTTTATTTTTTAATTTCTACTTTACAATTTCAGTTAGTAATTTCAATTTCTAATTGAATGAGTCAGTTTTTTCATTGTTTCTTTTATTTTTAGTTAAATGAGTTATATTTTCTCAATTTTTTAGTTTTCAATCATGTTTTTTCATTGTTTTTTTAGTTTTAGTTTTCAGTCAAGATTTTTTTAATGTTTTTTTAGTTTCAGTTTTCAGTCACCCATTTAGGTTTGAATGTCATCCGAAATTCTGCATATTAGTTACCTCACCTACAATGTATAAGTTGTCACAAAAAGGTAGCCGTTGCACACATAAGTTGCCACAAAAGAAAAACACATACACATACAAGGCAGATTGGGTTAGGATTAGGGGTCGCAGATTGGGTTGTATAATAACTTGCCCCCAACTTGGCATCTTATTTTATACCATTTATTTTAATAATTTTCTCTCAAATTGTATAACTATAGTATTAAATAGTAGCAACTTTAGTATTACATGGTAATAACTCTTTTTGATATTTTGCCTCTCAGCTTGCACATACTATGTAACAACTTTAGTATATTTTGGAGTAGCAACTTTAGTATTGTATGGTACTAACTTCTTTTATAAATTTTTTCATTGTTTTTTTAGTTTCTGTCTTTAGTCGAGTGCTTTTTAATGTTCTAAGTTTCAGTTTTAAGTCAGGTTTTGTTTAATGTTTTGTAGTTTTAGTTTTTAGTCACCCTTTTAGGTTCGGATGCATTCTTAACTTCTACATATTTGTTGTATAATAACTTACCTTCTAAATTGACACCTTATGCAATGCTTCTTCTAATAATTTGCCCCTCAAGGTGCAACTTGTCTTATTTTGGGTCGCTACGCTTATCTTTTTAATAAATGTCCCTCTAATTATCAGCTAGTCATGTTTCCCGGCTCATATAGTGGGCTTTATAATAACTTGCCCCTCTAGCTTTTAGCTTATGCCATGGTTGTTCTAATAATTTTGTCCCAGATTGTAGCTCGTCTTGTTTTGTGCCCCAGTTGGCAGGAAGTCATGTTTTCTGACTTTTTTTAATGTGTTATAAAATAACTTATCTCTTTATTGGCATCTTATGCAATGTTTATTTTAATAAATTGCTCATCCAGGTTGCATCTTGTCCTGTTTTGGTCTGCTACTCTCTTTAGGGGTAAGTACCTTTGAAAGGTCTTGATGACTAGAGGGGAGGGTGAATAGCCTATTAAAAAATTCCTACAAAGTATGCTAAACAAGTTTATCAATATAACAAATAGCGTGATGCTAGTTTTGCTTATCCTAAAGGGGGTTTGCAAGCCACCTATCCAATACACAATTCTAATGAATGTCACACAACCGCACAAGTTAAACCGCAAGAATAATAACAACTAGCAAGATACAACTATGAAAGTAATACAAGTGTGAGTTAGAGGGGTTTCACCGAGTGGCGATGAATTGAGCCAACCAAGAATAATGATCAATGAATTTCAAAATAACCAAACACCGGGATCAATCAATCACAATGTAGGAGTAATGACATAAAGATTTATCCCGAGGTTCACGTGCTTGCCGGCACGCTAGTCCTCGTTGTGTCCCTCTTCAACCACGTGGTTCGGTGCCTAATCAGTCACACACCGAGCCTCTCAAAAGGTGCCACAAGAACCTACCAAATGGCAAGAGGTTGCAATGACATGAGCCATTTACTAATGTTGCCTTTGACGCTTCGTCGGGGAAGGCACAAGACCCCTCACAATGCCGGAGCCGGCCATGAACAAACACCACTCGTGCCGGACCTCCTCCAAGCTGCTCCAAGCCGTCTAGGTGGTGGCAACCACTAAGAGAAATAAGAATCCCGCAGCAAGAGAACACCCAAGTGCCAACTAGATGCAAAAATCACAAGCAAATGCACTTGGATCACTCAATCTCACTTCGAATATGCGATCAAGCAAGAGATATGAGTGGGAGGGGAGTTGCTCAGCTCAAAGGGTTGTCAAGAATGTCAAAATGCCAAGAGAACTACCCTAGAGCCGGCCAACACATATATATAGAGGTACCCCTTCGAAAAGAGCCGTTGGGCACTCTGCGTGGGCGACAAACGCATCTGTCGCACCACCGACAGATGTTGTGCCCACGTCTGTGGCACACGATCGCGCCACGTGTTCTCGAGCTTCAAATTTCAACAGTCATCTCCATCAGCGTCTGACGCGTCCGTCGGTTTTGCCCTCGGCGTCTGTCGCTGCGACGGACGCTGTCCAGAAATGACCAGTGACCGTTTTGAAGCCAACAGACACGTCCGGTGAACGCCCGACAGACACGCCCGAGCGTCTATCGCTCGTGTGCTTGCCCATCCATGAAACCCTGGGCGACAGACGTTGACGTAGCGCGTCTGTCGCTCAGGCATTCGCGCATCTGTCGCGCGCGCTGAGAGCCGCAGCTAGGGCTGCCCGACAGACGCGCCCACGGCGTCTGTCACTCCCGGAGCCGACGTCTGTCGCTTATAACTCAAGTAAATTTCTATCTTTTCTTGCTCCACTTGTTTCACCCTTTCACAAATGAGCTAGACCAAGTATGTGTATCACTTTAGCACAAGTTTTAGCTCATTTTCAAGTTAAGCATGTAGGGCGAGGAATATGCGCTCTATCCAAATGCATATGATTATGAAATGAACATCTAGAGGCACTTAGGAGGTCAATAACCGCGTCATTCCCCTCTTTATAGTACGACTATCTAGCCTATAATGTAACCACATCCACTAGGTGTCTTGGTTACCGAAGTATAACCCCTAGCATATACCTTTGCCTTGATCATCATAGGGTTGCACCTTGTTCCTCCTTCATCACCATGGTAAGCACTTCATCATCCACACTTGATCATCATGCTTCACCATGCTATGTGCTAATCATCCTTTGCTACATACAATCTTAAGCACATGATTAGCACTTGGACATTGTCACTAATTACCAACACCAAACATAGAGCTTTCAACCTTTATGTAAATACATATAACGAATTTACTATATTCTCATGGTAACAATTGATGTGTATACCATGTAAAAACTTTAGTATATTTTGGAGTAGCAACTTTAGTATTACAAAGTATTCCCTCCGTCCCAAAATATTTGTCATTTTTCGCTAGAGTCAGGAGAACACAAACATGTAAAAAAAAGGACGGTTAAATTGCGTGCGTCCCTGTACCACTGCATCGTAGGCATTTAATAAAGTAGTAGTACTTATAAGATGTTGAAAGCCCAAGTTTGGTTTTGGTAATTAATGACACCAAATTGCTAATGCCATGTGTTAAGTGTTTTGAGTTAGGCATAAGCAACACATGTGATGAAGGTGTATGTGGCAAGGAGTGGTGGCCACAAGATCACAAAGAGATGGTGCATGAACATGAAATATTGATCATGGTGGAGATGCACAAAAAATGATGGACATGATGATCAAGTGGAGGAGAAGGATCTAAGAGCTCAAGGCAAAGGTATAACCATAGGGTTTTCCTTTTGCCGGTCTAAGATGAGTAGAGAAGTGATTGATCAGATTTAGGATATATAGCCAACTATCAAGAGGGGCAATCACGGTTAGCTCGGGAATCAAGTGCCACTAGATTAATGTCTTGAGCATATGCATTAGGATCTAGTAGAGAACTAACATAACGCCTTGAAAATGTTTGAGAAATGCTAACACACATGCACATGGTGGTGTACACTCGGTGGTGTTAGCACATTTGCGAAGGCAGTGGAGTTTAAGCAGTAGAGAGGGGTTTGGGTTCCTCTCTCCCTCCCACCGAGCTTGCGAGGCGGGATTCGGCGCTTTTTGGGAAGTGAAACGCCTATTTTCTACTGTACCGGAAGTCAGAAAACAAACGGAGGCGAACGGTGGTCACTGTGGTGACCGGACGCTGCACCGGACCTGGTCATGGTTTGACCGAACGCGTCCGGTCAGTTCTTCGCTGCAGTCTGGCGCGCGGGTGCTAGGGTTTGCAACCGGCGCTTCTGGTCCCTCATGGAACTGGAGTGTCCGGTCAGGCACCCAGAGGGGCACAGCTGGTTGTAGAGCTGACCGGACGCGCGACGCGTCCGGTCACGTGTGATCGGACGCGTCCGATCGCGGTGGGAGCTCTCTGGACTCCGACCGAACGCCAGGTCAGCGCATCCGGTCAAACGCTAGAGCGCGTCCGGTCACGGTAACGGTAACTTCTGACGCACACTGTTCACGCTTGTCCTGTAGTGACCGGACGCGTCCGGTCACCCTGACCGGTGCGTCCGGTCAGTACATTTTTCACTGCATCATCCGGTAACGGCTAGCTGCGTACCCCTTCGCTATAAATAGATGTTGGCCGGGGTTTAGGGGCAACTCTTGCACATTTTGAGACCTAGAGATATTCTTTGAGCTAGAGAACAACCCCTCCACTCATCTCTTTGCTTAGTTGCACATCTTGAGTGAGATTGAGTGAGATTCAAGTGCATTGCTTGAGAGTTGCATTCTAGAGGCACTTGATCTTCGAGTTGCTGCAGATTTCTTGTTACTCTTCCGTGTTTCCCGACACGGTAGACGGCTTGGAGCAGCGGAGGTGATTGAGCTCACAATTGGAGATTGTTGGAGCCCTCACCAAGTATTGTAAGGGGTTCTTGATCCTTCCCCGCGGGAGTTCGCAAATTGGATACTCTAGTGGAGCTCGTGGCTTGGAGGATCCCCATCTTGTGTGCGGTTGTGCGGCGCCCGCCGAGGGCTCGACTCTTGATAGTCGATTAGCTCGTGAACCGACAAGTGGGTGCATCGCCACAATGATGAGTAGCTTGCCGGGAAGCAAGTGAACCTCGGTAAAAATCTTGTGTCATCTCTTTGCCGAGGATTTCTCTTGTGGTTGATCATTGTGATTGATTCTTCGAGTGCATTATATACTTCTCTACATCGTTGGTATAAGAATCAAGTCACTTGCTCCTTACTTTTTTGCACTAGTCCTAGTGTAGTTTGCTTAGTGTAGCTTTTATCACATAGGAGTAAGTAGCTTAGTGACTTAGTCTTGTTGGTGTGTATTAGAGATCATAGTCTTGCTTCACTAGAATTGTATAGGTGACTTGCATAGTGTAGTTGAGCTAGTGCTAGATTTAGCTTAGCCATCTTTTATACTAGCGTTGTCGTTTAGTGAAGCTTGTAGATTTTTTAAATAGGCTATTCACCCCCCTCTAGCCATTTGGACCTTACAGATGTCCTTGGTTATATAATTTTGTTATACATTTACTCCACTTATACATTATGTTTAGATGCATAGTAAAAGCAATGTATCTGGAAAAACCCAACTTATTATAATTTAAAATAGAGACGGTATGTTTCTTTAACAAGCCGTCTTTACTCTTTACCATAATAATATAGAAATGCTATATTTGGTTATCAGCCACAAATTATCATCATATATACCATAAAAATATACCACACCTACTTAAGGTTACTTAGAAAATTTTTCGCACCTCAGCCACAAATTTGACTCTTGACAGTAATATAATATCGTGCTTCTGCCGACAGATCAAGCCATAACATGGCATTGACATATCAATATTGGTTCATGGCTCTACCGTACCCGATAGTGAGAGGGGCCTTCATTGTCGGGTCACAAGGATGCCCAAGCCTTATTGGGATCATAGGCTTACGACTCGGTAATAAAGTTGAACCACTGCTGGCTCTCGCACATCAGGTACTGATGGGTCGATAGGGATCTTGTGTTCTGTAGTAGTGTTACATTCTTCCGTAGCGAAGTCTTAAATTTGGGCTCGACACCACTATTTTGGTATGGTTTTTGTGTGGTCTTCAGAACTCTGGCGAGTCTTTGTTCAAATTAAATTAAATTGCTCACCAACCATGATGCATGCACATTCCAATCCAGCCCAACGGGTCTTCTAGCTAGTTGGCATCTCCATGTAACTATCAAGCTATGACCATATATGGTAACCAGGAGTAGTCTACAGATGAAAGTTGGCACATACGACATAGGTGAGTCTACAAATTAAAGTTGGAGTTCCATTCCATATTTCAAATTAGAATTTAGAAGGTCTCCCGGTCTTTGCGTCGTCGCCATATATAATCCGCTCATCTACGCTTTCGGATTCAGGATTAAGTCCACAGATTAAAGTTGGAGTTCCTTTTGAGGCGTTTTTTCATTCATGCATGCATGCACATCCTATCAGACTGTTGGTGTGGTTGGCACATGGCAGCACTATACGCGTTCCATTCACTGCTGAATCTACTTCCCTGTGGACGGAATTGATGTGTTCCTGATAACCTGACTAACAGATGTTTGCTTGGCTGAAAGTAATGCTGGCTAGTTTTGTACGAGAGAAAAACACGGCTGGCTGGCTGGCTGATTTGGCTTATAATCTCAAGCGAACAGGCTGCAAAGCAGTAAAGCTAGCCATGTCCTCCTTTGAACATGCATACATACTGCTGTTGTAGTGGGGCTAGCAACACCATGACTGCTACTTACTAAGTACTCTCTGTGTGCCAAATTATAAGTCGCTTTAACATTTTGGTTCATCTACTTTTCTATGCATCTAGATATAATAATATGTCTAGATACGTAATAAAATAATTGAACCAAAAAAGTCAAAGCGACTTTTAATTTAGAACGAGGAACAGAATTTCCCCTGCTGCCCTGCATCGCTTGAATCATCATTATTGCCAGCATGTGTGATCACAACCTACTGTACCTCTCTGACTGATGACATGCAGCTACAGAAGTGAAATTAGAAGACGGCCGGCACACTTGCGTTGCTTGCTTCAATTCAGACTTCAGAGTAACTCAAAAACCCCACTTTGGTCAGAGTTCTCATCATCTGTCGTTGGTCTCTCACACATACAGTATATATTATGCTTTATTAGCAAGCAAAACAATCAAAGTGGTGTGTGCAGACTAGTTCGCGTGAGCGTCGTGCGTGTCATTTTCGTGCATGGATTAGTTTGTCGTCTCGGACTCGCTTTCTTCGTTTCCGGCCGGACCCGCCGGCCCTAGATCCTTCCTCCTTCACAGGTCGTGGAGCGGGAATGGTAAAAACTGGGACGTCCTTGCGGGAGTGTGTGGACCTGAATGTGCTAGACTTGTAAGTGTTCGGTGCTGTAAACGCATGTATCAAGCCATGCCAGGTTTCTCTAGCCAAGGCTAAGAACATCTCCAGCAGGCTACCTAAACCCACTGCATATCCTATATTTAGATAGTAGAGGCCAAAAAACCTACTCCAGCGGGCTACCTACTTGACTACCTATTTTTGTTGGCCCCACAAATTCTCTCCTCCACTATCTACATCTGTTGGGCTAACAAATCCTGCTACTTATTTTTTTTCCTTCGTCTCTCTTCTCCCGACGCCCATGGAAACGCCCAACACCGCCCACACCCACGCCTTGCCCTCCCCTGCGCCGGCCCTCGCGCCGGCCCTTCCCGGCGGTCCTGCCCATCGCGTGGCCCTTCCCGGCGGCCTCACGCGGTGGCTACCCCATCGCACGGAGGATCTTGGCGCTGGCCTCCCATCGACGGCGGATCCTGGTCCGCCACCTTCAATCCACGGGGGAGCCATGCGCCCTTCACCAGACGCCATAGGAAGCCGCGCCACAAGAAGCCGCAAACCCTGCAGGAAGCCATGTGACGGTGTGGCAATGCCGCTCCTCCGGCTCCCCTCCCTTCCCCTCCCGACGGCGCGCGGGCTCCCAGGTGCGGCGGCCACGTGGCAGCGCTGCTACTCCGCTCCCCTCCCCTCTCACCGGCACGCCGGCTCGTAGGCGCGATGCCCCCGCTGGCAACTCCGCTCCCGATGTCCGAGTTCATCGACGGCGACAAGGAAGAGGATGACACGTGGGTCTCCTCTGTCATAGACTGCTAAAATAAATTTAGGAGCCATGTTCTAGGTAGTACTGCTATAGTTGAAGGCAAAATATAGGCATTACAAAAATAGGTTGCTACATAAACAGACATTTAGGTAGTCTGTTTTAGGTAGTACTGCTGGAGATGCTCGGTGTTTAGATCCCGTGACTAAAGTGTCCCTGTCACATCAGACGTTCGGATGCTAATTAGGATTAAGCTTGAGCTAACTATAAAACTAATTGCACAGATGGAGACTAATTTGCGAGACACATCTATTAAGCCTAATTAATCTATCATTAGCACTATTTATTGTACCACCACATTGTCAAATCATGGACTAATTATGTTTAATAGATTCGTCTTGCAAATTAGTCTCCATCTATGCAATTAGTTTTGTAATTAATCTATGTTCAATACTCTAAATTAGTATCAAACATTCGGTGTGATAGGTTTGTAAGAGCATCTCCAAGGGTTTCAAAAAACAACTCCTAATTTTGATTTTTTTGTTAAGATTGAAAGAAATTGCTCTCCAACAACTCCCAATCCTTCCATGCTTGGGAAAGTCGACCGACCGCTCGAATATATCCGCGTGCCTACCAAGCACATATCCATCGGCCAATCTAAGGTGGAAGGACGTGAGAAAGAATAAATAGTATGAAATGGTTCCTGATGCAAATATATAAGAGAGAACATATATAAAAGTGGTTAGGACAATTTAGAAATAGTATATGATTTCTGATGTAAAATTGTCTTCTATATTTTAGGCTCGAGATTTTGAAAACTGTTGGAGGAACCCAACAAATATGCTCCCAACTTTTTTTAGTCACTCGGAAAATTCATCAATTTAAAAATGTTTTTTAGGAACTATAGGAGACGCTCTAACCCTCTAAATGTTGTTATTGTAGTATAGATTCCTAACTTTTCAGCTTCCATACTACATTACCTTTGTTATTGTTGAACTTAATCTTGATAGTCTATTCATGAGATCGTCCATTTCTTTGACGTCTTCCATTCAGAATTCCTTTTGAATTTTACTCAACATTAATTATCTTCCCAACAATGTTGAACTATACAATTCTCGTATCTGCTACACACATAAAACTTTATGAAGATTAGCTTCAGAGGGGAAATTGACGCATCCCTCCTAGAAGCGATTTTGGGTACCGCTATTAATTACAATTTGTGCTTTGCATTCGAATCTACGTTTGACACTATTTATTCTATGCAAAAACTAAGAGCTACTGGACTCCTTGCACTCCGATAAAGTTTTATTTGAAAAGTATTTGGTTCTGAATAGAGAGCAACATATATTATTATCATCACTACTACATAAACTTGAAATCATTTTCATGATTAGTGCTTCATTTAACAATCTAGTGTTAATGATATCTAGCGGCCTAATAAGCACTACTCAAGACTAATCTAACAGGAGCACCACTATTCAAATCTAGGAGCAAAGCTAAGCAACTAGCAAGCCAAACAAGCAAGCTCCCACAAAATTCTAGTGGGAAGGTAAACAACAAGCTAGGCACTAGAGCACTTGAACTATTCGAATTAAGCTAATCAACTAATCCAGCTACACTAGTAACTACACAAGCACAAGATAAACAAAATAAGAGCAAGTGTAGTGATGCAAACTAAGGGAGACAAGTTGGCATGGTGATTTTTCTCTTGAGGTTAGGTTTTTTGCCGGCAACCTACTCCCCTTTAAGGCAGTCCAAGGATTGTCGCTCCTCCACAAGCCTAGTAACCCTCAAGCTTGGCCCCATAGTCTGCGCTTGCCTATGAGGTAGTCGATCAACTTGACACTCCACAAGAGCCTTGATTCCATTAGAGTTGCTCTTTATGAACTCCCACTGGGACGAGCACAAGATCCCCTCACAAATTTTCTCTACTAGAACCCCCACACAACCACCAAGTAGTGCTCAACCGTGTCGCTGCCTCCAAGCCATCTAGGTCGTAGCAACTGTCGCACCCGGTTTTCTGTAGAATTCCAAGAGCTAACTATATGTGCAGTGTGCCTAGGATATCCACACGACACATATAGCGACAAATATGAAAATTATCAAAGACAATGCTTTATTATATATCGAAACATATTTACAACAAGACTTACATCTTTTACAAAACACAATAGAAACTATTGTTAATCTTCTCTTCAAGTCTCCATACTCCACAGGGACGGTTAACTTGGGGAGCACTCGCCACTCATGGAACTCCTTTAGCAAACTCATCACTTGAACCACCATCTGGTACCCATCCGAGATTTCTATTGAATGTGAAGCAAACGTAAGCGAACCATGCTTAACAAGCACTACTACATAAATGATTTTGTGAGAAAGGGCCAAATATTAATGGGCTTGATTGCGGGGAAGTGGGTGGCGATGACCTGCCTCCGTGTCAGCAGAGACAAATTTGGTTTTGGTTTAATTTAATTGGGACAAAAATAAAAGAACATTTATTATGAGTCCATACTTCCATAATTCTTATATTAGCATAAAAGTTATGTTAATTACATCTCTGAGGAGAACACCCCTGATAAGAGTTTGAACATGAATACATGAAAAATAGATTACATCATATGGCTTGCTATTACAAACTACAAAAGAAAACAAAAGGTCTTCACTCTTGTAGTCACGGATAAATAAATATGCATGTTTGGCATAAACTTGGACTTGATAATTGTCATTTCTTTTCAACATGACAAGAATTGATTTACTGAGGAGCAAACATATACTCCTTGTTTGATTGGTTGCTAGCTTATTTAGTTTTTTTTTGAGAATTACACAGTACAATGTTGACGCCCACAACACGCACGCACACTCAGCAAAGCATGATATGCACGCCTTTATTTGAGAATATCTTCTTGTTTGTTTAGGCCATGATATGATGCTAGGTTTTAATAATTCAGCACAAAACGTCTATTTAATTACTTGGGCATGTGTGCCTCTTGAGTCACTACATGCATTTTGACATTTATACATGTCCAAGTGCAAACCGGTATGTTTGACATCTATTTCTTTGACATAGTGCATTGTATAATTTACCTTAATGACTAAGCTTGACATAGTCTTATTGGATCATGGAAAGCGATGACCTTGGCATGCTTTGACATATACGGATGCACTCGATGTATGGTGAAATATTTCATTTGGGCTAAGATAAGATGTTTATCCTGCCAGGATTTAGAAAAATATGTTGCAACGCAGCATGGCGCGGTTTTGTTTATTTTGACTAAACCAGGGCGCTTATTTATCTTAGCTCTCTAAGATTAAAGAATGGATTCTATTTACCTTAGACATGACATCAGCCGCATGCTTTTCTATGGAGGCAACTGGAGATTGTTTATTTCTTAACTTTCAGTTAGGTAGGACTGTAAGAGGTTGACGCAGCGTGCGTATCTTCTGTCTTGGCTGCATATTTCTTTTTCTTTCATTTATTTATGTGGTGCGGCAGATGAATTAATGCATCGTGATAGTTTTGATGCAATACTAACTTATCATCTAGGTTTGTTTGGCACGTATACTTTAATTCGATCATGTCGCTGTACATGGAAGATGAAGCACGCGGGACTGGACTTGTGTTTGTGCGAGAACTGGCCTAAGCTTAAGGCGTGCACACATGTACATGGCATAATATGCAACATCTTTTACTTTGTTTACTGATTCAATTAAGGGTTTTAAATTTGAGCATGCAACTTGATTAGTACCGAGCACGTACGCCCAGCCAGAACACCAGACGAGTTACATATGCAAAATCCATGACATGCCGATGATTAAAATCATATGATCATGAATTTCAGCCGAGTGGAGCCAGAGCGCGTCCACTAATTTTGCACCATATACACCATGACCGGGTTGGAGCCAAGATCGCGTCCAATCAATTTTATACGATAAGTCATAACCGAGGTGGAGCCAAAATCGCGTTCTACCCGATATAATACCATGAACCTTTTAACTAGGTTGGAGCCAAAATCGTGTCCAACCAAGGCACAATTTCTCGACCTTTGACACATTTTGATACACCTTTACAGAGACGTATATCAAGCACAAAGCATGGTCATGGCACTAGTGGCCGACTTTTTACCTTCACCAGGGTATAACACCCTTGTGCTGAGAGCAGTCATGGCACTGCTGGCTGACCTCTTACCGGGCCTGTAGCCCATATGGCACTGTGTGCCGGCCTTCGATTGCCCTTTTTTTTAGGGAAGCCACCTGGCGCCCTTTATTTATTTATTTATTTATTTATTTTTTGATCAAGCATACCTGTATTAATAGTTAAGGAGAACGTACAAAGATGCGTACACGTACAAGTATGCCATACAGGAATACAGAGGACGGCTGCTCTACCCTACTTTCACAAAGGGCCTTTGGAAAAGTAAAAATTACAACAAGGTCCCTGGACCCTTTGCAAGAGGAAGATTCCAGAAATCCCCACCGTCACCGCTGGAAAACGCCAGCTCCGGCCGCCGCCGTCAAACCCGAAGCCAAAGAGAAATCCATCGCACACAGGCTTTGAAACGGACCGCAGAAGACACTCACCGCCACGGATGAGTAGAAGGCAACGCTGAACAAACATTGATCGGGGTCGCACCCCAAGCTCCCTCGGCCTTGGATCCAAGCTCGCCGCTGACGGACACCGCTGCCACGGGGAATTCGAGCTCGATCCGTCCTCCTAGCATCCACAACACCCACAGCCTCCTCTGCATCCTCAAAACACAAGACCGGCTCTAGCCGCTGCCACCAAAGACGACACACCGTCGCCAATCGACTCCTGTACAAGGGCTCCACACGTGGAGACCCTCCTCCATAGTCTCTCCACCGATGCTGGAGCGGAGCACCGACGGGACGGGGAAGAGCCCAAGAGGACTTATTCCATCATGACGCCGCCCCGCCGACACCACCCGAAAATGAAACCCTAGACTGGCTAGGACCTAACCTACAGCCTACAGCCCCAGCCGGCAAGAGACCAACGATCTCCGCCACCTCGCGACACCCCTCAGGCCATCAGAGGCGGAGGAGACCACTGGCTCCTCCGACGGAGACACTCTCCTCCCTTTTCGCCTCTCGCAACGGTAGTAGACGAGAGAGTTCGAGAGAGGAAGGTGGCGCCCTTTATTGATTTTCAAATAGGGTTACATCATTCACCGGGGCTTCAAGAATGAAGCTAGGGGCTTCATCGACCCAAATACAAACATGCTTTGACTGAACGGCTAAACTAGCTAGATTATGCACTACTCTATTCATATCTCTATTACAATGCTCAATAGAAATTGAAGAAAAATTCTGCCAAAGCATCTTATATTCGTCATATATTGGTGCATCAGCTGTTGCTGAGAATCCATCTTGGTTCATTGTCTCTGCCATCTCCGAACAGTCCGACTGGATGATGGTACGACTACATCCTATGTGCTGGGCTAGAAGCAACCCCTCTCTGAGAGCATGAACCTCCTTTTACTTTTACCGGAGTAAGACCTATATGCACTCATCATGCATAGAGACATAGGTCAGCCGTTTACCGACGCCGAAGAGTGGACGATGAAGCTCGTTGACGAATCAGCCGAAGATGAGAACCAGGGAGGCAGGGATTAGAGAAGCACCATGCGCCCTCTCACCTTCTTCTGGAACTTGACGAATAGAAGGATCTTTTGCCGGCAGGTTCTTCATGGGCCCTCACGGTTCACCGGCAGCTTGACGGCAATGCTTCTGGTGGTCTTTAGTGCGGCAGAGCGGTGCTTTGAACGGTGAGCGGCGCGGTGCTGCGGCAGCCTGATGGAGCTCTGTGATGACTTCTGAACTTGGGCCACGTTTACGCCTTGGCCCATGTTTAGATCACCTCAAAATTCCAAGTTTTTTCACTCTCTCTCCGTCACATCAATTTTTAGTCGCTTGCATGGAGTACTAAATATAGGTAAAAAAAATATCTAATTACACAGTTTAATTCAAAATCACGAGATGAATCTTTTGAGCCTAGTTGGTCTACGATTGGACAATATTTGTCAAATAAGACGAAAGTGGTACTATTCATCAGGTTGAAAAAATCTTCAATCTAAACAAGGGCTTGTTTACCCCTTGTTTAGATGACATCAAAGTTCCAAGTTTTTTCACTCTCTCTCCATCACATCAATTTTTAACTGCTTGCATGGAGTATTAAATGTAGGTAAAAAAATAACTAATTACACAGTTTAGTTGGAAATCACGAGATGAATCTTTTGAGCCTAGTTGGTCCATGATTGGACAATATTTGCCAAATAAGACGAAAGTGGTACTATTCATCGGGTTGAAATTTTCTTCAATCTAAACAAGGGCTTAGTTTGCAAAAACTTTTTGAAAAGTATTGTAACACTTTTCGTTTGTATTTGACAAACTTTGTCCAATCATAGATTAATTAGGCTCAAAAGATTCGTCTCGATATTTACAGACAAACTGTGTAATTAGTTATTTTTTTACCTATATTTAATGCTTCATACATATACCGATATATGCGATGTGATGAAAAATCTTGAAAACTTTTTGTATTTTGGTGTGATCTAAACATGGCCTTTGCAGCCTGGCAGCAATTTTTTTTATCAGGGAGGCAGCCTGGCAGATCGCGTCCGATGGCAAGTGCGCCAGCCTGACAGTGCTTCTGATCGAGTTAGGGTGTTAGGGTCTGTTTAGTTTGTAAAATTTTTCAAGATTCTTCGTCACATCAAATCTTTAGACGCATGTATGAAACATTAAATATGGATAAAAAATAAAACTAATTACACAGTTTAGACGAAATTCACGAGACGAATCTTTTAAGCCTAATTAGACTATGATTGGACACTAATTGCTAAATAACAATGAAACTGCTACAGTAGTATTTTGCCAAATTTTTCGTGAACTAAGGCCCGTTTGATTTGGAGGAGTTAAAGTTTAACTCACATCACATCAATGTTCCCTCAAATGCATGGAGTACTAAATGTAGACTAATTACATGCATGTCGGCACTGATTATGAGTAATTTACGAGACGAGTCTATTAAGTCTAATTAGTCCAAGATTAATTTTTTTTTGTCAAACAAGACGAAACTGCTACCGTATTTATTAGACTTTAACATCCAAACCAAACGAGCCCTAAACCAGCCCTTTATGGTGTGGCGGCCTGGCGGCAATTTGGATCCGGGGGTGGTTTTCCTCTACCGATGGCCACGTATTTATAGGCAAGGAGCAGAGGCAGTTTCCAGGATGTTTGGCGCTTTTTCCAGTTAAATTTTCCCTCGCTACCGTGCTTAAAAGGCACTTACTTGTTTTAATCATCGAGCGCGCGTTGAATGCACGATGCCACGACGTGCAGAGGGGCAAAGCTTTGTGAAGGCGTCACGGTCGGCTGACACCGACGATTTTCTGGTCACGCCCTGTAGCGAGCGATTTTTGGCCACTTTGGACCTGGCCCTTGTTTAGATTGAAGATTTTTTCAACCTGATGAATAGTACCACTTTCGTCTTATTTGACAAATATTGTCCAATCGTAGACCAACTAGGCTCAAAAAATTCATCTCGTGATTTTGAACTAAACTGTGTAATTAGATATTTTTTTACCTATATTTAGTACTCCATGCAAGCGGCTAAAAATTGATGTGATGGAGAGAGAGTGAAAAAACTTGGAATTTTGAGGTGATCTAAACATGGGCCTGGAATCTTGGCGTCCAAGCGGCCGGATGGAAGACACGCGCCGAACAGTGCTCCCGCCCAATCTTTCCTGTCGCTCCCGCCCAATCTTCCTGCCGAAAGTCTCGGTGGATTCGATTAGATCTGACGCGTTTACGTTTGAGGGTCCCACGCAGCAGCCCAATCCCGTGTCCACTTTTTCTCTCACACGGAATCCTGTTTCGTTCTTTTTTGTTTTACTCGAATCTTGCATCGTCTGTGCACCTCGCACTATGAGATCTTTTTTCTTTTCTTTTCTTTTCTTTATTTTTTCTTATTTCTTTTTTTCTGCGTCAAATTATTTTTATTTTATTTTTGTTTTATGTGAATTTTATTATTCTTTTCATTTTCTATATTTTTATCTTTCTTTTATTTCTTGTATTTTTTCTTTTTCTTTCCTTTTTTAACTGTTCTTATTCTTTTTTATTTCTGTGCTTCAATTTATTTAATTATTTTTGTTTTATGTGAATTATTATTATTCTTTTCATTTTTATATTCTTTTTGTTTCTTTTATTTCATTTTACTTTAAAGGTAATTAATTAGTTTGTTAGTTTTATTTTTTTTGTTTTTTGTTTTATTTTTTTGTTTTCCCTCCTGTCTTTCCTTTTCCCTTTTCCCTTTATGTTTTCTATATGTTTTTACTTTCTTTTTTCTATTGTACTCTAATTAATTATTTTCTTTTAATGTTTACTTTTAAATTTTTCTGTATTCCATGAGATGCTACGATGTTCAATACAATAATATTCTATGATGTATTTTGCGATGTTCATGTAGTATACGATGATGTTCTATGATGTATTTTGTGATTTTTACGTGCTATAAATGCGATGTTCTATGAGGTATTTTGTGTGTTTAAGTGGTATATAATGTCATGTTTTATGATGTTTTTTGTGATGTTAATATAGTATACAATTGATGTTCTATGTTTTTTTTATGTTCACGTGTTATATATGTGATGTTATGTGCTGTTTTTTGTGATGTTCATGTAGCATATATATCATGTTCTATAATGTATTATGTGATGTTCACATAGTATACATATGATGTTCTAGACGTATTTTTCTGATGTTCACGTGGTATACATGTAATGTTTTATGTTGGATTTTTGCGATGTTCATATAGTATAAACGTGATGTTCTATGTTATATTTTTGTGATGTTCACATGGTATACATGTGATGTTCTAGATATATTTTTTCTAATATTCACATGGTATATATGTGATGTTCTATGTTGTTTTTTCATGATGTTCACATGACATTCATGCGATGTTATGATATATTTTTGGATGTGCAAATAGTATAATTTTAATGTTCCATGATGATCTTTGTATTCATATTGTACTTATGCGATGGTGTGTGATATATTTTCCTAGTTTGATATGGGTTAATAACAAAAATATTTTATTTTTATCACAAATATTAATGTGTTGTAGTGGTAGGAGAATGGCATTTAGACCATAGGGTCCTGTGTTCAATCCCGTGCACCCTCACTATTTTTTCTTTAGCTAGAGAAGAAAGAAGCTCGCGGGCAGAAAGCTACGAGCGCCAGACCGTGCGGTGCCGGATGCAACATGTGAAGCGGGCTGGCCATGCGCAGGAGAGAAGCGGCCCAGGATCGCGCGCTGCTGCAACCCCGCGATAACAATTTGCGTGTGCGCTGGAGCCCCGCGAAAATAATTTGCATAGCAGTGCCCCTTTGGAACCCCCCCCCCCCCCCCCCCCCCCCCCCCCCCCCCCCCCCCCCCCCAACACACACACACACCTTATAAAGAGCGATTTTTGGCCACTTTGGACCCCCGGTATGTCCGACCCCGGCAAGAATTTGTAACCCAGCAGTCCATTGAATGGCCCACATCTTCCGCTTGCCACTTTGGACCCTGGTAAAAAATATATCCAACACTTACATGAATGGGAAGCCTAGCAGTCCATTGAATGGCCCACATCTTTCGGGAACGTAATTACTGTCCATGACTCCAGATACCTCCAAATACCTAATTTTGTAATTGGTACTACCTTAGTTCCAAATTATACTTCGTTTGACTTTTTGACTGAAAGTTTGGCCATTCATCTTATTCAAAAAATATGTGCCAATATACGCAAATTTAAGTCATACTTGAAGACTTTTATTAATAAAGCAAGTCACAATAAAAGAAATGATATTTTACACAAAATTTTGAATAAGATGAGTGATCCAATATTTGGTAAAAAAAGTTAAACAAATTACAACTTGAAACAGAGGTAGTAATTAACAATCAAATTTGAACTATGAGGTCTTAGGTTTGTTTTCAGCTATAGAATTCAAACTCAGAAAGCTGATATGACATTTGCTTTCCAGCAAATAACGTGGCATTTCATTTCGGCAAGATGTTAAGTACACACTCCGTCCAAAAAAATGCAACTATGGTATCCCATTCCGGTCAATAGTTTATACTAAATAGTACTAATATTTATGTCTCTAAATAAATTTATTATAAAATATACTTTCTAACTAATCTAATTGTACTTATTTTGTCATGAATGCACTATATGCATGTGTTTCCTGTCTAAATTTTGTATCAAATTTTTTTTTATATGCATGTGTTATTTAGTCAATCAACAATTTTTTCTTCTTTCATATATCACCTATATTTATAGAGTATTCACATGAATCCATGACATTTAATTTTAAATGTAGGAAACACATGCACATACGCCTTCCACACATGTCTTCTTGAGTGTACTAAGTTTCATAGCCAATATCATATTTATATCAATTTCTTTATTTTAGAAATATTGTTTCTCATTATTTTTTTATTTCATGTTGAGATAGATTTGACCATCTACATATTATTTTGTTTAATGTGGTTTAACATTTTCATATATTTTGATTAAGCCAAAATTGGTGTCAACAGATGCCTCCTCGAGGTCCAGATGTGGAAACTACTCCATATATGTTGATGGATTTGGAGCTTGAAACTTGAAATTTTTGTTTGTGATCTCTCTCTCTCTCTCTCTCTCTCAGGAAATACATTTTGGTTCCCTTGATTTCTAAGCACATTTACATATATACATGGTATTTATTAAGCATTGGCGTATACTATGCAAGTGTCATAGATGTTGCCTGCCTGACATTTATATCAAGCTCTTGGAAGATATAATATTTTACATGTTCTTTCCTTGGCTCACAGTTTAAATTTAAGAACCTTGGGACATGCACTTTCTTTGTTGCTTACAGTTTAAGCTCATGAAGCGATGGAGCACTTTTATATTTTTCTTTATCTTTAGCTTCAGTTTAGGCTCGTGAAGCAATGGAGCACAATGATTTATTTAGTTTCAACTTCAGTTTAGGCTCATGAAGTCATGGAGCATAATGATTTTTTTAACTTCAGATTTAGTTTAAGCTCATGAAGCTATGGAACATATTTTCTCTCTACTACTTTAGGTTTATGAAGGAACATGTTTTATTTTACTTTTTGGTGCTAACGGTTTAGGCTCATCTAGCAATGGAGCATAATGATTGTTTTTCTTTTTAACTTCAGCTTCAGTTTAGGCTCATGAAGCTATGGAGCACATTGATATTTTTTTAACTTCAGCTTTAGTTTAGACTCATGAAGCTATGGAGCACCCCCTTTTTTGTCGTTTACGCTTTAGGTTCATAAAGCCATGGAGTACTTCCATTTTTTCTGCTTACAATTTAAGGTCATAAAGGAGTGTTGTTTTTTGTATATAGTTTAGGCTCATGAAGGAGCATTTGTTTTTTTATTGCTTTTAGTTTAGGCTCATGAAGCAACAGAGCTATTATATATTTTTTCTATGCATAGTAGCACTTAATTTTCCATTTATCGGTGGTGGACAATATTCGTCATCCGAAGATATGATTCTATAAGAGCCACTAGAGTAGACGTCCTTGACAATGTAAGGGCCTCCCCATTTAGGTTCGGATTTGCTTTGCATTCGGTGAGTAATATTCATAGGCCGAATGACCACGAGAACTAAATCTCCTTCTTTGAACGACCTTCTCTTTACGCGCTTGTCAAAAGCTCGAGACATTCTAGCTTGGTATGCTTCCAAGTTTTGTAATGCAAGTTGTTTTTCCTCAAGGTTGTCTAGTTCCTTTAAGTGTAATTTTGCCAATTCATGTTCATTGAGTTTTTCTTGGATAGCAACTCTTGAGGAGGCAATTTTCACCTCCAATGGCAGGACCACCTCTCCTCCATACACAATTGAGTAAGGAGTCATTTTTGTTGGTGTTGAGTCATGGTCCTATATGCCCACAGGGATTCAAGTAACTTTTTCATGCCAATGTTGCTTATTTTGTGAGACCACCTTTTTAAGCAACTTGCATGACACTTTATTAAACGCTTCTACTTGGCCATTAGCAGCTGGGTTATAACCCATGGAGACGTGGTGCTTAACTTTGAATTTAGCACACATCTTTTCTATTTGTTTATTTTTGAAAGGTGTCCCATTATTGGATATCATCCAAGTCGGAACCCCAAATCAATATATGAGGTTGGTTCTTATGAAGTTTTCTACATTTTCTGCTTTGACTTCTTTTAGTGCTACAGCTTTTGCCACTTAGAGAAGTAATTAGTCGCAGCAAGAATGAACTTGTGTCCCTTGGAGGATGGGAAATTTATTGGCCTGACTACTTCCATTCCCCACATTTCAAAGAGCCAAGACATGTTGGTAGGATGTAATGGTTCATGGGGTTGATGTATGAAATTACCATGTATTTGACATTCATGGCATTTCTTTGCAAATTTCATGGAGTCATCAAACATTGTAGGCCAATAATAATCTAAATGTCTTAGTTGGTAATGTAGCTTGAACCCAGATTGGTCCGCACCACACACTCTAGAATGCACTTCATTTATGGTTTTGGTTACCTCGTTACCTGCAAGGTAGCGAAGTAGAATACCATCGCAGGAGCGCAAATAGAGCGTATCATTTATACACGTATAATTTATTGACCTCTTTCGAATTCTAGACCTTTCACTAGAATCCAAGGGAAAAATATCCATGAAGCAGATAATCCAGAACAGGCGTTCTCCAATCACCCATTTTTATTTCCCACATATCTATGGTCATGGCTAAAGTAGATGGTATAACCTCTTCCTTAGCAAGTATAGGGAGGATTCTTGGTTCCTCTACATGAAGATCCACTATTTGATATGGATTCAAAGACATGCTGGCAGCGAAGCTTGCCAATGCATTGGCTTTTTTATTTTGATTCATTACAACATACTGAACTTTTAGATCAGTGAACAGAGACATAAGTTTTTCTGCCTTCCAAAAATATGGTAGAAGCCCTTGCTTTTTTACGGTATATGTTCCCAACAATTGATTGATTATTAATTGGGAGTCTCCATATATAGAGAGTGTGTTTAGGCCCATATTGTGAGATATTTTGAGCCCGATAATTAGAGCCTCATATCCAACAACATTGTTTGAAATTGCCCAAGTTAGTGTGAAGGAATATGGGAGTATTGCTTCGTTAGGTGTGACAAACATGACTCTTGCACCTGCTCCTGATTTTTGGCAAGCGCCACCAAAATACATTTGCCATGTAGAATTGGCCACCATAGTGGTGAAGACCTCCTCATCTGGTAGATCATCATCAATGGGAAAGTCATCAAGTATAGGATGGGCAGCTAGGAAGTTAGCCAAAGCTTGATCTTTCATGGCTTTTTGAGGCACAAACACAACATCAAATTGTGAAAGGAACATCGCCAACTTAGCCAATCTACTTGATAATGCCATTTTATTTAAAATATGTCAGAGCAGATCAGCTCTCGAGATGAGATGTATTGTATGTTCTAGCATGTAATGGCAGAGCTTTTGAGCTGCAAATACAAGTGCTCAACATATTTTTTCTTATGTCTAGGTAATTGCACTCTACCCCTAGCAGGGTGCGACTTAGGATATATAGGGAGACTTCTTTCCTAACATCATTGTTTTGTGCTAAGAGAGCACCTAATGATGTTGGCAAGGTTGTCGTATAGAGAATTAACGGACGCAAGGTTGTCGTATAGAGAATTAATGGACGCCCTTTAAGTGGCACACATAAAATAGGAGGATTTGTTAAATATTTCTTGATATCATCCAATGCATTTTGGCATGCTTGATCCCATTGAAATAAGGCCCCTTTCTTCATAAGTTGGGAAAAGGCTTGCATCTTCCAGATATATTTGAGATGAGCCTCCTGATGTATGCTAAATGACCTTGAAGGCTCTTCAATTCATGCAGGTCTGTTGGTTGAGGCATGTTGACCATTGCTTTTATTTTAGTTGGGTCAATTTCAATGCCATGCTTTGTGACTATGAAACAAGGAATTTTTCTAAAGAAACACCGAAGGCACACTTCATAGGATTCATTTTTAATTAATGTTTTTTGAGATGCTCAAACACCATTTCTAGCTGTTTTGAATGATCTTTCTCATGCTTAGGTTTAAGACAATGTCATCTATATAGCACTCAACAATGACATACAATAGTCCATCAAGGACGATGGTCATTGCACGTTGATATGTAGCACCCACATTCTTTAGTTTGAAGGGCATCACCTTATAACAATATATACCCTTGGGTGTATAGAATGTTGTTAACTCTTCATCTTCTAGCAAACTTTTTATTTGGTTGTAGCCTGAAAAACTATTCAAAAGGAGAATATTTCATATCCCATAGTGGCATCAATGAGGATATCAAAGCTTGGAACTGGAAAGTCATCTTTTGGACATGCTTTATTTAAATCTCTAAAATCCACACATACCTAGATCTACCCATTTCTCTTTTTCATGGGCACAATACTAGACACCCATTTGGGGTATTTCACCTCTCGGACAAACCTAACAACTATGAGTTTATCAACTTCAGCTTCTATTTGTGAAAGGAGTTCTAGACGATACCTTCTTTGTCCTTGCTTCACCGGAGGAACAACTTTTCAAACGTCCAGTTTATGTACTTCGACCATTGGGTCTAAACCTAGTATTTCTTCATAGGACCAAGCAAACACATCTCTATTTGCAGAAAGAAATTTATGCTATTCTTCTTTACTTTCTTTAGACAAATGTTTGCTAATGAAGATTGGATAGGGATAATCATCCATGCCAATATTAATATCTTCCAACTCATCAATGGTTGGTTAATTTCCATCTTCCATTTGTGGATATGCTTGTGGCATTATGAAGTTCAGCAGAAGTCATTTTGGCTTCATATCCTAACCAATATTTCTCTTCTTTTAACGCTTGATCTTGATGTAGGGCTTCAAGTTGTGGCTAGGACATAAGCTTTTGGAACGGTGCGAGCTACCCTCGGCCATTGCATAGAGAAGGACTAGTAGATATCATAGCCCATCTGTTGCATGATGTAAAGAACTTTGTTATCATATAAATAGATGGGTAATGCTTTTGTCATGTCTATTAACAAAGTAACTTGTGTGGCCATTTTACTTTTATTATCCCTTTCAATTTGGGCTTGTTTTATTTTATATTGCACCAAAGGAGGTAACGGAGTTGGAAGTGAAATACCTCTATTATGAGGGGGTTTATTTATGATGCGAAATATTGGATTGCCTTTCTTCCTTTGGTCACTTGGTATGTATTGATATATCTTTCGACTTGATGAAGATTCTCCATCTTCTATGCTTGGGATGCTTTTTTCTAACGCCAATGTTGATTTTGGTTTTGAGACCTTATCCATAGGCTTAAAATAAGACTTTGCATCAGCATAGAAGGATTCTACTATAATGAATGGCTTTTTATCAGCAAAAAACCTTACTATGTCCCCTAAAGGATCTTTATATTTGATGCATTGATGGATGGAACAACTCCATTTTCATGCAGCCATGGGCGACCGATGAGAGCATTATATGAAGTAGCTGCATTAATCACATGGAAAATTACATATGTCATGAGATTTTCAAACTTTAGAACCAGAGAAATGGTACCTAATGCCTTTTGGCCCGATTGGTTGAAGCCGCGAATGACAACATTTGAGCGGCATTGGTCTCCTTTAGAGCACCCTATCTTTTTAAGAGTGCACAAGGGTAACAAATTTGTGGCCTAACCACCATCAATCATAATGAGATTAATGGGGAGATCATCAATCTCTTTGAACATAAGGAGTCTGTTATGCTTTTTATTTCTTAAAAACATATCCTCATCATTGAACATATTGCTTTGAGTTTGGGGTGATTTTGCTTCTACTTGTGAAACCTCAACCCTATAGTCTTTAGGCCTTGTTTGGATACATGTGTATCCACTTCAATTCACATGTGTTGGAGTGGATTAGAATAAAATTTAGTTTAATTTCACTTCAACTCATGTGTATTGAGATAAGTACATGCGCATCCAAACAAGGCCTTAGGAAAAGAAAGTGTTGTAATAAATGCTTTTATGCAAATCAAAAGAGAGACACAAAGCATCATATACAGAAAGGATAGCTGGTATTTTTCTTCAAGTGTGCGATTACATCATACTTGCCTGACACATTAGGAGTATGGTCAATCACATCATTCAGAGTTACATTTGGGGGATTTCTTTGTTGAGGAGATGGCCTAGGTAGTTGATAGCCTGATCTAAGCTGAATTTTATTAACTTTTGGTGCCACTTTTTTAGGGAAGTGAAGGGACTCCTCATCATCCTCAAAAACTTTGATGGGAAAGTAGCATACTCCTTGGGTGTCACACCCCAAAATTTCAATTTTGGGTTGTGATTAGTTTTCACTAAATAAAACTAATGATTTTGTAAATTTCTAAAGTTCCAAGATTTAATTAGGGGGCAATTTGAATAGTGGAAAAATGTGATTTTCTCAAAACTTTTATGATTAATTTGATTTGTTTGTTGCATTTATGCCTTTGCATTTAATTTTATTGTATGAAAAATAAATTTATAAATACTGTTTGAGCATCGAATAGATTTTATTCTATTTCTAAAGAAAAATGTAAATTTTTATTTGAAAATGGATTTGGATTTGAACTCAAAATGTATTTACAAAAATAAAAAGAAAAAGAAAAGAAAAGGAGAAAAGATCACTCCCTCCCTCTCGGCCCTTTCTCCTCTCTCTGGGCCGGCCCACGCACTCTCTCCCTGCTTTCCTCTCGGGCCGAGTCCACCCCCTCACCGCGGCTCACTTCTCTCTACCTGGGCCGAGGCCCATCCTTCCCTGCAGGTAAACCGCAGCAGGCCAGCCCACCGCCTCCCCTCTCTCAGTCTCACTGCCGCGCGGGCCATCCCTGCTAAACCACTTACAGGTGGACCCCAGCTGTCGGCTCCTTCTCCTACCTCCGCAGCCTCTGGTCTCCTCTCCCGATCCGCCATGACCGGGCAACGAGTGCCCCAGTCCGCGTGACCCAGTCGCCCGGGCAGACGCTCTCCATCCTCGCCACTTCCCCCGACGCAGTCCGCCCCGATCCTTTCCCCTCGCGCCTGCCGAGGACCGAGCGACCGCCATGGACAGCGCACGAGTTTGCGACCCGGTCCTCCCTCCTCCCTCTCCGCCCCTATTAGAGACACCATCGGTCTCCTATCTCCGAGCCTAAGCCGGTCCGCCCATCCCCGTGATCCCTCTCCCTCTCTAGCGCCTCCTATCACCGCCGCCGCCGCCATGGCCGATCCCGGCCCGAGCTCGCCGACCTACGCGCACCCGCCACCATTTGCCCTTCTGTTTCTTCCTTTGGCACCGCAACAGCCCACCGCACCTGCTCCATTAGTTCTCATCGAGTCTCCTCCCCTGCAGCGCCGGATTTCCGGAGCTCGCCGGAACTTCACTAACGACGGCCCGTCCATCTCACCGACCGGCGCCACCGGCTCCTCCCAACCACAGAGATCCTCACCGGAGAGTTAGCCGCGGCATCCTCCACTCCTTTTGCCGCTTTCCGTGGATCCCTGACCGCCGGAGCACCGTCCCGCCTCGGCTCCGGCGACTATACGCCGCCGGGAAGCACTCTTGCACAGCAACAGAGGACTCCTCCTACCGCACGATCCAAAATGGACGGTGCAGATGCATCTTTGACTCCTCCTACCGCACGATCCAAAATCGGATGCCGCCACGTCATCAGTCCACATCCACCTCAGCAGGTCAAGCGTAGTCATCGCCTTTTTTACTATCTACCCCTTGATCTTTTATGTAATCAGATCAATATTTCCTGAATCATGCGATTCTATCGAGCTAGCCCCTGATATCTATGGGTAATTATGTTTCGGTCCCAAACAGCAATAAAAAATGAGTTTATTTGTTTTTAAAATGTGTTTTTATTGTTTTGTTTAATACCATAAAAGTTTAATCATGTTATTATATTTATTAATAATGTCATTAATCTATTTTGGTTCACAAAATAAATACAAAATGGTTTTATTTTGTGTTATTAAAATGATTAATGATGTTATAATTCCTTTATGATGTCATTACTGTGTTTTAGCAGATAAAATAAATATAAAAATAACATTTTTGCAAATAAATCTTTTAGACTTTATAAAATAATTTTGTGGTCAAAATAATTTACTTTTGGAAAAGTATTTAACAAATCATTTTATTTATAAAATTGCCACTAAAACTTCAAAAGCTCATAATTTTTTAATCGTAGCTCCGCTTTAGTTGGTTTTTGTGCTCACGCTATCTATGAAACAAGCCCTGCACGTTAGTATGTTTATAGCATGTTTTCTTATGATTGGTGTACTATTCTTAGGTATCTTTGTTGTGCTTGTTCTTATATTGCTGTCGATCGAAGAGAAGTTACTCAAGTTGATCGACAAGAAAAGTACGATTATGTGAACAACTTTTGAGCCAAGTGTCCTTGACCATACTTGCACCTATCTTATTTTATTTTGAGTTAGAGTAGTTAGACCATTAGCTGCATGCTGAGTCTAATTAAATTTGAATCCCATGTTATGGTTTATACTAGAACTTGTTACATCATCCTTAAAACCCGGTTTGGATGGGTAGTTGTCATGCTTAGCTTGCAATATTGGGTCTGGGAAGGTTATAACTTAATCTTGATTAATGATCTATGCAACATGGGAATGGTAATGTTTTTAACAACATGGTGACTAGGAATCCGACAAGATGGTTGAAAATGGTGGTGGTATGTTGTCAGAATTTGGTAAATGTTTTCTAGGGGATGTTGGAATTGGTGGAATGTATTGTGTTGGTTCCTACCTGGATTCTAAGGACCAGTTCATAGACAAGTAACCCGGCTTAATAGCGCAACCATGAGGGCTATATGGCTTTGGCCTTGACTAATTAAATAGCTGCCCATTTCTATGCATTATGGAGAGTTTGGTGGCACAAAATGGGGCCTAAATCGGTGAATCCTTAGTGAATGCATGATGGTGTTTCTTAGCGTAAGCAGAAGGAATCTACAATCGCACGGATACACCGTTGTAGCACTTCACCCAAAAGTATTCAGGGTATCGTATTTTTCTAAAGGAATGGGTGTGTAAAGCCTCTATGCTAGTCCACCTAACAAAAACAAGAAGAAGGTGAAAGGATCAAGATGCCCAAGAGGGGGGGGGTGAATTGGACTTTTCTAAAAATTAAATGCAAGAAATAAATCCTACAAGCCGGAATTCACCCCTAGTGACTACTTGTGTTCCTAGAGAGTCTACCGATACAAAGTTTTGCACCCTAGTTTCCAATCCTAGTCTAGCATGGCAAGTCTAGGAATGTAAACAAGCAATGAAAGTAAATACGAGAATGTAAATGCTTGAATGTAAAGGGGCAAGGAACACGGCGATGTTTTTTCGAGGTATCGGAGAGTCGCCACTCCCCACTAGTCCTCGTTGGAGCACCCGCGCAAGGGTGTAGCTCCCCCTTGATCCGCGCAAGGATCAAGTGCTCTCTACGGGTTGATTCTTTGACACTCCGTCGCGGTGAATCACCCACAACCGCTCACAAGATGAGTTGGGTCATCCACAAGCTCCGCCGGATGATCACCGAACTCCCAATCACCACCAAGCCGTCTAGGTGATGGTGATCACCAAGAGTAACAAGCTAGAACTCTCACTTGACCACTACGAGCCCAAATGAGAAGGTGGATGCACACTTGCTACTCTCTAATCGCTAGTGAGGAACTCTCAAGCTTTGATTCTCAAATCTCTATCCTCACTAGTGCTCTTGCACTCCCTTGCACTCCAAAGGTGTTTATCAGCTGATCAAATGAGCAAGAGACCTCTAAAAGAGGTGGTGGGGATGTATTTATACACCCCACAGACAAAACGAACCGTTACTCGCTGACTCAGCAAAACACGAGCTGACCGGACGCGCCGGTTGAACTGACCGGACGCGCCGGTCGCTCGTAACGGTCAAAATCCGAAAAACAACTGAGTGACCGGACGCACCGGTCAGGGGTGACCGGACACGTCCGATCGTGCAGGGAGCATACTGTACTCGCACCGGACGCGCGACCGCGTCCGATCGGTGATGACCGGACGCGTCCGGTCGTCTCTGGACCTTACTGGACTGTGACCGGACGCGCCGATCACACCCAGGTCGCGTCCGATCGGGTGTTTCCCTCAAGTGACACGTGTTGACTTCTGACCACCGCGTCCGGTCCTCGCGAGGACCGCGTCCGGTGTTCAGAGCTGAAACCCTAGCCGTGGAACTAAACTGACCGGACGCGTCCGGTCATGCCGAGGACCGCGTCCGGTCATGGGAAAACGACCCGAAACTCTCCGAAACGCGTCACAACTTGAACCAAGTTGCTTCCAACTGAACTTTGAGCTATTCTAGAGCTGCCTAGCGCCAAGTTTAACAAGTGTGCACCACACCTAAACATAGGACTCGCCTAGGTCAAGCTACCCGCTCATGCCCCCCTTTATAGTACGGCCAAAAGAGAAAAACGAAGATCCTAACGACTATTCCAAATGTCTCTCAACACCTCGACATCCGGAACTAACCGTCCTTAATCTTGACGTCACTCTTTTGAAAACCAAAACGATTTCCATCAAGGAGCATGAATACCATGGTGCCCAAAGCAGTTAAAACCTCCATGACCTAACTTACCAAAGTTTCTGCAAAACACACGTTAGTCATGGTAATAAAGCGTTGTCATCAATTGCCGAAACCAAACCTCGGGGCCTAGATGCTTTCAATCTCCCCCTTTTTGGTGATTGATGACAACACTAAGATATAAAAGATTTGAGTTGAGGTTTTCGAGCATGCATGGTTCACATAAGCAAAAAGCAATAAGCACAAGGAGTTAGGAATTGCTTATGTGCCCCAAGCCAAAAGAGTGTACTCATAAGATAAGACAAAGAACATTAGTACACATACAGATATAGCTCATAAGAAATCGGAGTAAGGCACGGAAGCACAACCTTAGAGATATAATTAAAAAGGTGACAAGTGTTAACAATGTGACTGGATAAAACATTAAGACTCAAGGTTTATCACACGACGACATGTCACACGAATGTAATGACTGAAAAGTAAACATGATGCATGAATGTAGCACACAAGAAAAACGAAAAACCTCTCTCAAAACTCCCCCTGAAACTACTCTCTCTCCCCCTTTGGCATCAAGCGCCAAAAAAAACCAATCTAAGGATCTGACGGGGGGACAGACGGAGTCGAGCCGGGTGCCGAGGTGCGCGGAGTAATCACGAAGTGTAGAGAATCTCCCTCGGAATCTGAGCTATCTGGCTGACCCTCTGAAGAAGCATGTGGCTGTGTAACTGTCTGGGTCTGAATGGCAGGAACAGGTACTGTCGTAGTGGCAATAAGAGGATCCGTCTGAGTGACCTGAGCCTGTAGCGAGCCAATAGCAGGAGGATCTGTCGAGGCAACTGACGAAGGTAGAGTCTCTGTAGTACCAGTCCCTGTCACTGGAGGAATAGCTGCCTCTGAAGCTGACAACCCTGAAGAAGTAGCAAAGGTAGTGTGCGAGGGCGTCGGCTGACCAGTCAACTCGCTGTAGGTAGCACTGAAATCACGGAAGGGTGTGCCTGTCAGGAGATGAGGGCGAGGCTAGTCTGAAGGTGTAAACCCTGTATGAATAGGCGTGAAGCTCGAGGACTGGAATGACTAGGGAACCTGCTGCTGTGGAGATGTGAACTGGAAAACCGGTTGTCCCTGACTCGATGGATCACTGGATTGTAAAGCAGAAGTCAGGACAGAAGCAGGCGAAGGAACCCCAACAGTGACTAGGTGGCGCAGGAGATCCAAGTACTGCTGCTGACTAGCTACACTCTGTCGCTGAATTTCGTACTGCTGTCGCTGCATTTCAACCTGCTGCCTCTAGATCTCAAGCTACTGACGCTAAAACTCGTCCTGACGAGTCTGAATCTGTGCAAGTGCTGCAGCTGTGTCCTGAGCCTGTCGCTGTATCTGTTGTTGCTGCTGCTCCTGTGCCTGGGTCAACCTCTCAAGTATCGCCACCATGGCAGGGTCTGTGCGGGAGGCTGAACCAGAGCCACCGGCCTCGTGGTCGTGAGACCGAGGAGACCGGTACCTGGGGATGGGCTGGTAGTCCTCATCAGTGCTGTCAGATGTCACATCCTCAGGAAGATCAGCAGGCTGAGCGTCAAGATCGGCAAGCTCTGCCTCTGCAAGCTCATCAACTGTGGCGTCCTGCTCAGCTGCTGTCTCAGGAACCTCAGGTCGCACACGCTGTCCTGGCACTGGGGCCTGATCTCTAGTGACTGAAGCCCAAAGCTGACGGATATCATACTCAGGGAAAGCAGTAGTAGTATCTGATATCTCAGCTCGGATCTCTGCTGGTAGCTGAATGGATGATCTAATAATGAAGCAGATCTAGTGTGCATAGGGCAGCTGACGATTACCCTTGAAGCCCTCAGCTATGGTGTCCTCCATCTCACTAAGTATGAGATCCCAAATGTCAAACTGTGTCTGTGAGAGGAGGTGGTGAACAACCCATAGCTGCATCCGAGTCAGTCCCTCTCTGTAGCCAAGTCTGGGAAGTAGAGTGCGTCTGACTATAGCATCCAGAACTCTGGCAAGAGGTGTCAAACTGGCAGGCGTGCGATGAGACCCTTCGCTAAAAGGCTCTCGGAAACAGGGTCGAACCAAGTCTGTAGGTGGCACTGCACCGCCGTGAGGGCGTCTCGGTGGAGGAGTCTGACCAAAGCACAGCTGATGTATCTTCGTGTTGGAAGCTGGGAGTCTAAGAATCTCCCGCACTCTGGTGCTGTATAGGCGGTGATCGCGGCCTCGGAATGCAAAGTGAATGAAATCATGGGCAGGATCAATCCATAGTGAAGCATAAAACTCTCTGACCCATGTGCCGCAGTATGCACCTGTCCGTCCAAGAAGATCTGACAAGCCTGGCAGAAAGGACAGGTGCGGAGGTAGCAGCTCTCCCACAACCTCAACTAGTGACTCAAGTCGACAGACCCTCTGTGGTCGGAAAGCAATACCACTGTCAACTAGAGCCCTATAGAAATCCTCCTGAAGTGGGGTATAAAAACCTTCTGAAGCTCTGGGATCCCTCACAGGCGGAAACCACCGACTGACCTCCACGAACCTCAACCCCTGCACCTGACGTGCTGTAGCACCCCTCAAGTCAAAGTGCTCGACGGGGGGTGAACCTCTAGCTCTGGGTGGAGGACGTGCTCCACGACGCTGGCCCTCTGGCCTAGGAGTCACCTGAGTACGTGCGCGTGTGGAGCGGCGACGTGGTGGAGACTGAGCTGGCTGCTCCTCTGTGTCCTCTGTAGCCTCTGGAGCCTCTGTGGCCTCTGGAGCCTCTGGAGGTGGATCAACTGACATGCCCTCTGTAGCTCCAGTATACTCAGTACCCTCAGTGGCCTCTGTGCCGAGCTGTCGACCTCCAAGATGAAAGCGACGCTCGCCTATGCGTATGCCACTGCTCCTGCCACCTCTCTCTGCCTGCTCTGCTGCATCTGCCATGGCCTAAGCAATCTCTGCCTCTGTAAGTGTCTTCTTCTTTCTAGCCATGACCTTGATACGCTTCCCATGTGCAATCTCAGACCGACGAGGAGGACTGTCGTCCCCGTCACCAGGAGCACCACCGGCGTTCTTGCAACGCACCATGCTGACAAACTGACCGAAAACACCTCTGAAAGATGGTGAACTATCACTCGAGAGGCTTGGCCTCAAACCGTATCCGCAGGCTTGGCCTCGGATTCAGCAAACTGATCTCACCCTGACACACGGATAGACTCGCTGCAACGACGGAATAGAGAGATCTACTATAAGCACATATATAACTAAAAGGTACGAAACCCTAGAGATAGCAAGCATATGAGATACGATGTGAATTGAAACGTGAAGCTACCTCGGATCGACGAGACGACGGTGACAAGATGAGGTGACCTAGATCGTGAGATTCCCCGAAATCGTCGAACGAGCTCTCGAGCTAGGGTTAGGGCAAACCCTAGAGAATAGGGCTCGACCGAAGGATGGATTTGAGGAGCTAGCGAGGATGCTTGGCACGGGGGAGCACGTGGTGGCTGCGGTGGAGAAACCGGCGTGGCAAGTGGGGCCAGCAGACACGGCAGCGGTGGCGGCGCTAGCAGCAGCTGCGGTGGTGGCTCGGGCAGCGGCTGTGGCGGAGGCGCGAGCAGTGGCTGCGGCGGAGGCGCGGGCAGCGGCTGTGGCGGAGGCACGAGCAGAGGCTGCGGTGGAGGCGCGAGCAGCGGCTGCGGCGGCGGCTGCGACGGAGGAGATGGCGCGGCGGCGGCGGACTCACGAGCGAGAGCGATGGCGAGATTGTAAAGAGTATGAGATCCAAACGTACGGTTAAAAAGGGGCGAGATCCGCTCGACGCGTGATGACCGGACGCGGTGGTCGTTATGACCGGACGCGGTGGTGCAGCGTCCGGTCACACTCCAGTAAGCTCCTGGAGTGACCGGACGCGTCCGCTGAGGACTGACCGGACGCGGTCAGAGTCCGGTCGAGGGGAGCTCGGGAATTCATCGCGAATGACCGGACGCGGTGGTGGTAACCGGGACCGGACGCAGTGGTCAACAGCGGCGCGTCCGGTGCAGCGTCCGGTCACTAGATCTGGAGTTGGTCTTCTGGATGACCGGACGCGCTGGTGGACGCCGGGACCGGACGTGGTGGTGAAGCATCACTGCGTCCGGTGCAGCGTCCGGTCCAGCGTCCGGTCACTGTTCTTCGCCCTTCTTTGTTCCAAACTACGACGCGACTTCTCCCAATCAGGTTCCAATTCAAAAAGACACAAATAAACACCAATTGAAACATGATATGAGTGACCTCACTCAAACCCTCAAAATTTTTTAAAATAGATTGCCTTAGGCTAGTATTATTTTTAATAAAATAGGCAATAAATACCCAAGGAGCAACGTATGGCCATGCAATAGAGTTTTTGAACCTTTAGGAGCATCAAAATGCTCTCTCTATCCATGGACGAACACAGAGGTTGCTCAAAGCTTAACCGAAAAGAAACGACAAGAACAACAACCATGCATATGCAATGCAATACAAGAAGGTAAAACTAGAATGCTTGTCAAGTTTGATCCACGGTTAGGCTTTTTCACTCCTCCAAAGAAGGGTTATCGTAACCGTGTTAGCCAAGCCCTAAAAACATTGCGATAAAATAAACATGGCATATTATACAATGCAATGCAAGAGACAACACACGCTCATTTTTTAAAGTTACTAGAATCAAGCACATTGAGTTCACTTCTTAGCCTACAAAAGGTTGCCTCATCCAAAGGTTTAGTGAAGATATCCGCTAATTGATTTTCACTTCTTACACCTTCTAGTGATATGTCATTTTTTGCAACGTGATCTCTTAGAAAGTGATGGCGGATATCAATGTGCTTAGTGCGAGAGTGTTGTACCGGATTGTTAGCAATTTTAACGGCACTTTCATTATCACATAAAAGTGGCACCTTTTCAAGAACAATTCCATAGTCTAGGAGGGTTTGTTTCATATATAAGATTTGTGCACAACAAGCCCCCGCGGCAATGTATTCTGCCTCGGCGGTGGACAAAGCCACACTATTTTGCTTTTTAGATGACCAAGATACTAAAGATCTTCCAAGCAAATGGCACCCTCCGGATGTGCTTTTTCTATCAATTTTGCAACCGGCATAGTCCGAATCGGAATAGCCAACTAGTTGGAATCTAGCTCCTTTGGGATACCAAAGACCAATGCTTGGGGTGAGCTTAAGATATCTTAGGATTCTTTTTACGGCACTTAGGTGAGGTTCTTTAGGGCACGCTTGAAAGCGGGCACACATGCACACACTAAACATGATATCGGGCCTAGATGCGGTAAGGTACAACAAGCTACCAATCATAGAACGGTAGAGAGTTTGATCAACCGGTTTACCTCCCTCATCTAGGTCGAGATGTCCATTTGATGGCATTGGGGTCTTGATTGGTTTGCATTCTTCCATCTTGAATCTTTTGAGAAGATCCTTGGTATACTTTTCTTGAGAGATAAAAATTCCTTCTCTCATTTGCTTTACTTGAAATCCAAGGAAGAATGTGAGCTCACCAATCATTGACATCTCGAACTCCTTCGACATCAATTCACCAAATTCCTTGCAATAATCTTCATTTGTTGATCCGAAGATGATATCATCAACATATACTTGACAAATAAAGATCTCCCCATTAAACTTCTTGGTGAATAGTGTGGTGTCGACCTTCCCAATTGTGAAGCCCTTCTCAATGAGGAAGTCCCAGAGGCGCTCATACCACGCTCTAGGGGCTTGCTTGAGCCCATATAACGCCTTGGACAACCTATAAACATGATTAGGATATCTAGGGTCTTCAAACCCGGGAGGTTGATTAACATAGACTAGTTCATTTATAAAGCCATTTAAGAATGCACTTTTCACATCCATTTGATATAGTTTCATATCATGATGTGATGCATATGCAAGGAGGATACGAATGGCTTCAAGTCTTGCAACGGGTGCAAAAGTCTCTCCAAAATCAAGACCTTCAACTTGAGAGAACCCCTTTGCAACTAGTCTTGCCTTGTTCCTCACCACTATGCCTTGGTCATCTTGCTTGTTTTGGAACACCCACTTGGTTCCAATGACTCTTGCACCTTTAGGATGCTCTTCAAGTGTCCATACTTGATTGCGGGTGAAGTTGTTCAATTCTTCATGCATTGCATTCACCCAATCCGGATCTTGAAGAGCTTCTTCTACATTCTTAGGTTCAACGCAAGAGACAAAAGAGTGATGTTCAACAAAAGAAGCTAGTTTTTGAGATCGAGTCATTACTCCCTTTGTGGGACTCCCTATGATGAGATCTTGTGGATGAGCTTGAAGTAGTGGTGAGTTTCTTCTATCAACCACTTGAGGAGGTGGATGGGGAGCATCAACATCTTGAGCTTGTGCCTCGGCTTGTTCATGAGAGACATAAGTGTCTTCATTTTCAACTCTCTCATTCTTGTCATCATCTTGAGGCACACGTGATGAAGATGGTGGATCAACAATTTGTACATCGTCATCATCATCTTTTGGCTTGATGTCTCCCACCGGCATGTTCTTCATGGCCTCCCTCAAGGGTTCATCACCTACATCATCACAATTCTCAATTGCTCCTTGGGAGCCGTTAGATTCATCAAATTCCACATCATATGTTTCTTCAACCAAACCGGTGGCATGGTTAAATACTCTATATGCTTTGGACTTTGATGAGTAACCAACAAGAAAACCAATATCACAACGTCTTTGAAACTTCCCTAGGTGTTGACGCTTCTTGTAGATGTAACATTTGCAACCAAACACCCGGAAGAAAGAGACGTCCGGCTTCTTCCCATTAAGCAACTCATAGGGGGTCTTGCCAAGAAACTTTTGTAGGAAGAGGCGATTTGAAGCATAGCATGCGGTGTTGATTGCCTCGGCCCACAACTTCTCCGGAGTGTTGTACTCATCTAGCATTGTTCTTGCAAGGGTGATCAAAGTTCGGTTCTTTCTCTCAACTACACCATTTTGTTGAGGAGTGTAGGTTGAAGAGACCTCATGCTTGATTCCAATTTCATCACAATAAGCTTCAATGTTGGTGTTGTCAAACTCTTTGCCATTGTCACTTCTAATCTTCTTTATCTTGACTTCAAATTCATTTTGAGCTCTCTTTGCAAACTTTTTGAAGCAATTTGCCACTTCGGATTTGTCATGAAGGAAGAAAGTTCATGTATACCTTGAGTAGTCATCCACTATCACAAGACAATAGAGATTACCACCCAAGCTCTTGTATGTTGTAGGCCCAAACAAATCCATGTGTAGAAGTTCTAGTACTCTTGAAGTTGACATGAAAGCTTTGGTTGGATGAGTGTTTGCAACTTGTTTGCCCGCTTGACATGCACTACAAGGTTTGTCCTTTTCAAACTTCACATCCTTCAATCCTCTCACTAGTTCTTTCTTCAATAGCTTGTTGAGAGTGTTCATTCCAACATGAGCAAGCCTCCTATGCCAAAGCCAACCAAGTGAGGTCTTGGTGAACAAACATGTCATCAAATTTGCATCTTCGGAGGTGAAGTCAACAAGATAAAGATTGTTGTATCTAAAGCCTTTGAATATCACTTGCTTGTCATCTATCTTTGAAACTTTCACTTCATTTGGTGTGAACAAGCATTGGAAGCCAAGGTCACAAAGTTGCCCAACGGATAACAAGTTGAAACTCAATGAAGCAACATAGAGCACATTTGAGAGTGAGTGATCATGTGATATTGCAATCTTGCCTATACCCTTGACTTTGCTCTTTGAATTATCCCCAAATGTGATCTTCTCTTGACATATTCCATTTTCTTCAATGGTGGTGAACATACGAGGATCACCGGTCATATGTTGAGTGCAACCACTATCAATAACCCAATGAGATCCACCGGTCTTGTAGTTCACCTACACACAAGAGATCAAGCTTTTTGTTTAGGGACCCAAACTTGAGAGGGGCCCTTGACTTTCTCAACTAGTGACTTGGCAACCCATATTTTCTTTGGCCTATTCTTGTTTGGGGGACCCAAAAACATGACTTTCATCTTTCCATTTGAATCTTTTCTTAGCATATAATGAGCATTGAAGGCGAAGGGTCTAGCATGCTTGGGCAAGGGTTGTGGTGGTGGAGTTTTGCATTCATGAGCAAAGTGACCTTCTTGACCACACTCAACACATCTCTTTGGCTTGGGCTTTGACTTGCTTTGTTGTTGTTGAGCTTTTGCTTTCTTCTCTTGATTTGCCAAGTACCCAATACCACTTCTATCCATCTTCATTACGGTGTTCATGAGGAGCTCACTTTGCAAATGTTGGCCTCTTGTGAACTTGCTTAGGCCGGTCTTGAGATGCTCTTTTTCTTGCTTGAGCTTTTTTGTTTTCTTCAATGAGTGACTCATTTGTTGGTTGCTTCTCAAGAGCCATCAAACCTTTTAGCTTCTTGTTCTCATTTGCAAGCTTCTCATTCTCACTCTTAATCTTGGCATAATCATCATGGTTGCTTGACTCAACCACACTCTTGCCTTTGCTACTAGAACCTCGCTCAATGCTTTCAATGATCAAGTCATCACATGATGTAGCTATATCACACTTAACAACATGGTTAGTAGCATCATGTGTCTCAAGAGCAAGTTCATTAGCAACCACAAGACTATCATAGTCAATTTTTAATGTGGTGTATTTGTCCTTTAGAGAATTATGTCTAGTGATGAGCTCATCATGCTTCTTCTCAAGTTTATCATGTTGATCTTTAAGCTCTTTATAAGAGGTTTTGAGCTCCTTGAGAGTGGAAGACATCACTTCATTTTGAACTCTAAGCTCACCACTAGTCTTTTGAATATTTTCAAGCTTGGATGAGAGTGATTCATTTTCATTTTGAAGATCATCATTTTCACTTCTAGTCCTTCTTATGATTTTAGTGTATTTGTTTAGCAATTTTACAAGTTCATCATAAGAAGGTGAGTCATATTCATCATCACTATCACTATCATCATCATCATCACTATCATGGTTTTGTACCTTTCGTTCACCCTTGGCCATAAGGCATAGGTGAGTTGTGGACGATGATGGTGAAGAAGGCGGTGAAGATGGTGATGAAGATGTTGGTGAAGATAATGGCCCCATCACAAATGCGGCAACCTTCTCTTTCTCATCATCGCTCTCATCTTCGGAGGACTCACAAGATGATTCAATGTCGGTGAGCCAATCACCAACAATGTATGCCTTTCCTCCCTTCTTCTTCTTGTGGAACTCCTTCTTCTTGCCATCCTTCTTCTTGTATGGCTTGTTCTTCTTCTTCTCTTCTTCTTCATCACTTGAATCATTTTTCTTGCCCTTGTTCTTGTTCTTGTACTTGTCTTTTGGTGGTCTAGGGCATTGATGAGCTAGGTGGCCAAGTTCACCACAATTGTAGCAATCCATCTCCGAGATTGGCTTTCTCTTGCTACTTGTGAAGAATTTCTTCTTCTTGCCATCGAACTTGATGCCACTCTTGTTAAGCTTCTTTAGCATCTTGGTGGTCTTTCTCACCATGAGTGCAAGTGATTCATCATCAACATCACTTTCACTTGAGCTTTCTTGCACCATCATGGCTTGACCCTTCTTCTTCTTCTTGTCATGACTAGCTTTGAAGGCCAAGTCTTTCTTCTTGGAAGATGATGAGCCCTCTTCCGGAGTGATATGCATGTACATCTCATGAGCATTGATTTTCCCTAAAACTTGAGTCGGTGTTGCGGTGGAAAGATCACTTTGGTGAAGCACGGTGACAATGTGTCCATACTTCTCAACGGGAAGCACACTCAAGATCTTCCTTGCAACATCTGATTGGCTCATTTTGGTGAGCCCAAGAGCATTGAGGTCCTCTACAAGAACATTCAAGCGAGTGTACATGTCATTAGCACTTTCTTTGAGAAGCATCTCAAAAGAATTAATTTTCTTTAAAGCTATGTGATAGCGTTCCTCACGCTCACTCTTAGTTCCCTCATGGAGAGCACAAAGATTTTCCCACAATTCATGAGCGTTCTTTGCATTACGCACGCGATTGAAGATATCTTTGCCTAAGCCCCGGTAGAGTGCATTTTTGGCCTTTGCATTCCACCGGTCGTACTTCTCCTCGTCACCACTTGGGTTAGCGGGATCCCTTATGGGGGGAAGCCCTTCGGTTGCGGCTCTAAGGCACCCAACATCTATGGCTTCGAGGTACGCCTCCATACGAATTTTCCAATATGGAAAATCGTCTCCCTCAAAAGTGGGAGGTGGTCCTTCCCCATTAGACATCTTGCTCTAGGCGGTAAAGCCTAAAAATAGAGCAACACGGCTTTGATACCAATTGAAAGGATCAAGATGCCCAAGAGGGGGGGTGAATTGGGCTTTTCTAAAAATTAAATGCAAGAAATAAATCCTACAAGACAGAATTCACCCCTAGTGACTACTTGTGTTCCTAGAGAGTCTACCGATACAAAGTTTTGCACCCTAGTTTCCAATCCTAGTCTAGCATGGCAAGTCTAGGAATGTAAACAAGCAATGAAAGTAAATACGAGAATGTAAATGCTTGAATGTAAAGGGGCAAGGAACACGGCGATGTTTTTTCGAGGTATCGGAGAGTCGCCACTCCCCACTAGTCCTCGTTGGAGCACCCGCGCAAGGGTGTAGCTCCCCCTTGATTCGCGCAAGGATCAAGTGCTCTCTACGGGTTGATTCTTTGACACTCCGTCGCGGTGAATCACCCACAACCGCTCACAAGATGAGTTGGGTCATCCACAAGCTCCGCCGGATGATCACCGAACTCCCAATCACCACCAAGCCGTCTAGGTGATGGCGATCACCAAGAGTAACAAGCTAGAACTCTCACTTGACCACTACGAGCCCAAATGAGAAGGTGGATGCACACTTGCTACTCTCTAATCGCTAGTGAGGAACTCTCAAGCTTTGATTCTCAAATCTCTATCCTCACTAGTGCTCTTGCACTCCCTTGCACTCCAAAGGTGTTTATCAGCTGATCAAATGAGCAAGAGACCTCTAAAAGAGGTGGTGGGGATGTATTTATACACCCCACAGATAAAACGAACCGTTACCCGCTGACTCAGCAAAACACGAGCTGACCGGACGCGCCGGTTGAACTGACCGGACGCGCCGGTCGCTCGTAACGGTCGAAATCCGAAAAACAACTGAGTGACCGGACGCACCGGTCAGGGGTGACCGGACGCGTCCGATCGTGCAGGGAGCATACTGTACTCGCACCGGACGCGCGACCGCGTCCGATCGGTGATGACCGGACGCGTCCGGTTGTCTCTGGACCTTACTGGACTGTGACCGGACGCGCCGATCACACCCAGGTCGCGTCCGATCGGGTGTTTCCCTCAAGTGACACGTGTTGACTTCTGACCACCGCGTCCGGTCCTCGCGAGGACCGCGTCCGGTGTTCAGAGCTGAAACCCTAGCCGCGGAACTGAACTGACCGGACACGTCCGGTCATGCCGAGGACCGCGTCCGGTCATGGGAAAACGACCCGAAACTCTCCGAAACGCGTCACAACTTGAACCAAGTTGCTTCCAACTGAACTTTGAGCTATTCTAGAGCTGCCTAGCGCCAAGTTTAACAAGTGTGCACCACACCTAAACATAGGACTCGCCTAGGTCAAGCTACCCGCTCATGCCCCCCTTTATAGTACGGCCAAAAGAGAAAAACGAAGATCCTAACGACTATTCCAAATGTCTCTCAACACCTCGACATCCGGAACTAACCGTCCTTAATCTTGACGTCACTCTTTTGAAAACCGAAACGATTTCCATCAAGGAGCATGAATACCATGGTGCCCAAAGCAGTTAAAACCTCCATGACCTAACTTACCAAAGTTTCTGCAAAACACACGTTAGTCATGGTAATAAAGCGTTGTCATCAATTGCCGAAACCAAACCTCGGGGCCTAGATGCTTTCAATCTGGTAACTTAGGTAGTGAGGTTCTTCTAGGGATGATTCCTACGTGAAGATAACTTTGTCACTATAGACTTTTCGGGCACCGATAATTACTTGGTCTGCCAAGCAATGCTAGCCTACAGTTCTACGCCGTACCTAGATGTGAGGGATCACAAGAGACGGACAGGGCTATCATCACCTACCGTCTACCCCTCAACCATAGAGTACGAGGCAAACAAAGGTAACTTCTAGCTTAGACACCATGTCTACGCTATCGGTTACTGCTCTAGCGTTAGCCAGAAACTTCCATCTTTATCAGGAGTCCTCTACTAGAGCACCCACCACGGAGGTGGACAACAAACCCGCAAGTTTATATTGAACAACGATAACTTTACTTGAGAAATCAATTCCAAAGTCGAACACGAACTTCTTACTCCAAGTAGTAAGATGATCGTAGAGGTACTGTGGAGAAGCCGTTAGCTCTGGCACTCCTTTCGCTGAGCGTACCGCGTACACTAGTGGATGTAGTCGACAACTCTGGTACTTCTCTAACTTGTCTTTCTCACTCCCTATACTACTATAGCTAGAAGCTAAAGATATGAGTGTAGCTCTTCTTCTTATTCTCTTCTTGTGTATGAATTGAATGAATAGTGAAGGGTCCCCATTGCATATATAGCCTCCTTAGGTCAGCTTGAGGGGGGATATTTCTTAGAAACCCTGCAGGCATCGCCTTCGCATGTCTCTAATCTTAATTTGACTATCAACGAGTTGGCCTTTAAGTATCCTGACATCCTTGTGTAGGTTTATGATTTTATTATTGAGCGAGGTGATGGTAGGACCTCTAGGTGGCAGTGGCACATCATCTCTACTCTCAAAGATGGAACATGGCCTTAAGCACGAGGGTTTATTAAACCTCCTAATCATAAGGGGTTCGGATGATGAGCCAACCATCTCTTTAAAGACTGGCTTTTGGGAAAGAGTTTTTGCTGGCCCTTTTCCTTTGGGTGCCGGCTTGTGCATGAGGCCCTTCCCGTACCCGCCATTGGGTTTCTTAATGCCTACCACAGTGTAGCTACTGCTAAAAATAGTATTGCCCAAAGGTGTTACATGGAAGCTTTTTGATGGCGTAGCACTTTTTGGGGCCTTTCTTTTGAGGCCGACAACGCCCGTGGATGGCTTTGACGAGGGCGCCCGCCTAGGCTTAACGCCACCTTAGGGCGCCTTAGTCCGTGCTGTGGACTTCAGACTAGTGCCACCACTTGTCCCTCTGCTTGGCGAGGGCATGATGGCCATTGGTGTCGTGACTGCCTTTGCCTTCTCCCTTACAAATGTGTTTTCTGGAACTAGGTCTATGGAGTGTGGCACTCCCTCTAGGTTGTAAGTGGAGCTTGAGCCAGTTGAAAGCCCAAGTTTGGTTTTGGTAATTAATGACACCAAATTGCTAATGCCATATGTTAAGTGTTTTGAGTTAGGCATATGCAACACATGTGATAAATGCATTTGTGGCAAGGAGTGGTGGCCACAAGATCACAAAGAGATGGTGCATGGACATGAAATAATGATCATGATAGAGATGCACATGAAATGATGATCATGGTGATCAAGCATGTAAAGGTGGACATGGAACAAAGTGATCAAGGCAAAGATATAATCATAGGGTTTGCTTTTGCCGGTCTAAGATAAGTAAAGAAGTGATTGACCGGGTTTAGGATTGATAGCCAACTATCAAGAGGGGCAATCATGGTTAGCTCATGAATCAAGTGCTACTAGGTCAATGTCCTAAGCATATGCATTTAAATCTAGTAGAGGGCTAACATAACGCCTTGAAAAATGATTGTAAAAATGCTAACACACATGCACATGGTGATATACACTTGGTAGTGTTGGCATATTTGCAAAGGCGATGGTGTTTGAGCGGTTGAGAGGGGTTTAGGGTCCTCTCTTCCTCCCGCCAAGTTTGCGAGGCGGGATTCAAGCGTTTTCGTGGAGATGAAATGCTTATTTTTGATTGCACCTAAGGATGAACAAGGAGACAAAGTCACAAAAGTGTTTCTCCCTGAGAAACAGGCGTCGGATGCAGGGTTCAGAGGCATCAGACGCGACCACCGTGCCTGTTGCCTAACCCTAGCTGCGCTGTGCTGGTGTGTGAGCACCAGATGCGCTGGTGGTGCTATGACAGACATGTGGCATTAGTATCCGTTGGTGGTGGTGTCAGTAGAGCGCAGAGGCAGCGAAGGTGCTAGGCAGCATCAGACGCTGAGGCGTGTTTGTTGCCCTTTTGTCGGACGCGTCTATTGAGCGGATGACGGTTTTGGGTGCTTACTGGACTGCGTCTGTTGCTCGTTGGATGTGGAGGCCAACGGGGCGTTGGACGTGTCTGTTGCATGCGAGCCGACCGCTAGAAGTTCAAAGATGTAGGACATGTGGCAGCTTCCTGTGTAATGGACGCGGCTGACCGCATCTGTTGCCTAGGCAATGGACGCGTCTGTTGCCCCTGACTAGGGCATAATGGCTAGTTGCTTACCCCTTCGCTATAAATAGATGGTGGCTGGATTTTGGGGCATATCTCTTGCACTTCTGAGATATTGAGACATTCTTTGAGCTAGAGAACACTCCCTCCACTCATCTCCTTGCTTGATTGCTAATCCTAGTGAGATTGAGTGAGATTCAAAGTGCATTGCATTGAGAGGTGCATCTAGTGGCACTTGATCTTCGAGTTTGCTGCAGATTTCTTGTTACTCTTGGGTGTTTCCCGACATCCTAGACGGCTTGGAGCAGTGGTGGTGTTGAGCTCGTGATTGGAGATTGTTTCAAGCCTCACCAAGTGATTGTGAGTGATTCTTGAGCCTTCCCCGTGGGAGTTCATGAATTGGCTACTCTAGTAGAGCTCGTGGCTTGGAGGATCCCCATCTTGTGAGTGGATGTGCGGCACCCACTGAGGGTTTGACTCTTGATAGTCAATTAGCTCGTGATCCATCAAGTGGGTGTATCGCCACAACGAGGAGTAGCTTACCGGGAAGCAAGTGAACCTTGGTAAAAAATCTTGTGTCATCTCTTGCCGATGATTCTCTTTGTGATTGTGTGTGATTGATTCTTGCACTATATCTTGTCTTGTGATTAGAGTAGCTTGTATCACATAGGAGTAAGTAGCTTAGTGACTTAGCTTTATTGGTGTGAATTAGATATCATAGTTTTATTCACTAGAATTGTATAGATGGCTTGCTTACTATAGTTGAGCTAGTGCTAGAATTAGCGTCGTCATCTTTTATACTAACAATTGTTGATTAGTGAAGCTTGTAGATTTTTAAATAGGCTATTCACCCCCCTCTAGCCATTTGGACCTTACACCAGTGTAGAGTGCAAGGGCATTGCTGGCCATGGCTTGAGCTAGGAGTGTTTTGGAGAGGGAGAAAAGAAATCTTTGTGCTTTGGTGTGAAGAGAGGAGAGGCATAGGGGGTGGCTTTTATAGGCCTCTCTCATGAAGGATTAGGATCAACACCATGCATCACCAAAAGATAACGATCTCTACTAAGTCAGAGAGGCTAATCCTGGAGGTGGGGGGTCATCAGAGCCAGGGAAGGTGCAGCTACACCCTGGGTGCACCCGTACCCCTAGGGGATCCTCCCTGACCATGCCTTCTTCCAGAAGCTAAAGCACGCACCAGATTTTTATAAACCTCGGTGTTCCATTTTTAGCTTTGATGATCAGAAGATGGTTGAGCACTTTGCATAATATTTCAATTGGACCAAAGCTTATTGATGCCATTATTTTCACATGATTCATTACTATGAGTGGGGAAACATGTGATTAATCAAGAATCATCATTTATTAAGGGTAGTAAAATATGTTTTTGAGTTAAATGTTGGAATGTGTTTGAGAAATATTTAAATTTTCATAAGTTTGTAGTAAATTTGTCAAAAGAGATTAATTCATTTTTATCAATTTCTAAATTAATGTCATGAGAAGGTTCTAGGAAAGCTTTTAATCTTTGACCGTTAACTTTAAAAATGTTACCGTCATCATCTTGGATGGTGATCGCGCCATGTGGTGACGTGCTGATTACGGTGTACGGTCCTTGCCATTTGCTACGTAGTTTCCCTTCACCGAAGAGCTTGATTCAGGAGTTAAATAGCAACACTTTGTCTCCCTCCATGAACTCCTTCTGTTTGATCAGTGATCGTGCCATCTCTTGGTTTTCTCTTTGTAGATCTTTGCACTATGTTAAGCCTTCTCTCACCAATCTTCTAGCTTGGCAATTTGCTTTTGTCGGTTCTTGCTGGCTAGCTTCACATCCATGTCCGAGCTCTTTATGGCCCAATGAGCTCGGTGTTCAAGCTCAACTGGTAAATGACAACTTTTTTCATAGAATAAACTAGAATGGCTACATGCCAATAGGGGTTTTATAAGCTGTCCTGTTTGCCCAAACATTAGGTAGCTTGTGTTTCCATCCCTTTTCCATTGCATTGACTGTCTTCTGTAGGATATTTTTGATTTGCTTATTGGAAGTTTCTGCCTGACCACTTGTTTGAGGATGGTATGGAGTGGTAATGTTGTGCTTTGTTCCAAGCTCTTTTAGGAAGGTTCTGAATGTTTTGTCGATGAAGTGAGATCCTCCATCTCTTATCACCATCCTTGGTGTTCCAAAGCGAGGGCAACTTCGTGAAACATTTTCCTTGCGTGCTTGGCATCAGCAGCTCTGCATGGTAGTGCCTCCACCCATTTTGACATGTAGTCGACGGTGATAGGGATGTACTCGCTGTCATGGGACTTTTGAAATAGCCCCATGAAGTCAATGCCCTAGACATCGAATATCTCCACTTGCAAGTTGTAGTGGAGGGGCATGGCATTGTGAGCAGTGATGCCTCCTTGCAGTTGACACTTTCGATACCTTCAAATGAATCCTTTGGTGTCTTCATACATCATTAGCCAGAAGAATCCGCACTGCTAGATTTTGGCTTGTGTGTGGAATACTCCATAATGGCCTCCATATAGTGCTGCATGGCATTTTTAATGATTTGCAAGCCTTCCACCATTGGTATGCACCTTCTCAATAGGCCATCAGAGCATACCCTATATAGGTATGACTCATCCCAAAGGTGACGTCCGCTCTTAGCTTGTAGTTTTCTCTTGTTTTTGCCCGGTGGTACATATCCTGAGACCATGAAGTTCACGATGTTCACGTGCCACGGGTTTGAATCCATCACCTTAAGCAGCATGTCATCACGTAGGAAATTATTTATTGGCAATTCCTTCATGTTAGTGACTTGCATATGCGATAGATGATTAGCAACAGTGTTCTCTACTCCCTTTTTATCTTTTATCTCTAGGTTAAATTCTTGGAGTAAGAGAATCCATCTTATTAGTCTAGGTTTAGCATTGTTGTTGTAAGAAATGGTGGTTCTAGCACCAACTAGTAATGTGTGTCTATGTGTTGGGGATCCGAATGGTGTGCAAGAAGAACACTGGCGATTTATACTAGTTCAGGCCGAGAAATGCCCTACGTCCAGTGAGGGAGATGAGTTCTGTATTATCTTGCACCGAAGTGCTTGTAGTAGGGGTTACAAGCCAGTGAGAGAGGAAGGAGCTCCCAAGTCTCAAGATGTGAGTGGAGAGTGTGCGTGTGACTCTGCTAGTGCTCTCACAAGGTCTAGGAGAGTTATTTGTTCGTGTGTTTGTCTCGTATCATCTTTTTTGTTTGTCCCTTGGAACGGTCCCTGCATGCTCCTTTTATAGTCTCAAGGAGGTGCAGGATTACAAAATGTTGGTACGTGGTGTGACCCTTGTTAGAGAAGGAGCCCGGAGGCCTCGGGAGGGCCTTATCTGGTGGTGACGTGGTCTGCACTGTAGAGGCATGGTGTTGGTACTTCTGACACTGCTGCTACATGTCCAGGCATGTGCGCCACTGTTGAGGGAGTGGTTTCTGTCCTTTTAGCGTTGTAGCGACGCGCCCTGTCATACCTGGTCATGTGGCTGGCGTGGCGTGCTTGTCCTTGTAGTTTGACTGGCATAGAGGGCCGAGGCCTCTAAGGCAGGAATTACGGTGCGACCTCATCCTGATCATGGGAACTATGGTCTAAAGCAGTGTTTCGTACGCCGCACAGGCATGAATCATGCGCATAGTGCCAGTATGAGTGGCATAGTGGCCGACAGTTCTTCCCTATGCCTGTTATGGGCGACGGTGTGGTGATTTGACCCCAGTCATATCTGGCTTGTCTGGTTAGGCAGGTGCTAGAATGTGGTTGTCGTCACAGGGGGTCTCGAGCGCGCCAATGGGGGAGCGGTGTCAGAGCCCAGTCTTGGGCGAGGCAGAGACAGATAATGCCATTTCTGGGGCTCGGACGAGGTGACGATGTTGTCATGGGTTGGCCCATGTCCGAGACCCCAGAGTTGAGGCCTCGGGTGAGTCAGAGGTGTTCCAAGACCCCTCCGCGTGGGGCCTCGGATGAAGCGGGGAGATGGGCTGGTTTGCTCACATGTCTTGCTGGAGGCCCAACAAGGGAGAATTTGGCCCATATGTTTCTTTAGTTGATTTTTCCCTTAGTCAGGGTAGATTAATATTTAGTTTGCTTTTTTCGGGGGCCGGGTGGTTTTCCACCTTAATTTAGGTACCCCTAATTGTGATACCCGATAGTATCCCTCGAGACTATGGAGGAGTAGGGATACTCCTTCAGAGGCTGTCCGTCGGGTTTGCTCTTTGCCAGGCTTTAGCCAGGTCTTTGCCAGGGCCTCGGCTTATCTTTGTATTACTTTTTTTCTAGGGGGTGCACGCGAGTGCACTTGCCGGGTGTAGCCCCCCGAGGCCTTGGAAGGATAGGATATGCTTTCAAGGTCTTGACTTTATGTGGAGTGTAAATCCGAGGTCTCGGCCTTAGTGCAAGGGTAGCCCCGAGCCTCTGCCCATGGCGAGAGGTCGGTTAAGGGCGCCTCATCTTTTTTCATGTCCTTCACGTATCTCCTTTGTCGAGAGGAGGGGAGGAATATGCCATGCTGTCCTCGACGGGCCGTCGGTAGCCTTTCCAACAAGTATTTCAATAGGTAAGTCCGGGTGGAGGTCCGAGCCCTATTCGCTTAGGGTCAGCTAGTGATCTTAAGACGTATTCAATTTTGCCCAAGGGTTGTTCAGTGGACCTCAGACCCGTTGGATGGGCTCTGAGGGCTTAGTGCCTCCCTCCAATGGGATCTCACTGTTCAACGCCTATGGGGTCCTGGACGTGGCTTAGGGTGATGCACCGGGAGTGATTGCTTGGGTTTGGCCATAGAGGGGCTCAGAGTTGAGTAAGAGTGCACGGGGCCGAGGGTGATTTCGATCTTTCGCTATATCGGCATGGTAGGACTAGCCCTCGGGCCCTATGCCTTCTAGCAGTTTTGAGGGGTCTCGAGGAGCTAGTCCCTTCGTCCGTCCCCCTAGTGGGGTTAACCGCTAGGCCCGTTCACTTTGCAATGGCTTTGTCTGCTAATGTCCTGTGGCTTCCGCTTTTGGGCTTCTTGGTTTTGACCAGAAGTTGATGGGCTATGCTAGTCTTTACCATGTGGTTTTTAACTTGGGTTGTAGTCAAGTACGGGGGAGGCCCTTCTAGGTTAAACCTAATTTAGAGAATGCCTTTCTCTTGTGTGGCTCATCGTCAGCCCGAGAGCCCGCGGTTTTGGGAGGTAAATGAGTGCGTTGTAGTGAGTGGGAACATCGAGATTTAATCGAGGGAAGTGGAGGGGACGATTCCATTTGAGCGGGAAGTGGGAACGTCGGCTCGAGTCCCGAGATCGCATTGATGGTCCTATGCCGTCGTTCAGCCAGACGATTGTTCAGATCCTATTTATACCCGGCTCAGCACTTCTTCCCACACCTATTGCCACTTTCCACTCTCTACTTTCCACTTCCACCATCTCTTTGCACAATCCCATGATCTTGATGGCGCGCAATAACTCTCCGCAGCGGTCTGAGGAGGTGGATCGGGCTTTCACGAGGAGCGGCCACCAGCTACGTACTGGTGGCATCTCAATGGGGAGCCTCTGTCCTCGCCATGTCCTCCCTAGGGCTCAGGCCAGCCCATTGGGGTCGAGGGTGGAGCGGGCGGAGGAGCAGGCGCTCGTTCGCGTGGCGGTAGCAGACGTTGAGGGGAGGGCAAATGTCCTCCTCCATCAGCTAGATGACGCCGACCATCATGGTGTTGGTGAGTTCTCTTCCCTTCTGTTTTCTTCCTTCTTCGTCTACATCTCCCCTCTAATCGTGCATGGAATCATATGTGTCAGAGGTGACCGTGGAGCTGGAGGGTCTCCACACCATGGTAGATGCCCTCCTGGATTACCTAGGGGTCGTCCCGGGTACTAGGGAGGATCGACTCTGGGCCACACGTTGTCGTGTTACCACCGCTATCGAGACCGGCGTCCGTCGTAGCACCGGAGTTTCCCTGGCTATGGCGAAGCTATCGGTGGGAGCCGACCTTACCGAGGTCAATGGTTTCCCCACGGAGGAGCCGCTGTGCCTCCACGAGGATCTGGTGGCACGCTATGGCCCGGCCAAGGAGGTGGTGGCCACCCTCATCCCTGCCCAGCAGATCCTCATAGAGCTCCCCCATGATGCTGCCCCTTAGGGCTTTTATTTTGTTAGGTTTATCAGTTTGCGACGCATGGCGTCTTTTATTTTGTTTTTATGATGAACTAAGCTGAAGTGGTGATGGTTAAACTCCTTTGTTGTTTGTTTTGTGAAATTTGTTTGGTTAGTGAGGGAAGTCACCGGAGCACCACCGATGGCGAGCGTGGTGGAGCCCCCTAGGGGAGGTACGTGCCCTGAGGTGTGGTTAGGGTCTTAACGTCGACATAACCCTTGCCACTCTGTGGCTCGAGGCGGGGTCGGTAACCCTTGGGATTAGCATGCAGATAGGATGTTTGCCGGCTGGACTTTTTTGACCCTAGGGCGCCCTCTAGGCTCCGAACGATTCATCCCCATACTTCAAGTCTCGGCAGGCCTCGGTAGACCGTGCATATGAAACTGGACCTCCAAAAATCAAGACCCGTGGGTCTGATCCGGTCAGGAGGCCCAATGCATTCCCTTCTCGCATATTTTTCTCAAAGGAGGAGGGGTTGGACAGCGGCACGTCAACCCTCTCGAGTAGGGCCATTTTTCGTGGTGTCCGTTTGAGTTGCTAGCGGGTATTTCATTTCGAGTGAGGTCCCAGATCCCATTCACTGAGGATCTGATGTAGGTATCTAGTGACCGACCTCATACCCTCAATGACCGATTTTGGGTAACCAGGGTCATTTCAGCATGACCCTGGTGGCTCGTCGCCTTTCTTCGATGAAAAACCCTTAAATCGGTGTTCGTCAAGGCTTGAACATGGTTCCGGGAGTCCCATGCGGTGCTTCGAGGCACCCAGGTGTTGGCCTCTATTGTGCCAATCCCCGTATACCATCCCTCACTCTGTTAGGCCGGAGCGGCTATCGAAACCCTTTTGCAGGGCCATCCTACGAACTCCGGGCCCGGTCGAACCGTGTGCGGATGATGTGGCATGACATATGCATGATGCATGTATGAGGCATGTATGATGCATGCACGTGATGCACTTATACATGCGGTATTAAAAGGGAGTTAAAAATAGTTCATGGAGAATTTTAAGAATGATTCAGAGGCGGTATTTAACAATGGAGATAACGGGGTGCGGGCTTGGCAAACCAAATTCTGCGTTGGGACCTGTTTGTCCCTTTCATGGCCATGAGAGCTCATAGCCATTGAAGCGATCGAGGAAGCCATCGTTGAGTGGCTCGTCATTGAGGAGATAGTCGTTGATGCGTAAAAAGCGTTGCATCTTCTGAAGCTCGGTGAAGCCGGTGCTACCTTGGTAGTCATCATCGTGGCCGTTGTTGTAGTTAGAGTCGCAAAAGTCAGAGTTGGAGCTCGTCTCTGTTGATGCCAGAGTGTTGGCGATGGCGTTCCTGAGCTATTATGGCAGATCCTCCGGCACCTCACCTACCTTGGGGCTGAGATGGTAAGCATTAGTTGATGCCTTGTGAACCTTTTTGTCACGATAGGACTGAGCAGCTCGTGGTAGATCAGGCAGGCTAAACTCATCGGGCCATGTGTTCTTTAACTCGTCGGATTGGCGTTGTAGGTTGACCACGGGCTCGAGGAAGTTGGCAGGCTTGTCGGTTGGTGGGATGAGGTCGAGGTCATCACCTTCCTCGGTGATGATGAACTCGAGACTCCCAAAATAGATGTGGGAGCCTAGGGTGAGGCTAGTGTTGCCTCTGGCCGCCGAGGACATGCTCGTCGGGTGGGGGTGAGATGATATAGACATCCTAGACTCTGCAGAATTGGTTAGTTGTGACACGCAAACGCCCCCTACCTGGTGCGCCAACTGTTAGTGTAAGAAACAACGGTTCTAGCACCAACTAGGAAAGTGTGTCTGCGCGTCGGGGATCCAGATGGTGTGCAAGAAGAACACAAGCGATTTATACTGGTTCGGGCTGAGAGATGCCCTACGTCCAGTGGGGAAGATGAGTTCTGTATTATCTTGCACCGAAGTGCTTGTAGTAGGGGTTACAAGCGGGCGAGAGAGAGAGGAGCTCCCAAATCTCAAGGTGTGAGTGGAGAGTGTGCGTGTGACTCTGCTGGTGGCCTCGCAAGATACAGGAGAGTTATCTGTTCGTGTGTTTTTCTCATGTCGTCTCCATTGAAATCGACACGCACACCCCTACCTGGCGCACCAACTATTAATGAGATATCGTTGATAGTCCACTAAGGGGTATACCCACGATGGTAGATTGTGTGGTGAGGTGCACGTGATCAAGAACCAAAAGGTAACTTAGCACAAAAACACAAGATTTATACAAGTTCAGGCCATCAGCTTGATGTAATACCCTAGTCCTGTGTTCTAGTGGTTTATATTGGTGGTATATGCGATAATGAGATGAGTTTTGAGGGGGTCCCCTACCCGCCTTATATAGCCGGAGGGGTAGGGTTACAGGTTAATTAGATCTAAATCTAGTCGGTTATATGATAGAGATTACATGGAATATGATATCTAGCATATTCGATCAGATCATCTTAATCTTCAAGATTCCTTCCTGATGTCTTGCGATGCACGCCAAGCAGTGGCTTGCACCGCGTGTCTTGACCTTGTGAGCTGGACCGTCCCTTGATGGTGCAGCCCATGTCTTGTGTTGTGGATACCTAGAGTTATACCCCCACAGTCCACGTCGAGTTCAGGGGCAGGGGCAGATTTTCACTCGAAATGGGGTTTAGGGGTGGGGCGAGTTTCCTTGTCAGGTTTCGAGGATAGGTCCGCGAATGCTCCACCCACCCCAAACTCGACACATTGCCATCTCTAGTGTGATAGAAGTGGTATAAAAGTTGTGTTGACCATAGGATATGCATCCTTACTAAAAATGGTCTTACCTAAGTACTTTTGCTCTTATCAAGTTCTAATCACCTTTTGTAACACCCTAAAATTTGCTTCTTTGGAAATAAAGCTAAAATGAGTTAATTTTAAATTTTTGTGCTCATAAAAACATAGGGAAATAATATTTTTTACTAAATTGAAATTTATCATAAGGTTTAACAACTTGTTGATGCATTCATGCTGATGCATTTGTGTTTTTGTATTGCTTGGTTTTGACTAAATATCAAAATGAATTCAAGTTGTTCTTTCAAAATGCGTTTAGGTCGATTTTCCTTTCCCGATATACATATATCATTTTTCTACAATCAAATTCTTTGTTTCTCATCTATCAATCAACCTCTATAAACTTCTCGGGAATTTTTCTGACTTTTTCTGTAGCTTGTTTCCACTTGTCTGTGAGCATAATCTAATTTTTAGACACTCCAAATTATCTTATCACGAGCTCCAAATACTTTATTTTGGTTTCTCATGTCCCATAATGTCTCTGAGAATTTTCCCCGAATTTTCAGAGCTTTCGGAGTATTTTTCGCGGCTTAAATAATAATTATGGACTTTTCTGGAATTATTTTATCCATGAAAATAATTAATTCTGAAAATAATAAATCTCTCATTTACTCCAACGCTCAAAGCCTATGTGGAATAATCCTAATAAATCTTAAAAGCCCATACATTTATTTACTAATGAGCTTTAATAATTAATTAGACCTATTAGTAAAGATGGAGGGTGCAACATCAATTAGTACCGTATCACTAGTTGACGTGGGGGTAGGGAGTTTTCCTCCATATATATACGTATCTATCTCTTGGGCAAAGCACACCAAAACTACCGTAGAGGAGCCCTTAGTTTGGAAAATCTCTCGTGTAGTAAATTATATTTTTCTCCTCTTTCTCTCGCCGTCGCCGTCGCCGCCGCGCTGCCTAGCCCGGCCATACGCAACAAGTAAGTCCGCTGCCGTCTCTGTATTCTTGGAAAATAAACATGCAGTTCAAAACATGTTTATAGATTTTGTTTTCTTCATTTGAAAGCGTATTTTGTTTCGGTTAAGAATAAATTACGTTTTCAACTATTTACAGAATTGCCACTGATTTTGTTTTAGCCATAACTTCTCCGTTTTAACTCTGATTTGATCCGTTCAACTTGCGTTAGGTTTATAATTTCATAATCTACATGTTAATACTACTGTTAAGTAGGTTTTAAACTTTTAAAATTCGTGATTAGATTTAATATATTATTTTAATAGAGGAAATCTTGTTTATTTCATATCTTCTATGTTTCAACTCCGTTTTGAGCCATTCAAGTTGCGTTAGATTCATAGCAATGAGATCTACACATTTGTAATAGTGTTTATCATGTCACTAATATTGGAATTTTATGGTTTGAATCATATCTTAAATAACAATTATGCAACTGGGTTTTGTAAATAAAATATGATTTGTTTTACTTTAGTTTTATAATTCGAATCTAAATTTGACTTAAATTATAATCTCTATAAAATATCTTATATATATTTTTATACCATTAAGATATATGAAGCTAATAGTTTTATGGGTAAATCTATCGGTAGTTGTATCTTTTCAACCGTAGCTCCGATTAGCGTGCTTTTCGCGACTTTGTGTTCGTAGCGATGCGTAGAATCGTGTTTCAAACTCTTTTACTTATTTTTGTATGATTGGTATACTATTATAATATAGATCTATTGTTTGCTTTGTGTATGATTATATGGATGCTTGTGTGGTGCTATATGGTTCAGTCAATCGGTGAGGTTTACGTGGTGATTAAGAAGCTATTCTCTGAAGACTAGAAGCTGAGAATTGGACGCAGAAGATTGGAAGTTGGATACTAAAGGTTTTTGAGCATATTGCTTTGGGTTAAAAGCAAGTTAAGGCAAGTATAGCATGGGATCATCCTTGTTTCCTATTCACCTTTAATATACTTAATTCATGTCATGTGTCTACCTTGTTATCACTAAGGATATCCTAGCTTTTGTATCTTGTACCTTGACACCGGTGGAACATTGCATTGGGTAGTATTTATGCTAGTGCTCAAGATAAATAACCATGATCCGTAACTTGATTAATGGTATATGCAATAAACATTTAAAAGATGTTTTAAAGCAACATGGCTCAAGAGGGCTAGAGCATATTAGGTTATTTTTATGGTGCTCTAGTTTCTCTCCATAAGGACTCATTTGTAAGCGAACATCCGAGACTTACAGTACAACTGTGAGGGCTATAATGGCTCTGGCTTTAGTTAAGTATGAGGACCTTTTCTAGCTTGTTAGTGGTATTTCTTTTTGGCGTAAGAATGGCTTGACGAATCGGATATAGTGCGGCCTTTGTCCTTATGAGTATAGGCTGCGTGTTATTGTGCCATTTGGAAGGAGGGCTCTACATCTGTTTGCCGAGTGAAATCTAATGGCCCTAACTTGTTAGACAAACCTTTGAAAGACTCCATAGTGAACCCTGCCGACCTTCCTTGGAAGTGGGTCAAGAGATTAGCTACCTCGGGCGAAAGGGTAAATCACGACTCACAGTGAAAGTGTACAACCTCTACAGAGTGTAAAACTAGTATATCAGTTATGCTCATGGTCACGAGTGGCCTTGGACCCTTACAGAATAAATGATGAACATTGATGATAATAATAATACTGATGATATTGATGCTCACTAATGATTATTGTTTCTTGCTATACATTATTCTCATTTACATGATCATGAGGTTATTTGGGCTGATGGTAAACTTGTTGCTACTCAATTGCTAAAAGATGACTCAATAAGAGCTATCGCAGTAAACCTGTGTCAAACTTTTTGAGCCTCATGAACCCTATGATATATTTGCTGAGTTCGACATGGACTCACTCTTGCTATTTCCCACACCTCAGGAGAAGTTTAGACTTGTGATCAACCAGTCAGTTTGTTCCTGGAGTGAAGTCTACACCCGGTGTTTGGAGTTATCTTTCCGCTGTGTTGCTCTCGAAGGTTATATCTTATACTATTGTGTTATGTTTATTAAGCATTTGTCTCTTGATATTACACTTATCTGTGGCTATATGTGAGATTTGACTTCTTTATTTCACATATAGTGTATATCTGGTTTTGTCCTTAAAACTGGGTGTGACAGAGTGGTATCAGAGCAATGCTGACTGTAGGATGCAAGGCTAGTAGAAACTGGTCATTATAAGGTCTAAGAGTTGCCACTAAAATCCTTGTTTTATAGACCTTGGTATTTTTTTCTATACTATATCCTTACCTTGTTATTCATCTCCACCTTGTTGCTTGTATAAAAAAAATCTTATGCTCATCCTATTCCTTGATTTGATATTCTTTTAGAACCTCATCTTACCATCTTCTTGCGACATCGGAAGAGAAGCATTAGGATCTTTTTCCTTTATATGAAGAAAACGATAGCATCGCAAGTTGATTCAATGTTGAGTTGTGCTCCTATATTGCCTTGTTGGATTGTCTTTATGCCTATGCTTGTTTTGGATCTTTGTAATGATTGCAATGAATTTGTGGATCCCACAATTTCATTTAGATATAGGCCTAATGTATAAGGATTAGTGAAATAAATAGTTGGGATATGGTTTTCTTCTATTCTCTCCATCCTGTCTTTTTGAAGCAGCCTACACTCTTCGCTTTATATCTCTAATTTTGGACAATCATAAATCATGAGAAAATTCTGGACAACATTAGACTTCAATATCTTTCTCTGAGTTCAAGAATCACCTTGATAGCTATTTTGGGTATGGAGATACAAAAATCACAAGGCAAAGCATCTGTACTGTTTGGAACCTGAAAAAGTTTCTGTTGTGCACTAATTTTGACCAAGTTAACCACATAATTTGGAAAAGTGTTCTATAAGGAGAGCTATGCTAATAAGGATTCGGACTACACCTAGGTTTGAGAAGTGGCATGTGGAACTTGAATGATGTCACTAATACTACAAAGGCGGTAATTAATGGAGCTCATCTTTGAACAAGAGGAATAATTATGAAGGTTAATTGGAAGTAACGGCAGAAAGGACTAAGGAATAATGTTTAAGAGTTGAATAAGCCATTCGGATCAAGGTTGTGACAACGTGCAAAGTAAAGCAAAATCCCTACCAAGAGGAGGTAACTACTCGAGGAAGAGAAGAAGATTCTACAGTGAAGTATCCCTATCTCTTTGACCACTATCTTCCGAATCTCGGGACGAGATTCATCTTAAGGGGGTAGAATTGTAACACCCTAAAATTTGCTTCTTTGGAAATAGAGCTAAAATGAGTTAATTTTGAATTTTTGTGCTCATGAAAACATAGGAAAATAATATTTTTCACTAAATTAAAATTTATCATAAGGTTTAGCAACTTGTTGATGCATTCATACTGATGCATTTGTGTTTTTGTATTGCTTGGTTTTGACCAAAGATCAAAATAAATTCAAGTTGTTCTTTCAAAATGTATTTAGGTCGATTTTCCTTTCCCGATATACATATAACATTTTTCTACAATCAAATTCCTTGTTTCTCATCTATCAATCAACCTCTACAAACTTCTCGGGAATTTTTCCGACTTTTTCTGTAGCTTGTTTTCACTTGTCTGTGAGCATAATCTAATTGTTAGATGCTCCAAATTATCTTATCATGAGCTCCAAATACTTTATTTGGGTTCCTCATGTCCCATAATGTCTCTGAGAATTTTTCCCGAATTTTCAGAGCTTTCAGAGTATTTTTCGCGGCTTAAATAATAATTCTGAACTTTTCTGGAATTATTTTATCCATGAAAATAATTAATTTCGAAAATAATAAATATCTCATTTTTTCCAACGCTCAAAGCCCATGTGCAATAATCCTAATAAATCTCAAAAGCCCATACATTTATTTACTAATGGGTTTTAATAATTAATTAGTCCTATTAGTAAAGATGGAGGGTGCAACATCAATTAGTACCGTATCGCAAGTTGAAGTGGGGGTAGGGAGTTTTCCTCCCTATATATACGTACCTATCCCTTGGGCAAAGCACACCAAAACTACCGTAGAGGAGCCTCTAGTTTGGGAAATCTCTCGTGTAGTAATTATAATTTTCTCTTCTTTCTCTCGTCGTCGCCGTCGCCGCCGCGCTGCCTAGCCCGGCCATACGCAACAAGTAAGTCCGCCGCCGTCCCTGTATTCTTAGAAAATAAACCTGCAATCCAAAACATGTTTACAGATTCTGTTTTCTTCATTTGAAAGCGTATTTTGTTTCGGTTAAGAATAAATTACGTTTTCAACTATTTACAGAATTGCCACTGATTTTGTTTTAGCCATAACTTCTCCGTTTTAACTTCGATTTGATCCGTTCAATTTGCGTTAGGTTCGTAATTTCATAATTTACATGTTAATACTACTGTTAAGTAGGTTTTAAACTTTTAAAATTCGTGATTATATTTAATTTATTATTTTAATAGAGGAAATCTTGTTTATTTCATATCTTCTATGTTTTAACTCCGTTTTGAGCCATTCAAGTTGCGTTAGATTCATAGCAATGAGATCTACGCATTTATAACAGTGTTTATCATGTCACTAATATTGGAATTTCATGGTTTGAATCATATCTTAAATAACAATTATACAACTGGGTTTTGTAAATAAAATATGATTTGTTTTACTTTAGTTTTATAATTTGAATCTAAATTTGACTTAAATTATAATCTCTATAAAATATCTTATATATATTTTTATACCATTAAGATACATGAAGCTAATAGTTTTATGGGTAAATCTATCGGTAGTTGTATCTTTTCAACCGTAGCTCCGATTAACGTGCTTTTCGCAACTTTGTGTTCGTAGCGATGCGTAGAATTGTGTTTCAAACTCTTTTACTTATTTTTGTATGATTGGTGTACTATTATAATATAGATCTATTATTTACTTCGTGTATAATTGTATGGATGCTTGTGTGGTGCTATATGGTTCAGTCAATCGGTGAGATTTATGTGGTGATTAAGAAGCTATTCTCTGAAGACTAGAAGCCGAGAATTGGACGCAGAAGATTGGAAGTTGGATAGTAAAGGTTTTTGAGCGTATTGCTTTGGTGGAAAAGCAAGTTAAGGCAAGTATAGCATGGGATCATCCTTGTTTCCTATTCACCTTTAATATACTTAATTCATGTGCATGTGTCTACCTTGTTACCACTAAGGATATCCTAGCTTTTGTATCTTGTACCTTGACACCGGTGGAACATTACATTGGGTAGTATTTATGCTAGTGCTCAAGATAAATAACCATGATTTATAACTTGACTAATAGTATATGCAATAAACATTTAAAAGATGTTTTAAAGCAACATGGCTCAAGAGGGCTAGAGCATATTGGGTTGTTTTTATGGTGCTCTAGTTTCTCTCTATAAGGACTCATTTGTAAGCGAACATCCGAGACTTACAGTACAACTGTGAGGGCTATAATGGCTCTGGCTTTAGTCAAGTATGAGAACCTTTTCTAGCTTGTTAGTGGTATTCCTTTTTGGCGTAAGAATAGCTTGACGAATTGGATATAGTGCGGCCTCTGTCCTTATGAGTATAGACTGCGTGTTATTGTGCCATTTGGAAGGGGGGCTCTACATCTGTTTGCCGAGTGAAATCTAATGGCCCTAACTTGTTAGATGAACCTTTGAAAGACTTCATAGTGAACCCTGCCGACCTTCCTTGGAAGTGGGTCAAGAGATTAGCTACCTCGGGCGAAAGGGTAAATCATGACTCACAGTGAAAGTGTACAACCTCTGCAGAGTGTAAAACTGGTATATTAGCCGTGCTCATGGTCATGAGTGGCCTTGGACCCTTACAGAATAAATGATAAACACTGATAATAATGATAATACTGATGATATTGATGCTCACTAATGATTATTGTTTCTTACTATACATTATTCTCGTTTACATGATCATGAGGTTATTTGGGCTTATGGTAAACTTGTTGCTACTCAATTGCTAAAAGATGACTCAATAAAAGCTATCACAGTAAACCTGTGTCAAACCTTTTGAGCCTCATGAACCCTATGATATATTTGCTGAGTTCAACATGGACTCACTCTTGCTATTTCCCACACCTCAGGAGAAGTTTAGACTTGTGATCAACCAGTCAGTTTGTTCCTAGAGTGAAGTCTACACCCGGTGTTTGGAGTTATCTTTCCGCTGTGTTGCTCTCGAAGGTTATATCTTATACTATTGTGTTATGTTTATTAAGCATTTGTCTCTTGATATTACACTTATCTATGGCTATATGTGAGATTTGACTTCTTTATTTCACATATAGTGTATATCTGGTTTTGTCCTTAAAACTAGGTGTGACACCTTTCTCTTTTATAGGTGAAGCTTACCCTTTTACCACGTAATCTTTACCTAATATATTCATTTACCTTGAGAACTCCATAACCTTTGCCATGTTTTCTTGTCAATAGATGGTCCGTTAGCTCCTAACCTACTGTGGAAGCTCTATCCATTACCACCGCACTTTTCCAGTAAAGTCTCCCATCTCGAGTGAGACCGCCTAATTCTAGTTCCGCCGAATCTGACACGTGGATGATGGGGATTACTTCTCGGTTGAGGAACCTACGGAGGAGATGCCTCCTATAGAACAGCTGCAAGATAAAGAGCTAGCAGCACTGGGGGTGCCCCATCCTATTGTAGGTGAGGACCCTAGTGAAAATAGGACGATGATCCAGAAGACCCTGACCTTGAGGGTGGTGGGAACCCTCCCAATGTTCCTGGCGGTTGGACAGTCACCAACTGTTTTCGTGACTCTAGGGAATGCTTCTTTCATTGGAGACTCTGTGACCTCCTGCACCGCTAATTTGGGTTCGGTATGTTCAGCATTCAGTATGAAAGAACCCACTAGAGTGTACTAGAAGACCTGCGTCCACATCAGCAGGCCAAGCCCATACCTTTGGGCCCTCAAGATCATGTCAACACATGAAACCCAAGCTCCCCGCTCCACCCAGGCGGCATCCACCAATGATGCTGCCCGCCATGTGTTCTTTGCATGCTAGGACTGCTTCTTCCATGTCATAAGTGAGGATGACGATCACGATTACCCCCGTAGGCGCCGGGGGGAGACTGCTACCCAAATTGCACCAGTCACTAGTGCTACCAATGAAAGGGTGGTGTCAACAGCAGAGCTTCTGGCAGTCCTCAACATCAATCTTGATGACACACTACTGGAACTTAGGCGGGTGCTGCAATAGCAGGAGCGGGATCAGACGAAAATTGAACTACTTCAAGACCTCATGGATGAACGAGATCATGTCCAGAGGACCATGTGACCCACCTCCTCCCCGCTTCGACATGAAGATCCTCCTTATGGCACAATCCTTGGCCAAACCAGGATCGAGTAGACGTCTTAAAACTTTTTTATTTTTATCAATGTAATAAGAAAAATAGTAGCACGCCCGGGTTGTTAGATTTTGTATAGGTGGTGCTTTTGGATATTTGTTTGATTGTGTTGATGACCATGTTCTGATTTGCCTTCTTGTAATGAATGCCTGAGATGTGGTGTTTTGTCCACATCTCCTTCATAATGTTTAATGAAGTTTAGTTTGGGATACATAGATCTTGTCTATCTTATCTTGACTTGCTTTTACAAACCCCAAGTCATGAGAGCAACTTCTTCACTACTCAGATATGTATACATGCTGCATATACCTTAACACTCTCATTCCTTCAGATGGCCTAGGCAAGGAGTGGAGCAGGCAACACCAACAACGCCAACACCAACAACACCAACACCCAACCACCACAACCACAACCACAACCACAACCACAACCACAACCTCCCTAACCTAGCATCTCCACCTCCCCTTATGACCATGGAGCAGATGATGGTCATGCAAACCCAACTTATGCAAAGCATGGCCCAGGTGATCACAGTCATGCAACAAAACTAGACTAGCACATGTATATTAATTGATGGTCATGTTTCATAGATCATTGATATAAATACATCAAATCAATAATGTGGACACATGATATAGATCATGGTGTTGGATAGACCCACTCCGAGAAGTTGATGAGATTGTTCTGATAATATGTGCCATCAAGCGTTCTTGAGTGGTATACTCACTGGATCCTTAGACCTGCGATTGTCATTGTTTCTCACTATGTATAGTGATGCATTTCGGGGCTGCTAAATGCTACTCCATAACTAGGTAGTTATAAAAGCAGTTTTTGGATGTACCATGAAACATAGAAGGGGATGTGAGCGGATCAAGATGGAATTTGTCTCTCCTACATAACGGGAGAGATATCTCTAGGCCCCTCGATGTAGTTGGATTAAGAAAGTGCATAGCCATGCCAATATGATTAAAGAGTTGATCATGGTGTGACTAAAGAGTTAGTCACAAGTCGTAACCCGTCACTACAAGATCGAGTGAAGTGTTGAACTATCACAAGGGTGGCACAAATCTTGCCTTGAGTTCGGCAAGTATCATGTGGCAAAAGGATCAAGATGTGTGTATATCAAGGTTCGGCAGGATATGATCTTTTTGAATCTTCGGGAGTCAGTATGCCTTGCTAGAGGCTAATGTTGTCCATTGATCAGAAAGTGTTTTCTGCTCATAACCGTTGATTGCATGAACCTTTAGGGTCACACACTTAAGGAGAGAGGACTAAATGGACAAATGGATCAACTAGGTTGAGTTCATGACACAACAATATTTGGCCACACTGATTGTTTTGTGCAAGTGGGAGATTATTGGAAATATGCCTGAAATAGTGTGACCCTCGTCACCTTGGCATGCATGCAAGAGACCGTGTCTCCTTGATGCCTTAAAAGGGCCACCAGTGAGCACACGAGGGACTAACTTTTGGGCCTAGACACACACACCGCCTGTACTATTGTCATCTCTCAAGCGCGGTGTTGAGTGCTAGCACACTCCATCGCGCCGTTCTTCCTCTCCATACATGTGTACGTCCGTGGGGTGCTGCTACGTTGCGCATTACGTCATAGAGTATGACTATTTCCACCACATCAATGTGCTCCTCTTTCGTTGCGCAGCGCGTCTAGTGGTAACGATTCATGATCCTCTACTCGCATTTATCTTGGGTGCACGTGGTACATGTACTAGCGCATAGCGAACCAGTTTCCCAACATCCCCATCAAGAAGTAAGATATCATTTTAATATTTGGTGATCACCAGCTAAGCAAAACTTCTCATATGCATAAACACGAGATAAACAAGGATATAGGGTGCAACATAGCTAGGTAAAGTCCTTTAAGGTTCATCATATTAGACATATGCATGAATAGTATTAGGTAACAAGGGAGCTCATGTAACACTTGCCTTTGTTTTACAGTTGCTTTCCACTCTATTCATGCCTGTTGTAGAGGATCTTTGGTCTTTATATTCTAGTCTTCTGCTTCCGATCTTCAGCATTCGTGGACATCTCTCCTTGTACCCGAAGCAACACCAAACACATCTGCAAACAAACAAAAAACAACTAAGAACAATACACCACATAACAAAAGCTTGAAAAGAGCATACTAAAGGACAAGGATCAATACTACATATGAGAGAGCACAAGAAATGCTGAAAATGGAGCTATCATTGAAAAGAAACGACTAACGAAAGGATTACATTACAGACAAAGAAAAACCTACATTTTGGTTATTTTATTAATTAAGTAAAACACTATGGAGGATACTTGCAAACAAATACCCAAAAGTTGAGTTAAGTCAATTTATATTTGAATTTATAAAACCAAGGTAAACATAGTCATATTTTATTTACAAATTTTCTATATCTATACCATTTAAGCAAATTAGACATTTACCTTTCGAAAACATTGAACCTATGATGACACCTAATTGAATCATTTCATGTATATTAGCTAAGCAAATTATAAATCAAAGTACATGAAATTGATACTAATCAAATTTATTTTTGAAAAGCCAAAGGTTAAACCCTAAGTTGCTTTTAGCAAACATTAATCAAATTGATATTTATATTGAAAATTCAGAAACGTGTGGTGTGGTAAAATTCACTTCTAACATGTAGCTTACAATGTTATGAAACTAACGCAAAAGGAGCAGTCCAAATAGAGCTAAAACGCGAAAATTAGAGCTAAACTGCAGAAAGGGAGAACTCCGTTCTAATTATTTTATAATGCAGCAGGAGACGTGGTTGATTACAGAAAAAGGGGTTAAACTTCTAAGGGGCTAGGGCTGACCGGGATACTGACCAGGTTGACTCGATCTGTGCTGGCGTGTCGCTTGCCTGGCTGCTGAAGCGGATGCAGAGTCAGCAAGGCTAGCTACGATTGATCACGGGTCTAGAACTGATCTCGACCATCCGCAACGGATCTGGAGGCACAATCGCTCAGCACAGGTTGACCAGGCCGCGGCAGCAGGTCTGCGTTGCTGCTCCTAGTAGCGGAGCACAGGGCACATGGTGGGTAGTCACCAGAGCTTAGCGGAACGTGAACTAGGGAGCTCATCTCAGCGCCAGAAGGCCATATTCGCGTAGGTCGCATCCCTGCGAACTCGACTAGGTGGATCCCGATGGCCGATGGCGACCGACGGTGGCGGAGGATGCGACGCGGCGGCTCAGGTAGGGCCGGTGGACTTCGGTGAGGTTATGCACATCACAGAGAATGATAGAGGGAGCGAGACATATACCGGCGAGTTCCTAACCTCTGAATGAAGCCCTTGGAGGCGGTCCGGCGGCCAGCGAAGCTGCCACCGCGGAGATCAAAGGTGGCAGCGCTCCTTCTTTGTGGAGACAAAGCAGCGTCTATGACAGGAGGTGGAGGGTGGAGCTAGGGTTTCTAGGGGGTGGTGCTGCGCCCCAATTGCCCCTGATGGCCAATGCTGTCCGCGTCCGCCTGATACGGAGCGTCCTGTTGACGTGCGGTCCCCGTGGGTCAGCGGCACAGGGACGCGGAGCGGGCTGGTAGCCGCCACTGCTAAGCTGGGTCGAGGCCCACTAGGGCTGGCGTGCGCAAGAGGCCACTGGCAGGTTGCGGAGCGATGCTGCTCGGCTTTGAGAAGAGGCCGGAGCTGGGCCGGTGGAGCGCGACATTGGGCCGGGTAGCTGCTACAGGGTTGCTAGGTCGCGACAGGCCAAAAGCTAAGGGCAGGCTGAAAGCGCAAAGAAAAAGGAAAAGGGAGAAGAAAAGCTTTTCCAATTTACTTTGAAACTATTTTTGAAAAGAGACTTTGAAAATTATTTCAAATATTTATCTTTGTAAACTCATTTTGAAACATGCTTTCAACTCTAATTCAAAAACCCTTTTTGAAAAGGGTTTGAATATATTACGAGCTTATTTGTGAAATAAATTTTCAACCAATTTTGAGAATTGAAACCTAGCCAATCAAACACCATCGCTAGCGAGTTCGTGAGGCAGAGAGGATCATGTACAGCTAGTTTGCGTCACCAATTCCGTCGTCTTTGACCATTGCCGCAGCACCGGAGCACCGTCGTTCCACCAGAGCCATCGTTGTGCTCGCCGCCGGGCACCAGACAATCAACCAGTACCATGAGAGTGTGCATGAGGTTGAGAGGAGTCCTGCGGGGTTGGTCTCGCTGCCGGCGAGTACCCACCGGTCAACGGCCGCCAGCGCTGTGGTCAACATGGGTGCAGTTCGGGGCCCCCTGTCGGTGAGAGAGAGTGAGTGACAAAAAGGATTTTTTTTTTCATTTTTCAGAAATGTTAAAATGAGTTGAATCTTGTTAATTCATAACTAAATAATTAGAGCTGATAAAATTATAATTTTTTGTGTAAGCTTGTTATCTTATGCTTAATCATGGAAAATAAGAGTTTGCCAAATTCAGTACTTTTGCTAGGTTTAAAAATTACATCTTTTAATTAATAAATGGAACTTCCCTGATTTTAATAGGCCAAAATAATTATCCTTTAACCATGAAGTTTTGTGGGTATGCTTCACATGCTTAGACTAGTCTTCACAAAAAGTTTGGTTCAATTTTGATGAAAATAAAGTGTCCACTTAAGTCAAATGTCTTTTATAGGTTAATAAAAATACTAAAATGATTTCTATAAATCCTTAAATGAATTTGATCTGATTTTGGACTTGATTGTGGACCATGGAACACTTAACCCTTGTTGTTCCTTGGCAATTACATTACATGATTGTGTTCTCATGATTAACTTGAAATAATAAATAACAAAGACGCTTTGTGAGTAGTTAACCTAATTATATCGTGAAGCAAAGTTGTACTCAAGTAATTAATCTTGTTTAATCATCTTAATCCTTGTTGCACCTTTGATATGATGTGTTAGTGCAACATCATTCTAAAAGCATGCATCTTTACTTACATTTAGTGAACAAGAGTGGTGATCCATTAGTTGAGCAAGTTCCTGAGGCAGGTTTCACTAAGAGGAAGTTGGGTTTGATATCTGTGGAACTCAACACCACAGGCAAGCCCCAAAGCATACAACCATTTCCTTATGTTTTACAAATATTATTCACCTAAGTCTTATGCTTTGTGCATTAAGTACAATAGGATTCGGGTGATTACCAACTACTGCATGCCTGCCTTGATGTTTCTATATGATCCCTTGATACATAGATATGCTTAGCCTTGCTTAGTTGTTAAGGGTCGAGTGGTGATTTCATCATTTGTGATGGTTTTGTACTCAAGTAATGTCCTGAGAGTTTAAAAATAAATATGCTTTAACAGGAGACCGGACGGGACATGGGTTATGTCTCTGGTGGATAAGTCAACAGGGTTGCTTGGTCATGCTTGTCCCGTCTGTGTCGATTGAGGACGGTACTGTTGTAGGCCACCGTGTGGTTGGAACTTTGTAGTACTGGCCACATATCCCGGTAAGCCTAACACCCCGGCTATTGCATTATGTGAAAGTCCAACCGCATACTGGGAGTGGAGAGATGGTGAGAGTAGCATGTGCATATTCTATGAATCTGCCAGGAGCGGCGGAGGGAGGTGGAGTACTATACTCTCGGGTAGCGCAAATCCGTTCATGTTTTGAGAGACCCGAGTGAAGGTTGATATGTGTAGGTCCAGGACCTACATATGTCATGTGGTAAGAAAACCCCAGTTGGGTTTAATCGATTTGAATTGCTGTGCTTCTCAGAGAAGGAGACCCGATCCTCTAATTTACATCGTAGTTAATAAATAGAGCATTAGTGCATTGATCATGAGATGAGATAATAAAGAAGTGAATGGATTAGATCAGGTGCAAATGTGAGACTGATAATTACTTTACTTGAGCTAAAATATTGAAAGTAAGGATAAATCTTTAGTAAGCTTTTTCTACCTTGATTCCCTATAAGCTTGCATTTCCTTGGAGTCTTTCCTTTTCGTCGATTAAGTCTTGTTAAGTACCTTTGTACTCAAGGTTTGTTAAACCCTTGTTGCAGGTGAGCCTCATCAGCAGCTAGGCTTTTGCCCCTGTTGTATGACGGTGCTAGAAGAGGAGAGTCAACAGTAGGAGATATCGTGCACCCTTGGGAAGGGTGAACCTCTTTTGTGTGTTGTAATATAAGTGGTACCCATGATGCTACTCCACTACCTTGTGGTTTGTAATAACTAAATAAATGGTTTATAAACTTATGGTTTGTAAGACTTTCGCTATTTACTCTGACGTAATATATTTGTATATTTATATAACTGTTGTAATACTGCAATTCTTACTGTAATGTATCCTACTCGGAAAGAAAAACGTGGATGATTCGGGGTTCCCCGAGGACACCCGATAGACTACCGGAGTTGTCTGGCTCCTATGTGTAGCAGTCAGAAGTCTGGAAGATAATGACAGACACATGTGTGCCATATAACTTGGGCACTTCTGCCACACCTTACAAGGTCAAACTTTGGACTTATTTTGAATTAGTTTTGAAACATAATTTTGAAGCCTTTATTTCCAAAAAGAATCGTGGCTTAAACAAATTTTCAAAATTCACTTTTCACACAGAAAGACTTATGCAAAGGCATGAAATTTTTTGACTGTGATCTCACTTGTCCTATGGTGAAATAAAAAGCAGCGAGTTTGAATATTAAAAAACAATATGATACTTGGAACACAACGCGCCCATTCCGCCACTAAAAAAAAATGTGAAGGCAAATAAACAGACTGGCCGGCGGCCGCTGGCGTAATCTGCTGTACATGCTTGTGCGCTAGGTGAAGCTTCCGGATAAACCGTATCTGCTGCACTGATCATTGTGACGGATATAAGTATATAACTAATTATTGGTGTAGTGGATGGTAGGAATCCTGAACCCAGAAACATATTCCTCCTAGAGACGATTATATCGTCGTACCGAATATCCAGAGATCAGGAAGATGTACATGTATATGTTAGTATAAAATATAAAGACGTGCATCTCCCGTGATACTGGCACGCACTGCACGTTAGCGGGGTCAGCGTCAGGCCGCACCTGTCTAATTCATATCGTAGTACTACCTCGTGAATTATCACGGCATGGGACCGGACAAGCTTAAGCAGCTAAGGACGGACATGCATGTGCTAAAGAGCGAGGGCCATGCGTGCATGCATTATTGATGATCGATCAACCATTCAACGTACACTACATCGCTGGCCTGTGTTGTGTGTACCAACACCAACCAGTGGACCTATGAGTCCACGTACACATCTCGCATCTCGGATTCCTTGAAAAAAATTGGATGCACGCTGCATTCACCGTGCCTCCATACATACATGCCATAGATAGTTGCCACGAGACTAGTTTTGACTGATCCAACAGCACGCACCTGCTTCGGCTCCGCCCCCACGCTCTCGTCCGTGGTTTGCAGGCTGGATGCTTGTTGGGGACACGTGCCGCACATCGAAGCTGTGTATGCATAGATGTTGTGTGCATCCAGTATGCACTGAATTTTTTTTCCGAATCCCTCGTGTTGGTTCAAACAGCTAGCATGCAGTCAACTGCACACTCTAACACGGCTAGCTCGATCGGAACGTGCAAGGTGTTATACAATGGTCAAAACGACGTGCTCGTCCTCTGCAGCGTAGGGCTAGGTACTACAGCTGTACCCAATTAATTAGGAGGCGTAATAAAAAAATGCTTTTTGTTCGTGGAAGGAAAGCGACGGCCGGTTGAGTGCATGTATGGACGGCCAAATTAAACAAGGTAGCGGTGGTTGCAAGGACATCGCTGCACTGCACGCGCGCGTGTCTCACGAGAACCAACCGCACGGTGTGCTTGGTTCAAGGCCTCCCCAGGCAACCATCTGCACACGTACAGGACGCCAGCAGGGAAGATTGCCAGAGTTAAAACCAAAAGCTCGTGACTGCGGCAGGTTCGTCGCCGTCCGCTGGGCCGGTGCATGACTTTTGAAGGTAGAAGATTCCTTTCATCCCCATGCAAAACAAAGTAACGATAATAATGTGGCACGCGATCGATTGGGAGGGCTCCTTTTCTAAGTTGCAGCCACTCGATGTAATGTGGCACGCGGTCCTCTCATTTTCACACCAAACGAAGTACTGATAATAGTAACAAAATCAATAATGGCACGATACTCCTAGGACAACTACTATGTTTATGCCATGAACAATATGCTCAAGGTATGTTTGGTTTCACCCACTAAAGTTTAGTGGCTTCTAAAGTTTAGTGACCCCTCTAAAATTGAGTGACTCCTAATTGATTTCACCCACTAAAGCAGCTGTCCTATATACACTTTAGTCATTTTTAGTTACCCTTGGTGACTAAAAGCCACTAAACTTTAGGCCTTCCCCAATGCTATGCTTTTTCTTGTAGCCCAAGTGTCATGTAGGATCGGATAAAAAAATTAGGTGCTCTACACTTGTCATAGTGGCTTGCAGAAGCTACATATACTTAGCGAGAGAAGGTGGTCCATGCTAAAAAAGAAGAGGGGGAGAAAATAAAGGTGAGGCATGATGAAAGCAAGAAGTTTCTATGCAAACCACAAGTAGTGATAGTTTGTAATGTGTGAATAGTAGTTTCAATATTTTCTAGTCTACGTGGATCACTTTATTTGTACTAGAAACACTAGGAGTGTTAGCCTCCATTGGTGATGCCCTAGTGACCCATAAACTTTAGTGGGGTGTTTGGTACACTAGTGACTACTCCCTCCATTTCAAATTATAAGATATTCTAAGAATCTTGGAGAGTCAAAACATCTTAAGTTTGACTAAAATTATAGAGAAAATTATAAAAATTTATAACATCAAATAGGTATACTATGAAAATATAATTAATGAAGAATCTAATGATACTTAATTGGTGTCATAAATATTATTATCTTATCATATAAATTTAGTCAAACTTGAGATCCCTTGACTCTCTATTCTTAGAGAGTCTTATAATTTGGGATGGGGGAGAATAAAAGTAAACTTTGGGAGGGGTGAACCAATCATGCCCTTAGCTGGGAAATAAATGCATGCCCTTACCTGGAAAATAAATGCCCGAGCATGCATATGCCCGCGCTACCTGCAAATTCCATATGCGGTCCCCGCCGGATTTGAGGACGCGTCCCCATCCGCGATCCCTCTCGCTCATTTCAAGCACGGAGGTGTTAAGTAAACTGCAGCTAGCTCATCGGTTCTGTGTGCAAGAGCTCAGTGGACCGATCCTTCGCTCCAATGAACGCAATGCTAGTAGTAGTACATTTTAGCGCATTGCCTTGCTTCAGTTGCTAGCTTCCACGCTAGCTTTGTCGACCAGTGCACGTTAAGTTATATAGCGTGTACTCCCTCCGTCTAGAAAATACAATTCAAACCATCTAGATCGTTGAGTATTTTATTTTTTTACAAAATTTTATACATATTAGTGATAACAAATCATTATTATTAGATTTATCATAATATTTTTTTAAATATACATAATCACAAGTATTAATACTGTTTTGTACAAACTTAGATTAAATCCACAATTGTATTTTTTTTTCCTCGAGGAAAAAAGTAGTATAACTTAGGCCGTGTCTGGTGTAGCTCCGAGGGGCTCCAGCTCGGCAGTGTAGTGAAGTTGCCCAACACCAGCTGCACCGGCTCCTTGTCGGCGTGTAGTTCATTTTTGGAGGTGGAGCCGTTTTGTTGCTACAGGAACTACAGTGCATAACAGTATATCTAGAGCCGGAGCGGAAGCCTTAGGCTGCGTTTAGTTGGCAAAATTTTTGGCGAAATGACACTGTAGCAGTTTCGTTGTTATTTAGCAATTAGTATCTAATCATGATCTAATTAGGCTTAAAAGATTTGTCTCATCCATTTCGTCTAAACTGTGTAATTAGTTTTATTTTTTATCTATATTTAATGCTTTATGCATGCGTCTAAAGATTCGATGTGACGGGGAATCTGAAAAATTTGGCAAAATTTTTGGCATCTAAACGGTACCTTAGACAGATACCGCCGGCACACTTGCCAGACATGCAGAAAGGTATGTCATCACCTGGCAACTATGGCTGCACTCACGTACTCAGGGTGTGTTCACTTCACGAAAAGTAGCTGAAAAGTTACTGTAGCATCTTTCGTTGTTATTTGGCAAAATTTATCCAATTATGGACTAACTAGGCTCAAAAGATTCGTCCCGACATTTACAGACAAACTATGCAATTAGTTATCTTTTTTACCTACGTTTAATGCTCCATGCATGCGTCAAAAGATTTGATGTGATATGTGTAAGAGGAAATATTTTGGGTTGGGAGGGGAAGTGAACGGGGCCTCACAGGTCAAATTAACTATAATCAAACGACGACATATGCCGTACGTGATCTGTCCCACGATTTCAACCTGCGAAACTGAAAAAAGCTCGGGCCTCGCTCCGCGTTGTTTCAATTCGTTCACTCGTAATCGGATAGCGTGAAGCATGCGCGTCCAGGTGATCTAGGACGTTCTCCTGGCTAGCGATTGACCTGCGCGCGGAAAAACTGAAAAATTCATGCATGCATATGGAATGGAGGCGTGTCTCCATCAGAATTCAGACCAAGATCTATTGTTGTTTGTTTGAAAACACTGCACCCTGCCAGTGCGGAAAAACGTAATCATTCTCGCTTGCTATAGGTTTCAATTCGTCATGCGTAACCATCTCCAGCGTCAATCAACAACATACTGTACATGGCAACAAGTTACCCCTGCTGCACAGCCTAGACATGGGTTGGCCGTCGTCGGCCAGTCAAAATTAATCTTCTATACTGTCACCGATTTTCACGTGTGGATGCTTGCATTGTTGCATATGCAAAGTATACGAGTAAGGAAAGTGTGGACATCATGTACTGCGTGTTAGTGTAACTATACTAAACAATATATATAAAGTAATATACTTGCGGCCTGATCGAGGGAGGTTTTCCGGCCGGGCATGCGAGATGCTTATTGAAAGCCGTTACACCAAGAAAGGGAAACGGTCATATGACGTTCTGGTAGACAAGAGAACCAAAAGAAGTGTAAACGGACAGCCTTTGTGTGCCGTGTTGATTAAACTATTACTCACGCTGTCACGCGCCCAACTCCGGTTACTAGGGCTATGTTCAGTTCCTAAAAAAAAATACTATGCGAAAAAAAGATTCTCCGTCACATCAAACTTGCGATACATACATGGAGTAATAAATGTAGATGAAATCAAAAACTAATTGTACAGCTTGGTTGTACTTTGCGAGACGAACGTTTTGAACCTAATTAGTCAACAATTAAACACTATTTACCAAATAAAACCAAAACGTGCTACAGTACTTTTTTACCCCTTTCAGAGATCTAAACACAGCCTTTAGCGCGCGGTCAGAAATTTATACCAGGACGGAGTACAAAACCACGTGTTGCGTTGCACACTAGCGTAGGAGTAGGCTGGACAGGTGGCGCATGGGGGATAATGATGCAGTAATAAAAAGGCTACCAGCTAGCCTACCAAGCAGTTGAGGCACCGTTTGGTTACAGCATGTTAAAGTTTAACTTCCATCACATCAATGTTACGGTAAATACATGGAGTACTAAATGTAGACTAATTGCATGCATGTCGACACACATTAGAAGTAATTTACGAGACGAATCTATTAAGCCTAATTAGTCTAAAATTAAAAACTTTTTATCAAATAAGACGAAATTGTTACAGTATTGGTTAACTTTACCACCCAAACCAAACGGCCCTGAATGTCCGGATTCCGGAAGGCAGACCGCGGGGCTGCGTTGCGCGTGGGCCGTGCCGCCGTGGAATGCATATATGCATGCATGTGAATCGTGTGCAAAACAGTACTGCTACCAACGAACGCGCTGCCTGAGAACACGACATTATTAGGCGGGGATCGCATAAAAGCAAAAATCCCTGATGTCCAATAGTCTGAAGACATCAACACAAGGCGTGCTTGTTTTAGCTACCTACTACGGATCATTTTCACTGATAATTTTCACCGTTTTACAGTAGCTACCCGCACTGCAGAATAAAGTACTACATAACCGATGTGTATTGCCTCAGAGCAGATCCGCTAAGAAATTATCACTCATCGGTTATTCTCGGTAAACCCTTTCCCTGTTAATAAACTCCCTCTAATGTGAAACGCAGGTCATTTAAGACATTTTTTTCGCGATTGGGCCATTCACCCGTTTTTCATTAAGAGGAAAATAGTTAACAGTACAACCGTGCACGATCACGCAAGCGAGGAGCCTTCGTAATACAACGCACACCTTGCCACCTAGCTACTGGATTCACTAATAGAAATTACATCGGAAGGTGCTTTGCGACCACATCGACAAGACAAGAGCGATCAACTATGCTCGCTGTTTTCCACACGGGAAGAGAACTTGCATGGCTTCCCGCGTCGACGCCGACAGGGGGAGGGCGAAGGCGGTCTGGAATTCCTCAAAGGAGGCTTCATCAGGTAACTCAATCGGCACCTCCTCTAGCCCCAGACGTTTCATCATCACCTTCCGCGCCTAAGCCTCCGGCTTCTGTTCCTGTGCCTACTCTTGGCAGCAAGCCTAGCGCTCCTCTTGGGGACGAGCTCCGAGTCGTCTAGCTCCCCCGCCCGCGCTCTGGCCGCCCGGGTTAGCCGTAGTCGTGGAGGCGACGACAAGATAGGCGTCGTGAGCGGCTTCTTGAATGCAGCGATGAAGTCGTCGATCGACGTTGCGGCCGTCGCGTCAGTCGCTCTGCCATCAGCAGCTGGAATAGCAGGGCCACCTCCGTCTGCACCTACCTGGATGGCGGGGAAGTCGACCTGGGCTGGGGATCCCCCAGCCTGCTCCGGCTCCAAGAGTGAGGGCCTAAGCGAGGTTTGGCCCGAGCCGCACACGTCTGGGCAAAGGCGCAGGTCCACCGCCTGGGCCACCTCCGACACGGCCTGACAGAGACGTGCCTGACATGCCTCCACCTCAACCAACATGGGATCGAAATCCCAACTCTGAACCTCGAAGCAACGGTCCACTACGAGCTCAGGCTCGGGGTGCACCGCTTGCCTGCCTCCGTGTGCATAGCGACGCCAGAGTGGCCATCCTGCTGACTCTCGCGTGCAAAGGGGCTCCCGACCCAAGCACTGACCCCGGCTGTGCCCACAGACATTCATGCATGCCCATAGTTTGCAAAACAACACTTTTACTTGCAGTTTATTAAAAAATACCATCTTAAATCAAACTTTAAAAGGCTCTTTTTCATGATGATTCTAGTAGTATAGTAACTTTCGTGTGGCCAACTAATTATATATACACCTTACAATTCTTTTGTTGTCTGTTGATGATCAATACTTCAAAAGCGATGATTGAACACACTAGTAAAAATGGCCTACTACATTTTCTGATTTGATGGGGTAAAAAATGGCTGTTTGAATGAGCTAGAACATTTTTAGCGGCAAGCAACTTATTTTAGTCAATCCAAATATATAGGCCTTTATCTGCTTCTATTCAAATCTTGTGCACCCTTTTTTAATTAATCTACCTAGCAATTAATAGTGCACAATTGCAACATCTCCAGTCTATGGCTTTATTGGCCAACTTAGATCTAAATTAACTGTCAATTGTGCTAAACATAGTAATTTTCACTTATTGTTGTTTACCTTTTTATTGGTATGAGCTTGATTATTTTTGTTGTTTCGAGTTGAAGATGTTTCGATAGCCACCTATGTTTCACTTCTTGTTGTTTACCTCTTTATCTGCCTAGCAACTCTTTTTTTTGTTGTTGTTTACTCTTTGCAGAATTCTCTTTATCAATAAGCCCTTTATTATGTGTATCCCTATATGGTTTCTCTAAAAAATGGATATGTATTAACTAAGATAGGTATATTGAAGGGATCTATGGTTTGAGAAGGTCAGTCCCCTTTAATTAATATAAATAACTTTACGCGAGAGAGGAGTGGGGTTACATATCAAGGAACACTAGAAACAAACTATCAGGATGCATGTAGGATATGAAAGACAGAGTTGGCATTTTAACAAGTGTTAATGCATACGGAGTATATCTATCACTGTTCGCCTACACGGCCGTGTAGGCCGTTTACACAGCGTGTAAACGCTACTCGATGGGTAACCGTGTAGGCCGATTAGCCGTGTAAAGCCATGTAAAATCGTTTCGACCGTTTAAACGGCCGTGTATACCGACTTTTTGCTAAACGATGGGTGACCGACCGTTCACCGTTTAACGTTTAGGCTAACATTGATATCTAATTATCTATACATGTATATATACTACAACGGTCTTTAGTACAGTTGGTCCGTATAACTGTATTAAATTGGTTCCACCTATCGTGTATATGAGTCATGATGGGCACAATGCATCTGTAATAATAATAATATAATACAATCCATCGTCTGCGGATGAAGGAACGCATGCATGGATGGTGGAGAGTACCACTGCTACACAAAATTTAAACGTGGCGGGCAAAATGCTTTAACCGAGGCAATTTTTGTAACCGCTTCGGTCGAAAGGTCACGATTAATCGTGGTCTTAAGCAAGGCGGTTGCCCGCCCGCCTCAGTTAATCAATTAAAAAAAATCCATGAGCCCGCCGGTGAGCCTATTCCTGAGCCCACCAACGAGCCCATCCACGCGCTGCCATCGCTACCGCTAGCCCATCCACGGATCCGCCTCCATGGCCCTCCTCGCTGGATCCGAGCCCCGGCAGCCATGTCCGATGCATGCCGCCGTCGCGAGGCCCACCCGCCGCGGATCCGCCGCCCTGGAGCTCGCTTTGGCCCTCCTCGTTTCTTTTCCTGCTCCTGCGCCCGCCAGGAGAGCTCCTTGGCCGGGAGGGGCGCCACCGGGAGGAGGCCCTGGCTAGGAGAGGGAGTGGGAGGGGAGGGGAGGGGAGGGGAGGAGAGATGAAAAGAGTCGGGAGAGAGGAGCTAGGAGAGGAAGCGCGCCGGGAGAGAGGGGTGCTGCGCCGCACAGGGGAGCGCGTCGGGCTGGGAGAGGAAGTGAAAGAGAGAGAGCTGGTGTTTGAAGGGAAACCCTAAGCCCTTATATTTATATGAGCCCGGGAAGAATCTGATTTGGGCTTTTTCTGGGTTGGCCCGCCTCCGAAAACGGGGGTATTTTTGGAGGCAGGCCACTTATAAGGCTCGTCTCGGTTAATAGATTTTAGAAGGCAATTATTTTTTAACTGCCTCGGTAAATCGATTTTGCGAGGCGGTTGATTATGACCGCCTCAGTTAATAAAATTGTTCGCCTCGGTTAATCCCAGGCATTAACCGAGGCGGTAGGAATTGCCGCTCGCCTCGGAGGGCATTTTGGAAATGCTGCGCAAAAGATTTTTGTAGTAGTGTACTTGACTTGAACAAAGTTTTGGTTCGATCATCTGTCATCGTTGTACTAATCGAGCAATAATTAAGGCATTTCGTGGAGTCTATGAATATGGGCCAAGAATTCCATCAAGCTGCCAGCCAATACATGTAATGATGGTCTTTAGTTTGAACACGCAATGACCGATGAGGCTCTTGCGTGGTGCTAGTTACATTTCGTTATTCTGAGTGAGGTGGTCAAATTCCTTAACTATATGTTTTGCACGACAAGGCGCGTTGAGTCATCGGTGCGTTCTATAGCTAGGCTCAGAGTCACAGCAGCCAACCCTCGTCATGGTGACCCATGCTGCCATGCATATGTGACCTACTCGTATCATGCTAGATGTAGTAGTCTTGTGAGCACAGCTACAGTATCTGTTCGAATACAGATACACACCACTACACACGCACACCTCACATATACACGGTATACAAATAAACTTACAACTATACTTAGACAATGACCACAGCTGAGAGGTACTCGAAGATCACCATACTCTGAGCCCCGTCACTTGACCATTATGGCACATCTGCGCGAGAGGCAACTGAAATTATTAATGGAGAATAAATCTCCGAGGTGAGAGACCGGAAATTCGCAGCCCGGCCCCGAACACCGGCCGGCAAGGTGCCAACCACAGGGCCTTGCCACCCAAGCTACGCTCGGTTCCCGTATACTACATTTTTCATGCTTAGAATTTGCCAAGTGACAGCGCGTGTACATGGTCAAAAGACCAGAACGACACATGTGCGTGCGTGCTGTTCAGAGTTGGAAGGGAGAAAAGGGAAGCATGAAAACAAGTGTACATGTGTGCAGAGGAGAGAAGAGTAGAGTAGCATGCATGTGAGACATGCGTCGATTCTGCACTTGTGTCGATCTCATTGAGGTTTCTAGCGTGGATCACGTACGAACGAGTGAAACGAGGGAGAGCGGTGGTGCAGGGCACAGCGTCAATTGGACACGTCCGACGATCTTCACAATCACACAACCAAACGCGCATACATTTGCCGTGAGCGAAACGAGGCATGCATGCAGGTGCATGCTTGTCTTTGCGCGCGCTAGCTTTAGCTACCTACGAAAATCTATCCTTTCTCCAGAAGCTTCAGCCGCGCCTAAAGATGAGCAACGGGCCAGCACGGCACGGCACGGCATGAGTCCGGGCCAGGCACGGCCCGATCGGGCTCAGGCCCTTTTGGCCCGCCGGGCCACCGGGCCGTGCCTGAACAGTCCACCGTGCCTGGTGGACGGCCCAGGCACGGTCCGTGGGCCGAATATCGGGCCATGCCAGCCCGTTGAACCTGCGGCCCGCTGGTCCATCAGGCCAGCCCGTAGCCCGTTACACAGTAAACACCATATTTCAAACAGCACAATCACCGAACTCAGAGCCAGCCATGGCAGATGGCACCCACCCAACCGGCACCGTCCCTCAACGCCTCCTGCGGCACCAGCTACACACCGGTGACCTGCGAACCAAAAACACCGAGAAATGGATTAGGGTTCGTGTGATTGCCTACTACATCTAGGGTTAGGGTTAGGGTTAGAGGTACTTGCCTGCATGGAGACGGAGCCCGGCGCCGGAGAAATGGAAAAGAAGACGAAGACGAGACGGAGAAGAGGGGGGAGACAAAAGGAGATCCCAAGATCCGGTCAGAGTGAGACGAGGAGGGGGGAGAGATCAGAGAAGAGGAGATCTCAACATCCGGCGTCGGTAGCGGTAGCCTGGGAGGTGGGCGACGGCAGCGGTAGCCTGGGAGGTGGTCGACGGTGGGCGGCGACCGGCGAGGCGAGGTGGGGATTAGGGTTAGGGTTTCAGAGCTCAGAGGCGAGGGTGGCGTGGCGGGCGAACGGCTGCGGGCGCGAGCGGAGTGACCGAGTGAGGAGGGGGTCCGCCGGGGCGGGGGGCTTATATAGCCCCTCCAGTTGTTGGGCCTCCACCGGGCCGACCTTTGTAAAATGGGCCGGGCCGTGCCGCCCGGCGGGCCGAGGCCTCAGCCCAAGCCCGGCCTGCTATGGGCTTTGGGCCGGCACGGGCCCGGTCAGGGTTTGGGTCGTGCCGTTCTCGGGTCGGGCCAAATAACCGTGCTTTGGACCGGGCCTTTGGCCCACGGGCTGCATGCACATCTTTAGCCGCGCCGGCGCGCGTCTAACTCAGGGGATAAAAAACCTCACCGATGATACGCGTGCCCGCGAAAGCGTAGCAGGGAGCACGCCACCAGTTTTCTCTTTCACTACGATTTCCTGTGGACTGGACCGGTCGGACGGCGGCGGTACATATGCATTGATATCTCAGGTCTCTATCGCCGGCGAGAAGCTTCTCCTGTAGAGTAGTCCTGTCCATGCAGTGGAAGCAAGATCTTTTCCGGCTCGCCAAGGGACAGCACAAGATCACGATTCACGAGATTCCACGAACACACACGCACGCACAGATACGGCACCTGTGGTGGCTGTGGCGGACGCGGCGCATCCACCCACCCGTGCCGTCTCACTCTCACCCAGCGCGCGGCCAGGGCCAAGACAGATGGATGGGCGGCCTTTGGACGCGCCCGGCCGGCGCCGAGACAGCCCGCAGCCGCGCTTCCGCTCTTGCACCATCCCGTCGTCCGGTGGGTGTGTCGCGTCGTGTCGTGTCCCCGCGCGGTCGCGGACGGACGCATCTCGTCCGATCCCGGCTGGCAGTCTGGCACCAAACACGCGCGCGGCCAGGAGCGAGGACCCCATGCACGTGTCCCTCGCGGTCCGCAGGTATCAGCCGGACGCTGTGTGGACCCCGCGCCGTTTGGATGCACGCAGATCTCGCCGCGCGTGCCGTAGTTTGATCGATGGAGGAATCTCGCGTCTCGTAGCGCCTGCGGATGCGGATGGAGTAATTTCGTCATTCGTGGCGGTGGTTAGTCGCGGTCGCCACGTCGACTAAGGCTGGGCATTCGGGTTACGCGAAAAATTCGGGTAGTTGAAAATTCAGGTATTAAAAATTATTATCTAATTTTTGATCCGAAAAAGTATTAACCGAAATTTCGGGTACCCGATAATTCGGGTTCGGGTTTTACCCGATATACCCGAAATTGATAAAACCAACCATTTTGAAAAAATTCAAGTATCATTTTAAAGCAATAAACAATAGTCTTATAAATCACATCATGTCTTCATATCAATTATCAACAAATCAATTATCAAGTCAGCATAAATCTACATTAATTCATACCAAATAATATATTCATATGACATTGGAATACTTCATGTCTTTATATTAGGAATAGAAGATCAAATATTTAAGATATTTCGGGTAATTTGGGTAGTTCGGGTACCGGGAAACATTACCCGAATTACCCAAACTAATTTTGGGGTTTTACAATCACTATCTGAAATTGTGATCAGGTATTTCGGGTTCAGGTACTTCGGGTCTGAGTTCGGGTAATTCGGGTTTGGTAATTAGGTATCGGGTATTTTGCCCACCCTTAACGTCGACCACCGGTCGGTGTCGCGGAGCTGGAGTGCTGGAACGGAGGGACCCCGACCCGCGGGCCTTTCGCTGTAACTGCCCGTCCCCTACACATGATGTCACAGGCAGCGACGACGGTACTGCACTGCATTATTGGTCTTGATCGGGGCTCCCTCGGCCGCTGGATGACGCTGATCACTGTACTGATGATGATCAGGCAGGAGGGAGGGAGGGGTGGGTGGCTTCTGGGGGCGGCGCGGCCCGGGGGAGGGAGACGGCCCGCCGATGATTGAACCCGCCCCGCCGCCCGCCGCCCGCAATGGTTTGTTGTTACCATCGACAATCAGGCAGAGAGGCAGGCCGTCATGTAGATGCCCGCCCGACCCCATCCGTTCGGTACCCACTGCCACCGCTACATGCCAGTAGACTGTCATCGCTTGGCATCCTTGCATGGACAAGGACAACCACCCCGCCCCGGTTATATGTCCGGTCGTGGTCCACTGGTCCTGGCACCGCGACCACGGCCCGCCCCGCACGGTGACGTGCGCGGCCGCCGGCTTGTCCGTCGCAATTTTTCGCTGTGCATGCTATCGGCTGTCGCGAGGGCCGCCGGCCGCGCGCGGTGACGACCATACCATTCGGCGTTCGGGCGCCCGGGACAGGGGAGGTGTGGCCGCGATAGCCGACGCGCGGCCGGGCTTGGATCCAGAACCGCTGGGAAAGGTCGCGGCCACCAGCTTCGCCTTCGCAGGATGAGAGGCAAGCGATGGCTGCGGGGCACGTGCGCAGTTAGCTACAACTAACCAGCCTCGGCGCGAGCCGCGCCCGTCACGGCGTCACAGTTAGTTACAACTTCCCAAAGAAATTGTATACTACCAGTAAGATTAACATAACTTAGGATGGCACAATCCGGGAAAATCAGTTAGTGTATAGCTACGATACCAGTCTTATAATCAACAAGAATCTCATAGACGTAAACGCAAAGATGTAATATGGAAGCCATCTTGCAATCACGTGGAACGCACCTGTCCCTATCTAATTAATTTGGTGAACAAATATGATCTTTTAAGGTTCTTAAAAAATGATGTTAACGAGTAAGAGGCAAATTGGAAACTACACTACGTCGAAAAATATTAATAGTGACGGACAATGAAAACCATGACTCATAGGTATATGGTATGTTCTACAGATGCGCCACTACTGATGCAGACACGCCAGCAATAATGTAGGTTAGTGATGGGCGACAATTATGGCTCGTCACTCTTCGGTGTAACCAATGGCCAAGAGAGGCCTCAGGCTTAATTAGAGCATCTCCAAGAGTACCATATTTCTCTTTCCAATCCTTGGTTTTTAGCAAGATGAGAAAAAATCCCTTTCCAATAACTCATAATCCTTCCTCCTAAAATTTACGCACTTGGGAAATCCTCTCCCGTCACGCGTAACTTTGCGCGGAGTTGCGGTCGCGTAGATACACGCGTATTCTTCGGCCAACTAAAGGTGGAAGGGTGGAAAAGAATAAAGAGTATGAAAGAGTCCTAGATGCAAATGTACGAGAGAAAAAGAATATATAAAATTGGTTAAAATAATTTAGAAGTAGTATATGATTCCTGATGTAAAATTCTCTTCTATATTTTAGCAGTGAATTATTGAAAACTATTGAAGATGGCTTTCTTTTTTTTTCTCCCAATATATTTTTAAGAGTTGGAAAACATATACTTTTTGGGAGGAAAAATTTAGGATACTCTTGGAGATGCTCTTATATCCTATCATTGATTATCATGATGCCACATTGTAAGTTACGATTGGTCCTCCAATCGTAAGTAACATGTGCTGTCTCACTTACCTGTCTTTTTTATACATCATTAGTGGCGTGTCTATTTCTTTATCCCTCACTAAGACATAACCCCTTTGTGATGTTAATTCTGCATGTTTCTTGACCACATCCTAAAGGAGAGTACGAACTTTGCAACCCTCCTAACAAGAAAAAAAACAACACAATAGTATAGAATCAACTAATACATATTACATAGTTCACTTAGACATATGCTTTATATCATATATTTGAAGGAGAAAGGTGTCGCCTAGAAGTGTTGAATAGGTACCTTTGAAGTTTAAACTCTACAGGCAAATAAATTGGATCATGATTGTCTGGTTCAATCTCGATCTCTAGACATATTTGGAGTATCCAACCTCAACTAGATGGTAGTATCAAAGAAACTAATAAAAAGCACAAATCAAGATATTGGAAACCAATTCAACATCCTCTTAACCACGGTCAAGCGACATTCCTTTGGTGAGGCTTGAAACCTTGTACACATGCATACACTAAACATGATACCCTGTCTAGAAGCTATCAAATAGAGTAAGCTTCCAATCATAGACCCATACACCTTTTGATCCTCCGATTCACCATTTTCATCCAAATCCAAATGCCCATTTGTGCCCATAGGTGTCTTTATTGGCTTTGCATCTTCTATTCCAAACTTCTTAGCATGCCCGTAATGTACTTGCCTTGGCTCACAAAGGTACCACTCTTCAGTTGCTTGATTTGGAGATCATGAAAGTAAGTCAACTCTCCAATCATATACATCTTGAACTCTTCAGCCATCATGTTGCCAAACTCTTCACAAAATCCTTGATTTTAGGGGATCACTTGCATATAATTGATAATTCTTAGTAAAATTCATGTTTGACCTTAGTCAAATTGTTTTAATACATCAGGTTATCCCTTTTGCAAGTTTTAGGTGATTAAAGAATCCAGTGTAGGTGGATATGAGTTGAGCCTTGTGAGCTAGAGATAGAAGCATGCTAGGTGATTTGAGGGCCAACTAGTATATATTGCCATCTAGGTTAAGGTGGATAAGGACCTAGGTTAAAGGGTACCTGAACAAAAATATTCAGTGCATCTGGTGTTGACCCACATGTCATCCTCTGAGAAAGAGTCCTCGTATCCACACCAATATAGGCGACCAAATGTCTTTACATGGTTATTGCATCCACAAATACAGGATTAATGCATCTATCCATACAACCATCCAAACGCTATTTTTTCAGACCAATGCATCTACTCAGCATGCATCCACTTATGCAGGATATATAATGCATCACTTTAAAAGTAACCAAACACAACATAAAGGATCCAACAGTGGAAAAGAAGACAAAAGGAGGAAGTATCGTGTTTGGTACAATGAATGTGTAAGATCCAAATGGCTAGGAGGGGGGTGAATAGCTTATTTAAATTTTCTACAAGCTTCACTAACACAACAATGTTAGTATAAAAGACGGCGTAGCTAAATCTAGCACTAGCTCAAGTATACCAAGCAAGCCACCTATACAAGTCTAGTGAACAAGGCTATGATCTCTAATTCACCCAACAAAGCTAAGTCACTAAGCTAATTACTCCTAGGTGAAACAAAGTACACTAAACAAGCTACACAAGGTAAAGAGCAAGAATGTAAAGAGGAAGTGAATTGATTCTTATACCGACGGTGTAGAGAATAAATATATCTAAAAAACCAATCACACACAATCACAAGAGAATCCTCAGTAAGAGATGACACAAGAATTTTTACCGAGGTTCACTTGCTTCCCGGCAAGCTACTCCTCGTTGTGGCGAGGCACCCACTTGATGGATCGCGAGCTAATTGACTATCAAGAGTCAAACCCTCAGTGGGTGCCACACATCCACTCATAAGATGGAGATCCTCCAAGCTACGAGCTCTACTAGAGTAGCCAATTCGTGAACTTCCACGGGGAAGGCTCAAGAACCTCTCACAATCACTTGGTGAGGCTCGAAACAATCTCTAATCACGAGCTCAACACCACCGCTGCTCCAAGCATCTAGGGTGTCAGGAAACACCCAAGAGTAACAAGAAATCACAGCCAACTCGATGAATCAAGTGCCACTAGATGCAACTTCTCAATGCAATGCACTTGAATCTCACTCAATCTCACTAGGATTAGCAACCAAGCAAGGAGATGAGTGGAGGGAGTGTTCTATAGCTCAAAGTATGTCTCAAGTGTTCAAAGAGTCAAGAGAGCTCCCCAAACCCGGTCACCATCTATTTATAACGAAGGGGTAAGCAACTAGCCGTTACAAGACAATGCAGTGAAAATCATGATGACCGGACGCACCGGTCATGTCACTACAGGACAAACAGCAGCAGTGCGCGTCAGAGAGAGCCATTACCATGACCGGACGCGCTTCACCATTTGACTAGACGCGCTGCACCCGGCGTCCGGTCGGAGTCTAGAGAGCTCCTCACGCGATCGGACACATCTGGTCACACGTGACCGGACGCGCCACCGCGTTCAATCGGCACTGAGACACACACTGCCCTCTGGGTGCATGACCGGACGCTCTGGTTCCATGAGGGATCGAACGCGCCGGTCTACGACCTTCTCGCGCGTGTCTCTGCCCATGGTTTGAACTGACCGGACGCGTCAGCCGCGTCCGGTCACTTCGACCACAGCGTCCGGTCACTGTTTTTCAGTGAGAAATACACCGGACTTGCGCCTTTGTTTCTTTGCCTCCGGCGCAGTGAAAAATAGGCGTTTCACTTTCACAAAAAGCGTCGAATCCCGCCTCGCAAGCTCGAAGGGAGGGAGAGAGGAACCCAAACTCCTCTCTACTGCTCAAACTCCACCGCCTTCGCAAATGTGCTAACACCACCATGTGTATATTACCATGTGCATGTGTGTTAGTATTTTTACAATCATTTTTCAAGGCGTTATGTTAGCTCTCTTACTAGATCCTAATGCATATGCTCAAGATGATGACCTAGTAGCACTTGATTCACGAGCTAACCGTGATTGCCCCTCTTGATAGTCGGCTATCAATCCTAAACCCGATCAATCACTTCTCTACTCATCTTAGACCGGCAAAAGCAAACTCTATGATTATACCTTTGCCTTGATCACTTTGTTCCATGTCTATCTCCTCATGCTTGATCACCATGATCATCATTCCATGTCCATGCACCATCTCTTTGTGATCTTGTGGCCACCACTCCTTGCCACATACACCTTCATCACATGTGTTGCTTATACCTAACTCAAAACACTTAACACATGACATTAGCAACTTGGTGTCATTAATTACCAAAACCATACTTGGGCTTTCAGAATGCCGCTAGCATATATAAGAAGGCTAGAAAGTTGGTCAAACATAAGGTAATTTGACTTAGGACAAAGCTAGAAACATAGTAGTATAAACTAGGATGTACAATTTTATATATCAATTTTGGAATGATTAGGAATCTTCATAAATGTATTGCAACTAGCAATCACATAGGACACACCATTAAACAAATATCATTTGTTGAGGTTTCGAAAGGCAATGTAATGAGGGTGCAATTAGAAGTTTTATTTATACATCCTTTGTCATTGTTTTATTATCACTTACGCCTATAATTCTTTGTCGTTTTGGATGGAACACAATAAAAACATACATTTAACTTTAATTTTATATTGTAATATATAATTATGAAATTTTGTAGAGTACTTTAAGACTAATATATGCATATCATCCTAATGTCTTGAAATTAAATACTTTGAAAGATATCAATAATCAAAGTTCCAAAATTTTTACCACAACCTTGTTCAAAACAACAAGAGTAGTGGAACCAGAGGGAGTAACAACTTTATATACCCTTACTATACTCATAAGAGTTTACATTATTCTCAAGGTGGTTGACTTATTCATATGTACAGGTACATTATTTTTTGTTTGTGATGAGGTGACGATTGTCAATATATCTGGCTCCTCTGAGTCACGAATCTATTGTTTTGGTTTCAAAGGTCTCTGGTATACTACTTTCTCAACATTAATATCACTCCTCAACCTTCTCTAGTTTTTTAAAAATGGAATAAAATGGTCCAAATAAATAATGCTCTTGCCTCCTACTCCCTCCGTTCCAAATTATAATTCGTTTGACTTTTTTTACCTCAAGTTTGACCACTCGTCTTATTCAAAAATTTATGCAAAATATCACATCTTTTGTTGTGTCTTTATTAACAAAAGTTCTTCAAGAATGACTTAAATTTGGCTATGTTTGCATAATTTTTTTTGAATAAGACGAGTGGTCAAACTTGGGGTAAAAAATATCAAACGAATTATAATTTAGAACGGAGTTAGTACTTAGTTTTTTCCACTACCATATATATAGTATTTATACATGGGTTTGGTCAGAAATCTTCAAACCTGACAACAAAATCCTTTACTGACAGCGTGCATAGATATTGAACCTTTCGTTTAAAGGGGTCAACAAAATAATCCTTAATTTTGCACAGTATTGGCAACGTGCATAACTTCAAATAGGAACAAGCCTTGGGGCGAGCTATCATGGCCATGCAATGCAATCATATGAACTATGACTCTGACAAACATACATGTGACTGTCTACTCGCGCTTACAGAAAAAAATTGTCTGGAAAACAAATGAAAATGACACGGAACGAATTTGAGCAAAACCTGACCAGAAAAGATCAAATACACTTCTGAACTTGCAGACCCGTCCACCGCATCGATTAGCTAGATTTTTCAACCCCGTTCGTAGGCGGGGTCCCCAGTGCGTTATTTTAGAAGTGTAATACAGGATCTTGACGTGTAGTAGCCAGTAGGTCTCTTCAATATATCCGGTTAGCATGGGCCCCCCAAATCATGGAAAAGGAATCTTCAACCGCAAAAAAATACGGATCCCCCATTTTTTAAAAATGGATAACCAAGTACGTGTGCGTGCAGTCGCCCTACACAACTCCATCAGCTTAACACCAAAGATAATGGAAGCTTCGCCAATGAGCAACAAGCATTGATCGAGCATATATGCAGCCCTAAGGCCAGTCTTAGTGGGGATTTCATGTCACTGTTTCCAACACATTTAGATTTTGGAAATAGTGCAGAAGAGTTTCATCCCCATGAAACTCTCTCTACTCCCATGAAACTCTTATCATCTCTCTCTTCATTAATATAGTGCCACATCAGCATAATTAATACCCATGAAACTCTGATGAAACCCATTGAGACTGGCCTAAGAAACACGTCACCGATAATTCGCCAACTACTTGTTCTCGCTTGCTTGGCGTTCACCGCTACATTTGTGCTCATCAGTGCCCAATAGCTAGTGTAGTGGCCCATCTCATGGTACGTAGGATCAACTGCAATTCATTTATGGCAGAATATATACGCGTGCAGTGATTCATGGCATGCACTCGTATGTTCTGTTCCCTGCCTCTGAAACGGAAAAGACACATATAGGATTTTATTTGTTCTCCACATCACAATTCACAACCACAAATTTTGTTGGCTCTTGCTATCCCACTCATCTTTTTGCCCTCCCTCTCTACGATGGGTCGTCACCGATGTCCACATTGAGACATCAGACGCGCACCAGGAGTGGTTAAAAAGCATGAGACCCATGAGGCGTTTTTGTCCATTAATTTCAATTCTTTGATTTTTCGTAGAGCAGAAGGCAACTGATGCAACCAACATGTCCCGATCGAGCAATTGCCTGCCAAGGCGCTCACTAAAGAATCTAGCTGCTGGTGCAATACTTGTGTGTCTCGTATTGTAACATCATGTGCTGTTATGACAAAAATTACGAACATCTCACTGTTACAAATGCAAAAGTAACCTGAATTGAAGAAACCAAATACGTACTCCCAAAATTACACACATCTTTAGTTGTAACGTATAGTAATTAACCTATAGCGTTGCATTGCTGTCTGCATCATTCCTGGTCCTCTCTACTAGCTAAAATAAATAGAGCCTTAATTGCCAAACCTACTTGACACAGCATATTGAATTGTACATGTAATGCTAAGATTTGAAAAATCCTCCCTCCGTCCATCATCCCATAAAAAGTAAGATCTTACAAGATTCAAAAATTTTCACACAAAGGAAAGTATTCTAGCACTATTTATTTTTTTGAAGTGTTCTAGCACTAATTATCATTATTGTATCGGTACTATGCAGCACTATTTGACGTGGTTCGTTAGTGAGATACCTAGGTCATTTTGCTTCCTCACTAATTTGCCTTAAAAATTCTAGTCCCTTTTTTTTGGGGGTGTGGGATGGAGGGTGTAAATATGACGCCAACGGACTGTTTGTGGTACGGTTTTCACCGCATCCACATGTACGCAGGCCGGTGCACGGCTACGCAGTGTCACCAGCAGTGATGAAAACAGTACGGATATTTTCTGACCGTATTCGAGACCGAATCCGTTTAGAGGGGTTTTAATTCATCCGTATCCGAGTCCGGATATTTAACATATGATACTGTATTCGTATCCGAAGATTTAAATCATATATTTATGATGTCGATATCCAATTGTATCATATCCGATATTTTTTATACTATCCGTATTCGAATCCGAATCCGAATCCAGACATAAATATGAAAACAAATATAATATCAGTGATATCCGTTCGTATCCGATCCGTTTTCATCCCTATTCACCGGCGGCCAGCAGGACGGGGCCGGGCCTACTCCTTGCTTGCATTGGTCCGACGTGTCCGGCTCTCCATGCCACCAGGAGCAGCAAAAAGCTCCCCCGACGTGCAGTGCCAGTGGGGCCCATCTATCATCAACTAGTATAATATAATCAAGTGGATTAGGACTCGTCGTTTAGGAGCCGAGTACGTACGCTCGTGGCGCTGACGATGATGCGTACAGGCAGAGAATGAATGGGTCGAGCGAGGCAGCGAGATGGCATCCCAATCCCCTTCTCCTCCAGATTCCGGAAGCAAATAAGCAATGCGTGGCCAATTAAGTAGGGATGAAAACGAAAATGATAATCTCCGATTTTCAGAAATCGTTTTCAAGTTTTTTCTGATTTTTAGGTCTAAACGGAAACGGTAACGGTAATCGGAAAAACGAAAACGATAACGGTAAAAATAATCGAAAATGAAAGCGAAAATGATTTTGCCCTCTTCCGATCATTTTCGAAGATTCCCGTATTTAACTGGTAATTTACCGTCGGTAATTACCGATTCAAAGACCTTTAATTAATAAATCCTAATTTATTTATAGACTAATAAAGCAAATTTTTTTTTTGGAAAGGAACTCATCTGCACACACAAGCATATAAGGCAAATAATTTTTTTTGGAAATGAACTATCTATACGGAAGTATTTCATTTGTATAACAAGAAGGCAATCACCCAATCACTTGCTACACCCGTAACTCTAGCCATGAACGCGAACGGACTTGGGTGCACCTAAGATGGTGTGAACTGTGTGGTTTCAGCACGTGATCTTGTCAATTATGGCTTTATTTATCATCGTCATATGAGATTGGTTGAGCTATATGGATCTTCTCATGTTCTACGATTTGATGCGTTTATCGTTTTGGAGGATATCGTTCTTGTGGATTCCGATCGTTACCGATGTATTTTCCGATCGACTATTATCGTTTTTGAAATTATCGGAATATCGGTGCCATATTCGTTTCCGGCAATATTGTATTAATTTCGTTTAAAAATAATGTGAAAATAAAAGTAATTTAGGCTCTATCGATCGTTTCGGATCGTTTTCGTCCTTACAATTAAGCACCGATGACCCCACCGTCCCGTCCCACAGCAACTTTGTAGTACATTTGTAAGCAGGCGGCGGCTTGGACGCCATCCATCTCGGCTTTGTTTATCCGTTCACTGTACACACGCGCTGCATGCACGCAATCTTTTGTTCCCTTTTTTTAAAATCCCTTCTCTTGTCCAGTTGTCTGTCCAGTCCAGTCCAAGGCCACGTCGGTTGTTCTTTTCATTCCACGACACAACACGCTCGTTTCCCAAACTGCCCCCCGCGATAGAGTAATCTTTGCCGACCGAAGACCCGCTCCCGTGGCGCCCGACGGAAACCTTTGTGGGCCAGGTAGGTGTTACAGGGACCCCGCCCACGTCGGCGCCAGTATGGGCCTGGACGGTTTTCTCCTACCGCCCGGTGACGTAAAGCCCCGTTCCTCCGGGAAAGAAGGAAACTGCTAAGGTCACCTATGCTTTCAGCTACACAAGATAAACATATTTACTACTCCATCCGTTCCAAATTATAAGTTATTTTAACTTTTCTAGATAGCAATTTTGTTATGATATAGTCGTTTTGACTTTTTTTTTGGTAAAATCGCTATACCAGAAAGAGTTAAAGCGACTTATAATTTGAAATGAAGGAAGTAGCAGAGATCTTGTCACAACAGAAACAGAAACAGAAACACAAACCTATATGTTGCAAAAAGATCACTTAAGTTGTTACGTATATATATAAATTGCAAATAATAGCCACAAAAACTCAATTTGGTATATTTTTCGTTTTATGTTGTGTTGCATAGAGTGACCGTCATGCATCAGAAATGAAGTGTAGTGTAAACATACTACAAGGTAGCATGTGTTCTGTTTGTGCAACAATCTAGCATGTGAATTGTCAACTTAGGAAACACGGTAGACTTTTTCGGATAGTAACAAAAAATGCACAAGAGTCTAGGCTTACTTGTGATTACATTTGTAGACAAGACATTAAATGAGTTTTGAGTCCATAAAACCCTTACAAATAACATATTCTAGTGGCTACCACCACGGGAATAAAAAAGGTGATTGTGATGGTTGTGGGGTTTCCATTTTAGAGTGTTTGCAGGTTGGCAAAATAATAATCTCAATTTGGTAATTTCACTCAAATGCTCCGAGTACTATTTGCAAAAAAAATTTACTCCTTTTGCGATCAAACAAAAAAATCCAACTATTGGCAACACTTCAAAACGAGTTAACAATGTTTGATTACCACATGGTTTTTCTTTGGCAAGCTGATTGGCGGCCATGTCTATATGTGTTTGTTGGATGTTTTAACGAAACTCTTTGACATTGTATTAGTGTAAATCATCGTTTGATTCTATCTTACTAGATGTTGTGTTGAATTGGATTCATTCATTTTATCGGGTACAAAGACAGCCAACGCAATCAAACAAAAGCGCAGTTCATTGGCCGCGTGGCTATTTATTTATTTAGGGGAGGTACGAGGCTCTTGTGGACATAGCAGCAGCAAGCCCGCGTGGATTTGTCCCATTTGTTTTTTTGTTTAACAATTGTTAATAGTCGTCGAGAGAGGCTTTTGCGTGTGCGTTTACCAGTTCCCCCATCCGGTTACATCTCACGGAACCTCAGGCTGAGGCGACGGAGAGCCTGCCAGCAAGCAAGCAAGCGGAAGGCTCTGCCTGCAACACAAGAGACAACAAGGGAAGAGGAGAAGAGTAGACGACGACTGAGGCTAGAAGAAGAGCAGGACGGAGCTATAAGTACCCCGCCCCTTCCACCCTCTCCCTCCCTGCCTCATCCATCCGTCCGCCGTTCCTCAGCTGGCCGGTTGCATCCATCCCAGAGCCCAGCTCCAGCGAGCGAGGCAGACAGACAGAGAGAGAGAGAGAGGTTGAGGGATCAGCAAGGTCGGCCACACGACCTCTGTCGGCAATCCGGCGCGCGTGCGTTTGTGAATGGTGAACGGCGAGCCGGCGGGGGCGGAGTGCACGCGGGCGTCGCTGCTGGGGAGGTATGAGATCGGGCGGACCCTCGGGGAAGGCAACTTCGGCAAGGTGAAGTACGCGCGCCACATCGGCACCGGCGGCCACTTCGCCATCAAGATCCTCGACCGCAGCAAGATCCTCTCCCTCCGCATCGACGACCAGGTACGCTGGTGAAGCTGCTCGGACCGTTTCGAATTTCAATCCAGTCCGCCGGCGGTCGACCATCGTCCACTGACAGCCTCATTTCTGTTCCTGGCGTTGGCAGATTAGGAGGGAGATCGGGACGCTCAAGCTGCTCAAGCACCCAAATGTCGTCCGCTTGCACGAGGTGCGTGGCGTGTGCGTGTCACACCAAACCTCAACCTCCCCTTCTTCTTATCATTCATTCATTCCCTGCCGTGGTTCATTTCTTGCTGGACGGATGATGCTTCTCCTCCTTCCAATTCCAGCTGGACTACCAATTCTTTGTCTGGACTCGTAGGATATCCGATCCCGTGGGCTGCCATGACGCTAGAAATGAATTAACTTTGCAGTGCGTCGTAAGAGATTAGGCTGACAAGTTGTACTAACTTGCAAGTAACGGAACATTTGGCTTTTACTTGGAACCAAGCAGGATAAGGATTAGCGGTTTTGCTTGCGCGGGATGAGGTTCTTGCATCATCATGAACAAAACAGACAAATTCCCCTCTGCCACCTCTCGTCGCTTGCTTGTCAATGCTGTTCACGCGGAAAACACCGGCGGGAGCTTTGACTTCCGGCCGGTCCTTCCATCAACGCCGCACGGCATCTCGTTCTCGCCGGAGTTTACTCCGGCCTCTAGCTCTGTTTTTGGTTCGACAAGCCCCTGTCCGGTCACGGTGGGGGCATGATGCGCTTTCGCCTCGCCACACACCAGCATAGAGGCCTGTCTAGTCTATTCTAGTTCACGAAAGGCTCTTCGCCTCTGGGGGTTTCAAAGCAAAAAAGAAGGCTCACGGGCTCCTCGAATGAAAACTCAACAAAAAAAATTTGCAAGAAAACGATGCGATTTGCCCAGATTTTTTTTGTGAAATTGATTGTGGATTTGTGGTAGTAATAACAAGAAAAAAGTTTGCTTTATTTTTGTGGTGAAAAGCATATGCATTTCAGCCGAGACATTTCAAGCCTCACAGTTCCGAATCCGAAGTGATCACATCGAAAGCGTCTGGTACGTCTCGTCTCGTCTCTACTGAACCCGACCCGAGCCGGCCGAATGGTTTCCGCTACCCACAGTAGCCACCAAGGGCCGGGCCCACCGGGCGGTACGCAGACCATTATATTCTATGCCTCTTGTGGGCTACCCGTCGAGCCATGTGGCCGGCTCCCTGGTGGGCCCGCCACGTCGGCCTCACACGGTCCCGGTACATCTGGCCAGGCGGGTACTGTGTTAAGCATGCCTCGTGAGCTGGGTGCACCATGTCACGGCCACACCGCGTGGGCCTGCTTGCAACACTTGTCATGCGGGCCCCGCACACGTGTTCCACGGCCCCTTGGCTCATCCATCCCCGGCCCGCGGTCACCAACTCTGTGTGCCTTCCTGTGATCGGTCTCTGGGCTCCGGAGCAGTCATTGCCTTGCAGCAACCAATCACTGTTACGGAGCACAGAGACGAGAGACCCGCTGAACAGTTTGGGGGATTGATTGATGATTTGGAGGAGCAGGCTCAACAGCTCCCTCACCTAACGAAGGCCGTGTTTAGATGCCGACCGAATCGGCGCTGCGCGTTTTATTTTTTAGCGTAAAAAATTATCCAAAAATTGATTAATTAGACTAAAAATGTTCGTCTCGCAAAGTACAACAAAACTATGCAATTAGTTTTTGATTTCATCTACGTTTAGTACTCCATGCATTTGCCGACATTTTGATATGATGGAGAATCTTCTTTTTCATAGTAAAATTTAGGGAAAAATTTGGGAACTGAACGAGGCCGAAGCCTTTTTTTTTTTTCCCTACAAAACCCCTGGCATCGATCGAGTACGCCTAGTACTACCAAAGAAGCCATGAGCATTCAGGGTAATAATTGTGATGAGGACCAAACTGAACCGGGGAAACAAAAGATGCAGGGAAAGAAGCTAAATTTTGTCTGCCTACAAGAGGGCTGCTGCCCCGGTCGTGGGCCGCCAAATGTGGGAGCAGGTCTTCAGAGTCAGCCCAACAGCCCCCCTCCACAGCCTAAACTTGCAGCCTCCTCAACCCTAGTCGCCTCCGACTCAGCGACTCTGATTCTCCCGCTGGCCGGTGGCCGCTGCAAATCCGCCAATGGCCAAGTCCCTAGGCCGCCAGGTCGCCCCCTGCCGCTGCTCTGCTGGCTGCTCTTGCAGCCCCGCCCCCCTACTGCATAGCAGAGATTAGTACATCACAGGTCGGCGAGGCGCTCCCAGGAGCACGACGACGCCCCAGCATCCAGGTCCGTGGCCACTTCAGCGCGGCCGCACGGCAAGTCAGCAAGTGTCTCTCCCCTTCCTCTCCACTTCGGTTGACTGCAGTGTTGTGCTAAGCAGCTTATGGAAACTATAAGCACATGAATGGAATATTGATTCATTATTTCATCCCATTTTCATTGTCGATTGTTGATTTTTAATCAATTTCTGTAAGAAAAAAAGGAAGCTAATTGGCTACTTACGAAACATGAATGCATGAATGTGTTGTAAGTATTGCTCAGTTTGATAGAATACTCAACTAGTTGATTACAGAAATGCTCCATATGTATTATTAGACAAAAATACAAATATTCAACTTGTTGATTTTTACATGTTGAAATGTCTAAGTCTGGCCTTGCTGTTAAACCAGCTTAAACTTAGTTCCTAAAGATTCCATTGCTCGGCAGCCCCCCCCTTGGTTCCATTCTTGGATCCGCCACTGCCTGCAGCAAAGCCATTGTTCTACCCTTATCTCATTCAGGCCATAGTTGCTGAAAATATCCAATGCGCTGGGCTGTTAAGACGGAATAACAATAATTGTGTGACCTGTGTGGAACTGGAAGCAAAAAAAGGGTCGGTGGCTGATACTGGGATCAATCTCTCTCTGCAGGTTGCTGCTAGTAAAACAAAGATTTACATGGTGCTTGAGTTTGTTAACGGAGGCGAGCTCTTCGACAAGATTGTAAGCCACCAAAACCACATCGTCAACACTGTTTGTTTGCATGTAAAACTAGTATCTGATCTTTTTAACGCTCTTTTTTCTGCTTCCATTATAACTATCAAAGGCTATAAAGGGAAAACTGTCTGAACATGAGGGCAGGAGGCTTTTCCAGCAGCTAATTGATGGTGTCAGCTACTGCCATGATAAAGGTGTCTACCACAGAGACCTTAAGGTATTCACATAATTGTTAATCTATCGTTACATCCGCTTGTAGATGCTAGAATTGCTTATCAGTTGCTTCTCTTGCATTCATATACTACTTGTCAGCGTGGAACTCAAGTAGGGCTTTGATTCTTCTGTGACAGCAATTTTCTTCTTTATTCTACTATTACAGCCAGAGAATGTCCTTGTTGATAGGAAAGGCAACATCAAGATCTCTGACTTCGGCCTTAGTGCTCTACCTCAACATCTCGGGGTACAATGATATGATTTGATCAACTTTGTTATGTATATATAATTATTCCTCTGTATGCTTAATTTACCAAACAACATGCACTTCACAACTTCCAGAATGATGGACTTCTGCACACAACATGTGGCAGCCCCAATTACATAGCTCCTGAGGTAAAAACCGACAACAGAAAGTAGTACAAAATAAGCAAGTTCTTTCATTTCTCCTCTAGGTGCTAATTGTGTGATACATTCATGCAGGTTTTGCAAAACAGAGGTTACGATGGCTCCTTGTCAGATATCTGGTCTTGTGGAGTAATTCTTTATGTGATGCTTGTTGGTTACCTTCCCTTCGATGACAGGAACCTTGTTGTTCTTTATCAGAAGGTTGGTATTAGTACAAAATAAGCTCTGAAATTTTGCAATCTACAAAAGTTGAGAGACCATCTTGACGGTACCAAATTGCTCTTGGTATACAGATTTTCAAGGGAGACTGTCAGATCCCAAAGTGGCTCTCACCTGCCGCACAGGACCTTCTTAAAAGAATCCTTGAACCAAATCCGATGAAGAGGATCAACATCACAGGGATCAGAGAGCATGAGTGGTTCAAGAAGGACTATGTACCTGCTGTTCCATATGATGATGATGAAGACGTCCTTCCCGGTTCAGTTCTCTCAATAAAAGAGGTATATAAAGTTTTGAGAGGACATAGGAATAGGAGAAACTACTCAATTCTTTTGGTTTCATATTGATTAAAGCTGACTGTTGATTTTTTGTTCCTGAAGCAAATTGATGAACCAGCACAAGAAAAGTGTACTCATATCAATGCTTTTCAGTTGATCGGAATGGCTTCTTCCCTTGATCTTTCTGGTTTATTCGAGGAAGAGGTTTGTGTTTATACATTTTCTTTTCATTGATTCCCTATATTTGTACAGTTCAATTAACAGCACACGTAGTACCACGCTTTTCTCTCTATAAATCGCATATAGCTCAGTCAACACTATCCCGATGAGCCTATCTGGATACTTGCACATTGAGAGTTGAATGTTGATAAAAAAGTAAGACATGGAAATCTACCTCACTTTTATGGTTCATGGATTCATTGCAGGATGCAGCTCAAAGAAAGATTCGGTTCACTTCAACGCATCCACCCAAGGATTTATTTGACAAGGTCGAGAGCGTTGTGATGGAGATGGGATTCGAAGTCCATAGGGGGCCAAGCAAGGTAGATCAGCATGTATTATAATCACCATAGCATAGTTTTATATGAATAGGATAGCTGAACTGAACTAAAAGTCATGCTGTTTTGCAGCTCAAAGTCTTGAAGAATAGCAAATGTTCCAAGAACTCCAGGAATCCGTCATCATTTTTGGTGTGCACTGAGGTAAAATGACACAGGACACCTTCCTTTTATTCAATTCAATGCACAAAAGAATGTATATCAGTTGATCTTACAGTACAATTCTGATCTTTCAGGTGTTTGAGCTTGGGCCATCATTATATGTCGTAGAACTTAGGAAATCCCATGGAGACTCTACATTGTACAGACAGGTAACAATGCACACCAAATATTACATTCTTTTTCCAGTTAAATTAGTGCAGATGTATACACAGTGCTGCATCTAAAAGTGCAATTCTGTTGAAATGTACTGCAGCTGTGTGAGAGGCTCTCGGATGAGCTAGGGGCCTGCAAGACAGAGCAGATTATGAGGACTGAATCACTGAGCGACGATCTTTCGAGCCTCGATGGCGAAGCGTTCCCTCTATCTGGGTTCTGATCATTGCTTCCTTATGTGGTTTTGGGCAGAGGGGATGAGGAACATGCTCGTTCCTGATGCAATTCTAGATTAGGATCATGAATATAGTGTACAAAGCGAGCGGTGGAAATTAGCCACCAAGTTGAATATATATAATATATAAGAAATGATATGTTGCATACTTTCTAATCCTCGGATTCTCATTCTGATCCATAACTAAGTATTGCTAGATCAAATGTTTGTTTGAAGGTTACATCCAAATCAGAAGAAATTTCCTGGAGACCGTAAGCTGGGGAGCGAAGTTCATACAGATATAATGCACTTCAGTTTGTAGACATTTCAAACTGACAGTATAAACACTGAACAGATAGCAGACCTCGACATCATACACCCTGAATCCATCACATTGTTTGGATGCCCGTGTATTCACCTCAATCCAGTTTAAATTCCACACGAACAACTACAACACATGGATTAAGGTAGATACATGAGCATCCAAACAAAGGCTAAGTAAAAGCACACAGCAACCATATGGATATTGAGATGACCTCATGGAGGATTTGGAATTTAAATTAGCAAATAACATTCTGAATCAAGTTTCAAACAACCTGACTCCATTACATTGTTCACTGCAAATAGCATCATACAAAGTCATGCACAAAGTGCAAACCAAGCTATTAAGAGACGATACATCAAACATCATACATGTAACTGCAAATAGCATCATACATTGGTATGCACAAAGTGCAAACCAAGCTGCAATGTAAGAGACGATACATGTCACATAAACTAACAATTCAACAAGAACTGGTCTGAAATTCAATTCTGAGGCACGCAAGTAGCATAAATACCCCCACCTGAAATCACTGGCCAAGAACTTTAGGAAGTTCAGATAAAGTATAGAACAAAACACCTCACAACAGCATCACTTCCATCAGTTTGGCAGCATCAAGCACGATCATCATTGAAGAGTTGCAGCGTCCGCGGCCTCTTGGAGCGCGGCTTCTTGGTACGCGGCATCTTGGTACTGGAACTTGCCTTGTCGCTTGGGAACAGCTGCAGCGTCTGCGGTGTCGGCGGGCTGGCCCTGGCTGCTTCTGCAACAGCCATCGCCACCTCCTTCGTGTTGAAGGAGTTAAGCGCCACCTCCTTCACGTTGAAGGAGTTAAGCGCCCGATGTGGGGTGGGCTCAGCCTGGACAGCCTCTGCCTCATTCTCTGCAGCGTTGTCATTGAGGTCATTCTCAACTGCATTCTCATTGAGGTTGAAAAGCGGCTTTGATTGAGACGACGGAGGCGTGTGCTTGGCCTCGGCGAGAGCCATCGGCACAACACTGCCCCCCGTGCCGATGGTTAGCGTGGCCAGCGATGGCATCGTGTTGCGCCGCACCAGCAGCACCTTCCCCGCGTTCGCCTCAGCCTGATTGCCTTCTTCTTCAGACGCTGCTAGGTCATTCTCAGGGGATTGCGGCACGACCCAGGAAGGATCTTCCTTCTTACCGAGGTTGTAGGCCACTTTAAGAGCTTCCTGCGCCCTCGTCCGAGCCTCCCGCGCTTCCCGGGCCAGCCGCTCCGCGGCTGCGCGCGCCGCGGTCGCGTGCCGCTGCAGCAGCGCCAGCGCTATGCGCGACCCGAGGACGAGGACCCTCGCGCCGCGCTCGTCGAGTGGCTGCCTACAGGGCGGCGCGTAGGTGAAGGGCCTTCCGTTCTGGGCCGCGGTGCAGGGAGGACAGACGAAGACGCCGTCGGCGGGCTCGGGGTAGTAGAGGCACGGGAGGTGCGCGATGGCTTCGCGGCAAACCTGACAGGTGACGGTTGGGGCTGGAGGTGCCATGAGTGCGTCGCCATCGTCGTAGTTACACGAGGGCGAGGTGACGAGGAAGAAGCAGCGACAGCAGTACAACGAGCGGTGGGAGAGGAGGATACAGGAGCTGCAGAGGCGGCAGTGCACGCCACGGCGTAGCACGTGGTGCAGAGGCCAGGTATCCGGATCGGAGGCGCAGCCGTCGCCATCACAGCCGTGGAGCTCCCCGAATGGAATTGGAAACAACTTGGGCGGGGGATTCATCGGTGGCGCTGGGCCGAAAGAAGAAGGGCTGGTGTTAGTGGATTAGGGTTTCTCGAGAAAGGGGTTTGACCTCAATATTTCACAAATCTGAAAAATCTCAACCCAAACTAATGTAAAATTTCCATAGATAGAGAATACCTGTGACAATATTTTTCCCCTTCTCTTGAGCCATTAGAAATTTCTAAATAGTGGGCCACAACTCGTCGGCGATGGAGATCTACCTACAGGGCGGCGCCGGCGGCGCGACGGGTATGAGGTACATCAAGATCGGAAGTCTATGATAGTTTCCATCTCAGAGCTTAATCATATAGAGGATTTCTTTATGGCGATGCGCCGAGAGTTAGGTGTATCGTCGGTGAATGGGAAAGCGGAATGTTTATGGTAGGACGCTAGCACTGGTTGTCTTATAGCCTCTGGGAGGTGGCAGCGTGGGTAGGCCAGGGATGGGTGGAAAGGGGATTGCGGCGGCTAGGGTTTGGAGAAAAGGTTGGTAGAATTATTATTATTATTATTATTATTGTTATTATTATTATTATTATTATTATTATTATTATTATTAGTAATAATAATAATAATAATAATAATAATAATAATAATAATAATAATAATAATTTCCCAACAATATTATGGTTTTATATATTCCTTGAATCATATGTTTGTGAAACCAAAGGTTAATAAATATTTATGCTATTCTTCACAATAATCCACATTTTGTTTATACTAGAATAACAACTGACAATATATTTATCTTGACACTACTACAATGACGATTTCAAGAGACAACCTTTTATTTTCAGAGGCAAAGCAAAATATGTTCTGATCTCCTAAAATGCTTCATGATTTTCAGAGGCGCTTGACCTATTTACAGTGATAGATGAATAAACTATTGTCTTCAAAAATCTATTAACAGAGATGAACCTCTTAAGATGTTCTCCACTAAAAATGAGGACCATTTTTAGAGGTGTATCCCTTAAAAGACTCTCATCTAGAAATTGATGCCCAAGTCCATTTAGCCTCTCTCCAACCCTAGAAACTGACACCTCCCAATCTCAATCATATCTCAGCCGCCAACCTCTCCTCCCCACTGAGCACCCCTCCCTCCCTTGGTCTCTCCTTCTCACCGAGCGACACATTGTTGGCACTTCTTAACGCAATCACCAAGTGAGGAGGTTTTAAGTCCATCACCGGTAATGGCCCTAGAAATCATGGTTGACATTCCTAAATACCACTACTCAGGATTGTATTCCCTTTAGCATCAGCGCCAGACTAGCTTGTTTAGGGTTTACAGTCACTGAGTAATGATACTTAGAGATGCCTGGTTGGCATTCCTTAACACCATTGCTAAGGTTGAGTTAACCTTAGCAACGCCGCCAAGAAATACTAACCATGGTAGTCCTAATGATTGCAGACAAAATCAATAAGCGTACGAAACTATCATTGTATCGTTTCACCTAGGAGTATTCCAAGGTATCATTATTTATAATTTCTCAAAGGAGGGCAATGTGTTTGTATCTAGCATTGGTATAAATATGATTACATACTTGCATGATGGACCATAGCTTATGACAGGGGTAAAAATGGTATATCATGGATAGTGGACACAGATCTGGGTCAACCTCAAGTATAAAAGAAAAATAAAGAATAAAAGAATATTTCTAAGTGGAGCAAGCATGTTCTAATATAGCCATGCAAAGAATAGATGATGATCATATAAGTTACATGGTTAGAACTAGGGCTAAGCTTAAGACAAGTTGGGAGCCCATCGAGTACTGGTCTGCCAGCATCATCATGTGACAATTTAGACTCCTACACCCTAGACGAACGTGGGGGATTACAAGGGACGGACAGGGCTATCACCACCTGCCGCCTACCCCTCAACCGTGGAAAGGAAAATGTATTCACCCGTTCCTCCATGCCCAAGCACCATGCTTGCGTACGTAGAAACTACCCAAATCCCCCCGGGTCCCCGACCCTACGGATCGATAGGTAAAGGACTTGGGCACACCCAAAGGCATGATGAACCGCTACCTCAACTTAGCTCTAATTCTACTCATATAAGCTATATGAATGATTAAGATCAAAGTTAAATATGTCATGATCATAACCCACAAACTATATGCTAGTTCATATGTCATGATTATAACATGAATACAACTATACTCTAGTTCATATGCATTGCTATATGAAAGATATGAGAACTTGAATAAGGAAGAACTCTTCATAGTTGGATTCATACCAAGTAGCACTTCTTCCAAGGAGACAAGCTCTCCTTGCTAGCTTTGCCTTGCTTAAATAAGACTAAAACTATGAAAAAAATACAAGTGAGATGGTGTGAGGTGAAGCTCCAAATGATGTGTGTTCTGAATGAGCCTAGCCCTCTCTTATATAGTGAAATAGGGTCGGTTTGGCACCAACACAAGGGAAAACCAGCCAAAACTGGCTCAGTATGGTGGCATGCAACCGCCAGAGAAGGCCGGGCCCAGGCGACAGCGGTAGGGGTGCGACCGCACCCCTAGTGCGCCTGCACCTACGTGGGGCTGGCTCGCGACTGCCTTCACTTGGTCGGTTCTTGGTTGGGCCTAGGCCCCTCCTGCAGTGGTGTCTCGGCCAAGATGTTTTGTGAAGGTAGGCTTCTTTATTTTCTTTGTTTGCACATTTCTAGAATACGCATTCTGCTTTGCTCTTTCTCTTCTATTTTCATACATTTCCACTTGTTTTCGGAATTTGTCCTGCAAAACATGTTTCCTTGGAATACAAGTGGAACTAGGTTAATAATATTTGCATATGTGTCAAAGTTTGTTTATTTCTCCCGTTTTGGACTATAATTGGAGGTTATAAATGTGAAATAGTAACCACCAACACACATCTCTCCCTCTGTCCCTCCCATAGTCTCTCATTCCCATGGGTGCCATCCTCTCCTCGATCTCTGTTCGATGCTTCACCCTCCCTCGATCTTTCCTTCTCACCAATCATACCTTTCACTTCGCATATCTCACATGTCAACGGTCTGTGGCGTGCCTTTGGTGGCCAGTAGATCTGCCCCCTCTATTCAATAGTTATGTGTGGCCCTTGCCCTTCAAGCGACGGTGTCGTGCGGCTCCGTCGCTAGCAATGACATAAAGGACCCCTACCTACTTCACGGTGGTCCCACCTTGGCGCCTTTCTCAACATCATCCATGGTAGTTGATTTGGTGAATGGTGCTCGCAGGACTTGGAAGATAATGGAGATGGTTGGGCTCACTCTAGTCAGTGATCCATGTGTTTATTTGCTAGATCTATGCAGGGGTGGCATGGTATGGTTGTTCTGCAACATGGTGCAATTGTGTGTTGGTAGGCTCACTTGACTTCTTCGTGCCCCGATGTCTAACGAATCTCGATGAGGAGCACTACAAAAGTCATCCTTACAAGGTCAACAACTCTACCAATGACCTCATCATCATACCTATGTGCCGAGGACTCCATCAACATGTGTGTCTCCACTCTCTTCCTCTCTCATTTGGTTATGTTGTAGTAATACGTTGAAGCAAATGGAGCTAGAGCACTCGTGGGCGTGATGCGTTGGGCTCCTGCATCGCCAGTGAGCACGGGCCTAGACTCTACATAGGCAGGACCAATGAAGCATTCACCATGGCAAATAGCAGTTGTGGGAATTCCACTCAGCCTTCAAACCCTCATTGGGAGGTGGTAGGCTAGAGGTCTAGGGTGCACTACAAGCAAAGAAGGAAGAGAGGTGTTTGGTCGAAAACCGAATGAAGACATATAAATAAAATAATATAATGCAAGACAAACACATGTACATATTCGAGAACCACATATTTCATTAATTCTTTCTTGAATATACAAAATACATGATCAACAAAAAAAATGTCTTCTTCCGTCTTCAGCGTCATGCTTAAGGAGAGGTCTGACTTATAGGAAAATTGCGTAGTTCGCCGATTCCCAGGACCTGTTTGGCGCGTTCGGTTAATTACATCCGCAAGACGAGCTTGCAGAAAACCTCCGATTAAGTTGTGCTTTATGGTCATCAAGTATTGATTTGATCATCGTCAGCCATATGCGATATATGGCGTAGTAGCAATATGGGTGGCTTTATGTCACCAAAACTCGGTCGTGACATCACCATCGCCGCGTTAGAATAAACGGAATATATTAAGGGGATGACTTTCGCCTCGTCGGTGCCCAGTCATGTACGCCGACCTTCATTAACATGGATGTGTGTGAGTTGCCTTTGCCTTATCGGTGCCCAGCAACAATGTGTCCGATCCCATAATTGGGACGTGTCGGTGGAGTAGTGACCTCGTCTTATCGGCACTTGGCGAGAGCTCCGTCTAGCCTCATCAGTACTAGACGTAGATAATTATACTATATTATGTAGTAGAAAATCCGCAATAAATTAGCAGTATTGGTTGGACATCGTTTTCTCATAAGATCAAATCGACGGCCTCCTGGCATCTGTATTTTATAGCGAAATGAGACATTCTCGTCTCGTGTGTCTCGACTTTTCATCATTGTGACAAACGGCTACGATGAGCGGGGTTTTCCCGTCTCATGCGTCTTGTCTTTTCTCATAACGACGATGAAAGGTCCTTGTTTGGTTTTGGTAATTGAGTGACAACTTAGGTGGACTAATATGTGGTTATGTGAGATACACAGGAGATTAGTCCACATGTGATGGTGTCATGAAGGAGCTCATTGCATATGAGATATGACATGGAGTCATGTGACCAAGGTGGAGAAGATCAAGATGAGGCTTGGCTTGATGGACCGGTTGCTAGGGTGAAGGGCAAGTTGTGTGATGGCTTGGCGCCGAAGGACCGAGGCAACGGTGAAGAGCAAGTGAGGTCAAGATCGATGAACCAATACGGTCACGTGATGATATAAAGTGGATCATATCATTTGGTGATTGGTTGGTGCATGTGTTGCATCAACGTCGGAGGAGATGGAGTGGAATGCGCAAGGCAAAGATATAACCTAGGGCATTTCCATTTCACCGGTCATAGGTGTGTAGAGAAGTTTATGACCGGGTTTAGGATAGATGGCCGTACTATCAAGAGGGGCAAACTTGTTTGCATATCGATCATCTAGTGCCACTCGTGTGATCTAACTATGCATCGTTGCTAGGATCGAGTGGCGTGGCAAGTTGAGTGGTTAACTCCTTCGGTAAAATGATTATGAAAATGATAACACACGTGCACAAGGTGGTGATCACTTGTTGGTGTTGGCACATTTACGAAGGCGATGAAGTTTGAGCGGTAGAAAGGGTTTGGGGTCCTCTCTCCCTCCCGCTGAGCTTGCGAGCGCGGGATTCAGGCGTTTTTGAGGAGTTGAAATGCCTATTTTCCACTACGCCGGAAGTCAGAAAAGAAACGGAGGCGAACGGAGGTCATAGAGGTGACCGGACGCTGCACCGGACGTGGTCATGGTATGACCGGACGCGTCCGGTCAGTACAGCGCAGACACGGGTGTTAGGGTTTGTAACCGGCGTGTCTGGTCAATCGCGGGACCGGCGCGTCTAGTCATGCGCCTAGTGGGAATTGCAGAACACAAGGATGATCGGACGCGCGGCGCGTCCGGTCACATATGATCGGATGCGTCTGATTGTTGAAGGTGCTTACTAGACTCTAACCGGACGCTGGCACTGTCGCGTCTGGTCGTCGCAAGGAGCGCGTCCGGTCATGTCGTTGCGCGCGCGGTACTGTGCGATCAGCGCGTCCAGTCATTGCTAGGGGCATGTCCGGTCGTGGCAGCGGCATGTCCGGTCGTGGCAGCGGCGCGTCCGGTCATGGCAGCGGCGCGTCCGGTCATTTGGTTTGACCGTTGGCGCAGTGACCATTGGAGAATCGGACGCAGCTGAGCGCGTCCGGTCATTTACGACCGGCGCGTCCGGTCATCCCGAAATCTGCCCAGTAAAGGGGTAACGACTCTATTTGACCGTGGGGTTATAAATAGATGCCTTGGCTGGTCGTGGCTGAATGCTGAGCACACTATAGTCTTTGTGACTTGTATGGTAGTGCTTGGGAGCCATCTAACTCACTCATGCTTGATAGTGTTCATCGGATCGAGTGAGAGAGTGATTCTAGTGCGTTGCTTTGAGAGATTGCATCGTGTGGCACTAGGTGATCGTGTTGCAAGCCGGTGGTGCTTGTTACTCTTGGAGGTTGCCACCTCCTAGACGGCTTGGTGGCTTGTGGCTCCATCGAAGCTCACAAGAAGATTGTGTGAGGCTCCTGAGAAGCTTTGTGAGGGGGATTGTGCTCACCCAGCGGGGATCGCGAAGAGCAACTCTAGTTGACCGTGTCATTGAGCTACCACACTTTATGGTGGGTTCTTGCAGTGCCTTTTGAGAGGCTCGGTGTGTGACCGATTAGCCGCCGAACCACGAAGTGTTGGTCGACACAACGGGGACGTAGCTTGGTGGCAACCAAGTGAACCTCAGGAGAAAATCACCGTGTCAACATTGTCTACTCTTCTCGGTGGTTTGCTTTCATGCAACACAAGCTTGTATTTACTTTCATATATACTTGTGCTTGTGTAGTTGCTCTCGTAACTAGTTTGCTTGGGTAGCTTGCTAGTTATCCTCTTGCTTGTGTAGCTAGAAGTATCCCCTTTGCGTGGCTAATTCGGTTTGTGTAACCTTGTTAGTTACATTGCTTAGTTTGTGTAGCTAAGTGTTTTGTGCTCTCTAATTTGGCATTAGTTGCCTTGTTTTTTGAGCATTGCTAGTGAGCTAAGGCTTTGTGCGCTTTGCTTACTAAAATTATGTAGGAGCTCCCTCTTGCTTGCAAAGTACTAGTGCATAGGTTTGTGTGACCTTGCTCTAGAATTAAATAGGAGAGCTCTTGCTAAGGAAAGCACCTTAGTTGCTTAATTAGGATCTTTGTGAGGTGCTTGTGAACTTAGTTAGAGGGGTGTAGTCTTGGCTAGACCGATAAGTTTAATTCCACATTTGTTTTGGTTAGCCAACACGTTTAAGTTTTAGAAAGGACTATTCACCCCCCTCTAGTCCGCCATCTCGACCCTTCGAGTGGTATCGGAGTTGGGTCTCTCATTTGTGGTCTTCACCGACCGAGAGGATGGTGGCTTATGGGCTAGATGATTGTGTGGAACACATTTTTGATGGCACTCACTATGCACGGTGGAAAATCACATGCTTGATCATTTTCGTGCTCTTGGCCTAAGTTTTGGTGGATCATAGTTGTTGGCTTTTCTCATGTCTTGGATGGGTGTGGTAACCGTACCCAAGCTCAAAAGGATTGTCGAACACTTGATGCACAAGCTAAGTTTTATCTAATCAAAGCTTTGAATGATGATATTTTTGACAAGGTGAGGGGTCTCTCAAGTGCACATAGCATGTGGACGGCACTCAAGCATCACTATTGTGACTCTTCAATTTGGGATGATGGAAAATTCAAGAAGGATGATCACATAGTGATGGAGGTACATGAGGATGTTGAGCATGACCACAACGAGGTGGTTGTGGAGGATTGCTCCACCTCACGGTCAAGTGATGACAAAGATGATCATATCACAAGATCACTTGACAAGAAGAATGATAATGCCACAAGTGATGCACGCATTGATTCTACCTCATGCACACTTGATGGTGAAGATGATGGCTATGAGAGTGATGCTTCAACAAGCTCTTCAACATCATCACATGGTAACACTAAGATACATGTTGGTGGTTTTGTTGTGGATTGTGATGATCCAAATTTAGAGCTTCTATATAAACTCTCAAGAGCCTTGAAAAGAGAAATGGAAAAAGCAAGTAAATTGGAAAATGAAAACTCTTTTCTAAAGACCACATGTGAACAACAAAAGCATCTACTTTATGTTACTACTTGTTCACATGAGGAGCTAAAATTGGCTCATGAGGAACTTAGTGTTGCTCATGATAACTTGGCACAAGAACATGCTTTACTCACTAAGAAGCTTTCTAATGAAGAAACCAAATCTAGTGAGAGCTCATCATTTGGGTCAAATGATCAATCACATATTACTAAAGCATGTATCCACCTCTTGTGTAGATTTATTAGATATGCCATGTTCTTCATAATTAGATGCTTGTTCTACTTCTATGTCTTGTGAGACTAACCTTTTGAAGGAGAACAATGAGCTCAAAAGTGAAGTGAAGAATTTGAGCAACAAGTTGGAGAGGTGCTACAACTCTAAAATCGCCATTGAGCATATCATGACCAATCAAAGAAGATATGGTGATAAGAGTGGTATTGGCTACAACAAGAGCAAGGGCAAGATTATGAAGAAGCAAGATGCAAAGAAGCTATCCCAACTCATGTGCTACCAATGCCATGAAGTGGGACATATTGCCAAATGTTGCCCTACCAACAAGTCTCAAGTTGATCCAAAAGTAAAGCCCCAAGCTCAAGTCAAGATCAACCATGAAGATGATGATGACTTGATGAAGAAGAAGAAAACAAGAAGGGGTGGTAGAGCAAGACATCCAATACAAATCCAAGATGCCAAGATGATGAGCAAGAATCAAAATGAGAAAAGAAATTTGGCTCACATCAAGTGCTTCAAGTGTGGAAATATGGGACACTTTGCCTCGGGGTGTCCTACCAAGCTTGAAAAGAATATTCAAGGAACTCGTGAGAGGCAAGGCAGTGAGGAGCATCATATGAGCAAAGAAGAAAAGGCTCAATCAAAGAGAAGATGCTACTCATGCCGGGAAAGGGGACACAATGCTCATTCATGTCCCCTAGGTAATAATTCTAAGCCTAGTTCAATTGATGATACTAATATGCTTAGAAAGGATGGTAATGGTACCTCATTGGTTGAAATTGCAAAACATCCCGCTACTCATACTAAGGCTATGCCTAAGTATGTTGCACCTAATTTGAGAGGACCCAAACTTGTTTGGGTACCATCAAAAAGTGGATGAATGTGTGTAGGTACCATCGGCATTGGAGGCTTGATTCAATTGGTTTCTTTTTGTTTATCATATATTGAGTCAAGTTATGAAGCTCAATGCATATCCAATCCCAATGCCAAGTCAAAATGAGTGAAGTCCAAAGTACAACATACAAGTGTCATGATCAAGTTGTGGATGATTTATTGGAATTATTTGATGGCTTACAAATATTTAAGTTGAAAGCTTGCTATGAATAATCATGAGCTAACCAAGGTATATCTCTTGTTGATTATTTCATTTGGGTGCATATGAGTTGATTGAATTGGATAAATGTGCAATGTTGCTTGCTATGAGATGATTGAATGGATTAAAAAGCTTAGTAATCAAGTTTGGATTGGTTTGTGTTGGATAATTTCATGAGATGACATTTAGTAAGTGGATTGGATGGATATATGTCTTGTGAAAGTATTCAAACAAGTTAGTTTCAAGTTTGATTCATATTTGATGAAGTATTGCTCAATGTATTGAAATCTGTCCAAAATTAAAAATCTGAGCTAGCAGTGATCTTAGCCATGTTTGAGTGAACAAATCTATTTGGATTGGCTTGAAATTTGGTATACATGCTCTACACTTATGAAAGAAGATGCTGTAGAAATTTCATGAGAAGTGGATAAGAGATGCTTCAGTTTTGGAGTGCATCTTGTCAGCTATAGTGCAGCAGTTTTCAGCATGTAGCAGTTGTGGAAGATTTGAAATCTAGTAGCAATCTAGAAGTCAAAAGAAGTTCAAATTTTTACAGTTGCTAGATGGCTTAGTGAAGCACATCTCCACCAAATTTCATGGCATTTAGATCCGTACATTGTGAGATATGAATTATTCTTTGAAGGGTACAGAATCTGTCAGAAAAGTGACAATCATTGGATTAATCTAGAGTCACTTTAATTGAAAGGTCCTCAAGTTGGAAACTTATTTATAAGTGGTTGAGGTACCTAAGTTTGGTTTTGGATTGATCTAGAAGCATGAAAAGCAATGAGTACAAGAACATTTGATTGTGGAATGTACTTGGTGTACTTATTTGGTACTCAATTTGAAGATCAAGATCAAACTTAAGATGAAGATGAAGTTTAAGTTCTAGTGATGGTTAGAGATCATTTGGTAGAAAGAAAAGGACTTAAACAAGTAGAAAGAGTTGGACTCAAATGTAGATTCAAGGATTATTCATCAAGATTGAGTTCATCATTTGGATCAATCAAACTATATCATTTCAAGTGAGTATCAAGAGTAGTTCTTTGGAGAAAGGTCACTTCTCCCTAGTGAGGGGCTTGCCGTCGTGTGTAGGTGAAACCAAATTTGGGACTTGGAAGGCTAACATGGAAGTGGTGATCCGAGGAACTTGTGATGCTTAGTTGAAGCAATCAAAAGGGTTGATCAAGAAAAGCAAGCAACACCCAAAAGAGAGCTAGTCATGTATTTCAAGTGGTATTCTAAGTAGTTCTCTCATACAAGCAAAGATGATATAATGAAGCAAGCCAACCACAACAAGAAAGTGCACTTGATCATAAGTGGTTTTCATTTCATATGGGTGAAGAATGGATTTATCTATGATAATTGGTCTTCACCAAACTCATAAATTGGACTTCATATTGCTATTGGAGTAATGAATTGGAATCTATGTGACTATCCTCTACTCTAATATAGCAAAGGTATCATTGTAATGTGCATGATCATTTCATCCCTTACTAGTATGCGGTCAGTGCATATAGTACATGCTTATTAGGATCATGCATGACAAATGAAAATTTTAGATTCATTACCTACCACTATTGCTTGAATGATTAAAATGTTCTAGTGGTATGTATATAAGTTTGTTCATGAGCTAGTAAACCCAAGTACTTGATCTAGTTTGGATTGCTAATAAGTGACAAGTACAACATTGGCAAGATAATCCTTAGCATAAGGTGTGAAGAAGCTTGTCATTGGATCAAACCGGACTTGGAATCTTAGGCAAATCAACATAGTTCAAGTCATACAAGAAGCTCATGACAATGATAAGAGTACAAGTACAAGACAACAATGAAAATAGATATCTAGTTTGTTTCAAGTGGTATCTAGACTCAAATTGATCTTCCAAGTGGTATTCACTAGTGGTGTCTAGATCATGATCTACAAGTGATATCTTACAAGTGGTACTCATGAAGATAGCAAATGTTCAAGAAGTGAATATTATTACCAAATCCTTCAAAGTGAATCCATACTAGAAAATTCTTTCAAATGGTATCACATTTCTACTCATGGTATCTTCACGTGGTATCATTCATGCAAGACGATGGTTTCACAAGTGATCCTCAACCTTAAGTGATCAAATCAAGAAATGCTACCCTCATCTTCAAGTGGTATCTCAAGTGAATGACACATGCTATGACATAGGGGGAGGAGCCCCACCGATTGGTATCAAGGTCAAAGATCCTATGTGGTATCTCAAGAGCAACCGTAAAGTTTGTCATTCCAACATATGTGGTAATGTCCATAAAAAATGTAATATTCAAGTCTCAACCATCTACCCCAATACAAGCCTTTGGATCAATTGAGAAGAACACCTTTTATGGAAATTGATGACAAAGGGGGAGAAGTTGGACAAAGATATGAAAGCTTTTTGAGCTTTGGGGAGAGATTGGAAAGATTGGACATGGACATGGACAAAGAGGGAGTAACATTGAAGAATGTAAGAGGATCAAACATTCTTGGACAAAGAAAGCACACAAGTAGGGGGAGCAAGCTCATGAACTTTGATTGATTACATTTGATATGTGCATAATTCATGTGCTTGCTTACATTGCATAAGTTCTTAAATTCAATATGCATGCTTGTGTGGTGTATGCTAGTTATAGAACTTGAATGATGATTTGATAACTAGCATGCATAGGATGTTAGCTAGACTTATGATTATCATGCAAAAACTAGAACCTTGCTAATAATGTTGATCTCACGAGGTTTCTAGTGTTTTTGATGTCTAGCTACTCATGATGCTAAGGATGGTGGCAAACTTGTGATTTTCAAATGGTATCGAGCTACTAATTGGTATCAAGCTACAAAGGTTTATTCTATACACCTTAGCATCACTTAGTAGTGCTAACCCTCCCACAAATTTCATATTTATGCATATGTGCAAGCTTGAAACCAAACCATTTGAGCACATATGTAGGGGGAGTTATCACTACCAAGTCAGATTTTATGGTACTTATCCAAATCTTGACATAGAGCTTAAATGTTGGATAAGTAACATTAAATCCAAAACAAGTTAGCAATTTACACTTGTGTGAAGTGCTAGCTTGAAAAAGCACAATTTCCATATCTTTGTAGAGTTGTCATCAATTACCAAAAAGGGGGAGATTGAAAGGTCCTTGTTTGGTTTTGGTAATTGAGTGACAACTTAGGTGGACTAATATATGGTTATATGAGATACACAGGAGATTAGTCCACATATGATGGTGTCATGAAGGAGCTCATTGCATATGAGACATGACATGGAGTCATGTGACCAAGGTGGAGAAGATCAAGATGAGGCTTGACTTGATGGACCGGTTGCTAGGGTGAAGGGCAAGTTGTGTGATGGCTTGGCGCCGAAGGACCGAGGCAACGGTGAAGAGCAAGTGAGGTCAAGATCGATGAACCAATACGGTCACGTGATGATATGAAGTGGATCATATCATTTGGTGATTGGTTGGTGCATGTGTTGCATCAACATCGGAGGAGATGGAGTGGAATGCGCAAGGCAAAGGTATAACCTAGGGCATTTCCATTTCACCGGTCATAGGTGTGTAGAGAAGTTTATGACCGGGTTTAGGATAGATGGCCGTACTATCAAGAGGGGCAAACTTGTTTGCATATCGATCATCTAGTGCCACTCGTGTGATCTAACTATGCATCGTTGCTAGGATCGAGTGACGTGGCAAGTTGAGTGGTTAACTCCTTCAGTAAAATGATTATGAAAATGCTAACACACGTGCATAAGGTGGTGATCACTTGTTAGTGTTGGCACATTTACGAAGGCGATGAAGTTTGAGCGGTACAGAGGGTTTGGGGTCCTCTCCCCCTCCCGCCGAGCTTGCGAGCACGGGATTCAGGCGTTTTTTAGGAGTTGAAATGCCTATTTTCCACTACACCGGAAGTCGAAAAAGAAACAGAGGCGAACAGAGGTCACAGAGGTGACCGGACGCTGCACCGGACGCGGTCATGTTATGACCGGACGTGTCCGGTCAGTACAGCGCAGACGCGGGTGTTAGGGTTTGTAACCGGCGCGTCCGGTCAATCGCGGGACCGGCGTGTCCGGTCATGCGCCCAGTGGGAATTGCAGAACGCAAGGATGATCGGACGCGCGGCGCGTCCGGTCACACATGATCGGACGCGTCCGATCGTTGAAGGTGCTTACTGGACTCTAATCGGACGCTGGCACTGTCGCGTCTGGTCGTCGCAAGGAGCGCGTCCGGTCATGTCGTTGCGCGCGCGGTACTGTGCGATCGGCGCGTCCGGTCATTGCCAGGGGCGTGTCCGGTCGTGGCAGCGGCGCGTCCGGTCATGGTAGCAGCGCGTCCGGTCATTTGGTTTGACCGTTGGCGCAGTGACCATTGGAGAATTGGATGCGGCTGAGCGCGTCCGGTCAGTTACGACCGGCGCGTCCGGTTGTCCCGAAATCTGCCCAGTGAAGGGGTAACGGCTCTATTTGACCGTGGGGTTATAAATAGATGCCTTGGCCGGCCGTGGCCGAATGCTGAGCACACTATAGTCTTTGTGACTTGTGTGGTAGTGCTTGGGAGCCATCTAACTCACTCATGCTTGATAGTGTTCATCGGATCGAGTGAGAGAGCGATTCTAGTGCGTTGCTTTGAGAGATTGCATCGTGTGGCACTAGGTGATCGTGTTGCAAGCCGGTGGTGCTTGTTACTCTTGGAGGTTGCCACCTCCTAGACGGCTTGGTGGCTTATGGCTCTGTCGAAGCTCGCAAGAAGATTGTGCGAGGCTCCAAAGAAGCTTTGTGAGGGGGATTATGCTCACCCCGCGGGGATCGCGAAGAGCAACTCTAGTTGAGCGTGTCATTGAGCTACCACACTTTATGGTGGGTTCTTGCGGTGCCTTTTGAGAGGCTCGGTGTGTGACCGATTAGTCGCCGAACCACGAAGTGTTGGTCGACACAACGGGGACGTAGCTTGGTGGCAACCAAGTGAACCTCGGGAGAAAATCACCGTGTCAACATTGTCTACTCTTCTCAGTGGTTTGCTTTCGTGCAACACAAGCTTGTATTTACTTTCATATATACTTGTGCTTGTGTAGTTGCTCTCGTAACTAGTTTGCTTGGGTAGCTTGCTAGTTATCCTCTTGCTTGTGTAGCTAGAAGTATCCCCTTTGCGTGGCTAATTCGGTTTGTGTAACCTTGTTAGTCACATTGCTTAGTTTGTGTAGCTAAGTGTTTTGCGCTCTCTAATTTGGCATTAGTTGCCTTGTTTTTTGAGCATTGCTAGTGAGCTTAGGCTTTGTGCGCATTGCTTACTAAAATTGTGTAGGAGCTCCCTCTTGCTTGCAAAGTACTAGTGCATAGGTTTGTGTGACCTTGCTCTAGAATTAAATAGGAGAGCTCTTGCTAAGGAAAGCACCTTAGTTGCTTAATTAGGATCTTTGTGAGGTGCTTGTGAACTTAGTTAGAGGGGTGTAGTCTTGGCTAGACCGATAAGTTTAATTCCGTATTTGTTTTGGTTAGCCAACACGTTTAAGTTTTAGAAAGGACTATTCAATCCCCCTCTAGTCCGCCATCTCGACCCTTCAGACGAGCAGGGGTTTCCCGTCTCGCGCGCTACAACGAGCAGGGCGTTCCTGTCTCGCGCGTCTTGTCGCTTGTCATCACGACGAGCGGGGGTTTCCCGTCTCGCGTGCTGCGACGAGCGGGGCGTTCCTGTCTCGCGCATCTTGATGTTTATCATCGCGACGAGCGGGGGTTTCCCGTCTCGTGCGCTGCGACGAGCGGGGCGTTCCCGTCTCGTGCATCTTGACATTTGTTATCACGACGAGCGGGGGTTTCCCGTCTCCCGCATCGTATCAAATCATCGAGCTCGGTGAGAAGTAATCTGAATAGGCCAATACGACCTCTCTGCCATCATGGAAATAATAGAGCCAATAACTAGCTCGGAGTATATGCATCTTACGAGCAATTGCTCATGCTCATCTGAACTTGTTAACGCATCATATTATATGCTCACCAGAAAACGTGACAGCCGACACAGAGGACATGATCGGAGTTGAACTTGCAGAAGATGTCGTCGACTTGATGGACGTGAGCGTGTAAGATGCGGCAGCAAGGACCGGCGACTTGCTGGCGTTGGTTTGCTTCTCGGCGACTCGCTGCTAGCTACTTGCAGGCGGCGGCGGCGGCGGCGGCTTATCAGCGTGGATATGTGGATGCGTGAACCGAATCCCTCCTCTTGGCCAGGGTGCCGATTTATATAGGGAATAGGCTGGCCTGATAAAGGCGGTGGAGATAACAACTTGGAAGTTTATCAAAATCTATCTGGATTCTAGACTCCCGTCCCTAAGCAAAGCACATACTCAACCGGCCCGCGATCCCGTCGTAGTTCGTTAGAACAAAAGAGATATCTTTTCTTTTCGCAAAGGAAACAAAAGAGATATCTGCTGCTTGATAACTTGGCGTCCACGTCCAGGATATGCATGACGAGGGCTTCTAAAACATTCTTCACCGCACCGGCCATCCACGTGCCCATGGTAGTTCAATACGACAATACGTATTTCATCAAGATTCCTGTACGTTATGACATAGAGGATCCACGTATGCGTACATGCACGTATTGTTTAGAAAGCTAGCTAGTTAAGAAGCCAACTATATACGTATATACTCCTCGTGCATGCATGCATGGAGCTCTGATAAACATTTAGTATGCCATGGGGCCTGACCAAATTCAGCTAGCTTGTAAAGTATATGTATTCCTCATCACCTTTATACGTGACATAAAAATCTCTTGCGTATAAACATGGATATAGAGAATATTGACGTAGTTATTTTGGGCCAATAATTATTCATGGCCAACTTCTATTCCATGGGTCGATCCACATTGAACGCACGGACTTGATTAGCGCCATATATAATTCATAAGACTTCCCAACAAGTCACAACATATTCTCATTCGTTATAGGGCTCCAAATATTAGAGCCGCATATATATAAGAAACACACGGGTCACTCTACGCCGGCAGCCTATGTTACTTGGCATAGGAAATATTAAATAATTGTCCAATTATATACCAAAATTTTATCATACAAATGCCACCCGTCGAGTTGAGTTTATGCGCAAAGCTGCAGAGATTCAACTCGGGGAAATACAACTTCGATGAACGCCCTGGCCGCATGGTCGTAGCCTGGCAAGTATTTAGAAAATATGGTGAAAAATCCATGCCACCCTTTGAGTAATAGCAATAAGCAGGATATAGCGAAGATCATACCATATCCTGAATTCTTGACCAAACATACTGGTGACCGCCAATAGAATATTGAATTCTTGATGAAATTTATCAAGGTGGATTAGACCATTTAAATACAACGGTGCCACCGATCCATCTTGAAGGATTTCACAGCTCCACAATCGTCGCACCGACTTGTTTCACTGCTCCCAAATGGATTTCACACCATTAGAGTTCCCTTCTTAGGGTACCACTCTTTGATGGGCCCATGCGACGATGCCCAGGGGTGGCTCCGAAGGATCATCCTGTCTGGTTAGCTCTACAACCAACTCTTGACCCTGCAAGACAAGACATCATGATACCTTTTCTAGGGAAGTTAGTGGGGGAGACATGTATAATGCCAGTGAAGGTATCTGAGGAAACAAATGCGCTAGATTGGTGTCGTTGATGGACACAACAACAAGGTCATATAGATGGGGTTCAGATAGGGGTCGCTAATGTACCCTTGCACAAGAGGGAGGCCTTGTAATGAGGGTCCCATGGTGGTAGGTCCTGGTGAGGGCCCTGTCCTAGGTGATGGAGAGGCGGGGTGGTGCTACGAGGGCATTCCCCTAATAGTAACCCCTTGGGGCTTTGTACCAACTCGGTGGACGATGCAGCGATATTATGAGACAAGTGAACCTTGAGGACTCAAGCGATTCCTTGGCTATCTTCGATCGATGGAGTTAGGCCTAAGGTGAGGTTATTGGTGCAGGATTCGAGGTGGTGGTTAGGGTTTTCTATGTGGCGCACTTGGAATTCAGGGGTCATTCTTGGTTTCCGTGCGTTCATGTAGGGTTGAGATGGTGGACTAGAGGGGGTAAATAGTCATTTCTAAAAATAATCACACTGGCTAACTGAAATAAATATAAGCTTGTGTAAAGGGGAGTGCAAACCAATGGGAAGACAAGGATGACACGGTGATTTTTATCTCGAGGTTCACTTGGGTGCCACCAAGCTAGTCCCTGTTGTGTTGACTGTTCACTTGGTGGTTCGGCGGCTAATTGGCATCGCTCGCCAAGCCTACATGTTGGGCACCGCAAGAACCTACCCACAAGTGAGGGTAGCTCAATGACACGCTCAACTAGAGTTGCTCTTTGCGGCTCCTGCGGGGCGAGCACAATACCCCTCACAATCTCTTATCTGGAGCACTGCACAATCTTCCTTGCGTGCTTCACGACAGAGACTGTAACAGAACCGACCAAATTATAAGAGCACAAGTATAAAAACAAGCACCGAAGCGCTCAAATTTTCGAACTTGAGCCCATATAATCCCGGTAGTCAATCGAAACCACGAAGGATTTCAAACCAACTTGCTTACAACCAAGATCGCATCATTCAACATACAACATCATACGTTACATTTCACAAATAGTTCCGAAATAAGTTCACACACACGGAGTCGCAATTATTACAAACCAAGTTTATAAAAGTAGCGGAAGCAAACACACGCTATTTGTTTAACTACTGCCAGTCTTGTTGCTCAACAACCCGCAAAAGCATCAGGAAAGTACATAAAAGATGATCACGCCCTAGTGATCTAGTCTTCGTCACCCGCAGGGTGGAGACAATTTTTGCAGAAGCCTTGGTAGAGCATATCATCTGCAATAGGAGGGAATAAACCCTGAGTACTGGAATATACTCAGCTAGACTTACCCGTCGAAAACCAGAAATAAGATGACACCAAGGATTATGCAAGGCTTTCACAAGAGGCTAGCTGACATCATATTTTTGCATAAAGGCATAAGTAATTGAGATTCTTGTAACCTGTACTAGCAGTTATTTTTAGCATTTACCTGTCATCTATCTTAGCACCTGTACTAAGCATGCACTTAATTATAATCAAACAACATTATTATTATATCCATAGCAGGTATATTATTGTGGCAACATTATATCATTCACTTAACCATCTGTTCATTTAATGAGATCTACGTTGTCGCTGCTCAAGTCAAGTGCTCACTAACCGGGAGCGACGACGATTCGAATCGAATTCCTATCCAGCTGGAGGGGTATTTCTAACACTCACCGAGTCACGCCTGGCGAGGGCTGTGTAACAGAACCGACCAAATTATAAGAGCACAAGTACAAAAACAAGCACCGAAGCGCTCAAATTTTCGAACTTGAGCCCATATAATCCCGGTAGTCAATCGAAACCACGAAGGATTTCAAACCAACTCGCTTACAACCAGGATCGCATCATTCAACATACAACATCATACGTCACATTTCACTAGTAGTGCTGAAATAAGTTTACACAAACGGAGTAGCAATTATTACAAACCAAGTTTGAAAGTAGCGGAAGCATAACACACACTAGTTAATTAAATACTGCCAGTCTGGATGATCGACATCCCGCAAAAGCATGAGGAAAGTACATAAAGATGATCACGCCCTTGTGATCTAGTCATCATCACCCGCAGGGTGGAGACAAGTCTTGCAGAAGCCCTGATAAAGCATGTCATCTGCAACAGGAGGGAATAAACCCTGAGTACTGGAATGTACTCAGCTAGACTTATCCGTCAAAAACCAGAAATAAAGTGACACCAAGGATTATGCAAGGCTTACACAAGAGGCTAGCTGACACCACAGTTTGCATAAAGGCATAAGTAGTTGAAACTCTTATAACATGTACTAGCAGTTATTTTTAGCATTTACCTGTCATCTATCTTAGCACCTGTACTAAACATTCACTTGAGTATAATCAAACAACATTATTATTATATCCATAGCAGGTATATCATTTCGGCAACATCATATCATTTACTTAACCATCTGTTCATTTAATGAGATCTACGTTGCCGCTGCTCAAGTCAAGTGCTCACTAACCGGGAGCGACGGCGATTCGAATCGAATTCCTATCCAGCTGGAGGGGTATTTCTAACACTCACCGAGTCACGCCTGGCGAGGGCTGCTCAGGTCATCTTTTGTACAGTTCAGGAATCGCGGGTCCGAATAATGTCGCGTCCCCAAGGGCGACACTCTGCCAGGTGATAGGGACTCTAACCCCCCCTTGGTCTCACGCCAATGTCCCCAAGCACATCCTTTCTCTCCTCCAAGATGCAACCTACCATTCGATTCCCGGCCTGAACCATACTACTCGACTTCGCGGTCGGAACGGCTTATCCGGCCAACTAAGTGTTAGACTGCGTTCAACATGACTCAAGGACGTACAGCGAATCGGTCCTTAAACGACTCAGACGGGCATAGCTCCACACCCAAGACGTGAAGTGTCTTGCGGCTGTACTATCGAACTCCCGCCCGGTCTCAATTTCATTTTAAGGCATGGTTCCATCCACGATAGCCATAGAGCCACTCGTGACTCCTTCCTACATCTCGCGGATGACCGGAAATCACCCGACTTCTACCGTACTAAGCAGGGCTAAGCATTGACACGTGCCTAAACCTAAAATAGGATTAAGTACGATATCTGGACAAGGACAGGTACAATGCAACAAGTGTTTTCATATAACTCCTACAACTTAATGCAGTAAACAATTAAAAGTACTCAAGATTAATTTATAAAACAGTAGGTTCAGCATGCACTGGGGCTTGCCTTTCAGAAAGGTTGCAGGCCTGTGGTCCGGGCACTCAGGAAGGTCTTCAGCGACGTCTCCTTCGCCGACTGGTTCCTCGGGCTCCTGCTGCTCCTGGTTCTCCTCCGGAATTACCGGCTCGAATTCGAGGAGAGTTACCCCCTCCGGTACACCTATTGCATGAGTGCATAATAAATCCCATGAATGCATAATGAAAGATGCAATATGCTCGGAATGAAATGTATTACAACAATTTAACGCTCTACTCAAATCACTTCAAAAGAGTAGGTGCAAATTTCCTCTCCGGTAGAGAAGTACTCACCTAATCTACTTAACCTAAGATAAAGCTGCTCATCATCAGTTAAGGCCCTAACACCTAACAATTACAAAAGTAGCATGTCTTAGGATATCACACCATCTCAATCAGCAAAACACCACAGTAAGCATTCTGGACAGCAACTACTTGTTTTTATCACAACTAGAGATTTACAATTCCAAAAGATATGATCTAAGCCAATCTGGAAAGCCTAAGAAATGTACTACAATTCATTTTCAGACCTCAACTCCAAACTCCTAAGTTTTCCATGTCAAACTTCACAAGTTCCAGAATCTGTCCTCTCCAAAACAGAGAGTAGCAGATTTTGAACTGCCACTTTAAACAACAGTAACTCTCAAACTACTAAGCCAAATGCTTCCAAATTTTAACACAAGCTAGTTCATCAAGTTTACTCCAACTTTGGTATTTACAAGTTGTCCAGCAACCAATTTTATCAAAGCCAAATTTAGAATTACTACTTAGCTGTCCAGAAAACCTAAATTACAAAGGTTAAATATTTATTGATGTGGCAAACATTCTCTAAAACCAAACTAATGCTACTACAAGTTCACAAATATCACAAAGACACCAGGAAGTAAGGTGTGCCCACCTAGAATATTTATTTAAACCCATTTCTTATTTTACTTAATTAATTAGGTGGAATTTTAAACATATATGTAAACTGCTCCTAAAATTCTACAAAAATTACAGGGACTCTCTGACCCACAAAGAGACTACTGCAAAATTTGAACTCAATTTATTTACAGGAACTCCCTACACAAAATTCCCAAGCCAAAAAGGCTGATTTTTGTATAAATAACAAGCATAGTAAAAAGTGTCAAACAACAGATTTCTTAATTTTCTTGGACACTCTAGGGTACCAAGACATTCTCCAAAAATTTATAAGAACAATGCACATGTAGAAGAATTACTAAAATTCATTTTAGGATTTCCTAGAATAACAAGATAGCATTATAACTTGAAAATTACTTAATCACTGATACCCAAATTTTTACCAGAGCTAGGGCTAGCATAGAGTAACCTACCCACCAAATTTCATGATTTATGGAACACTACAGCTCAAGTTATAAATTTAACAAATTTGCATGCATTCCAAAACACATTTAAAGGATCTATTAAATTCTTACAGACTTTAAACATCTCATGCCAGATCCATATTTTTCTAAAATACTACACATTATGTAGACCCTAATAAAATTTATCTCATGATTTTTGGATCATTAAAACCCTAGATCTATATTTTTCCAACTTGTACAAAAATCAGTGACAAAATAATAAAAATGAATTTCATTTCGGACGACTGGGCCGGCCCGGAGAAAATCGGCCCACACACTCGCGCGCGCGGCCCGCTCAGCGCTTCCGCCCGCGCGCGACACTGACGGGCGGGTCCCCGCGGTCAGCGACCAGAGACAGGGGAGCGGCAGCCGTGAGCTCCGGCGAGCCCAAGCTCGTCGGAGGGAAGCTCGCCCGGAAAAATCGAGCTCACCCACGCGTTCCCTGTTCCGTAACGCTTCGATTCATGCTAGTGGAAGAGCTTAGGTTGGAGTGGGAGGGCTCGCCGTCGTGAGCGGCGGCCGGTGAGGGTCGGGTGAGGGTATGCCGTCGCCGGTGAGGCCGCACGGCCATATCTAAGCTCGGTACGAGCTACACTACACCCGGGCGAATCTATTGAGGTAGAAAGGAGGTTTGGAAGAGGTCCTCACTACCCTGGCCACAGAGTGCCGTGACGCGGTGCGGTGAGCGCGACGACGGTGGTCGTCGTGTTCCGCTCCGGTGACGTCGCATCCCACTGTAAGGTCATGCCTAGAGCTAGAGGAAGGCCTACACTATTCCGAACGCTGACCACAGAGAGAGGAGGGTGAAAGAGGACGTCGGTGGTGAGCTCGCAATGGCGGCGGCCATGGCGGAGCTCCGCACCGCCGAGGTTTGATTGGGTGATTTGCCCTCTACCTTGACCCAACGGCTGACCCAATGTGCGGAGGTTGTAGAGTATGGTCAGGCGGTGCTGTTCGTGAGCTCTCGGGTGTGGTGGCGCGGTGGTTGGCGCAACCGAAGGCGGCGGAGCCGACTGTGGGGGCGGAGGACGCTCGGTCGCCTTACCGGTGAGCTGGGGAAGGAGGGCGATGGACATAGAGGGGGAAGCGGGTCGTCCTGGTCTTCATGCTGAGCTCGCAGGCGACATGGGGCGTCGGCAGAACACGCGCGCCACGCGGCCACCGGGCTCTGCCCGAGCGCCACGACGCGGTCGGCCGCGGCCGTCGTTGTCTGAACGTTTCGTTTCAGAGCTCAAAGGTATCGACTGACAGGGCAAGTTCAACACCGATTATCTCCCAAACCAGTTCGAATTAGAAGAAGATGATAATACCAAAATTGTAGAGCTACATGAGGACTACAAGTTTGTCAATTGGAGTTTGGGCTGGTTCGGCCTAGATTTGAAACTACAGAGCTCCAAAGTGGGTCACCCGAAAACTGAAACTTAGTTTCAGTCACAATGCCGACTGAAACCCGATTTTCTAGGCACCAAATCTCCTAAACCATTTAGAACTAGGTGATGGTGATATTGACAATGTTGTAGAGCTATGTGTGGACAACAACTTTGTCAATTGGCTCATAGTCTAGTTTGGCCTAGTTTGTGAGTTACAAGTTGCTAAAGTGAGGTACAGTGAAACTGAAAAGTCCAATTTCCAGACTTAGAATTTTTCTAAGTGTTGATCACCACTCAAGCTGACTTGTGGGCCATTTTTGAGCATGCTCTGGTCATTTTCATGAGATGGCCATATTAGAACTTTGGTTCCTTATGAAATTCTCTACAACTTTGCTTAAGGTTGCTCTTCCATGCAAGGTCTCTAAATTAGACTTTTTAATTGGTCAAACTAGAGCCTTCTAGGGTCAAATGGTGGTCAACTTCTCTTGGAGGGCAAATTTGAAATTTTGGTCAACATGAAACTTGTTCCAAATGTTATCCTAAGTATAACTAAGGTGTTGTAGGTCATGATTGGCTACCTTACCTTTTTGTTACACCAACTATCAAGTACTTCATGAAATAAATCAAACAAACCCTAAAATAATCACATGTGTTGCATCACATAAAATAACAAACATGAATGATGCATGCTTATGCTTATGCCATGCAAATGCAATGCAATTAAGGACTAAACACTTGAAGTGTTACAGCCCTCCCCCCTTATAAAAATCTCGTCCCGAGATTTGGAAAGCGTACCATTTTTCATAGAATTCTTTATAACCATCCCGCAAATAATCCTCCCGTTCCCACGTAGCATCACTCTCACTTCCCTGATTACTCCACATCACTTTGTACCACTTAACCACTTTACTTCTAGTTACTCGTTCCTGAGTATCGATCACTCGGACTGGCTTTTCTTCATAGGTTAGGTCGGATTCCAGCCTGATATCACCTAAAGGAACTTGTTCCTCAGGATCTCGAAGACACTTTTTAAGCTGAGATACATGGAAGACGTTGAATATGGCACTCATTTCTGGAGGTAACTGAATTTTGTACGCAACAGCTCCACTCTTGCCTATGATTTGAAAAGGACCCACGTATCTTGGCGCAAGTTTCCGCTTAACACCAAAACGTTGGACACTTTTCATTGGAGAAACTTTCAAATACACGAAGTCTCCAACTTCAAACTCGAGTGGTTTTCTACGACGATCAGCATAACTTTTCTGTCTAGCTTGGGCTGCAGCCATATGTTTTTGGATGGTACGGACTTGTTCCTCAGCTTCCTCAACAAAAGCAATACCATAAAATCTTCTCTCACCAGATTCTATCCAATTTAGTGGGGTTCTACACCTACGACCGTACAAAGCTTCGAATGGAGCCATCTTAATACTCTCTTGATAACTGTTATTGTACGAGAATTCGGCTAAAGGTAACCATTTCTCCCAAGAACCCTTGGATGAAATGCCGCATGCTCGCAACAGATCTTCCAAGATTTGGTTAACTCGTTCTGTCTGACCCGATGTCTGGGGGTGATAAGCAGAGCTTCTCACTAACTTGGTTCCCAGAAGGTGATGCAAATGCTCCCAAAAACGAGCAGTGAACTGGGGACCACGGTCAGATATGATAGTACGAGGTATCCCATGAAGCCGGACTATCTGATTGAAGTACAACTCAGCATAGTCAGTGGGACGATAGTCCACTCTCACTGGGATGAAGTGAGCTGATTTGGTCAAACGATCAACAATTACCCAAATAGAGTTATGATTTTTGACAGTAGGAGGAAGTCCGACAATGAAATCCATACTTATCTCTTCCCATTTCCAGCCTGGAATGGAAAGTGGCTGAAGTAGCCCAGCTTTCATGTGCACAGCTTTAACTCTGCAACAGGTGTCACATCTAGCAACATATGCAGCTATCTCTTTCCGCATCTTGGTCCACCAATAAAGTGGTTTCAAATCATAATACATCTTATTGCTGCCAGGATGGATGGACAACTTAGAGGAGTGTGCTTCAGACATAATATCATTTCGAAGCTCTCGGTCCTTAGGCACAACTAACCTATCCTTGAACCATAGTACACCCTCTTCATCTATCCTGAACTGTGTAGTTTCTTGCTCTTTCATCTTACGCTTGGTGTGGAATATATCAGTGTCAGTCTTTTGGAGCTCAATAATTCTGCTTTTGAGAGTACAACTGACAGTGATGTTGTACAAGACTGATGGATGTAGAAGGCGAGATCGATGAAAATCAGTTTCAACTAAGGAATGACAATGAGACTTACGGCTTAAAGCATCCGCAACTACATTTGCCTTTCCTGGATGATAGTGCACTTAAAGGTTATAATCTTTAATCAACTCGAGCCATCTTCTTTGACGCATATTTAGCTCGGGTTGAGTGAAGATGTATTTGAGGCTTTTATGATCGGTGTAGATATTGCAGACATTTCCCAGCAGATAATGCCGCCATACTTTCAAAGCATGAACAACTGTAGCCAGTTCTAAGTCATGCGTTGGATAATTCACCTCATGTTTCCGAAGTTGTCGAGAGGTATATGCAATTACTCGGCCTTCCTGCATCAGAACACCTCCCAAACCTATGCCTGAGGCATCACAATAAACATCAAATGGTTTCTCAATATCCGGTTGTGCCAAAACCGGAGCTGAGGTTAGGAGGGTTCGTAGTTGGTGAAAAGCCGCATCACACTCAGGAGTCCAGACAAACCTGGTGTCTTTTTGCAGCAACCGAGTCATTGGCTTGGCTATTTTGGAGAAATCCGGGATGAAGCGACGATAATAGCCAGCCAAACCAAGAAAACTTCGGACCTCGTGAACCGAGATAGGAGCCTTCCAGTTCAGTACTTCCTGTACCTTGGCGGGGTCCACCATAATTCCTCCATCGGACAACACATGCCCAAGGAAAGGTACTTCACGAAGCCAGAATTCGCACTTACTGAACTTCGCATATAGTTGATGTTCACGCAGTCTTGTGAGGACTATACGCAGATGTTCAGCGTGATCCTCCTCATTCACAGAATATACCAAGATGTCATCAATAAATACCACCACAAACTTGTCCAATTCAGGCATAAACACCGAATTCATCAAGTACATGAAGTGTGCGGGGGCATTTGTCAAGCCGAAAGACATAACAAGATACTCATAAAGACCGTATCTGGTAGAAAAGGCTGTCTTTGGAACATCTTCTGGGCGGATTTTAATTTGATGGTAACCCGATCTTAGATCGATCTTGGAGAAAACTTCAGCTTTAGACAACTGATCGAACAAGATGTCGATGCGCGGTAGAGGGTACTTATTTTTGACAGTGACTGCATTGAGAGGTCTATAATCTACGCACATCCGCAACGACTGATCCTTCTTCTTTACAAAGATAGCAGGACATCCCCACGGCGATGAACTAGGACGAATCAACCCCTTCTTCAAAAGTTCATTCAATTGCACCTTCAGTTCAGCGAGTTCATTTGGAGGCATCCTATAGGTCTCCTAGAGATGGGCGCCGTGCCAGGCAACAACTCAATTTTAAACTCCACATCCCGATCCGGAGGGAGTCCCGGCAATTCATCGGGAAAAACGTCCGAAAACTCATTTACTACTGGAATTTCGGCCAACGCCTTTGCTTGCACAGCATGAATTTCCCCTGACAATTCAACCTTTCTAGGAAGTTGTACTAGAAAACCCTTTTGATCTGTAGGATCTCTGAGCATAACTACCCGAGCGGATGTGTCAATGAGTACCCCATTCTGACTCATCCAATTCATGCCCAAGATAACATCTATGTCTAAACCAGGTAAAACCAATAGGGCAAGCGAATAACTTCGCCCTTCTATCTCAAACTTAAGGTTCCCCACTACTTTGTTTGTGGAAATATTCCCACTTGCAGCGCTAATACAATAACCCACACCTTCAACAGTATGCAACTTATGTGCAAATTTAGATGCAAACTTAGGACTGATAAAGGAATGCGAAGCACCTGAATCAAAAAGTACCACTGCGGGGTGTTGGTCAACTAGAAACTTACCAGCGGTGACCACCTCACCAGATGGAATTTCCTCAATGCTGTTATAATGGGCGTGTCCCTGACGACTACCTTGGTTGACATTTTTCTTAGGGTACGGACAGTTCCTGGACCAATGGCCTGGCTTGTTACAGTTCCAGCAAGGCATGTTGCTAGGGGGAACACTGGAGCTGCCTTGGCCCGCATTACTCTTTGGCAGAGCCACTGTATATGCCTTACGAAACCCAGTTTTCATTGGCACCTTCTTTTGTGGAGGACGGAACTTAGCATTTGTGGCAGGAGGGCGAGGGGAAGACCTCGGTATCGCTGAGGCCCTTGACTGAGAAGCACTTGCCTCAAGGGCCCTTTTACGGCTCTTAGAGGCCGAATAAATAGTATTGTTGTTCTCCTGGGTCAAAGCATCGCTGATGAAATCATTGAAAGTAGTACATTTGCTAGTGCCCATTGTTTTCATCAGTTTTGGGCCGAGGCCCCTTTTGAAGCTAGCAATCTTTTTGGCATCGGTATCCATAAACTCTGTGGCATACCTTGCCAGGTTGTTGAAGGACTGCAAGTATTCAGTCAGGCTTTTGTTTCCTTGCGACAGCCTCATAAACTCTGTGTGCTTGATTGCCATAAGACCGGGAGGAATATAATTTCCCCGGAATGCCGCCTTAAACTGATCCCAAGCAATCGGGACATTTGCAGGCAGTGTGGAATGATAGTGGCTCCACCAAATACCCGCTGGACCATGCAATTGATGAGAAGCATATTCAGTCTTTAGCTCATCAGTGAGGCGAAGCAGATGAAACTTTTGCTCAATAGTATTTAACCACTCATCAGCTTGCAGTGGTTCCTCCGCCTCCTTAAAGAGCGGGGGCTTAGTATCAAGAAAGTCCTTGAAATCACTGTATTGATTGGGTTCTGGGCCCTGGCGTCCAGGACGAGCTTCCCGGTTAGCCAGCTGGCGCATAGCATCAGCCAACATGCGCTGCCCTTCGACCACTGTCTGCATCAGCTCAGCCGGGGTAGGTGGTGGCGGAGGGGGTGGCTGTTCCTCATCCTCATTGCCACGACCCCGGCGTAGATTGTACGACATCTGCAAAATGCATAGCCAATGAGCACTGATGATGTGGGAAATTTGTAGATGAATTATTGCGAAATGTCAATCTGACTGTATGAATAGATTTCTCATAATAATTAAGGCACAATAATTCATCACAACCGCACAATCCATTCTAGCGCATCATTTGACGAGATCATACTTGGTAATCCAACAAGATGCTCTTTGATAAAGGCTCACTCACGGGGAGCACAACGGTTACCGGACCGTTTACGTTGCTATCTACGTGATTTTTGACCTTTTGTACGGTACCTGGATTCGATCTCAAGATTTTTAGTTGACTGTGAAAGGCTACTTCAAACTGACCACAAAGAGACTCCTCAATGAAGAGTTCCATGGTGGATCATGACTAGCCACCTCGATACCTGCGCGTGCCAAGCAGCACAGCCTTATGTCGCGCGCCATAGGAGGCCCTCGGTTTCGTCGCGGCACCGAAGGGTGCTAATCGTGACACCATCATCGAACGCAACATAATAAGACATCAAGTTGTGATCGAAATCAACAGATTCAAACTACCTTCAGGAAACATACGGTTCAACCTTACATCCCAACGTCAAGTTATTACAAGGCCTCACTCCTTCACAGGGAGGGCACAAAGGACGATCCTAACATCATAGCTTACGTGATAACTACTCTAAGCATCGCCCTCAGAGTCGGTGTTATGGATCTCCCCGCCATCCTCATCACTAACAGGCTCTAACTCCTCATCTTCTTCTTCTTCTTCTAGTTCTTCTTCTGGTTCGGCATCTTGGGGTCCGTTGACCTCCACTTCATCATCATTTTCAGACATGAAGATTCCCGAACCCATGTCCTCATCGACGTTGTTGTTTCGAGGCAGCAGGGGATTAAGCTCGTTGTTCAGGCGGTGCACTTCTTCATGAAGATTGTCATTGTATTCTTCAGCATTTTCCAATTGCTGTTCGAGCTCAAACTGACGAGCCCTCAGAATGTTCTCCTCGTGCCAGGCTTCATCCCTCTGTTCCATCACACGGACCAACATGCGTTGACAGTTGCGGTTTGCCACTGTCAACCTCTGGACTGCAAGCGTTTCTTGATCACGATCATGAATCACTTGTTCCAGTTGTTGCCGTGCTGCATCCCTAGCAGCAGTCACCTCTGCCAGCTCTGCCCTCAGCCTTTCCACCTCAGTAGGCTCAGGGCGGGGCTCATGTGGAGCGAGCTGGTGACGCGGTGCCCTGCCCCCAGTGGACTTACGAGCGGTCCTCTTGGTACGTGCCATCTGTAGCAACAAGATAAGATACGACTTACAGTGAGGATCATTTAGGGGATACGAAATTTACTTTAGTCGGGAGTACAGAAATTTTTAAGGAGGGGGTAAATGATATGTATGATATAATTAAACATGATGCATGCACGTTTCGTACGCCCTCTCACCTTAGTAGAAACCTAAAGTTCTAACGCTAGGCGGTGGCATACATACGTTCTCTCATATAAGCAAAACTATCGGTCTACTCGTTACGCTGTTAGTGTACCTGCAGAAAACTTCATTGCAGCCCAACAATTCCCAAAATAAGCACACAAGAAAGCAGTAATTTAAATACTTTTCATATATACATCCCCAAATGTATATACTTCAGTATCAAAGCTACCCGATATAGAGGTTCCCACAATTAAGTGCTTTTACATAGTTACATGGTTTAAACATGTAAAGATATAAGTCACCAAAACTACTCTCCCCTAGACCGCCGGTTGGACAATCATGCTCTCACAACTCACACTTACCAGAGCGTCGAGGTAATTGATCCATACATTACCACCCAAGTGGATGGCATCCATACAATATCACGCCGTATGGACGACAAAATAAAAACAAACAAGGCCCCCAAGTTAGTCTTTATAATAAGCCACCTAAGAGTCCTTATTTGGGCTAAGGGATGTGATCACTGGCATACCTAAAAATAATTTTTAGTGTTTAACCCTTTTCGCAAACAAATACTTTTGTTTTTAATTACTCGTAAGATGTGTTTAATGTTGAATTATGCTCCGGTACCAGCTGTAACAGAACCGACCAAATTATAAGAGCACAAGTACAAAAACAAGCACCGAAGCGCTCAAATTTTCGAACTTGAGCCCATATAATCCCGGTAGTCAATCGAAACCACGAAGGATTTCAAACCAACTCGCTTACAACCAGGATCGCATCATTCAACATACAACATCATACGTTACATTTCACTAGTAGTGCTGAAATAAGTTTACACAAACGGAGTAGCAATTATTACAAACCAAGTTTGAAAGTAGCGGAAGCATAACACACACTAGTTAATTAAATACTGCCAGTCTGGATGATCGACATCCCGCAAAAGCATGAGGAAAGTACATAAAGATGATCACGCCCTTGTGATCTAGTCATCATCACCCGCAGGGTGGAGACAAGTCTTGCAGAAGCCCTGATAAAGCATGTCATCTGCAACAGGAGGGAATAAACCCTGAGTACTGGAATGTACTCAGCTAGACTTACCCGTCAAAAACCAGAAATAAAGTGACACCAAGGATTATGCAAGGCTTACACAAGAGGCTAGCTGACACCACAGTTTGCATAAAGGCATAAGTAGTTGAAACTCTTATAACATGTACTAGCAGTTATTTTTAGCATTTACCTGTCATCTATCTTAGCACCTGTACTAAACATTCACTTGAGTATAATCAAACAACATTATTATTATATCCATAGCAGGTATATCATTTCGGCAACATCATATCATTTACTTAACCATCTGTTCATTTAATGAGATCTACGTTGCCGCTGCTCAAGTCAAGTGCTCACTAACCGGGAGCGACAGCGATTCGAATCGAATTCCTATCCAGCTGGAGGGGTATTTCTAACACTCACCGAGTCACGCCTGGCGAGGGCTGCTCAGGTCATCTTTTGTACAGTTCAGGAATCGCGGGTCCGAATAATGTCGCGTCCCCAAGGGCGACACTCTGCCAGGTGATAGGGACTCTAACCCCCCCTTGGTCTCACGCCAATGTCTCCAAGCACATCCTTTCTCTCCTCCAAGATGCAACCTACCATTCGATTCCCGGCCTGAACCATACTACTCGACTTCGCGGTCGGAACGGCTTATCCGGCCAACTAAGTGTTAGACTGCGTTCAACATGACTCAAGGACGTACAGCGAATCGGTCCTTAAACGACTCAGACGGGCATAGCTCCACACCCAAGACGTGAAGTGTCTTGCGGCTGTACTATCGAACTCCCGCCCGGTCTCAATTTCATTTTAAGGCATGGTTCCATCCACGATAGCCATAGAGCCACTCGTGACTCCTTCCTACATCTCGTGGATGACCGGAAATCACCCGACTTCTACCGTACTAAGCAGGGCTAAGCATTGACACGTGCCTAAACCTAAAATAGGATTAAGTACGATATCTGGACAAGGACAGGTACAATGCAACAAGTGTTTTCATATAACTCCTACAACTTAATGCAGTAAACAATTAAAAGTACTCAAGATTAATTTATAAAACAGTAGGTTCAGCATGCACCGGGGCTTGCCTTTCAGAAAGGTTGCAGGCCTGTGGTCCGGGCACTCAGGAAGGTCTTCAGCGACGTCTCCTTCGCCGACTGGTTCCTCGGGCTCCTGCTGCTCCTGGTTCTCCTCCGGAATTACCGGCTCGAATTCGAGGAGAGTTACCCCCTCCGGTCACCTATTGCATGAGTGCATAATAAATCCCATGAATGCATAATGAAAGATGCAATATGCTCGGAATGAAATGTATTACAACAATTTAACGCTCTACTCAAATCACTTCAAAAGAGTAGGTGCAAATTTCCTCTCCGGTAGAGAAGTACTCACCTAATCTACTTAACCTAAGATTAAAGCTGCTCATCCTCAGTTAAGGCCCTAACACCTAACAATTACAAAAGTAGCATGTCTTAGGATATCACACCATCTCAATCAGCAAAACACCACAGTAAGCATTCTGGACAGCAACTACTTGTTTTTATCACAACTGGAGATTTACAATTCCAAAAGATATGATCTAAGCCAATCTGGAAAGCCTAAGAAATGTACTACAATTCATTTTCAGACCTCAACTCCAAACTCCTAAGTTTTCCATGTCAAACTTCACAAGTTCCAGAATCTGTCCTCTCCAAAACAGAGAGTAGCAGATTTTGAACTGCCACTTTAAACAACAGTAACTCTCAAACTACTAAGCCAAATGCTTCCAAATTTTAACACAAGCTAGTTCATCAAGTTTACTCCAACTTTGGTATTTACAAGTTGTCCAGCAACCAATTTTTATCAAAGCCAAATTTAGAATTACTACTTAGCTGTCCAGAAAACCTAAAATTACAAAGGTTAAATATTTATTGATGTGGCAAACATTCTCTAAAACCAAACTAATGCTACTACAAGTTCACAAATATCACAAAGACACCAGGAAGTAAGGTGTGCCCACCTAGAATATTTATTTAAACCCATTTATTATTTTACTTAATTAATTAGGTGGAATTTTAAACAATATATGTAAACTGCTCCTAAAATTCTACAAAAATTACAGGGGGACTCTCTGACCCACAAAGAGACTACTGTAAAATTTTGAACTCAATTTATTCACAGGAACTCCCTACACAAAATTCCCAAGCCAAAAAAGGCTGATTTTTGTATAAATAACCAAGCATAGTAAAAAGTGTCAAACAACAGATTTCTTAATTTTCGTGGACACTCTAGGGTACCAAGACATTCTCCAAAAATTTATAAGAACAATGCACATGTAGAAGAATTACTAAAATTCATTTTAGGATTTCCTAGAATAACAAGATAGCATTATAACTTGAAAATTACTTAATCACTGATACCCAAATTTTTACCAGAGCTAGGGCTAGCATAGAGTAACCTACCCACCAAATTTCATGATTTATGGAACACTACAGCTCAAGTTATAAATTTAACAAATTTGCATGCATTCCAAAACACATTTAAAGGATCTATTAAATTCTTACAGACTTTAAACATCTCATGCCAGATCCATATTTTTCTAAAATACTACACATTATGTAGACCCTAATAAAATTTATCTCATGATTTTTGGATCATTAAAACCCTAGATCTATATTTTTCCAACTTGTACAAAAATCAGTGACAAAATAATAAAAATGAATTTCATTTCGGACGACTGGGCCGGCCCGGAGAAAATCGGCCCACACACTCGCGCGCGCGGCCCGCTCAGCGCTTCCGCCCGCGCGCGACACTGACGGGCGGGTCCCCGCGGTCAGCGACCAGAGACAGGGGAGCGGCAGCCGTGAGCTCCGGCGAGCCCAAGCTCGTCGGAGGGAAGCTCGCCCGGAAAAATCGAGCTCACCCACGCGTTCCCTGTTCCGTAACGCTTCGATTCATGCTAGTGGAAGAGCTTAGGTTGGAGTGGGAGGGCTCGCCGTCGTGAGCGGTGGCCGGTGAGGGTCGGGTGAGGGTATGCCGTCGCCGGTGAGGCCGCACGGCCATATCTAAGCTCGGTACGAGCTACACTACACCCGGGCGAATCTATTGAGGTAGAAAGGAGGTTTGGAAGAGGTCCTCACTACCCTGGCCACGGAGTGCCGTGACGCGGTGCGGTGAGCGCGACGACGGTGGTCGTCGTGTTCCGCTCCGGTGACGTCGCATCCCACTGTAAGGTCATGCCTAGAGCTAGAGGAAGGCCTACACTATTCCGAACGCTGACCACAGAGAGAGGAGGGTGAAAGAGGACGTCGGTGGTGAGCTCGCAATGGCGGCGGCCATGGCGGAGCTCCGCACCGCCGAGGTTTGATTGGGTGATTTGCCCTCTACCTTGACCCAACGGCTGACCCAATGTGCGGAGGTTGTAGAGTATGGTCAGGCGGTGCTGTTCATGAGCTCTCGGGTGTGGTGGCGCGGTGGTTGGCGCAACCGAAGGCGGCGGAGCCGGCTGTGGGGGCGGAGGACGCTCGGTCGCCTTACCGGTGAGCTGGGGAAGGAGGGCGATGGAAATAGAGGGGGAAGCGGGTCGTCCTGGTCTTCATGCTGAGCTCGCAGGCGACGTGGGGCGTCGGCAGAACACGCGCGCCACGCGGCCACCGGGCTCTGCCCGAGCGCCACCACGCGGTCGGCCGCGGCCGTCGTTGTCTGAACGTTTCGTTTCAGAGCTCAAAGGTATCGACTGACAGGGCAAGTTCAACACCGATTATCTCCCAAACCAGTTCGAATTAGAAGAAGATGATAATACCAAAATTGTAGAGCTACATGAGGACTACAAGTTTGTCAATTGGAGTTTGGGCTGGTTCGGCCTAGATTTGAAACTACAGAGCTCCAAAGTGGGTCACCCGAAAACTGAAACTTAGTTTCAGTCACAATGCCGACTGAAACCCGATTTTCTAGGCACCAAATCTCCTAAACCATTTAGAACTAGGTGATGGTGATATTGACAATGTTGTAGAGCTATGTGTGGACAACAACTTTGTCAATTGGCTCATAGTCTAGTTTGGCCTAGTTTGTGAGTTACAAGTTGCTAAAGTGAGGTACAGTGAAACTGAAAAGTCCAATTTCCAGACTTAGAATTTTTCTAAGTGTTGATCACCACTCAAGCTGACTTGTGGGCCATTTTTGAGCATGCTCTGGTCATTTTCATGAGATGGCCATATTAGAACTTTGGTTCCTTATGAAATTCTCTACAACTTTGCTTAAGGTTGCTCTTCCATGCAAGGTCTCTAAATTAGACTTTTTAATTGGTCAAACTAGAGCCTTCTAGGGTCAAATGGTGGTCAACTTCTCTTGGAGGGCAAATTTGAAATTTTGGTCAACATGAAACTTGTTCCAAATGTTATCCTAAGTATAACTAAGGTGTTGTAGGTCATGATTGGCTACCTTACCTTTTTGTTACACCAACTATCAAGTACTTCATGAAATAAATCAAACAAACCCTAAAATAATCACATGTGTTGCATCACATAAAATAACAAACATGAATGATGCATGCTTATGCTTATGCCATGCAAATGCAATGCAATTAAGGACTAAACACTTGAAGTGTTACAGGCTGCTCAGGTCATCTTTTGTACAGTTCAGGAATCGCGGGTCCGAATAATGTCGTGTCCCCAAGGGCGACACTCTGCCAGGTGATAGGGACTCTAACCCCCCTTGGTCTCACGCCAATGTCCCCAAGCACATCCTTTCTTTCCTCCAAGATGCAACCTACCATTTGATTCCCGGCCTGAACCATACTACTCGACTTCGCGGTCGGAACGACTTATCCGGCCAACTAAGTGTTAGATTGCGTTCAACATGACTCAAGGACGTACAGTGAAGCGGTCCTTAAACGACTCAGACGGGCATAGCTCCACACCCAAGACGTGAAGTGTCTTGTGGCTGTACTATCGAATTCTCGCCCGGTCTCAATTTCATTTTAAGGCATGGTTCCATCCACGATAGCCATAAAGCCACTCGTGACTCCTTCCTACATCTCGCGGATGACCAGAAATCACCCGACTTCTACCGAACTAAGCAGGGCTAAGCATTGACACGTGCCTAAACCTAATATAGGATTAAGTACGATATCTGGACAAGGACATGTATAATGCAACAATTGTTTTCATACAACTCCTACAACTTAATGCAGTAAACAATTAAAAGTACTCAAGATTAATTTATAAAACAGTAGGTTCAGCATGCACCGGGGCTTGCCTTTCAGAAAGATCGAGGGCCGGTGGTCAGGGCACTCGGACAAGTCTTCAGCGGCGTCTCCTTCGCCGACTGGTTCCGCTGGCTCCTCTGGCTGGTCCTGGATTTTCTCCGGAATCATTGGCTCGAACTCGAGGAGTGTTATCCCCTCCGGAACACCTATTGCATGAGTGCACAATAAATATCATGGTTGCATAATGGTGCAACATGCTCGGAATGAAATGCATTTCAGCAATAAAAGTACTCTACTCCAGTCACTTTATCAGTACGTGCAAATCTCTTCTCCGGTGGAGAAGTACTTACCTAAGCTACTCAACCTAAGATACAGCTGTTCTTCTTCGGTTAAGGCCCTAACACCTAACAACACGAGAGTAATATTACTTAGGTTACCACAGTAAGATATTCTGGACAGCAGCTCAAAGATTCTAACACAACTGAAGATTCCTAACTCCAAAAGTTATGGTCTAAGACAATCTGAAAAGCTTAAGAAATGCACCATAAATCATTTTCAGACCTCAACCTTAAATTCCTAAGTTTTCCATGTCGAATTTCCCAAGTTCCAGAATCTGTCCTTTCTAAACAGAGAGTAGCCAATTCTGGACTGGCACTTTAAACAGCAATTACTCCCAAACTATTTGGCCAAATACTCCCAAATTTTGACACAAGCTAGTTTATCAAGTTTAATACAACTTTGGTACTTACAAGTTTTCCAGAAAACACTTTTATTAAGGGTCAAACCCAAATATACTACCAGCTGTCCAGAGAACCTAGAATTACAAGGATTAAATATTTATTCATGTAGCAAACTTTCTCTAAGACCAAACCAATGTTACCAAAAGTTCACACTGGTCACAAAAACACTAGAAAGTAAGGTGTGCCCACCTAGAATATTTATTTATACTCATTTCTTAATTTACTTAATTAATTAGAGGAAATAGTAAACATATATGAAAACTACACCATTAAATCTACAAAAATTACAGTAGACACTACACGTCCTAAGTAGACTATCATACAAATTTCATACCATTTGAGTAAGTATAACAACCTACACAAAAATGGTAAGTCAGAATGGCTTAAAATGGCATAATTAGGAAACCTTAGTGAAAAGTGTCAAGAAACAGATTTCATATTTTTCCTAGCATCTATAAGGTACCAAGATACTACCTACCAAGTTTCATGGCCATAGGATTCATATATAATTTACAAAAATTCACACAAGTATCTACCAATGATAAAAGGAAAATCTATAACTCAAACACGACACATGCAATGACTCTCAAATTTTAACCAAAGCTTCTACTACACAAGACTAGCTTACCCACAAAATTTCATAGTTTTTGGATCACAGAAACTCAAGATATGATTTAAACAATTTTGCATGCATTCAAAAACACTTTTCAAGTTCCTATTTAATCCATCCAAAAATTTCTACATAACATGCTCAAGACATATTTTTATTAACTACTATACCTAACTGTGAGTCTAACAAAGTTGGAAGTACTCAATTTGGAGCTACCAATTAGGAGTTACAAAAATCACAAATCAGCATTCAAAACTGAAAATTTGAACTATCCTTAAGAACCACAGCCACTGACATGTGGGACCCGGCTGTCAGCCGACCCCACTGGTCAGCGACAGCAAAGCAGAGGAGGCGGCTGCGACACGCGGAAGACGGCGTAGCTCGTCGATGGTGACCTCACCGGCGACGAGAACGACACCATCATGACCGCCTAGACCTACTGCGTCGATTGGTACCCTAACCGCAAACCCTACCGAACCCTAGGTATGTCGGCCATGGCGCGACGGTGCGCGGCCGTGTTCCAGCTCGGCCAGACTGGCTTCACCGGCAACCTCAATGCGAGGGCTACTACGCGTGCTAGGGAAGACGGAACGAAGGCGAGGGAAGAAGGAGTGGTGCGGTGATGCTCTGGCCACGGTGAGCGCCATCTCTGGCGAGGGTGCGACGGCGCGGGAACGCCAACAGCGGCCTCACCTGAGGTCGATTGACCGCGCGGAGATGATGACGAGCAAGAGGGGATCTCGGCGGAGCTTCGGTGAAGGTGTAGTGCGCGTTTTCGCGGTGGTGAGTGCGCGGGAGCTTGCCGAAGCTCACGGCGGCAATGGCGGAGCGGCTGCTTGCTTGGCGCAGCGCGCGGTGGAGGAGAAGAAAGGCGAACTGGAGCGGGTGAGGGTGTCGGCAGGCGCGGGGTGGCTTCAAGACGCGGCTGCGATGCCAGAATGCGCACGGCGCGTGGCCAGCGTGGTCAGCCGGCCGTCGACGCACGGCGTACACGCGGCCACCGAGTTCTGAATCGCCCGAGCACTGTAGCGTCTGAACTTTTCGTTTCAGTATCCATCGAGCCGACTGACAGCGAAACTTGTTGACAATGGATCTCCCAATCCGCGGCGATCCATGGTAAGTTGTAGTTAACAAAGTTGGAGATCTACATGTGGTCTACAACTTTCACAATTGGAGCTCGAGCTGGTTCGGCTTGGTTGGCAGACTACAGAGCTCTCAACTAGGGTATATGAAACTGAAACTCAGTTTTCATACTTAGAAATTTTCTAAGTGTTGAATCCAACTTCAAATCTGACTTGTGGGTCCTTTTTGAGCATGTTGTGCACTTTTTCATGACTTGACTTCTAAACAAAGTTTGTTCCTTATTAAATTTTCTACAACTTTGTTTTAGGTTGCTCAGGCATGCAAACATCCTAAGCTACACTTTTTAAACAGTCAAACACAGAAGCTCTAGGGTCCAAATTGGTCAACCATGACTTGGAAACCTAATTAGGCAAAATGATCAACATGAACAATGTTCCAAATGACATTTTAGGTGTGACTAAGTTACTTACAAGCATTTTTAGCCAAACCATGCATTGGTCACACAAGAGTCAAGCAGGATATATACTGAAACAATGAAGAACACAAGAAATGTTGCAAATGTTTCATAGTCATGTTTCACATGTTTCATGATCTTGTTGTATAGTATTAACTAATCTTGTTTCACTAAGTGAGTGGCACATGTTGCACTTAAGTGTTGCACACTTTACATTTCATAAAAGAACAACACTCATGAAATATACAACATGTTGCAATGTTTCGAAATCATGTTTCATGTGATATAAGTTCACGAATGGATGCATGATGCTCGTGTTCATGAAATGCAGTGCAAATGTGGAAGCTAAACACCAAGGGTGTTACAGCCCTCCCCCTTATAAAAATCTCATCCTGAGATTTGAAAAGCGTACCATTTTTCATAGAATTCCTTATAACCATCCCGCAAATAGTCCTCCCGTTCCCATGTAGCGTCACTTTCACTACCCTGATTACTCCACATTACTTTATACCACTTAACCACTTTGCTTCTAGTTACTCATTCCTGGGTATCGATCACCTGGACTGTCTTTTCTTTGTAAGTTAAATCAGACTCAAGCCTGATATCTCCTAAAGGGACTCTTTCCTCAGGAACTCGAAGACACTTTTTGAGCTGAGATACATGGAAGACGTTGAATATGGCACTCATTTTAGGAGGTAACTGGATTTTGTACGTAACAGCTCCACTCTTGCCTATGATCTGGAAAGGACCCATGTATCTCGGCGCAAGTTTCTGCTTAACACCAAAACATTGGACACTCTTCATTGGAGAAACTTTCAGATACACGAAGTCTCCAACTTCAAACTCGAGTGATTTTCTACGACGATCAGCATAACTTTTCTGTCTAGCTTGGGCTGCAGCCATATGTTTTTGGATGGTACGGACTTGTTCCTCAGCTTCATGAACAAAATCAATACCATAATACCTCCTTTCACCAGCTTCTACCTAGTTTAGTGGAGTTCTACACTTACGACCGTACAAAGCTTCGAATGGAGCCATCTTAATACTCTCTTGATAACTATTATTGTACGAAAACTCGGCTAGAGGTAACCATTTTTCCCAAGAACCCTTGGATGAAATGACACATGCCCGCAACAGATCTTTCAAGATTTGGTTAACCCATTCCGTCTGACCTGACGTCTGGGGGTGATAAGCAGAGCTTCTTACTAACTTGGTTCCCAGAAGGTGATGCAAGTGCTCCCAAAAGCGAGCCGTGAACTGGGGACCATGGTCAGATATGATAGCACGAGGTATCCCATGGAGCCGGACTATTTGATTGAAATACAACTCAGCATAGTCAGTAGGACGATAGTCCACTCTAACAGGAATGAAGTGAGCTGACTTGGTTAGGCAGTCCACAATTACCTAGATGGAGTTATGATTTTTGACAGTAGGAGGAAGTCCAACAATGAAATCCATACTTATCTCTTCCCATTTCCAACCGGGGATAGAAAGTGGTTGAAGTAACCCAGCTTTCATATGCACAGCTTTAACTCTACAGCAGGTGTCACACCTAGCCACATATGCAGCTATCTCTTTCCGCATCTTGGTCCACCAATAATATGGCTTCAAATCATAATACATCTTATTGCTGCCCGGATGGATGGATAACTTAGAGGAGTGTGCTTTAGACATGATATCATTTCTAAGCTCTCGGTCCTTAGGCACAACTAACCTATCCTTGAACCATAGTACACCCTCTTCATCTGCCCTGAACTGTGTAGTTTCTTGCTCTTTCATCTTACGCTTGATGTGGAATATACCAGTGTCAGTCTTTTGGAGCTCAATAATTCTGCTTTTGAGAGTACAACTGACAGTGATGTTGTACACGATCGCTGGATGTAGAAGGCGAGATCGATGAAAATCAGTTTCAACTAGGGAATGGCAATGAGACTTACGGCTTAAAGCATCCGCAACCACATTTGCCTTGCCAGGATGATAGTGCACTTGAAGGTTATAATCCTTAATCAACTCGAGCCATCTTCTTTGACGCATATTTAACTCGGGTTGGGTGAAGATGTATTTGAGGCTTTTGTGGTCTGTGTAGATATTGCAGACATTGCCCAGCAGATAATGCCGCCATACTTTCAAAGCATGAACAACTGCGGCCAGTTCTAAGTCATGCGTTGGATAATTCACCTCATGTTTCCGAAGTTGTCGAGAGGTATACGCAATTACTCGGCCTTCCTGCATCAACACACCTCCTAAACCTATGCCTGAGGCATCACAATAAACATCAAATGGTTTCTCGATATCCGGTTGTGCCAAAACCGGAGCTGAGGTTAGGAGGGTTCGCAGTTGGTGAAAAGCCGCATCACACTCAAGAGTCCAGACAAACCTGGTGTCTTTTTGCAGCAACCGAGTCATGGGTTTGGCTATTTTTGAGAAATCCGGGATGAAGCGACGATAATAGCCAGCCAACCCAAGAAAACTCCGGACCTCATGAACCGAAGTAGGAGCCTTCCAATTCAATACTTCCTGTACCTTGGTGGGATCCACCATAATTCCTCCATCGGACAACACATGACCCAGGAAAGGTACCTCACGAAGCCAGAATTCACACTTACTGAACTTTGCATATAATTGATGTTCGCGCAGTCTGGTGAGGACTATACGCAGATGTTCAGCGTGATCTTCCTCATTTACAGAATATATCAGGATGTTATCAATGAATACCACCACAAACTTGTCCAATTCGGGCATAAATACCGAATTCATCAAGTACATGAAGTGTGCGGGGGCATTGGTCAAGCCGAAAGACATAACAAGATACTCATAAAGACCGTATCGGGTAGAGAAAGCTGTCTTGGGAACATCTTCCGGACGGATTTTAATTTGATGATAGCCAGATCTTAGATCAATCTTGGAGAAAACTTTAGCTTTAGACAACTAATCGAACAAGATGTCGATGCGGGGTAGAGGATACTTATTTTTGACAGTGACTGCATTGAGAGGTCTATAATCTACGCACATCCGCAACGACTGATCCTTCTTCTTTACAAAGATAGCAGGACATCCCCACGGCGACGAACTAGGATGAATCAACCCCTTCTTCAATAGTTCGTTCAATTGCACCTTAAGTTCAACTAACTCATTCGGAGGCATCCTATAAGGTCTCCTAGAGATGGGAGCCGTGCCAGGCAACAACTCAATTTTAAATTCCACATCCCGATCCAGAGGGAGCCCCGGCAAATCATCGGGAAAAACATCCGGAAACTCATTTACTACTGGAATTTCGACCAACGCCTTTGCTTGCACAGCATGAACTTCCCCAGACAAATCAACTTTTCTGGAAAGTTGTACCAGAAAACCCTTTTGATCTGTAGGGTCTCTGAGCATAACTACCCGAGTGGATGTATCAATGAGTACCCCATTCTGACTCATCCAATTCATGCCCAAAATAACATCGATGCCTAAGCCCGGCAAAACCACTAAGGCAAGCGAGTACTTTCGCCCTTCTATCTCAAGCTCAAGATTCCCCACTACTTTATTTGTAGAAATATTCCCACTTGCTGCGCTAATACAATAACCCCCACCTTCAACAGTATGCAATTTGTGTGCAAACTCTGATGCAAACTTAGGACTGATAAAGGAATGCGAAGCACCTGAATCAAAAAGCACCACTGCAGGATGTTGGTCAACTAGGAACTTACCAGCAGTGACAACCTCACCAGATGGGATTTTCTCAATACTGTTATAATGAGCATGCCCTTGACAGCCACCTTGGTTGACATTCTTCTTAGGGTAAGGGCAGTTTCTGGACCAATGGCCTGGCTTGTTGCAGTTCCAGCAAGGCATGTTGCTAGGAGGGACACTGGAGCTGCCTTGGCCTGAATTACTCTTTGGCAGAGCCACTGTATATGCCTTGCGAAACCCAGTCTTCACTGGCGCCTTCTTTTGCGGAGGACGGAACTTAGCACTTGTGGCAGGAGGGCGAGGAGGAGCCCTCGGGGCAGCTGGAGCTCGAGACTGTGAAGCACCTGCCTCAAGTGCCCTCTTGCGGCTCTTAGAAGCAGCATAGATCGAGTTATTGTTCTCTTGAGTCAGAGCATCACTGATAAATTCATTGAAGGTAGTGCACTTGCTAGTGCCCATAGTCTTCATCAGCTTCGGGCCGAGGCCTCTTTTAAAGCTAGCAATTTTCTTGGAATCGGTATCCACAAACTCCATGGCATACCTTGCCAGGTTGTTGAAGGATTGCAGATATTCAGTCAAACTTTTATTGCCCTGCGACAGCCTCATAAATTCTGTGTGCTTGATAGCCATAAGACCTGGAGGAATATAGTTCCCACAGAATGCGGCCTTGAACTGGTCCCAAGCAATAGGGACATTTGCAGGCAGTGTGGAACGATAGTGGCTCCACCAAATACCCGCTGGACCATGTAGTTGGTGAGAAGCATATTCAGTCTTTAGCTCATCAGTCAAGCAAAGCAGACGAAACTTTTGTTCAATAGTGTTCAACCACTCATCAGCTTGCAGTGGTTCCTCCGCCTCCTTAAAGAGCGGGGGCTTAGTATCAAGAAAGTCCTTGAAATCACTGTACTGATTGGGTTCTGGGCCCTGGCGGCCATGACGAGCCTCCCGGTTAGCAAGCTGGCGCATAGCATCTGCCAGCATGTGTTGCCCTTCGACCACGGTCTGCATCAACTCAGCCGGGGTAGGTGGTGGCGGAGGGGGTGGCTGTTCCTCATCCTCATTGCCACGACCCCGACGAAGATTGTATGACATCTGCAAAATGCATAGTCAATGAGCACTGACGATGTGGGAAGTTTGTAGATGAATTATTGTAAATATGTCAAACTAACTTCATGAAATAGACTTCTCAAAATAATCATGGCACAATAATTCATCACAACCACACAATCCAATCAAGCGGATCAATTGGCGCAATCATGAGAGGGAATCCAACAAGATGTACTTTGATAAAGGCTCACACACAAGGAGCACAGCAGTTACTGAACCGTTCACACCAAAATCTACATGATTTTTGATCTTTCGCCCGGTACTTGGATTCGATTTCAAAGTTTTTAGTTGACTAAGGAAGCTACTTCAAACTGACCACAAGGAGACTTCTCAACGGTGGAGTTCCATGGTGGATCATGACTAGCCACCTCGATACCATCGCGTGCCAAGCAGCACAGCCTTATGTCGCGCGCCATAGGAGGCCCTCGGTTTCGTCGCAGCACCGAAGCGTGCTAATCGTGACACCATCATCGAACGCAACACAATAAGACATCCAATTGTGATCGAAATTAACAGGTTCCAACTAAACATCCAGGAAACATAGGGTTTGACCTTACATCCCAAAAGTCAAGTTATTACAATGCCTCACTCCAACCCCAGGAGGCACAAAAGACGATCCTAACATCATAGCTACATGATAACTACTCTAAGCATCATCTTCAGAGTCGGTGTCAAGGATCTCCCCGCCATCCTCATCACTAACAGGCTCTAACTCCTCATCTTCTTCTTCTTCTTCTGGTGCTTCTTCTGGTGCGGCATCTTGGGGCCCATTGACCTTCTCTTCATCATCATCTTCAGCCATGAAGATTCCCGAACCCATGTCCTCATCTGTGTTGTTGTTTTGAGGCAGCAGAGGATTAAGCTGATTGTTCAGGCGGTGCACTTCTTCATGAAGATTGTCATTGTATTCTTCAGCATTCTCCAACTGTTGCTCGAGCTCAAACTGACGAGCTCTCAGAACGTTCTCCTCGTGCTAGGCTTCATCCCTCTAATTTATGATATGGATCAACATGCGTTGACAGTTGCGGTTTGCTACTGTCAATCTCTGGACTGCAAGGGTTTCCTGGTCACGATCATGAATCACTTGCTCCAGTTGCTGACGCGCTGCATTCTGGGCAGCAGTCACTTCAGCCAACTCTGCCCTCAGCCTTTCCACCTCAGTGGGCTCGGGGCGGGGCTCACGTGGAGCGAGCTGATAACGAGGTGCCCTACCTCCAGTGGACTTGCGAGCGGTCCTCTTGGTACGTGCCATCTGTAGCAACCAGATACGACTTAAAGTGAGGATCATTTAGGGGGTACGAAATTTAATTTAGTCGGGTGTACTGAAATTTTTAAGGAGGGAGTAAATGATATGTATGATATAATTAAACATGATGCATGCACGTTCCGTACGCCCTCTCACCTTAGTAGAAACCTAAAGTTCTAACGCTAGGCGGTGGCATACATACGTTCTCTCATATAAGCAAAACTATTGGTCTACTCGTTACGCTGTTAGTGTACCTGCAGAAAAATCTCATTTCAGCCCAACAGTTTCCCAATATAAGCACACAAGAAAGCAGTAATTTAAATACTTTCCATATACACATCCCCTGATGTATATACTTCAGTATCAAAGCTACCCGATATAAAGGTTCCCACAATTAAGTGCTTACATAATTACATGGTTTAAACATGCAAGCATGCAAGTCACCAAAACTACGCTCCCCTAGATCGCCGGTTGGACGATCATGCTCTCACAACTCACACTTACCAGAGCGTCGAGGCAATTGATCCATACATTACCACCCAAGTGGATGGCATCCATACAATATCACGCCGTATGGACGACGAAACAAAAAAACAAACAATGCCCCCAAGTTAGTCTTTATAATAAGCCACCTAAGAGTCCTTATTTGAGCTAAGGGATGTGATCACTGGCATACCTAAAAAATAATTTTTAGTGTTTTAACCCTTTTTCATAATCAAATACTTTTGTTTTTAAATACTCGTACGATGTGTTTAATGTTGAATTATGCTCCGATACCAGCTGTAATAGAACCGACCAAATTATAAGAGCACAAGTACAAAAACAAGCACCGAAGCGCTCAAATTTTCAAACTTAAGCCCATATAATCCCGGTAGTCAATCGAAACCACGAAGGATTTCAAACCAACTTGCTTACAACCAAGATCGCATCATTCAACATACAACATCATACGTTACATTTCACAAATAGTTCCGAAATAAGTTCACACACACGGAGTCGCAATTATTACAAACCAAGTTTATAAAAGTAGCGGAAGCAAACACACGCCAGTTGTTTAACTACTGCCAGTCTTGTTGATCAACAACCCGCAAAAGCATCAGGAAAGTACATAAAAGATGATCACGCCCTAGTGATCTAGTCTTCGTCACCCACAGGGTGGAGACAATTTTTGCAGAAGCCTTGGTAGAGCATATCATCTGCAACAGGAGGGAATAAACCCTGAGTACTGGAATGTACTCAGCTAGACTTACCCGTCAAAAACTAGAAATAAGATGACACCAATGATTATGCAAGGCTTTCACAAGGGGCTAGCTGACATCACATTTTTGCATAAAGGCATAAGTAATTGAGATTCTTGTAACCTGTACTAGCAGTTATTTTTAGCATTTACCTGTTATCTATCTTAGCACCTGTACTAAGCATGCACTTGATTATAATCAAACAACATTATTATTATATCCATAGCAGGTATATCATTGTGGCAACATTATATCATTCACTTAACCATCTGTTCATTTAATGAGATCTACGTTGCTGCTGCTCAAGTCAAGTGCTCACTAACCGGGAGCGACGTCGATTCGAATCGAATTCCTATCCAGCTGGAGGGGTATTTCTAACACTCATCGAGTCACGCCTAGCGAGGGCTGCTCAGGTTATCTTTTGTACAGTTCAGGAATCGCGGGTCCGAATAATGTCGCGTCCCCAAGGGCGACACTCTGCCAGGTGATAGAGACTCTAACCCCCCCCCTTAGTCTCATGCCAATGTCCCCAAGCACATCCTTTCTCTCCTCCAAGATGCAACCTACCATTCGATTCCCGGCCTGAACCATACTACTCGACTTCGCGGTCGGAACGACTTATCCGGCCAACTAAGTGTTAGACTGCGTTCAACATGACTCAAGGACGTACAACGAAGCGGTCCTTAAACAACTCAGACGGGTATAGCTCCACACCCAAGACGTGAAGTGTCTTGCGGCTGTACTATCGAATTCCCGCACGGTCTCAATTTCATTTTAAGGCATGGTTCCATCCACGATAGCCATAAAGCCACTCGTGACTCCTTCCTACATCTCGCGGATGACCGGAAATCACCCGACTTCTACCGAACTAAGCAGGGCTAAGCATTGACACGTGCCTAAACCTAATATAGGATTAAGTACGATATCTGGACAAGGACAGGTATAATGCAACAATTGTTTTCATACAACTCCTACAACTTAATGCAGTAAACAATTAAAAGTACTCAAGATTAATTTATAAAACAGTAGGTTCAACATGCACCGGGGCTTGCCTTTCAGAAAGGTCGAGGGCCGGTGGTCAGGGCACTCGGGCAAGTCTTCAGCGGTGTCTCCTTCGCCGACTGGTTCCGCTGGCTCGTCTGCCTGGTCCTGGATTTCCTTCGGAATCACTGGCTCGAACTCGAAGAGTGTTATCCCCTCCGGAACACCTATTGCATGAGTGCACAATAAATATCATGGTTGCATAATGGTGCAACACGCTCGGAATGAAATGCATTTCAGCAATAAAAGTACTCTACTCCAGTCACTTTATCATTACGTGCAAATCTCTTCTCCGGTGGAGAAGTACTTACCTAAGCTACTCAACCTAAGATACAGCTGTTCTTCTTCGGTTAAGGCCCTAACACCTAACAACACAAGAGTAATATTACTTAGGTTACCACAGTAAGATATTCTGGACAGCAGCTCAAAAATTCTAACACAACTGAAGATTCCTAACTCCAAAAGTTATGGTCTAAGACAATCTGAAAAGCTTAAGAAATGCACCATAAATCATTTTCAGACCTCAACCTTAAATTTCTAAGTTTTCCATGTAGAATTTCCCAAGTTCCAGAATCTGTCCTTTCTAAACAGAGAGTAGCCAATTCTGGACTGGCACTTTAAACAACAATTACTCCCAAACTATTTGGCCAAATACTCCCAAATTTTGACACAAGATAGTTTATCAAGTTTACTACAACTTTGGTACTTACCAGTTTTCCAGAAAACACTTTTATTAAGGGTCAAACCCAAATATACTACCAGTTGTACAGAGAACCTAGAATTACAAGGATTAAATATTTATTCATGTAGCAAACTTTCTCTAAGACCAAACCAATGTTACCAAAAGTTCACACTGGTCACAAAAACACCAGAAAGTAAGGTGTGCCCACCTAGAATATTTATTTATACTCATTTCTTAATTTACTTAATTAATTAGAGGAAATAGTAAACATATATGAAAACTACACCATTAAATCTACAAAAATTACAGTAGACACTACACGTCCTAAGTAGACTACAATAAAAATTTCATACCATTTGAGTGAGTATAACAACTTACACAAAAATGGTAAGTCAGAATGGCTTAAAATGGCATAATTAGGAAACCTTAGTGAAAAGTGTCAAGCAACAGATTTCATATTTTTCCTAGCATATATAAGGTACCAAGATACTACCTACCAAGTTTCATGACCATAGGATTCATATATAATTTACAAAAATTCACACAAGTATCTACCAATGATAAAAGGAAAATCTATAACTCAAACACGACACATGCAATGACTCTCAAATTTTAACCAGAGCTTCTACTACACAAGACTAGCTTACCCACAAAATTTCATAATTTTTGGATCAAGGAAACTCAAGATATGATTTAAACAATTTTGCATGCATTCAAAAACACTTTTCAAGTTCCTATTTAATCCATCCAAAAATTTCTACATAACATGCTCAAGACATATTTTTATTAACTACTATACCTAACTGTGAGTCTAACAAAGTTGGAAGTACTCAATTTGGAGCTACCAATTAGGAGTTACAAAAATCACAAATCAGCATTCAAAACTGAAAATTTGAACTATCCTTAAGAACCACAGCCACTGACATGTGGGACCCGGCTGTCAGCCGACCCCACTGGTCAGCGACAGCAAAGCAGAGGAGGCGGCTGCGACATGCGGAAGACGGCGTAGCTCGCCGACGGTGACCTCACCGGCGACGAGAACGGCACCATCGTGACCGCCTAGACCTACTGCGTCGATTGGTACCCTAACCGCAAACCCTACCGAACCCTAGGTATGTCGGCCATGGCGCGATGGTGCGCGGCTGTGTTCCCGGCTCGGCCGGACTGGCTTCACCGGCAACCTCAACGCGAGGGCTACTACGCGTGCTAGGGAAGACGGAACGAAGGCGAGGGAAGGAGTGGTGCGGTGATGCTCTGGCCACGGTGAGCGCCATCTCCGGCGAGGGTGCGACGACACGGGAACGCCGACAGCGGCCTCACCTGAGGTCGATTGACCGCGCGGAGATGATGACGAGCAAGAGGGGATCTCGGCAGAGCTTCGGTGAAGGTGTAGTGCGCGTTTTCGCGGTGGTGAGTGCGCGGGAGCTTGCCGAAGCTCACGGCGGCAATGGCGGAGCGGCTGCTTGCTTGGCGCAGCGCGCGGTGGAGGAGAAGAAAGGCGAACTGGAGCGGGTGAGGGTGTCGGCAGGCGCGGGGTGGCTTCAAGACGCGGATGCGACGCCAGAATGTGCACGGCGCGTGGCCAGCGTGGTCAGCCGGCCATCGACGCACGGCGTACACGCGGCCACCGAGTTCTGAATTGTCCGAGCACTGTAGCGTCTGAACTTTTCGTTTCAGTATCCATCGAGCCGACTGACAGCGAAACTTGTTGACAATGGATCTCCCAATCCGCGGCGATCCATGGTAAGTTGTAGTTAACAAAGTTGGAGATCTACATGTGGTCTACAACTTTCACAATTGGAGCTCGAGCTGGTTCGGGTTGGTTGGCAGACTACAGAGCTCTCAACTAGGGTATATGAAACTGAAACTCAGTTTTCATACTTAGAAATTTTCTAAGTGTTGAATCCAACTTCAAATCTGACTTGTGGGTCCTTTTTGAGCATGTTGTGCACTTTTTCATAACTTGACTTCTAAACAAAGTTTGTTCCTTATTAAATTTTCTACAACTTTGTTTTAGGTTGCTCAGGCATGCAAACATCCTAAGCTACACTTTTTAAACAGTCAAACACAGAAGCTCTAGGGTCCAAATTGGTCAACCATGACTTGGAAACCTAATTAGGCAAAATGATCAACATGAACAATGTTCCAAATGACATTTTAGGTGTGACTAAGTTACTTACAAGCATTTTTAGCCAAACCATGCATTGGTCACACAAGAGTCAAGCAGGATATATACTGAAACAATGAAGAACACAAGAAATGTTGCAAATGTTTCATAGTCATGTTTCACATGTTTCATGATCTTGTTGTATAGTATTAACTAATCTTGTTTCACTAAGTGAGTGACACATGTTGCACTTAAGTGTTGCACACTTTACATTTCATAAAAGAACAACACTCATGAAATATACAACATGTTGCAATGTTTCGAAATCATGTTTCATGTGATATAAGTTCACGAATGGATGCATGATGCTCGTGTTCATGAAATGCAGTGCAAATGTGGAAGCTAAACACCAAGGTTGTTACAGAGACCACAATCTACCAAGCCATCTTGGTGATGGCAATCACCAAGAGTAACAAGAAATCCCCAATCACAAAGATTTCCTAGTGCCACCAAATGCAAATCCTGAATGCACACACTAGGCTCTCAATCCCTCACTCAAATTAGCACCAAGCTTGAGAGAAAAAGAAAGGGGAAGAGGTGGATCTTCAATCTCTCATCCACACCCACAAAGGGCACTAAATCTCTCCTAGAAATCTTAGCTCAAATCATGGGAGAGAGGAAAGGAAGAACCCTAGCTCATGTTCTCCAAGTGAAAGAATGGTGGAGAGAGCTGAGGAAGGAGGGGGATCTAACCTAAAGACTCAGCTAGTCCAGCCAGTGCACCATAGCTACACCTAGGCGCTCCCCAATGGGCAGAAATGGTGCACTAGGAAGCAAATAGTAACCTGCACGTGTCCCTTCTTTATGATTCACGCGAATGCGCCGACACGCTAGCCCCCAGCTCGCTTCCTCTCTCAAGTAGGATGGGCCCACATGAAAAATAGAAATAGTGTGGTGGCCCTCAACTCTCTTTGGTAGTCAATGAGCAGACACACTCCTTGATTGGTCGACCGACCCATGCGGTCCTCATCTCATGCGGAGACAGCAGCAACAGGCGCCAGCCTCCTTTTCCCTTGGAAACGGACGCTGACACCTAGGCTCACAAGCTGATCGACCCCACAACATAGGGACATGAGTGCTAGCTCCAACATAGGGAAGGAACGGGGACAACCAGTGCACCAACTAGACGCTCCCCTCACACAGAGACAGACCGGTTGCTCTATCTCTCCCTTCTGCCACACGTGGTTTGAAAGCCCTAGTTTGGTTTTGGATAATTGATAAAACCTTAGTACTAACCTCTATGCTAAGTGTGTGAATTTGATATGGTTGGTACAATCCAAGTGTAGAGCAAGATTCAAGTCCATGGTGAGGAAGGTGGACATGAAATGATGATCAAGTGCTCAACTTGGAAAAGAAGAAAGAGAAAAACAAAACCCGATGGAGATCAAGGAAAAGGTATTGCATAGGATTTTGGTTTTGGTGATCAAGACACCATAAAGGGTGTGATCATGTTTAGGATCGATAGTCGTACTATAAAGAGGAGAATCTTTAGCTAAACGGATTATCGAGTGCCACTAGGTGACATCGTTCATGCATTGCAATTAGGAACCTAGTATGCTAACTTGTGACCCTTGTAAAATGCTTGAAAAATGCTAACACACTTGCACATGGTGGTATACACTTGGTGGTGTTGGCACATTTACAAAGGAGAAGAAGTTGGAGAAGTTTTGGAGGAACTTGAGTTAAAAAAGAGAAGGGATGGCTCTTGGATTGGAAAACTATATTGATCCATTATGATTTGGATCAAGTATTAAAGTGGGTTGTGTAGCCCTCTGAATAAGCTTTCCAAAATATCTAAGATCATCGAATTCAGAGTTTGGAGCTAAGAGTTACGGTCGTTCGAGCGAACGAACGTCTGTGACTGGACTCTGCGACCGAACACTACTATAGTGAGTGCGGTTGTACTGTAGCAAGTCCGGTCATAGAGTCCAGTCAGTGCTCCTAAGAGGGTTGATCTGTGGCTATGACCAGACTCTGGCTCTGGGGCACGACCGGATGCGCCTGTGCCACCGTTCGGGGCCTAGAAAAGCTGAGGGAGAGCGACCAGACGCTAGGAGAGTCTAGTTAGTAGTGACTAGACACGTCCGATCGATAAAAATCATCTCTAAAACCTCTCTGTTAGCGACTGGACGCTATTGTAGCGAGTCCGGTCAGTACAAAAATCAGCACTGTGAGGGGGCCAATGGCTCTATTTTCTTAGGACGTCTATATAAGCTCATTAACTAGTCTTTGCTCACTCTCTTAGGACGTCTATATCAGCACTGTGATAGCTTCCTTTGAGCTGAGCAAACTCCCTCCCACTCATCTCTCTTGCTTGATTGCGAATTCAAAGTGAGGTTGAGTGATTCCAAGTGCATTTACTTGAGTGATTACATCTAGTGGCACTTGGGGATCATTGTGGCTGAGGATTTCTTGTTTCTCTTGGTGATTGCCACCACCTAGATGACGTGGAGTAGCGAAGGAGTTATGGCAGGATTTGGTAATTGTTCTTGGCCACCTCCCGGTGATTGTGCGGGGTTCTTGTGCCTTCCCCGGCGGAGCACCAAAGGAAATTCTAGTGGATTACGCGTGTCATTGAGCTACCCACATGTGGGTCAGTTCTTGCGGTGTCCAACATGTGGACGAGGTTTGTGCTACACCTCTTAGCCACTGAACCACCAAGTGTTGGTCAACACAACAGGGACTAGCGTGCCGACGAGCACGTGAACCTCGGGAGAAAAATCGTGTGTCTCTATTGTGATTGATTCATTGGATTTCTCCTAGTGATTGGTATTCATCTTATTGTGATTGGTTCATTCCTCGATGCAGCGCTATAAAGATCACATTTCTCTTATTTACATTCCTACAAACTAGTTGTAACAAGCTCTTTAGTATAATTACTTTTGAGAGCTTGTCTTATCTTTGCTAGTGTAGCTTCTCACCTAGTTGTGCTCTTTATTGTAGCTAGCTTTTAAGAGCTTGTAGTGACTTAGCCATTGATTGACTTAGAGATTATAGCAACTAGAATTGGTGGGATAGGTGGCTTGCAACACTTGTTAGAGCTAGTGCAAAAAGCTTCATAGCCAATTAGTTGTCTAACAAGTTTGCCTAGTGTTTTGTAAATTTTAAATTAGGCTATTCACCCCCCCTCTAGCCAATTAGGACCTTTCAAGTGGTATCGGATTTGTGGTCACCGTTTATTGAAGGCATAACAATCTCGGTGCTCAAATTATGGCTCAAGCTGTGTTCAACCAAGTTGGGGGCAAATCACCTTTCTTTGATGGCACAAGCTCTTTTAACTATTGGAAGAGAAAGATGATGATGTACCTTGGTTCAATCAATGATAGAGTGTGGGATGTAACTGAGCATGATTTTTTCATCATTGATCCACCAATGTCACCGATAATGACAAGCCAACAAGCAATGTAATACCATGGCACTCAACACAATTTACAATGATATTGATTCAAAGGTGTTTGAGCAAGTCAAGGATCTTGAGAGAGCAAGTGAAGTTTAGGTGAGATTAGAAGAAATATATGAGGGCACTACAACGGTAAAGAGTGCCAAGCTATACATGCTCAAGGACAAGCTATCTAACTTCAAGATGAAGGATGATGAGTCCATTTCGGAGATGTTCTATAGGCTCTAAGTAATTATCAACGATCTCAAGAGTTTGGGTGAGATGGTGAAGGATGAAAACTTCTTTCATAAGTTCTTGATGTGCTTGCCAAAGAAGTTCAAGGCATTGGGAACTATCATCTTTAGAGGAGGATTGACCGGTGTATCTCCCAATGAGGTAGTTGGAGATGTCATGACTGATGTCTAATACAATGATAGTGACAATGAAGAAGTTGAGAAGAAGGATGACAACAAGAAGAAGAAAAGTGTAGCTTTCAAGGCATCCACCTCATCCAAAAGCAAGGGCAAAGCAAAGAAAGAAGCATCAAGTGAAGATGAAGATACAAGTGACTTTGATGATGAGGCTATGGCTCTTTCTAGTGCGCAAGATGGGCAAATTCATGAAGAAGAGAGGCTATGGTGCAAGAAAGAGAAGAGATCACATGAAGGATCATGTGAGGCTATTCTTAGAGTACAAGAAGGAAAAAAAGGAGAAGAAGATGACCTTCAAGAAGAAGAAGAAGAAGGGAAGTGGCTATGTGGTCACTTGGGATAGTGATTGCACCAATGATAGTGATGATGATGATTCAAGTGATGATGATAAAAAGTCCATCAAGAAGGCACTTGCAAGCATCGTTATCCATAAAAAGCCATTCCTCTTTGACACTCCTTCGACATGCCTTATGGCAAAGCCCACTAAGGTAAAATATGATGAAAGTGATGATGAATATAAAAGTGATGATTGTAGGAGTAATAATAAGGAGGACTACTCCAAGGATGAGCTCATAGAGATATGTGAGCAACTTAGCACTTGGCTATAAAAAGAAGAGAAAGAAGTGCAAAGCATTACAAAAGGAGCTCAAAGCCCTTAAGCAATCCTTTGATGTGCTCCAAGCATCTCATGAGTGTCTAAAGGAAGACCATGAGGAGCTTGGCCTTGCTCACACTAAGCTTGAAAAGCTCACTACTCTCTACTTGAGCAAGCTAAGGAGAAGGAGACCAATATGGAGCAAGTAATCATGACTTGTGATGTGGAACTAACATGTGATCTTATTGATGAATCTTCTTATAGTCCTATTATTGTTGCCTCCACTAACCTTTCTTGTAACACTTCCACATCCACCTCATCTACTAGTGATGGTTTCACTTGTGATGTCTCACTAATGGTTGAGAATGAGACCCTCAAGAAGAAGGTCAATGAGCTCACTCGCGCTTTAGGCAAGGCCTATAGTGGTGAGGACCGCTTGCTTATGTGCTTGGGTAGCCAAAGAGCATCTCTCAACAAAGAGGGATTGGGCTATACCCTCAAGAAAGGCAAGGTCGCCTTTGCTCCTTACAAGACTAGTTTTATGAAGAACAATGCCCGGTATTGCACTAGATGCAAGCAAGTTGGTCACATAGAGCAATATTACAAGAATAATAAATTACATGCTAAGTATCAAGTTTGATTCTTATTATTTGCTTACCAAGGGTACTAATGGTGTGAAGGCTAAATTTGTTGGTACATCCTTGTTGGACCCAAAGAAGAATGCCATTTGGGTACCAAAGAACTTAGTGACTAACATTCAAGGACCAAGCAAATTTGGGTACCTAAAAGAATTAATTTTCTTTTGTAGGTCATTTACAAAGCTAGAGGAAGGCATTAAGTGCTTGATAGTGGGTGCACACAACACATGACCGATGATTCAAGAATTTTCAATTCAATCAAGTCAAATGATGGTGATGGTGTTTAAAGTATCACTTTTGGTGATAATAGCAAATACAAGGTCAAGGGGCTTGGTAAAATTGCTATATCCAATGATTTGAACATTTCCAATATGCTACTAGTAGAGAGCTTGAACTTCAACCTTTTGTTGGTAGCTCAACTTAGTGATCTTTGTTTCAAGTGCATCTTCGGTGTTGATGATATAGAGATCATAAGTGTAGATGGCTCTAACTTGATCTTCAAAGGCTTTAGATATGAGAATCTATATTTGATTGATTTTGATGCTAGTGAAGCTAAATTATCAACATGTTTGCTCACCAAATATAGCATGGGTTGGCGATGGTATAGAAGACTTGGTCATGTTGGGATGAAGCAATTAAACAAGTTAGCGAAGCATGATTTAGTTAGAGACTTGAAAGATGTCACATTTGAGAAAAATGGATATGTAGTGCATGTCAAGCTGGAAAGCAAGTAGGCAATACTCATCCAAAGAAGAGTACAGTGAGCACATCTAAGGCATTTGAGATTTTGCATATGGATTTATTTGGACCAACAACTTATACAAGCATTGGTGGCAACAAGTATGGCTTTGTGATTATGGATGATTTCACTAGATATACTTAGGTAGCTTTTCTTGTTGACAAGAGTGATGTGTTTGCAACATTCAAGACATTCATCAAGAAAGTGCAAAATAAGTTTGAAACCACAATCAAGAAAGTGAGAAGTGATAATAGAAGTGAATTCAAGAATACAAGAATTGATGAGCTTTGTGATGAGTATGGCATTCAGCATCAATTCTCGGCTAAGTACACACTACAATCCAATGGGCTAGCGAAAGAAAGAATAGAACTTTGATTGACATGGCAAGATCAATGTTGAGTGAATATAATGTTAGTCATTCCTTTTGGGCTGAAGCTATCAACACGACTTGCTTCTATAACAACCATCTCTATTGCTATCAATTCGTAGAGAAGACACCATATGAGATCTTGAATGGTAGAAAGCCTAGTATTGCATATTTTTAGGTATTTGGTTGCAAATGCTACATATTGAAGAACGGCACTAGATTGAGCAAGAAAAGTGATGAATGTTTCTTGGTTGGTTACTCCACTACTAGCAAAGCTTATAGAGTTTGGAATTTGGCTAGTGGTACCCTTGAGAAAGTTTATGATGTAGAATTTGATGAAACCAATAGCTCTCATGAGGAAGATGAAAATCTAGATGATGTGAGGGGCACTCAATTGGCAAATGCAATGAAGAAGATAGATGTTGGTGACATAAGGCCTAGAGAAGTGATTGAAGTTGAAGATGACAAAGATCAAGTGCTCTCTAACTCAAATGTGCAAGCTAGTGATTCTCATGATCAACAAGTGGCTAGTACATCATCTCCACCAAATGATAAATCAAATGCAAGCAATCAAGTGCAAGTACTCCAACCTACTAATGTTGCAAGAGATCATCCATTAAACTCCATAATTGGTGATATCTCAAGAGGTGTACAAACAAGATCAAGATTGACATTATTTTATGAACACTTCTCGTTTATATCATCTATTGAACTTAAGAAGATAGATGAAGCTTTGATGGATGTTGATTGGGTCAATGTTATGCATGAAGAGCTAAACAACTTCACAAGAAATCAAGTATGAGAGTTAGTTGAAAGGCCTAAGGGAGACAATGTGATTGGAACTAGATGGGTCTTTTGCAACAAGCAAGATCAAAATGGGATAGTGTAAGGAACAAAGCAAGATTAGTGGCTCAAGGATATACTCAGGTTGAAGGTCTTAACTTTGGAAAAACATATGCCCTGGTTGCAAGATTAGAAGCAATTGGGATCTTGTTAGATTATGCTTGTGCCCACAATATCAAGCTATATCAAATGGATGTGAAAAGTGCAATTCTCAATGGGTACATCAATGAGCTTGTGTATGTTGAACAACCTCCTAGTTTTGAAGATGAAAAGAAGTCCAACCATGTTTAGAAGTTGAGAAAGACTTTGTATGGTTTGAAACAAGCACCAAGAGCATGGTATGAGAGGTCGAGGGATTTACTACTCTCTAAAGGGTTCACCATGGGCAAGGTTGATACCACTCTCTTCACCAAGAAGATTAGAAAGACTTATTTATATTGCAAATATATGTTGATGATATTATATTTGAATCAACCAATCAAGAGTTTTGTGAGAAATTTGGAAAGATGATGGCAAATGAGTTTGAGATGTCTATGATTGAAGAGCTTAGTTACTTTCTTGGTCTCCAAATCAAGCAATTGAAGAATAACACATTTGTGAGTGTAACACCCTAAAAATTAATTTATAATTTAGTAATTAAATTTGAGCATTTATTTAATTTTCTATGCATTTAACCTAGGTCAACTAATAATTTTTGGTTAGTTAAAATTAACTATAAGGTTTAGAAACATGTTTGTTGCATTCATGCCGAGGTATTTTGTTTTTGGTTGTGTGTGGGGCTAGATTGTTTGAGGTTGGATTCAAATTTCATTTGAATTTAACCAAGGGTTTGTTCTTTTGAAAATCTCTTTTTTCTCTTATATAGCCCAGCTCCAGAACCAGCCCATCTTTCTTATTCTTTTTTCCCACGGCCAAACCTGGCCTTGGGCCATTGCCGGCTGAAAGGTCTTGATGGCTAGAGGGGGGGGGGTGAATAGCCTATTAAAATTTTCTACAACGACAAGCTAAACAAGTTTATCAATATAACAAATAGCGAGATGCGAGTTTTGCTTAGCCTATGGGTGTTTGCAAGCCACCTATCCAATTCACAATTCTAGTATATTTGCACTCAACCGCACAAGTCAAACCGAGAAGGTAACTACAATTACAACTAGCAAGCTACACAAAGGAGCTACTAAAGCAAAGCTAACTAGCTAGCAAAGATAACTAAGAAAGTAATGCGGAGTTGAGTTAGGAGGGTATCACCGAGGGGCGAAGTATTGAGCCAATAGATTAATATGATCAAGAGATGAATACCAAGATAACCGAACACCGGGATCAATCAATCACAATATGAAAGTGATGACACGAAGATTTATCCCGAGGTTCACGTGCTTGCTGGCACGCTAGTCCCCGTTGTGTCCCTCTTCACCACGTGGTTCGGTGGCTAATCGGTCACACACCGAGCCTCTCAAAAGGCGCCACAAGAACCTACCAAATGGCAAAAGGTTGCAATGACACGAGCAATTCACTAGCGTTGCCTTTGGCGCTTCGCCGAGGTAGGCACAAACCCCTTACAATCACCGGAGGTGGCCAAGAACAATCACCAACTCTTGCCAACGCCTCCAAGCTGCTCCAAGCCGTCTAGGTGGCGGCAACCACCAAGAGAAACAAGAATCCCGCAACAAATCAACCACCAAGTGCCAACTAGATGCTATCTCACAATGCAAATGCACTTGGATCACTCAATCTCACTTCGAATATGCAAAGAAGCAAGAGAGATGAGTGGGAGGGGAGTTGCTTAGCTCAAAGTGCTCACAAGTATGTCAAATGTTCGAGAGATAGAGCCTTGAGCCGGCCAACGAGTATTTATAGACGTACCCCTTCGAATATAGCCGTTAGAAACTTAAACAGCCGAAATCGGGCTGACCGGACGCGCTGGTCCAACTGACCGGACGCGCCGGTCGCCCAACGGCTAACTCGTGAAGTACTGACCGGACGCGCTGGTCCAAACAACCGGACGCGCTGGTCGCCCAACGGCTAACTGCGAAGCAACGACCGGACGCGCTGGTCCAACTGACCGGACGTGCCGGGAACGACCGGACGCACTGGTCCCGTGAAGGACCGGACGCGTTGGTCGCCTGAGCAGCGCTCAACGAAATAGTGACCGGACGCGCTGAAGAAAATGACCGGACGCGACAGTGCCAGCGTCCGGTTACAGTCCAGTAAGCTCCCTGAACGACCGGACGCGTCCGATCATCAGTGACCGGACGCGCCTCGCATCCGATCATCGAACTGAAAAATGCGCAGACACTGAACACTGACCGGACGCGTCCGGTCATGCAAGGACCGTGTCCGGTTCAGCGTCCGGTCACCTCTGTGACCTCTGTTCGCCTCCGTTTCTTTTCCGGACTTCCGGCGTAGTGGAAAACAATCGTTTCAACTTCTCAAAAACGCCTGAATCCTGCCTCGCAAGCTCGGCGGGAGGGAGAGAGGAACCCAAACCCTCTCTACCGCTCAAACTCCACCGCCGTCGCAAACGTGCTAACATCACCAAGTGATCTTGTCATGTGTGAGTGTGTTAGCATTTTCATAATCATTTTTCGAGGCGATATTAGTTCTATCCAAATGCATATGATCATGAAATGCACATCTAGAGGCACTTAGGAGTTCAATAGCCGCGTCATTCCCCTCTTTATAGTACGGCTATCTATCCTATAATGTAACCACACCCACTAGGTGTCTTGGTTACTAAAACACAACCCCTAAGCATATACCTTTGCCTTGATCACATAGGGTTGCGTCCAAATCTAAGTGTGGCCATCATGATCACCATGTCCATCTTGCCACCAACCTTGGAATGTACTAATCCTCATATGCTACATACAACTTAGGCATAGGATTAGTACTTAGGCATTGTCGCTAATTACCAACACCAAACATAGGACTTTCACCGGCCCGCTCCACCCCGCCATCCCCTTCTTTTCCCTTTCCCCACACGCGCGGCCCAGCTCGGCTCCGCGTCGGCCCAACCCACGGCCTACCCAGTGGTCGAGCGGTGCGCCCGCACTCCCTCTTCCTCTCTCTGACCTACGGGACCCGCATGCCAGCCGCACGCCATTCTCCTTCCTCATGCTAGGAATCCCGCGTCGGCTTTCATCGCCATCTTCACTCCTCAGCTTGATGGCGTCCTTCAAACCGGTCATCAAGGAGGCCTTCAAGCAGGGCCTTGATGCCTTGGGCGTTAACCCCCATCCATTCTATGCCCCCACTCACCTATAAAGCTCGCTGCTGAGCCCCTCTCTTCTCCCTTCCATTCATCTCTCGAGCACGCACACATCCCCGCATCCAATTCCTCGGCTTCGAGCTCCTATCGCCATCATGAGCACGCCCCAGATCTTCGTGAAACCTAGCCGCGGCCGTAGGTGATATCCTCCTCTGTTTTTGCCACAGTTTTGGTCTGAATCACGCTCACCCATGACCTTTTCTCTCTCTAGCCTGCCACCGCACGTCACCAACCATATTGGAGCTCTCTCGGGCATCGCGAACACCTTCATTGAGCTCGTGGTGTACCCCTCACGCTCCCCGTCCTTTCTTATTCGCGTTTAGTTCACATAATCACCATTTAGGTGAGCTCGGTCATGGCACCACTATGGAGGCCATCACTTTGATGCATTCCCTACCATCGCCGTTTGTCTTTTTGAGTTCGCGAAGCTGAGAGCTTCATCTAGGTGCTTTCCACGTCGAGAACCGTGGTCGAAAATGTTGGTTCACGTTTTTTAGATGAGCTTAGGCCACCGGGGTCAATGATGCCGCCACCGTGAGCATCTTCCCTGGCGACCTATTCGTCCTCATCATGCTGGTGCTATTGAATCGTGGGCGGACGGCTCTGGTTAGAGCGTACCAGTTTGGGTGTGTAACCGGTCCACCGTGAGCTATGGACCTGGTGCACCGTGCCCACGTCATCGCGTTCACCGCCTGCGTGGTGGACCACACCAGCTAGCATGCGCCACATGGCGCTGACATCAGCAGTGACACGGTCAACCGCGGTAAGCTATGTACGTTTTGCGCTTAGGCCCCTGCGCTTTCTAGAAATCAAGCTGCCATCCAACCTCAGTTCAAAATTATTTCTTTTTAATCCTGTTTTCTTCTGGTTTAACCCCTATATTTTTGAATAATAGTACATGTCACGGAACCATCCAAATTATAAGAGCACAAGTATAAAAACAATCACCGAAGTGATCAAATTCTCACACTTGAGCCCATATAACTCCGGTAGTCCAATGAAATTACGAGGGATTTCAAACCAACCAACATACAAGCCAAGATCATAGTGATTCAACATAAAAAGTCACATGTTACATCCATTTCACAACTAATTCAATATACATCAGAGTTCAACATAGTAATTACAACTTAAGTTGAAAAGTAGCGGAAGCAAAGTAATTTGAAACTAATATTTCTCTTATTTTAAATATATGCCAGTACCAAGGTCAGATTCCAACAAAAGCATTAGAGACAAGATAACTCAGAAGGATCATGCCCATGATCACACTCCGCCTCTACGGCAGGAGCCATCTAATTTTTACAGTAGCCATGATACATCACAACCTGCAACAAGTGGGAATAAACCCTGAGTACGAGAAGGTACTTAGCTAGACTTACCCGTCATAAACTAGAAATAAAAGTGACACCAAGGAGTACGCAAGGCTAATATAAAGTGGGCTAACTTGACAACATTTTGTATAAAAACTTAATACAGATAAGTAATCATTAATGCTTAAGCATCAAGTTAATAATCATTAACCTGTCATCTATATTAGCACCTGTACTAGAGCACTCACTTGATTAGGAGCAAACAATATTAACCATAGCAGGTATAAATTGAGGCAACATTTAAATCATCATCCAATTAACCATCCGTTCAATTAATTGAATCTACGTTGCCGCTGCACAAGTCAAGTGCTCACTAACCGGGAGCGACGACGATTCGAATTGAATTTCTATCCAGCTAGAGGGGTATTTCTAACACTCACCGAGACACGCCTTGTGAAGGCTACTTAGGTCACCTTTGGTACAATTCAGGAATCATGGGTTCGACTGATGTCGCATCCCCAAGGGCAACACTCTGCCAAGTGATAGGGACTTAAACCCTCCTTGGTCTTATGCCAATGTCCCCAAGCACATCCTTACTTCCTCCAGAATGCGCACTTGACCCCCCAATTTTTGGTCTGAACTGTATTACTCGGCTTCGTGGTCGGAACGGCTTATCTGGCCAACTAAGTGTTAGACTGTGTTCAACTTGACTCAAGGACGTACAGCGAATCGGTCCTTAACCGACACAGACAGGGATAGATCCACACCCAAGACCTCCATGTCTTGTTGCTTCACGATCGTCATCCTGTCCGGTCTCCTTTCATATTATTAGCACATGGTTCTTTTCCACGATAGCAATTATAGCCAACCGTGCCATATATAAATATCTCTAAAGCTCGCAGGTGACAGGAAATCACCCGACTTCTACCGCTTAAAGCAGGGCTAAGCAATTACTTGAACCTGAACCTAAATAGGATTCGAGGTATACTTTCTAGACAAAGATAGGATATATATGCAGCAAGTGTTTTCATCCAACACCTATCACTTAATGCAACAATACATATAATATATATACTCAATTGTATTTTTAGAAAGTAGGAGGCTTATAATGCTTCGGGGCTTGCCTGGGATCCGACTCAAGTCAGTGTTTGTTAGATGAAACTCGCTTGGCGAGCATCCCCCATTCTGGCACTTGTCCAGTCCTTCCATCTTCGGGATGGATCCGCCATCACCATCTTTGGTTTTAGCTCCACATCATGCACTAGCATTTTGCTGTGTTCCCCACTGAATCATTCTCTGGATCGTTGAGCCCTCTAGTGTGACCGTGTGTTTGTTGGTTGTACATGACTACACCAAGTTTCATGCCAAGAAATTTAGTGTGGCCCTTCCTTTTGATGGTCACATCCATCGCTGCCCACTGCAAGAACATGTTCGGTCAGAGCACAAATTTTTACAATTATGTCCCTCGTTGATCTAGCGTCCACCGCAGCACATCGGTTGGTCCTTGCAGCCCAAAAATCATGTCTCACGTGACAGTTTCCTTTGTTCGGTCATGTCATTCCTTCATGATGTAAATATCATCTTATCCACCTATCATACTCAAGCCATGATATATCAACTCTACTAACCATGTCATATAATCTAACCATGGCTTCCTTGCAATCTATTTCGTGTCCCCTAAAATATCCCTATCACCCTCCACATCATATCATGTTCTCCCAAACAAGACTTTGTGTTTTTAATCTAACCCTTTTTGTTTCAACAAATGTGTTTCCACTCCTCTAAATTAATCCATGTCCATCTAATCCAATAATCTCTCATCTATACCTTTGACCTTCGTATCTTTTAAACTGTGTTTCCTGTTTTAGTTGTTTTTGCGCTCATACGTTCATAGTTGCAAGCCCTATGTGTTTTAAAATCTCTATATCTTGTTTTTATAATGCTTGGTATATTGTTTCTAGGTTTGTTTAAGATGCTTGTGCTGCTTGATGCCATGGTTAGAAGTGAAGCTATGGAAGGATGATCTAGAAGAGTTGGAAAGTTGGATGGGCTAGAAAGCAAGTGTAACATGAGTTCCTTTGTTACCTAATAATCTTATAATCACCTTCATATGCATGTGTCTAATATGATGGACTCATAAGGACTTTACCTAGCATCTTTGTACCCTAATTTCCTTGTTACCCTTGGGTTATGCATATGGGTAGTTTGGTTTAGCTTGCAATCACCAAACAAGTATGATGTTAATCTTGCTTAATGACTTATGGAATTAATGTTAAAATGATGTTTTCAGCAACATGGATAGAAGGGGGCTAGAGCATTGGGCCTTTTTGGGTGCTCTAGTCTGCCCTTCGTAAGGACTGAATCTTAAAGCGGCAACCCAGGACTTACAGTACAGCCATGAGTACTACATGGCTATGGTCTTAGCCTAGTATCTTGATCTGTTCTAGTTCGTCAGCAGCTTACCGAAAGAGCAAGATGGGGGCACTAGTTAATATGTTTCTTTTCCTACCAAGGTGTGTACTATGCCACGACCATGAGTGCCACTCCTAGAGGAGGGCTGCATATGACTAGACGGCTGAAACCTTAGCGGTTGCTACTTATTAAAACGATTGATGAAAAGCTTCGTAGTGATCCCTGCCGACTTACCTTGGAAGTGAGTCAAGAGGTTGGCCCCCTCGGGCAAAGGGCAATCACGACTCTGGTGAAAGTGTACAGACTCTACAGAGTTGTTTTAAAACTGATATATTAGCCGTGCTCACGGACACGAGCGGCCTAGATCCTTTTCGAGATAGATGGTTCTATGGATGGTTTGGGTGATGATTAATCTTGATGATAATTATTATACTTCTCACCTTGGGTGCTTAAGCATAACTTAGTTAACTCAGGTTTAAAATAAATAAAATATGACCAACTAAAAATGCTAACCGCAGTTCAGTCGTGTCTAGCCTTTTGAGCCTTGCATCCTCTCATGTTATACTTGTTGAGTATGGTGCGCTCACACTTGCTTTACAATCAACAAAAATCCTGGATGGGTACCAGATGGTGATTCAAAGGTGGAGTTCCTTGATATGTTCCAAGTGTACTAGGTGAATGTACCCCCAGTCAACCGTCCCTATGGAGTATGAACACTCGAAGTGAAGATTAAGAATAGTTTCCACTATGCTTTGTAATCGATGTAAGTCTTGTTGTAACTATCTTTCGATATATAATAAAGCATTGTTCTTTGATCATTTCCATATCTATCACTATATATGTCGTGTGCACATCCTAGGCACACATATAGTTAGTGCTTGGTCTTCTTTGGGAAACCGAGTGCTACAATAGATCCCTTCCACTTCTTCTTTGCTAAATTGACAGCAACTTGCAGTTTATTGTTAGAGATTTGGCAGAGAAAGAATTTGACTTTTAAAGGAACTCTACATTTCCAAATGATCCCAGACAGCTTGCTACTGACTCCCTTGTAAGTCAGGAATCTGTATAAAGATTTAGTAGTGGAACATCTTCTTTTTCTCCAGGGCCCATTGTACACAATCTGCTTTATTGTTAGTTAATGAATAGTCATTCAAAATATGAAGAAGTCCAAGCCATCGATCATAATCCTGGGTAGAGAGGCATCGTTTAAAATCCACAAACTAGTCCCCGTCAGCTCGATAATCACTCACATAGCAAAGCGGATTTCTGGTAAGTTTGTATAAATCGCTAAACAAGATTTTCAGGGGCACATCATGAGCCCAGTTGTCCTCCAAAAAGCCATAGAGTTCACCATTCCCCACCTGAAAGACTTCACCCCATTTAAAGAGATGCTTCACCTAGTGCAAGCCTTTCCAAAACTATGATGCTCCATTTATTTTTGAGTTAAAAACCATGTTCCCCTAAATATTTGGCTTTTAAAATTCTAAACCAAAGATCATCAGACTGTTAAAAAAAAATTTCCAGATCCATTTAACTAGGAGGCTCTCGTTCATAATTTTCGTGTTTATAATACCTAGACCCCCTTGCTCTTTCGGCCTACTTACCATTTCCCATTTTGCCATGTGATACCTAAACTTCTCTTCGGCCCCTTGCTAGATAAATTTCGCCCTGATACTATCCATCTCACTATGTACCCCATTCTTAAGAAGGTAAAAGCCCATGCAATAGAGAGGGATGGAGCTAAGACAAGAGTTGGTTAACAACTATCACCCGCTAGAGGTTAGCATCTTTCCTTTCCAAGGGTCAAGCCTCTTAATCATTTTCTGGGGTAAAGGACTGAACACACTCATATTTAAGTGTTTATAGCTAACCGATATCACGAGATATCTCATGGGGAACTCCCCTAACACGCAATTAAGCAGATTCGCCATTCTCTCTTTCTCCTCTTGGCCAACCCCAAATACATACTATAGTTTTATATCATTTTTATCAAAATAAATTCTTTAAGTACTTTGAATAGAAACAGTAGGATTTCTATGTCAGAACTATATCACACCTCACAACAACTTAGTCAACATGATTGTCTTATTATAATGTTTCCCACAAGCAAAAGTGTACAGGCTTCTATCTTAGAGATGTTATGAACATGTCACTTTTGGAATTTTGAATGAAGTGTGGTTTATAAAATTGCATGGAGGTGGAACAAAATTAGTTTTGCATTTTTAGTTTGTTCAAATTTTAAATTTCAAATTTTTTGGAGAGTTTGAGGGTAGCGTTGCACAAACCACCGTTGAAGAGAAGGAGTTGAGTCAGAGGTGGCTTGGCCAAACTAAAAGTTATGCATGTTGGATCAGTTGATATTTGTGCAACATATTGGTGGGAGATCTCGAATGTGTGTTCGCAATGCTTGAGAGATCTCTCCCACACTTATTGTTGTACCTGCTTTTATTTAACAAAGAAAAACAAGAAGAAACAGACAAGGGCTCTACTAGCTGAAACACTGGGGAGTCTTAATTTTATTATAGTTATTATTACTTTTGTTTTTGTTATCTATCATTACTATTATTATTTTTTCATTTTATTTTATGTGTTCACCCAACTTTTTTATCATTTAGCATAAACAAGGCTAAGGTAAAGTTTGCAAAAAATAAACATAGCTTTGATTTATCTTCATAGTAAATTACTTCTATTGTTTATAAAAATAATACTCAAAGTTCATTAACCAAGATTTAACACCATGTCAAATATTGATTGAAGAAGGCCCTTTTAACCTAAGCACCATGGTTAATTTAAAAAGCCTATGGATGTACTCCATCCGTCCTAAATTATAAGTCGTTTTGACTTTTTTTGTACATCCATTTTGCTATGCATCTAGATAAATAATATATCTAGATACACAACAAAATGGATGAACCAAAAAAGTCAAAGCGACTTATAATTTAGAACGGAGGGAGTATCATATAAAAATACACCCAAACCAGAGCATTCGTCATAAGCAAAAGAAGCATGAAACTATATGAGCAACTTTTTTATTTTCACATGGAGATAAATATGAGTAAAGGAGTTGGTGAACAATGAATGACCTTTACATACCTGGGTATATTTATCGGTAGCTTATGTGGATGGACGCTTTTGAAACTGCTGCAACGGTGGCTCGATTAGATATGGCCCTTACCCAGGCAACCAACAAGGCTATGCCACACACATGAATAGTGTGTATAGACCACAATCCTTGGTGGTAGCAACAAAGGTCTAGAGGAGCAACCATCTTGCGGCTCCTTCTCTCTTTTCCTTTCTTCTTTTTCTTTTCTTTTTTATATAATATATATTTTTTATATTTTTCAACTTTCTTCTTTCTCTTTTCATGTATATATATCTTTTTTAGTAAGACAGAGCTGTCATCACCTTTTTTTTCTTTTTAACCAAGATGGACTTTGTGTATGGAACCTGTGGTGAGATTTTCACCATTCTCTCCCACACTTGGACCTTTGTGTAAAAGTCAAGCGTGCAAAGTCAGGGCCTCCTTTTGAGTGTGTTCATCACCAAAGGGCATCACGTCGTTTAGTTGATGCAACTCTCATGTTCTCATGCATTGTATGTCTCTTATTCTTCTTGTTCTTAACCTAAAAGGGTTAGTAAACAGGAATACCTAAAGATGCATACTATCCTGACAATATGTTCTTGCTTTTTATTGAAGTTATTGTTGTTGTCTTTTATATTATTATTATATATTTTTTATGATGATTAGGGGTATCTCCCAATAGTGCTTAATTTATTGTCTTAAGCTTGACCGTAGGAACTTCATCTTGCAGCTATCAATGGTGGTGTAATTCCCAATTTCACCACCAACATTTAACATTAACATTTGTGATGCAAGGCTAGCGCCACAGTGCATTTACGGGATTTACAAAACTTATGATAGACAAAAGCATTCACAACCATCCTTCTGAACAGTTTAGAAACAAGGATCATGGGATGGTTGCGGTCCATGTAGAAGCACAGGGTATGAAGCCAGATGGACTCTAGAGACTTCATAATTGAGCATGAAACGTGAGGGTCTAAAAATAGAAGCTTTCATGCTCAACAGAGGAATAATTCTCCTCGGTCTCCAAAGTTGGTGCTTCAAGAACGTCCATGGCACCGAAGTTTTTATTCTCAAGAATAGTGTTTGGATAGCCAAAGGGACAAGGTTCTGGTTCGAGTGAGGGCGGTGATGGACGTTCCATTTCACAAGAAAGTTTAGGTAAAATGAACGGGGATATGAACTTTACCTTCTTGAATGGATCATGATTGGGAAGACGCTGCTTCGCCATTGGGATATCTAAATGAGTGGTGGAAGCAGTTTTTCCAAACTCTTCGTTAAGGCTCCCATGGGAAGATTTTTCTTGAAAAAGTACTTCAAAAGGACAGCCTATAAGAAGATCAAAATCGAGGATGGCATAGATGTGGAAATCTAAATGAACCTTGGTTTCGTTAATTTCAATTGGCATGGCCCTAACGATCCCATTACACTCAAAGATGAGTCCTAATGGACTTTTGAAAAGTTTGTTGGTTGGGACTAGCGGCATGTCGCCCAAAATATTTTTCGCAAGGAATTCTGACATGATGCTATTCCTAATTGTGGGGTTATATAGGGCTTCTACATCAGTTTCCCTTAACGAACAAGGCATGTCCGTGGAAGGTGAAAGAATCCAAATTTCTTCAGAAGAACGTTTTACTTTCATTAACCATTTCTTTGATGGTTCTACCATGAGGGAAACTTATTTTATGTGCTTTTCATGCCATGATAACTTCAAGGTATTGCTATAATCCTCGAATTTGATAGTGAACTCCGAAGGACAAATTAATCTTTCCTTCGGTGTTCATGGTTCGAGTGAGGGTTCATGAGTCAAAAATAAGGATACTAAAGGTTTGGATTTGACTGGTGAGGACTCCTCAACACTCGACGTAACTTTTGCCTAGGGGGATTTAGTTCTTATGACGAAAGAAGAGTGTTTGTCTATGAAGTGCTCAAGGAATTCTATTTGTTCCGTCATAGTTTTGTGTGTAAAACGACATCCGGCAGTCATGTCTCGGCATAGGTTAGCATCCATGTCAATACCCAAATAAAAGAGTCACAGCAATATGCTATCGGGTAAAGACAAGTCTGGGCCAGCATGTATTAATGCTAAAAACCTGACCCAGGCTGCACCTAAAGACTTCTCATACTGTTCAAAGTCAAGGATTGCCCTTAGTAGAGAGTCGATACAGGACATAGGGAAGAATGCAAGGGAAAACTTATCTTTGAGTTCCTCCTGGTCCCTATTCGTACATCCTACGACATGTGTGTACCATTGTTTCGCCTTCCCCATGAGAGAGAAGGGAGACACCGACAAGTCCAGCACTTTACCGAGATTTCCCTCACATCTCTCCCTTACAACTCTAGAAAGTTATGGCCTAAGCCTTGGAATGATGCTCTTGGAATTGCTCTTGCTCCCTTGAGGTGGAGTGTTGTATGAGAGGAAGTGAGGGGGCATTTATAGTTTGAGTGGAGGAATGGAGGCCACTCAATGTGCCATGTCAGCGATCCGTGTGCTTCTTTACCATGGTCCTTGGATCAAACCATCATAAGATCGATGGTGGAGATGGAGTGGAGTTATGCTTCTTTGCATGCCTTTCTATCTTGAGCAAACCGCCATCCTTTGTACCAAGTCTTTTGCGATGAACATGCAACCGACGTTTAGAGAGGCGATAAGAGCCAACCGACCAAAGTTTAGGCCGAACGGGGCCACTAGAGGTGCGGCCGCACCCCTACTGGGGCCAAATTGGCCCATCTTCGGTGGGTTGACTCCTTTGGACCTCTTGAGTGAGCCTATGTGGTGCTTATGCAGAGATAAGGTGATTTGATTTGGGTTTGTCCAGATTCTCCTCTCCTTTAGGCCCTGTTTTACCTGGTTGTGGGCCTTCTCCCCCTTGAGCTCATGTCGGGTGTTTGTATTGTTGTCTTTCTTGTATACTTTAGGTACATTTTCTATATTATTCTGACATATCCTCCTGCAAATAGGTAAATCACCAAAACTCATGGAATATGTTAGGTATAAGCCCTAATTCTAGGTTTGGTGTTTAATTTAGCAGATTTTATGTAAGAATTAGCGGTTAGAAATAGGAGTTAAGGACCGCCAACAGGAGGCCAGACTCGGGCTGCCTGTCTAAGTATCTAACATAAATACAATGCTCAAGATTGGATTTGAACTAGCCAGTCTAGCTTGTACCAATCGTATTCATAAGATTTCGTTGATTTTACTATGATTGATTCCTCCACCGTGATTATACTGTTGAGAATGGAAATATGAAATAGCTTCTTTTATTATGCTTGTTTTTCTAGACTGTACCATGAGGTACGTACTTCATTAAGAGAAAGTAGAGTTGTTAAAGTACAAAGCTAGCATAAATCCAAGGATTACCGCACCCAACACAAGGTCCCTAGAGCACAAGGTCCCCTAGAGCACACGTAGCAGAAGAAGCAACCGACGTAAAGAGACACGCTCCTGCAGCGCAGACTCTTTAACAGAGCTGCAACGTGCGCGGCCAAAGAAGCCAGGCACAGACCACACAACCATAGATGATCTAACCAAGAGAAAAAAAAACTACACTAGGCGACACTGATCTAGTCGTGAAGACTAGAACTCATCGGCACACACCTCCACATTCACTAGATCAGTGGAAAGTAGAGCTGACAGTGCGTCACGCTTGGATTGAGACATTGGCTCGGCGAAAACGCTCTGGAAGGCATCGAGAGCCTCATGATCAAGCTGCTGCTGCTGTTTCAACAACCCCATCGCCTCATCATCACGTTCTGTGCCTACACCATGGGGTTAGCAGCACGGGACTTGCTCTTTTTGGCAAGTCGTGCACTGCGACGTGGCAACCACATGGTGGGCGTCCTGGCCTAGCGCAGCCTTGGTTGGGGCTTACACTTTGGATAAACTCGGCGCAGGCGATTTTATTTCCTTGCCAACTCTATGCCCTCAAATTCATCTTATGGCCATAAGAAGGCAACAGAAGCCAAAGGCAAGCTAACATACTGATAACTGAATGCCTCAGTTATTTATCCAGTATATGTTACTGGATCAAATGATCATTATACTGGTTTGTTTTCGCTCCCTCACCACCGCCACAGGATTGTCTGAAATGGCTAATGAAAGCAACATATCTGTCATTTAGTAGCAATTGTTTGGCTCCACACAAGTTCGTGGCCTTGATCCAAAGAAAGCGAAAGATCTCAGTTCAGAAGCTTTAGCATAACTCCAGCACGATGCATGCAGCAAACACAATAAAATCTTCCCTTTTGTTAGCGTATTATCAAACTAGGTTACTAAAAGAAGTCCAAAACTAGACTGCAGTGGCCACTGGCTGGAAGAGGGAAACTAAGAGGAGTTCCTTGCAGGCCCAACATGCAGCGAGTGGAGAGATGCATCCATTTGATCAAAGCAGAGCTCAATTCTCTGCTATCTTTATATTAGTCTTGCCGCCATGATGCTGTGAGACTTGTTACTTCCGAGAGCAGTCTTTATGTTTGTTTTTCTTCCTGTTGGGTTTGCAAAAGTGCAGCCATTTCTTTGAGTGATGCCAGTTTCAGAGAGTACAGCAATTCCTTCATCGTTGTCATATTCACTTGAGTTGGATCCACTGCTGAGGGATCTTGTTGAGAAGAAAGCCTGAAGAGGAATGTGACTGCAATGGCTACCGAGCTCAAGGATGCCAGGAACAGGCTTGCTTCAAAGGAACTGTTGCTGGCTCAGGAATTAGAAGCCAGAAAGGTATGTTTCATTCTGTGTAATTGGTCAGATTTTGGTGCTCTGTGTCACAATGGATTGGAAATTGTTGAAATGTTGCTGAGCTAAAGGCGAAATATTTGGAGGATGAGGTGAGCAAACTGCAGAAATGCTTAGAGGACAAAGATGAGCAGCTGCGTGCATCGTTATGTAGCACTGAGCAGGTGTTCTCCCCTTGCTCTCTCCACTTCCTTCTGCAATTACTCCTCCCAGGCTCCCAGTCACAAATAAATAATGTTTTGGGTTGGATGCAGATTCAGTTAAAGACTTAATAGCATGTTTGGTTTGAGGAATTACTCCATTTTAGATGAGGTGGTGCATCATGGGTTCGTTTCTTGAATTTGGTGGAATGATTCCTCATACTAGTACTACTTATTAGCTTGTGAGGAATGAGATGATGATGGATCAACCTATTTTATTTTACAAACCAAACAAAAAAAAGTGAGAAATGAGTAGACGGTGGACTAACTCATTCACCCGTATCTAAAATTTGGCCATCAACATCATTTCACGTATTGTGATTGAACAATTAAAGACAGCACGAGTAGATTTGTCTGAAATAGTAGTTTCATTATATTATAATTTCGCTGTACCTTTTAAATTATATTTGGGATTGGAGGGGACAGGGGAGTATTCTGCAAAACTTTCCCTTAAGATCGTGTTTAGGTTCTGTAGCTATGTCTTGCTCTTCCTTTTTGCTCATTGCTACTGATGAACTAACTTTGCTGTTTCATTTTTTTTATGTTGAAATGGTACTGAAAATACCTGTGTAGTGTCTACGATATCAAAATTGTGTTACTGTGTTATGCTTCCACACATCTTTATGAACATATGCTTGTTGTTTCATTTGCTTCTCCAGCAGTTACACTTTAAGTAATCATTTTGTCATGTAGTTTTTAGTTTTTAGCGCTTAGTAGATTAGCTTCAGATTAAATGACCATCTGCTATTCAGTGATCTTGCAACGTTTACATTTATATATAGGAAAAAGTCTATTTAACCCCTGAACTATTCGCTAGTGTCTAACCTACACCCCCAACTATAAAACCGTCTGTTTTACGCCATGAACTTTTCAAACCGTTCAAATTACACCCTGGAGCGGTTTTGGACGGCGTTTTTTGGTACAGTAACCATGGTTTTGCTACAGTGACCATGGTTTTGCTACGGTAACATCGGTTTGATTTTTCTTTTCCTATTTATTTCCGCTAAATCTTTGAAAAATCATAGTAAATCACAGAAAAATCATAAAATAGAAAATCTAATTTTGTTGGACTCCACATGAGTATATCTACACAATGAATATATAATATAGTATGTTTTAGTACAAATTTTTTCTGTAGCTTTAAAGTAGTTAGAAAATCAAATTTTGTCTGTAATTAATTTGAATAATTCATAGCTACAGCTTCTATGGTCCAATTGTGGTGAACTTTTTATGATATGGTTATTATTATATGCTTGAACTGTAGTAAAAATTTCATACTGATTGGATCATGTATAATTTAGTTATAGATTTATTTATATTTAAAAAGCATAAACCTAAATATAAAAATAAATAAATCTATAACTAAGTTATATATGATCCAATGAGTATAAAATTTTTACTATAGTTCAAACATATAATAATAACTCTATCATAAAAATTTCACCACAATTGGACCATAGAAGCTATAGCTATGAATTATTCCAATTAATTACAGACAAAATTTGATTTTCTAACTAATTTAAAGCTACATAAAAAATTTGTACTAAAGCATACTATATTATATATTCACTGTGTAGATCTACTCATGTGGAGTCCAACATTATGTTCCTAGTCATTTCTTTCCAGTTGCTATTCAAATCAGCGGACAGCTCCCATGATGAATAATTCTTCTCATCTACGGTTCACAATGAGTTGGATGGTCTCAGATCACAACTTTCAGTGATCCAAGCTACTGCAGAGTCCACTGCTGTGTCAGCCAAGACAACGCTGCTGCACTGCTCGTGTTTGTTAGGAAAGCTGAATGATAAGAACAACTTGATGATTGAGGGTGAATTTCTGGTGAACAATGTAGCAGAACAGCTTAATCAACCTGACAAGTACCTCGAGAGCAGGGATCCCTCACTAAGACAACTCAAAGATTGTTACTCTTCGAAAACCGAGTCTGACATCACGGATGCATTTGCCAAAGCTGGATTTGATAACGTGTACGAGATTCTGAAGATCCATTCAGATGTTCCATCAAAGAACAGCGAGAACATTGACCAGGATTTTGTTCTTGAGGATGATGGTGTGGCCAAGCTGAGACAGGGTATAAGGGTGATATCTGCTCACTGGGAAAACAGAAGCAAGGAACTGGAATCACAGGTAGACCTTGAGTCATGAATGGTGATTCAAAATGCCTCACTTGGTGTGAAATATCTTTGTGACATCTAAATCTGTTGACAAATAGTTGGACAAGCATCGGAGAACAGCCCAGGAGATGAAGAGGAGGGTAATAAGACTTGAACTCGGCATCCAAGAACCACGATCTCGGTTACCGAAACTCCAGAGGGTAAATTTTTTCGCTTTTTCACATCAAAATAATGTTTTTTTTTCAGAAAACATCTAGTCAACAAAGGACGCAAGTGTTCTTGAAACATTTCCACCTTTCACTGAAACCAAATAGTTATTGAGGCCTTGTTTAGTTGGGCTACTGTGCTACACTGTAGCACACTGTAGCATTTTGTTTTTATTTGGTAAAATTTGTCTAAACATTGACTAATTAGGCTCAAAATATTCGTCTCGTAAAGAACAATAAAACTGTCCAATTAGTTTTTGATTTCATCTACATTTAGTACTTCATGTATGTGCCGGTATTTTAATGTAAGGGAGAATCTTCTTTTTGCATAGTAAAATTTGAGAAGAAATTTGGCATCTAAACATGGCCTGAAACCAAATAGTGTTAGACTGCCAAGGTTCGAGTCAAGCGGACAAGCTATGCACGGACTGCAGGCTGCAGCAATTAATGTTCACCGTTGAAACCTTCAAACATACATGTGCCATTTCTACAAGCCGTCAAATTTAGCACGTTCACTACTGCAGTGCAAGGTTAGCACTGTCATACTGTATTATAGAAGGGTCTTCTAGGCCTGCTAACGGGTGAAAACTCACCCCGTACCCAACCCATCCCATAACAAATTAACTCTCTTCCTCCACCCATCCCATTCCATATTTTTATAGTTTCAACCCAACCCATTCCAACCCATAAACTAATTAAACCCACGGGTTTGCTATAAAAACTTATGGGTTTACATAAAAATGTATATATATGCTTGGATAAGACATGTGGGCCCACCTCGAAGCCGGACCCTAGAAATAAAAGCTTGCATTCACATTATAAAATTTTATCGAAATTATCTAGAATTTGTTACAGATGATTTAATGTAACAAACGACTACTTTATGCCAATTCGCACTGCCAGATCAATATATGGGCCCCACATCAAAGCCGGACCCTAGAAATAAAAGCTCGCGTTCACATTATAAAATTTTATCGAAATTGACTAGAATTTGTTGCAGACAATTTAATGTAACAAGCAGCTACTTCATGCCAGTTGGCACTGGCAGATCAATATATGGGCCCCACCTCGAAGCTGGACCCTACAAATAAAAGCTCGCGTTCACATTATAAAATTTTGTTGAAATTGACTAAAATTTGTTGCAGATGATTTAATATAAAAGCAGGTATTTCATGCCAATTGGCACTGCCAAATGAATATGTGGGCCCCACATCAAAGCCAGACCCTAAAAATAAAAGCTCGTGTTCACATTATAAAATTTTGTCAAAATTGACCAAAATAAATTAAATTGGATTCAAAATGTCATGAGGCTAATCTGTGCCAATTAGCATAGAAAAATATGCACGTGGGCCCCACAACAAAAGCTAAAGAAATTACAAATCAATATATATGTATACTATGATATATTAACAATTCAACATCACCCCATGGGCTCAACCCACTCACACCCACAAAAAAAACCCAATCCCAACCCATCCAACCCAGTTTTCTATTAAACCCAACCCGACCCGACCCGCTAAATAAATCAACCCATTCTCACCCATCCAAAGTGTACCCACTTAAAAACCCAACTCATTAAACCCATTTGAACCCAACCCATTAGCAGGCGGTCTTCCAACTCCATTTTTCTTTGTGCAGCTAAGAGAGAAAAGGGACAGAGCTCTTACTCTTAAAGAAGTAAGAAATCAGACGGCCCTGGAGCAGCCCACTTGTAGTGGCTCAGGCGACAAGCGCAATCCCTGGGAGAGCTCAGCCTTCAAGCTCATAGCATCCGTGACAATGATGGTCCTGTTTACACTTGTAAAGCGATGAATAACTCTCACGGTCTAGTTTTTGCGTACAGAAAATCCAAACGTACATGTTTGAATCAGTAGGTAGCTCATTGTTCGGAAGAAAGATATGCCATTAGCTATGTAATTAATCACCAAATTTTGCTTCACGATCCAAACCAAATTTGTTGGCATCACGCCCAAGCCACACTAGAGCCTTTGCCATTTGAGATGGGAAAATGTGTGCTGTAAAATTATGGTGATACTCAGTGGCGGATCCAGGATAAAATACTAGGGGAGGTTGAACTTTATGGCTGACTCGACCTTCGTCTTCAACCTCTGTCTACCAACGCCTTCTTCCTAAGTTCCAATGTTCAACGTCTTCTTCCTAAGTTCCAATGGCAGAACTTTCATGGGGCTCAGGGGGCTGGTTTCTTCTTCTTCCTCTCTTTCTCTCCATTTTTTTTCCTCCACCACTCTTCTCCCTCACCCCCCCCCCCCCCATTTTCTATTGATGCATCAGCTGGGGGGGCCTGTAGATCCGCCCCTGGTGATACTCATCACAGGATGGCAATTTAAAATAGGCATTAATGGCTGCAAGCAATTTTTACCGAGTCAAAATATCACCAAAGTTATGATTTGGAATGCGATTGGTTTGGTACTGAATTTTTAGCAATGCCTTCCAAAATATTGGCAAGGCACCATCTTTCTCACTTGTTGGTAGCGAACCAACTGCCGACCTTGATTTGATTGCTCTATATCAAAATATTGGCTTGCCCTATTATTGTTGTGTGCACATTTTAGCTTACTCCAAAATATTGGCCTTCAACCAAGCAGGCTCTAATACCCTCGTCTTCGTGTGGTGATAACAGAAAGCCAGACCATGTATTAACCTTAAACTGTAACAAATCATTTTGAATCGGAGGCTACAATGAGTAATTTTACTGGGATCCTCAAATTGGTTGCTGCTTGACCTCATGGATCTAACCGACACCAGACGGAATGCAACCGAACAATAGGTTACAGTTTATAGTCTATGGCACTCAGGATACAGAGACTAGTAGGTAACATCCAGAAACTGCAAGAGGTTATCTCCTGATGAACATCCCGGGTCAAGTGTATTAAGCCAAACACCATATTTATCTTAATTCAATGCTACATGATTTGTCTGATTCTGATACTCTCGTCAGGTAAAAGCAACCGCAGTCATTCATTCATCCTGCAACCAGAAGAATCAAATAAGGTACTTCTAGGGCAAAAATCTAATCACAAGCACTAATCTATATACAGCCAGCTTCCCAGCTATTCCTCCACAAATGAACCTTGACACTGTTTATTCTGTGTCATAAATGGTGAATTGAAGATTGTGATCCAGTGTGTTCACCAGGGTGGTTGGATGCACGTGCATTCAGCAGGGGCTGGAGCGCCTTCACCACGATGCTCATGTTTGGTCGAAAGTCAGCTTCATATTGCACACACAGTGCGGCAACAGCTGCAAACTATTTGAACAACAAAAGGAACAGGAAAATGTGATAAATAAGGGTTTCAAAACCATTAAGATACTCCCTCCATTCCAAATTGTAAGTCATTCCGGCATTTCTAGGTACATAATATTTGCTATGCATCTCAATATACACTTATGTCTAGATACATAGCTTTTACTATGTACCTAAAAAAGCAAAACGACTTACAATTTGGAATGGTGGGAGTACTGAACATTTAACATCAATTGACAACGGACAACAGTAAACGAAAACATAAACTGAAACGGTATAAGTTACTGATAATTTGATATCAGGTTTGCATAATGTAAGTATAACAATGTTACTACTTATGATTTTATATGAAGCATGTAATCTCCTTTTGTTAGCTTCTGAGGAAGGAACACAATCACTAAGAGAAAATCTAAATGTTGCAACAACTAGAGCCTAAATAACTTATCATACCTTTGCAACAGATTTAGGAGGATATTCTCCTCCAAGTCTTGAATCAACGCATTGCCTAACTTTATCTTCACTAAGCCGTGGAGTTGCCTGCAGGCATTAAAATAGGCATTACTTTGATTCGTCAAGCAGCACAAAGCATAAATATGAGTATTTTTAAAAAGAAGGCAATATATTGCACAAATACAAGATAACCTCTAACTGTAGGACTATAAAACATATAATAGCTAATATAAATGTTTACCCATGTCACAAGGCTTTGCTGTCCTCTTGGTAATGTATGATCCACAGGCTTTCTTCCAGTCAGGAGCTCCAGAAGAACAACTCCAAAACTGTAGACGTCACTCTTAGAACTAAGTTGTCCAGTCATTGCATACCTACACCAAAGTTTTCAACATTTAAGCAAAAAAATGGATACAGGTGTCAGTGAAACTGAAAAGAAAACTGCACATACTCAGGTGCATGATAGCCAAATGTTCCAAGAACCCTGGTCGAATGAAGTCGAGCTGCCATATCAGGAGCTTGGTTTGACAAATCAAAATCAGCTATTTTAGATACATCATCATCAAACAGAAGAACATTGCTGGACTTGATGTCCCTGTGTATGATATGAGGCTGTGCTTTCTCATGAAGATACTCGAGGCCTTTTGCTGCTCCAACAGCAATCTTCACTCGTTGTATCCAGGACAAAACTGGACCAGGCTGAGCTCCTTTCACACCTTTGCGTCCTGTGAAGTTCAAATTCAAACTCATCAGCTATCCGGAAAGAAGCTAAAGAGAATAATATATTTCAAAGAACACTAGATTTTAGAAGTGAACAGAGTAATACCATGAAGCATATCATGAAGAGAACCCATAGTAGCAAATTCATAAGCAAGGATGCGGGTGTTCCCATCAACACAGTAACCAAGCAACTCTACGACATTGTCATGCTTAAGCCTTGACACCATGGAGACCTGCAAATGTAGAGATATATTTTATAAGAAGAAAGACTAGCAAAGATGCACAATTCATTGATAAAATCAATGCACACCTGTGCCAAAAACTCTTGCTCTGGCTGCTTGCTTGAATCTAACTTTTTGATCGCAGCACTCCTACCATTTTCTAGTACACCAAAATATACTCTGCCAAAAGACCCCTCACCAATCAAAGCTTCATCGCCAAAAGCCTTTGTGGCCTCCCTAATTTCTTCTACAGGAATAGTGGGGACAGCGATTGGCTGCACTTTCACAGGTTGAGCACCCCTGGGAGTTGGATCAGCAGTGCGATAAGCATCATCCCCTGAAGGTTGATAATAATTCAGGTAAATTTTACAGTCAGCTACTGCGATGATAGTTTGGTTATGAGGCTGATAATATGAATATGGATAATAGTTTTAGGAAATGCTAAGCTACATATATAATTTAGAGGAACATTACTTGCTGGGTAGCCACCAGGGTATGGACCTCCATTATCAGGTGTTCTTTGAGTATCTTCGCCTCCACAGCATGCCAAGCACGACATGTTCAAACTCAGCCAAGACCTAAGAAATGAAGCACCTTTCTGTTATAAGCATTAAGCAGAAAAACTAAAAATGCCAGAAAAAAAAGGCTCTAAAATTGCAAGTAACTGAATAGGGGAAAATAATGTGTCAAACAAGCAAAGCACTGCCTACTAACAGGATTTGTTCAAATTACAAATGATTATTTCCCTATGGTAGACATGGTAAACGGGTACCTGACAGACATACTCAACTTCCTAAACATGACCATCACTCAAAAATTTGAATACCAAAATAAGATTGCAACAAAATGCAATAAGTAATGTATTCCTCTTGAATAAGTAACATCAACAAAGAATTTCCAAATAACACGAGAACAAAGTTTCATGGACCTGCAGCTGATAAATGTTTAACAGTTTAGTATCAACTATCAAGAATCTGTAAAATTTGATTCCACTTTGTCTAAAATTACTTCCATTCTAGATATCTGGAAGCACTAGCAACAAAAGGGAGAAGACCTAAGAAATAATTTTAATGGCAAGCAGGCACCAGAACCAAAAATAAACTACCAAAGACCACTTGCATTAAAACATAGAGAAGAACTGGAAAACGACTCTCTGCATTTTAAATAAAAGTAAGGACAAAATCAAAGATTCCAGACTAGACATGGAGTTAACCTTACACAAAGTCCAAGATGTCATTATTTTTATGTGTAATAAATCCTAGATCATTTTTCATGTGGGGCCACTCCTACTCTCCTGCGGTGACCGCGCACTATGGCGGTTATCTGCGTGCGTCCCTAGCATGTTTCCTCCTGGAGTAGGAGTGGCCCCACATGACATCATTGAAGAATTTTGCAATGCCTTAAGTGCAAACATCCCATAGTTAGAATTAAATATATCTACCACTTAACATTAATCCAATACCTTATGTTCTGAGTACTGAAGCTGAATGCAAAATAAGGCACTAGATGATGCTCATCAACTCTTGTCATCGCCATTGCATGATCCAAAGCATAAATGCAGCTATGGAATAGTCCCTCCATAATCTTTTCTACGGCGCACGGAGGCGTCATACAGATACCAAGGAACTCTAGAAGAGGAAGGTGGCAGGTAAATGATGTGCCGTTGAAATGTCCTTGTTTGGTTTTGGTAATTGAGTGACAACCTTAGGTGGACTAATTGTGTTTAATGAGAAATACACAGGAGATTAGTCCACAGGTGATGGTGTCACGGAGGAGCTCATTGCATATGAGACATAACATGGAGTCATGTGACCAAGGTGGCAAAGATCAAGATGAGGCTTGGCTTGATGGACCGGTTGCAAGTGTGAAGGGCAAGTCGGAGGCTTTGGAGCGATGGACCGCGAGGCGGTGAAGCTTGAGCAAGACTTGGCGCCGATGGACCGACGCAACGGTGAAGAGCAAGTGAGGTCAAGATCGATGAACCAATACGGTCATGTGATGATATGAAGTGGATCATATCATTTGGTGATTGGTTGGTGCATGTGTTGCATCAACGTCGGAGGAGATGGAGTGGAATGCGCAAGGCAAAGGTATAACCTAGGGCATTTCCATTTCACCGGTCATAGGTGTGTAGAGAAGTTTATGACCGGGTTTAGGATAGATGGCCGTACTATCAAGAGGGGCAAACTTGTTTGCATATCGGTCATCTAGTGCCACTCATGTGATCTAACTATGCATCGTTGCTAGAATCGAGTGGCGTGGCAAGTTGAGTGGTTAACTCCTTCGGTAAAATGTTTATGAAAATGCTAACACACGTGCACAAGGTGGTGGTCACTTGTTGGTGTTGGCACATTTACGAAGGCGATGAAGTTTAAGCGGTAGAGAGGATTTGGGTTCCTCTCTCCCTCCCGCCGAGCTTGCGAGCGCGGGATTCAGGCGTTTTTGAGAAGTTGAAATGCCTATTTTCCACTACGCTGGAAGTCGGAAAAGAAACGGAGGCGAACGGAGGTCACAGAGGTGACCAGACGCTGCACCGGACGCGGTCATGGTATGACCGGACGCGTCCGGTCAGTACAGCGCAGGCGCGGGTGCTAGGGTTTGCAACCGGCGCGTCCGATCACTCGCGGGACCGGCGCGTCCGGTCATGCGCCCAGAAGGAACTGAGGTTCGCAGAGGACGATCGGACGCGGGGCGCGTCCGGTCACACATGATCGGACGCGTCCGATCGTTGAAGGTGCTTACTGGACTCTAACCGGACGCTGGCACTGTCGCGTCCGGTCGTTGCGAGGAGCGCGTCCGGTCGTTGTTTCGCGGGCGCGGGTGCTGTGCGGATCGGCGCGTCCGGTTGTTGCGAGGAGCGCGTCCGGTCGTTGCTTCGCGCGCGCGGTGCTGTGCGACCGGCGCGTCCGGTCGGTTGAGCAGCGCGTCCGGTCATAGGGTTTGACCGTTGGCGCAGTGACCGTTGGAGGATCTAACGGTCGCGTTTGAAATTCGAGGGACACGTGGACGTCGCAGGGCGACCGGACGCGGTGAAGCGCGTCCGGTCAGTTACGACCGGCGCGTCCGGTCGTCCCGAGTTTTGCCCAGTGAAGGGGTAACGGCTCTATTTGACCGTGGGGTTATAAATAGATGCCTTGGCCGGCTGTGGCCACAAGCTGAGCACACTTTGGCCTTGGTGGCTTATGTGGTAGTGCTTGGAAGCCCTCTAACTCACTCATGCTTGATAGTGTTCATCGGATCGAGTGAGAGAGCGATTCTAGTGCGTTGCATCGAGAGGGTTGCATTGAGTGGCACTAGGTGATCGTGTTGCAAGCCGGTGGTGCTTGTTACTCTTGGAGGTTGCCACCTCCTAGACGGCTTGGTGGCTTGCGACTCCGTTGAAGCACGCGTGGAGATTGTGCGTGGCTCCGGAGGAGAATTTGTGAGGGGGATTGTGCTCACCCCGCGGGGATCGCGAAGAGCAACTCTAGTAAAGCTCGTGGCTTGGAGGATCCCCATCTTGAGAGTGGATGTGCGGCACCCGCTGAGGGTTTGACTCTTGATAGTCAATTAGCTCGTGATCCATCAAGTGGGTGTATCGCCACAACGGGGACTAGCTTGGTGGCAACCAAGTGAACCTCGGTGAAAAACCGCCGTGTCAACATTGTGTACATCTTCTCGGTGGTTTGCTTTCGATTCACAAGCTTGTATTTACATTCATATACTTGTGCTTGTGTAGTTGCTCTTGTAACTAGTTTGCTTGTGTAGTTAGCTAGTTACCTTCTTGCTTGTGTAGCATAGAAGTAGCTCCCGTTGCGTGGCTAATTTGGTTTGTGTAACCTTGTTAGTCATATTGCTTAGTTTGTGTAGCTGAGTAATTTGCGCTCTCTAGTTTGGCATTAGTTGCCTTGCTATTGAGCATTGCTAGTGAGCATAGGTGGCTTCGTGCTTTTGCTTACTAGATTTGTGTAGGAGCTCCCCGGCTTTGCTAAAGTACTAGTGCATAGGTTTGTGTGACCTTGCTCTAGAATTGTTTAGGAGAGCTCTTGCTAAGGAAAGCACCTTAGTTACATATTTAGGATCTTTGTGAGGTGCTTGTGAACTTAGATAGAGGGGTGTAGTCTTGGCTAGACCGATAGTTTTAATTCCGCATTTGTTTCGGTTTGCCGACGCGATTAATTTTAGAAAGGACTATTCAACCCCCCCCCTCTAGTCCGCCATCTCGACCCTACAATTGGTATCAGAGCCCGGTCTCTCATTTGTGGTCTTCACCGACCAGAGAGGATGGCGGAATATGGACTAGATGTTGATTGTCCTCACATGTTTGATGGCACACACTTTGCACGGTGGAAAAATTGGATGATATGCAATTTTAAGTTTATTTGCCCTCAAATGTGGTGGATGGTAGATGTAGGCTTTTCTCATGTGTTGGATGAAGATAATCTAACTCAAGCACAAGAGAAATGCCTAGATCTTGACATCCAAGCTACTAACATCATGTATAGATCTTTGGATGATAGCATCTTTGGTAAGATCATGGACCTCAAATCCGCTCATGAGATATGGGCCTATCTCAATGAAAAGTATGGAGCTATCACCGATGATGACGATGATGTCGAGCCCAAGGAGGTTGCACATGATGATGTTGAGCATGACCACAACACGATGGTTGTGGAGGATTGCTCCACCTCATGGTCAAGTGATGATGATAATAAATCTACCACAAGTTCACTTGACAAGAATGGTGATGATGCATCAAGTGTTGCAAGTGATGTTTCTACCCCAAGCACACTTGATGGTGACAACGTTGGTTCATGCTCGGGCCTTGATAATGCTACTACAAGCCCATCCACTACATCACATTGCTTCATGTCACTAGGTGACACAAAGGTATCAAATGATAATGTGATTGATCATGTTGATTCATATGATGAGCTTGTTAGTAGACTTGCTAGCATGAACACGTCTTTAGAAAATGAGAAAGCTAAAACAATGAAATTAGAAAATGAAAACTCTTTTCTAAAGAACTCATATGAAGAACATAAGGGCTTACTTGATGATCTTAAATCTTCACATGAGAAGCTAACATTGACTCATGAGAAAGTACTTGCATCTCATGAGGAATTGTTAGAAAAACATGCTTCTCTCATTAAGATGTTTTTTAAGAAAATTAAAAATAATGAGAGCTCATCACATGGATCAAATGATCAATTGCAAAATGTGACTAACCCATGTGATGTAGGGAGAAAGCATGTATCCACCTCTTGTGATGACTTATTAGATATGCCATGTTCTTCACATATATATGCTTGTTCTACTTCTATGTCTTGTGAGACTAACACTTTGAAGGAGAACAATGAGCTCAAAAGTGAAGTAAAGAAATTGAGCAACAAGTTAGAGAGGTGCTACAACTCAAAAGTCACCTTTGAGCACATGATAAAGACTCAAAGAAGCTATGGTGACAAGAGTGGCATTGGCTTCAACAAGAACAAGGGCAAGAAAATGAAGAAGCAAGAACAAAAGAAGCTATCTCAATTCATGTGCTTTAAATGCCATGAGATGGGTCACCTTGCCAAGTCTTGCCCAACCAAGAAGCCAAAGATGAGGCCACAAGATGAAAAGAAGATACCCCAAGCTCAAGTCAAGATCAATGATGAAGATGTTGGTGACTTGATGATCATGAAGAAGAAAACAAGAAGGGGTGGAAGAGGAAGGCATCCAATGCAAATCCAAGATGCCAAGATGATGAGCAAGATTCAAGATAAGAAGAGAGATTTGGCTCACATCAAGTGCTTCAAGTGTGAAGATATGGGACACTTTGCCTCGGGGTGTCCTACCAAGCTTGAGAAGAATGCTCAAGCAACTCATGAGAGGCAAGGCAATGAAGAGCATCACATGAGCAAGCAAGAAAAGGCTCAACCAAAGAGAAGATGCTATTCATGCCGGGAAAGGGGACACATGGCACATTCATGTCCCCTAGGTAATAATTCTAAGCCTAGTTCAATTAATGATACTAACATGCTTAGAAAGGATGGCAATGGTATCTCATTGGTTAGAATTGCAAAACATCCCGCTACCCATACTAAGGCTTTGCCTAAGTATGTTGCTCCTAACTTGAGAGGACCCAAACTTGTTTGGGTACCATCAAAAAGTGGATGATTATTTATAGGTACCATCGGCATTGGAGGCTTGATTCATTTGGATTCATATTGGTCATCATATGTTGAATCAAGTTTTAAAGCTTAGTGCATATTCTATCCCAATGCCAAGTCAAAATAAGTGGAGTCCAAATACTACAACATACAAGTGCAACATTCAAGATTGTGGTGATTTATTGGATATATTTGATGGCTTGCAAATATTCAAGTTGAAAGCTTGCTATTGGATGATCATGAGCTAACCAAGGTATCTCTTGTTGATCATTTCACTTGGGTGCATATGAGTTGATTGAATTGGATATATATGCAATGTTGCTTGCTATGAGATGTTTGAATGGATTAAATGCTTAAGTAATCAAGTTTGAATTGATTTGTGTTGGATAAATTCATGAGATGACATTTAGTAAGTGGATTGGATGGATATATGTCTTGTGAAAGTATTCAAACAAGTTAGTTTCAAGTTTGATTCATATTTGATGAAGTATTGCTCAATGTATTGAAATCTGTCCAAAGTTGAAAATCTGAGCTAGCAGTGATCAAGTCTGAGTTTGGATGATCAAATCTACTTGGATTGGCATGAATTTTGGTATGCATGCTCTAGACTTATGTTATAAGATGCTGTACAAATTTCATGAGAATTGGATAAGAGATGCTTCGGCTTTGGAGTACATCTTGTCAGCTATAGTGCAGCAGTTTTCAGCATGTAGCAGTGGTCGAAGATTTGAAATCTGGTAGCAATCTAGATGTCAAATGAATCTCAAATTTTTACAGCTGCTAGATGACTTAGTGAATCACATCTCCACCAAATTTTATGGCATTTGGATCTGTATATTGGGAGATATGAATTATTCCTTGAAGGGTACAGAATCTGCCAGAAAAGTGATAATTATTGGATTGATCTAGAGTCACCTTAAGTGAAAGGTCCTCAAGTTGGAAACATATTTATAAGTGTTTGAGGCACCTAAGTTTGGTTTTGAATTGATCTATAAGCATGACAAGGAATGAGTACAAGGGCATTGATTGTGGAATGTACTTAGTGTACAAATTTGGTACTCAAATTTGAAAATGAAGATCAAACTCAAGATAAAGATGAGGTTCAAGTTCTAGTAATAATTGGAGATCATTTGGTAGAAAGAAAAGGACTTAAAGAATAATTCAAGGATACTCATAATGTTAAGTCCATAGATCAATCAATCAAAGGCAATTCAAGTAAGTGTCAAGGATGGTTCTTTGGAGAGAGGTCACTTCTCCCTGCTGAGGGGGCTTGCCGCCCATGGGTGGGTAAACCGAGCACCGGCTTGGAAGGCTAACATGGAAGTGATGAATTCAAGGGACATTTGAGATGCTTAATTGAAGCAATCAATAGGGTTGATCAAGAAAAGCAAGCAACACCCAAAAGAGAGCTAGTCATGGTTATAAAATTGGTATCATAAGTACTTCTCTCATGCAAGCATTGATCAAAGAGAAAAAGCAAGCCAACCACAACAAGAGATAATACACTTGATTATTAGTGGTTCTCATTTCATATGGGTGAAGAATGGATTTCTCTATAATGATTGGTCTTCACCAAGCTTATAAATTGGACTTCATATTTTTATTGGAGTAATGAATTGAAATCTATGTGACTATCCTCTACTCCAACATAACAAAGGTATCATTGAAATGTGCATGATCATTTCATCCCTTACTAGTATGCGATTAGTGCATATAGTACATGCTTACTAGGATCATGCATAACAAATGAAATGTTTAAATTCATAGCCTACCACTATTGCTTGAATTGTTTAAATGATCTAGTGGTATGTGTATGAATTTGTTCATGAGCTAGTGAACCCAAGTACTTGATCTAGTTTGGATTGCTAACAAGTGACAAGTACAATATTGGCAAGATAACCCTTAGTATGAGAAGTGAAGAAGCTTGTCATTGGATCAAACCGGACTTAGAATCTTAGGCAAATCAACTTAGTTCAAGTCATACTAGAAGCTCATGACAGTGATATGGGTACAAGCACAAGACAACAATGCAAATGGATATCTAGGGTGTTTCAAATGGTATCTAGACTCAAAATATTCCTTCAATTGGTATTTACAAGTGGTGTCTAGATCATGATCTACAAGTGATATCCTATAAGTGGTACTCATAAAGATAGCAAATGTTCAAGAAAAGATCATATTGACAAATCCTACAAGTGGTTCCATGATAGAGGATTCTTCAAATTGGTATCACACCCTTATTCGTGGTATTTCTACACATGATATCAGTTATACAAGTCAATGGTTCCATAAGTGATCCTCAACTTTAAATGATCATCAAATGAAGAAAGTTCCCTCACACACAAGAGCTCAAGATTATCAAGTGAATGACCCATGCTATGACATAGGGGGAGGAGCCCCACCTAATGGTATCAAGGTCAAAGATCCTTAGTGGTATCTCAAGAGCAACATACAAGTAATGTCATTCCAACATGTGCGGTGATGTCCATCAACAACGCAATATTCAAGTCTCAACCATCTACCCCAATGCAAGCCTTTGTATCAATGAGAAATACACCCTTTATGGAAATTGATGACAAAGGGGGAGAAGTTGGAACAAAGATATGTCAATGCACCAAGAGAGGGGTTTGGGGACATCATGAGAAGATGGGGTTTGGACATGGAAATGGATAAAGAGGGAGCAACAATGAAGAAAAGAGAAGGATCAAAATTCTTGGACAAGAGAAGCACACAAGTAGGGGGAGCAAGCTCATGAACTTTGTTTGGTTGCATTTGATATATGCATATTCATGTGTTTGCTTGCATTGCATAAGTTTTATATTTAATATGCATGCTTGTGTGTTGTATGCTAGTTATAGAACTTGAATGATGATATGATAACTAGCATGCATAGGATGATAGCTAGACTTGTATTTCTACACGTGGTACTAGAACCTTGCTTATAATGTTGATCTCACGGGGTTTCTAGTATTTTTGATGTCTAGCTATTCATGATGCTAAGGATGATGGCAAACTTGTGATTTTCAAATGATATCGAGCTATCAAATGGTATCAAACTACAAAGGTTTATTCTATACACCTTAGCATCACTTAGTAGTGCTAACCCTCCCACAAATTTCATATTTATGCATATGTGCAAGCTTGAAATCAAACCACTTGAGCACATATGTAGGGAGAGTTATCACTACCAAGTCAGATTTTATGGTGCGTATCCAAATCCTAACTTAGAGCTTAAATGTTGGATAAGTGGCATAAAGTCCAAAAGAATTTAATTTCCATATCTTTGTAGAGTTGTCATCAATTACCAAAAAGGGGGAGATTGAAATGTCCTTGTTTGGTTTTGGTAATTGAGTGACAACCTTAGGTGGACTAATTGTGTTTAATGAGAAATACACAGGAGATTAGTCCACAGGTGATGGTGTCACGGAGGAGCTCATTGCATATGAGACATAACATGGAGTCATGTGACCAAGGTGGCAAAGATCAAGATGAGGCTTGGCTTGATGGACCGGTTGCAAGTGTGAAGGGCAAGTCGGAGGCTTTGGAGCGATGGACCGCGAGGCGGTGAAGCTTGAGCAAGACTTGGCGCCGATGGACCGACGCAACGGTGAAGAGCAAGTGAGGTCAAGATCGATGAACCAATACGGTCATGTGATGATATGAAGTGGATCATATCATTTGGTGATTGGTTGGTGCATGTGTTGCATCAACGTCGGAGGAGATGGAGTGGAATGCGCAAGGCAAAGGTATAACCTAGGGCATTTCCATTTCACCGGTCATAGGTGTGTAGAGAAGTTTATGACCGGGTTTAGGATAGATGGCCGTACTATCAAGAGGGGCAAACTTGTTTGCATATCGGTCATCTAGTGCCACTCATGTGATCTAACTATGCATCGTTGCTAGAATCGAGTGGCGTGGCAAGTTGAGTGGTTAACTCCTTCGGTAAAATGTTTATGAAAATGCTAACACACGTGCACAAGGTGGTGGTCACTTGTTGGTGTTGGCACATTTACGAAGGCGATGAAGTTTAAGCGGTAGAGAGGATTTGGGTTCCTCTCTCCCTCCCGCCGAGCTTGCGAGCGCGGGATTCAGGCGTTTTTGAGAAGTTGAAATGCCTATTTTCCACTACGCTGGAAGTCGGAAAAGAAACGGAGGCGAACGGAGGTCACAGAGGTGACCAGACGCTGCACCGGACGCGGTCATGGTATGACCGGACGCGTCCGGTCAGTACAGCGCAGGCGCGGGTGCTAGGGTTTGCAACCGGCGCGTCCGATCACTCGCGGGACCGGCGCGTCCGGTCATGCGCCCAGAAGGAACTGAGGTTCGCAGAGGACGATCGGACGCGGGGCGCGTCCGGTCACACATGATCGGACGCGTCCGATCGTTGAAGGTGCTTACTGGACTCTAACCGGACGCTGGCACTGTCGCGTCCGGTCGTTGCGAGGAGCGCGTCCGGTCGTTGTTTCGCGGGCGCGGGTGCTGTGCGGATCGGCGCGTCCGGTTGTTGCGAGGAGCGCGTCCGGTCGTTGCTTCGCGCGCGCGGTGCTGTGCGACCGGCGCGTCCGGTCGGTTGAGCAGCGCGTCCGGTCATAGGGTTTGACCGTTGGCGCAGTGACCGTTGGAGGATCTAACGGTCGCGTTTGAAATTCGAGGGACACGTGGACGTCGCAGGGCGACCGGACGCGGTGAAGCGCGTCCGGTCAGTTACGACCGGCGCGTCCGGTCGTCCCGAGTTTTGCCCAGTGAAGGGGTAACGGCTCTATTTGACCGTGGGGTTATAAATAGATGCCTTGGCCGGCTGTGGCCACAAGCTGAGCACACTTTGGCCTTGGTGGCTTATGTGGTAGTGCTTGGAAGCCCTCTAACTCACTCATGCTTGATAGTGTTCATCGGATCGAGTGAGAGAGCGATTCTAGTGCGTTGCATCGAGAGGGTTGCATTGAGTGGCACTAGGTGATCGTGTTGCAAGCCGGTGGTGCTTGTTACTCTTGGAGGTTGCCACCTCCTAGACGGCTTGGTGGCTTGCGACTCCGTTGAAGCACGCGTGGAGATTGTGCGTGGCTCCGGAGGAGAATTTGTGAGGGGGATTGTGCTCACCCCGCGGGGATCGCGAAGAGCAACTCTAGTAAAGCTCGTGGCTTGGAGGATCCCCATCTTGAGAGTGGATGTGCGGCACCCGCTGAGGGTTTGACTCTTGATAGTCAATTAGCTCGTGATCCATCAAGTGGGTGTATCGCCACAACGGGGACTAGCTTGGTGGCAACCAAGTGAACCTCGGTGAAAAACCGCCGTGTCAACATTGTGTACATCTTCTCGGTGGTTTGCTTTCGATTCACAAGCTTGTATTTACATTCATATACTTGTGCTTGTGTAGTTGCTCTTGTAACTAGTTTGCTTGTGTAGTTAGCTAGTTACCTTCTTGCTTGTGTAGCATAGAAGTAGCTCCCGTTGCATGGCTAATTTGGTTTGTGTAACCTTGTTAGTCATATTGCTTAGTTTGTGTAGCTGAGTAATTTGCGCTCTCTAGTTTGGCATTAGTTGCCTTGCTATTGAGCATTGCTAGTGAGCATAGGTGGCTTCGTGCTTTTGCTTACTAGATTTGTGTAGGAGCTCCCCGGCTTTGCTAAAGTACTAGTGCATAGGTTTGTGTGACCTTGCTCTAGAATTGTTTAGGAGAGCTCTTGCTAAGGAAAGCACCTTAGTTACATATTTAGGATCTTTGTGAGGTGCTTGTGAACTTAGATAGAGGGGTGTAGTCTTGGCTAGACCGATAGTTTTAATTCCGCATTTGTTTCGGTTTGCCGACGCGATTAATTTTAGAAAGGACTATTCACCCCCCCTCTAGTCCGCCATCTCGACCCTACAGCCGTACGCTACTCGCATGGCCACGTTGTTGCCGCAGATTAGTTCCACATGTATCCATGCATGCATGCAGTACATCAGCAGAAACAATTCACGTCCGGGACCCAGGTTGCATGCAAAGGAACGCTTTGATTTTAGATCGCTGAGTAATTGCCGAAGATTTTGGTTGGACACTGATTAGACTCCACGGTACCTACTCGACGACTTATAAAACATCAAAAATGTGAGATCTATCGGCGCCTAAAAGATTATGGAGGGAGTAATTTACTAAATCAGACATCTAGAACCCACTATTTAAGGATACACAAAAATAACAATATACCTATTACAAAGTTACATAGAAAACATTAATTAAACAAGCAAGAGCCGCTATATGCCATACCAAGCATTCAGTATTAGTTAGCTAATTTGCTACCATGTTTTTTCTCAGGATTTTCTTTAAAACAAAAAAATGCTCATACTAATTACAAGCAAAAAGGTTTCCGCACCAAAATGTAGGTTCAGTGCTGACAGGCCTGTGGCCTGGTGGAGCCAGTGGGGGTTTGAATCCCTGTCCCGCACCCCTGGCCTCCTCCTATGAAGGCTGCGCAATGGGGAAGCATCATTCATAAAAAAAACATTATATATAAAATTGCTCTCCCATGGCCTCATCCTCCATTGGACCTAGTAGAAATTCTGTATTGGTCACTCATGAAATCTAATTCTCTTTACTAGCACGATAGGACAATGATGACATTCGGGTTTGTTTCAGATTGCAGTATATGACAGAACAAAGGGAAGGGAAGGAAACAAAAACAAAGAACTGATTGATTAACAAAAACTACTTATATACCTACTTCGAACAAAGAATAGATATAAAAATTGTGGGCAAGGACAACTAAAATAAGCTTCACTTTCTAAGTATCCTTATTATCAAAGAACTAGCTCCGATATAAAAAAAATTAATCGGAAATAGGGACTAAGAATTAAGGTAGACCTTGCTTCTTTGGACTTGAAGAAGAGGTACCTACCAGTAATCGCATCCCAGATCACAAGCAAATTGAAACAGAACTTTTGACTCAGGTCCAGACCTTTGGAAATAAGAACTAAATCATACACAAACCTTCCCACAAGCCCGTACAGTACTCACATCCGTCGCAATCGACGCAGCCACGCAGGCTCTCCCTCCCCACTTGCTGCCGCCGTGGGGAAACCATGGCGCACCAAAGGACGCAACGGCGGTTGCGACGGACCGCAGCACGCTGGGGCTTCATGCGGACGGGAGTCGTTCCCCGGCGCCCGAAACGACTTCGATGAACTTTATGAAAGTACTGGAAGAGGGGAACGCGAGTACAGCAAAAAAATCTCACCTTTTGTCTTCCCGGAAGGCGTTGGAAGGGGGCGGTGGCGCAGGGTAGCCACGGCGGCCGGCGCGGGGCAAGAAAATTCGCCGCAAAAGCGAGAGTAGGAGAGAAGGAAAAGCTGGTGTACTGGTTCGGAGTCTTCGGTGTTTCCTTGGGGATTCTCTCTGCTCACTCGCGGTGGGCATAACATAAGCTTCACCGTTTCACACCGTTCACTGTTTCACATCGTGCGCCCACCCACTTGCGCTCGGGCTTGCGCCAGGGCCCGGGGCTGGAGTTTTTTTTTAAAAAAAAAAGAAGCCATATTCAAACAAAGCTACATCGTTCACCAAGGCTTCTAAAATAGAACTGGGGGTTCATCAACCTAATTACAAGATAACTTCGATTCCATTGCTAATCTAGCTATTTCATGTGCTACTTTGTTGGAATCACGATTACAATGTTAAAAACCTATTGGGCAAGGTCACTGTTTTGGCTTCCCAAACTGAGTTAGAGGAATACAGACGTTGAAACAAAGAGAAATTATACCTAGGAATGATGTCACAATCCATGAGAATTTGGATTGCTCTTTGTTACCCTAGCAAATCCAACCATGGAGGACAGCGTGGGGAACGCCGCTCAGAGGAGAGGGAGCGCACGAGGAGAGGTGGGCCACCGTGGGGGAGCTGGTCATGGAAGAGGTGGGCCGCCGTGGGGGGAGCTCGCTGTGGGAGAGTGCACCCACTTGCTCGGTGCTCGGAGAAGCAGTAGTTACCCGCTCGGTCTGTTTCTACACTCCCTCCGTTCCATCCGTGTGAGACCCGTGAAAGGAAGAAGGAAAGGGCAGAGGCAAATAAGGAAGAAAAAATCGTTCTAAGTCCCAAACTCACCGAATGACATTTTGGCGGGTTTGTCATGTTTCATAATGACGATCTAGCGAAGCCCCGTTGTGGGATGACAATCCAGTAAAGCCCACTTCCCATAAGGTTGAATTTTGAAAAGCCACTCGAGGGTGATAGTGTGATACCAAACCATCTGCCTCGGCTCAGCTCAATAAACAAGGAGAAAAACTATTTTCCGTCTAACCCTTGTTAAATTTTTTTTTGACTATATAACTCTAAAGTTTTTTTGACACAATATATAACTCTAAAGTTAAAAATCTTTGATCACTTAACTATGAATACTAAAAAATTTTAGCCATCTAACTAATTTTAGAGATGATTTGTATTTTCTAAAAAATAAAAATGGTTTATTTTTTAAAAATCCATAACTAATGCATTTATAAATTTGAAAAATATAAAACCTGTGCCATTTTTTCTAAAGGTATATTTGCAGTTAATGGTATTTTATTTGGTTCGCTTCCTAGAGTTTATTTATCATATTCATACTCATTACTTATTTATAAATTATAAATTTCTACTGTATTAGATCCTCTATTAACCAAGAGAATCCATAGCATACTACGAGTAAACATAGTTAATATCTAGAAGACAACATAAACGGACTAAACTGACAGGTGCCATGCTCCAACACATATAAATCATATTTAGCCATTACAACTACTAAGCATCATTATCCCTTCAAAAATAATTTGCTCAATTTAACTCTAACATATCTGGTACTAGTGTAGCACAAAATGATGGGTTCCTTTGGATAATCTCTAGGTTTAATGTAGCACAAAATGATGAGTTAAACAAATAATTGTCACGACCACGAGCAATAAAACACTATCAACAACTATAAATATGATCCAAAACACTCAAGTTCTAGCATAAATAGAGTCACTATATTTTTAGAAAAAAAAATCAAACACTATTTTTGTATTTTTCTGATTTAAAATGAATTAGTTAGGATTTTTTAGAAAGTAAATCAATTTTTATTATATAAAAAAATATAAAACCACCTTTGAAACCAGTTATATTGATGGCCAAATTTGATCAACATTAATAGTTCGGTGGTCTAAAGTTTTTTCTTTTAAAAGTTACGTAGCCAAAAGTAAAACTCAACTAATAATATTGAAGATCTAAAAATGAACTTTCTCAACTTGGCTTGATTCGTTGAAAAGCTTGGACTAGCTCGTTTCAGCTCGTGAGGTTGGTGACCAAAACCTGCCACGCCAAAGGTTTGTCATGCTACAATTTCTTCGACAACTGTTTGGTTCACTGCCATAAATATGGCACACTAAACTTTCTTAGCACCCTACCCTACATGTCATACACTTATTTTCGTGTCAAACCTTTCTACAAGTGTGGCTTTGATTTCGGTCACCACACTTTCTTTGGCAGCCATAGTTTATCGAAGGTTAGGCGTGGCAAGCTTTGAAAGCGGGAAGGAGCTTGGGGCTTGCACTACAGGTTGTGTAGGTGTGATGCCATAGTTGTATGACAGCTCTGCCATTTCTGCCAACGACATCTCTAGAAATGAGAAGTCAGAGCTTGCTCGGCTACAATTCTGCAATAATCACAGCAAGTGTGGCTATTTGGTTTATACAGTAATCGTTGAGTAGTGTGTAACAAGCAACAACAGCACTGGTGCAGAAAGCACTTCCGAGCATTGTCTTAGGCAACGGCGGAGCGTGGCATCAAAGGAGAGCTTGGCTAATTTCATCCCTAGCAGCGCAGGTCCAACAACCAACCGGCCTGCTCCTCCAGAAATCCTCACCTTCTCTAAGAAAACAGAAATCTCCAATTCCCACTCATTTTGCTTCACGGCTTCACCGTGACTCCTCTTCGCCACGCCTCCACGCACCGCGCAGTCTCCCCATCCACGTCGCGTCTACCGCTGCGCCACACTCTATCCCCTGTCGCGCACGCTCTACCTCGCTGTTGTAATAGAACTGACCGATCTATACAAGATCAAGCATGATGGTCCCCACTTACACGTTGACACGCACACATTTAAGCTCATATAAACCCGGTAGTCCATCGAGTATCACGAAGGATCTCGAATCATTGCCAATATATAACCAAGATCGTACATGATTTAACATACATATCATATGTTACAATAAGTTCACATACATTGGAGTTCAACATAGTTATTACAACTCAAGTTTAAATATAGCGGAAGCAACATAATTTTAAAATCAACATCACACATAGTTTAAATACATACCAGTTCAAGGTCATCTCCAACAAAAGCATTATAGGTAAGACAACATAGAAAGATATTGCACATAGTCTCACTCCTCATCCATAGCTGGATAGAAGCAGTTCTTACAGTAGTCATGACACATGGTACCACCTTTAACAAGTGGGAATAAACCCTAAGTACGAGGGGTACTCAGCTAGACTTACCCATCATAAATAAAAATAATATGACACCAAGGAGTATGCAAGGCTTTATAAATGAAGCTAGCTTGACAACATTTTGCATAAAAGCAATAGCAATACATGTCTTGATATTTATTTTCTTTAGCAGCAAGTTATACCTATTCAAATTAAGCATGTCTAGGTTGGCATCTATACTAGAGCAATCACTTGATCAAGCTAAGCAAACATTAGTAACCATATCTGGTGTAGTAATTTTTCATAACCATCACATTCCATCAGTTACTACAATGAAGAAGCTCAGTCAAGTTTCTCACTATCCGGGAGATACGGTGATTTGAATCAATTACAACCAGCTAGGTATTTATTCCTAACAAAAACCCAGGTCCACCAGCTACGGTAGCCTTATGTCACCTATGGTATAACTCGGGTTCATTCGCAGGTTTGATCAGCGCCGCACCCTCAAGGACCGACCAGCTGCCAAGACAATCAGGCCCGGCCTGCCCTTGGACTCACATATGTCTTCCCGCACATCCTTACTACCTCCTGGGTGCGCACTCTTATAGAACGACTCCCGGCCCAAGTTGAGCTACTCGGCTTCGCAGTTGGAACGACTTATCTGGCCAGCTAAGTGAGAGGCATACGTTCAAAATGACGAGAGGGCCTTCAACGATCCGGTCCTTAACCGACACAGATGGAATCACTATAAGTCACGACACCACTAACATATAAGATTTCGCCCGGTCTCCATTTATACAACCCCACATGGTTTTTTTCACAATAGCAAATATAGCCAAATGTGACCAGATACTCACCTATATCTCGCAGGTGACAGGAAATCACCCGACTTCTACAGAGCTAAGCATGACTAAGCATATATTCGATCCTAGACCTACATAATGCTCAAGGTACATATTCTGGACAAGAAAGGTATACGCATCAAGTGTTTCCATCCAACTCTTACAACCTAATGCATCAAACATAAAGAACTCAAGTTAATATTTATAAAAATATAGGAGGCTTAGAATGCTCTGGGGCTTGTCTTTCAGAAAGGATGCGGGCTTATGATCTGGGTACTCTGGAAGTTCCTCTTGCATTGGTTCTCCTTCTTTTGGAGCGTTTTGTTGCTGAGTCTCCTGCTGATCCTCCTGCTCCCCGGCCTCGAATTCCAGTAGAGTGAGTCCCTCGGCTGATCCTATATACATGTGCATGCACACAATAATTAATAAGAATGCACAAGAGATAAAGTGCAAGTATGATATGATGAAATTCATTTAAACATGCATATTCTTTAACAACAAGATGACATGGTAATAACAAGATTAACTTTCGTTGACCGAGTAGGTGCATATCTCCTCTCCAGTAACTTAATTCTAGTTTACTGAGTAAGTGCATATCTCTTCTCTAGTAAAGCAACAAACACTCACCCTGTTCTAACAACCTAAGATATAGTTGTTCATCAGCAGACAAAGGCTTATGACCTATAGCTAACAACTTATTTTAATTAGTCTAAGTATCTATAGACAACATCAAGCTCATGTAAAGCAAACAAGTCACACATTCATGTTAAGCATTCTCTGGACTGCAAGACAACAACCACTTGTTTTAGCCATAACTGGAGTTTTACAAATCCAACAAACATGATCCTAGACATCCTGAAAAGCTTATAAATTTGTCTAAAACTTTCTTATTATCATCTCAAGATGATTCAATAGTTAACAGATCAAACACTTCAATCTTTTAGATACGTCTAAAAGCTATAACTCTCAAATCATCATACATATAACCATGAAATTTTAGGACAAGACAGATGAGTAAGTTATCTACAACTTTGTTATTAACAAGTTTCACAGCAAACTCCATCTTTATTACGAAAACACCATGGCAACAGAAGCTACACATGCAACCATCTAATTGAATTGTAGAGCAATAATTACTAGTTGCATACAACAATCAATTCATGGCATAGCCAATAATACCAACAGATCATATGTATCACAAACACCATAGAAAATATCATGGTTATGCCCAATTAATTTATTTGTATATATTTATTAATTTCCTTAGATAACAAAGTGGAATAAAGAACATATATTTCTAGTACACAGTAAATTCTGAGAAAATTATAGCAGCCTATACATGCTCCCAATAGTCTACTGTACAAATTTCATGCCATTTGGATAAGTGTAGCAACCTCTACAAAAATGGCAAGTTGCATAGGCTTATAATAACATAAATGGTTTAGCCGAGTGAAAAGTGTCAAACAACAGATTTCATATTTTTTTAGCTTCACCACAACACAAGAACACTGTGTAAATAATTTCGTGCTCATAGGTTACATATATTTACCATAATAAATTGTACAAGAAACTAGCATTTAATTAAGTTAAATAGCAAAGTCATATTCCAAGCATACTCACTATAGGTTCATTATTTTTTCTAGCTACAGCATGTCAAAACATGACCAACAAAATTAGAACCACATTTTTCTCATATTTCTAACTCAAGTTATGCATTTTCTAAGTTTAATAGGCATTAAACAAGATAAATACAAATGAGATATAAAACTATAGAACATGCCATGTTTCGTATTTTTATTAAATAGTACACATCAAGATGAAGCTAACAAAATTTGGTTTACTCAATTTGGACATTCCTAGCTCAAGTTATGATTTTTGAAAGATTGCATTCAAAATCTGTAAACACAAAATAAAGAAAACAATAAAAAACCCTATTCATGGCTACGTGCACCCGATCCAGTGCACTCCGAGACACTGACACGCAGGCCCCGGAAGTCAACCGACCCCACACGTCAGTCAAACAGAGCAAGGCAGTGGCTTTGACCCACGATAGCTCACCGGCGGTGAGGCCACCACCGACGGCTTCGTCTCGATGTCCCACATCGATTGGTGGGCTTGGTTGGCCAAGGGGCTCGCCGGAGCTAGCTCAACGGCGTCCATGGCGGATGGCGGAGGTTGCGCAGCAGCGAGCTCGCCGTCTCCGGCGATGACATGCCCGAGCGAGCTTGGCTACGGCTCTAGGGAGACCTACCGAAGATCTAGGGTTAGGTTACGACTACGATGAGGTGACGGTGTGGTCCGGCCGCGTACACGGAGCTGGGAAGTGCCCAGTGCACGGTAGCGGTGCTTGTTGTTCCGATGCCGACGAGGCGGTAGAGGTTCAACGGGTTGCGGCGTGAGCCTCTACGGCCTACAGGAAAGACAAAACAAGGAAGAGGGAGATCGAAGAGGCACTGGTTAAGGCCGGCCACGGGCGAGCTTGAAGTTTGGACCATGGCAAACATGGTGGCTATAGCAACGCGAGCTCAAACGGTGCTCACCTTGCGGCTGCGGACTGCGCGTCTCGTCAGGAAGGTAGAAGGGGTGATGGCAAAGCTATGGCAGCGGTGGAGCGGGGAATGGCGCGGCGCAGTGGCGAGCAGGCCGGTAATGGCGTCGACGGCTCACGGTGCCCCTGCTGTTGCCGCTAAGGGAGGGAGAGAAGGGAGAGGGAGAGGGAGCAGCAGCGTGGCGTCCGGCTTTGGCTCACCAACGCGACGACAATGGGGGCCGTCCACGGCTTATGCCGGCCACGTGACGGTCGAGCCCTGGCATCGGTCGGCCATGGCCTGGCTGTTTGAAACGGCAATGACCGGTTTTAGGCCGACTGAAATGCGATGTTAGAGGCCCTAGATCTCCTAAACCGAGTCGAGTTAGCGAAAACTCCACTAATAGAAGTTGTAGAGCTACATGAGATCTCTAACTTTGCATTAGGAAGTTCAGTCTAAACCCCAACGGTTTTCAAACTATGAGGTTCCAAGTATGCTACATTGAAACGGAAACGCAGTTAAGGACTTAGCTAAAATTTGAGTTGGAAAAATAGCACTGTCTTGATTCTTGTGAGCTCTATTTGAACAAGTTAGGCACTGAATTAGCTCTTGACCCTTAAACAAAGTTTGTTCTACATAAGATGAACTACAACTTTTATTTAGGGCCCACTTCCATGCAAACAATATAGGCTATTAGTCAAGTTAGGTCAAAGTAGCACCTTAAAAAGGTAATTTGAAATAAATCAACACTTAGAAGCATTTTTGGACCAAGCCATGAATACAAACATTATTCCATTTTCATCCTAAGTGTGTCTAAGGTGTTTTAGTGACCACACACAACCACTTGCATTAACCAACCATGATCACAAAGCATATACATGTATAATCAAGCATCACATGTGATAATATATGACATATACAACATATGAAACATATGAATGCCACATATGAAACATGAGTTGCATGAATGGAACATTACTTATGCAACATATAAAACATCACCTCTGCAATCATTCAAAATGCAATTCACATGCTCATGCTTATGAATGAGTGAATGATGCTTATGCTCATGCAAATGCAAGTGCAATATGCAAGCTTAACACTAGGGTGCTACAGCTGTGCCCCATCCCACGCCACGCCGTGCCCGTCCCCGTCCCTATGCGCCATGCCCCGCACCCTGCAACTGAGCGTCGGGCCCCGCCCCTCACCTTGTCGAGGTAGTGCCGAGGTGCCGCCAATGCCGCCATTCCCCACTGGCCACTTCGACGCCGGCACCGCTGCAACGCTCGTCCTCAGTTCATGACATCAGAGATTCGGAGTGGCCTGACCATGCTAGGCGCAGGCACAGCTAGCCACTACCATGTCGTGCCACTGTCCTTGGCCACCGGCTAGCCAGAACCGGCGGTTCCCCACTCTGCTCTGTGTCGTCCAGAAGAAGGGTGAAAACGCATGTTGCAAGTGTATGTTTCAAGTATTTCAGATATTTCATAGGTATGTTGCAAGTGTTTCATATAGATGTTGCAAAACTAGATCGGGATGTTGCATATGTTGCAATGGTTGTATATGTATGTTGCAACCGTCTGTTCTAAATGTTTCATCTGTTTTTTCATATATATGTTTGTAATTAAGTGTGTTTATCTGGATGTTGCATGTGTTTTATTTAGATGTTGCATATATTTTGCAATGGCTTTTTGAAGCGTTTTTCAGGTATTTTTACAAGTGTTTCAAATATGTTGTAAGTGTTTATACTGTTTCGAACGTATGTTGCAAATGTTTCATTTTGATGTTTCAAAAGTAAATTGAATGTTGCATCTTCATCCTCGTCTTCTGCTGCCTCGCCTCGATATCTCCTCTTCTCGATATTGGTGATGTTTAGGTGGCGTGGGCCCACGTGGGGGTGGACGACGTGAGTGGGGCAAGTCGTTTGAGTGCGCGTGGACCCGAGCGGGCGGGGCGTGTGGCACGAAGCAGGCGTGGGACGCAGGGAGCTGTATCTAGACGCGGGCCTAGGGCTTGACGTCTGGGTGCTAGGCTGTCCAGCAATTGGCTTTGTTTGGTTGCCAGGGTGTCTACATGGGCCTGGCCGACTCGTGTAAAACGATCTCGCTCCTGAGAAACGAAATCAGGTTTTGTTTCAGATGAGCCTGGCTCACACGGTGCATCTCGTGTGCTCGGCGTTCTCTTGCCGCGTGCATGGGGCGAGCACGAAGCAAACCCAATCAATCAACTTCTGTGAGCAGACTGGATATATGAAAACATGAGCTTCCAGCTCTACTCCATTTAAACTAAATAACTATCGTCATTTCTCCTTCCAACGAATGGCCTTTCCAGCTCCACTCCATTCAATAGACTCAAAGTCGTTTCTCCTTCCAACCATGCCGCCAATTCATTAGCCCAATCTCAATGGGAGTTTCACGCGAGTTTTATTTGCATTAAATAGGTTATCACATAGACACTTTTGATGACATGACAGTATATTTAAGAAGAGATAGAAGAAATGAGTTTCATCTAGATGAAAACTCTCTTGACACGATTATCAACTCTCTGTAAGTCTTGGAATTTGCCTATGAAACCGTGGAATGAAATTCTCCATTAATAGTGGGCGTTTCATCTAAGTTTCAATTCATTTCAAATGACATGGCAGTCTTGAAAACAACGTAATGAAATTCTCCACTAAGAGTGGCCTTAGGCTACTCATAACTGATGTCGTTTCTCCTTCCAATTGGCCTCTTTAAATTTTCCTCCGGCCTCACCTGTTTACCACCGTCCTACCTCACTTACAAGCAGCAGAATGCGTGCGTGCGCCATGGCCAGGTCCTTCGTAGCTGTCAGAGCCTACCTCAGTTACGAGCAGGGAGCAGCAGAGTGTGTGCGTGGCTGCGTGCGCCATGGCCAGATCCTTCGTCGCTGTCGGGGCAGAAGATGTCAGTTTTGGGGAGGGCAGAAAGCATCAGCAGCATCGGCTGCCCTGCCCCCAACTGGAACTGACGACCTTCGTGACGTTTCGGATTTGCACATCACGGCAGCCAGGAGGTGTGGCGTCTGCGGTCTGCCGAAGCCTCGATCACGGCGAGCCGGCGACTGTGATGGAACGCACGGGGGCAGCGCCGGATGCCAACGACGCTGCGACAGCCGATGGGGCTTCCAAACTTCCGAGTAGCAGTGCCACTCTGCTGTCCGTCTTACAAATAACTGGTTGGGGCCACCATGTGGATGTCAAACGATTGTCCCTCATGGTTTCTCTGGATTGCTCTCTCTAATTTGGATTTAGGATATTTTCAGGTGAAAACAGCCAGCAACTTCAGTTCAAACAAATAGTATGCACACACGTTTTTTTTATCAATATATATTATTATCATTCGGCCTTCTACTTAATTATATCTACAAATATATGTAATAATAAGTAGATTTGAAAATCATCACATCATTCACTAACATGTATTATGTTATTTATTCGTGCATATAAATAATATAATTTTATTTGTGATTCCCGCAGCAATGCGAGTGGTATTCTAATTGATATTATTTTCACCACCAATTCATGTCCTAAACTGACTGAAAATTATTGCCACTAATGGTTTTTATATATCAAAACCGTCGGTGAAAATGATGTTGCAAAAATGTATTTTATAGTAATGTCCTTGAGGGTTTGGCTCTTAGCATGCGAGCTCTCTCGTGAAATACGGAGGTGGACAGTATTATAAATATTTTTCACCGACGATTTGTAATATGAACAGCATGTTGACAGCTGGTTTGGAACATGAACCGGAGTTCCAAACCAACGGTGAAATTTATCGCACAGTTTTTTCAAACCATTGATGCAAAGGTGTTGTAAAAATGTATTATAGTAATGCCCCTAAGGGTTCGGCTCTTATTCTGTGGGTTCCCTCATGAGATACGTACGTGAACGTATCAGCAGTCTAGACAGTGTGAATTGGACGAGGAGATACGTGATTTCTGCATTGTGCATTGTAGTTTCTATATGAAGTTTCTTGGTTGTATCCGAACTATGGAAACTAGCAACTGGCTTTCGTGCTAGGACTGGCTTTACCCAAGCGACGATGGCACGGGGATCACACGGCATTGCGATTGCGTACGTATAAGATTCAAGAAGCAGCAGAGGTCTGCTTATAAGATTCAACTGGCTTTTTCATCACTATGATCCTGCGCCATAAACAGGCCACGCCCTTGTAGTTTATTTATTCAGTATGTTTTGCATCAGAAACAGATGGATGCATTACACAGTACCTATTCTAGGCAGCAACACACAAACGGAAGGTACGTTGTCTCGCAGTACGAACCTAAGCCCTAATGGTGGAGTCTGCAATAAATCTCGCACTGCACGTTAAAGAGACAACGTTTGTCCGTGTGGCACTGCGGCAACGGCCTCTTCAGCGGTGATATGTCTGGTATCGGTGATGATACTATCCAAGAACGGCTCGCACCTACACATGCAACGCCATATATGACAATACACAAATGAAACAAGTTTAGCTAGTTCCATAAGAAGACATGGTATGTAATTAAAACAACATACAGCAGGTATGTAATTACATATCTCACCTTGGCAGGGCGTGATGGTTGAAGACATGGTAGCAAGAACTAAGAACAAAGCAGCTGTCAAGGACACCATCCTCCATTCATTACCCTTGACAGCTGACATGATGAGGAAAAGGGTGTGTGTGTGTGTGTACACACACACTACAAACCTTTTCTTTTATGAACAATTTATAGAACTAGAACGACCTCCGATCTGGGCATTATTTATGGCATGATCAATATTTGCCAAATAAACCACAAGTCGAATGTATAGGCTAAGAAAGAATTTATTAATTTCTTCTGTTGCAACAATGATCAACCTTAATTAGTCACTCTTCTCTTTAATTATTTCTTCTTTTGTAAAACTTTAGTCTCAGTCCCAAGATATTTTAGTAATAAGATAAAAATGATTACACTATACAATTAGCATGTGGTTTGTTTGGATGCTCACGCACTCCTTGCATATTTTTAGTAAACTTAATATTGAAAAGAGAAGAGATTTTTCTAACCATGTCTTCTTACTTGCCACAGTGCCATCATGTATCTCCATGTCCTGTATATGATCTGATATGACAAGATTTTCGTTCCATACCTATGTTTTAGGGATCATGGTCCCCTCGTCGAATCAATCGCTCCGAAGAGGCTTATCCTATACGAACTAGAAACTTAAAATAAATTGTTGATCCACGTCTCATGTACCATGTTCCTCATTACCCTACATGTTGGGAACTTTGTGAGTGTGATCTGGAGATGGATTGCAGCTTCGATCTACTCACGTCGCTGGGGTGCAGTGGGAACAGACATATCCAGCCATTCAACCTGGTCCAGTTCACTTAAAAGATAGAAATAAATCCAGAAATTGTACTGCATATATATTTTATCCATGGGCGGGTGAACACACGCCACTACGCCAACAAAGCACCATGTTTGATTCATCCTTCGGTTGGTCGGTAATTTTGATGAGGAGTTGAACCAGCTCCACTGCCCGCGAGAGCATAGCCATGTGGTTGGCTCCGGTGATCTCCCTCACCTCAACGCCGGGGCTCTGCGCCACCATGCAGCGCTGGAACTCCGCCGGGATGTCGTGGTCTTCCTCCACCACGACGAACACGCGCCTCACTGACCCGTACCTCTCCTTCGTGAGCAACTTCTCGTCCCTCATCGTTACCTTGAAAGAATCTTTGGATCATTCATGGTGTAGATCAGTGGGGTTTCATTTGGGTTTCTCGTAGAAATGGTGTGTACGGAGAGGGACAGAGAGGGAGAGTTAGGGTTAGGCATAGACCATCAATAGGCGTTGAGGAGGCAGATCCTGCCATCACAGGTTCGCCGGTGAAGATCTGCGCCAAGGCAGCGATGGGCGATGAAGAGGGAGTGGTGCAGTGAAGTCCGGTGGCGCAGTGCAGTGGCGGTGACGAAGTTGGTGGCGGCTTCCTGTCGTCGGCTATGCATCCTCCTCGGATCGGTCTAGGGTTTGTCAGTGGGGCGAAGTGGTTGCCGGTCAACCACTTTGCGCGAGCCGCTGGCCCCACCTCCTTTTATAGCGCAGTGCGAGGGAGGCCCACCAACCGCTAAAGGGTTGAGCGCCCCCGATCAGGGCGCGAGTCAAGGCCCAAGTGGTCGTTGAACCATCTTGGTGGGAGATCAACCTAATATTTTCCCCCCTTAATCTCAACTTATCTCTTAAACTTTAGACTTAAACTTTATACTTATTGCTTTTACCATTCCATTACATATTAATGCATAGAGCATGTTTTATCGTCACAGTCAATCGCCAATAGATTTAACCGCTTCAATACACGTCTCTATTATGAAACAGATTCTTTAACTTTGGGCTCTTTATTGTTCGGAAATCATAGGCTATACCATAAACCCATATCGACTGTGTGTTCTCTGAATGCACTGGGTGGTAAGTCTTTGGTAAGCGGATCCGCAAGCACTTGCTTGTCACTTATATGTTCAATACTTTCAATACGATTCCGGACTTTCTCCTTTACAACGAATAACTTAATATGAATGTGTTTGGCAGCACACTTGACCCGTTGTCATAGGAGTAAAATACTTAAATGGTTATTGTTGTTGTCAACCATTATCAACTCCGGGTATAAGTTCACTTAACCATTTCGCCTGTCCTTTAAGCCTCATAACAAGCTATACTATAGGTATGCATCATTGATGACACCACAACCGTTTTTGGAGCTTTTCCACAATAAAACTCCAACTGCGAGTGTTAGCTACTATGTGGGTTTCACTAAACATCTCACCAAAATTTAACATTTGTACCCATAACTATTTGAGAGTACTTATTCTTTCTTACTCACCATGAGGCCTATAAATCTTTGCATAATTGCAAGACATTCTCAACTCTATTCCAGTGATCTATATCTGGATTAGACTTTTGCCAAAACATCTCGGATACATGAACTATATCGGGATAATATCATACTTGTGCATTCATTAGGCTTCCAACAACTGAAGCATATGGTACCATATTCATTTGTTCTATTTCATGTTGATTCTTGGAACTTTAAAGTTCCCAAAACCATTACCCTTTACTATACGAATAGGCGTAGGTTTACTCACATATATACTTTATTTCTTTAGAATCTTCTCTAAGTATATACTTGAGATAGTTCTAATACCCATTTTTCTTTTGTCTCGATAAGTTCCAATTCTTGGAACAAATGACGCTTTACCGAGATCATTCTTATTGAAACTTGAGGACAAAACTTCTTTTTCTCCAACATTAGATTAACATCATTATTAGCAAGTAAGATGTCATCCACATATAGGATTAGAAAAATAAATTTCCCATTATTAAACTTTGCATAAATGCAATTGTCCTCTATATTCTCTTTAAAACCTAACTTTCTTATTATACTGTCAAACTTCAAGCACCACTGTCTTGGAGCTTGCTTTAATCCATAAATGAATTTCTTCAGGCGGCATCCCATACATTCTTTCTTTCCATGACAAAATCTTTTGGGTTGTGCAATGTAAATGTTTTCATATACAAATCCCCGTTGAGGAATATCGTCTTTACATCCATCTGATGTAACTCTAAATCATAATGTGCCACTAACACCATTATGATTCTAAAAGAATCCTTGCATGCATATTATAATCTATTCCTTCTCTTTGTGTAAATTCTTTTGCTACAAGTAGCGCTTTATAGATTTTCATATTCCCTCATTGATATCTTTCTATATTTTCTTTGGAGTCACCTTTGTCTTGTAGACCCAATATAGCCTACTATTTTGGCTCCATTAGGAATTTCTTCTAAGTCCTAAACATCGTTGGTATTTATCGATTTCATTTCATCTTCCTTTGCTTCTTGCCATTTAGACGAGTGAATACCTTTCATGGCTTCTTCAAATGAGGTGGAATCATCCTCTGTTTGAATTTCTTTCTTAACATTGACTTCTTAGTCACCAGAAACAACTGATTTTCTTATTCTTTGAGATCTATTGGGGCCTCACGACACTTCTTTCATATGGGGCTATTGTTGCTCTTCATTGCTAAAAGACAATTGTTCTATAGGCTCCTGTATTACAAGATCCTTGTTTACTTATTCATCTGCTTGAAGAGCTAACAACAGGTGTTGTATATGTCATACAACATCAACAGGTATTAAGAAGTTTGTTGCTCTTAAAACACTGAAGTGGGCATACAATCCCACTTCTATTCAAGCCACTTCTATTCAAGTCTTAGGTTTATTCATATCATGCCCCCCCAGATTACTCCATCTTTTGTAAAGATAGTGTATCTTCAAACTTTCTTATTTAGGTTTATTCTGTATACTTCATATGGCGCTTAAAGTATCGTATCAGTATTTCTAAGTCTCGTCGCTATCTTCCTATCAAAACTGTAAAATGTCCAGAAATTTAGCTATTTCTTTACTTTAGGGGTGTCGTTATTATGACCGTTGTACTCCCTTAGCGATCACATTCATCTTTTATAGATCACTCTTGCTCTAAATGCAAACTTTACAATGGGGAATATCTTTCAATTGTCTTTCTCAATTATCTTTCTTGATTTATGTTACATTCCTCCCCTTCGAAATGTGGCATAAACTTTACTGCCACAATTTCAAAAACTATTCAAAACTTTTGTGAACGAGGAGACATTGATTACTTACTTCATCCACATGATTATGTCATGTAAACAAAGTTATTTCTTAAATCATATGGGAGTACATTTTCCTCATTCCACTTCCTGAACTCAACAGAGTCCTTCAGTACTTCTACAAGTCACACTTGCATATCATTCTTATCTTTTGGTTCATAGGAAACTTTCTTTTGTCCTTAAACTCATACTAGGATAGCATAAGAGCTACCCCAAACTTCTCCCCCGGTGCGGGATACACTTAAAGCACATGAGTCATCGCAACTTTCTCCCGCCATGAAGGATAAGTACTATACCAAACTTCTCCTACCATGCAGGATTGATTAACATAAGTACTATGCCAACTTTACCCCACCATGCGGGTATTTGCTCAAACTTTTCCCGCCATGCGGTTACTATCACAAACTCTTCCCACCATGCGAGATAATTCCCTTGAACGGACATAAATGCTAGGATTGGCTCATATTCAATCATCAAATTCAGAAATAAAACCGAATATTCTGTAACACATATGCTTAATTCGACGTTAGTTAAATTAAACATGCATGTTACTTATTACATTTCTTAAACAAACTCTTATTGCTCTATCTCCTTTTCTTGGATCAATATCCTTTAATTCTTTTCTTTTCAAGCCATTCTTTAAAGAGAACATAGTCCCTTAAGCAATGTCATTCTTTCATACATAACTTGTCCTTAGGCCTTTCATCATGTGAGTCACAAGTACCCAGCTCATTTCTCCTACTGCCTTCAAGAATGAAAGCATGGAGGTCTATTGTTTGGAAAAAATATTCAACAATAATCAACAATAATTCTCATTAAACTTTGAAATCTTTATGTTCTATTCTATAGAAATAGAATAAAACATTATTCTTCTATATTAATTCCACATCACCGTTAGGCAGAAATAGAATTAACATGTAGAAACTCAATAATCTTGAAAACATAGAACTGCTCCTCAAAATTAAATTCTTCCATTGGTTCGAATTTAATTAGAAGACAATCAACTTCATTGCAGAGGAAACATGAAAATACATTTCTCTAGTTTAAGAGCATTCCTTGATCTTTATCTATTCTCTAAAAAATTGGTCAATTTAATGCAAAATTTATCAGAGATTTAAACTTTAAACATAAAACTCATAGAATTATAATATTGTTATCATTAATGTTGGTCAGAAAATAATAATACCATAATTTAACTTTAAACTTAAACTCATAAATAAACTTATAATATTGTTATCATTAACGTTGGTTAGAAAATAACAATATTATAATTTATCTTAACTATAACCGATTATTCCTTCAATTAAAATTTTCCCGTTGGTTCTAATTTTAACTGGAGGATAAAATTTTCATCATTTACTGAATAACTATAACTGCTCTTCAAATTAAATTCTCCCGTTGGTTCAAATTTAATAAGAAGACAATAACATTTAACTTTGCAGCGGAAACATGAACAATTCTTAAAATAATACTAATTCAGACGCATCACTGTGTACTTATCCGTTCTCTAAGCAGTTATCACATTGGTTCAAATTGAATAGAGATGAAAAACGAAACAAAATTCTTCAATATTTGCTTCTGAAAATAATAAACTCAATTTACATGCTTTACTATGCATTCTTTGCATCCGACCCGAAGGCCCATCTCGCGTGCACAGGCGTTGTGCATTGCCCTTTTGTGGTCCAGTGCAGCCCTGTCCAGTGCCCACACGCATTGTGCGCATTTCTCTGCGCGGCCCGGCAGCGCGGTCAGCCCGTGGCCTAGCCCCGCCTGTGCGCGCGTGGCGCCTCCCCCGCGCCTACGCTGCAACCTAGGCCTGGGCTAGGAATTGACTGCGCCGCCTCCTCCCACCTGGGCCTAAAAAATGGCCCAGTAGCTCTCGGCCGTCGATCCAGATCGGACGGCCATCCACTCTTCTCACTGGATCAGAACCAGCGCCCGGCCACCAGCTCCCCAAACCCTAATTCATTTCTTCCTTCGCCCTTCTCTCTCAGTGCCACACCTGCGAGCGCGTGGCCAGCGGTCGCAGCTGCCACCGGCGTCGGCAGTCTCAATGGTGTGGTGAGGGGCCACCGGAGGAAGCTCTCGATGGGCTCCCCTCCTCTTTCTCTATCTTCCTCCCTCCTTTTACTTGGCCCGCAGCGGCACCTGAAGACATGCAGCAACGGCAGCCGCCCATGGTGGCCCGGAGAAAGGTGTAGCGGCGCCGCCACGCGCCCCTTCACTGGTGTGCACGTCCACCCAAGGGTGAGCGCGCCGTCGTCGAACGGTTGTGTGGCGGTGCCTCTTGAGCTCGCGGTCGAGTAGATCCATGCAGCAGCGAGGTCATGCCCACTGGTGGCTCCTTTCCCGCGCTGTGGTGGTCCTTCCCGCCGCCGTCTAGCGGACATCGGTGGTGGTGACGACGGGGAACAAGATCCAGATAGGTCTCTTCCCCTCCACCCTTTTCTCTATGTTAGGGTTAGGGTTTGGGTTCTCTTTTTCAAATCGAATTTGGTTCTTCTTCATCTTTCCTTTTCCCTACTTGATCTACATGGAACCTTGGCTCCGATACCATTGAAAGAATCTTTGGATCATCCATGGTGTAGATCAGTGGGGTTTCATTTGGGTTTCTCGTAGAAATGGTGTGTACGGAGAGGGATAGAGAGGGAGAAGGAGAGTTAGGGTTAGGCACAGACCATCGGTAGGCGTTGAGGAGGCGGATCCGGCCATCACAGGTTCGTCGGTGAAGATCTACGCTAGGGCAGTGACGGGCGATGAAGAGGGAGTGGTGCAGTGAAGTCCGGTGGCGCAGTGCAGTGGCGGTGGCGCAGTCGGTGGCTGCTTCCTGTCGCTGGCTGCACACCCTCCTCAGATCAGTCTAGGGTTTGTCGTTGGGGTGGAGTAGCTACCGGTCAACCACTTTGCGCGAGCCGCTGGCCCCACCTCCTTTTATAGTGCAGTGCGATGGGGCCCACCAACCGCTAAAGGGTTGAGCGCCCCCGATCAGGGCGTGAGTCAAGGCCCAAATGGCCGTTGGGCCATCTTGGTGGGAGATCAACCTAATGCACCTTGCTTGTGGTGAACGCGTTCACCGGCTTGATAAGCATCAGACCCAGAGTCAAGTCCTACAAGCAAAGAGAGTTTTCCCCCTTTTATTTTATGGTTCCAAAGATAAACACAGCAGCACCAAGGTGCTCATATTATGTCTTTTAATTAAGGTGCTCATATAATATGTTCCAAACAGCACCGTTAATTAAGTGTTACCTCTGGTGGGCTCGGTTGGTAAAGCCTTTGGGCCATAAAGTTGGGCCCAAAGATAAATGGCTTGCCCTTGATCTCGGGATTCTCTTGTTGGAGGTGCTTTGAGTCCATGAAGAAGTTCGGCCCAACAAATGTTAAATACTGAGAACAGTGTGAAAGAATAATCAAATAGTGGCTATCGTTACACCTATACTACACTATACAGAATGCTAGACTTTACTAATACTAGAGTCTAGTAGAAAAACAATTAATGATCACATCATCTCGTCACTGGTGGCAGCCATAGGACGTCCAATGGCCGGCATGGTCGCGGTCACGAACACCGCAGCGGCGACCTTGTCCCGGAACCTCTCCACGGCGAGCGCGACGCTGTACCCACCGTGGATGTGTGCGACGAGCACGATCTACTCCCCGGCCGGCAGCGCGGCCATCGCGTCGAGTAGTGGGCGTGAGTACTTCTCGAAAGTGCGCACGTCGGCGAGACGCGCTGGGTTAGCGCCGCTGCCGGCCATGTCGAGCACCGTGGTGCGGTGGCCGTCGCGCCGCAGCGCCATGGCCGCCTTGTACCAGCACCACGCGCTGTGGCACATCCCGTGCACCAGCATGAAGTGGTGGCGCCGCTGCCTATTGGTCTCCGAGGCGGCCATTGGTGTGCGGGGGCTTGCACCTTGCAGTTGCAGGGGCGCAGATGTAATGCCTAGAAGATATCCCGCGCTTAATTTACATGTAGTATTAAAACAACATACAACAGGTATGTAATTACATACCTCACCTTGGCAGGGCGTGATGGTTGAAGACATAGCAAGAACTAAGAACAAAGCAGCTGTCAAGGACACCATCCTCCATGCATTGCCCTTGACAGCTGACATGACGAGGAAAAGGGTGTATATACTACAACCCTTTTCTTTTCTGTGAAGAGGGGAGAGAGAGAGAAATACTGATATATGTATTGCACTTGCCGTTGCGAATGTACGAACAATTTATAGAACTAGAACGACCTCCGATCAACGCATAATTTATGGTGGCATAATCAATAATATTTGCCAAACAAACCACAAGTCGAATGTATAGGGTAAGAAAGAATTTATTAATTTCTTCTGTTGCAATAAATGATCAACCTTAATTAGTCTCTCTTCTCTTTAATTATTTCTTCTTTTGTAAAACTTTAGTCTCGTCCCAAGATATTTTAGTAAGATAAAAATTATTAGACTAGTGTTGATGGTTGTGAGTGCAAATATAATAAGGATTCTGCAAGTGCACAGATCAGCAATATAGCATTTCACCGGGAGTATTTTAGATATTATTATTTATATTTTTATGACAGGGAGGAATGAAGGCAAAGGAAAGATTGACAATATATATACTTATGATGCAATCACTAACTATCACTTACTCTAAACATGGGTAAGCCAAAAGATATATAAATGGCAATAATGTGACAATTTAGAGATAGAGACAGATACTCATAAACGTACGTAATGTAGCTAGTCAAAGTATCAATTAAGAGAGTAAGATTCTTAAGTTATTTCTACTTCACACATCATGATTCACAATGTATATACTCCCTCCGTACTCGATTTAGAGGACGTTCTGGGCTCTTGGCCCGTTTTCACAAAGGAGGACGTCGCACCGTTGCGGGGTCATATTTGGACGTGATTGCCCCTGGCCGACGCCGCCCGTCGTTCCGCTCGCCAACCGTTTCAATTCACTCGTCATTAATAGCAGCGCCTCGTTCCTCTCCCGCACGGTGCCTAGAAACGCGCAGCGCCTCGTTCCTCTCCGCACGCTGCCCAGAAACGCACACCACGCTGGCCGCCTGTTCCTCTCCGCAGCTGCCCAGAAATGCGCTCCGCAGAAAACTCGCCGCCGGCTTCCTTTTTAGGGTTTAGGGTTCGCTCGCCATGGAGTCCGGTGGCCTGAAGTTCGCTCGCAGGATGGAGGACTCGCTAGACTCGGAGGAGGTCGCCGCGGAGGTCGCTGCGGAGGACGTCTTGCCGGAGCCGGAGGAGGCGGTGGACTCCATTGAACTAGTGGCAGACTCCGTGTTGATGGTGCTCGACTCCGTCGAGTCTCTGTGTGCTCGCTGCGGCACCTTCCACGCCGGCGGCGTCTTCAGAGATGCCAACTTCCAAGTTTGCTGCCGCGCTCGTAGGTGTGCACGTTGTGGCCTTTTACATGAAGACTACGATTTGCCAGCAAGGTGTTTGCATGACATGGAAAAGTTTGATTGTGAGTTTTACATTCCTGAGGTGGAGAAACTTCAAATGGATGGTAACACCATCATTCTGCCTAAGCAAGTTATAAAGAAGTTGGAGGAGCACGTTGAGAAGAAGCAAACCAAGATTAGTCCCGAGGCCAACAAAAAAGATGAAGCAAACAAAGATCAGTAAGGTACATGCATGCATAAACCAATTTGCTAGCTTCTTCTAATTTGGTGCATAAGCTAACTTGTTTCGGCTTGCTTCCTTCTAATATTCTTCTTCTAATTTGCTGCAGGTAGACTAGCAATGGCCTCAACAAGCAAGGAAGCTTCACAAGTGATTTGCAATGGCAGCCGTTCTTCTTTCTCTAATTTTTCTTTTTGCATGTGAGGAATCTTGAACTTGTTGCACCCTTTTTCCTTCATGGCTTCCTTCAAAATAGTTTGTAGTGTTACAAATATCCTGTTTGCTTTTCATGGAGAGTACTCCAAGAATGCCTACAGAACATGTGTTCAACAAATCAATCAATTAGTACATTAGTTGTTCAAGAAACAATGGAACAAGTGAACAATTGATCAATTTACCTGTTGGACTGCTGGAACTAAATCTTTCATTGTTTTTGCATCCTGCTTGTACTGAATAGCTTGAATAGCTTGAAAAAACCCAAGTCTAGAATGTTAAAATCCAGAGAATTTGGTGGTTGACAAATAAGCCGAATGTCAAACCCATCTTGCTTAGCGGCCTCACAAAAAACAGGATCATCCACTTTTAAATGGGAAGGTGCATTATCTTGTTGTATGAAAATTGGCTTGTTCACATCTTCTTTTGGCCATTTAGCTTGATTGGCAGGCAACACATTCTTTAGCATAAACTCCCTAATCACATCTCTTGTGATAGAAGTTATTGGCTTTATTACTAGTTCTCCACGAAGACGATTGTGACTTCTTCAAACAGCATGCTCATAAGTGACAAGTGGAAAACAACCAATTTTCCCATAAAAAACACACTCTCTATTCCTAAACTTTGGCCAAGCACAAACACACAAGAACATGAGCCTAGAGATGTAATTCTTGTTCTTACAAGTGCGATGTGGTTCATCTTCCTCGGGTAGCAAGTAATATTTCTCAGATTTCTGATGGAGGTAGAACCATTTTTCATCAATGAACACAAAGTCAAAAAAGTCCTTAGACCTTGGATCACCACCCAAACCTTGCTCAATCATGTCAACACACCACTTCAACCTAGTCTTCTTGTTAGCATCTGTGAGGTATGGTTTGATGCTACTAGAGTGACGCCTAAGCAATTTTTTTTCAAGAACCTTTGTATCCTAGCTTTGCTCATACCAAGTTTACTAGACACGTCTTCTATGGTCATTCTTTGTTTGAGAGGAATATTGCGCAGTTGTTCCAAATCAAGAGGGACTACCTTATGGCCACATCTACCCTTCTTTCTACTTGCAAACACAATAGGAATGTTATGAGCAAGTTGGTTTTTACCTCGCTTTCATAAGCGCTGAACTGATTGAAGACCCAATCCAAATTGGTCAGCAACAATACTTGTATCCTTCTTGGCTAGTGTCCCATTCTTGCTTCTAGCCAACAATGCTTGATATACTTGTTTTCTGACGTCATCTGTCATTTCTTTTCTTCGATGGTTTGCTTCAACGGGAGCCTCAACAGCATGTTCTAATACAAGGAAAAAAAGAACATTCTTCTTGTTAGCCACGGTTTTGTACAAAATCAAAAAAGAAAGAACAAAGTGAGACACGACAAGTTCTACCTAGATGAAACAAGCATACTCATAGTACTACTTGTTCATGGCAAGATAAAAGGGAAAAAACAAGCATATTCATGGTACTACTTGTTCACGACAAGATCTAGCTAAAAGAAAAAAAGCATATTCATAGTACTACTTGTTGACGGCATATTCATAATACAAACACACAAGAAGTTCATGGCGAGCTTACCAGCGAGGTTTTGTACATAGTTGAAATCAACAACACCAAATTCATCTAGTAGGAGGTTCAAATCAAATCCTGTCCAGAAAAAGAAACAAGAAACTAAGAAAAGATGGAGGTTGCATGCGGCTGCTCACAAGAGATGCTCATACTCCAACGGAAACAATGAAACAATGAAAATACCGTTGTCATGCTCCAACGGAGGGTCATTGAGATCAAATGCAGCATCGTCGTCGTCATCTTGTGGCTCGTGCAGAGCAAAGCCAGCGTCGCCGTCGTCATCTTCAGGGTCGTTGAGATAAAATTCAACGTTGTTGTCGCCATCTTCAAGCTCTGCGATGGGAAGGTTGCCGTCCTCATCATAAGTACACAAAGCAACAACATTGCAAAAGGAAACTGCTAAGAGAAGCATTATTGTTGCCGTCGTTGAGATTGAAGGGAAGGTTGCCGTCCTCATCTTCTTCTAAGCGAACGTTGAGATCAAAGCCAGGGAAAAAACATCCATTGCACAAGCAAGCAAGGAAAGGTGGAGAAAATGGAAGATGGAAACAAATTGCTTAAACACGCATGGTGTAGATGAACAAGCAAGCGTGGGAGTGGTGTGGTGGAGAATGAGGCGTTTAAATAAAGCAGCAGCGAGAGCAGTCGAAGCATCCGGATACCAGCCAGATTAGCGCCAAATTATGAATGCGATGAGCGCGAACGAGCGAATAGCAAAATCCTACGCGGCCACGCACAAACCTAGCAGCAAACGCGCCCAGACGAGCGCGAACAGCAAGATTGCGCGGCCACGCACAAACCCGAGCGTGAACGGCGAAAAAACGAGCACCAACGTGGCCCAAACGCAAGCAACGCGCCAAAACCCGCACCAAACGCGCTCCCACCCGCACCAGCACAGCGCCATGCAAACCAATGCGCACGCGCCACGCCCCACCTAAACAGTACCATGCAAAAAAAACCTCATGCAAAATGAAGCCACTGCAAAAAAAACTGCGTCCGCTGAGTTTTGACCTCGGCACTCAGGGCTCACACCACGCTGCACTAATTAGATGAGCTGGGAAACTTGCTCGTATAGAGAGCGGCCGCAACTGTATTTAATAGGGGCAGACAGGGAAAACTGTACCCTAATTAATGATTCATTGGTAATCACAATCATGTCCTAAACATCCTCTAATACGAGTATGGAGGGAGTACTCTTTATAATTATAACTATCTATCTATGCATAAGGGACATCTCTAAGGAGTAGCATAGCTAAATATACTATCTTCCTCATGACTGGGTCCAACTAGTTCTACATACGGGAAGTGGATTACAGAGAACCTCGTAGCTGTCACTGTACTTGGCTACCACACGTTCCGACATGTAGGGTGCATCCATAGGCAAAACAATGTATAAGCACCACACATACACACTATTTGGCTACCTAACTCACTCGAGTATTGAGTCAAGCGCTCTATAATCCTACATAAACTTCAAGCCAATCATAACTATATCAAACACATACTTAGAGTAAACTAATAACATGATCACTAGAAACATAATATATAATGAGATCAAAGTCATGATAGTTATGAAATATAAAGAGTATAATGGCTATACCAATTCTCCAGAGACAGTTCTGGAATCTTGAGTAGTAGCCCAACTTTACTTGAATGTCACTTTAACTAACTAAACTTTAGTATCTAAATCCTAGTGCTTCTTCTCTTCTCTTGATAGATCGATTCCTCTCTTGGATAGAAAGGAATGATGCATCTTTGGAGAGGGTCAGGGAGTCCTTTTATAGGGGAGATGGAGTAGGGGGCAAGTCATTGCCACGTCATCGATTCGAGTCATGACCTCATCTCATCCCTTGATTCGAACCGACATGGAAGAATGGTGGAGATTGATCCTCACAGGCAGGGGAGATTGCACATCAAAGGGGAGCCTGACAGGTGGGGCCCACGGGTCAACCGACCAAGGGGTGGGGTCGGGCAACCCCCCTATCAGAGTCTCACCCTAATCTTTGGTGGTAAGTCTTGGATAGTTGTCTTGAAGCCCTTTTGGGTTGAGTTTGTCGCATATCATCAAAATTACTTCACGTATTATAGCCCATTTTGGCCCATAGAATGACTAAATTCACTTGCAAGCAAATATTCACAAACATTTGTGGAATTCGTTAGTTTAAAGCTTCTAAACCTATGGTGATGTTTGATTTCAAGGATTTGAGCAGGTAAAATTGATAGTTTATTTTGGCGGTAGAGACCATCAACAAGAACCCCAAGCTTACCCTTTGTCAGTCCCTGAGCAAAGTTAAACTTGAACAATGGATCAAGAGTTGCTATAATGCTTTCACTCCTCAAAAGTACACAGGCGATCAATCAAAAATTCTCCTTCGGATTAAAATAAACTGATTTAACTTTCAAACTTACCCATATTACCTTCAACTATAGGGCTTGTTAGCCATCACTTGGGTCTTGAGTAGTTGAAAGACAGAACAATCAAGTCAAGCACTATGTCTCATGTTTTTTACTTAACCTCATTCCGGAGGTTTTACAAGTTTTTAAATAAAACTCAGAGATTTCTTTGAATGATACTACCAAGTCTCTCTACATATGTGGTATTTTTGGATCCTCACTCTCTAATCTCTCTTTATATGTGGTATTTTTGGATCCTCTCCAAGGCATATTTTGTTATTGCCTTTTCTTCCTAAAGCCTTTGTGAAGTTAATAGGTAGGGATAAAGCTAGAGAGCACACTTGTAATGCATAAAGTCAAACAATGTATTCAAAGAGAAAAATGTCATATAATCAAACCAAAATGTGCATGTGTGTAGAATTTTTAGTGGATATATATATGCTAGCTAACCTAATTCTACTATGCTCCGTGACACATATCTCTCTCTATATTGGGACTTAGAATATTTTTATGAGATCAAGGGCTATCTTTATTCTCATCTTTCTTTCCCATCATCTCTTTTTTTCTTGTTCTTTCTTTCTTCCTTCCTTTTCCTTCTTTTCCTTTCTTTTTTAGATGATAGCCTCAAGCTTCTTTTTGAAATAAAACTTTGAGAGAGATATCAACAAGAATTGGAGCATTTATTTAGAAACCTATCAAACATATTTTTATGTTCATTCCTAGTGTAAGAATAGAACATTTTTGAGTGGATCCTAAATGGAAGGCATGTTTTTGTGTCTACTCCCAGTGTAGGAGTAATGCATATTTGGGTGCGCGTGTACGTGATCATGATTTTAAAAGCATGACAAGTTTCTCATAAGGGTCAACAAAGCTTGACAAAACTCAACACATATACAAGCAACATAAAGTATATGGTTTTCCTAATCTAAATATATATAGCATTGGTAAGAATTTTATCTTTGTCATATAGGAACTTATCATAATTGATTTTTCATTTTTTAAAAGAAAATACTCTAAAACTTAGTTTCACTTTGGAACAGGATAAATAGCAGCTCATACCATCTCATATCATATCCGTCAACCACCTAGACTTAGATTAAGAATACACTATCCACGAGTATCAAGTTCAAAGTAAGTTCTTATATCAAATCAAGTCCATCCAATACTCAGGAGAATTTTGGACTGAAAACTAGGCACTTGAAAGGAATTACAATAGAGCAATTATTCATCATTTCCGTCAACATGCAAGTCTTATGAGAAGCTCTTAGTTTATTTGAAGCAAATTTAAATATACACACCATTATATTTATACATTATTTTTATTTTTGTTTTTTAATTAATAATTATAGTAGCACACATGAAAATATACATAACTTCAAACAAAACAAAAGAAAACAAAATACAATAAAATAAAGGTAGAAAGATACTTACCTGAACAGCGGGGGCTCCTCCCCCAAGCTGGTTATTGTCGTGTCTTCAATGAGGTGGCTAGATGCCAAAGTGGTGGAACAATGTGTCCATTTGTTGGAGTTGAAGGTTTTGTTGTTGCTGCACTTGAGCTACCTCATGTCCCATCGTCCCTTGCCATGTAGTGTGTTCATGCAAGGTCCATTGTATTTCACTTGTTCTTTGTTCTAAGGTCTCAAGTCGGTTGTCGATGCGGTTGTAGGTCTGCTACATGTCATGATAGCCACGTCTAGAGAAGGACATTCGTCCTCTCTAGGATGAATGGTGTCATAAGAATTGACCTCTTGTTCTAGCTAGCTATCCTGTTGAAAGCTCTAGTTTGGTTTTGATGAATTGATAAAACCCTAAGTGCTAACCCTTCTACTCTAAGTGATCATGAGATAGGTTAGCACATTCCAAGTGGTGGAGCAAGTGATGATGATCATGTTGGCGGTGATGGCTATGGTGATCAAGTGCTCGGGCCTAAAAAAGAAGAAGGAGAAAAACAAAAAGCTCAAGGCAAAGATGATATCCATAGGAGCTTTTGTATTTTAGTGATCGAGACACTTAACGAGTGTGATCATATTTAGGATAGATAGCTAAACTATTAAGAGGGGTGAAACTCATATCGAAATGCGGTTATCAAAGTGCCACTAGATGTTCTAACTCATTGCATATGCATTTAGATTAGTGCTAACACCCTTGAAAATATTTGTGAAAATATGCTAATACATGTGCACAATGTGAAACACTTGGTGGTTAGCATATTTGAGTAAGGGTGTTGAAGTTGGTGAAGTCGAGGAGGTCACTGGCAGCGACCTGACGCTGCACCGAACTCTGCACCGGTGCGTCCGGTCAGTTGTGTAGTGGAGGCGCGGCTAGGGTTAGTGACCGGACTCTAGCGCGAGGAGAGGATCGGACGTGCAGGCCCTACGTCCGGTCAGGTGATGACGTACGCTGATGTAACGCGTGGAGAAGGCCAGAGAGAATCGGACTCGGAGCTGCGTCCGATCGCTTGTGAATGAACAGGTCTAGTCATGGATTTTCCTCTCTGGATGCTTACTGGAGTCGATCGGACTTCGCGGACACGCGTGTTAGGTCTTGCGGTGGTGCGTCAGGTCTTGGCGTGCAGGCAGCGCGGGCACACAGGAGCGGACGCTGCGAAGGTGTGTCTGGTCGTTCATGTGCTGCGTCCGGTCGCTACTTAAGTGAGGCGCGGGCGCAGTCGACCGTTGAGATTAGGTGGCGCAGGTCATGACGCTCATCGGGCTACCGGACGCTGGAGGCGTGCATCCGATCACTCTTGACCAGTGCGTCCGGTCGGCTCGACGGCTCTATTCGTGGGGGTTTCTATTTAAGCCCTATGGCTAGCTCTTGCTCACCCTCTTGGCCATTTTCATTGACATAGCAACCTAATGAGCTAAGCCAAAGCCCTCCCACTCATCTCCATCATTGATTCATCATATTTGCAAGATTGAGAGTGAATCCAAGTGCATTGCCTGAGTGATTGCATCTAGAGGCACTTGGTGATTGTGTTTCGCTATGGATTTCACTTGTTTTTCTTGGTGGTTGCTGCCACCTAGACGGCTTGATGTAGATCATAGTATATGTATCATTTGCACCTGCCTTCAACATGTGTGCCTGGCGAAAGTATTTAAAATCTATATATGTGCGCTGATCAGGAAGATAGAGAACTGAAGCCTTGGCTAGCAAGCCCAAATTATTGGCAATACGAGTGACTAAGGAAGTGCACTCAACATCATCAGTCTGAGTGAAAATTTCTAACCATTGGGTCATCATGCATTTTACGGGTGAAACCTTTTTATGCTTGAACATAGCATATAGTAATTTTAATTCATCAATTCTGAAAGTACGAGTATCCATCCTAGGAACACATGGTCATGCCTAACCAACGATGCATAAAGCGTAAAGTGAGATTATTGATGTCATTGGTTCAAGGATAATTAAACTCTCTTTTCCCCATAATCTCTTGCCAAAATTGCCCTCTTTCAAATCCAGGCAATGTTAAATCTAAATCAACTGAGGAGCGTGCATGAAACCAATTAAAAGGATTAGTTCCTTCCAACTAGGAGCAAATTCTTTTCCAAAGAACCTAAACTCTACCCCAGTGTCCGTTATTTTTAGGGTGCATAAAAATTCTAATGTAAGCTGACGAGGATCAGGCTCGGGCTGCCGTTGATCGGGAGCCTGGCGCTCGGGCGAGCCCTGGGGTCCCGAGCAGCTGCCAAGGGTGTGCTTGGGTTTTTGCCTGATCCTTGGCTGAAAGGTACGTGCGAGCGCACCTGATGGGTGTAAGCCCCTGAGCGATCCTGAAGGAATCGGTCGGGGTCCTTCGGTCAGGAACCTCTTACCCTAGGATTTAACATATCTCTGTGTTTGAGTCTCGTCACCGGTATTCAGCTTCGTGTGACAAAAAAAATGAATAGTCTATGTCATGCTTCTTGTGAGCTTTTAAGGCATGCACATTGTTGGATAATCGATGGACCAATTGCATGTTAGATACCAAAAGTCATTTTTATTTTATGCATCATAGTCTCGTCGATAATAATATGTTACTCCTCTAGGTCACCGCTAAGTAAGCTATCAAATTAGATCCATGATTGTCAAAATTGATATATTTTGGTTGTTTTCTCTTCGCAGAAGTCATCGATGATGCGTGAAGTATTCAATGAAGAGCGCAAAAGGACACAGGACTTATATTGCGCGGGGGTGGTGAGGAGGGAAAGGGGGATTGGAAGTGCTACAGTGATTTTTTAATGGATGTACCTGGTGGCCAGCATGGATATCTCGTGCATACACTTAGGCCCTCCCGACAGTGTGAGTTTGGGTTACGGAGAGGCAAATAAACTAATTAAGATTTCAATCTCTATTTTATCTTGTAATACTGCTTTTAATAAAACCAGTTAGAACTCTTATTTTCTAGAGAGCGGAGGATATGCCTTTACCTTTCATAAGGTAGTTTATAATTGCATTAGTGTGGGTCAAAGTTGAGAAAACTAAACTTATAAAAAAAGCTAAAACAGACTATATAATTTAGGACAACAAATAATATTAGTTCTATTAACTGCTCTTTTCATCCATGAAAAGATGCCATTCTCACTTCTTTTGAGAGTTAAAACGATTTAAAACTTGAGCAAAGTTATATAGAAAAGTATTAACATTATGATACAAAATAAATATCATTAAATTAATTATAAAATATAATTTTTTAGTAAACCTAGTTGAAGGCATAGATATTGATATTATACACTATTGATATCATTGATATTATACGTAGGTTCTGGGTTGGAAGATACGATGACGGTTCAATCACATAGTATGTTCCGGTTGTAAGGCTATCCGCACTCGACCTCTATATTCATCCTCTATACGGCCTAGTCAGCAAGATTCTATCTTATATACTCAATTCTTCCGCACTCATCCATCCTCTATATCATCCTCTATCTACTCTATCCACTGTGGGACTCACTTATCACTTTATCTAAATATATCCATGTGTGATCTAATTTTATTGAGACGAATTTAATGGTGCAATCGAAATTTAATTTGAATTTTTTATTTGTGAGTTATAACATTTTTTTTCCCTTTGTTTAGCTAGTGGGGCCTGCCACTGCACACTATAGAGTAAGCACTGTTACTCTAAATATAGAGTGAAAGAAAGGATAGAGTATCGTTTTAGAGTATCCAGTGCAGCAGTTTTTACTCTATATTTAGAGTATCTCACTGCGGCTAGTCTACGACGCAATCAATGATTCAAATAATGCCCAAATTCAGTCGCCTGATGAACATGCAGAGACGAATCCCAGGCCCCCCCCGGAACCAGAGGAAGTAGAGGCCTTGTTTAGATTCCTACAGCGGAACACTGTATCAACTTTTGTTTTTTAATGCAAAAAAATGTCCAAAAATTAATTAATTAGACTCAAAATGTTCGTCTCGCAAAGTACAATAAAACTGTGCAATTAGTTTATGATTTCATCTACATTTAGTACTCCATGCATTTACCGATATTTTGATGTGATGGGAAATTTTCTTTTTCATAGTGAAATTTGAGAATGAATTTGGGTATCTAAACAAGTCAAGAGAAGAAAAGGCCTGCAGCGCAGCCTCGGTCGTGGGGCCGACCGCCCAGCGAGCGGGTCGCCACGGAAACGAGGGAATCGCCGCGCCGCTGTCCGTGGCGTCTTCCAAGTTCCAACCGGCAACCGGACCCTTGGCCGTGGCGTCGCTGTCCGAGGGTGATGAAAAAGAGGCGGCAGTGGTGTGAATAACTGAATATGCCGGGCGCGAAGGGCTCTGCCTCCCCAGGATACTTCGCCCCCCGTTCCACCGCGAGGAGAGCCCTTCCGCCTCTGTTCCGCCGCTACAGGATCCGGGAGACGAAAAGTAGTAGTAGGAGGCCCATCCCAATCGGTCCTAACCCACGGTACCCAATTCTTGACTCGGCTCTCTCCATGAGCAGCTACTCCATCTCCATTTCTTCAATCATTCCTCGCCTTTCAGTTCAAGGGCGTTGCTTGCCTTGGATAGCCACGGCATCGTTCTAGCCGCCGGGGCCGAGCTAAGGTACTTCCTGGTTCTTGTCCTCTTCATTAGTTTCAGGATTTGTCCCAACTCCCAACCCAAGGTTGGTTATTCTCTGTGTTTGTTTCGTCTGTAATCTGGGATGTAGTTGAATTCAGGGATCTTTGGATTCTTGTCATACGTGCCAACAACAGGAGGATCAATTCCCCTCAAAAGAGCAGCAAAAGAAGAACAAGAGGGGCGACAGGGAGGAGGGGAAGGCAGTGGAAATGGAAGCCGGTTTCCTGTGGAAAGAGAGCGGCGACCAAGCCAGTGCGGCGAGAATGACCGGTGGGAACAGGAACAAGAGCCTCGACTGGGATTTGAACGACTGGAGGTGGGACACCAACCTGTTCCTGGCCACGCCGGCGGCCGCCGCGCCGTCCGAGTGCAGCATCAGGGAGCTGAGCCGAGCTCAGGGGGAGATCGATTTCGGCGTCGTCGTTGACAAGAGGCGGCGGCTCTCGCCAGTGGAGGACGGCAGCGCCGACTGCAGCAATTCTGCGGTAGCCGATGGGGACAACAATCACGTGGTGTCTGTTCAGAGAGGGCGGAGCAGTGAGGAGGAGGAGGAGGAGAGGCCCAGGAAAGGTGCCAGTTCGAGCACCACTCCGTCTTGTCAGGTTGACGGCTGCCATGCCGATCTCAGCGGTGCCAGGGACTACCATAAGAGGCACAAGGTTTGTGAAGCGCATACCAGGACGACTGTGGTCTGCATCAAGAATGTAGAGCATCGGTTCTGTCAGCAGTGCAGCAGGTTGGTCACCAATTTTGTTGTGAGATTACAATTGCTGATCATTTTTTTTTTCTCCCGCGCATCTTTGTATTGGAGAAAGAAAAGAAAGACTGATCCAGTACAAAACCCAAAGTGGCAAGGAAAAGAGGAAAAAAAAACACACCAGCACACATTACTCGGGTGTCACAGGCACGCAACACAAATGAATTGCTGATCATTTAACCTTGAGAAATGCTGAACATATTAGTTTTATGCCTCATGACAGGATCCCAGTTCATGCTGATTATTATCTTGAGAAATTCCAAGCTGATTTTTTGTGCTTGGCAGAACTCTAGGTGATGCTGATCATGTACCTTGAGGAATGCTTACGCCCCACACATAATACTAGTTAGTATAATATAAAAGTGCTTTTACCTGGATCTGTGCTATCGCTATCGGTACAATATCATTCTATGATTATCTCATATTTTTACCTTCTGCTACTATTAGAATACCTTTTGTTATTGAAGAAAGATATTCTTCAGCTTCGATGTTACCACCTTCTTTTTTTGTTTGTTTGTGTTTTACTTGTGAAAAGTATTCTTTCTTGTTTGTCATTCTAGGATTCCATGTAGAGACAGCTATATGTCTCTAGTTCCTTGGCCGCAAATAGTTAGTTGAGAAGACACTAATTTAAGGATGTACTTTTAGTAGAGGTTTGTGCACTTTTCTTAATATCCTTACATCAAGAGTCTAAAATAGCAGACTAAAAAGAATGGAGGGAGTTGTTGAAGTGATGGTTTCAGTTGATCGGTATTTGGGTAAGGAATATATAGCTAAAGGTTCATTTAATGATGTGTTATCATAATTTCTCACCTCTATATATCAGAGACAAGAGCACATAGATAATTCAATGATATTGCTGGGGATATCAATAGAGTGGTGTTTACTCGTTTGATTAATGAGAGGCCATTTGCTCTAGTCATTGCTATACAATTCCCTTGTAAGCTGTAACATCATGATAGGCTGCAAAATTGAAGTTTGGTGTTGCTCTAGCCAGTGCTATATAATTCTCTTGTATGCTGTAACATCATGAGAAGCTGCTAAATGTATGTAGAAGAAAAAAATAACTATGGTTCTTTCTTCTACATACATCTTGAGTTTAGCAGCTTATCATGATCTTGAGTTTAGCATCAAACATGGAATTCATATTTTAATATTGCAAGCATTTCTCATTTCCTTTCATTTGCTCATCAGCTGAAGAAAGTAACGATTCTGTATGCCATGATAGGTTTCACCTTCTTCAAGAATTTGATGAAGGGAAGAAGAGCTGCCGCTCGCGTCTAGCAAAACATAATGGAAGGAGAAGGAAAGTTCAACCACAAGCTGCTGTGAATGGGAATTCCATGAATGAAAATCAATCCCTAAGTAGCACCTTATTCCTTCTGTTAAAACAACTTTCCGGGCTAGAGCGTAAGTTCTCCTTCGATTAGCAATTTTAGATGCAAATATCTCAAACCACATGCAATCCAGAGTTCCAGACGGAGTCATTCTAACTGTGTGCTTGTGTGGATGGCAGCTGGTAGCTCTTCTGAGCAAATCAATCATCCTAATTCTTTGGTTAACATTTTGAAGAACCTTGCTGCTATTGCTAGCACACAGTCATATCAAGATATTCTAAAGAATGCAAATTCAAATTTAATATTGTCAAATGCTGGTAATAATGCTGCAAATGGTTCTATTGTGCATGAGCAAACTATACGGTCAACTCCTATCGGGAGGGAATCATTAGCAGGTAAAACATTTTATCATTTACTTGATGCTGTTTAGCATGACAAATACCAAAGTTATAAAAGAAAATGATTTGAATAACTTGTTTTCTCAGAAGAGCCTCCAGTGAAAAGGCGAGTACAGGATTTTGATTTGAATGATGCTTGCATTGAAGAAGCTGAGGTAAATTTTTAGTAAATTTCATAAACTACAATAATCTTGAACAAACATCGCAAAACTGCACCTTTTGCAAATCAGGACTAAAAAAACTACACTTTCATTGTCAATCTATGTCTCAACTCTCAAGTATATTTTTGAGAATCAACTTCGTGAAACTACATTTCTATTGTCCAGGCGAATCACAAAACTACACAGTTATTGCCATTCAATATCACAAAACTACAATTTTTAGCTGTCAAAAAGTGTATTTTTCCGGTACGAATTGAGCACAAATGTGTGATTTGATGATACTATTTGACAATAGAAGTATAGTTTTGTGAAAGTGATTTCTAAAAGTGTAGTTTTGCAACAGGTTTTCCAATCTTAGTATAATTTTCTGAAAGTTACTCTGAAATTTGTAGATTGATTCTCCAAGATGCATTTCTGATGTTTGATTCCTACTTAGCCCAATACCTCTATGCACATGACATTGCAGAGCCGAACAGATAAAATTGTGTTCAAGCTATTTGGAAAAGAGCCGAAAGATTTTCCTGTAGATCTACGGGAACAGGTCATTTATCATGTTACAAACTGGAATCATGCTTGTCTAACAACTTTATCAGTGTGAAGATTTTATGTTGCTAATGCAAACTCTTTCATTAAATGGTTTGAATTTACAGATCCAAGACTGGTTGTCGCATTATCCAACTGATATGGAAAGCTATATTAGGCCTGGTTGTGTTATTCTAACTATTTACCTTCGCCTCCCTAATTGGATGTGGGATGAGGTAGTATTGCACTACATTAACTGCGACTTAGATATGTATATGTTTTCTTTATAGTATATGGTGCATAAGCAAATTGATTGCTTACTCTTATTTTCCTTTTCTATTAAAGCTTGATGATGATCCAGCTTCTTGGATAGAAAAGCTTATTAGCTTATCCAATGATGGACTTTGGAGAAAAGGATGGTTGTATGCTAGGGTACAGGACTGCCTAACACTGAGTTGCAATGGTCCGTTCGTCTTATCTGTAGTCATTATTCTGCTTCCTTCCCTTTTCATATATTCGAAGACCAGCTTCATTTGTCTTTCTTTCCTTATTTTTGGTAGGTAGTCTTATGTTTGCATCTCCCTGGCAACCGGTAATTGGTGACAAGCTTCAGAGACTGTGTGTAACTCCTATTGCAGTTGCTTGTTCTTCATCTGTAAAATTCTCTGTGCAAGGTTTCAATATAGTTCAGCCAACCACAAAGTATGTATCTCTTTTTTTCACATTTAAATGTCTCGTCTAAACCAACTTGTGTGAACTGATAAATCTGAATTTTGTTTTAGATTACTTTGTGTGTTTGGTGAAAAATATTTAATTCAAGAAGAGACACAATTGCTACTTGAAGATTCAACTATGCAGCAAGGCCCTCAATGCCTAACCTTCTCATGTTCCTTTCCTTGTACAAGTGGAAGAGGATTCATAGAGGTGCATGGTTCGTGTATTTTTTTATGTCCTCATTTTTTTGTTCATATTACAGACTTGACTCCCTTTTCAGGTTGAAGATTATGATCAAAGCAGCCTTTCTGTTCCCTTTGTTGTCACCGACAATGATGTATGTTCTGAAATTCGGACGTTGGAGCATGGATTGAATTTAATTTCATTTGATGAAACCTCGGAAAGAATAGATGATCTGATGGCTTATCGCAGTCGGTCGTTACATTTTTTGCATGAAATCGGATGGCTCCTTCAAAGGAGCCACATGCGAGCTACGTCTGAGCAGCCACAGTATTGTCCAGACCGTTTCTCTGTTGCAAGATTTAGATGGCTGCTATCCTTTGCAATTGATCATGAATGGTGTGCTGTTGTAACGAAGCTTCTGAACACCATGTTCCAGGGTGATATTGATCTAGATGTCCCATCACCAATTGAATTTGCCTTGGGAGAAAATCTGTTGCTTACTGCTGTCAGAAAATGCTCAAAGCCTTTAGTTGAATGTCTATTAAGATACACAGCAACAAATTATGCTCCAGTGGGCAGTGGAGACGGTGCTCCAGTTCAGTTCTTGTTCACTCCTGCGATGACTGGACTGTCAAATATTACACCTCTTCATATTGCAGCCACAATCAGTGATGCTACTGGTGTTTTAGATGCTTTAACTGATGATCCTCAGCAGGTAACTACTCTAAATTATCATGTTCTTAACTGTAGCATCACTAAGCATGACTAAGTAGCTAAGACCACCATTTATTGTAAGAACCTAAGTCTGCACATGAAACATTTTCATCCGTAATGCATTATGTACTTCTAAAAAAAGGACTTCCACCGAAACACGGTTTGTGTGTTACATTGATTGTCGAATAGATCGTGTAGGGTATGTAATATCACATCAGAGTTCTGCATAAGGTGTATGAATAAAAAAAATTACCTTAAAACTTTTCCATTTACTTTTGAGAATTTGTGCAAGCACTGAAAAGTTTGCTTTCTGGCTTCTTTCTGCCTAAATGTCTCAGTTGGGAATCAAAGCGTGGAAGAATGCTCGTGACGCTACTGGCTTCACTCCTGAGGAATATGCTCGACAGAGAGGCCACGTATCCTATATTCAAATGGTACAGGACAAAATTGACAGAAGGGTGAGCAGAGATCATGTATCGGTTACCATCCCCACCACAATTGATACTGTCGGAAAGCATACTAGCGGATTGAAGTCTGCCGATCAAATCACATTTGGTGTGGAGAAACAACTAAGCATCAACCAAACATCGAGCTGCAGACAATGTGTCCAGCAGGTCCAGCAGCTTGCATTCTTCCATCCCCGGACAAATAGGTTTTTGTCTAATAGGCCTGCGATGCTTTCCTTGGTCGCCATTGCTGCCGTCTGTGTCTGTGTGGGATTGCTCATGAAGAGCCCGCCACAAGTTGCTTGTATGAGGCCTTTCCTCTGGGACCATATACGTTGGGGCCCCAATTGATAGACTGCACAAGAGCCAACCCAATTGTATCAGTGTATGATGAAGATGTTTGCGCTGAGCGAAGCTAGATTCTTGTAATGTACATGTTTCTTAGACTAAAATATATAAATTGATATTTTTGTTAATAGTAAAACTTGTGAAGTGCTCTAACTTGCCTAGCTTTGTAACTCCAATGCATTTGTGACTGAGGTAAAGCTTTTACTTGTTTCTATTGAGAGGATGAAAACCTGTTACTTCTGCTTCTGTTTATTGTTATTTTATTCTTTTGGGGGAAGATTGTTTGTACACATATAGAAGTTGGTAAGATGTAGATGAGAATGGTAGGTAACCAAATTCTCACCTGTCCCGTTAATTATCGCCCGTAACCGTAAAAAAGGGCAAACCCAATGTCAGAGGCTTCCACACGAGTGGGGTCTGGGGAAAGGAATAACCGAAACAAAGTCTTACCCCCGCAGAAATTCTGCAGAGAGACGGCTTCGAACCCAGGACCTGGTGACTCGGCGAGCTAGCACTCACCAACTGCACCAGGCCTGCCCTTCACCCGTAACCGTAATTGACGCCATTTATCAGTGGACCAAGCTAATGGCATTAATTTCTTATAAGAACATATTAATTGTTTCAGACCACCAGAAAGCTGGTTAGAAGTGCCCACGATATTGCAATCAGAAGATGGTCAACACCTGTGTTCCAAAAAGGGCACAAGGGCGTAGGAAGTTTCATTTCTCCGGTACTCTTCCATCTTTGGCTCGACATTACATGATAACGAAAAGATAAGGCATCACAAACCCCACAACACAAGCTTGTTGAAGAGATAAACAGAATGCATAAGGTCTTACACACACTTTCTGCTCGAGCAGTGAGTGGGGAAGTGAGATAACATGTAGTGACGGGTAGACTGGTACCAAAAGTAACATTGCAACTTTATATAGGTAAAAATAAAAAAAAGGTTCCAATGTAGAGCTGGCTGCAAGTTTTTGATCAGGCAGAAGGATTCTCCCACTTGAGGGGCTTCACAAGCTCCCAGGTGAAGTCCGGGTCATCCCTGCCAAAGTGCCCATACGCCGCCGTCTTGACATAACGGTCATTCCCACCTCTCTTCAGGTCAAGGTCGATGTTGATCATCCCTGGCCTGAAGTCAAAGTTCTCCAGCACAATCTTCAGGATCTCCTTGTCAGGGATCTTGCCTGTCCCATATGTGTCAACAAACACTGATAGCGGTTCAGGCACACCAATGGCATATGACACTTGAACAATGCAACGGCGGGCAAGACCACTGGCCACAATGCTCTTGGCCGCCTGCCTTGCAATATAGGCTCCACTGCGGTCAACCTTGGTTGGATCCTTGCCAGAGAAAGCACCACCACCGTGGGCACCCCAGCCTCCATAAGTGTCAATGATGATCTTCCTGCCAGTAAGACTCGCATCACCATGAGGTCCACCAATGACAAAGCGACCTGATGGATTGAGATGGAAAATGGTCTTCTCATCAAGGTACTGCTCTGGAATGACAGGCTTAATGACGTGTTCCTTCAGATCAGCGGCAATTTCATCATTGGTAACAGTCTCGTCATGCTGGGTAGAGATGAGCACAGTGTGCACACGAATAGGGACCATGGCACCATTGTCGTTATGGTACTCAACAGTCACCTGGGTCTTCCCATCAGGCCTCAGCCATGGGCAGGTCGCATTCTTGCGGACCTCGGTTAGGCGAACACCGAGCTTGGTTGCAAGAACATGGCTCAGGGGCATCATTTCAGGGGTCTCATCAGTTGCATATCCAAACATGTGCCCCTGGTCACCAGCACCAATCTCCTCAGGACGCTTGGTGAAGTGACCATGAACACCCTGTGCAATGTCAGGTGACTGCTGTTCAATGTTGACAAGCACCTTGCAGTGATCAGCATCCAGCCCTACATCATTGGACACAAAGCCAATCCCACGGCAGGTATCCCTGACAATCTTCTCATAGTCAACATTGGATTTGGTAGTGATCTCACCAAAGACCATGATCATGTTAGTCTTGGTGCAGGTCTCACAAGCAACCTTGCTGTCAGGGTCTTCAGCGAGGCATGCATCAAGCACTGCATCAGATATCTGGTCACAGAGCTTATCAGGATGGCCTTCATTGACGGACTCAGATGTGAAAAGGAACGTGTCAAGTTCAGCCATCTTCGTGGACCTGCGTAACACAGTAACATGCACACCTCAGAAGTCAGGAGAAACACGGTACCAGGAAACTAACCAGATCCAGACTTCAAAGAATTTCCAAAGACTGCTTTGAGTGGACATATTTGATCAGTGGCACACATCTAAATTATTTCCCAATAGAACTGATTCAAATTAATAAAAGATAACAAAGCTGCTGAATATACAAGCATATAAGCTTTTCTGATATGATCTAGATCTCAAGATGAGGTACTATCTGTACAGGGACCTGACTGACCAAACCATAGGACTTGAAATTTCAATAAAGAACACAATTGTCCTGTCCAAACTTAGTACAATCCAAGCAATTCAGTTGGCGATGATGCTTATGTAGCAATCACAAAGGACAAAAATATGGTAAGGCATCTTATCAGATACAAGGCCGAGCCGGCAAAATCCGGGGCCCTGTTCCAAACTCTAGAAACCGATCCACCTGCCTAGAAAATTAGAATTAGAATAATGTATATGTTGTAATATATTATTCCTATATAGCAATGGATATATGAATTGTCATATGACACTTGATGAATTAAAGTTTTGTTTGAATAAAAAGCATTTCTGGCAATTCTAAGATTCGGCTCCTGATCCTCTCTTGCATGAATATCTCATTTGCCCTCAAAACATTTTTTCTACATGCAAACAACCGAAAAGTAAGTTTTGCAGCATAGCAAATATATAATTCGCCAAAAAAGTTAAAAATCATTAGCATTTTATTTCATATCTAGTCCATGCATTAATCCATGAATTCTCCTGCACATCCTGAAAACCATATATTTTTCATCCGGGAATGCCTTTTCTTTTGGTTTTGGCCACCAGGATTTTATCCCTTAGCTCCCAGCTCCCTCGCCTGGCGAGTTAACCGTTGCGCTGGCAATACTACAACCATCAGAATCAACATCAAATCCTTAAGACAATAAACAACTGATTTTCAAACTCTTCTCATTTTCTCACAAATGGGTCAGAACGTTGGAGATTTCAACACGGAACAAAGTATGAATTGTCTGCTGAATCAAACTTGCCTGAGATTCCAGCTAAATGAGAAGATAGAAGACAAGCACTAATTTTATACGTACTACTTACTGCTGCCTGAATGCTTGAATCAACCAAAGGTGTTGAAATCTCTGATATTGACAAACCGTTAACTTCTAAGAAAATGCATTCCTCATGGAGCCAGTAGTAGTAAGAATGTAAGATGCCTTGCCCTTAGGTTCAAAAAAAAGACGATGCCTTGCCCTTCCTTGCCTTTTCGTCCAGTCCTTCCCAGTCTATGTATATACACTGTTCTCTATCAGCAGGCAAACCAACCTACATGAGCAAATAAATTTCTTGATGAATCCACTTTCTTTTCTTTTCTTTTGGGAAGAGAAATAATTATATAACCCACAAGTATGGCAATGGTGACATCACGATATTCTACACCATGGGCAGATATGTCGGAGCTGACTAATATGACCCTTTGACTTTCTGAATTCATCTGAGACCTTAGTTCTTTCATATTGCGACTTTCTAGAGTGAATCTCTCTCTTAATTAGTACTCACTTTTAGCTGGGACAGTAGCTCGGCAACAAGTTTTGTAGTAACCATTGCAGTACAGAATGACTACAAATAGTGTTGTCTACAGCACACTGCCACACCGGATTCCTCAAGCCATAATCATGCAATTATTTGGTGAGATAACTTACTTTGACACTTTGTGTTCTGCATGTTCCGCGACATGCTTCTTCAATATGTCATACAATATGGGGAAGTGCAGATCTAGAGGTGAGGGCCATGTAGTCAGGTTTACTTGATGCATGAGCGTTGGAAGTTCAGGACTTAGGGGCCCCTACAAAACTGAGGCCCTGTTCAGTCGCGCCTCCTGCACACCCTTAGGCTCGGCCCTGATCAGATAAAACAGCGCTAAACAGAGAACTGCTAGTAAACAAACAAACTAAGTCTGCGACAAGATTATTCAAAGTTTCAAACAAGGAAAATATACAAAATCCCATGCTTGTTCATCAATAACACCAGTTACAATATCGATCACATTGAAAATGTGCCCAAGCCAATGCTGCTGACAACTGAACCTACTCAACAGTGGAAAACTTAAGGAATATGCTAAACACTAGTTGAATCTGCTAGAAATGACAACTATAAATTTATACAACTAACACAAGATTCCACGAAACAACAGAAGGTCTACTGGACTCCACTTGACTCTATACTAAACAGTCTGCGACTAAGCCAATCTCAAATCGTACAAGCATCTGTGTCAGCCCTCACCAGCTTTGTTCTTCGATGGAAGAGATTCTACGCAGCGAATATAAGCATAAAAAATGAACCTTTCCACCCCGCCTATATAGGTGCGGAAGAATCAAAGTCGCAAACTTTCGGTGCGCGACAGTAAGATTCCTAGAGCTATAGAAGCACACATTCACCATTGATCAGCGCTGATCCTTCAACACTAGTACTCGATACTATACTACAAGGAGAAATGGCTACACAACCTTCTAAGACCGCCGCAAGAAGAAAAAACACCAGATGACTAGATCTGCGCCACCAATTACCGGGGACCTGGCTGTAACCTACCCGTTCGTGATCTAATCCTCCTGGAACCCGGCTAATAGACCAAAAAAAAAGGACCAGAAAAGGAAGCCGCTAATCTAGTTCCCGGGAAAAGCGGACGCGTTGCTCAGTGAACGGGACAAAACCCCAGGAGACCCGGAAGAAAGAAACAATGGACAACCAATCAATCAGTCTCTCGCAGAGTACACCATAATAACCGAGCAGGATTGAACGAGAGGCATAGCACCGGTGGCGCCGGAGTAGGAAGGACATAGACGGGCAGCACGGCGCCTCACCTTAGCTTCGCGGCGGCGGCGGCGATGCGAGGGGGCGACAGAAACGGAACGGCGCTGTTACTACGGAAACGCCGTAATAATAGCGGTAGATCCGACCCGCTGTGCCGGCTGACGCAACGCAAAGGGGCGTGAATGCGTGATCGTGCTCGCGCACACCATTTATAGCTGGCGTGACCGGGTTCCGGGCGTCGACCCGGACCCGGTAAGGGGAGGCGCGCGGATGGCCACCGGATGGGATCGGACGGCGGATGGGGAGTTGGGCAGCGCTGGTTGGTTGGGTGGCAGAAAGCGACAAGGGGGGGAGGGTCGTTCGCGTCGCACTCGCTGGGTCGGGCCCGGCAAGGGCGAGTGGAGTTGGAATCGCGCGATCCACCCATCTCCCTCTCTGTAGGCCGTGGCCTGTGGGTGTTTCGTCACCGAACCTAAAAAGGCCCATTCCATGCGAGCCCAACATGGTTTGGTGATTTTCCGCGTCTGGCCCGACTGACCGTCTGCTTCGATCGTATGTATTCTACGGTTCTACCTTGACGCTGATCTGTGGCCATCAAGTAGCCAGAGTACTGAGCTAACAGTTTTTTTTTCTAGAGATGTTAGCAGGTGCTCAGCCTTTTCATCTCAGTAGAAAGCAGGGAAAGTATTTACAGTCTACACGGAGGCAAACTGAGAAAAAATTCTTGGAAAATCGACTGAGATCCTACAAAAGTACCATGGTGTATAGAAACAACTCCTACAATATAGTATCTCGTATTGGTATTCCCTATGACACTCATGACAATTATTAGTTTATTAGTGTGTGCAGTGGCGGAGGACGAAAAAATTTTAAGGTAGGGCGAAGTCGTGAACACAGATAGCAGTGCCGAACACGAACTCTACACGAACTAGCGAGTCGCCGAGTCGCGATGGAAATTTGGAGCGGCCGGCGGCGGAAGGCAATGCGTCGTCGTTGCAACTCTGGATAACAAACGGGCTAGCAGCTAGCTAATGTGTGCAGTTCTAGTCCAATATGCTGCGCGGCCCACATGCCACAAGCCCACAAAGGCAAGCCTGAAGCACTAAAGCGTCAAATTGCAAAGGCCTAAGGCCAAGTAACGATTCAGAGATAAGATATTCATTCATCTTCCTCCTGCGGACGTTCAGACTGGTTCGATAGCAGATGCAGGACTTTCAACCTAGAATCCATGGTCGCGCGGATCAAATTGGGGTGGGGATCCACGGCGGAGCCAAGGTAGGGCGAGTGCCCTACCTTGCCCTACCGAGCCCTCCGCCCCTGAGTGTGTGTCTATTGCAGGATGATATTTCTTGCTTCTTTCTCTTCTTTGGTTCATGCGTGCCAACACTAGAAGAGACGTTTTCCATTTCTAGAGGCAGACAACTTGGACAATTTTCAAAGGCGGTTGGGATACTGGCCTCTATTAATCTCATTAACATAGGACACACCTTTAGAACGTCCATCTCTTTTAATATTTTTAGCAGAGGCATGTGGCTTAAGACATCTGTCTTCGTTAATAATCTTTGCAATTACAAAAACTCCCACCTCCTCTCTTAATATTTCCACATTTTCATATACAAAATACAACTAATCCCAATCCAAGACACGCACAACCACCCACAACATGTAGTGTTTGCTATGTCGAAGAATTGTATGTGCACTGGTATCGTTCATAATAAAAGAACACAGTGTAAAATTAATGTACTAATATTGATACATCAATCAAAATGTATAGACTTATCTAAAGTACCAATTTATAAAATTTATTATCATGAAGTACTAGAGTAATTTAAAGTAAAATGCAGGTATCATTAGTACATGTTTTGTTAAGAAAACATTTTTCTACTATTGACTAAACTGTTAAATGAATATTCATTTTAATGTATGCATATTTACTTGGTATATACATAGTGGCAGATACTCCCTTCATTCCAAGTTAAGACGTTTTGGTTTATCTAGATTTATTATTTTTACTAATATTTAGACATAGTGTATATCTAAGCACACAACAAAAATTATGTAAAAAAGCCAAAACGTCTTATATTTTTGGAAAGGAGGGAATAGCATTTATGCTTACTTTTATCACAACACTAGTAGAATTGTGCAATTTAGGAACATATATCATAATACTTTATTGAGATATTTCCATAATAGCCTATATTGGTGTTTAGAAATAGATTTGAAGGATATTTTATTTCATTTCTTATAATGACAGAGGTTGGTAATTTAGATGTAAATTAAAGGGGTTACTTTATATCATTTTTTATAATAGTAAGTAGATGTGTGTGTAATTTAAAAGTAAATCTAGAGGTTACTTTGCATTATATTTCATACGACAAATGTCTTAATTTATATGTAAATTTATGAAGTTATTTTAATTATCTTTTGATAATGACAATAATTCTGATGCAAATCTTGGAGTTACTTTCTATTTTTTTTAATGGCATATGTGAGTAACTCTTTTAGAATAATTGCCCGATGGATATTGTTGGTGATGTGATTAGAGCTTACTCCTACTAAATTAAAGGCCAAATGTTTCAGAATTTTATGTCAATCTTTGATATTTATCTTTTTTCTAGTGTGTCTGGTGACACTGATGAGAATATTTATGGAGCCTTCCTTGAAGCCTCCCGGCCCGTTAGCAATCCTAGTAAGATTCTATTTTCCAACTAAAATTATGTCCTCCTGACTCGTACTTTCCTCTGTTCCGCTTAAAGGCCACGCACAATATAGACTAAAGGCTCTCCAAAATTGTAGTGGTTAGTTGAAATTCACTTTACAGTTGAATTAGAAAGGTTGAACGTTTGGCCAAAAATAGATGGAGAAACAACAAAAGATTTTCCTTTTAATTATTTCTTTTTTGTGTTCTCTTTCCAGAGTAGCTAGAGCTGAAATATTGTAAGAATTAAATAGTATGTAGTCAGCAGAGGCTGAAGAAAATTTTGTTTTTGTAACAAAAAAAACATCCAAACCAGAATGTACTTATCAAGTTGAGTATATAAATTAGCTTGTAGACTGTAGAGTAATAAAGATGATAACAAAGTCAGTCATGAAGCTTTAGGGGAAAACATAATAAAAGCTATATGGGGTTTCATCAGAGTTTCATGAGCATTAAATAGGTTGATGTGGCACCGTATTGATGAAGAGAGAGACGATAAGAGTTTCATGGGAGTAGAGAGAGTTTCATGGGGATGAAACTCTTTTGCACTGTTTTCAAAATATAGATATATTGATAACAGGGCCATGAAACCCCCATTAAAACTGGCCTTATAATACGACAAATATATATAGCATGGAATTCAGCTTACAGCTGACCAAAGGATCACCTAACCAGATGCATCCAGAATTATACCGGTGAACTGAAGCAAGTGAACCTACTCATCCTATCTATGCATATATGGTCATCACATTATTTCTTGATCGACAATCCAATAATCCCGACAAATATAGCAATAATAATACACATAAATTTAGTAATCTCACAGGCCAGCGTGTGCCAATTTATTCAATTTGACCAAAACAACCTTGCTATTTAAAAACAACTCAGTCCCTAAATGTCGATCATCGATCAAGCAGATTAAACTGAAGCAAAGATAGAACGTAATAACTAGCTAGTCTTGCATCCAAGAACGAAACACTATAGCTAGCAACGAAGTAGAAGCTAGCATGCAGGCATCAATGCTAGAAGTTTATCGAAGTGGTAGCCTAGTACTCGTCCACCACTTCCATCAGCCTACTGGCCACTGCACTCGCAAACACTGAAGACCCCTTGTGAATCTGCATCAAAGCGAACAAATTAATTAAAGAGAAAAAAATATATATTGTCATCTGAAAATTGCATTAATTTTTTGAGCACGTAGGTACAGTAGCAAAGAACTTAAACCTCGGGAAAAGCAATGCATGAAATCGTCAGGATACTGAATTACAGATCGATGGCGGCTAACCGCTAACGTACCTTAGTGTTGAACATATAGATGTGGCAGTCACCGATCTTGCCGCCGGAGAGGTGGACGAGGTCAAGGCGGAGGTCGTCCAGCGCGCGCGACGCGGCCGCGAGGCACCCATCGCGGCGGCGCTTGGTGAGCTTGATGTTCACGTCCTCCTCCACGATCCGCACGTCCACCGACGTTTCCTTGCTCCGCCGCTGGATGTACGTGCTCCGGATCGGCTGCCGCTGCACGGCTGCCGGCGGCGGCGGCGGTGCCACCTCGCCCTCCGAGCTCTCCGCCTCACCACCGGTGGCCACGACCACCACAGCCGGCGCCGCGTCCACCACGTCCCCCTGCAGCTCCCTCCTTCGCCGCTTCTTCTCCACCAGCAGCGTCAGCTCCTCCACCGTCCTCCCCAGCTCCTGGATGTACTCAATCGCGTCCGAGATCACCGTCGCCCTATCAGGCTGCGTCAGTGCCAAACAGCAAGAATCGTGAATTAATGTAAATTGAGGTCGATGAACAGAAGAGATGTTTCGTCAAGAAATTTGTTCCGATATCAATCAAATAGAAATACTCCAGTACGCTGTACCTTTGTAACGTTGGGTATGAGGTGCATGAGGGCGGTGTACTTCTCGGTGAGGCGCTGCCGGCGCTGCTTCTCCTTCTTCTCGACGCCGTTGGCCAGCCCAGCATGGAAACCACCGCCCAGCGCCCTGCCCCGTTTCCTGCCGCCGGTGGCCCGTGGCGGCGGGGAGGTCTCAACAAAGGGCCCGCCGGGCATGTAGGCAGCAGCCGAGTCGTCGTCGGCGGCGGCCCCGAACACGAGGGCGCCGGTCCTCGTCCCGCGGAGGTACGGCTCGGCGGTGGTGTAGTGGCCGCCGCCGCCGCCGTTGCAGTAGTCGCGCAGCATGTTCATGGTGTGCTGGTGGTGCCCGGGGGGCGGCAGCGGCTCGTACTGCAGCGCCGGCGGCTGGTGAGGATCGGCGCCGCCGACGCCGAGGAAGTAGTCGATGGTGGACTGCGGCGTTACGGAATTATTGACCGCCGCCGCGGCGTCGAGGGAGTGGAGCAGGTGGAAGCTCAGCTCTGCTGGGATGTTGCTCGCGACGCCGGAGACGGCGAGGTGCGGCTGGCCGGCGGCGTCCAGGTCCGGGGTTTCGTGCGCCATCAGGAGCTCGCACTGCGGGTGATACATCGCTCGTCCTGCTGCTTAATTGCACGCTGAACTGAACACACAAACAAAAATAGATCAGTACATGTACATCAAGTTCCAACAATAATGATTCAAGAAATGGGGAGAAACTAAACAGTTTAGGAAGTGCAGTGATTGATCTGTGAGCAAATAAAAGGGATGAGTAGTACTGGCCGAGATGGAATATAATGCATCATGAGTTCAGTACATGCATGTGGTTGCAGCCTTGCCCTAGCTAGAAAAGGTCTTGCATATTATACCGAACGAACAGAAAGCAAATGAAAGCTGCAGATGGGCTGGGGAAGAACAACTTCCATCATAAATTCATCTGACTGATGATGGGGGGAAATTGGATTGTAGGGAAAGGAATTAAGGAGATTGAGTTATATAGCAAGTAACCAAAAACAAAGCAACAGGTACAATATATAATAGCTAGCTAGCCCAAAGAACAAATGAACAGGCAAGACGCGCATTAACAGGATACCAAACCTTTTTCTTCAGAAAAGAGATAGCAACCAGCACTGCAGCAGTGCAAGATTAAACTAAGTAAGCTGGCGAGGTTGGTTATAGCTCCTGCCGATATATATGAAGTGGAGGGGTAGAGAGAAGAAGAGGGAGGCAACCTGATATTGGGTAGGAGAAAGCAGCTGTTGGTTCCCTCCTTGTGGATCGGCAGAGCGACAGCGACATCGCCGGGGCTGCCTTTCAGAAGGAAGAGCCGGTTTGTTACTGAGATTCCTCCCCGGAGGGCCCCACTTGGCGAACCAAAAATCTGCCATACACCGCACACACTGACAATTCTAGTGGTACACGCTCATGCAGGATTCAGAAAGGTGTCCTCGCATTGGCCATGTATGTACCCACACCGACATGCAACGATTTGCATGGTTTCCTTGCGTATGTACACCACTGCTTGCCTACCAAGGGAGGAGACCATGAGAGATTATAGCTAGCTGCAGATCGATATGACTACGCAAAAAGGGCATCATCACTAAGCTTAATTGGACCAGTGTCTTGTATTTTAGCCCCTGCGAATTGGTTGATGTTTAGGTGCAGGTGTTAGTGTTGTCTGTAGTTGAGTGCAACATGTTGAGCTGCATACTGTGTTGTGTGTGTGTGTGTGTGTGTGTGTGTGTGTGTGTGTGTGTGTGTGTGTGTTTGTGTGTGTGTGTGTGTGTGTGTGTGTGTGTGTGTGTGTGTGTGTGTGTGTGTGTGTGTGTTCACGTACCAAGTAGCCAAACGTAGCTCGCTATTTCCAAGGAGATTTTCTTTAGATAAAAGAAAAAAAGTTAAGGCTCTTTTTGCACCATGAATGATGCATACAACGACCATCACTTACCACCATTATATTGCATAATATATACTACTAGATAATGTAAAATCATAAAGTTTATAGATGGAATAAAACAAAAATAAAACGTGGTCAGGCATGTAACATCAAACATAGCCGTGAAACCAACTGCAGAGAACTCCATGGCCACCCCCACCACCTCCATGACATGGCCATATGGCTATGGCATGCCTTCGTGATATCTTCTCGCTATGTCTTGTCTTGCAACAATCTCTACAAGCTTAACCAGTATGTGCCGACCTCTAAATAAAATTTGCACATGTACATAACAAAGATGTTACAGAGATCGTTTCGACATAACCATTAGCTCCTCTAAAGAGGGCACAACTAACTTCACAAAAGCCTTTCTTCTGTTTAATTCCTGTATTTGATGAGCCAATCATCCACACGACAATCCATGTTTCTAGGAACATCTGGACCAACGGCAATTTTGATGTGCAAGTGAGATATGCAAGAGTAGGCACACAAGTGTTAAGAAGTCATGGTTGTGAAACTGCCTATATGCCACTAACAATTTTTGCCAGGCTTGCAAAGTCTAAGATGCATGCATATTCTAACAGTTGAAATTAAATCTGTTGGTTTTCAGATCGCACAGAAGCTATAGCTATATAGTTTCATATCCACAACCAAATAAAAACAAAAACTTTTAGTAGTGAGGCGGCTGGCGTGTATACATTTCCCGGCCCTAACTGACAATACGTCCAAGGATCTCCCTTTTCCTACGAACCTGATCCGAGTAATCATTCATCGGTGCGCTGTACTGGAGAGAGAGAGAGAGAGAGAGAGAGAGAGAGAGAGAGAGAGGAAAACTGTAAGAGCATCATGCATGCGATGTTAACCGGGCACGCGAGCTGTTAGAGCATCTCCAGCAATGGTACCTAAAACACACCCCCTACTTCTCTATTTAAGGTGCTACCTATTTTCATACTACCTATATTTCGTGGTTTGCTCCAGCAGTACTACCTAAAATAGGCTACCTAAACTCATCCCAGCACAGAATGACATGTGGGTCCCTATCACAGAAAAAAGTAGGGAGAGTGGAGTAGGGGGCCAACAGAAGTAGGGGGTTTGGGGGAGAAAGTAGGGGGGCAACAGAAGTAGGGGGTGTAGTAGGGGGCCTGCTGGAGTTGATTTTTTAGACTCCACTACCTAAATCTGGAGTAGGGGGTCAAGTAGGGGGTCCTGCTGGAGATGCTCTTAGACCGGTGCCCTCGGAGGTTGGCTCACGCCTTTTTCCATCTTCTCACCTCATCAGCGCCCGTACGATCGAGCCCCATCCATGCATCCTACAAGAGACGTCACATTTAATTTACTCTGGTACAGATTAAGCTAATTACCATTACCATGATGTAAAATGAGGCGGCAGGTATAGTAGAGCAAATTAACAAATATATATCATCACATAAATTATTGTACCGATCGATCCATTGCATCACCAAATATTCCCGGACCAATGCAACACCGGGCGCTTGCTTTTTTGACCAATTCATGCATGCTTCTTCTCTATAGGTGAGATGTGGTCGATGCTCACCAGGCTAGCTTTTGCCTCGTCCTCCATCCAACGTAGTACTACTAGCCTGAGGATAAGGGCATTGCCTCACCATTTCTGATCGATCAACGCCGTCTATCATTGCAGACAATGCAGATTTTGCAGACCCTCTTGTGAGCTTTACGCTAGAGATTTCCGGCCCTTGCATTGTCCTTCCGAGAATATTGCTACTGCTACACATGCAGGCTACAAATATCCTGAGCAATATATACGCCTAATAATGGGCTGTGATCCGGCCCCAACCCCACTCCAATCCTATGGTGATTAATTATTGCACCCAGCCCGATCCTAGCACCTACTGATTTGTTTCAGCTCAGTTCAATCCAATCCTACATGTCGCACCATCCTAATCCAGCCCCATCCCTTTTTGAATCCTCGGGCCGGATCCTAAATGCAATCCGAGGGCTCTCACAAGCAAGCACATGTACAGTAAATGCAATGAGTACAAGGCCTTGCTTAACCAAATCACGAGCACGGCCAGTAGCACTGATATGTTAATTTAATTTAAAAAGATGAGAAATAATAAAAAATAACATGTAGCCGGATCCAAGTTTCTCCATCCATATGCTACATATGTCCGTGCAAATTGATTTAATTCAAGAAAATAAGAAATAATGTCATGCAAATATGTATTGTCCTTCTCTGAATGACATAAGTTACAATTTCTCAGTAACAATGCCATTGTAAGACTGCTAGCTGCATCTCGTAGAACTACCAGTTTTCTTCCGAAACAATTTGATCCCTGCACCTGAAACACAGCAACACTGAAAATCTTATTTCAAAATCTAAAATGCAAGAAACATGTAAAGCATGAACAGAAGTACTCATGCCTATCTTTGTACTAAGAAGACTATTGCCTATCTTTGTATTGACACCACCTAGAATCAATTCTATAAACTTTATTGACCATCCTGTTGTTCTGTATGGGTTATTGGCATTAACGTCTCACGTTCTCATGACGAAGAAAGATTAAAATTAAAGATCAGATAGCAACAGTTTGCGATTTTGTTATGTTTACCTTCTAGAGCAGCAAGGGAAGTGTATGAGTGAACTGTTAGTTTTTTCCTCTGTGAAAACAAAGATTCATTCACTATGGTCATTTGTTCAATGTATGAGTGAACTGTTAGTTTGGGCAGAAGTACCAGTAATGTTGTACCAATATAAAATGAAACCTACTAGTACTAAAAATGGAATCCACTTAGTCATATATTAATGCAGTGGCTGATTAGACCATAATCTAATACCAAAATAATATGCAGTGAAGCATGGCTGATTCAAAGAAGTCAATTTCATATTTAGTGGCTGATCAACACATGAGCGAATAACTAGTATTCAGGAACACACTGTAAAGTTGTAGATCAATTTCAGAATATGCAGTTGTACAGCTACAGATCAATTTCAACATTTATAGTGAACCAACAGCTAGAGCACTAACCTATCAATCATCTACTTCTTCATCTAATTCAAACATATGATGTCCAGTCATTGGTTGACCTGCATTGAACAAGACAAACATATTAAACCACTGTTATAAACAAAACCGGCTTATCAATACGTATATTAATTAAATATGACAATTACCTTCTTCTGCCTCATTAAATCCAATCAACCAAACTTTTGCACAGACTAACGTTTCAAGAGTTTCTGGAGAGAGAGATGTCCTATTTTTGCCAAGTATTCTTTTAGCAGCACTAAAAGCAGATTCTAAGGACACTGTGCTAACAGGAATACACAAGAAGTCTCTGGCCATCAAAGACAAGATAGTATAGGCATCTGAGTTTTTCTTCCACCATGCTAGAACATTAAAGTTCTCTGTCAGTCTCACAACTACTCTAGGATCATCCAAATAAATATTCAATTCAGATCTTTCTGAGCGAGTACTCGAGTTTTATGATGAAAATTGAGCAAATGCAAGCTCTACACGCCGTTTGCCACGAAGTCTAGAAGAACTTGAATCGCCTTGACATAAAACTTCCTCTTCATATGAAATCAAGATAGGACCGGCGTTGTTCCTCACAATCCTCTCATACTCTAGATAATATTTCTTCAAGTATTGTCTAAGCTCTCTTATCTTCGCTTCTGCTTCTATATTCTCAACAGTCAAGTAAAATAACCTAACAAAATCAGCTTTCATTGATGGGTCCAGGACAGCAGCTATGAGAAGTACCATACTAGGCGCAGCCCAGTATTTCTAAAACTTGGTATACATAGCTTCAGCCAACTCATTGAGCAGTTCATTGGTATTCCATGTCTCATCAAGCAATACATCTTGAACTGCCATCAACATCTTCAGAAAGTGGTGGGCTGTTGGATGCCTATCCGTAGAAAATGCTTTTGTAGCCTCACTAAACTGTTCTAGGAATTCATGAAGCGATTCAGCTTTCTGCCAGTCTTGTTCATTAGGAACATCTTGATATTGCTCTACTGCGAATCTGTTGAGAGCTACTTTATATTTCAGAGCTTCATTCAACGTGTCATATGTAGCATTCCAGCGGTGGGGAACATCTAGAACCAGCCTTGACTTGCCTTTGAGACCTAATGCCTGAACGATTGAGTTGAATGTTTGCAGACGAGAAGGTGTAGATGTGACAACCTTGATAATGTCTCTTACCCTTTCGACTGGTATGACTTGCAATCCAGCTTGGACCATTATACTGAGCACATGAGCGGCACATATGACATGTTCACCCTTAAAGAACATCTGAGCACATAGAGCAGCACGCAAGTCTCTAATCGCTCTATTGTTCACGCTTGCATTATCTAGAGTCACTGTGAACACACGATCAACTAAATCCCACTCCGTCAAGGAAGCCGTGATACCATCTTGCACAGCAAATGAGTTATGGGGGAAAGAGATCTGCTTGAATGCAATAATCTTCTGATGGAGCTCAAACTCTTCATCAATGTAATGAGCTGTAACTCTAAGATACCCAAGATTTTGGTTAGACGACCACAAATCAGTAGTTAAACTGACATGAGACTTCAACTTTGTCATCTTTTGATGTAGCTGTAATTTCTCTTCTTCATACAACATGAGACAATCTGCACGAACAGTTTGTCGACCCACCACATTGAATGAAGGCTGACAATAATTTATCATCTCTTTCCAAGCAGGATCATCTGCTTTTCGAAATTCTACCTTAGCACGAAGGAAGTACTTTGCAATTAGACCTCTGAATACAACAGGATCAAATACAGAATTATCTCTATCAGACTTGTTCTTCAAAGTTGCTAAGAATCTGTCCCTGTCCTCCTGAGGGATATGATGACAATAATATCCAAATGCCTATTGAAGTGAGTTGTACCTTTCCCTGACACAGAAGACAACTGGAGCTTGCAATACTTGCAGACAGCCTTCTCAATTCCATCAACGATTTCCGAGTCAACATAAGCCCAAACTTTAGCCCTCTTTTTCCCTAACCGACCTGACTAATCAGTGGAGATAGCATCAAGACTATCCTCAACTTCTGCTCCTATTACTGATGAAACCCTCTCCATAATATCAAACACCCAGACTAATCAATTAGAGTCCCCTAAACCAATGAATGACAATCAATTAGATAGGATACTAAAGTAAGACGCAAAGAAGCTGAATTTCACAAAAAAAAATATAAGCCTAATTTGTTTCCATGATAATAGTACAGCTGATTGCAAAATGTTTGTAAATTTATTTTCATGATTATTGTAGAGCTCACTGCAAACTAATGAGATTTTTTGTTCTAAAACATCCAAAAATGTATGGGTCAGGACAATGACAATGTAAGGAACAACGTTAAAAATACAGCCTGTGACAGTTTCATCTACTGGTGAACTGATATGCGCCTAGTATTTGCATAAAACTCAGTATATACCAACATGTTCAGGCTGAATTGATAGTAAAATCACTGCCCAAGTCCAAGAAAGTAATCAGGCCTTTTACCTGCTGTACACATGTGTCAACCTGCACACACAAAAGCAGTACCAAATCAGCACTTGGAAACCCCCACGTAGCACCAAATGAGCACTTGGAATAGGAAATCTAGCTTCAGCAGAAACATTGAAGGAAGCGGAGGTGGGTACCTGCTTGATGAAAAAGCACTAAATATGAATAATCTCAAACAGACACTGCTATATGACACAAAGTATATGGCAGAAAAAGGATCCAAAGCAGCAACCACAAAATCTGAATAGGCATGCTATATTATTATTGCACCAGCTCCCAGCCTGGAGTCCCATGAAGATAAAAATAAAAGAAAGAATACACAAAATTGGAGGATTTTTCTAATTGTTTCCCAGGACTGACGAACCCAAAATCGAAAAGGGCACTATGGAAACCTAAACCAATATAGTTAATCCACTCTAGATTGCAGGATAGAAAAGCATAGCCACTATAATTTTTATGTTTGTATATCAAAGATTCACTCATCCACATGCACCGAGCAATTGAGATAAACCAATATCAACAATTTTCTTTCTGAATCATACCATTCACCACGAGCAAAAATGAAAATTTTCTATTTTGAAATGTTGGCACCAGTTTACTCATATTATTTTAGCATCAAGCAGTCAGATTTGCATCTAGTCTAAAATCTAGAAATAACTAAAGCATGGGAAGCCATAGGGGTAGAGAAGCAGCCGAGCCGACTTGTTCAGTGGCCAAGAAGTCACCTCACCTCCGTGCGGGCTCTCTGGTTGGCTAGAGACTTCTTCTTCTTGCTATTGGAGGACGAGGAGGGCTTCTTCTTTTTGGACGGCGTGGGCGCGGAGACCTTAGAGGGCTTGGTGGCGGAGAGGTGCGCTGTGTGCCGGAGGACGGATCCTGGCAATGGATGGAGATGCGATGGGGCTCGAGTAATCGCTACTGCCGCCGCCCTCAATCTCCGCCGCCGCCGCATCTCAGCTCCCAAGGACCCACCCGGCCGCCCTGCCCCTCGACTATGACTCTACGAGAGAGATGCAAAGGGCAGAATCCGTTTCTAGGATCCTCGGGCCGACCCTCTTCCAATGATCCTTCCACCGACTCGGGCCATGTGTACAGCCCAGCCCTTTTATGGGCCAATCCAATCCAACTCGACCCTCTTGTATACATGGCCTATAAACGATCCATAGAAGTAGGCCTATGAGTTGGGGGGCCCTTTCGGCCCTTGGGCTTAGACGATCCATTCCCAGGTCTAGCAATATATGGCTTCCACTCCATTACTTCTTTTTTTTCATATCAAAGAAGCATATTGGCGAGCACTGTCGATTTGGCAACACAAATGCATGGTTTTGCCGCGGTTTCAATCATCTCCGACGACCAACGGCTGTGATTTTGGAGTCAAGAAGGAAAAGAAGAAGAACAAAAAAAAATACTAGCTAGTACTAAAGTATTATTTGGGGTGAGGCAAGCTATGATGGTATGATCGCATCACCTCTCTGCAAGAAAGGCTGCATCATGCATGGCCGTTGGAATAAGGCCCGTTTGATTTGGATGTTAAAGTTTAACAAACACTGTAGCACTTTCGTCTTATTTGACAAAAAAGTTTCCAATCTTGAACAAATTAGGCTTAATAGATTCGTCTCGTAAATTACTCCTAATCTGTGCCGACATGCATGCAATTAGTCTACATTTAGTACTTCATGCATTTGAGGGAACATTGATGTGATGGGAGTTAATTTTAACTCCTCCAAACCAAACGGGGCCTAAGTCAGGAAAGGCTAGTGGTAGTGGGGTTTGAGTTTGACCTCTGATCACACCCAGTGAGATCAAAGAAAAGGACCATCTTGCATCAGTCTTCAGCCATAGCTTAGCCGGACCGGCCGGCAACATGGTTAGTTGAAAATTGAAATTCCGAAGAGATTTTGAATGTTTTGTGAACGTGTAGAGACTGCTGCTGTTGCCCATCAACCGCTCGTGCCGGTCCTCGCTGACATGATTACACGACGGATTTCCTGGAGCTGGAATCCAGAGTTGCCTTGCCCAGTTAAGTTGGGTCTAGGCCCGGCTCTAGGGGGAGAGCAAACAGTACGACCACCGGGGGCAGGGAGCTAGGGGCCCAGGACCATATAGATAATTAGTAGATATATTTAGCAATTGATATAAGCCTTTAAAGGCCCAACAAAATCAGCCCAAGACGATGAGTCCACGACCCTTGCTATTCTCGCCATCGCCATTGCGCAGCCTGCACAAGATCAGCTAATGGCAGTTGGACAGTGGCTGGCCGAGAGGGAAAAAAATGATGCCCAAGGATCTGCACAGTGGTTTTAACGTGCTGTTCCTGCTGGTTTCCTGGCTCATTTGGAAAGAGAGGAACAGTCGAGTATTCGAAAGGTTTGCAACAATGCCAGCTTGGCTTCTGCCAAAGATCTTCGAGGAAGGCAATGCATGGGTAGCACTTAGCAGCAGGGTTCAGGCGAATTGCCCCTTTGGTAGCTTCCTGGTCGCACAAACAGTTTCTGTAACAACACGCTTTTAAGATTTCTGCTTTTCCAATTCCTTTCCAGTTCATCATTAAGTGTTGTAAGCCGTGGCTTGCGCTATGTAACCGTATTGCTACCCTCTTAATGAAAAACAGGTTCATTTGAGTGCGGTCACGGAAAAAAAAACTAATGAACTGAACATAGAGGGACAAAGGACACCAAAAAAAATCTTAAACAAATCGAAGGCAACAACCTCCAATGCTCTACTTGCCAAATGGATAGTCCATCTTGTGTCCTCATGCTGCAGTAGCCCCGAGAACCGCAGCCAATGGGCTCCCCTTAGGTACCCTGCATAAAAGAAGTATATTTTTTTTTTCTAAAAAACAAGATCATTGCGAGTACACCAAATTACCTATAACAGAGCTACAACCCCCACAAAGATCAAATATCTTTCTTTTTTTTCAATGCCCTTTAACCAATTGCCAAGCATATGAGATATGGATCTAGGTGATGTTAACCCAGTAGCTATATGAACAATTGTCCAAATAGACTTAGCATGTTGGCAGTAAAAAAAATGTGATTAATTACAATCACAAAAAAAAAACAATTTTGGCCTCCTGACCAATTTTTCTGGCTAAATTATCCTTCGTTAAAATCACTCCCCGTCGAGAATACCAAAGAAATATTTTTATCATAAGGTAAAAAAGACAATTCCTCGAGTAGTTTGGCCCAAATTGAGCAGTAGCTAATCTACTTGCTAGCTAAAAATCAATTAGACAGATGTAAAACATCCCACGATATAGAATATTATACGACAAATGTCACGATGGTTCCAGAAAAAAAAAGATAAACTAGGCTATGGCCATACACATGCCACAAGCCAAAAGTCACGTGATACGGTGATAGTAATATTATTTAGAATACATTGCAATAACAGCTACGCTCAAGCCTTGATTTGTTAAGATAAAAAAAGAGCCTTGATTCCGTTTTAAATCTCAATCGGCACCAAGCTAGCGATTTCTTCCTTGGGCATTCAGTCGCCGTGGTTAATGATGGTCGCTCTTCTTCCTCCCGGTGTCCAGGTCCTCCGCTGTAACACCTTAGGTGTTAAGCACTTAATACAACTTTAATCATGATCATCATCATACATAATCACCAAGCATTAATGCATAAAGAGCATTTCATGTTTCAATTTAAGCATATCCATGTTGTGTATGTCATGTTTTATTTATTGCATGAAATGTTATCTAGATAATGATTAAGGTTTTCTTTTGGTGAGTTAATAAATGGATTTTTTTCATGAATAAAATTGGTCCAACTTGTGTTCCTTTGATTGGTGTGAAGTTTGCTCTATGTAACTGTAGAATTGGTTGATTTGTTTGATCATAGTTTAGTCCCTAATTAATTCACCAAAAATGTCAAGTTTTTGAATTTACAAAATCCTAAATTCAAATGCCCTTTTCTTTCCCAAATTTGAAATTTCAAAATCTAAGCAGAATCTGAAGGAGGTCCAAAAAGCAAAGTTGGAGATTAGCTCAAGAGGAACAACTTTTATTTTTGGAGATTTTCAAGTTGCTATGCAAATTTGGGAGAAATTGGAGGAAAAAGAGAAAGAGGGTCACTGCTACAGTGCCACCGGTGTGCCGCTCCTCTGTCTCCCTGCCGCGTCACCGCCGTGCGCGGTTTGGCCGCGTCTTCACGGATTTTCCCGCGCGGACGCCTGCGTGGCGAGCTGGCGAAGGCGCTGGTGAAGCCGTGGTGTCGCCCTTGCCTTTATAAGATGAGTACCGGCCGCCGTCTCTCTTTTCTCTCTCAGTTCCGTTGCCGGTCACCTCCCGTCGAAATTCGTCGTCGTTGAGCCATCCCCGCCCAATTGCTTGTGCAGATAGCTCCGCCTTCTCCTTGCGAGCTGTTTGAGCCCGGTAGCAGCAGTTCTCGCCGCCGGAATCGTCTGCACGCGCCGTTCTCGCCGCGGTCGTCCGCCATCGCCAACGTGAGGCTCCTCGCCGTGGTCAGCTCTCTGCGATGCACCTCTCTCTCTCTCTCTCTTCTTTTGCACTGCGTTCTTCATGGTGAGATCTTCCGTGCACTCCTGAACCCTATCTTGGCCAGCCAACCGCCGGAGCACCGTGTCCAGCGCCGCGCCACCGTGTTCTGTGCCGCCAGTGTCGTTGTCCGCGTGGCCACGCCTCCTTGGGCCATCGCGAGGCAATCCGCGGCTACCAGTAGGTGCGCACGGACCCGACCTTGCTCTAGCACTGACTCTCGTCGCCGGTAGTCGTCCCAGCCGGCCGAAATCTGCCGGCTCTGTCCTCTGTTATTCATTCGCGACCTACTGTAGTGCGCTGCCTCTGCGATGCACTCACGCTTCAAATAGAAGCTTTTGTAGGGGGCTAAGTGCACAGATCGTGACTCATATGAATAGTGCGCTACAGGGTTTTCCTTTTTCTTTTTGTGTTTTCAGCTGAAATTTGTGAATTTCATAACTAATTATTGGTGCATGATAAATTCATGAAATTTTATGTGTAGCTTTGTTATGAGATGTTCTACCATGGAAAAATATGGTTTGGTCATTTTCAATAATTTTGATATGATTTAAAATTACATCTTTTAATTAATAAATACAACTTCTATGATTTTTGTAGGCCAAAATAAATATCCAAAAATTATTAAATTTGTTTTTCCACTGTTTTATGATATAATCAACCTCCACAAAAAGTTTTGTACTGTTTTGATAATTTTTAATTATCCACTTAATTATAAGCCTTTAATTAATTAACTAATAAAAGTTAAAGCAATTAGGATAATTCTTATATGATTTGAGTAAACTTTTGGATTGATTGTAGACCTTGGAACACATCCACCTTTGATGTTCTTTGGTAACTCAATTCCTTATTGATTGTGCTTATAATCAACTTGATAATTACAATAATTAAAAGTACTTTATATCAATTACTTGCAATTGTACCGTGAAGGAAAGTTGTACTCAAGTTTGTTAATCTTGTTTGAGTTCATCCATGCACCTGCATACATCTTTCATACATCATTTTTTATTTACATATCATCATGTCAAGCATGCATCTTTTATCACGTGTAGTGACCGAAGGCGAGGAAGTGACCGTTGATCAAGTTCCAGAGGAAGAGAATCCACCTGTAGAGGTTGGTTTCGATATTTGTGGCTCATCGGGAGAACCTAACACCTCTACTAACCAAGGCAAGCCCCGGAGCATACAACCCATCCTTGTTGTTTATAAATGCTTTTATAATTTAAGTCCTATAAGGGTTGAATTGGAAACCGTTGCTACATGATTACCTTGATATTCCAATACATTTCCTTGTCACCTTCGAACTATTGTAGGCTAGTTGATGCTTAGCCTTGCTTAGTTGTTAAGGGCCGCGTGATGAGTTCATCATTCACAATGGTTCTTTGCTCAGGAATTGTCCTGAGGGATGATGGCTTCATCATTCGAGATGGTACCTATTTTAGGTACAAGTAATGAAATATGAATAGATGAAAATGGAGACCGGATGGGACATGGAATATGTCTCTGGTAGTTAAGCCAACAGGGTTGCCTGGTCATGCTTGTTCAGTCTGTGTCAATTAAGGACCGTTCGTTGTAGGCCTATTGTGACCGAGACTTTGCAGTACTGACCACATACTCCGGTAAGCCTAATATCTCGGCTATTCCATTATGGGAAAGGACAACCGCGCACTGGGAGTGGAGAGATGGGGAGAGTAGCGTGTACCCACCCTACTAGAATAGGGTAGGGCGGTGGAGTACTGTACTCTCGGGTGGCGCGAACCCGTTCCTGTTTTGGAGGATTCGAGTGAATGTTGATATATGTAGGTCTAGGACCTGCATATATCGTATGGTTAGGAATCCTCAGCTGGGTTTAATCGGTTCAAATCGTCGTTGCTCCTCGGTTAAGGAGACTCGATCCTCCGACCATTCATCATAGTTAGTCAATGGAACTTGTTACTGATGATCACATGATGAGATTATTTATAAAGTGTTTGATTTAGATCAGGTGCAAATTGGATACTGATAACGACATAATGTTGAGCTAAAATGTTGAAAGTAAGGATCCACTCTAGTAAGCCTTTCCGTAAATGTTAATCTTGATTCTTGCTAAGACCTTACCTTGAGTCCCTCGAGCTTGCATACCCTTGTAGTCTTTTCCTTTCATCGGGGAAGTCTTGCGGAGTACAATTCAGTACTCAGGGTTTGTTAACCCCTGTTGCAGGTGAACCCCAACAGCAGATAAACTTTTGCCCATGTTATATGTCGGTTCTGGAAGATAATGGCCAGCGGTAGATGTGTTGGGCAGGATGATACCTTTATGTAATGAATAAGGTTGTGTTAGTCATGCTAGCCTACCTTGTTTGAAAGCAAAAACTTATGGTTTGTAATACTTAAATAAATGGTTTGTAAACATATGGTTTGTAATACTTCCATTCTTTAGCTCTGATATAATATATTTGTATCAACTATTGTAATACTGCAATGTCTTCTGTAATGATCCTAATCGGATGTGAAAAGTGGATGATTCGGGGTTTCCCGAGAACACCCGACAGACTATCGGGATTGTGTGGTCTATGTGTGCACTAGTTAGAGGTCTGTGAAATAATGACAGGCACATGTGAGCCATATAATTATGGTGGTTCTGCCACATCCGCGGACACGTTCATGACACCGTTTGCATCGATATCGAAGGTGACCTGTAAACGAGATACGGCCTTGGGTGCCGGGGGACGCCGGTGAGCGCGAACTTGCCGAGCAGGTTGTTGTCCCTGGTGTCTGCGCTCTCGCCCTCGTACACCGGAAAGCACACCACGGTCTGGTTGTCGTAGAGGGTGGTGAAGGGCTTGGCCATCTTGGTCGGGATGGCAGTGTTCCTCGGGATAACCACGCTCATTGTACAGTTATCTTGAATCTCAACCCCAAGCGAGAGTGGCCTGACGTCGCGCAGAAGCATATCCACCAACCTCCCATCGTCGGTTTCGCTGCCGAGAATGGAGGCCTGGATGGCGGCGCCGTACGCAACAGCTTCATCAGGGTTGATGGTCTGGCAAAGCTGCTTCCCGCAAAGAACTCCCGGAGCATGTTCTGCACCTTGGGGATACGGGTGGAACCGCCCACCAGGACGACGTCGTGGACGCTGCTCTTGTCCATCTTGGCATCGCACAAGCACTTGTCCAGAGCCTTCATGCACTTGCTGAAAAGATCCTTGTTGAGCTCCTCGAATCGAGATCTGGTGATTGTGGCGCAGAAGTCAATGCCGTCATGGAGCGAGTCGACCTCAATGGTGGTTTGTGCGGTGGAAGAAAGCATCCTCTTTGCTCTCTCGCAGGCAGTCCTCAGCCGCCGGAGCGCCTTCTGGTTGCTATGGATGTCAGTCTTCCCGTGTTTCCGTGTGAACTCACGTAGAGAGTATTTCACCATCTCACTGTCGAAGTCCGCGCCACCAAGGTGAGTGTCACCAGCGATGGCCACCACCTCGAAGAGACCCTTATCCTTGTTGGTTACTGGATCAATGTTGAGGAGGGAGACCTCAAGGGTGCCACCACCAAGATCAAAGACGAGCACCGTCCTTACTCCTTCGTTTGTTGCTGAGTGGCATCTTCTCAAGACCATATGCGAGAGCTGCAGCTGTCGGCTCATTGATGATGCGCATGACATTTAGGCCGGCGATGGTGCCGGCGTCAATGGTAGCCTGGCGCTGGGAGTTGTTGAAGTAGACAGGCACGGTGATGACAGCGTTCTTGATCGTTTTACCGAGATATACCTCGGCTGTCTGTCTCATCTTGGCCAGCACCATGGAGGCCTCAGGCCTGAACTGCCTCTCCTTGCCTTTATGCTGCACCACGATCAGTGGCCGTTCGTCACGGCCTGCGACGACTTTGAAAGGCCACAACTTGGCGTCTTCTTGTACAGATTCGTCCTTGAATCGGCGGCCGATCAGTCGCTTCACTTCTGTGGAAATTTAGTCGTGTGTTAGTCAACAGAGTGAAGCATAAATAGCATAGCAGCAGTACTTTGATATATCTGCATCTCTGTACTATGCGTTCCAAAAATTTCTTGCAAAGTATGAGTAATAAAGGATCGATTTGCTCTATATATATGCGCCAGATATTAGGTTTCGTCCTACTTATACACTGTAATTTTCTTTGATTTTACTGTGAATTTCCAGACCTCGTTTCAAGGTTGCGGAGGAGTTGTGCGGTTCTGACCAGGGGCCAGATGGACCGACGCACTGTAAACACACACTCACCAACACCAAACTCAGTTATAAAAAAAACACCAAACTCTAGTTCAAAAGAATGCCGAGACCTTATATCAGCCTTTTTAGATCTTGTGGTCCATGAATTTTACATAACGTCAATTGTGATGCATTATGCAAGAATTCACTGAGTTGTTTTGAAAGAAAGGTATGTGCACATCATGACTTCATGAGGAATCTAGTAATAGTGATTAACTGATTATACCGAAACTAAACAGCCGTGTAGGAGCGGTAACAAGTCTATATATAGTTCCTATCTCCTAACAGAGCAGCATTGCACGCAACCTAGCTACTTAGGCACAGCTGATAGATCTGTGACGCAAATCAGTGAGGATAGAAGAAAATAACAAGTCTATATAAGCGAGCGTAGAAACAGCTCGTGTGTAGTAGTTCCTTCTCACCGAAGATGGTGTTGGTGGGGTTCAAGGCGGCCTGGTTCACCGCCGCCTCGCCGACGAGCCTCTCGGCTTTGGTGAACGCGACGCAAGACGGCGTGAGGCGATTGCCCTGGTCATTGGCGATGACCTCGCCGCGGTCGTGACGCCACACAGCCACGCACGAGTAGGTCGTTCCCAGGTCGATGCCGATCGCCGGTCCGTCGCCCTTCGAGGCCGTCATCTCAACAGTCCGACTGTCGGAGGCGAGCAAAGTAGAAACTATACTAGGAATATATCGGATGTCTTCACAGAGACAAGGACTCGAAATTTTATATGCTAGGCCAGTTTCAGTGGGTTTCATGGCTTAGTAACACATTTATATTTTAAAAACAGTACAGAAGAGTTTCATCCCCTATAAAACTCTCTCTACTCCTATGAAACTTTCATCATCTCTCTTCATCAATACAGTGCCATGTCAGCGTATTTAATGCCCATAAACTCTATAAAACTCTCATTGAGACTGACCTTAACGCACGGGGTGTGCGTATATATGCGGAATAAATTGATGCCGCTTCGGTAGTCGTGCATGCCAGGCAGCTGTTCTCTCCACGATGCCAGGGCTTTTTCTTTAAAAGCCACATATAATACTCCTTGGAGTATCATGGAGACTTTTTTCTTAGGTCTTGTTTAGTTTCCACTCTAAAATTTTATACCCTATCACATCAGATATTTTGACACATACATGGAGTATTAAATATAGACTAAAAAATAATTAATTACACACATTACGTGTAATTTGCGAGATAAATCTTTTAAGCCTAATTAGTCCATGATTTGACAACAAAAGTGCTACAGTAACCCCATATGCTAATGACGGATTAATTAGGCTTAATAAATTCGTCTCGTGGTTTACTGATGGATTCTGTAATTTGTTTTTTTTATTAGTATCCGAACACCCCATGCGATACCCCTATGTGACATCTGATCTAACACCCCAAAACTTTACACCATGGAACTAAGCAAGACCTTAGAGTCAATCTCTAAGAAGAGTCCCAATCCAAAAACTATCGGGCTTGCTAGTGCCCTAACGTCCGGACAGACGGGGCATCCGGACGCCTGCACATGGGCAGACCGTTTTCAGCACCGTTTTGCGCGCCACGCGGGGCCTACGTCACCCTAAATGTTACTAGCATTGAGGAGACAGGGAGGGGGCGGCGGATGCTTAGCCCGGCGCCGAGAGGAGGAGATACCGAGGCGAGGCAACAGAAAGCGAGGAGGAAAATGCAACATCTGACCTACTTTTGAAACATCTAGATGCAATATTTGCAACATACGTCTAAAGGCAGATGAAACACTTGAAACATGCATTTAAAACACTTGCAAAAACACCTGAAATACACAAAAATCATTGTAAAATATACGCAATATCCAGATAAAATACTTGCAACATATGTGTGAAACATATGCAACGTCCAAATAAACACACGTGCAACATACAACAACAACAACAACAATAACAACATAGTCTTTTGTCCCAAGCAAGTTGGGGTAGGCTAGAGATGAAACCTAAAAGAGACGAGAAACAGGGAGACACATAAAGGGACATAAAGGGCACAAGACAAAAAGAGGTCACGGTTCAGGCACGTTGATTACCAATCTCCAAGCGCTCCTGTCCATAGCTAAATCCTTAGAGATATTCCACTCCTTAAGATCTCTTAACGGACTCGTCCCAAGTTAGTTTAGGTCGACCTCTACCGCTCTTTATATTATCGGCCCGCTTTAGAACTCCACTACGCACCGATGCCTCAGGAGGCCTCCGTTGGACATGTCCAAACCATCTCAACTGATGTTGAATCAATTTATCCTCAATTGTTGCCACCCCAACCCTATCCTGAATATCGTCGTTCCGGACTCTATCCCTCCTTGTGTGCCCACAACACCAACGCAACACACGCATCTCTGCTACACTCAATTGCTGGACATGTCACCTTTTTGTAGGCCAACACTCAGCACCGTATAATATCGCCGTACGAATCACCGTCTTATAGAACTTACCTTTCAGCTTCTGAGGCACCCTTTTGTCACAGAGAACGCCAGAAGCTTGACGCTATTTCAACCAGCTGGCTGAAATTCTATGCCTAATATCTTCATCAATGTCTCCATCCTTTTGTAGCATCGACCCTAAATACCGAAAAGTATCCTTCTTGGCCACCACTTGCCCATCGAGGCTAACGTCTCCCTCTTCGTGCCTAGTCACGCTGAAATCGCACCTCATGTACTCGGTTTTAGTCCTGCTAAGTCTGAACCCTTTCGACTCTAACGTGTGCCTCCATAGTTCTAACTTCCTATTAACCTCCGCCCTACTGTCGTCAACTAGCACCACATCATCAGCAAAGAGCATACACCAAGGGATATCACCTTGTATGTCCCTTGTGACCTCATCCATCACCAAAGCAAATAAATAAGGGCTCAAAGCTGACCCCTGATGCAGTCCTATTTTAATTGGAAAGTCACTAGTGTCGCCATCACATGTTCGGACAAACGTCACCACATCCCTGTACATATCCTTGATGAGGGTAACGTACTTAGTTGGGACTTTGTGCTTTTCCAAGGCTCGCCACATGACATTTCTCGGTACTTTGTCATATGCCTTCTCGAGGTCAATAAAGACCATGTGCAAGTCCTTCTTCTGCTCCCTATATCTCTCCATCAATTGTCGTAATAAGAAAATCACCTCCATGGTCGACCTACCAGGCATGAACCCAAACTGATTTTGGGTCACATGTGTCACACTCCTTAGGCGATGCTCGATAACCCTCTCCCAGAGCTTCATCGTATGGATCATCAACTTAATCCCACGGTAGTTTGTACAACTTTGAACATCTCCCTTATTCTTGAAGATAGGTACTAATATACTCCTCCTCTATTCTTCAGGCATCTTGTTAGACCGAAAAATAAGGTTAAAAGCTTAGTTAACCATACTATCGCTCTGGCGCCTAGGTATCTTCACACCTCAATGGGAATACCATCAGGGCCCATCGTTTTACCTCCCTTCATCCTCTTCAAAGCCTCTCCGATCTCTGCCTCCTGAATTCTCCTCACAAAGCGTCTGTTGGTATCGTCAAATGAGTCGTCCAACTCAAGGGCAGGACCCTCATTCTCCCCATTAAACAGCTTGTCGAAGTACTCTCTCCATCTGTCCTTGATCTCCTCATCCTTCACCAGAAGTCGATCTGTCCCAAGTGGGTTTCAAATCCATGAAAGTGGCTATTTTTTTTACTGTTGGTTCGCCAGACCTTAACACACCCTCCTCCTTTACCCAGGCTTGGGACCGGCTATGTTGAGACGACTTAAGAAAGTCTTCCAGTCAACATAGGCGGAGTTACACACGTGCAACATACATCTGGAAAAACAGATGAACATTAGGAACATAAGCTTGCAACATAAGTGTACAATCGTTGCAACATATGCAACATCCCGATCTACTTATGCAACATCCGCATGAAACACTTGCAACATACCTCTGAAACATCTGAAACACTTAATACATACGCTTGCAACATGCGCTTCTTCCTGTCGTGATGTTTTCGGCCGATCGCGGGAGATGCTGTCCCAGCCAGCGATGACCTTCTCCTAGTGGCGCAGTGCACACCATGGCCATGACGGGCGAGTGCGGAGTGGGGCGCGGCGAGGGATCCTGCAGTGGCGAGTCAGAGTAGGGCGACGCAGCAAGGAAGGGATGGCTGCGACGGCGAGGTAGAGTGGGGCAGTGCAGCGCAGGATGGGGGCACGTGGGGAGATGGCCACATCGGCGATGAGAGTGGGGTGAGCGGACGGCTGCACGGTGCAGAAAATCATGCAATGGGCGAGTTGGTTTTAGAAGAGACACTTAAAATGTTGTAGGAGGTAGACAGTTGGTTTTCAAAAGGATGATTCTAGAGGAAAGTTAATCAAAACAAGATTCGAAAGAAAGTTTTTCAAAAAGAAATGTTTCTACATAAAGGTTTTCAAAAGAAAATATTTCAAATGAGCATAGATTTAAAAAAAGTTTCTAAAACAAGGGATAAACAAGATTTTGAATGAGCAATTCCAAATAAGAACGGATATGGTTTGAAAAAGGATTTTTCTTTTTGTGACTGAAATATAAGATTTTGAAAAGGGGGTCAAGATATGTATGAAACAAGATTTTAAGGAGTTTTTTTTAAAAAAAGGGAGATAGCTTTAAAAGAGAGAAATATGGAAACCCAAACTAGAAAAGAAGATGAAATAAAAAGTACAAAAAGTGGTGCTTGGCCCTAGGGGAGAAGTCAACATTCAAGCTAGTGCTATAGGCTTGGGACCATTACTTTCCAGTGTGGAAAACACGAACATACATATACTTACACAAAAATCACGAAGAAAGTCTAATCATAATGACACCTCATCCTAACATGTGCCTAGTTGTCACACCCCAAAATTTCTAATTCTGGGTTGTGCAAAGAAAACACTAAATAAAATGAAAGGTTTTAATATTTGGATAGAATTTACCTAGTTTAGTTTGAGCTAGCGCAAATTTAGTTATAGAAAAAATGTGGTTTTTAAAGTTTTCTAATTTTGACGGGCATTTGGATGATGTGATGTTTGCCTGCTGCTTGACTCGGTGTTATGAGTGAGCAGAATTTTTCAAAACACGTTTAGTAAGTCGCTTATCTTTCTCTGGCTTGTCTCTATCTTTTTCTAGAATCAAATTCATTGTTCCCTGCCTTAATCTTTTTTTTGGAGTGTCCAAATATCTTTTTTCTTATACTTTATATAATTTATTTGAGTTCATCATCCATCGATCCATCCCTACTATCTTCTCCGGAAGTTTTCTGAATTTCTTTGCAAATCTTTCTCCCTTTTATTTTATCCTAGAGCAAAATCTAATTTTGAGATGCTTGAAAAATTCTTTCCATAATATAAGCCCCAAAATACTTCAACTGAGTCCGTCCGCTCTTACAGCTGCATTGGCGGTGGCTTGGGATGAGGTCCACCCAGAAAACGCAGGCCGCACCAACGCCCAGCTGATATACAAGTCCAGGCTCCTCGCTACTTCGTTGATCCCGCATAACATTCTCATATAGGCCTCGTTTAGTTCACAGAATAGGGGAGAAAAATACTGTATCAGAATTCCTGTAGCATTTCGTTTGTATTTGGTAAAAATTATCTAAATTTTGACTAACTAGGCTTAAAATATTCGTCTCGCAAAGTACAATAAAACTGTGCAATTAGTTTTTGATTTCATCAACATTTAGTACTCCATGCATTTACCGACATTTTGATGTGACGGGAAATCTTCTTTTTGCATAGTGGAATTTGAGGGAGAATTGGGGAACTAAACAAGGCCATAATCTAATTATAAGCAACACAAACACGGCTTCCCTCAACCTTGTTTTCCGGCCGTGTGGAGAGTCCAGGTTGCACACGTCGTGACTCTCGGTCTACATATATATACATATCAAGGCATCGCCCGAATCATTTTCTTTTTCCACAAAAAAAAAACATCGCACATCAAAGCCCTAGCTGCGTTAACACATCGCCCCAAGCCCAGTTCATCCGCCGCCATTAGACCGTCCAGAGGCCCTGCCGGCTGCCGCGGTACCAAGGTTTTCATTATCGGAAATTAAAATCTATCGGGGTCATAGATAAAGAGGATAAACAGGATATATCGGAAATATTGGATCAAATTCAAATAAAAATTAATTTGAATTTAAGTAAATTTAAATAAATTTAAACGAAATTTATATGAAAAAGATAGATTGTTTCTTATCGGCACTTACGGATAAACAAGATATATCGGAAATATCGGGAGATTTCGGCCGATAAAAGAAACCATGCGCGGGACCGCTGACGGAGCGGCACGACCAGGCAGGTCACTATGCCGGAAAAGCTAATTAGTGATGCGTCCAGATGGTCATTAGTGACGCGGAAAAGACGCATCCCTTACGTTGCGTCTGTGATGTGGACAAATCAGTGATGTATAACAACGCGTCACTGATGACCTTCAGGAGCGACGCGTTCAGCCAATACGTGTCACTAATGACCTCTAGGAGCGACGCATTCAGCCAAAATGTGTCACTAATTGTCGACGAGATGTGGTCGGCAGTCTACCGAGGGGTATGCCCATAGTAGCAGATTAATCGGTGGAGGTGCGCGAGACAACGAACTAGATGGTGACGTAAGACGAACACAAGGGTTTATCCAGGTTCGTGCCGCGGAAGCAGCGTAACACCCTACGTCCTGCGTCTCTGTGGATTGTATTGGTTGTGTATCAGATCCATTGAGGGGGTCCTTGCCCGCCTTATATAATACGGGGGGGGGCAAGGTTACAGATCTAAGGAATCTAGTTCTAATCGGTTACAACAACCGTATCCGCATGGGATACAAAATCTATCCTAACCGACCACGTTCCTTTGATCATCAAGTTGGTCTTCGTATATCCCGCGCGGTACACCGATCAGTTGGGTGATCCGCGTGGCCTGTTCTGGTGAGTTGGGCCACCTCCTCCGCGCGCGGCCCATGTGCAGCCATGAGGGTATACGGGTTTATACCCCCACAGCTAGTCCCTGAGCACTATGTATTTTGATGTGACACACCGTCTTGACCGTCTCCGACCAGTGAGGCTTGAAGTCTTGAGGCTTCCGACCAGAGGTATCCATAACAGAAGAGCGTTTATCCCTCCAACCAGTTTTACTGAATGCCGGCCACTATCCTGGTCGAAAAAGCGACTTGTCCAAAAAATACATGGTGCTCCGAGAAAAAAGAAAAACAATTCACCTCTGGTGAAGTGTGCCCACTTTAAGTTTCATTGTGGAAAGTTATTGATGCTCTACACCATTGGCTCTGCCAAAATGGACAAGAGATGATCCTCAGGATCGGTATATCCAAGGTAGGGGTCATGCCTCTGGCACTATCTGACAACTCTGTTGCAAAAAGAGTAAGCACATTCATCGCTAGTTGAAGTGTGCCCACTTAGTCCCCGAGCCTGACAGTAGGTGACTCAGTCACGTGGTGCCAGGGTTAAAAAAGAAATAATCCCAACTCAGTTAAGAAACAGACTGTGAATCTGCCATGGTGCCCAGCTCTGCTGGAGGGCAAGTCCCCAGCTCTGCTGCAGACGGAAGCATCGACCTCAAAATTCCTGAGAAACAAACCATGGCTCTGCCACGGAGCAGTCCCCAGCTTTTGTCTTTGGGGCAGTCCCTAGCTCAGCTGAGAGCCTAGTCCGCAGCTCCGCTGTGGACCTAGTCCCTAGCTCCGCTATGGACCTCTTGCAGCAATCGGAATATCCCAAAGAAATACTGGCGCACTAAAATCCAAAGACAACAGCCTCAGGCCCACTATGCCATGATACTCAATAGGTGAGGCCCAGTTAGCGGCCCACTCAACACCAATAATTGAGGAAACGGACGTGACACACGGGGCACGGTTACCCAAAAACCCTGGAAGTCAAAGGGTCACTCCATTTCGTATAAATACCTGTGCGGCGCCGCTCCCACTACTCCACTTCGCCTTTCTCGTTGATTCGTCTTCCTCGCTCGCTCCGTCTCTTCCGCTTCCCGCATAGCCACTGTAGTTGCATCTCGAACCCTAGATCCGAACCACTCGCAGCCACCACATTTCTGCTAGACCTAGCCTCACCGCATTCATCTTGCACACCGCGGCCACATTTTGTTGCCAGAGAAGAGGGAGATGGCCCGTGGGTCCCGTGGACGGAGGGCTCAGATGATGTCGGCGGAGTGGACAAAATCCACAAGCACAGAGAGCTCCATCCGCAAACTCGTCGACGGCGGCGTGCTTCCAGATGCCATCATCGGACGGTGGAGGCCATCTATCGGTGAGAACTACCCAGACCCCCGCCCTGGTGAACTCGTTGTTTTTGAGGATTTTTACTGGCGCAGGTTTGGGAATCCTTGTCACCCATTCTTATGCAAGCTTCTGGATTATTATAAAGTTAGTCTGTGCAATCTACACCCCAACTCTATTCTGTCCATCTCCATCTTCATCAACTTCTGTGAGGCATACATTGGAATATATCCCCACTTCAATCTATGGCGTCATTTCTTTTGCCTCAAAAAGAAAGGGGGATCTTGGGGGTCCAAAATAGCTAGAGGAGCGTATCTGCTTCTCTGGGATCACATGAAAACGTGGTATCTGAATGTCCCTCTAAACACCTCAATGAGGGATTGGTACCGCAAATGGTTCTACGTGCAGGAGGAGCAGGAACCATTTGCGGCATGTGACGTCAGCTAGATTCCTAAGCAGCAGGAGAGCTGGTCGGTGAGATCGACCAGCGCCAAGATGGTGCAAGTGCAGGAGCTGCTCGAGTTGTTTGACAAGACCTGGATCGATGGCCCAATTGTTGTGACCAACTTTATCTTCAGACGGGTGCAGCCCTGTAAGGAAAGAGTGCATCCGATGTACGAGTACTCCAGGTCCGCCGACGTGACCCAGGAGTCACTAGAGGAGCTCCCGAGTGAGGAGATAGATAGGCGGCTAGCACAGCTGTTCGACTTGGCGGGATACTACCTACTGCTGAACATGATGAGGGCGTACAAGTTGACTTCGCCTCCACCATAGGTACATGCAAAGTCATCCACAATTTAACTCCATGCCCGATAGTTGCTAGTTTGCACTTATAACGCTGAGTCTGATCTGTGCAAGACCTATGGCCAGGACCGGGCAGAGGTATATGTCTCTGATGTGCCCACTAATGACTGGCCGATCGGCATGGATGTCCGGGAGACCTGTGTGTAGCACCGATAAAGGGTGACCAAGCACAGCAATACTGCCCCGAGCTCAAGTGAGAGTAGCAAAGAGGGGGCGAAAGACGCCGAGCGCCACATGACGAGGCAGGTGGCCGGGAAGCACCCCGCATCAGAGGGACCTTCCTGGAAGAAGACATCCACTGGCCCCCTAGGCACGGGGGCCGCTTGAATATTGATGATGAGAAGAGTAGCCGGAAACAACGTAAGGTCGTGGTCGGCTTGTCAGACGAGGAGGAGGAGAAGACGCCGCTGGTGCGCCGGCAGAGGACATAGACACCGCCCCGCGCGCCGACGCCACCAAGAGCGCCCACACCTCCCCGAGCAGCAACACCACCATGAGCACCGATGCCGCCGAGGGTGCCGATAATGCCCCGAACAGCAACGCCGCTGAGGGCGCCAACACCACCCCAAGCACCGACGCCGCCGAGGGCGCCGACACCACCCCGAGCAGCAACGCTGCCCCGCATGGTAACACCACCGTCGAACACCCACGAGACAAGCTCAGCAGTCCCCGAGTACGTGCAGACCATAGTGGGACAGGCAGGCAGTAGTCAACCCGCTGATGCCCGTGCCATGGGGAGTGGTAGCTGCAACGGTCGTCCATTCAGAGCTGCATTCAAATGCTCTAACATGTGAGTAACTCTATAGTCATTTGCTGTTATCTTTGAGTATTTTCTTATTCACAGTGCTACAGGCCGGAATCCACAGAAAATGTGGAACATCCTGCTGGCGACCAAGAGCCAGCGGTTGCAGAAAGCAGCCGTGCAGTAGAGGAGCGCGTCGAGCACGCTAGTAACGCCGAACAGCACGGCACAGACCAGCGTGGTGAGGGCTCAATGCTCAATGCTGACGCACCCGATGCCGCCTTTGGTGGTACTATAGGTGTCGTGCTCGGTGCTGGGACCGGCAATGATAATCTTGCTGCAGAGGAAGATGCACCGAAGGCAGCGGCGATCGAAGAGGAGCCAGAGATTGAGGAGATCAACCAGGCTCCAAAGGAAATAGTGCAACCGCAGCGCATCCGCGTGGTGAGGAAGCGTCATGGCGAGTGGGTGTTCCATGAGGAAGACCATTCTGAGAGAGTTGTGCGTAAGCTGCAGTGCACCATTGATGACCTGATGAGCCAGATCAAGGTAAAAGCGCCACAAGCCCTATCTTGTGTAGATGAGTCTTTTGTAGTATTATAGGAGTAACCCATTGTTGTACCATAGAGTATTGAGCAGACATCGGAGTATCATAGATGATGCTTTGACACCATCATCCCGACGGTGGAGGCAAATGAGAGGCTCAAGGCTAACATAGCACGTCTCCAGGAGAGGCTGCAAGAAGCCCAAGACGAGAAAGCTGTGCTGGACGTGGAGAGGGCAGCAATGGCCGAGCAGCGCAACCGCCTCAACCAGGAGAAGAGAGGTGCATAGTAAAAACTCTGACCATGTCTATCTTTTGACTTATTAATGAACTGTGCCCTGCTCGGCAGAGATGGAAGCAGAGAAAATCTTGCTGCACGAGAAGGTGGCCCGCTTAGCCAATGAAAACAATGAGATGATGAAAATGGGGGACCTACTCGATAAGGATCTCTAGAGTAAGTGTCCGACAAGTTGATTGTAAATTAATTCTTAAGTCACCATGCTTAGCATGGCCTTCTTATTTTAAATGCAGCTATTCGCTAAAACAGCAAGGCACAGTTTGATGTCCTCACTCAGGAGGTCAAACAGTACCAAGACAAGTGCTAGGCGATGGAGGATGGCATCACGCCAGTTCTAAACCTAATCGGGATGGAGCCTGAAGAGCCAGCAGCTGGCCAAGCACCTCGACCAGGCGCCATCATCGACAAGTGCAAGACCTCCTAGTTGTGGTTCAAGCAATACATCCGGGACACCAGTGAGTATGTAGCCGCCCACGTCCTGGTCGTGGTGCGGTCACATTACCCTGGCGTGGACCTAAGAAGGCTTGAGGCCGGCGTGTCAAGAAACACTGACTAGAAGAAGGCAGAGCAGCTCAGACCTACCTCCCAAGCGACGACCGCGAAGATGATTGTTGATGCAGACCTGTATGGCGAGACTAGGCAGACCAGTCAGTGAGTTAGTGTAATGAAGTACTTTTGTAGTTAAGTTGTGATGGAGCACTTGGTGCCTTTGTGAATCATTAAGTAAGTTGTGTTGGAGCACTTGGTGCCAGCTTAGACCAGGTATTATACTTAGTATAATATGCAGTGATGGCTTTAAGCGAAAAAACCCTATGTTTTGCCGTTTTGTCATGTTACAGTTAGCGTGAATAGTTAACCCATCCTAGAGTTCCACTAGCTCTGGTCTGACCAACAATCCAGAGCGTGAGGCGCAGAGCCCAGGCACGTGTAAGACTGCCAGCCTCACCAGAGAGCTACTGCCAACCACCTGAAAGTCCCTAGTTTGGTTTTGGCTAATTGATGAAACCTAGGACTAACCTTTGTATCTAAGAGGATGATTTAGATAAAGGTGGTCATTGAATTGAGACATGACATTGACTCATATAACCAAGAAGATGAAGACCAAGATGATGCTTGGCTCGATGGACCGGTTGTGAAGGTGAAGGGCAAGTCGAGGCTTCGAAGCGAAGGACCATGCGATGGTGAAGCTTGAGCAAGACTTGGCGCCGACGGACCGATGCAACGGTAAAGAGCAAGTGAAGTCAAGGTCGATGGATCGAGACAGTCATGTGATAATATGAAGTGGATCATATCTTTTGGAGAAACAAAATGGGCTCAAGGCAAAGATATAACCATAGGGCCATTTTGTTTTGCACTCAAGACACCATAGAGGGTGTGAGTGGTTTAGGATCGATAGCCGAACTATTAAGAGGGGAAGTCTTATCGGTTATTCGACGCACGGGTGCCACTAGGTGAATTCATGAAGTGCATTGCATGTAGGGCCTAGTGAGCTAACTGGAAAACCTTCAAAAATGATTATGAAAATGCTAACACACGTGCACAAGGTGGTGATCACTTGGTGTTGGCACATTTGCGAAGGCGATGAAGTTTGGGCGGTAGAGAGGGTTTGGGTCTCTCTCTCCCTCCTATCGAGCTTGCGAGCGCGGGATTCAGGCGTTTTCGAGGAGTTGAAAAGCCTATTTTCCACTACGCCGGAAGTCGGAAAAGAAACGGAGGCTAACGGAGGTCACAGAGGTGACCGGACGCTGCACCGGACGCGGTCATGGTATGACCGGACGCATCCGGTCAGTACAGCACAGCAGTCAGGCGCGCGGGTGTTAGGGTTTGCAACCGGCGCGACCGGTCATGCGCCCAGAGGGAACTGTAGAACGCAAGGATGATCGGACGCGCGGCGCGTCCGGTCACACATGATCGGACGTGTCCGATCGTTGAGGGAGCTTACTGGACTCTAATCGGACGCGAGCACTATCGCGTCCGGTCGTTGCATGGAGCGTGTCCGGTCATGTCGTTGCGTGTGCGGTACTGTGCGATCGGCGCGTCCGGTCGTTGCGAGGGGCACGTCCGGTCGTTGCGTCACGGGCGCGCGGGTCAGTGCGATCGGCACGTCCGGTCGTTGCGAGGGGCGCGTCCGGTCATTTGACGGGCGCGTCCGGTCATTGCCTGGGGCGCGTCCGGTCATTGGTTTGACCGTTGGGGTCAGTGACCGTTGAAGGATCGGACGCGGTTGAGCGCGTCCGGTCAGTTATGACCGGCGCGTCCGGTCATCCCGAAAAGTACCCAGTGAAGGGGTATAACGACTCTATTTGTTTGGGATGCTTATAAATACCTGTTGGCCAGCCCTTAGGGAGGTAACTCGTGATTTCTAACATTCTTTTTCATCCTTTGAGCTAGAGCATCTCCTCCCACTCATCTCTCTTGCTTGATTGCAAATCATAAGTGAGATTGAGTGATCCTAAAGTGCATTGCATAGCTTGAGGGCATCTAGTGGCACTTGGGTGGTATAGCCGGTGGATTTCTTGTTACTCTTAGAGAGTACCACTCCTAGCCGGCTTGGAGATTGTTGGAGGCATTGGCAAGAGAAGGTGATTGTTCTTGGCCACCTCCGGTTGATTGTAAGAGGTTCTTGTGCTTTCCTCGGCGGGACGCCAAAAGCAACTCTATTGGATTGCGCGTGTCATTGAGTTACCTCACTTGAGAGTGGTGTCTTGCGGTGCCTTGCGGGGTGTGCCTTGAGGGGTAAGTGACTTGAGGGTCACACCGAGGAACCATCTAAGTGTTGGTCGACACAACCGGTGACGTAGCTTATCGGTGCACAAGTGAACACCGGGTGAACAAAAATATTGTGTCTCTTGTCTCCCGGTGATTGGACTTCATATTATGTTGTTGTCAATATTGATTGATTGTATATCATCTTGGTGATTGGCAACATCTTCTCTCCACCGTCGGTATAAGATTCACAATCCTATCTCTCGCATTTACTTTACTAGTTTATCTTGTGTAGCTCTAGTAGTAGCTTTGCTAATAGTTGTTAGCTTGCTCACTAGTGTAAGTTTAGTGACTTAGCTCTTGTGTGAACTAGAGATCATAATCTACTAGACTTGTGGATAAGAGGCTTGCATCACAACCATAGGCTAAGCAAAACTCGCTTTGCGCCGTTTATTTTTCTAACAAGTTTGCTTAGTGGTTCTTGTAGAATTTTTTATAGGCTATTCACCCCCCTCTAGCCATCTAGGACCTTACAAGTGGTATCAGAGCCGTGGTCACCATTTTAATCAAGGCTTAACATCCTTTGGTGTAAAAGATGGCTCAAATTGTGTTCAATCATGTTAGAGGCAAGCCACCATTCTTTGATGGAGTTTCTTCCTTTGACTATTGGAAAAGGAAGATGACTATGTACCTTGGCTCAATTCATGAGAAGGTGTGGGAAGTCACCGAGAAGGACTATGCAATTATTGATCCCAACAACCTCACTCTAAATGATAGAGACAACCGCACTTGCAACTGCATGGCTCTCAATACCATCTACAATGGCATTGACTCAAAGGTATTTGAGGGCATCAAGGATTTGGAATTTGCTAGTGAAGTGTGGACAAGATTGAGTGAAACATATGAGGGCACTAAGGTTGTGAAGAGTGCCAAGCTATATGGGCTCAAGAGTGAGTTTGAGAACTTCAAAATGAAAGAAGAAGAAACAATCTTAGAGATGTTTCATAGATTGCAAGTCATTGTGAATGATCTCAAGAGCTTAGGGCACAAGACACAAGACCAAGATTTTTGCCACAAGTTCTTGTTGAGCTTACCAAGAAAATTCAAAATGTTGATCATGATGCTACAAAGAGATGGGCTTGAAACAATGAATCCCAATGATTTGCTTGGAGAGGTATTGACATATGACAAGTATGATCAAGATGCCAATGAGAAGGAGAAGGAGGAAGAAAAGAAGAAGAAGACCGTGGCATTCAAGACCGTCTCCTCCAAGGGCAAAGCTACCATCATTGAAGAAGAAGAAGATAATAATAAAGATGAAGATTTTGAAATTGATGATGAGGCATTTGCTCTTGTAATCAAGAAAATGGGTCACATGTTCATTAAGAGAAGAGGCTTCAAAAAGAGAAATGACAATTTCAAGAGCAATGAATAACAAAGGAAGTGCTTCAATTGTGATAGCACCGAGCATCTTCTAGCCGAATATCCCTATGACAAGAAGAAGAACAACAAAAGGGGCAAGTTTGAGAAGAAAAAGAGAGAAGGCAAGATGACTTTCAAGAAGGGCAAGAATGGAGCCTATGTGGTCACTTGGGAAAATGATGATGATGAAAAAGAAGAAGAATCATCCAACAAGGTGTTTGCTTCCATTGCTATCAACAAGAAGCCATCACTATTTGATTCATCCTCTTCATGCTTCATGGCCAAAGAAGCTAAGGTATTATATGATGAGAGTGATGATGAAAGTGAAATGGAATATGCTCATGATAGTGATAATGATAATGATAATGATAGTGAAAATAATGATGATGAACCAACTAAAGAACAACTATATGACTTGATGCAACAAACTAGAGACATAGCTATTGCCAAGAACAAGGAGTGTAAGAAGCTTTCAATGAAAGTAGCAATACTTGAGAAAGTTCTTGGTGAGCTTAAGACCACTCATGGGAGTCTAGTGGAAGACCATGAGGATCTTGATAAGGCTCATTCCAAGCTTGAAAAAGTTCACTCATTGCTACTTGAGCAACAAACAAAGAAGGAGATTGTTGTATCATGTAATATAGGTGTTACATTTGATATAATTGATGAATCCTCTTATGAACCTATCATCACGTCAAATGCTAACCCTTCTTGTAGCTCTTCATCCACCACCACCGACTCTACCTCCACTACTAGTGTTGGTTTCACTTTTGATGCCTCACTAATGGTTGAGAATGAGACTCTCAAGAGAGAGGTGGATGAGCTCACTCACGCCCTAGGCAAGGCCTATGGTGGTGAGGCCCGCTTGCTTAAGTGCTTGGGTAGCCAAAGGTTCTCTCTTAACAAAGAGGGATTGGGCTACAACCCCAAGAAAGGCAAGTCGGCTTTTGCAACTCCAAAGCGTAGCTTTGTGAAGGGCAATGGTCGGTTTTGCAATAGATGCAAGCAAGTTGGGCACCTAGAGCATAATTGCAATAAAAAGAACCAAAGCAAAAACCTTGTTAATGCTATACCTTTTGATTCTTGCTATGTGCTTACCAAAGGTGTGAAGGGTGTGCAAGCTAAGTTTATTGGTACACCCATTGTTGGCCCAAAGAAGAAGGCTATTTGGGTACCAAAGAGCTTAGTTACTAACCTACAAGGACCCAAGCAAAAATGGGTACCTAAGCTTCATTGATTTGCTTGTAGGTCAATTACAAAGCCGGAGGAAGGCATTGGATTATTGATAGTGGGTGCACTCAACACATGACCGGTACATCAAGAATGTTTGACTCAATCAATGACAATCATAGTGGTGTTGATTCTATTACATTTGGCAATAATAAGAAAGGCAAGGTTATTGGCTTGGGCAAGATTGTAATATCAAATGACTTGAGTATCTCCAATATGTTGCTAGTTGAAAGCTTGGATTTCAATCTTCTATCTGTGGCACAAATATGTGATCTTGGTTACAAATGTATCTTTGGGGTTGATGATGTGGAAGTCATTAGTATGGATGGTTCAAATGTGGTATTCAAGGGCTTTAGATATGAGAATCTCTACCTAGTTGACTTCAATGCTAGAGAAACTTCCTTGACAACTTGATTAATCTCCAAATCAAGCATGGGTTGGCTTTGGCATAGAAGGCTTGGTCATGTTGGCATGAAATAATTGAAGAAGCTTACAACTCACAATCTTGTCAATGGTTTGAAAGATGTTGAATTTGAGAAGAATAAGCTTTGTAGTGCATGTCAAGCCGGGAAGCAAGTTGAAAGCTCACATCCAAAGAAGAGTACAATGAGCACATGCAAAGTATTTGATTTGATGCACATGGATCTATTTGGCCCAACAATATACACAAGCATAGGCGACAACAAGTATGGTTTTGTCATAGTGGATGACTTCACAAGATTCACATGGGTATTCTTTCTTAGTGACAAAAGTGAAGTGTTTGACATCTTTAAGACCTTTCTCACTAGAGTTCACAATGAGTTTGAGATTAGAATCAAGAAAGTGAGAAGTGACAATGGAAGTGAGTTCAAGAATACAAGAATTGAAGAACTTTGTGATCACTATGGTATTGGACATCAATTCTCGGCCAAGTACACTCCACAATCAAATAGCCTAGTTGAGAGAAAGAATAGAATATTGCTTGATATGGCTAGATCAATGCTTTATGAGTACAATGTGAGTCAATCATTTTGGTATGAAGCAATCAATACCGCTTGCTACTACATCAATAGACTATATTGTCATCCATTGCTAGAGAAGACCCCATATGAGCTACTTCATAGAAGAAAGCCCAATATTTCTTACTTTAGGGTGTTTGGTTGCAAATGCTATATCTTAAAGAAGGGCACTAGATTGGGAAAGTTTGACAAGAGATGTGATGAGGGGTTCCTACTTGGTTATTCAACTACAAGCAAAGCTTATAGAGTTTGGAACAATTCAAGTGGCATTCTAGAAGAAGTCCATGATGTGCAATTTGATGAAACCAATGGGTCACAAGATAAAGAAGAGAATCTAGATGATGTTGGTAGAACTCAATTGGTGGAAGCAATGAAGAACATGGACATTGGGGACATTAGAGTAAAGCAAGTAATTGATATTCAAGATGATGATAAAGATCAAGTGCTCAATTCTCCATTCAAGCTAGCTAATGACTCTCAAGTGCAAGATCATGGTGCTAGTTCATCTCATCAAGGTACATCAAGTGATCAACTAAGCTCAAGCAATCAAGTGCAAGTACTCCAACCACAACATGTTGTAAGAGATCACCCCATTGATAGTGTTATTGGTGATATTAGAAGTGGTGTGCAAACAAGATCAAGATTGGCTATGTTTTGTAAGTATGCATCATTTGTGTCAACCTTAGAACCAAAGAAAGTAGAAGAAGCTTTGAGGGATGACGATTGGATCATGGCTATGCAAGAACTTAACAATTTCACAAGAAATGATGTTTGGGAATCGGTAGAAAGGCCAAATGACTACAATGTGATTGGAACCAAGTGGGTGTTTAAAAAAAAGCAAGATCAAGATGGCATTGTGATGAGAAACAAAGCAAGACTAGTTGCTCAAGGTTACACTCAAGTAGAAGGTCTTGACTATGATGAAACATATGCTCCCGTTGCAAGATTGGAGGCAATAAGGATTCTATTGGCTTATGCTTGTGCACACAACATCAAACTATATCAAATGGATGTCAAAAGTGCATTCTCAATGGAATCATCAATGAGTTAGTCTTTCTTGAGCAACCTCCCGGATTTGAAAATGACAAGAAACCCAACCATGTGTACAAGTTGAAGAAGGCTTTATATGGCTTAAAGCAAGCACCTAGAGCATGGTATGAGAGGCTAAGGGATTTCCTTCTCTCTAAGGGATTCAAGATGGGTAAGGTTGATACAACTCTATTCACCAAGAAGATTGGGAATGATCTATTCATAGTGCAAATATATGTTGATGACATCATCTTTGGATCAACCGATCAAGCTTATTGTGAAGAATTTGGTGCTATGATGGCCAAAGAATTTGAAATGTCTATGATTGGTGAACTTAGCTACTTCCTTGGTCTCCAAGTCAAGCAATTGAAGAATGGGACATTTGTGAGTCAAGGGAAATACATAAGGGACATGTTGAAGAAGTTTGGAATGCAAGATGCAAAGCCAATTTCAACTCCAATGGGTACAAATGGAAATTTGGATAGTGATCTTGATGGCAATATGGTGAATCAAAAGGAATATCGGTCTTTGATTGAAAGTCTACTCTATGTCACCGCATCAAGGCCGGATGTCATGTTTAGTGTTTGTATGTGTGCTAGATATCAAGCCTCACCTAGAGAGAGTCATCTCACGACCGCAAAGAGAATATTGAGGTACTTGAAGCAAACAAGAGATGTTGGACTATGGTATCCCAAGGGGTCAAAGTTCGAATTGATTGGATATTCGGACTCCGACTATGGGGGTTGCAAGATCAATAGAAAGAGCACAAGTGGCATATATCAATTACTTGGAAGATCACTTGTATCATGGTCCTCAAAGAAACAAAATAGTGTGGCAATCTCTACCGCCGAAGCCGAATATGTGAGTGCGGGGAGTTGTTATGCACAATTGCTATGGATGAAATCAACTTTGAAGGATTATGGCCTCAACTTCAAGAATGTGCCATTGCTATGTGATAATAAAAAGTGCAATCAAGATGACACAAAACCCGGTTCAACATGGAAGAACAAAGCATATTGACATAAGGCATCATTTTATTAGAGATCATCAACAAAAGATGGTTTAGCAATTTCAAAAGCCAGTGCCTCCTCCAATCGATTAGAATAAAAGAGGACCTTCGGTCATCTTTTTGTGTTTGGCTTGACACATTTAGTTAATTCCCCCTTGTAAGTATGTATGAAACCCTCTTTTAAATATCAATGAAATTGGCTATCGCTGTGGGGATCTCCCCCACAGTTTCTATTGTCAAAAAAAACAAAAGGGAGATATTGCCATTGAAAGTGTTGGCACCGATGATCAACTTGCCGATATTCTCACCAAGCCACTTGATGAAAAGAGGTTTTGCAAGCTAAGGAATGAGTTGAACATTCTTGATTTCTCAAACATGAGTTGAATGCACCCCACCCACTTATTGACATGCCTCTCCTTCGACATTGCAAGGTAAAGTTGATTGACATGTCATTCATCCTATGCTAAGGACTTGCTAGAGCATGTAGACATAATAAGTGGTATGCATGAGCATTCATGATAAATCAAATGAATTTGATGAATATATGTTACCACTATTGCTTCTATGCTTGTTTTGATCTAGTGGTGGCATATGACATGTTTGTGAGCTTGCAAACCTAGTGTTGAATCTAGAAGATTTGCTATACATGTTTAATTCAACATAGGCAAGATAACCCTTATTATGAGGTGTGAAGAAGCTTATCTTTGGTTCAAATCGAATTAAATATCTTTGGCAAGTGTTCTAGGTTGAACCAAATTTGATAAATTCTAACCTACTCCATCAAACATTATTTTTCTCTCCACAATTTGATCCCATTTTTGGGTAAGTTGTTGACAAAGGGGGAGAGAAAAAGATGATTCAACATGATAAAGGGGTAAATAAAATTTTGATGCACACAAGTAGGGGGAGCAAGCTCATAAACAAAGTTGTTGCATTTGTTTGTGCATTCTCATATGACTTGCTCTTTGCACATGTATTTAAATTCAATATACATGCTTGTGTGGTGCAATGCTAGTATAGAACTTGAATGATGAAATGATCTACTAGCATGCATAGGAATAGTTTACATGTGGTATCTAGACATGCCTTAAACTTTACAAGTGGTCCAAGAACCTTTACTATAATGTTGATCTCACAAGGTTCTTGAGTTGTGATAGATGTCTAGTTACTTCATGATGCTAAGGATGGTGTAAAAGGCAACTCCGATTGGTATCACGCTTCAAAGGCCCATTTCTTACACCTTAGCATCATTTTGGTAGAATTACTCTCTCAACACTTCTATCAATGCATATGTGCAAAGCTTTTAATCCAAACTCTATGCACATATGTAGGGAGAGCTAATGCTACCAAAACCGAGCTTGTGATAATTGTCCAAACTTTACTTATGAGCAAAATGATTGGACAAGTATGACAAGTTCAAATCTTTTATTATCAAAATCATCTTTGTGAGGGTTGTCATCAATTACCAAAAAGGGGGAGATTGAAAGTCCCTAGTTTGGTTTTGGCTAATTGATGAAACCTAGGACTAACCTTTGTATCTAAGTGGATGATTTAGATAAAGGTGGTCATTGAATTGAGACATGACATTGACTCATATGACCAAGATGATGAAGACCGAGATGATGCTTGGCTCGATGGACCGGTTGTGAAGGTGAAGGGCAAGTCGAGGCTTCGAAGCGAAGGACCATGTGATGGTGAAGCTTGAGCAAGACTTGGCACCGACGGACCGATGCAACGGTAAAGAGCAAGTGAAGTCAAGGTCGATGGATCGAGATGGTCATGTAATGATATGAAGTGGATCATATCTTTTGGAGAAACAAAATGGGCTCAAGGCAAAGGTATAACCATAGGGCCATTTTGTTTTGCACTCAAGACACCATAGAGGGTGTGAGTGGTTTAGGATCGATAGCCGAACTATTACGAGGGGAAGTCTTATCGGTTATTCGACGCACGGGTGCCACTAGGTGAATTTATGAAGTGCATTGCATGTAGGGCCTAGTGAGCTAACTGGAAAACCTTCAAAAATGATTATGAAAATGCTAACACACGTGCACAAGGTGGTGATCACTTGTTGGTGTTGGCACATTTGCGAAGGCGATGAAGTTTGGGCGGTAGAGAGGGTTTGGGTCTCTCTCTCCCTCCTGTCGAGCTTGCGAGCGCGGGATTCAGGCGTTTTCGAGGAGTTGAAAAGCCTATTTTCCACTACGCCGGAAGTCGGAAAAGAAACGGAGGCGAACAGAGGTCACAGAGGTGACCGGACGCTGCACCGGACGCGGTCATGGTATGACCGGACGCGTCTGGTCAGTACAGCACAACAGTCAGGCACGCGGATGTTATAGTTTGCAACCGGCGCGTTCGGTCACTCGCGGGACCGGCGCGTCCGGTCATGCGCCCAGAGGGAACTGTAGAACGCAATGATGATTGAACGCGCGGCGCGTCCGGTCACACATGATCGGACGCGTCCGATCGTTGAGGGAGCTTACTAGACTCTAACCGGACGCGGGCACTGTCGCGTCCGGTCGTTGCATGGAGCGCGTCCGGTCATGTCGTTGCGCGTGCGGTACTATGCGATCGGCGCGTCCGGTCGTTGCGAGGGGCGCGTCCGGTCGTTGCGTCACGGGCGCGCGGGTCAGTGCGATCGGCGCGTCCGGTCGTTGCGAGGGGCACGTCCGGTCGTTTGACGGGCGCGTCCGGTCATTGCCTAGGGCGCGTCTGGTCATTGGTTTGACCGTTGGGGTCAGTGACCGTTGAAGGATCGGACGTGGTTGAGCGCGTCCGGTCAGTTATGACCGGCGCGTCCGGTCATCTCAAAAAGTACCCAGTGAAGGGGTATAACGGCTCTATTTGTTTGGGATGCTTATAAATACCTGTTGGCCGGCCCTTGGGGAGGTAACTCATGATTTCTAACATTCTTGTACATCCTTTGAGCTAGAGCATCTCCTCCCACTCATCTCTCTTGCTTGATTGCAAATCATAAGTGAGATTGAGTGATCCCAAAGTGCATTGCATAGCTTGAGGGCATCTAGTAGCACTTGTGGGTGGTATAGCCGGTGGATTTCTTGTTACTCTTGGAGAGTACCACTCCTAGCCGGCTTGGAGATTGTTGGAGGAATTAGCAAGAGAAGGTGATTGTTCTTGGTCACCTCCGGTTGATTGTAAGAGGTTCTTGTGCTTTCCTCGGCGGGACGCCAAAAGCAACTCTATTGGATTGCGCGTGTCATTGAGTTACCTCACTTGAGAGTGGTGTCTTGCGGTGCCTTGCGGGGCGTGCCTTGAGGGGTAAGTGACTTGAGGGTCACACCGAGGAACCATCTAAGTGTTGGTCGACACAACCGGTGACGTAGCTTGTCGGTGCACAAGTGAACACCGGGTGAACAAAAATATTGTGTCTCTTGTCTCTCAGTGATTGGACTTCATATTGTGTTGTTGTCAATATTGATTGATTGTATATCATCATGGTGATTGGCAACATCTTCTCTCCACCGTCGGTATAAGATTCACAATCCTATCTCTCGCATTTACTTTACTAGTTTATCTTGTGTAGCTCTAGTAGTAGCTTTGCTAATAGTTGTTAGCTTGCTCACTAGTGTAAGTTTAGTGACTTAGCTCTTGTGTGAACTAGAGATCATAATCTACTAGACTTGTGGATAAGAGGCTTGCATCACAACCGTAGGCTAAGCAAAACTCGCTTTGCGCCGTTTGTTTTTCTAACAAGTTTGCTTAGTGGTTCTTGTAGAATTTTTTATAGGCTATTCACCCCCCTCTAGCCATCTAGGACCTTACACCACCCGGAATGCAGAGAGCAGATCTTGTGCACGTGTGGGAAGGAGTCAAAGACAGCGCCGGCTCTAAGAAACTCAAGTAGGAGAAAGAACTGGTTGGCAAACCGTTTAGAAAAATATAGGATACATTTTGAAGCACATTAAGATGGCAACAAAACACATAACGAGTACTTTTATTGAATACTTGGAATACAAAAAGAGCACATATCTTTATTTAGGGACGCCTCAAGCGTAGAAGCGCCTAAGGAGGTCGATGTGCCACGAGTTAGGGACATCGACTCCGTCGAGATCACACAACCTATAAGATGTAGGTCTGGTGACCACCTTGACCATATAGGGCCCTCCCAATGCAATGATAACTTGTGGAGGCCTTTGGTCTTCTGTTTCCTACGCAAAACCAAATCGCCGACCACGAAAAACCTGTCCTTGACATTGCGGTTGTAGTACCTTCGCAAGGCCTCTAAGTACTTTGTCGTCCGTGCACAAGTGTCAAGGTGCTGTTCTTTGGCGCAATTAATCTCAAGCTCTCTAGCTTCATCTAACTTCTCCTCATCATGATTCACAACTCTGGGCAACCGAAAAGCGATATCAGCTGGTAGCACGGCCTCAGAACCAAAAACCATGAAGTACGGGGAGACACCAGTATTGCGACTGGGCTGGGTTCTCAATCCCCAGACCACGGCCGTCAGCTCCTTCAACCATCTCCTAGGATGCTTGTCGTTCTCCTTGTATAATCTATTCTTCAATGCATCTAGAACCATGTCGTTGGCCTGTTCGACCTGTCCGTTAGCTCTGGGATGCACCACCGAAACATACTTGACCACTATGCCTCTATCATCGCAGAAGTTCTAGAAATTGTTACCAGTGAACGTGGATCCCAGGTCGGTAATGATGCTATTGGGCGGGCCGAAGCGGTGAATAATTTCATCGAGCAGCTCGGCTGCCTTCTTTGCAGTTCCCTTAACTAAAGGTTTACACTCAATCCACTTGGAAAACTTGTCGATAATTACGTAGACCTAACGAAAACTTCCTGGAGCTAGCTTGAATGGCCCGATCATGTCCAGCCCCAACATGCGAAAGGCTAGGAAGCTAGAATGGTCTGGAGCTCGTGGGCCGGAACATGAATCTGCTTGGCGAAAAACTGACACCCCTCACAATGGTGGACTAGCTTCTCTACATCGGCGACGGTCGAGGGCCAATAGAAACCTGCCTAGAAAGCCTTGCCAACCAGAGTCCGCGACGCAGTATGGTTGCCACAGGTACCAGCATGGATCTCCTCCAAAATCTTCACCCCTTCTTTCTGAGAGACGCACTTCTAAAGCAATTCCTCCTTCATGTTCTTACGCATAAGCTTCCCCTCGACGAGTACATAGTGCTTGCTACGCTGGACAAGGTGCTCCATCTCAATTTTGTCATGAGAAACATCTGTAGACGTTAGATACCGTATGAATGGCTCTCTCCAGTCACCGCCGCTGGTCGGAACCACGATGACCAGCTAGTCTGCGAGTGGCTTTTTAGCCACATGATTTTCTTCCTCCTTGATGGACGGCTTCACAATGTCCTAGATGAAAACTCCATGGGGAATCTCTGCTCGGGTTGACCCTAACTTTGACAACTCATCTGCTGCTTGATTATCAGCCCGGAGCACGTGATGAAACTCCAGACCATTGAATTTGTTCTTTAACTTCCTGATTTGAGCGCAATAAGCATCCATCTTCTCGCTGGTGTAGTCCCAGTCTTTGTTAACTTGATAGATGACAGGTGCAGAGTCACCAAAAACCATGAGCCATTTGATGCTGAGCTCAACAGCGATACAGAGGCCATGTAGTGCCGCCTCGTATTCAGCGGCGTTATTGGAGGCCTTGAAGTGGATCCCGAGAACATAACTCAGCTTGTCCCCGGATGGCGAGATAAAATACACGCCTGCCCCGACACCATCAATGTTGAGGGAGCCATCAAAGTACATCTTACAGTGCTCGGGGTAGCTCTCCGAGACGGGCGTGTTCATTCGACTATGAAATCGACCAGCGCCTGTGACTTGATGGTCTAGCGGCTTCGGAATTCCAACATGTACATGCTGAGCTCCAATGCCCACTTAATGATGCGCTCGTTGGCATCTTTGTTGTGCAAGATGTCCCCCAGCGGAAACTCCGTAACCACTTCTATGGGGTAGGTGTCAAAATAATGGCGCAATTTGCAAGAGGTGATCAGGATAGCATACAACAACTTCTGGACCTGCAGATAGCGGGTTTTGGACTCGTTGAGGACCTTGCTAATGAAGTATACTGGTTGTTGGATCTTATACACATGCCCGACCTCCTCACGCTCGACAACGATAGCCATACTCACCACCTGATTAGTTGCCGCGATGTAAAGCAGCACGGTTTTGCCTTCCTTGGGCACCGTCAAGACCGGGGGGATGTGAGAAACTGCTTCAGCTCTGCACAAGCAGCGTCAACCTCCTTCGACCACTCAAACTTCTCCTTCACCTTGAGGAGCTTGAAAATGGCAGACCCTTCTCTCCGAGCCGTGATATGAAATGACTCAGAGCAGCCATGCACCCGGTAAGCCTCTGGATGTCCTTGACGCACTTGGGCGGCTTCATCCTCAGGATGGCCTAGACCTTTTCTGGGTTATGCCTTATACTATCATGACTGACTATATTACCGAGCAGTATACCAGATGGAACACTGAATATGCACTTCTTAGGATTCAGCTTCCATTGAAAAGCATTAAGGGCCTTTGAAAGTCTGGTCGAGGTCATCGACCAGGCTAGAGGCCACTTTGGTCTTTACTACTACATTATCAACATATGCCTCAACGAGCTGATCTCTGATTTGGTCTTTGAGGCACTGTTGGATGGCTCTTTGATAAGTCACCCCAACATTCTTGAGCCCGAATGACATGGTCGTGTAGCCATAGGCGCCGAAGGGCGTAATGAAAGACGTCTTAATCTGGTCTTCCTCCCTCAGGGAGATTTGATGATAGCTAGAGTAGCAATCTAGGAAAGACAATAGCTCACAGTCGACCGTAGAGTCTACAACCTCGTCTATACGAGGCAAGCCGAAGGGGTCCTTAGGGTAGTGTTTGTTGAGATCGGTGTTATCAACGCATATTCTCCATTCTTTATTCTTCTTTCGTACAAGAATCGGGTTGGCAAGCCACTCCGGATGATACACCTCTTTAATAAAACCGGTGGCTAAGAGTCGGGTTACTTCTACCCTAATCGTCTCCTTTTTGTCACGCTAGAACCATCGTAGCTTCTGCTTGATTGGCTTGGCGGTCTTAGAAATGTCTAAGGAGTGCTCGATCAACTCCCGAGGTACACCAGACATATATACAGGTTTCCATGCAAACACGCTCACGTTCTTCCTCATGAAGCTGATGAGCGCGTCTTCCTATTTGAGATCCAGGTCGGCCCCGATGTGGATCATCTTGGTCTTATCGCCCTCAACCAACTCCACCTCCTTGGTCTCCTTAGACTTCGCAGCGGCACGAGCAGCCTCCTTGCTCGGGATCTCCAGCTCCTCCGGAGCAATCATCTTGGAATCAGCGATGGACTCCTGCATGCGGATCGAGAGCTCGAGGGCCTTGGCGGTGGTGAAACTCTCTTTCTCACATGTGTAGGCAATGAACACATTGCCTCTGAGGGTGAGCATGCCCTTCTCAGTTGGCATCTTCAACAACAGGTAGACATAATGCGATATTGCCATGAACATGGATAGGGCTGGTCTGCTGAGGATGGCGTGGTACGTTCCCTTGAAATCCATGACGATAAAGTTGACGTAGTCGATGCGAAAGTGGTCGGGAGTGCCAAACTGGACTGGCAGCATGATCTAACCCAGGGGATGAGAGGTCTGCCCTAGGAGCACCCCCCTAGAAAGGTGCGTCACACGGCTCAAGGTCCTCCGGCTTAAGGCCTAACTCAGTTAGGGCGTTACAGAAAAGGATGTCGAGGGCGCTACTGTCATCAATGAGCACCTTCTCGAACCGAACATTTTTTATGGTGGGGCCCAGAACAAGGGGAAACAGCCTAGTTCCGGAATCTTTGCCCACTGATCAGTTCTGCTGAACGTGATGGTCCGAGGCAACCAATTCTAGAACTTGGGATCGACGATCTTTTCATCTGAGTTGGCGACAACCATGACAGCTCGGGCAGTTAGCTTCCTCTCCCGCCTAGTCTCCAAGGCTACCTTGCTGCCAAATATGGTGTGGATGGTTCTGTCGGGATCTTTGTTGGTGTGACGGGGGTTTTTGTCTTGCTCCTCTTTGTCCTTCTCTTCCTCGTCACCCTTCTTGTCATCCCGCTGGTCGTCACGCTCACCGTCCTTGCCTCCACCGTGCATCCTCTTGCTTGTTGCTCCACTTCCTGGTTAGCACCGCGGAGGCCGCCGCGACCACTGCCATGATTTCCTCCTCGTTCGCCCCCACGGTGAGCGCCACGTCTGCCATGCTAGTCTGCGTCGCGTGCGCCCCCCTGGTTGGTGTCATGCCCCCTGCCCTAGTCGCGGGGGTGGGAGGTGGACCGTCTTCGTGTGGGTGCGCCTCGTACTTTCTGTCTGGCCCCTGATAGAGGTAGGGACCTCCCTGTTGCTGACTCTGGTGGACTCCCGACACCTGGTGCTGACTTTGACCTCGCCGAGAGCCATGGGGACGATAGCTATGACTGGAAGCTACGAAAGGAGCAGGTGTGTGTGTCCCCTAGCTGGTTCTCATTGACCTAGACTGTGGCGGCCTTTAGATAGGCCTTGACGGCGTCAAGCACCGGGGACTGGGGGAGCTTTGCGAGCTCGTTCATAGCGACAACAATGTTGGCGCTTGGTGTCTTTGTGGACTTGTTGGTTGCCAAACATGTCGAAAGCATCGGCTAGATCACGTCGAATAGGGCGCCAACCCTCTACGTTTGCTCGTGCCTCTTTGGCATTCTCTCGCTCCACCCTGCGAGCCGTGCGATCGGTGTTTCTTTCCAACCGAGCAACTCTCTCTTGGTCCGTCTCCCCTTCGTAGGATGGTTCATCGACGGTAATGGCGAAGATTGCGCCTCCGAAGCCGGGGGGAAACATCGGGAACTCCTCTTCGTATGGGTTGGTAATGGTGTGGGTCTGGGTAGAACCGGTAGATCTAGTGCTTTCCTCCAGGATGGTAGAGAGCTAATCCCCACCAATCTGCCTAATATCCACCATGTTGACGACGGGGGCAGGGTGGTCGATCTTAGGCAGCTCTAACAAGAATAGATCCGAAACGTGGTCGTGCTCAGCAGGATCCACGAATAGATGCGGGACGCGGACCATGTACTCAGACGCCGCGTTCACCAGCCCGTACGGGTAAATTGTGGATGGATGCTCCGTCAGGGCCTCATAGTCCGCCGACCTTAGGCCGATGGCAGGAGTTGGTCGGTAACGGACCGTTCGCCCTTCAGGAGTCGTCGTGACCACCAGATCAGAATCTAGACGCCTCTGGCGACCAGCCCGAGCAGGTCGCTCGGTCCGGTGTGACGGATGGGGCCGTAGCCGTCCTCGGTAGATTGATCTCTGATCGATTCTACCAAGGTTAGGGTTTTGGCCAGGCCCGCAGTGGTAGCGGGGAAGCGGACGATGAGTTGCCGGAGAAGACGACCTCGAGAGTAATCCCAAGATCGGATCCACCGGTGCTTGTGTAGATTCGGTTGGCGCAGGAGGAGCCTGCACCGCCTTCATGACTTCGACGGTGCCATCCACGCCAGTGGTCCAGGTGAACGTCCCGATCGTGAACGTTTGGCCCGCCGAGAGGACCATGGAAGCAAGGAAGATGACCATCTGGCTCGCCATGAGATCTGCATGCACAACCCCTACCTGGCACGTCACTGTCGCGAGATGTGGTCGGCAGTCCACCAAGGGGTATGCTCACGGTAGTAGATTAATCGGTGGAGGTGCGTGAGACAACGAACTAGATGGTGACGCAAGACGAACACAATTGTTTATCTAGGTTCGTGCCGCGGAAGTAGTGTAACACCCTACGTCCTGTGTCTCTGGATTGTATTGATTGTGTATCAGATCCATTGAGGGGGGGTCCTTGCCCGCCTTATATAGTACGGGGGGCAAGTTACAGATCTAAGGAATCTAGTTCCAATCGGTTACAACAACCGTATCCTCATGGGATACAAAATCTACCTTAACCGACCAGGTTCCCTTGATCGGCAAGTTGGTCTCCGTATATCCCGCGCGGTACGCCAATCAGTTGGGTGATCTGCGCGGGCTGTTCTGGCGAGTTGGGCCACCTCCTCCGGCGCGGCCTATGTGCAGCCATGAGGGTATACGGGTCTATACCCCCACACTAATGACATCCAGGAGCGACGCATTCAGGCAAAACACGTCACTAATGACCTTCAGGAGCGACGCGTTCGGCCGAAACACGTTACTGATGTGGATCTTAGCAGCGACGCGAGTTGGCTAAACGCGTCACTAATGAGAACTTTCAGAAACAACAAAAAAAAAGAAAAATTTTCTACTTTGCTTCTTTAAGCATACACATATTTCATCCATTTCAGCAATCAAATTATTTACAAACTTCAGATACAACTTATTTACAAAACATCTGCTTGAGGGGCTACAACCTAGAAGATTTCTAATAATACATGAGGAACAACATAAAAGATTTTTAAGTTACATAAGCTGTAACTACATTAAGTATTAGGGCTGCTCTTGAGATCCTGCAAAACCATTATAAACCAAAGTAGAAATTTAGAAGTGCCAACAACAGAGAATACTGTAATAAGTAATAAGGTTTGCAGCTGGCAATGTTCAGAAAGAAGGGCAGCATGCAACAGCTCTCTTGCACCATCAATTAACCCAACTTACTAGAGAGTGAAGCAGCAGCAAGCATCCTAAGATATTTAAGGCACCAAGTCTCAGCCAGCATGCTCAATCATATAATCAATTCTATATCAATAGACACAGAAAATAGATAGATTTGGGTCTAGTTTCCATCTGAAGGGCACAATTACAATAGAAGTGTTCATGAAGTAGCATACCTACAGCAATCACTCCTAGTGGCTCATCTGCTGCAGTACTTGCCGCAAAAGTCCAATACAATGCATTTGCCAAGAGATTTTGACATTTATCAATTCCAATAGGATTTGATCTGGGTGTGATCAGCAGGATGATGACACAGGAAGCACAGTACCACAGAAGCAGCAGCAAGCTATATAGAACAGTAGTTATGAGTTGCATTAAAAAATTCAAATACTAGTAGATGTAAACTCACTTGAATGATTTGTGTGCTCTCATGATTTCCTCCAAGTACTGTAATTCTATCTCTGTAATGGAATTTCAGAGCCACTAACCTGCAAGAAGTGAAAATAGACTGATCACTAGCTAGTAGTCATCAAACAAGAATTGTGTAAAGAATTCTGTAGTTCAGTTAAAGAAAATGAACTCTCTAGTGAAAATGAACTATAATGAGCTTGCCACGGACAAGAAAATAGCAAACTAGATTAGAATGGTAGAAATAATACACAAAAGTCAAATAGTATAAGGATGCATTCAGAAACCAAGGCATACCATTTATTTTCGAAGGTACATATGTTCCCTTGCCCTTCTTGCATTGTCTCCACCAATCTCAAAATGCTTGCACCTCTGTGGCACAGGGAACCAGCAAAGATTGAGACATACTTGATTCAACTGCAAGTTTAGCATAGGAAAAATGAAATAGTTTACTGGGTCATTTCAAGCTTACAGGATAGCAGAGATGTACCTGAATTCAAGGGGAATTTGATGAAACTCACGAATCCCTAATTCCCCCCTCTGTTCTTCGACCTTCGTGCCGCTCTCTCATCTTCCTGCAGTTCACTTCTCCCTTTCCCTTTTCCCTTAGATACAGCAGCAGCAGATCATACAGCCCAAGGAGCATCAACAGTGCGACAAGGCAGGGCACATGGAAAAACGATTGAGCAGGTGCAGATGTGATAATAATCTGCACATCAAAGTTACATGCTGGATTCAGTCCAATTGATCAACTGTGAATATGAGCATTATTCAAGATTCCATGGCCTGTATACTAGTATCCATCCTAAGAAATAACAAATATTCAGTCCTAGAACATTAGGTGCGCTTTCATGCCTTGTCATAACCATTACATTCATTTCAGTAGACATGGTCATGAAACCTTGTATTACATTTTAATATCAGAAGTCAATGACCGAACATCATAGTTCATAATTACCAAACACTTTAACTAGTAGCTTGGAATAGTGATCCAAATGTGCAATGGAAAGTACAAGTTCACGATGCTAGATAGAAGCAACAAATTACAGGGTCTGTGTCCAATAAGTCTCCCAACATCATATAGTCAATTAACAGAGCAGCAGATTTTTTTAATGCTAGATGTCAAATGCTATGCAAAACTCACTCACACAAACAAACTGGTTACAAATTACAATAGATAGAACATTTATTAGTATACACAGCCTCTAGCTATTAGCCTACCCTCATGTTCAACACCAGGTGAGGGATAAATCACGATTTAAGGCAAAAAAAATAGTATATAGAAAGTGCAGCTTGTATCATCTGAAGATAACAGAAAAACAAATTTGATTCAAACAATATTTATTGTTGTTTTCAAGTCTCTCAGGTGCACCTTGTGACTGTTGCACAATAAAGCACAGCCAGTGGATTTAAGTGAAACAATGACAGGCAAAAAGTGACAAGTTCAGAAAGGACAGAGATTTAGCATTAGAATTACCTCTGAACTTTTAGACAGTCAGACTGAAGATCCCCAATGATGTGGCTGGCATTTTTCATTCTTCCATTCTGTTTCTGAAAAGCGTGATCATATTAAAAACAGCAGAACCTAATGCGACCATTCTAAAAAAAATAGCAAGGTATTTAATGATAAACATTAGGTTCCTAAAAGAAAATGTTGTGTTGCTTCTTGCTGAAGACTGTTTCGTGAGAGTTCAGTGTGCATATACTTAGTATACCAACAGTAATTTCTAAAGCTTGTTTATTAGACAGGAACTCAAACTAGTACTGTAAAGCAGAATCCTCAACCGATTCGTCAACGTACAACTATACATGCATGTTTCTTCATGCTCAGCTATGCTAGAACTCAGTTCATCAAGGCAGTAATCAAGTACCTCTTGTCAGCAAAAAAACATCATCCCATAAGTAAGACTTAAGCAACCTATCTGGTTCCAGAGGACCTGCTATTTCATATATTTACAATTTAAAATTTACAATAAAATGATGGTGTTCCAGAGGACCTGCTATTTCATATATTTACAATTTAAAATTTACAATAAAATGATGGTGTTCCAGAGGACCTGCCCTGTTATCTAACAGATATGGACGATTTATGAATTTGGCTGAGCTGCATAACAGCATCATGCCAATAATGCTCATGGATCAGGCAACTCAATACCGCTCTATCAGGAACTAAGCTAGCAGTACAATCCCATTAACTAATGCCACACTACAGAAATTCCAACTCAATTAAAAACTGAATGATATGTATGTAGCACAAAGTAAAGATTAGTTTCAATATTTAGCTATCAAAATTGTCATCTGCGCATATGTTCAGGTTTCATACAGTTTTTTATATATTGCATAAATATTGAACTGATTAGTTGAAAAAACCAAGATAACTGGCCTAAACAAAACGCAATCTGCTGCAACTGAACAAAGAAGATACAGGCTAGCTGATTAGCTACTTACATGTTCACCTGATGCAATATTGGTGCCGACATGCTTGGCTGAATGAGGTCCTGAACTTAGCTTTCTCACCGGTGAAGCTCTCGCCGCCGGCTCTTCTCATCGTCGAGGCAAGCATGTTGTGATATGTGCCCGTTCGTTCGTCTTCAGCCATGGTGAGAATCTCCATGTATCTATGCATGCTTATCTTCAGTAGAAGATAGCATCGTTGCCCTGTAATTCAAGCAAAGGCATGCCTGCATACGTGTGTGCTTAGCAGGAACAGCAGGTCTTGAACAGCACTTACGTCAGCCTGGTGCCTGCACCCTTTGCCGATTTTCTTCTAATCATCTATCTCCAGCCAATGGTGATTTAGCCATTTAATTATTCAAATATATATTCTTTCCTTTGGTCTCCAACTCAATGCCTATTAAATTCTGTAATCAGAATCACACGTAGGGTGCACGTGATGGCTATATACTGCATGCAAGGAAGGTTTGGCCAGAAAGGAGTAGAATTGCCACCGTACGTACCTGCTGTTTGATCGTTTTACTCTGTTTTGCTCCGATTTAGTTGCGCTAGATTCGTTTCGATGTGATCCACGTGCTAGCAGCGTTGTTTATCCGGTCACATGATTATGTGTTCATAATTAGATATTAATTTAGTTAATGTGCAATTAAACTAGTTTTACTATTAAAATCAATATAGATTTTATACTCTGGTGTTTTATATACAAATATTTATATGATTAATTGTAACATAAATGTTTTCTTTTAATTTTAACTTGATCAGTTAAACACGTTGGGTATGTGGTAAATTCGAATTAGATGCTCTCACATGTTTATTTCTTTTGCAAAGACAAAGCTTAACTTGTTTAATAAATTATGTGATAACATTTATAAAATAAAACATGATTAGCTTCAACTCGGTTTTAAAGTTTAAATATAATTTGTCTAATCTGAATTAGTAAATTTCCCATGGTTTTGTTTAACTAAAATAAATCAAGCTTGTAGTTATTTCTTTTCACTTATAAATAATATGCTCGGTAGTCGTTTCTTTTCAACCGTAGCTCCGTTCTCAACGATTCTTGTGATCTTGTGACCGTAACAACTAATACGTTGTTTTCACTCATGTGGTGTATTGTCCTTAGTTGCTTTTATTTGTTGCTTGTATGTTTGCCTATGCGTGGTGCTTGCTACGAGTAGAACGAGAACTGTTTGTGAGCGTTGAAGATCAAAAGTTGATGACCAGAAGCAAAGTATGAGGAAGTTTGAGTCTTACGGCAAGCATAGCATGAGATCATCCTTATTGTACTATTCACTATTAATCCTTTAATTCATACTGCATGTGTCTACCTTGATTACCACTAAGGATTTCTTAGCTTTGTATTTATATACCTTGTCACCTATGAGTTTATGCATTGGGTAGTATTTTGCTAGCGCTCAATAAATAGCCATGATCTTGTAACTTGATTAATGGATTATGCAATAAACATTAAAAGATGCTTTTTAGCAACATAAAACTAAGGGGGCTAGAGTATAGTTTTTGTGATGCTCTAGATTCCTCTCTTTAAGGACTTATCTGTAAGCGATCATCCGGGAATTACAGTACAACCGTGAGAGCTACATGGCTCTGACTTTAGTCCAGTATGAAGACCTTTTCTAGCTTGTTAGTGGTTACCCGAAAGGACGCAAAAGGGGCTTGCCGAGCAGAGTATAGTACGGCCTTTGTCCCTATGTGTATAGCCTGCGTGGAATGTGCCATTCAGAAGGGTGGCTCTATATTCCCTTGCCAATTGGAAACCTAGCGCCCCTAACTTGTTAGACGAACTTCTGAAAGACTTTATAGTGAACCCTGCCGACCTTCCTTAGAAGTGGGTCAAGAGATTAGCTACCTCGGGCGAAAGGGTAAATCACAACTCACGATGAAAGTATACAACCTCTGCAGAGTGTAAAACTGGTATATCAGTCGTGCTTACAGTCACGAGTGGCCTTGGACCTATATGGAATAGATGATCATTAATGGTTAATTGTTTATGCTATTCATTATTCATGTTTACTTGATCATGTGTTTTTGTGGGCTTATGATAAACTTGTTGCTACTCAATTGCTTAAAATTATGACTCATTAAAAGCTAACCGCAGTTAAACAAGTGTCAACCTTTTGAGCCTCATGAACCCCATGTTATATTTTGCTGAGTACGACATGTGCTCACCCTTGCTATTCCCCCACACCCCAACCTCTAGCAAAAGTTGCTCAGAAGATTGATGAAGACATGGAGGTTCCCAGAAGATTGACAGGAGTGCTAGGCATATGTTACCCCAGTCAATCATCCCTGTGAAGAATGGAGCCTAAAGATTAGTTACCGTTCCGCGATACTCTGATGTAAGTGTTAATATAGTTATGTATACATTATTTAATAACATTATTTTTGATACTATTCACTCTATTGTTATATGTGTGGACTTTCAAGGCACACATATGGAGAGCCTTGTTTGATTCTTAAAACTGGGTGTGACACAAGTACCAAGGATGTGGCTGTTCAAATAGATTCATACATCCTATAGAGGTTGTACATTTTCCCCACATGGTAGGCACCGCCTTCAGCTGTGGACTAGACCAAAGATAGGCTTACCAAGTTCCTACACTGATGGCATGACCTTAGGTATCCATACAACACTTCCAATAGTCTTATCACGGGATGAAAAATACATAGGTTCAAATAAGGTGCTCACACATGGCACCAATATCATGGAAGAACAAACAACATCTATGTCGACTAGACCATGACAGAACACACAACAATTATGTCTTCTCTTGATAACGCATTGCCACTCCGACCTCTAGATAGTATTGACTTATACCTAATGGGTTGTGAGATCAAGTCCACCAACACAAACATGCAGTTGTATGAAGAATGTTAGGTGAGATGTCAAAATGAACCGGTCATTATATGACCGAGGCTAGTATCTCCCTAAAGGAACTCTCACTCAGTGATCCTACTAAGGTATCTCACACCACTTGAGGTATCCCCCCCACACCATCGAGAAAAGATCAAACAGAACATTTGACACAATGTATCGAAATAGCATACGTCATAGGTGTCAAAAATAGAATCACACAATATATCAAAGATGGTGTTCCACAAGCTCTCATCATATGGCCAAAACAAGTAATGGTGTCTAAATACGAGGGTAGGGTTTGGGTAAACCATCAACATAGTTGATGTTTAGGCATTTGTGTTTCAGAAGGAGAAAACGGGTTGTATCAGAAAAAGGGGGTTTTAGTGGTAGGCGACATGACCGCTAACAGTGAGGGTATATGGTAACTTTGTCAATGTCTGCCAGTTTAGTCTCTGTTTTTCGGAGTTGTTTACAGGGGTAGGCTGTATGTGTGTGCGTGCATAGGGGTGAGTGTCTGTGTATATATATGTGTCTGCGTTTATACTATAAATTGTGATTCACAACTAATATGATATATATCTGTACCTAATAATAAAGAGGCAAAATTTCTGCCCATTTTTTCGTCCATCCATTTTTTTTGTCCGTCTGCCTCTAACTACCACACAATGGAGAGTTTCTTCCATCCAGACTTATATATATAACCTGTGCTGATATGAGTTAGAATAGCTCTTGCAAGCGCGATACGGAGTTCGAGTCCAAAACATATTGGGTCCGTACTCATATGTGTTAGAACAACTCGCATCTAGCGATGATACGGAGTTTGATTCAAATATATATACAAAGAGTTTCTTAGTTTTGTTCTTTTTCTATTTTTTTTTTATCTCGGAGGATGTCCAATTCTTTTATTCCCAAGTCGTACAGTTTCCAGTTTTTCCATGTTAGGTCCATGTCGTATGGGTTTAAGTTGCTTTTTTTTTAGGTTTTGTTCCTTTATTTTTCCTTGTCCGTTTTTCTTCCACGTTCTACTTCCTTTTTTTACCTTTTCTTTTGTCACGTTCGTTCTCCGAATGTTGACTCCCGAGTCTTTTTCTTCATTTGATTTTCTGTATTGTTCCGTTCTAATTTGTTTTGTTGTTTTCATAAAATTTTTTAAAAATATATAAATATAATATTATGGATCTTTTAACTCTTGGTAAAATAATTATTTTACTATAACCGGTTAAACTTTTGATCTAACTAATCAAACTTTAAACTGAAATATTGACCAGTTTGTTATTTGGTCAAAATAAGTTTGTCTCTAAACTCATTGCAATCTCCAACAAAGGTTACATGTGGCAACTTAAAAAAGTCTCCCGTCATATCCATCATAATCATCAGTAGATATGGTGGTTCTTGATTATGGGCCTATAAAGAAAGTCATAGAACTCGATATTTCATTATACCAATGCATATAGATGGTATGAAAATATTTACGTGCTTTGTAACCGGAGAAAAAACCTTATAAAGATTATATTTTAAATTCGATACGGACTTAATAGGACATTGTTGTATTATTGCCAATATTAGCTTATATTCTAGATGTCATTATCATCACAAAATAAATTATAGATTTGAATCTCTATAAAAAAAGTAAAATATGAATAGATATATACCATTTTTGTCATCTTTTTCATGAATATACAATAGTCTTTTTTTCTCCCATTGCAACACACGGGTATATTTGCTAGTCAATTATAATAAACAATGTCGTCAGTACATGTATGGACCATCTCTTTCTTCAATATCTTTCTGCCCGTGCATGCTAGAACTTTGTTAATATTCATTTTGATGGTAATCTTCAATCTGTCACAAATGTGCTCACAACCTTTAAAGACCGGTTAAGAGTTCCTTTCCTCATGGAGATTATTATTGTTCTTTTCTGGAGTATTTGGCTAGTTCATAATGATGCATCTTTCAACGAATTATGCCCATAGTGGAGCAAGTCAAGTGTGTCTTCAGGAAGGTGTTTGCCATGGTTATCTCCATCTGGCAAAATAGAAATACTTTCCCTATATTAGTTTATGGCAAGAAGCTTGCTTGTAATATCTCTCATTTTCTTTCTCTTTTTCTTTGTTTTTTTAACTTCAGTCTCTTTCTACTCTTGTTTTTACTTTCTTTAATAAAAGTTCAGTAGGGGTGTTTTAGCCCTCTTTTTTCCTCAAAAATATCGTTCGTTAGATTCTTTTTATGATGTAACTTATATATTTGAGTTTTACCCCTCCTTTATGTTCTAATCAACATCAAGTTCGGCCTACATTGTGTTTCATAAAAAAAAGGTATTAGTATATAAAAGGTTTGTGAAATACAATTTATGAATACAGTTTTTAAACATAACATAGTACATATAATTTGACTCTTCAAATCATAATAAGCCACATTGAAAAACTACCGGTGTAAACTTTGGTTACTGGAGCAACCATCCACTGCACGAGGAAGCAAATCAACTCTTGCTCGGTCATGTTTCAACCTATCAATTAATTTGGGTCACTTTTCGAGAGGAGGATCAAGTATAAACTTGTACGAAATCGAGGTAATCACGTCGGAGCACGTTGATGCTTGAATTGGAACATCGTGCGGGCTTGCCTCGGCCACTTGAGTCTTGACACGTGTTAGAACGAAAATCTCTCCGGTGCAGAAGCAGAAACAAAAAATTGCTGGTGAGCGGAGGCACAAGCTAGCCACGAACGAAGTCTAGAGAGGCACGACACATATTGCAGACGACGTCAGTGTAAAATAAAAACAGTGGCGCAGCCGCAGATTTTGGAATCGACGCCAAACAAGAACGTTGCGCAATCGTCAGTTGAGTTCTACCTGCCGTGCCGCCCTACAAAAGTCAACTTCCTCCTATTGCCGTCGTCCCTCTAGCCGTTGGTTGTTGTCGGTCTGGTGTCCAATGCTGAGGCAAAGCCGACGCCAACAGGGTTCCTCGTCGTGAGTAATGGAGGATCCAATTCCAATAGAGCACTCCCGTAGTTAAGCAGAGATTTTTGGGAAGCTTTTCTGTAGAAAATTTTCCAATTGAGACTAAATTGCAATTTCCGAGAAGACTAATCTAAGTTTTTAAACTTCTTTTATGCAATTTTATAACTAATTTATACATGCAGTTGTATATTTTTACTCGTATAAATTGGCATTTTTCACAAAAGTTGAGTTACAAGCGGTTGGTTAAACAAACATACAAATGATTACCAAGAGTCTTGTACAAATGGTTTTTGTAGTAGTGAATGAGTAGTATTAAGGAGTAGAGGTGGACATTTGGGTTACCTTAAAAATTTAGGATTTGAGACCTGACAGGTGAGTCTTCTTTGCATTACAGCAGAGGGACTTGCAGTGGCTGACAGGTGGGTTCATTTGCCAAGTCTTCGTGTCCCCATTAATGCAACATGTGAACCTTGGTCTTTGTTGTGCTTGCCTCTTGCCAAATGTTAGGGTAGATAGGCAGCCTCGCTTGCCAATGAGCGGCGAGCTACTACATGCATCTAGGAATTACTAGATTATTAGATCCAATATTTGACCACCAATCTGCTGCCTCAACCGCAATAATCTCTCATGCTACATAGTGGGAAAGGAGGAATGGAGTGGCCAGGTGGCAACATGGAACTATGGAAGGGAGGTAGACATGGTGGCTGAAGGGAATGAAGCAGTGATCCGCCACCACACAAGAATCCTCTGGGAGTTGCATGTGTTTGGTGTTTATGTGAGTGTTGTGGGTAGTATTTGGTTTGGTGTGGGTGTGCGTGGATGGATAATGGGAGGTGGATGCAAGATAAGAGTCCAGGATACATTAGGCTAAAGTAAGATGCAATACATAGGATTTTCTTTTTTTTAATAAGGGAACAAAGTTTCAGCTTCTACCGTAGGGGGATGGTACTCATAGGCTTTTCTTTTAGCTTGGCTCTATTGCGATATTCAGGTACCAAGGTCGGCATCCAAATTTCCTAAAATAATTTTAGATACATAGACTTCATACCGGAAGAAACACCCGATTTTCCTGGTCGTCTCTGGTTTTCTAGGTTTAGATTCGGCTTCGATGTTCAAGTATTAGGTGTAATTTTCTAGTGAGAACTATGAACTAACCGTTTGACACCTTGCGAAGAAAATCTTTCATTTGCTTTTGGCATTTCTTTGTGCAAATCCGGGCATTTGTTTTTGCAAATTTGGTTTCCTATATTATCCATTTTAAATTAGAATTTCTATGTGTAAGAATACACTTATCAACTTAGCACACGAGTGAATTTGGCAAGCAATAGGTATTCAATTTCCGTGAAGACTTTTTACAAGTCCAATTTACCCTTCTCTCTTTGTTATCCTGATTTTTTCACGAAGGCATGCACTATGATAATTTTGTCATATAGCTGTAGCAAAGTCACATTAAGAACTAATGGTTTCCTTACGGTTACAGAAACGACATTTCAAGTTTCTTTTAGTCAAATTATATTTGGTCAAAGAACATGCCTTCCTATATGTAATAATGAGCGGGGCTTTAAGTTTCCATATACAGGCAAGCAGGCAATTGAGACAAGGGCCTATTTGGTTCTCATGGGCTAAACTTTAGTCCTTCACTTTTTTGCCTACTTTTAGACTTTGGAACTAAATAGGTGGGCTAAAACGGGAGAACTAATTTTTGGCCCCCATTAGTCTATTTGCCCTCAAAGTGGGCTAAAAAGGGCTAAAGGAGCCCTTTTTATCTCTTTCTCTCTCATCTTCCATTCACCTTTTAGCATCTTTTAGAACCTAGATCCAAACAACCATCTTGGGCTAAACTTTAATCCAAGGACTACATGGCCAAATAGGCCGCCAAGGCACGACACGGCACTGACATGACACTATCAGGCACGACGGCGCTGTCGTGCCGTGGCATATGGTGTCACTGTGCCGAGGTCGCGGCCCAGGCATGACAATACAGGCCCTTAGCCGTGTCGTGCTGGGCCACTAAGCATGGCGGCATGCAGTCCCCGTACTGGCCCTAGCCCGACGCGGCGAGTCTGTTGCACTGCCGCTCCCATTGCCAAGGCCTTTCGCGCCGCCGATGCTTCCCTCGCTGAGGTCGTCGTGCCGCACGTCGAGCCACTCTCTAGCTCGTCAGCGCATAGGCCGCCGCGCCACCGCGTCGAGGTCACCGCACCGCTCTCCAGCTCCCCTATGCTGAGGTCATCGCTTTTCCGTGGGATGGGAGGAGGACGCACCGTGGGGAGTAGAGGAGGACGCACCGTGGGAATAGAGGAGTCGGACGCTGGTAGGAAGCTACGGTGAGGACGAGGGGAGATGACGGATACGAGCACAGGAGTCTGAGGAGGCCGTGGGGACTAGGAAATTAGGAGTTAGGGTTTGAGGAGATGCTTATATACTCTCATCCAATGGCTGAAAATCACCTGAAGTCATCCAAAGGCTAGAAAATATCAGGTCGCGCTAGCCCATTTTCCGTGCCGTGCCTAGGCCGGCCCTAGGCACGGCACTACAACTGGGTCGTGCCAGGCACAGGCACTATGGGAGTCAGGCCGTGCCGTGCCCGGGCCGGCCTAGCATGCCTGACCCAGCTAGCCAAGTATACCAAGGACTAAAGATCCAAACAGGCCTTAAGGTCATTTGTATCTACTCCGTAGATCCCACCGATACACCCATATCTATTTTAATTTACATTGTGTTGGGTGCATTAGAACGAAAAATTAACTGATTTTATTCTAATTTACTTAAGCGTATATGGATTGATAAATAATGTGAATACGAGTGCATTTAAATATATATACCTATATAAAAGTATAAAAAGTCCACTTCCGTGCAAATCGAAGTGAACTAAAGTGTGACTTACTCTTACAAAATCAACTAATCCAACACAACATAATACATCTTTCTTTGTTATTCCCTCTATTTCAAATTATAAGTCGTTTTGACTTTTTTATTTCATTTATTTTGCTATGTATCTAGACATATTATTGTATCTAGATGCATAGCATAATAGATGTACCAAAAAAGTCAAAGCGACTTATAATTTGGAATGAAGTGAGTATCAATGGAATCCAACGAATCTATTTGAAAATCAAAAGAACGCCCTTTCAAAAAAGAAAATCAAAAGAACGAAGAATATTAGACATTATGCTGCTTATCTAATTTTCGCGAAATCAATAGTGTTAAGGACAGCAAGAAGATCCATCCACTGGTCCATGATGAACTAGCTAGCACTGTAAGCACAGCTCGTACTTCTTTATCAAACGAATACAATGAATCTTTTTAATTTAAAAAACAAGAAAACGAAGAATACTAGACATTATGCAACTTATCTAATTTTCCCGAATTCAATTGTTTTAAGGACAGCAAGAAGATCCATCCACTGGTCCAGCCCAGATGATGAACCAGCTAGCACAGCTATTTCTTCTAGTTCACTATGTTGCAAAATTTCATTATCTCCCCTTGGCTGCCGGTGAGCACGTCGAGGTGCAGTGGCGAAGCTAGAGCGAAATGAGGGGGGTGCACCACTTAATTCTTAACTACACTGACCGATATAATGTTCAATCAAGAATAGCATAACTAATGTGTAACTACCATATTTTAAAATGAAATTTGACTTGTAGCAATAGATATGAGATTTTGGTCGAAACTAAACACTCACCATTTAAAAAAAAAGAAGTGTATCCATTGATAGAATGCCAAAATTATCAAGAAAACATGCCTCATATAGCAAAATCTTTGATCCAGGAGACCATGATGAAGATCCCATTAGCCTAAAAGAAAGAGAACAAATAGATCAATTATAGCAAATAAATTGTAGAGTTGTCGATTAAAACTTAAAAGTAGATACATTGCGTTACCTATTAGAGATCATATTTACGTCCTTTTCCTTCCATGGTCATGAAACGATGAACCACAGCCTCGTTGCTAACTTTCTTCATTTCTTCTTCCTCTAGATAGCAAATAAGTCTATGACTCAAGTGTTGATCACCCATGCGATTAGACAAACTTGTTTTGACAATCTTCATTTCAGAAAAGCATCTCTCAACTGTTGCAGTAGCGACAGGCAGTACCAGTACAAGCTTCAAAAGTCGATAGACCAACGGATAACGATGATGTTTCCCTACTGCAACCATTTTCTGAGAGAGCTCACCAATAGTGTTGATGTTGGAGAATCTAGCATCTTCTCGCACATCAGCATGTAAAGGCAAAGATCATGGCTAAGGTCCCTCAACTCATCAGAATTAAAATCATTTGGATATAGTTTTGCTAAGCTCATTAAAGTCTCCAGATCAAAATCATGAAATTGATCCCTTGGGTCAAAAGCAGCTGAACAAACGAGCAATTGAGAGCTTGTCTCACTAAAGCGGCTATCAAGCTCTTGAACTAGCCAATCAATAACATCATTATAACAATCCACTTCATAGTGATGCCTGTATGTAATTCCTGATTTTTTTCTAGGCTGTCGGAGATCAATATATGCATCTTCCATTTCCACTCGGTCAATTTCATGCTTGTCACAAAACTCATTCACTTCATCTAATAATTTGTCCCATCCATCTCTTCTAAGATTATTCAAATGGAGTCTAGTTGCTTTCACACATCCAATGGCATTAACAATGTCTTGATCCTTCTTTTGCAATGCTAATGACAAGGCATTTGTGGCTGTTAATGTAGTCAACATGAGATGCAAATAAAAGGCAAAGTCAAATGATTTGAAGTATACTAAAAGATTTGATGCTTGATCTCTATTTTTCCAATCTCTGTCATCCTTTTCGACAACTTTTAGCACTTTAACTATTGTAGGAAACATGTTGACTAAACTTTTGAAAGTTTTGTAATGAGAACTCCAACGAGTATCTCCGGGTCTTTGAAGGCATTGCTCTTGATTTAACCCTGTGCCGGTCTCAATTTGCCCACAACCTAACGCCATTGTCACTTGTTCATGATTAATATCTCTAATCATATCTCGTCTCTTAGCTGATCCACCCACCACATTTAATAAGACAGAAATCATGCTTAAGAAATTGCTTACGCCCTTATGTTTTCTCACAACAGCCACAATGACTAATTGAAGTTGGTGAGCAAAACAATGCACATAATAAGCTGACCTACTTTCTCTCATGATCAATGATTGCAAGCCATTGAACTCACCTCGCATATTGCTAGCACCATCATATCCTTGGCCTCGAACTTGCTTTAAGCTTAGTTTAAACTTTGCAAGTAGAGAATCAATAGATGACTTTAGGTGATGAGAAGTTGTTTCGGTCACATGTACAACACCAACAAACCTCTCTTTCACGATCCCACATTTGTCAATATACCTCAAGACCACAGCCATTTGTTCTTTGCAAGAAACATCTCTTGACTCATCAACTAGCAAGCAAAACACATCATTGCCAAGATCTTCAAGGATACAATCTACAATCTCATTTGCAAAACATTCAACAATGTCCCTTTGAATTTCAGGAGCTAGCAAACAACTATTAGCTGCAGCATTTGTACTCACCGCTTTGCGTAACTCTGGATCATGTTGTGTTAAGCAATCATAAAACTCCTTGAAGTTCTCTCTGTTATTAGATTCTAGTGACTCATCATGTCCACGAAAAGGCAATCCTTGCTTCAACAATAGCCTAGCAGTATCAATGGATCCATTCAACCGAGTAAAATAAGCCTTCTTAGCAATCTCACTTATCTGACTGTAAGCAACATCTATGTGTTGCTGTCTTTGTAATAAATCATCACATTTCTTCATTGCATTATAGTGTAAGCCACCAACATCACCAACATGTGACTTTAGCCTTGCTTTCCTATGATAACCATTCCAACCATCAACTACAAATGATTTGTATCCTGCATCCTTCGTTTCTCTGAATAAGAAACAACAAAAGCAATATGCTCTGTCCTTCGACTCACTATATTCAAGCCAACTTCCAAACTCATCAAACCATTCCGGGACAAATCTTCTCGGCTTGTCTCCAATATCTGACACAGGAAAATTACATGTGCGAGGCTGGCAAGGTCCATTTTCCAAATATTTTCTTCTGACCTTTTCTCTGTGGTTAGGATGGTATGCATCAATTTGTTTTCTCAAGCCTGGATCATATTTAATCTCCTCTTCCCAATTGAGATCATCTAGACATGAATTTCTATTATTGTTGCCAGTGACTGTGTCTGGAGCTTTCCGTTTAAAAAACCTCTCTATGATTACCTATCATTTGCTAATCAAATTGCAAATAAATGTACGCATATACTAAGAAGAGAAAACCCTAATTAAATCACTAACCCTAAACTGCATTCTGCAACGTGCCCCAATTTCAACATATATGATATAACCATCAAAAATCAAAATCGAATGAGAGGCTTAACTTCATCAAAATACAAGATAAATAAATTAAGCTTTGATCCTTGCCTTCAACAGAGAGACTGAGAGAGCCAGAGGAGAGGTCGTGAGGTGAGGGTGAGGGCGCTCTTACCTGTTCCTGTCGCCGCCAATGGCAGACGCCGTCGGGCGCTCGGCTCAGGCACCACGGCAGGGGCAGGAACTCAGGAAGCCGGGAAGAGGGATTGGGGAAGATGGAAGAGGCACCGGGATCGATGGATCGTGGCCGGCGTCGCCGCGTCGGTGGCTTACCGCGTCAGGCGAAAAGTCACGGACTCACGCGGCCACGAGATGGCAAAACTTCACTCGATGTCTCGATTGGAAATTGGCATCCGTCTCTTAGAAGCAACCAGACATGGGCTTGGGCCGATGGGGGGTGTTGCCCTGTTTTGGACCGAGGGGGTGCACCCACGGTGAAAAATTGCACATCACCACTTGATTACGTGAATTCCGTGGGTGCCTGGGCATCCAGCGTGCCCAACGTAGCTTCGCGAGGTGGCCCATCTTCACCATGGCGGACGCGAACCGCGAGGCCCAGAGCGTCCGGTTGCGCGCGTAGAGGTCGACGAGCGCCGCCGTGTCGTTCCGGCTGAGCAGCGTGACGTCCGACGTGAAGAGCACCTCGCGCGTCTGCACGTTCCTGTAGTACTGGTTGTCGAGCCGGAGCTCCGTCCTCGGGTCCAGGTCCACCACCCGGTCGCGCCGCCCCGTCGCCGCGGGGCACCGCGTCCGGAGGTACCTGCCGTAGGTGGCGTTCATGTCCTCGGCGACCTGCGGGTACAGCCGGAAGGAGAACGCGGAGCAGTGGGAGCGGCCGAAGGAGTGGGCGCCCGAGAGGGTGACCATGTCATCGGCGGTGAGGTTCTTGGCGGCGAAGGTGTCGACGAGCACCGTGGCGTTGGCGAAGGGCCCCGGCAGGTTGTTGAGCACCTCGGACGCGTTGGAGACGCGGCCGTCGCGTCGCCCCGCCGGCATGGCGAAGTCGACCCCGCCCATGAGGCCGCAGGCGTCGCGGGCGGCGAAGGCGACGATGTCGGCGCAGGAGACGGTCCTCCGGCACCGGCGCTCCAGCACGCGCTTCGCGCGGTTGATGACGCTGAACCCGCGGAGGCTCGGGTTGTTGGCCTGCGACGCCTTCTCCACCGTGCTGGCGTTGCTGCCGGGTGCCGCATCCAGCAGCACCGACGCGTCACAACCCTGCAGAGTGAGTGCACGATATATAAAGCTTGGCGAGCTTGTTGCCTAGAGTTGATCGATTCTGTCTGAGTAGATGCCAATCAACGGGCTTGTTGCTTACCCTGACGAAGCAATCGTGGAAGAAGAGGCGCACGAGGCCTGGTCCGTTGCCGGGGTCACGGCGGATGGCGGCGTGGACGACGTTGCGGATGAGATCCTCTGCCCGTGGGCAAGTCCGGCTGTAGTAACCGACTTGTAACGGGGCCTCCGGTGACGCGACAGAGGAGACGACGATCCACGACAGCAGGGTGGTAAGAGTAGCAAGCTGAGCAACACGAGGGCTGCCTCTCTTCATCTCTGGTGCTGTGGAGTGTGTCAGGATCTCGTTCCTGCTGGGGTTTTGTGATACACGACAGTGGCAGTGGTCGATCAATGCGTGCCCCGCGATAATTTATATACGCCAATCGATGAAGCGATGCACTGACCGATTGCGTTTCCTAGGCTACACTAGAGTAGACGAACGGAGCAAACAACTGAACAAGAGTTGACCTGCGCATACAGTGTAACCGGGCTCGAGGGGGTACTAGTACGTGCCCGTTCCGTCCTAGGTACTCCCACCATTCCAAAATAACTAACATTATTCAAGTCTATAACAACATTTATAACATCAAATTAATATATTATAAAAATATAATCCATTATACATCTAGTGATGTCAATTGGTGCCATAAGTATTTATGCTCTTTTCTATAAATTTAGTTAAACTTAAAATAGTTTGACTAGAACATCTCTAAAAGGTGATTTAATTTTAGAAGAGAGAATACATCTCCTTTTTCTTTTTCATAGTCAACTAACCTAAAGTTTGACCAAATACAAAACTACTAACCTTTATAATATTGAATAAATATAATCATATTAATCAAACAATATATATCTTATAATAAATGTACTTAGAGATATAAATATTAATACTTATTGCTATAAATTTAGTCAAACTTAAAGTTGGTTAATCGTGTAAAAACGAGATGTATATCCGTTGTGGTGCACTCATGAAGCCGAGCGAGGGAAGGGAGGTTATGTTGTGCTTAAAAGTAGAAGACCTTTCACGTAGACCGAGAAAACCCCCGAACCTCATATCCCGCCCTCACACAGCGGCACAGTTGCCCCGTGAATAGGCTAGTCCTTAGACTTGTGTTTTGGGAATGCGGGACAGGGGAGGGTATTTTTTTACCTCCGGCTGGCGAACAAACATGTCGTGGAGGGTTTGAACACAGCACACGAGGGTGCCATCCGGACAATCTAACCACTCAGTCTAGGCTATCACTAATAATTTAAAACTTAAAGCCTTCGTTAATCTTCAAACAATGTGCTAAAAATGTAAATTTTAAACATTCTCATAAAATCATAAAAATACGACCATCAATTGGTAAGCTCTAATGATCACAAATAATAATAAACATGATTTAATCTATTATATCTTGGAAAATATATTAAAAAGGTTTAGCCTAAAATCCTTGTTTTTAATAAAATGCAAAATAAGAGTTTTAAATAGAAGGTAAAAGAATTAAAATATTTTCTAACATAATTTGAGGATAAGAAAATTATAGCAATTACTGAGATCAAATTTTGAAACAAAAAGTCTAGATTTATGACTTTAGAATCATGGTCCACAACAAGTCACCATAACATAAGTTAACACTTAAGATAAATATTTATATAGAAGACACATGGAGGTTGCATGCAAAAGGAGGAAACTATGGATATGATGGGAAAAAAAACATAGAGAACAATTGATAAATTATGACCAGATAGTGATTACAGAGTATGTATATGCATATTGTGTTAGAAAACAAACAAAAAATAGAGCATAAAGCTAAATAAGTTTTACTAGTTGTAGGTACTAAATATGATTTTTGATGCTTATGTTTCCTAACAGTCTAGTTTATACAAAAGCACGGTTGATGGACTAGTATATCATTACAACTATATACAACCATGGGGAACTTGTCTATGCTCGCATTTTCGACTAATTATTGTTTCAATAATATGTAACATGCCTGCTTTTGTAAAGTAGCTCTCCTTGTTGGCTTATACAAATGTGTTATATAACTCCTTGGTGGCTAAAATAGATGAGTTTTCCCATATGAATTTGTCAATTTCATCTAGTTTTTTGGTATTTACATATGTTTTGGCATCAAATATTTAGACTACATTTTGAAAGAAATTTTACAATGAATTTGCAAACATATTAATATAAGCGAAGTTTAACAAGTTACACATACTTAGTTGACCCTGCGAAAACTAGGGGCTTATTAGGATAAGGTAAGGGGTTATATTGTCTTTAGTTTTTATTTTTCTCTTTCTAAAATTTATTTAACGGCATTCAGCTATTAGTGTCTAGAATAGGTGAATAATGATTTTAGATTTAAAACGAGGGTATTAAAATAAATTAGAAAAATAAAGATAAAATCATAATTGGCCTTCAAAGCAAGATGGTATCAATAAATACAGCTCTAAATAGATATACTAAAAAATATATTCCATTAGAAATTTAATGACATTTATATTTAATTTCACAAAATATTGGTATTTATTGGTACACGGGTGTACGAAGATAGAGCTGGGGAAAAAAAACCTGGGCACGTGCGGAGCCCCTTGGAAGGAGTGTGTTGTGTCAACTGTCAAAGATAGACGTTGTTTCGTGGGCAGTCGTGCCAAGTTTGCTCTGCAGCGTATGACTTGCCGGATTCTGTCTGCTCGTTCTTCCCTATATCATTCTTCTCTTGCAAACGGTCGAAGAAATACGGGAAATCGTGCTTCCGCTGGCGATTTTTTTATTTTTAACACTTTTAAAAGTATTTTTAAATATGACACTGTTGAACTTTTTAAAAAAAAAACTAACACTTTTGGCCGCGCCTATTCACATGGCGCGGCAAAAGCACGGCGGCGCAGCGGGGTGGCCACGTGGCAGTCAGCCGCGGCATTGGCCGATGACATGGCCGGGCTGCCGCACTGTTGATCAGGCGCGGCGAGGCCCGACTTAACCGTAGCGCCGCAGGCTCCCTCCCTCTGTCTGTCTGTCTGTCCGACTAGAGCTAAGGCCGCTTGAGGCGCTCGCGCCGCCGCCTCCCGACTCCCCCGCGCCCGGCCGCCGCCCTTCCCTCCCTTGCTGCCCCCTCCCTACCTTCCCCCAAGCTCCTCCTCGGCCTTGGTCAAGGTAATGATGTCTTATTAGTTGTTTGAACGATGGATTCAAGGATTAGAATTGATAGTTAGGGTTTCGAGGAAAATATTAGTTCGTTAGAACGTTGGATTGAAGAATAAGGATTAGGATTGTCAACGTTAAGGTTAATTGGTTAGTTAGAACTATGTTTACCATGTTTAGTCTAAGGTCAATTTTTGTTCGCAAGTGTAGGTTATATTTTCTTCGTTTTAATGCAAATGGTTCTCCTTTATATTAATTTGCGATGTTTTGATTGGTGTTAAATTACAACTGTTTTGTTAGATGCAAGACATGTATCGGGAAGAGTTTTGGTGAAAACAGGGTCATCCTAGAGAATTATACCCCGACGCGTCTAGCAAAGATGCCCTCGCCCCCTAACCATGGATGACTTCTTTCCACTCTTGTTGTCCCAACCCCCAAAGACCCCTAACGGCCCTGATTCGCACTGCCTAGCCCTCGATAACTGCCTTTATTTGAGTCCTGACGCCTTCGTCTACCCTAGCTCGGCCGACCACCTCCTTCTTCCCTAGCTCTGGCAGGCTCCTTCTTTTCTGGCTCTAGAGGTGCGGCTGTTGTCGTTGATACGAAGAGCTAGGAGAAGATGTCTCAATTTTAGGTACATCTAGATTTGGTATTGTAAGACATTTCCAATACAAGATAGATTTTGTATTGGTATCTAATGCAATTCTAGCGCCTTCATTATCTACATCTAAATGGACTGTTAGTGACAAGTAACTTTTAGATAAAGTTGAAGGAGACACTCGTGTGAGGCCTTAAGTCATGAGTTTGATTCCTGGTCAATATACACACGTCTATTTCGCGCAAAAATTTTGTGACTTGCGACGTTTAGCATAGTCATCAATATATGTCCACTACCATTGTAGAACTAAGAGAGATATAAATATCCAAGTCAAAAAACTGGGGATGCAAGCGGGTTTATCCGCCTACCCACAAATAGGCTTCATGTCACACACACAACACGTGCTGCCAACCATGGCGGAATAAACAGGCCAACGAGGGCCCAAGAGGAGGTGCCAGGCGCCCTAGTGACGTACCCTAAAAGAGCTGCACGCCCAGGTGGGGTGGCTGCCGCCGCTACTGTCATACGTCTGATAAGGGCCCCTGATCCAGAGTTGGTGGGCACAGTGAGGAGGCCCAAAGGAGGGCATTGGGTCCAAAGCGGACCTGGCGTGAACAGTACCCACTGGCACTGTAGTGCCACGGGTACTGTTCACTCGCCGCCACCCTAGGTTAGGTTTAGGTCACTTAGGGGCTAAGCCTTCCAAGACTATAAATACAAGGGGCTATGTAACCTTTCAACTTTAAGCAATGAACAAGCCAAGTGCCTTCTATCTTCTCCCTCTCCCTTCTAAGCATCGGTCTTCTTCCTTTGTACCTCTCTCTCCTCTGCCCTAGTGCCACCCCGCTCCTGCACCCAAACCCTAGCCGCCTCCTCCACCACGCCACAACCCTAGCCGCCCCCCGGAGTCATGTCACCGGCCACCCCCACCGCCACGCTTGTTACACTGGTATCCGGAGACCAAGTCGATCCTTCGGGAACCCATGGCTTCCACCGCCACCAACATGGATCTCCAGGCCATCAAGGACACGATTGCTAGACTAGATCAATATGGCAAGGCCAGCGAGGAGAACCTGGCACGTCATTGATCCTTCGGGCAATGATCTATGGCTTCCACTACCAACACGACCGTCGACTATTCGATCGCCAATCTAGAAAGGCGCCTGCTTGCCCTCGAGTAAGCACTTAGCCAGGGAGGCACCACCATCACCGTGGTCCAAGCCAGATTGGATCCGAACGTCACCGACAACCTTGCTTCAGAGACACAGCAAGCTATGATCGCCACCGACAAATCCTTCGTCAGCACCATGAGGGAGGAATCCCTCTTGTTCGACCCCTCAGAGATCGTCATGGAGATGTCTGCATCGGGTAATCAAATGACCCCCAATTTATTTTTTACAGATGCATATAAAGTGTCATTTGATATGATCAACACCGACAAAGACTTCCTCAAGAGGAAGTTGGAGGAACCCCAATCCTCCAAAACCACGGAGATCAACACTATGGTAGCAGGTACCCTACTCCCAGCACCTAAGGTACAACTATATCCAGATCCACCTGTGCAGATACAACCACCAGTTGATACTTCCTCAGCATCCACACCAGCAACACCAGCACAAGAGGTGCCCCAAACCCCACCACAACAGCCAGTGCAGCAGGCACCCTCTCCTACACCACCTCAGGGCTCCTCCTCAACAGGGCTTTGACAGTTAGGAAAGCATCACAGAACTTGCTTGCGGCACCACCAGCGCTGCAGCTGCCTTTCCTGCCATGCCTGGATCAGATCATCGACAACGGGCATCCAGCGATCATCACCTTCGAGGCGACCTCCGCCAACGACAGTAGCAGCCCGTTGTCGCTCGATGCCCCCATGCAACAATGAGGATTCATGTCCCAAGGAGATCCCTAACATCAGCACGCTCATCCAATCGGAATAGGAGGTAACACGTATGGTGCAGCTTCGATTTCTGCTTCCTCATCCGACAGCAGATCCCAAGGTGCCCTCAGATGCAACACCACAGTCGCCCCTCAAAGCGTCCATGCCTCAACAACAATTGCCACAATTGGTGGCAACAGAACCATCGTCAGCCTCTGAATATCGCTATGCCAAGCTGTCTATCTCCACAAATGCCACCAAGAGTTGTTGCAAATTCCTCTTTGGCGAGAAACATATCTACAACGACTTGGGAATTGGGTACATGATCTCTCACCCAATAACAACAACACAACTACGGTACATGCATCTGACAGGAATCATGCTAACAACGGACACAGAGCACACCGGCTACTACATCACCGACTACTCCAACCATCCAACTCACGTCAATCCACTAGATGAGCAACAACAGATCTGCATCTACACCGCCTACAACAAGCCCCCCATTCACAGCAACTACAAACACAGCCTGTTACATCACACTCATCAACAACCGCAACACCGACAACATCAACTACAGCCTCCTCCCAATGATCGTCGTTCTGTAGTATGCCGTGCTTGGCCAGCACACTACGTGCCTGGCAAGCACCATCCTCTGCACCGACAAACACATGCTCGTCGACATAGACGTGACCCACCACTCCACCGACATCACTGTGGCAGCCATCTAGCCACCAGCACTACAAGCCCCTACACCAAGGGAGTGCCAACCACCGCCGGTGATGACTCGGGCTCCAAGCTTGCTGCAATGACTTCCGTCATATTAGCAAATATGGTATGGAGCTTTTCACATGATAGGTGCTGCTCATCTTTGGTACATTCGTGTAACCAAGGAGACGCCATTCCTGGAGTGGGATACCTTCATTAAGGACCTCACTCGTGACTTTGGCCTCCCCCTGAGCCATGACACACTTGGCGACATGGCTTCCCCATGACATGATGTTGATCTGAACGACTACATTGACACATTCTACGCCTACCTATGACATGTTGGCATCGCCAGCGAGCTTCACTGAGTCCACCTCTTTGTCACCAACCTCAGAGATATGCTACGGGCGACTAGCCTCCTAGCATAAGCCCTGGAGGGCATGGCACCCACAGCCCCTGATGCCTCGTGAGCTCTCACCGATGACAGCAAGACGATACTCCTAGCAGGACTCAACGACGACAACAACCACACCACACCTAATGAGCAGGTAGGAGACCCGGTGCTTGCAACCATAGCTCCAACGGCCGACTTCATTAAGAACATTGACCCCCGCAACGTCAACAACATAGATCGGGCAAGGAAGCCGGCACTACTCGACCTCGATGACATCACCGACTTTACCACGCTGACCATACTCCGTCAAGCAGTTGCAAACAACAGCAAGCTCCAAATCATATTCACGACCATTGAGCTCCAGGCTGTGGCTCTAGCAAGGTCGCTACAACACGGTGTCATCCTCTACAATGGACACTACTTCATTCCAGCAACTTCTCCATTGCTAAAAGGAGTGCAGGAATCCCTGCAACCATCACCAACAGCTCCACAACTCCTAGCAGTTGTCCTTCCCACAATGACATCCTCGTCAACAACACTAGACCACAATGCTTCTCTGTCAGTCATGCTACTCAGGCGCCCATGGCCACAGGGCACCGCCTCGCTAACCACGATCATCTTCATCAACGACCTCGGCTGTCTACTACTCTACGTCACGAACGTCCACATCGGCCTCCACTACAACGAACCTCGCCTCTCGCCGAACGCCTTCACTAATGGTGAGTTTATTCTCGGCGATATGCTCATATTGGCTACAACACTATCGACCATGTAACACCACTTTTTGGGCTACATCCTCCTCAACGTCGACAACCGTCCACACAACTTCGCCTCTACGCCACAAACCCTGCACCAGCTCTACATCGACAATGGCATGGGAGGCATGGGAACCTCCAACCACTACGCCTTCAGCTCATTCAGCTCCTACGACATCAACATTGGGTAGTCCCCTAAACATGGATGACTTCTTTCCGCTCTTATTGTCCCAACCCTCAAAGACCCCTAACGGCCCCGATTCGCACTGCCTAGCCCTCGATAACTGCCTTTATGTGAGTCCTGACGCCTCCGTCTACCCTAGCTTGGCCGACCACCTCCTTCTTCCCTAGCTTTGGCAGACTCCTTCTTTTCGGCTCAAGAGGTGCGGCGGTTGTCGTTGACAGGAAGAGCTAGGAGAACACGTCTCAATTCTAGGTACATCCAGATTAGGTATTGTAAGACATTTCCAATACAAGATAGATTTTGTATTGGTATCCAATGCAATTCTAGCCCCTTCAATATCTACATCTAAATGGACTGTTAGTGACAAGTAACTTTTAGATAAAGTGGTAGGAGATGCTTGTGTGAGGCCTTAAGTCACGAGTTTGATTCCTGGTCACTATACATAGGTCTATTTTGTGCAAAAATTTTGTGACTTGTGACGTTTAGCAGTCATCAATATATGTCCACTACCATTGTAGAACTAAGAGAAATATAAATATCTAGGTCAAAATACTGGGGATGCAAGCGGGTTTATCTTCCTACCCACAAATAGGCTTCATATCACACGCACAACACGGGCTGCCAACCATGGCAGTATAAACGGGCCAACGAGGGCCCAAGAGGAGGTGCTGGACGCCCCAGTGATGTACCCTAAAAGTGTCGCGCGCCCAGGTGGGGTGGCCGCCATCGCTGCTGTCATACGTCTGACAAGGTCCCCTGATCCAGAGTTGGTGGGCATAGCAAGGAGGCCCAAAGGAGGGCGTTGGGCCTAAAGCGGACCTAGCATGTGTTCACCCGCCACCGCCCTAGGTTAGGTTTAGATCTCTTAGGGGCTAAGTCTCCTAGGACTATAAATCCAAGGGGCTATGTAACCTTTCAACTTTAAGCAAAGAACAGGCCAAGTGCCTTCTATCTTCTCCCTCTCCCTTCTAAGCCTCGGTCTTCTTTCTCTGCGCCTCTCTCTCCTCTGCCCTAGCATCGCCACCGCCCCTGTGCCCAAACCCTAGCCGTCGCCTCCACCACGCGGCAACCCTAGCCGCTGCCCAGAGTCACGTCACTGGCCACCCCCACCGCCACACTTGTTACACTTCATTTTTGTGAATTCACAAAACATTACTAATTTGAGCACTGAGTGCTACCTATTTATTTAGTAGGTGACTCAAACATTAGCAATGATATGTATACGACAACATCTATTTGGAAACATGAAGGAACAACAACAACAAAAAATGAGTATCCTTTCTCTATTCTTTTGCACTAAATTCTCAAATATGGGAACGACTAGTTTGTGTATACATCAAAGCAGGAACACATAAATGATAGACCAATGATGCAATAAGTATTTTCATGATTGTGATTAATACCTCAACTAATAATTTAGTATTACTAGCATTGATGCACAGATAAAATGATAAATAAACGTGCAAAACAAATACATTAACGACAGAACAACATCACAAGTTGTATATTCATCGGTACAATGTATGTTTGAATTAATGATTCAAGCATTGGCAATGGTGATAGCCATGCAGCTAGCATGGTAGACAAACACACCAAGCCTATTGGTGTTGACACTAAACATGAGAGAACGAGGTTGTGAGAGAGCGAATGAGAGAGGAAGGAAGAAAGCAGAGTGATCAGCCCCCTGTCCCCCCTCTCCCTCTTTTATAGGGGAGGTGGGAGGGGTGTTCTCTTTATTTTCCATGGCGGGGTTGGTATTTATAACAATGCCACTGGGGCTACAAATGGATCTGGGGTTTGTATTTACAAAGACGCCACCAAAGGCTACAAATGGACCTCAAGTATTATATTGCGAACCCCTAGGCTATGTAATTGGGACTTCAACACGATAATGGGGTCCTCAACATATAATGCACCCTCAACAAAGCCCAACACACTACTACAACATACCTAGTCCTTGATGAGAGCACACCATCTAGACATGGTGTTCTTGTTGGGCCAGGAATCACTACACCAGAGAAGGACATCACTGGCGGTTCAAAACCCCCCTTCACTGGCGGATTTTGAACTGCCATAACCAACTCGGCAGTGATGAGCTGATCACATCACTGCCGGTATGCCAAACCGGTAGTGATAGCTCGTGTATCACTGCCGGTTCGTGTTACAAACCGGCAGTGATACTTGAGCCATCACTGCCGGTTGTTTTAACCAACCGGTTGTGTAGATTATATTATCACTGTCGGTTTTCTTTGAACCGGTAGTGATATACTTTTCACAATTTGCATTTTAATAATTGTTTTATTTTCATTTCGAGGGGAGGTGGTGGGGTGGGAGGTCGGGGAGGTGGAGGTGGTTGCTATCGATCAATTTGATATCGATGTGGAGGTGGTTGTGGATCAACGACAATACAAACCCATCAACATTTATATTACAAAAGTTCCAAAAAAACTCTAAGTATCGAATTAAGAGTCGCATTACAATAGCCTATCGATGTGGTCTCTTTCGTACTGCGCCTTGTACTTCTTAGTCCTCGCAATGGAGAATGATCCTTTCTTGGTCAATATCTCGTCCATCACAAACCTTGCTATCTCCTCTTGAATTCCTCTCATCTCAAAATCTAGCAACTGGTTGTGATTGTTTGCTTTGCGCTGTAATTGAAACAAGATGATATTGAGATACACAAACGTAAGACAAAACAATAGAAATGGGATGCCTATGTACCATATCATCTCCATTATCTGTTTTTGCGCCAAAGTATTTTAGCACTGCCCACATCACATAGAACCCGCATTTGTTGTTCCCCATCGGTTGATCTAGGGTCTTATGATCCTCCATATACTTTACACTGAATGGGACACTTCATTGCTTTTGCATCTTGCTATCGAGATTTTTCCAATCAGGTAATGCCTTCATTCTATGTGACATTGTAAATGAAGTGTGAAGGCCGAGGACATTACAATATCCTATGTGATTAGAAAGTGTTGTGATATTGGGTTCACTTACTTATTCAGCACTTTGACTAGGGAGTCAATAAGAGAAAGTGGCTTTTTCTTTGAGTCCCACACCTCGATATGTGAATCTTGAAGATAGATATCTACGAGGATGAAATGGTTGCTGCAATCATAAAGTCCATGTTATTGAATGACATATCAAGAAAAAAACACTAAAATAAGGGTCGAAAACACATACTCGCGTCGAGCGGCGGTGGCGTGCACTGGCGGACAGCGTCGAGCGCGCAAGTGTCGTGCACTGGCGTTGGAGCGCGCTAGCGCCTTATATAACCCACGCATCCAGAATAATATCTACAACATATATAGTTCTAAGCATCTCTTTATTTCTAGCACACAAGTTTCAGTACTCAATAATATCTCTATCCTTAGCATTGTTGGATAATGAGTTTGGTAAGAACTCATTATTTAGAACTAGAAAAACAATTTCATCACAATAAACTAGTTGATTGGTGTATCATCGCTTAATAATATTTGTCAGTATAGGTATGAAACACAAAAAAATCTACTGAACTGACCTGTTTAGAGACAAGAATGCGTGACCCCACTTGAATTTCCCAAGCAGCAAATGTGTTGTATCTTTCTCCCCACTGCAAATATGTATATAACATAAGCTGATGCCTGACAGTAACTAATTATAAATCAAGCTACACGATTATATGACCTACATATTCCAAACAATATTGTTAGGCAAGGCTTAAAAAATTACCATATTATGAGGGCTGATGATAAAGCTTCCACACAAGATAGTTCACATGGCCGACAATAGTTCACAGGATTTGCCGCTACTAACCATGGTACTTCAGCTTGTTTTGAAGGCAGAAGTAATCTTCTGTTCAACAGATGGTGCAGTTGAGCAGATTCCTACGTCCTTCCTATTGTGTAAGAAATCAAATCCAAAAGTAATCCATGAGAAAGCATACTTTTATAGAGCCTAAAATCAGAGAATGAAATAAACTGTTACATTTTGAAGCAGCAGGGTAAAAAGTTCAGTATTTATGACAGAAGTGGACGACAGACATGTCTTCTGTTTCCTGATCTGTGACACAAAGTATTTACTAAGCACTGAAAGGCGCAATGATAGTTCATCTTTTAACAAATTGGTTAATAGGCATCAAATGCTGATTTTTTGACGTTGTCAATATTACGCAGCTTTAGATAATTGTTAACTAAAAAAGGCTAAAACCAGTATATTATTATGCCATTTAAAGTTGTATGCTAATTCTAATGCGCACCCTTGATTGAATACAATTCATGTCAAGGGCAATAAAGAAACGGTATGTAGTAGTCAGCTAAGTTCTTGCTTTCAGACTAATTAGTAATTTGATGCAAGTTTCGTTGGTGCTCATAAAGCAAATGGTAACGCAGACAAAATAAAACTCACGAGGATTGGATCCAGGGGAACAGGTGTTTACCTGTGTTGAATAGAGTGGACTTCTCCTTCCCAACGATGAGCTCGGACATCTGCCCCGGGCGTGGCGCTGACCATGGCATAAGAAATCCCTAAATTTTAAACCAAATCCCCACCCTTAAGATCAGCTAAGACCCTTATTGCTTACATAAGACGTCGCTGGGCTCGGTTTTGGCCTAAGGGCCCTACTCGGCCTCGGCGACGGCCACATAAAGGAGCTGCTGCACGCCGCCCTTCTCCTGTGTGCGCACGCGAGGCCGCCCCGGCGCCGCCGGGGAGGGCAGCGCTTGCTACCATGGCGCGTGGCCCCCCACCTCTAGGTGCGCGTGCGAGGCCACCCCGCCGCCATGGCCGTCGAGGGAGGCAGAGGAGAGGGAGCTCAGGGAGTGCGGCTGCTGATGGGAAGAGAGAGTGCTGCTGCGGTGGGGCGGAGATGAGAGATCCCGTGAGGGAGGGGGAGCCGGGAGTTAGGGTTCACTGGCTCACTGGTTTTGTTTGGCCGGGAAGCAGTCGTGACCGTCCGATCGCGATGGAGAAAATTTAATCTAAATTTTTTTTTATTTAAATATGGCATTATTTATTTCTCTGGCCGGTTCGAACTACAAACCGGCAGTTAATGTTTTGTTTAAATTTGTTTTGACTATCTCTACAACTTTAATGTTTTATATTTAGTTAATGTTTTGTTTGAACAATTTAAATATATCATTTGGTTAAAAAAGTATGTAAATTGAATATTTTAAAATATTTTGGGTCCCCAATTGATCTCAAATGGAAAATCACAGGCGGTTTAAACCACGAACCGACAGTGAATCTAATTATCATTGCCGGTTCGTTGTTGGAACCGGCAGTAAAGCTCGTAATCACTGGTGGTTCAAAAACCGGCAGTGAACCTTATTATCACTGCCGGTTCCAGCTACGAACCGGCAGTGAAGCTCATTATCACTGCCGATTCCAGCCACGAACCGGCGTGAAGATTCACTGCTGATTCCAGCCACGAACCGGCAGTGATAATGAGCTTCACTGCCGGTTTGACCCCTACCCCAATCATTTGAATGTCTGTCAGAGTTTGAACCGATAGTGAATATTTATCACTGCCGGCCCAATACAATCCGGCAGTGATGTTTGAATCTGTAGTAGTGAATAGTCTATGGCCTGTATAATAATTGTGTGGCGTGTGCATTTCATTATACAAAGGGGATTGCTGCAATGTTATGTTGCAATCATGTCCATATTGACAAGCTATTCGCAATTAACTACTGATGCATTTTCACGCAAGGAGAAATATAACATCAGTTTGAGGTGTCTCTACACACGTCCATGCACGCGCAGATCACTAATGTGCATAAAACCAACTGGTGCACTCAGGTCATGTGACTGGTGTGTGACCAGATGCGGTCTGTTGAGCATATTTGAACTGTATATGATCATAAGAGAAGTTGTTGAACCAAAGTGATATGATTGTGTCAATTGTTGTATGGTGGGTATAATTTAAACACGGTAAAATTTTTGGCAAGTTACACAAAGCTACAGAAAAATAATACCTCACCTATCAACATCCCGATCGACTTTTACAACATCCACATGTAACACTTGCAACACACCTATGAAACATCTATAACACTTGGAATATAGGCTTGCAACATGCATTTTTCACCCTTCTTCCATACAACGCAGCGCAGAGCGGGGGAGGCCGGTTCTGGCCAGCCAATAGTCGAGGATGGTGGCGCGGCCTGGCAGCAGCCAGTTGCGCTTGTGCCTGGCCAGCGACGGTCCCCTCTCCTGGCCGTCTGGCCTGGGCACAGCGAAGGACGGAGCACAGCATGGCGTGGCGGGGGACGGAGGCGCCGCTGCAGCCGCCGACCACGCGCATGGAGCTTGGAGGCGGAGGGCGAGGTGCGGCGACTAGGTCCATTGGCAGCTGCAGTTGGTAGGGCGGCCGGCAACGTACCTCGCGCGGAGGATTCCTCCTCTCCGCAGGGGATGGAGGTGCCGTGGGGATAGGGGCGCCACGGGGGCGGCGGCGGTGGCACATTGGAGTGGGCAGTGATGCGGGATGGAGGAGGTGGCGCGGTAGATTGGGACGGTCAGATAGCCACATGGCGCCGTGAAGGCGCAACAGACAAGCGCAGAGTGGAGGACGAGCTTCCATGGAGAGATTTGATTTTTTTCCCTCATGTCCGGACGGACAGACGTCCGTGGGCAAGTATTACTATGGATCTAATAGTTTCTTGAAAGAATAATAGAAATATTATATCAAATATTTTCCTAGTGTAAATTATATATAATGTCGATGTTTATATAGTTTAACGGTACGTAACGCACACACTTTTGTGTGACTGCCGAAGAGTAACAGATGACAAACAATGCAGTACGTAGGTAAATAGTATTACCCTTATGTACGTTCATCAATCAATCATGAGGACCCTATTTTCACACTGCTAGTTCACCGGTGATTACCAGCTCCGTTAACCGCTGTTGCTAACGTTGCAGAAGCTCCTCACTTCGCCCTGGTCCCCGGTGAGCACGTCCAAGGCGCCCATCTTGCGCATGGCGTCGATGAACTTCGCCGCCCACTGCGCCTGGTTCCCCGCGTTGTCCGCCAGCATCTGCCTCGTCGTGTCGTCGCTGATGAGCGCCCAGTCGGAGTTGAAGAGCACCTTCCCGGCGAGCACGTTCCTGTAATACTGGTTGTCGAGGTCGGCCGGCGTGCCCTGGTCCTGGTCCACCGCCACCGCGTCCCCGGCATCGGTGGGGCACTGCTGCTGCAGCCCGGTGCCGTACTCCTTGTCCATGGTGTCGCTGACATTGGGGTGTATCCGCTGCGAGAAGGAGCCGCAGTGTGCGCGGCCGACGGAGTGCGCGCCGGAGAGCGTGACGAGCTCGTCCTGCGTGAACCCCTTGGCGGCGAAGAGCTCCGTGAGGCGATCGAGCTGCGCGAACGGCGGGGGCAGGCTCTGGCTGGCGTCGGACGCGGCCGAGGTGAGCCCGTCCCGGCGGCCGGACGGGACGCCGTAGTTGATCGCCCCGGAGCTCAGGATGTTGGACGCGTCGCGCGCGGCGAAGGCGAGGATGTCGGCGCACGACACGGTCCCCGGGCACGCGCTCTCGAGCTGGCGCTTCGCCTCCTGGATCACCTCCAGCCCGCGGAGGCCGCCGTTCGACGGCGATGCCTTCTCCGGGTCCGGGTTGGCGGGGCTCGGGTCAAGGAGAACCGAACCATCGCAACCCTGGCACGTACAAGATCATGCATTTCGATTTAATCGTCTTATCTTCAATCGAGAATATAGTGCGCAAATCATGTTCCGGTACGTAGTATACCTTGACGAAGCAGTCGTGGAAGTGGAGGCGGATGAGGCCTGCGCCGACGCCACGGTCCGCGGAGATGAACTGCTGGACGACGCTCACCACGGTGGCCTCGACGTCGACGGTGCAATTGGTGCTGCTCGTGTAGAAACCTTCCTGCAGAGCGGCATCGGTGACGATTGTCGGCAGGAGCGCATGGAGGGCTACCAAGAGCAGCAGCATCACGTCGGCGACACGTGACATGCTGCGCTGGCGCGGTGTCACTTCAATTTTCCTGGCGCTGCGTTGCTCGCTAGATACGCAGAGATCGAGAGGCAGAGCAGGCGAGACCTGTAACACTAGAAAGAGGATGCAAGATCTGGATATATATAGGTAGCAACTAGCAAATGGTAGTGCAGATGCAATGGTGTTGTTTGGCGAATGGTGACTGCGCGGATCGTGCTGGACGAACTGCAGCTTGAGATGTTCGTGTGCATATATATAGCTGTCACTGCCACTGCCACTGCCACTCCTGGACTCTGTTCTTAGACGAAGCTTCGAACATGGCGCCGACACATGGTGCGTTTGACTTTGCAGGCCACCTGGGCCTGGGGATTCTCCTGCTTACGACTCAGGTGGCATGCAAAGAGGGAGGGATGGACAGCCAGGACTTCGCAGGAAGATGGGGGAGGATCATGCAGTAGGCGATTTGATCAGAGTGGCAGGATTTGGGCTGTGAATTTCGTACGGGATCCCAGATTGAAGGACCACGCTGGAATGGTTGCATTGCACCAGATTTTAATGTCGTCCAGGTAAGCATTGTACCATACGCCCTCAAGCATATCAATGCATGCTTAGTACTGTAGCACACAAGGACAGATCCATCTCAGGTGGTGTTTAGATGGTGTAAAAGTTGGTGTAAAGTTCATGTAACACTTTTCGTTGTTATTTGGTAAAATTTATCCAATCATAGACAAACTAGGCTCAAAAGATTCGTCTCGACATTTACAGACAAACTGTGCAATTAGTTATTTTTTTACCTACATTTAATACTCCATGCATGCGTCTAAAGATTCGATGTGACAGGGAATCTTGTAAAATTTTTGAAAGTTTGAGGGATCTAAACACCGCCTCAATGTGCTTACGCCGACAGCAATCATACAGAGATTAAAACGGCCGACAAACCCATTTGATCATCAAGCTGGAAAACTGCTTCTGTACTTGAATCAACACTTCTTTGTTACTGTTATTATTGAATTTGGTTGAGGTGCCCTTTGTCCACCGAATCTCCTATTACTGCACCTGCACTGCCGTTTAAGGGAACCTTCAGTCCTAACCACAAGGTTTAGGAAAAACAAACCAAGGCCAGTTAGAGCTAGTGGTCTAATAGTTAACAGAAAAAATATTTTCAATGGTAATACAAGACAAATAGTTAACTAACTACATATATTTAGGAATTAGGCTAAACTCGCTGGGTGCTGGCTTCCAAATGCTAATCTTCTCAAAATTTCAATGGATCCATGGCAACTATGATAGTTTAGCACTTGCTAGTACACCCTCTCCTAGAGTCCCTCGAAACGCTTTTTACAAGTTGCACTTTGATGTTTGGAGTGGAGTATTGAACTAGAGATTCCCTAGCTACCTACTGGAGACGGTGACTCAGTAGTTGGATCGGGACAAAGTAGTCGAATGGTCGGACAAATGACATAGATGGAACTGCAAAGTGCCAAATAGGAATAGATGTAGTGATTCTTAGAATCAGCATAGGCTCTCGTCGTGGACTATGCACAGAGTATTAAATATTGATTACTTGATGATGAGCTATAGTTTTGAGGCCTAAAAAATTGGGGGCTATACCATCCTACGGGCCGCACACCCGCACATCCGCGTGCACAGCCTTGTTGATCTTCCAAAATAAATACTGGCTAGGGTTTCCAATTTGTTCCCAATGTGCCCATAAATGAGACATTTGTTCAAGGAGGAACCCTTTTGGAAATGTAATGTAGAATAAATGGCCTATTTCTTGCTAGAAGATCTCAAGAATTATGTTGCCCCAATAGTTTCAGGTTGGCTAACCTGATCGGAAATCCATGCTAATGCCAAACACAAGCCCAACTATCACTATGTTCTTGACAGGTTGTGATCACTTTGATGTCCTTGAGGATATGGCACCCAATTCGATCGTAGAGCGAGGTAGCTCGGCAAATATGGCACCCGCCCACCCCTTCGTCCCTCACACCGGATCCAACGCCATCAACTAATCTGGTGTTCCCTCCTCCATCCCAGTCGCCAGTCACTCTCTCCCTATCCTAGCCACCGGCCGCTCCCCTCCCCTAGCCGTCGGGGTTCCCCTATCCTCTGATGCCTCCCTGACCTCTACTCTTCTCCTGGTGGTAGGGGAGCAGAACATGCATTGGTGTGGGGCAGGCGGAGACGATGAGAGCACTAATCATGCTAGAACCATAGTTTCTCATGGCAATGCCCTTTTGATTGGTGGTGGTATGAGCATATACTTAATTGCCCTGTGAAGATCTATAATCTTGTATTTTTTGTTGTTTTTTTTTATTTTTTTTTATATTTGTTGTTCATCTGTGATCTATGTTATCGGGCTATCGGGCCGGTTGACCTACTAGGCTAATCGGGCTAGGCCAGGTACGGCTAAGTGTCCATAGTGTCATGCTTAGGATCGCTGTTGAGCCCTCGGGTGACACCGTGACAGAGGCACAGAGCATGGCATATTTGGCTAATTGTGTACCCCTTAGTGACATGCTTAAACGAGCTGGTCTCTCAACGGACCGTACGTCTGTACCACCCATTTGACCATCTGAAAGTGGCAGCAAATCCGCGGCAGCTACGAGCCAACAACCCCCGGCGCTAGCTACGGTGTTTCTGGCGATGCTTTGGCGCTGGGCCAAATAGGCCTTGCCTTCGGAGTCAGCATCATTGGCCAATGGTCATATCATATGAGCCCTGCCCACACTCCGCTGCTCGCCCGGCCGCATGCCCGCCCGTTGATGCGCCCGGACTCCCATGGCTACTAGCTTGATGTGCCTGCCCGCACTGCGCTGCTCACCCACCTGCCTATTGCTACGCCTGCTTGCTCGCCCGCCTGCTCGCTCGTGCCTGTTGCTGTGCGCCCATGTTGCTCTGTAGGACCGTCTGCGCCCACCTTGCTTCCTATACAAACATGGGGACCGCTTCTGTCTGCGCCTGCTCATGAAACACTTGCAATATGAAGAATTTGTTGCAACATACGTCTGAAATAGATAAAACAATTTGGACCATATGCTTGCAACATATGTGTATAGTCACTGTAACAAATGCAACATCCAGATAAAACACTTGCAACATACGTTTGAAACAGCCGAAATATTTGGAAACATACGCTTAAAATATACGCTAATAATTTCAACATGTTCAACATCCCGATCTACTTCAATTTACAACATCCAGATGAAACATATGCAACATACGTCAGTAACAGTTAAAACACTTGCAACATATGTTTAAAACACTTGTAAAAACATCTTGAAACACTTGAAAACCATTTCAAATATACATAACAGTGTACAACCATTGTAACATATGCAACATTCCGATCTACTTTTGCAACATCCTTATAAAACACTTGTAACATACCTCTAAAGCATTTAAAATATACGCTTGCAACATGCACCGTATCCCGCCACAGCCTCCTCCAACATCTGCACCGGGGTGCCGCAGCCGTAGCAGGAGGCGAGGACGGAGGGCTTCTGCACCTCGGCCCGACGCTTCTCCATGCGCAGCGGCCTCAGTGGCTAGCTAGCGACCGAGGGAGCGGTCGCCACACGTAGGCGAGGGCAGGAGTACTGGGGCGGCGTGGTGCTGCAAGAGAAGGAGCAGGCGGGGTAACCATCGACGGCGGAGCGGACCGCAAAGCAAGAGCAGTGGTAGGAGCAGCGGGGCAGGCGACGGAGTGCAGGAGGAGGCGGGGTGACCGTCGATGGTGGAGCAGAGCGGAGCAAGTCTTTCGTCTCCTTCTCCTTTCCTTATGCAACCGGCGTAACGGAAGGGATGGACGCGGACACCATAATAAAAAAACAAATAAGCGCAGAGCAAAGGTCTATTTGGATAGTCTGCATAGCATTTCTGTATGACAAACGGCTAGAGTTAAGTGCTCTGATCTCTTTCCATGAAATAATCTAAACCAATTTTGACCCTTCACTATTATATTTACGGGAAAATTGCAGCTGCCGCTGCCATTGTTAATCGCCTCCATTCTCATTAAAGATAATAATGTTCACAAGAAATATCTCTGTTGATTTAGGAGGATCGTCTCAGGGTCATATGCAAAGTGTCGACACTGGCCAACTAAAATCCAACAGAACCTTTGTGTGTTGAACCGAGTCTACTGACTCCAATGGAAGCCCAAGGTCCAAGCGATCAAAATTTTCATTCGGTGACTTGAAACTTGTTAAGATCTTGACCGGTTTGCAATTTTGTACGGAGATTTTCTGGAGGAGATTGCAAGAAATGGGGAACAAGAAGAGAAGAACACGGCAGGGGCTCCGTCATGAAGATGATTCAGATAACTAAAGGGTTCAGAATTTAGTTAAAAAAAATGTCACGCCGGTTCATAATATCTCAGTGCGCGCAAACACACGCAGAGCGAGGCCCAATTTCGAGCGCATGGGCCGGGTCATACAAACATGATCTCCGCCGTTCAGCCCATCGTAGCTAGCTTCTCAGTTCTGACCTGATTACTGAATTTCACCATTCGGTAATCCTTCACGTAGCAATTCCATAATGAAGCATATTTCATGGTAGATTAAACTAATTCGGTACTGTAATTTTTGTGTCTTTTCTATAAATTCGGCTAAAGTTAAAATATCTTTTGACTTGACACAAAAACTAAAACGACATGGTAATAATTCCCTTGTTTTGAGCCTTCTATAACGTGTCACTCGTGTGAGGAATATTCTAATTTTATTGCGATGAGACAAGTTAACAATTTGACAAATAAATGTTAAATAAGAAAAATAATAAAGAGCAGTACAACTAATCCGAATCAAAAGAACGGATAGAACAGGGAAAACATATAGTATAAGCTTATGCTCAGCTTGATGTGTAGGCATTATTGCACTGGGCACCTCTTTCTCCGATTTCCATTGTTGTAGGTACGGCAGCTGGCTTAGTATAGGCGGTGGTTGACGACGCTGCACTTCTTCCTGATCTCGCCCGTGCTTCCGGCTGGCATGGGCAGCTTGCTGAGCTTGAGCAGCGAATCGGAGAAGTCCTCGTCCCATAGCGTGCCGTTGTCGCGGTACTCGACGACGTGGCCGAACGCCTCCTTGTGCGTGAGCAGCGTCCAGTCGGAGTGGAAGGTGACGATCTTGGCGAGGTTGTTGTGGTAGAAGGAGTTGTCCAGGAAGTCGGGGACCTTGCGCACCCGGCTGGTGAACCCCGGCGTGAACCTCGCCACCACGCCGTAGTCCTCGTCGCGGACGTTGTTGTCCACGGGCGGGTCGGATCCCTGGGAGCACTTGTAGTTGAGCAGGTCGCGGTACGCCGGGTTGATCTGGCTCGACGGCTCGGAGAGGCGCCCCCTGAAGGAGGAGCAGTGGCCCTGGCCGATGGAGTGCGCCCCGGTGAGGATGACGAGCTCCTCCACGGTGAAGTTCTTCCTGGCGAAGTTGTCGATGAGCTGCTGCACGTCGTGGGTGGAGTCCGGGAGCTCCGCCTGGGCCTCCTCGGCCTTGGAGACGAAGCCGTCCAGGCGGCCGGCGGGGACGGCGAAGTGGACGTGGCCGTTGCTGAGGACGCTGGCCGCGTCGCGGGCGGCGTAGATGAGGATGTCGGAGCAGGAGACCACGCCGGGGCACCGCTTCTCGACGGCGGCCTTGATCTCCTCCAGGAGGTCGAAGGCGGCGAGGCCGATGTTCACCCGCGCCTCCTTCTCCGGGTGAGGGTTGTCGGAGGAAGCGTCCAGGAGGACAGAACCATCGCACCCCTGCATGGATGTCCAGTTTAATTAGTTATTTAGTTTAATTACCGTCAAGTAGTTATACATGCATTTCACGCTACACACTTTACTACAATAAAACATAATCAGCAGACGTTCATGTGCGTGCTTACCCTGACGAAGCAGTCATGGAACAGGAGGCGGACGAGAGCGGCGCCGGTGCGGCGGTTGGCCTTGAGCGCCCTGACGACGTGCCACTTCACCACGTTCTCGACGCCCTTGCACTTCTTGCTGTAGTACCCGACCTCCAGCTCTTTGGCCTGCGCCGACGGCAAGGTGGCGAGGAGCACCGCCGCCTGGACAGCCACAAGCGCGCAGAGGACTGCCGCCGAGAGCTTCATTTTTCTTTTCTGAAGCTCGATCGGCTAAGCCGGGTGGCTAGCTGATGAGCAAGAGACGGATATGGCTGTGCACTGTGATGTTGTGCTTTGGAGCTGGGCCTGCAGGGGTATATATATTGCCGGGTTTGGCCAGTAGTCAACGGTTAATGATTGAGCTTGCCGCCGATAATGAGATGGGAGAGCGTAGGGAGGGAACGTGGTCGCCTTGCGACTTCTTTGCTGAATCACAATGTGCCCATAATGCTAGCTTCATAATATAGTGCGTACCTAAAAGTTTAGGTGTGCTGCGTGCTGACCTGGTTAAACGTGTTATTATAGGCTGATATATACAGCCAAATAGAGCTGTCATCTAAAACTCAATGTTCTTCCTGTGAATTTCAGCCAAATACAGCCAAATGGGCGGTACAGTGTGTGTCTCCAAAAAATACCAGTGAATTTCAGGGAAAATAGGCTATTTATAGAGACATTTTAATAAGCAACCACCTATGTAAAAAGGCGGGTGTTGTAAATACTTGATTTATAGAGGCAAGCTTTTTATGATGTCCGACTCTGTACCTAGGGAACCAAGCATATAGGGCCAGCACTACCACCTTTATAAACTGTGTTTGACCGTCTCTGAAAAACCTTTTCATAATAGTTTGTGTAACACATTCATGTAGATACAACAATGTCGTGTAACTCAGGGTTTTGAGCTAGGGCAGGCTCAATAAATATTAATGACTTGGATGTAAACTTACACATGACACATGGATGCTAGGTACGCATGAAAAATAGATTTAGTGCTACACCAGCAAAAACGCATTGGTGTATGTATGGTCGTACGTACCAGTTGTTTTCGGCCCTCGCTCGAACACCTACCATACATATGCACATCCAAATAAGGCATCACCGTACCTAACGTGTTCAACAACCCTAGCTATCGCGGAGAGTACGCGTACTTACCTTGTTCTTAATTTCAGGGAGAAAGCTAGCTAGCGTGGAGAACGCTTCGTGTCGTTGGTGTGTTGCTAGCAGCATATGAATCGTTCAAGAGCCAGCAGTACGACGCGTTGGCGCCTGTCACATCCCAGTTAGTTAGCGCTAACTGGGCGTTGGTTCGTGATGCGTGGACTGCTACTCTGATCTCGCGCGCGGTCTTCGCAAAAGCCCATATTGCTTTTCGTGTATCCATGCTGCTGTCAGTGTCAGGCAGCACGGCGGCCTCATCACCGTTATGAAAATGGAAACTTGGATCGAAAAGCTAGCCGGGGAAATATTTTATTTGTTTGGACCACGGTTTTGCACCAACTCCCATATATGCTCGCTCACCTGTTGTCGGATGTGTTAAATGATTTCAGCAAAATGCAGAAATTGTTAAAGTTACGTCCCAGTAGTATATATCGCTTACAGCTTGATTTTTCTAGTTTAATCGTCATCCCAGAAATCACTCTTTGGAACCATTCCACGTAATGAACTTTTTATTAGATGAATTAAGTCTTTTTAGAGGTATAATAATATTATTGAGTGGAATAAACTTGTTTCATGTAAGAACAAAAACGTGATCAATCAAATAAAGTAATAATTTGCTCCAGGTTTTTGCTGCGATAGTTATGGTTCGTTTCTGCCAAGTATAAACTATGGCCATGCATGCATGGTTTCTGTCAAATTTCATACAGTAACATGCATGTAGCGGATGATTACATATCTAGTTGTAAGCGCAGGAGAGCATTCGCTGTTCTGCTTCGCTGCACTCAAAATTAATTTCAGCTGTGCACTTTAAAATCTTCCCCTTAAGGCCTTAACCATGCTAATTAGTGGGAGCTTGGGGGAAGTGTTGCTACCAAGCTTTCTTTTTAAAAGGTTGCATTGGCGTCCTCTAGACTGAAAAAATAAACTTTTAGCAATTAAAGAAAAACGTCCTGGCCAAGGGTACATGTTTCCCCTCTCCTCCTGCCCCTGATCCTCCTTCGTTTGTGTTTCCACCACCACCACCACCACTGCCTCCGCCTCATCCCAACCCACCTCCGCCACCACCATCGCCTCCGCCTCATCCCAACCCACCTCCGTTCGTGTTCCCACCTCCACTGCCGCTGCCGCCTCCACCTCGTCCTCACCCATCTCCGTTACCCCATCCCTTTCACCCTGTTCCTCTGCCACCCATACATCCTGAACCAGTCGTTGCTGCTAACCTCACTGCACCACCTGCCACCGGTCGCCTTCCTAAGCTGTCGTTCCCTCGTTTTGATGGTGACAACCGGTGCCACTGGCAATCGCTTTGCAAAGACTACTTCGAGATGTATAGTGTTCCTTCAGTTATGTGGGTTTGAGTGGCCAAACAACATCTCGATAAAGCTGCTGGTCACTGGTTTCAATCCATCAAACCCGAGCTTGATTTCTCTGATTGGCAGGGTTTTTGCCGTCTCCTTCATGATCGATTCGACCGCGATCAAAAAGAACTACTCATTCATCAGCTTTTCCACGCCAAACAAACCACATTCATTGCTGATTATGTCACTGTGTTCACTAAATTGGTGGATCAGTTGAAAGCTTATTCTCAGTCTACAGATCCTATGTTTTACACCATGAGATTCATAGATGGCCTCCGTGCCGATATCAAAGCAATTGTATTAGTTCTTCGCCCCAAGGACCTAGATATTGCTTGTACTGTCGCTATGTTGCAGGAAGAAGCAGGTTCGGCTGCTCCGTTGCGATCTCATCGCTCTGTTGATTGGTCCTCTACACCGAGATCGCCCGCAATTCCGCGCATGGCTCTACCTCTACCTCTACCTCCACTTCCACCGAAGCACGCGCTGACGCCCCCAGCCCCATCATCTGCCTCTGACTCTAAGCTGGCAGCGATCAAATCCTATCGGAGGGCTCTGGGTTTATGCTATAAATGTGGTGTCAAATGGTCTAAAGACCACAAGTGCGCCCTAGAAGTTTGCATGTGGTGGAGATTCTGTGGGACTCTTTTGTTGAGGATGACTGTCAGTCAGGCTCTAAAATTCATTTTGTCCCTGAATCAATGTGTCTGCAGCTTTACTCTATTGATGACAGTCCCTCATCTGCTCTTACTGCACAGCCCCTTTGCCTGCAGTTCAGCATCTGTTGGAATCATTTTCATCCCTGTTTGAGCAACCAACAACATTACCCCCTTCTCGCAGTTGTAACCACACGAATCCATTGATTCCAGGGGCTCAACCAGTCTTCATCAAACCCTATAGGTACCCACCAAGTTTAAAAGATGAGATCGAGTGACAAGTAAAAGATATGCTATCACAAGGGATCATTCAACCAAGCTCTAGTGCTTTTGCTTCCCCTGTGTTGCTGGTCAAAAAGAAGGACGGCTCCTTCCATTTCTGCGTAGACTTCAGACACCTCAACGCATTGACTGCTAAATCCAAGTTTCTGGTGCCAGTCTTCGACCAACTCATGGATGAGCTCGCCCATGCTAGTTGGTTCTCTAAGCTGGATCTCCGTGCGGGATTTCACCAGATCCTTATGCAGCCGGGTGAGGAGTTCAAGACAGTCTTCCAGACACATTTGGGGCAATACGAGTTTAGGGTAATGGTGTTCGGTCTGACGGGCGCGCCGGGAACCTTTCAGGGTGCCATGAATTCTACCTTGGCCCCTGGTCTTCGCCGCTTCGTCATTGTCTTTTTTATGACATCCTCATATACAGTCGCACACTCGAGGACCACTTGGAACACCTAGCTCTAGTTTTCTCTTGGCTGCAAGCAGATCAATGGAAAGTGAAGCTATCAAAGTGCACATTTGCTCAGCGATCAATCTCCTACTTGGGCCATATTGTCAGTGATGCTAGTGTCGCTACTGATCCTGCCAAGGTCAAGGCTATTACTGATTGGCCAGTACCAGCTAATGTTCGAGCACTATGAGGTTTTCTCGGCTTGGCGGGGTACTACCGCAAGTTCGACCGCAATTTTGGCATAATTGCGCTACCCCTCAATGATTTGCTCAAGAAGGATTCCATTTTCATCTGGACTTCCATTCATGCATTGGTTTTCCAAGCCCTAAAGACAGCGCTCTCTTCTGCCCCTGTTCTAGCCCTTCCGGATTTCAATGTTCCCTTCCACGTGGAGACTGATGCGTCAAGGACAGGTGTGGGCACAGTTTTATAGCAGAACGGGCATCCTTTGGATTTCATTAGCAAGGCACTCAGCCCTCACAATCAAGGACATTCCACCTATGAGAAGGAGTATCTGGCAATATTGATGGCAGTTGAAGCTTGGCACCACTACTTGATGCAAGGCGAATTCGTGATACACACAGACCAGAAGAGCCTCATACACCTGAACGAGCAGCGCCTTCACACCCCATGGCAACAGAAGGTGTTCTGCAAGCTATTACGCCTCCGTTACAAAGTGGTGTATCGTCACGGAATTGATAATGGCGTGGCTGATGCCTTATCCCGCCGACAACACAATGATCTTCTGATGGCAGTTTCTTCTCCTTCATATCATTGGTTGGCTGCCCTCCAGGAATGGTATTCTTCCGACCCTGAAGCCTCTGGTCTGCTAGCTCAATTGGCGCTGGACGCAAATGCCCGCCCTCCTTTTACACTACAGCAAGGTGTGATAAGTTGTAAGAACCGCATTTGGAAACATTTGGTTGTCCGTTCTACGCTATCCTCTCCTTGCTGCCTACCCCAAGTCCAATTCCTCTGCTCCCATTCCCTTGCTGCTAACAGCTTGCTTAGTGCTTGCCCTGATGAAGCAGTCATGGAAGAGGTGGACGAGAGCGGAGCCGGTGCGGCGGTTGGCCTTGAGCGCCCTGATAACATGCCACTTCACCACGTTCTCCACGCCCTTGCACTTCTTGCTGTAGTACCCGACCTCCTGCTCGCTGGCCTGCACCGACGGCATGGTGGCGAGGAGCACCGCCGCCTGGACAGCCACAAGCGCGAAGATGACTGCCGCCGAGAGCTTCATTTTTTTCTTTTTGAGGCCTGATCGGCTAATAAGTCGGGTGGCAAGCTGAGTAGCTGATGATGAGCAAGAGACTGATGTTGAGCTCTGAGGCTGGGCCTGCATGGTTTATATTCATGGCTTCGGCTACCGGTTCAACAATTATTGATTGAGCTTAATATTGGCACCGGTAATGAGAGCAGCAGAACGGGGAAGGTGCTCGTCTTGCGACTTTGGTGAGTCATAATGTGCGTACGTATGTCCATAATGTTAGCTTCAAATATTAATAATAGTGCAGCAATGCATACCCAAAGGTGTTGCTGAGTGTTCACCTGGTTAAACGTGGTATTATAGGCTAGTACAGCCATTTTGGGCTGTGCCAGTATATAGCCATTGATACAGCCAATTTGGTTCAAACTGCAATGACGACTTGACGAGCGCTTCCTCTCCAGCCCCGGTCATTTATAAGGTTCTACACAACCATCTGTAACTTCTTCCGGTGATGCGGGGTTCTCCTAGCATTTTAGCATTCAACATTTAGTATAAACTCCCTACCAAATGTCTCTTAGTGAGGATTCACATGCTATGACTAGTGGTAGTGTTTTATTATTACTTAAAAACACTAGGAGAACTCTATCATTTTGGTAGAGATAATGATATGATTAAGACGCCTGGATAGACGGACGCCTCGACCGCTCACTCCCGCAGCGCTCGCACCCCTCCCTATTCATATCCCTTCGCGTCCCACTTCCACACCCGACGACGCGGCCATCACAACTTTTCCTGGCCGGCGACGGCTCCTTCCCCCATCCTCGACGTCCTCCTCCCCCACCCCTGATGTCCACCTTCCCCCACCTCAGCGTCCTCCTCCCCCACATCAGCGGCACCTTCTCCCACCCCCTGCAGCGCCCCTCCCCCCACCTTGGCGTCATCACCCACCGGAGCGTCCAACGCCCGCAGATCCGATGGCCCTCTCCCCCACCCCGGTGAGATTCAAGCAAGCCGCTGACCCTCACCTACCCTGGCCGGCGGTGCCCTCCCCAGATCCGGCAACGTCTCCTCTCCCTCGGCCGACGACAGGCACGGCGGGCAAGCACCATCCAGTGAGCCTGCGCCACCATAGTTGCCCACCAGGTAGGTCATGGCCTAGTGACGATGCTGTGTTTCAAGTGTTTCTAGATGCTTTTTCAGACATGTTGCAAGCCCATGTTTCAATTATTTCAGTTGTTTCAAATGTATGTTTTAATTTGTTTCATGCGGATGTTGCAAAAGTAGATCGGAATGTTGTATGTGTTGCAATGGTTGTACACGTATGCTGCAAGCGTCTATCCCTAATGTTTTATCTGTTTTTACATGTATGTTGCAAGTGTTTCAGACGCATGTTCTAAGTGTTTCATCTGTCTTCTTTTGTATGTTACAAGTGTTGCATCTATATGTTTCAAAAGTAGATTGGGATGTTGCACATGTTGCAATAGTGTTTGAACTGTATGTTCCATATGTTTCGTACGTTGGAAAGGTTTCATCTTGATATTGCAAAAGTGGATCGGGGTGTTGCACAGCGTGGCAGGTGGCGTCATTGTGCGCCGAGTGGGGCATGGGGTGGGTGCGAGGGTGCTGCTCCCTGCGACGGACGTGGGCGCGGGTGCTGGAGGGCAGGACGCAGGGCATGAGGCGGGATGTGGATGCGGGAGCGGCACATGTGTCGGAGCCGCGTCCGAACTCCGGACGCAACGTTCCGTCCGGAAGTCTGGGCGCTAGACGAGCTCTTTTGGTAGTGCTACTCCCTCCGTTCTACATCATTCTGCTTTTTTTATATATACACCTTTCTTCCAAATTATAAGATGTTTGGACTTTTTTAAGATATATATAGCTACTCTATATCTAGATATATATAGCTAAAGCAATATATATCTAGAAAAGTCAAAACATCTTATAATTTAGAATAGAGGGATAGCATTTACTATAAATTGAAACATAATATATATATCTAGACGCAAAGTAAAAACTATGTAGCTAGATAAAGCAAGAATAACTTACAATTTGGAACGGAGGAAATATGTTGTTATGGACAATATAATAAGCTGGCTAATGATAAAGTGTTTCATTTCAGACTGGTGAAATGAAATGTCGTGCTATCCCTGCTTTACATACTGTGTCAAAGGTCTATTGCTAGGAGGTCCCGCATGGCAGTCCTTGTTGCCCTTCTTCTAGTTTGCAAACATGGGGCGCTCTAATCTATTCTAATGGTGGTGCTTATCCACATCTCGAGTTGTTAGTTGTGCTCTATGTTAGTTTCCAAATAGAATGGTTACACTAGTTGTTAATTGGGTTGAGGTGCTCTATGATGCAATGTAGAGCGAGTTATGGGTTGTGTTAGCTCATTAGTTGTTAGTTGCATCTCAGTTGAGTTGCTAGTTGGGTCGGTTTCCAACCAAGTTGGCTCAGTACAGCATACTGAGCAAGTACTGGCGGGAAGTTGTTAGTTGGTCAGTCGTTGTATCGAAATTTTTTACAAGATGGGTCGTGCACTCTTGCTAGTTATATGGTTTGCGGGCCAAGATTCTCTTAAAAACTAATTTTTCTTTATTCTTCTAATAAAAATCATGGCAAAGATTTTGCCTTCGTTTCATAAAGGAATAATGAGCGTCAACACTCTTTTGTAAATAGTAAGTGGTTTTTGTTTCCCTTGTCCTTTATGAGCTTGTTAGACATATCTTATACTCTCTCCGTTCTAAATTGCAAGACATTTTGCCTTTTCTAGATTTATAACTTTTACAATACATTTTAATATACACTATGTCAAGATATATAATAAAAAAATACAATGTATCTAGAAAAGTCAAAACGTCTAACGATGGGAGCATCTTCATTCCTCTCACCATTCAGCGGTGATTTTTTGGGCTGAGATAAGGTTAGATTTTTCTGTCATTGGTTGTTAGTGTTCATGTTTTCCTTTTCATTTCTGATTTATATGATTATATTATTGCGAAGAGGATCTGGGTTAGGGGTATTTTTAGGATTTAATGCAGATGGTTTTCAATTTAAGGGAATGGTGTGTTTCCGTTTCAGTGATAGACGAGAAACATGTATTTCCTTGGTTTCAATCTATAAGTCATTTTGACATTTCTAGATACACAACTTTTATTATATATCTAGGGGCATAGCAAAAGCTATGTACCTAAAAATGCCAAAACGGCCTAAATTTGGGACCGAGGGTCGTACTTCACACAGTTGACAGAAAAAGAAAGACATGAGCATGTAGCACATGATTATATTACAACCTGCTAAGGGATTTGCGCTGATCAAAATCTAATTGAGATTTTCCTTGTTAGTTATTATTTAGAAGGATCTTTTATTCGGATGGCAGATAGGTATAAAGGTAAAATAGACGGATCGAATCTCGGTTTGAAACTGGAACAGCCGTCCGAATTCAGCCCATCAGCGCTCTGCTTGAGTCCATATGATCTAGGCTGGCCCATCCAAAAAACGGCACATTAGCTAATTTAGAATTTTATTTAAAACTATATATATTTGTTCTGAATTTAATAATCGTTATAGGCAAGCTTTTGAAAAGAGTAGGAAGAACTAGGTTTTCGTTACATGGTTGGCCGACATAAAAATGATTTATCTTCATTCTGTAATAAGGTGACTCAGAGTCTCAGACTTTGCTTATCCATAATTTACCTTGTAGACTAACATATTTTTCTCATGAAGTAAAAAAAATTGTTTTCTTGAATACAAATTTTTCTCTTAAATAAATTATAGCTAAAATATTTTTTCTTGAACAAGCATTTTTTATTGGAAGATTTTGCAAATTCCACTGACAACCAGATATGCAAAATACCCGTCAATTGTAAAATAGAACAATGCAAATGTGAGAACTCATATGTCACCGTTTTATATATTGGCTGATGTTTTTATTGCTGTCTAATGAACCCTATCTTTAGTTTGCTGTTTTAAAATGGGTCTTTAATTTGGTATAAGAGTATTAAAGATTTCTTCTTTTTGAAATACCATTCAGTGGGTTTTATTGGTCTGATAAAACAGTTACATCGTTACAAGCGTGTTCGGAATAAAACTAGGGGGTTCATGCATCAACCCAGATACAAGAAGTTTTCGAAGAAAAAGCTTCAATTCCTTAGCTAGCTCATGAGCCATGAGCTACCTGATTAGCCGGCCCCTATGGCAATGCTCGATTAATGGTTACACTATCAAACCCATACGAGATACGACAAGAAGCTGCGATGATCTTTAGATAGCAGCCGCCGCTTAGCCGTCGCCGCCGAGAACCCACCATTATGCAATGCGTTCTCTGCCACCTGCATGCATGCAGTCGGTCTGAATAACAACAAACCGAATACTTCCAATGTGTGTTGTCCTAGCATCACGTGTTTTTGAAAAGAAGAAAACAAAAGTTGGCATAACTCAAACTAAACAAACAACACTTGGAATAGGAAGGATGCAGAGAAAAAGGAAATGAAAATTAGAAGCAGAATAACTATTCAAGCTACGCGTGGCCTGTGTCTCGGTCTGGGTGTGGCCAGATCGAACTCGTCGTCTCATTTGAGCTCAACAATTGAGCCGGCCGTTAAACCGTCGGATTCATGCACGCACGAAAAGAAAAACCACAAAGTAACCACAAGACTGTCGGCGAGGCCATATTGTAGTAGTGCTCCAAACTCAGTTTAATTGGGAGCGAGAGATCCAAAGATGGCGCGACGACACTGACTTCTCACGTTTCTCTTTTCAAAATGGAAAACTAAGGGGGTGTTTGATTCGAGAGTTAAAGTTTAACAAATACTGTAGCACTTTTGTCTTATTTGACAAAAAGTTTTCAATCTTGGACTAATTAGGCTTAATAGATTCATCTCGTAAATTACTCCTAATCTGTGCCGACATGCATGCAATTAGTCTACATTTAGTACTCTATGCATTTAAGAGAACATTGATGTGATGGAAATTAAACTTTAACTCCTGAAAACCAAACAGGCCTAAATAAAACCACAGTTCAAATAACAAGCACACACGCGGACCGATTGACACAGGACAGCAGCTTCCTTGCTCGCGAAATGGATCGATCGCGTGTGCTGATCAACCGACCGACCGATATGATCCCGTGCTTGCAGTTCAAGCATGGGTGACTTTTCCGTTTCCCTTTTTTTTTAACAGACTTTTCCGTTTTTCCGTGTGTAATAGGACAACAATGTGCATGATGATGAGACTAATAAAGTAGCAAGTGATGGATCATTTTGGATCCATTGACTGAGTGAATAGGGTCGGGCACCAACCGTGCTTGCAAGCTCACCCGCCCAAAGCCATTGACCGCGTGCAGTGGACGAGTAGTTAATCGTCGTCTCTAATGATTTTAATTTCCGGCTGGAGATCGAGATGAATCATGAATGAGAAATAGACGGTTCTAACGTGGAGTAGTGCTTGTGCAGGCAGTTGCGGCGTGCGTGCAACTTCCACACGCAATGTGTGTGTGTGGGTGTGTGTAGTTTTTTTATTTTATAGGATATGTATATATAGTTTTAGTTTCTTTTTTGGCTGTTCATCTGAACTTGTCTCACATGCATGATGATGTCATGTGCGACGGCGCGTAAATTGCTCCATACGTAACTCTGGCTAATTTTTGTTGTTAAATTTAATTTCTGTTCTTTTTATGTATTGATAATAACATGCATGTTGAGAACTTCGTGTTTTGTCATTTGTGGAATTATATTATAATGCTTTCAAATTATAGTTAGCGAATATTTGGTGCAATGCTGGGCTGACATATCTATATCTATATATAATATATGCACTGCAAAATTTGCTGAAATATATCTAGACATAAAGGGTGTGTTTAGTTCCTCATTTCACCCAAAAAAATTTTGGGTTTTAGCCCATCATTTTGCAGAATAAAACTAAACACCATACAAAATTTTTGACAAAAAGGTATCTATTATCCATTTTGGATTTTGGCCTCAAGAGGCAAAAAAAAAAGTCAAAAAGCCAAAAAGTCCTCACCCACCCCATGAAAAATTTGGCATTTTGGATGGAACTAAACACACCCATGAAAATTTTGGTATTTTGCATTTCATCATTCAAAAGTAGTTGGCATTTTGCATTTTGCATTTCATGGGAAACTAAACACAGCCAAAATGGTCATATATTAATTACTGTGCTGTAGTTCTGCCGCCAATATATACAGACAGAGCTTCCTGCTGTCATTATTATTTTTTTCTTTTTTTGATTGAAGAAACGGGAGGGGCTTGCGCCCTTATGCTGTCCATATTATTCGGTCTGTCTAGAAATGATTGTGACTAGAGTATTAACTTTAGGGATTCCGTATATCAACAACCGTGCGGAAAGTGTCGTACACGTATACACGTATATACCTCGTGTACCCCGGCCCCCCGCATCCCCTCCATGGAGCGAAACGTCATGATTCAAAGCACCACCCACGCGATCCAAGGGTCACCGACGACGCACTAGTTTTTGCTTGCATGTGCGCCACAGTCCATCACACATCGATCGATCGTGCAAATCATACACTACTGTACAGTATACCTTGGAGCTAAAACAACACAGTCGTTCATAGTAATATGCAACAATTAATTCTCTTTCAAAAAATAATATGCAACAGTTGTTTAGCCAATGCAATTTAAAACCAGCAAACCGGCCTCCATGTTAGACTGTAGTTGTTGTCCATGCATGGAACCGTATGCATGATCCCCGGCTCAAACCAAAACAATATGTTTGCTTAAGTATAATTGATCGATACCAAATCATACCAGACGACACAATGCATAGAGTTTGCACATGCTGGTGGTATATGTGTGCCTGGAAGGGACTTGCATTGCATTGGCCGGAGCATGCATGCATGCATGTGAGGTAAGCTAGCTCAAGTCTTTCCGTGGGTAGGGCCATGTTTAGTTGCCATGCAAATCCAAAATATTTTCTCTTCCACCCATCATATCGAATCTTTAAACGCATGTATGGAGTATTAAATGTAGGTAAAAAAATAACTAATTGCATAGTTTGTCTGTAAAGTTCGAGACGAATCTTTTGAGTCTAATTAATCCATAGTTGGACAAATTTTACCAAATAACAACGAAAAAGTGCTACAGTACCTTTTCACCCAAACTTTCTCAACTAAACACAGCCTAGATAAGATAAGAATGTTGAACAATAATAAAAGTCGCCAGCAGTTTTTTATTGAACAAGTAGGGGAATAAAGCAGATATGCCACTGGCGCAAGACAGCTAAACTAAGGATGACACATCTCAACTCGATCGATCATGGTAGTTGGGCTATATAATCTCTCTCTGAGAACCGAGCAGAGCTCGGGTGGCTAGCACTGCGGGTGTGCAGGCAGCCGACGCGAGTTTGATTTTTGGATTCTACTCGCGTCTCTCACTGAGGTTAGTCCCTAATAAATTTCGTTTGCCTCTCACGCGTGGAGCCACAAAGGAAATGTGACGTGCCCGTCGTCTGCCATGGATGGACCCAGTGATCTCACGAAGGACGCGATATGATCTGAGTGTAGTTGTAGGTTTGTTTGTGTACGCGTGGTGTGGTGTGGTGTACGTATATAGGGTTGGTGTGAGTTTGTACATTAACATATACTACAATTGTACTCAGACAAGAGGCGTCAAAAAAAATATAATCTCTCTCGAGGTGTGTGTGTGTATATATATATATATATAATAATAATAATAACTCTCGTGAAGACTCGTGACCAGCTGTCGGTGTCATTTGTAAATTCTGTGATTCAATTTATCTACAACTAAAAAATCTATAAGAGAATCTTGTTGATAGGCGTGCGAAAAAATCGCTCGTGTCTGCGTTTGCCCGGCACGCCTTCGCTCGCTTGCGCCGGCAGTGGACCCGGCGTCGTGCAAGCGATCACCGAGAGCTTCGCCCGTCATTCAATCACCGCTGAAAGCCCTAGTTTAATTTTGGCTAATTAATGAAACTTTAGTCCTAACCTCTATGCTAAGTGTGTAGATTAGATGAGGTTGGTACAATTCAATTGTTGGAGCTAAGAAGATGATCATGGTGCATGGTGATGACCAAGAGATGATCAAGTGCTCAACTTAAAAAAAAAAGTAAAACAAAAACAAAACTCAATGGAGATCTTGGCAAAGGTATTGCTTAAGGTTTTGGTTTTGGTGATCAAGACACCATAGAGGGTGTGATAACATTTAGGATTGATAGTCGTTCTATAAAGAGGGGAATTATTTGGCTAAACGGTTTATCGAGTGCCACTAGGTGACATGATTCTTACATATGCATTTTGGAACCTAGTGTGCTAACATGTGATCCTTGTAAAATGCTTTAAAAAATGCTAACACATGAGCACACAAGTTCTACACTTTGTGGTTAGGAAGTTGGGAGCAAGGGTGAAGTCGTTGCGAACTTAGAAAAAGAAAAGGAGGAGTCGGGGTGCGACCGGACTCTGGATTGGACGCTGGACTGGTGAGTCCGGTCCTAAACCCTAGCTCTCGGGCGATCGGCATTGCTTCGATCGGATGCTGGCCAGGCGCGACCTGCGCGTTAGGTCAAGTCTCGATGGCGCGCAGGCGACAGAGAGAGAGAGAGAGAGTGACAGAACGCCATGCGCGTCAGGTCATCACTGACCGGGCGTGTCCGGTCATTAAAACCGCGCCTTGGGAGCTTACTGGAAGTGACCGAACGCCACGCTGTGGTGCGTCCGGTTATTTGCAGCAGCGCGTCCGGTCGATCGTTTGACTGTGCGCTGACCGTTTTCAACTGTTGGAGATCGACACGCGACATTTGAATAGGGACACGTGGACGGCTAGGGGCGACCGGACGCTGGGCTATGTCCGGTCATTGCGTCCGGTCAGCCCGAGAGCTCCTAACGGCTATGTTTGTCTTGGGGCTCTATGAATAGAAAGATACCGACTTGAGACTCGTACTTTTGGCACTTTGACATACTTGACATCCTTGTGAGCCTAAACAAACACCTTCCACTTATCTCCATCTTTGATTCATCATTAAAGTGAAATTGAGAGTGATTTCTAGTGCATTTGCTTGAGTGATTGCATCTAGTAGCACTTGGGGATCGTTGTGGCTGCGGAGTTCTTGTTACTCTTGGTGGTTGCCGCCATCTAGACGGCTTGGAGTAGCGGAGGAGCATCGGCACGAGTTGGTGATTGTTCGTAGCCGTCTCCCAGTGATTGTGAGGGGTCTTGTACCTTTCCCGGCGGAGAGCCGAAATGTAACTCTAGTGGATTGCTCGTGTCATTGAGTTACCTCACTTTTGGGTAGGTTCTTGCGGTGTCCAATTATGTGGATGAGGTTTGTGCAACACCTCTTAACCGCCGAACCACCAAGTGTTGGTTGACACAACGGGGACTAGTATGCTGGCAAGCACGTGAACCTTAGGAGAAAAATCTTGTGTTCATCTTGTGTTTGATTGGATTTCTCCCAGTGATTGGTTATCTACTTTGTAATTGGTTCATCACTCTACGCGGTGGTATAAACATCACACTCACTTCTTTATTTACTTGCAAAGTAGTTGTAACGAGCTCTTTAGTGTAGCTAGCTTTTGAGAGCTCATAGTGACTTAGCCATTGATTGATTTAGAGATCATAGCTACTAGAATTAATTGGATAGGTGGCTTGCAACCCTTGTAGAGCTAGAGCAAAACTTGTTTTACGCCATTTGTTATACTAATCATTTTACTCTAGTGATTTATAGATTTTAAATAGGCTATTCACCCCACTCTAGCCATATTAGGACCTTTCAACCGTGCAATCACCGCAGCATTGGAGGAAAAGCAAATCACCTGCGCTTGCCCTTCCTGCGCTCGCTCACGTCGCCGCCTCGCAACCATCATCCATGCCTACATCGGCGCCTGGTCCCGGCCCTGCTCAGACCTCGCCGAGCACCCGTTGCAGATCCGCGAGGAGTCGCGCCCGTTGCTCCTTCAGCCTCCAAATGTCGCCGTGCCTCGTCTCCGCCGGACGCCGCCACGCCGAGGTCGCAACTAGGAGTGTCGTGCCTCGTCTCCGTCGTACCGCGGTGAAGGGCGCCGTGTACCTCTGCGACGATCACAGCCGACGCTCGCCCGGCATGCTCAAACGCGGCCAAGGGAGACGCCGCCGCCGGTTCCTCCCCGACGTCCGCTTGCTCCTCTTCATCTATGGGTTAGATACTAGTTACTCAAACTCAGTGCATGGACGGGTTAGATACCAGTTACTCGAACTCATCGACGGAACACATTTTTTCTATTCTTCCTCTATTATTTTCATTCATACAGGTTAGTTTAACATAGCACATATAGATTAATATATATCCTAATCTGAAGTAGAGGTTCAGTGCCATTGTTAATTTCTAAAAGTTAGCTGCCACCACACTATTTTTTTCCAGGAAGTGGAGGTATAGTCTCAGATCAGAGGTTGATTATCTGCTTTACCAGGGCTTCACCTGTATGCTAAAAGTCCATGATTAGGAAAGGGGTTATCCTTAATCTGAATTGCCAAAATGAAAGGTATTAACCTGAGCTAGAAATTATTGTTGCTACAATTCTTGGAAACTTCACTGATATTTTATATCTTTTTCACCCTGGATCTATGTAGTCCCGCAAATTTGATGAAGCTCACAATGTTTCTAGACTAAGTTCTTTGAATCTGGATAGTTCATAATGTACCTGCTGAAATAAATTCATGCTACATAGTAAGGTCATCCTGCTGCCTCTTGCCTTATAGTTTAGATCATTCGAGATGGTGAATCCTTGGGACTTACTGTCTTGCAAATGGGTGTCACTCTAACTAAAACAACAGCTGTGCAAAAATATAGAAAAGGCATATGCAACTGAAAGACAAGCATTTCCCATAGTGCAATGGGAGCTCATGTTTGGGCGGCGGCAATTCACGGCCAAGGTGATTGCCGCCATTGAGTTCTGCTTTGTGAGTTCTGTACCATTTTAACCTCTAACTAGTTACACTCATAGTCTGAAACAGTCTCTTTTTTTTCCAAATTTAGTCGTAGAAGATGATATCATATATATGCTAACTTGTTATCCTACCATGTTTGGATTCTGTGAGAAAACTGTTTGGTTGTGACCTCTCGCAATGTGCATCATCCTTCTCTGAAGCTGGTACATTCCATGACAATCCTGTAGCTATAACGAAATATGGCCTCTTGGGGAGGTGAATGGCAGTTGTAAACATTGAATGTTCAATGCGTGGTCCCTTTTCGTCAAATTGGATGGACATAGTTTTTTGTTTCTTCCAACTACAGTCAGAAGTAGCTAGAGTCTTGAACCAAATACTTCAGGAATATGGTCCACCCATCTAGGCATGGGTGATTTTACTTTGGTTGCTTCTTATGGATCCCCAAAATGAAATAAATGATCAAGATGACCACCATGAATATCTTGCTAATTCATAATTTTTTGTTGTTGACATGAATGCACGTTCAGAGGTGACAAATTCAAGCTTCGCTAAGTGTTGCATTGAAACATAACCAAATTGGAGAATTGGGTTGGTATGTATACTTACTGCTCTTAGCAAATAGATTTGTTAGCGTAGCTCTTTGTTTGCTGGTTCCCAATATTTATAGCAGGTGAAATTTGTGCTTGCTAAAAGGGAAAGGTTTCAATTCATCAACTGCCAACTGTGCCTCTTTCAATACTAACATGTAACTGAAAGCCCAAGTTTGGTTTTGGAAATTGAGTGACACCAAAGTTGCTAATGTTATGTGATCAAGTGTGATTAAGCTAGGCATAAGCAACATGTGATGGAGTTGGAAATGGCATGGAGAGATGGCCACAAGACCACATGATTTGGTGCATAAAATGATGAGCAAGATCATGAAGGAATGCACATAAAATGATGGACATGATGATCAAGTGGAGGAGAAGGATCTAAGAGCGCAAGGCAAAGATATAACCATAGGGTTTTCCTTTTGCCGGTCTAAGATGAGTAGAGAAGTGATTTACCGGGTTTAGGATACATAGCCGACTATCAAGAGGGGCAATCACGGTTAGCTCAGGAATCAAGTGCCACTAGATCAATGTCTTGAGCATATGCATTAGGATCTAGTTGAGAGCTAACATAACCCTTTGAAAATGTTTATGAAATGCTAACACACATGCACATGTTGGTGTACACTTGGTGGTGTTGGCACTTTTGCCAAGGAGAAGGTGTTGGAGTTGATTTTGATCAACTTGGTGAAGGGAGAAAGGTTTTTCGGTGTTCTCCGGACACTAGGATGGCTCTTGGAGTGGAATACTTATTTAATCCATTGTGACTTAGAGTGTCCATATGGGTTATGTAGCCCTATGAGTAAGCTTTCCAAAATGTCCAAGATTATCGAAATCGGAGTTCGGAGCTAAGAGTTTTCGCCGTTTTACCAGAGAGTGGTCTATGACCGGACGCGTCCGGTCAGCACCTGCGCGTCCGGTCAGTGTTTTTCGCGTGCAAAAGTGACCGGATGCTGCTACGAGTCCGGTCAGTGATGACCAGACGCTGCTGCGAGTCCGGTCAGTGATGACCGGATGTGTTCGGTTGCATCGAGAGCTTACTAGAACCTCTCTCTTCGCTGTTTCGATGTGACCTGCGCGTCCGGTCAATACAAGTTTATGCGCACGAAAACTAGCTGTTGGAGCATGCTAGTGACCTGCGCATCCGGTTGGTGTCGACCGGAGCGTTCGGTCAGCCCGACTCAGAGCCAAAACGGCTACTGCGTACCCCTTCACTATAAATAGAAGATGGCCAGGGTTTGGGGGAATCTCTTGCATTCTTGCTGACCATAAGACATCCTTTGAGCTAGAGAACAGCCCCTCCACTCATCTCTTTGCTTGGTTGCATATCTTGAGTGAGATTGAGTGAGATTCAAGTGCATTATTTGAGAGTTGCATTCTAGAGGCACTTGTTCTTCGAGTTGCTGCGGATTTCTTGTTACTCTTCTATGTTTCCCAACGCGGTAGACGGCTTGGAGCAGCGGAGGTGATTGAGCTCGCAATTGGAGATTGTTGGCGCCCTCACCAAGTGTTGTAAGGGGTTCTTGATCCTTCCCCGTGGGAGTTTGTGAATTGGATACTCTAGTGGAGCTCGTGGCTTGGAGGATCCCCATCTTGTATGCGGTTGTGTGGCGCCCGTCGAGGGCTCGACTCTTGATAGTCGATTAGCTCACGAACTGACAAGTGGGTGTATCGCTACAACGGGGAGTAGCTTACTGGGAAGCAAGTGAACCTCGAGATAAATTCTTGTGTCGTTCTCTTCCCAAGGATTTCTCTTGTGTGATTGATTGGTTGGTTCTTCTCATCTCTACACGGCGGTATAATCACTCAAAGCTCTTCTCTCGCGTTACTCCTTATATCTAGCTTGTAGTTGCAGTTGTGTTTAGTGGATAGCCTTGTACTAGACTTGTGTAGGTGGCTTGCTTAATTAGTTAGAGCTAGTGCATTTTGCTTCGCCACCTTTTGTACTAACACTTGTGGTTAAGTAATTCTTGTAGAAGTTTTAATTAGGCTATTCACCCCCCCTCTAGCCTATTTGGATCTTACAAGTGGTATCAGAGCCGAGGCACCGTTTGATTAAGGCTTAACAACCTTCAGTGAAGAAATGGCTCAATTAAGTTTGCATATCAACAACACCGAGAAGGCACCATAATTTGATGGCACAAATTATGCATATTGGAAGGTCAAGATGACCGCACATCTCAAGTCAATCAATAGAGAAGTGTGGAAGGTCACCAAAACAAAGTTTGAGGTTGCCAACCTGGAAGCACCAACACCGGTTGAAGAGAAGAAGCTTCAATACAATGACATTGCTATTAGTGCTCTTCATGAAGCGCTTGATGACAAAACATTTGAGCAAGTGAAGAACATAGAAGTTGCACATGATGCTTGGGCAAAGCTTGAAGAAATATTTGAAGGCAGTGAAGGAACCAAGACTGCCAAAGCTTACATTCTCCAAGAAAAGTTCTCTAGCTTCAAGATGCAAGAAGATGAGAGTGTGCCGGAGATGTTTCATAGGTTGCAAGTCATTGTAAATGAGCTCAAGTCACTTGGAGAAGAAGTGAAGGACAATCAATTCTCTATGAAGTTCTTGAGAAGCCTACCTAAGAGATTTGACACGTTGATCGCCGTGCTTGTGAGGACAACCTTGAAAGATTCAACACCTCAACAAGTATTCCAAGAAGTGATGACCGATGACTCATATAGAGAAGATGATGAGAAGGAGGAGTTGGTCAAGAAGAAGAAAAAGGAAAGTGAGTAGAAGGATAATGAGAAGAAGAAGAGTGTGGCATTCAAAGCCACCACATCCAAGGGCAAGTCCAAGATTGAATCATCAAGTGATGAAGACTCAAGCTCTTGTGATAGTAATGACATTGATGAGAAGATGGCTCTCTTTGTCAAGCAATTTGGCAAATTCATGAAGAAGAAAGGTTATCGTGCAAGGAGGAGGAAGAACTCATCCAAGAAGAATGAGCAAACTATAAGATGCTTTAGATGTCATAGCAAGGACCATCTCATCGCCAAATGTCCTTATGATAGTGATGATGAAGATGCTATCAAGAAGGAGAGGAAGATGCAAAAGAAGAAGCAAGAAAAGAAGGAGAGCTCTCATAAGAAGAATGATTCTCATGTTGCTATATGGGATAGTGATGATTCCTCAAGTGATGATGAGGACTACAAGAAGAAGGGGCATGCTAGCATTGCTATTCAAGAGAAGAGCTCCATATTTGACACTCCATCATGCTTCATGGCTAAGGCCGCTAAGGTATCATCTGACGATGAGAGTGATCATGATAGTGCTAGTGATAGTGATAGTGATGATGATGATCTAACTAAAGATGAACTAATAACTATGTTAGAAGATTGCACTCAACATTTTAAAGAATCTAGAAAGGAATGCAAGGGCTTGCTTAAGGAATAGAAAAACCTTATGCAAGAACTTGATGAGCTTAGGGCATCTTATGAGAGTCTAAAGGTAGACCATAAGAAACTTTAAAAGTCTCACACTAACCTTGAAGAAGGTCATTCCTCTCTAGTTAAAAAATGTGAAAACATGCCAACTAATGTTGAGAAAGCTAAAACTTGCAACATAGGCACATCATGCGATATAATTGATGAATCCTTTTATAAGCCTATTGTTGTCGCTTCTACTAACCCTTCACATAGCATATCCACATCATCCTCATCTAGTAGTGACGGTCTCACTTGTGATTCCACACTAATAGTTGAGAATGAGAATCTCAAGGAGGTAAAAGAGCTCAATCACACCTTAGCCAAGGCTTATGGTGGTGAGGATTACTTGCTTATGTGCTTGGATAGCTAAAGGGCGTCTCTCTATAAAGAGGGATTGGGCTGGACCCGGTCATGTTTTGGAGAATCCAAGTGAAGGTTGATATAAGTAGGTTTGGGTCCTGCATATGTCGTGTGGTTAGGGATCCCCAGCTGGGTATATGAATCGTCACTACTTCTCGAACAAGGAGACTTGACCTTCACAACTACATCGTAGTTAATGGATGCAACTCTAGAATTAGAATCTTGAGATGAATGTTAAGAAGTGATTGCTATAGTATAGGTTCACCTAGTTGATATTTATAAATAATGTTGAGTTTAAAAGATTCAAAGTAAGGATACCCTATTAGTGAGCTTTTCTGCAAAAGACTTTGATTCTTGCTAAAGCCTTATCTTAAATCTCCTGAGCCTGCATTCCTGAGTCTTCTCCTCTCTTTTCGTCGGTTAAGTCTTGTCGAGTACTTTCGTACTCAAGGTTTGTTAAACCCTTATTGCAGGTGAACCACATGAGCCGGTGTGTTTTGCACCGTGCTGCATGACGGTTGTTTAGGTTGACGACGATGAGTAGATGGTGTGACCCTTGGGCAGGGTGTTCCGCTTGTGTGCTATGTATAGTGATACTAACGCTACTCCACTACTTATGGTTTGTAATAATGTTCTACTTAAGGTTTGTAATATTTGAAACCAAAGGTTTGTAAACTTAAGTTATGTAATGCTTCCGCACTTTACTCCGATGTAAATTATTTGTATAAACTATTGTAATACTGCAATGACTTTGTGTTGAATGATCCTGCTTGGATGATCGTGGATGATTCGGGTTTTCTGAGGACACCCGATAGAGTTCTTAAGTTCTATGGTACACATGCATAGCCGTCAGAGGTTTTTGAGACAATGACAGGAGCATGTGGGCTATATTATTTAGGAGGTTCTGCCACACTGAACTATCACGTAGCACTTCGCTTAGTGAGTACCGAGTGTCGAATTTATATTTTTCCCACATGAAGGTGGAAGGCTACAATCTATACAGGACTAGGATTTACTAAGGTAGGTTCTAAGTTGATCCTAGGTAGGTGAACAATTAGTGAAGGTGGGGCGTGAACTACCTAAAGTAACTATTGATAACAAGCTACTCTAGAGATAGCTAGGTGGGAGAGTGAGTGATTTATCTTTCTAGTAACTAAGCTAAACAAATAACAAGGAAAAATGCGATAGTACTTCGGGGCACAGCCCGCCTACTAACTAGGAGAGTTAAATAGGCAAGGTCTGCCACGAGCCCTACGATTTAATAAATAGACCTATCATGGGGGAATATAGAGGATGGATAAGGCTGTCACCACTTGTCACCTACCCCAATCTATCCAGAGGTCTAGCCGTATCCATAGGTAATCTATAGCCTAAGCACCATGCTTAATCTATAAACTTACTACTTCAATTCGAGCTCGGATGAAATGAGATCAAAGCACCCTAACCAAACGGTCGAACAGGTACTAACGAAAGACTACTAATGATAAGATAACCTATGTTACCAATGATAAACAAACAAGCACCTAAGGTCACTAATGATGAACACTAATGATTAAGTACTAGAATGTAAAGCAAGCAATACTAGAATAAAATACTAAAATAAATACTGAATAAAGTAAATGCTAAATGAAAGAATTACTAAGGAGCTATACCAGACCCAAAAGACTCTTCTAGGCGCCAAGAGAAGCTCTGACTCCCACTCTACACCACTACTAGACTACTACTCTAATGCTAAGCTAAGCTAGAGAGCTAGAGGAAGCTTGGAATGCTTTGCTGTTGAAGAGATTGAATGGGGCACCTTCTACGGTGCACCACACCCCTCTATTATAGTGTAGAGTGGTGTGGGGGTACTTGTAGGCTGCAGGAGGCAGGGGGCATCACCCGGCCCTCCATTCCACCACCTTAGCATCTAACAGTGCTCATTTGCTCCTAATGGCGGTTGTATAACCATCACAAGTCAAAATTTGGATAGCATGTGGTTGAGAAGCTCAAGTGTATGACAATGGGCCCATGAATCCATGTGCTCGACATCTCGGCCGGTGATCAAACTGACTTGAATCAACATGTCCTATTGGTCGAGGAGGTGCTCCCACGGATCACTGACGTGGGAGGGGGCTGAGCTGGCACCAAGTGGGGCCGGGCGATGCCCTTGCGGGGATAAGCGGTACCTACCTGCAGGCCCTTGGCCTCCTGTCACATCCACTTGGTCCACATGTTCATGTTTGTCACCATTTTGGCATATTTTTGTCATATTTCCTGCATACAAATAATTCTACAAACACAAGTGGAACTAGGTGAAATTTAAACATAAATCTTCACATGTGATGATGATTTTCTCTGCTTTTGGGTGAAATGTTGATGGTAAAAACGGGTGTTAGCGACCATCAACAACAACCAGCCCAAAGCTTCCAACTAGTGTCACAAGATGATGCAACTCAATGCAATGCACTAGAGGCTCTCCAATCTCACTCAAGATGATGAAATCAAGTGAACAAGTGAGTGGAGTGTGTTGCTCAGCTTCCAAAGGGTGTGCACAAGTGTAAGAGGTGCCAAGAGAGTGACCAAGGCCGGCCACACCCTCTATTTATAGCCACACAAGCAAATAGAATTGTTATCTCTTTGGAGCTATTTCTACGAGGGCACCGGATAGGGCAGTGCGGTCACCGGACAAGGGGTGACAGTGCCCCCAATGGTCGAACTCCAACGGTCAACCAACGGCTAGTTGGTCATCGGACAGGGTGACGGTGGCACCGGACAGTGGGTGGTGGTGCCACCTAGATCGAGCCCCCGTTTTTGCTCCTCTCTGGATAAAAAGGGTGGTGCACCGCCGCACCCATGGTGGTGGCCCCTTCGACTAAAACTCCAACTTGCTGCCCTCAGGTGAAATAGGGCGGTGCACCGCTGTGCCCATGGTGGTGAACATAGCCGTGTTCGATGACCACCCCGGCCCTTCTCTATCAGGTCCAGGTGGGCACCGCCACAGGGGTGACGGTGCACTAGACAGGGGGTGGCGGTGCCACCCAGGCACCTCCACTAGCTCTCCGAGTTGCAAACTTTGTCGCATTTCGATCCCCATCAACTCGAGCTACTCCCCGCAAGCGATGCTAACTCTCAAAGTGTTTTCTCAAAACATGTTAGAGCCAAGTTAACATTTCTCAAAATATTTTCAATAAATATTTTCTATTGCTCTCCGAAGTGCACTAGGCCTAAATGCAATACATGAAGTCCAACACCAAGTGTCACTAGATGACCGAATTGTCTAGTTAAGAACCCCTCTTAACAGTATGGCCATCTATCCTAAATGTGATCACACTCTCTATAGTATCTTGATCACCGAAACAAAAACCTCCTATTTATACCTTTGCCTTGATCTCCATAGGGTTTTGTTTTCCTCTTTCTTCTTTTCCAAGTTGAGCATTTGATCATCATCACATGTGGACATCTCATCATTTCATGTGATAAATATCACCATTTGAGTGCCACCATGCTCCTCACTTGGATTGCACCAATCTAGCTCATATTACATCACATGACAGAGGTTAGTGTATGGGTTTCATCAATTATCCAAAATCAAACTAGGGCTTTCACCGCCTCGTGGCCATCGGGGCGCAGGCACCAGGTCGGCGGGGGCCTCGCAGTTGCTGGTGCACGACCTCCAGGGCACGGCCACTAGATCTCGCAACCTACAGGATGAGCGGCGGCACGCGAGTACACGCGACGATAGGAGCACACGAGATGCGACCCGTGAGGAAGATAGCGGCTGGGAGGAGATGAGGAAAAATAAGAAAATTAAAAAAGAGAAAAGCTAAGGGTAGTATGGTAATTTTAGCCTTTTTCCATCACATGAAGTTGTTTTGCCAAACAGGAAGAAAAAACAGCTTAGCTTCATTGGTAGAGCTGCTCATTGAGCTGAAAATGAAAAAAATAGCTTTATTAGTGAAGCTGAGCTTGCCAAACATGGCCATAGACACTGATACAACCAATTTGGTTCAAACTGCAATGACGACTTGACGAGCGCTTCCTCTCCAGCCCTAGTCATTTCTAAGGTTCTACACAACTAGAATTTGCAACTTCTTTTAGTGATGTGGGGTTCTCCTAGCGTTTTAGCATTTAACATTTAGTATAAACTCCCTACCAAATGCCTCCTAGTAAGGATTCCTATGCTATGACTAAAGGTAGTGTTTTATTACTATTTCAAAACACTAGGAGAACTCCATCATTTTGGTAGTGATAATTGTATGATTAAGACGCCCGGACGGACGGATGCCTCGACCGCTCACTCCCGCAGTGCTCGAACCCCTCCCTATTCTTATCCCTTCATGTCCCATGTCCCACGTCCACACCCGACGACGCGACCATCGCTGCTTTCCCTTGCCGGTGACGACTCCTTCCTCCATCCTCGACGTCCTCCTCTCCACCCTGACGTCCACCTTCCCCCACCCTGATGTCCTTCTCCCCCACCTCAACAGCTCCATCTCCAACCCTAGCATCCTCCTCCCCCACCCTAGCGTCCTCACCCACCAGAAGCGTCCAACGCCCGCGGATCCGATGGCCCTCTCCCCCACCCCGGTGAGATCCAAGCAAGCCACTAACCCTCACCTACCCCGGCCGGCGGCGCCCTCCCTAGAACCGACAGCGTCTCCTCTCCCTTGGCCGACAGCGAACATGGTGAGCATGCGGGCGTGCACCATCTAGCGAGCCTGCGCCACCGTAGTTGCCCACCAGGTAGGTCATGGCCGCGTGGCGATGCTGTGTTTCAAGTGTTTGTGGATGCTTTTTCCAACATGTTGCAAGCCCATGTTTCAAGTGTTTCAGTTGTTTCATTTGTATGTTTCAATTTGTTTCATGCGGATGTTGCAAAAGTAGATCGGGATGTTGCATATGTTGTAACGATTGTACACGTATGCTGCAAGCGTCTATCCCTAATGTTTTATCTTTTTTACATGTATGTTGCAAGTGTTTCAAACGCATGTTCCAAGTGTTTCATCTCTTCTTTTATGTGTTGCAAATGTTGCATCTATATGTTTCAAAAGTATATCAGGATGTTGCACATGTTGCAATGGTGTTTGAACTGTATGTTCCAAATGTTTTATCTGTTTTAGATGTATGTTGCAAAGGTTTCATCTTGATATTGCAAAAGTGGATCGGGGTGTTGCATGGCCTGGCAGGGGGTGTCGCTGTGTGGGGCGCGGGGTGGGCGCGAGGGCGCGGTTCCCTACAATGGATGCGGGTGTGGGTGCTAGAGGGCAAGACGCAGGACGCGGGGCGTGAGGCGGGATGTGGACGCGGAAGCGGCAGGTGTCAGAGCCTCGTCCCAACGCAACGTCCCATCCGGACGTCCGGGTGCTAGGCGAGGCCTTTTGGTAGTGCTAGTCCCTCCATTCAACGTCGTTTTGCTTTTTTTATATACACACCTTCCTTTTCAAATTATAAGATGTTTGAACTTTTCTAAGATATATATAGCTACAATATACCTAAATATATATAGCAAAAGCAATATATATCTAGAAAAGTCAAAATATCTTATAATTTAGAATGGAGGGATAGCATTTACTATATATTGAGACATAATATATATCTAGATGTAATGTAAAAACTGTGTAGCTAGATAAAGCTAGAATAACTTATAATTTAGAACGGAGGAAATACATTGTTATGGACAATATAATAAGATGGCTAATGATAAAGTGTTTCATTTCATAGTAGTGAAATGAAATATCGTGCTATCCCTGCTTTACATACTGTTCAAAGGTCTATTTCTAGGAGGTCCCGTATTGCAGTTAAGGATGAAAACGGAACGGAAATATCCTGAACCGTACCGCATCGTTTTCTATATTTAATCTGATCGAATCCGCATTTTCTTGTTCGACTTTACCGTTTTCGCTTTCGCATTTCAAACGTTTCGTATTTCAAATGTAAAAGTAGAAAACGGTTTAGACATTTTTCGACCATTTTCTACTTTTCTACTTTTAATTTGAAATATTTCGAATTCAAATTTTGGTTTAAACCAAATTTGGCCAACTGCACAGGTCATACAGCCCAATTACAGGCTGCTCACCACGCAGTTGCGTTCTTTCTACTGGTAGCTAGCTGCCCTCTCTTATAGACGGCGCCCAGCCTCATCTCCCTTCACTTCACGAGGTGGTGCTAAATGGCAGGAAGCCAGTAGCATCTACACGAAAGCCTATCTGGGTCATAGCCCATCAAGCTCATTGGATTAACCCCCACCTGCGAAGTCAATCATTTGATAGTTTTTGCCTCAGCCGAATAAATATTGGTTACTCAAAAGAAAAATCTGAATAAATCTTTAAAATAAAATACTACATCTATTCCAAAAAGATTCGAGTTCATGTTTCTGTAGCATCTAATTTTAGTTCAGATTCTAAAATGATATGCTAGTTGCTACATCTAATTTTAATTCCTATTATCCAGCTAGCTACTAATTGTTTGTTCTAGACTTGTGTTGATGTGTTGGCTATTGTGTTAAATACCTAAGACCAAGGATCATGCACTTGTTAATTATTATATGCACTTGAACTTGATCATGTATGTACTTAGTCATGCACTTGGTCCTACGGGTCGTTATTCCGTATTGAGTTTTCGTATATCGACCGTGTTCGACATAAATCCGCTCAAATTGGTTTGTTTTCGGAATTCTCGATATTTCGTAAGTTCGCGTTTGTTTTCGTATCCGGCTATACCGTATTTGCTTTCGCTTTCGTATTTCAAATGTAAAAGTATAAAACAATTTAGGAGTTTTTTTTACCTTTTCCAACCGTTTTCATCCTTAATTGCAGTCCTTGTTGCCCTTCTTCTAGTTTGCAAACATGGGGGCGCTCTAATCTATTCTAATGGTGGTGCTTATCCACATCTCGAGTTGTTAGTTGTGCTCTACGTTAGTTTCCAAATAGAATGGTTACGCTAGTTGTTAATTGGGTTGAGGTGCTCTATGATGCAATGTAGAGCGAGTTACAGGTGGTGTTAGCTCATTAGTTGTTAGCTGCTTCTCAGATGATTTGTTAGTTGGGTCGGTTTCCAACCAAGATGGCTCAGTATAGCATACTAAGCAAGTACTGGCGGGAAGTTCTTAGTTGGTCAGTCCTTGAATTGAATTTTTTTTTACAAGATGGGTCGCGCACTCTTCCTACTTATATGGTTTGTGGGCCTAGATTCTCTTAAAAAACTAATTTTCTTTTTTCTTCTAATAAAAATCATGGCAAAGATTTTGTCTTCCTTTCATAAAGGAATAATGAGCGTCAACACTCTTACACTCTTGTGTAAATGGTAAGTGGTTTTTGTTTCTCGTCATTTATGAGCTTGTTAGACGTATCTTATACTCTCTCAGTTCCAAATTGCAAGACATTTTGCCTTTTCTAGATTCATAACTTTTACAGTTAGTAAAAAAATATAATGTATCTAGAAAAGTCAAAACGTCTAGTAATGGAAAGAGCATCTTCATTCCTCTCACCATTCACCGGTGATTTTTTTGAGCTGAGATAAGGTTAGATTTTTCTGTTATTGGTGGTTAGTGTTCATGTTTTCCTTTTCATTTTTGATTTATATGATTATATTATTGCGAAGAGGATCCGGGCTAGGGGTATTTTTAGGATTTAATGCAGATGGTTTTCAATTTAAGGGAATAGTGTGTTTCCGTTTCAGTGACAGACGAGAAGCATGTATTCCCTCGGTTTCAATCTATAGGCCATTTTAGCATTTCTAGATACATAACTTTTATTATATATCTAGACATATCATATATCTACGATAGGTGCATAGCAAAAGCTATATACCTAGAAATGCCAAAATGGCCAATAATTTAGGACTGAGGGTGATACTTCACACCGTTGACAGAAAAAGAAAGACGTGAGTATGTAGCACATGATTATATTACAACCTGCTAAGGGATTTGCGCTGATCGAAATCTAATTGAGATTTTCCTTGTTAGTTATTATTTAGAGCGATCTTTTATTCCGATGGCAGACAGGTATATAGGTAAATAGACGGATCGAATCTCGGTTTGAAACTGGAACAGCCGTCCGAATTCAGTCCATCAACGCTCCGCTTGAGTCTATATGATCCAGGTTGGCCCATCCGAAAATCGGCACATTAGCTAATTTGGAATTTTATTTAAAACTATATATATTTGTTCTGAATTTAATAATCGTTATAGGCAAGCTTTTGAAAAGAGTAGGCAGAACTAGGTTTTCGTTACATGGTTGGCCGACATAAAAAAGATTTATCTTCATTCTGTAATAAGGTAACTCAGAGTCTCAGACTTTCCTTATCCATAATTTACCTTGTAGACTAACATATTTTTCTCGTGAAGTAAAAAAACATTTTTTGTTTTCTTGAATACAAATTTTTCTCTTAAATAAATTATAGCTAAATTATTTTTTCTTGAACAAGCTTTTTTTAATGGAAGATTTTACAAATTCCAATGACAACCAGATATGCAAAGTACCCGTCAATTGTAAAACAGAACAATGCAAATATGGGAACCCATATGTCACCGTTTTATATATTGGCTGATGCTTTTATCGCTACCTAAGAGTATCTCCAAGAGATTTGCCAAAAAATCTAGCTAAATTTACTGATTTAGCTACTCTCTAAACTAAATTTGACAAAAAAATATTAGACTACTCCAACGAACTCTGTAAAGCCAAGATGCTAGATGGCTAGTGAGTTCTACTTTAAAGCCTAATTTAGAGTTTATGTGAAAAAAATCAGCCCCCAACGGCTATTCTATCTGGGATTCCAAATTAGCTAACTAGTCGTTCCGTCACTCTCGGCGGCTAAAGAAAGCGAGCCTCCCCGGCTTGCCATCTGCCTCCCTGCGTGATTCCCGTGCAGCGCTCGTCCTTGCTGCACCCCAAGTCATGTTGTCTCCACCTCTAGGCGGCCTCCTCTCCTGGATGTCGCATGATCGGAGCTCCGCGTCAGCGTTCGTGAACACGTGCTTGACGTGCAACTGAGGCGCCGCAGCAGCGCCGCGGAGCGCGCTGAGGCCGAACGAGTGCAGCTGCAGCGGGCCTGCCGTCTCCCCGTCGCTGGCCTTTATGTTGCCGTCTTTGTCAGCTATGGCGGCCGACGCCAGGCCGTTGACGAGGGACAAGAGGCAGCTCAAGGACACGAGCCGGCGCAAGAGCTTCACTGCTGCGCCCGGGACTGCGCAATGCTGTTGGAGGCCACCGCGGTGTCCTCTGCCGCGCGGCACTTGGGCCTTGTTTAGATTGTGGGAAGTTACAATTTTTCTAACTATAGCATTTTCGTTTGTATTTGACAAATATTGTTCAATCATAGGCTAACTAGACTCAAAAGATTCGTCTCGTGATTTACAACTAATCTGTGCAATTGGTTATTTATTTTACCAATATTTAATGCTCCATGCATGCATCTAAAAATTGACGTGATGGAGAGAGAGTGAAAAAATTTGGAGTTTGGAAGGGAAGAGAACCAGGCCTCGTTGGCTGACGCAAGCTGAGCACCGGCCTCCACGACTTCGGCTTCGCGTGAGCTGGCTAAGTTGAGCCGTGTAGGAAGTAGCTAGCTTAGCTGGGTGCGTGTGCGTGATAGCAGCTGGAGGGAATCAGCTCAAGTAGGAGACGGACGAGAGTGGCTGCAAGTGCGGTCAGTGCGTGTTGCCTGTTCGACGAAATGTGCCAACTAGCAGAGCCTGTTGCCCAGTGACGTGGCGGGATTGAATGTTGAGATATCTATTTTTTTAGAGAGCCTGTTGGAGAAGTCTAACTTTTTTTTAGACGTTTCTATTTTACAAAATAGCTAAATCAGAAAATTTAGAAAGTGTTTTTAGCTATTCTCTTGGAGTTGCTCTAAGGCTATCAAAAAGTAGAGAGCGAATGAGTTGGAATTGAGAGTTACTAAATTTAAAGAGTCATTTACAGAGTCTGTTGTAGACGTTTTTCCTTTAACAATAGCCGAATTTACATTTAGAAAACGACTTGTTGGAGATGCTTAATGAACCCTATCTTTAGTTTGCTGTTTTAAAATGGGTCTTTAATTTGGTATAAGAGTATTAAAGATTTCTTCTTTTTGAAATACCATTCAGTGAGTTTTATTGGTCTGATAAAACAGTTACATCGTTACAACGTGTTCGGAATGAAACTCCTGGGTTCATGCATCAACCCAGATACAAGAAATTTTCGGATAAAAAGCTTCAATTCTCCTTAGCTGGCTCATGAGCTGCCTGATTAGCTGGTCCCTATGGCAATGCTCAATTCACTACTGGAATCAGCCGCTTTGCCGAGTGTTCAGGGCACTCGGCAAAGCCCTAAATACACTCGGCAAAGGCTTTGCCGAGTGCCACACTCGGCAAAGAGCACACGGCAAAAAAGCTGTCGGTAAAGCGGTCTTTGCCGAGTGTCTTTTATCGGGCACTCGGCAAAGCCTTTGCTGAGTGTCGGCAAAGGCTAGGCCGAACCGAAAAATTCTGAAAAAAAATAGGAAAAATTTTTAAAATATTTTTTTAATTAGAGGAGGGACCCCACCGGCCAGTCATATAGCAACCGCTGCCAAGTGACCAACCAAAGCAATTTTTTGAAACTTTACGCCCAGCGAGAATCGAACCTGCGACCTCTCACACACACGCGAGCTCCTCTACCACTACACCTCTCTTTCATTTGTGCCTATATTCCATTTCGGTTCCCTAAATATTATACTAAATCAAGTGTAAATTGATTGTTTAAGGCCCTAAACGAATTCAAATTAAAAAGTTGTCAACTACAAAGTTTCATAACTTTTCGAGATCTACAATTTTCATTTAGGAAGTTTCTCCATCCGAGGTCGTTTGAAAAAATCGAATTTTAAAATTTTGAATTTCAAACGTAGTTTTGCATGACAAGATGATTTCAAATTAAAAAGTTGTCAACTACAAAGTTTCATAACTTTTCGAGATCTACAATTTTCATTTAGGAAGTTTCTCCATCCGAGGTCGTTTGAAAAATTCGAATTTTAAAATTTTGAATTTCAAACATAGTTTTGCATGACAAGATGATTTCAAATTAAAAAGTTGTCAACTACAAAGTTTCATAACTTTTCGAGATCTACAAAGCTTATTTTGGTTGTTTTTCCATCCGAGGTCTTTTGAAAAATTTAAATTTTAAATTTTTAAAATTCGGATGCAGTTTTGCATGACAACATGATTTCAAATTAAAAAGTTGTTAACTACAATGTTTCATAACTTTTCGAGATCTGCAATTTTCATTTAGGAAGTTTTTCCATCTAAGATCGTGGTTCTAACATTATTCATAAATCTTATATCTCTCTTGTAGTTTTATAAAACTATATGAGAGACGTGTAGATTTTGTGAACAACGTTACTATCGCTTTGTCGAATGAAGAAATGACCAAAATAAACTTTATAGATCTTAAGAAGTTATGAAACTTTGTAGTTAAAAACTTTTTAATTTGAAGTCATTTAGGGCTTCAAAATATGCTTTGAAAACTGCTTTGCCGAGTGCAAAAAAAACACTCGGCAAAGACCTTCTTTGCCGAGTGTTTTTTTGCACTCGGCAAAGCAGCTTCTTTGCCGAGTGTTTTTTTTTGGCACTCGGCAAAGAATGTCTTTGCCGAGTGTTTTTTTTTTGCACTCGGCAAAGCAGCTTCTTTGCCGAGTGTTTTTTTTTTGCCGAGTGTTTTTTATTTAGCACTCGGCAAAGAGCTACTTTGCCGAGTGCCCGAAAAAAACACTCGGCAAACCATATGACACTCGGCAAAGAACCGGATTCCGGTAGTGATTAGTGGTTACACTATCAAACCCATATACGACAAGAAGCTGCGATGATCGTAGATAGCCGCCGCCGCTTAGCCGTCGCCGAGAACCCACCATGATGCAATGCGTTCTCTGCCACCTGCATGCAGTCGGTCCAAATAACAATCCGAATACTTCCAACGTGTGTTGTGTACTTGTGTTAGTATCACATGTTTTTGAAAAGAAGAAAACAAAAGTTGGCAGAACTCTAACTAAACAAAACAACACTTTGGAATCGGAAGGATGAAGGGACAAAGAAGATGCAATGCAAATTAATTAATTAGAAGCAGAATAACTGTTCAAGCTACGAGGCCTGTGTCTGGGTGTGGCCAGATCGATCGAACTCGTCTCATTTAATCTGAGCTCAACAATTGAGCCGGCCGTTAAACCGTCGGATTCATGCACGCACGAAAAGAAAAAACAAAAGTAACCACAAGACTGTCGGCGAGGCCATATTGTAGACTTGTAGTAGTACTCCAAACCCAATTTAATTGGGAGCGAGAGATCCAAATTAAAGATGACTGACACTGACTTCTCACGTTTCTCTTTTCAAAAGGGAAAACTAAATAAAACCACATTTCAAAAGAACATGCATACACGCGGATCGATCAACCGACCGATATGATCCCGTGCTTGCAGTTGAAGCCTGGGTGACTTTTAATTTTCCGTGTGTAGTATGACAATGTGCATGATGATGAGATTAATAAAGTAGCAAGTGATGATGGATCATTTTCGATCCATTGATTGAGCGAATAGGGTCGGGCACCAACCGTGCTTGCAATTGCAAGCTCACCATTGCATTGACCGCGTGCAGTGGAAGAACGAGTAGTTGATCGTCGTCCCTAATGGTGTTAATTTCAGGCTGGAGATCGAGACGAATGAGACATAGACACGGTTAGTTCGTGGAGTAGTGCTTGTGCAATTAGTTGCGGCGTGCGTGCAACTTCCACACGCAACTGTATATATATATATATATATATATATATATATATATATATATATATATATATATATATATATATATATATATATATATATATTAGTTTCATTTTTGGCTGTTCTCTGAACTCTCAAATATATGCAAGACGAGATGTCATGTGAGATGGCGCGTAAATTGCTCCACACGCAACTCGATCATCTGGCTAGTTTTCTGTTTATGTTTTTTATGTTTTTTTTTTGTGTGTGAATTACTACTCCTTAACAACGTGCATGATGAACTTCATGTTTCATCATCATTTGTGGAAAAGTTTAGTTAGTGAATATCGGTGCAATGCCCGGCTGATGACTTATATATATGCACTGCAAATTGGCTGAAATGTTATCTAGATTATATTAATGGTCGTGCAAGTGCTATATATATATTACTGTACTCTAGTCTGCCGCCAATATGCATACAGCTTCCTGTCCTTATTATTCGGTCTGTCTATGAATGATTGTGACTACAGTATTAACTTTAGGGATTCCGTATATCAACAACCGTGTGGAAAATGTCGTATATACGACGTACCCCGGCCCACCGCATCCCCTCATGGACCGAAACGTCATGATTCAGAGCACCACGCGATCGAAGGGTCAGCGACGACGACGCACTAGCTAGTTTTTGCTTGCATGTGCGCCACAGTCCATCACACATCGATCGATCGTGCAAATCATACACTACTGTACAGTACACCTTGGAGGTAGCTAGCTAGCTAAAACATGCAACACAGTCGTTCATAGTAATATGCAACAATTAATTCTCTTTCAAAAAATAATATGCAACAATTGTTTAGCCAATGCAATTTAAAACCACCAAACCGACCTCCATGCATGTTAGACTGTAGTTGTTGACCATGGAACCGTATGCATGATCCCCGGCTCAAATTAACCAAAACAATATGTTTGCTTAAGTATATATAATTGATCGATACCAAATCATACCAGACGACACAATGCATAGCGTTTGCACATGCTGATGGTATGCGTGCCTGGAAGGAACTTGCATTGCATTGGCCGGAGCATGCATGCATGTGATGTGCTCCAGAGGTAAGCTAGCCCAAGTCTTTCCGTGGTTCTCATGCTTCGTGCGGCTTCGGATCATGTCCTCTAGGCACGGGAAGCACATCGGGCCGTGCCGATATGGCACGATGAATCTTTTCTTCAGCCCAAGCACGGCCCGTGGCACGCTGGCACATCTTCGGGTCGTGCCGGCCCAAGCACGGCCCTCAAAATATCTTTGCTAGTTTTCTTTTTTCACTCGTGAGATGAAAATATATATATATATATATATATATATATATATATATATATATATATATATATATATATATATATATATATATTTTGTATGTACTATTTTAATAAAGTTTAATGATTTTCTTAATCTATTACAGAATTACATAAGAAGTAGTATAGTAAATGCTAAAAAATTATATTGTATAGTTGTAGAAGTGTCTACGTGCCATTTTCGTGCCGTGCCGGCCCAAGCACGGCCCAAAATGCGGGTCGGGCCATGTAACCCGTCGTGCCGAGATTCTGGGCACAGCACGGCCCTCGTGTTCGTGTCGTGCCGGCACGGCCCAAAATATTTCGTGGCGTGCCGTGCTTCGGGTCGTGCCAAAAGACCGTGTCATGACCCACCCTTAAATAGCACGGCCCAAGTCCCAGCTCTAGATAAGATAAGATTGCTGAACAATAATAAAAGTCGCCAGCAGTTTTTTATTGAACAAGTAGGGGAATAAAGCAGATATACCACTGGCGCGACAGCTAAACTATGGATGATATACACATCAACTCCATCGACCATGGTAGTTGGGCTATATAGGTCATGTTCATCTGGCTTATAATACATCTTATTCGGCTTGTTTTTTCAGCTGGAACAGTATTTTTCTCTCACAAAAAATCAGCCAACAGTGTTTTTCAGCCGGCTTATAATTCCAGCCGAACGGCCCCATAATCTCTCTCTCGTCAAGACTCGTGACCTGTCGGCGCCATTTGTAAATTCTGTACTTCAATTTGTATTAGTATATGGTTATCGACCTCGAGGGAACGTTAATTTATTTCTTTCATTCTTTGGAAGTGGGGAGGCACCCGCGTGTGTTTGTCATAATTAGAGCTGGGACTTGGGGCCATGTCATCTGAGGGCGGGTCATGGCACGGTTTTTTAGCACGACCTGAAGCACGGCACGGCACAAAATATTTTGGGCCGTGCCGGCACGACACGAACATGAGGGCCGTGCCTAGAATCTCGGCACGGCGGGCTACATGGCCCGGCCCGCATCTTGGGCCATGCTTGGGCCGGCACAACACAAAAATGGCACGTAGACACTTCTACAACTATACAATACAATTTTCTAGCATTTACTATACTACTTCTTATCTAATTCTTGAATAGATTATGAAAATCATTAAACTTTTATTAAAATAGTACACATAAGATATATATATATATTTCATATCACGAGTGAAAAAAGAAAACTAGCAAAAATATTTTGAGGACCGTACTTGGGCCGGCACGACCCGAAGGCGTGCCAGCGTGCCACGGGTCGTGCTTGGGCCGAAGAAAAGATTCACCGTGCCATATCGGCACGGCCCGATATGCCTCCCGTGCCTAGATGGCACGATCTAAAGTGGCACGAAGCACGAGAGGATCGTGCCGGTCCAAGTCCCACTCTAGTCACAATCGTCCGACGCACATCATCAGCTAGATAGCGGCTTCAAATTATAGCTGGAAGAAGCTTTTATTTAAAAAAAAGAAAAGATCTGCATAAATGTAGCACTGGAGACTGAGCCAGGGAGAGTTACTGGTTGTGATTTTGTGCCAGCAGATTGATTATGTGTATATATACTTTGAACTTGAAATTCAAATATATTTATTTTCCTAAATTTTTGAAGGACCGAAAACGGTGACCAGAGGGGGGAGGGGAGGGTGAATGGGAGCCGAAAATTTCTTTAAAAAATAATTGGCTACTGTCCCAAAATCACCACTAAATGCGCGAACAAAATACCGTGATGTCTACAACCCAACTAGTGGGTGGATGTTCCCTAGGAACACAACGGGACAAACAAGCACAAAACAAGAACTAAACCGAGGGAAAAAAAGAGATACTCAACTCATATGGAGAGAAAGCGAATTCTCAACCCAAAGTGCTCATGCCAACTGGTGTCAAGAGTATTTAGAAAAAGATCCTTGAGACGCTAGAAAATCAATTCAAAAGACGGATCTCAACACAAGCACTCGAGAGAGCCCAAAAATAAATTTTCAGCATACAGGTGCGGAGGCGTTTTCCCCCGGAGGCTCCGCGGTCTGGAGATCCCGGAGGTTCCGCATTTTCTCCCGGAGGCTCCGCGGTCGGGAGATTCTCGGAGGTTCCACGTTTTTCGCGGAGGATCCGCACTGTCAAAAAACAATAGCACGAACTAGGGAAGAACGGGTCAAAACTCGATCAAAACAACTCGGATTGAGTTGAAACTTTGCATGTAGGTTCTTGGGAGTGTTGAGAAGATATCTTTGAGACATCAACACCCAATTTTAAGTCTATCAACGGGAAATCGAAGAAGAACAAAAAACAGCGATTCTTGAGACCTAGACGAAGAAATCGCCCGATCTGCGAGCTTGTGAGGAATTGGTTGATTTCCTTCGGTGAAAAGGCTCAACTCACGTCATAGCTTAAATCAAGGCAATAAGAACAAACCAAAATGGTCGAGAAACGAAGAATCAGCTCAAGAACGAGAGGGGGAAGAAGAAGAACGCGAAAAACACATCACAAATCACAAGAACAAAACTTCTTTCAAATCCCGAAGGACACAAGGAGGATTCGGGACCTTCTTTCCAACTTGAATTCTTGGTTCTTAAACTAAACACATAGATTAGTGGATCTCTCTCTCACAAAAGCAACTAGAGAGGGGAAACCCTAACAAAGGATGAAAGAAAAAATGGAGGAGGTGAGGGAGATGGGGCTCCATCGTCATATTTAACAGTGCTACTACACAATCCAAGTTTTGCCCTTGGATACAATTGAGTCAAACAACTTAGCCCAAGGGCGTTATGGTCCAACCCGGTGTTATCTTCATCTGACGGCCACTGCGCCTCCTCTCAGTAGCTTCGCCTCGACGCGAACTCCCCAATGCCGCCATGTGCCGTCCATTCCTCCTCAGAACCTCCGCCCGGGTTTTGAGACCCAAACCCGTAAACCCGTCACTGATGGTTTTGAGGCCCAAACCACCAAACCCGCTCGTGAGTAGCGTACTCCGTACACGTCCCCCACCACTCGGCACGTGTCACCGCCGTCCTCGACCGGCCGGCCGCCAAGTCCTCTGTGCCCCGCTCGACTTGCATGTCATCCGTCTTGACTCGGTCAACACGGTCACTCCCATGTACACTTGCGCTTATCGATGTCCCAAATATCAGCCACCGCGGCTGGTCACCTGGCCTCCTGGTCCCTCGGTCTAAGCCTCACGTCCGCCCTTCACCACTCCCAGTCTATCGGCATGGCACGTCTCTACTTGACCTTCACCCCGCCGTCGACCACCGCCTCCGAGCTCCACACCTACACAATACAAGCCAAGAGATATGTCGCACATATAGCTTTCATCATGGTAGGGTTAGTCACCACTCAACCTTCTTCGTGAATCACGTTGACAATCACTCATCACAAAACAAAACACAAGGACACATTTTAATCCTGTGTTCGCAATTTCTAAATTCCATATAGACCTTGTAGTCGACTAGCTAGCACCCATAAAGAATTAATCGTCAAAAAAGCACGTCACGAAAGTTGGGGATCCAGCTGGATCCTTAAATAAGAAAAAACAAGTACGGATGAGAAGCTGAGTTTTAGGTTAAAAAAGTTTTTTTGGGTTAGTCTACGAGCATACCAAGCTGGGTTTTTATGTAAAAAACTTCTTTTGGTCCGGAGGACGCCAACCTTTTAATTAAAATAAAGAAAAATTTTATAATGGTTGGAAGAAATATGGATCATCCATCAAGAGGAATTGAACGGCGAAAAAACAGGAGGTACAAAGTAAAAGTGCTTAGAAGTACCCGAAAGATGGGGACAATAGTAAAATACACTACTGGAATCAGCCACTTTGCCGACTGTCCAGGGCACTCGGCAAAGCCCTAAATACACTCGGCAAAGGCTTTGCCGAGTGCCACACTCGGCAAAGAGCGCACGACAAAAAAGCTGTCAGTAAAGCGGCCTTTGTCGAGTGTCTTTTATCGGGCACTCGGCAAAGGCTTTGCCGAGTGCCCGACACTCGGCAAAGGCCGAATCGAAAAATTCTGAAAAAAATAGGAAAAAAATTTTAAAATGTTTTTTTAATTAGAGGAGGGGCCCCACCGGCCAGTCATATGGCAACTGCTACCAAGTGACCAGCCAAAGCAATTTTTTGAAACTTTGCACCTAGCGAGAATCGAACCTGTGACCTCTCACACACACGCGAGCTCCTCTACCACTACACCTCTCTTTCATTTGTGTCTATATTCCATTTCGGTTCCCCAAATATTATACCAAATCAAGTATAAATTGATTGTTTGAGGCCCTAAACGAATTCAAATTAAAAAGTTGTCAACTACAAAGTTTCATAACTTTTCGAGATCTACAATTTTCATTTAGGAAGTTTCTCCATCCGAGGTCGTTTGAAAAATTCAAATTTTAAAATTTTGAATTTCAAACGTAGTTTTGCATGACAAGATGATTTCAAATTAAAAAGTTGTCAACTACAAAGTTTCATAACTTTTCGAGATCTACAATTTTCATTTAGGAAGTTTCTCCATCCAAGGTCGTTTGAAAAATTCGAATTTTAAAATTTTAAATTTCAAACGTAGTTTTGCATGACAAGATGATTTCAAATTAAAAAGTTGTCAACTACAAAGTTTCATAACTTTTTGAGATCTACAAAGTTTATTTTGGTTGTTTTTCCATCCGAGGTCTTTTGAAAAATTCGAATTTTAAATTTTTGAAATTCGGATGCAGTTTTGCATGACAACATGATTTCAAATTTAAAAGTTGTCAACTACAATGTTTCATAACTTTTCGAGATCTACAATTTTCATTTAGAAAGATTTTTATCTGAGATCGTGGTTCTAACATTATTCACAAATCTTATATATCTCTCTTGTAGTTTTATAAAACTATACGAGAGACGTGTAGATTTTGTGAACAACGTTACTATCGCTTTGTCAAATGAAGAAATGACCAAAATAAACTTTATAGATCTTAAGAAGTTATGAAACTTTGTAGTTAAAAACTTTTTAATTTGAATTCATTTAGGGCTTCGAAATGTGTTTTGAAAAACTGCTTTGCCGAGTGCCAAAAAAACACTCGGCAAAGACCTTTGCCGAGTGTTTTTTTTGGCACTCGGCAAAGAATGTCTTTGCCGAGTGTTTTTTTTTTGCACTCGGCAAAGCAGCTTCTTTACCGAGTGTTTTTTTTGCCGAGTGTTTTTTATTTAGCACTCGGCAAAGAGCTTCTTTGCCGAGTGCCCGAAAAAAAACACTCGGCAAACCACATGGCACTCGGCAAAGAACCGGATTCCGGTAGTGATAGGTGGGGATAGTACCAAAATATGTGGGATCAAATCTTAATTTTATTAATTAATTAAATTCCATAAAGGATCCATGAGGGGTATTGTTGTAATCTCATATTAGTTGTCTCATCCGTCGCATTGACGAGTGCGGCGGCAGCCAGCACCCAGCAGCGGCCCGTGCCGCTGGCCGACTGTTGGGTGGACGATATCTGCATGCTAAGGATCGATGAATCGATCAGTTGGTGCGTGTCGTCACCGCCATCCAGGTCAAAGGCATGCAGCCCGACCTCATCGCCCATCGGGGCTGCCATCGTGAGCTATTCCTCCAAATGGCTCTCGGTTGGCCTCATCAACCAGCAGAGTCCCGCGTCGTGTGGCGGCGTGCTTGGTGCTCCAAATGATCATTGCTGGTGAGGGTGATAATAACATGCAGACGGAAACGGCTAGTGAGCAGCGGATGGTCGTCGAGAGCCTGATCACCAGGGGTGGATGTACAGTAGGTGCATGGGGGTACAGCTGCCCCCCCAAAATTTCTGAAAAACCCTTTGATATCCTGTACCTGTATAATACATTGTTAAATATATTTTTAGTTTGCTCAGCCCATACAACAGCCCCAATACTCTACAGTCGTTGTTTTCTAGGCCCATAGTCCAGTTCCAAACTGCACAACCCGTATTGATATATAAGCAAACAGCCACACGTATTGATGTATAAGATTTAGTTGGAAACTTGTAATGGAATTAAGGAAACATGTAACTTGTTCCATCTATATATAACCACAACTATTTTATCATCATTTAGCGATCTAATTATGTCATGTCCATGTTAATGAACTATATTATTTTCATCCGTATCTCATGATTGAAATCCTAGATCCGCCACTGCTGATCAACATCATCCCCGCAAAAGGACTGCGTCTCGTGCAGCTTCCTCCTCTGGCTGCTCCGCCTGGCCGTCGTCCTCAAGGCGTCGTCGAGTTGTACCTGAAGGCGCATCCAGGGACGACAGAGCATGAGCGGAAGCGGCTGTGTGTTCTGCGGGAAGCTGTCGCGGGAGGTGCGCACGTACACGGCGCAGAACGAACGGCCAGCTGCCGCTCCGCGTCGTGGTGCAGGTGCGGCTATCAAAGCAGCAAAGATGGCCGGCGCCGTCGGCAAGGTGAGCAAGACAGCCAAGCCACGGAGCATGAATGACATGTTAGCTGCTGACAAACGACTCCATTTGCGTACAACTGCTGTCAGCCCTTAGATCTGAATGGAAGCGTGCAATATATTTATCAACTACTAAAATGCTCACTATAATACATTTTCCAATTAATCACTTAGAAAATAGAAAAAGATGAAAGTACCTAGACGTACCATGGTACTTTTCCAACTATTGTAAATAATTAAGCTTGGTAGCAACACTTCCCCCAATTATTCCCACTCATGAGCATGGCTAAGGGGTAAAATTAATTAAAAACTGCACAGCTGTTATTAATTTTGAGTGCAGAACGTACAGCTACGGCTGTCCTGCGCTTACATGCAACTAGATATGTAATCATCCGCTACATGCATGTTACTGCATGAAATTTGACAGAAACCATGGCCATAGTTTATACTTGGCAGCAACGAACGAACCATAACTACCGCAGCAAAACCTGGAGCAGGCTATTACTACTTATATTTGATCACGTTTTTTGTTCTTACATGAACCAAGTTTATTCCTCTCAAAAATATTATTATTCCTCTAAAAAGACTTAATTCATCTAATAAAAAGTTCATTATGTGGAATGGTTCCAAGGAGTGATTTCTGGGAAGACGACTAAACTAGCAAAATCAAGCTCTAAGCGATATATATACTACTAGGACGTAACCTTAATAAATTTCTGCATTTTGCTGAAATCATTTAATACAAACGGCAACAGGTGAGCGAGCATATATGGGAGTTGGTGCACAACGTGGTCCAAACAAATAAAATATTTCCCCGGCTAGCTTTTCGATCCAAGTTTCCATTTTCATGACGGTGATGAGGCAGCCGTGCTGCCTGACACTGACAGCAGCATGGATATACGAAAAGCAATATGGGCTTTTGCGAACAAGAAAAATTCAACCGCGGTTCCTGACTTGGCAGCTGATGTCATTTAGGTTCCTCAACTTTGAATAGTGTATTTTTAGGTCTCTAAACTTGGTTTCAGGTGTCATCTAGGTCCCTGAACTTGGCTTTGAGTGTCACTTAGCTCACCGAACTTTGAACAATGTATTTTTTGGTCCTTGAAGTTGGCTTCGGATGTCATCTGGGTCCCTGAACTTGGCTTCGGGTGTCATCTAGGTCCCAATACTGATGTGGCGCGGTCCTACATGTGGGGCCCACGTGTCAGTCGGTTATATTTCTATTTCGGGGGTACTGTAGCTATAATTTCTAAAATATTTCAAAAATTGTATCTTTTTCATATGATCTCGGATGAAGATGATTTTTATATGAAAAATATAGCTCTCGACGAGATCTACAACTTTCTAGTTTTGAGTTTTTTTTTAATTTGAGATCATTAAAATGCTTAAAAAATTAAACAAATTTTCAGTAGTATATTAATCGCGTACAAGCGCTTGTCGCCTTGGAAAAAATCATATCTTTTTTATATGCTATCAAATGGAGATGATTTCTATATGAAAGTTGTAGCCCTCGATGAGATCTACGACTTTTTAGTTTTGAGTTTTTTAATTTGAGGTCGCTAAAATGCTCACAAAAATTAAACAAATTTTCAACAGTATATTAATTCCTGAAAATTTGTTTAATTTTTTTTGAGCATTTTAGCGACATCAAATTAAAAAACTCAAAACTAGAAAGTCACAGATCTCATCGCTACAACTTTCATATAGAAATCATCTCCATTTGATAGCATATAAAAAGATATGATTTTTCCATGGCGACATGCGCTTGTACGCGATTAATATACTGCTGAAAATTTGTTTAATTTTCTTAAGCATTTTATTGATCTCAAATTAAAAAAACTCAAAACTAGAAAGTTATAGATCCCGTCGAGAGCTACATTTTTCATATAAAAAATCATCTTCATCCGAGATCATATGAAAAAGATACAATATTTGGAATATTTTAGAAATTTCAGCTACAATACCCTCGAAATAGAAATATAACCGACTGACATGTGGGCCCCACATGTAGGGCCGCGCCATGTCTGCATTGGGACCTAGATGACACCCGAAGCCAAGTTCAGGGACTCAGATGACATCCGAAGCCAAGTTCAGGGACCCAGAAATACATTGTTCAAAGTTCGGGGACCTAAGTGACACCCAAAGCCAAGTTCAGTGACCTAGATGACACCTGAAGGTAAGTTCAGAAACCCAGAAATATACTGTTCAAAGTTCGAGAACCTAAGTGACACCGACTGCCAAGTTAAGATACCGTCGGTGAATTTTTCTCTTTTGCGAAGACCGCGCGCGAGATCAGAGTAGCAGTCCACGCATCACGGATGGACCAACCAACGCCCAGTTAGCGCTAACAAACTGGGATGTGACAGGCGCTAACGTGTCGTACTGGATCTTCTTTGAACGATTCATATGCTGCTAGCAACACACACCAACGACACACCATCGTTCTCCACGCTAGCTACCTTTCTCCCTGAAATTAAGAACAAATTTTATGCGTACTCTCCGCGATAGCTAGGGTTGTTGAACACGTTAGGTGATGCTGGATGTGCTGATGTGCATATGTATGGTAGGTGTTCAAGCGAGGGCTCACGGTAATCGAAAACAACTGGTACGTGCGACCATACAACAATACGGTTTTGATGGTGTAGCATTAAATCTATTTTTCACGCGTACCTAGCATCCATGCGTCATGTGTAAGGAGGTGTTTGGTTGGAGGAGTTAAAGTTTAACAAATATTGTAGCACTTTTGTCTTATTTAACAAAAAGTTTCCAATCTTAGACTAATTAGGCTTAATAGATTCGTCTCGTAAATTACTCCTAATCTGTGCTGACATACATGCAATTAGTCTACATTTAGTACTCCATGCATTTGAGTGAACATTGATGTGATGGGAGTTAAACTTTAACTTATGCAAACCAAACAGACCCTAAGTTTACATCCAAGTCATTAATATTTATCGAGCCTGCCCTAGCTCAAATCCCTGAGTTACACGACATTATTGTTGTATCTACTCCTGCATGAATGTTTTACACAAACTATTATGAAAAGGTTCTTCAGAGACGGTCAAACACAGTTTATAAAGGTGGTAGTAGTGGCCCTACATGCTTGGTTCCCTAGGTACAGAGTCGGACATCATTAAAAAGCTTGCCTCTATAGGTCAGTGTCACTGACCATCTGATCGTGAATTATTTACTACGTGGACAAAATGGCATCTTTTTTTTGGATAATGGATATATTTTATACCCAGCTTCATCAACCAAGAGGTAGAATCAGGCCAAATTATTACAACAGAGAAAACTAAAATAAAAGAAACTGACGGAGGGAAAAAAATATCCCAACAAGAAACTCTAGTAATCCTACGCGACAAATAACTTGCTCCGTGATGTCGACTCCACAAGAGTATGACCACCAACATCTAGAGAATGCCGCCACACATGTCTGTCAGACCTAATAAGGGTACTGAAAGATCGTTGGACACCGACCACCTTGAAGACACCGGATGTTGTATTCTGGCAACAGCACGAAGCACTTGGTGTATAAGCAAAGGAGTCATCATGACGTTGCCGGCACCAAAGCCTACAACCCAAGGAATCTTCCAAGAGCGATGTCTCCAACGAGAAAATGACATCCGCAAACGCCATCATCGCCCCACCAGAGAACTGGACATGGGTTTTCACCCAGGAAGATCCGCATGAAAGATGACGCCTCCAGCCAGGAAAGTGTGAAAGGTCCTTGTTTGGTTTTTGGTAATTGAGTGACAACTTAGGTGGACTAATATGTGGTTATGTGAGATACACAGGAGATTAGTCCACATGTGATGGTGTCATGAAGGAGCTCATTGCATATGAGACATGACATGGAGTCATGTGACCAAGGTGGAGAAGATCAAGATGAGGCTTGGCTTGATGGACCGGTTGCTAGGGTGAAGGGCAAGTTGTGTGATGGCTTGGCGCCGAAGGACCGAGGCAACGGTGAAGAGCAAGTGAGGTCAAGATCGATGAACCAATACGGTCACGTGATGATATGAAGTGGATCATATCATTTGGTGATTGGTTGGTGCATGTGTTGCATCAACGTCGGAGGAATTGGAGTGGAATGCGCAAAGCAAAGGTATAACCTAGGGCATTTCCATTTCACCGGTCATAGGTGTGTAGAGAAGTTTATGACCGGGTTTAGGATAGATGGCCGTACTATCAAGAGGGGCAAACTTGTTTGCATATCGGTCATCTAGTGCCACTCGTGTGATCTAACTATGCATCGTTGCTAGGATCGAGTGGCGTGGCAAGTTGAGTGGTTAACTCCTTCGATAAAATGATTTATGAAAATGCTAACACACGTGCACAAGGTGGTGATCACTTGTTGGTGTTGGCACATTTACGAAGGCGATGAAGTTTGGGCGGTAGAGAGGGTTTGGGTCTCTCTCTCCCTCCCGCCGAGCGTGCGAGCGCGGGATTCAGGCGATTTCGGGGAAATGAAATGCCTATTTTCCACTACGCCGGAAGTCGGAAAAGAAACGGAGGCGAACGGGGTCACTGAGGTGACCGGACGCTGCACCGGACGCGGTCACGGTGTGACCGGACGTGTCCGGTCAGTACAGCGCAGGAGTCGGGCGCGCGGGCTAGGGTTTGCAACCGGCGCGTCCGGTCACTCGAGGGACCGGCGCGTCCGGTCATGCACCCAGAGAGATCTGCAGAACGCAAGGATGATCGGACGCGTGGCGCGTCCGGTCACACATGATCGGACGCGTCCGATCGTTGAAGGTGCTTACTGGACTCTAACCGGACGCTGGCACTGTCGCGTCCGGTCGTCGCCAGGAGCGCGTCCGGTCATGTCGTTGCGCGCGCGGTACTGTGTGATCGGCGCGTCCGGTCATTACCAGGGGCGCGTCCGGTCATGGTAGCGGCGCGTCCGGTCGCTGGTTTGACCGTTGGGGGTCAGTGACCGTTGGAAAATCGGACGCGGCTGAGCGCGTCCGGTCAGTTACGACCGGCGCGTCCGGTCGTCTCGAAATCTGCCCAGTGAAGGGGTAACGGCTCTATTTGACCGTGGGGTTATAAATAGATGCCTTGGCCGGCCGTGGCCGTCAGCTGAGCACACTATAGTCTTTGTGACTTGTGTGGTAGTGCTTGGGAGCCCTCTAACTCACTCATGCTTGATAGTGTTCATCGGATCGAGTGAGAGAGCGATTCTAGTGCGTTGCTTTGAGAGATTGCATCGTGTGGCACTAGGTGATCGTGTTGCAAGCCGGTGGTGCTTGTTACTCTTGGAGGTTGCCACCTCCTAGACGGCTTGGTGGCTTGTGGCTCCGTCGAAGCTCACAAGAAGATTGTGCGAGGCTCCGGAGAAGCTTTGTGAGGGGGATTGTGCTCACCCCGCGGGGATCGCGAAGAGCAACTCTAGTTGAGCGTGTCATTGAGCTACCACACTTTATGGTGGGTTCTTGCGGTGCCTTTTGAGAGGCTCGGTGTGTGACCGATTAGCCGCCGAACCACGAAGTGTTTGTCGACACAACGGGGACGTAGCTTGGTGGCAACCAAGTGAACCTCGGGAGAAAATCACCGTGTCAACATTGTCTACTCTTCTCGGTGGTTTGCTTTCGTACAACACAAGCTTGTATTTACTTTCATATAGACTTGTGCTTGTGTAGTTGCTCTTGTTCTAGTTGTGCTTGTGTAGCTTGCTAATTGTCTTCTTGCTTGTGTAGCTAGAAGCTTCTCTTTGCGTGACTAATTTGGTTTGTGTAACCTTGTTAGTCACATTGCTTAGTTTGTGTAGCTAAGTGTTTTGCGCTCTCTAATTTGGCATGAGTTGCCTTGTTATTGAGCTTTGCTAGCGAGCTTAGGCTTTGTGTTTTTTCTTCACTAGTTGTGTAGGAGCTCCCTCGCTTGGCAAAGTACTAGTGCATAGGTTTGTGTGACCTTGCTCTAGAATTGATTAGGTGAGCTCTTGGTAAGCTTAGCACCTTAGTTGCTTAATTAGGATCTTTGCAAGGTGCTAGAGAACTTAGATAGAGGGGTGTAGTCTTGGCTAGACCGATAAGTTTAATTCCGCATTTGTTTTGGTTAGCCTACGTGTTTAAGTTTTAGAAAGGACTATTCACCCCCCTCTAGTTCGTCATCTCGACCCTTCAAAGTGGCGCCCACAGGCGTCATTGCCGTCGAAACATGGTAGTACCGCCACTGCCCACCAATTGCCGAACTGTTACGCCATTGATTGCCGCCTCCGTCTTGAACTGGCCGTCAGCGTACACGCCTAGGCCGGTTGCCACCGTTGCACGAGTAAGGCCGCCGATGTCTAGACACGCAACGGTTCTGGCTCCACCGAACCCGCCTTCGGCGGCGGCGCGGCGAGACGCCGACCAAGTCGCGCGGATGCCGATCCGATTTTTGCGGACTCCACCAAATCAGGTCGCGAAGGGCCAAATCGGACGAGCTGCAAACGGATTCGCCGCCCACGCAGGCAAGCGCCATTGCCGGCCGCCCAGCTTTGCTCCTCCTCCGTCGCGCCAGAGACAGGGCATCGCCGAGGCAAGGCCCCGCCGCCACCATCCTCGTTTGCCGTCCGGGCCTCCTGGTGGTGCGCTCTGGCGGCGGCGAGACGAAGAGAAGGGATGGAGGCTGGTGGCGGCGGCTAGGGTTTCGCCCCGAGCCGCCCGCGCGAGGGCGACGTGAGGCTCTCACCCGACCTAATGAACTCCAACCACTTGGGACAGCTAGGCCGGACAAAATGGCATCTAAGTAAATTTTTTGGATGTATGCACGGTGAAGACACTAGAGTCAGGCCTAGCCTAACAGGCTAACAGCTAAGGAGGCCTGGAAAAGAGGAAGAACATTGAGTTTAACCAGGTCAGCACGCAGCACACACCTAAACTTTTAGGTACGCACTATATTATGAAGCTAACATCATGGGCACATTGTGATTCAGCAAAGAAGTCGCAAGGCGACCACGTACCCTCCCTACGCTCTCCCATCTCATTATCGGCGGCAAGCTCAATCATTAACCGTTAAACTACTGGCCAAACCCGGCAATATATATACCCCTGCAGTCCCAGCTCCAAAGCACAACATCACAGTGCACAGCCATATCCGTCTCTTGCTCATCAGCTAGCCACCCGGCTTAGCCGATCGAGCTTCAGAAAAGAAAAATGAAGCTCTCGGCGGCAGTCCTCTGCGCGCTTGTGGCTGTCCAGGCGGCGGTGCTCCTCGCCACCTTGCCGTCGGCGCAGGCCAAAGAGCTGGAGGTCGGGTACTACAGCAAGAAGTGCAAGGGCGTCGAGAACGTGGTGAAGTGGCACGTCGTCAGGGCGCTCAAGGCCAACCGCCGCACCGGCGCCGCTCTCGTCCGCCTCCTCTTCCATGACTGCTTCGTCAGGGTAAGCACGCACATGAACGTCTGCTGATTATATTTATTGTAGTAAAGTGTGTAGCGTGAAATGCATGTATAACTACTTGACGGTAATTAAACTAAATAACTAATTAAACTGGACATCCATGCAGGGGTGCGATGGTTCTGTCCTCCTGGACGCTTCCTCCGACAACCCTCACCCGGAGAAGGAGGCGCCGGTGAACATCGGCCTCGCCGCCTTCGACCTCCTGGAGGAGATCAAGGCCGCCGTCGAGAAGCGGTGCCCCGGCGTGGTCTCCTGCTCCGACATCCTCATCTACGCCGCCCGCGACGCGGCCAGCGTCCTCAGCAACGGCCACGTCCACTTCGCCGTCCCCGCCGGCCGCCTGGACGGCTTCGTCTCCAAGGCCGAGGAGGCCCAGGCGGAGCTCCCGGACTCCACCCACGACGTGCAGCAGCTCATCGACAACTTCGCCAAGAAGAACTTCAGCGTGGAGGAGCTCGTCATCCTCACCGGGGCGCACTCCATCGGCCAGGGCCACTGCTCCTCCTTCAGGGGGCGCCTCTCCGAGCCGTCGAGCCAGATCAACCCGGCGTACCGCGACCTGCTCAACTACAAGTGCTCCCAGGGATCCGACCCGCCCGTGGACAACAACGTCCGCGACGAGGACTACGGCGTGGTGGCGAGGTTCACGCCGGGGTTCACAAGCCGGGTGCGCAAGGTCCCCGACTTCCTGGACAACTCCTTCTACCACAACAACCTCGCCAAGATCGTCACCTTCCACTCCGACTGGACGCTGCTCACGCACAAGGAGGCGTTCGGCCACGTCGTCGAGTACCGCGACAACGGCACGCTATGGGACGAGGACTTCTCCGATTCGCTGCTCAAGCTCAGCAAGCTGCCCATGCCAGCCGGAACCAAGGGCGAGATCAGGAAGAAGTGCAGCGTCGTCAACCACCGCCTATACTAAGCCAGCTGCTGTACCTACAACAATGGAAATCCAAGAAAGAGGTCGTGTGCCCGCCCAACACATACTTGTTCGTAGATCAAGATGAGCCATAAGGTTGCGCTTTTTTCGTTTCATCCATTCTTTTGATTCTCATTCGTTGTACTACGCACTTTTTGTGAATTTCTCATATCTGCCAAACTGCAATAAAACTTTGTTCCTGACATGTCCAACAAGTGAAGTACTACTTCTATTGGCAACTGCCATTATTGTCCTGTACAACATATGAGTGGTCAACCTTTCAGATCAGACAGTTAATATAAGCTAAACATACTAGGATACTCATTAACGGATATGGTGTGAAACATTAGTACTGCCACGCTTCCTCCGTTCCAAATTACAAGTCATTCTGGCTTTTCTAGATATATATAGTTTTTGCTATGCATATAAATACACATTATGTATGTTACGTAGTAGAAGCTATGTGTCTAGAAAAGTCAAACCAGAACAACTTACAATTTGAAGGGAGTATCTCCGGGTGCGGATTTATATGCACTACTTGCATTAGGCAGCTCCACGCCTGCACCCCTGAAGGCAAGCTACAATGACACATGGATGTTGTCACAATTTTGTCCTACCGGTATATCAGTGTGAAACCAAGTTATAAGAACTTTGGTTTGATTTGCGGCTTTGAGAGTTTTTGAGATTGCACGAGGCTCTTGTGTTGCTTATTTGACTCTTCATTATATCTTTTGCATATTCTTTTCAAACTGAGAGTTTTTACTTGAAACTTTCATGATCTTTTCTCGTATTAAGTTGCTTTGTGTTTGCTTTTACTGGGCTTTTATACACTTGAATGAGGGGGATTTCTCTTCTCTTTTAAACCTTCTTCTATGCATTCATCAAGGCGGAGATGGAGAGACCAAGTTGAGAAGTGCAGTGTTCTCATCCATGTGTGATGAATTATTGACTCAAGGGTTGAGGTTTGAGGCTTCTTCGGTTGAACTCATATTCCATATGTGCTTGTTTATGCTAATGGTTAACTCAAGGCGCCATGTTGTGTTGAGTGTGTTGTGCAACATGTATCTTGGGGCTTGTGAGTGTGTAGGTGTTAGATGCGTTGAGGTGGTCAGCATGTGATGGAGAAGGTCAAGGAAAGAGTCCATACACGATGAACCAAGGATGGTGAAGAGAGTATATGAAAACTTGGATCGAAGGACCAAAAGTCTGAGAATGGACCATAAGAGGCTCACATTGGGCACGTGGAAGAGCAAGAGTACATGGGTAATGAAGACAGTGTTGACCAGAGTCAAGGGTGAGGTGAGACCAAGTGAAGGCGAGGCATCACGAGCATTTTGTCCACCAACGAACGAAGAACAAGTTCAACATGCATCGACATTGTTCAGTCACACCTTGTTGGGCATTCAAGAGGGTTTGCTTGTTTGGTCCATGAAACCGGGCATGGACAATTTGATGGTTTGGACCTTGAAACCACTGGTGGCAGATATGACCGGTTTGGGACTCAAAATCGAGGTGACGAGCTAGAGGACATATGGAATCATCATGAAGCATGCGTCGAGATGAAGCTGAGTCATGAAAACATCGGGTCTGTCTGATGCACCAACAACAATTTGGATGGTTTTACCCTTGGGGTGTATTTGGGTTGAGTATATCATGTAAGTGCAATTTAAGAATTACCAAGTGTCTATATATATATGGAAGATGGCTAGTTGTGGGAATACTACTCTGGGATGTGGCTCTCATTTATGTAGTTGAGAAATTTGCTTAGTGTTAGAGAGAGGGGAGAGAGAGGGAGAGAAAGAGAGGCTCTTGTTCATGAGCTTTTTGCCATACAAAACTTTGATTTGTTAGGAGTGGCTACTTGTATCCGAACATCTAGTTCTAATCAAAGATTTGATTTTGTGCTGCAAGCTCTATCTCCCTTGAGTCTTGAGCTTCTATCACTTCAATGATTTTCAGAGCTATTTTGGGATTTTTTTTGTTCTTCGCTTTTGGCTGTAATTTGGGTCAGATTTTTGGGGCCAAATCGGTGCTATGACATAGTTGAGCAATCCTAGGGTATTCATCCATTAAATTCTCCCTTGAGCTCCATGACTTTTGAGTTTCCCTAAATTCCTCCTTTTCTTATGTTTTCCAAATTTTGTTAAATTGATGAGGAAAACTCAATCTTTTGAGCACTATCTCTTGGGACCACCTTCACCAGAGGTTAGGGAAGGCGTGCAAAATTCACAACTTTTGGAGCTCATTTGATCGATTTTGAATTTTTTTTCTCTTCTTGTTTCGAAGCTTTTTTCTGAGCGGTCTGGAACTTTCGAATATGAAAAACGTCTAAGCATTTTCTGTGGAACATGATGGAACGGTGTGGCACAGCAGCAATGGAATAGGTGGGCTTAGGGATAGGGTTTAGATTTTGGGGCAATCTCCAATGTCCTCCAGCCCTAAAGGGATGCTCGAGAGCAGTGGTCAGCCCCAATGGCGATGGTGGTTCTAAGACGTCGAGACATGGTGGCAGGGGTGGCACTAATGGCTTATTGGTGGAGGACAACTCATGGGCGGGGTCAGTGGCGAGGGTGATCGAAAGCATCATTAGTGAAGGGCGGGGTTGCGGCAGCAGCGACACAAGGTGGACGATGAGGACACTGGTGGCCTAGGGAGCAACAGGGCAGTTGGAGATGATGACTCGGAGAGGGAATAAGAAAAGATGGAAAGAAGAATGTGTGTGCCACATGTATCAAGACGCACACGTTGAGGATGGCCACTCCATCCGATTTTTTAAAGCAGTTTCATCCTTTTCTTATAACTAAAAAATTAGTAAAAACCTAATACATTTTTGAACCATGAAAAATATCTCTAAACTTGTAAACACATAGAGAAATATCCTAGAGATGGATTGTGACACGAGAAATCGAAATAAAATATCTAGAGCTCATTAATAATACATCTAGAAGTTCTTAGAAATTAGATTTAGGCCTAGAAAAGGGGTACATATAAAGAAATTTTTTAAAATTTCCTAAAATACACTACTACACAAATGATTTTGCAAGACAGTGCTCAAACATTAACCGAGGTGGCCACAAAATTCAACCGCCTCCAAAAATACCGGGCAATTAACGGAGGCAGTAGTTTTCATTTACGGAGGCGGTCACATTTGCCCGTCTTGTAAAATCAATTAACGGAGACGGTCAAAAACCAACCGCCTCCTAAAATAGATTTATGGAGGCGGTCGTCTTAAAAATAGTCCATTTACGGAGGTGGACGTCTTAAGACAACTGCCTCCATAAATCTATTTTTGGAGGCGGTTATTTTATAAGGCCCGCCTCCAAAGATCTTGCCCAGCCCATTACCATTCCTAGGCCCAATAGCTAGTGTCGAGTATATAAAGAAGTGAAAACCCTAACTGGCGTACTCCCTCCCAGTCCACTCGCACAAGCGCCGCCCTCTCTCTCGCACAGGCACCTCCCTCCCTCCGGTCCCTCTCTCTCTCCCCACCGCACTCTCCGCGCTCCCGGCCCTCCGACTCAGGCCCCGCCCCTCCTTCTCCCCTGCTCCCTCTTTCTCCTCTAGCGCCCCTCCCTCTCCCCCAGCGCTGCCTCCTACGACGGCGGCCCTCTCTATCCCCCACGGCGGTGTCGGCGGCGTGGATCTCGGTGGTGGAGAACAATGGTTGTGGCAGCCCAATGCAGCCCCCAGCTCACGCACCCGGCGGCGGCATGGCCGCCCGACGCGGCCCCTAGCTCACGCACCTGGCGGCGGCGTGGAGGATCCGCTCTTTTCTTCGAGCTCCACTGGATCTGGCGATGAGCTCCAGTGGATCTAGCGGGTGTCGAGGAGGCCGGCCTTGATCTGCTCTTCGACATAGGTAACTGGATCCGCTCTTCTCTTCCTCACTCTCCATGTCTCCTCGCTCCTCTCTCACTCTCTCTTTCTCCCAGGGCTCTAGATCCGGCGGTGGCGTGGAGGTGCGTCTATGGATCCAGCGTGTGGCGGCACAAGGAGGCCGGATCTGGCCTGGATCCTGTGTGTGGCGGCACAAGGAGGCCGGTCCGGTGTGTGGCGGCGCAAGGAGGGCGGATCCCGGCCACCACGGTGGCTCCTCCAGGCGGATCCAGCGGATTAGCGCCCCCTTCCCCGCCACGGCGGTGTGCGGGCGGCTTTTCCCGGCGGATCCGGCTCATGGGCTGGAAACGGGCTCGCCGGCGGCCTCGGGAACGGGCTCGTCGGTGGGGTCATGGATTTTTTTTGTTTTTTTAATCAATTAACCGAGGTGGGCGTTCTAATGTGCCCGTCTCCATTAATGGATTAACTAAGGCGGGCAAAGCAACTGCCTCCGTTGGTCCCGGATTAACCATGACCTATGATTGGAGGCAGTTGCATTGCCCCCGCCTCCGTAAATCAAAAAGGTCCGCCTTCATTAAGTTTTCTGTAGTAGTGATATTCATCTCAACATCTTAACACATTTTAACCTTTCCACAACAAAAATATGACATGAAACAAGAATGATTGCAACATACATTATTTTGAATGCACTCATGTTGGTTCCCATCTTGTGTTTTTATGTGGAAATTTTTTAAAATGCGGTTTTATATCGATTAGAATAGTTTAGGAATTTTTCAAAAAAAACTAGGTTTTCTTTTTCCTAAAGATAAATCTAAGTTTTTAAAGTTTCTAGAGATATTTTCATGAGGTATAATTATTTTATTTGAATTTATCATGTTCTAATCTATCTTTAGAAATTTTCTTGGAATGTTTAGAAGGTTCAAAATATTTTTTTTTTGTGGTCTAAAACCTTATCCGGTGTTTACCAAATTCTTTTCATTTAAAAAGATAAAGCCACACTGAAACTATTTCTAACTGGGAATGTGAGGTAACTTAAATGGTTTTTAGAGTTCAAGGATATAGTTTATCTGATCTTATAGTTCGAGTCGAAAACCTGACTCAGGCGACCGAGACATAAGAGTGGATGATGACCGGTGTATCATGTGCAACAGAGAGGACGAGGATGGAGGCCATCTCTTCATGAAATGCAAATCAGTAAGGGCGCTATGGAGAAGTGCAGGGATGGAGGCATTGCGGCTGGAGCTGACCAACTGCAGTAATGCGAAGAGGTTGAAAAACTGCTGGCAACACATGATGAGCAACAGTTGCGGGCAGTGCTGCTTCTGAATAATTAGTGGCATGAGCGCAATCAAGTCAGAGAAGGAGAACGGGGACGTTCACCTAACGATTGATATTCAAAAACCTCCAGTCTTTAACTGCTGCTGAACCAAGAGCCAGAACTAGAAGAAGTAAATGGGAAAGACCTCCAATTGGCATGCTCAAACTGAACGTGGATGGGGCTTTTAGGGAGTCTGGTAAGAGGCGGATGGGGCTACGTGATCCGAGATGAAAGTGGTGATGCGATCCAGTCAGGGTTAGGAAGAGTGCCTTTTGCGAGTAACCCGTTGCATATGGAGTTGATTGCTTGCGTAGAAGGGTGAAGGCAACGGCAGCTCTAGGAATCAGCAATCTTCTAAACACGAATCTTCAGGGGAGACCCTGGCCCCTCATCTAGGCCACGTCGCCTGCTCTTCCCGGCTGTCGGATCAGCCGGGCAGACGGCCCGGATCGGGCGAGCTTTAGTCATTTTGCAAAAAAAAAAAAGTCCTCCATATTTAGCGAAATAAACCCGCAGTCCGGCCTCATCTCTCAGACTTTTTTACGGAAAAATCCAAAACTTTTCCTAAATCAACCCGCAGTCCAACATCCACGGTTCTGAAAATTTTGCAAAGAAACCCTTAAATTTTCAATGAATTAACCCACGGTCCTGTTCCTCTCTCAGGTTTTTTTTGAAAAACCCTTGGATTTTAATCTAAACCAAACCGCAACCAGTTCCTTTTACACGAGCAACATTATACGTACAATTTGAGCACAAAAACGCGTTCAAATCAAAAGTTGTTCAATATAAAATTTGATCAAAAATTCAAAAACTACAACTTTATTATAGAGCAAATTTTAAAATTCAAAACGCTTTCACAATTTGTTTCCATAAATGTTTACATGTGATCCATTGTACCCACAATTTGGACACCGAAACGTTTTCAAATAAAAAAGTGTTCAATACAAAAGTTGTTCATAATTTCAAAACCTACAACTTTATTATAGAGTAAAATTCCAAATTCAGATCGCTTTTACAATTCATCCGCATAAATATTTACATAGCATCCATTGTACCTGCGGTTCAAACACCAAAACGTCTTTACCCCCAAAAAGTTTTAAATAAAAAAATTGCTTAAAATTTCAAAACCTAAAGTTTTCCTACACAACAAAAATTTAAATTCAAAGTATTTCATACTGGCGAGACTCAGAATAAAAAATACAAGAGGTAACAACGGTGACCACAAGAGGCTGGCCTACTAACAAAGTCGCGCGGCAACGCCGCGCTGTCTTTCTAGTGTAATTCTTGAAACGGATGCACAACAAGCGGTGTGGGCGATACAGGAAGATGATTTCAGACTTGCTGTGGTGGGAGGCTTAGTCCATGATCTAAAAGACTTGATAGCAGAGAGCTTTATTACCTTCAGTACCAATTATGTGCCGCATGATTGTAATAAAGTAGCCCACAAACTAGCTTCTTTAGGGAGCAGGAGCCATGATTTGGCGCCCTCTGTGTTGGCTGGAGTGCCAGAGTGTATCTTGTTTCTAGTGTCAAGCGATTTAGCTGACATGGTTGAGTAAGAGAATGAAAATTACGGATTAAGAAAAAAGATTTTTCCATAGCGAAATAAGTAGAGTTGAAGAGGCCGGTCTAGGCCCAAGAGCCCAGGAGGCTACAACCTGGGCCTGAAGACTGAAAGGAGATACTGAGGTAAATGGCCCAACCCATGATACATACTCTCATGCTTCCCAGTTCCAATCTGAAGCTCATACGAGAAGAGCTCTAGTTTTTTCGGAACCACACAATTGAGAGTGGCCCGATACACCGGAGCCGGATGAAAGTCAATCTCAATATGCTTCGTCCTGGCATGATAATTCTGCATCTTGCATTACATCCTGCGTCTGCAAATAAATCCTTCACATTGTCACACACAGTATACCTGCCTCGTCAGTCTGCACATTGTGCACTAGCACTACCAGAAATGGGAATCCGTGTTGCCGCATCGTGAGGATTCCAATTGTTCAAACATAAAACTAAACTCCTCGATGAACAAAGGCATCGTGAGGATTTCTACTTGTATATGGTTGCCCCCAGGTCCAGTTTCTCAGCTCTGCTCCGTGCATGGTGGATCTGTTAGACCTGTGAGGACCTATTTGCAACCTGCATGTGGATCAAGCAGCTGCTCTTTGCCTTTGCCTTAACAATCAGCCAGTAAACGAGGTAGCATGGGAAATGAAGCGATGCCATGGCCAAATACCTACACGCAGATTTCTGATTATCGCAAATTCGCAATGACAACAAACAGAAATGTCGAACATGTGTATTCAGGAAAACTGATTGATCTGGCGCCGTACCACAGTGGTGCCAAGGATGATTCAGGACGGAGGAAAGGGTAAGGCCACCTGCACAAATGCGCATATATATGTAGGGTGAAAGCACTAGTGGTTAGCCTCGATTTGTATAGCAAACAATAGAAGCACTGAGAAAATATCACATCTCACCATGTCATACCACAGACATGGGCGATCCACTGGATGATCACGTACAGGCACGTCCAGAGAACGAAGTATGCGATTCTAAACCATGGGAAGGGCTAGATAAACAGAGAAGTAGAGTCACGACAGATCCACATGGCTTTTGCAAACAGTAACGAAAGACTGTTCCATCCCAACTTTACTTACCAAGGTGTTTAGTGCAGTCTCTGTCAGTAGGAACACGAGGTTGAGAGAGTGTATGCAGGCCATCCATCACCTGAAACGATCGAAGGTGTCACATTTACGCAGGTAATAAACCTGTTGAAGCTATCAGAATATCAGCAAACGCTTGCAGAGTTGGTTATTACTAGAACCAGGGAGAGCAAGTTCAGGAGGCAGGAGCAATGTTTTGCAGAGATAAAATCTGTACTTTTTCATTTAATAGTAATAGCTACTAATATCAACGATTAGTGATGAGAACCACTCACTGCATTGAGACTGAAATGTGTTGACAACGTGAATGGTACTATGAGGCCCCAGAAGACCGCGTCCGTCAGGACAACTGCACCGGCACTGACCTGCAACCGGGACGAACGATCAGATTGCTTAATTACAAATCCTTTCTTTATGTGAAGAAACAGGCCCGTATGCTAATTATATGTCGCACGTTTGGTTCTGCAGCAAACGTGATAGACAGGAGCACCAACTGATATGCCAAGTAGCAGAGCAAGAAGCTGGACCTGGTAGCCAATTTGCATCAGCTGGAGTCCCAATCGCCCAGCTCCCTTCCAAGCATCACCGTTTGGGTTCGGCTCGTCGCCGCCGCTTTGGCCGAGCAATCTGTCGTTGCTCTCGGGATCCTCCGCACGGTCTCGTGACGAGTAGTAGTACATCATCCGGCATCCGTACGCGGAGCACAGCGTGGCAGCCTACACGTTCCACTCGGAGCATCAATTCAGGACCGGCCGGCCGGCCGGAAACTTAACACGTGCCGACGTGCATGTGCGTGCTCGTGCTATGAACCCGTTGATGACACGTACCGCGAAGTAGGCGATCTCTAGCAGCAGTGTCCATCTGCAAAACGGCTCGTGGAAACAAGAACGGACGCCAAGACTGTTGTTACTACTGAACTGTACTTGCTATATCTGCGAGGGAGAGAACGAACGCACGCACTCGGTGTAGTACATCATGATACTGGGGTCGTAGGTCCGCAAGTCCCACGCCAGCACGGCGGCGAGCGCGACGGCGGCCGTGGCCCTGAACGCCAGCAGCCACGCCGGGGGCACCCGGCTCCAGCAGCTCATCCACGGAGGCGGAGCAGCGGCGGAGCCGTCGTCCGCGCGCGGTGGACGACGGAGCTCGTTCACCCGGATGATCACGCCCAGGGACGCCGCGGCGGAGACTGCCACGACGGCGAAGCTGAGGAAGCACTGCCACTGCGCCATGCTGCTGGGTTGGGCTGCTGGTCTTTGATGATCGGTACAAGGCAAGCAGACAAGCACAGGTTAAGTAGTACTGTACTAGGCTACTACTTACTAGCAATGAAGGAAGGGAGAGAGAGCGAGAGCTAGTTGTTTGGACTAGTGGTTCATATTTGCCCTTGTTTAGATTCCAGGATTTACCCTAAATTTTACTATGCAAAAAAAAAAGATTCTTCATCACATCAAAATGTCGGCACATATATAGAGTACTAAATATAGATGAAATCAAAAACTAATTGCACAGTTTTGTTATACTTTGCGAGACGAATCTTTTAAATCTAATTAATCAAGATTTGGACAATTATTACCAAAAAAAATAAAACTGCTACAGTGCTCGGGTGGCACTGTGCCAAATTGGCCACCCCGAGCTGGGTAACTAAACAAGACCTTTGATCGGCAGCTGATGCCACCAACTCACGACTCATGAACACGCCGTACGTGTTACTGCTTCCAGCCAGGTCCAAGTGCCCAACTTAGAGCAATTGATTTGACGACGGAAAAAAACACAAGGCCCAAAATGAGAAGTCCCTCGAATCTCAACTTGGAGCCCTCTCGTTCTTGCGGATGTAGGGAGGGGCATTCTGTTAGACTAAGGTACTGTTTGGTTTTGGGGATTATTTTAGTCCTCATCACATCGAATATTTGACACAGAGTACTAAATATAGACTATTTATGAAACTAAAAATATAGGGTGAGGATAATTTGCGAGACGATTTTTTTAAGCTTAATTAGTCCATGATTAACACTAATTACTACAGTAACAAAATGTGTTGATGGCAGATTAATTAGGCTTAATAAATTTGTCTCACGGATTATCCACCGAATATATAATTTGTTTTTTTAATTAGTATCTAAAAACCCCATAGTCAACCCCGTCAAAATCCGATGTAACACAGACTGAACTTTAGCTCGCTGAACCAAACACTCCCCCTAAAACAAATGGATCGGTTGCTCAGCCTTTTTAAAACTTCAGTTACCTGCAATTGTGAACAGATCTGTTCCTGAAAAAACACAAGACTGAGCACTTCAGTTTCAGTCTGTTGGCAAACAGAGAAGGAAGGAAATGGTCAGGGAAAGGGAAAAAAAGAGTAAACGACCGTGCTCGAAAGTTAGCTTTGGAATAATACGGCCCATGAGCCTAATGCAAACACAGCCCACCATCAAAAGCCACAGGCCCACGGCATTTAGTAACCAGTCTGAAGATGAGGACAGCCCACTAGTCATCACTACCCACCTTTGTCAAAGGCCAACCAGCTCAGCAAGTTTGTATTTCTCCTTTCTTTTCTTCTTTTTTGTCTTTTTTATTTTAATAATCTAACCATTATAAAAACCAAGTTGATACTCTACTCCTTCAGCGCCCCCCACCCAACCCCCCCCCCCCCCCAAAAAAAAATGAAAATCTCACTTCTCGTTAAACAATCTCAAATCTGAGATTCAAACTCCCATAATAAAACTGTGACATCTGTCATCATCTCCTATAGGTTTACTCCCACCTTCTATTACCAGGCATCATCTCCTATAAGTCTAGTCTAAAGTTATTGGAAGGCATTTTGTGAAACGTTGTTTTGGGATGTGGCCTAGTCGACCAACGACCAAGAATTGCAATCCTAATTTCGCGTGCTAGCAAGTGCAATTTTTCTACATGTATGGTTGACTAGAAATAACGTTAATCTTTGACATAAAAATGTAATATTGTTATTTACAAGTTATTTTGAGGCTATTTGCTAGACGCACTTCTGGTCTATTCTTTGAAAGGAGGATGAGAAGCCCAAAATAAAAGTGGGCACGTCAAATGATGAAACTGGCAATGAGAATATTCGCCAAGTATGGCACTTTACTGGCTACTACCTCTATCCTCAGAAGAATACTATTCAACTTTTGTCTTTGGCTAAACTATCTAAATTTGATTGAGTTTATAGAATATCAATATTTATGACACCATATCAGTATGTTATGGAAACATACCACGACAAAATCTAAAGGCATTTAATTTATAACATAAATATTGCTACTTTTTATATAAATTTGGTCGAACTCAAAATAGTTTGACCCAGTACTATGTTAAAATTGTTTTTTAGCAAGAAGAAAATAGTTTGTGTTGGGGATTTAACCTCGGACAGCACAGCCCTGAAGTTGACTATCAAATATCTATACCTAATAATAAAGAGGCAAAAATTTAGGCTTTTTTTGTCCATCCATTTTTTTGTCCGCTTTCCTCTAACTACCAAACAATTGAGAGTTTCTTTTTTTTTGCAACGAAAGAAGAATTATATTATATGATAGTTGGGTACATCAACACATTACAAGCACTTTGGATTACAAAATAGTACCCACGCTGTGAATAGCACAACTCAAAACATAACCTGTTAAGAATTTCTTTTGTCCAGACTTATATATATAACACATACTCATACGAGTTAGAATAGCTCGCGTCTAGACAAATATGGAATAGGAATCCTAACATAAATAGATTCCTTAGATCCTGAGTACTTTAAATAGAATTCTTAATAATAAATAGAAAAGGATAAGAATTATGTTCTTTATTTTGCACCGCTTTTTTTATTTACATACGAGTTAGAATAGCTCGCGTCTAGACGGATGTGGAGTAGGAATCCTAATTTAAATAGATTCCTCAGATCTAATGACAATGTTGTGTATTTATTTTTCTTTGACGGGATATATACGATAGATTATAGGGACCGGTTTCCTTTTTAATGCTGAGAACTTTCTTTCCCCTAGAAAATATTGGAAACTTTCATAATAGACTAGAGACCGGCGTTTTTTTATGGTGAAAGACCAAGCAATATAATCAGGAAAATAGAAAAGGAAAAAAAAGTATTATGGTTATGTCGTCTTTTTTATCCACATTACTTTTTTCTCTTTTGTTCTCTTTTTTTCATCCTTGGAAGCCTGTGTCATCCGAGCATCCGTGAGAGCATTTTACAGGACGTTCACACGCTACCCGTTCATCTATGCGATTGGTTTTTTTCTCCTATAAATATAAAAAACAAAAGGACTAAATTCAACCGCCATGGATGTTCGAACCGTTGATCCTTCCCTATATAAAATAGAGAAATATTTTCTATACGAGTTAGAGCACCATGCCATACATGGTGTGAAGTCTGAATCCTAAATGAATCGAAATTGATGATACAATCTGTAGAATATGAATCAAAAATGAATTGGAACACCTGATGTAATTATTAGATAAATATTTAAGTCTTCAATGTACACACAAGTTAGGACAATGCACATCTAGCAATAATATAGGGTCTGATTCAAGACAAATCATACACGTGACGAAATTTTTATTGAACAAATTTCTTAGAAGTCGAAACAGACAAGAACTTAGACTGAACACAACAAAATAAAAACGGGAAAAGAAAACATGCAACCAGAAAAGGAAACGAAAAGCTAAACACAGGCAAGGCATAGAGTTCGATGCAAAGACAAATCCAAATATACGATGCAATTTCAAATACTATTCAAAATCCGATGCTCGATCATATATATAAGAGATAGAGCGTCATACGTTTGTTCAAATCATCTAGATATATTACACAACAAGTTGCGTCTTCCGTTGCAACGCACGGACACGTTTGCTAGTTAATTAATAATTTATCTTTGTCGCAAACTACGTCCTTTGCACAGGAGTGACTTCACGCATTCCAATTAACTAGCTAAGACTTTGTTCTACTATAGAAAATTTAAAAGATACTTGTATGAATTCTATTCATTCATGCAAAATTATTCCATACGGGTTCCAAATGGTTTTAAACGATTCGTACTTGCCGAATGATTAACGAGCCTGAGTATTTAGCTCCCCATGCTTAAGATGGTGCAAAAATATGTCAACTCTATTTTCCTCCTCAATTTCCAGGCTCAAGCCACAAGACAATGAACCAAACTAAAATTAGGAATATCTAACGCTCCCTGATCAAGATGGCGCAAAAGGAGTCGTGCATACTTACTTAATTTCTTTCCCAGTTCTACTTATACATCCTCAGTTCTCATGTTCAAACCACAAGATAACAAAGTAATGAATCAAGCTAAAACTGGGCAAGAATAATATGGCACATATGGAATTGTGGTGTATTAAATTCAAATGCTCATTTTCTTGAACAAAAATACCATACGCATTCAACCATTCAAGGGTTTCTTTTTTTTTGAAACTACCATTCAAGGGTTTCATCAAAGCTAATGTTCAGGAGTACACATAGAGTAGGATAATACAGGGTCCCAAGCAAACTTCACAGTGATGATCAAGATAACAGGCACAAGAGATGTGATCCCTTGCACAAAATGAAGAACCCCTAAAGGCCAACAAACTAAGACCATCACTAATCTTACTCATGCTAAAGAGTTGTCCCACCTTCAAAATAAACTATTAACCACAACGATCATCCCTTTTAACCTTGACGGACAAGCCTGCAAAATGGAGAACCTTATGTTTATCAGGCATTTGAGGTGCCTGTTCTTAATCCCTCGGCAGAGGCTGCTCCCAATGCTGCATAAATGCATAGTTTTGAAAATAACATCAGCTGATCGATTTCCATTGGTGAACATTCTGTTACTAACCAGCCACGAAAGCAACAAGTTGTTGGGTAACCAAATAGACAAATAACCACATAAAACAAAGAGATAAAGATCGCGAACTAATCATCAACGGCTGGATTCATAACTCTTGAGAAACCCCTCTCTTTGTAAGTATAAAATCGTCATCCATGTATTATATTGTTAAGTTACTTTGACAATAAATCACAGCCAAAGAATCATAGTTCCGCTAGGCGCTCGCCTAGGCACGACTAGTCGCTAGGCAAAGCCCGTCGCCTGGCCTAGGGGGATAGTCGCCGATCTGGGCGCTAGGCGGAGCTAGGCGGTGCGGAGGCGGCTCTAGGCGGCGCGGAGGCGCGCGAGGCGGCGCGGAGGCGGACACGCACGCGCACGCGAGCCCGCGGAAATTTTGGCCCTGCGGAAACATTGGCGCGTGAGCGCGGAGATTTCCCGCGCTGATGGCGCCCGCGCGGCGCGAAATCGGAAGGATAAGAGGGAGAGGCAGCGCTTCCCACCTGCCATTTGCTCGTCCCCGCCGGTCGAGCTCCTCCCCGCCGGTCCTGCTGGTCCCCGCCGGACGAGCTCGTCCCCGCCGGTCCTGCTCGTCCCCGACGGCGCACCCTCCCCGCCGGCCATCCCAAGTCTGGAGGCTGCCCACCGTCGGGAAGCTGCTCGTCCCCGCCGGTCGCCCTGCTCCCCGCCTGGAGGCTCGTCCCCGCCGGCTGCCGGTCTCATCCCGTCGACGCACCCTCCCCCAGGCGCATCTCGTAGCACCAAGGTCAATCCCCTCCCCTGCTCGCTGCTCCCCTCCCATGCTTCCCTCTCCCGCTCACTGCTCCCCTCCCCTGCTTTCTTATCCTGCTCGCTGCTCCCCTCCCCTGCTCCTCCCCTCTGTTTTCAAGTTGAATACATGAATGATGAATATGAATGCCTGATCTGAACTCTGTGATTGCCTTAATACTGGATCTGAACTTTGAATCCCTATGAATGTCTGATGTCTACTAGCCCTCTTTTTATATTTACTGTAACCTATATATTCAGAATTATTGCTATATATACATAATATATATAAGTTATGGATATATTGCCAAAACGCCTAGGAAAACGCCTAGGAACGCCTAGGCGCGAGTACTCCCGCCTAGGCGCTAGGCTGAGGGTCACCGCCTAGATTCCGCCCAGCGCCTAGCTGAACTTTGCAAAGAATGCAAAGGTGTTAAGGATATGTAGGAGGCTGATATCTGGATGTGCAGAAGGTTGTGCAGGTTATGTCTTTTTGGTTTCTTCCCTGTTGGATAACTTAATGGCCAATCTAAATCATTTTTCAAGACAAATAGAATACAATGAAAGCTCCTATGCATGTCTAGCCAATTTCATGAATCTGGTTCATAAAAATAAGGTTGTTACATAGGACAGTAGAAGCATCACAGCCTTAAATGTAATTGTGATATCCCACTTTCATGAGCACAAATACCATCATCCAAAACTTCATGACACTAAATGAAATAATAATGCCCAATCTGAATACTAGTCAGTCACAAAATAAGTGACGTTATATATCCATGTTAAAGACAGGCATGATGCATAAGTCTCTCTTACTCTTCTACTCTAGTTACCTGGAGTGCAGAAGCTCATGTAGGGGAAACTTTCATCGTAGCATCTTTCTTCGCACACCTTTGTGACACGGATGGAATTCAGATCAATAGTGAAAATCCCCACACTTGTCGTCACAAAAAAACATCAAGGCCATGTGCAAAGCCAGTCAGAACCATCGGAACAAGTGTGTCGTCATGAGCAGGAAGCAATGACGTAAGCTTAATGACTTTGCTTGCCCATCCTGCACCATCGTTAGGGCCAGCCTTCCTCGACCACAGGTACAATCTACTTGAACATATGTAGGCAAGTCCAAGTCCACCGTCCTCGGTAGCCATGAGCGCAGCGCGTCCCCAAAAGAAGCATTTTTCTGGCAGGACAATCAAAGATAGTTCCCATGTGGCCAAATCATACTTGAGGACACTATCCATACACCGAAAGTAGAGCGCATTCTCTACAAGGGCACTTGGCTCCAATCGGATCTCATCACAGAAGTGAGGAGCAGAGATCTGCCGGCTCCACGAATCAGACTCCGATGAGTAGACATGGGCACACATCGTGGACGTTTCCACGTCGTTGCCGCTGCCTACAAAGACGACCAGGAAGGGTCCGCGGTGGCAATCGAGGTGTTCACAGCCTTCGGTGGCTACGGCGCAGAGCACGGCAGCATTCCAGGACCAAGGGTAGACGGGCCCCGGCAGAAGCACGGGCAGTTTCCTCCGTTCGCCCATGATCGGGTCCCAGACATAGAAGGCATCCTCCCAGGGCTTCCGATCCGAAGGGTCCCAGACATAGAAGCATCCTCCCAGGGCGTCGATTGCGCGGCTGTTGACGCGATCGGCAGGGGGGGCGCGGAAGGAGGAGGTGGACACGAAGGTCGACGCTTGCCCGTGATTGCGGAGGAAGCCGAGCATCGGGGGCGTGCGGTGGAACTCACGGAACCGGCGGCGGAACCTGGGGTCGGAGACGATGCGGCGCCAGAACTTGCAGACGAGCGCGGTGCTGAGGAGGCGCGCGGGGTCGTCCGGAGGAATGCGGAGGAGGATCTCCTCCACGAGCTCGTCCATCAGCGCCACCGGCGGCGCCGGCCGCGGCGCCATGCTGCACGCCGCGGATCGGAGCTAGGGTTTGGTCGGCGGAGCTGCGCGCGGTGGATTATCTGACTGGAGGATGAAGAGGTGCTTCACCGGCCGTCGCCCATGGAGATTGGAAGCTCTATGGGGGCCTTGATTGACCTCTCGGTAGCGAGCAGCGATGGAGGAGCGGTCACGGCTCAGGAGCAGAGAGGGTCGCGAGCGGAGAGGAGCAGGGTCGCGAAGTCACGGCTGGGGAGCAAGGAGAGGCGCGATTCGCGAGCGGAGAAGGGAGAGGAGCACTGGCGGCGGCTGAATGGAATGTGATGTTGTGCTACGGTTAGATATCTCATTACATATACCAGCAAATATGCTCGTACGTTACAACGGGAGAAGAAAATAATTAAATATTTATAAAAATAATAACGAAAATATTGCATATCTATGCATACATAATAAGTTTGCGTTGACAATAATATATGACAATGTCTTACTTCTTAAGTATATATCAAATTAAAATATCAAGTTCAGAACGTACTGTGGATTGCACTGCTATACAGTGACGGACCTAGCAGGTAGTCAGGTAGGCCTAAGACTGCCGGCAATTTGGCCCAAAAGCAGCCCATGAGAGTACACATAACACCATTTTGTTTGCCATGCCGTGTTACATCCAGGTAGGCTGCTGTGTCGTGGGCTGATCTTGATTCTGCATTCGTCGTCATAAGACTGATGAAAATTTTGCCCACACGCTGAGATGTCCGCCGTCCTTTTAAATGTATGCATACTAATTTTTTTTGTTTTGATTTTTCCATATTGCATGTAAAAATTTTAACTAGGACTACCCTGGTTTTAAATCCTGGGTCCGCCACTGCTGCTATATATACGCAACAGTGTTTTGGTGTAGGAGCCGTTGATGATGGCGCTCCTAGTAATCTTGAGTGGCCCGATGACAACTCCATTAATGGACGAAGGCTCCCAGCAGTCCAGCACCCGCTCATCTATGCACGTTTGCAGTGTTGGCTTGTCAGGCTCGCCCTCATAGGCTGATGTAGTCATGTAGATGGTGGTCGTTATGCGCTGACCATAGACGTAGATGGATCACTCAAAGTTGATGACCACCAAGCATGACTTTCATCACGGTTGGTTGCCTCTGGCCACGGTGATGACCGTGATCACCACGTAACCCAACTCAACGATGCACTGAGCAAAACAACATGGGCGCTGGCTCCGGCTAGCTCACGTACCAGTCTTCACCACACATATATGTAGTAAGTACCCGTTAAACAAAGAAAGACAAGACAAATGAACAAAGATGAGATAAGAGGTTAGCTGCCCATGGTGGCTGGCCAGGCTGCCCTCCATGAGGCTCCATCTCTTTGTTTGCTTCTTATCTTTCATAGATTACCTTTGTTAATGCAGCCTATGCGTGTACATTCTTCTGGTGGCCGGGTGTTGATCAGTCTCCCTCTGTTTCTCATAGATACACAGCACCTTGTGATAGGCTATTGCAGCGTAGCGATGCTGCTGTGGGGCTGTCGTTGAGAGCCGCACGATGCGTGCTGGCTAGGTAGGTTCCGCTGCAGCCAGAGTGGGGTGCCTTGCCTTGCTGTTACGACATACGACCCTTTTCTCTATAGGTCTCCTCCTCGGTCCTAGGGTCGTCGGGCTGTGAACATGCATTGATCTTCTTCTCCTTGGCAGCGTGCAGGTGTGGGCATGCGGCCGCCTCAGTCATCCATCCGTCGATCCGCTCCGAGCCTCTGCATGTGTTGATACTAGATACGCACACGAAGGAATTCAAGAGAAATAATCCGCAAGCGCACGGATATCGGTGAGCACTTCACCCGGGAGATAAGTCCAGAGTATCGTATTTGTTTTATCCGCAAGGAGAAAGCGTGCGATGACTAACCCAGTCTTTACTATTACCCTTGGGCCGCACTACAAGGTAGTGAAGATATAAGCGATTAGAGAGAACTACGACGACAGTCTGGTTCCAACCTATGGCAAGCTATGATACTATTGGTCTAACGGGAAATACCGATAGAAAAGAGACACCACAGAGGATGCTTGACCAGGGTACTTAAATCCTACCAAACCTTCTAACGGGAGGAGGCTCCAAAGGTTACAATGGGATTGTCACTTCCCACGCTACTACTCACTAATCCGGCCAGATAGGGGGTATCTACGAGTATTCCTAGCCCAAGCACCACGCTTACGCTATGAATGATTACTCTATTCCCTACACGAAGCGAATAAAGTAAACTCATAAACCAAAGAACAATAATAACAACGTACTTACTTAGTATTAGAAGTTAAATTGCCGCAGAAACCTAGAACCAAGCCTCGGGTTAGGAGACTTGACCCCGTAGATACAAGCTTGGAGAGGAGACACCGATAGGCCGGGCTTCCTCTAATCTTCTACTTCCACTCTAACTCTCTTAATCTAGAAGAATAACTCTAATCTCACATAGAGACTACAAAGCTAAACTCTCTTGTATGTGCCCTAGAGAAAGATCCATTCAAGGGACCCCTCTCAGGCGAATTCTCTCTAAAAAATATGAATTAGGGTTTCTGAACTCTCTCCTCCAGGGGCCAGGGGTCTTGCTTATATAACCCCCTAGGAAGCACCACAACCCTCGAATCAAACCGACCTTGATCAACGATTTTTATTCATCCTCAAAGGCGGTGGAGGCAGGATCCGTGAGGTGGATCCTGATTGGCCACCTGGGTGGGGCGGCCGCCCCTAGGGCTGGGCGGCCACCCCTATCATAGTGATAGGTGGGTCCCACCTCCCAAGGTTTGGCTTCCCGAACCTTCTCGATTATACTTTTTCTATCCGTGGCCCTTTTTTCTCTATGTAAACCTGACATGTGGGCCATCTTTGATTATTTTCAGCTGGCACCCTGCAGAAATAGATATTCACCAAAACTCATGGAATTATGTCAGTTAAACACCTAGTCTATGGTGATAATTAATTTTATAGCATTCTTTTATTTAAGTTGACGGTTAAAAATGATAGTTAATTACCGTCAACAAACTCCCCCACACTTAGACTTTTACTCGTCCTCGAGAAAAGAATGGATTACCTTAGGCATAATCTCTAGACAAGACATCAACAGTAGATTTATTCCTTAGTCATACCTGTACTGCGGGATTCAAAGTGTCTACCATACCATTTTGGGCAGTTGAAGAATGGAACAGCCTGAAACTGAGCCTTTCTCATTTCAACCTGTCACTTGGAGTTTTGTATGTATTTGAAATAAAAGTATAGCTTACCTTCTACCTCATGTGGCACTCTCAAGTCACTCAATATGTATGGTATTTGGGAATCTCACTGAGGCATGTATAATGAATGCCTTGTAGCACATCCTACTCTACAAAAGCTTATCTGGAGTTGAAGGTATTTCAAGGATGTAGCATACTTACCTTGCATATGTTGCCCAGTCAAAACGGGATCCGAGGAGGGGAGTGACATACCCCTAGATCAGGACGTGCATGTGGTGTGGTTTCAAAAGAATGAATGTAGTAGAAAATATTTGTGGAAGGTAGAAGGGGTGCACAATAATTCTTTAATGCTCCTTTACAAAAGATACGCTTATTCAATCTTGATTTGGAGAGTTACAACTTGAAACTTATACTTCTCAAAAGATAAGACCAACACTTTCTTTTCTTTTCTTTTCTTTTTCTCTCTCTTTTTTTTCTTTTTTTAACAATAAGATGCACTGAACTTTGATGAATCATAATGAGAGGATAATAACATTCTGGAGTATTTTAGAATCATGGCTAGCAATCAAGAAAAACCTATAGGGAATATATTTTTTATTGTTCATTCCTAGGGTAGGAGCAGAACATATTTTGAGTGGATCTAAATAGGTAATATGGTGGTGCGTACTTTCAGGGTAGAAGTAGCAAAGGGTGCGAAGATGAGTGTGAATCCTGATCTTGGAGGCATGGCCCACCTCTCAACAAGAGTCTAGCACGGCTTGACCAAACTCAACACAAAGTAAACAACTTATGTGCTAGTTTTATACATATAAGGCTCTATTAGGCATTTTTATTCTTACCACAGAGGAAAAGCATAGCTAATAATTTTAACATTTTTGTAAAAGAAATTCTCCAAATGACAAAGTATCAGGAATCAGGTTCTCATGATTCTACTATCTCTCACTCCACAACAACTTAAATGAAATGGGGTCCCTAGAAAAAGTTCCCAACAGTAACATGACTCCTAGGAAAGAATCATGGTGTGAGTCTATAAAGAGATCATGACTAAAATAATCTATCCTTTTTAATTTCAGCATTAAATAGGTTGTACTCAAGATTTCATAATGCGAAACGTAACAAAGAGTGTATATATATAAAAATCGGAACGTGTAGGGAGCAAACCTGACCGTGGTCGAAGGACGGAGCAAGGAGGGCTTACACCCTGGGCGCCCACCCCATGCTCTAGGCGTCTGCCCCACTTGGGGTGGCTTTTCGAAGCCCGCTTCGACGCGCAGGGTCCTCGTGTAATATATCTTCAAAAATTTTCGTTTGTACGGTAAAATCTGTTTGTTATATCGTCAGGTGCTTCCCCCACACTTATTTCCTATTTTTCTTTATAAAGCATGGTGGAGACAAAAGCACAAGAAAAATATGTCCAACAATAATAGAAACCAACTCTTTATTCAGTGTCATGTAAGGCACATGTTTACAATGAATTATAAATAAAGGAATTGAACTAAGCAATGAATCTAAGCAATCTCATGACTACTCTCGAAGGTGCCTTATCAACTGCTAGACGGGATCAATCTACTTCTTTGGCTTTGGAGGCTCTAAGGCACTTAAGCGCTTGTCTATTTTCTTATTGTCCTTCTCTATGTCCTCTACTCTCTCATGCGTGTGAAGAAAGCATCTACTCTGAAGGCGCAGAGTAGCTTCTATAGAGAAGATAGTCGCTTGTTGAGCCTCTATCAGTTTCTCTAGATCAGCTAAAGTCCTACGACGCTTGCGTGGAGCTTCAAATTTAGCAAGAGCATGCTTAGGAGCTTCCTTGGGTGGAAGGAATTGGACTTTGCTTAGATGAGCGCGAACTCCTTCGAAGTAGGTGCGTTCCCTAGTTCTGTACTTGGTGCAGACGATCTCTCCTTTCTTGTTGGTCTTCACACCAACAAGCGTCTCATTGTGCTTCGGCGGCAAGAGCTTGGTTCCAGCAGGTAGCTGGACGACGGGCCCCTTCAGCGGCTTATCTTCTAGTAGGAGGGGCTGTGAAGGTGCTGCGAGAACTGGCTGAGCGAAGTAGGATTGGCTATAGCTATGAGGCCTTGGTGGAATGGCAGCAAGGGGTGTAGCATCACTAAGTGGGATAAGAGCTTTGCAATCTAGATCTTCCTCAGGAATGAAGTTGAGGTTGAGACCGTAGGGGATGATCCTCTTGTCATGGTTGTCCATTGGAGCTTTGGAGGGAGAGCTAGCAAGGTTCTAAAAGGAAAAGAGGAATGATCTGATGGAATGAGGATGGCTGACGTCATGGGTTGTTTATATAGGAGGGGTCGGAGGACCAAAATGGCACCTAAACGGTATCTTGTGATAAAAACGCCCAAATAAGCTAGGAATAAACTTTTTCTGGAAGAAGAATGTAGAAGAATCGTGAAGGCAAAAGGCGGCGGTGAAACGGCGCAGGGGGTGGGAAGACCGCCTAGCCCTAGGGGCGGGCGCCCGGCCCACGAGCCCGACTCTGGTCCACTTTTTCGCAGTATTTTCTAAATATTTTTGTTATTTCGAAAAATATGTTGGGCCCCCAAAAACAAAACTAAAAAGGTCAGGCCCAACAATACTTAAGTAATAAAGAAATTAATAACATCTAATTCTTCTAATTCTTTATTGGGCTCTAAAAATAATTTAATGTGTTGACCATTTACCTTGAATAACGTACCTTCGTCATTTTGAAGTGTGACCGCTCCATGTGATGATGCATCTACCACTTTAAATGGTCCTTCCCACTTACTTCGTAGCTTTTCATGTCCGAAGAGCTTTACCCTGGAATTAAAAAGTAATATCTTATCTCCTGGGGCGAACTCCTTCTTCTTGATTCTCTTATCATGCCATCTCTTGACTCTCTCTTTATAAATCCTTGAATTGTGATATGCTTTTTCTCTCCATTCATCTAGTTCTAAAAGTTGCATTTTTCTCCTTACTCTGGCAGCATCAAGGTCCATGTTCCATTTCTTGATAGCCTAGTGAGCTTTGAATTCTAATTCCACTAGTAAGTGACAAGTCTTCCCATACACCAACTGATAAGGAGACATCACAATAGTTGTCTTGTATGCCGTTCGATATGCCCAGAGTGCTTCGGGAAGCTTGTCCTTTCATCCAGTACCCATCTCATTTACTGTCTTCTGTAGAATGTTCTTGATTTGCTTATTAGATGTTTCTGCTTGCCCACTTGTCTAAGGATGATAGAGGGTAGCGACGTTGTGACATATTCCATGCTTAGACAGGTAGTGCTCAAAGCGCTTGTCAATGAAGTGTGATCCTCCGTCACTTATCACTATCCTCGAGACTCCGAATCTTGGAAATATTATCTCTTCAAACATCCTCTTGGAATTTATGTTATCAGCATTCTTGCATGGCAGAGCTTTGATCCACTTGGAGACATAATCCACTGCCATCAGAATGTACTCGCATTTCTTTGATGGTGGGAATGGTCCCATGTAGTCAATTTCCCAGACATCAAAGAGTCCGATCTGAAGGTTGTTGATGAGTGGCATGGCATCTCTTGTATTGATATTGCCATGCCTCTGACATGGTCCACATCTTCGGATGAATTCTCTTATGTCTTCATACATTGTTGGCCAAAAGAATCCGCATTGCCAGATCTTTGCATGTGTGCGGAATGCCCTATAGTGTCCTCCATATGGTGATGAATGACATCTCTCAATAATTTTTATTCCTTCCTCAACAGGTACACATCTCCTGAGTAGGCCATCTGAGCAGACTCGGAAGAGGTACGGTTCATCCCATATGTGAGTACGACTTTCCTAGACGAGTTTCCTTTTGTTTGCTCCTAGTGGTACATATCCTGAAACCATAAAATTAACAATATCTACATACCAGGGGTCAGATCTGTTGATCCCGTAAAGCATGTCATCCTAGAGTGAATCATTGATGGGTAGTTCCTGTAAATTCTCAAACTGCATTCTAGACAAGTGATCGGCAACAGAATTTTCTACTCCTTTTTTATCTTTTATTTCTAAGTCAAATTCTTGGAGTAACAAAATCCATCGTATTAAGCGGGGTTTAGCATCTTTCTTAGTGAGCAAATATTTCAGAGCAGCATGATCAGAATAAATAATTACTTTAGCTCCCATTAAGTAAGATCTAAATTTATCGATAGCAAAAACAACAAAAGGAACTCTTTCTCAGTAGTTGCATAATTAAGCTGAGGTCCTGTTAAAGTTTTGCTAGCATAGGCTATTGCATGAGGCTTTTTATCTTTAGTTTGTCCTAAAACTACCCCCACGGCATAATCACTTGCATCACACATAATTTTAAAAGGTAAAAACCAATCAGGGGGTTGAATGATTGGTGCTAAGATGAGCGCTTTCTTTAAAATTTCAAAAGATCTGAAACATGCATCATCAAATTTAAAAGGAACATTCTTGGCTAGCAAACGAGTAAGAGGTCTAGCAATAAATAAGAAATATTTTATAAATTTACGATAAAAACCAGCATGGCTAAGAAAACTTCTAATTCCTTTCACATTCACAGGTGGAGGTAGCTATTCAATCACTTCAATTTTAGCTCTATCTACCTCTATACCTCTTTTAGACACTAAGTGTCCAAGCACTATTCTCTCTCTAACCATAAAGTGGCATTTCTCCCAATTAAGGACTAAGTGCTTTTCTTCACATCTTTGCAAAACTCTGTCTAAATTTTTAAGACAATCATCAAAAGTTTTTCTATAAACAGAAAAGTCATCCATGAAAACTTCTATAATCTCTTCAACCATTTCAAAAATTATAGACATCATACATCTTTGAAAAGACGCTGGAGCATTACATAACCCAAAAGACATTCTACGATAGGCATATGTTCCATAGGGACATGTAAAAGTAGTTTTGCTTTGATTATCAGGATAGATAGGGATTTGGTGATACCCCGAATATCCATCAAGGAAACAGAAGAAAGAATGATTGGCTAACCGTTCTAACATCTCATCAATAAAAGACAACGGAAAATGATCCTTCCTAGTAGCTTTATTAAGCTTTCTATAATCTATGCACATCCGCCATCCTGTGACGGTACGCTAAGGGATCAACTCATTCTTCTCATTCTTAACAACAATTATGCCTCCCTTTTTAGACACAACTTAGATAGGGCATACCCACTCACTGTGTGGCACAAGATAGATAATCCCGGCATGCAATAGTTTCAAAACTTCCTTTTTAACAACCTCCCTCATCGCATTGTTGAGTCTACGTTGTGGTTCTCTAGAAGGTGGAACAGTGGGATATGTAGGAATGCGATGGGTGCAAAGGGCAGGACTAATTCCTTTAAGATCTTGGAGTGAGTAGCCAAAAGCTGATCGATATTTCTCTAAGACAGCCATTAAGCGAAGAGTTTATTCCTGAGTGAGTTTATCACTTATGATCACAGGAAACTCTAGATCGTCGTTTAGAAAAGCATATCTAAGATTGGTTGGTAAAGGTTTAAGCTCTATAGGAGGTCTAGGTGGCTCTGCAAACTCATCTAAAGGTTCAGGCTTAGAGTAATCAGCCTCTTCTTCTATGAAGAATTGAGCATCATCCTCTAGACCTGAGTCAACTAAGAACTCTAGAGAAGCAGCCTTAAATTCCTCTAGCGGGTCAGTTTCTGGATAAGATTCGGTCCTAGTGCAAAGAGAATGAGATATGGATACTGGGAATTGAAGTTTCTTTCTAAAACAAATGTTTAATTTCCCTGTTTGTCCTTCATAAAGGAGTCTTCTAAAAGGTTGTCCTATCAATAGGTTGAAGTCCCATATGGGGAAGGCATAAAAGCTCAAATGAACCAAAGTTCCTTCTACCTGGATTGGTTGGATATGTAAAATTCCTAAACTGGGGACAATATGTCCTGAAAGACTCTTCATCAATTTGGTAGTTGGGGTTAATGTCATGTGCTTCATTAGATGTTGTGCAAGTGCAGCAGACATGATATTAATACCCACAACTGAATTATAGAGAGCATCTATGTGGTCAGAATCAATTGAGCAACGTATTGGAAGAGAGGGTGAATCCAAATGGATCACATTAGAGGAAAGCTCTAATTCCTCTAACCATTCACTGCTTATGATCGACACTAGCTCTGCTGAAGTGCTTCTATAAGAAATATCCTCAAAAGGATTCAAAGATTCTCTACGGTGATTCTGATTCTGTGGTTTCTTTATAGAATGATGGTTCATCACGTTTCCAAAATCAAAAAAAAGATCGGGTTCGATATCAAGCACAAAATCAAGAAATGGAATTTCTTCTTCTTGCTCAGAGCTTAGAATAGCTAAAATAGATGGTATATCTGGCAAAGAATTTGCTTCAGCTACTTGAGGTTCTTCTTCTAGGAGATTATCTAACTCAGTGGATAAGATTTGATCTAAGATTAATCTTGCTTTTTCTGACAAAACATGCAAGAATGATCCTCCAGAAGTTGTATCAAGCAACTGCTTACTCTTTTTATGAAGACCTTTATAAAAATATTGAAGAAGAATAGGGTCTTGTAAACTAAGATCCGGGCCAGATGCTAAAAGAGTAGTGAAACGATTCCAGGATGAGGCCAAAGATTCACTAGGTTCTTGCTTAAAAGTCAAAACCTTGACTCTAAGGATGACGATTTGGGAGATAGGGTAGAAATCTAGGCAAAAATTAGAACGTAAGGATCCCCAATCTCCTTGTTGCTTACCTACGGCTTTGTCATACCATTGTCTAGCTTTTCCCTTTAAAGAAAAAGGAAATAGCTTCTAATGTAAAGTTTGATCAGACATGCCCTCTATGCAAAGACAGTCACATGTTTGCTCAAAGTCTCGGATATGAAGGTAAGGGTTTTTGTCTACTCCTCCTAAAAAGGACAGGCTTTGGACCATTGCAATCAACCGCAGACTCAGCCTATAGTTAGGGGTTTAGATAGGTTGTGATGACTCCCATGGCACTAGGCTGGTCTCCGTGGGTGCAGAAAATTAAAAGATCGGAATTGAATTTATGTTATCCGTCAGGATAGAAAAGGGCAAGAAGAATAAGGTAAGAAATAAAAAAGGAAAAGATAAAAGTATAGGTACAAGGTAAAGCAAGACTTAAGGTTAACTCAGCTGGCGTCTTTCTCCCTGGCAACGGCGCTAGAAATGCTTGTTGATACTAGATACGCACATGAAGGAATTCAAGAGAAATAATCCGCAAGCGCACGGATATCGGTGAGCACTTCACCCGGGAGATAAGTCCAGAGTATTATATTTCTTTTATCCGTAAGGAGAAAGCGTGCGATGACTAACCTAGTCTTTACTATTACCCTTGGGTCGCATTACAAGGTAGCGAAGATATAAGCGATTAGAGAGAACTACGATGACAGTCTGGTTTCAACCTATGGCGAGCTATGATACTATTGGTCTAAGGGGAAATACCGATGGAAAAGAGACACCACAGAGGATGCTTGACCAGGGTACTTAAATCCTACCAAACCTTCTAACGGGAGGAGGCTCCAAAGGTAACAATGGGATTGTCACTTCCCACGCTACTACTCACTAATCCGGCCAGATAGGGGGTATCTACGAGTATTCCTAGCCCAAGCACCACGCTTACACTACGAATGATTACTCTATTCCCTACGCAAAGCGAATAAAGTAAACTCGTAAACCAAAGAACAATTATAACAACGTACTTACTTAGTATTAGAAGTTGAATTGCCGAAGAATCCTAGAACCAAGCCTTGGGTTAGGAGACTTGACCCCATAGATACAAGCTTAGAGAGCAGACACCGATAGGCCGGGCTTCCTCCAATCTTCTACCTCCACTCTAACTCTCTTAATCTAGAAGAATAACTCTAATCTTACATAGAGACTACAAAGTTAAACTCTCTTGTATGTGCCCTAGAGAAAGATCCATTCAAGGGACCCCTCTCAGGCGAATTCTCTCTGAAAAATATGAATTAGGGTTTCTAAACTCTCTCCTCCAGGGGCCAGGGGCCTTGCTTATATAACCCCCTAGGAAGCACCACAGCCCTCGGATCAAACCGACCTTGATCAACGATTTTTATTCATCCTCAAAGGTGGTGGAGGCAGGATTCGTGAGGTGGAGCCTGATTGGCCACCTGGGTGGGGTGGTCGCCCCTGGGGCTGAAAGTCCTATGTTTGGTGTTGGTAATTAGTGACAATGCCTAAGTACTAATCCTATGCCTAAGTTGTATGTAGCATATGAGGATTAGTACATTCCAAGGTTGGTGGCAAGATGGACATGGTGATCATGATGGTCACACTTGGATTTGGACGCAACCCTACGTGATCAAGGCAAAGGTATATGCTTAAGGGTTGTGTTTTAGTAACCAAGACACCTAGTGGGTGTGGTTACATTATAGGATAGATAGCCGTACTATAAAGAGGGGAATGACGCGGCTATTGAACTCCTAAGTGCCTCTAGGTGTGCATTTCATAATCATATGCGTTTGGATAGAACTAATAACGCCTCAAAAAATGATTGTAAAAATGCTAACACACTCACACTTAACGAGATCACTTGGTGGTGTTAGCACGTTTGCGAAGGCGGTGGAGTTTGAGCGGTAGAGAGGGTTTGGGGTCCTCTCCCTCCCGCCGAGCTTGCGAGGCGGCATTCAGGCGTTTTCGAGGAGTTGAAACGACTATTTTCCACTACACCGGAAGTCAGAAAAGAAACGAAGGCGAACGGAGGTCACAGAAGTGACCGGACGCTGGACCGGACGCGGTCTCTGTTTGACCAGACACGTCTGGTCAGCGTTCAGCGTCTGCGCGTGTTTTAGTTTGATGATCGAACGCGCAGCGCGTCCAGTCACAGTTGACCGGACGCGTCCGGTCGATCAGGGAGCTTACTGGACTCTAACCGGATGCTGGCACTGTGGCGTTCGGTCAGTTCTACAGCGCGTCCGGTCGCTGTTTCGTTGTGCGCTACTCAGGCTTGACCAGCGCGTCCGGTCAGTTACGGGACCAGCGCATCCGGTCGATCCCAGCGCGTCCGGTCCACGTAACGAGCTCGTCCGGTCGGTGCTTCGCGGCATAGCCGTTGTGCGATCGGCACGTCCGGTCAGTTTGACCAGCGCGTCCGGTCAGCGCGACTTCGGCTGTTTCAAGTGCCTAACGGCTATATTCGAAGGGGTACGTCTATAAATACTCATTGGCCGGCTCAAGACTCTATCTCTTGCACATTTGACATACTTGTGAGCACTTTGAGCTAAGCAACTCCCCTCCCACTCATCTCTCTTGCTTCTTTGCATATTCAAAGTGAGATTGAGTGATCCAAGTGCATTTGCATTGTGAGATTGTATCTAGTTGGCACTTGGTGGTTGATTTGCTGCGGGATTCTTATTTCTCTTGGTGGTTGCCGCCACCTAGATGGCTTGGAGCAGCTTGAAGGCGTTGGCAAGAGTTGATGATTGTTCTTGGCCACCTCCGGTGATTGTGAGGGGTTTGTGCCTACCTCGGCGAAGCGCCAAAAGCAATGTTAGTAAATTGCTCGTGTCATTGCAACCTTTTGCCATTTGGTAGGTTCTTGTGGTGCCTTTTGAGAGGCTCGGTGTGAGACCGATTAGCCACCGAACCACGTGATGAAGAGGGACACAACGGGGACTAGCGTGCCGGCAAGCACGTGAACCTCGAGATAAATCTTCGTGTCATCACTTTTATATTGTGATTGATTGATCCCGGTGTTCGGTTGTCTTGGTATTCATTGTTGATCATATTGGTTGGCTCAATACTTCGCCCCTCGGTTAAACTCTCCTAACTCAACTCCGCATTACCTTCTTAGTTATCTTTGCTAGCTAGTTAGCTTTGCTAGAGTAGCTCCTTTGTGTAGCTTGCTAGTTGTAGTTGTAGTTATCTTCTCGGTTTGACTTGTGCGGTTGAGTGCAAATATACTAGAATTATGAATTGGTTAGGTGGCTTGCAAACACCCCGTAGGCTAAGCAAAACTCGCATCTCGCTACTTGTTATATTGATAAACTTGTTTAGCTTGTCTTTGTAGAAAATTTTAAAAGTCTATTCACCCCTCTCTAGCCATCTAGACCTTTCAAGGGCTGGGCACCCGCCCTTGTCACAGTGACAGGTGGGTCCTACCTTCCAGGGTTTGGCTTCCCGAACCTCTTATAGATTATACTTTTTCCATCCGTGACCCTTTTTCTCTCTGTAAAACTGACATGTGGGTCATCTTTGATTATTTTCAGCTGGCACCTTGCAGAAATAGATATTCACCAAAACTCGTGGAATTTTGTCAGTTAAACACCTAGTTTATGGTGATAATTAATTTTGTAGCATTCTTTTATTTAAGTTGACGATTAAAAATGATGGTTAATTACCGTCAACAGCATGGCGCTCTAGTGATGGCAACTGTCTTTCTCTATGATCCAAACGGACAGGCGTTTTATGGGTTCTGCCACATATGACTACGAGGCAGAGATTGTCATTTTTTCTCATATTTAGGCCTTATTTAGTTCACTACCTAAAATTTACACCCTATCATATTGGATGTTTAGACACATGCATGGAGTATTAAATATAGACTGAAAAATAACTAATTACACAGATTGCATCTAATTTGTGAGACGAATCTTTTAAGCCTAATTAGTCTATGATTTGATAATGTGGTGCTATAGTAACATATGTGCTAATGATGGATTAATTAGGCTTAATAAATTCATCTCACAGATTACTGATGGATTCTGTAATTTCTTTTTTATTAGTATTCGAACACTCACCCCATGTGACACCCGATATAATATCCCAAAACTTTGCACTCTGAAACTAAACAAGGCTTTGCGCATAAAGTCCTCGTTGCACTGAATTGCCAAATACGGTTCGTGCCACTACCCTCCACAGTTGGACCGCAGTGACCAATGAGGGAGCATACATAATGAATGGCCAACAACAATTGTGGTAGGACATAAACTAATGCCTAACCTATTTAGATTAGGATTCCTGTATGAGCAGATTATAAATTAGAAAGTATAAACATATTTTGTGTGGGAATGAAGGATTCCTATTTAGATTAGGATTACTGTGTGAGCACGGGTTATATATATGAGTCTAGATAGAAAAAAAACTCTCTGTCATCCGATAGTTAAAGGAAGACGGACCAAACAAATAGATGGACGAAGAAAAAGAGCCTGAAATTTTATCTCTTTATTATTAGAGATAGATATGTCTTTGCATTGGCCCAATCCTTTTTTATTAGGCTTCTTTTGGCCCAGCGCAAACAGCAGCACTTGTACAATCGGGGTCCGATGGGTAATGGGGACGAGGAGCTGGGGAACGTTAACTTCCTCATTTCACCTGACGGGGATGAATTTCGGCCCAGTTGTTATCGTCAGACTAGTACCTAATCACTTCATCTCTACATCTAAAAAGACCTAGATGTTATCGTCAGACTAGTAACTAATTGCTTCACCTCGATCCTAATCGCCCCGACCTACCATCCTCCTCCCCGTGCGGCGCCTAGGAAACCGCACGCCCACGATCCTTCCCCCATCTTCTCCACACGCCGTGTAACGGAACCGCCCAAATTATAAGAACAAAAGTACAAAAATAATTGCTGGAGCAATTAAATTCCCATACTTAAGCTCCTATAACTCCGGTAGTCCAATGAAATAACGAGGGATTTCAAACCAACTAACGTACAAGCCAAGATCGTAGTGGTTCAACATAACAAGTCACATGTTACATCCATTATTACAAGTAATTCAACATAGATCGGAGTTCCATAGAGTTATTACAACTCAAGTTCAAAAGTAGCAGAAGCAAAGTAGTTTGAAACTAACATCCTCTTATTTCCAGTACATGCCAGTACCAAGGTCAACCTCCAACAAAAGCATTAGAGACAAGATAACTCAGAAGAATCATGCTCATGATCACACTCAGCCACTACGGTAGGAGCCATCCAATTCTTGCAGTAGTCATGATACATCACAACCTGCAACAAGTGGGAATAAACCCTGAGTACAAGAAGGTACTCAGCTAGACTTACCCGTCATAAACCAGAAATAATATGACACCAAGGAGTATGCAATGCCTTCTTTTAATGGGCTAGCTTGATTCATTTGCGAAAAGCATGAGTTATCATGAATAAACCATTTTAAGCACTCTTGCATCATCTTTGTTATAACATGTTAATCTAGGTAAGCACCTAAGCTAAAGCAATCACTTGATTAACCATTAACATTAAAGTTACCATCTCAGGTTTAGCATTTTCCAACAGAATCCATATAACCATCCGTGTTCCATCATCATTACTACGATGTCGTAGCTCGAGTCAAGTGCTCACTATCCAAGAGCGATGGCGATTCGAATCGATTCCTAACCAGCTGATGATTTATTCCTCACACAAACCATACTCACCGATCAAGTGAGCTATAGATCACCAATGACACCATTCAGGTAAACGTCACGGGATAACAATCATGGACCGCACTACCCAAGGACCACCCGACAGCCAGGATGCACCTTGGGCTCACTCTTCATGTCCCCGTCTTATCCCCTTCAGCACCAGTTTGTCAGCCCAAGTTTATCCCTACCTGAATAATGTCACTAGCTTCGCGGTCGAAAGGTACTTTATTCGGCCAGCTAAATGTGAAATATGCGTTCAACATGACAAGAGGGACGAGCAACGATCGGTCCTTAACTAACATATACGGAGTCACTATAGTCCAAAACCCTATAAGACTTCGTCCGGTCTCCATTTATCCATCAACACTTGGTTATTTTCCATGATAACAATTGTAGCCAACCATAACCAGTATCCACCTATATCTCGCAGGTGATAGGACATCACCTGACTTCTACCGATCTAAGCATGGCTAAGCAATACCTTCGATCCTGAACCAAAAATAGGATTCCAGCCATATTTACGGGATAAGGAAAAGGTATATATGCAGCAAGTGTTTACAATCAACTCCTACAACTTAATGCAACAATACATATATATATATATATATATATATATATATATATATATATATATATATATATATATATATATATATATATATATAATGTATATATACTCAATTGCTTTTATAAAGTAGGAGGCTTAGAATGCTCCGGGGCTTGCCTGGGATCGAACACTTAGGTTAGTGTTTGACGGATGACACTCGTAGTCCTTCCATCTTTGGGATAGGTCCACCAAACACCGTCTTCAGGTTTGGCTTCACATCTCGCCCTTCACGAGGTGCATCTAGCGAACCTAAATGAGATGCAAGATGCATGTGTATGAATATGATGAATGGTAACACAAGATGTATCACATAAGCATTCAAGTAAACACAAGATTATGCAAGACATAGACACCAATAGCTATTTAACTAACATCACACAACCAATTATAGAGGGCAAGCACATCAAGCATAACACAAGTTTAACAAGATCATAAGTATCTTAACTTGACCATCATCAAGGGCATAAGTCACACTTAGCAACACATGGAGTAAACAACCATAACTAGCATCTGACAATTTCTGGACTGCAAACAATAGCTGCATGTTTAGATCATAACGGGAGTTATACAAATCCAATAGCCATACAACAAGACATTTTGGAAAGCTTATGAAATTATCTACAATTCATCTTTAATCATCTTAGTATGATTCTCAAGTTAACCAAGTCAAATATACATATTTACAAAAACTGGTCCAGTGATTCCAGAGAACAACCATTTCTGGAATCCAACTTGGAACAGGCATTACTCACAAACTGTAAGGCCAAATACCACCAAAATTTAACATAAGCTAAATTAATAAGTTATCTACAACTTTACTATAAGCATGCTTCCCAGCAAACATCATTTTCATGGTGCAATTACCAAAGTCCCAGAAATTATCTAGGAAAGCGTCAATTGTAAGAATAAATATTAACTTATGTTGCAAACATATAATTAGAAAAAACCAACTTTACCAACACATCACGCATATTAAAATAACACCAGAAATCATGGTGTCACCATCTAAATGAATTCTTTAGAGGCATTTCTTAATTTATTTAGATGCCTAGGTGATTTAATGAACATATACCAAAAGTGCACCATAAATTCTAAAAATTATAGTAGCTAGCATATCATCACAATAGTCCACTATACAAATTTCAAGCCATTTGTGCATGCATATCAACCTCTATGAAAAAGATAAATTGCTATTGCAAGAAATCATGTGAGAGCAAGATACACTAATAACTCACTCATACAGCAACCAAAATTCATGAATTTTTTACCACACATCAAATATCACATGAGACGCATGTTGCAAAAATTTTACTTCATTTGGAGCCCTACATTTGCAGTTATGAAAATGACAAATACAACTAGCATTAAAAACCTAGCTGCATAAATCTATTTTTACAGCTAAAACTTTAAACTAAAACATGCCATATTATAGATCTAATGCATAGATAATTTCACAAGGATTCCAAAAAGTCATCATTTGCTATTTTTGGATTTTTTCTACGATTTACTATGAATTTCCAAAGTTTCTGCAAAATCAACACAAACAGGTCCCTGGAGCACTATTCCTCTGAGTCTATGACAGTGCAGATAGGCCCTTCACTTTTGTCGAATTGCTGCACGTGGCCCTTGACGAAGACTTGAACAGGGAGCTCGTTGTAGCTTTCCGATGCCGGCCATTGGAGGCTCGCTAGTGGCGGCTGAGGGGCGGGGAGACTCAGGAGACCCGCCCGCACCCGTGGGGCCGCTCGCCTCGACCATAGGCGGCCCATGACGCCCTGGCCACGCGTGTGCATCGGCAACGATGGCGGCGGCCAGTGCTCCGGTGAGCACAGTGGTGGGTTGGGGCGGCGAGCATGAGCACGGCGTGCAGGAGGTGAAGGCGAAGCTGGTGATGGTGGTGGCACGGCACAAGAGGTTGTAGAGGCAAGGGAACACAGCAGCGACTCTAAGCTCGCTGTCGGTGGCCATGGCGAGCGCTCGCTCTGGTGCGGACGGAGCGAGAGGAAGAGAGCGGAGTGGGGAGAGGAGTGCGGGCGCTCTGGTGCTCCCCATTAGCACAGGCAGGAGTAGGCGACAATGGCAGAGGAGGAGCGTGTGTCCAGCCATGATGGGGCACGTTCTGGTGCATGGCTTCCACGTGACCATTTCGATGAACATGTGGCGAGCGTCAGTGGGGCTGAGGTGGGCACCGATTTTAGGCCTCCTACAGGCCGAATTGGACCTCGGACCAAAAACGAAGTTTGAAGCCCACGTGATACCCTCTAACTTTCATTAAGAATGTTCATCCATTAGGGCAACAGATTAGCAGCTAATTACCTTCCAAAACAGTAGTGTTAATGACTTAATAATCTTCACTTTGGGCTCCAATTCCCTATCCAAAACTTGGTCAAACGGAATGCAACTTTTTCCTGTGCCTTCTCCATGGAGTTATGTCCAACTTCTATTTTTGGATCAAGTCAAGTTGCATAATGAAATCCCGAGAACGTGGCATGCCAATCATCAACGATATAGAGATCATAGACTTAGAATAATTTGAAGTACTGAAAACAGCAGCAGATTCAATCTTTGAGCCTCAGTTTGACTTGCTTCCAAGCTGATTCATGGTATGCTCCAAAAACAAAGTTTATTGTACTCAAAACAAACAACAACTTTTATTAAAGGATCTTCTACTAGTTTTGCTTGGTTAGGAAGATACAAAGCTCCAAAATAGGGTACCTGAGTTAAAACGTCAGTTAGGACTTAGCCAAAATCTTGGGCTCCAAAATAGTATTGCATTGAATCTTGTAAGCTCTATTTGACTAGGTTAGAGACCAAACTAGATCTTGACCATTAAACAAAGTTTCTTCTCCATAATATGAACTACAACTTTTATTTAAGGTCCAACTTCAAAACTAGTATAGAACCTACTATTATACTTTGACCAAAGTAGGATCACGATAAAGCTTAAATTATCCTTTTTGATCCATTGGAGCATTTTTTTGGCATTTGCTCAATATGAACCTTTCACGACTTTTATTGTAGAGTTCATCTAGAGTCATTTGGGTAAGATTACAAGGTTTGGTTGATGATCTACCTTTTTATTCACTTAATAATGCAATTCAAGCACTTATTAAAGTCATTCCAACATGGATATAACTTATCATTTCATGTGACTTTTTGATTCCAAACTTCATAAAACTTTTTGGGTGACTAATATAGATGAGAATTGATGCGAGACACATGAAGATATTATAATAAAACCACCCAAGCATATATCTTAAAAAATGCCTATATGTAAAGCAAAGGTGTAATATCTAAGTTTAGGTTGGGGCTCATTTCCATAGGTTTGACCTTGACATCTTCATCACCACTTAATCTATCATGATGAGCTCAACCCCACTGCTTAACTGGTGACAAACACCTAGGGTGTTACACGCCGTTCGCACAGCCGCACCCTGCCCCTCCCCCGCCGCCTCCGCTACTCTGCACTATCGCACCTCGGGCCCGTTCTGCCAAGGCAGCACGGTCGCAGCTCCTCGACACGGCAGCGGCACTCGGCTTTGTTGCGCTGGCGAGCGCTCCTCCGTCGCCAATGCCGCCCGCCTACCTCCGCAGTCCACGCCCAGTGCCGAGCTGAGAAGGACCTTGCCCGCTCACGTCCTCCGTGCGGCCATCGCCGCCGAGGTTGAGGTATCCGGGGTGCTCGCCGAGGCCTTGGCCATCGCGGCCGCATCCGCGTCCGCGAGGCTGTCTCGTCTGCCACCGCCGCGTCTGCTTCCTCCAAGAAACCGGCAGCGACAGCGACGCTCATGTCTTTGGTGACCCGAAACAGCAAGGCGGATGCCAACGACGAGGACAGGGAGTTAAAAAAAGGTTACGAGTACTTAATAATATAGTCAACTTGCTTATATAAATTAAAAAATAAAACTAAAACAGCCTAACTGCTTACATAAAAAAGTGTAAATATAAACATATGAACCACAGGAAAGTGTTTGATTTTAGCTATTCATAAAAGTTTTCTAGGTACTCAATCTGTTTCAAATTATAAGATGTTTTGGTTTTTCTCGATTTATTACTTTTGTTAGACATTTAGATATACACTATGTCTAGATACATATTGAAAGCAATGTATCTAGAAAAGTTAAAACCTCTTATAATTTTAGACTGAGGTACTTTTATCATTTTTTTTCTTTTGTACTGGATACAATATATTATGAGTTACCAGTTGTTTTAACTATATTTGGAGCTGTTTTAACCCTGTAATAAACTACTCTTCGGGTTTAGGGTTTAGGGTTAAAACAGCTAAACCCTAAGAGTACTATTTTTGGGATGCCATCTTTTACCGCTATTTTGTCCACGTGGGAAACAAAGTGAGAAGGGAAAAACATATTCTGAGCTACTAACCTACTACTCGTCGGGGATCGGGGATCGGGGCCTGTTGTTGGACTTCCTCGGACGATGATGACGACATACGCGTGACTCCAACTGTAGGAACTACAAAGAAAGAAAGGAGGCAGTAGGGAGGCGCAAGAAGCTCCGGCAAGCGAGACAAATGTATGAGATTCTAGATCTAGGGTTCTAAACCGAAGAGTGAGTGAGGTCGTATTTAACTTTTTTTTATAAGAGGTCGTATTCAACCTGGAGAGAAAGATAAAGAAGAGGGAGCTAGTAACCTCGAGTCCCAAATGCTAGGGGCGTGAGAGAGGCTCCGCGCGTGTGAGTGCGTGACCCTTATGGTGAGGAGAAATGGCCGCATGTGCTTCAGACGTCCGTGCACTTTTCCGACAAGACGGCACACCATTGATACTCGGTAGCACCGACGGGATGGCACACGGGGCCGTCCGTGCACTTTTCTGACAAGACGACACACCATCGGTACTCGGTAGCACCGACGAGATGGCACGCAGGGCCGTCCGTGCACTTTTCCAACACAGATGACCAAAGATGGCAACGGGTACGTACCCGACGGGTAGTGCTCACCCGTACCCGTACCCGCACCCGCAAAATTTTACCCGTCGGGTTACCCGTACCCGCATGCGGGTAAAAAAATAGTTCCATACCCGTACCCGCCGGGTAATTCTCACCCGACGGGTAACCCGTACCCGATAACAGACCCGAAAATTATCTAAAAATATCAAATAGTCACATGCAAAAATAAATAATTCTAAGCTTCCAACAAGTTACAAACATGCTAACAAATATTATTAGCATCATTACAACAAAGACAATCTATTAGAAATATAGTGGATGTCTCAATGGGCCAAATTCATGATTTATATGCGCTAAAATAACTGAGGTTGGCTAGTTATTTTTGCGGGTATGTCTTACCCGCGGGTATGCGGGTATGGGTAGTATACACCCGCACCCGTACCCGCATACCCGATGGGTATAGGATTTTGCCCAATAACATACCCACGGGTAGAAAATTCATTCCATACCCGCCTCTTTATCGGGTAATACCCGTCGGGTACTCGGGTTTCGGGTACCCGTTGCCATCTCTACAGATGACACATCGATCGGTGCTCGGTAGCATCGGATGCCCGCGCATGCACGTACGGCGAGCGTGAGACACCACCTGGCACTGTTCCAACACGACAGGGAGGACGGAGGACAATTCCGGACATGAGGCAGAAAATGAATCGAGTGCCTAGATTGCTTAGCAGCTCCTTCGGTGTGTGCCGAACTATTCCTGCCCTTCACACCATCAGCCATTGCGGGTATGGCCAGTCAAAGGCAGGACCCAGAAGTCAGTTTGAACAACACGTTCTAGAAAACGTTGTCGCAACGACGTGCTACGAGCTGCCAGCCCAGAGCTCACGCGGCGTTGCTGCCTCTCCGCTTCACGCTGACGCTGTAGGTATCTACCTCTTTTCACTGTCCACGGGGCCAAAGATAAGTGGGGACCACCTACCATAGCTGGTACACAGCACTTTGCGGCACAAGGATGATGGTCCCCGGTGTTCTGCCTGGCGCACGCTCAAGAGACCAGAGTATCTCTGGTCGCTGCTTCCGTCGACTCATTGCCTGTGGGGTTCAACATCAACGGGCCCGTGGATCAGTGACCTATCCGCGTATCACGTTCCTGGGCACGAAATCGCAGCACGCTGGTTCTTGAAATTGCAACATGCTGCGTCGTCGCTCGTGTCTCTCAGGCACAGACTCGCTGTAGCCCCAGCCACGCGTCAGCGCACGCCAAGCCATCAGCGAAGCCAGAGCGAAGAGGAATTGGGAGTACTCCAGTCTTTAAGGAACCTTCGCGAGTGTTCGACGAAGCTTGAAGAGCGAAGATAGGAACGGAGAAATGAAGTCGAAGGAGAAAACCCAAAGGCGATTAGCCAACTTCGGGACAGAGTGAAACTGAGGACGAAAGGACGAAGGCGAGCGGCCCACTTCGTGATGACGCACGAAGACCCATCCCAAAGACTCGTCACGCGAAGCCAGGTAGTCGAATTAGAAATGTACTAATGGCTATGTAATGACCGAATTGTCCTAGGATGTAAAGAAGTCTCTATTTAATTATAGCAATTGTCCTAGGGGTTTGATGGATATTGTGATAGGAAGAACGAAGGCACCATGCTCTATAAATACCTCCTGAGATGTACTTTTTCTGAAAATTTTATTCAATACAGATGCTTGAGTGTGAATCACCCAACAGTTTGCCATTTACCATTTGAGGTGACGTGGGTGTCATATATTGCTTTTTGAGAGCTTGTTTACGTAGAAACATGTGTTTTCTAATGGGCTTTAATATTTAAGCTCGTGAGTAGAGATGAAAGGTGTAATATCAATTAGTACCATATTGCTAGTTGATGTGGAGGTAGGAGGTTCGCCTCCCTATATATATGTATCAATTCTCCTAAGATAAGACATGCCAAAAACTATTATTGGAAGTTTCAGTTGGAAAATCTTAAGGTAGTCAATTAGTTTTTTTTCTATTCTCGCCATTGCGCTGCCGCCATAGTCTCTTCATTCTGGCCGTCTGCGTGCACCGACGATCTGGAGAGTAGGTATATGGAACTCTCGTCCTTGTAATCCTGAATCGGAAGAGGACAAATAAGGCTTTTGGGAAAAGCTCTACTCCGAGATCTTCTTCCGCCGCTCATCAACGACTTCGTGCCATCACCACTAGCAGTGTCACCGTCTGCATCTCCATCACTGGTGACATCATCTCCTGCTACAGTCGAAAGGTATACATCTCGTGATCCAATGTTTCTCTTCATGCTATTTAATCTAATGGCTAGTGTACGAGCTATGCTTACACTAGGTCTTTTGTTTATGCTATTAAATCATGCTAGTATACAAGCTATACTTATTCTAGTACCTATATTTGTATTTTGGTTTTAATCTAGAAACTATCTAATATTTTAATAGTTTTAATCAGCCAAAGATTGTATCTGTAACAATAGATGCTGAATGCAAAACTCTTACAGCAGTCAAGTTAAGCAGTTAAGCAGCGAGTTGCCCATACCTCACCCGTGATATTGGCCCCGTTCGGCTGGAATTATAAGCCGACTGAAAAACACTGTTGGCTGATTTTTTATGAGAGAAAAATACTGTTTTGGCTGAAAAAACAAGCCAAATAAGACGGATTATAAGCCAGATGAACTGTGCCATTATTGTCCGTCAGCCCAATGATTCAGGCTGTGGATTGTGGTTGCGCGGGATGAGCATGCAAATCTAGCAGCGGGAAGTATCGTACTCTAATTTAAATTATGTATCATTTTATCTTTGTTCTAAGTTAAACTTAACTGTTTTATACCAATTTTCCAAAAAATATTAGCATTTACAATACTAAATAAATACACTATAAAAACATATTTTATGGTTGATATTAACTATAATTTAATATGGTAGATGTTGATATGGGTGGTCGGTCGACCTACCCGTTGACTGCAAGGCTCTATGATGATTTCGTAAATCGGATATTGTTGTCCGTCGGCCCAACAATTCAGGCTGTGGACTGTGCTTGCGTGGGCAGAGCATGCAAATCTAGCATGGGAAGTATCATACTCCAATTTAAAATATGTATCATTTTATCTTTGTTCTAAGTTACATTTCACTGTTTTATACCAATTTTCTAAAAAAAAATATTAGCGTTTACAATACTATACTAAATAAATATGCTATAAAAATGTATTTTATGGTGGATATTAACTATAATTTAATATGGTAGATGTTGATATGGGTGGTCGGTCGACCTACCTGTCGACAGCAAGTCTCTATGATGATTTCGTAAATCGGATATTGTTGTCCGCCGGCCCAACGATTCAAGCTGTGGACTGTGGTTGTGTGGGCAGAGCATGCAAATCTAGCACGGGAAGTATCATACTCCAATTTAAATTATGTATCATTTTATCTTTGTTCTAAGTTAAATTTCACTGTTTTATACCAATTTTTCAAAAAATATTAGCATTTACAATACTAAATAAATACGCTATAAAAATGTATTTTATGGTGGATATTAACTATAATTTAATATGGTAGATGTTGATATGGGTGGTCAGTCGACATACCCATTGACAACAAGGCTCTACGATGATTTCGTAAATCTTGAGATCTATCAGTCTAGTCTTTCAGATGTGCTTATAGGGATGATTTTTATTATCTAGTGTCTTTCGGATGTGCTTATATGGGTGATTTTATTATATAGTTGTGTTTTATATGATTATCTAGAAGATTATATATGATAAAGGCTTTTGTTATATTCTTTTTCTAAACATATAAAAAAATAAATTATATAATAGTAAAAAGTTTTGGTGTGATATGTTAGGGGGAGGGCATGGCCCCTGCCAGCTACCCTGGCTCCATCACTGATAACAAAAAGTACCATGTCAAAGAGTTGTTTCTTAGGTATTTCCGTCCAAATGATAATGTTGCCCAGGACAACTCTATCATTTGAACGAGGTTTAGACCGAAATATCTAATATGGAGTGACATTTGTCTCATAATAGACCCAAAACATATATGTGTTCCAAAACATTAGTTTCGGTGTCTAAGCTACTCCCTTCGTCCTGAAATACAAGGAAGGAAGCGATTTCAGGAAAATAATGAGCCTAGCCAAATACCGCATTACCCCTCGCTAATTAGGGAGGAGTGAGTACGTAGTTCATTATTGCTTAACTAATTTAAAAGGAACCTTTATATGTTATATCCTGTCGTTAATTAGAGAGGAAAGGTATGATGTACTTAGAGAGAAATGGGTGTTCGGTTAATAAAGACACTTATATTTTAATACAAATTTTGAACCCTCAATTTCTTATGGCCTTGTTCGGCTGGCTGGCTCCCAGCCAGCCAGCAGTGCTTTTCTCTCACACCAGTTCAGCACCAGCCACCAGCCACCAGCCAGCCAGCAGTATTTTTCTCTCACAATAAATCAGCCTCAGCCACCAGCCACCAGCCAGCCGAACGAGGCCTATATTTCAAGATGGAGGGTGTATATATTATTATTATCTAAATGATACTCCATCCGTTCTAAATTATAAGATATTTTATCTTTTCTAGTTATCAGTGTATATCTTATAGTATATATCTAAAGCTATATTAAGAAAATTCAATAGGTTTTATAATTTAGAATGGATAGAATAATGTTTTCTTCTCTTTCTAAATTTCATGCCACGTGAGCACAATGTGTTACATGGCACTGAGGCTAGCCCAACCATGGAATCATTGAGGTCAGCCGGGGTTACTGTTGAAGTCAGTCAAGGCCGTGGGGCTAGGACCTCCATTGTTTGTGCGCTCCCTCGATTCACCAGCCGGTTTGATTCCCCCTGTTCTGTTATGGTCAAACAACGCGGCGGCCCCGGATTATTTCCGCCTTTTCGTTGATGGCAATTGCATGCGAACGCACCGAACCTTACATGCGTGCAACTTGTTCCGGCGGGCGGCAGCGGATCCTTGTTTGTGACCGGATCCTGGACCTTATCTTGGCAGCTCCTCCGTCCTGCCCTCCAGCGACCAGCCGCCAGTGCTCGAAGATATTTTTTCTCTGTAGACCACGGATGACCACACGAATCGCAGATATATATATCAGTACAGGAGTACAGGACACGCTCCAATCAGCCAAATCAGGCTCGGGGAATGCTGAACCCTGAAAACCTACCCTAACGATCAGTGATTGTTCTGAAGTTTGATAAAATCTCCATCCCATCAGGCAAAACCTACCCTGACGATCAGTGATTGTTCTGAAGTATGATAAAATCTCCATCCCATCAGGCAACGGGGTTGCAAACTAGCAGCAGTTATCCTCTCTGCCAAACAGAGCCGAACTGAACAACAACGGCAACAAACAATGGTATGTACATCCAACAAAACGGTGTGAAAGTGAAACAAAAGCGGCGGGAGCGGCAGAGAAACTCGCTACAAAATTGCTGGCCATGTAAGCACAGCCGTACTAGACGGACGAACAACATCAGCGCAAAATATTTACACAGCCACAGCACAGAAACACAGGGCGGGCCTCTACAGCAGCGTCTAGTGATCAGACTCTAGCCATCTCCTCAGCTTGCAGAGTGCCTCCGGCGACAAGCTCTTGCAGCACCTGATCCTTCCAGCCTGCGCCGGCGCCGGCGCCTGCTCTGAAGAAGGTGCAGCTGCTGAGGCCCCCGCGAGGTCAGGGACGAAGCACACGATGATCACAGTGAGGTTGTCAAAGGTCTTGAGCCCCTTCGCCTCCATGGCAAGCTCCCGAGCACACCGCTCGGGGTCGTCGTGCCTCCGGAGCCCCTTGCGGACCATGCTCACCGCGTGCTGGCTGCTCATCACATCCCATATCCCGTCGCAGCCGATGATGAGGAACTCGTCATCTTCCGTCAGGGTGGTCCAGTGGATCTCTGGCTCTGCGATGAGAGGCGATGGCAAACCTTGGGGCAGTTTCATGTCCCAGTCCCCTAAAGCCCGGGTCACAGAGAGTACACCATTGAGGTAGCCATCCTCGATGTATCCACCACACTCGATAACCCTTTGACGCTCCGCATCGTATGTCGGCCTGTGATCTTTTGACATCTCCACCGCTATTCCTTTCCTACACAAAACTGCGCGGCAATCCCCAGCATTTGCTACCAACAATTGCCTGCAAGATAGGAACCAAAGATTAGAATGGTTTACCACATCACAGCACGGAAACAACCATTAAGATATGTAGAGGCTTGGATTCCATTTTCAAATTACCTCCCAAGGACCAATGCTGTCAGCGCTGTGGTGCCAGAAGAACGGTTGATGACTGAATCATCAGCAAGAGCAAGGTCAGCCCGCAAGAAAGCTTTGCGGACAGACTCCTCAACAGATTCAGCAAATATTTCATCTTCTTGCGATGCTTGAGGGAAGTCAGCATCTTCAAAGAACAACCTCATTGCATGCGTTTTCATGTAGGCTGCTGCATCTGAACCCCCATGACCATCAAACACCTAAGTGGCAAAAGAGCAATCAATTCAATTGGGTTCAGAAATGTAGGCTGTGAATTTATGGTTATAATTAGCCTAACATCATTCACAGTACATACCCCATAGAAGGCGCTAGGCGCAGAGACCATCAACAGTGAGCCAAGATGACCAGAAAGATCATCAATTCTAATATGTTCGTCTTCCATGAACCGCCTAGGTCCAATATCAGCAAAGCTACCAGATCGAATGCTAGGGACAAATTGCAGTTGTTCTGCAGATACACTACTCCCAGCATTAGAAGCTCTCTTGAACTCCTGCATCAAGCACAAAACTGTTAGCTATGCTGGCTTCTTTGTAGTCACATATAATGCGATATAAACCTAGAATTTGCTTTTCTGATATGTTTAATTAACACAAAACACATCATGAAGTTTTGTTCTGGTTCTAATTAAGAGAACCCAACTATGACATATTGATTTTTTTTAAGGTAATGACGTATTGAATTGACCAAACAACTATTCTTTGTTGTTCTGCAGGATAACAATCAATTGATTAAGTAGCACAACCAATTACAAAGACCAAGCCAGCAATACGTCACAAGATGGCAGAATCTCAGATAACTTCAGCAACGAATTTAGGAGGCGGCTACACATTTCAAATATACAACTTATCAATATATATATACTAAACAAATCGATATGAACAAACAGAAACAGCAACCAAAAAATAAAAAAAAGGAAAGAAAGCCCTGCTCCTTAGAAATTTAAGCAATTAATTCCTGCAATTCACCATATTATCGTACTCAAGAAAACATAATCCGCAAATACTACACGAAATATAATTTCCTTCAGTGATCCAAGTAAAATTTGACCAAACCACAACATTAATTAATGAACAGAAGAAAAAACCGAAACTTTTGCTCAGCTGAAATCGAAAACTCACCAGATCGGGCACCTCTACGGCAACCTCCACCACGGCCTTCGGCGACGTCGCTGGCTGCACCTGCCCAGGCGCCACGGCGACCACCTCCTCCATGACATCGACGCTCTTAACGACGCACCGGTGGAACGGCGGCTCCAGCAGCGGCACGACCTGATGCATGACCTCAGCCCCGGCTCCCATCTCCGCCTCTAATCCACTCAACAAACCGATTTTTTCCCCAAACAAGAAATCCTCCCAAAAATCCCTCGCTTTTTTTCCGCACCCTCGGACCACAAGAACTCCCGATCCGATTCCGACTCTCTTCTTGGCCTCAAAAATTCCTCCACCCCCAAACAGCTCGATCCGAATACCGGTCGACTAATCCCGACGTGAAGCGCGCAAATCTCCTAAAGGAGCGGCCTTTCGACAATCCGAGAGAAGGACGACCCGAAAGAAACTCTCAACTCTCTTTTCTTGTTTTTGTTCTTACAGGAGACGCAACACGGAGAACTGACCAGACCCGATCCGAACAGGAAAGAAATGGCGGAGAAGCAGAGAGGTTTTTGCTATTTATCCGCGCGTGAGGTAAGACGCGAGAGGACGGCGGCTGCCGGTGGGCGAGTAGGCGACGCGGGTCTGCGACCGCCAGGTGGCCGTTGCGGGGCCGGAGCCTGGGTACCGTGCCGTCCGTGCGCGGGCAGGAGTGCTGGGCTACCGCCACGCGTGCGCGGTGGGAGGGCTGGTCGCCGACCTCGTTTTGGGTAGGGCAGAATAAGGCGGTGTTGAGATCCCTCAAACTTCCAAAAATTTTACAAGATTCCCTATCACATCGAATCTTTAGACGCATACATGAAGTATTAAATGTAGGTAAAAAAATAACTAATTACACAGTTTGTCTGTAAATATCGAGACGAATCTTTTGAGCCTAGTTTGTCCATGATTAGATAAATTTTACCAAATAACAACGAAAAGTGCTACAAGAACTTTATCCTAACTTTTACACCATCTAAACACTACCTAATCGATGATGCTTCAGGTTGCACACCTTTGGCGTGTGGGAAACGGAGACGAGAGCGCCCGTTTTGGTATCTGAATTTTACACGGATATATATTTGCGATACAAGTGGACATTGTTTTTGATATAGTAGTTATACAGTGTATCGCAATTCAGATACCAATTATATATCGCTATGTGTCAAAAACCTAAATTTAGTTCTCTTGTCACTAGTAATCCACGTTTTAGGTTTCAAAGCGAACCAATTTAACCTACATTCAAATTAGACAACAAGCAATACTTTTGCTGTGTTGTTATAAAAAAACGGAAGAGTTAGCGTACGGACGTCCATCCGCTGGAGGCGTCCGTTTTCTGTTCGAACGCATCGTGCCTGCCGCGCTCACATGACATGCCGTAATAACTGGAGCGTTCCCCGTCTCACCCCGTCTGCGGATGCGTGCCGTGGAGGCATTTGCCCCTCTCAGGCGTATGAAAGGTGACTCACGGCAGCGCCCCAGTAACAGTAGCAGGGCAGTTACGGCAAGCCGCTGTCCCCCGGCCACTGGAGCCATTGCAATATGTGCTCCTCCTCCAAATCTACTTTTGAAATATTGAATTGAAACACTTGCAACATATGACTAAAAACAGATGAAATACTTGAAACATACATGTATAGTCATAGCAACATATGCAACATCTAGACGAAAAACACTTGCAACATACGTATAAAAACACCTAAAACACTTGAAACCATGTTATGCAACATCCAGATAAAACACTTGAAACATATGTCTGAAAACACAACTGAACTACATGAAACGTAAGCTTGCAACATGCGTTCGAACGCATCGTGCCTGCCGCGCTCACATGACATGCTGTAATAGACGGGAGCGTTCCCCGTCTCACCCCATCTGCGGATGCGTGCCGTGGAGGCGTCTGCCCCTCTCAGGCGTATGAAAGGTGACCCACGGCAGCGCCCCAGCAGCAGTAGCAGGGCAGTTGCGGCAAGCCGCTGTCCCCCGGCCACCGAAGCCATTACAATATGTGCTCCCCCAAATCTACTTTTGAAATATTGAGTTGAAACACTTGCAACATATGACTAAAAACAGATGAAATACTTAAAACATGCATGTATAGTCATAGCAACATATGCAACATCTAGACGAAAAACACTTGCAACATACGTATAAAAACACCTAAAACACTTGAAACCATGTTATGCAACATCCAGATATACTTCTACAACATCTAGATAAAACACTTGAAACATATGTCTAAAAACACAACTAAAACACATGAAACATAAGCTTGCAACATGCGTATATTATCATTGCAACATATGCAACATCCCAGGATCTACTTTTGCAACATCTAGATGAAACACTTGAAACATGAGTCTTAAATACCTGAAACACTTGAAACATAGCGTCGCCGGCCTATCTGGTGGGGAACTGCGGCAAGCTCGCTGTCCTCCTCCCCCAACCTCCGCCGCCCCTAAAGCCACTCCTCATTCTCCTCCTCCTCCTCCTCGCTCACGTACGAAGGCGAGTACCGCGCGATCACCATGAGCCTCACTGGCGGCGCCCTCCCGGGAACCACACCAACGAGGAGGGCCCCGGGCATAAGTGGAAAGTGGTGCCGGGTCGGAAAGACACGCAGGACACTATCGGCATGAGGGCGAAGCCTACGGTGACGCTAACCATGGACGGCGGTGGTCAGACGTGGGCATGACAGCAGGCCTTATCTGCTTCGAAAGGAACGAGTGGAGTGGAGGGATGACTCAGGAGTGGGAGAGAGATTTTTGAGAGAGCAGGAGTTGTTGGGCCGGTAGCATGCAAGCCCAGAAAGCGTTGCGTCCAGACAGATGGAAAAAAAACTATTATTTTTATGGAGACCGTATAGGAGTCTAAAACTAATTAATGTGCTCAACTGAGCTTCTTGCGTGCGGCTTCGGGAGCGGTAATAAAGCACAGCCAAACGGGGCTATGTTTGTAAGGAAAAATTCCAAGTGCAACAATAACTTCGAAGATTGATTGACTAAGGTCCCATTTGGATCGCTACAACTTATAAAAAACTGCTTAAAAGTTCTAATTTTTCAAAATAGTTTTACTTGGATCCTATTTAGCACAGCATCACCACCAGCTTTATGAGTTGTTCGAAGCTTTTTTTTTTGCCGAACATGTCTTTTAAAAATAGCTTCACTCATGAAGCTCCTTAAATCATGCTATCACATGAAAATGGGATATGATAAAGCTAAAAATAGTAGTTTTTTTTCACATCTTTATCTCACACTAGTGGGCCCCAAAGTGGTACTCCTTCCGTAAAAAAAACGTAATTTTAGCTATGAACCTGGACAAGCGTCTTGTTCAGGTTAATAGCTAGAATTGCGTTTTTTTAGGATGGAGGGAGTAGGAGTGAAATCAATAATATTGTTTGCATAATTCATCAAAACATGAAAAGTCGTTATTTTATGATTTCATCACATTTTTATCTTTTTCCATTAGTTATTTTGATTAAAACTCAAAGACCATGAATCATCCATTTTTTGTTTGTTTTCCTATTATAGTACCGTGAGTTCGACTGTTTTCACCCCTACTACATCGTAGAGAAGGATAGTAGGTTGGCATCTCAATATAGTCTTCTTTTATAGATTTGATCAAAATTGAAATCAGAATTCTCCGGGGTGAGGGTGTCCGTCAAGGCATATCCGTTTGGACTGCCTGTTCTCGGGCTGCGCAGCCATCGGGCCCAACAGGCCTGCTCCGCTCCACCTTAAATGTTTTACAGTCTCAAAAAAATATAACGATATTTTCTTTTCCCACCGACGCATGCGACCGCCGCTGGCGCATCCACCACGCCGCGCGCCCATAGCTCACCTTCTTCGGTCGCTACGGCCTTCTCCAGCGTGGGTGCGCCGCACCCGACCACCATCCTGCGCTCCTCCGCGCCCCCATCCACCTCGCGTCGTCGTGGCCATGGCGTGCACAATGGCCGGTCGAAGACACCGTGGCAGGAAGGGGAGGCCTATGCTTGCACCTAGGTGTATGTTGGGCAGCTCCCGACGCCCCCCTGACCCGAGCTTGCTGGCTACCGCAGCTCCCTACCAGGTAGGCCGCTGTGTTTCAAGTGTTTCAGGCGTTCCAGACATATGTTTCAAGTGTTTTATTTAGATGTTACAAAAGTAGATCTAGAATGTTGCATATGTTGCAGCGACAATATATGCATGTTGCAAACCTATGTTTTAAGTGTTTTAGGTGTTTTTAGACGTATGTTTCAAGTGTTCCATCTAGATATTGCATATGTTGCTATGGTGCTACCCGCGTGTTTCAAGTGTTTCATATGTTTCATACTTATGTTGCAAGTGTTTCATTTGGATGTTGCATATGTTGCTATGCCTGTACACGCATGTGTTCAAGCGCATGTTTTAAGTATTTCATCTGTTTCATGTGTATGTTGCAAATGTTTCATCTGGATGTTTCAAAAGTAAATCGGGGTGTTGCACGGTGCAGGTGGCTGGCGAACAGCGGCCTACGCAACCGCCTGTTGCTACTGCTAGGGTGTGGTAGTGGGTCAACTCACGTGGGTTCCCCATGCGGGCACGGTCTTCCGACGGACGCGGGCATTAGCGACGGGCAGGATGCAAACACGAGGTGTGGGGCGTGGGACGGGATGCGAGCGGGGGAGCTGCGTCTGGACGCGACATCCCGTCCAGACGTCTGGGCGCTAGCCCTTCCAAATTGAAATTGGTTAAGTTCTTAAAAATATAGAAGTGTGTTTTTTAAACAGAGTGCCGGGGTTGTTTGGTGATAGGGACTCCACAGATGTTTAGACACTAATTTGGATTATTAAACATAGACTAATTATAAAACTAATTGCATAGATGGAGACTCATTTGTGAGACGAATTTATTAAGCATAATTAGTCCATGATTTGACAATGTGGCGCTACAGTAAATATGTGCTAATGATGGATTAATTAGGCTTAATAGATTCGTCTCGCAAATGAGTCTTCATTTGTGCAATTAGTTTTATAATTAGCTTATGTTTAGTCCTTCTAATTAGCATCCGAGTGTCCGATATGATAGGGACTACACCACTCGCTATTAATCACGTTTCACTTCTCATACTATTCCATGTAACAGATAATAATTTAGTTTGATTATTATTTCTTAAAAAATCTCAATTCCTAGGAAGTCAAAGAATCTTAAATTTGATTAACCTATATAGAAAACTAATATTAATGATGTGTAATAAATTATAAAAATTAATTATGAAATATATTTTTATAATAAAAATATATGAATACAAATTTAGTTGAGTTTTAAAATTGGTCGACTTAATTCTTTTAGGTACAAAGGGAGTAGTACCTCCACTGCCGTGATCATACCTGGACATGACCGCACGAATCCTAACACCGTGCAGTCTTTGCATACCAAATTATCAATAGTAGGTAACCTACTCCCTCCGTCCATGAAATAATGCAACTACGTGTTGCGTGTCACTAAAAGTAGTTCACGTTTGACTAAATTTTTAGTGAATACTATTCACATTTACGGCTCTAAAATAATTTATTATAAAAATACATTTTATAATTAATCTAATGATATTTATTTCATACCATACATATTGATACCTTTTTATCTATAATTGATTGAACTTAAGATACTAAACCATGTCACTGTGTTAGAATTGCATTCTTTCCTGGATAGAGGAACTGCCTACTACTGTCTACTGTACCAAACACCACCCATAAACATGATTGTACACATTAAAAGCATTTTTGGCAGCTCCCCTATCTCCAATATAATTATCGGATCGGGGGAGTTAACCAAATTTCTTACTCCAGCGGATCTCTTTTCTCATACTTTTTATGGCGGTCACTGATATTTCACCCTAACTCCTCTAAATAGATCGAAAGGTATACATCCCCTCCAATACTCCACATCAATCTCAAGTGTCGAATTTCTCACTCCCGCGCGGGTTGGACATGCCCATATAGATCATCGTAGCCGGTCGTCCGCCACTGCCTAAATCACGCACCGCTCGTATTAGGCCCTTGAAAGTCCTATGTTTGGTGTTGGTAATTAGTGACAATGCCTAAGTACTAATCCTATGCCTAAGTTATATGTAGCATATGAGGATTAGTACATTCCAAGGTTGATGGCAAGATGGACATGGTGATCATGATGGCCACACTTGGATTTGGACGTAACCCTACGTGATCAAGGCAAATGTATATGCTTAAGGGTTGTGTTTTAGTAACCAAGACACCTAGTGGGTGTGGTTACATTATCGGATAGATAGCCGTCCTATAAAGAGGGGAATGACGCGGCTATTGAACTCCTAAGTGCTTCTAGGTGTGCATTTCATAATCATATGCATTTGGATAGAACTAATATCACCTCGAAAAATGATTGTGAAAATGCTAACACACTCACACATGACGAGATCACTTGGTGGTGTTAGCACGTTTGCGAAGGCGGTGGAGTTTGAGCAGTAGAGAGGGTTTGGGGTCCTCTCTCCCTCCCGCCGAGCTTGCGAGGCGGGATTCAGGCGTTTTCGAAGAGTTGAAACGACTATTTTCCACTACGCCAGAAGTCGGAAAAGAAACGGAGGCGAACGTAGGTAACAGAAGTGACTGGACGCGGTCTCTATTTGACCGGACGCGTACGGTCAGTGTTCAGCGTCTGCGCGTTTTTCTGTTTTTGATCGGACGCGGTGGCGCGTCCGGTCACTGTCGATCGGACGCGTCCGGTCATTCAGGGAGCTTACTGGACTCCAATCGGACGCTGACACTGTGGCGTCCGGTCAGTTCTGCAGCGCGTCCGGTCGCTGTTTCGTTGTACGCTACTCAGGCTTGACCAGCGCGTCCGGTCAGTTACGGGACCAGCGCGTCCGGTCTACGCGACAAGCGTGTCCGGTCGGTGCTTCACGACTTAGCCGTTGTGCGACCGGCGCGTCCGGTTAGTTGGACCAGCGCGTTCGGTCAGCGCGATTTCGGTTGTTTCAAGTTTTTAACAGCTATATTCGAAGGGGTACGTCTATAAATACTCATTGGCCGGCTCAAGGCTCTAACTCTTGAACATTTGACATACTTGTGAGCACTTTGAGCTAAGCAACTCCCCTCCCACTCATCTCTCTTGCTTCTTTGCATATTCGAAGTGAGATTGAGTGATCCAAGTGCATTTGCATTGTGAGATTGTATCTAGTTTACACTTGGTGGTTGATTTGCTGCGGGATTCTTGTTTCTCTTGGTGGTTGCCACCACCTAGATGGCTTGGAGCAGCTTGGAGGCGTTGGCAAGAGTCGGTGATTGTTCTTGGCCACCTCCGGTGTTTGTGAGGGGTTTGTGCCTACCTCGGCGAAGCGCCAAAGGCAACGTTAGTAAATTACTCGTGTCATTGCAACCTTTTGCCATTTGGTAGGTTCTTGTGGTGTCTTTTGAGAGGCTCGGTGTGAGACCGATTAGCCACCGAACCACGTGGTGAAGAGGGACACAACGGGGACTAGCGTGCCGGCAAGCACGTGAACCTCGGGATAAATCTTCGTGTCATCACTTTCATATTGTGATTGATTGATCCCGGTGTTCGGTTGTCTTGGTATTCATTGTTGATCATATTGGTTGGCTCAATACTTCGCCCCTCGGTGAAACTCTCCTAACTCAACTCCGCATTACCTTCTTAGTTATCTTTGCTAGCTAGTTAGCTTTGCTAGAGTAGCTCCTTTGTGTAGCTTGCTAGTTATAGTTGTAGTTACCTTCTCGGTTTGACTTGTGCGGTTGAGTGAAAATATACTAGAATTGTGAATTGGTTAGGTGTCTTGCAAACACCCCGTAGGCTAAGAAAAACTCGTATCTTGCTACTTATTATATTGATAAACTTGTTTAGCTTGTCTTTGTAGAAAATTTTTAAAAGGCTATTCACCCCCCTCTAGCCATCAAAACCTTTCAGCCCCCAACCATGACAACTGGGATCCATTTGCACCACATTGAGCTTGCAGAGACGACGTTTGAAAGGTCTTGATGGCTAGAGGGAGGTGAATAGCCTAATAAAACTTTCTATAAAAAGTGCTAGACAATTTAATTAGCAATAACAAATAGCGAGAAGCGAGTTTTGCCTAGCCTATGGAGTGTTGCAAGCCACCTATCCAAAAGACAATTCTAATATATATATCACTCAACCGCACAAGTCAAACCGCAAGAGCAAAACTAGAAGGCTACTTTACTCAAGCTACTAAGCACTAGAAAAAATAACTAAGTACTTGAAATGTAATACAAGAGTAGGGTAAGAAATATTTTACCAAGGGGCGATGAATTGAGCCAACCAATCAATAATTCCAAGTGATGATATTCAAGATAACCAATCCACCGAGACAAATCAATCACAATCAATGAAGTGAAGACACAATTATTTATCCTGAGGTTCACGGGCTTGCCGGCACGCTAGCCCCCGTTGTGGCCCCTACACCACGTGGTTCGGTGGCTAATCGGTATCACACCGAGCCTCTCAAAAGGTGCCACAAGAACCTACCAAATGGCGAGAAGTTCTGACACGAGTAATCCAGTAGAGTTAGAATTCGGCGCTCCGCCAGGGAACCACAACAACCCCTCACAACAAGCTCACCGGAGTCGACCACGAACAATCACCAACACTTGCCGGACCTCCACCGCTGCTCCAAGCCATCTAGGTGGCGGCAACCACCAAGAGAAACAAGAATCCTATAGCAAATGAACATCCAAGTGCCAACTAGATGCAAACTCACAAGCAAATGCACTTGAGATCACTCAATCTCGCTTTGATTAGACAAACAAGCAAGGGAGATGAGTGGGAGGGGATGTGCTTAGCTCAAAGGAGTGCTAGAATGATCAACAAACCAAGAGATACCCCAAAGAGTCGGCCAACAAGTATTTATAGACGTACCCCTTTGAATAGAACCGTTAGTGTAAGGTCCAAATAGGCTAGAGGGGGGTGAATAGCCTAATTAAAACTTCTACAAGAATTACTTAACCACACGTGTTAGTACAAAAGGTGGTGAAGCAAAATGCACTAGCTCTAACTAATTAAGCAATCCACCTACACAATTCTAGTACAAGGCTATCCACTAAACACAACAACAACTACAAGCTAGATACAAGAAGTAATGCGAGAGAAGAGCTTTGAGAGATTATACCGCCGTGTAGAGATGAGAAGTACCAATCAAGCAATCACACAAGAAAAATCCTCGGGAAGAGAAAGACACAAGAATTTATCTCGAGGTTCACTTGCTTCCCGGCAAGCTACTCCCCGTTGTGGCGATACACCCACTTGTCGATTCGTGAGCTAATCGACTATCAAGAGTTGAGCCCTCGGCGGGCGCCGCATAACCGCACACAAGATGGGGATCCTCCAAGCCACGAGCTCCACTAGAGTATCCAATTTGCGAACTCCCGCGGGAAAGGATCAAGAACCCCTTACAACACTTGGTGAGGGCTCCAACAATCTCCAATTATGAGCTCAATCACCTCCGCTGCTCCAAGCCATCTACCGTGTCGGAAAACACGGAAGAGTAACAAGAAATTCGCAGCAACTCGAAGATCAAGTGCCTCTAGAATGCAACTCTCAAGCAATGCACTTGAATCTCACTCAATCTCACTCAAGATGTGCAACCAAGCAAAGAGATGAGTGGAGGGGTTGTTCTCTAACTCAAAGGATGTCTCAAGGTCTCAAAATATGCAAGAGTTACCCCCAAACCCTGGCCAACATCTATTTATAGTGAAGGGGTACGCAGCTAGCCGTTACCGGACGACTCAGCGAAAAACGTGATGACCGAATGCACCGGTCAGGTCCGGTCACTATAGGACAAACAGTAACAGCGCGCGTCAGAGAGAGCCGTTGCCGTGACCGGACGCGCTTCACCGTTTGACTAGACGCGCTGCACCCGGCGTCTGGTCGGAGTCCAGAGAGCTCCCACTGTGACCGGACGCGTCCGGTCACACGTGACTGGACGCGCCACCGCGTCCGATCGCGTCACGCCACCAAGCCGCACAAGTCAAAGCTAACCGGACGCTCCGGTCCTGGGGATCTTCAGACGCGCTGGTCGCGCGTCTTTCCTCTGTGCCTAGGTGAACTGACCAGATGTGTTGGTCAGGCTAGACCAGCGTCCGGTCACAAACCCTAGGCGCGTTGCGCCTCTGCCCTCGACTTGAGCTGACCGGACGCGCAGGTCCACTTTGGACCACGTCCGGTCCAGCGTCTGGTCACTGTTTTTTAGTGAGAAACACACCGGACTTACGCCTCTGTTTCTCCGCCTCCGGTGCAGTAGAAAATAGGCGTTTTACTTCCCCAAAAAGCGCCAAATCCCGCCTCTCTACCGCTCAAACTCTACTGCCTTCGCAAATGTGCTAACACCATCAAGTGTACACCACCATGTGCATATGTGTTAGCATTTCACAAACATTTTTAAGGCTTTATGTTAGCTCTCTACTAGATCCTAATGCATATGCTCAAGACATCGATCTAGTGGCACTTGATTTCTGAGCTAACCGTGATTGCCCCTCTTGATAGTCGGCTATGTATCCTAAACCCGGTCAATCACTTCTCTACTCATCTTAGACCGGCAAAAAGGAAAACCCTATGGTTATATCTTTGTCTTGCGCTCTTAGATCCTTCTCCTCCACTTGAACATCATGTCCATTATTTTATGTGCATTACTTCATGATCTTACTCATCATTTCATGCACCAAAACATGTGGTCTTGTGGCTATCTCTCCATGTCATTTGCTCCTTCATCACGTGTGTTGCTTATGCCTAATTCAAACTACTTGACATAATGACATTAACAACTTAGTGTCATTAATTACCAAAACCAAACTTGGGCTTTTAGTTAGGCACTTGATTCTGCTGCAGTCGTGCTGACCGGACGCGCTGGTCGCACACTACCCACGCGCGAAGCTCGATCGGACGCGCTGGTCCCGTAACTGACCGGACGCGCTGGTCAAGCCGAGCAGCGCTCCAGCGAGTCAGCGACCGGGCGCGCTGCTAGAGGAACCGGATGCCATAGTGCCAGCGTCCGGTTAGAGTCCAGTAAGCACCCACCACGACCGGACACGTCCGGTCGATCATGACCCGACGCGCCACCGCGTCCGATCGGAATACCAAGACACGCGCAAACGCTGAGCACTGACCGGACACGTCCGGTCAAACAGAGACCGCATCCGGTCAAGCGTCCGGTCACCTCTGTGACCTCCGTTCGCCTCCGTTTCTTCGCGTCCGACATAGTGGAAAATAGGTGTTTCATTTCCTGAAAAGCGCTAAATCCCGCCTCGCAAGCTCGACGGGAGGGAGAGAGGAACCCAAACCCTCTCTACCGCTCAAACTCCACCGCCTTCGCAAATGTGCTAACATCACCAAGTGTACATCATCATGTGCATGTGTGTTAGCATTTTTATAATTATTTTTGAGGCGTTAAGTTAGCTTTCCACTAGATCTACATGCATATGCAAATGAATCTTCATCTAGTGGCACTTAAGTGATCAATAGCCCCAGAAATTCCCCTCTTTATAGTACAGCTATCGATCCTAAGCTATCCACACCCTCTATGGTGTCTTGGATACAAAATAGAAAAACCCTATTTTATACCTTTACCTTTAGCTCCATGAATTGGCTTTGCACCTTCATTCAACTCCATCATGGCAAGCACTTGATCACATCACCATTGCTTGATCCTTGCTTCACCATGTCATTGCACCAACCACATCATAGCTACACACATTCGTATGCATATGTGGTTAGTACTTAGGCATTGTCACTAATTGTCAACACCAAATATAGGACTTTCAACGTTGTCCTTGGAGATTGCGGAGTGGGAGAAGGGATAAAGAGGTGTGTCAGAAGCGAGGAAGGGAGCGGTGCTCCACAACGGAGAGGTGAACTGGCGTTGGTGTAGAGGAGGAGGAAGGCGAGCAAAAGCGCTAGTGGTAGGAAAGCTGGCCGAAAGTAGATGGGGATGGGTCAGGGAAGTGCAGGCGGTGGAGGGGCCAGATAGGGTTCATAGTGGAGGACTGTGCAGATGTGGAGTGACTGAAGAGGGGCATCACGATGGTGGAGAGGACAGGAAGGGCGACAGAGAGCAATGTGAGGGAGAGAACACCATGCTCGAGAGAAAGAGATAAAGAAGAAAACGGGAATTGACTAGTGGGGTCTATGTATTGGTGAATGGTGATTGGTGATTGGTATTAGTAATACGTAAAACTATCTCCCCCCAATTAATCTAAAAAACAATATTGGTGCTCACCAATATTATTTTATGAGATATGGATTTTTGGTGAGCTACTGGAGATGCTCTGAAAACTATCTTTATATACTGTTATGCCAAGTACCAACTATATATTTGTTTTTTTAAAATATTAAGTACAGACCCTCTACTCGGTGAAATCATGACAATTATTTAAAAAATATACTTACAAGTTTTTAAAATTTTTGAAACTATGCACATCCATAGTGCATCTATAGATGTATAGTGTAGCAAAATTTGATATTCAAATTCAATCTAGAAAATTTCATATGCATCTAAAATTTGTTATTTTCGTATGTTTTTATACAATAGGTTTGAATATCAAATGTTGCCGTAATTTACACCTATAGATACACTATGAATGTGCATAGTTTCGTTTTTTATGACACTCTTAAGTATATTTTTCTAAAATATTTTTCACGATTTCACCGAGCAGAGAGTTTTACACCGAGTATTTTTTTAACAACGAACAACGTGATCTGGCTGGTGGTCCGTGTCCTGAGCAGGAATTAGGATCCGGGGCTGCTGCCCACGCTTTGCATGTTTCACAAGAGGGGGATAATTGTGAGTCGATGCAATGCAACAAGATTCACGCGCAACTTCCATCGTGGAACTTCCGACTGGCATGTTCCTACAGGAGAGACAGACGCAGGGAGAGAGAAACCGAGCTAAGGCAGTCCCAATGAAGAAACCATGAGCAGTTTCTATGGCCTTAGACTGTGCACCAAGAAACTAGTTTTTTCAACACAGTATTTCTATCTTGAGTGCGGTTTATAGTAATTAACTCCTATTATAAACCTTCAATAAAACATGAAAAAGGGTATAAATGTAATCACCACCATAGAATAGGGACTTAACTAACAGAATTCCACGAGTTTTGGTGAATTATGATTTTTCAGGGATTAAACAGGAAAAACAGGAATTCTGGAGAAGAGTTGGGCCTAAGGAACCAGACCAAATCACGTCAAACGGATTGGACCCCGACACTAGAAAACTCCAGAAGATATGAGAAGACATGAGACCGGGACAAGGACCGAGAGGACTCTAGAGGAGGCCGCCCGGCCTGACCCAGAGGCCAACCGCCTTCTCCTTCACGCAACGCATTACAACATATATCTACGTCGCATCTTGACCGCCGTTTCAAGTCGGTTTGATCCGAGGGCCGCGGTTCATCCCACCGAACTATATAACCAGACCCCAGACCCCCAAGGCAGAGCATCCTGAAACCCTAATTTATTATCTTCAGATAGGATCAAAAGAGAGGTGTCCCTAGAAAGAAAAATCTCTCTAGAGCCAGCTTTCAAAAAGAATACTAGTTTTCCTCTAGTTTAGATTTAGAATCTAGTCTTGAATTAGAATTAGAAGAGAGAGAGGAAATAGATTTGGAGGGAGTATCGGCCTGTCGGTGCTGCTTCTACGCCTTGTACCTGCGGATTCAAGTTCTTCAAGGGCTTGCGTCTGAGATTTCTTTAGTGATCAACTTCTATTTGTCAGTAAGTCTTAATGTTATTATTATTCTTCTAGTCTGCGATTCTTTTTTAGTATTTTATTCTTGATAGCTCTAGAGGTAGAGTAGCCATCGTAGTGTAAGCGTGGTGCTTAGACTTGATTGCTCATATGATGTACCCTATATTTCGGATCGGTGGTAGCTCGCAGGGGTGACTTTTATAGCCTTGTTGATTCTTTTATAGTCCATCTCCCGTTTATAGGTCGTGCAGGATTAGTTATTTAGGAGACTACACTCTGATTGTGCTCTTCTATAGTAATCCTTAGCTGAATCGTAATTAACATAACTTACTGTAATAATAGAACTAGACAACCTTAGTGATCGCCTTTATCTTCTATTTTCTCTGTCCTTGTTTGCTACTCAGGAATTAGGTTTAAGACTAAAGTACATCATTCCACTCCTTTGGGTTCGATATTAAAACTGGGTCATTCCGGTGAAGTGTTACATCGGTAGATTATCTGTGCGCTTGCAGATATCTAGAGTGTGCATTAATTATACCAACAAATGCAAATACAAGTCTGACCAATGATTCACCGTGTCCGTATCCGGATCATCTGCACCCATGGCCCTATGGACGAGCCTTTGCTCTGTATGCACCATGAACTCCGTCAAGTACATCCTGGAGACAGATGCAGAACGTGCTTCGACGGTTGGCAGCATGGTCGGCATGTCACAGTTTGCGTGCACAACAGCCTGTTGGCCGCCATGAGCTCTAGCGCCATCGCCATGGAATGGAGGGAAGGAGAGGCGCGTACAGGGAGGGAAACACGCGAGCTTGGCGGCGCTGGCGGACGCTGCGAGCTCCGCGGGTGGCAGCCACACACGCGACCTCGGCGGGCGGTGGCCGCGTGCGAGCTCTGCGGCGCTGGGCGGATGCGGCGAGCTCCGCGTTGGCGACGGCGCATGGGTTCCATGGGAGGACAGGAGTGAGGCAGGCCAGCAAGCGTGCGACGACAAACTTCTCAGCGCTCGTCATGGTGGCTCTAGGGGACTGCTGGTGGACTAGGACGCGCATGCGAGCTCCGTGCCGGTGGCTGCGCGTGAGCACCTGCGACCGAAGCAGATCCAGCAGTCATGGCGGCGTGAGCACCTACGACCGAAGGAGATGCAGCGGCAAGGGTGGCAGGAGCACCAGCGACCAAAACGGATCCAACAGCAAGGTAGACGGGCGGGGGAGAGGGCATGCGAGCACGCTCGGAGTCGCGCGGCGGCACAATGGATCCGGACGGAGGCCGCTGGAAACTACCAGAGTCCCCCCAAATGGGGTTTGGCCGGTTTCTTCGAGTCTCGATTCTAGCGAGGACTTGGTTCCGTGAGGCACCCGTTCATTTTGAGCTATTCAGCCAAATCAGCAGCTATCCAGCAGTGTTTTTCTCTCACAATAAACCAGCAAATAGTACTTTCAGACACAATAAACCAGCGAAACGAACAAACTCTCTCTACATTAATTCATTTGCTACATCAGCAAAAAAAAACTGAGCTGTCAGGATAATTAATAGAGATAGAAACCATTGTAATTACACCATTAGGACTGCCCTGACCCAGCAAACAACGTGATCTGGCTGGCAATTGACGTTGGCGAAGCCGTCATTGGGAGGCGAAGTTAAAGCGGGAAAGAGGAGGTCAAAGGGTCCCTGCTGCGCTGTGGCGGGGGACAGCGCGTGGCCTCCACGCCACCCGCCCGCCACGCCGCCGCCTTTTGGTTTGACCCCTGTGGGGAAGAAGTCAGCGCGCAGCGTTCCCGTGGCTTCCCGCGGGTTCCCTCCCAAATCCAAGCGAATCGAGTGGGGCGTGGGGCGGGCGCGGCCACCGGCGAATTCCGCGTTGCCTTCCTTCCCGGGTCCCGTGGCTCGCTCGCGTGGCCGGTGCCTTGTGTTTGTTCAAAGTCCACCGCGACGCCGCCGCCGTGACCGTGCGACTACCGAGCAGAGGGGGCGGGTCGTTTCTCGTTGACCACCGCCGCCTGCGTGAACCGTGACGCCCACAGTACGTACGTGCGGCTCCCGCGGCTGCCCACCGTAAAAAGCATCTACATCCGGATAGCTACACGGCGCGGTCCATCGGCAGCGCCACACCGTCCTGCGCTTGTTGTACCTCTCGCTACAAGCCTACTATAGCTACAACTACAACATCTTCGCCTGGTCCACTTCATGAAGGTGCGATCCAAATTAGTTCGCGGGCAGTGTACGCAGACTTTGCAGGATGCCTACCCAAAGTGTCTACACGTAGAATCTGACGGCCTCTCCTCTTTGGGTGTGTTCACTTCGCGAAAAGTAGGTGAAAAATTACTGTAGCATCTTTCGTTGTTATTTGGCAAAATTTATCCAATCATGGACTAACTAGGCTTAAAAGATTCGTCCCGACATTTACAGACAAACTATGCAATTAGTTATCTTTTTTACCTACGTTTAATGCTCCATGCATGCGTCGAAAGATTTGATTTGATGGGTGTAAGAGGAAATATTTTGGGTTGGGGTGGGGAAGTGAACAAGGCCTTTGCACCTTTCGTTTTGGGCTGCCAGATTTATTCGTTCATGCTTTCCAGGTCCAGGTGTCCGGATGTGGATGGGACACGCGTACGTGCTCCTTGCACACGGCGCCCATTCACTGGTCAAGATCTGCGTAACTCCTTCCATCCACAAAAAAAATTACTCGTCTAGTCTAGTCTTTCAAGAAATCAATCAATTTTAAGTTTGTTTAAACCTCAAAAAGTAATCATGAAATATATATTTACAATAATTACCTTTGCAGACTAAATGTCTATAGCATTCTTTTAAAAATTTGATCAAATTTGAAAATTGCTTGAGTTCTTAAAAACGAGAAGTGTATTTTTTTTTTTGAAACGCAGTGAGTAGGAGTACTCACTGAAAATCACGTTTGACTTCTCATACTTTCCATGTAACCGATAATAATTTACTTTGATTATTATTTCTTAAAAAAATCTCAGTTCCTAAGAAGTCAAAGAATCTTAAATTTGATTAAATGTATAAAAAGATGTGTAATAAATTATAAAATAAATTATGAAATATATTTTTATTATAAAAAATTTAAAGATATGAATACATATTTAGTTGAATATTAAATTTGCTTGATTTTTTTTGAGAAACAAGACTTTTAATTCTTTTAGGTAAGGAGGCTCCACTGCGTGCTCATATCTGACACAACCGCACAATCGTAACACCTTTCAGTCTTCGCATACCAAATTCCTAAGAATTTTATCCTATATATAGTGCATATGCATCTAAAATTTGTTATTTTGGTTTTTTTTACAGAATAGGTTTGAATGTCAAATGTTGCCATTTACATCTATAGATACACTATGAATGTGCATAGTTTTATTTTTTTTAAAACACTCTTAAGTGTGTTTTTCTAAAGAATTTTCACGACTTCACCGAGCAGAGAGTTTTACACCAAGCATTTTCTTTTTGTTTTTTTAACAACGAACAACAACCAGCTAAATTGCCACACAACAAACTGATCCACCTTACAAGAGTCCATTAATCCACTGCTTTCTGGGGAGATAAGAACAAACCTGTGCTAGCAGGACACTTTGCCACGGCAGTTTGCTTGCTCTCTTTCCCTCGTGCCCTTTTCTCCGCATTTCACTAGGGGACACCTGTTGGTCTTCTGCGACTGCATACGCTGATACGCGACGACACGTATCTTGAAGGGCAGCGACACACGGCAATGCAGCAATATATAATAGAAGAAAGAAATACCAATTCAGGGATGCAGCAACTTGCTCTGAACCCTTAGATTGAACTGTAATGTTTGGCTGCTTTAGGAAAAACAAATACTGATACTGTAACGAGGTTTCTTTGTTAGACCAGTGCCAAAAGAAATGCATTATCAAGTACATGTCCTATACAAGGCATCGTGCAAGTTAGGTAGCAAGTTAGTTTTCCCCTTTTAAGAAAAAAAAATCTTGACAGGCCATGGTTACGCAGCAAGTTAGATAAATTCAAATCTTGTAATTGCTGCTGTGAAATTTTTATTGGCCTTTTTTTGCCTTTGTCTGAACCAATTCGAACTTGGCAACAAGTCGCCCGTTATATTAAAAGAACAAAAAGTTCGCCCCATAATATAGTCATTAAAATATGTCATACCGTCTTGACAATCTTAGCCAAGAAATCTTATTCTACGATCCTCTTCAGTAGAGTGTACAATTTCATGTTTAAAGAATACAGGTAGAAGTAGAAGAAGTAATCGACCGTTTCAAACTTTGGTTGCCGGTATGAACGCCAAAATCAACCTTTGGGGCACATTGCAAAGGAATGACGTATGTTCGGATGAAAGGCCTCAACACTCAAGGAACAAGCAATATACACCACACTCAAAATACGGGGGTCCTGATAGATACAGCCAGCCTTCATGGTAAAAACAAATGGAGTATAAGTATCTTCTGATATATATGAACTGGATCTGTATATTGCCTCATATGTACAATTAAACAACCAGTTCAGCCCATTTGCAGCTTTTGTTACTACAATAAACAGATAATGGTTAGCTAGATTGTGATTTTTGAACCGAAAACTAGAAGAAGACGGGGAACTCAACTGCATAAAGCAGCTGAGACCAATAATTTTTTTTTGTGACAACAGCTGAGACCAATAATTGGTTCCAACTTCCAACTCAACTACTTTTGAAGAGAGCCCTGTATCATAGACGTTAGTGATGGATGGACACGAGCGGTCTTCAATGATCGTGCAACACTTCTTCCTTCTGAATATTCCTCACCAAGAGGCCATCTTGGCCGCAGCTCATACTGTACCACGCAAGAATTGATCAGGCAAAAAAAAAAAAAAAAAAGGGAAGTAGTTAATGAAAATTGTGACAGAAAGAGATTCTCCAGTTAGTAGACACCTCCCACAACCAAAGGAATAGGCCTGATTCAAGAGTCAAAACTATCCAGCATGGTGCCATTTTAATTAAAGAAATTATATGTCATGGTTTTGATTGTTGACAGTGCTGGTCTACATTATATTGGATTATCAAACTTCAACAGTAGAACAAATGCAGTTATTTTAGGATTAGAAAAGTAAATCTGGAAGTGTAATTCGATTCAACCTTAAAAACCAACATCACGATCTTACCACCCACTTAAATGACTATTGGATTGCTGTTTATTTGTCACTTGCCTTTTCCCCCCTTTGCCACACCAATGTTTTTGACTCTTTGTGGTATCAGCATTCTTTGGTTTCAACAAAGTTTTGGTTAGTAACTAAGTTGACAAAATGTTTCAGTTATGAGTAATAATTCAGAGCGGCTAAAGGTAACACGACAAGAATCATGTCGCGTGGTCGTAATTCATTATTTTGGCAGTCATGCCACACCTTCAAACAGTGAGAAATAAACATAAAAAAAGAAACATAAGAGCCTGCTCAAGCCAGCCACTATAAATGATTGAAGAGAACGAAGTGCATACTAGTTAAACTTAAGAAGTGACCACAGAAACTTTTGCAAGAAATAAATGCAAGCCAAGCTGCAGACCTGCATATCATCACGCTCATCATCAGCAGGTGGATCCTCAGATCTCCCCACAACGAAGTGCTCAATCCCAGTCCAAGCAATCATGACGCCTATGCAAATGCAGCAACATAGTATAACTGATTGTTACTGATTACTCAGAATTATACAAAGAATGAAGACTATTGTAATGACAGCTAGAATAATTAGGTCACATATACTTCAATTTGACAAACAAAAAAGGGAGAAATTGGCCTAGGGTCTACAGTGAAAAACAAAGAACTGCAATGGGTTGTGTGATAGTTGACTTTGAATACAAGAAAATTTCAAAATTTGGTTGACAGCATAATTGTATTTTAGTATATAAGTTACTAAGACTTTTCAATTAACTTATTACCATTGTCAGTACAAAGGCTTGGAGGAGGAGAGACAAGTTGTAGGCCATTATTCTCAGCAACTTGATTCAAGTGAGTCCTAACATACTTGTTTGATGCGACACCTCCTGAAACAACCTTTTATAATTGGATAAGTCAACACTGGATGAGCTGAGCGAGTTGAATTTAGCCAACATCAAAATATCTGACTTACAAAGTATTTGATGGAAGGTTCCATCTTCAATGCCCATTCAACTGCTCGCTGGCATCTTTCTTCCAAATGTAACACAGCAACTCGCTGGATAGGTCAAAATTATCAGAAAAAGAAAATCCTCAGTAAACATTGAGTACATTATCCATCGTGTACAACCTGAAAAGAGGCAGCAATGTTCGCCCTTGATTGTCTGTCTTCCTCCGATGCAGACGAAATGGGAACATCCTCTGTACATCTAACACAGTGTAAATGATAGGCCAGTTAACAAAACTAATCATATTATGATGACTACAAAGCCCTCCCCATGAACATGTTCTCTAAAGGAGGAAAAAAGAACTTTTATGTTTTAAGACAAAGTTATTAAACTTCGTATATGATCACTTGCACAGGTTTTGACAAGTCCTACACTCCTACTTAAAATAAATATTTTCTAAGCGTAAATGAGAACTTAAACATGTTCATTTAGGTATTTCAAATGAAGTAGTTATCTGTCAATTTAGAACTTTGAACTTGGGGTAAATAGAAAGTGCCAAAATTACTGTCTCAAAGGATACTAAATCGATGATTCTACTAGAAACATCAGAAAACATGTTCATATTTATGAAAAATGAGAGGACATAGGGACTGAGACCAGAAGGGATAGTATGTCCATACAAGTTTTTAGATTCAATTGCCAATCGAACTTGAGTCTTCAGGCCAGCATAAGAAAAATTGCAATCTTTGTGTTGCCGCATTGGAACCTGAAAGTAAATAAAAAAATTATAAACAATAACATCATGTAGCATAATCATAACCAAAAAAAAAATTGGATAACAACATATAGATACATCTTAATTTTGAAAAAAAAAACTATCAGCAGACTTACTCTGAACTTAACAGCATTTGGATCACCTTCTAGAGCAAGCTCTTCAAGAGAAGGACCACCACCTTTCCGCATATCAAGGCCCAACCATCTTGCTGATTTGTCATATGCCTCACCAATTGCATCATCTATAGTAGTCCCCAGTTGAATGTATTGCCCAAGGCCACGAGCAAGAACAAGAAGATTGTGTCCTCCTGAACATATTAACTTGTTAAGACACCTTAAAGCCAAAAGAATATTTCTTCTGGCCGGATTATTACACAACTTTGCGGTCAAATTAGCAAATATGGTTAAGGAACTTAGGCTGAGGTAGTTCTCCATTAAGTTACATGCACTTTGTCAACTGGAACTACATTTATTTTGTAAACAACTGAAATCATCTGCCATACATTTCATTTTAATAATTTCAACAGGATATAGGGCAAAATGTGGTAATCAGTTTAATAGCTTATGAATTGGAATAAGAAGGAAACATTTAAGCGGAGTCATACACACTCACACACCCCACGACTCCTTTTTCTTATACTAAATACAATGATACGCAGCTCTCCTGCGTGTTCGAGAGAAACATTTAAGTGGAGGGCAACTAGACAGAGTGCAAATAAAGCGGCTAAGATGTGACAAGTTAAAAGGCATTAAAAATCAACATACTCTATGATGACGGAATAATATCAGAATGATCATCCAAGTAGAAAAGGCACAGAAGAGTTACAGAATGTGATATTTATTTTGTGTTGAAACAGATGGGGAAAATGCAATTATGCTTCTGGTGTGTTGAATAATGTGTGGCGTGGCTTCTATCAATGGAAACCACAGCTTACGACAATTCTCATAGGCAAGTTAGACTAAGTTTGGCACATCTTAGGTTAGTAAATATGTATTCTAGATGCTCTAAATGTTTGTTTTTTCAGGTGGTTCCAGGCTCAATACCCTCGAGGGCTGATCCCAATTTCAAAGTTAACATCATATTAAGACATATTGATTCATAGAAAAGTTAAGCAAATAGTATTGTATCATATAATACTGAGACATAATAATATAGTTAGCACATACCTGAAATTAGAAGAGCCAGAAATGGGAAATCAAGGTCCTTATTCACTAGCCTGACAAGGATCAAACAACATCAACTGCGAGTACAGTGAATGCATAAAGTTAGAAATATAGTGAGGCACTTATGCAATCTTTTGTTTAAGTTCATATAACATTGTCCTTAGGTTTAACAAGTTTGGCATGCTCTAAGTAATGTTTTTTTCTCGAACATGCAGGAGAGCTATGTACTATTATATTAAGAAGAAAAAGGGGAAGAGCCCTTACAAAACACACACCCACTCACACCAAATACTTTAATGATATACACGCCTTTTCTAGAACAATGCACAACCTCGCCCCAGTCTAACAAAACTATGACACAAAGGCAGAGGTGCGAAACAACTCAAGCCCTGACCAAAACCCAGAGGTACACTACTCACTTGTAAGTAAAAGAGCTCTACCCAAGTTTGGAGTCATACCATCAAACACGCACTTGTTGTGACGGTTCCACAGAGACCAAGCTCCAAGGATAACAAGGGAATTAAGGCCCTTTCGAATTTGATCACTAGAGCTAGCAGTAATTATCTCCCACCAGTCCTCAAAACATAGCTTTGAGTTTCATTTCTTTTGTTCAATATAAGACAGCCATTAGCTATTAGGTGATTGATGTAGTATCGAGAATCAGATACTTATAGGACCAATTTCTCTCCTACATTAAACAAAAGTTAATGTTTTTACTTTTCACAATGGGCTGAAAATTGGTTGAAGACTGAAAGTTAAAAGTTCGTTTGTTTGCAGAATATGCTACTACACCAGCTTAGTTTAATATCCACATAAACTTGTAGATACTATAGAAGGATGCCAAGTAGTAATGACTAAACTAAAGTCTAAACAGATGTTCAAATTCTGAAGTAAAAATTGATAAAAAAAAAGTAATAACCACAAAAACACCAAATTTGTTACAAGTGACTTTGAACAAACCAGTCCTTTTTTCTTGAAAAAAACTACTAGATCTTATTCTATTTGATGATGAATTAACAACATAGCTTGTGCAGCATATACCAAAAAAGAAATCAAAATCAATACAATTTAAGATCACGGTTAATTGAACAGGAAAGGGTCCTATATGAGTTAAATACCTGGAAACTAATGCATGCGCTTCCATATGATGAACTCCAACAATAGGCAAGCCAAATGCTTTCGCTACCTGTCTTGCTTTATGAACACCAACTGCAGTTTAGCCAGGCAAATGCGCAACATTAGGGAAAAAAAAAGAGATATGGCAATAATGGAAATAGTAACAAAAAATTAAACTTCTGATCCCTGATAGCACTTATCGCAAAGTTTGCCAAAGTACAAGTCATATAACATGAGGGATATAAGAAGCAAGTCAACAGCAATGTTCTCCAGGACATCGGAACCAAAGCAGTCTTGTTTCTTAATTGGGCAATGGGTTTCTAGTCTGATTGAATTCAACTCATCTGAGGCATATACATACTAGTATCAATTTGGTAAAAGGCTCATGAGCAAACTAACAAAGGAAACTCATGAACAGAACAGGCAATTCATCATCTCAATGAATGAAGGGGAGGTGAAAAAAAACACACCTCTAAGGCATAGACTAAGTCCTGGTCCAATGGTCACAGCCACTGCAGAAAGATCACTTTCTGACAATTTTGCATCGTCAAGGGCCTTTTGAACAACCTGGGCAGCAAATCAGAACATGCAATTAGCATAGACGTCGGCACCGCAAAAGGCTGCAGAACCTTTGTTGATCTAAGAAGCCACACCTGGTCAATAACAAGGGCATGTGCTTCCTCGGCCATCTTAGGAGCAACACCACCATACCTCGCAAGCAAATCCGCCTTGCAAATGTTGGCCAACGAAAAGCAGAACAGGTTAGTTGCATAAGATGATAAGAAGCCAGCTCAAATTTACAGCCGGAATAAGAGGTCAGAATGCACTGCAGAAATAAAATTGTGCGGGAAATGACTTACTTGGGAAGATACCACTTGGCTAAGGATCTCGCCGTCACCTCTCACCTGCAACCAATCAGAGCCAGACAGCAGAGAGAAGCAGCTCAGCACAAAAACTTGACGCCTCCGCCGCAGGTAAATTCGACAGGAGAATCGAGAAAGAAAGCACTAGTACCACAGCAGCCGCAGTGTCGTCGCAGCTGGTCTCGATGCCTAGCATGAGGAGGTCGCGGCGGGCCGGAACGGCTCGAGCGGCGGTGGTGGACGGCATGGTGGAGAGGGGGCATAGGGCGAGGGAAGGGGTTGCTGGATAGGAGGAGGAGGAGGAGAGTAAGCGGCGGAGAGTGGGGGGTGGGTGCAGATAATGGGAGGGCTTCAGTGGGGCTCGTCGGAGGAGGAAAGCGGCGGCGGCGCGCGAGACGGGCGGCGATAAGGTCGGGAGAAGTGTGGCCGCCATTCTCTCCGGACTCCACCGGCTCCCCTCCGCTCTGCCCGGTGGCCAACTGCCCAACTCCACCAAAGGCCCAGGGGATTTGAATGAACCGGTCGCCAACGCAGCCACAAAGCCCATAAAATGACTGGGCCGCAAGCTAGAACGGCCTGTAAGATTACCCAACAAGCAATGCGTTGAAAGCGGCATATGAACCTTCATACTACATACAAGGCAATCATATCTGAACCAAATTACACAAAGCTACACGCATTTTTTCACCATTTTCATCAATTTTATCCTTTACACAGCATGCCACCTCACAGTACATCATACATACATACACCAATGTGCAGGAAAATAACCAAGTTGACAATGAAAGAGCGAAACCCCATCACTGAATCTCAAATCTAGCCACATAACATTGCTCTTTCTTAAGTGCATCAATGCACATGGGTTCGAGTATCCATGAGGTCAGCACGAAGGTAGTCAACATCATCGGTTATCGGCGCTGCAGAGAGCTTCTTGATTGCAGACTGCATTGTCGGGCGGTTCGCTGGGTTGGGATCCAAGCACTGGAGAGCCACCTTGAGGAGCACAAAGATTTCTCTTGCGGCCTCAGCTTCAGGGAGCGGAAGCCGGGTGTCCAACAGATCCTCCAGCGATGTGCTTTTCTTGTCTGTGCAGAAGAGAGCGAAAAGAAGATCACCGGGATGGGATATTGGGATCCCATGAACAGCTCAAGAACAACCACGCCGAAGCTGTAGACGTCGCATTTCTCCGTCACCCTCGTCACGTATGCAAGCTCTGTGGTATCAAAGAGTTCAGTCAAGGTCTCTTTCAAAAAAGAGTTCAGTCAAGGTCAAGTAATACTAACATAATTGATACAATATGTTTCGACAAGTAACCATATCACAATGCAATACTGGTAGTTACTACTTTGAATGAAAGAATTAAAAAGCAATCCAGGACCACCTTTCAGCACTAGAAAATTTCTACTTAGTCACACCATACTCCACTAGGAATCAATAATCATGTATGACGACACATAATGAAGCAACATGACACACCAAAAATTTATTTACCTGGTGCAAGATACCCAGTTGTCCCAGCAAGCCTTGTACAACTTGATGCATCAAAGTTCAATATTTTAGCTAAGCCAAAGTCTGATACACAGGCCCTGAACTCCATATCAACCAAAATGTTATTGCATGTTATATCTCGGTGGACTATTGGAGTTGAACAATCATGGTGCAAGTAACAGAGAGCATGAGCCAAGTCCTTGGCTATATCTAGCCTCTCATTCCAATCCAGTTCAACAGCACTTACATTGGCCATGAGAATAGTTGATAAGCTTCCTCTCTCCATATATTCGTACACAAGAAACTTATCTTGATCAGTGCGGCAATATCCATAGAGCTTCACAATGTTCCGGTGTCGTATCTGCAGCAAGGCCTCTATTTCACGGTTGAACTGTTCCTCATTTTTCATGCTCTCATCCTCTGTTTTACGCATCTTCTTTACCGCAAAAGTTTCTCCTGTTCGTAGTGTAGCTTCATAGACAGACCCATGACCTCCTCTTCCAATGCAATATTTTTCATCAAAGTTCTCCGTTGCTTCCACAATCTGCTTGTAGACATCTCCACCATCGAAGTTCCAGATAGAGAATAAATTCCCCTGTAATCTTAAAGCTTCATTTGCGTTATTATGTGCCTTGGATTTCTTCCTTTGACATAGGCATATCACCAGTGCTGCGACACAAACTGCAGGATGTGCAGCAAGTTAGGAAGTTGCAACTTAAGACCATTACGAGCAACCTTTTATTTATACAAAAGAAAAAACGATAAGAAACGTACCAAACAGCGAGACAGAAAACACTGCCATGACACCACCAGTAAGGACTGCCTGCCTCTTGTGGGATTTGGACTGCTGGGTATCGGCAACACTCTGCTTGCACAGCGGGAGTGGGAACCCACACAAGCCAGAGTTGTTCTCAAACTGACTTGCAGGGAATGTGGCAAGCGACCCAAGTTCTGGAACCATCCCGCTCAACCTGTTATTCGATAAATCAACCTCTGCTAGCGACATTGTCGCGAATGAGCTGGGTATTTGCCCCTCCAGCAAGTTGTGAGAAAGGTCGAGTATTTGGAGTAACTTGGCGCCAGCAAGCGCAGCGGGGATCACACCTGATAGACGATTGTATCCAAGGTTCATGATCATGAGGCAATTCATGCTCCTAAGGTCCTTTGGGATCTCTGAGTCAAGCTGATTAAACGACAAATCCAGAAATCTGATTGAAGAGCAGTTGATCGAGGAAGTACTGACTAAGTACACTCTTGTGAAGCTGCAGGCTTTCTTACTTGGCATCCGACTCAGATCGCTTTGTCGAATGCATGTGATATCAACCAAACTTCCTTTGCCACGGCATTGATAGTTATTCCTTTGTTCGCCATTGCGAAGGTATGCGAACTTTCGCGTAGAAGAAGTGACGGGTGCCATCGTCCTAGACTGCTTTGCAAGCTCAGATGGTATATGCCCTTTCAGCTGGTTACCACTCAGGTCCAGCCATAACAGACTCCTGCAGTCACCCAGCTCTAAAGATGTGCATGCAGCCCGTGGGCCAAAGGCCCAGTCCAAAGCACGGTTATTTGGCCCGACCCGAGAACGGCACGACCCGAACCCTGACCGGGCCCGTGCCGGCCCAAAGCCCGTAGCAGGCCGGGCTTGGGCTGAGGCCTCGGCCCGCCGGGAGGCACGGCCCGGCCCATTTTACAAAGGTCGGCCCGGTGGAGGCCCAGCAACTGGAGGGGCTATATAAGCCCCCCGCCCCGGCGGACCCCCTCCTCACTCGGTCACTCCGCCCGCGCCCGCAGCCGTTCGCCCGCCACGCCACCCTCGCCTCTGAGCTCTGAAACCCTAACCCTAATCCCCACCTCGCCTCGCCGGTCGCCGCCCACCGTCGACCACCTCCCAGGCTACCGCTGCCGTCGCCCACCTCCCAGGCTACCGCTGCCGACGCCGGATGTTGAGATCTCCTCTTCTCTGATCTCTCCCCCCTCCTCGTCTCACTCTGACCGGATCTTGGGATCTCCTTTTGTCTCCCCCTCTTCTCTGTCTCGTCTTCGTCTTCTTTTCCATTTCTCCGGCGTCGGGCTCCGTCTCCATGCAGGCAAGTACCTCTAACCCTAACCCTAACCCTAGATGTAGTAGGCAATCACACGAACCCTAATCCATTTCTCGGTGTTTTTGGTTCACAGGTCGCCGGTGTGTAGCTGGTGCCGCAAGAGGCGTTGAGGGACGGTGCCGGTTGGGTGGGTGCCATCTGCCATGGCTGGCTCTGAGTTCGGTGATGGTGACGATGGTCCAACCATCAACGATGAGCTCAAATCTTTTGTCATCTGGTGTTTCTGTGATTGTTGAATATGAATATGTGAACCTGTGATTGTTTGAAGTTTGAACCTGTGATTGCGCTGTTTGAAATATGGTGTTTACTGTGTAACGGGCTACGGGCTGGCCTGATGGACCAGCGGGCCGCAGGTTCAACGGGCTGGCATGGCCCGATATTCGGCCCACGGACCGTGCCTGGGCCGTCCACCAGGCACGGTGGACTGTTCAGGCACGGCCCGATGGCCTGGCGGGCCAAAAGGGCCCGAGCCCGATCGGGCCGTGCCTGGCCCGGACTCGTGCCGTGCCGTGCCGTGCTGGCCCGTTGCTCATCTTTACCCAGCTCCGCCGGTATCGGACCAGTGAAGGAGTTATTTCCCAGCCCCAAGACTTGGAGGTTGACAAGTTGGCCGAGCCAGGTAGGTAGTGGACCGGAAAGCCGGTTGCTGGCAAGTGACATCCACTTTAGCTCTTTGCAGTTTGCCAAACCTGAAGGGATGCTTCCAACAAGAGCATTGTAGTCAAGAATAAGATTTTCAAGTGCAAGCATTCTGGACAGAGAGGCAGGTATCTCTCCATCCAGGGCGTTCTGCCACAAGACCAGATCACGGAGGCCCGGGAGCATGCCAAGGGATGAGGGAATAGTCCCATCGATATAGTTAAGGCTGAGGTCAAGTGAAACAAGACCAGTGCAGCTGGAGATGGCCTCTGAGATTCCACCGGTGAGGTAGTTGTTCTGCAGGTAAAGAACTTGCAACTTGCTGGGGGTGTTTGTGGAGCAGAGGGTGGCTGGGATGGTGCCGGAGAGCAAGTTAGAGCTGAGGTCGAGTATCTCAAGCTCCGGAAGCATGGTGAGCACTTCTGGAATGGAGCCATTGAAGTAGTTGAAGGAGAGGGTAAGTGTCCTGAGCTTAGCTAGATGGAGAAAAGCATTTCCTGGAATCTCGCCAGCAGTGGCGGACCCAGGATTTTGCGAAGACTAGGGCCAAATCCTGGCGGCAGCCGAGGGGCGAGGCTCGGCCCTGCCTGCCTGCGAGGGCGACGGCGGCCGCCGGGCGCCGGCAATCGAGGGCCGCGCCGCCGCGGGGTGGAGCAGGAGGAGGAGGCAGGCAGGAACGTCGGCGCCGGCGCGTGATACGAACGGGAGGCGCGGAAGGCGGAAGAGTCGCGAGCAGCCAGTCAAACATCGCGTGATGGCGTGGCTGCGTGGGTGCCGAGCGATTCCCCTGCCTGTGCCCTGCCCATGACCTTGGGCCTGAGCATGGAGAAGTACGGGATAGATGTGACACGCAGGGAGCCGCTCAAGGCTATCCCTGAGCCCAAGCTTTCGGATCACCTTCTATTCTGGTTCTGGGCCATGATGTATGCATCCTTCATCGTTGCTTTGTGGTCTGCCCTAGTCTCCTCTTTACTGGGCTTCACTGTTGGGCCAAAAATGAAGACTTGCTCTAAAAAATCTGGGCCACGACAAGGGCCATGGCCCTACTGGCCCTAGTGTAAGGTCCTAGATGGCTAGAGGGGGGGTGAATAGCCTAAAAAAATTCTACAAGCACCACTAAGCAAACTTGTTAGAATAACAAACGGCGTAAAGCGAGTTTTGCTTAGCCAAAGGTTGTGATGCAAGCCTCCTATCCACAAGTCTAGTAGATTATGATCTCTAGTTCACACAAGTGCTAAGTCACTAACTTACACTAGTGAGCAAGCTAACAACTACTAGAAAAGGCTACCACTAGAGCTACACAAGATAATCTAGTAAAAGTAAAAGCGAGAGAGAGGATTGTGAATCTTATACCGACGGTGGAGTGAAGATGTTGCCAATCACCAAGATGATATACAATCAATTAATATTGACAACAACACAATATGTAGACCAATCACCGGGAGACAAGAGACACAATATTTTTGTTCACCCGGTGTTCACTTGTGCACCGACAAGCTACGTCACCGGTTGTGTCGACCAACACTTAGATGGTTCCTCGGTGTGACCCTCAAGTCACTTGCCCCTCAAGGCACGCCCCGCAAGGCACCGCAAGACTCCACTCTCAAGTGAGGTAACTCAATGACACGCGCAATCCAATAGAGTTGCTTTTGGCGTCCCGCCGAGGAAAGCACAAGAACCTCTTACAAACAACCGGAGGTGGCCAAGAACAATCACCTTCTCTTGTCAACGCCTCCTACAATCTCCAAGCCGGCTAGAAGCGGTACTCTCCAAGAGTAACAAGAAATCCACCGGCTAAACCACCCACAAGTGCCACTAGATGCCCTCAAGCTATGCAATGCACTTTGGGATCACTCAATCTCACTTTTGATTTGCAATCAAGCAAGAGAGATGAGTGGGAGGAGTAGCTCTAGCTCAAAGGATGCACAAGAGTGTTAGAAATGCCAAGCCTCCTCTCCAAGGGCCGGCCAACGAGTATTTATAAGCACCCCAAACAAATAGAGCCGTTGCAACTCCACTGACCGTTTTTTCGGGACGACCGGACGCGCCGGTCGAAACTGACCGGACGCGCTCAACCGCGTCCGGTCCTCCAACGGTCACTGCGCCAACGGTCAAATCCCATGACCGGACGCGCCTCTCAACCGACCGGACGCGCCGGTCGCACAGCACCGCGCGCGCGAAGCAATGACCGGACGCGCCCCTCGCAACAACCGGACGCGCCGATCCGCACAGCACCCGCGCCGCGATAACAACGACCGGACGCGCTCCTCTCAATGACCGGATGCGACAGTGCCAGCGTCCGGTCGGAGTCCAGTAAGCTCCTTCAACGATCAGACGCGTCCGATCATGTGTGACCGGACGCGCCTCGCGTCCGATCATCATCGTGAACCGCAGTTCCCTCTGGGCGACTGACCGGACGCGCCGGTCCCGCGAGTGACCGGACGCGCCGGTTGCAAACCCTAGCCCGCGCGCCCGAAACCGCGCTGTACTGACCGGACGCGTCCGGTCACACCATGACCGTGTCCGGTGCAGCGTCCGGTCACCTCAGTGACCCCGTTCGCCTCCGTTACTTTTCCAACTTCCGGCGTAGTGGAAAATAGGCATTTCATTTCCCCGAAATCGCCTGAATCCCGCGCTCGCACGCTCGGCGGGAGGGAGAGAGGAACCCAAACCCCTCTCTACCCGCAAACCACAGCGTGACCAACGCCACCTTTGCAAATGTGCCAACACCAACAAGTGTACATCTCCATGTGCTTGTGTGTTAGCATTTTCTCAATCATTTTCAAAGGTTTTCCAATTAGCTCACTAGGCCCTACATGCAATGCACTTCATGAATTCACCTAGTGGCACCCGTGCATCGAATAACCGATAAGACTTCCCCTCTTAATAGTTCGGCTATCGATCCTAAACCACTCACACCCTCTATGGTGTCTTGAGTGTAAAACAAAATGGCCCTATGGTTATACCTTTGCCTTGAGCCCATTTTGTTTCTCCAAATGATATGATCCACTTCATATCATCACATGACTGTCTCGATCCATCGACCTTGACTTCACTTGCTCTTCACCGTTGCATCGGTCCGTCGGCGCTAAGTCTTGCTCAAGCTTCACCATCGCATGGTCCTTCGCTTCGAAGCCTCGACTTGCCCTTCACCTTCACAACCGGTCCATCGAGCCAAGCCTCATCTTGGTCTTCACCATCTTGGTCATATGAGTCAATGTCATGTCTCATATGCAATGACCACCTTTATCTAAAACATCCACTTAGATACAAAGGTTAGTCCTAGGTTTCATCAATTAGCCAAAACCAAACTAGGGACTTTCAATCTCCCCCTTTTTGGTAATTGATGACAACCCTCACAAAGATGATTTTGATAATAAAAGTTTTAAACTTGTCATACTTGTCCAATCATTTTGCTCATAAGTAAAGTTTGGCCAATTATCACAAGCTCGGTTTTGGTAGCATTAGCTCCCCCTACATATGTGCATAGAGTTTGGATTGAAAGCTTTGCACATATGCATGGATAGAAGTGTTGGGAGAGTAATTCTACCAAAATGATGCTATGGTGTAAGAAATGGACCTTTGAAGCGTGATACCAATCGGAGTTGCCTTTTACACCATCCTTAGCATCATGAAGTAACTAGACATCCATCAAAACTCAAGAACCTCGTGAGATCAACATTATATGTAAAGGTTCTTGGACCCCTTTGTAAAGCTAACCACTTGTAAAGCTTTTGGCAAGTCTAGATACCACATGTAAACTATTCCTATGCATGCTAGTAGATCATTTCATCATCTAATTTCTATACTAGCATTGCACCACACAAGCATGTATATTGAATTTAAATACATGTGCAATGAGCAAGTCATATGAGAATGCACAAACAAATGTAACAACTTAGTTTATGAGCTTGCTCCCCCTACTTGTGTGCATCAACAAATTTTATTTACCCCTTTATCAAGTTGAATCATCTTTTTCTCATCATAAATTTTATATTTACCCCTTTATCAAGTTGAATCATCTTTTTCTCTCCCCCTTTGTCAACAACTTACCCAAACAGGGATCAAATTGTGGAGAGAAGGAAAAGTGTTTGATGGAGTAGATTGAAATTAATTCGATACCACATGTAAGGTTAAAAAATTTATCAAATTTGGTTTAACCTAGAATACTTGCCAAAGATATTTAATTCGATTTGAACCAAAGACAAGCTTCTTCACTCCTCAAAATAAGGGTTATCTTGCCTATGTTGAATTAAACATTTATAGCAAATCTTCTAGATTCAACACTAGGTTTACAAGCTCACAAACATGTCATATGCCACCACTAAATCAAAATAAGCATAGAAGCAATAGTGGTAACATATATCCATCAAATTCATTTGATTTATCATGAATGCTTATGCATACCACTTATTATGTCAACATGCTCTATCAAGTCCTTAGCATAGGATGAAAGACATGTCAATCAATTTTACCTTGCAATGTCAAAGGAGAGGCATGTCAATAAGTGGGTGGGGTGCATTCAACTCATGTTTGAGAAATCAAGAATGTTCAATTCATTCCTTAGCTTGCAAAACCTCTTTTCATCAAGTGGCTTAGTGAGAATATCGGCAAGTTGATCATCGGTGCCAACACTTTCAATGGCAATATCTCCCTTTTGTTGATGATCTCTAATGAAATGGTGTCTTATGTCAATATGCTTTGTTCTTCCATGTTGAACCGGGTTTTGTATCATCTTGATTGCACTCTCATTATCACATAGCAACGGCACATTCTTGAAGTTGAGGCCATAATCCTTCAAAGTTGATGTCATCCATAGCAATTGTGCACAACAACTCCCCGCACTCACATATTCAGCTTCGGCGGTAGAGATTGTCACACTATTTTGTTTCTTTGAGGACCATGACACAAGTGATCTTCCAAGTAATTGACATGTGCCACTTGTGCTCTTTCTATTGATCTTGCAACCCCCATAGTCGGAGTCCGAATATCCAATCAATTCAAACTTTGACCCCTTGGGATACCATAGTCCAACATCTCTTGTTTGCTTCAAGTACCTCAATATTCTCTTTGCGGCCGTGAGATGACTTTCTCTAGGTGAGGCTTGATATCTAGCACACATGCAAACACTAAACATGACATCCGGCCTTGATGCGGTGACATAGAGTAGACTTCCAATCAAAGACCGATATTCCTTTTGATTTACCATATTGCCATCAAGATCACTATCCAAATTGCCATTTGTACCCATTGGAGTTGAAATTGGTTTTGCATCTTGCATTCCAAATTTCTTCAACATGTCCCTTATGTATTTCCCTTGACTCACAAATGTCCCATTCTTCAATTGCTTGACTTGGAGACCAAGGAAGTAGCTAAGTTCACCAATCATAGACATTTCAAACTCTTTGGCCATCATAGCACCAAATTCTTCACAATAAGCTTGATCGGTTGATCCAAAGATGATGTCATCAACATATATTTGCACTATGATTAGATCATTTCCAATCTTCTTGGTGAACAGAGTAGTATCAACCTTGCCCATTTTGAATCCCTTAGAGAGAAGGAAATCCCTTAGCCTCTCATACCATGCTCTAGGTGCTTGCTTTAAGCCATATAAAGCCTTCTTCAACTTGTAGACATGGTTGGGTTTCTTGTCATCTTCAAATCCGGGCGGTTGCTCAACAAATACTAACTCATTGATGATCCCATTGAGAAATGCACTTTTGACATCCATTTGATATAGTTTGATATTGTGTGCACAAGCATAAGCCAATAGAATCCTTATTGCCTCCAATCTTGCCACGGGAGCATATGTTTCATCATAGTCAAGACCTTCAACTTGAGTGTAACCTTGAGCAACTAGTCTTGCTTTGTTTCTCACTACAATGTCATCTTGATCTTGCTTGTTTTTAAACACTCATTTGGTTCCAATCACATTGTAGTTATTTGGCCTTTCTACCAACTCCCAAACATCATTTCTTGTGAAATTGTTAAGCTCTTCTTGCATAGCCATGATCCAATCGGCATCCCTCAAAGCTTCTCTTATCTTCTTTGGTTCTATGGTTGATACAAATGATGCATGCTCACAAAACATAGTCAATCTTGATCTTGTTTGCACACCACTTCTAATATCACCAATAACACTATCAATGGGGTGATCTCTTGCAACATGTTGTGGTTGGAGTACTTGCACTTGATTGCTTGAGCTTGGTTAATCACTTGATGTATCTTGATGAGATGAACTAGCACCTTGATCTTGTACTTGAGAGTCACTAGCTAGCTTGAATGGAGAATTGAGCACTTGATCTTTATCATCATCTTGAATATCAATAACTTGCTTTGCTCTAATGTCCCCAATGTCCATGTTCTTCATTGCTTCCACCAATAGAGTTCCACTAACATCATCTAGATTCTCTTCTTCATCTTGTGACCCATTGGTTTCATCAAATTGCACATCATGGACTTCTTCTAGAATGCCACTTGAGTTGTTCCAAACTCTATAAGCTTTGCTTGTAGTTGAATATCCAAGTAGGAACCCCTCATCACATCTCTTGTCAAACTTCCCCAATCTAGTGCCCTTCTTCAAGATATAGCATTTGCAACCAAACACCCTAAAATAAGAAATATTGGGCTTTCTTCCATGAAGTAACTCATATGGGGTCTTCTCTAGCAATGGATGACAATATAGTCTATTGATGTAGTAGCAAGCGGTATTGATTGCTTCATCCCAAAATGATTGACTCACATTGTACTCATGAAGCATTGATCTAGCCATATCAAGCAATGTTCTATTCTTCCTCTCAACTAGGCCATTTGATTGTGGAGTGTACTTGGCCGAGAATTGATGTCCAATACCATAATGATCACAAAGTTCTTCAATTCTTGTATTCTTGAACTCACTTCCATTGTCACTTCTCACTTTCTTGATTCTAATCTCAAACTCATTGTGAACTCTAGTGAGAAATGTCTTGAAGGTGTCAAACACTTCACTTTTGTCACTAAGAAAGAATACTCATGTGAATCTTGTGAAGTCATCCACTATGACAAAGCCATACTTGTTGCCGCCTATGCTTGTATATGTTGTTGGTCCAAATAGATCCATGTGCATCAACTCAAATGCTTTGCATGTGCTCATTGTACTCTTCTTCGGATGTGAGCTTCCAACTTGCTTCCCGGCTTGACATGCACTACAAAGCTTATTCTTCTCAAATTCAACATCTTTCAAACCATTGACAAGATTGTGAGTTGTAAGCTTCTTCAATTGTTTCATGCCAACATGACCAAGCCTTCTATGCCAAAGCCAACCCATGCTTGATTTGGAGACTAAGCAAGTTGTCAAAGAAGTTTCTCTAGCATTGAAGTCAACTAGGTAGAGATTCTCATATCTAAAGCCCTTGAATGCCACATTTGAACCATCCACACTAATAACTTCCACATCATCAACCCCAAAGATGCATTTGTAGCCTAGATCACATATTTGTGCCACGGATAGAAGATTGAAATCCAAACTTTCAACTAGCAACACATTTGAGATACTCATATCATTTGATATTGCAATCTTGCCCAAGCCAATAACCTTGCCTTTCTTGTTATTGCCAAATGTAATAGAATCAACACCACTATTATTGTCATTGATTGAGTCAAACATTCTTGATATACCGGTCATGTGTTGAGTGCACCCACTATCAATAATCCAATGCCTTCCTCCGGCTTTGTAATTGACCTACAAGCAAATCAATGAAGCTTAGGTACCCATTTTTGCTTGGGTCCTTGTAGGTTAGTAACTAAGCTCTTTGGTACCCAAATAGCCTTCTTCTTTGGGCCCACTATTGGTGTACCAACAAACTTAGCTTGCACACCCTTCACACCTTTGGTAAGCACATAGCAAGAATCAAACGGTATAGCATTAACAAATTTCTTGCTTTGGTTCTTTTTATTACAATTATGCTCTAAGTGCCCAACTTGCTTGCATCTATTGCAAAACCGACCATTGCTCTTTACAAAACTAGGTTTTGGAGTTGCAAAGGCCGACTTGCCTTTCTTGGGGGTGTAGCCCAATCCCTCTTTGTTAAGAGAGAACCTTTGGCTACCCAAGCACTTAAGCAAGCGGGCCTCACCACCATAGGCCTTGCCTAGGGCGTGAGTGAGCTCATCCACCTCTCTCTTGAGAGTCTCATTCTCAACCATTAGTGAGGCATCACAAGTGAAACCATCACTAGTAGTAGAGGTAGAGTTGGTGGTGGTGGATGAAGAGCTACAAGAAGGGTTAGTATTTGACATGATGATAGGTTCATTAAAGGATTCATCAATTATATCACATGTAACACCTATATCACATGATACAACAACCTCCTTCTTTTCTTGTTGCTCAAGTAGCAATGAGTGAGCCTTTTCAAGCTTGGAATGAGCCTTACCAAGATCCTCATGGTCTTCCACTAGACTCTCATGAGTGGTCTTAAGCTCACCAAGAACTTTCTCAAGTATTGCTACTTTCATTGAAAGCTTCTTGCACTCCTTGTTCTTGGCAATAGCTATGTCTCTAGTTTGTTGCAACAAGTCATATAGTTGTTCTTTAGTTGGTTCAGCATCATCATCATTTTCATTATCATATTTATCATTATCACTATCATGAACATATTCCATTTCACTTTCATCATCACTTTCATCATATAATACCTTAGCTTCTTTGGCCATGAAGCATGAAGAGGATGAATCAAATAGTAAAGGCTTAGCAATGGAAGCAAAAGCCTTGTTGGATGATTCTTCTTCTTCTTCTTCATCATCACTTTCCCAAGTGGCCACATAGACTCCATTCTTGCCTTTCTTGAATGTTATCTTGGCTTCTTTCTTTTTCTTCTCAAACTTGCCCCTCTTGTTGTTCTTCTTCTTATCATAGGGACATTCGGCTTGAAGATGTTCGGTGCTATCACAATTGAAGCACCTCCTTTGTTGCTCATTGCTCTTGAAGTTGTCATTTCTCTTTTTGAAGCCTCTTCTCTTAATGAACATGTGACCCATTTTCTTGACTACAAAAGCAAATGCCTCATCATCAATTTCATAATCTTCATCTTCACTATTGTCTTCTTCTTCAATGATGGTAGCTTTGCCCTTGGAGGAGATGGCCTTGAACGCCACGGTCTTCTTCTTCTTTTCATCTTCCACCTTCTCCTTGTCATCAACATCTTGATCATATTTGTCATAGGTTAATACTTCACCAAGCAAATCATTAGGCTTCATTGCTTCAAGCCCATCTCTTTGCAACATCATGATCAACATCTTAAATCTTCTAGGTAAGCTCAATAAGAACTTGTGACAAAAATCTTGATCTTGAGTCTTGTGCCCTACGCTCTTGAGATCATTGACTATCACTTGCAATCTATGAAACATTTCAATGATTGTTTCATCATCCTTTTTCTTGAAGTTCTCAAACTCACTCTTGAGCCCATATAGCTTGGCACTCTTCACAACCTTAGTGCCTTCATATGTCTCACTCAATCTTGTCCATACTTCACTAGCCAATTCCAAATCTTTGATGCCCTCAAACACTTTTGTGTCAATACCATTATATAGTGTATTGAGAGCCATTCTATTACATGTTCTATTTGCTCTATCTTCATCGGTGAGATGATTGGGCTCAATGATAGCAAAATCATTCTCGGTGACTTGCAATACTCTCTCATAAATAGAACCAAGGTACATTGTCATCTTTCTCTTCCAATGAGCAAAAGAACTAACACCATCAAAGAACGGTGGCTTGCCCCCAACATGATTGAACACAATTTGAGCCATTTTTCACACCGAAGGATGTTAAGCCTTGATTAAAACGGTGACCACGGCTCCGATACCACTTGTAAGGTCCTAGATGGCTAGAGGGGGGGTGAATAGCCTAAAAAAAATTCTACAAGCACCACTAAGCAAACTTGTTAGAATAACAAACGGCGTAAAGCGAGTTTTGCTTAGCCAAAGGTTGTGATGCAAGCCTCCTATCCACAAGTCTAGTAGATTATGATCTCTAGTTCACACAAGTGCTAAGTCACTAACTTACACTAGTGAGCAAGCTAACAACTACTAGAAAAGGCTACCACTAGAGCTACACAAGATAATCTAGTAAAAGTAAAAGCGAGAGAGAGGATTGTGAATCTTATACCGACGGTGGAGTGAAGATGTTGCCAATCACCAAGATGATATACAATCAATTAATATTGACAACAACACAATATGTAGACCAATCACCGGGAGACAAGAGACACAATATTTTTGTTCACCCGGTGTTCACTTGTGCACCGATAAGCTACGTCACCGGTTGTGTCGACCAACACTTAGATGGTTCCTCGGTGTGACCCTCAAGTCACTTGCCCCTCAAGGCACGCCCCGCAAGGCACCGCAAGACTCCACTCTCAAGTGAGGTAACTCAATGACACGCGCAATCCAATAGAGTTGCTTTTGGCGTCCCGCCGAGGAAAGCACAAGAACCTCTCACAAACAACCGGAGGTGGCCAAGAACAATCACCTTCTCTTGCCAACGCCTCCTACAATCTCCAAGCCGGCTAGGAGCGGTACTCTCCAAGAGTAACAAGAAATCCACCGGCTAAACCACCCACAAGTGCCACTAGATGCCCTCAAGCTATGCAATGCACTTTGGGATCACTCAATCTCACTTTTGATTTGCAATCAAGCAAGAGAGATGAGTGGGAGGAGTAGCTCTAGCTCAAAGGATGCACAAGAGTGTTAGAAATGCCAAGCCTCCTCTCCAAGGGCCGGCCAACGAGTATTTATAAGCACCCCAAACAAATAGAGCCGTTGCAACTCCACTGACCGTTTTTTCGGGACGACCGGACGCGCCGGTCGAAACTGACCGGACGCGCTCAACCGCGTCCGGTCCTCCAACGGTCACTGCGCCAACGGTCAAATCCCATGACCGGACGCGCCTCTCAACCGACCGGACGCGCCGGTCGCACAGCACCGCGCGCGCGAAGCAATGACCGGACGCGCCCCTCGCAACGACCGGACGCGCCGATCCGCACAGCACCCGCGCCGCGATAACAACGACCGGACGCGCTCCTCTCAATGACCGGACGCGACAGTGCCAGCGTCCGGTCAGAGTCCAGTAAGCTCCTTCAACGATCGGACGCGTCCGATCATGTGTGACCGGACGCGCCTCGCGTCCGATCATCCTCGTGAACCGCAGTTCCCTCTGGGCGACTGACCGGACGCGCCGGTCCCGCGAGTGACCGGACGCGCCGGTTGCAAACCCTAGCCCGCGCGCCCGAAACCGCGCTGTACTGACCGGACGCGTCCGGTCACACCATGACCGCGTCCGGTGCAGCGTCCGGTCACCTCAGTGACCCCGTTCGCCTCCGTTACTTTTCCAACTTCCGGCGTAGTGGAAAATAGGCATTTCATTTCCCCGAAATCGCCTGAATCCCGCGCTCGCACGCTCGGCGGGAGGGAGAGAGGAACCCAAACCCCTCTCTACCCGCAAACCACAGCGTGACCAACGCCACCTTTGCAAATGTGCCAACACCAACAAGTGTACATCTCCATGTGCTTGTGTGTTAGCATTTTCTCAATCATTTTCAAAGGTTTTCCAATTAGCTCACTAGGCCCTACATGCAATGCACTTCATGAATTCACCTAGTGGCACCCGTGCATCGAATAACCGATAAGACTTCCCCTCTTAATAGTTCGGCTATCGATCCTAAACCACTCACACCCTCTATGGTGTCTTGAGTGTAAAACAAAATGGCCTTATGGTTATACCTTTGCCTTGAGCCCATTTTGTTTCTCCAAATGATATGATCCACTTCATATCATCACATGACTGTCTCGATCCATCGACCTTGACTTCACTTGCTCTTCACCGTTGCATCGGTCCGTCGGCGCTAAGTCTTGCTCAAGCTTCACCATCGCATGGTCCTTCGCTTCGAAGCCTTGACTTGCCCTTCACCTTCACAACCGGTCCATCGAGCCAAGCCTCATCTTGGTCTTCACCATCTTGGTCATATGAGTCAATGTCATGTCTCATATGCAATGACCACCTTTATCTAAAACATCCACTTAGATACAAAGGTTAGTCCTAGGTTTCATCAATTAGCTAAAACCAAACTAGGGACTTTCACCTAGTCCTGGGCCCGCCCCTGCTCGCCTGAGAGATTGTTGCTTGATAGGTTGAGGGTAGTAAGTGATTCGAGGTGTGAGATATCTGTTGGGAACGCACCAACAAGATCGTTGCCTGAAAGGTTGAGCGAGCTCAGGCTGCTACAACCGGACAAGACTCCTGCTGCCACGCTGCCAGATACGAGGTTGCCAGAGAAGGGTGTGTTAGTTGGTGAAAAGTGGGTGAAAATTTACTGTAGCACTTTTCGTTGTTATTTGGTAAAATTTATTCAACTATGGACTAACTAGGCTCAAAAGATTCGTCTCGACATTTACTGACAAACTATGCAATTAGTTATTTTTTTACCTACATTTAATACTTCATACATACGTCTAAAGATTCGATGCGATGGCAAGTGAACGGGGCCCAAGGTACTCCAGTCTGGAGCAATTGATGAATGCTGGAACTTCCCAGAGATATCATTCCCGGAGAGGTCCAGAAAAGACAATTTCTCCCCGCATTCCGCTCCCCGCAGCGCCGAGAACATGCCAGAAATGTTGGCGTCACGGACTGTTACCGACTCCACGCTGCTCAGCTGAAGCAGGGTACTTGCCAGAGCACTGAAATCGGCGTTGAGCATGACACCGGTGAGGGACACTGACGTGACCCTGTGGTTCTTGCAGCGGACACCGGGGAAGCTGCAAGCACCGTAACTGCTATTCCAGCCAGCGAGTGCCGTGCCATTCGGCACGGCGGCCATGAACTGCTCCAGCAGCTGCAAATCGTCCTGATGCAGCACCGCTGCTGCGGCAGCCACTGCAAAGAAGAGCATTAGCATCAGAAACCGTGAAACCATGATGTGACAATTGGATTAGTGGAATCCGTCTGACTGTGCTGGGAGATTTGAACGGTGCGAGAGGGCGGTAAGGGTGTGTTCAGCTGGTGAAAAGTGGGTGAAAAATTACTGTATCATCTTTCGTTGTTATTTGGCAAAATTTATCCAAGCACGGACTAACTATGCTTAAAAGATTCGTCTCGACATTTACAGACAAACTATGCAATTAGTTATCTTTTTTACCTACATTTAATGCTCCATGCATACGTCCAAAGATATGTAATGGGTGGAAGAGAAAATATTTTAAATTTGCGTGGGAAGTAAACACACCCTAAGCAGTAGAGACCGGGAAGAGCAGAGATGGAGAGGCTGTCTTGTGATCAACTTCAACGCTCTGCGAAAGCACACCGATGACGACCCAGTCGGCCAGTCCCATTGGCCATTTGCCTGCAGCCTGCAGGGACGGCATGACTTGGAAGCCGAAAGTCAAGTAGCAGCTAGCAAGGATATTCATTTTCCTGTACTTTCAAGTTCGTCACATGCTTTTACCAGTCTGCTACTTGAACTACTCCGTAGATTTATAAAAATAAATAGATCACACGCACTGTGCGGCAATGAATATTCGAAAAATTCTCATATGGTTTTTATTGAACAGATTATTCTTTTTGTTGACGAATAACAAGATAAAATTGCATTTACAAACTAAATAAAAAAATGAACACTACTACAATTTGCATCAGGATTATCGTACAATATTATTTTAGAACTAATTGGGTGTTAATCAAGGAGATTTCTTCACGCGACAAGCTTCCAGCCTTTTTATGCACCAAGCACTCACCCAAATGGAAAATGGACTGCAAACACAAACATGTAGGAGCCTCGATTCAAGATTCATCCATCTGTAAATCACCAATTTACCTGTAAGGATCTAAGACGTCCACAATGTGAAGAAGCGAAGGCCAATAATTGGATAATTTAGTCTTTGTGTATATACCTTAAAAAGCATATCTTTGACTGCGTATCATTCGATTGTCTCCTGGACCCCTGAAGTAACAAGTTCGTCACAACCTCGTTCAACCGTGCCACAACCTGCAAGTAAATAAGGAGCCATACGGTCACTGAATCATGCATTCAAAGGTAAGAGGTGTGGAAATACAGGAAAGCTACTATTTTTTCAAAGAACAACATGTCAGTAAGCATGAAGAGAGTACACCATGGCTTTTGCCCCCATCAATGCTCCACTAATTATATAGCAAAGAAATAGGTGCTTCTGATTAAAAATTAGTGCTCAACTCACCACCTGCCATGCGGCAGCAGCCACATTGGAGCGCCATCAGCCCTTCATAATAGATGAATAGCAATCAAAGTTTCGAAAAGTCAATTCCTATACCATTCATTATCAATTCCAATAATTATTTTAGTACAATGTATAATTTATGGGATGAGATTAATAAGTATTCAAACCCGATATAAAATGAGTGGTGGTTTATTCTGGGTGCGAGCATGAATCATTGAATCTTACTCAAAAGCACATATTTATTGAGAATTCATCAAGTTAAATCTAATGATCAGTATGCATTAGGTTGTGCTAGAAATAATAACGTTATACATAATGGAAAATATGGGACTGATTGCATAAGGAAAATACTTTATTCTGAATTAGGTCATGCTGATAACCTAATTCAACACTCTACTTACTTGTATATGGTTGGTCAATTGTAACAAATGTTGACCTTGAATGTCTTATGTTGAGCTGCCATTATCAGGTTGTTTAAGCACCATGTATCTTATATTCCTATTGTCTACCATAAACATGACGCAGAAGATTGGAAACTGCAATGACGTCGTCCGTACTGGGCGGCTCGGGGGCGACCCCTGCCACCACCGCTGGCACCCCGCCTCGCCGGCTTCCCGGCCACCGCCGCGGCAGCACGCTGCGGGGGCTCAAAAAGGTTTCCCGCAGTAGCTCCCCTCCCCCTCTCCACTTCTCTTTCCCCTCCGCACTTCGAACTACCAGCAGCTAGGGCGGCCGCCGGCGAGCTTGGGAGCTCAGATCCGGGGCTCCTGGGCACAGATCCGGCCACCCCTGGCCCGGATCTGGCGCGCGGTCGGCTGAGCGGGAGCGAAGCTGGGGTTGCCGCTACTGCGGCGGCCAGCGAGGCAGTGCCCTCCCTCTCCCCTCTCGGCGGCGCGGGTGGCCCACGGGGCACGCTCGATGGCGCGGGTGCCCGCCGAGGCTGGATTTCGCGACTACGGCAGCACGTCTGGGCGGGTCCGTGGGTCTTGCCCGGCGCCCTACTCTAGCTTCCCCAAGTCATGGAGGCCTGCGACTTATGGGCGGTCTCCTTGGGCATCGTCAGGTGCGGTGTCTAGGCGGCGGCGCGGCTCACTTCCCCGCCCCGGACCTCCCGGACATCCTCGTCTACTCTAGGCGCCGGGTGCTGGGCTTCTACTGGGGCCCTGGCGCCGTGTCCACAGGCGTGTGGAGCGGTGTGCGGCGTTGGCGGGTTAGTTCTTGGACAGTGTCATGCTCCAGACGCAGAGGCTAGAGCGCGTGTGCGCGGGTCGCCACCCTCTTCCCGGCCTCCATCCTCGCCGCCCCCGGCGGTGGTGGCCCCAGACTCGCCCTCAGCTAGAGATGACAACGGGTACCCGAAACCCGAGTATCCGACAGGTATTACCCGATAAAGAGGCGGGTATAGGATGAATTTTCTACCCGTGGGTACGTTATTGGGCAAAATCCTATACCCATGGGGTATGGCGGGTACGGGTGCAGGTGTATACTACCCATACCCGCATACCCGCGGGTAAGACATACCCGCAAAAATAACTAGTCAACCTCAGTTATTTTAGCGCATATAAGTCATGAATTTGGCTCATTGAGACATCCACTATATTTCTAGTAGATTGCCTTTGTTGTAATGATGCTAATAATGTTTGTTAGCATGTTTGTAACTTGTTGGAAGCTTAGAATGATTTATTTTTACATGTGACTATTTGATATTTTTAGGTAATTTTTGGGTATGCTATCGGGTACGGGTTACCCGTCGGGTGAGAATTACCCGACGGGTACGGGTATGGAACTATTTTTTAACCCGCATGCGGGTATGGGTAACCCGATGGGTAAAATTTTGCGGGTGCGGGTATAGGTACGGGTGCGCACTACCCGTCGGGTACGTACCCGTTGCCATCTTGACCCTCGGCTAGCATTCGGCTCCGACCAACTAAAGTATACATGATCCAATGAGTATGAAATTTTTACTACAGTTTAAGCATACAATAATTAGCTCACCATAAAAATTTTACCATAATTGGACCATAAAAACTGCAGGTATGAATTATTCCATTTAATTACAGAAAAGCGTAGATCTAAAGCTACAACAAAAACTTTGTATCAGAACATACCATATTATATGTTCATTGTGCAAGATACTCATGCAGAGTCCAATAAAATTAGATTTTCCATTTTATGATTTTTCTGTGATTTACTATGAGTTTTCAAAGATTCAGCCGAAATAAATAAAAAAATAAAAAGACAAAACAGCAATCAAAACTGCTTATAACAAGGTCAGGGAGCTAAGATGAACGGTTTTAAAAGTTGAGAGAGGTGTTTTATCCGGTTTTAGAGTTCAGAGAGGAAAAACGGACTTTTGCAAATGAGATTTCTAAATATCTTCCGGTAGATTATTGTTTTTGTTATCTTTCACTTTTTGTATGGTCCAGAAGTTGTTGAGATTCGTGCTCACTTTGCAGTTAGATTTGTGGTCGCATCTCAGTTTGGGGGGTGTTTAGTTCCTGGACCAAAAATTTTGGGGTGTCACATCAGATATTTTATGGGATGTCGGAAGGGGTGTTCGGATACTAATAAAAAAACTAATTACATAAATCGCCTAGAAATCGCGAGACAAATTTATTAAGCCTAATTAATCCGTCATTAGCACATGTTTACTATAGCACAACATTGTCAAATCATGAATTAATTAGGCTTAAAAAATTCGTCTTGCAAATTTATCGTAATCTGTGTAATTAGTTATTTTTTATCTATATTTAATAATCTATGTCTGTGTCAAACATCCGATGTGGCAGGTGAAAAATTTTGGGGAGGAACTAGACCCTCGTTTTGTTGGTGTCCCGCTCCATTTATCCCGCTGCGTTTTGTATTGAAAGAAAGAGTAAAGTCCATTTTCGGTCCGATGCATAGACTTTCAAAGTGTGTCATTACCGTGCCTAAACACTATTTGGGTCTCAAATTAGCCCATTACGGGTCCAATTGGCTGATTAGTGGGTATCTGACGTCCGTGGCTGACGGAGGCGCTGACTGAAGCAGCCTCGCAGTTATGCAAATAGGCCCCGTCTCCCTTCGTCGTTTCAGTTTCGTCGTTTCAGTTCTCCTCGTTCTCCTTCTCGTCTTCCTCGCGACGGTCGCCTGGCGGCAATCTCGCGGTGGCCGACGATCGCCTGGGATCGGAGTTTGGGCATGGAACGCGAAGGGGTGCACGGCTCTCAGGCGGCGGAGGCGGACAAGTTGGGCAGGGTGGCGGATCACCATGGTTGCGCGATTGCGGCGCAAAGGGCAACCTGCGCCGGTTTACTGTGAGCTCCTCCATCTCTAATTCCATCTTCTTTGAATCTTTAGCCGTGTTTGAGGAGTACGTGGATCTGTAGGGTGCGATTGTTATGGTTTTTTGTCCAGACGATTTTGGTTAGGGTTTTGATCGATTATTTCTGTGTTCAATTTTTCTCGGCAATGTAGGTGACAGTGGGTATCAGTTCAGTGTAGAGGTTCACCATGGTGGATTTTTTGTTGGTCATGGTACTCTGAAAACGTACTTGGATGAAAAGGTGGATTTTTTTGATGATTTAGAGGCAGATACTTGGTCCCTTCTCTGGTTTGATGACTTTGTGGAGTAATTAGGCTATGAAAAGGATGAAAGGTTGAAGTTTTACTGGTTGTTACCTGGGCTGCCCTTCCCCGATGGCCTCAGAATCCTCCTAGGAGACAGAGCCACCAATGCCATGGCTGATATTGTGAGCAAGGTCAAGAACTTTGTAGTGTATTTCGACCATGATGGCATTGCTGATGGGGTTAATTGGGAAGACATTGTAGCTAATCCAGTGGCTGAACTTCCTAAAGTATTGAGCCCACATAAAGTGCAGTATGTGCCTAAGAAGGTTGGTGAAAAGCTCCCAGTTTTCTATATTGATATGGATAAGAGGAAAGTGCATCAATTCAAAACCACTGAAGGTGAATCAAGTGGTGCTAGAGACAACAACAGTGAAGAATCTGGTGGTTTCCTTGATAGTGACTATGAAATGGAGGATGGGGATGAAGACATTTTAGAGACATTTGTTGATGCTGATGAGGATGAACCACATGTGGGAGAGGTAACTGTGAAAGACAGTAAGAAAGCTAAAGGCAATAGGTTGAAGGCTTATGCTGTGATCAGGCCAAATGTAATGTCAGAAGAGGAAGACACTGATGATGAGGGCCTCGAGTTACCAGACTCTGATGCTGAGGGAGAAGGTGGTCACAGGTTCAAGTCATTCAAAGATGAGGACATGGCAAACCCTGCATTTTCAGTTGGACTTGTGTTCCCTTCGGTTGAGAAGCTTAGAGAAGCTGTTAATGAGTATAGTGTCAGGCACAGAGTTGAGATAAAGATGCCAAGGAATGACAGGATTAGGGTCAAAGCTCACTGTGCTGAAGGATGTCCATGGAACCTTTATGCTTCATTTGATAGTAAGATGAAATCATTTGTAGTTAAAACCTAATATGGAGGTCACACATGTCAGAAAGAGTGGAAAGTCAGGAAGTGTACTGCTAAATGGATTGCTGCTAAGTACTTGGAATCCTTTAGGGCCAATGACAAGATGAGCATCACTAGCCTAAGCAAAACAATTCAGAAAGACTGGAACATAACTCCTTCTAGAAGTAAGGTGGCTAGAGCAAGAAGGATGATTATGAAGCAGATTCATGGAGATGAGGAGCTGCAGTTCAATTCTCTGTGGGATTATGGTCAGGAGTTGAGGAGGAGCAACCCTGGGTCATCTTTTTTCTTGAACTTGGTTGATAGTAGGTTCAGCACATGTTACATGAGTATTGACGCTTGCAAAAGGGGATTCATTTCAGGTTGCAGGCCTATAATTTGCTTGGATGGCTGCTTCATCAAGACTAAATATGGGGGCCAACTCCTTACTGCAGTGGGCATAGATCCCAATGACTGCATTTTCCCTATAGCAATGGTTGTAGTTGTAGGGTCGAGATGGCGGACTAGAGGGAGGGTGAATAGTCCTTTCTAAAACTTAAATGCGTAGGCTAACCAAAACAAATGCGGAATTAAACTTATCGGTCTAGCCAAGACTACACCCCTCTAACTAAGTTCACAAGCACCTCACAAAGATCCTAATTAAGCAACTAAGGTGCTTTCCTTAGCAAGAGCTCTCCTATTTAATTCTAGAGCAAGGTCACACAAACCTATGCACTAGTACTTTGCAAGCAAGAGGGAGCTCCTACACAACTAGTGAAGCAAAAGCACAAAGCTCCTAAGCTCACTAGCGATGCTCAAAAACAAGGCAACTAATGCCAAATTAAAGAGCCCAAAACACTTAGCTACACAAACTAAGCAATATGACTAATAAGGTTACACAAACCGAATTAGCCACGCAAAGGGGATACTTCTAGCTATACAAGCAAGAAGATAACTAACAAGCTACCCAAGCAAACTAGTTACGAGAGCAACTACACAAGCACAAGTATATATGAAAGTAAATACAAGCTTGTGTTGCACGAAAGCAAACCATCGAGAAGAGTAGACAATGTTGACACGGTGATTTTCTTCCGAGGTTCACTTGGTTGCCACCAAGCTACGTCCCCGTTGTGTCGACCAACACTTCGTGGTTCGGCGGCTAATCGGTCACACACCGAGCCTCTCAAAAGGCACCGCAAGAACCCACCATAAAGTGTGGTAGCTCAATGACACGCTCAACTAGAGTTGCTCTTCGCGATCCCCGTGGGGTGAGCACAATCCCCCTCACAAAGATTCTCCGGAGCCTCGCACAATCTTCTTGCGAGCTTCGACGGAGCCACAAGCCACCAAGCCGTCTAGGAGGTGGCAACCTCTAAGAGTAACAAGCACCACCGGCTTGCAACACGATCACCTAGTGCCACACGATGCAATCTCTCAAAGCAACGCACTAGAATCGCTCTCTCACTCGATCCGATGAACACTATCAAGCATGAGTGAGTTAGATGGCTCCCAAGCACTACCACACAAGTCATAAAGACTATAGTGTGCTCAGCTACCGGCCACGGCCGGCCAAGGCATCTATTTATAACCCCACGGTCAAATAGAGTCGTTACCCCTTCACTGGTCCTTTTTCGGGACAACCGGACGCGTCGGTCGTAACTGACCGGACGCGCTCAGCCGCGTCCGATTCTCCAACGGTCACTGACCCCAACGATCAAACCAGCGACCGGACGCGCCGCTGCCATGACCGGACGCGCCCCTAGCAATGACCGGACGCGCCCCTGGCAACGACCGGACGCGCCGATCGCACAGTACCGTGCGTGCAACGACATGACCGGACGCGCTCCTTGCGATGACCGGACGCGACAGTGCCAGCGTCCGGTTAGAGTCCAGTAAGCACCTTCAACGATTGGACGCGTCCGATCATGTGTGTCAGCGCTGTACTGACCGGACGCGTCCGGTCACACCGTGACCGCGTCCGGTGCAGCGTCCGGTCACCTCTGTGACCTCCGTTCGCCTTCGTTTCTTTTCTGACTTCCGGCGTAGTGGAAAATAGGCATTTCAACTCCTGAAAAACACCTGAATCCCGCGCTCGCAAGCTCGGCGGGAGGGAGAGAGGACCCCAAACCCTCTCTACCGCTCAAACTTCATCGCCTTCGTAAATGTGCCAACACCAACAAGTGATCACCACCTTGTGCACGTGTGTTAGCATTTTCATAATCATTTTACCGAAGGAGTTAACCACTCAACTTGCCACGCCACTCGATCCTAGCAACGATGCATAGTTAGATCACACGAGTGACACTAGATGACCGATATGCAAACAAGTTTGCCCCTCTTGATAGTACGGCCATCTATCCTAAACCCGGTCATAAACTTCTCTACACATCTATGACTGGTGAAATGGAAATGCCCTAGGTTATACCTTTGCCTTGCGCATTCCACTCCATCTCCTCTGACATTGATGCAACACATGCACCAACCAATCACCAAATGATATGATCCACTTCATATCATCACGTGACCATATTGGTTCATCGATCTTGACCTCACTTGCTCTTCACCGTTGCCTCGGTCCTTCGGCGCCAAGCCATCACACAACTTGCCCTTCACCCTAGCAACCGGTCCATCAAGCCAAGCCTCATCTTGATCTTCTCCACCTTGGTCACATGACTCCATGTCATGTCTCATATGCAATGAGCTCCTTCATGACACCATCACATATGGACTAATCTCCTGTGTATCTCACATAACCATATATTAGTCCACCTAAGTTGTCACTCAATTACCAAAACCAAACAAGGACCTTTCGCTCTCCCCCTTTTTGGTAATTGATGACAACTCTACAAAGATATGGAAATTATGCTTTTTCAAGCTAGCACTTCACACAAGTGTAAATTGCTAACTTGTTTTGGATTTAATGTTACTTATCCAACTTTTAAGCTCTATGTTAAGATTTGGATAAGCACCATAAAATCCGACTTGGTAGTGATAACTCCCCCTACATATGTGCTCAAATGGTTTGGTTTCAAGCTTGCACATATGCATAAATATGAAATTTGTGGGAGGGTTAGCACTAATAAGTGATGCTAAGGTGTATAGAATAAACCTTTGTAGCTCGCTACCAATTAGTAGCTTGATACCATTTGAAAATCACAAGTTTGCCATCATCCTTAGCATCATGAGTAGCTAGACATCAAAAACACTAGAAACCCCGTGAGATCAACATTATAAGCAAGGTTCTAGTTTTTACATGATAAACATAAGTCTAGCTAACATCCTATGCATGCTAGTTATCAAATCATCATTCAAGTTCTATAACTAGCATACACCACGTAAGCATGCATATTGAATTTAAGAACTTATGCAATGCAAGCAAGCACATGAATTATGCACATATCAAATGTAATCAATCAAAGTTCATGAGCTAGCTCCCCCTACTTGTGTGCTTTCTTTGTCCAAGAATGTTTAATCCCCTTATATTCTTCAATGTTACTCCCTCTTTGTCCATGTCCATGTCCAATCTTTCCAATCTCTCCCCAAAGCTCAAAAAGCTTTCATATCTTTGTCCAACTTCTCCCCCTTTGTCATCAATTTCCATAAAAGGTGTTCTTCTCAATTGATACAAAGGCTTGTATTGGGGTAGATGGTTGAGACTTGAATATTGCATTTTTTATGGACATTACCACATATATTGGAATGACAAACTTTATGGTTGCTCTTGAGATTCCACATAGGATCTTTGACCTTGATACCAATCGGTGGGGCTCCTCCCCTATGTCATAGCATGTGTCATTCAATTGAGATACCACTTGAAGATGAGGGTAGCATTTCTTGATTTGATCACTTAAGGTTGAGTATCACTTGTGAAACCATCGTCTTGCATGAATGATACCACGTGAAGATACCATGAGTAGGAATGTGATACCATTTGAAAGAATTTTCTAGTATGGATCCACTTTGAAGGATTTGGCAATAATATTCACTTCTTGAATATTTGCTATCTTTATGAGTACCATTTGTAAGATATCACTTGTAAGTTGGTCTAGACACCACTTGTGAATACCATGTGAGAAATCAAATGAGTCTAGATAACACTTGAAAAACTAGATATCTGATTGCATTTTTTTGTACTCTTATCATCATCATGAGCTTCTAGTATGACTTGAACTAAGTTGATTTGCCTAAGATCTCAAGTCCGGTTTGATCCAATGACAAGCTTCTTCACATCTCATGCTAAGGGTTATCTTGCCAATGTTATACTTGTCACTTGTTAGCAATCCAAACTAGATCAAGTACTTGGGTTCACTAGCTCATGAACAAATTCATACACATACCACTAGATCATTTAAACAATTCAAGCAATAGTGGTAGGCTATGAATTTAAACATTTCATTTGTTATGCATGATCCTAGTAAGCATGTACTGTATGCACTAATCGCATACTAGTAAGGGATGAAATGATCATGCACATTACAATGATACCTTTGCTATGTTGGAGTGGGGGATAGTCATATAGATTCTAATTCATTACTCCAATAGCAATGTGAAGTCCAATTTATAAGCTTGGTGAAGACCAATCATCATAGATAAATCCATTCTTCACCCATATGAAATGAAAACCACTTATGATCAAGTGCACTATCTCTTGAGTTGTGGTTGGCTTGCTTCATCTTTTTGATCAATGCTTGCATGAGAGAACTACTTAGAATACCACTTGAAATATATGACTAGCTCTCTTTTGGGTGTTGCTTGCTTTTCTTGATCAACCCTTTTGATTGCTTCAACTAAGCATCACAAGTTCCTCGGATCACCACTTCCATGTTAGCCTTCCAAGTCCCAAACTTGGTTTCACCTACACACGGTGGCAAGCCCCTCACTAGGGAGAAGTGACCTTTCTCTAAAGAACCACTCTTGATACTCACTTGAAATGATATAGTTTGATTGATCCAAATGATGAACTCAATCTTAATGAATAATCCTTGAATCTACATTTGAGTCCAACTCTTCCTACATGTTTAAGTTTTTTTCTTTCTACCAAATGATCTCCAATCATCACTAGAACATAAACTTTATCTTCATCTTAAGTTTGATCTTGATCTTCAAATTGAGTACCAAATAAGTACACCAAGTACATTTCACAAAACAAAGGTCTTGTACTCATTGCTTGTCATGCTTCTAGATCAATCCAAAACCAAACTTAGGTACCTCAACCACTTGTAAACATGTTTCCAACTTGAGGACCTTTCAATTAAAGTGACTCTAGATTAATCCAATGATTGTCACTTTTCTGGCAGATTCTGTACCCTTCAAATAATAATTCATATATCACAATGTACAGATCCAAATGCCAAGAAATTTGGTGGAGATGTGCATTACTAAGTCATCTAGCAGCTGTAAAAATTTGAGCTTCATTTGACATCTAGATTGCTACCAGATTTCAAATCTTCCACCACTGCTACATGCTGAAAACTGCTGCATTATGGCTGACAAGATGTACTCCAAAATCATAGCATTTCTTGTCCAATTCCCATGAAATTTCTATAGCATCTCATACCATAAGTCTAGAGCATGTATACCAAATTTCAAGCCAATCCAAATAGATTTGATCACTCAAACATGGCTAAGGTTACTGCTAGCTCAGATTTTTAGTTTTGGACAGATTTTAATACATTGAGCAATACTCCATCAAAAGTGAATCAAACTTGAAACTAACTCATTTGAATACTTTCATAAGATATATATCCATTCAATCCACTTACTAAAGGTCATCTAATGAACTTATCCAACTCAAATCAATCCAAACTTGATTGCTAAGCATTTAATCCATTCAATCATCTCATAGCAAGCAACATTGCACATTTATCCAATTCAATCAACTCATATGCACCAAATGAAATAATCAACAAGAGATATACCTTGGTTAGCTCATGATTATTCATAGCAAGCTTTCAACTTGAATATTTGCAAGCCATCAAATAATTCCAATAAATCATCCACAACTTGATCATGACACTTGTATGTTGTAGTACTTTGGACTTCACTCATTTTGACTTGGCATTGGGATTGGATATGCATTGAGCTTCATAACTTGACTCAATATATGATGAACAAAATGAAACCAATTAAATCAAGCCTCCAATGCCAATGGTACCTACAAACAATCATCCACTCTTTGACGGTACCCAAACAAGTTTGGGTCCTCTCAAGTTAGGTGCAACATACTTAGGCATTGCCTTAGTATGAATAGCGGGATGTTTTGCAATAGCAACAATAGAGGTACCATTTACATCCTTTTTAAGCATATTAGTATTATCAATTGAAATATGCTTGGAAGTGTTACCTAGGGGACATGAATGTGCCATGTGTCCCCTTTCCCGGCATGAATAGCATCTTCTCTTTGATTGAGCCTTTTCTTCATTGCTCATGTGATGCTTTTCATTGCCTTGCCTCTCATGAATTGCTTGAGCCTTTTTCTCAAGCTTGGTAGAACACCCCGAGGTAAAGTGTCCTATATCTCCACACTTGAAGCACTTGATGTGAGCATGTACTTTCTTCTCGATTTGATTCTTGCTCATCATTTTGGCATCTTGGATTTGCATTGGATGCCTTGCTCTACCATCCCTTCTTGTTTTCTTCTTCTTCTTCTTCATCAAGTCATCATCATCTTCATGGTTGATTTTGACTTGATCTTGGGGCTTTGCTTTTGGCTCAACTTGAGACTTGTTGGTAGGGCAACACTTGGCAATATGTCCTACTTCATGACATTGGTAGCACATGAGTTGGGATAGCTTCTTTGCATCTTGCTTCTTCATAATCTTGCCCTTGCTCTTGTTGTAGCCAATACCACTCTTATCACCATATCTTTTTTGATTGGTCATGATATGCTCAATGGCGATTTTAGAGTTGTAGCACCTCTCCAACTTGTTGCTCAAATCCTTCACTTCACTTTTAAGCTCATTGTTCTCCTTTAAAAGGTTAGTCTCACACGACATAGAAGTAGAACAAGCATTTAATTGTGAAGAGCATGGCATATCTAATAAATCATCACAAGAGGTGGATACATGCTTCTTGCCTACATCACAAGGGTTAGTAATATGTGATTGATCATTTGACCCAAATGATGAGCTCTCACTAAATTTGGTTTCTTCATTAGAAAGCTTATTAGTGAGTAAAGCATGTTCTTGTACCAAGTTATCATGAGCAACACTAAGTTCCTCATGAGCCAATTTTAGCTCCTCATGTGAACAAGTAGTAACATAAAGTAGATGCTTTTGTTGTTCACATGTGGTCTTTAGAAAAGAGTTTTCATTTTCCAATTTACTTGCTTTTTCCATTTCTCTTTTCAAGGCTCTTGAGAGTTTATATAGAAGCTCTAAATTTGGATCATCACAATCCACAACAAAACCACCAACATGTATCTTAGTGTTACCATGTGATGATGTTGAAGAGCTTGTTAAAGCATCACTCTCATAGCCATCATCTTCACCATCAAGTGTGCATGAGGTAGAATCAATGCGTGCATCACTTGTGGCATTATCATTCTTCTTGTCAAGTGATCTTGTGATATGATCATCTTTGTCATCACTTGACCGTGAGGTGGAGCAATCCTTCACAGCCACCTTGTTGTGGTCATGCTCAACATCCTCATGCGCCTCCTCCTTGGGCTCATCATCATTGGAGATCACCCCGTATTTCTCATTTAGAAACACCCAAATCTCATGGGCGGACTTGAGGTCCATGATCTCACAAAGTATGCTACTATCCATAGATCGATAGAAAACATTAGTAGCTTGGCTATCGAGATATAGGCATTTACTTTGCGCTTGAGTTGCATTCTTTTTATCAATTGCAAAGAAAAAGCCCACATCTACGATCCACCACAATTGAGGAGAAATAAACTTAAAATTGCATGTCATCCAATTTCTCCACCGTGCAAAGTGTGTGCCATCAAAAATGTATGGACACTCAACATCTAGCTCATAAGCCGCCATCCTCTCGGGTCGGTGAAGACCACAAATGAGAGACCCGGCTCTGATACCACTTGTAGGGTCGAGATGGCGGACTAGAGGGGGGGTGAATAGTCCTTTCTAAAACTTAAATGCGTAGGCTAACCAAAACAAATACGGAATTAAACTTATCGGTCTAGCCAAGACTACACCCCCTCTAACTAAGTTCACAAGCACCTCACAAAGATCCTAATTAAGCAACTAAGGTGCTTTCCTTAGCAAGAGCTCTCCTATTTAATTCTAGAGCAAGGTCACACAAACCTATGCACTAGTACTTTGCAAGTAAGAAGGAGCTCCTACATAACTAGTGAAGCAAAAGCACAAAGCTCCTAAGCTCACTAGCGATGCTCAAAAATAAGGCAACTAATGCCAAATTAAAGAGCCCAAAACACTTAGCTACACAAACTAAGCAATGTGACTAACAAGGTTACACAAACCGAATTAGCCACGCAAAGGGGATACTTCTAGCTACACAAGCAAGAAGATAACTAACAAGCTACCCAAGCAAACTAGTTACGAGAGTAACTACACAAGCACAAGTATATATGAAAGTAAATACAAGCTTGTGTTGCACGAAAGCAAACCACCGAGAAGAGTAGACAATGTTGACACAGTAATTTTCTCCCGAGGTTCACTTGGTTGCCACCAAGCTACGTTCCCGTTGTGTCGACCAACACTTCGTGGTTCGGCGGCTAATCGGTCACACACCGAGCCTCTCAAAAGGCACCACAAGAACCCACCATAAAGTGTGGTAGCTCAATGACACGCTCAACTAGAGTTGCTCTTCGCGATCCCCGCGGGGTGAGCACAATCCCCCTCATAAAGCTTCTCTGGAGCCTCGCACAATCTTCTTGCGAGCTTCGACGGAGCCACAAGCCACCAAGCCGTCTAGGAGGTGGCAACCTCCAAGAGTAACAAGCACCACCGGCTTGCAACACGATCACCTAGTGCCACACGATGCAATCTCTCAAAGTAACGCACTAGAATCACTCTCTCACTCGATCTGATGAACACTATCAAGCATGAGTGAGTTAGATGGCTCCCAAGCACTACCACACAAGTCACAAAGACTATAGTGTGCTCAGCTACCGGCCACGGTCGGCCAAGGCATCTATTTATAACTCCATGGTCAAATAGAGCCGTTACCCCTTCACTGGGTCCTTTTTCGGGACGACCGGACGCGCCGGTCGTAACTGACCGGACGCGCTGAGCCGCGTCCGATTCTCCAACGGTCACTGACCCCCAACGATCAAACCAGCGACCAGACGCGCCGCTGCCATGACCAGACGCGCCCCTGGCAATGACCGGACGCGCCGATCGCACAGTACCGCGCGTGCAACGACATGACCGGACGCGCTCCTTGCGACGACCGGACGCGACAGTGCCAGCGTCCGGTTAGAGTCCAGTAAGCACCTTCAACGATTGGACGCGTCCGATCATGTGTGACCGGACGCGCCTCGCATCCGATCATCCTTGCGTTCTGCAGTTCTCTTTGGGCGCATGACCGGACGCGCCGGTCCCGCGAGTGACCGGACGCGCCGGTTACAAACCCTAACACCCGCGTCCGGTGCAGCATCACGTCACCTCTATGACCTCCGTTCGCCTCCGTTTCTTTTCCGACTTCCGTCGTAGTGGAAAATAGGCATTTCAACTCTTCGAAAACACCTGAATCCCGCGCTCGCAAGCTCGGCGGGAGGGAGAGAGGATCCCAAACCCTCTCTACCGCTCAAACTTCATCGCCTTCGTAAATGTGCCAACACCAAAAAGTGATCACCACCTTGTGCACGTGTGTTAGCATTTTCATAATCATTTTACCGAAGGAGTTAACCACTCAACTTGCCACGCCACTCGATCCTAGCAACGATGCATAGTTAGATCACACGAGTGGCACTAGATGACCGATATGCAAACAAGTTTGCCCCTCTTGATAGTACGGCCATCTATCCTAAACCCGGTCATAAACTTCTCTACACACCTATGACCGGTGAAATGGAAATGCCCTAGGTTATACCTTTGCCTTGCGCATTCCACTCCATCTCCTCCGACGTTGATGCAACACATGCACCAACCAATCACCAAATGATATGATCCACTTCATATCATCACGTGACCGTATTGGTTCATCGATCTTGACCTCACTTGCTCTTCACCGTTGCCTCGGTCCTTCGGCGCCAAGCCATCACACAACTTGCCCTTCACCCTAGCAACCGGTCCATCAAGCCAAGCCTCATCTTGATCTTCTCCACCTTAGTCATATGACTCCATGTCATGTCTCATATGCAATGAGCTCCTTCATGACACCATCACATGTGGACTAATCTCCTGTGTATCTCACATAACTACATATTAGTCCACCTAAGTTGTCACTCAATTACCAAAATCAAACAAGGACCTTTCAGTAGTGCTGGATGCAAACTCAAAAGAATGGGCTTCAGTGCAGGAGAAGCAAAAGCTTTAGTTGCCACAACACAAGCCACACTTCAGAGAGAGGCAGAAGAACAGACAATGAGAGCAGCTGCTGATCAAGTGCCTGCTGATCAAGTTCCTGGTGAGCAAGTCACTGAAAATGAGACACCAGACCCACTAAACTTCTCAAGCACTCAACCACCATCAATTGTAGACATGACACAAGCTAGCACCATGGTGCTTTGTCAAATGCTTGGAGAGGTCAGATTTCTAATTCATACATTCATTGTTGTCTTATTCATGACATGAATCCTTCACTAACTCAATTTTCTAACACAGGAAACTCTACAGAGCTCACTGTCACAACCACAAGGGCCTCTACCAGATCTAACCTTCGTCATGTCTAACCAGACAGTGCAAAGGCCAACTCCACTGAATACAAGCACAGCTGCAGGCAGGGCTGCATTAGCCAAGAAAAGAAAAGCATCCACAACTGGAAAAACATCTTCCAAGAAGACAAATGCATCTACCTCTAGATCCTCCAAAAGACCATCACAAGTGGAAGAGGAAGGAGATCCTAATATTGTGTAATCAGTGAAGTGCTAGAGTCCATCAGTGAAGTGCTACTTCTATGCACTGTGACTGCTACTTGTATGCACTGTGTACAGAATTTACCTCTATCAATGTGTGTCAGCTGTTAAGTATTGGGTTAAGATGATATTTATCTCTATGATGTAGTGCAGCAAGAGTGTCACACTAACTTCCTTTTGATCATGCGAATGATACATTTGTCCAACAGCTTGTAAATTTAAGCATCAAAACACTAGATGTCATTTTGTGAAGTTGGGATGTTACTGGTTAAAATTCTGTCTTTATGTCCATTTTGTGACTGCAGGTCCATTTTGTGACTGCAGGTCCATTTTGCTGTTGTCTTTAGCGCCTACTGTTTGCTGCTGAATATTTTTTTGGGCACCTCCCATGTAGCGCCTACTGTCATCAATATGGATATTGCCAATGATATCAATTCAATTGTGTGGTATATCTTGCTCTGGTTTCTTTGACATATTACCGTAGAATTTCAGATTCAGCTGGATACAAAATTTACTGTTAGACTAAAACTTGCTTTTTATTTACATTCAGATAATTGCAAATATCATTTACTGTTAGACTGACACAATATTTGCAGAGAATGCAGACATAACCTGATGAGGCAGCCTGTACTACTGTTTTTTATTTACTTTCAGATTTGCCACTTGCTTTGTCTTCTCTGAAACAAGCAAGATCACCATATAAATAGATGTAACTGACTAACTGTGATAGCTGACAATGAATCATGTGTGCCTGCTAAGAGGTATTGCTCAATAGAGATCTAAAGTACACTGCATTCATTCTTTACTTGACCACATCCATGACATTACACTTTGCTGACAGTTTTCGTTTTGTAATGTCAGCACACACATTCCACATCAAGCTAAACACACACAATCAGAATACACTTGAGCAAAACTTTGATTCATCTAAAATGGGCATCACATCAGTGTTGTCGATTCCTTGTCTAGTCTTCTTCTTCTCCACCTCTGATCCATTCTTGTTGTCTTCAGTTACATCTGCAAACGCGTCAAGTATTCCGCTTCCCACTCCCAGTATGAGCAGCCGCTCCCATCTTCCTGCAATGGATCGCGAAATTGAACTCCAAACCAACAAATTTTGGACGGGGAAAGGCTAAATGAAATCGATTTCACAAAACCCTAACCCTTTGATCAGGAGACTTGTAGAACAGGAGACCTTGGTGCTCGGTGGCCAAGGTGCTCACGGAGGCCTCGAACGCGTCTGGCTTGGGCCAGGTGCTCGACGTATTGGCCGCGGTGTTGGGGAGAGGGCGGAGCAGGCGAGGCGGTGGGCTCCGGCAGCTCGCGGCATTACTCCTCGGCGTCGATGTCTGCGCGGTCCTCTGCCACAAACTCGCAACGGTGGCTCTCTGCTCTCACGGTCAGGAACGAAGGAGGCGCAGGGGATAAAGAGAGCACGGGGGTTTCTTTGAGCCTGTTTAGTTCCTCCCCAACCCAAAAAGTGCTACAGTACCTGTCACATCAAATCTTGTGGCACATGCATGGAGTACTAAATGTAGACGAAAGAAAAAACTAATTACACAGTTTAGTTGTAAATCACGATACAAATCTTTTGAGCCTAATTAGTCCATGATTGGACACAAATTGCCAAATAAAAACGAAAAGTGCTACAGTAGCCAAACCCAAACTTTTTCACCAACTAAACAACCCCTTTGCTAATTTCTAAAGACACGTTGTTGCCTGCCAAAGCCCGTTATGGACTAAATTGAGACCCAAACAGCGAATTAGCACCTAGTTGGCACACTTTAAAAGTCTATGGACCAGGATGACACAGTGCATAAAGTTCAGAACCGGAAATAGACTTTACTAATATATATATATATATATATATATATATATATATATATATATATATATATACACCACTGCTTCTTTCCCTTTCTAGTTTCTTGTTATGGGAGTCGTCGATGGTGGCCGTGGCCTTGCCGGCGGCGGTGTTGGTCGCGTTGTCCGCAGCTTTGTCTTCGGCGGGGGGCGGCTTTCTCGGAGGAGGCAGCGTCGACGGCGGTGTTGTTCGAGGCGGCGGCGGCGGCGGTGGCGACATTCCCCACGGCAGTGGCGGAACCAGAAACTATGGATAGGGGGCTGCTCGAAGAGTTTCAACCATAAAATAACTGAGTGTAGTTTATTTATTTGGATTTTTACACTATGGATGGGCTCATCTAAAGATAAAATATAAATTAGTGTGATTTTGTTGTCCAGAAGTCATCAAAAAATATATGACAAAGCTTTTATTATATCTTTCTAATATGGATTATTGAATTATATACTACCTAAAATTTTTTTTTGATGTGATGTTGGGTGGGGTGGGGGGGGGGATGGCCCCTGCCTGCCCCCCTGGCTCCGCCAGTGCCCCACGGTGCCGTTATGTTGTCTTGCTCTTTTGATTTGATTTGTTTTGTGGTTGTGTCAGTCCACGGCTTTCTGGGATTTGGGAGAAATCAGTGGAGAAACTCACCAGGCGTCCAAGCCAGACAGAGGCCACCCCGGGGACGCGGGCGGACGGCTGCTGCGCGCCTGCACCGGGCCGGCTCGGCCAGCTGCTGACCGCTTGCCGGACTGGGAGAGCGAGAGTCGGAGGGATGAGGCGTTGGTCACGCGCTGCCCCGGCGGCCGGCGGGATGGGGCTGGTTGCTAGCATCGGGCGGTCACCAGTCAGGCGCCTAGGCGGGGCCCAGGGGGGAGGGCGGTGGGGTGAGCCGGTGAGGCGCCGGCGTCTAGGCGTCGGGAAGCCTTGGTCGCGCACGCGTCGGGACTCAGGAGGGAAGGGAGACGGCTGCGGGCTTCCTCGCTCACGCTCGCACAGACCGCAGGGTGCCAGAGTGGGAGAGAGACGAGGAATGGTTGCGTGCTTGGCCTGGGCAAGCTCGCGGCAAGGCGGCAAGGTGCTCCGCAACCTCCGCCCCTCCAGCGTTTTGTGATTTCTAGTGATTAGTCTTGTTTTGCTTATAGAATGTGTACACATATTTAGTAATGTAATATCTTTGCGAACCCTGACCACCGTCCAAATCCACTGTTAGTGTTAAACTGAGGACATGCTGTGCATGATAAAAACCCACTCTTCTCTTTTTGTACCCTTGCCAGTTACCCTATTTAGGAATCATATCAACCAAAGTACTGTAGATGGTGGTGTGCCTTATCCAAATTCCGACCAAAGGAATTCAGCTTAGACTGTTCCTTTATGCCACAGTTTTAGAATTTGAGATCAATCCTTGTCTTCCATGAAATATATTTGTTTCCCTCTTTCCTGTAATTTTTTGTGAGGTTTACTCTTACAAAGTTACATTTTAACTCTGTTTTTTCATGTGCGGATTCTAATTCGTGTCCATGAATGGTTGTTGTTCCTCTAGAAGTAATTTTCTTCGTTCTGGTCATATCCATGGAATATCCTGTGTGATTGAATCATTCTCTGAGTTAATGGCTTCAATTTCTATCTGTATTGAAGTATCTAGTTTCCTCAAGTGTAACTGAGACTGATAAAAAGTTGGCTTCTTGCAGGTTAAGTCGAGAATGATGGGTGACTCAGCCTACAAAAGCACTCTCGATTGTTTTGTGAAGACGCTTAAGAATGATGTATGTTTCAGTTCCACACTGCTACTCATGTTATGATTCTCGATTCAAGTTGTGCCTCCACTCATGCAAGCTTTTTTTCACAAATATCCTAATTCCTAGATCTAATTTAACTATGATGAACATTTTGGCCATGCTAGTCTTGGTGCTGGGTTCTTTGCTGTTTTTTTTTCCCAGTTGATGTTGTAAGATGTCCTCTGGCTCTCAGTTTTGCACCCCGTTTTTTTGTTCATTTCCCTTTTGTGGCGGTGTTCTTTTTGTCTAGTTTCTTCAAGTGTAACCGACACTGATAAAAAGTTGGCTTCTTGCAGGTTAAGTCGAGAACGATGGGTGACTCAGCCTACAAAAGCACTCTTGATTGTTTTTGTGAAGACGCTTAAGAATGATGCATGTCCCAGTTCCACACTGCTACTCATGTTATGATTCTCGGTTTTAGTTTAGATGAGTAGAAAATATACAGACATGACCTTTGCACTGAACACATCTAATAGTTGCAATAAGAAATATAAAGTGTAATTGTGTAATCTCCTAAAAATCATATAGCGTGTATTGCTTTCATCACAAGTAGCCTCTCTTTGAGTTTATTTGACCTGATACTAGTATTCACTGTATCATGGTGACAACCATGTGGCATTTCCATCAGCACATAGGAGTTAGATCTCTACATGCCAGGTTAAGTGTCAACCTGTCCTTTCATGCAGTAGATACCACTCTTCTGTTTCAATTTTAGCTCCTAAAGTGTACTTTTTCGTAGTTTTCATTATTTGGTCATTTCTTGCTAGATCATGGTTAAAGCTGATTGCTTGTGTTTGAACATCTTGTCCCCATTATAATGTGCATTCAGCACTTTCAGTAGTCTAAACTTGAGGAGTTGATCCTTAGAATTTGACCCAACAATCAACAATGATATATGTATCTATAATTTCTGTCTGTCGTTTGTTGATCTATCTGATTAAGATTGGCTTCATCTGTATATCTGAATCATTTTCAGCTATTTTTTGTATGTTTCAGTATTTGGTCAATTCTTGCTTGATCATAGTTAAACCAGACTGCCTGCGTCTGAACATCTTGTTCCCATTACTACGTGCATTCAGCACTGTTTCAGAATTAGTGTTGTCACAATGAGGAGAACGTGGACATCATCGTCCTCATCATCGGAACACAAGGTGAGTGATCTTTGCATTTTCCAGTGGTTGTATGGTGACAGAGGTTCAGTAGATCGTACTGATGTGGTACAAACAATAGCTTGGATAATGTGTAGCATAGCTCACAGTAACTCTGCAGGTCTAATTTGTGATGCAGAGAGATCAGTAGAATAGCAGCTGCATACGGCGTCATTTTCTTAGTATTTATTATTTTTATATCCGAGTATCAACTTGTGCTTATTTGATTCATTTTCTGTTAAAGCCCCATGGCTAACTGAATCAAGCAAATGGTTTTCATGCAGGTCAACTTCAGTTACTGGATTGAATAACAATGAATACCAGATAACCAGGTAAAAGGTTGTTTGAAACCACATTTTTAAACTAAGTGGCCGAGCTGGGATTTTAAATCAGGTTGTGTTCCAGGGTTCAGTGAATCTGCATATTTGTATATATGGCTGAGCTGGGATTTTTTGTTTACCTTGCTTTGATGATTTTCTCCTGGCTTTTGTAATGTTGATTCCTGTGTTTGGATCCCTATTCTTGGTGACCCAATTGAATGCAGTGAACCTGCATATCTTGATGCCTGTGTTTTGAAAATTGTAATGTTTTTGTTCTATTAGTAATTATGTACCAAAATTAGATGTAGATCTATGCAAAAAAAATCAGATGAAGGTGCTTTTGGGGTGGACTGGCATTGATTGTTTACCTGCGTTGCATCTTGTTCTTTTGCTTCTGGTCTGGGTGTTAAATTCAAGTTTGGTCTTGCTTTTGCTTTGGTCCTCGTCAATTCGTCATCTTTCAGGATCTGCTACGCCGCTGCCGTCGGAGCCATCTACGGTGTCGCGCTTTTTGTTTTAGTTACGGCGCCGTTTTTTTTCTTTCTTCTCCGTCAAGTTTACTTTTTATCTCTGTTATCATTTGGCTGAGATTTTGCCACGTCACTTTTCAGGAAGTGGAAGATAACTACCCTAAAAATCTTCCAGATTTTTGTGACGTACATGTGCCTTTTTCTATTTCTGTGCTTTGTTGTACAAGGTGATGAGGCAGCTTATGATTTGTTCAAAAAGTGGAAGAAAACAAACTGAAAAATCTTCTACAAGATAACTACCCTAAAAACAGGTGCCTTTTTCTATTTCTGTGCTTTGTTGTACAAGGTGAGTAGTCAGTCCCTTCACAAAAGTTGAGAGAGATAATATGAACTTTTTTCTTTCTAGAACATGGACCTCCAAAACCCTGGCCTAGGACAATTCGTCTTGTCATTTGAAGTGGGATACTTGGGCCTGATCCAGCCAATCGAAGCGGCCCGCGAACGGGCTCGATCCACGCCGCAACTCTGCAGGCGACAGGCTGCACTGAACCGTTGTGGCCGCAATAAGCCACGTCGGCGGTCGCTAATGCACCCGAAAATCATTTTTCGTTGTTCATTTGAGAATTTTTTATTTACAAGATTGCATCCATCCATTGTTCAAAATGTTGTAACTTCGCTGCGTTTTGCTCTGTTATTGTTCTCTTAACTGTCATGCCGTTATATAAGTACAGAGTCAAAAAGTAAATGTCAATATATTGTATCAAATCACATTCCATGAAAAATCATTAAATTAATTAATTAATTAATTAATATGCCAAATCAATTTCCTTCTTCTTACAATAAGGCCCTCGTCTGTTCTAAGGTTGTCTTAGAAATTGGAATCCAAACTAGTAAATATGTTGGACGGTGCAGATTTTCTTTGGAATTACACGATATGCCCACAACACGCACGGAAAAAATACCTTTAGTCTAAAATAAATTCAAGAAAATACAAACATCCATGCAAAAGTTGAGATTTTGAACCTAGTTAGATTGGTTCCACGTAGGGAACCAAATCAACTAAGCTACACTCGATTTACAGATGGTGTAAATTTTCATCGCTCAAGTTATCTAGATTCTGGACTTACTTGTGCTCGTCTGCTCGAGTATGCCTAAGCGCTTACACCCTTTATCCTCTTTTTAAAAATGCACGCACAAGGATTCTAGATTTAGGGTGCATTCGGAAGGGTTCCAAATTCTCGTAGAAATGTTTTGGATTTAGATTCCCTTAAGAAATGTTTCTATGATAAATTAGAAACACTTCATGAAACTATTTTGTTAGCTTGTTGAATTCTTGTAACTAAAACTAAAATCAGGAGAAATTAGGTTTTAGGTGTTTCTCTAGACTAGTATAAAATGAGAATCGGATTCAAGTGATTCTTCCTGAAACATTTTTTCTCTGTTGTGGTGTTTGGTAGCGATCCTAGTGATTTTATTGAGAATCTAAAACATTTCTCGCTGCCAAACACACCTTTAAAGCTTGTTAGTATTCAACTATAGTCTAAAAATCGTTAACATGAGTTGCTAACTTAACTCATAATCAGCAGAGTAGCTAACTAGCTACAATCGTGTGTCATTTTAGAGTAATAATATCTGCAATAATAATTACACAAAAGCCTAAGGCCCTGCTTGGCAGAGCTCTACCAAACAGTTTTTCAAAGAGAGATGATTCTCTGAAATGAATTAAGAGGTTGAGAGCTGAAAAAGGTAGCTTCTCCTGATTCTGTGAAGTGATTTTCCATTGCGATTTTGAGAGTTTATGCTAAAGATTTAAAGAGAATCACTTTTAGCTATAGAATCACTTCTCTCAGAGAATCAGCTTTCGTAGAGAATCAGAGTCAGGCGGAGCTCTACCAGACGGGTCCTAAATTTTAGGAAACTGCACTAGCTTCTGAGAAAGGTAGATAAAAATTATTTTTTCGACACTTTGATTTTTTTTGCAACGACATGGAACCTAGCCTTTCTATCCTAATGTGCAAGGGTTACAACCAGCACAGCTAGTCATCCAAGTTATCCTTCGTACTCTCCAAATTACAAACTTTTTCTTCTGATTGTATGGCATCATGTGCTACACTTTCAAGAAGCTTTCTCTTACTTTAGCTGTGTAGTTTTATACTCCATTCGTCCTAAATTATAAGTTGTTTTGACTTTTTTGGTACATCTATTTTACTATGCATCTAGATATATAATATGTCTAGATACATAGCAAATTATATGTACCAAAAAAAATCAACGCGAATTATAATTTGGAACAGAGGGAGTAATAGTTTTCACACTTGCTTCCATCCCGACGGTCGTCGCCTTTCCTCCATATCCGCGCATGCGACCATGGAGCAAGGGGTTATATTATATGATTCTAGCTATAATTTACTATAACTAACCTCAAGATCCGTTTAGATCCTTAGAAATGAAATCCATTCCAAAATTCAGAGTCTAGGCACAAATCCAATTGTCCACCTGGAAATGTATGTGTGTGCTGCAGGTAAGTGTGAGAGGGCAAAGCACAAACAAAGATAGGGGTCGAATGGTCGATCTATTTTTCACCCTATGAATCTAAGGCAAGCTAGCATATAAACTTTTGGTAAGTGCTAGAATATCATATTTCAAGCCGAATAATTAGGTCTATAAAGTAGATTTCAATCTAACCAAATCCAAACAGGTCATTAAAGTTCTCCAACAGTCTTTTTAAAATCGTTGAATAAAAATTATTCTCTATATCTTTCTATCCTTCAATAATTTCTCTATATTTTGTGCGAACTTTGGAGAGCCAACCTCGCTCTCTATTTTTTGGCTAGTGAGAAACTAAGAATAGAGAATATCAATATTTATGTAGAGATCTAATTGAAGAAATTGGTAGAGAAATCACCAAAATCTCTAATTCCATTAATAAGGAAGGATATAAATACGCTTTTGGAGTTGCTACTAGACAAGTGTGGTTAGCAAAAAAGTATTATTAGAAAATTTAGAATCATACTTTGGTACGTCACCTACTTTTTTTTTTACTCAGTGACATATGGAGTTGAGAAAATAGTCTAATAAATTTAGTAGTCAAATCAAATACTTTTGAACTTTTACTCACTAGTATAGTGCTCGTGCTAACGCCACAGTTTCATTTCAGGGACGCATACAAAAACAACCAAACTATAGTGGCAATTCATCACATAAATAGAGTACAACAAGATAATTAAAAGAGATTCAAAATCATTGCATCATTTTCAGTATATTTTAGAAATGTGTCCTGTACATATGCCATTCAGAGAATGTGTGTTATTTATACAGCTAAATATTTAAAAAAATACATCAGAAACATTTACCTAGCTATAAAACATAAATTCTCATTTCTAGCTACCGTTACCGATCTGCTAATGTTGTCGCTTGCTTCAGGTGATGTCCAGACATGAGAAACATTCGAATGAACTTTTGGACCTGCAATGGCTATATCAGTACTACGGATGAGTGAAAACAAAATGAAGTTGTATGAAGAATGACATGAGAAACATGAGAAACATTCGAATGAGCTTCATTCTAAGCTTGTATATTTTAGGATGACAAGCTTAGAATGAAGCTCATTCGAATGTTTCTCATGTTTCTCATGTCATTCTTCATACAACTTCATTTTGTTTTCACTCATCCGTAGTACTGATATAGCCATTGCAGGTCCAAAAGTTCATTCGAATGTTTCTCATGTCTGGACATCACCTGAAGCAAGCGACAACATTAGCAGATCGGTAACGGTGGCTAGAAATGAGAATTTATGTTTTATAGCTAGGTAAATGTTTCTGATGTATTTTTTTAAAATATTTAGCTGTATAAATAACACACAATCTCTGAATGACATATGTACATGACAAATTTCTAAAATATACTGAAAATGATGCAATGATTTTGAATCTCTTTTAATTATCTTGCTGTACACTATTTATGTGATGAATTACCACTATAGTTTGGTTGTTTTCGTATGCATCCCTAAAATGAAACTGTGACGTTAGCACGGTGAAATGTCCTTGTTTGGTTTTGGTAATTGAGTGACAACTTAGGTGGACTAATATGTGGTTATGTGAGATACACAGGGAATTAGTCCACAGATGATTGTGTCATGAAGGAGCTCATTGCATATGAGACATGGCATGGAGTCATGTGACCAAGGTGGCGAAGATCAAGATGAGGCTTGGCTCGATGGACCGGTTGCAAGTGTGAAGGGCAAGTCGAAGGCTTTGGTGCGATGGACCGTGAGGCGGTGAAGCTTGAGCATGACTTGGCGCCGATGGACCGATGCAACGGTGAAGAGCAAGTGAGGTCAAGATCGATGGATCAAGGTCACATGATGATATGAAGTGGATCATATCATTTGTGATATGGTTGGTGCATGTGTTGCATCAACGTCGGAGGAGATGGAGTGGAATGCGCAAGGCAAAGGTATAACCTAGGGCATTTCCATTTCACCGGTCATAGGTGTGTAGAGAAGTTGATGACCGGGTTTAGGATAGATGGCCGTACTATCAAGAGGGGCAAACTTGTTTGCATATCGGTCATCTAGTGCCACTTGAGCGATCTAACTTTGCATACGTGTTAGGATCGAGTGGCGTGGCAAGTTGAGTGCCTAATTCCTTTGAAGAAAATGTTTGTGAAAATGCTAACACACGTACACAAGGTGGTGATCACTTGTTGGTGTTGGCACATTTGCGAAGGCGATGGAGTTTGTGCGGTAGAGAGGGGTTTGGGTTCCTCTCTCCCTCCCGCCGAGCTTGCGAGGCGGGATTCGGCGCTTTTTGGAGAAGTGAAATGCCTATTTTCCACTACGCCGGAAGTCGGAAAAAGAAACGGAGGCGAACGGAGGTCACAGTGGTGACCGGACGCTGCACCGGACGCGGTCACGGTGTGACCGGACGCGTCCGGTCAGTGTCCAGTGTCTGCGCGTTTTTCAGTTGTTCGATCGGACGCGAGGCGCGTCCGGTCACAGGCAACCGGACGCGTCCGGTCGTCCAAGGAGCTTACTGGACTCCCACTGGACGCGGGCACTGTGGCGTCCGGTCAGTTCTTCAGCGCGTCCGGTCGCTGGTTCGTTGTGCACGGCTTAGGGTTGACCAGCGCGTCCGGTCAGTTACGGGACCGGTGCGTCCAGTCGTGACCGGCGCGTCCGGTCGTTGCGATCGGCGTGTCCGGTCGTTGCTTCGTGAAATAGCCGTTGCGAGATCGGCGCGTCCGGTCAGTCGGACCAGCGCGTCCGGTCGGTGGTTCGCGAAAAAGCCGTTGCGTGACCGGCGCGTGGTCAACGCGTGTTGTGCCCAGTAAAGGGGTACAACGGCTATTTTCGTGGAGGGGCTTATAAATAGCCCATTGGCCGGTCTTAGCCAGTAGCTCAGCACACTTTGGCCTTGGTGGCTTATGTGGTAGTGCTTGGAAGCCCTCTAACTCACTCATGCTTGATAGTGTTCATCGGATCGAGTGAGAGAGCGATTCTAGTGCGTTGCATCGAGAGGATTGCATCGAGTGGCACTAGGTGATCGTGTTGCAAGCCGGTGGTGCTTGTTACTCTTGGAGGTTGCCACCTCCTAGACGGCTTGGTGGCTTGCGACTCCGTTGAAGCACGCGTGGAGATTGTGCGTGGCTCCGGAGGAGGATTTGTGAGGGGGATTGTGCTCACCCCTCGGGGATCGCGAAGAGCAACTCTAGTAAAGCTCGTGGCTTGGAGGATCCCCATCTTGAGAGTGGATGTGCGGCACCCGCTGAGGGTTTGACTCTTGATAGTCAATTAGCTCGTGATCCATCAAGTGGGTGTATCGCCACAACGGGGACTAGCTTGGTGGCAACCAAGTGAACCTCGGTGAAAAACCGCCGTGTCAACATTGTGTACATCTTCTCGGTGGTTTGCTTTCGATTCACAAGCTTGTATTTACATTCATATACTTGTGCTTGTGTAGTTGCTCTTGTAACTAGTTTCCTTGTGTAGTTAGCTAGTTACCTTCTTGCTTGTGTAGCATAGAAGTAGCTCCCGTTGCGTGGCTAATTTGGTTTGTGTAACCTTGTTAGTCATATTGCTTAGTTTGTGTAGCTAAGTAATTTGCGCTCTCTAGTTTGGCATTAGTTGCCTTGCTATTGAGCTTTGCTAGTGAGCATAGGTGGCTTCGTGCTTTTGCTTACTAGAATTGTGTAGGAGCTCCCCGGCTTTGCTAAAGTACTAGTGCATAGGTTTGTGTGACCTTGCTATAGAATTGTTTAGGAGAGCTCTTGCTAAGGAAAGCACCTTAGTTATACAATTAGGATCTTTGTGAGGTGCTTGTGAACTTAGATAGAGGGGTGTAGTCTTGGCTAGACCGATAGTTTTAATTCCGCATTTGTTTCGGTTTGCAGACGCGATTAATTTTAGAAAGGACTATTCACCCCCCCTCTAGTCCGCCATCTCGACCCTACACACGGGCACTATACTAGTAAGACATAATAATAAAATATATAGAAAATATAAAAAAGAAAATGAAGAAAAGAAGAAAGGAAAAAATATAAAAAAAACATAAAGATAAATAGGAAGGGAAAAATATATAAGAAAATGCAGGAAAAAACAAAAGAAATAATAAAACATGAAAATAATAAAAATTATAATAAAGAACAATTAACTCCAGACTCCACAAAGAATGCGCGCAAATAATTTTCCACAAAGAACATGCACAATCAATTTTGCAGGGGTAGTAAGCGCAGACAGATGCTTAGTGGCGGCAGTTAATTTGCACAGGCTAGCCCATCGCGTAGGCCCACCTCACGCAACAGTGACTTTCAACTAACAAAAAAAGTAATAATTCTTAAACCAAATATCTAAATTAAATTCCAATTACACAATCGGGTTTCTTGCAACAAATCCTTGAAAATAAGATCCCACATGGATATATTTAGATAAATTTTTATTAACGAACATTTATTTTATGGAGATATAACATTTTCTTTTATTAAGCAGAGACGATGTTCTAAATTTAGAGAACAATGTTTTGTCTTTGCAGGAAAAATATTCTCGGTTTAAAAGAACAATGTTCTAATTTTAGATTCATGAAATTGGTATTATAATATACATAAAAATAAATAAATAAATATATAACATAAATAAAAAATAAAATCTAGAGCAAAGCATAAGGAAAAAAATAAAAAATACGTAATAGAAAAAAATTAAAAGAACATCATAGGAATACTTTTTGAACATCCTAAAATATACTATAAAACATCACATATGTACTAAGTGAACATCACTAAATACACCATATAATATCACTAAATATATTATAGAACAGCGCATATATATTACATGAACATCACTAGATACATTATAGAACATCACATGTGTACTAAGTGAACATCACTAAATACACCATAAAACATCACTAAATACATTATAGAACATCGCATACATATTACATGAACATCATTAGATACACCATAGAACATCACATGTGTGCTAAGTGAACATCACTAAATACTTCATAAAACATCACTAAATACATCATAGAACATCACACATATATTACGTAAAACATCATTAAATACATTACATGTATACTGTGTGAACATAAAAAAATATCATAGAACGTCACATGTATACTACGAGAACATCACATGTATATTATACAAACATTGCAGAATGCATCATATAACATTACATGCATACCACATGAACATTAAAATACATCACAAAACATCACATGTATAACACGTGAACATTAAAAAAACATCATAGAACATCATATAAGAAACAGCATAGAACATCACATTTATACTACGAGAACATCGCAGAAAACATCACAGAATATGACATTATATACCACGTGAACATCGCAAAAAAGCATCATAGAACATTACATCTCATAGAATATAGAAAATAGAAAGTTAAACATAAAAAATAATTAAGTAAGGTAAAGTAAAAAAATCTATAGAAAACATAAAGAGAAAAGAGAAAATAAAAAAAGAAATAAAAAAGAATACAATATAAAAATAAAATAAAATAAACAAACAAAATAATTAATGATAATAAGGAAAAAAAGAAATAAAGCAAATAATAATATAAAAATAAAAAATAATGAAAAATCAAATTAAACAAAAAAATAAAAAAATAAAGAAACAAAATAAAAAATAATAAGAAAAGAAAAGAAAAAAATAGAAGAAACATACAAAATGAAAAAAAGAAAAAGAATAATAAAAAATCGCATAAAACAAAACTGAAATTTAAATAAAAAATGAAGCACGGAAGGAAAAGGAAAAGATAAAAGAAAAGGAAATAAAATAAAAACAAAGGAATAAGAAAAGAAAAGAAAAAAAAGAAGAAAACATACGTACATACCAGAAATCCCGCGTCGAGGCTGCGCTCCTCACTCCGTCGCTCGTGCATGTGCCGCGCGTGGGCCTCGCTCGTGCATGTGCCGTCACAACGCTGCTCGTTCGGCGCGTTGGCCCCAAATATTTCCCCCGCGCGTTGGCCCGTTCGGCGCGAGCTTCGGGTCCCGGCGGTTCGGGCCCGAAGATTCGCCCTCGGGGACCGGCGTCCATCTTCCAGTCGACGGCGACGGGTCCGTGGGCCGTGGTCATCTGGTATCCGCGAGCCGATCTCGAGCCGGAGTCGAGCCTGACTGGAAGCTAGTAGGTTAAGCTGGTTCGGCTCGAGTTTGTGTTGGGCACTTGGGCTCGAGCCGAGCACGAGAGTTTGTGTTGGGCACTTGGGCTCGAGCCTGTGCACCTGGGCTCTCTCGTGCTCGGCTCGTTGACAGCCCTGCCAGTTTCTATTATAACTGCGCCGCCTTCCCCTGCTACTCTGCTGCCTCTTCGAATCGGGCACAAGGGACTGGGAGTAGAGGGGAGCCCAACGGATTGGACGATTGGTATCGAATCTTTTCCTCAACCCGTCGATTGGAGTTGCTCCGCACTATGGAAATCCTCTGATCTGGTAAGTCCCAACAGCCCTTTCCTGTGAATTTTTGGTACTGGGGGCGTGGGAATTCAGCAGACTCCGGTCGAGGACGGTTCAAATTCGATCTGTATTGTGCTATCACACAAATATGAGGGGAGGTCGTAGAAGGCGTCGTGATGGGTTTCTTTTCGAGCACACACTCTCGATTTGATCTTTGTAGTTGATTTGGGGATCGGAGGCTTCTTGATTTATGCTGTAGGGACTTCTCTTAGTTATGTGATTTGGTCAAGAGGTGTGGAAACCCATATTCTCATATTCTCATCGCTGATAGGTTAATTGAGATGATTCATTGATAAAAAAACCCTCAGTTTTTAAGGTCATCGTGGTCGAATTTCATATATAGTTCACTGTTGGCTGCTGCTTTCTTGTATCATTCCAAAGTAAGTGCGCGTCAAAGATGTCCTATCTTCCACCTCTACACGACTAAACCACTAAAAAGAGAAGCAGCTACCAATTCCTGTTCTCTGGGAAACTTTGCAAAACAAAATTGATTCTATTGTGGCCATCTTTATATAATCTGTGTAAAAGGTGATGTCTTTAGCAACATTCTTGCTGGATTTCGCTATTGCTGGACTACGAAGATGTTTTTGCTCAAACCCAGAAAGATACCATATTCCACTGAGTTCTAAATTCACTGCAGACTGAGCTTGTTCTTGTCGAAGTTGAGCTGGTTTGCATATTATTATCAAATCGATACATGTTTTTTTTTTTGGCAAAATGCAACCTAATGCTGGGGAATCGATGGTTGAACACTTGAACTTAGATGTTTACCCCTAGTTCTTAGAGCCAATCTCTTTTTGAAAAGCGAAGCAGACCTAGCTCACCTTAGGGAGTCTTGTCGCCTATAGGCGATAAGACGTACCCAGCCCGCCTTGGGTCACCCTTGAAATCATGGAGCCAACTATTACCTTTATCCAATAAAATAAGTGCCATATTATAGTGTGTGTAGTGAAAATAATAATAATGTGTGCTGCCAAACTATTTGAACTCTGAGCAGCAACATCCTTATAATTTTTTAAACCGGTGATGAGCAAGGTTGCAAATTGGCTATATTCAATTTGATATTGCTTCCAATATATTATAACTCTAATAGGTTTTACATGCTATCACTATAGAAAATCATCAAAATTGGAGCTATTAAGGTACAAAACAACATTTATCTGTGTCTGAAGAGATTAGCAGAATTTATTCATGTAGTGGTGCAGATGAATTATCTACTTACTGAATAACAATTTTTTTCTCAGATTAGGTGCAAATAATCTGTTTTTGTGATTTGCTAGAATGATGCTTTTTGCAGGTGAACTGAGTATATTTCCGGTAGAAAGGAACTTGGTCGATAAAATACCTTCTGAGGCAATATGACGTCGGTAGGTCTACTATCATCAGGTTATGAAGCGAGTACCAGTGGAACCACTGATCGATTGCCAGATGAGATGAACAGGATGAGCATAAGGGATGAAAAGGTAAAAATTTGGAGTGGAGAGATTACTTGATATCTGTTGCTACCACTTGTTGATTTTATTTGCAAATTTATCAGGAGGTGGAAGCCGTTGTTGTCAATGGCAATGGGATGGAGGTTGGTCATACTATCGTGACGACTGTTGGTGGAAGAAATTCACAGTCGAGGCAGGTACTAGAAAAAGCACAGCCATGACAATCCTTAAATGTCTGTCTAGTCCCTAGTGCAACTTCATGTGGCAATGGCTGCGCAAGATACATACTATGAGCAGTAATAAAAAATTATATTATGTGCCACAGCCTCTAATTGTGCCATTTTCAGTCCCTCTAAAGGAACCTTCAAGGTTCATAACAAATGAGTCATTTCTTAAATTGCAGACTATTAGTTACATGACAGAACGTATCGTGGGGCAAGGTTCGTTTGGAGTTGTCTTCCAGGTCGGTTGTTGGACACAAAGATTATGCTTTTCTTGTTCTATGCCATAACACTCATATTCCACTTGTGTTTTTACATTTTTTTGAAATCACAATTAACAGGCCAGGTGTCTGGAAACTGGTGAGAGAGTAGCTATAAAGAAAGTTCTTCAAGATGTGAGATACAAGAACCGTGAGCTGCAAACAATGCAAGTTCTTGATCACCCAAATGTTGTATGCTTGAAGCATTACTTCTGCTCAACGACTGATAAGGAAGAGCTTTACCTCAATTTGGTGCTTGAATATGTGCCAGAAACTGTTCACCGTGTTATTAAACATTACAATAAGATGAACCAACGGATGCCGTTGATTTATGTTAAACTCTATATGTATCAGGTAAAGTCTGATACTTTGTAAGTACCTTTCATTCTTTCAATACAACTTTGACTGTGTCCTTTTTTTGTATCAATAGTTCTTTTTTACTGAGCCTGTGCATTTCGTTGGACTAAATTTACAGATTTGTAGAGCTTTGGCTTACCTGCACAACTGCGTAGGAGTATGCCACAGGGATATAAAGCCACAAAATATTCTGGTATGCGTGTGGGTTAGATTTCTTAAAATGTTTAGAGAAACATTTGGTTTGATTGCTGGTAATTTCGACTTATTTTATATTGAATAATTCTTGTGACAGGTGAACCCACATACTCATCAGCTGAAGTTGTGTGACTTCGGCAGTGCCAAAGTCTTGGTATGGACCGGAACTTCTAGATGTACTGAATGTCACCTGAAGCATCACATAATTTGTGTATGCCATTTAAAATTGTGAAATTCTACCTATGTTAATAGGTACGGGGGGAACCAAATATTTCATATATTTGTTCTAGATACTACAGAGCTCCAGAGCTCATATTTGGTGCTACAGAGTACACAACAGCCATTGATGTGTGGTCTGCTGGTTGTGTTCTTGCTGAGCTTCTTCTAGGGCAGGTAAGAGAACAACCAAGTTACTGTGATATATCAGCCAACTTTGAAGCAACTTTTTCATAAGATACCTGTTGTTGGATAGCCTGTTTTCCCTGGGGACAGTGGTGTCGATCAGCTTGTTGAAATTATCAAGGTAATAGTGACTTCTTTCAATTGAAGATTTAGCTTGCTAGTTACCCATTTCCAGTTGACTCATGGAGGCTTATTTTTCATTCAGGTTCTAGGTACTCCAACACGGGATGAAATTAAGCGAATGAATCCAAACTACACCGAATTTAAGTTTCCCCAAATCAAAGCTCACCCATGGCACAAGGTAAAAGCTACACATTTTTATTTTTTTTCCTTTCGTTTGATGATGAATGTCTTCTATATATATATATATATATATATATATATATATATATATATATATATATATATATATATATATATATATATATATATATATATATATATATATATATATATATATATATATACTGTGAAATCTAATGATTCATATTTTTCACTAGATCTTCCACAAAAGAATGCCATCTGAAGCTGTAGATCTTGTTTCACGGCTTCTGCAGTACTCACCAAACCTTCGGTGCACTGCAGTAAGTATTAAAACACTTCATCTTGGGAAATCTGTTGCACTTACCAATAATATTTTGTTTCTTCTCTCTCTAACAGTTGGAGGCGTTAGTCCATCCGTTCTTTGATGAACTGCGGGACCCAAACTCACGTTTACCAAATGGTCGTTCCCTTCCCCATCTCTTCAATTTTAAGCCTAATGGTAAGTTCATGCTATTTCTACATTTGCACCAGCTGAAACCTACTTTACGTAAATCCTGATGTGCTACATCTACATTGCTTGAACAGAGTTGAGAGGAGTACCGACGGAGTTTGTTGTGAAATTGATCCCCCAGCATGCTAAGAAGCAATGTGCCTTCTTAGGAATTTGATGAGAAAGCAGTTCACTTTTTTTCAGAAAAGAAAAAGAGAGAAAAAGGAAGCAGCAGTTGAGAGGTTACCTGAATATTTATTACATCAACGTTCTGTTGAACAAAAAGGCGACATGTCCAGCAATTGAGTGTAGCAGAGATGCCTATGTTGCGTTGGTGTTGTGGGCACACAAGGAGTGATAGAGTCCGGAACGACGATATTCGGGATAGGGTTGGGGTGGCACAAATTAAGGAGAAATTGATTCAACATCGGTTGAGATGGTTTGGACATGTCCAACGGAGACCTCCTGAGGCGCCGGTGCGGAGTGGAGTTCTAAAGCGGGCCGATAATGTAAAGAGCGGTAGAGGTTGACCTAAACTAACTTGGAACGAGTCCGTTAAGATAAATCTTAAGGAGTGGAATATCTCCAAGGATTTAGCTATGGACAGGAGCGCTTGGAGATTGACAATTAACGTGTCTGAACCGTGACCTCTTTTTGTCTTGTGCCCTTTATGTCCCTTTATGTGTCTCTCTATTTCTCGTCTCTTTTGAGTTTCATCTCTAGTCTACCCCAACTTGCTTGGGACAAAATGCTATGTTGTTGTAACGTTCTGTTGAACCGCAGAGTAACATTAGTCTACAGTATTATCCGGTAGGCAATGGATGCTGTTATCTTTCACGCCGGCTTTTTGACATCGCAATGTTGTTCTACCATGGTGGTGAGACCTTTCACCACATTCTGTAAAGCAGATGAAGACATAAATCGAGCGGTCATCCATTCTTGTGGTCTGTATATTGGTCTGCCCTGATCATGAGAACCGATTCTTTGCATATCTTTTTTTTTTTTGGAGATGGATTCGTTGCATGTCTGTATCACCAACAACAATAACATAGCCTTTTGTCTCAAGCAAGTTGGGGTAGGCTAGAGATGAAACCCAAAAGAGACGAGAAACATGGAGACTTGGATACTTGGATTCCTGTATCAGTATTCAGCTACATGGGAGTCAAACCCTGTCTTTCTCTAATAGTAGTGAACAAGGAAAGGTCATCCACAGACCACAGATGATGTCTTTTTCAGCTGAAATTATTTTGTATTTCTATATAATATAATATATTTATTTTTGCGTGGACCCTCGGGTCCTAATGCAAAAGTTGATAATTGTTAGAACTCGTAGTTCATTTTTTCACCTTTTTAAGTAAACATTTGCTGTTCTTCGACTCCGAATATTTTTAGGTTAACAGTGCAACTCAACGATTTGATGCTCCAGTTGGGATGCGAATGAGCTTTGCATGTATATGTTAGCTTCATATCTTAAGGTACATGTGATAGGCCTAAATGGTTTTTACGAAATTCTAGTCTAGGATCTTCACAAAAATGGTGAACGCCTTGTACTCTGGTTTGTTTCTATTCAGTTTGTTTAAAACTAGCAAAAAATACATGTCTGTTGTAATGGAATGTACAAATTGCCGCGCAGTCACCATGACAACTTCATGGTTCAGAGACTTATGCAACCATCAGGTACCGGAGACTTAAGATTTATCAACGATAACAACTCATGCTTTCATGGGAGAGAGCTAATTCGTACTAGCACGGGAGAGAGAGCGACGGATCATGAAAACACTCTGGATCGCACGGCGGCACGGGTATGCGAAGGAGAGGATGATGGGGTACCATCGAATCGAATCGTTGGAACGTAGTAGGAATGGTTCAGTCGTTCAGAAGTCACCGTAAATCGTAAACCCCTCACACGGGGCCCATAATGAACATCATCTCCTTTCCTTTCGTCCCTGCTCAACTCCGCTGCCAGGGGACGGGGATGCCCTTGTGTGTGAAACGCCCCATCCCGGCCCTGGCTGTGTTCTAGGACGGTCACCTACGCTCTAGGCACAGCACGCCGCCGAGTTGTTGGGATCGCCGGCCGCATCAGTTGGTCTGGTCATCTGGTGGATGTATTGTTGGTTACTTGATTCAAGAACTTGGAAACCGAATCGAATCGCGGCCGGGCGGCCCCGTCCCTGACCAGGGGCGGATCCAGCACCGGGGCGGGGTGGGCTCGAGCCCCCGCTACCGCTGCTCGGACCATAGAGCCTCTCCTAAGCTCTCGCTATAAATTTGCACATATTCAAGCTTAGAAGGAGAGACTAGAGATGAAAAATTATAAGATAAGCCACACCTAACTTATTTTATAGATCCGCCGCTGTCCCTGACTGCGTCTCCAATTCCACAGCCTCGCCTTGCCAACAGGCAACAGGTAACAGGTATCGATCGATCTATTTTGCGGTAAGTAGTATTGCTTTTGCATTGCAATTCGCAAGTCGTCCAGACACAGAGATAGAATACGAGTCGGAATCTGTGGTCGGTCTATGGCTGCCCCCCTCTATAAATTAACCGGCTCCCTGCCTGCAGGTTGTAGCTCCAGAGAAAAGACGAGAGGACAAGACAAGATCACAAGAAGAGACCCGTCCCCGAATCCTTGGAGGTGTCGTCGCTGGAGCCGGCGGTCGAGTAGCAATGATGGGGTCGGCATCTAAGCGTCCACGTCGGAGCGAGGAGCAATGCCTGTACTGCGGCGCCAAGAGGAAGAAGCACCTGTATGGATGTATCTGGCGCTGGATGAGCGCAAGGGCGGGTACCTAGGATTCAGCATCCAACACCGACAACATGGAGGAGGATGACCTTCCCGAGCCTGCCCTCCGATTTGCGGCGCCAGATCGTGCGCCGATGGTCTTCACCGCCGTGGGCACCAGTATCTTCGTCGCCCCTAGCCCGCACCTCAGGGAGGGCAATCAGGAGGCGCCCCCTACCCTCGTCTACGACACGGAGACCGCCGCCCTCACCATCGGCCCGCGCCTTCCCGATGGCTACCTTGGTGACTCGGGCGCCCCCACGGTGGTCGGCGGCGAGAGGCTCTACGTCTTAACGGATCTCTACGACGACGAGCTCCGTCAGCGTTCCTTCTCCTTGCGCGTCCTGTCCCGGACGCCCACCGCCAGCCCGTGGCTTGGCTCATCAGAAACAATCATGGCATGGTCCTGGATCGCCGACGATGGCGCGCCGCCGCTGCGGCCGCCACCGTCCATGGGGCATGATCTTGTCACCTCCTACGCGTTGCACTTGCACCCGGACGGGCGCACCATCTTCATGTTCACAACCGGGTTTACATGGTCCCTTGACACGAGGGACGGAGTGTGGAAGGAGCTCGGGTGTTGGTCGTTGCCCTTTACAGGCCAAGCCTACTTCGACGGGGACCTGGATGCATGGGTTGGCCTCCATAGAGGTGAGGACGGGTATGTTTGCTGCTGCCGGGTCCCCTCCCGTAGTGCTGCTAGTGCCACCACCACGCGGCAGCCGCCGGAGTGCAACATGCTCAAGCAGAAGTTGTTCCTCCGCAACGATGACAAGTACCCGAAAGGAGGACGGCACTTGAAGACCACTCTTACATGGGTGACAGCAGATTTTCTCATGCGGCATTTTGGATGTAGCGTGCATAGCACTCGCTGGGTGGCAGTCGGCACACCTAGCTCAAGAATGAAAGGTGCGGGGCGAATGTAGAGTATAAATAATTTTTTTTATTAAAAAACGACAACATGCATAGTATGAAAAAAAGTCGTAGAACGCTAAACAAGAGATACTACTTTTTAAGAGAGAAAATCAACAATGTTACGTGTTTCAATTGAGAATTATATTACAAATCAATTAGAAAATGACATTTTTCATAAAATACTTTGTGAAGAATCTGAAGGAGTGTTCTCAATCCGTTCCACCTACATGCATTGGGAGGGAAAGAACAAATGCTTGGTTGGAGAATACTGTATGAAGATCTGATTGACGGGCAGAGGAAGGAGTGGGAGTGGAGTGCAATTTGGAAGATTAAGGTGCCCTCTCAAAATTCGGGATGGCTCGGCACTCCATCCCATGAAGAGAGAAAAGCCAGCTCTGGTACATATTTCAAGATTACGTGAGAGTGTCATGTGAGACTATCTATGTTAAGCTATGTGCTAAAAATTAGCACTATATTGAAGAAGTTGTCTTAGATGATTAGAGCTAGTAACTAACTCTAAATATTACGGGTGCCCTAAGAGGAGGTGGCTTGTTCAAGTCATGCGATCATTATAACATGATGAGGAGATAGCGAGGTTAGCGGCTAGAGGCACCCTAAATGCTTGTTTGGATGGAGCCCTGGCCTAAAAACTCTAACCTAGTCAGGGTGGATTTCCACCTCTAAACTTTAGAGGTAAAGCTCCGAACAACTAGTTTAAAGTTAGCTCTAAACTTTAGCTCACCAAACATTAGATCTTTAGAACTCAAATGTGAGCTATAGTGCTATAAAGGTTTTTTTAGAGCTCTAAAATTTAGAGAATGAGATCTAAACAGGCTTCAGATACATCCAACTCCAGATTGCAAAAAATGGACGATTGAGGTACGAACCAGGCAAGATTTCGAGATATGCCTCCAAAGAGGCGCTGACTGCCCACCACCAAGGAGAAACGGCGATGTCAGTGCTTATCGCTGGCTAATTGGCGGTATAAGTAAATATTTGAAAATAAGATTAAAAAAGATATTAAAAAAAGGAAAATAAAAAAATCAAGAAAATCAACCCTAAAACCCCAGCCCGTCCCACCCGAAGTCCGGAAACCGGCGAGGGCCTGCAAGAACACCGCTAGCCATGTGGCGCCGCGCTTCCCACCTCCTCCTCCGCACCGCCGCCGCCGCCCCCACCCGCAGCCTCCCGCCTGCACGCCCGCCGTTACCCCTCGCCCCAAGGGTGACCTCCGCATCCTCATCTTACGCCACAGCGACCGCGGCGGCGGCGAGGGCGCCGCGGACGGTGGGGACCCTGCTGCGGCTCAACGACCTGCGTGACAACCCGGGCGCGCGGAAGCAGAAGACGCGCAAGGGACGCGGGATCGGCTCCGGCAAGGGCAAGACGGCGGGCCGCGGCCACAAGGGGCAGAAAGCGCGCGGCACCGCTAGGTTCGGCTTCGAGGGTGGCCAGACGCCGCTCCGCCGCCGCCTGCCCCGCCGGGGATTCAAGAACCCCTTCTCACTCACATTTCAGGTCCGTCCCATTCCTGCAGCATCTCCTGCTTAATTACCCCCCTTTCATTTCCCCTCTCCTCGCATCAGGTGTTCGGCCCCGTCCTCATCTCTGGCTATTCTTGTCTTCTTGATGACATATGTCCATTTTCATCCTTGTTTCCAATCAGTATATCGATGTGCTCTATTGGTTGGAAAATTTTGGTGAGCTTGGCTTATTACTGCATTGGCCAAAATTTCCCTTCATCATACCATAGCTCTCCTAACCTGGTCCAACATAGATGACATTGATTGGAGCAGTGGTATTGTTTGATGCCCATTTTGTGCCATGTCAACACCAGTTGTGACATGTGTCAGCGACTATATTCTGATATGAAGGGTAGATGTGATGGAGAATAGTTGAGAAGATATTTGCATTTGGAGGATGAATATTGTTAAGAAAGTTGATTGTATTGAAGCTTAGATGCCGCATGTACAAGTTATTTAAGTTTAAGTAAATCATTGACTAAATGTACAGAACTACAAATGCCATTGACACAGACATTATACACTACGGGTGTGTTTGGTTCCCTGGCTTAGCCCCTAGCCTGGGCGTGTTTGGTTCCCTGTAAGGCCTCTTAGCTAGGCTTGCACAAGCCCATTCTGTACGGTTAGGCTGGCTTGCTGGAAATGCACGGAGCCAGGCTTGGCCAGCTCCTGTAGCAGCGTCCGCTCACCGCCTCTACCGTCGCTCTCTGCGCGAGCACCACCGCCGGCGCACCTCCTCTTCCACCGCCGGCCACCACATCGCCGTCCTGCAAGCTCCACCGAGCACTGCGCGGGACCACCGGCCTCGGCACGAGATCTATCGGCCCCCGTGTCGCCATGGCGGTGGAGGCGGAGATGAATCCGTTGCCATGGAGCGTCGCCGTGGTGGTGGAGGCGAGATGGAGCGCCATGGAGCGCGCGAGCTTGGCGGCGGAGATGGAGCGATTGCCGTTGCGGTGGATCTCGTTGAGTTGCTTTCAAGGTGAATCCGAGCGCGTGGATCTCGTCCCCGGCGGCGGGGCGGAGGCCCAGGGAGTGAAGCAGCGCCGCCAGCTCGACCCCGAGGAGGGGTCCCTGCCCTTGCCGACTCCGGCCCGTCTTCGGGGCACGGACGCTGCCAGCTTGGCGCCGGGGAGGGGCATGGACGCCTAGCGCTTCATCCAGGCAGCGGTGGTGGACATGGTCGTGGTTGCTGGCAGAATGGGTGGCGATGCGGTCGCGCTGCCTTCTCAGACGTGCCATGGATGCAACCTGGGAGCTCCACCGGGCCACCATGGGAGGTCCACCGCTATGGATGCAACCTAGGAGCTCCACCGTGCCTCTCCACAACACGAGCGCTAACGGCGACGCCAAGCACGAGCAGCAGACGAGCAACGAGCAGCAGGGTGGTCTTCACGCGACCTCCGTCGGCAAGCACAAGCACGTCGGCAAGCACGAGCAGCAGACGAGCAACAGCGGCGGCAAGCTCCAGCGCCAGCAGACCATGCCCACAACCTGTTCGACTAAAGTCCTCAAAGGGGGTAAACTTACCAGGTGAAGGAAGATGTGAGTCTATGCAAACTAAACCAGGCAACCAAACACACCGATTCCTAGCCAGGCTTAGCTAGTATAGGCAACCAAACATGTGCTGCTTGCGTTAGTTAAAGCTGGCTAGAGCTAGCCTGTCTTAGTTTTGCTAGCCAGGCTTGTCTAGGAAACGAACCAAACACACCCTACTATTCTTGGCATTCATGTCCCTCCAAGAAGCAAACGCAAGGAAAGCATAATGAATAGGTCATTGAATTATCCTCATGGTGTGCAACTATTGAAATATAAATCAATGAGCAAACAATTTTCTTCAACACCACACTTAAAAAGGGATACTGCCTTCAGGATCTGTTTTGGTTGTATATGGTATGAATATATTGAGCAAATTGTGAATACTAGTATAGTGCCCTTGCTAATGCCACGGCTCACATGAAAACAACCAAACAACAATATTGCATGTGCTTATGGTGATATTAGATAATACAAATGAAACTACTAAAGGTGGTACATATATTTTGCTAATCAAACATGGAATGTGATTGACTTATGACTCAAAAAATGATACAAAGATTAAAAAAAAGTAAGCCAAGCCTCATATCTATCCAAGCCTGTAGACAGACTCCGAGTCAGACTCAACAGAAGCTCGAGATGCCAAGCTTGGACAAGCTCGCTTACATGCATGTTTCATAGAGGATTTAAACAGCAACATCTTTTGCTTCACAGACTTGATTCTATAGCTTGGGAGACCAAGGCAATGATCCCAAATATATAGGAAAGCAAATCTTTGAGAAAGCATGCTTGGGAGTAGGAGTTGTTTGACAATGGATTAAAGGCCACCTGGTCACCACAATCCAAGTTATCTCCTAAGTAACATAAACAAGCAAATTCTTAAATCATCAATCAGATAACCTGCTGAACTCTTAACCAACAGATTTTCAGAAGGGGCATATCGGCCTGACCAGTACATATGCAAGCTAAAGAAAAGAAAAAAAAGGTTATTCAGGGCAGTGTCAACAAGTGGAATGTTTATTAGACATATATAAAAGTAAGGTATGTGCTGTTCAAAATAAATCAAGGCTCTTTATGGAACCTGCAAATACTCTTCTTGATAAAGGGAAATTGCAGCTTGCTTCTTCTTCCCTGTTAGTCAGAACATTGACACCTGCAGAGGAGCACTTGACACCTTTACAGTACCACTGCCTGCAGTGTCACATTGCAGCTGGGCGTGGAAACAACAGCAGAATAGTAGAAGAAGAGCTGAATTATCCTCATTTAGGCCAGCACTTTTGTGAGTTTGTAAAAAAAAAAAAACTACACGTATTAATGAGAAAAACATCAAACATATATCTAAACAATTTGTCTCCAAGCTTCCAATACTGGCAATACATCACAAGCACGAATAGTGAGTTAGTCCTACCTGTCAATAGCAACAGACCATTTGTTGTCGATAAAGTCTGCAGCAGACACCAAGGTAGCAGGCCAGGCAAATACTGAAATAATACCACTTAACACAGTCTGTATTGCACCTTCCCTCATTAACTCAATTGCCGTTCAATTAATATAACCAGATTGTTTCAATTAATATGGAATGCAAAGCAAATTATCAGTTCAGAGAAAATTACTTGAGGATAGCCAATCCAGTATTGCTGTGCTGACGCCAATTACATGCTTAGACTCCCACTACAAAACACGCCTGCCAATATCATATCAGCAAAAAATTCAGCTATGCTCTAGTTATACATGGCAATCTTCAAAATAATAATGCACTGCAAACTGTTTTCCACACATATAATTACTTTGAGAAAATCACTACTATCCATTATATCTTAATTCTTTATTGAAGAGGCATTATGTTTGATGATGATTTCTTTTTTTTTTCCTGTATAAAACTGCATGACAAATGCAATGTTCACCATTCAACTGCTAAAGAAATAGTCTCTAAGTTAGTTTTCCATCCTTCCCAAGGCTTTGGATAATCGTTCTCGGAAAAAGCAAATCCAGAAATAAAGATGCCAACTGCTAGGCGCTGAAAAACAAAAACCAGTCTCAACTCCAAATACAAACTGTGATATGAAAAAAAAGTATTGCTGCAGTTCAATTGCAGCTACACATTATGCCTTTGTATAAATTTATTAACTTTCAACTCATTTAAAGTCGTCATCTAGCAATCTCAAATTAGTACTTTTTGATTAAGATCACCCTCTTCCCTTACTCGTTGTTGTCGATGAAATATTACCTCTATAACTAAGAACCAGCAAAACCAAACAGAAGGGTGGCAGACTTCATAGCATTCAGGTTCACTTATATCAGTACATGTTTATTCCAAAACTAAATACCCAAAAAAAAAAAACCAAGCATTACAACAATATGCAGAGAAACTCAAGTTTGTATGTACTAAATAGGTATTTGCAAGTTTGTGAATACTAACTGAGGTATTGATGCACGGGCTCTCTAGAGCTTTGATCTTGAGCAATAAACACTTTGCGAATCCATCTACCCCTGTTAGCGGCTCCCACTGCTGACTTCTAAACATTCCTCATTTCCACTCCAATCTCCCCTGCTGGTCTGACACCAATACACACTGCCAGGCTATGGCTGCACAACTAATTCTTGGGTTTCACATAAATGAAACCTGAATCCTGAACTGACGGTCCCAGTCAAATCTGAACACACAAAATTCATGTTAGAATTGGGTTGATTACTGCTAGAGAATGTGATTCAATTAATTAGGGCTAACCCTAGAAGGGTAGCTATATAGGTTCCATACATGGGCCACATGGGCCTTAGCCCCATGGGCCTAAACACATACTCCAACACCCCCCCGCAGTCTGAACTACCGGCGCAGCGGAGTTCAAGGCTGAACAAGAAAGAACACACACAACCCCCCACAGACGCAACTAGCCACCGGTGATGTTGAGGCTGGAGCGAAACTCGGCGAAGGTCGAGGACGGGAGGCCTTTGGTGAAGATGTCCGCGAACTGGAAGGTCGTCGGAACATGAAGGACCCGCACCTCGCCTATGGCCACCCGATCACGGACAAAGTGGAGGTCGATCTCCACATGCTTCGTCCGTTGGTGCTGGATGGGGTTGGTGGAGAGGTAGACCGCACTGACGTTGTCGCAGTAGATCAGTGTGCTCCGGGAGGGCGGAGTGTGCAACTCCGCAAGCAGCTGCCTGAGCCAGGCGGCCTCCGCTACGCCGTTAGCAACGGCGCGGTACTCCGCCTCGGCGCTGGACCGGGAGACCACCGGCTGGCGCTTGGACGACCAAGACACCAGGTTGCCGCCCAGGAAGACGGCGCAGCCGGAGGTGGAGTGACGAGTATTCGGGCACCCGGCCCAGTCAGCGTCGGTGTAAACGGTGAGGTCGGTGGAGGAGGCCCGGTGGAGGAGGAGGCCGTAGTCGAGCGTGCCCCGGAGGTAGCGGAGGAGGCGCTTGAGAGCCGTGAGGTGAGGCTCCCGGGGGTCATGCATATGGAGGCAGACCTGCTGAACTGCATAGGTGATGTCCGGCCGGGTGAAGGTGAGGTACTGAAGGGCCCCAGCGAGACTCCTGTACGCAGTGGGATCGGCCACCGGTGGTCCCTCAGCCTCAGACAGCTTGCCCTGAGTGTCGACCGGAGTGGAGCAGGGGTTGCAGTCAGTCATCCCAGCCCGCTCCAGGATGTCCCGAGTGTACTGTCGCTGGTGAAGTAGGAGCCCGGTAGGACGGTGCTCAACAGTGACACCGAGGAAGTGGTGGAGCTCACCCAGATCCTTCATCGCGAACTCCTGATGGAGAGCGGTGATGATCCGGCGGAGAAGTGGCTCACTGGAGGCGGTGAGGACAATGTCATCAACATAGAGCAGCAAGTATGCAGTGTCGGCTCCATGGTGGTAGACGAACAGGGACGTATCAGACTTGGCCTCCATGAACCCCAGGGTCAGCAAGAAAACAGCGAACCGGTGGTTCCACGCCCGAGGTGCCTGCTTGAGGCCGTAGAGGGACCTGTTGAGCTGGCAGACCATGTCAGGACGGGTGGTGTCGACGAACCCCGCCGGCTGACTGCAGTACACCGTCTCGGTAAGAAGGCCGTGGAGCAAGGCGTTCTTGACGTCCAGCTGGTGGACGGGCCAAGACCGAGCAAGCGCCAGCGATAGCACGGTACGGACGGTGGCCGGCTTGACCACTGGGCTGAAGGTCTCATCATAGTCGACGCCAGGGCGCTGAGTGAAACCCCGGAGGACCCACCGAGCCTTGTAGCGCTCGAGAGAGCCGTCGGCCCGGCGCTTGTGGGTCCAAATCCACTTGCCGGTGACGACGTTGGAGCCTGGCGGCCGGGGCACCAACTCCCACGTCTGGTTGGCGAGTAGCGCGGCGTACTCCTCTTCCATCGCGCGGCGCCAGTGAGGGTCCAACAGGGCGTCGCGGACGGAAGAGGGTACCGGAGAGACCACCGCGTCGCCGGTCGAAGCCTCGAGGGCACGAGGCGGCAGTGTGCCAGCCGCGTGTCGTGTCACCATCGGGTGAACATGCCGCGGGTGTCGGTGAAGCAGCGGCGGGTGGTAGACCGGCGGGGCACCACGAGCCGGCGGGGACTGTGGCGGTGGTGTCGGTGTCCCCGGTGGAGAAGGGAGCGCGAGCGGCGGCGGCCGCGGCCTGCGCTGGTACACCCGTACCGGCGCGGCGAACCTCGACGGAGGTGCCGGGGCAGGTGCCGGGACGGGATCCGGCGTCGGCGACCGACACGACCCCCCCGGGGCAGAAGCGGGGGACGAAGGCCCCGGGTCTGCACCAACCGGAGAGGACGGGGCCGCGCCCGAGGACGACGGGCCCGGACCTGCTGGGGATCTGGGACCGGGGGCCGGCCCGGCGCGCAGCGAAGCGGTACCTGCAGGAGGCCACGAAAAAGGTGGCTGGACCACCGGGTCAGTGGGAAACAGGTAGGGTGGGTCAGGTACCGGAGGGGTGGTAGTGCTGGAAAAAGGAAAGACGGACTCAACGAACGCCACATGGCGAGAGATGAGAACCCGTCGGGAGGTAAGGTCAAAGCACCGGTACCCCTTGTGATCCGGGGAGTACCCGAGGAAGACACAGAGCGTGGAGCGAGGGTCCAGCTTGTGGGAAGAAGTGGCAGCGGTGTTGGGGTAACACGCACACCCAAACACGCGGAGGTGATCGTACCGAGGCAGGGTACCGAAGAGGGCGTGGTGAGGAGTGGGAGCGGGGCAGGCCGCGGAAGGAAGGCGGTTAAGAAGGTAGGTGGAGGTGTGCAGGCCCTCAGCCCAGAAGCGAGCGGGAAGAGAGGCCTGAAACAGAAGGGTACGCACGGTATCATTGGTGGTGCGAATCATCCGCTCAGCCTTGCCATTCTGGGAAGAGGTGTATGGACAAGACATGCGGAGCTGAACACCGTGAGAGAGAAAGAAGGCACGGGAGACGGAGTTATCGAACTCACGACCATTGTCACACTGGACGGCCTTGATGGTGAGGCCGAACTGTGTGGACACCCAAGCGAAGAAGTGGAGAATGGCGGGAAAAGCGTCAGACTTTGCACGAAGAGGAAAAGTCCAGGAGTAATGAGAGAAATCATCAAGCAGCACAAGATAGAACTTGTAGCCAGAAACGCTGATGACAGGAGAGGTCCATAGGTCGCAATGGATAAGATCAAATATGTGAGCCGCCTGCGAAGAAGAACTATGGAAAGGAAGACGGACATGACGGCCCAGCTGACACGCATGACACAAATGCTCATCGTGAGTCCGAGGACACTGAATGTCATTACTACGACTGAGCTGCATCAGGACATCACGACCAGGATGGCCGAGTCGCCGGTGCCAAGTGGTGGAGGAAGTAGTGGTGGCGAAAGCAGCTGACAAAGGGGGTCGGCGAAGAAGACGAAGGAGACGCTGGGAAGCGAATGGTGTAAAGGGGACCCGTGCTGTCACACCGAAGCAGAGGACGGCGGGAAGCCAAATCTCTGACAGTGAGACCGGAAGAGTCAAACTCTACAGAACAGGAATTGTCAACAGTAAACCGACGAATAGAAAGAAGGTTGTGAACCATAGTAGGTGCCACAAGAACATCAGGAAGACGAAAGGAGCCATGAGCGCCAGCGGCACCCACGGACGTGACAGGAAGGCAAGACCCATTAGCGACCATGATGGATGAAGGGTGATAGGAAGAAGGAAGTTGAACGGAAGAGAGAATAGTGGGGTCAGGAGTGGTGTGGTAGGTGGCACCCGAATCGGCGATCCACTGTGGGCCGACAGGAGTTTTCGGGGCCATCGTGCTGAAGGAGTGTGCCAAGGCCGCCGAGTCCCAACAGGGCGAGGCGCTGGAGGGTGTAGCCCACGGGAATGCTGCTGGTTGAAAACCGGGAGAAGCAGCAGCGAGCATGGCGGCGACCGGCAGGCGAGGCTCACCCCCGGGAGCCTGGAAGGACAACGACGGGTCGTGGAACCCAGAACCCCCACCACGTCCCGTCCGCGACGACGGTGTCCGCCACGGTCCCCCCCACCCCCGCTCGGCCCGGGGGGAGGAGAACCCACAAGAAACGACGGCGGCGTAGGGGACGGATGCGGTGCCCAGGCCTGGCTAGTGCCCGCGCCAGAGGTGAGCGGCGCGAGTGGGTGGCCCGCGTCGGCGGGCAGCGCTGTAGGGTGGCCGGGCGATGCCGGGGCCACGCCAAGGGCGGCCGGAGCCCAGGAAGGAGAGGTGGTCGGGGCGGCCGGGAAAGGCGCAGTCGCGGGGGCACTGCCGACAGCGAAAGCCATGGCCTGCGGTGCCCATGTCGCGGGAAAGAGGGGCGCAGAGGCGGAGGGGGTGGGCGAAGGCAGCAGCGCGGGTGGGCGGGCCGCACTAGCAAAGGGAAGGGCGGTCCCGACGGTCACACCGGACGCAAGGCAGCAGCCAGCCTGCAGGCCAGGGGTCGGCCATGCTGCGGTAGATGGAGGAGCAGCAGCCGGCAGTGGCGCGGTGGCGGCAGCAGGCAGCCCGCCAGAGGCCGGCCAAGCAGCAGTAGCCGGCGGCTGGAACCCCGGCGGTGGGCCGGCAGGAAGTGCCACCGGCGGAGGAAGGACTGCCGCCGGGGCTGTGAGCCCATCCACGGCGTCCCCCACCGCCCCAAGGTTGGGGGTGGTAGCCAGGGCGTGAGCAGCTCCAGTGCCCACGGCGCCAAGGGTGGGGGCGGCGGTTTCTGGAGAAAGAGAGGTGCGGGTGGCTCCAGAGCCCATGGCGGCTGCAGGGGGCAGGGAGGCGCCAAGGGTATGGCCAGCGGCTGTAGGCGGAAGAAGGCCGGGCCCTGTGGCAGCAGCGGGCGGAAGAGGTGGCGCCCCGACGGGAGGAGGATGCCCGACGGCCATGGTGGCGCCTGGAGGCGCGGCAGCGCCGCCTGGAGTGGGCGCGCCCCCTGGAGACGCGGCTGGTGGTGGAGAAGAAAGAACCTGTGCCCAGGAAGTGGTAGAGAGGGGAGGGAAGCAGTGGTAGAGAGATGGAGGTGGAGGAGGAACGCCGGCCATGGCGCTGGGCCGGCGGCGGCGGCCACCAGAGAGCTGGCGGCGGCTGGAAGAGGTGGGGAGAGGGAAAACCTAACCCTAGGCTGCTGATACCATGCTAGAGAATGTGATTCAATTAATTAGGGCTAATCCTAGAAGGGTAGCTATATAGGTTCCATACATGGGCCACATGGGCCTTAGCCCCATGGGCCTAAACACATACTCCAACAATTACATCTCCTATGTGAGAGCTATCAAAACACAATTTGTATGAAAGGATGTCCGCGCTCCTTGATGTAGTTGTGCATCTCATGCTCCTTCATGATGCAGTCCTGGATGTCCGCGTCCAGCGCCTCCTGCAGCTCCTTCACGAACCATTGCCTGCAGGAAGCGTCATCAGGGGAGGGCGGCGGGAACCGGCTCAGGCTCAGAGCCCGGAGCGGCGCAGCAGCAGCCATCGCCAGCGGCGGCCGGAGCTAGGGTTTCGAGCCCACGCGATGCTGCGCGAGGAGCGCAGCATCCCCTGCCTCGGACACCGGAGACGGATCGTCGACGCGCAATGGTGGCCTGGCCGCTCCGCGACGGGACGGAGCACCGGTGACCGCGAGCGGGGCCTGGAGGAGGGCAGCGCTGGCCGAGGAAATTCTGGTTCGCGGATCGGCGGCGGGGCCTAGAGGAGGGCAGCGCCAGCTGCCGGACAGCGGAGACAGTCACGACGGATGGGGCGGAGTCGAGGCGGGAGACGCGCGTGTGGGATCGATGTGGATCGAGGCATCGGCAGCGGCCGGCGGCATCCCAGGCCCCGTGGCCGAGGCCACAGCACGGTGTCCCCGTCCCCACCTCGCCTAGTCCTGCGCTCGCCACCACCGCCCGTGTGACCTCGCCGCGCAAGCAGCAGGAGCCGGCAGCCCCACATGGCCTCTGCGCCGGCGGTCAAGCCATGTTTCATTTTTTTTGGGAAAAAAGAAAGACAACCTACTGGAGCGAGGGATCAAATCGTGGCCGTGTCTGTGGCCGCGGTTGCAAGCGGGGTTCGGGCACGGGCCTGGGGGAGGGACGATGAGGTTGATACACACAATCTGGACCGTTCGATTTGAGTGAGTAAGGAGAGAGAATACTCAGACTAAATCTGGATAGTTTATTTTGAAAGAGGTTGTTTTTCTGGGTACACTTTTGGGGTGGATAGAGGGGGGGCTTCTCAGTGGGGGACGCTTTTTTGGTGTGGATGTAGGAAAGAAAATGTTGGTGCATTAGTAGGGTAGATTATTGATCCATCCTCATTCATGACTTGAACCTCCTCGAAGTTTGAATTGTTTTCTGTTATAGCTGGTATGTCAATATTTGATGTTATTATTGTTTCTTTCTGATCAGCCCTGTGGACTGGGGAAAATTGCAAAGCTAATCAATGCTGGGAAGATTGATTCCTCTGAATTGATTACCATGAAGACACTAAGGGTACATAGAATTATTTCTTGAACAATACTGTGCTTTTGTTTAATGACATCAACATTTGTATTCCACTTTGGCAGGAAACAGGTGCCATTGGGAAGCAAATAAAGGATGGAATTCGTTTAATGGGCCGTGGAGCAGAAGAAATCAAATGGCCTATTCACCTTGAGGTAAACATGATCTCCATTCAAAAAAGTATTTCTACTAAAAGCAAGTGTGGAATTCACCCTATAGGCCCTGTTTGGAGATAAAGTATTTTTTTGGAGTATCGGATAAATACTATGGTCTTGCAAAATAGGAGCACTTTGGTTTTCAAAAGCTGCTTGGTGTTTCGATACAACAAGCCTTGTAGTTTCTAAAACCATGGTTTTGTCAAAACAGTAGTCTTTTTGGAGTTCTAGAAACAACACTCTTGACCTCTTTTTTCTATACCATGGTTGGATTACAAAACCACAGTTTCATGACGCCACAGTTTTCTAAAACTACGTCATCCAAACAGGCTTAGTTCTTATTTCCTTGCAGTCCATCTTGTCAGGAGTAATATGCTTGTCTTCAATGTTCAATAAACGAACTTCTGGCTCTTGCCTAGAAAAATTATGTTCTGCTTCTTGGTTCATGTGATGATTGAAGCTTCAAACATGCAATTGGACATCTACTAAAAAAACGATTTTGTTTTTTGTTAAACTTATATCTCCACATCACCACATGATCTATTATCCTGTCCATAATCTGTAATCATGCTGAGTACAGATAATACCTGTGTTTCAAGAAGGTGATTTGGAATTCAATTTCCTTGCAATCCATATGCGGCAGCACAAACGTAATGCATAGGCATGAACATTTGAGTACTGATTGGTCTCTTGGTAGAGATGATTAGGTAGTTTAGCTTATGAATATTTGTTATCTTTACCTATCATTATCATTTGGTATGAGCCCAGCTATCAACTAATACTAGATCTTTTTTTAACACAATACTAAATGATCTTGAGTTGGGATGTAGGCAACTGAAAGGGCAAAATGATGAATCTTCTTTCAGTAGTCTTCTGATACCATTTGTGGTCGCTTTCATCATTTCGCAAGTTGAGATATCCATTCTCAAACAGCAGATGCACTGAATATTGTAGGTGTCAAGGGCAACTGCAAGGGCCAAAGCTGCCGTGGAAGCTGCTGGTGGGACAGTAAGGCTGGTGTATTACAACAAACTTGGATTCCGGGCGCTCCTGAAACCCGAGTGGTTTGAGAAGAAGGGCCGCCTGTTACCAAAAGCCGCAAGGCCTCCGCCCAAGCAACGAGACAAGGTTGATAGCATTGGCCGCCTGCCGGCACCGACAAAGCCACTCCCCTTCACTCCAGAGGAGCTGGAATTTGCAGCCAAGCGCGATGCCGCCCGTGTGAGTGTGACCGCATAAGATGGGAGCACGTTGGCAGCACCTTTTTTCTTTTTTTCTGTTCTACACAAGAAAGCAAGCATGCCCCACTGAATGTGCATCACATTAGCTTTAGCAGGGCATGTATAAGAATGGGCTGTTATCTTTCTTTTCCCGCAAGGAATGGACTGTTATAAATTATCCATTCCTTGGAATGAGGCGTGGCTATAGTTTGTGAACTTACCGGGTTTGGATTGACTAATGCCGTTTTTCTGAATAGGCTCATGTATGTGTTATTTTACTTGCCACCTTTTGATCCTGGATTGGTAATTGAGGAATGCCGTTTTCTGAAAGACTCGTGTATGTTGTTGTCTTACTACCCACATTTTTATCTTTATTTCTCGTTCCAGAATTTGTATCAGTTCACTTATTTACCATGGGACGAGCAACAAGTGGACACTCCTCATTGGCCAAGTTTTGCTAACTATTTACCTTGGGACGAGCAAGAAGCCAAGAACGAATTCAAGTGGCGGGCCTGTTAAACCATGAATCACTAAACAGATGAACAAAAGGCAGAGCTTTCTAAATATGCTTCATTTTTTGTTTATTCATCTGTCCTGGTAAGAGTGCTGCTGATCACAAATTTACATGTGGTCTGACCAATCTATAACTGGCAGTAGTCATGGGTTGGCCGCTTATACCGATTCAAAACACTAGATGACACTATGCATTCATAGTCAAGCATGCGTCTTACATATATGGGAAAGCATCTCGATCTGCTACTTGTATCGGTGAACACATGCAGATGCAGCGTTTGTTGATTTGTATCACCTCGGACTGACACTCTGACAGTGAGAAACGAGGAGGCAATCACCTGCTTGAACCTGGCAAACTAGGATTGGCTGCAGCATGTGCTTTAGACAAACTGCTGACAAGCATTAATCAACTCTTGATTAAAAAGCATAAATATACTTGTAAAAAAAGCATAAATATTCAATGATGCATATTCTACTACTCCCGTTTCGAAGAGAAGCCGAAGCCAATTTTTACTAGAGAGCGGAAACTTGCATGCATCGCTGGCGAGAGGAGGCAGCTAAAGAGCTATCACAGCCAAATAATATGCGGCAGACGCTGTTCATGGGGCTTGCTGTTGGCATTTGCAGATTTCTTTATGTTTTCACCGGATTTATCCCGCTGTTTTGTTTTGATCTGCTTTCGTTGCATCCACTCAGACCCCGGAGTGTGGCGCATACGAACTTGGGATGATCACTATCACTACTGAGTTTAGCCATGCCTGCTTTCAGTTAAGAGAGCTGAACTGTCAGGAAAAAAAGGAAGATAAGCACTACAGTGTTTCTTCGGCTATTTCCCGTTTCAGTGCCAATTTTCTCACTTCTGCCTTTTGTCAAGGAGTCCTTGTACACGTATCAAGGATAACCAGGTCAGGCACCAGCTTCTTGATGGTTTCTTCAATCACTCAATCAAAGAAAAACATCTGCAAAAAGCGGACACCTGTCCGAAACTAATGGCAGGCCTGGCCAGTGGCCACCGAGTTATCTGAATAATTAACCGCGCGCCCTTCTACGGGTGGTATAGAGAATGGAGCGTGATCTGCTAAATCTTATCGCAGAAGTGCTGCAGAATGCACTGTAGATGCCTGACATGATAGGTTACGCGGCTTCTCAGGTGACCAGAATTAGATCACCCTCGTTAAGCATGCGTCCAAACTTCTTGGTAGCACAGCATTCAGTTTTTTTAGTGTAACCATTCATTTCACGGTGGCATAAATAACCATGTAAAATCATCATGCGTAGGTAGATAGAGATCCGATCCGAACAAGACCAGATCACTGTAGATCGATGCCTTGATAAGTTACGCGGTTTCTCGGTTGACCAGAAATTAGATCACCCACGTTAAGCTTTGCATGTGTGCAAACTTCTTGGTAGCACAGCATTCTGTTTTTTTTTATACGGTAACCATTCAGTTCACGGACGCAAATATATAAGCATGTAAAATCATCATGCGTAGGTAGATGGAGATCCGAACAAAGACCAGATCATTACCGTCAACCCGCAGAGGTACTGCATGTTTGCTGCCGAGTAACACAACCGGGCCGACAGCGTTGTGCTGACAAGTATGGAGTAACACATATGTTAGCATATGAACTCATGGGGCGCTTCAATTTATTACAATTAGCATTTGCAGATTTAATTATTTAGGCTCTTGCTCACCAAATCTTTGGGCCGCAATGTGCGCTCTATCCTTTTGTTAGTTCCCAAAATCCATCCACTCGAAGTGTGGCACAAACTTACCAGATCATCTTTATGAGTAGGCATAAGCAGTTTGTTTAGTTTAAAAATATGCCCTAGCAAAAGGAGTAGAGAGATTTCCTTTGTCAGGGAAAGAACACAAGATCAGTGCTACCTTAGCAATTCTGAATGTCTGCTTGCAGTTAAATATAGTGATGTGTTCTTCCTAATACTTCCAAATATAGTTTTTTTATTAACTCAATTATTTGTCATTTGGTGGGCTTCATTATATGTTTCCCAGTTTGTTCATCTCTCACAGTTGTCATGTCACTGCCACAGCTGAATGCACTAGTAGCTCCTCCAACCAAATATGGTGTTGGTAAAAGTTACAGTTCCCGGCTACTAATGCCATGACCATGAAGCAAGGGATCGTTCAAGACCAGGAATTTAAGTGCAGTAGAAAACTGCCGCCGCGCATATAGTTGGCACCACATTTGGAGAGGCCTGAGGGTGACATACAACATCCGACGAAGAATTTCTGTCCTAGTCCTGCATACAATAGACGCATCGAGTTCCTTAATTGTTTCAGTAACATCCTTGTATGTAGGCAGTAGGCTGTAAATGATTATTGCTCTCCCGGCACCACCAGCAAGAGATGGCTCGACCTGATGCATGGTTTCTCCAATCAGATAACGAAAACAATTGCAGATTAACCGATTGACTGCAGGCCTTAAACTAATCTCCATCTAAGGCTATCTGCTATCATGCTAGCATGATATACCACTCACTAGCAGTAGTGCATCTTTAGTATAGCTAAGCTAGAGTACTAGCTAGCTCCCCTCTACTCTACTACCGACCGACCTGCAAACCCTGAGTGCATGCAACGTACACCGCATGCGTCAATGGCGAAACAGTACGCTGCTGCTGCTAATGCACTTGTTTAGGCGACAAATGGACCACTCCAGCACCATCGACTCATCTTGTGGCCGTCAAATTTACCGCAATCAAAAACACGTACGCGCAATTCGCAAGCTTTCAACCACATCGTGCCTCCAATGGCGGTCCATGGCCACTGTCCCCTAGAGCTTGCAATGCAATCGATCGGGTTAATCCACTTCTATATATATATATATAAAAGCGCCACCTAGCGAGTAACTTTGCCGAGAGAGAGAGAGCTCCCTCTAGTGTGTGTAGATAGTGGTAGCGCTATCAAGCTAAGATTGCTCACACATCCGTGCAGCACTACTCGCTCGCATCAGCACCATCAGCAGCAGCAATCTATGACCACGAGAGTGCACGCATGGAGCTCGCCCAATCACGCCGCGAGCTGAGGTCCATGTCTGGCCATCGACTTCTCGTAGACGACCGGTTCTTCCTTCTGATCGATCAATGAAGCAACAATAATACAGTGCGTGGCCTCGATCGGCCTGAAGAAGGAAGATCGATCTGGGTCCAACTTGTCCGATCCGGTGCTCGAAAGCGATCGGGGGCGAACAACACGCGTAGGGGTGTAGTGTAGGAAGTTACACATACACATCAAGAAAAACGTGACTTAACGGCAACGGCGGCGGCGGCGGCAGCGACATACACGGCATGCACGCGCCGGCCGTCCGGCTGGGAGTGGTAGTATACGTAGCACCTAGCTAGCAGAAACGATGAAACAGGCCGGCGACGACGACCATTCCAAATGGGACTCATCGTCTCGTCTTCTCGGCCCCGGTCCCCTTTAGTTCTTCTTTTGGCAATCTTTCTCGCCGTGGCCGTGCATGCCCGCCGCTCGTGCACCAGCGCTCGCACGCTCGGCCACATTGCGCTGAAAAAGCTAGGGGGCCGGGCCGGCCGTGGTCCGTGGCTACCGGTGGCGCGCTCGGTCGGTCGCCGCCATTAGAAAAACCGGGACGCCCTTCGGCGCGGATGGCCACGAGCAGCCACATAACAAGCCTCTGATGAGGCCTCCACTACCACTCCCACCACCACCGCCCTCCTCCTGTTCTCTGTTCCCGCGCACGGCGCCCGTGCTCGCTCTCGGCCTCTCGCGCGCGCCACCTATAAATCCATGCGCTCGCACTTGCCACCGTCTCCAACCCAACCACTGGAGCCGACTGCCCCGCCTAGCACCAACAGTCTAGCTAGCTAGCTAGCTCGTCTCCTAGAGCTTGCTAGATCCCCGCGACAGCGACCGCGCACGCCGTAGCACACTCTGCTGCTGCCCTGTCTAGGCCCGCGTGTATATAAGCACGCCTAGTGACCCAAGCAAGATTCACCATTCCGGCCGCTCACTGCAATTGCAATCTCACTCTCATTCTCACCTATTAGCGGCCAAGATCCAGAGTTTATCTCCTCATCTACATAATTCGATCGGCTCCTGCAATGGAGTTCACCGCCAGGACCGCCATTGCTCTGCTTCTTTCGCTCGCCGTCTCCTCGAGCTTCCTCTGCGGCGGCGTCCAGGGCGGCCGCCACCACCACCACCACACCAGGCACACGAAGCACAACTCCGCGCACCCGCCGTCCGCCCACGCTCCGGGCCCGGCGAGCGGGAGGCATCACGCGCCTCCTCCGCACGCGCGGCCCGTCTCTCCCCCGGCCCCGCCGCCGTCGTCGTCGGGCTCGGGCGGCTACCCGACGCCTGGCGCCGCCGCGCCGGAGCCAGCACCGGCCCCCGCGGCCGGCTCCGTGTACGACGTCGTCAAGGACTTTGGCGCCGTCGGGGACGGCGTGACGGACGACACCGACGCCATCAAGACCGCGTGGGACACCGCGTGCCAGGACGACGGGGACAGCGTCGTGCTCGCCGCCGCCGGCTACTCGTTCCTCGTGCACTCCACCGTCTTCACCGGCCCGTGCCAGGGGAGCGTCACGATTCAGGTTGGTAGCCGTAGCCGTAGCCGTAGCCGCCCGCCGCCGTGGAGAAATTAAAAATGCGGACTTGATGATCTTGACTTCGTACTACCGGTGGTACGGCATCGTTCAGACTTGCTGATCTCAATGGCGTCCTGTGTGTTCGTGCAGCTCGACGGGACGATCGTGGCGCCGAGCGACCCCGACAAGTGGGTGGGCAACAAGCTCAACTGGCTGCTGTTCTACCAGGCCCACGGCATGTCGCTGCAGGGCGCCGGCCTCATCGACGGCAAGGGCCAGAAGTGGTGGGACCTCCCCTGCAAGTCTCAGAAGGGCCATGGCGGATCAAGTGGCCACGGTGCATCCTGTGACAGCCCAGTGGTAAGTGGCCTAACTAACGACTTTAACCGCATTATAACGGCCACTTGGGCCTGTCGTCAGCCAATGCAAGTACAAGCTAGTCCGATGGACTGACGTTGATCTCTCATGGTTAATTCATCAGGCGCTCAGGTTTTTCATGACCAACCACGTGACGGTGCAAGGCCTCAAGGTGCAGAACAGCTCCGAGTTCCACATCCGGTTCGACAACTGCCACGGCGTGGTCGCCAGCGGCCTGTCCATCCGCTCGCCGGCGCTGAGCCCCAACACCGACGGCATCCACGTCGAGAACAGCACGGACGTCCTCATCACCAACACCGCCGTCTCCAACGGCGACGACTGCGTCTCCATCGGCGCCGGCACCCTCAACATGCACGTCGAGAACGTCACCTGCGGTCCCGGCGGCCACGGCATCAGCATCGGGAGCCTGGGCAAGCAGGCGTCGCGGGCGTGCGTGGCCAACGTCACCGTGCGCAACGCCGTGATCCGCCACTCGGACAACGGCGTCCGGATCAAGACGTGGCAGGGCGGCTCCGGCGCCGTCTCCTCCGTCTCCTTCGAGAACGTGCGCATGGACGCCGTGCGCAACCCCATCATCATCGACCAGTACTACTGCCTCTCCAAGAGCTGCGAGAACGCCACCTCCGCCGTCTTCGTCAACGGCGTCTCCTACGCCGGCATCCGTGGCACCTACGACGCGCGCACGCCGCCCATCCACTTCGGGTGCAGCGACGCCGTGCCGTGCACAAACATCACGCTGTCCGACGTCGAGCTGCTCCCCGCGACCGGCGAGACCATCGACGACGCCTTCTGCTGGAACGTGTACGGCACTGCGGCCACGCCCACGGTGCCGCCGGTGCCGTGCCTCATGGAAGGCGCGCCCAGCAGGAACGATAGCAGCAGCCTCAAATGCTACTAGATAGATAGCAGCTAGCTAGTGATCGATGGACGTCCTACACTACACATGCATCCGGCCTGCTGCTACTTGTTTATTAGAAGGAAGAAGAAGGCAAACCAACAGAGAAAAGTAATTAAGATTAGTGCAGATAAAAAGAGTTTAGCGCGTGATTATACTTATGTAGATATAGAAAAAAGATGTAATAGTACAAGTAACAAGTGATCTGTGTGTGTGAGAATTATACATATAGCATTACCGGAATATATACAGGGTTTTCAAATTCGGTATTCCAAAATTTTCGGTCACTCTCGAAATTACCAAAATTCGTATACTTTTGGCAAAGTTTCATCATTTTTTTTTCTGGAGACTTCAACAAGAAGTATGATTTTCTTAAATTTTTAGATCTACAAAAATATTGGCTGAGCAATAGAAAATATGAGTCTAGAGTTATATTTTTTACAATAAAATATATGCATTAGTGTAATAAGAAATTTTGATTATCTTTTTCTTCGTGCCTCCCCTGAAATTTCACAAAATTTTGGCGAAATTTCGCTGTAATTTTGAACTATAAAAATATATAGTATGCAGAATGTGTTGGAGCCATCCAATGCACATATAGGAGTAAAATATATTGGACATTTGCCTCACTCACATATGCATGGATAGCGTGTTTTTACCGTGATGACTCAAGTTTCTGCAGCGACCTCTTGTCTGCATGCATGTTTCACCTGAAACACCATCTTAGCTTGAAATAGTGTTTTTATTTTTCTCTGATCACAGCTCACCGGCCTTGTACTACCTCCAAGTGCTTAGCACCACAAGAAAAATAACATATTTGCCTCCCATTGCATCACTGACGTCTTCATAGTGCAAATAATTAAAGGACAGCAGTTAAGTATTTTTATACTTAAATAAGAAACATGAGTTCTTGTGTGTGCTCCAAGCAACTCCACCAATATGGTGAAGCAGGTAGAAATATGGCAATCAACAGGTAGAGGTAATGGATACCTACATGATGATGAGCTCAAATAAAGGTTGATTCAAAAGATTCGCATGTACATAAAGCTGCCATTGAATTGAATGTGAGGCAGAAAAACAAACAAAAAGTGTAAAGACCACAAACTCTCTCTCCCTCTCTCTCCTCTCTAGATCAGGGCCGTGCATGCCTGTTGCAACGCATGCCACATTGCTATAGACACAACTTTCTGTCCTAATGATGCCGTACCCAACTAAGTCTCAACAACGCAACTTGAAACGGTGCTTTCAAGCAGTGAATAAACTGTTATTGAAGAATCAGAGCCTTGTTTTTACTAGCAGCTATAGGAATGAAGGAGCAGCAAATAAACTAAAAGGTGTGGACTCCATGCATCGGATCGTGGAGATGGGCCAAGAAAACCATTTTGCAAACCGCACCTAACCAACCACGAAATATATACCCTGCCCAACCAACATGTGCATGATCCGCTGTTTCCAGAAGCAAAAAGTTGCAAAACAAAGTGAAGGCTGGCTTTAGTGTTCTTGTGGGCGCTTGGCAGAGAGACAGACACAGAAAGATCATAGTACGTGCCGTGCGTAATAATATACTAATATATAGTTGAATTGAGCAAATAATAAGACCCTAGATCTCAGCACGAGGAGAAACAGCACAGAGAAGCATGGCTTCATAATTGGCTGAGTTTTCCGGTTGGTAACCCTAGCGAAGTACGAACAGTCATCTCCGTCCAATGCAATTAGGTAGCGGAAAAGAGGTACGTGCGTGAAGGCTGGAGATGACTAAGAGTTGGCCACGGAACAGTAGAACCAGTACCAGCGAGATAAGGTTACCTATACAGCAGTATGCAGCACTCGTCAGCCGCTAGTGCTACACCTAGTAAATACATGTATGAAATACTTCCCGTCAAAGGGTATATACAAGGTACTGCAGTATAGTCGACCAACCCCTGAGCTCCTAACTGAGCTATAAGAGCGACTACAGCAGGCTTCTACTTAAAATCAGATTCGAGAGTCGAAGTAAAAAAAATCAGGTCCAGCAAGTCCCCTACTCGGCCCCTCAAAATAGGAGGCCCATCCAAATCAGGTCTCCAAGACCTCACTCCCAAGAACCCTCCCACCGGCTCCATCCAACAGTTGGCTCTATTTTCGTCTCTCTCGCGAAACTTCCCCATGCGCCGCCGTCCCTCACCTGCGCTCGACAAAATATCCTAGCGTGCTACCGCCATGTCCCCCATGCTTAGATTTTCTCTTGCTCCCTTCCTCCACGCAATCCTCCATTCAACCATTCCCCACGATGGCCCGACGAGGCTCCCCTCTCCGACAAGCTCGCTCGGCCGTGTGGTTCCTCTCCCAGACGAATCCCACTTGCACGACTCCTCTCTCCGACGAACTCCGCTGGCCACACGACTCTCTCCTCCTGATGAGGTCCAGTGCTCCTGGCTGTGTGGCTTCTCGTGAGGTCCTGACGCTTCTCCTCGCCGACCTGGAGATGTTCTTTCGGGAGATGACAGTGTAGCTCCTAGTGCCAACCACTCCTGCCATGCCCTTCTCCCGGGCGCTAGCGTTCCCAACCAATTGCTAGCCGCTCCTCCCGGGGCCTGATGTTCCTGACCCAAATTGTTCCTGGCGCCGAGACCGGTAGCTCAATAGATAGAGCGAAGAATAAGGAAGAATTGCGTGTTACAAGTCCACTCATCTATACCACGCCAAAGTAGCTCGTTTTCAAATGAACGGAAAAAGAAGCCAGTGATGACTGAGCCTAAGTACTCTATAGCTACTAGTCTCCAGCAACAGTCCACAAGTAGCGGTGTGGTACAAATTAAAACACCCTGACCACTGCTGTGCCCAGGCTATCTATCTATCCAGGGGTCGGTAGTACTACCTCCGCTCTAAAAAGAACGTAACTATAGGTTGCGTGACATGAAAAGTGGTTCATGTTTAACCAAATTTATAGTGAATAATATTAATATTTATGGCTTTAAATTAATTTATTATAAAAATACATTTCGTAAATAATCTAATGATATTTATTTGGTATCATAAACCGGGATACTTTTTATTTATAATTGGTCAAACTTAAGGTACTAAAACGTGACGCTGTGCTAGAATTGCATTGTTTTTAGAACGGAGGTAGCAGTAGTAAAATGACCGGCCGACAAAGCCATATGGGACAAGACATCCAGATGTTGGTATACGCTGTTGCCACTACTCCTGCTATTCTATTATTGCTCCTGCTATTCTAAGGGTTTAGGTGGGGTGAAAATTTTCATCAGATGTTTTAACGGACGTGGGAGGAGTGTTCGGATATTAATAAAAAAACTAATTACATAACTTGTCTGGAAATCAGAGACGAATTTATTAAGCCTAATTAATTCGTCATTAGTATATGTTACTGTAGCTTACCATTGTCAAATCATGGATTAATTAGGCTTAAAAAATTTGTCTCGCAAGTTTATCGTAATCTGTGTAATTAGTTATTTTTTCGTCTACATTTAATACTCTATGTGTCAAACCTCCAATGTTATGAGTTGAAAATTTTTTGGAGGAACCAACCACCCCCAATAGTATAGTACTCCTACGGTAAGTTCTAGTAAGTTCCAGCGAAGCCTGACACGTACGATGACATGGATGGATGCATCCTGCACTGCACGATGACGACTAGCGTACGATGACATGGATGGATGCATCCTGCACTGCACGATGACGACTAGCTTAGGTCGTCATAGGTAGTAGTATTACTATTAGCGCGGTAGTAGGCGGCGTAGATGCGACGAGCAGTGAGCACTCTTGGAAGCCCGGAAGACGCCCCTGCCCGCAGGCAACCTCGCAGCGCCACTAGCTCCGACAGCATAATGCATGGGCGGGGCGGAGGCCGACCCCATCCCCCCCATCCATGTATGTTTGCAGGGCTCCCTCCGCTCGGCTCGGTTGAGGCCGTCGCACTCATCACCGCCCACGCGCACAATGCAGCAGGTTTCCCTGCCGTGCCGACCCGCAGCGTGCGCGTAAACCCGATGTAGGCCTCGTTTAGTTCGGTGAATTGGTGAGGAAAGCACTGTATCAGAATTCCTGTAGCATTTCGTTTGTATTTGGTAAAAATTATCCAAATTTTGACTAACTAGACTTAAAATGTTCATCTCGCAAAGTACAACAAAACTGTGCAATTAGTTTTTGATTTCATCAACATTTAGTACTCCATGTATTTGCCGACATTTTGATGTGACAGGGAATCTTCTTTTTTATAGTGAAATTTTAGAGAGAATTGAGGAACTAAACCCGGGCGTAGTGTAGCGCCGCCGCCGCATCGCATAGTGGGTGGACGGGTCGGTGCACGCACGCGCGCACGCACACGCATGCCGCGCGCGGGTGGTGGTGGTGGTGGCGGCGAGGTCACCCGGTAGTCCACAAAAGCGCGCGCGGCCGCGGTCTGACGTCGCTGCCCTGCCACGACCACTACCGCGCGCGCGCGGCTACGCACTACGTAGCTAGAGATGGCGACGGGTACCCGAAACCCGAGTACCCGACGGGTATTACCCGATAAAGAGGCGGGTATGGAATGAATTTTCTACCCGTGGGTATGTTATTGGACAAAATCCTATACCCATCGGGTATGCGGGTACGGGTGCGGGTGTATACTACCCATACCCGCATACCCGCGGGTAAGACATACCCGCAAAAATAACTAGCCAACCTCAGTTATTTTAGCGCATATAAGTCATGAATTTGGCCCATTGAGACATCCACTATATTTCTAGTAGATTGTCTTTGTTGTAATGATGCTAATAATATTTGTTAGCATGTTTGTAACTTGTTGGAAGCTTAGAATGATTTATTTTTGCATGTGACTATTTGATATTTTTAGATAATTTTCAGGTATGCTATCGGGTACGGGTTACCCGTCGGGTGAGAATTACCCGGCGGGTACGGGTATGGAACTATTCTTTTACCCGCATGCGGGTACGGGTAACCCGACGGGTAAAATTTTGCGGGTGCGGGTACGGATACGGGTGAGCACTACCCGTCGGGTACGTACCCGTTGCCATCTTGATACGTAGCAGCCCACCTACGGCTGCCCCCCCGGCCGGCGGACTCCACACAGCCTCAATAGATTATACTATATATATACACTACTCCTATACACTCCCACTGCCACCTGCGCCGCAGTGCCGCCAATTCTCTGCATCCTTGTTGGCAAAAAATCTCGTAGCAACAGCACCGATCATATTCATATCGCACGCCAACGATCGGTCGACGCCCAGCTAATCAAAGCCTTCAGGCCATCTGCAGCGCGGCGCGTGCATGTGCCATTGCTTTCAGTTTCTCTGCAAAATAGTTAGCGCGCGCTACTGAGTGAGGGTCGATCTTGTTGATTGCTCAGCTTTTGTTAGGATTATGTAGCTAGATAGATCATGCATGCAATGCAAGTCGATCGATGCTCTTCTATATATCTGCTGCTTCATTCCAACCTGAATGTTGGTATGATCCACAACCTGCAGTGTTTGCATCAGCTGTGTGTGGATGTGTCTCTCTGCTGAATGGCTCAATTGTTGACCAACCTCTTCGTCACTGACCAACATCCAGCATATTCAGTGTGTGCGTCTCTTGCATGCCTGCAGATGTGTACATGCATTATTTCCTAGCTTCTGCTGTATGTAATGACTGAAAGCACGCGCTTTGCAGCTGCCGCCAAGCTTTATTTTCTTCTCGAGGTTAGCTTCCAGGTTGCAGCTATCTATCTGCTCTGCTGCATGTCGAGTTATCTGCTGAGCTGAGTGGTGGTCATAGTTTTCATCCCTTTTTTCTTCTTTTTCTATCTCGCTTTTGCATTGTTTACCACCTTTAACCTCGCGCTTTTCTCTCAGTTTTCTTTTGGTCCCCTCAACTAGGGGTCAAGCTATATAGAGAGCTATAGCCTATAGCTACCATGATGGATCAAAAATCCTAACTCTGCTAGATAGATTCATAGATATCATGCATGACTGTATGTCGTCGTCCTTTTGTATGTCGTCGTCCTTTCTCCCTGGTACAAATCGACCCAACATTTCTTTGGATTTTATTACTTGTCCTAGCTAGTTGGCCTGGCAAACAAGGACATCCATTTGCATTCGTCCCGCGTAAAGCTACCTAGCATTATTATCAACACACATGCATGATGCATTTGCATATGCTCTATCTTTCTATAGATATAAGAGATGATGATTCATACAGACAAATTCATGAAAATCCATTTTTTTTGTCTTTCGTTCCATTTGTTGGTGGTGATTTCTATCTGCTTTCGCTAATATATAATATATACAACAATAAGTTGTGTGCGACCAAATTGCACTAGATAACACTAAAGGTATTAAATGCTGGATCGGAGAACCTTTTAACCTGTCAATCTGCTGCCCATCTGATTGCCGGCCGGCAGTATGTATGTGTAGATGAGCTGTTTCTTGCATTCTGATGCAATCAAAATCCGATTAGCAAGTCTCTGTGAAGCTAGCTAGTAATGCAATGCCCACTATAAACCACAGACACAAAGTAATGTCAATCAACTTGTGCTGGACTCCATTAATTTGTTCTGTTATTCTATCACTCTACTAGTACCTACTTCCTCCGTCCCTATACGTATGTCGTTCGGGAAGCGTGTTTGTGAGGAAAACACGGTTTTCTAGAGACAAACATTTAGGGACGGAGGGAGTATGTGGCAGCAAGATGTCAGTTTTAAACTGGCTTGTACTGTATCGTACTATATATCTTAAATAAAAAAGTGATCCATCAGTGCATGCTGTCACTTTATAGCCTCAAGCAGGTTTTCGTACGTCATCTGGTAAAGTTTATTAATGCCTTACTTGATTGATCATACCACAAAAGATGGATTAATGAATTACTTGCTCTGATTGCCTTTCGGTGAAGTGAAACAACTTGTGCAGTACACTATTCCAGTAATCATCATCAGTTTGGTTAAATTTGTAGCAAAACTTGGCATTGAAGGCCGAAATTGTAGTGATGACCACCATCTTCTGTGTTTTTCAATTTTCAGAGCCAATTAAGCTAGTTTGGCTTGAGGCCGGTACATGCACGTTGTTGGGTTGAACTCTAGCTAGGTACACGTCCAATGCAAGGCGGTGTGTTTATGGCAATTGATTTCCCAACAGGACTGTGAAGACTCGTACTCAGATGGGTTTGATGAGGACATAGAGCCGAGCCGCCATCAGTACACAGTACACGTGCTCGTAAATCACGTTTTTCTTTTCTTCTGTAATTTCCTGGGTTATGTATGAATCATGCCCCTGACCGCCTTCTCCGATTTGTATCCAAGCCACGAGATTATAGGAAAACAACCTTCAATTTACTCCATCATTTGAGTGAAGCTAGGTGCATACGTCAGAGAAACATGAGCCAACGAAAGCTCTACCAAACGGGGCCTTGTCCAGTGCAATACCTGCAGAACAGTATGTCTGGCAACACAAGCAGGACACACTCCACTGGGACCTCTGAGGCGGCTCTGACTACGACACAGGTAACATTCCATTTGCATTTCCGTATGCCGCAGCCGCAGGGGTAGATCAACATCAACCTACGCAGGAGGGCATCCAGCATCCAGCATCTCTGGAAAGCATATCTTATCTGCAAACATGCATTAGTAGCTAGATCGCCTCAAAAAGGTCTGAGCCAACGAAGCGTCCATGCGAGCCTGCACCTGCATTATTAGTGGGACTTGTTGATTCTTCAGAATCTTGAGATCATGCGCAGCGCAGCATATAGGCCGTGAGCGTGCAGGACCATATGTCTCCGTCCTCATCTCAGTGTGCGCTTCTGCACTTTTGCCACTGTAAGCAAAGCACGCTGAACGCCGCTAGCTAGCGTCTCGAACTGGACCACACGTGAGTGACTTGACATTCGCGCGGCAGGCAAATGGTCGGCCGATGCGCGCAGACCAAAAGGAGATCAATTGCGAATGGGCCTGTGCTCCGGTGGTAACCTTGGTGATTGTTTTTTTTTTGAAAAATTTCCAGAAATTTCAGGTTCCAGCACATTCTTTGCCAATTGTGAATTCAGAGAATGTCCGTGCTCTCCAGAGGGTGGGTGCGTGGGTGGGTGTGTGTGTGGGGGGGGGGGGGGGGGGGGGGGGGGGGTGTGGGGGTGGTGGTGGTGTTATGGCGGGGCGGGGCGGCGGCCATGGGTGGGTTCAATTCTGACGCAGCTGTATCTATGATACTGATATGTCCAGACTCCGATGTTCATGCATGGTGACGCAAGATATCTCTGTGTTCCACTGTTCCAGTGCAGGTGGCTGATAAAACCTAATAATGTGAAAAAAAACTTTGATGGTTAATTGTCTTCAACCTTCAGGAGTTCAGGTATGTTTTGGGAAATCTAATGCGCCGCACCTTATAAACGAAATGAACAAAAATGCCCATTGAGGGCACAAAGGGGTTAGCATTGGAAAGATATGTTCCAAAGGCCCCAGTTTGTTTTATCTTCCTTTCTGCATATCAGGATACGGTTGTATCATCATCTCTGAACTAATCAGTGCCTAATTAGTATATTCGCTAAGAAAAGACAGTTTTGTTATCTGAATGGGCTTTCTGTAGATGGACATGGACGCATCTGCATCATCACCATCCAACAGAAAGCTTGCAACCGTTGGCTTCACAGCAAAAGAAAAAGATTAGACTGCACCGTAGTAGCGCTTCACTATACTACACACCTAACGCCCCAACCAACATTGCAAAGCAACAAAGGCAGTGCAAAATATATACACACGACGACGACAGCTCTTGGTACTTAATCCTACCAAGACGCCGTGATGAAGTGGTTCTTTCTGCAGAACTGGACAAACGAAGCGAGCAGAGTGACATGGAGCAGCACGAACCCAATAGTGTGCAGAAAGGCAGTGAAGCTTTTGTAGCTTTAGTATAGAGCCCTCGATCCTAGGCTTTACAGGCTCTCCATCTGCTTGCTGCTCCCTCGAGTAGTCCAAAGCTGAAGAGCGACCATGCATAGCGCAGGGGAATGTTTGGTGCAGAAAAGCTACAGAGGACGGCCACCCCCCATAAACCCACCATAAAAAGAGAAAGGAGCATCAGCCAGTAGCCCAATACAGATTGGATTGGAGAATCTTACTACTGCAACAAAATTTAAAGCTAGGTTCATCACTGGAGCGGGCAAGGTTTCTTTAATCTGGACTCTGGAGCACTTCAACTACCGCCCGGGCAATTCCCTGATTGAGCCTATACCTGTCTACGCATGCGACGACTGACTGACGCTTGATAACGCACGCCCAAAACTTTTTAGCTCTTATATTCAGAAATGAGAGTTGAAGATAGTAATTTGGCGTGCAAGACCCAGCCGAGTACGTTCTATTTACATAATAGAGAGAGAATGGAATACAAGCCAAGTACAGATTACAACATAGACCTTATTTATAATACCATGCCTGTTTCATTTAATTGTTTCTTAGACTAGCCGCAGTATTTAATTCTTGCATTGTGTTGTGATCAAGTATGCCATGTGAACTATGTAGCAATTTGATAAATGAAAATATATTAGTTATCTTCAATATTGATAGGATATGAAATGGAGTCGCATATATGAAAATAATTAGATACAATATCTTAAACTATGTATCAATTATCTTCCATATTTGATTGGCATACTCAAATTCAGAAAGTTATTTCCACACTGCAGGCTACAGCATTCACATTTAGTATCTGCTTTCACATCTTAGGCAAAAGGTAGATATATCTTCATGACTTCATTAATAAAATGGGTGTTTTCACATCTCAGATAAAATGCAGATATCACTAATATGGGTGTTTTCACATCTCAGATAAAATGCAAATAGGAGTTTTCACAACTCAGGCAAAAGGGCCTCTTCATTAATCTATTATAAGGTAGTTAACTAAGATAGATTACTAAGGCAGATAGGAGGTTTCACAACTCAGGCAAAAAGTTGATCACAGCAGCATAGAATGTGCAGGGTTTCATCGTTGTTAGCAAACAAAATTCTTGCAGAAAAGAAAAATAATTCAGGGTGAGCTCTCACTAGATGTAGCTAAAACTGAAAACTGTAGAATGCACAGATTCATCTCCACCAAAATTAACTTCAGGAAAACTAATGCACCTAGGGAATAGATTCGTCTTCACCAAAACGAAAAGTAATTTAGGATGTGTTTTCACAACTAAGGCTATCTCCAACCGAGCGGACCCAAATTTCACCGTTTGGGTCACGTACAGGAAACGAGGGAGCTACCCAAATTCTTTCGTCTCCAACAACGAAGGCAAATCCGCTCTCCCACGCGGCTTTCTCTCTTCCTCTCTCTCCCACGCGGCACATGGCGACGGTGACGATGTGGGGCAACGGCACGCGCTGGCGCTGGCGTGGCGCTCGGAGCTCGCCCCCGCGGCCCGGATCCGGCCCCCCTCCCTCGCCTTCTTCTTCCCCGACCCTCCCTCTCCCGGATCCGGCGGAGCTCGCGCCCGCGCCCCGGCGGAGCTCGCGCCCGCGCCTCGGCGGAGCTCGCGCCCGGCGGAGCTTGGAGGCGGAGCTTTCGAAGCTCGCCCACTCCCTCCCTCCGGCGCCCGAATCTCCATCCTGCTCCCTCCGCGCGCGAGATCTCCGGCTGTCCGCGCCATGCTTGCCGCCTCCGGCCTCGCGCTGCCGTGGGTGGCAGCACCCTTCCTCCGATTCGCGCCGCCGGCTCCGGTGCTACACGTCCATCGTCGACGATGGCGCAGCGGCCTCCAAGCCCCGCCTCCGTGGGCGAGCTCCGCCCTGGCTGCTCCCCTCCAGCGAGCCCAACTTCGGATCGAGGAAGACGCGAGCGGGCCACCACCGCACGTTTGCGTCGCGAGGAGAGAGGAGATGCATTCTGCCTATCGTTTGGGCTGGTACCCAAAATGGGTCAGGTGTATGGGTCATCCGTTGGAGGGTGATTTGGGCAGACAAAAGCACTGTAGGAGATGCATTTTGGGTTTGGGTCCTGATGTTGGAGACAGTCTAACCTCATTCTATTTTTTTTTGAAAGATCTGGACGAACCGGCTTTGATTCATAATAAGTAGAGAAGCAAACATCCGAATTTACTTGCGCGAGCGGCACCCCCCACCACAGCCTAAGCTGTGTGGGGTTTGTCTATACCAAGCTAATTACTCACTAACGACTTGAACGACTGTTGCTGGCCTGAAGGCCTTGCATCCTGCTAGGGACCATTGCTGCGCAGTGTCTTTTATCTCCGTGACCGTTGCTTGCGCTGTCTTCCAGCATCCCCTAAAGATGACAGCATTTCTCCAGTTCCAGATGATCCAAAGCGTCAGTATTACCAGACTTTCCTCGCTTTCCCCCTGTTCTGAACGCCTGACTGTACCAGTCTTCTAAGTCGCGCTCATCCCTCCAGCTAGCCGGGTTAAGGCTGTAGCAGGAGCTCCAGGAGGCCACAAGCTGCCAGACCAACCGAGAGTAGGGGCACTCGAAGAACAGATGTTGTGCCGTCTCCAAGTTTCTTTCGCATAACGCACAAAAGTAGTTGTTCTTCCGTCCCCACAGCTGTAATCGCGCCGCTGTCCACAGCCTGTCTTGGAGGAGCAGCCATATGTTCTTCACCAAGCAGCTTGTGCTCAATCCTATGTATTACCTTCTCTCGGTTAAACTTGTACCTTGTTTATTCAATTGAATTGAAGATAACTCAATCAAATATGCTCTTGCAAGGAAAACTATAACACAGAGAATCAACTGGATATATGCTGCAAATACAGATGGACGACTCAGAATAATGCCAATTGCCAAACACCAGTGGAGAAACTACCAACTAATCGAGTATACTGCTATAATGTATGAACCGCAAAGTTGTGTCTGCAACTATGCAAGTACAGAGTAGCATTCGCATAATCGCATCTAGATGCGCCGATGTTCTGTTTTGTAAAGACTTTTTTTGGGGGGGGGGGGGGGGGGGGGGGGGGGGGGGGGGGGGGGGTGGGGGGGCTGTTGTTCAAGCCAGCAATGTAGTTAACTTGGTTCTGCTTAGTGGTCTCAGATGATATCCATATTGGCTATGCTCAGTGGTACATATACTAATGAAATCTCCAACGATATCAACATGTTCAGAATCAAATTGGTTCTACTCAGTGGTCTAAAACTACAAAGCAAATTAAAGACTCTGAAATTATACTGTGCCCTTTGAAATTACTGAGCCAAATGCTACTATGAAATCACTGAACCACTAAATTATCCCCACTTGATACTGAAGCTGCCAGTCTGACACACTAGTTATCTGAATTCTACATGTGTCGTTCCAATAAATCTGGAACCAAAACAAGAGTCTTACCATGGAATTTGGTGGTGGTGGTCTCCATGTGGGGATGGAAAATTCGATCTGAGCCACCATCTCCTTACGGTGGCCGTGGCAGCAGGCAGCACAGGCTATCATGCTGACACGGTCGAAGTCGACGACGGTAGCAGCACAAACAAGGAGCCCGTATGGAGGAACCCCACCCCCTTCTTTTTCCCTCCCGGCATCTCCCAGGCGAGCAGGCGGTTGAGCGGCGGCGTGGTGCACGTGGCGACTGCGCTTGCACGTAAAAAGGCCGAGAGGCGCTACTGTTTCCCCGAGGTCAGGCAAGGCCCAATAGCCCAATCCAATCCAATCCAATCCAAATGCTTAAGTGCCCCAAGCCCCCAATGCGATGCTGAGGCCTAGGCGCCAATCAGCCGTGCGTCTTCTGTAATTGGTAAGAAAAAAATGGTAACAAGATATATCTGTATTCTGCAATATAAATTTAGCAATCTATTAGAGAGCGAGAGTTGAATTTTGATTCATTGCTTGTATTGTGTATTTTTGTAGAGTTGAGAATTAGAATATGAGAATTTTAGGTCTGCCCGACCTACAAACAAGGAACTCGTAGGCAGTGTTGCGGGTGAGGAAGATGATGATGGCGGCGCAGGTGACGACGTCGCCATGCGGTTGCGCTAGCTGCCCCTAGGCCATTTCCCTCCACCGTCAGAGCCACGCCGCCCTGAGCTTTCCACCGCCACCACCATCGAAGCCGCGCCCATCTGGAGATTGAGGAGAGGAGATGGCGGGAGTATGAGGAAAGGGAGAGGAGATGGTGCGGAGGTGCACGCGTAGTTGGCCGTACTGGATCACACCGATGAAATGAGGTGGAAAGTTGACCAAGTTGTTTCATCTTCATATAAAACTCTGATCACTCTCTCTTCATCAATATTAGACAAAATTATTGTTTTTCTCCCATAAAACTTTTATTGAAACTAGCCTTATACTTTCTCGGTTCATAAAAGAATACAACTATGAGGTTTGTGATGGTCAAACTAGTTTAAATTTGACCACATTTATAATAAATAGTATCAACATTTACGTCGTTAATCAAGTTTACTACGTAAATATATTCCTAATTAATCTCATGATACTTGTTTTGTACCATAAATGTTAGTACTACTTTATATAAATTTAGTAAAAGCTTAGGCTGTTTGACTACTTGGAAAATGAGAATTGTATTTTTTTTTATGAACAGAGGGAATAATTTGAAATGTAGAGAGTACCTACACGTAGAATATGTTTTCCAATTTAAATTAGGAAAAGAGACGAGCGCCCTCTAACTTATTATTTTAATGAGTCAAATCAGGCTGGCTCGTTAGCTTAACAAGCTAGCTTCGTGGCGAGCTAGCTCGTATCAACACCTTTGTGTTTGGGTAAAGTCAGTGGATCGAGAGGATGAGAAAACAAATTATGTATGTATTTTTATAATATTATTAATGCTCCAAGTCGGCTGCTCTTTTAAAGCAACTGTGCTGCAGCTGCTGCAGCCAAAATTCTCTCATAATTTACTGTACAAGAAGCAGTAGTTGGCTGTAAAGGAACTTAAGCGAACAGGATGGGGATCATCACTAATTTTTTTTACTTAGTGTCTCCTTAATGTCGACGCATAATGTGCACTCTCCCTATTCTAAATTATAAGACGTTTTGGTATTTTTAGATGCATTAATTTTACTATTTATCTAGATATAAATATATATCTAGATGTATAGCAAAATCTATGTATTTAGAAAGGGCGTGGCTAGCCCCCGTTCGGACGCCCGCGCCACTGCCCCCGTCTCGCATCCTGTGCCTGCCTGCCCACGTCTCGCTTGCTGCGCCCGCCCGCAAGCACGTGGGGTCCGCCCGCGCCTGACACCGAGACGAGACAGCAAAAGAGCGAGGAGGGAGATGCAACACTCGATCTAGTTTTGAAACATTTAGATGCAACATACTTCTGAAAACAAATGAAACATTTGAATCATGTGTTCGAAATACTTGCAAAAACACCTGAAAAACACTTGAAACCATTGTAAACATACACAACATCTAGAAAAAAACTTGCATCATATGTGTGAAAACATATGCAACATCCAGATAAACACACTTGCAACATACGTCGAACAAAACTGATGAAACATTAAGAACAGGAGCTTGCAACATACGTGTACAACCATTGCAACATGTGCAACATCCTGATTTATTTTTACAACATTCGCATGAAACACTTGCAACATACCACTGAAACAATTGAAACACTTGAAACAGACGCTTGTAACATGCAGTTTTAGCGCAAACATTTCCTTATTGCTTGGAGAATTGAGGCTCATCCATATGTGGAGTTCGCCAGAGGTAGCGTCCCGGCGGTGCTTGTAGGTAACGGCTCGGCGGTGGCTGCGCGACAAGGCAGGGAGGCAACGGCTGCGCGCCAGGGCAGGGAGGTAGCGGCCTCGCGCCGCACCTAGCAGGGCCGATAGTCGAGCGCCGTGAGTCCATGACTTGCAGGCGGCTGCGTGAGTGGCAGGGCCGGCAACCGCGCCACCACGACTCGCAGGCAGCCGTGCACCGTATCTGGTAGGGCTGGCAGTCGAGCGCCGCATGCAGGAGCGGAGTCGAGCGCCGCATGCAGGAGCGGAGTCGATCGCCGCGTGCAAGAGTGAAGTGAAGCGGAGCGAGACGTGCGAGAATAGATTTTGTTTTTTTAGGTGAGCAGTGCATGCGGCAGTGAATAGAGTGAGGCGTTCGGTCTTTCGGATAGCATTACCGATTTAAAAATACTAAAACATCTTATAATTTGGATGGAGAGAGTACGAGTTTAACCTTAAACAGCTTACAAGCTCCGACCACCTAACCACTTATCTCATACGCTAGAGGTGCCCTAATATTTCGTTGGAGACTTGGAGTGAGCAAACACTTACGCGTGGGCTAGCCTGTCTTCGCGGGACAGTTGGAGTGTTGGACGCTCGTTTGAGCCTCGATGTACCAGCGTGGCCTGGCTGGTTGGAGCTGACGACAGGCTCTATCCGTATGGAAGAGCTGAGCTTTGGACGAAACCATCAAGGTCGTACACTTTTGGAACTGATGAAGCCCACAAGCCCAGTGAGGCAGAGCCCAGAGCCAACTCGTGCGTCGCATCGGCCTGCCTGTTAGAATTTTTTTTTCATTTATCTATATCTTGCTAACACATACTGTAGCAACTAGAAGGTGCATGCAGTGAATTTATTAATTTCAATATCTATCTGTTCAGTATTTCAAATACAAAAAGAAATAGGGTATTACGTGGATACGTTCATATGAATGCTTGATGATACATGCGTGCATATCATTGATGTCTACAGCACTATATGGTCTCTATTGATTGTGTGGGAAATTTATACGGAGAGTGTTTGAGAAATTTATACGGAGACGAGGAATCTCCATGGGAATTAATCCTCCGGCAAAACGGGGGATGGAGAAGAAATGATCCAGACGATGTTTGCAGGGATGGAGATGGAAAAATTCTCTCCCGTGGGGACAGGAATAAGAACCTAATTCCCGATGAGAATTTTTCTGTTGACATCTCTACTTGTTTGTCAGATAACTAACCAAAATCGATGGCCTAAGGCGCTGTTTGGATCCTCAGAACTAGCAACTAGTTGACTAATTTTTAGTTCGTAAGTATCTAAACAGGTGGACTAATTGTTAGTCGCCCTAAGACTGTTGCGTGACAGGCAAAGAAGACGCAAAGGTGCCTGGACGCAGCACCAAGCACGTCCTGATTCCTTTGATTCGAGCGCACGCCCAAGGGTCGGACAGGATCTGGCCATCTGGGCCGCTCAGCACGCCAGGCCTCACGAGGAGAATGAAACAAGCCGCCGAGCCGCGCCATCATCTGCCAACCTGGTACTCTGAGCTGTGCCTGTCCGTGAGCCTGTCTGTCTGTCTGTCTGTCTGTCAGCTCTCCTCCTCCGCTGTCCGCTGCGCCAGCGCGGCGGCGGCCGGCGGCCCAAGGCCAGATCCTGCGCCTGACTGACTGACTGACCGTGACCGAGGCGACGCGAGAACGGAGTCCATGTGCTGCAAATAAATCTTGTACGCATCTGGTGCCCCGCATGCATGGGCATGGCCTGCGTCGGACGGACGGGAACACATGCAGTGGCCGCAACCCCCGCCAAGACCTCCAGCACACACACGTCGTATCCGTTGGCCAGGGACACGACCAAGACAGTCCACTGTCCACTGCAAGAGTTAAAAGGGAGAGTAGTGAGCTCGGAAGGACGGCAGCGCCATGCCAATGCCATGGAGGTCGGGTTGTTGGGCAGCGAGTACGCTCCGGCCTCCGGTCCGGCCGTGGCGCCACCCACCTGCCAACTGCGTGTGTTTAGTTCCGCGAAAAAGTGTAAAAAGTACTGTAGCACGTTTTAGCTTTATTAGGTAAATAGTGTCCAACTGTTGACTAATTAGGTTCAAAACGGTCGTCTCGCAAAATACAACCAAGTTGTACAATTAGTTTTTGATTTCATCTACATTTAGTACTCCATGCATGTATCGTAAGTTTGATGTGACGAGAAATCTTTTGTTTGCACAGTATTTTTTTTAAGGAAGTAAACACAGCCTACGTCTCGGTGGCCTGTGTTCTCTGTCACTGGCTTAGTCTTCACTGAATGAATGGCGTACTGGCGCCCCAACACATGGCCCAACCTAGGCACAAACCGGAGGAACGGCTTGTTAGACTACCCGCACCCATCCATCCTCTATATCATCATCTATACGTCCTAGTCAGCAAGATTCTCTCCTCTATACTCAATTCTTCCGCACCCATCCATCCTCTATATCATCCTCTATCCACTCTATTCACTGTGGGACCGACTTGTCACTTTATCTAAATATATCCATGTGTGATCTAGTTTTGAAGGATTTATTGAGACGAATTTAATGGTGCAATCGAAATTTAATTTGGATTTTTGGTTTGTGAGTTATAGCATTTTTTTCCTTTGTTTAGCTAGCGGGGTCCGCCACTACAGAGTATAGAGTAAGCACAGTACTACTCTAAATATAGAGTGAGAGAAAGGATAAAGTATCGTTTGAGAGTATCCAGTGCAACAATTTTTACTTTATATTCATACTCTAAAGCTTTAGAGTATCGTTTTAGAGTATCCAGTGCGGCCGAGCGGGTAGTCTTATTTCTGGTTCTGGGCAACCACAAAACACTAGTCCTACATGTATCGTACGCTCAAGCAGATATTTATATGTGTCGGTCGTCCCGGAATCATTCGGTATCATCGCTGGCAGAATGTGGACGTGCCAGTGCCCTTGCGCGGCCATGTACTGACTGGGCGTGCCCTGGAACACAGCATGTGCCTAATGGCCGTATAAACCATAACCCCATACATACATACATACATACATACATACATACATACATACATACATACATACATACATACATACATACATACAGTCCGAGATTCCCAGCAGGGTTAGAAAAGGTTTTTTGTGCCTGCACTGCCCTGAGTCACTCACTGCAGGCATCGATCGCCAACAGCCCATGCTCCCGGAAAACGTAGTACGTAGGACCCTCGGTCCCTCTGGCCAAGTCCACCACCAACAACAGAGTATGCGATGCGTGTTGCGGTGGCCATTGGCCAAGCGAAGCCCTGTTGGCTTGAACTTCACGATAAATCAATGAATAGTACTTTCAGTCATGACTTGATGGCGCTCACCTGCTCAGGTAGACAGTCACTGGCGGAGGGGAGCAAACAAGGCAGGAAACCGAGCCGGTCACTGATGATGGATCGGATTCGGAGCTGGGCAGCGCAGCACTGCACTGAGACGGCGCAACCCGGCCAGGCGGCCTGGCCTGACCGAGACACAAGTCCAGCCTCCAGATCCAGCGGCATGCATGTGCAGGACCTGGAGTATCTTTCAATCTTTCATTGGCGTGTGGTGTAGCCGTGTGGGGGCAAGACTGATGTAAGGATGGACAAACGGTCCAGCAAACCTGATTTCGCAGACGTCAGACGTCTGATTTGCCAGAAATACGCTTGGTTCTCCACAAAGCTCAGTCACAGGAAACCCCAAGGAAAAGGCAAGGGTCGGCAGGAAGAAGCGCAGATTTGCCATGGAGACGGGAGGAAGTGGATCGCGGATGAACCCAAGGTAAGGTTGTGTTTGGATGCACGTATATTCTATGTGTTAGGATGGATAAATGTATAATTTAGTTTAAATTTCATACCCATCCATCCCAATACATATGGATTGAGATAAATACTTGAACATCGCAACAAACCCGTAACGTAGTAGTATGTCCGCGCTATGTTCTCCCACCCACCCACCCACCCCAAAAGAAAATGTTGATCCACTTTTTGTTCTGCATTGCAAGTACATACTCCTTATGTCCCAAAATAAGGCCCGTTTGGTGGATGGCCACACAGCGCCACACCACAGATGTGGCGAGCCACAGAAATTAGTGCCTTTGTTTGGTTTGTGACACAACCGTGGCAGCCACAACAACTCAGAGAAGCAAACTCGCCATAAAGTGTCACGCTAGAAAACAACGCTGCACCTACGGCGCGTCATAACTTGCCGCACGTTGGGCGTGGCTAGCAGTGGCCGACATCCAAAGACCATCTGAGTGTCGTTCTCGCTTTCCGAGGAGTCGAGCACTTCTAACTTTGACCAAATATATAAAAAAGATATTAATATTTATAGTACATAAATATTATCATTAGATAGATCGTTGAATTTATTTTTATAATTACTAGTTTAGAGATATAAATGTTACTAATATTTTTTAACGCATCTAATCAAATTTAACGAAACTTGAGCGACACTTATTTTGAAACAGGGGACTACGTGCTGATGTGCACCCTTGATTAATTAGTCGTTACGCTAGGTATAGCGTTGCAAAGGATAGCTGATGGATGGGTGGCACCAGCCACCAGGGCGAAGGGCAGCTCACCGACAGTCCGCCAGAGATGGGTCACCCTTGCGTGCACACCGCAAGTGTGTGGTTAGACTGATCCAACGACCACCATTGTGGAGAACGAGAAAGAAAATTGCATTGTTTATATTGGTATAAAGGCCAAGAAAATTGCATCTTATATTACTATGACTAATTAAAGACCTTAACAAAGTCTTCACGTTAATTCTCACCAGAAGCGTTAAAAAAAGACTAATTCTGAATTCTCACAGTAATAATAAAAATAACATCTAGACTTTGATGTGATAGACTCCAACCATCATTGCTATGAAAAAATTGCAAACTTTCCATGCAGATGGATCATTAGGTGCAAATTAGCTCAGGGTGCAAAAGTTCTGTACGTTACATTTGAGAATAGAAAATTAGCTCATGTGCAAAGTTATTATTATTAAGATGGCCATCGCAAACAGCACACATAACTAGCTCATTCTCAGTGTAGCATTTTTGTTTTTTTACTTGAAGATATTTTTTTAATAGTTTTGTTTGTGAGGTACCTGATTGATAATTTATTGGGGATTTGGTATTTATTTTTTTTTTATTTTTTTTGTAAAAAATAGGTTCAACTTTATATTGTGCTCTATGCAATGTATTTTTATATGGTTCCATCAATTTTTGTGTTTGTATTTGGATGCTATTATGGATTAATCATTGATGTTCTTCATGGTACAAACATGTACATGTCGCTCTTGATATTCCGAAGGAACCAATCTTCCTTTAAATTATGAAGGTCCCTCTCTGCTTTATAAGCAGCATCTACTGCAACTCTCAATCCAGAGGTTAATTAGTCCCTCTTCAACGTGTGTGCATGTTGCAACCTCAAAATCTCTATAGTCACGCCCCTACTATTTTTCAATCTCTTCGTACCACCTATACACGCCATCCAAACTAAGTGGAACTGTTGTAAAAAAAATTAAGTGGAACTACTTTTTTTAATCTATCAAAAGTGCAAGGCATCCATATATAATATAATTGTCATTCCATCATCTTATATACTATTTGTTTTTTTATTGGATTCATTCGTTACTTTATCTTACTTTCCCTAAAATTGATGTATAAACATATAAATCAAACTAATATACGCAATAAATTTATTTATAAAAAAGCCCACAACAACATGTGGTGTATCCTTCTAGTATCAAACATTGATGGAACAAAAAAAAACAATTGGGACAACTGAAAAAACATTGCAAATTAATTTTTTTTGTAATATGTGTGACACACAACCAGGTCCATCAACATCCAAATACAAACGATAACATCCATAGCTAGAAAATTGAACTAAAGATCCAGGTAAATAGACTACGAACCTTCCTAACCTCTCGTTTTTGGCGCCCGACTCGCCCCTCCACTACTACAGATTGATTTATTACTGTCATCACTTTTACTGCCGTAGCGATAGAAGCGACAATGTTATTCTTCCACCGCCGGTTGGACTGATAGCGAGGTCTCTTGAGGAAGGAAACCGGCAGTTGAAACTTCTACCACCGACAGGTTAACAATAGATACGACAGTGGTATTTTCTCGGTCGTATGAAAAGCCGAGCTGACTGGGATACGTGTTTTGGCCGCTGGCCCTCCATGACTGTTTAGTTTTCCAGCGGTAAAGTCAACGTGGGTTATTTCCCAACTACCCACAACACAGTTGCATCACCATTACTTGCACTTCTCAATCTTCAAGGTTGGCCTATTTAACCAGGGTCTAGATACACCTCTTAGGCTCAATCCACACACTCTTGAATCCACACACTCGTGAGCTATTGTATCTTTCCTCATCGCCAATAAGTGCTTTGTCTTCATCCTTGCACGTGGCTGTGAGAGGTGCAAGATGGAGATAAAGCACCTCATAGGGATGCTAGTGTTTGGAGAAGGCCTTCAAGATTAGGTGCTTTAGATTCTATAATCTGTTGTCTTTCAGGATCGAGATGCAGATTTGCATCCCTCGATCCTGAGAGGTAGCAAGATTATGGAATATAAAGCACCTCACTGAGATGTTGGTGTAAGTTTTGTGAGGTGCTCCTTCTCCATCCTTTGCGAGGTGCTATCGTTGAACAGGAGCTTGACCTTGATGATTGCAGATCTTTTTGCAGATCTTGCGTTAACAGAAGATCTGCAATCATCTGATTCTCTCCTGTTCAAGGGCTCCATACTCGATTGAGGTGCTTTAAGTTTGCGAGGTGCTCGTTCTTCAAGATTGGGTCCTTATATTCCATCTTGCAACTCTCATGATTAAGAAGCAGATCACATCCCTTGATCGTGAGGGTTGCAAGATGGAAGGTAGAGCACCTCACCGAGGGTGAAGTTTTACGATGTGCTGCGTCATTCTTTAGATTCCATGATCTTTGTACCTCGGAGGATCGAGATGTAGATCTGTTGCTTTGTATGTGCAAACCGCCATATGATACGGATCTGTTATCGCATAGATCTTAATGGAAAATATGTAAAGAAGTACTACCCAAGTATTTGGGTCAATGCTTAATACCTGAGTCTCATCGGCTCAAAATAGCTGACACCTGGAGTATCGTCTTTAGAACAAAAATAACAATAAAAGACATAGGATCAAAAGTGACATTCAAACAGTGTATTCTTTACTTATAAGACCCTAGATATAATCTATGGTCCTGAGAAAACATTGTTTACAACATCTTCTACATGGATGATAAGTGTGATAGCCTCGGCAGCATTACTGAAGTCTCCAATCAAGTCCTCTTGATCTTCCAGCCGATCAGTGTCTGGAAAACTAGGTTCCAGGTGACGTAGCTCATGCCCTAAACGCAGTTGCACTGTAGCCAGAGCGGCACTGGCACCATAGCGGACCCCATGAGTTGCCACTTCTCTGGCATGAACCGGGATATCCTGCAGGCGATCTTTAAGAGAAACACCCCTGGCGTTGACTGCTGCAACTGCACCAAGTGCTGCACGTTGGAGGGCCTCGTGGCGATTCTCTAGGTCAATCTCCCGGCGATGAGCCTCCTCGATCTCGCGACGAGAAGTAGCCAGTTGTTCCTCAAGATCTAATGAAAATGAAGGGTTACCGGATAAAGTCACGAATATAAAAGCAAAGACTCTTCAAAGAAATTTTACCTGCTGCCCTAGCATGAGCTTCATCAGTCCTCATCTGAGCAACATTGGTCTCTTCTTTAGATGCAGAGAGGGCTATTTTAACAGCATTGAGACATTGCTCGAGCTGACCTACCTCAAACATGGCTTCAGAATATAGGTTTAATTCGGCCTCCCTCCTTTCACGGATAAGATTTCGGATATCCTGACCCAACTCAGAGGATGAAGATGAAGATACCACATGGACCCTGCAAGATGTGTTTCGATAGCACGCACAATCGATTGTTGTCCAACCTCCACCAGAGTTGGCCGATGTACCGCAGCATGAGAGGTAGCTCTGCATATTCAAAGGATTAATGCAAGGTAGCCATAGAAATAAGAAATCATTCCCTCTCACCTTTGGCAATGAAGAGGGACACGATGGCGTGGAGGTGGATCCACGGCTTCTAGAGTTTCCTCCCTTGGACGCTTGCCATAAGCCATTGTTCAGAAGAAGACTGGAAGGAGAAAACAAAGAAGAAAAGATATATGTCACAGCACAACAAATGAACACAAGTAGTATTCCTTCTACTCCGCCTTGCCTCCAAATTTATAGCCCTAGGGGACCTATATAGTGGGTTCATCGAGTTACGCATGAAATTGGGGGGGCATGTGTTCACACCAAAATTTGTTCCTCCCTCCATCCCAAAATAATGCAATTCTCACTTCCCGAGGAGTCAAGGGATTTCAACTTTGACCAAAATTACATAGAAAATACTAACATTTATAATTCATAACAAATATCAATAGATTAATGATAGAATATATTTTTATAATGTCTTTTTGTCATCATAACTATAGTTGCTGATAGATCCTTGTTATTGTACGCCTGGTGAATGAAAAGTGTAATAGAGTTAATCAAAAAAGAATGTCTTCTGTTGATTTTGAACGTTGTTACCTCACTAAGATACTACGACTTTGTTATTGTGTCCATTGTTATTGTAGATGTCAGTACATTTATTCTATCACCGTCAGATATAAGCATCATTGAAAAAATTGTATCACCTCCACTATTCACCTTTAGTTGCTAACATCTTGCTGTAACATGCAAAACTAATGTACATAATATTTTATTGCTTTCCAATGTTCTATTTTTGTATGACACACCCGTCGTTAGGTGCTACGTACTATCTTCTTTAAGACCCAATCACCACCGCTGGTAGCCTTCACCGCCGATGTCGTCAAAATTTACAAGCCAGCGCGAGACTCCTGCGCGTTTTTTAAAATTTTGGCAGAACTGTCTGTTCCCGCAAGTCCTACTTTGTAGTTAGCTTACAAAGACCGCAATCCATCCAGCCAACCTGTCCATCTCCTCTCATCAAGTGCTGCTATTCCTCACCTACTCATCAGCGTGCAAGCCGGCACTCACCGCCGACAAGCTAGTGCTCCGTGCTGGTATCCTCATCGGCACGCCCGCACAGATCCACCTATGACCAGGCTGGTACTTATCACCGCCGTGGCCACTCGAGCTCACTGCCACGTGCAAGATCCAAAGGCAAGAATAATGCTTTCTCGCACTTCCCTTATCCATGTTACTTTCTTGGCTTTTTATTCCCCTCTTATCTCATCTGAGTACGAATCAAGCTTCCATCTGATCATTAAAGAGCTCATGAGCACATCTTCGCAGGTGCTCCTACTCTGATTTAAGTGATAGCGCCTCCACTTCCATTGCCGGCTCCTATCCACCACATCCTAGTCAAGATGAGGAGGAGGCCACCAACAAGAGGAATGAAGTAGACATCCTGACAGACAAAGTCTAGGTCCTTATTCTTTGCCATCTCACTGCCCACACCTTGTGCAGCTGCAAGTGTGTGTGTCGCTCTTGGTACCGTCTCATCTCTGAATCGGAGTACCATAAGGAGCTGCCCTAGTTTATCATTGGATTCATGTATGGCAACTGGAAAGGCAAACATCGATTCGCCAACTTCACCGGTGAATACTTCTCATTTTCCTTCTTGCCCTTCCCCATTGAGGATTTAGTCATCTCAGATTGCTGCAGAGGCCTCTACCTCTGCTGGTGCATTGGGCTTCGCTATGTTATCTGCAATCCGGTGACTAGCAAATCAGTGGTACTACAGTATATCAACCTTTATTATGGTTCAGCTCGCTTAGGGTTCGATCCCACAATCTCCTCGCACTTCTATGTGGTAGAATTGTGGGTAAAGTTGCCTGGGGTGTTAGTTGTCAGCATCTACTCATCCAAAATTGGAGCATGTATGTGTAAATAATCTGAATGGGGAGAGGATATTCTAGTATGCAAATTTTTAGGAACTATGTTTCTTAATGGTTTTATGCACATGCTGGAGGTGTCCCAGATAGTTGTTGTTGATATAGAGGGAAATACATGGAGGAAAATTCTTGGGCCACCAGGTCCTGCAATGTCTATCCATGGAGATCAGGGTTAATTGTGTCTATGTATTGTTGATATTTTCGATAGGTCTGACCTTTCAATCTGGATTCTTAAGAGACTATGATACTAATAAATGGATATTGAAGCATACAGTGAACACGTTGTAGCTATTTGGACTGAACAATATTTGACTTGGTTCTGAGACTACCAATGCAGACTACTGAGTGATTGCAGTTCACCTAGAATGGAATTTGATTTCTCTTGATGGGGAGGACAGAACGCTGATGGCCTATGACATAAGCCGCAGAAAAGTTCATGTCCTCCCTGCTCGGGTCGTCCGCTATCCTAGAAGTACCTAGAGTGTTTATTTGAACGGACCTCATTATCTGCCTTATGTTCCCTTGTTCATTGAGTCATTAGCAGCGCAGTGATGATTCATATGCTATATTTTATTGTTAGGACATGTCTTTGTTCAGGTAGGGAGTTGTTTTGAGTCTACATATATAGTCCAATTTTGTTCAGAGCAGTATTGTGCAGGTTTTGGAGTGTCAGTGCTTTTGAACGATTTTCCTGCAATGGTTATGGGAGGAGAAGAGGGGTTACATCTTTGAAAGTCCTATGTTTGGTGTTGGCAATTAGTGATAATGCCTAAGTGCTAATCATATGCATAAGAATGTGTGTAGCAATGATGATTGGCACGAGACATGGTGAAGCATGGTGATCAAGTAATGTGATGATGAAGTGCTTACCATGATGTGGAGTTGGAACAAGGTGCAACAAGTGATGCTCAAGGCAAATGTATCATGTAGGGATTTTCATTTTGCATCCAAGACACCATAGAGGGTGTGGATGGCTTAGGATCGATAGCCGTACTATAAAGAGGAGAATTTCCAGGGCTATTGATCACTTAAGTGCCACTAGATGAAGATTCATTTGCATATGCATTTAGATCTAGTGGAGAGCTAACTTATTGCCTCAAAATGATTGTGAAAATGCTAACACACATGCACATGGTGATGTACACTTGGTGATGTTAGCACATTTGTGAAGGCGGTGGAGTTTGAGCGGTAGATTCAGCGTTTTTTGGGAAATGAAACGCCTATTTTCCACTGCGCCGGACGTGAAGAAACGGAGGCGAACGGAGATCACAGAGGTGACCGGACGTGGTCTCTGCGTAACCAGATGCGTCCGGTCAGTGTCAGCGAGCAGCGCGAGGGGCAGCTAGGGTTTCTAACCAGAGCATCCGATGCCTCACGGGACCGGCGCGTCTAGTCAACATGGCGTGGAGCAGCATCTGCGAAGTGCTAACCGGACACGGAGGTAAGTCCGGTCACGATCGACCGGACGCGTCCGGTCGTGGTGGGTGCTTACTGGACTCAAATCGGACGCCGGGTGTAATGCGTTCGGTCAGTTCTGCAGCACGTCTGGTCAGTGCTTCACGAGCGCAGGTGTTGTGCGATCAGTGCGTCCGGTCAATTCAAGCTGCGTGTCCAGTCACTCTAGTGCATGAACGAGTACTTTTAAGTGACCGTTATGATTGAACGAATGAAATTCAAAGTGAGACACATGGCGTTCATCGGGGAGGTCTCGGTGGAGCGACCGGACACTGTGCGCGTCCGGTCAGGCTAGACCAGCGCGTCCAGTCACCTCGAGTGTGGCTATTTCATGAGCCAACGGCTCTATTCTTTCGGGGACTCCTATATATACTTGTTGGCCAGCTCCTAGAAGTCCTTCTTGGACATTTTGACTCTTTAATATCCTCTTGAGCTGAGCACATCCCCTCCCACTCATCTCCCTTGCTTGTTTGCCTAATCAAAGCGAGATTGAGTGATCTCAAGTGTGTTTGCTTGTGAGTTTGCATCTAGTTGGCACTTGGGTGTTCATTTGCAGCGGGATTCTTGTTTCTCTTGGTGGTTGCCGCCACCTAGATGGCTTGGAGCAGCGGTGGAGGTCCGGCACATGTTGGTGATTGTTCGTGGCCGGCTCCGGTGAGCTTATTGTGAGGGGTTGTTATGGTTCCCCGGTAGAGCGCCGAATTCTAACTCTAGTGGATTGCTCGTGTTGGAACTTCTCACCATTTGGTAGGTTCTTGTGGTGCCTTTTGAGAGGCTTGATGTGTGATACCGATTAGCCACCGAACCACATGGTGTAGGGGGACACAACGGGGACTAGCGTGCTGGCAAGTACATGAACCTAGGGATAAATCTTGTCTCAATTGTGTTTAATTAATTGGATTTCACCCTGATGATTGATTATTTCTTTGGCTATCTTGATATTCACTTTGGTTGGCTTAATCATCACCCCTCGGTATAACATTCCAAATCCCCTCTTGTACTTACTTTGATATCTTCTTGTTTAGCTTGTTGTTGCTCTTGCTTAGTTGCTAGCTTGCGGTTTGTCTTGTGGCGGTTGTGTGAACCAAACTAGAATTGTCAATTGGATAGGTAGCTTGCATCACCCCACTAGGCTAGGCAAAACTCGTATCTCACCATTTGTGTTACTAATTAAATTGTTTGAGTGATCTTTGTAGAAAGTTTTATTAGGCTATTCGCCCCCTCTAGCCATCAAGACCTTTCAATCCTGCATTGGCTGTTAAGCTGATCGAGTGCCAATCTAAAGCAGCGGAGCACATCTAACATACCTTGTTCGAGTGCCAAATAGAGAGCAGAACCTATGTACTGCTTGTGATAATTCATCGGTTGATACAATTGTTATGTTAGTGTCGAGCATTATTATTATAACAAGTACTCTTTGTTGTAGACATGATGAATGATGTGTAATGATTAAATTTGTATGGTGTGTGTTCAGCAAGTTATTAAGGCCTAGCTGAATTAGTAAATATATTGTGAAAACCGGATGCCATCATCGTCGCTATTCATCTGATGCGGCAGGGGTCAATAGTGTATCACTGCCGAATCGTTTAGTAACTCAACACTGGCTAAAGGATCATCACGGGCGGATCATACTGCAATGCAATAATGACCATGCCCTATGACCAGACGGTTCATACGCTGAAGTGATGGTGATGTTCGCCTTGACACAGGTGGCTCACGCTCCAATGCGATGGAATAAGGATCTGATCCCGGACGGACTATAAGCTATGCGGCAGTGTTAGTGCATAGCCACACAGGTGGGTCATGCTCCAATATGATGGAAGTAAGAACCTTAGCACGTATGGACCATAAGCCAATGCGACGGTGTTAGTGTACACCACAATCGGTCTCAGATAGCGATGGTGAGGGCTATGATCATCACTGCCGATAGCTTACTGTCGAGGCCGAAATTGGACTGCAATGTGGGTTACGACGTGGCTGTGAAAGGTGCAAGTGTAGTAGTGCTCTTCCTGATGACTCACCAAGCGCCGTTGCTGCTGCCCTCGTCTTCCTCCACCGCTGGCCCCCCTCCCTTCTCGCTCTGTCATCTCGCTGGAGGCCCGAGGAAGTGGGGATCTGTAACACCCCTAGGTGTTAAGCATGCATTAGCATCCAAGACACTAGTCATAATCATCTCATACATGGTTATTATCGCATGCAATATAGACCCTTTTAAATTTAGAGTTGAAAAATAATTACTCAAAACCCAAATGCTGCATTCAAGTGCTAAAGAGTGATGAAACTTTGTGTAGCTACAATTTTAGATAATCTAGAATAAATAAACATGATTTTTGGAGCAACTCTTGAATTCAAATTCCTTCAAATTTTGCTTTTAAAAATATTCTAGAAAAATGAATTTTTACTTAAAAATTTAGCTTTAAATCCCAAATTCAAAATCTATTTAGAATTTTAAAAAGTGCCCTACATGAAAGTTGTAGAGAATTAAATTTTGAACAACTTTTATTTTGGGCAAAAGTTCTGAAAACCTCTTTTTCATCTTCAAATTCAAATTTGAAACAAATATAGAAATCTGAAAATTTATTTAGAAAAAGAAAAATGCTTTTCCTTCTTTAGTGGGCCGCAGCCACCCTTTCGGCCCAGCAGCGCTGGCAGCCCGGCCCGCGCCCCGCGCCGGCTTCTTCCGCGCGCGCGCCCGCGCGCAGCGCCGTGGCGCCACGGCAGGACTCGGCCGCCGCGTGGCCTAGCGACGGCGACGCCGCGTGACACGTGCCCCGGGTGGCCCCCGCGTCCCCCGCGCCCCGCGCCTTGAACTCGCGCCCGCTCCTCCATCCTCGGCACGCCCTCCATTCTTCCTCTCGCCCCGCCAGCAGCAGCAGCAGCGCACCGCCGCGCCATCACTGGCTCCCGAAGCTCCGCCACCGCCGTTCGCGCCCGTGGCTGCTTCTCCGACCGATTCCTCCCGGCCTCAGCTCCGCCCCGCTTCCCTCCACCGCGTGCGCGCCTCCACTCCGCCGCTCGAGCTCAGGTGAGGGCCAATTGGCCGCCCCCCCTCCTCCACTGCCGCCATGGCCGCCGTTGGCCGGCGCGCATGGCCGGAGCTCCCTGGCCCTTCATGCCTCCTCTGGTCTCGAGCATCCGCTTCCCCTTCGCCTAGCGGTGCTCGCGCTCGCATTCTCGGCCGCCCCCGTGGCCTGCATTGGCCGGCCGACGAGCTCCCGCGCCGCCGTGTCACCATCTCCGCCGGCGAGCCTCCTCCGGAGCTCCCGCGCCGCTCGGAGTTGGTGCGCTGGGTGCGTCTCGGTGCGGGGAGCACGTTGGTGCCCTCCCCGTCGCCGGAGACCTCACCAGCGGCGAGTTCGCCACCGGTCAGCGCCTCCCCCGCGCTGCTCTGGCTGGCCGGTGGGGTCCGTTGACCCGTGGGTCCCGCGTGTCAGCGTGTGTGGGTGCACTGCACCGGGTGTATTCAGCGTTTTCACCGGCGAATTTTTAAAAGAATTAAGGAAAATAATTTCTCAGAATTTTGAAACAGCTTTGAAAAATCATATCTCAAGATTTATAGCTCCAAAAATGATGAAACAAATTTTGAAATGTTCCTCTTGAATAGATCTACAGTTTAAAAATATTTAATGATAAAATTGTGACACTTTTCTGTGTAGATTTATTTAATTGTTATAAATGCTGATATCTTAGAAAATGTGTAGTAAATAAAATAATGAAGGAAAAAATGTGATTCTTGTTGCTTTAATCTTTATTAGTGATGTACTTTCTAGGAAAAATATTAGTGAAGCATGTTCTGTGAGAAATTTTTGAAGTGTAGTTCAAATGCTTTTAATTGATAATCTTTGTTATTTTTTGTAGAGAGCTAAATTTGTATAGAACATACATGTGATAATTTTTGTAGTATGTTAGTTTACTGTTAGTAACATAGGAAAAATATGAATCTGTTGTTTGATACTTTTTCTAGTACAAAATAATTTCATGCCCATTATTATGCTATACCTTGTTTATTTTGTACAGATAGTGTTACTTAATCAATTCTCATAAAAAATTATTAGTAGGTTAGTTAGGGTAAGAGTAATCTACTATAATTTTGGTAGATTTTTATCTACACCAAAAATAGGTGTTGGTGTGTAACCCTAGTTAAATAGGAAATAAAATATTATTCTTTATGATAAATTAAGAGAAATAAAATATGTTTGGTATATCTTTGAAGCATCATTATGCCCTGCTGATATTATGGATGAGTTAGGTTGGTAAGCTTTGGTAGCTTAGGTTCACTTGTATGTGTAGATGATAGGCTAACTGATAGAAGGATAAGGTGCATGTTTTAGGGTACATGTTTTTGGATGACGTTGACTACCTTGTAGAAGAAATAATTATATTCGAACTGCTCATTCCATGTGCTCATCTGCATCTCATGTCATCAAAGCACTCCACCACAATTCGATGCATTCTTCGCATGTTTGCTTATGCACTTGCATCATACAGGATCGCAGGAGGAGTCGCAGGTAGCAGTACCGGAGGAGCAAGTTTGGACGGATCAGCAGGAACCCCAGGCACAGGAGGTGCCCGAGGAAGAAGAGTCCGGCGAGGAACTGCCAGAGTGCGTTGACCACCATCCTAGCTCGTTCGAAAAAGGCAAGCCCCAGAGCATTTTAAGTCTCCTATTTTATAAAAGTTGTTCCTTACTACATGAACTATAGTTATATATATATTGTTGCATTAAGTTATAGGAGTTGAGTGAAACCGTTGTTGCATTATTACCTTGGCCCCCGGATTACCTTTTACCCTGTTAGGTCAGGAACGAGTTAATTGCTTAGCCATGCTTAGACTGGTAGAAGTCGAGTGATTTTCTATCACCTGCGAGCTATAGGTGGATACCTGATTATGGTTAGCTGTAATTGTGATCATGGAAAGTAACCAAGTGTTGATGGATAAACGAAGATCGGGCGAAGTTTTATAGGGTTTTGGACTATAGTGATTCCGTCTGTGTCGATTAAGGACCGATCGTTGCTCGTCCCTCTTGTCATGTTGAACGCATGCCTCACATTTAGCTGGCCGAATAAAGTACCTTTCGACTGCGAAGCTAGTGACACTTTTTGAGCCGGGATAAACTCGGGTTGGCAGACTGGTGTTGAAGTGGATGTAATGGGGACGCGAAGAGTGAGCCCAAGGTGCGTCCTGGCAGTCGGGCGGTCCCTGGGTAGTGCGATCCATGATTGTTATCCCGTGGCTTCTTGGAAAGTGTCATTGGTGATCTACGCGACCCTGACGAGGGAAGCAGGGTTTGTGTGAGGAATAAATCTCCAGCTGGATAGGAATTCGATTCGAATCGCCGTTGCTCCCGGTTAGTGAGCACTTGACTCGAGTTATGGCATCGTAGTAACATTAAAGGAACACTGATGGTTAAGTGAATGATGTTGGAAATGCTAAACCTGATATGATAATATAGGTTGTTAATGATGAATCAAGTGATTGTTCTAGCAATAGATGCTTACCTAGCTTGAATAGGTTATACTAAAAAGTGATACAAAAAGTACTGGTATAGTTTTTCATAACAACTTATGCTTTTCGCAAATGAGTCAAGCCAGTCCAATCTATAAAGCCTTGCATGATCCTTGGTGTCCTTTATTTCTGGTTTTTGACGGGTAAGTCTAGCTGAGTACATTATCGTACTCAGGGCGTTGTTCCCATTGTTGTTGCAGATGGTCAGATATACTTTGGGTACTGCTCCAACTGTCTGTATCCGGCGATGGGCGACAACTAGGACCTTGGGCAAGGGTCACTCTGTTCGTCTTATCTACTGCTTTTGTGGACCATGACTATCTACTGGCACTGTATTTGAACTAAGTGTGTGTGTAAAACTACTTGCTTCCGCTATGTTATTCTGAACTATGTTGTAATAACTTTTATTCCGAACTCTGATGTACTCCACTTTTATTGTGAACTCTATGTATCATGTGAACTGTGGCTGCCAAATCAGTACGATCTTGGTTGTATGTTGGTTGGTTTGAAATCCCGCGTGATTTCACGGAATCTCGGGTTATACGGGTTTAAGTTTGGTAAATTAACCGCCTCAGTGGAAGATTTTTCTGACTTAATCTCGTATAATTACGTTGATCCGTTACAGCTGGTATCAGAGCATGGTTTAGCATGTTACTGTTCACATGGGTATTTAAAAACAAAACTATGTTTTCAACTAAGCTTTTAAATTTAAGAGTGTGCCAGTGGTCATATCCTTTATGCCCAGTAAGGACTCTAGGTGGCTTAATTAAGTACTAACTTGGGGGTTTGCATCATATTTGAAATTTCGTCGCTCATACGGCGTGCTATTGTATGAGTGCCATTCAATTGAGTGGTAATGTATGGATCAATTCCCTCTACGCCTTGGTAAGTGAGAGTTGTGAGAGCATGGTCGGATACACTGCCGATCTAGGGGAGTGCTTATGTGATACTGAAATACTTACATGCCATGCGCATGTTCGTATAAGGGTATTCAATTGGTGGGGACTTCCGTCATGTGGTGACGATGCCGTCAATAGGACGATGATTCGGGTAGTTGTTACCGTTATACTCGTATCTGGGGATGCGTGTAGAGCGAGTAACTTACTTTACTGCTTTCTTGTATATTTTCATACTGTGAGGTTTGGGCTGAAGTGACTTTCTGCAGGTACATAACGCTTTCGAGTAGTACATATTAGTTACGTTACAAGAGATCGTTGTATGCCACCGTTTATTCCGTTAGTAGTTATTATTTTCTAAGTTTGTGAGGACGTACGGAACGTGCATGTATCATGTTGTGCATTTCATTCATGGCATTGTTCCTCCCCTTATAAGTTGATTATCTCATTTCGATAAAAATGCCAACTTAAAAATCTGTTCTCACCGCGGTAATAAAATTTTGCTACAGATGGCACGTACCAAGCAGACAGCTCACAAGTCCATCGGCAGAGCTCCCCGTCATCAGCTAGCTCCACGCACTCGTCAGCGCCACACTTTTCTTGGAGAGTTTGGGATGCCTACGCTCTTGTGGAGAGTACTCAGCGATGTAGGCTATCCTGATGGAATGGAGCCCCGCTACTTTTGGTCGAATGAGCGGTTGGGGAAAGGACTTTTGGTGACTGTGGAAGCAGTAGTTCGTCCTCGAGGTGATGGTTCTAGGTGGACCGGTTGGCATTTTGAGTCAACAGGCAGGACCCTTGAAGAAGCCGCTGAGAGGGCAGCCTTTGGGATCCTGAGGGATATCATGGATCACTTTCCTCAGGAGTTGGCAGCAACTTTAGTTGGAGTCTTTTCGAGGGGCAACCCCTCCACTGACTCATGGCAGCAGGCAAGAGGAAGATCTCTGGAGATTAGCGCCGCAGAAGCACAAAACAGTGACAACCCCGCTATGAGTGCCATGTTCGCAGTGATGAGGGCCTTTGATGGAGTGGAAGGTAGCCTGAGGCGTGTGTTTAGTGCTCTTGGTCAGTCTCGTGATGACCGCCGTCAGCTTCAGAGAGATCACGACGCCGAGATTGAGAGGCTCAACACAGAGATGGCTCAGTTGACTCGCCAGAGAGATCAGGCTACCCAGAGGACTGTGGTTTTCGAAGGAGATGTGCGTGCCCTGAGAGAGCAGGTTGAGCGACTGACCACCGCCAACGGAAACGCTGAGCGCATGTTGACTCATGTGCTCCATCAGAGGAATGAAGCCTGGTCCGCAGAGAATGTGTTGAGGGCTAGACAGTTTGAGCTAGAGCAACAGTTGGCTTATGCAGAGGAATATAATGACAATCTGCATGAGGAGGTTCATCGGCTGAATAATCAACTCAACCCCTATGTTCCTCCTGGTGCGGCAGAGATGGATTTGAATGAAGACGAAGATCCTGAAAGAGCCCGAAGCACCAGTTGGGGAGCACCATGACACTGCTAATGGCGACGAAGCCAACGTCTCGGACTTAGACAGCGACCACGATGAGTAGGCTAGTAGTTGTGGCGCTAGATACTAGGTTCCATCTACATGATCTTTTGTTTTGTTGGCACGTTGGGCATGTAATAATGAGTAGAAAGACTAAGGCTTTGATGTAATGTTGGAAAGCTTGGATGTGTTTGTGGCGGTATCCGAACGTCAAAAAGTCCAGTGTATGTATGCTGGCAACTTGGTTGTAGTGGACGCGATGTGTGCGCTTTAAGTAATCTAATGAGTGGTGTTGTGTTAATTGGAATGACTTATTATGCCCCTGTTTTATTGTATGAATTTATTCTCTCCAGTAATTTTAGTACGGCATGATCTTCATTCAGTCGCAATTCCTACAACATCACCTAATAATTACTGTTGCTGAAACATGCAGATGCCGAACACTCGTTGTACCGTGTATGGTGCCGCTGAGGCTGGTGGCAGTGCAACCGCTAGTGATGACCGTGATCCACCACCGCCTCCTCCACCCTACACTGCAGAACAGTTTTTCGCACAATTTCTTAGAAGCCAACATAATATGGAGAGCATGCAACAGAATATGGAAGCTGCGTTGCGCAGTATCGCAGACAACACCCATCGAGGAATAAACCCGGGTGGTCACGAAGCAAACCAGTACAACAGTTTCAAGGACTTCATGGATACTCGTCCACCGATCTTTAAGGAAGCCGCAGAACCCTTGGATGCAGAAGAGTGGATTAATACTATGGAAGACAAGTTCCGTGTATTGAGAATGACTGAAGCGTTGAAGACTGAGTATGCAGCTCATCAACTTCAGGGTCCGGCAGGAATGTGGTGGAAACATCACCGCACCACTTTTCCTTCCCACACTCACATCACTTGGAATGAGTTCACCGAAGCTTTCCGTGGAACGCACATTCCACCTGGTCTGACCGAGATGAAGCTTGGGGAATTCCTGGCACTGAATCAAGGCTCGAAGACTGTAACTCAATATCTACATGCATTCAATAACCTGAGCCGTTATGCCCCTGATATGGTGAATACAGAGGCCAAGAAGATCACTAGCTTCAAGAGAGGCCTAAATCCCAAGATGATGAAACATGTGGGTACAAATATGAGGACTGGTTTTAATGATTTTGTTAGCGACTGTCTGAAGCAAGAGAAGAACAACAATGTTTATGCTGCTTCCAAGATCCGTAAGAGAGCTTTTGAGTTGGGTTCGTCCCAGTCCCGAGCCCCAGTGGCCAACCGTCCAGCTTATCGATCACCTGCCCCAGGTGCAAGGTTTAGGCCACCGCAAAGAAAGAATCAGAATGCTCAGCAACCCCAGAGGAATCAGAAACCATTCAAGATGGCATTGCCTCAGGCGAAGACAGGACAAGGCAGTTCATCTGGAACTGTGGCTCAAGTGAAGGGACCGTGCTTCAACTGCAACCAACCCGGACACTTTGCGAAGTTTTGTCCCTACCCTAAGAAATAGCAGACGCAGTATCAAGCTCGTGTGCATCACACCACCGTGGATGACATCCCTGAAGGAGAACCGGTAATAGCTGGTATGTTTTCTATCAACAATCATCCTGCAGTAGTCTTGTTTGATTCCGGATCATCTCATTCCTTTGTAAGTCAAGCTTTTGTTAAGAGGCATGAGCAAAAGATAGTCGAATTGGAATGTGCTTATAAAATCAGTTCAGCTGGGGCCGATCTGTTGACTAATCAGATAGTTCAGGGAGTGACCCTAAACATATCAAACCGGCAATATAAGCTTAATCTGATAGTCATGCCAGGGTTAGTTTTGGATGTGATCATGGGTATGAACTGGATGAATAAGATGGGGGTAGTAATCGATGTTGGAGGAAGGAGTATCTCTCTCAAGGAACCAAGTGGAGAAGGCACCTTTCGAGTGGTCCTACCGCAGAAAGTAGACCTAGCTAGCATGACTTGTGTGGTCCAAACTACTCTCCTAGCCCAGATTCCAGTGGTCTGTGAGTTTCCAGATGTGTTTCCGGATGAGTTACCTGGACTTCCACCAGACCGAGATGTTGAGTTTGCCATTGAGTTAATTCCGGGAACAGCACCGATCTCGAGAAGGCCCTATCGGATGCCTCCCAATGAGTTAGCCGAATTGAAGAAGCAACTCCGGGACTTACTAAAGAGAGGTTTGATTCGTCCCAGCTCGTCTGAATGGGGATGCCCCGCTCTATTTGTGAAAAAGAAGAAGGATAACTCCTTACGCATGTGCGTGGATTATCGACCACTGAATGCAGTGACAATTAAAAACAAGTATCCTCTTCTTCGGATTGATATATTGTTTGACCAGTTGTCTAAAGTCAAAGTGTTCTCTAAGATAGATTTGAGATCGAGATACCATCAGATAAAGATTAGGCCGCAAGATGTGCCTAAGACTGCGTTCTCTACCAGATATGGCTTGTACGAGTATCTTGTCATGTCCTTCGGATTGACAAACGCTCCTGTATACTTTATGTATCTGATGAATTTTGTTTTCATGCCAGAGTTGGACAAGTTTGTGATTGTGTTCATTGATGACATTCTAATATATTCAGAGAATGAAGAAGATCACGTAGAGCACCTCAGGATTGTCTTGACTAGACTCAGGGAACATCAACTGTATGCGAAGTTCAGCAAGTGTGAGTTCTGGCTTAAGACAGTGCCTTTTCTCAGCCACGTGCTGTCCGAAAATGGCATTTCCGTAGATCCTAGTAAGGTACAAGAGGTTATGGACTGGAAGTCACCCATCTTGGTGCATGAAGTTCGCAGTTTTCTTGGTTTAGCCGGTTACTATCGTCGCTTCATACCGGATTTCTCGAAGATTGCCAAACCAATGACAAGCCTGTTACAGAAGGATCATAAGTTTGTATGGACAGAGGAGTGCGAGGCAGCTTTCTGCACCTTGCGAAAGTTGTTGACCACTGCTCCTGTTCTGGCCCAACCGGATATAGAAAAGTCTTTTGATGTGTTCTGTGACGCATCTAAGAATGGGTTAGGATGTGTGCTAATGCAAAATGGAAGGGTTATTGCCTATGCCTCACATCAACTGAGGAAGCATGAAGTTAATTATCCTACACACGATTTGGAGCTTGCAGCAGTAGTGCATGCTCTAAAGATTTGGAGACACTACCTAATGGGTAATGTGTGTAACCTCTTTACAGATCATAAGAGTCTCAAATACATTTTTACCCAATCTGAGTTGAACATGCGACAGAGAAGATGGTTAGAGCTGATAAAGGACTATAATCTAAACGTGCATTATCATCCCGGAAAGGCTAATGTAGTAGCAGATGCACTGAGCAGAAAATCACATGCTATTGATGTGCAACCGTTGTTTGAAGAAGGGTTCAATTTGCTACATCCTGCTGTGTTGCATAATCTTCAGATCAGTTGTACTTTGGAAGACCAGATCATTGAAAGTCAGAGGACAGATAAGGGAATCTTTCATATCAAGGAGAAGATGAAGAGAGAACCCACCAAACACTTTCGATTGGATGACCAAGGAGTGTTATGGTTCAAGGATCGTCTGGTGGTACCAAAGGATAGAGAGCTTAAGAACAAGTTGATGAATGAGACCCATCATTCCAAGCTATCTATTCACCCCGGAAGTAGTAAGATGTACCAAGATTTGCGTCCCCGTTATTGGTGGACTAAGATGAAAAAAGAAATTGCAGCATACGTTGCTCGTTGCGACATGTGTTGTAGAGTTAAAGCTCTTCACATGAGACCTGCAGGACTTCTGCAACCCTTGTCTGTACCCGATTGGAAATGGGATGATATAAGTATGGATTTCATCACTGGTCTTCCCACCACACAGAAGGGACACGATTCTATTTGGGTAATAGTAGATCGTCTCACCAAGACAGCTCACTTTCTGCCAGTTAAGACAACATTCCGACCACCTCAATATGCAGAAAAGTATATTGCTAAGATTGTCCGATTACATGGTATACCAAAAACGATCGTGTCTGATCGTGGTTCACAGTTTACCTCTCATTTTTGGGAGCATCTTCATAAAGGTTTGGGTACTAGTTTGATTCGTAGTATGGCTTACCATCCGCAGACAGATGGGCAGACAGAACGAGTTAATGCTGTGCTTGAAGATATGCTTAGAGCTTGTGTACTGTCATCCAGAGGCTCATGGGAATCCTGGTTACCATTGGCAGAATTCGCTTACAACAACAGTTACCAAGAGAGTATCAAGATGGCACCTTTCGAAGCTTTATATGGCAGGAAGTGCAGAACACCGTTAAATTGGGTAGAGCCTGGAGAAAGAAGGTTTTATGGAATTGATTTTGTAAATGAGGCAGAGAAGAAGGTGCATATTATCTGGCAAAACATGCAAGCTGCACAGTCCCGTCAGAAGAGTTATGCAGACAAGAGAAGGAGACCATTGGATTTCCATGTGGGTGACTATGTCTATTTGAAAGTTACCCCATAAAGAAGAAACGGTTTGGAATCAAGCAGAAACTGTCTGCTAGACATATCGAACCATACCAGATTATAGAGAAAAAGGGTCATGTGGCGTACAAGTTGCAGTTGCCAGAAGAGATGAGTTCGATCTTTCCTATCTTTCACGTATCCCAGTTGAAGAAATGTCTGCGTGTTCCGGAAGAGAGAATAGAACCGCAGGGTATTCGGATCAAGGCGGACTTGGAATATCGTGAACAACCGGTTCGAGTTCTGGATACAAAGGACCGAGTCACTCGGAATAAAGTGGTAACAACCTACAAGGTTCAGTGGAGCCATCATGATGAGAGTGATGCTTCATGGAAAACGGGAGAATATCTTCAAACCGCGTATAAAGATTTTTACGATAAATGGTTCGTAACTCAAAATCTCGGGACAAGATTCTTATAAGGGGGGAGGGCTGTAACACCCCTGAGTGTTAAGCATGCATTAGCATCCAAGGCACTAGTCATAATCATCTCATACATGGTTATCATCGCATGCAATATAGACCCTTTTAAATTTAGAGTTGAAAAACAATTACTCAAAACCCAAATGCTGCATTCAAGTGCTAAAGAGTGATGAAACTTTGTGTAGCTACAATTTTAGATAATCTAGAATAAATAAACATGATTTTTGGAGCAACTCTTGAATTCAAATTCCTTCAAATTTTGCTTTTAAAAATATTCTAAAAAAATGAATTTTTACTTAAAAATTTAGCTTTAAATCCCAAATTCAAAATCTATTTAGAATTTTGAAAAGTGCCCTACATGAAAGTTGTAGAGAATTAAATTTTGAACAACTTTTATTTTGGGCAAAAGTTCTAAAAACCTCTTTTTCATCTTCAAATTCAAATTTGAAATAAATATAGAAATCTGAAAATTTATTTAGAAAAAGAAAAATGCTTTTCCTTCTTTAGTGGGCCGCAGCCACCCTTTCGGCCCATCAGCGCTGGCAGCCCGGCCCGCGCCCCGCGCTGGCTTCCTCCGCGCGCGCGCGCGCCCGCGCGCAGCGCCGTGGCGCCGCGGCAGGACTCGGCCGCCGCGTGGCCGAGCGACGGCGACGCCGTGCGACACGTGCCCCGGGTGGCCCCCGCGTCCCCCGCGCCCCGCGCCTTGAACTCGCGCCCGCTCCTCCCTCCTCAGCACGCCCTCCATTCCTCCTCTCGCCCCGCCAGCAGCAGCAGCAGCGCACCGCCGCGCCATCACCGGCTCCCAGAGCTCCGCCACCGCCGTTCGCGCTCGTGGCTGCTTCTCCGGCCGATTCCTCCCGGCCTCAGCTCCGCCCCGCTTCCCTCCACCGCGTGCGCGCCTCCACTCCGCCGCTCGAGCTCAGGTGAGGGCCAATTGGCCGCCCCCCTCCTCCACTGCCGCCATGGCCGCCGTTGGCCGGCGCGCATGACCGGAGCTCCCTGGCCCTTCATGCCTCCTCTGGTCTCGAGCATCCGCTTCCCCTTCGCCTAGCGGTGCTCGCGCTCGCATTCTCGGCCGCCCCCGTGGCCTGCATTGGCCGGCCGATGAGCTCCCGTGCCGCCGTGCCGCCATCTCCACCGGCGAGCCTCCTCCGGAGCTCCCGCGCCGCTCGGAGTTGGTGCGCTGGGTGCGTCTCGGTGCGGGGAGCACGTTGGTGCCCTCCCCGTCGCCGGAGACCTCACCGGCGGCGAGTTTGCCACCGGTCAGCGCCTCCCCCGCGCTGCTCTGGCTGGCCGGTGAGATCCGTTGACCCATGGGTCCCGCGTGTCAGCATGTGTGGGTGCACTGCACCGGGTGTATTCAGCGTTTTCACCGGCGAATTTTTAAAAGAATTAAGGAAAATAATTTCTCAGAATTTTGAAATAGCTTTGAAAAATCATATCTCAAGATTTATAGCTCCAAAAATAATGAAACAAATTTTGAAATGTTCCTCCTGAATAGATCTACAGTTTAAAAATATTTCATGATAAAATTGTGACACTTTTCTATGTAGCTTTATTTAATTGTTATAAATGCTGATATCTTAGAAAATGTGTAGTAAATAAAATAATGAAGGGAAAAATGTGATTCTTGTTGCTTTAATCTTTATTAGTGATGTACTTTCTAGGAAAAATATTAGTGAAGCATGTTCTGTGAGAAATTTTTGAAGTGTAGTTCAAATGCTTTTAATTGATAATCTTTGTTATTTTTAGTAGAGAGCTAAATTTGTATAGAACATACATGTGATAATTTTTGTAGTATGTTAGTTTACTGTTAGTAACATAGGAAAAATGTGAAATCTGTTGTTTGATACTTTTTCTAGTACAAAATAATTTCATGCCTATTATTATGCTATACCTTGTTTATTTTGTACAGATAGTGTTACTTATTCAATTCTCATAAAAATTTAGTAGTAGGTTAGTTAGGTTAAGAGTAATCTACTGTAATTTTTGTAGATTTTTATCTACACCAGAAATAGGTGTTGGTGTGTAACCCTAGTTAAATAGGAAATAAAATATTATTCTTTATGATAAATTAAGAGAAATAAAATATGTTTGGTGTATCTTTAAAGCATCATTATGCCTTGCTGATATTATGAATGAGTTAGGTTGGTAAGCTTTGGTAGCTTAGGTTCACTTGTATGTGTAGATGATAGGCTAACTAATAGAAGGATAAGGTGCATGTTTTAGGGTACATGTTCTTGGATGACGTTGACTACCTTGTAGAAGAAATAATTATATTTGAACTGCTCATTCCATGTGCTCATCTGCATCTCATGTCATCAAAACACTCCACCACAATTCGATGCATTCTTCGCATGTTTGCTTATGCACTTGCATCATACAGGATCGCAGGAGGAGTCGTAGGTAGCAGTACTGGAGGAGCAAGTTTAGACGGATCAGCAGGAACCCCAGGCACAGGAGGTGCCCGAGGAAGAAGAGTCCGGCGAGGAACTGCCAGAGTGCGTTGACCACCATCCTAGCTCGTTCGAAAAAGGTAAGCCCCAGAGCATTTTAAGTCTCCTATTTTATAAAAGTTGTTCCTTACTACATGAACTATAGTTATATATATATTGTTGCATTAAGTTATAGGAGTTGAGTGAAACCGTTGTTGCATTATTACCTTGGCCCCCGGATTACCTTTTACCCTGTTAGGTCAGGAACGAGTTAATTGCTTAGCCATGCTTAGACCGGTAGAAGTCAGGTGATTTCCTGTCACCTGCGAGCTATAGGTGGATACCTGATTATGGTTAGCTGTAATTGTGATCATGGAAAGTAACCAAGTGTTGATGGATAAACGAAGACCGGGTAGAGTTTTATAGGGTTTTGGACTATAGTGATTCTGTCTGTGTCGATTAAGGACCGATCGTTGCTCGTCCCTCTTGTCATGTTGAACGCATGCCTCACATTTAGCTGGCCGAATAAAGTACCTTTCGACCACGAAGCTAGTGACACTTTTCGAGCTGGGATAAACTCGGGTTGGCAGACTGGTGTTCAAGTGGATGTAACGGGGACGCGAAGAGTGAGCCCAAGGTGCGTCCTGGCAGTCGGGCGGTCCCTGGATAGTGCGATCCATGATTGTTATCCCGCGGCTTCTTGGAAAGTGTCATTGGTGATCTACGCGACCCTGACGGGGGAAGCAGGGTTTGTGTGAGGAATAAATCTCCAGCTGGATAGGAATTCGATTCGAATCGCCATCGCTCCCGGTTAGTGAGCACTTGACTCGAGCTATGACATCGTAGTAACATTAAAGGAACACTGGTGGTTAAGTGAATGATGTTGGAAATGCTAAACCTGATATGGTAATCTAGGTTGTTAATGATGAATCAAGTGATTGTTCTAGCAATAGATGCTTACCTAGCTTGAATAGGTTATACTAAAAAGTGATGCAAAAAGTACTGGTATAGTTTTTCATAACAACTTATGCTTTTCGCAAATGAGTCAAGCCAGTCCAATCTATAAAGCCTTGCATGATCTTTGGTGTCCTTTATTTCTGGTTTTTGACGGGTAAGTCTAGCTGAGTATATTCTCGTACTCAGGGCATTGTTCCCATTGTTGTTGCAGATGGTCAGATGTACTTTGGGTACTGCTCCAACTGTCTGTATCCGGCGATGGGCGACAACTAGGACCTTGGGCAAGGGTCACTCTGTTCGTCTTATCTACTGCTTTTGTGGACCATGACTATCTACTGGCACTGTATTTGAACTAAGTGTGTGTGTGTAAAACTACTTGCTTTCGCTATGTTATTCTGAACTATGTTGTAATAACTTTTATTCTGAACTCCGATGTACTCCACTTTTATTGTGAACTCTATGTATCATGTGAACTGTGGCTGCTAAATCAGTACGATCTTGGTTGTATGTTGGTTGGTTTGAAATCCCGCGTGATTTCACGGAATCTCGGGTTATACGGGTTTAAGTTTGGTAAATTAACCGCCTCGGTGGAAGATTTTTCTGACTTAATCTCGTATAATTACGTTGATCCGTTACAGGATCCATCGTCTTTAATAAGTTTTCTAGTAGATCGAGTCCTTAGGGTTAGGATCTCTTTATCCCAAGTTTCTTGGTATTGGGGATTTATCTCCTCGTCTCCAGTGACAGTGAGGTGGTAGGGTGGAATCGTATTCTCCATGGCGGTTCCGTTAAAGATGAGGGTGACAACTATGGCATCAACAACTTCATCGACATGATGACATGGAGACTTTTCTTTCCAAACAACGATGTTAGGTGGAGATCATGTCGCTGCCATATAATAAATTTTATCCGGTCTCTTGTCTGTTTTGTTATGGTTAGATCTAGCCACATAAAGGACTAGGAAGAATAAGTTTTAGATTAGTCATCCTCATTCTTCGGTGGTAGAAAGAAGAAGGAAGACACAAGAAAGAAGAAGTTTCTCAACTCCGCCTACAGGAATATTGGTCATTGTTCATTGGGCATATGTTCTTAGGCCTTTTGTTGAGTTTTTGCCTATGCGGTCATCCATACGAAGCATCATACAGATATGGATTTGAGATTTGGAGCTATTCATAGCATGGGTATAATATAGATGAAAATTAGTTTCTAGGTACATGTAGTGTATTCCTGAGTCTTGTAACGTGATGATGTGCCCAGCTATAATATAATATAACTCTTCTTTTGTCTAAAAAAAGGTAAATAGACTACAAACACTGAGTCTACCATTGCATGCTAGTTCCCGCAATAGAAATAACATGGATTAGAGTAGTTCCATTTTGCAAAAGAAGAAATCAGACTTGTTTATGAATATACAAAATGTATACCAAAAAGCAAAAGAAAAAGAAAAGCGACTATTTGGCCATAGTTACCGACTTATCGTGTGTTTGGTTGGAGGTATGACTATGGGATGAGATGGATTGATCCCATTTTCATGAGCATTTGGTTGAGAAGCAACTGAGGGAGGGGTTGTCCATTGGAGTGTGCTGGCCCTATCTCTAAGGGTCTAATTGGTTTCAGATTGACCAGGTGTTGACAACAAAAAATGTGCCAAAGGCATAATAGAGTCAACCAAGATGTTCCTGGAACCAAGGCAATCAAGAAATATATTTGGATCATCGCATTAGGAGTTCAACTAGAGAAAAAAATGTTTTCTAGGTATTGGCAACCAAAATCGACCACTGTGAAAATCGGCCTGACCGAATTTGGAAACCGGCAAGGCTAGGTTTGTCTGCCCGAGATCGAGTTGAGTTCAACTTAGTCTAAACCTAATTTTGGGTGTAGGAAACTTGTGGATTATGTATTGGATATTTTCATACTAGGATAGCACCCCCTCCATATATATTAGAGAGCCACAACGGATTGAGGAATCCAACTTCTAATCATAAAAAATCAATCTGCTACGCTTTACTCATAACCCTAGCTCTTCCAACCTCTGCTATTCATCATGTCTGTTGATAAAGATTTGGTAGTGTTTTAGGTGGCCTTGCCAATCCTAGAACAACCTCATTATGCCCCTCCCCCATTGGTCTTCCTAGGAGATGTCCAGGAGCTTATTGGGCGAAAAAAGCGACAGGTTAGCTCGACCGACTTCTTGGCCGATCTTGCTATTCTAGGGCATTCTTGCTACATACTAAGCCATGTGCAGCCTCGAGTGTGCTAGCCCTTGCTGGTGTGTGACCCAATTCAACATCAATACACTTTTTGGTGACTCCGCTAGGGATGAAGAAGAATAGATCTACTATCAAACTATCTGAGAACGTTGGTAAGAAAAAGGTGGGTGGTCTTATCCCAGTGATAGGTGTTGATGGACAAGACCTCAGCCAAATGATTTAGGCTAAGTTGTTGATCTAGAAGCATTCCATGCAAGCTGCTCCAAAGATTGGCAGTGAGTTGTTACCCAATACTGCAATTCCATCTTCAATGAGTCTTCTACTTCGTCTACGTCTACTGTGCCAAAGGTAAAGGCTAATGAAGAGGTCGAGGATGCTTACCCTACTCAGGCTAATTATATTAAGATGTTACATGATCATAAAACTATGATCGAAAACAACCTCAAAATTGTTGTTAATATGATCATGTCACTCTGATGTACTAGAGGGTAAGAAAGTCAATTATAGTGATGTATGTACTAACAAATCAGCTCCCAAACAACCTTAATATGGGATGCCTTATAACTTTTATGAAAATCAAAGCTTGTATGCAGCTGCTAATAAAAGCAAATCGATATGACCAATTTAGGCGGAGTTAGCACAACTTTGCCTATTTGTTAATTATGTTTCGCATTTGGCTTCTACCACATGAACCAATAATGAGCCATCAGCAAATCACCCTTCGGTGGGGTAAAATATGATTCTACCCAACTCGCCGAAGTCTCTGAGTACAATTCCTATGCTTGGTAGTGCACCCAACATCCCTTCTACCGATACTAACGAGTCATTAAATCGGCTCAAATATATGGTGAAATGTGAAATGTTATACAATTAAGATAGTTTTTGTGGTGCATTTGGATAATTATCACTTGGACCAATCCAATAGCCGTGTACAACTATATATAGAGGGGTGATCTTCTCCCCTATTGTTAAGACAAGCAATGTAAAAACTAGTGTCAATTTTCGTCATATGGGTTTGATATTGAAGTTAGAAAGGATTGAAAGAATAAATGTAAGATCAAATGGTCATCCATAAAAAAATTAGAGAAATGATGCATGACACCAATATTTATTATGAGTTTGATATTGAAGTCAGAAAGGACTGAAATAATAGGTGTGAGACCAAATGCTTAGCTAGAAGAGGTTCAAAACAACGAGGTATGACATATAAATCATTTGGGTCTCCGAAATGATGCAAATACTATGATGCAAATAAAACATTGCCAAAATGTACCAAATCTTTAAACATTTCCATGTGGGGTCCATAGTGCGTGTGGCAACAGCTAGCAATACTAAAGTTCTTAGCAACAAGTAGTCTGCATTGCCCATTAAATACACATTTAAAGAAATAGCGTCCAAGACCTAAAACAAGCGCTAGCATGCATGTGGATGGACCATAACCCAAAATATCAAAACACGGGAGATGCACGTCCTTTCTTTACCAGAACGAGTAATGCAAACTCAGCCATTAGTTACAACATGTGTCACTCATCAAAGCCATGGATAGCTACCACCCTAGGGGAAGAGATACTCGGCCAAGGACTACATAGTGCTTGCTTTTTCTTTTTTATATATAAGTAGTGGCCGGTTGAATGAGACTCCACGACCGACAAAGAGAAACTAAATAAGCTCTCTTACACATTGAAGACTACATACAAACACCATGCACACGCCATGTCATTGCTAGATTGAGATGATGAAAGCAAGAAGCCTTATTACGTCACCATCATCATACAACTGATCTACACTAGCATGTTCGTGATATTTAAGGCTGCTTTCTGTAACACTCTTGGTGTTACGTTGTAAATCACAGGTTAAAAATATTCATAAGCATTACATTTAGTTAAGTGCATGAGCTAGAAATAAAAATCAAAATGCAATTCGAGTCTCGGAAATAAAAAACGGAAAACGAATAATACAAAACCCAGATAAGAAAGAATTCGCTAACTAAAATTATCAAGTGCGAATATTCACGAATTTTATCAAACCAAAGCGGGAAAGATCAATTACTCGTGAATGACACGCTCTGACACAAGTCACCAGCCACTTGCACGCCTAACATGCACGTACTGCTTGCTCGCTGCTGCCTGCTGCCTCCTCAGCCGGTCTTCACATCGAGTAATCAAAGCTGCTCAACCGAGCATGAAGGAGAAAGGGAAGAGTATGCAGCACGTCCAAATTATTTCCTCTCTGCCAAGTCTACTCCCAGAGTACACGAGTCTTTATTAGTCCCTTGCAAAATTTTTTACCCTGCCCGACGACCAACTGCAGCTCGTAGAAATCACCACGCACAACATACGCGCCACTTACTATATAATTAGCCACCGCACTCTGAAAAATCAACGCCGCCCTGCCCACACATCGCACTGAGCAGAACGCCAGCAACGAAGCCAGAGAACACGTGGGAAAACACTGTAGCACGCAGGAATCACGGTAACGCGCAGAAACACTGTAGCACGTAGGATTACTGTTCACCCGTAGAAATTACTGTTTACCAGAGGCAAAAGTCATGCTGAGAAATTGATTCACGCTAGTCGCGCGCCGGTCATCCTTCCCGTGCGAGCTCCACCTCTATCCTGCGTTTCTGGTCCTTAAAAGGAGACGTCTCGCGATCACGAGCTCGCCGCCACCCACTTCGTTGTCCACCTCTTCCTTCCTGAGTCAAGTTTTCTTCGTGCTCCAGGAGAATCCTGAAGCACCAGTCGACTGCGGTGAGTATCCCGTGAGTCCCTCCAGTATTTCCTCTGTCTCCCTAGTATCGCCATCCTTCTTCATTATTATTTGATTAAAGACCACCAAGTCTCCTCCCGTACAACCATGAGCATGTCATGAAGGATCAAGTCATGAGTTAATTAATCCCCTTTGATTTTTTAGAGATGATTAACAGCTACTTTGCGCAATCAATATCTCCACCATACAATATCCGAATCACTCGATTTTTCTTTCTAAAATCATTATCTGCCTGTTAGTGTAGTTAGATCATACCTATCTGTGGTGATGCTAAAGTCTATTAAATCAATAAAAAACGCTTAATATTAATATGATAAATCTTGTAGAAATTTTTGTAGCAAATGAGTAATAGCTTTAGCTTTGAAACTTTTGCGGAAGCTTTATGGTTTTATTAGGTGCTTGTTGTAGTTTTGTAGTCTTTGAATAGCTTACTAGATGTGATAGCTAAGTTTCCCTAGCCGTAGTAAATATTAAATCGGAAACAAATGAAGAGTATGCAATTTAATGAGTAAAGATTAATTGGATCAGTTTACTCTTGATTATTAAGAATAATAGACAACCTAGTATGTTAGTCATTAGAGCTAGCTTAGTAGCTTAGTAATAGTTGTTATTTTAAGAGCTGTTGTTGTCATTGCATTAAGTCATATCATCATTTCTTGCATATCGATCACGAGATAGTGGAGTACGTGGCTGCGGAGGAGCCGGAGTACGAGGAGATCGTAAAGGTGTACGAGGAGGAGATCCCCGTGCAGGAAGGAGCCCCGGAGCCGTCAACCACTAACTTTGCTGCACACCAGGATGCCCAAGGCAAGCCCCGGTGCATAACCTTTATTTTGAAATGATAATAGGATATCTATGTTATATATGCATTTACATTTCAAGAGTTCTGCTGAAACCCACTTGCATAAATGTTACTACACAAGAGTCTTACTAGTTTAGGCCATGTAGTGCCATACTTAGGTTTCGTTAGCGTGAACAACATGGTGTTGTTCACGATAGGTGATCATTATTATCACCATGGTTAACATGGAAATAAAGGTAGGTGAAATGGTGACCGGGCAGGGATGTGGTTTGGTAGTGGTGGATGTGACAAGAGGTGTCCTGCGGCCAACAGGGTATCACTGGGTTACATTGTTTCCCTGTCCGAGTCGGTTAAGGACCGGTCATTGCATTTGGATGGTTGTCAGGTCACAGATCTCCTTATCCCGAGCATATACTAGCGGATGGGGGCTAGAAAGACTTGTTATTCTCTTGTCATGGGTTTCGACTCTATCCGGACCAACTGAAGGTGGATTATATATGGGTATTAGGAGGTCTAAGCACCGCGAGAGGGCGGGGGCTTGGAGTCCCAGTATAGACGGGGACTCGGTTCTCTTGATAGGAGGATAATGGGTTGGTCTCGTTTGTACCTCGGTACGGGCGGGGCGTGTGTTTTTTGGGGTACCCAGCTGGACTACATTGATTGGCGAATCGTCGCGTAAGCGGTCCAATATGACTTGATCTGGGTATCGTAGTAAGAACTGAAAGAGAAAAGGTGAATAATGATGGATTTGTATTGACCAACTCTTGTTTGAAAATAGCATAAGTGCTTACATAGATGGTTAGTTGATAAACTAAAAGATGGCAAATAAAAGAACTGCAATAAGGATCCACTAGTAGTAATGTTTTTCTGTAAACTTGAACCAGTAGCCAAAAAGCCTATCATGATCCTTGGAGTCGGGAAATTATTCCTAGTCGAGTAAGTCTTGCGAGTACATTGTGTACTCAGGGTTTATTTTACCCCTGTTGCAGGTGCTGCTTGAGGCTTTGTGTGGAGGATCGTCTGCTGGGCTCAGATGGATCTTTGCTACGCTCGCTAGATATTTATTTCCGCTATTTTAATTCCGCACTCTGAACTTGGTATTGTAATAACTTATTTCTGAAGACTATGTTGTATGGAATAAACTAAGTATTGTACTCGTTTTTATTATTGGATCCTGGATAAAAATGTGTATGGTTTCGAGTTCTCCCATTGGGTGTGCTCGACAGAAATGGCTAGAATAGCCGCTGGCGGAGTACTTAGTGCCTAGAGGAAGGCAAGTACCTCCGTTAGTGTGTTATTTTGGACAGTTCTGCCACACTTTCAACCAGAGGATGAACACCTACATCTTCATCTTCTATCACCAGACAGCTAGCTCCCTCATCTTGCTGCCTAGTATGTAACAACCAATCTGTCTCTCACTCTCTATATGATTATACATATATTGCCACTTCACTTAGTTCATTATATTGTTTGATGCTCTATATGACTATATATATTGCCACTTCGCTTAGTTCGCTATTTTGTTTGATTAGCTGAGAAATACAGATTTGTTTGATTATGTTTGTAGGGAAAATGCATGACCCGTCATATCACTTCGGGTGCTCTTAAAGCTCTTCTTCCGTACCTTAATCGAGTATGTGTTCATCTTTGCAAACTCTAATTTATTGGTACAAAACAAAACAAAAAAATGATTGATTGTATACCCATGCCATATCAAGAGTTTAATTAGTCCCTGGTTTACCTGTGGAAATTGCTTTTCATGATTACTTGAGTCTCTAGTTCACCTCTACAACTGTGGCATCTGCAACAGACAGATCACTCCCAGCCGTCACCTTCTTCTTGGCGGTGCTTTTGAGATTTATCATCAATATCATAGCCTACCACCTCTTAAATGTGACAACACCAATGCCTAACTATAGTAACATGCAGTGACTTCACATGCACTATATGAGATACAAAGAGAAAACTATGAATAAGAGAAAAATATATACAGTAATTAGTAACTAAAGTATATTACTAATTTCAAGATGGAGAAGAATACACTGATCGCACAACAAAATTACATCAGCCAAATTCCACCAATCTACAAACAAGGGCTGATAATAAGTTCCTCTTGCATCTGCCGCGCCAGGCATAGGGTGACATGAAGGCAACCAAATGTGAAATTGTCACACCCATTTTTTTAACAAAATGGAATGCATAATCTTATGTGCACCTAGAGATCAATCACACATAAGCTAACAAATTAAAGGGAGTATCATCACAAGTGTTATTACATCACGATTGTTGTCACATAGTCCTTACAAAATCATAGCGGAAACAAAAAAAGATAACTCTCTCGTGGTAGCTCCATGCATAGGCACATTGACTGGTTGACCACAAGACTAGTAATCCTCAGGGAAGTAGAAGTAGCAGTCATTATTTGCACCATCTGTTACCCATCCGGGATTTTATCCAAGCAAAGAGAATAAACAATCGTAAGTACATCTTGTACTCAACAAGTGTAACATGGAGTTCATGAGGCTCAAAGACATTGACATTGGTTTAACGGCATGTAGCTTTTAGTTGGCATGGTTTTAACATATCAGTAGCATCAAATTGTCTCAACTTAAACGATAAACATATGATCAATGTAAAGTAAATAACGAATAGCAAAAACATATTAATCATTAGTGATCAACTATTTCATAAGGGTCCAAGGCCACTTGTGACCATAAGCACGATTGTTATAAACAGTTTTACACTCTACAGAGGTTGTACACTTTCACTATGAGTCGTGTAGCCCATATATCCGGGGTTTGCAGGGCTCCAAAATACTACCAAGGTGAGCAGGCAGGTTACACTATGAAGTCTTTTGAAGGTTCATCTAACAAGTTAGGACCATTAGATTCACTCGGCAAGCAAATGTAGGAACCCCGTTTTCAAATGGCACAATTACATCACAGCTATACTCATAAGACTAGAGGCTATCCTACACCCATCGTGTCAAGCCATTCTTACGCTAAAAAGGTTACTACTAACAAGCTAGAAAAGATCCTTCTATATGACTAAAGCCAGAGCCATGTGACTCTCACAGCTGTACTGTAAGTCCCGTATATTCGCTTACAGATAGGTCCTTATGGAGAGAAACTAGAGCACCCTAAAATAGCCCAATGCTCTAGCCCCCTTTAAGTATGTTACTAAAAAGTTATCTTTTAATGTTTGTTGCATATTCCATTAGTCAAATTACAAGATCATAGTTCATGTTAAGCACTAGTAAAGCTACTCAATGCAATACCATGGGTGCCAAGGTACTGGATCAAAACTAAGTCATCCTTAACAAGGTAATACATGCATAATGAATTTAATTATTTATTGTGAATAGGATAACAAGGATAATCCCATGCTACACTTGCATTGATCAAACTGGTCCTATTGATCCTGCTCGTAGAAGAACTCTGGGTCACCAACAAATTGCTCACCGTCTATACTCGATCAACACATCAACAACATTCATCCAAAAGCAATCATGCAAAGCAAACAAGGCTATAATTAGAACAGTACACCAACGGTAAGGAAACAAGATAAAAAGTTTGTAAAACGAATCTACGTCTTGCTATGATCACACAGACGCGAAGATCACAAAAAACGGAGCTATAACGAATAAGTTATGAATTAAACAAGATTTCCTTTAGTAAATAATAGAACAAATATGACCTCGAATTTTAAATGTTGAAAACATGATTAATAGTAGCACTAAACTGTAGATTACGTAATTACGAATCTAACACAACTTAAATGGATCAAATCAGAGTTAAAACAAAGATTTTATGAGCAAAACATGATCAATGGTAGTTCTGTAAATAAGTGAAACTTAATTTGGAATTAAAATAAATAAAATTTGGGTTTTTGAATTGAACCGAGGACAGAGGGCATAATTATGAATGAACCGAGGGGCTCTTTAGCAAAAGTGACAGCCGAAAGGGTATGTCTCAATCTGAGCTGTTGGATTTGACGCGGACGGCTCGGATTAGAAGATGACGACAACGACGCGGAATAGTCGCCGGCGTCGAGCGAATACGGCGACGCCATCGCCGGAGTTGGTGTTTAGGCGATTCTGAGCACGAGCTAACGAAAGGAGGGTACCGGGAGGGAGAGCGGAGCACGGCGAGCTCACCTCGCATGTAAACGAAGTCGGGGATGGATCAAAGACGGCCCATGGCTCGGGATGGCAGCAGCGCTAGGGTTTTTGCGGTGGCAAAGCGCTTTGAGATGATGGTGGCTGCTGATAGGGTTCGGAATGGAGGAGGTGGGGTGCGGGACCTCGGCTTGTATAGCCCCGAAGGTGCGCTAGGTAAGGAAAGGGGGAGATTGGGGGAAAGATTTGGGCGGCGGCGTTTTTGGAAAAGGAAGCTAGCGTCGGCGTGAGGAAGGGGAAGGTCCTGACGTGGGAGCCCGGGGCGTCAACGGGACAAGGCGCGAGGTTGCGGCGTCAGTCAAAGAGAGAAGGGAGAGCGCGCGTGGGTTGCTGGGCTGCGGCCTGGGCTCGGCCCAAGGAAAGGAGGGGAGCAGGCTGGTGCGCAAGCGCAAGGGAGCAAAAGAAGAATGGCCGGGGGAGGAGCTGGGCCAAGAGAAGGAAGTTTCTTTTTTTTTTCTTTTTCTACAAAGGCATTTTGAAATGGATTTTGAATTCCTTTTGACCTTTGAAGTAAACCACTCAATACAAAAATAACATGCGGCAGCATGAATGCATAACATGTGTCTAGACCTTATATTTGATTTTAAATTAATAAAAATTATTACTTTTCTAAGTTGATATGCTCACAAAATTCATAATTGAATTCAAATTCACCTATTTTAAAATGATGATTTTAGGGTGTTACAGAAATACCTAATGACCGTATCCCATGAGCCAGACTAATTATTTCATAGATGCAAATTCTGTGCTTTGAATGATAACAGGGCCAAGATTCAGACATGAAGCAAAGATAATCGGGTAATGTACTACTCCCACTGTCTATTTTTAGTGTCGCTATGATATTTGTGCTGGTCAAATTTTCTTAAGCTTGACAAGGTTTGTACAAAATATTAGCAATATTTGTATCTTCAAATAAGTTTATTATGAAAATAGATTCAAGGATTTATCTAATGATACTATTTATGTATCATAAATATTATATATTTGGTCCAAGTTGAGTACGAATGACTTCTCGAAAGTGAGAATGATAGTTAAAAAAGAGACGGAGAGAGTATACCAATAGCACATATATTTTGCATGGAGGTGTAAAACTAGTGGGGATTATTATGGTACTCCTAAATAACTATAAACTATTAGTTTAAATGCCGATTAATTTATGTATTCTGTTTATTTTATAAAGTAGGTAGAATATCTTGTAATTGGATCTATTAGATCTAACGTGATAAACAATGATCAATCACATTCATAATTGGATCTATTAATTAGATGTAAGGTTTGAACATGTATTTTTATGGATTGAACGTGACAAAACAATGAAATTTTTATTGTTTAATAAATGCATTTTGGTATGCTAATTACAAAAGTATACTATGTATGTTGCGAATAAACAAATACGGAGTACTACAATATCTTCGGATATGTCTAGGTGACATTCAATTGTTTTAGCTCCTCCTGTCAAGTGAATTTTCCCATACATTCACACTGTTATCTAATTATATTTACACTGTCTTATTACTATATTTACAATGATTTTTTCAGTGAGTATAATACAAAAAATTGCCAAATTTTTCAGAAAATTTCCAAATTATTTCTACGGATCGTAGATATCAAAGAAATATATGTCAAATTTTTCATCAATTGTTCACAAATTTCATAAAAAAATTCCAAATTGCTCACAAATTGCGTAGGTTTGTTCACTCGGCAGCATGGCACGGGCACGGGCATAGCGCAGCACGCAGCAGCGACGCAGCGCGCATGCGCCATGTGGAACTCGGCGTGCAAGGCACCAGTGCGTGAGCAGGCTAGCGGTGGCGAGCAGCGTGACATCAAGGAAGGAGCGCACAACTGAATTCGGATCGGGCGGCACAGGGAATGCCATGCGGTAGATCAAACCGTCCAGAATTCGGTTGATAGATCAACCAAAATATAGCATTACTGATATCTTTTCATGGTTGAACGACTTTCAAAAATCATTCTTTTGGGAAAAAAGACTTTCGATTTAGTCGTACACTTGTAATACAATTTATCTTAACAAAATTAAATAATTATTTTTTGCCCCATGACCCAAAAGACAAAGGCACCCAGCAGCCACATATCGTAGGATGAATTGACTAGACGTCGACAGTTGTGTCATGCGTGAAACAAAATCGTGAGTTGCGCAGCTTCGCCTGTAACGAGATTTTCCGTTTACTTTGTTGCGCGTGCGCCACTCGTTGCTCTTCGTGTTTCACCAAATGCTCGAGACACCAATACTCGAATAGCCTGCCCAGTGCAGCCGATTCTTTGATTCTGAAGGCTGAAGCAATTAGTTAATCACCGTACCTTCCTTTGTTTTTTAGGGTTTGTTTATATCTTATATAAGTTCTAGTTCATTGAAACAGGAAGGAGTTAATGAGGGGGCTAGTTCATAGTTCTCAGCTAGTTGTTGGTTTATTAGCCAAATAAAACTAGGTAACAACGGCTAATAGCGCATTGCTAGAAATATATGTATCTTTTAGCCTGTGATCTAATCATGCATTAGAGCAACTCCAAGAGCCTCGGTAAAACCTTCCGTGTATTCCGTTTTAGCATTTTTCCGCAAAAAATCTCCCCCAACAGGCTTGGTAACACGATCGCGAAAAAGCCGAGTATGGCTCGGTAGATTTGGATATTGAGGATCGCTCGCCATCTGCGTTTTCGTGGTGTTTCCCGTATGCCTTGCCGCCCTTCCCGCACGTTTCGGTTGCTTATGAGACAGCTGTCTCCGCATGCTTCATACCAGGAAAGCTAATTAGTGCTGACGTGGAGATTTAAAAAAATAGAGAGCCTAATTTAGAGAGTCTGTTGTGGAACGTATCTGTTTTGATGGTCTATAAAGATTTAATTAGAGAGGCAATTTAGAGATCCAAATTTACGTAAGCTCTTGGAGTTGCTCTTAGATGATAGTAAGATGGCTAGTTTTTAGAAGTAATTTTTAGCCCTGGCTAATAATTAGCCTTAGTCGTTCCAAATAGTAGCTTAGTATTACCCGTAAGTTGCAATTGTGAGGCAACCAAGCATGATGAAAGTCTAAAATATTAATTCACTTATCGATTGTTTCTCCAAATTCAACAATACAGTGCCATAGAAAAGTGTGCTTGAGAAAAGGAGAAAGAAAAGATAACTAAAAGAGTATGCTTTTGAAGTAGATTACTTTTCTTATCATGGTTGATAGATGGCCATCAGTTCATTGAAATTAAGATACAAATTATTTCATATGAATATTGATTTTCGTTGTGTGTGTTAACTGTTATAACATTTCATTATATATGTTTACATATTGAGTACTACTATTGTTATGTTGGCCCCTCAACTTTTAGCTTGGCTCTAGCCTCTGGGGCCTCAGAAATCCCAGGACCGGCGCTGGGTGCTGGACTAGTTAAAATAACAATCGAGCATGGGAAAACGTTGTCACATAAAATTTGCCACTATGTATTGTACCTCCGTAACATCCATACCAGCAACTTGAATCTTGCACCGGTCCGCTACTCCGCTGGTGTCACAGTCGTAGAGGCATGAAGCGACCGTTTGATAGGTGTTCCCTCCGTTTTGTAGCTCAGAGCATCTCTAGCAGCTCACCGATAATTTATCATACAATAGGATGATATTGGTGGTCATCAGTACTGCCTTTTTAAATTATCGGGGAAAATGCTCTAGCAGATCACCAATAATTCATTCCCTATAGAGATGGGTCTCACTTGTCAATGAAAAAGGCTATATTTTTCCGTTCGCTCTTTTCCTCCGACTCGGTCGCCTCTCTCCCTCGCCGCTGCTTTCCCTCACCCGCTGGCCACCTCTTCTTCTCTTCTGCCAGATGTTGCTCCTCTTCCTCCCCGCGGACGTGGCCTTCATGGTGGCCGACTGGCCGTCTCCAGTTCCTCCTCCTCTACCACCTCTCCCAGCGGCGGCGGGACGGAGGACAGGCGACCGGCGGCGCGATCCTGAGTGCCTCTACTGTCGCGCCTCACGCCCTAGACGTCCCTCCAACACGGACCTCCTCGCCGGATCTGTCCACGTCCGTCGTCGCCGTCCTTCCCCTCCCTGGCCCTCGTTCCCATCTCCTCTAGTATGCATCCCCGTCCATCGCTCACCGGAAAGGCCATGTCCGCGTGCACGCGGGAAAGAAAATCCGTTAGTTAGGATGCGCGAGAGCTTTTGGGGGGAGCTATATCTCTCCCTCTATGTGGAGGGAGTTAGTGTGATCTTTGGTGATCAACTAATTAATGGAGATGGGATGAGGGGGCTGCCGGAGCAAGATTTTTTAGCCAACTCCCCTAGTGGTTGGATTGGGGACATGAGAGCTGCTGAAGATGCTCTGAAGTGAAGAATTAGCCATGGCAAACACCCAAGAACGTGACGGCGGTATAATGGGGGAGAAAACAACAACCCCATCAGATCTCTGGCCGAACGTGAACACCTTAATGCTCTTGTCGATTCACAGCTGCTTGTCCTGGCAAATCGAACACAACAAACATAATCCTCGAGCACACCATGCGCTTCATCATCTTTATAAACAACTACACTGAATTTCCAGGATTCCAGCTGGTCCAATTATGTTGTTCTGTTGATCTTCCACGCTCCCTGCGTGCCCATGTTCCCGCCATTCTGCACCACGGCGGCCCCTCTTCATATACCCTACCGCACTGTACACGCTTCGTCCACAGCCTAAGTCCCCGAGAGCAGACAGGGGGCAGAGGATGCCTCTTGCCGCAATGGCATCGGCATCCTCCTCGTCCCGCTCCCAGTATCCCCCCATCTTGGTCGCTCTCTTGTGCGCCATTGCCGCCATCTCTTCCTCTGCGGCCGCTGGTCCCGTCGGCAGCGGCGGCGCAGGCGGTCTCGGCCCCATCAGCACCAATGGCAAGAACTACACCATGGTGTGCGACCCGGCACGGTTCGCGGCGCTGGGCCTGGACATGTCGCGCTTCCGGTACTGCGACGCGTCGCTGCCGTACGCCGAGCGGGTGCGCGACCTGGTGGGCCGCCTCGTGCTGGAGGAGAAGGTGCGCAACCTCGGGGACCAGGCGGAGGGCGCGCCCCGCGTGGGCCTGCCGCCGTACAAGTGGTGGGGGGAGGCCCTCCACGGCGTGTCCGACGTCGGCCCGGGCGGCACGTGGTTCGGCGACGTGGTGCCCGGCGCCACCAGCTTCCCGCTCGTCATCAACAGCGCCGCGGCGTTCAACGAGTCGCTGTGGCGCGCCATCGGCGGCGTGGTGTCCACGGAGATCAGGGCCATGTACAACCTGGGCCACGCCGAGCTCACCTACTGGAGCCCCAACATCAACGTGGTGCGCGACCCGCGGTGGGGGCGCGCCAGCGAGACCCCCGGCGAGGACCCCTTCGTCGTCGGCCGCTACGCCGTCAACTTCGTCCGCGGGATGCAGGACGTCGTCGACCGCCCCTATTCCGACCCGTTCTCGCGGCCCATCAAGGTGTCCAGCTGCTGCAAGCACTTCGCCGCCTACGACGTGGACGCGTGGTTCAAGGCCGACCGCCTCACGTTCGACGCGCAGGTGGAGGAGCGCGACATGGTCGAGACCTTCGAGCGCCCCTTCGAGATGTGCATCCGGGACGGCGACGCCAGCTGCGTCATGTGCTCCTACAACCGCATCAACGGCATCCCGGCCTGCGCCGACGCGCGGCTGCTGTCGGAGACCGTCCGGGGCCAGTGGCAGCTCCACGGGTACATCGTCTCCGACTGCGACTCCGTCCGCGTCATGGTCCGGGACGCCAAGTGGCTCAACTACACCGGCGTCGAGGCCACCGCAGCAGCCATGAAGGCCGGGCTCGACCTCGACTGCGGCATGTTCTGGGAGGGCGCCCGGGACTTCTTCACCACCTACGGCGTCGACGCCGTCCGCCAGGGGAAGATCAAGGAGGCCGACGTCGACAACGCGCTCAGCAACGTCTACACCACCCTGATGCGCCTCGGCTTCTTCGACGGCATGCCGGAGTTCGAGTCCCTCGGCGCCACCGACGTTTGCACCGGGGACCACAAGGAGCTGGCTGCCGACGCCGCGAGGCAGGGGATGGTCCTCCTCAAGAACGATGCCCGCCGCCTCCCATTGGACCCCAACAAGATTAATTCAGTGTCGTTGGTTGGCCTGTTGGAGCACATCAATGCCACGGATGTCATGCTTGGAGACTACCGAGGTAAAAATCTACGCAGGCCTTGTTCACTTCCCCATCCCAACCCAAAATATTTCCTGTTCCACCTATCACATCAAATCTTTCGACGCATGCATGGAGCATTAAATGTAGGTAAAAAAGATAACTAATCGCATAGTTTGTCTGTAAATATCGAGACGAATCTTTTGAGCCTAGTTAGTTTATAATTGGACAAATTTTGTTAAATAACAACGAAAGATGCTACAGTAACTTTTCAGCTACTTTTTGCGAAGTGAACACACCCGCAACGTAGTAATGTACTACTGTTGACTGCCTGATGAACTGGCCAAAATTACTGTAGTCAGTGTTGTTAGTTACTGTCGTCTAAGGTTTTTGGTTTCTACTGTACTTCCTGCAACGGCGACACAGGCAAGCCATGCAGAATTGTGACGCCATATAACGCTATCAGAAAGATGGTGAATGCCACGCACGTGCACGCCTGCGACAGTGGGGCGTGTAACACGGCGGAAGGGATGGGCAGAGCATCCAGGACGGCAAAGATCGCCGACGCGACCATCGTCATCGCAGGTCTGAACATGAGCGTGGAGAGGGAGAGCAACGACAGGGAGGATCTCCTGCTGCCGTGGAACCAGACCAGCTGGATCAATGCCGTCGCCGAGGCCTCTCCCACACCTATCGTCCTGGTGATCATGTCGGCCGGCGGCGTCGACGTCTCGTTTGCGCAGAATAACACCAAGATCGGCGCCATTGTCTGGGCCGGGTACCCCGGCGAGGAAGGCGGCACGGCCATCGCCGACGTCCTCTTCGGAAAATACAATCCAGGTAAATCTTGGAAATGCAGGTCCTTTACTGCATCCGCATCATGTTTTCTCAAACACTCCTTGGATCTCCACAAAACAGGAGGACGGCTGCCGCTGACATGGTTCAAGAACGAGTACGTCGACCAGATCCCCATGACGTCCATGGCGCTGCGTCCCGACGCCGCGCACGGCTACCCCGGCCGGACCTACAAGTTCTACGGCGGGCCGGCCGTGCTCTACCCGTTCGGCCACGGCCTCAGCTACACCACCTTCACCTACGCGTCCGGCACCACCGGCGCCACGGTCACCATCCCGATCGGCGCCTGGGAGCACTGCAAGATGCTCACCTACAAGTCAGGTGCGGCACCGTCGCCGTCGCCAGCCTGCCCGGCCCTCAACGTCGCTAGCCACAGGTGCAGCGAGGCGGTGAGCTTCAGCGTCACGGTGGCGAACACGGGCAGTGTCGGCGGTGACCACGTGGTGCCGGTGTACACCGCGCCGCCTCCCGAGGTGGGCGACGCGCCGCTGAAGCAGCTGGTGGCGTTCCGGAGGGTGATCGTGCCCGCGGGCGCGGCCGTCGACGTGCCCTTCGCCCTCAACGTGTGCGAGACGTTCGCGATCGTCGAGGAGACGGCGTACACCGTCGTGCCGTCGGGCGTCAGCACGGTCATCGTCGGAGACGACGCGCTGGCGTTGTCGTTCGCTGTCACGATCAATCTGGCTGTGTAAACTACGTACTCGTCTGCAAGACTAGGCGTTTAGTGATTCTTTTTTACTGGAGATAATAACTTTATTTAAACTATTATTGAATGTAGCGAGCGAGAAAGTGGAAGCAAGTGTAATTACCTTACACAGTGCTATACAAAAGCAGAAGCAGATTGATCCATTAATTGTCACATGATTCATATCTCTTCAAGCAAAACGGGTGAAAAAATTTACTGTTTTGCAGCAGCATGACATTGACAGTTTGATCTCCATCTTCAATAGAATTCTAACACGGTACTGAATCAAAGATATTAAGTTTGATCAGATTTATAGACAGTTGATCATAATGCTTTTTGTAATAAACTTAGTCAAAGTTTAAATAATTGATTGACGCTGTCACATTCGACACTAGATAGGGCGGTTAATTTGTCAGAATCCTATACAGTAAAGACATGTGATGTGAGGCAGCCATGGATAGGCTGTCGATCATTATGACGTGAACTTTACACCGCTTACACATGTGACATCGGTCAGGAATAATTTTGCCTCAGCCTCAAATGCTGCCAAAGCCGGTCCCATCTCAAAGCAGTACGAGTCCTGCCCACTAAATTAGACTACCCGTAGTGGGTACTCTAAAATAATACTCGAAAGCTTTAGAGTATGAATATAGGGTAAAAACTACTGCACTGGGTACTCTAAAACGATACTCTATCCTTTCTCTTACTCTATATTTAGAGTGGTACAATGTTTACTCTATACTCTATAGCGGCGGGCCTCACTAGCTAAACAAAGAAAAAATGCTATAACTCACAAACCAAAAATCCAAATTAAATTTCGATTGCACCATTAAATTCGTCTCAATAAATCCTTCAAAACTAGATCACACATGGATATATTTAGATAAAGTGACAAGTGGGTCCCACAGTGGATAGAGTGGATAGAGGATGATATAGATGATGGATGAGTGCGGGAGAATTGAGTATAGAGGAGAGAATCTTGCTGACTAGGACGTATAGAGGATGAATATAGAGGTTCATGAGTGTGGTTAGTCTTAGAGGATCTGCACTCTTCCTCCTCTGTATTCATCCTTTAAAAGAAATATTCTGTCTCGGTCATCGAGATTTTTTCCTCTATAGCACTTTCTTCCGCAGTCATTCATTCTCTATATCTTTATACTCCGTATCAACTACCCTATATTTTATTCAACCATCTCCAACTACCATCTCCTCTCTCCTCACTATTTCCTTTTTTATCTATTTTCTTCTCTCTCTTTTCACGCGACGTGCCCTGCTGCTCCCTCCCTGCTTTAGGGGACGTCCGCTCGTACGCTAGGAATAGCGGAAGGGAAGGCGTACGCTACTTTACCGGGTGGCATAAAGTACCCCGCTGCAGCTCTTTTTCCTCCAAATCGCTACTGCAGGACGAGATAGAGAACGCCGCTGCAGTCAGTCTTAACATATCGGAGTACGTACTCCCATCCCAAGCATACAGTTCTCACTTTCGCACATTTTGAGAACAAATTTATTAACAATCAAACTAACATAAGTGTCTATATTTGTTTTTATTTCTCATGTACTCCCTTCATTCTAAATTATAAGCCGTTTTGGCTTTTCTAGATACATAATTTTTGCTATACACTTAGATATACACTAAAACACTTTAAAAGCAACGTAACTAAAAAAGTTAAAATGTCTTCTTATTTGGAACAAAGGAAGTATTAGTTAGACCAAGACAAATAAATGACTGCATTCACGAACTCTACTTTATTATCATCATGCATCTATATAACACACCTTTTCTTCGTGATATCATACCTAGATTTAAGGGCCCCATAAGGTAATTCTAACACCTAAGCTAGAGTTATCATTCTTTTTTGCAATATTTGAATGCAAGAATTGTATTCTTTTGAGGATGAAGGAATGTGATTGAAAGTGGTATGCATACACTCAATTGTATACTGCACGCATGCTCAACATATCCTATAAGCAATTTTAAGAGACTAAGCGTCATATTTTTCAGATTGATGAAGTAGTCAAAAACACCCTAGATATTTTGATGCGACAAAACCATATACATTAATTAACACTCACTCGCTCGGTCCCTAAATAAATAAATTTCTAGAGTTGTTTTAAGTCAAACTTTTTAAGTTTGACCAAATTTATAGAAAAGAGTGCTAAGGTTTATGACACAAATTTAGTTCATTAGATACACCATAAACTATATTTTCATAATGTGCCCATTTCGCTTCACAAAATATTTATAATTTTTCTATAAAATTGTTCAAACATAAAAATGTATGACTTAAAACAACTCTAGAAACTGATTTATTTATCAGGGATGGAGTATGTTAGTGGCCAAAATTGTAAACTCCTTTTTTTAGATTCAATCAATCTCGAGTTTGATGAGGTTTATATCTTCAGATAGTTTATTATAAAAATATATTCCATTATTTAATCTAATAATACTAATTACACATTATATATATATATATATATATATATATATATATATATATATATATATATATATGGTCCAATCTAAAATTAGTTAACTTCTTAAATAGTAAAATTTATATTTTTGAGATAGAGAGAGTACATGCATCAGTAGAGGTGGTCTAGGGTTTGGCGAAAAGGTCGTGATGCACTTGTCAGTGGTAGGTCATAGGTGGTGGATCTCAGCTCATATGTTTGTATGGCTGAAAAGGGCTGCCCATTTCTTACATGAGAAGCAACCCAGGGTAGCCTAGTATATATTTTTCAGATAGAGAAAATAAATCTGGCTTCCTGTATTATAAACAAGACAATCAAACTACTTATTATAATATGAATAGTGATAATAAAAATCCAACTCAAAACTCAATTCTAGCTTTATTTGACAAAGACAAGAATTGCATCACAACTACCTCTAGGAATTGAAAAGCTTAAATGAGCCACAAGGACTAGCCAATGACGACAACATTGTCAACTAGTGGAAACCGTGGAGATGATGTTGGAGTAGAGACAGTAAGTGCAAGGCGGACACCATCTTCGCTTTGGTGGCTTGGGAGGTATGGAAGGAGAGAGAAATATGAGGTGCGTCCGCAGAGCAAGCACTCAACTACCACAAGTGCTCACCACAATCAAATACAAGGCGGAGCAATGGGTTAAGGCTGGCGCAAACAAGTTAGATTGTCGCTTATCAGGTGGAATACCTTAAGGTGCTAGTACACTAGGGCGGTTCAAAGTTTATTTGTAAATTCCTTAACCCCCCTAGGGCGCTCTAACAACACGTCGATGTATGACAAAACCCTTCTACCTTAATACAAAGATGCGCAAGCCTTTGCGTATTTGAGAAAAAAGCTTAAATGATGATGTCCTTGTTGGATTTAACATGCTACAAATGTGCCCATTGACGTAAGAAATATGCTCCTCTGAACAGAACCGACAAAAACGTTTTGGGTCAACAATTGTTCGCCATATAAATCATACTGTCCAACAAATAGTTGCAGATCCTATTAACAACAAATTTTTATTTGGATCCCCCTGTTTGTACTACTTATGAAAAAGATCGTGAACATATCTCAAAGGTTAGCCTAAAACCAAGTAAACAACCCACCAAAGGAATTTAGTGCAAATTCAGTCAGAGAAGAGTGTTGGGTGCTTCATTCGTGTAACAAAAGATACATAGCTTTATGCCATTTTAGTTTTTTTTTCTAAATTATCTTTTGTTAGAACAATCTCCCTCTTTAACAACCACAAAAAAATTAATCTTAAGTGATATCTTTAGACACTAAACTTTCTGGAAAACCTTTTATGGCTATGTTGATAAGGTATCTATACATGAAATTTATTGTGAATGAACCATTTTTGTTCAACAAACAAAAAAATGTCTCTTTCTACCTATATATATCAAAATCCGCAACTTGTGCTAATAAAATTTGCCACTCCAACATCTTATTTCCTACTAATGTCTTTAAGAGAAATTTAGAGGTATAATGCCAATAGTTGCCACAGAGTATGTTTTCTCCGAACAATATTATATAGGTTTGGATATTGATTCTTTAGGAGATATTTTCCTAGATAGATATCTTCATATAAACTTATTTAGTTTTAGGTAGCCTACTATAGAATACATGAATATTGGGATATGCAAATGCATGGTATCATTGCCCTCGGAGCAACAATTTTTCAAATTCATTTCTTTAGGAAAATAAAAGCAACATGCCGAACAATCATGATTGAAAGGCATCAAAAGATACAAGTTGTGCCCATGCATGGGGCTACATCGCAACAACTACTGGACAACTGATTTTGAGTTAGAGTCTTATCAGTGACATGCATCTAACTTGATAGAGTACCATTTAGATCATCCTTAGTTACAAATCTACAGTACGCTGTGCATAGATATGTTGTGACATCAAAATTTTCGAAAGGAAAAGTCTATTTTTGGCCATCCAATTTTTACTTGAGTTCGTTTTTGACAATGTAACTCTACTTTGACCATTGAACTATAAAAAATAGACAGATTTGGCCACCTAGTTGTTTTGGAGGTGTTTTTGTACTTATGGAAAAATAATAAAAATTTGTTCATTTTTAAAAGCTCATCACTAATTCAATTTTAATCAAGAAAATATGAAACAATACCAAAAGTTTATAGAAATATAATATATTTGTTGGTGCTCTATTAGAATCGTTATTGGTTTTTTATTTGCTTCTATTGTATTGTTTTATTATATTGTCTGTAGTCATGTTTGTTACTTCTTTAGATCATTGTTTCCAAATATATTGTACTACTTGAGATCAACCATGAGGGCAAGAGAATACATAACATATTATGAGTAAATAGAAGATTTAGAAGACACATATTTATACTATTAGAACAAAATTGGTGTGGTTTCATATTTTTTATGATTTAAAATGAATTAGTTATGTAACTTTACAAAATAAACTAGTTTTAATTGTTTTTAGGAAAAAGATCAAAAGAACCTTTCAAACCAATTAGATGGCCAAATTTCTATGGTATTGATAGTAGGGTGGTCAAAGATTTTTGATTTTAGAGTTGTAAAACTTGGAAAATAGTTAGATTATTATAAAAAATGGACTTCTCCCATTTTTTGAAAGCCTCTCGCGTTGCGGGCTATCCTGACTTGGTAGAATGGCCTTTAGGGGATGACACTGAGTCCAGCCCATGGTTCACCTGAGCTGGGCCATTACTTTCTGGTTGAAGGACAATGGAAGACAAATCAACTAGATTTGGGCCATGGTCCAGAAGAGAAACGGAAACGTATTGCCCGCGTGGAGACAAAAGACAGTGGGTCAGCCCTACAGGGTAATATCACCATTTCTTGTTAGTTACGTAATGAGTAGTCGCAGCCTAATCTGCATCCCTATGTACTGGGCTTGGAGCGTCCATTTTGGGTCCTTGACAAGCTCGCTCGATCCTTTTTATTAGAGGCAATTGGCCGATCCATTATTTCTCATCAAATAAAAAAATTTATCTATATCTATACTACGTAATTGAAAGATAGGCAATTTCTCTCCTCTAAATTCCATCGTCATCCTCTCCGGAGTCGGTCTGACCCTGCACTTTCATAAGCATGAGTCATGTCCAACTCTACCAAAAATAGTAGCATAGGATGAATTAGAGAAAATAGTCATAAGCTTGCTCAAAAGAAAACGATAATGCTGCAGCCAGCGCGTCCGTGTCCGTCCGAAGCTTGCTTGTTGGGCCTGCGGACCGGCCCAGGTAACCGGCCACCCATCTCGCTACAGCCCTTTACTAAAAAAATCGTCATTTCCTCACCCGACCATTGTGACCGCTCCACCTTCCACCACCACATCCTAAACGCGCGGTCACTCCAACGCCGTCGCTGCTCGGCCGGCCGGCTCCGGTAGGGTATGTGCTATCGGCGATGGCGAGCGTGCTGGAGCAACCCACGGCATCGGGGGCGTCTTGGAAGATGGCGGTCCTCACGGGGCCCTTCTAGGCGGCGGCCTTCCTCGGCCTCCCTGCTCGGCTGGGCCTCGTCGTTGCTACTCTAACGCCTCTGTCATGGCGGTCTCCATTCGCTCCCTGTCCTCCTCGCCGATCTACCGTAGTTCTCCACCAGGTAGGCCTGTGCGACGAACATTGTGTTTCAAGCTAGTGCATGTTTTAGGTGTTTCAGACTTTTTATTTCAAGTGTTTCATCGGGATGTTTCAAAAGAAGATCTGGATGTTGCATATGTTTTCAAGTGTTTTAGGCATTTCAGATTTTCATTTTAAGAGTTCAATCTGGATGTTGCAAAAGTAGATTTGGATGTTGTATATGTTGCAATGACAAAATATGCATGTTGCAAGCTTATGTTTTAAGTGTTTCAGGTGTTCCAGACGTATGTTGCAAATGTTTCATCTGATATTTCAAAAGTAGATCTTGGTATTGCACATGTTTCAAATGGCTATACACGCCTGTTTTGATCGTATGTTTCAAATGTTTCATCTGTCTTCAGACGTATGTTGCAATTGTTTCAACCGGATGTTTCAAAAGTAGATTGAGTGTTGCACATGCTACAATGGCGCCAGTGGCCAGTGGACAGCGGCCTGCCACAAGCCTTCGCCTCCTACCTCGCGCCTTCCTCGTGCGACGCGTCTCACCCTCTCCTCTCCTCTCTCTCCCCTCCCTTCCCTCCATCTCGTCGTGGTCGTTCGAGCTCGGCCGACGAGCACACGGAATCGCGGACGTCGAGTAGGCGCAGTAGCAGGCACGGGGCCGGCAGGTAGGCACAGCAGGCACGGGCATGCGCAGTAGGCATGGGCAGACGCAGCTGGCATGTGCAGGCGCAGCAGCTTGCGCAGGAGGCGGGGCAGGAGCGGGCGTCCAAGCGGGGGGCTAGCATCCGGACGTCCGGACACTAACCATATATACCGAAAAGAAAAAGAAAAAGAAAAAGAAAAAGAAACTAGTCACATTTGTTTTACTGTCCATCCACCTGAGCTCATACCAGTGCTTATAAGTGTTAGAATAGTGCACGTCCTGTCACAATACAGAGGTCCGATTCCAAAACGTATTTGAACGGATAACACAAGCGCTCTATGTTTCATTTGTTGCAATACACGAACACGGTGTCTATATTAGTAAAGAAGAAAAGAAAGCGTAAGGGGAGAAACCAAGGGGCAAATTGATCTATGTAAAAAGTAATTAAAAACCAGGCAACTCTTGTACTAACAGTTTTCCAGATAACCTGATCACGGGTCGTGGAGGCCATACTTTGCACTCTGTATAGTACTTTTTAACATCTCTTTTTCCAAACTAAAGAGGCAAAACACTAGCTTGTCCTTGTCGCTTCCTGGTCTGTTGCCAAAACAATCTTGAGATCATCCGATGGCGGCAAAGCTGCCCCCGATGTCGAGCCAGACGGTCCGCGGGCAACGTACTGACGCACCTGAAAACGACGGGAAGCAGAGCAGGCACCACCTGAAAAGCAGGGAGATTCTTCCTCGCCAGCCCCGTCATCATCAGCGGTCGTCACCACGTTGCCCGAGCATTCGCACCGCGAAACTCGCGTGGTTTCATCTCATCTGCCGGTGGCCGCCGCTGCAATCCGCAGACGCCGGCCGATCGAGTCCGTTGCGCGCGCCCCCGCGTGCGTGCGTGCATCAAATCCCGAACGGGCCGGGCAACCCGATGCGGACAAGGTAGCCAGCTTCGTCATCTGATCATTGCCCACTCTCTTTTGGTTGACGCCGATGTCATATCAGTCAGTCAGGGTTCTCCTTCTCCACTCCAACCATGCATGACCTAGCTAATCGTAATCGATCGGTATAGCTTCCGCATTTGCCGACTGATTATGTGTGCTGGTGACGACTTGGATGGCAAAGTTGATGGGTGCGCAGCGCAGACGAGGATACGCGTCGCCGCGTCAGATGAGAACGAGATGAGTCGTCTCGTCTGGTACGCTTTGCCGGAACGGAAATGAGTGCACGGCAATTCGGGGCACTAACTCTCCGGGCCCTTATCCTTGCCATATGATCGTCCATTTTTGTTATAGCAGACGACAACAGGCACGCCGCGAACCGGATGGCCGGATCCATGATGCGTGGCGTGTAGGTTTGCAGCGCGCCAGCAGCCTGCAAGGATCGGAGTAAAGGTGGCTGAGCTGGAGCGCACATCCATCGTCTCCTGGGCCGGCCGGCGCGGCCGCCCGGTCAGCCGCCGCGCTCGCGCCGTTGGCCAGTCTTGGGCGCTTCGTCATGCGTTGCGGCGCATTGCCAGTGCCCAATGCTTGGGTCTGAATGGATTAGATAGTGTGATTGGCATAGCTAGCTCAGGCAGAGCCAGCCTTCAAGTTCAAGGCGTCCACGAAGGACTTGCATTCGCATTGCTTGCACGAGTAATCCAGCGGATTTCTGGGAACGAACCGACGGCCACATTTTTGTTCCCAGCTCCTTTCTTCTGCCTGCTTTTCTGAGTGTTCATGTACCGACCAATCTTTGCAGTAAGGGCTTGTTTAGTTCTTGAAATATTTTAGGAAATGTTATTGTAGCACTTTTCGTTATTATTTAGTAATTAGTGTCTAATCATAGCTTAATTAGGCTTAAAAGATTCGTCTCGTCTATTTCGTCTAAACTGTGTAATTAGTTTTATTTTTTATCTATATTTAATGTTCCATGCACTCCGCCTATGTTGACTGGAAGACTTTCTTAAGTCATCTCAACATAGCCGGTCCCAAGCCCGGGTAAAGGAGGAGGGTGTGTTAAGGTCTGGCGAACCAACAGTAAAAAACAGCCACTCTCATGGATTTGAAACCCACAAGAGATTCGTTGGGGCGTAACCCTCTTAGCGACGCGCTACATCAGAACCCGGGTGTGGTGTTAAATGGACAAGGGCCGGGTCGTCATCCCCTTAGTGGCGCGTCGTATCGTGACCCGGGTACGATGAAAAATGAGCAAGGGCCGGACCGTCGCAACCTTAGTGGCGCGCTACATCTACGCCCAGGTGTAGTGAAAAATGAGCAAGGGTCTTCGCACTTCCCTCGACGGGTGCGAAGGGTAAGGAAGCTAGCCGAGCCAACTAGGATTCGTCTAGGTAGCTGGAATGTAGGGTCCCTAACGGGTAAGCTAAGAGAGCTAGTCGATGCAACAATTAGAAGGCGTGTAAATATTCTATGCGTTCAGGAGACTAAATGGAAGGGCCAGAAGGCGAAGGAGGTGGAGGATACTGGCTTCAAACTTTGGTACACGGGGACAACATCGGGTAGGAATGATGTAGGCATCTTGATCGATAGGAGCCTTAAGGATGGAGTCGTTGATGTTAGGAGGCAAGGCGACCGAATTATCTTGGTCAAGCTGCTAGTTGGAGATTCGGCTCTGAATGTGATCAGTGCCTATGCCCCTCAGGTAGGTCTTAGCGAGGGCACCAAGAGGCAGTTTTGGAAAGATCTTGATAGCATGGTTAGTACCGTGCCTATCAGCGAGAAACTCTTTATAGGAGGAGACCTCAACGACCATGTTGGTGTGACTAATGTAGGTTTCGAGCGGGTGCACGGGGGGTTCGGGTATGGTAGTAGGAATCAAGAGGGGGAGGATGTTTTGAACTTCGCGCTGGCCTATGACTTGTTGATAGCGAACACCCTCTTTAGGAAGAGGAAATCTCATCTAGTAACCTTTCGTAGTGGACAACACTCGAGCCAGATCGACTTTATCCTTGCAAGGAGGGAGGATAGACGTGCTTGCTTTGATTATAAGGTGTTACCTGGGGAGTGTGTTGTCCCTCAACATAAGCTTGTGGTGGCGGACTTTCGCTTTCGGGTACGTGTCCACCGGGACAAATGGGCCAAGATTGCGAGAACGAAGTGGTGGAAGCTTAGAGGGGAAGCAGCGCAGACGTTTAAGGAGAGGATGCTAGACGAGGGACCTTGGGAAGAAGGAGAAGATGCCGACGACATGTGGCTAAAGATGGCAACATGTGTCCGAAAGGTGGCTTTAGAAGTGTTTGGCGTGAGTAGGGGAGGCAAACGGAAAGCGAAAGACACATGGTGGTGGAATGACGAGGTGCAAAGGGCTATTAGAGAGAAGAAGGAGTGTTTCAAGCGTCTCCACCATGACAAGAGTGTAGCCAACATCGAGGGCTATAAAATAGCGAAGAGGGTTGCAAAGCGAGCTATGAGTGTAGCAAAAGGTCAGGCGTATGATGGCCTTTATCAGCGGCTAGGCACGAAGGAAGGGGAGAAGGACATTTATAGGATGGCTAGAATCCGCGAGAGGAAGACAAGGGACATCAACCAAATAAAATGCATCAAGGATGGGACAGATCGACTTCTGGTGAAGGATGAGGAGATCAAGGACAGATGGAGAGAGTACTTCGACAAGCTGTTTAATGGGGAGAATGAGGGTCCTGCCCTTGAGTTGGACGACTCATTTGACGATACCAACAAATGCTTTGTGAGGAGAATTCAGGAGGCAGAGATCGGAGAGGCTTTGAAGAGGATGAAGGGAGGTAAAGCGATGGGCCCTGATGGTATCCCCATTGAGGTGTGGAGATACCTAGGCGCCAGAGTGATAGTATGGTTAACTAAGCTTTTTAACCTTATTTTTCGGTCAAACAAGATGCCTGAAGAATGGAGGAGAAGTATATTAGTATCTATCTTCAAGAACAAGGGAGATGTTCAAAGTTGTACTAACTACCGTGGGATTAAGTTGATGAGTCATACGATGAAGCACTGGGAGAGGGTTATCGAGCATCGCCTAAGGAGAGTGACACATGTGACCCAAAATCAGTTTGGGTTCATGCCTGGTAGGTCGACCATGGAGGCGATTTTCTTATTACGACAATTGATGGAGAGATATAGGGAGCAGAAGAAGGACTTGCACATGGTCTTTATTGACCTCGAGAAGGCATATGACAAAGTACCGAGAAATGTCATGTGGTGGGCCTTGGAAAAGCACAAAGTCCCAACTAAGTACGTTACCCTCATCAAGGATATGTACAGGGATGTGGTGACGTTTGTCCGAACATGTGATGGCGACACCAGTGACTTTCCAATTAAAATAGGACTGCATCAGGGGTCAGCTTTGAGCCCTTATTTATTTGCTTTGGTGATGGATGAGGTCACAAGGGACATACAAGGTGATATCCCTTGGTGTATGCTCTTTGCTGATGATGTGGTGCTAGTTGACGACAGTAGGGCGGGGGTTAATAGGAAGTTAGAACTATGGAGGCACACGTTAGAGTTGAAAGGGTTCAGACTTAGTAGGACTAAGACCGAGTACATGAGGTGCGATTTCAGCACGACTAGGCACGAGGAGGGAGACGTTAGCCTCCATGGGCAAGTGGTGGCCAAGAAGGATACTTTTCGGTATTTAGGGTCGATGCTACAAAAGGATGGAGACATTGATGAAGATGTTAGGCATAGAATTTCAGCCGGCTGGTTGAAATGGCGTCAAGCTTCTGGCGTTCTCTGTGACAAAAGGGTGCCTCAGAAGCTGAAAGGTAAGTTCTATAGGACGGCGATTCGTCCGGCGATGTTATATGGTGCTGAGTGTTGGCCTAAAAAAAGGTGACATGTCCAGCAATTGAGTGTAGCGGAGATGCGTATGTTGCGTTGGTGTTGTGGGCACACAAGGAGGGATAGAGTACGGAACGACGATATTCGGGATAGGGTTGGGGTGGCACCAATTGAGGAGGAATTGATTCAACATCGGTTGAGATGGTTTGGACATGTCCAACGGAGGCCTCCTGAGGCGCCGGTGCGTAGTGGAATTCTAAAGCAGGCCGATAATGTAAAGAGCGGTAGAGGTCGACCTAAACTAACTTGGGACGAGTCCGTTAAGAGAGATCTTAAGGAGTGGAATATCCCCAAGGATTTAGCTATGGACAGGAGCGCTTGGAGATTAGCAATCAACGTGCCTGAACCGTGACCTCTTTTGTCTTGTGCCCTTTATGTCCCTTTATGTGTCTCCCTGTTTCTCGTCTCTTTTGGGTTTCATCTCTAGCCTACCCCAACTTGCTTGGGACAAAAGGCTATGTTGTTGTTGTATTTAATGTTCCATGCATGTGTTCAAAGATTCGATGTGACGAGAAATCTACTGTTTATTCACGAAATATTTTAGAACTAAACAAGGCCTAAGCAACAAGGGAGGAGCCTAGCTACGAGGATTCAATTCAAGGAACATGAATAATGACATCATAAGGTGCTGTAACATGAAAGAAAATGACCAAGGCCGACACACTATCGTCCCTACGTGTATATATATATAGGCTATTACGTATTAACTTGACACGATCTACTGGCTACTACCAGTAATCTTAGGGCCTGTTTGGTTTGGGTGTTAAAGTTTAACAAACATTGTAGCACTTTCGTCTTATTTGATAAAAAGTTTTCAATTTTAGACTAATTAAGCTTAATAGATTCGTCTCGTAAATTACTCCTAATTTGTATCGACATGCATGCAATTAGTCTACATTTATTACTCCATGCATTTGCCGTAATATTGATGTGATGGGAGTTAAACTTTAACACGTTGTAACCAAACGGGCCTTACAGTACTGAGGACGATGTGATTGCAGTGTTTTTTTTCTTTTCTCAACAACATACCGAGCACGGTTTTTTGTGTGCATGCACTCACAAGAATACATTCTACTCTAAGCTCAAGTAGTCAGCGTTCACAAGAATACTGCTGAGCTGAAACAGTCTATTCTAAGATGAAACAGTCAGCTTAGAATGTATTTTCGTAAACACTGTATGAAAATATATGTACTAGTAGTAAGAGTGGGCAACAACCTGAACAAACAAAAGAGTCTGACTGTGTTTTTCCATTAAAATGGAGAACTGAACAACGGACGCAGATAAATGGTAATGAGATCATAAGGCTATCCGCACTTATAGTACTCTAAATTCATCATCTAAAAGGCTTGGTCATCAAGATTCTCTCCTCTATACTCAATTCTCCCGCACCCATCCATCCTTTGTATCATCCTCTATCCACTGTGGGACCTACTTGTCACTTTATCTAAATATATCCATGTGAGATCTTGTTTTGAAGGATTTATTGAAATGAATTCAATGGTGTAATCAGAATTTAATTTAGTTTTTTGGTTTGGGAGTTATAACATTTTTAGTTAGTTGAATAAGTGGGGCCCGCCACTGGATGCTCTCACCTCTCTCCTCTCTCTCCCGCTATATCCCTCGCCAGGCACTATATTTGGCGTGTACGCTGCGATAGCGAAGGCTATCCAGTACCCCGGTGCAGCAATCAAAACGCTATATTCATCCTGGAGGAGACGTTACCGGATGTGATAGAGGTCCCGGTGCAGATAGTCTAAGGTGCTTTAACTGATTTTGCTGAAGTGGAAATAAATACAATAAAGAACTCGTGTCACCTTTCCCCACCTAATTAACAAGATATTCAGACATAAAACTAGCTCTGGCATAATAATAAGGACAACCGTGCATTAGGCCGTGTGCACGCACAACACAACAGCTTCCTAGCCGAAAAAAAGGAGAGCAGCTTCTTCCTCGACTCCGGCGCCCTTGCCCCTGCTGATGCCCACTGCCCCACCACGGCGAGCTAGGGTTTCATCGGCGGTCCGCGGCCGTGGCCGTGGAGATCCGGCCAAACCCTAGCTCGCCCGCGGGGCCACCTTCTTCCCCTCCCCTGTCCCCGCCGCCGCCGCCATGGCCGTCGCCACCTTGCCCATGGCGCCCCCACCTCGACCTAGCCAGGCCGCATCCATCGTCGCTAGGGCCCCTAAAACGCCCGCTAGCATCCCATCGTCTGGCCGGCCTTCCTTCCCTCAAACCCTCTCTTTCTAAGCTTGCTAGAGTTGGAGAAGATGAGAGGAGAGCTCACTGGAACCCTAACTCAGAGATCTAGGAGGAGGAGGAGGAAGCCTACCTCGCCGGATCTAGCGTGGCCACCGGCGGATCCGCCATGGCCGCTGCCGGATCCATGGCCCGGTGGGGCGCGGGCACCACGTGAGTGTCGGGATAGAGGGAGAGGAAGTTGTTAGAATCAGGGTCGCCGAAGATCTGAGAGAGAGAGAGAGGTGGAAGAGAGCAGGGGTGTGCGGGCGGAGGGAGGTGGAAGAGAAGTAGGGGCATGTGGGGTGGCCGTGCGGTGTGAGCGTTTAACGCCCACACGGCCACATTAAGACAATGCCTAAAGAATACAGAAATGTAGGGAACTCCCTAAAAGCGAGAGAATTGGCGGTGATAATAAGGTACAGTGATGATAGTAAAGTCTTGTTTGTTTGAGCTTTGTCTTTTGGGCTTTGATTTAAAAGCTAGTTTTTCTAACTTTTGGATTTTGTTGGCTTTTTGTTATTGGCATCTGTAATAAATTCTGAGTAAAATTCACTAGCAGTCCTTAAAGTTGTCCACAGATGTCATCTAGGTCTCCCAAAGTTTCAAAATCCATATTTTTGCACTCTAAAGTTATAGCGAGTTTCTTTTAAGTCCCAACAGGAGGTTACTCGACCTGCTATCCTACGTTGCATGGATTTGACAAATGGGACCAACATGTCGGCGATAAGACTCCACTTTAAAAAAATCATATCTTTTCTCATACGACGTTAGATGAAGATAATTTTTATATCAAAGTTGTAGCCATCGATGAGATCTACAATTTCTGGTTTTGAGTTATTTCATTTGAAATTGTTAATATGCTAAAAAATAATATATATTTTTGTAGTATATTAATCGCGTACCAGGGCTTGTCGTCTTAGAAAAACCATATCTTTCTTGTATGGTGTCAGATAAAGACACTTTGTATGTGAAAATTGTAGCTCTTTGTGAAATCTACAAATTTATAATTTTTAGTTTTGTCATTTGAGATTGTTAAGATTTCCAAAAAAATAATATAAAGTTTTAACAACATATTAATCTGCTACGAGGGCTTGTCGTCTTAGAAAAATCGTATCTTTCTTGTATGGTTCTAGATAAAGATACTTTGTATATGAAAATTGTAACACTCGATCAAATCTATAAATTTCTAGTTTTAAGTTTTATAGATGCCCAAACAATAATATAAAGTTTCAGAAGCATATCAAATCATTACATCATTTTTAAAACTTCTAAACGACATCAAATAAAAAACTCAAAACTAGGAATTTGTAGATCTCATCAAGAGTTACAAGTTTCATATACAAAGTATCTTTATCGAACACCATACAAAACAAGATTTATTTTTTTAATATGACCAGCACTGATATGCCACTTCCTCTTTAGCTTTCGCTCTTGCAGCAATAACTGCAAGTTGCGCTCTTTCAGTGGCAGCTCGTGCGGCCTCTGCCTCCTCTTCCGCCCGAAGCGTCGCAGCTTCGGCCTCCTCTGCCAGACGCGCCGCTGCCGCCGCATCTTTGATCTGACGTGCCTCTTCAGCAGCGGCAGCGAAGGCGTCAAGCCCTCTAGCTTTGTCGATGGCAGCTTTGAGGCAGCCAGGTAAGGAGAGGGTTCCGACGATGTACAGGTCGACATGTTGGTCAGGAGGCAGGGGATCTTTAGTAGCGAGGAAAACTCCACCATAAGGTTAACGACCTTGTCCCGGTCTTCGATGAGAATGGACTCCAACCGCTTCATAATTTATCTTAGGTACCTCCTGAAAGCATAGAGTATCGGATTCCAAGAGCTCTCATTGTGTCATGTTCCTAACGAGACTCCCATGGCCTTCACCTCTTCTTGCCTTTTCTAACAAAAACCCCTCGCCATATCTCCTCGCTTCCATGCTATCCTCTACCTTATTGCCATATTTCCATACTCCTCCTCACCCTCCTCAAATCGTTTTTCGCTCTATCCTCTACCTTCTCGCCATCCCTGTCCTCCTCCTCACTCTCCTCAAATCCTATATCACTAGCATAATTTCCAATTCCAAACCTTCACCACTACCCAAGAAAACCCTCTCATGGCCCCTCCTCTTGCTAGTTCCATAAGTCGCCATCGCCAACTACCGCGTTATCCTCCACCTTCTCACCATCGCCGTTCTCACTATCTAAGATTACAAGTCCCGGTACTGTTTTCTACCATTATATGCTAAAAAACTAAAATCTTAGTAACAAAAACTTAGCCCTTACTTTTTAATACTTTTTATGTTCTAATGAGATTACTGAACATATTGTTGGTTTTCATTACACGACTTGGTTGTTTGGTATTGGAAAGATGAATTGAAGTAAATCCTGACAAGACAGAAGCCATTATAGTCTTTGGACCGAATATAGAGTAAGGAGGATAAGTGAATGAGAGGCCACATGTCTCTCTCACCTAGCCCTTGCCTTTCTTTTATAGGGGAGGTGGGAGGTAGAGATTTTCATTTTGTTCCCTCGGTAGGGACCTGTAATTAGAGATGAGTCCCTATAATTTACAAACGGTTCCTACATGTTCACAACTATACTCCTAAACCGAACAAGTGGACCTTTTCTATGCTAAGGGAGTTCTTAAAATATGACACACCCCCATTGTGGACACTTGTGACAACCGGTTGTTTGACGAGATTTTGTACAAAATTTTTCTCACATGTTGTGCATATATTTGTATACACTTTCTATACAAAGAGAAGAAAATAATAGAACATGTGCATGGTTAGTCACGTACGTGTGCTAGCAAGAAGGAATAATATTTTTTTACGTGCTTATACATGAGTGCGTATATGAGAAAAGAAATATGAAGTTTGATCTATACAGAACAAGCTAATTAGCTTTAGGACGTATAATAAGGTCATTTATTGGCTGGTAAGATATGTGTACACGAGCTCTTGAGGCAGGGCTGCATGTATACGTGCGCCTAAAAAGGCAAGAACCATGCATCCTTCTCCAAATATACGTACAATAGCTCTCCAAATACGCACAATAGTTCTGCATCCTGCTCCAGATACGTACATATGCATCTAGAAGCATCTGGGCCCGCAGTTCAGTGCGCGTGCTTAGGCTGAAGCACACCGTCCGCGGAAGATACGAGCTTATCTTCATCTGTGGTTTCTCGGATTTGGGTTTTACTGGTCTACCGTACACATGGGATAATCGCCAAGATGATTGTCGGTCTTTAGAAACCGCCGACTAGTAAATTTAGTAGATTGTACGGCTCTAATGGCTGTACAAAGATGACATGAGGATGTATACTGGTTCGGACGGAACGTCCCTACGTCCAGTTGTGAGTTGCTCGTATTACTTGCACCAAATTCGTAGTAGGGGTTACAAACGATCGAGAGAGAGGGACGAACTCCCAAGTCTCTGTTGGTTGAGGTTGAGAGTGTTTTTCCCTGGTACGTGGGCTTGCGATCTCTCCCCTCCTTTAGGTACCGGACTTTCCCTTTTATAACTCCAAGGGAAGGACCTGTCATATAACAGAGATAATGGGGAGAGAAAAACCCAAAAAGAGAGAGAAGGGGGGCCCGGAGCTATGATGTTCCCCTTCCCCCGCTGGCGGCCTCTGGCGGCCTGTAGATGATGGAGACGTTCCTATGCTGCAATCTTGCCTGTCACCGGTCCCACACGGGGGTGTCGTGGGTCAATCGTGGTGCTTCATACCGTCCGGGAGGACGATATGGTTAATGGACTCCCCTGACGGAGGCCACGCCGGAGTCGAAGGCACAATATAGAACCGTGGATGTCCGACGGGGGTCGCATGCGGAGCTGGCGACACATGATTACCCTACTGACGCCGAGGGCGACACGAGCTTCCAGAGATGGCTTGTCACAGTTGCAGGCTGCGTGGAGGCATACCTGCCCATGGGGATGACCCGTCACGGTTGCAGGCCGCATGGAAGTACGCTTGCTTATAGGGATGTCCCGTCACGGTTGCAGGCCGTGTGGAAGCACACCTGCTCACTGGGATGTCCCGTCACGGTTGCAAGCTATAGGAAAGCCTGTTTGCCCGCCCTCCTTTCGTGTCAGGGGCATGCGCCCGTGGCGGTGGAGGCGGCACGAGCCCCTCTCGGGACCTTTGCTCCACTCCTAAGAGCGAATCCGACCCCCAGGGGTCGGGCGAGGCAGAGTCCTCTCCTGGGGGGCGGAAGAGATGAGACCCGAGCCAGAGGAGTCGGGCGAAGCGGAACGCTTGCCTGGGGGTCGGACGAGCCGGGAACTTCCTTAGTTGGGCCGGACTGGGCCGTAGCTACGCTTGCGATTATTTTAGACGGGCTGAGTCTGGTGTCTTTTTACTCCTGTCTTATGGGTACCATAATATTGGTACCCGACAATAATGATCACAATATCAAGGTACGACTGGATTGGGGTCTGGCAACAGACTCGCTTTTAAATATGTTCAGAGAGGTGAAGGTCTGGCACATCCAAACCACAACGTCAGATCACTGTGCGCTGGTGGTGGAGTGCCTCAAACACTCTTTGAATAGGAGGAGGAAAAGGAATTTCCGATATGAGAATATGTGGCAACGGGATCCTAGCTATATGGCTCTTATTCAGGATTCTTGGACGCTGCAGTTTGGAGCGGGGAGCTTGGCCAACGTGCAGACTATGCTCTAGGATGTGTAGTCCTCGCTACGTAGCTGGGAGCAAGATGTTTTTGGTTCGGTGCAGAAATCTTTAGCCTCACTTTGGCAGGAGCTGGAGGTGGTCCGAGGTAATTCAATAGGGACTTGACCATCCAGGAGGGAGAGGCAAATCATGGCGCGCATCTCTAAAATGCTTTCGAGGGAGGAGATTATGGAGTGACAGAGATCGAGGCTTGATTGGTTGAGAGATGGTGACTATAACACAGCGTTGTTCCGAACAAAATCACGAGCAAGGGCTAAGCGCAACAAGATTGCTGCTATGCAGAGAGATGATGGAACAATGGCAACGGAACCGGAGGAGTTAGAGAGGATTGCAAATGATTTCTATAAGCAACTCTTCTTGGCTCAGAGTCCTTAATGCCGGACCTAGTTCTAGAGCACGTACCTCCTAAAGTCACCAATGAGATGAACTTGTGGCTCACTAGGCCATACTTGGCTGGAGAAGTGGAGCAAGCGCTGCAGTAGATGAAACCGAATAAAGCGCCCGGCCCAGATGGCTTCACGGCGGGGTTTTATCAGTAACATTGGGACTTGTTGGGTAATGATGTCATTGCTGCTGTTTTGGATTTTCTAAATGGAGGATTATTGTCGGATGCTCTCAATCTCACCACTATCGTTTTGATTCTAAAGACAAGAAAGCCTCAGGAAATGAAAGAATTTAGACATATCTCGTTGTGCAATGTCTTATACAAGATTTGCTCAAAGGTCTTGGCTATGAGATTACAGGAATTTCTAGATGAGATAATTGCAGAGGAGCAAAGCGCCTTTGTGCCTAGGCGCTTGATCACAGATAATGTTCTACTAGCCTATGAATGTATCCACTACCTGAAAAGGAAGAAAGGGAAGGCTGGAGCATGCGTGGTTAAGCTGGACATGGCAAAAGCCTATGATTGTGTTGAGTGTGAGGATTTGAGAAGGATTTTGCTGCAGGCTGTAGCTTGGCTTTCATTCAGATTTTGCGAATCTAATTATGAAGTGTGTAACATCAGTTTCCTTCTCTATTAAGATTAATGGGGTTTTGCCAGATACTTTCAGGCCATCAAGGGGCATCAGGCAGGGTGATCCCATTTTGCCTTATTTGTTTCTCCTATGCTCTGAAGCTTTATCTTGCTTATTAAAATCTATTGGTCCAATGCATTTATCTAGGGTGTTCAAGTTGGAATTCACTCCCCTGGATTTTGTATCTTCTTTTTGTGGATGACTGCATCGTGTTCTCTGAAGCATCACAAGGAGGGGCCAATAGATTAAGAGAGGTTTTGGACAGATATCATAAGGGCTCGGGACAATTAGTTAACTATGATAAGTCGGCAATCTTTTTTAGTAAGAATTGTTCCCAAGATATGAAACAGGTCAGCCAGGGGCTCAATATTCAGAAAGAGGCCTTGGCAGAGAGGTTGGGCTTGCATATAGAAGCGAGTAGGAATATGAGTGGACTTTTTGAGTACCAGCCGGCTCAAGTTATAGGAAGAATTGAGAGCTAGTGTGGTCATGAAGCTAGCTATGCAGGAAGATAGGTGTTGATCAAATCAATTGCTCAGGCGGTTCCGACATACTCCATGAGTTGTTTTCTGTTGCCGATTAATACCTGTAAGAAAATAAGGGTTGCAGTTGCAAATTATTGGTGGGACAGCTCAGCCAACAACCTACATATGCACCGGATGAGTTGGGAGAGACTTAACCAGCCGAAATGCAAAGGAGGCATGGGTTTTAGGGATCTTAGGAGTTTTAACCTTGCTATGCTAAGAAAGCAAGGCTGGCGGCTCATCACCAGGGTAGACTCCCTTTGTGCAAGAGTCCTGAAGGGTAGATACTTCCATGATACAGATTTCATGAGTGCTACTAGGAAATGGCTTGCCAGCAGCACGTGGAGGGCGGTCCTTGCAGGTCACGAGGTGCTGCAGCATGGCTTGATTAAGAGGGTTGTAAATGGAGAAACCACTGATATTTGGGGTGACCGTAGGATCTCTTAGCACTTTGGTGCGAAGCTGATCACTCCGAGAGAGGAGGGAGACTCGTCACTAGTCTCTCATTTACTGCTAGATAATGGGTCATGGGATGAGACCTTCATTCATCACCATTTCCTCCAGACTGATGCAAAAGCTATTATGAGACAACCAAAAGCGAGGGGACAGGCGGATTTCTAGGCCTAAGAACCCAAAAGGTTTGGGATTTACACGGTGCAATCAGCGTACAAGCTCCTGTTCAAAAGGAAAGTTGAAGCTTTGTATGCACAGCAGCCAAGCTCGTGTGATGATGGACTCTAGAAAAAGATTTGGAAGCTGGAGGTTCCGCCGAAAGTTAGAGTCTTTTGGTGGCGTCTGATGCATGAATTCTTACTGATGAGACAAATCCTATGTAGGAAACATGTGGAACCTGTGGCCTTTTGTGAAGTGTGTGGAGACCCAGAAGAGTCAATTAAACATGTTCTAGTTGATTGCACAGTTGCTAAGCAGTTCTGGAACCAGGCCAAAGTAGCAACCGGTGTGAAGATTCATACTCTGAATGCAATAACATGGGTAGCTGATCTGCTGTCAGAGATGTGCCCAAAATGGGATCAAGCAGTAATCATGTGTGGGAGTGGGCCTTGTGGATGCTGCGCAATAAGCGCCTCCATGGTGAGCTATTTATGACAGTCCAGCAGGCGGTGTATTGGGTGAAAGACACGATGTTCGACCTGTGGCAGCTAGGGCATCCGCTCGGACAGTTGGCCACGGTGCGTGATATTCAGACCTAGAAGAGACTTGAACCGGGCTGGATCAAGATAAACACGGATGTTGTGCTTTTTATGGAGAGCAAACAAGGGGCTACCTCATGTGTTCTCAAAGATGAGCGGGGCTCTTTTCTAACAGGCCAAGCGATATGGTATGGCAGAGCTTTTGATGCATGTTCTATGGAGGCAGTGGCCTGTAGAGATGGTCTGAAGCTAGCTGGGTGCCTTGGCTTCTAGCAAGTAAATGTGGAGACCGACTATCTTCAATTTGTGCAGCTCTAGAGGAAGAGGGAGTCACAACGATCACTCATTGATGCTATTTTGAAGGAGATTGATGAAGATTGTCTTGCCTTTCAGGAGGTTTCTTTTTCTTATGTTAGTAGATCATGTAATAAAGTAGCACATGCTTTAGCTAAACAAGTTTTGGGTTCGCATCGATCGGAGATGTGGCATGTAACTCTGGTGTGCGTGTACAACTTGATCATGTTTGAGGCTTCGGCCAGCTGAGATAATGAAAGGCAAGAAAGTCACAAAAAAGGCTCTTGCCGCTCGATTGGATCTTCATCTATCATCTCACGCGATCCAACTAAGTGGCGGCAGGAGGGCAGACTCTCACACCCTGGTTAGCTACTGCCTATATAAATGACCCTTCCTCACACACAGAGGGTACCGGCAACACCATAGTAGAGGCGCCCCCTGGCGATGGCACAGTTTGTTACAATATTCATCATTGATGATTCTCTCCTCTCCCCTATTACATGCTTCAGTCAGGTTACCATCAAAACAAAACATGCTTCAGTCAGGGATTATCCATCCAAGTTCAAGTCCATTTTGTTCTTCGGTTCTTCTTGTTAAGAAGAAGGATGGTACTTTTTGATTTTGTGTCAATTTCCGTCCGCTCATAGCCAAGATCAAGTATCCTATGCCGGTCGTTGAGGAGCTCGGAGCCACGCACAAGCTTCTTGCATGCTTCGACGGCCAAGAGTAACAAGCACCACCGGCTTGTAACTCGATCACCTAGTGTTACTCGATGCAATCTCGCAATGCGACGCACTAGAATCACTCATTCGCAATTGGATGCGATCACAATGTGCACAAGTGAGTTAGAGGGCTTCCCAAGCACACTTACACAAGCCACCAAGACCCAAGGGTGCTCAGCAACTGTCCAAAGCTAGCTAAGGGTCCAATTTATAGACCCCAACCCAAGTGCTGTAGGAGCCCCACGCTGGGTTTTTCACGTGAGCATCGGATGCTACAGTGCTAGCATCAGACCCCGACGCCAACGTCTGATGCACGTGATGTGGCCACATGTCACTAGCCATTGGCACTCAACAGCTCTCTCCCGCGCACCCTGTCAGCCATCGTCTGATGCCACATCAGATGCAACTACGCCCAGCGTCCGATGCACTCCAGAGAGCATCCAGAGACGCCCAAACTACATCAGACGCGTCCTATGCCTTGCATCGGACGCAACTCAGCGTTCGATGGCCATAGTGCAAGTTTTATGTCCTTCACATGAACAGTAACATCAGACAAGCTCTAGTCATATCGGACTCAGCGCATCAGTGTCTGATGCACCACTAGCGCAAGTGTTCGATGCAACTGCTACAGCCGGGCGAGCCTAAGGTATGCTATCGGACACGACCCCCAGAGTCCGATGCTAATGCAGCTAGCATCCGATGCTCCATAGTGAGCACCTCTCCTCCTTTTCTTCAACCCTTTTTGCAAATGTGCTAACGCCCAAGTAATACATCACCTTGTGTATGTGTGTTAGCATTTTCACAAACAATTCCAAGAGTTAATACTTCTTCTCACCACGCCACTCGATCCTAGCACGCATGCAAAGTTAGATCACTCTAGTGGCATTAGATGACCGATATACAAACAAGTTTGCCCCTCTTGATGGTACAACCATCTATCCTAAATCCAATCATGCACTTCTCTACACAACCTTTGACCGGTGAAATAAAATACCCTATAATTTTGCCTTTGTCTTACGCATTCTATTTCATCTTCTCTAATATTGATGCCACACAAGCACCAACCTTGATCAACAAATGATATGATCCACTTCATATCATCACGTGACCTTATTGGTTCATCGACCTTGACCTCGCTTGCTCTTTACCGTTGTTTTGGTACATCGGCGCCAAGTCTTTGCTCAAGCTTCCTCGAGCCGTGCGATTTGTTGCTTCAAAGCCTTCAATTTGTCTTTCACGCTTGTAACTGCTCCATCAAGCCAAGTCTTGTCTTGATCTTCTCCACCTAGCCACATGACTCCATGTCATGTCTCATATGCAATAAGCTCCTTCATCACATGTGTGAGTATTGCAACATATCCAAACCATTTCCACCTCCATGGCATAGGTTGCTCACACTTAGTGTACCTGTGGACTAATCACATGTGTATCTCACATAAGCATATATTAGTCCACCAAGGTTGTCACTCAATTACCAATTCACCCGGTTGTGCCAACCCAATTACCTTAAATATCTAAGTATAATATTCACTTAAACATTCCTACTTTCAAAAACCTTGTCTATCACTTTCTGGTCTCTGCGATGTTTGTCCATCCGGCAGAACATCGTGGACACCTGTATCATGCATAGTATTGTGTTGTCCACAAAAACACATTATGGCCCCACATGTCAGCGGTCAGCTCTCCCCTCGTGTTTCACCACCAGCCCCTCTCTCCCTTCCTATCTCTCACATTCCTATCCGAATAACAAAACTAGGAAAAGGAACAGAGAAATGAGAGGAGAAGAGAAGAAAGGAGACAAGGAGACCCACGCTGGATCACCACTAGAGGACGACGCCGCCACCGAGCTTCCCCACCACCACCACACCATCAACCTCACCGGAGTTGGAGAAGAAGAGCCCAAGACTTCATCTTCTTCCTCAAACCATGGAGGAGCCCACAAGGTCAATCTCCCTCCCTCCCTAGGTCGTTCTGAGACAAGCTGCTGTAGGTGAAGGTCGCCCACGACATGGTAAGCAAGCCCTAAGTCATCTCTCTCTCTATCCCTCTCTCAATCACCCGCCACGACATGGTGAGCAAACCCCAATCTGCTTTAGGATGGAGGAAATACATTTAAGAACTTAAGGAGTCAAGATGAGATAGTTTTTTGCAAACCGAGCATAGCTGAGTAGGTTGGTCCGAGCTCCTTATGGTGAAACCTGCCCACCCAAGTTGAAGTCTTTGACTTGATGTGGGTGCTCATATTTTCTTGGATTTATTTAAGGATTTAACAACTTTGTTCTTTCAGTGATAGATGTTGTTCCCGTCGACATCAATTTGCTTAGGGTGACTTCGTCAATCTCGACATCTACCGGTTTAGTATCAATTGTCAATCTCGAAATTTGCCGGTTTAGTCTCAATCCTTCATAGATGCTCATAGGGCTAGGATACGATACGTGTGTGCATTTATAAAGGTGTGCATACATACATGTATCTGCGCTGTACCATGATATGCAAAAAGATGAGATAATTTCAATTAGTGGGAAATGCACGAGTAGAAACTTTTTTTTATCGTAACCGAAGAACCCCTTGCGGTCAAGAAAACAAAAACTTGGCGCGCTAGCTAGCCACTTCAGTTATGTGAAATATGGTCAAAAAGTTATCCAACTAAGGTCCAACTCAACTCAAATTTTGTTTGGACACAATATGCAATGTTTAAGTCCATTCGTATACGCCACCGCGTTAATTAGTAAAAGGAAATTCAATTCGCATACGTTTGCAAGTGCAAAGATCCATGCGAGATAGATGCTTCAGCCAGTTAATGGATCCAACATATTCTAAATCGAGGGCTCAGGATTGACGTCGATCAGCAGATGCATTTGTGAAGTGAAGAGTGCGTTTCGGCCTGCCCTTGCGCTGTGGAACGGTTTCGCAGAGATGGATGGAATCGTGTGTATTCTAGCTAAAAAGGAAAGAAAAGAGAGGTAGATAGCTGGAACCTTGTGTCACACGCGCATGATAGTGGTAACACGGGACAAACCAACGCATGGCCATGCATGGCCTCCTTTGGAACGGTTTCGATCGGTTACCGCGCAAGCTGATGCAGGATGATGGCAAAAGGGTTTCCGTTTGGCTGACACAGCACACACGCGCGCGTTTGTTTGGAGGGGCAGACAGCACGCAGCAGACACGGGTGCGCGCGCAGTCGGAGAGCCGAAGAAGCAAAGAAACCTGGAGAAAGCAAGTTTGCAACCTGAATCTAACTAGTACACGTACCTCAAGATATGTATGCCATACGCAGAAGGCAATCGAACCAATAGTAACACAATTCTATTGATGTTTTTGTCTCTGTTATATGAAGGTTTGGATTTCTAACAGTGCATGCATGCGCGTCCTTTAGTCTACTAACCAACCACCATCTATCCCGGCCTGCAGCTTTGCACGGGTGGATAGATCGATCGGTCGGTCACACACGTTTGCTAGCTAGCTTAATTTGTGACAAGAGCAGACCACGGTGCCAGGCGGCCGCCAGCTGCGTGCCTAGCTACCATTAGCAGCGCTAGAGCTAAGCACGCAGCCGAGCTAGCTGTGCGTATGTCGCTTTGCTTTCAATGCATCGATGGATACCCCTGATTGCACTTTAATTTTTTTTTCGGGGTGTGTTCACTTCGTGAAAAGTAGATGAAAAGTTACTGTAGCATCTTTCGTTGTTATTTGGCAAAGTTTGTCCAATCATGGACTAACTAGGCTCAAAAGATTTGTCCCGACATTTACAGCAAAACTATGTAATTAGTTATCTTTTTTACCTACATTTAATGCTTCATGCATACGTTGAAAGATTTGATGTGATAGGTGGAAGAGAAAATATTTTAGGTTGGGATGGGAAAGTGAACAAGGCCTCGGTTACCACCTGCAGATTTCGCTGCAGCAAGTCATCGCGCCACCTCCACCTCTCTCGCTCCTCCAGCTCCAGCGTTTTGCCTACCTGCAGGCTGCAGGCCACCACACGCACCACCCTAGCTATATATACGCACACATTCTCTGGCTCCGCTCCTCTCCCCGGGCAGCATCTACTACTAGCAGAGCTAGCTAGCCCCTCTCTCTAGCTGGTCAGTGATCAATACTACCACCGCCCCCAAATTCCACCTCTCAAGAACAGCGCTGCTGGCCGCCGGTGCGTGGTGTAGCTAGCATCGGGTTCATCACTAATTAAGCTACTAGGAATCATCGGGAGATCGAGAGAGGTAGAGAGAGAAGCAAGTTTCCGGCCGGAGGCCGGAGGTGATCGCCGGCAGCAGAGCAGAGCAGCATGGGCAAGAACTGCGTGCCCCCCGTGGCCATGGTGCTCGTGCAGCTGGGCTTCGCCGGCATGAATGTGGTGTCCAAGCTGGCGCTGGACGCCGGCATGAGCCCCTACGTGCTCATCGCCTACCGCAACCTCATCGCCGCCGCCGTCATCTCCCCCGTCGCCTACTTCGTTGAGAGGTACTGTACATGTACCTATGCAAAGCAAACATGCATGTATAGGTACACCTTCTGCATGCTCATCGTCATCATGTTCCTGCTGATCGGAGTTTCAGTTCATTGGGTGTACGTTAGTTCGTTCACACACACACACACACCCCTTGCATGCAGGTCTAGACGTCTAGTGCGCTTACTACTAATCACAGTTCATCGGGCGTACGTTTCAGTGTTTGCCTTGCTTGTGAGATGAGCCCGTGTGTTTTCCCTTTCCTTTCGAGAAAAGGAGCTTCCTTGTTCAGCTCGTCGACCGATCGTTTTGTTTGGCTCTTCAAAAAGAGTCGATGAGCTAGCATCTATTAGTTGGAACAATAAGCACACATTCGGCCGGTGACTAGCGCTAGCTTCTGAATCTATACAACAATGTCTCCATTTGCCACGAATAGATGGTTTATGGTTCTCTCTCTTTTTTTGCGTTGGAGTGTAGTACTCCTTTCCTAGCTCTCTTCTGGTCGAGTTCGTTATGTATGATAAAAGATTTTAGTACTAGGAGCCAGGAGGAATACTCTGATGCCGCTCACCATCTACCTATATGTAGTATTTCGCGGTGCTGGCCGCACATATAGTTGCCACGTGGAATTTTAATCGATTATTAAGCTAACTCCACCGTATAGATATTTATAGTTGTGGCCTCACTAATCGAGTTAAACGAAGAATTAGGCCTCGTTCGGTTGAATAGGCATGATTCCAGTCTGTACTGGCGCGGAACGGTTCCTGACGCAGAACGGCCTGTTCCGGGCTAACCGAACGGGGCTTTATTCGTTTTGGTACTGTTCACGTCTTTTTTTGGAATGGAACTAATACATGTACGGTGTGCGTGCAGACGAAGCGGGGCGACGATTACAAAGAAGGTGCTCCTCCAGATCTTCTACTCCTCCATCTTCGGGTACGTCCATCAATCCCCCGTGCTGGCTCTTTCTTCAGTATCAGTAGTGTCACTGCACATTCAGTTCAGGCCTTGTGTGGTGTGGCCTGGCTAGGTTAGGTAGCTTAGGTGCTGAGATTAAGTAGGAGTACACTAATTATACAGTTTAGACGAAATCCACGAGACGAATCTTTTAATCCTAATTAGACTATAATTAGACACTAATTACCAAATAACAACGAAAACGCTACAGTATCGATTTTGCCAAAAAAAATTTTGCATCTAAACAGGCCCTTATCGAAATTACCAACCAGTCAGGGTCTGTCAGTCTGACATCCACCTGATTGTTTCGATTGGCACGTGACGTGGCTGCAACTGCAGGGCAACGCTGAACCAGGTGTTGTACTTCGTGGGGCTAAAGTCGACCAGCCCGACGGTGGCGTGCGCGCTCACCAACACGCTGCCGGCGCTGACCTTCGTGATGGCGGCGGCGCTGAAGATGGAATCGGTGCGGCCGGGCACGGCGGCGGGGCAGGCCAAGCTGGTGGGCACGGCGGTGTGCGTGGGCGGCTCCATGGTCATACCCTTCTACAAGGGGCCCGAACTCGGGCTGTGGGCGTCCCCGATCCACTGGCGCTTCGCGGAGCACGCCGCGGCGCCGTCGCCCGCCGCGGCCGCCGCCGGTGGACACGCGGGGCCGGGGGCCGCCGTGCTCGGGGACGTGCTCATCATCGCCAGCTGCGTCGCGTGGGCCGTCTGGTTCATCCTCCACACCAAGATGTCCGAGGGGTTCTCCGCGCCCTACACCAGCACCGCCATCATGTGCCTCATGGCGGGCGTGCAGTGCGCGGGCGTCAGCGCCGCCATGGACCGCAGCCTCGACGTCTGGAAGCTCGGGTGCGACATCAGGCTCTACTCCGTGCTCTACATCGTAAGCTCTAGCTAGCTACCCTCTCGTCGTCCTTTCTATGTAAGCTAGTAGAAGCTAGTTGCTGAAAATCAAATCAAATGCAAATTGGAACAGGGCATCGTTGGCTCCGGGATCGGGTTCACGGTGATGTCGTGGTGCATCCAGGCGCGCGGCCCGCTGTACGTGTCCATGTTCAGCCCGCTGCTGCTCGTCATCGTCGCCATCATCGGCTGGGCCATCCTCGGCGAGAAGATACGCGTGGGAACGTACGTACGCACGCACGGGGATCAATTGCAACGTCCTGAACTTAAATTTAATTAATTAATCGTGTCTTAACCGTGCAGTGCTGTCGGGTCCGTGCTCATCGTTGCCGGGCTATACATGGTGCTCTGGGGCAAGGGGAGGGAGATGGACAGACCGGGCCTCGACAACGACAAAGGCGACGAGGAGACCGCCGCCGCCGCCGCCGTGGGCCTTGGCTTCAGCGGCAAGGGTGGTGGTGCCGTCGCAATCGCAAGCAGCCGCGTCGACGCCATCAGCCTGCCGGTGTTCTCCACAACTAGCCCCAACAAGCGGCAGCAACTCATCCACGGGTGAAGGTGATGCCCGACGTCAGTTGGACGCGCCAAGAAATCTTGCAGGGTGTGGAGTGGGGAAAAAATAAGGCAAAATAGCTAGTGGAGGAACGGAACCGGCCGGAGGGAAGACGACGGCGGCGACGATTGCATTGGAGGGGCATAAATACAGACTTGTTGTATACGGTTGGTTGCATTGCAGTTGCAGGAGCGTCAGAGTGTGGTTTGTTACAAAGAGGAAACAGACAAATAGGAGTGTGATGTGACTGTACTAGTGGAAAGGATTGCTTGCTAGCTTGGATGCTTTCGTGCTACCGTTGGCCTTGTGTGCTGCACTTCACTTGGATTGGATCATCTGATTTAGTTCCTCCAAAAAGTCTCATTATACAATTATCTCCTCCTTCTTCCATTAAGTACAGTTTCTCTTTTTGCTCCTTTTTTACTTGCCACACGATTGGTTCATTGAAAAGAACAGAGGGTAAATGTCTTTACCTTTCCCCTCATATACAAATTTTGATTTTGGTGAGAGGGGCGGGGGGTTGTTAAACCGAATCATTTGGCCTCACCTCAAATTTTAAGTGAATTCTAAAATTCCAAGAAAGTTCTCTATTCAAGGACCCGATTCTGAAGCAACAAATAATATACCCAAAGGCCATCGGCATGCGGAAAAGAGTGTAGTTTCCATGGGCCCATGAAGAGCTGGCCCGTGCTAGTTGACATGGTCCAGTCCCATAAGAAGGCTGGGCCACGTACATACATAGTAGTCTATAGGAACAGGTCCATTTCAACTCCTCCAACTATATTGTCCTAGTCTGATATTTTTTCTCCAACAAACTCTAAACCTAGATATTCTTACTAAAACCTCTCTGCCCTACGTTGAAATAGTTATCAAGGTGGTTTCATGTTTTTAGTAGACAAAATTTTGATGAATACTTGATAAGATATTTAAATTATGACAAATGCCTCTAAGTTTCTAAAAATTTCATAAAAAAACTTACAGATAGAATCAAACATGACAAACCAAAAAAAAATTATAGCTCTTGAAAACATCTCTAGAGGATTCAAAAAATAGATTTATCCTTAGGAAAGTGAAGAAAAATATCCAAAAAAAACTAGAAAAAGAACTCCAAAAACATTCAAATCAATGTATAACTATGTTTTAAAATCTTTCCATGACCAAAATATGAGATGCAACCAGCATGAAAAATGCAATACATTCATGTTGTGCATTTGTGCTTGTTGTGTTTCATGCTTTTGTTGTGAAATGTTTTCAAAACATGTTTAGACATCAATTGGAATATTCTGAGAATTTTATGGATATTTTCTCATTTTTCTAGAGCTAAATCTAATTTTGAATGCTTTAGTAGATAATTTATTCAAATTCTTCGTATACCAATATATATCTAGGATTTGTCTTCAAACTTTTGGAAGCTTAGATATATTTTATGTGTGGTTTAAAAACCTTATGAAGTATATGTATCAGTCTTTTTAACTAAAGGAAATGATAAAACCGCCTTTTTTATGAAACTGGAGGGGTTTGCACCCCTATAGGAGTTTTACTGAAAAAATAGGAGTAGCTAAAAGTATAAAATAAGGGGAAGAAGAAAGGATTACAGGATAGGAGCAAACGCAAAGGGCACTAAGGAACCAGGAAAGAAATGAAAAAAAAACTAGCGAGCGCACCACCACAGGTTTAATCACTAGGATAGGATATTCCACTTATCCATTCTTGTAACTTTGGCGAATAGCTTTTCTTAGCATGCAGTAATAACGCATCCATCTCCAGCAAGAACAGAGCCTTGCATCCTTGCGTTGAGGCATTGATTTGCTTGAAGATCTTGTTGTTTCTAGTCATCCAAATGGCCCAGCTTAAGAGGATGATGATCTCCATAAAGAAGGGGCAACTAAGCTGATTCCTAAGACTCTCTAGGTTAGGAAACGGGCCAATTCTGTGATCAACATTCAAGTTTAAGAGTCTCCAACAGTCCTGTGCAAAAGGACAGCTTATGAAGAGATGTTCAACAATCTCCTCCACTTGATTAGTACAAAGAATACAGTTGTAATCCTCCAAGTCCATATTTCTTCTTCTAAGCAATCCTCTAGTGCTAAGCCTGTCTTTCATGAGCAGCCAGCAAAAAAACTCGATGCTTGTTCTGGCAAGCACTCCTCTAGAGCCATCTAAATGCAGGATGAATGGTGCAATGTCCACTCAATTGTTTATAAGCCTTTCTTGAGAAGTTACTAGATCCCCATGAATAAGCCCACACATCAGAAAGTTCAGAGATTTGTATTGAATGTAGGATGTCTTGCAACTGCTTCAGCTGAGAGAAGGCTTCTACTGATAAAGGTAGGTGAAAGAGATCATGCAAATTGGGGGCTGCTTTTACCTCTGCAAGAGTAATTTTTGGCTTTCTTGTGAATGAAAAGAGTTCGGGGAAGCTTAACTTGGGGACTAGTCCATTCCAGAGATCCTCCCAAAAAAGACATGACTTTCCATCTTGAATGTTTACGCTAGCAAAGTCCTTGTATTTGTCAATCAATCTTAGAATATCCCTCCACCAAGGTGATCCAACAGTTGCAGCCCCTGGTAGTCTCCCATTTCTGTAGTATTTTTCCCATATCAAGTTTACCCATGGCAGATCTTCTCTGTTCAAGAACTTATGCATATATTTAAGTAAAAGAGCCTCATTCTGTGTTCTCTGGCTGAGCACCCCAAGGCTTCCTTCTTTTTTGTCTCTGGGCCAGGCAGCCTTCGCAGGTTTGGTTGAGTTTTGATCAGCTCCCCTCCATAGACAGTGTTTTCGGTATTTATCAATTTGCTCTAGCACTATTTTCTGAAGTTTAAAAGTACACATTGAAAAGGTTGGCATGGCTGTGATCACAGAGTTGGTTAACTGTAGCCTTCCTTCTTGGTTAAGGAAAAGTGAAGTGGAAACCAATCTCCTTTCACACTTGCTTACTAGGGGAGAGAAGTCTACTACCTTGGGCTTTGTCAATCAAAGAGGGAGCCCAAGATAAGTAAATGGTAGTCCTTCTTTCTAACAGTCAAAGGTTCTTGCCAAGTGGTAAAATTTCTGCTTTGATAAATTGATTGGCACCATCATTGACTTTAAGTAATTTATCTTGAGGCCAGTGGACTCTCCAAAAGATTGCAGGAGGCCTTTTAAGGTAAGTAGCTATCTTGTAGATGCTTGCATGATGATCAAAGTGTCATCAACGTACTATACTATTGGAAAATCACTGGCGCGCTACAGTTCTAGAGGCAGACTGAGAACCCCCTTTCTCTAGCTTTGTTGATGATAGATTGTAACAAATCAGCTGCCAAGACAAAGAGGAGAGGGGAGAGTGGGTCACCTTGCCTAACCCCTCTCCTGCAGTGAATTGTTTTTCCAGGCACCCCATTGAGTAAAATTGAAGAAGTGGCAGAGACAAAAATCTCTTTGACCCATCCAATCCATTGACTACCAAAACCCAGAGATTCCATTATCTGAATAATTGCATTATGCTCCACTTTATCAAATGCCTTCTCAAAGTCTAGCTTGATGATCACCATTTCTTTTTTAGATTTGTGACAAATATGTAGGTACTCAAGAGCCCAGGCCAAGCAATCCTGAATTGTCCTTTTCTCAATGAAACCATACTGGTTCTTGTGTATGAGGCTTGGAATTACTTCTTGTAGTCTGTTGGCCATAATTTTGGTAATAAGCTTCAGGGAACCATTTAAGAGGGAGATTAGCCTATATCATTTATTCTTGATGGGCTGTCAATCTTGGGTATCAGGGTAATGTAAGAAGTATTGATGCTCTTTGTGCAGATGTTTCCATCATAGAATGTCTAGCAGAGATCATAGAAGTCACTTGCAATGAAAGGCCAACACTTCTTGATGAACTCATTGTTAAAACCATCTAGCCCAGAGGACTCATTTGGTAAGTCCTTCATCACCTTGTCAATATCTTCCTTTGAGAAATTTGAATCTAGGTCATCAAGGTTCTCATGCCGAATTAGCAACTCTTCCAGGTTAAACAGCATGGATCCAGCCTCAGTTAAGCTTAATATTGCCTTGAAGGAATCCCATATTAAGTTTGCTTTCTGCTCATGTGATGTCCATGTAGTACCCTAGACACCAGTTAAAGCTAAAATAGTATTTCTTCTGTGCTTCAAGGTGGCATGTGCATGTAAGAACTTGGTTCTAGCATCTCCCTCTTTGATCCATCTTATTTTCTCTCTCTGCCTCCAGTATGCTCTTTGCATTTTTAATAGAGTTATCAATTTGTCACAAAGGACATTCCTAAAATTTCATTCAGGTAAACTTAAATCCCTGAGCAGTTCTAGGGATTCTAATAGATGAATAAGAGACTTCACTCTCTGAATGACCAAACTTATGGAGGATAGGCTATCCTGCCACTGCCTTATAACTCTTCTAAGAATCTTGAACTTTTCAGTGAGTCTTCTTGCTGGATCCTGGTGCTGAGATTGCAATGCCCAAACCTGTTGGACCAACGGGATGAAGCTATCATGATATAACCAGTGATTTTCAAATATGAAGAGGTTGCCTTTAGCAATTTTAGAGTTTATTTCAATAACACAAGCCAGTGATCTGAGATTTCCATTATCAGAGACTTAACCACACTATTGGGATACTTAACTGTCCAACCTGAGGAGGTGAAAACCAATCTACCCTTTCTAACAAAGGTGGGTTTTGTTTTATTGGTTCATGTGAACTGCCTGTCTAATAATGGGAGCTCCACCAACCCCAACTTACTAATAGCCTCACTGAAGAGGAACATTTCAACCAAATCACCAGCTTCCCTGTTCCTATCTTATGGTCTTCTCATTAGGTTGAAGTCACCAACAATTAACCAATCAATGTCTGTAGGCATTTGAACATGCTGGAACCAGTTTAGGAATTCCCTCTTTCCCTCTGCAGTGCATGGTGCATAAACTATTGTTAGGACCCAAGAATCTTCATTATGCTATGAAGTAAAGCTAATTGTGATTGCATATTCATTCTGAAAGATCAGCTCCCCAGGAAAAAAAATAAACTCTTCCAAGTCACTAGGATACCACCCAAGGCCCCATTTGAGAGGAGGAATATGAAGTTGTCAAGTGCTGGAGGATAGAAATTTCTGATGTATAAATCATCAAAGTCTTCCCTTTTTGTTTCTTGTATGCAACAAATATCTGAGTTGCTCTCTGAGATCTTATTCCTAATGGAATTCCATTTTTCTTCTGAGTTGATTCCTCTTACATTCCAACATAAAATTTTCCAAGAGCGATGAGAATTCATGGAACACAATTAAAAAAAGGACAGACCAAGCTGGCTAAACAAAGGTTGGCACAGAGAAAGGACAAGAGCAAATAAAGCAAAAGACATCTTTGCAGGAAATTTAAACAGGAGTTCATACATCTTAAATAGAGAAACAAATAACAACCCCCAGGGTTCATATAACCAAGCAAAGAGAAAAGACACCAGCCCACAGGGCAAAAGGACTTCTTAATAGAACAGGACCACCAAGCATTACTAGCAACAAAAGGAACAATAAACAAATTAAGAGTCTGGTTGATCATTCTTGTCATCTTTGTCTTTCTTGTTCTTGTTCTTCCTTTCCTTAGTCTTCTTTGCTCCAATAGGTGCCACCTCCTTCTTCATCAGCTTCTCATCAGTGAGTAGTTCAGGATCAATCTGGGCAAGCTCCTGACCCAAGTTTCGCATGACTGATGTGGTTAGGGTGGGAGGTTTGTAAACTGTTTTAAGAATTTAGGGTGCAAGATGTCTGATTTTAAAGTTTGAGGCAAAAGCTAGTTTTTCCTAGTATATATGACCTTCCTGTTGCCTACTCGCATGCATGGCATACTTGGTGACCAGTGAAACCGACCGGTCGGCATGCCTGCACTAGCACAGGCGCACACAGCACGTAGTAGCCTACTATTCTAGCGCTGAAGCCTGAAGGTAGGTAAAGACGCAACTGATACGAACGGCGTAGGGATACATCTTCTCCCCGCTCACAGTATGTACACTCATCTGAGGGATGCAGGCAGGCTGCTAAGCACCTTTCTGTTACGACCGAAACGGATTAACCAGCATTATTAATTGATGATCAAATAAGTATGCGTAAAAGTAAGAGCATGCACGCATTTGCTCAAATCAATCACGACAATTGAACTCAAGTCGTCTGTACTCTCAAGCTTCGCTTCTCGGTCGATCTCCCTAGGTACGGTAGCTCCTAGTCCTAGTAACTTAGCATCATGGATCGGCTAATCGTTATATATATTTGATTAATCAACTAACCGTGTCGATTTGGATTCGAGTACCGTTACGGATCGACGACTCTAGGTAGGCCAGATCTCCTACGCGTTGGGCCCAATCAGCCGCATATCTCTGTTATCTTTCGCTTTTCAATTTCATTGTTCTCTGCAAGCCTGGATGTAATTAGTTTCTGCACTTGTACTTATTTCTAAGCTTATTATAGGCTACGTTTGCCATGGCATCTCCAGCAGCTTCAGAAGTTATGGAGAGTTGTTTTTTGTCGAACGGTATAAAATAAAACAGCTCCTCAGATGAAGCTCATAAAACCTGCTCTCATAAGTGTGAGAGCTGGATGAAGCTGAAAATATCAGTTTCTCTCATCTCCCTCCCCTATTTCTAGTATGATCATTATTGTACTAAACGTTTCTAGCACCACAAAAGTAGAAGACCCATAAGCCTTAAATATCCCTTCAAGTTCTTATTCTTAATATCGTTTTCCAGTGAACTCCGACTGAATGATTGATAAGACAGTCACATCTGATACTCTTTCTCTGCCATTTGCGTTTCGTCTTCTGCCTTTTTTTCGGAATTCCTCTTCGTTCTGCGTTTTGTCCCCTGCAAATGATTAAATAAACTACCTCGGCGTAGCCAGATGCATGAATCAGTACTGCCGCACTGTTGAAAAAGCAGTTAGCTTTTTGGTTAAAGCAGGTCAGGTTGAGCGTTGCGTTAATCATGTTTATATATGTTGGGGGGTGTTCAAAAGAAAGTTTAGACCAAGTGAAGCACGTTTCGTTTCTAATGCCTCTCTAGAAAGAGACAAGGCCGGATACAGAGAATATATTAGTACTAGATATACATAGCCGAAGACAAACTGTATAGCGGCATAACACAAGTCAATTTCTTCATTCATGTTTCATGCATGTGGTTGAATGTGAAGTGATATTTTATTGATGCTGGTTTCTAGATCTTCTCTTTACAACTATGTAGTTTAGCCTTATTAGCTGAAAGGAATTCGTCTGTTCTATTCTGTTTGCATCGAACTAGACATGGTTGGCACTTGGCACTGCACATCATATAACATGCATGCCTACTCAACATCAGCAGCATTGCTCAAAAGCAAGCAGGTACCTGCCCCCACCACGGGGAGGCTCTGTCATGGTGCACGGATTTGTGATGACTGAAACTGAGTGCTATTTTAGCCTCCAGTACGAGCACCGCGGCACGGCTGCTGCCCTCACCCCAACTCACTAGTGGCTAGGGGGAAACGACTGTGTCCTTTTCCATTCTTTTCATATTATTTGAACTTGGCTTCCCAAAACAGTTGATGTTCATTGCTACCAAACAGCAACAATTGCCCGTCCCAACTCAACTCGCTATTGATGTCCAAAGGCAGTTTGTTGAATCGACATACACCTTACTCCTCTCTTGGGCCCGGTCAAAGACTTAAAAGCTCAAATTTCAGAAATGATATTTTCTTAAATAAAGCTAGAAGCACTGCCGCATCTATGAGGGCCCAAAGGCCCTGTTTGGACCACAACTTGATTATTATAATCTAGATTATACAACAACAACAACAACAACAACATAGCCTTTTGTCCCAAGCAAGTTGGGGTAGGCTAGAGATTATAATCTAGATTATAAACTATAATAATTAAAGTGTTTAGATTCCTCGATTATTGTGATGGATTATTCTTGGTTCGAGTGACTAATACTCAAGACAGCTCCAACCATCGACTTTTAAGCTATCTCTGAGTATTTCTCATATTTTAATAGAAGAGAGAGAAACTAGCTCTTAATCAAGAGCTAAGTTTTTGCACACAATTCAAGTTACGTGAGAGTTTCGCTACCCATGTTAAAAATTGTGCGCTAATTGACGCCGGGGCTTGCAAGTTAGGTTGCCTAGTGCGCGAGCAGTCACCCATGAAATACATTGCCAGGAGGCTGTGCTTAAATGTAACCTATTTCTCCTCCTTAGCGCGCTTTGTGATGCATCTGGTAAAACTTCTCCTGCTTAATACAAAGATTCGCAAACCTTTTGCGTATTCGAGAAAAAAAATATCCGCTAAAAGTTAACGCTATTAAAGAAGTTGGCTTAGAGCTATTGCGGGTGCCCTCGTAATAAAAAAAACTAGATCCAAGGTGGACTATATAATATTCAGTATTTTTTAGTTTTCAGTTTTCTTTTGTATTTCAACATAAACATTTATTTAGTTAGTATGTATATTTTGGTCGTATATGTTTTTGTCATCGGTAATGCACTGTTTAGGATGTTCGATCGTTCGGACATTGCGTTCACAGGCCGCAGCACTAGCCCAACTGGCGTATCCCTTTATCCACTCGCCTCTAACCTTATCCTGTTACTACATTCTTCAGAAGGTTCTCCACCACAGCGCCACAAAATTATGCTCCACCGCGACCGCACTCCGCAGCGCCGTAACCGTGGGTTTCCTCCGCTGGTCGCCGGTCTCGCCAGCACCCCCCTAAGTCCGTAATTCACAGTGCTCATGGCCAGCCATCGCCCCATCGCCCTCCCCTGGCCGGTCCGTAGTTGCCCCTGCCCTATCTGCGCCAAGGCTGCAATGTCCTCTTGCCAGTCCTCTGACAACGTGAAGCTCATCGCTGGCTCAAAGAAACGGAGGGCGACTCCGCGGCCACCGCCCCATCGCGCACCTTGGCTGGTCGCAGCTGCCCTTGCCCGGTCCGCTCCAAGGCTGCGGTGTCCTTTGGCTAGTCCGCCGACAATGCAAAGCTCCATCTCCGAGCTCAAAGAAACGGAGGGCAACTCCGCTCCAGCCTAGACTGATGAACTTCACATACCGATAACCTCCATTTCTCCCAAGCAGCAAAGAGATACTACACTGAAAGTGCACGTTACAAGTGTACATTTTAAATGTTTCAGAGGTATGTTGCAAGTGTTTCATATGGATGTTACAAAAGTAGATCAAGATGTTGCATTTATTGAATGGTTTGTACACATATGTCGCAACAGTCTGTTCCTAATGTTTCATCTGTTTTTCGGACGTATATTGCAAGTGTCTTTATCTAGATGCTGCATATGTTTCATACATATGTTGTAAGTGTTTTATCTGGATGTTGCGTATGTTTTGCTATGGGTTTCAAGTGTTTTTTAGGTGTTTTTTTTTTCAAATGTTTTATCTGTCTTCTTCTATATATTGCAAGTGTTGCATCTAGATGTTTCAAAAGTAGATCTGGTGTTGCACATGTTGCTATGGCTATACACGCATGTTTCAGGCGCATGTTTCAAGTGTTTCACCTGTTTTAGATATATGTTACAAGTGTTTTCATTTGGATGTTTTAAAAAAAGATCTCTGGAACGGGAAAGCACATGCTGCTGCTAGTATGCCGCCGTAGGTTACCGAGCCGCCGTGGGTCACCGCATACGCCCGCTGCTGGTGGTGGTGGTGCTGTGTGCATGCGGGCGTGTGAAACGGAACATGCTTGGGACACTCCCCCCGTATGCATGGGCCCACGCGGCCTCTAGAGCGGGATGGGTGCGTCAGGCGTGGGCTCGGAAGCACCATCCGATGCTAACGCCCCCGATTGGATGTCTGAACGCTAGTAATTCCCTGTTGTCATGATTGTTGTTGGTTTGGCTGGTGCCTTCTTTGTGTAAGTCCAAAGCTCCGCCACTGTTTGCGGGAACATTACGTCGGAAAAGAACGAAGGCCTTCTAAGTTGATCCATAACAGTTTAGAATCGATTCCGCGGCACTAGTTGACAACTTACTGACCCTGCTGCTCACCCCGACGACCAAACCACAGAGATACGTACAAAGCCGCGCTGGCAAAAGCGAAGAACAAAGACGAGTTGGAGAAAGGTCGTCGCATCAGGTCAACGTTCAAACCTTGCTACGCTGGCGTTCTAATTAACGCGATTAATTAACTCGCCTCATCGGCGACTGACGCAGGAACGCAAATCCAACGACACGCGCATGCACCTCCCGTGCGTTCCCATCCCGCGCTAAAACTATCGTTATTGCGGCCACATGCTTGAGATTCACATTCCCCGTTTGCTTTGACCATCCCACCACGCGCCTTGCCTTGCGCACCCAGCGCGCCCCACTATATAACCCCGCGCCCACCCTGTTCCTCTCCCCATCGACAGCCTCCGCCGCACGTTCACACACACAGCAGCTCGCAGCATCCAGCTCCCATCGAGCTCACCTCACTCGCTCACTCCACTCTCTAGCTGCCTATCTAGCTCGCTTCGGCGTCTGTCAACCGATCGATCAACATGGACGCGCTGTGGAAGCAGGGCTCGTCGTGTGACTGGCCGGCGGCGGCGACGGTGATCATCAGCGACGACGACGACGCGGCGGCGGCGGAGCTGCTGCGGCGGGGGCCGTGGACGGTGGACGAGGACGCGCTGCTGGCAGGCTACGTGGCGGCGCACGGCGAGGGCCGGTGGAACGAGCTGGCGCGCGCCGCGGGGCTCCGGCGCACGGGCAAGAGCTGCCGCCTCCGGTGGCTCAACTACCTACGCCCCGGCGTGCGCCGCGGGGACTTCACCCCGCGGGAGCAGCTGCTCATCCTCGACCTCCACTCCCGCTGGGGCAACCGCTGGTCCAAGATCGCGGCGCACCTGCCGGGCCGCACCGACAACGAGGTCAAGAACTACTGGCGGACGCGGGTGCAGAAGCACGCCAAGCAGCTGGGCTGCGACGTCGGCAGCCACCGCTTCCACGACGCCATGAGGAACCTCTGGATGCCGCGCCTGCTCGAGAGGATCCACGCCGACGACTCAGCCGCCGCCGCCGCTGCCGCTGCCGATAACGTCTCTCACTACTACTCGGCCGCGAGCCCGTCGCACGAGCTGTTGTCGTCCCAACCGGCGTACGGAAACGCTGCGCCCATGGGCAACTGCGCGCGCGCACTGTCCCCGGACGCGTCGAGTGTCACCGGGTCGTCGTGGTCACGGGAGGCGTCGCCACCGTCGCAGTTCCAATCGAGCAGCTGTTCGACCATGGCGGGATGCTCTACTTCTACCGAGCAATGCCAGAACAACGGATGCTCCAGCGCCACGAGCGTCGACATGTTCGACGAGAGCTGGTCGGAGCTTCTTGCTCGCGCCAACCATGACGACACGGAATTCGGATTGGGACAAACTGGAGACAACTGGTGGAGTTTGGAGGATATCTGGGAACAACCGCTTTACTGATCAATCCATACTGTCTGTAGTGCTACGTACTGTTATATGTTGATGCCTGAGACTAATGACCGAATTATTTCTAGTGTTATTATCTGATTGATAATTGATTAATCAGAGAAGCTAACAAATAAACATGATTTAATTCAATGATTTGCTCTAAACCCTTTTTTTTCCTTATACGGATTCGGAAAATACTTGGCGAGTCTCCTCCTGCTACTACTGTGATCTTTGGACGTCGTTTCTTCTAAACAGAGTTTCCCAATGCGAATAGCAGGCTAAGACATCTAGTGGAGCCTTCGAGAGTATGCTAAGTAAGCTATAACAGCGTTAAGACATTTAGCGTTTTCTCAAAAAAAAAAAACTTCATATAACTGTTTGTTGTTCGCTGACTTGCATCTATTTTTGTTGCCGGCTGTTATATTCTCTCTTCGTGCCAATGCTTGACTACTTGTACTATGGTTGCCACTATAGGTGTTGTACATAGCGAAGGGGATGACCACGACCGCAACCTCTGCGCTCACTGCACATAGCCTTGACAAGTAGCCGGCTCATGCAATCACTTTCAACACCTCATAGTCGTCATTCCTAATTCATGGCCATCATTTCCTCAACACACAGGGATATCCCCTACTCTAAAGGGTAATATTGTATCCTAGCCATCCATTCTTTACACATTATTTAATCTTAGCCGTTATCTATTTTCTTATCCCTATCCTACCCCCTGTATCCCTGTATCCAAACGCCATCGAGGCCTTAGAGAATAAGGAGGGGAGAACTAGAGATGCTAGGTTTTGTGAACATGCTTTTACCTATGTATAGATAGACTAGATTTGGTCCGTTTGGACCAATGAAAATTTTGCTGGGTCTCACATTTCTTGGTACATCGGCTGGTTGCATATTTAACGTCGCTAAATTATGTCACCGCTATAGTGTATAGCACCGCTAATGCCTGAAATAGCAGCAATAGCTATAAGCCTATAATGTATGCAATATCTTCCCAGTACATTGTTCAAAACGCTATAGCGGGGCTATAGCAGTGTTATAGCCCGCTATTTGCAACACTTTTTCGCCCAGTAATGTAAAACCAGCAAAGAAACATACATGCTGCTTTTCCCTGAATTTTTTAAGACATAAGTATAAGAACTTAAGAAGCCAAGATAAGGTGTATACATATACCTATGTAACATTCCCAACCAATACACCATAAACCCTTGATTAAAAATGTGGCTCTTTGAGAAAATAAGCATTTTAGTGCTTGGTAATGTGTTCAGATAGTAAGTAACAATGAAATCAAACCCTAGTAAACTCTCACTGAGGATAGGTTAAATATTTCAACTGATGCATTCCATGTTTCAATTGTACATGCACATGTGTGTTTGAGCTAGCTCTTTGCTTGCGTGGAAATTTAAATGAATTTCAATCAAGTTTAAAATTCTATTTTTTAATCCTAGGGGATCACGGGGATGAATTTCAGTCACCCAAACAACCTTTTTTTGAGGAGTGTAAACATCATTTGCTTTCCATAGATTTTCTTGTGCTCAACAAATTATTGGTGAACTGCATTTACAGGTGCATAAAATTTCAGAGCATGTAACCAAGACCTTAGCCCTTTTTTTTTACGATTACTGAATTTAGCTGTTAAATAAACGAAATGGTAAATTTGATAAATCCATGATCTTAGTTGGAGTAGTAGGAAACTCCTTAGCACAAAGGTCTATAGGTAGCGAATTTTGTTACTCCACTATTAATTCCATCAATAACTTCAAATACAATGGGCTTGAATATTCTACAGTTGTGTAATTGTTGCTGCTGATACGGGGTCAAACAGTCAAAGGCGGTCGCCAGTCTGGGGTCAGCTGGTCAAACACTGGTTCCAGCCATCAAAGAGTTGCAGCGGGGTCGACGTGAAGACCCGCTGACGTGCGCAGCGCAGCCACTCTGGCCCCACGTGCTCGATGCTCGCCCGTCTCTTACTCTAATCACTTGTATTATTAATCCTTTCTGCTCTGCTATTGGCCCGGACCACCGAAAGCTACGCGCATTAGTAGAAGAGAAGATATAAAGGTGAGAGGATCCTGGCCGTCCGAGCAATCGGATCCAGCGGCTGCGATGGGCTACTTGACCGAGTCGTCACTCACACTCGCCCATGGCTGGAGCAAGAGCAAAACGTAATCCGCGCGCACTCCTTATTGTTACGAAGCAATCCGTTCATCAAGGTGAAGAACCAATAGATCCCATCCAACCAGATTAGTGACATGGATCAATCTTAGCCTTAGATCTAAATCCAACCATCAGTGTAATATCTCTCTGTAATCACTGTAGCTTCGTACAGGCTACTCCATCCTTCGGAACCGACATCACCGGGAGCGTTACCCGTTGGGAAGCCGCGTATCCGCGTCCCCGAACGGGCGTCTGGCAACTCCCGTGGCGTCGCTTCATGCTGTATAAATTGTGAGATCGATCAATGGAAAAGTACGGTTCGATTCATTTGTTTTCTCTCGATGTCATCACGCTAAAACACGTTATCAGCACACTCTCGAATCGAGAGGAAGAGAGTTTTCGTCGAGAAGATTTCTACGTGATAAAACCAATGGAAGAGGAATTGTGCCTTGTAGATAGCGGTACTACAAATTCTATACTAAGGGAAACTAAATATTTCCAAACTCTAACTAAGAGACAAGGAAATGTTCTAACAATCGCTGGACGCGATGCAACGATAGTAGGCTCTGGTTGCGCTACTATTACACTTCCCATGGGTACTCAGCTTACAATTGAGGATGCATTATTGTATCCCGATTCAACTCGTACCTTACTTAGCTATAGAGATATAAGGAAAAATGGACTTCATGTGGAAACACATGAACAACACAAAGAGGAATTTCTCCTCTTAGTAAAAAAAATACCGGATACGGCAAACAAATTCTTAAGAAAATTCTCTCTTTACCATCTGGAATATATTATACATACATCAAACCCGTACCATATGTTGCCTATAAAATAATTTTTTCAGAATGTTGACGCATTCTGAACTTGGCATGATCGCCTTGGTCATCCTGGCATAGGGATGATGCGAAAAATTATAAACAATTCCCATGGTCATAATTTAGCTAATTCTAAATTCCCAGAATCCTCTGATTTTGTGTGCATTGCATGTGCCACTGGGAAATTGATTTTAAGACCATCTTATCTTAAAATCAAAGCTGAACCACTTAAGTTCCTTAAAAGAATTCAAGGTGATATTTGTGGTCCTATTACTCCATCATCTGGACCATTCAAATATTTCATGGTTCTAATAGATGCATCGACAAGATGGACTCACGTGTGTCTCTTATCCACACGCAACCATGCTTTCGCCAAACTAATAGCTCAAGTTATTAGACTTAAGGCAAATTATCCTGAACAACAGATAAAATCTATTAGAATGGACAATGCTGCTGAATTTTCCTCAAAAGCCTTAAATAACTATTGCATGGCTCTAGGAATTCAGATTCAGCACTCAGTTCCATATGTCCACACTTAAAATGGTTTAGCAGAAGCTCTTATCAAAAGAGTTAAGCTAATAGCGAGACCACTATTACAGAATTGTAATCTACCAACTTCATGTTGGGGTCATGCAGTCTTACACGCTGCCGACCTACTACAATTGCGACCAACTGCATATCATACAGCTTCCCCGCTACAATTAGTACGTGGAAATCCACCAAGTATTTCTCATCTGCGAAAATTCGGTTGCACTGTATACGTACCGATTTCACCACCAAAGCGTACATCTATGGGTCCACACAGGAAATTAGGGATCTATGTCGGGTATCTATCTCCGTCAATCATAAAATACCTAGAGCCCCTTATAGGGGACCTATTTACGGCCCGATACGCTGATTGTATCTTCAATGAGGATCATTTTCCGGCATTAGGGGGAGATTACATGTACCAAAAGGAATGCCTGGAAATAAATTGGGATGCACAAGACATCTCCACTTCTGATCCACGTACACAAGAATCTGAACTTCAAGTTCAGAAAATCATAAATTTACAAAATATTGCAAATAATCTGACAGATGCATTTACTGATTATAAAGGTGTCACCAAATCCTATCATCCTGCTAGGAACGTGCCTAAAAGAATAGAGGTACCAAACAAAACTATTCAACTCCCACCTCAGAAACCGGTTCAGATTAAGAGGGGGAGAAGTAAGGCCGTTAATCAGGATCCGGCTCCTAAACGCCAAAGGAAACAAAATAACAAAAATTCTAAATTAGTAAATGTCAATCAACAACAAGTTGTGAGACACCAAGTGAATAAACAAAATTCACATCCCACATCAAAAGTGCACTCAATATCTGATGTTGGGACATCGGAACACCCTGACGCGATCGTATTGGGAAATAGCGAACCGTCACGAGGGATACAAGAAATTTCCATAAATTACATTGATTCTGGAGAATCATATGACCGAAAGATTACGATTGTCGACATATACTTTGCCGAAACAATTGCTGAAATCATCCAAACTGATCCAGATCCCAAGACCATGGCAGAGTGCAAAAAGCGCTCGGACTGGAACTAATGGAAATAAGCAATTCAAGCAGAGTTAGCCTCGCTCGCGAAAAGGAAGGTATTCTCATCAACAATACCTACACCTTCGAAAATCTTCCCTATGGGATTTAAATGGGTTTTCGTCTGAAAACAGAATGAAAATAATGAGGTGGTGAGATACAAAACGAGACTTGTAGCACAAGGGTTCACGCAGAGATCTGGCATTGATTTCAATGAAACATATTCTCCAGTTATGAGTGGAATAACATTCTGATATTTAATAGCATTGGCAGTTCAAAATCATCTATCTATGCTGTTGATGGATGTAGTGACAGCATATTTATATGGGTCGCTTGATTCGGATATTTACATGAAGGTTCCTGATGGAATCCCTATTCTGAATCCTAAAGCAAGTCGCGCCACATATCGTGTAAAACTTAATAAGTCACTATATGGCTTAAAACAGTCGGGACGGATGTGATACAATCGACTGAGTGAATTCCTATTACAAAAGGGATACATCAATAACGATGATTGCCCATGTGTTTTCATAAAGAAATCCCGAACTGGGTTTTGCATTATATCCGTATATGTGGATGATTTAAATATCATTGGCAACCCACATGATATCCATGAAGCACGCAATCTCTTAAAGACGGAATTTGAGATGAAGGATTTGGGTCAAACTAAATTTTGCTTGGGTTTACAAATCGAGCATCTTCACTCAGGAATTTTAGTACATCAATCTACCTATATCCAGAAAACACTAGAGAAATTTAATATGGATAAATCATATCCATCCAAAACTCCCATGGTTATTCGAACTCTAGATATGGAGAAAGATCCATTTAGACCAAGGGACGAAGATGAAGAGGTACTGGGACCCGAGGTTCCATATCTTAGTGTTATTGGAGCATTAATGTATCTTGCAAATCAAACTAGACCTGATATTGCATTTGCAGTAAGTTTACTGGCTAGACATAGTGCTGCTCCAACTAAACGTCATTGGACGGGAGCTAAACATATATTACGATATCTCAATGACACCAAAGATCTTGGATTGTTTTTCCAAAGAAACCAGGATCAACTATAATTGAATACACTGATGCTGGCTATTTATCTGATCCCTATAATGGCCTATCCCAGATAGTCTTTGTATTTCTGTATGGAGGAACTGCTATATCATGGAAGTCTTCTAAACAGACCCTAGTAACAACCTCCACAAATCATTCTGAAATAGTTGCACTATATGAGGCATCACGTGAGTGTGTATGGCTCCGCAGGATGATTAATCACATACAACAATTTAGTAGGATTGGTCCTATAGAATCACCCACGATTATCTATGAAGATAATTCTGCTTGTATTACACAAATGGAAACAGGTTATATCAAAAGCAATATAACTAAACATATTTCTCCTAAGTTATTTTATCCTCATGAATTATAAAAGAATGGAGAAATAGAAATCTTGCAAACAAAGTCTTGTGATAATCTTGCAGATTTATTCACTAAGTCATTACCAGGTCCTATGTTCCAAAATTTTGTTCATGGTATTGGTATGCGACGACTTAAAGACTTGCAAGTTTCAAGGGGAGATACCCTTTGAAATAATCATGTGTGTTAACTATTATATTGTACTCTTTTCCTATTATGAGTTTTATAAACTTTCTCATATAGGTTTTTAACGAGACAATATCAAACGTGTCATATCTCCTATTTTTCTCATAAGAGGTTTTTAAAGGGAATATCAAAGACACTATTCCTTCTCATATTTTCCCACGTGGTTTTGGGGAAGGATATACCTAATTATGACCCATTGACCATAATATTGTCCTAAGCTAAATTATGGGTTTTTCCTATAAAGGTTTTTTTCCATATAAATTTACAATGGACAATGATCTAAAAATATGTCATATCATTTCTCCTGATTTTTCGCACTGGGTTTTTGAGGAGTTTAATGACATATCAACAATATATCACCTCATATTTTTCCTACAAGGTTTTTGGAGGCCCTAAAGATATTAATTGATCTCAAGACTGGATGCGATCAAGGGGGAGTGTTACGAAGCAATCCGTTCATCAAGGAGAAGAACCAATAGGATTACAGAGATCCCATCCAACCAGATTAGTGACATGGATCAATCTTAGCCTTATATCTAAATCCAACCATCAGTGTAATCTCTCCCTGTAATCACTGTAGTTTCGTACGAACTACTCCATCCTTCGGAACTGACATCACCGGGAGCGCTACCCGTTGGGAAGCCGCGTATCCGCGTCCCCGAACGGGCGTCTGGCAACTCCCATGGCGTCTCTTCATGCTGTATAAATTGTGAGATCGATCAATGGAAAAGTACGGTTCGATTCATTTGCTTTCTCTCGATGCCACCACGCTAAAACACTTATCTGAACAGTTTATTAAGAGGCCGGGCACGTAATTCGGCACGTGCTGCTACTGCGTCCGAACCCTTGATCGGCCGACGCCCGACGACGGCCATGTCAGTAGCGGTCTAGTGGAGGAAATGGTCCCCCGTCGACCGGTCTGCTGCTGTTGCATTGCATGCATAGCTAAGTTTGGCTATTTTCGGACCTGTGCTTCTCTAGATCGAACGCAGGCGATCTTTTTAGCGAATTATTAGAACCACAAAGAGTTGTCATTATATTAAAAATAAAAGCTGAGCCTTATCCATTGCTATTGCTATTGCGGTCCTGATTGGATACCCTCTGATTATGATAATCAGTTTCTATCTATAATTAAATTATAATCCAAACAAGACTGGTTATATGATGGATTAGTATAATCAAAATCTCTTATTATTTTAATCCTATAATCTAGATGAGGCGTGATTTTGAGGACTATGGGTGCTAAAAGTACAACTTGCATTCAGGTGCACGCTCCGGATTATTTCGCGTGTCTAAATGGTCCTCTAGGCACGTGAAGCCTGTTGGGCAATGCCAGTATGACATGATAAGTCTTTGCTTCGGTCCAAACATAATCTATGGCACAACAACACGCCTTTATGTTATGTCGGTCCAAGCATGACCCTCAAAATATCTATGTTAGTTTTCTTTGTTTGCTCGTGATATACGAAAATGTATTTTGTATGCAATATTTTCATGAAAGTTTCTGTGATTTTCATAAGACATTCAACAATTAGAGGAGAGATAGCATAGTAAATACTAGAAAATTGCATTGTAGCATTGTAGATATGCTGACGTGCTATTTTCGTGCCTTTCAACCAAGCATAACCCAAAATGTAGGTAGAGTTGTACATCATATCATGCTACGATTCTAGACACAACACGGCCCAAAATATCCCATGTCGTGTCGTGCTTTGGGTTATGCCATGGCCCACTCTCAAATGCCATGACCCAAATCCTTTGTGTTGTGCCATGGCCTACCCTCAAATAGCATCACCCAAGTCCTAACTTTACCCCCCCCCCCCCCCCAATCATCCAACTTGCCAATCAAAATATAGGATATAAATTTCTCACTTCAACCGACCATAATCAACTATAATAATCAAGGGAACCAAAGGCTCGAATTATTATAGTATACTCCCTCCGTCCTGAAATATAGTGCATTCTGGCATTTGAATTTTGTCCTGAAATATAATGCATTCGGGGAACCAGAATGCACTGTATTTCAAGATGGGGGGAATATAATCATGATTGTAGTAATCCTATACATAATCCAAATTATAACAATCCAGTTATGATCCAAACGGATCCTAAATGCAATTGCCGTAACCAATCTACTAGATTTTTAATTGGTTCCTTTTATCATTTGTTTTTAACTAGATAAGATGCAATAACATGCATAAAAACTAATACATGCAACAAATTTGTTTCTAAAAATCTGGTTGAAAGAGGTATATATTCTAATTTGAGAGAAACCATCTGCTTGGCACCATCACGCATGGTGTTAGCCAATTCATTCCCGAAAGAGTCTTGGTAATAACACGTACAGGGCTTGTTGGTAATAACACGTACAGGGCTTGTACCAAGTGTGGTTAGAGTCCTAGGAAGATGAAAATGATTCCACGCCCACTTCCTTGCTCACACACGATGAAAAAGTGCTAGCTCTTTTTCCTTCACAAGTAGAGCCCCATGCAAAACAATTTTTGTTTTCTCTTTCGCTCTCATCCGCGTGCATACAACCTATGGCGGCGGTGGGAGATCAATAATTTTTTTATTTCTCCTTTTCTGCTTTGCTAATGCTAGGAAGCGAGCATCCGTCCGCCCAGGATGCTCTACTGGTGGGCCGCGACGCTAGCCCAACTACCATTTCCTATCTGCTTGTGAGTTTCTAAAAAAAGAATCGGTCTTCCTGCCTCGCGGTCCTCTTCCTTCCCCGTAGCGTCGCACCCCACGCGCAGCTCGCAGCTGCGCGCCATCGCCTGTAGCCCCGTCGGCCACTAGCGCAGCCGCGTGCCCCCACCGCCTCCTTGATGTTTTGACCCGACATCACGCCGCCCTCCTCGCCCACCTACTGTGCTGACCACGCTTGCTCTCCCGCGCCTTGGACTGTCTCGGACCGCCGACTCCTTGAACTCAGGGTGGGAGCCAAGGACTGCTGGCTACCCTTTTTCCGAGATGCGTTTGTTGCCTCCTTGAACTCGATATGGGCGCCATCTCCTCTGCTTCTCGCCCCTAGCCGCTGCCTCCGGTGAACTCGACACACCGACTTCTCCCAAGCAGCGAGGAGATGTTGTGCTAAAAGTACATGTTGCAAGAGTATGTTTCAAGTGTTTCAGATGTTTCAGAGGTATGTTTCAAGTGTTTCAAACAGATGTTGCAAAAATGGATCAGGATGTTGCATATGTTGCAATGGTTGTACACTTACGTTGCAAGCTTCTATTCCCAATGTTTCATCTGTTTTTTCTAGACGTATGTTGCAAGTGTGTTTGTTTGGATGTTGTATGTGTCACACATATGTTGCAAGTGTTTTGTCTAGATGTTGCGTATGTTCTACAATGGTTTTCAAGTGTTTTTGTAGGTGTTTTAGATGCATGTTTCAAGTGTTTCATCTGCCTTCAGTTGTATGTTACCAGTTTTGCATCTGGATGTTTCAAAAGTAGATCGAGTGTTGCATCTCTCTCCTCGCTTTCTGCTGCCTCACCTCGGTGTCTCATCTTCCTCCCGATGCCGCCTAGCATCCGCCGCCCCCATCCTCCTCTTCTCGAAGCTAGTGACGTTTGGGGTGGCGCGGGCCCCACGTTGGCACGCGAAACGTCCCGAGAAACGACGCGGGGAACGGCTGCAGGCGCGGGCGTCAAACGTCCAGGCGCTAGCAAGCCCGTTTCTCCTCTATTTTTTTTCCTAGATCCTTTTTCGGAAAACTTATTTCTTAAAAAACTTTACCAAAACAATTACTAGAAGTTTTTTTGGAAAAAAACTATTTAAAACTTTTATATTAAAATTATTTGTTTTTAAAGAACTTGTTTTCTATAAATTTTAAACTGAAGTTTATTTTTAAATCTTCTCTTTTCACCTTCCTTTTTCCTCTTTTTCTTAGATTTTGTAGAATGACTATGTCGAGGAAGAATTGATCAAAAGACCATAAGGCTCACTCTCAAGGTCCATCGTTCTGTGATGACATGGATGTTGTATCTTGAATCCTTCTTTGCCTGTGGGAGCACGTTGCATTTGCGGATGGAGGAGGGAACCTTGGCTAGAGGTGCCTGAAAATAGCAATTAAGATCAAAACTATTTTTCTTACAAAACTTTATTGAAAGACTTACTCCCTCCATCATAGAACAATAACCATATTTTATATAGAAAAAATTAAACTTTATAAACTTTGACCAATAATTATTCAAATCATATATGATTAAAAAGTATTTAAATTATATACAAGTTTATGACATAAAACTTGCATCAATAGATTTCTATTCAAAGTGCCTATAAGATGATATTGTTTTCTATTCAAAACTTGTATCGATAGATCAATATATTTTTGTTTGACTTTTCCCTGATCTAAATATGGCTATTATTTCAAGATAGAGGGAGTATTGTTAAACTTCTTTAAAAAGTTAATTATAAACCCTATAAAATTGTTTAATTATTTTTTCTAGAAAATTCTATTTTTATGAATCTTTTTCTATTTTTTTACTGTATGTTTCTGAGACTAGACCGACCTATTGAAAGCTAACTTGGCATGGGTTTTCATACCTCATGTTTGTAGACCACGACTGTTGATAAGTATGTATATACATTGTTTGTACTTGTACACTTTAAAAAAATCACTTGTGTACCATATTAAAATATGTATATCCTTAATAAATCTCTGCAAAATGTGAGAGGCGGCCTGGCCTTGCAGGAGTTTCTGCAAACATTTTATAGTTTTATAACAATAATAAGGGTGTGTTTAGTTTCATCCAAAATATCAAATTTTTCATGGGGTGGGTGAGAGTTTTTTTTGGCTTTTTAGCTTTTTTTTTGGTCTCTTGAGGCCAAAATCCAAATTAGAGAATAAATACCTTTTTATCAAAAATTTTACATGATATTTAGTTCTATTCTACAAAATGATAGACCAAAACCCAAAACTTTTTAGGTGAAATAGAAAACTAAATAAAAACCCCTAAGTTCAGTGATCCGGAAGCCGCAAGGCCGCAAAGAAAGCCCATGCCGAGCACGATGAAGCCCATGTCGCAGAAACACGCAACCACCCTCATCAAATCCCTGTGTGCGCGCGGCGCGGTCCGCCACGCGCGCGCCTTGTTCGACGAAATGCCCGAGCGGGACGTAGTGGCGTGGACGGCCATGCTCTCCGGCTACGCATCGAGCGGTCGCCACCGTGAGGCGCTAGACTTATTCCGGACGATGGCCGCGGCCGGCGTCATCCCCAACGAGTTCACGCTGTCCAGCGTCCTGACCGCGTGCCGTGCCGCCGGCGGCGGCAGCGCAGCGTCGATCCATGCCCTCGCTTTACGGCGGGGCGTGGACCACACGCCGTATGTCGTGAACGCGCTGATCAACGCGTACGGGTCCCGCGGAGGCGGGGACGGCCTCGTGGAGGCGAGGTGGCTGTTCGATGCGCTCGGGGAAGGACGCACGGCCGCGTCGTGGACGTCCATGATAGCCGGTTATGCTCGTTGGGGACAAGAGAACACGGGGCTACAGTTGTTCCAAAATATGATTCAGGTTTCATTTAGTTATCTCTTCACCTTGTGATGTATAAATTCGACATCTCTATTGTTCTTTGAAAGAATGTTCTGTTACAGGAAATATCTCACAATGTTTTTTTTTTATAAAAAAATGTGTCATGTATATAATGCTCAAACAAAACTTATAGCCTTTATTTTTTGTTTTATGATTACAGCCATAGCAGAGGAACCGTCTATACTATGTAAACTTCAGCGAAAAGGCAGGATCCTTATGATTTGAACAATGCTAGTTGTCAATATTGGATTAATTCTTCTATGATGCTAACTATTCTTAGTACAAGTAGCATATGCTGATTATTGAATTATTCACCTATCAAAGGATTAATATGCTCCTCTATACTGACAGCATTATTGTAGCCTTAGGTAGATGATTAATGTATCAGAAAATGTCGTCTTGTCATACTTGCTTGTGGAATTCTTGCTGTAGCTTACATGTTTAGTGTCTTGAAAACACCTTATTTGTTTTCATGATCCAGTAGCTGTTGTTTCTCCAGTGCAGGATGATGTTGAGCTGAGTCCGTTCACCTGCTCTATTGCAATCCATGCATGTTCTTTAGTAAGTAACTTATATTTTGGACAGCAAATTCATGTACTCTCCATAAGGAAAGCTCTTGGAGTGAACCTTGCTGTTGCAAATTCTCTGGTTGACTTGTACAGCACTTGTGCAAGCATACTGGATGCAAGGAGGCTTTTTGATGAAATGCCTGAAAGAAACTTGGTCACCTGGAATACCATTATTGCTGGATATAGCCGGCGTGATCCTCTAATGGCCATGCAACTTCTTGTCAACATGGATATCGAACCAAATTGCTTGACTCTAACTAGCATCACCTCAGCATGTGCTGGTCTTTCAGCTCTGAGATGTGGCCAGCAGGTCCATGGGGCTGTACTCCGGAGAAACTATGGTGATGACCTAAGAGTTTCCAATGCCCTTGTGGACATGTACTCCAAGTGTGGAAACATTTTGAATGCTAAGAAGGTATTCAACATGATGGCTTGCAAGGACATATTATCGTGGACATCAATGATTGGTGGGTATGGGATGAATGGTTATGTGAATGAGGCCATCAAGCTGTTTAATTCCATGGTCCATGCTGGGGTTCATCCAGACCATGTGGTGTTCTTGGGCCTGATCAGTGCTTGCAGCCATGCTGGTTTAGTAGACGAAGGATGGAACGTTTTCAGGTCAATGTTATTTGAGTATAATATTCAGCCTAACAAGGAGATTTATGGTTGTGTCATCAATCTTCTTGCCCGTGCAGGGAGGCTGAGAGAAGCCTTTATCCTCATTGATACAATGCCACTCACACCTGATGAATCTATCTGGGGAGCATTGCTTGGTGCTTGCAAGATGCACAGGAATCTAGAGCTGGGCAGACTAGCTGCAAGGAAAATAATTGAGATTAACCCTGATGCGGTGAAGACTTACATCCTGTTTGCAAACATATGTGCTGCAGATAGCAAATGGGGTGAGTATGCTGTGACAAGGATGTTGTTGAGGGGCACAGGGAGCAGTAAGGAAGTAGGAATGAGTTGGATAGAGTTAACAGATAAGATGTATAGCTTTAGCACAGCTGACAGTAGCAGTCCTCAAGTTAGTTTGGCAGATGAGGTATTGCAGATCTTAGTCCAACACATGGATGAAGCTGGAAGAGATTTTATTGACAATATCTGTAGAGGTGCATGATTCTTTTGTTGTGAAATGGTTCATCCATTTTTAGCCAAATGTTGCAGAAATCGATTCTGGATGTTGACGCTCTGACAGCACTCAATTTCTGGAGGTTTGAGTTCGGATAAAACCTATCCAGAACCAAACAAACTACTTATGCAACATAAATAAATTTTGACTGAGGTAAGACCAACTTAAAGAAATAGTAGTTCGGCCATATTATTTTCTTTTGTATACCTTCTCTTTTACTTTCATCATTTCATGGTCATCTCACTTACATTTTTGGAGAAAGGTAATGTGACTCATGTGTTTTTGTTTACTCCTGTTATACAATTGCAGTATCAAATTTGAATGGTAGCACGATTCATGACATTCTTTAACTGGTGACAGACCATCATATGATTCCTAAGAATGAGAAACATGGGCCTAGAACTGAATTCATCTTTCAGCAAATTCATTCTGGTAGTTCTGACATGGCGATAAATTGGTTTTGTTCAATACTATTTCATTAACTGGACTTCTTAAATCCTAGGCGTGTCACTTTGTTACCTGCCAGCTGATAATCTTAACTTATTTATTGTTAAAGGTGTTTTTCTTGCTCGAAACCATTAAGTTGCCTTATGCAGTGGTAAAGGTTGGGCATCTGTGTCTCCAAAAGTTTTAATGGTTTGTCTATGTTAATATCTACAGACATACATAGTCTTCTCTCTTCTGTTTCTCTCTGGGTTCTGGCCCATGTAGGCCTTAGCCCTTTTGGCCCATACTCTGCATACTTGTAACCTAGACCCAGTGGAACTGTGTGTGAGGTCATTCTTCCCTAACAATCTATAGTTTTGTACTCAACAGATATGCAACGCTGGCCATCTTTTTATGGAAGGGACTAACTTAAGATCCAAAGTCAACAGCAGAGCTTCTCATGGAGCTTAAGTTGTCCGTTTGTTGGGAGATTATTTGGCTATTGTACATTTGAGAGGAATTGTAACTATAGAATTGTAGTCCCATGATGACATCAATGTCATATGTGGTGATGAGTGGATGGTAGACATGATAGCAAAAGGTTTGCATTTTCCTAAACAGTTGAGATTTTACTCATATTTGGTCGGTGCCCAGGCTACAGATTTAGGGTCTTCCATTCTGAACTCTGAAGTAACCATAAGTAAATTTTCAAGAGCTGTGTATTTGTATTTGTATCCTGTGCTTTCAGCTTACTCCTATGTTTCTTTGTTGATCTGGTAGTTTTTCTTTTGGGTGATTGTTAAATGCTAATGCTGATGTGCAGTTTACTAGCTCTGTAAGGTATTAACTATCTGAAAATTCTGCAGGCTGAAGAAAGAAGTATGATACTCCCTCTGTTCGAAATTATAAGATATTTTGGCTTTTCTAGGTACATTGTTTTTGTTATGTATTTAGACATACACTATATCTAAGTGCATAGCAAGATCTATGAATCTAGAAAAGCCAAAATGTCTTATAATTTGGAATAGAGGGAGTACGTTTTTTAAGTAAATTGGATCACAGGTTTCTGAAATTGTTTCGGTACAACCTTGATTATATTCATGCTCTTCTAGGCTTCGAAATTTGAAACTATTTTGAACCCAAAACTGAATCTTTGGACATGTAGTTGACATGTTTTAAACAAAAAGAGAATTACTAAAACTGAGCAAGGACCAGGAACCTACTGTGCGATTTGCTCGTCTTTTGTACCTTGACTTGGGGCTGATATCCTAGAAGACCAGCTTTACTCATTGCTGTTATATTTCTGTAATTATATTCAATGAAGCACTGTCAAGTAGTCAAAATTTGTCTTCCTGATGTTCATATTAATGCCAACCCTCTTGCTGATTTTACTGGGTTTTGTCTGATTCTTTTATAGTTATGTTTTTCTGATACAGTGCTGGCATTATTATCGACTAAATGGTTTGTGTATCCCTTGAATGTGAAGATACTTTCATGTAATTTGATTTCTACTCATTGATCTGAGTTTTGTCATGACCTAGAGATTGCGGTTTTTTTTTTTGAGGGATAGAGATTGCGGTTTTAGATGAACACATGAGACCCAAGATACTATCTTGCAATCTTTATTAGTTATTACTAGTATGTTCTACTTGTTCGCATAGAAGATTGGTTTTATTTCATTTGAGTTCTGGTTTGCAGTCTATTACCAGTGATTGTCTTGGTAATCAAAGAAGTGGCTGCTATATGGAATGTGTTGGCACTCACTCCATTTCGCATCCTCAAATGACCAGTTATTCGGTAAGCATACGGAAGTAATGTTGGCCTTGGTGCAATGCTCTTGTTGGTACCAGAAGGCACTTAATCTGCATTTCTAATTTAGGCACCGGTCACACATAGAGGCAGCAGTACTGATGCAAGAATGATGCCATACATTATACTTAGACTAGCATATGCTCTTTTTTTTTTGCATATATATAAGTTTCTTATTTATCTAAAGGATAACTAGCTATGGCACTCCAGATACATATTATGAGATCAACTGACATTATGCTCATGTACAGAACTTAAAGTACCTATAATTCTCAATGCTATACAAGACAATCAGACCTGCTGACTCATGATAGGGTGCATATATAGAGTTTCTAAACAACCGACCAAAAATCCAAAACCCAGCAGATAGAAAGATTAATTATTTCCATCAAGTAGTGCCTGTACTGTGATATATTCTCATCTAACAATATTGACATATGTTACTGCTTTGTATCCACAACCCCTTCATTTCCTGCTAGAATCAGGTATTTGTCCTTGCGAGCTAGTTTAGTGGGTTCAAACCCAAGAGCCCTACCAATCTCGCCCTGCACCATGTTTGCCACCTCATAGCTCTCACATCTCCTGCCGTTGATCACCACATGGGTTGGCATCCTTTCCATGAACTGGACAACGTACGCTGGATGTGGGTTCATGAAGTAGTAGAAGTGGTCTAGGTACTTGGACCTGCCAGTAGACGTTCCGTAGAACATATTGGACCAGTTCATCAGTGCCACTGGGTATACCTCATCGACGAGCTCGACAAATAGCGGGCTGAACCGGAGCAGGTATGGCTCCCTGCACGTGGTACCCTCAGGGCAAATCACTAGGTCCCCCTTCTGCAGCGAGTGTTCCATTCTCCTGCGATCCTCATCGCGGTTTCGAGTCAGTCGGATGGTCCGGATGGGTGACAGGAGCTCAGTGATACGGCTGACACTGTATGTCATTGCTGACACCTTCTTGTTCAGCATCACTGAGATGTAAACTGGGTCGAGGAGTGTGCGATGGTTGCATACGTATAGGTGACCCTGCGGATTGGGCTGGGCAAGAGCTCCATGGTTTGTGTTGCCATTGCCAGAGATTGGGGAGTTGATGACCCGAGTTGTGACTCCGGTCGCACTCCCAATTGGGAGGGAAAGAGAGTATGGAAGGTTCACAAAGACAAGTGTTCGGAGCACGGTGAGGGGGACAGCAAGCGGGAGCCACATCAGCATGGCTAGGGTGGCTTGAGGGGTAGGCCTGAAAGCTAGCCTGCCATCATGGAAGATCAGGGGCCTTGGGTACTGGTCTCTTGGCAAGGTCGACCATTGTTTCTTTTGTTCTGGGGTCACCAAGTAAACCTCCTGCAAATGAGAATTAGCTCTAGATTAGCATTCATGATCCCCAAAAGCATATATCCTGACTTTTGGATGTCTGTAAATAGTTCGAGATTAAAGTCTAATGAAACTTGGCTTCAAAAAGCCAAAGAACTTCCTATTTGTAAAGTAAGTTCTGGAGATCAGACTTCTTACTACTACAAAGATTTGAACATAATCTGTAGACATTGGAGTCAGGTAAGATATCACGTAACTATAAGAGGGCATAGTTCTGTGCATTTATAGTGGGAAAACTATTTTGATTTTACAGCACCTTTGACCATGGTTAATATTGTTTCTGCAAAAAAAAAAAGATTCAGCCGTTAAACACTTCTACCATTTTATTTACTGTTAGTGATGCTGTTAGGCTTCCTCACAATTGAAAACATTTTACTGTGAATTTTCTCACTGGAGATCATATATTGATCAGTGACAGTGAGTCTTCAATGGCATGAAGCATATTGCTAATGAAAAAGGGCAACCCAAAGTTAATTGCACCTTGTATGTTTGGGTCTAATCAAGTAGTTTGGGTAAACTAATTAAGCAAACAAATCATTTGTGCCGTTTCCCTTTTCTTTTTAGTTTTTTTATGTCTTAGTAGTGACCTTGAGCTTGCAGGAGAAAGAACTGCTTATTATTATGCCATGACCTGTAGTGTCAACAGATGAATTGTCCTTCCCATGAAGGCCAACTAATTGCAAAACTAATGAACACACGAGTGCACCACAGTATTGTCTACTAGTCATTTAAGATCAGACACGGACATCTATGCATAGATGTCACCACTTTGCACTATCACAAGGTCTTGTATCTAATGATCAGATATAACATCATCCATGCATCTATACACTACTCCTAGTTAATAAGATTTTTGTATTTTTTGGAATTGATGATGTTTGCCTTCAACAACAACCAGTGGTTAAAAAAATGCATATCTAACTCGTGCAAGTAAGATGTCACGTAAATGGTGGGGGAAGTTTAACTGCACTGAATTAAGAAAGATAAGCACCACAATCCTGCATATGTCATGTGGTCCTTCTGCTTAACACCTGTTCACAGGTGATGCTTAAAATTGTTCTATAGTAACACTCAAGGAGCGTGGCTTTGAGCCCGTAGAATGTGAACTACATTTGGTTAAGTAATATTATTCTAGTGCATGGCATGACTGATTGTCAGTGTGGGCTTTTTTTATGTGATTGTCTTAGTTGTTAGGTTTCCAATTCCATCTATTTTGCAAATAATGTTATTATTTGATGATAGTTGTATAAATGTATCTCATGGATAATGTTTATGCTTACGATCATACATATTAATAAGAGTTAGCTAGATTATTATTAGCTATATGATGCTATGCTTGATGACATGATGATAAATCTACACAATTTATACTTTTTTCTTTTGTGGATCTTTGTCTTCGGCATCCCTTCTTCTTAGTTACTATGATTATTCATGACGGTATGGAATATTGCATAGTGCATATTGTACATGCAAGGGATTTTTTTTTGCGATTTTCATGCAAGGGAAATTAGTATCAAACAATTGAACACCTTATCAGATGGACAATAGTAACATAACTGTTAAACTGAATTTATCTGACTCAAAAATTGCAATAAAACCCATCACATGGAAGAATAAAAATGGAGGTAAAAGAGAGGAGAATGGCATGGATGCAGTATGTTTAATGGCCCATATATATATCAAAATCATTTCGTTGTATTGATGCAGTAAGCAAAACATAGCTGGAGAAACCATGTTGGTGCATCTAACCTTGCAACAATTGAAGAGCTGGTGATAATCATGGCTAAAATAGCCCGTGCAGCTTCCAAACCCTACCATCTCTGTCTCTTCAAGCTTCTCCAGCCCTAACTTTCTCTCACTCTCCATTTCCAACAAACCAACATAACGCCCTCTCAGCATCTTTACCTCCCTTCCCACCACCATCTCCAGCCCCATGTACACCTTGAGGAAATCCTCCACCATAACCCTAGGGATCATCCTACTCAATCCTACCACCCTCTTGAACCCTCCCACTATCTCAAGCCCTTCCCTCCCTATATCCTCTAGAAAATGCTTCGGCAACGTAGCCCTAGCCACTCTAGTCACCTTCTCCTCCCTTAACCCCAAGAAGCATACCATGACCATGACTCTTAATTGTACTTCTTGTGTAAAGAAACGCATAAAAGGGTAGAGGCATAACAGGATAAGACCTCTAAGGAAACTACCTGCCTCTATGGCAACAAGCATGAAGTACGGGAAAAGAGACGAAGACCTCAGTATACCTCCTTCTATATCTAGAACTAGAGCTTGGTTCTGATTATGAAGGTGATCATCAACTTGCAAGGCTAGTGGACACCCGTGGATGATTACAGGATAGGTAGGCACCCCGCTCGTGCTTTGCCGGTGATGGTGCTGACATGGTGGATTCCCTAGCCTTCGTCGAACAAATCGGTAGAAGGCGAAGAAGGATTTGGAGAAAGGTTTGGACGCCATATATGTTTGCACTTGGATGCTCAAGGAGTAGTAGCTCTTTGTGTTATGGCAATTCGATCTACTTCTTTACAAGCCTTAATTAGGTTGCAAGGGGCAATTGTAATAGACTCTCATGTATATATACACAGCTAAAGCTTAGCTTGGTGAAAAGGTCATATATAATTGTGACAAGAAAAGGCAATTGTGGTACCAAAGTAGATCACAAGTTTGACTTTGCCGACTAGTTTGACCTGCTACTCTTAGCTCTGTTTCTAGCATTCTAGAGAATAAAACAGGGTTACTTAAGCCTCTCTGAGCAGTTAAGGCGCTGATTTGTTAGGCGCATGGTAAACAAAACCATTATCGGAGTTCACCAAATACAACGGTGCCTAGGATAAGAGAAAGTGACAAGCATTTGACAATATTTTTTCACTAGCCACTAATTAACGGATTAATTGATCTATCGTGGTGAAAATAATTTATTTTGAGTTCATTCAATTATTCATAGTGTTCAAACCAGTATAGACCGTGCATGGATAGGACTATTTGTTAATCTTTGATTTTATTCCATGATCTGTATATAGTGTTCTAACTTTCTTTACTCGATCGGGAGCAGGAGAATGGTAGTCCAATGAGTATGGAACGCAACAGGCAATTTCCTACAGTGGTGAATTCATGTTTGCGTCCTGGTAAACTTTCAATTAGGAGAGGCCGTCAGAAATAAAACACCGTATTATTATATTTTGTGCAGGCTGATCTGTTCTTTGTTCAACCGTGGAAGAAACCTAGCTGAGGACGACCTCTCACCTAAAGGATTGAGCGCGCTGTGGACATGGTATTACCTTGCCATTTGCTTCTTTCTTATGTGTCCACAAAGTTAATTTGGTCTTTTACTCTGAGTTAAAAGCTACGTACACAACCAGAATTTTAGACTTTTCTTAGTGAGGTGGGCTTCTTCAGGTGTTTTAGCATTCAAAATTTAGTATAAATTTTTCCTACTAAATGCCTCCTAGTGAGATTCTCATATGTTATGACTAGTGGTAGTGGTAGTGTTTTACTATAAAACAAACACTATTTTGGTAGGACTTGATCGCCAATCACTGCAGAGATGTGCTGTTACTCTGTTAGGGACTTCAGGGATTCTTTATTTTTCTTTTGTTTGGGAGCGCACGAGGCTAGAGCACTGCTAATTTTTAATAAGAGATGAAAACTTCTACGAAAGTTTTTTTTAAAAAAAAGAGAAGACCGGGCCAGCAAGTAGCTGACAAGAACGATTATAAACTAAGGCCCCGTTCGTTTGGCTGAAAGTATTGTTTACTGATTTGTTGTGAGAAAAAACACTGTTTATTGGCTGAAAAAGTGCGGCTTATAAGCAAACAGCGCCTTAAGCATGCAACTTCAAATCTGGTATACACCAACAATGATAAATCTCTTTAACATTGAGCTGGCCGATTATTGGCCGTGAGAAAAGTGACATGCAAGCATCGTTGCTATTATTTTTAATTAGTGATAGACGACGCGTGTCCTGTTCCAAACGAGTGCCAAGCTTCCGGTCATCTGCGGATCGTCGCGCCCACACAAACTCAAACCAATTCTTATTATACACTTCTGGTCTCCGGCTATTTTATAAGTTCTCCAAAAATGAAACCGAGCGAAAGAACGACTACTTAAGCGCTAATTAATTCTCTTTGGATCAATGTTATTTTAAAAAGTAAATTGCATCTAGAGTACAGGAACTATACGCGTGGGTGCAAATTACCCCCAACAACTTCTAATCTGCTCTATCGGAACAAGAACTTGACATCTTGGTGCATAGACGGTCCAAAAACGAATCTCGTGTGCTTGCCAGTTTACGCTAGGATTGTTCTCGTATTGTCACGTATATGGCTCGTGTAGCTCGCAGGTACACGGCTCGTGCATATAGCAGCCCGCAGCTCTTGTAGGTTGAATGTACACGGCTTGTGCATATAGCAGCTTGCAGCTCGGACGTACATGGCTCGTGCGATGGGGACGAGTTAGTCGGCATCGTAATCGGTGATCCGCATGAGGCATGGAGATCCCTCTGCAGCTTTCTTCCCCAAGGTCTCAGCCACGCAAGCAGTTGCAGGTCTGCTTTCTTCCCTACGTGTCTAGTAAAGCAAGTTGTAGCAAAGATTTCCATGATTCTTTGCAACCTTGAGAGAGAGAAGCAAGTCAAAGAAGATGCAGCATAGCTTTTGTCTATTAAGTGGTTCAATACAAGAATATTTCAGACTACTTCATTAGTTTCAACAAGTTCTGCAAAACTTAACTATACTGAAAGTTTGAAATGCACTATTTTGTTTTACGGTTGCAGGGAATTTTTGACTCAAATCTGAAATGTGCATTACAGTGTTCAAATGTAATATAATTTTTAACTAAAATTAACAATTAAGGATAAACATGTGATTACTCAAGTAGCTATCACAGGTGAAGATTTAAGTCTCCTAGAAGTGGCTCATCTTGAGCCATGTTCTCTTCTGGAGCAGATTGAGTAGTGTTCAGTTCTTCAGGTGCAACATGTGACTGCTCTCCGTTTCCACGGAACAAAAAATCGAAACCTCTTGCATCCTCGTTATTGCGACACACCCCTCTTCCTCCCCTTGTTCCTCCCCTGCCTCTTGTTCTACAAGCACGCTCTCCCCTTCCTCCTCCCCTTGTTGTTCCACTATATTTTGCAACATGTGCTCCATCTGTTATAGTCTTTGCCTTTTTTCTTGATATTGTACCTGTAGCTTGACCTCTACCTATGTTCATTGCTGTAGTAACCCTTGGTGGAGGTAAGTTATCCTTTTGTACAGCTACAAACATATTTTCTTCTAGTAATAGACCCTGTGGCTGCATTGTTGATTGTACTAGGTTGTCCTAAACATTAAAGAAAAAACTGAGTATACCTTTCAATTAATCTGATATGTAATGTCATAAAAAAGAAGATTAGTATACCTTATGTAATAGATTAAACACCATAGTATTAGCGGTCTCACTTGGATCCACTACTTGATTTAGTCTAGGTGGCATAATGTCCTAAAAAATAAAGGCATCAACATTCTAATTACCGTACAAAAAAAATCTTGTTCGAAAGAAAGATTAAACCTCATGTACCTCTAGTATGCTTGGGTCGTCATGCTCTACCGTACAAAAAAAATCTTGTTCGAAAGAAAGATTAAACCTCATGTACCTCTAGTATGCTTGGGTCGTCATGCTCTACCGTACAAAAAAATCTTGTTCGAAAGAAAGATTAAACCTCATGTACCTCTAGTATGCTTGGGTCGTCATGCTCTTCCAATTCTTCTTTTGGATTAAGCTTGTTTCTCTGATCTGCATATTTTTGGCAAGTTCTCTTGTTGTGTGTAGCTGACCCACAAGCACTGCAATGCATTGTCACTCCATGTTTGCTAAGTTTGGTGCCACCTTCTAATTCTATTGGATTTTTCTTTCTATTCATGCAGGTCTCCCTACCTTCTTGTCATATATAGGTGGATTTTTCTGGCTCACACCAATAAACTCTTGCAAATGCAGCATTCCTGCATTTCAGAATCTCCAAAAATTCCTGGACATACAAGAGGGACTATGTATCACTGTTGCAAAAATCAAACCAATCTATCTTGTTGTCCATATATGTCATTTTGTTGCCAAGTCCACAAAAAAATCCTGCATGATGTATCTCAACACTAAAGTGATCATTATGATCACCTGCAATTAATAATATACTTTGCATCAGTCCACAAATACTACAGTGCACATGAATGAAAAATCAAAATTAGCACCTAGTATAGATGTGTTCCATGGTAAATTCGTATGGATCTATAAGCCGTGAGTATACTGTCAAAGCAAGTTCATCATGAGTCTGCTACTTGTACTCCAAATAAACAAAGTTCATACGAACTGTGTGGAAGGCAAACAACAATGATTCTTCTTTTTTGTATTTCTTTTTTGCAGAGTGTGCTAAGAGTGGGCTCATAGCCGCATGGACTAATAGGCAACAAGCTAAGAGTGTATCTAGATTCAGAGGCTCACGGCCACAGTTAGGAAATACAGAAGAAAGTCAGGGACGGACAGTCGATAGTACGTAGTTCCTTGCCTATGCAGAATGGATCGAAGCACCCGCGTGGACATACTCACAGAGTCAGACCGATGGAGGCGACGGGATTGAAAGACGACGCCTACGGGAAATCACCCATGGGCACGGCCCCCACAAGGCGACAACACTTTGATTGAATTGTATCAAATGACGTGGTTTAGATGCAAATAACAGATAAGAACTGACCGTATTGCGGTGGAGCAGCGCCGGGTTCTCGGCGACAAGGCTCCATTGCTTGCCACCGCCAGCGTTGAATCGCCGCAGCGCTGCCTCGTTTTGGCGACAACGTGCTCTACTTCGTGATCTTGATGTCGTCGGTTCCGTTGTGCCGTCGAGCGAGCTGTGTATAGGGTCGTGCTCCTCGTTTTGAGGAGATCATGGGCTTCTCTGTTACATCGTGCTATGTAAAGTCGGGCTTTGAGTCCAAGCGAGCCAACCACAAGTCATGATGCCGAGCTAGCCGACTCGAGCTGACGTTTAACTATTGAGCCGGGCTGACCTGAAGGCAATTTGACGGTACAATGCATGCACCAAAGATACAAGCTGATCAGCGTCCACCGATGATACGTACGTACAGGTTGTGGTTTTTGGTTCGTACATGCACCTAAACTAAAGTTTCTGTGCTAGATTAAGCAAATTCAAAGATGTTGGGGCAATTTGCATCCACCTATATAGTTATTGTATTCCTCGTGTAATTTACTCAATTAAATATCAGTCCTTCGGTGTGCCCATAGTTATCCCCATCAAACCTGCACATTCCTTGATTAAGCTATCCAGCACAAAGCCGCAGGCCACGTGTTTATGTATTCCCATTGGTACGATTTTCCCTTTTTTTTTTTTGGAAAAATTATGTTCCCATGTTTTTCCATCCTGCAAGCATGAGACGACATGTGACCGATCACACAAATATGCAAGTGTGGCGATTCTTTAACGAACTCACGTGACACTCATGGCTATTCATTCCACTGAAAACTCAATTTTACCATCAAGCGTTGAAGCATATACTGGCTTTCAATTTGTGAAGTGCAAATCGGATTACTGACATCTAGAAGTGGAAGGATTCAGTGATTTGGTAGAAAACAGAATAATTAGGTTTCAGTGTGTTTTAATTGTACCACATGGGTCCGAATCACTAGGACTTGCATTAAAACACACCGATCACTACCAGACGGGAGGTTTTTCCTGACGGCGAGAAACCATCAGGAAATCCTAGAAAATCGTCAAGAATTATGTTCCTGTCGGGTAGGGATGAAAATGGATCGGATACGGACGGATATCACTGATATCGTATTTGTTTTCATATTTATGTCCGGATTCGGATTCGAATACGGATAGTATAAAAAATATCGGATAGGATATGATTGGATATCGACATCATAAATATGTGATTTAAATATTCGGATATGAATACGGTATCGGATGTTAAATATCCGGACTCGGATACGGATGGATTAAAATCCCTCTAAACGGATTCGGTTTCGAATACGGTCGAAAAATATCCGTACCGTTTTCATCCCTACTATCGGGCAGCAGTTAGGAAACAGCCGACAGGAACAAGTCGACAGGAAAAATGGGTTATTCCTAACAGTCAGCTGACAGGAATGTTTTCCTGACGGCTGACGTGTGCCTGCGTGCAGGCTCATTCCTGTTGGTTGGCCGTCAGGAATAACCATCAGGAAAGAAATTCCTGAACCGACTCTTACCAATAAAAAAATAATCTTATACATGTAGGCTTGTATGCATTAGACTCAGTCCATATGATAGTTCACGTACATCATATTCAGTCCATATAACAGCTCACGTACATCATATACATACATATTGGGCTGTTGCACTGAATAATTAAATGGATGGCTACTTGATATACATCTTTTCAATGTAAATGCAAATGACTCAGCAAAATAATTGGAGTATGTTTGGTACCTGCAACATGAGTAGATGACAAGGTTTATTGGATCATATGGTAGCCATTACTACTAGAAACCTAGAAGCCAAAGTTGTAATATATATATATATATATATATATATATATATATATATATATATATATATATATATATATATATATATATATATATAGGGAGAGTATACTCTATGGCTAGCTACAAAATAAGTTATTCTGTAGCCACCTCCATTTACGATAATTTTATATTTTAATTTACGACAATATCAATATATATTTATGATAGTTGAATTACTATAACAAATGGGGATATTTACCATAATGTTATAATAAATCACATAGTAAGGAGTTACTATAATACTGTAAATTAACATAGCAATTATCGTAACTCAAAGTGGCTACAGAATAAGTTATTTTGTAGCCAGTTGTAGGCTAATAGTTCTATATATATATATATATATATATATATATATATATATATATATATATATATATACACTATAGCTAGCTACAGAATAAGTTATTCTGTAGCCACCTCTATTTACGATAATTTTATATACTAATTTACGACAATGTCAGTATATATTTATGATAGTTGAATTACTATAACACATGGGGATATTTACCATAATGTTATAGTAAATCACATAATAAGGAGTAACTATAATCCCGTAAATTAGCATAACAATTATCGTAACTCAAAGTGGCTGCAGAATAAGTTATTTTGTAGCCAGCTGTAGAGTAATATATATATATATATATATATATATATATATATATATATATATATATATATATATATATATATATATATATATATATATATATATATATATATATATATATATATATATATATATATAGAACTATTACTTTACAGCTGGCTATAAAATAACTTATTCTGTAGCCACTTTGATTTACGATAATTACTATACTAATTTACGAGATTATAGTAACTCCTTACTATGTGATTTACTATAACATTATGGTAAATACCCCCATGTGTTATAGTAATTCAACTATCGTAAATATATGCTGACATTGTCGTAAATTAGTATATAAAATTATCGTAAATGGAGGTGGCTACAGAATAACTTATTCTGTAGCTAGCTATAAAGTATACTCTCCCTATATATATATATATATATATATATATATATATATATATATATATATATATATATATAGGGAGAGTATATATATATACCCAGCGTACAATTAGCCAGGCAAACAGGGACAGCCCCCACCCCCGCCGTTCTCGCCTGACCCAGCACCCACGCACGAGCTCGATTTGGATAGCTCCGAAGCTTCCCCCACAGACCCACGATTTTGTCGCGGTTTCAGTTTCATCGCCCCGTGCTGCTCGGTCTCCTCCGCCGGCGCCGCCCGTCCGCCCTGTCTCCCTACCACAGCTGCTACGCCGCTGTCTACCTCTACGACGCTCGTCCCGCCGTTTCGCCCCCCAGCGCCGTGCGCCCGGAGACGCAGCGCGCCGCCCGGCAGGCTGCTCTCGTCCGTCGTTCCCCAGCGCCCCGCACTGCCGCTGTTCCGCCCTCCATCGCCGTGCGCCCGGAGACGCAGCGCGCCGCCCGACCAGGCATTCTCGGCAAGATGCATACAAAATGTTTGAAAAAATATTGCATAGTCACTAGTCAAGATGCATATAAAGGTTTAAAATTCATAAATTTAAAATTTAAACGTGTCACGTGATGGCAGATTGGATGCATATACATGATGGCCAATTTGAAATTTGAAAAATATCATGTGATGATGATCCGATTCGTAGAGTCAATGGTTAAGATGCACAGAAACGATATGGACGCTAACATTGCATAGAAATTAGTAGTTCGATGAAAGATGCACAGAAACAATCTTGGCGCTAACATTGCATAGAAATTAATAGTTCGATGAAATAGAAACGTAGTCAACAATGCATATAACCCTTACAACACACAAGGTGTGCACTATCTATAATGGTACCAACCCATAACACGCATATAACTCATCTTATTCAAGCGTATAAACATAACATACATCAAACTAACTATTTACATTGACCCATCAGCTACATCAAAGATCACATTACGCTGTCATGCCCTTGTCTCGGGCCACGTAGCCGCCGTGCCCGGGGTCAGACCGCTGCCGGCTACATCTCCCTGATCACATAGACTTCAATTTCCAGTGTGTTCCTCTTTTTCCTCTCATTCTTGTTGCTCCAGTTCCTGTAAGATCAAAACAATGATAATTAATCCAGAGCCATGTATAGAAGTGCGAGTATGTAGCTTATGCATTCAAGTGCAAAAAAGTAAAATTGTCTCTCACTGAATACATTAATATCGATGACTTATTCTTGGAAATTTGAATTCAACTGGTGTTGAAGCCTATGCAAAGTAAGCATAAAATCCTATGCAAACTAAGCTTGAATAAAACGTATGCAAACTAAGCATAGAATCCAATACAATCTAAGCATGAATAAAACCTATGTAAACTAAGCATAGAATCCTATGCAAACTATCATGAATAATTTGAACAATCAAAGAGCTGCAAGCACACAAACTGAAAGCCCCAAGCCCAAACAAAGGCGGTCAATGGAGCAGGGGTCCGATGCCAGGGGGTATTGGGGCCGACGAGGGCGCAGAAACCTTACAGCAGGAAAGAACGGCATAGAAACATGTTTTAGTACGCGCAAAAGCCCTAGATGCATTGCGGGTAGTTAAACATGACATATAATACAATGCAATGCAAGGGACAACACAAGCTCATCTTTTAAAGTTACTAGAATCAAGCACATTTAGTTCACTTCTCAACCTACAAAAGGTAGCTTCATCCAAAGGTTTAGTGAAGATATCCGCTAATTGATCTTCACTTCTTACACCTTCTAGTGATATGTCATTTTTAGCAACGTGATCTCTTAGAAAGTGGTGGCGGATATCAATGTGCTTGATGCGAGAGTGTTGTACCGGATTATTAGCAATTTTAACCACACTTTCATTGTCGCATAAAAGCGGCACCTTTTTAAGAACAACTCCATAGTCTAGGAGGGTTTGTTTCATGTATAGGATTTGTGCACAACAAGCCCCCGCGGCAATATATTCTGCCTCGGCGGTGGACAACGCCACACTATTTTGCTTTTTAGATGACCATGATACTAAGGATCTCCCAAGCAAATGGCACCCTCCGGATGTGCTTTTTCTATCAATTTTGTAACTGGCATAATCCGAATCGGAGTAGCCAACTAGTTGGAATCTATCTCCTTTGGGGTACCATAGACCGATGCTTGGAGTATACTTAAGATATCTTAGGATTCTTTTTACGGCACTTAAGTGAGGTTCTTTAGGGCACGCTTGAAAGCGGGCACACATGCACACACTAAACATGATGTCGGGCCTAGATGTGGTAAGGTATAATAAGCTACCAATCATAGAACGGTAAAGAGTTTGATCGATTGGTTTACCTCCCTCATCTAGGTCGAGATGTCCATTAGTTGGCATTGGGGTCTTGATTGGCTTGCATTCTTCCATCTTGAATCTTTTGAGAAGATCCTTGGTATACTTCTCTTGAGAGATAAAGATCCCTTCTCTCATTTGCTTGACTTGAAACCCAAGGAAGAATGTTAGCTCACCAATCATTGACATCTCGAACTCTTTTGACATCAATTCACTAAATTCTTTGCAATAGTCTTCATTTGTTGACCCGAAGATGATATCATCAACATATACTTAACAAATGAAGATCTCTTCTTTGAATTTCTTGGTGAATAGTGTGGTGTCAACCTTCCCAATGGTGAATCCCTTCTCAATGAGGAAGTCCCGAAGGCGCTCGTACCACGCTCTAGGGGCTTGCTTGAGTCCATATAGCGCCTTGGACAACCTATAAACATGATTAGGATATCTAGGGTCTTCAAACCCGGGAGGTTGTTCAACAAAGACTAGTTCATTTATAAAGCCATTTAAGAATGCACTTTTCACATCCATTTGATATAGTTTCATATCATGATGTGATGCATATGTAAGTAGGATACGGATGGCTTTAAGTCTTGCAACGGGTGCAAAAGTCTCTCCAAAATCAAGACCTTCAACTTGAGAGAACCCTTTTGTCACTAGTCTTGCCTTGTTTCTTACCACTATCCCTTGATCATCTTGCTTATTGCGGAACACCCACTTGGTTCTAATGACTCTTGCACCTTTTGGATGCTCTTCAAGTGTCCATACTTGATTTTGGGCGAAGTTGTTCAATTCTTCATGTATGGCATTCACCCAATCCGGATCTTGAAGAGCTTCTTCTACATTCTTATGTTCAAGACAAGAGACAAAAGAGTGATGTTCAACAAAAGAATTAAATTTTTGAGATCGAGTCATTACACCCTTTGTAGGACTCCCTATGATGAGATCTTGTGGATGTGCTTGAAGTAGAGGTGAGTTTCTTCGATCAACCGTTTGAGGGGTAGGATGAGGAGCATCAACGTCTTGTGCTTGTGCCTTGGCTTGATGATGAGAGACATGAGTGTCTTCATTTTCAACTCTCTCATTCTTGTCATCATCTTGAGGCACATATGATGATGATGGTGGATTGACAATTTGTACATCGTCTTCATCATCTTTAGGCTTGATGTCACCTACCGGCATATTCTTCATGGCCTCCCTCAATGGTTCATCACCTACATCATCACAATTCTCAATTGCTCCTTGGGAGCCGTTAGATTCGTCAAATTCCACATCATATGTTTCTTCAACCAAACCGGTGGAGTGGTTAAATACTCTATATGCTTTGGACTTTGATGAGTAGCCAACAAAAAAACCAATATCACAACGTCTTTGGAACTTCCCTAGGTGTTGACGCTTCTTGTAGATGTAGCATTTGCAACCAAACACCCGGAAGAATGAGACGTCCGGCTTCTTCCCATTTAGCAACTCATAAGGGGTCTTGCAAAGGAACTTTTGTAGGAAGAGGCGATTTGAAGCATAGCATGCGGTGTTGATTGCCTCGGCCCACAATTTCTCCGGTGTATTGTACTCATCTAGCATTGTTCTTGCAAGAGTGATCAAGGTCCAGTTCTTTCTCTCAACTACACCATTTTGTTGAGGAGTGTAGGTTGATGACACTTCATGCTTGATTCCAATTTCACCACAATAGGCTTCAATATTGGTGTTGTCAAACTATTTTCCATTGTCACTTCTAATCTTCTTTATCTTGACTTCAAATTCATTTTGAGCTCTCTTTGCAAACTTCTTGAAGCAACTTGCCACTTCGGATTTGTCATAAAGAAAGAAAGTCCAAGTGTATCTTGAGAAGTCATCCACAATCACAAGGCAATAAAGATTTCCACCCAAACTCTTGTAAGTTGTAGGACCAAACAAATCCATGTGAAGGAGTTCTAGCACTCTTGATGTTGACATGTAGGCTTTGGTTGGATGAGTGTTTGCAACTTGTTTGCTGGCTTGACATGCACTACAAGGTTTGTCCTTTTCAAACTTTACATCCTTTAAGCCTCTTACTAGTTCTTTCTTCAATAGTTTGTTGAGAGTGTTCATTCCAACATGAGCAAGCCTCCTATGCCAAAGCCATCCAAGTGTGGTCTTGGTGAACAAACATGTCATCAAGTTTGCATCTTCGGAGGTGAAGTCAACAAGATAAAGATTGTTGTATCTAAAACCCTTGAAAATCACTTGCTTGTCATCTATCTTGGTAACAACCACTTCATTTGGACCAAACAAGCATTGATAGCCAAGATCACAAAGTTGCCCAACGGATAGTAAATTGAAACTCAATGAAGCAACATAGAGCACATTGGAGAGAGAATGATCATTTGATATTGCAACCTTGCCTATACCCTTGACTTTGCTCTTTGAATTATCCCCAAATGTGATCTTGTCTTGGCATACCCTATCCTCTTCAAGTGAGGTGAACATACGAGGATCACCGGTCATGTGTTGTGTGCAACCACTATCAATCACCCAATGAGATCCACCGGTCTTGTAGTTCACCTACACACAAGAAATCAAGCCTTTTGTTTAGGGACCCAAACTTGAGAGGGACCCTTAACTTTTTCAACTAGTGACTTGGCAACCCAAATTTTCTTTGGTCTATTCTTGTTAGGAGGACCCAAGAACATAACTTTCATCTTTCCACTAGAGTCCATTCTAAGCATGTAGTGAGCATTGAAAGCAAAGGGTCTAGCATGCTTGGGCAAGGGTTGTGGTGGTGGGGTTTTGCACTCATGAGCAAAACGACCTTCTTGTACACACTCAACACATCTCTTTGGCTTGGGCTTTGACTTTCTTTGTTGTTGTTGAGTTTTGACCTTCTTCTCTTGATTTACCAAATAGCCAATGCCACTCCTATCCAACTTCATGACGGTGTTCATGAGTAGCTCACTTTGCAAGTGTTGGCCTCTTGTAAACTTGCTTAGGCCGGTCTTGAGATGCTCTTTCTCTTGCTTGAGCTTCTTGTTTTCTTCAATAAGTGACTCATTTGAAGCTTGCTTTTCAAGAGCCAACAACTTCTTGTTCTCAACTTTAAGCATCTCATTTTCATTCTTGAGCTTGACATACTCATCATAGTCATTGGCCTCAACCACACTCTTGCCTTTGCCGCTAGAGCCTTGCTCAAGGTTCTCAATAATCAAATCATCACATGATGTGGCTATATCAATCTTAACAATTTGGTTAGTAGCATCATGTGTCTCAAGAGCTAGCTCATTAGCAACAATAAGAGTATCATAGTTGATTTTCAATGTAGTATATTCTTCTTTTAGAGAGTTGAGTCTAGTCATAAGTTCACCATGCTTCTTCTCAATTTTATCATGTTTATCTCTAAGCTCCTTGTTAGAGGTTTTGAGCTCTTTGAGAGAAGAAGACATAGTTTTATTTTGATCTATGAGCTCATCCCTAGTCTCATGTGCACTTTCAAGCTTAGATGAGAGTGTTTCATTTTCATGTTGAAGCTCTTCATTTTCATTTCTAGTCCTCCTTATGATTTTAGAATATTTGTTTAACAATTTTACTAATTCATCATAAGAAGGTGCATCATATTCATCATGACTATCACTATCATCACTATCACTATTTTGTACCTTTCGATCACCTTTAGCCATGAGGCATAGGTGGGAAGTGGATGATGACGGTGAGGATGGCGGTGAAGATGGTGATGAAGACGTTGTTGATGATGATGATGGCCCAACCACAAGTGCGGCGATCTTCTCTTTTTCATCATCACTTTCATCGCCGGAGGACTCACATGATGATTCAATGTCGGTGAGCCAATCACCAACAATATAAGCCTTGCCTCCCTTCTTCTTCTTGTAGAACTCTCTTTTCTTGCCATCTTTCTTCTTGTATGGTTTGTTCTTTCTTTTATCATCTTCTTCTTCACTTGAATCATCTTTCTTGCCCTTGTACTTATTCTTGTTCTTGTCTTTTGGAGGCTTTAGGCATTGATGAGCTAGATGGCCAAGTTCTCCACAATTGAAGCAATCCATTTCGGAGATTGGCTTCCTTTTGGTACTAGTGAAGAATTTCTTCTTCTTGCCATCGAACTTGATGCCACTCTTGTTGAGCTTCTTTAGCATCTTGGTGGTTCTTCTCACCATGAGTGCAAGTGATTCATCATCAATATCACTCTCACTTGTGCTCTCTTGCACTATCATGGCTTGGCCCTTTTTCTTTTTCTTTTCATAGCTAGCTTTGAAGGCCAAGTCCTTTTTCTTGGAAGATGATGAACCATCTTCCGGAGTGATGTGCATGTACATCTCATGTGCATTGATCTTTCTCAATACTTGAGTCGGTGTTGCGGCGGAGAGATCACTTTGGTGAAGTACGGTGACAATATGTCCATACTTCTCAACGGGGAGAACACTCAAGATCCTCCTTGCAACATCCGATTGACTCATTTTAGTGAGTCCAAGAGCATTGAGATCTTCTACAAGAACATTCAAGCGAGTGTACATTTCATTAGCACTTTCTTTAGGAAGCATCTCAAAAGAATTAATTTTCTTTAAAGCAATATGATAGCGTTCCTCACGTTCACTCTTAGTTCCCTCATGGAGAGCACAAAGATTCTCCCACAATTCATGAGCGTTTTTGGCATTACGCACACGATTGAAGATATCTTTGCCTAGAGCCCTGTAGATTGCATTTTTTGCTTTTGCATTCCACCGGTCGTATTTCTCCTCGTCACCACTTAGGTTAGCGGGATCTCTTATGGGGGGAAGCCCTTCGGTTGCGGCTCTAAGGCACCCAACATCTATGGCTTCGAGATACGCCTCCATACGAATTTTCCAATATGGAAAATCGTCTCCCTCAAAGGTGGGAGGTGGTCCTTCCCCATTAGACATCTTGCTCTAGGCGGTATGGCCTAAATTTAGAACAATACTGCTCCGATACCAATTGAAAGGATCAAGATGCCCAAGAGGGGGGTGAATTGGGCTTCTCTAAAAATTAATTGCAAGAATTAAATCCTACAAGCCAAACTTCACCCCTAGTGCCTACTTGTATTCCTTGTGTTTCTACCGATAAAAGTTAAGCACCCTAAGTTCCAATCCTCGACTAGCAAGACAATTCTAGGAAAGTAATCAAGCAATGAAAGTAATGCAAGAAAGTAAATGCTTGAAAGTAAGGGATAGGAACACGGCGATGTTTTGCCGAGGTATCGAAGAGTCGCCACTCCCCACTAGTCCTCGTTGGAGCACTCGCGCAAGGGTGTAGCTCCCCCTTGATCCGCGCAAGGATCAAGTGCTCTCTACGGGTTGATTCTTCGACACTCCGTCGCGGCGAATCACCCCAAACCGCTCACAACTTGAGTTGGGTCACCCACAATCTCGTCGGATGATCACCGAACTCCCAATCACCACCAAACCGTCTAGGTGATGGCGATCACCAAGAGTAACAAGCTAGAACTCTCACTTGACCACAACAAGTCTAATGAGAAGATGGATGCACACTTGCTAGACTCTTGTCACTAGAGAGGATTCTCAAACTTTGATTCGCAAATCTCAATCCTCACTATGGCTCTTGCACTCCCTTGCACTTCAAAGATGTTTCTCAGCTAAACAAATGAGCAAGAGACATCTAAAAGAGGTGGAGGGGTTGTATTTATAGACCCCTCAGACAAATCCAACCGTTACCTTTCGAAACAGCCAGACGCGCACTGACCGGACGTGCCTATCGATATGACCGGACGCGCTGGTCAGTTGTAACGGTCGAAAACGGAAACCTGTACTGAGAGACCGGACGCGCCGATCTGTGCTGACCGGACGCGCCGGTCTGAGATGACCGGACGCGCCGATCTGGGATGATCGGACGCGTCCGATCATACAAGAGCTCTCTGGAAATTTGACCTGACGCAACACCGCGTCCGATCATAGGTGACCGGACGCGTCAGGTCTCCGCTGGACCTTACTGGAACATGACCGGACGCGCCAGTCTTTTTCACAGTTGCGTCCGATCATTGTTGTTTACCCTCTGGAACACGTGTCAGCCTGACCACCGCGTCCGGTCCTCTCAAGGACCGCGTCCGGTCAGTCAGCCGAAAACGCAGTTAAGACTTTGTACTGACCGGACGCGTCCGGTCATGACCAGGACCGCGTCCGGTCATAGGTAAACGGCTCAAACGTCTTCTAAACGCAATGCAACTTGAACCAAGTTGCTTCTAACTGTACTTTGAGCTTTTCTCGAGCTATCTAGTGCTAAGTTTGACAAGTGTGCACCACACCTAAACATAAGACTCACCTAGGTCAAGCTACTCGCTCATGCCCCTCTTCATAGTACGGTCAAAGGAAGAAACAAAGATCCTAACGACTATTCCAGATGTATCTCAACACCTTGACATCCAGAACTAACCGTCCTTAATCTTATCGTTGATCCTTTGAAAACCGAAACGATTTCCATCAAGGGACATGACTGCCATATTGCTCAAAGCAGTTATCATCTCCATGACCTAACTTACCGATGTTTCTGCAAAACACACGTTAGTCATGGTAATTATGTGTTGTCATTAATTGCCGAAACCAACACGGGGGCCTAGATGCTTTCAATCTCCCCCTTTTTGGTGATTGATGACAACACTTAGATTCAGAAGATATGAGTTGAGGTTTTCGATCATGCTTGGTTCACATAAGCATACAGCTGTAAGCACAAGGGGTTAGACAATGCTTATGTGTTCCAAGCCAACTGAGTGTACTTATAAGATAAGACATGAAAGGTTAGTGCACATAGGAAATAGCTCATATGAAATCGGAGAAAGGCACGGAAGCACAACCTTATGAGCTATAAACAAACAAGTGACATGATTTAAAGTTGTGATTAGTTAAACCATATAGACTTAAGATATCTCATAAGATCACATGTCACACGAATGCAATTACTGTAAAGGAAACATGATGCATGAGAGTAGCACACAAGAAAAGAACGAAAACCTTAACAGAAGCTCCCCCTAAGCTCCCCCTGAATCTGCTCTCTCCCCCTTTGGCATCAACCGCCAAAAACTAATCTAAGGATCTGACGGAGGAACAGACGGAGTCGAGTCGGGTGTCGAGGAGCGCGGAGTGATCACAAACTGTGAGATGTCTCCTTCGGACTCGGAGCTATCTGGCTGACCCTCTGAAGAAGCATGTGGCTGTGAAGCGGTCTGGGTCTGATCAGCAGGAACAGGTGCTGCCGAAGAAGCGACAAGTGGAGCAGTCTCTGTGACCTGAGCCTGAAGTGAGCCAAAAGCTGGGGGATCTGTAGAGGCAACTAACAACGGAACAGTCTCTGTAGTGCTTGTCCCTGTCACTGGAAGGAGAACTGCCTCTGAAACTGACAACCCTGATGAAGTAGCAACTGTGGTGTGCGAGGGCGTCGGCTGACCAGTCAACTCGCTATATGTGGCACTCAGATCAAAGAACGGTGTGCCGGTCAACATGTGAGGGCGAGGCTGGTCTGAAGGAGTAAACCCTGTCTGAATGGGCGTGTAGCTCGGGGACTCGAATGACTGAGGAACCTGCAGCTGTGGAGATGTGAACTGAAAGCTCGGCTGATCATGACTTGAAGGTCCACTGAATGGTAAAGCTAAAGTCAGGATAGATGCAGGTGGAGGAGCCCCAACTGTGACAAGGTGACGCAGAAGCTCCAAGTACTGCTGCTGGCTGGCTACACTCTGTCGCTGCATCTCATACTGCTGACGCTGCATCTTGACCTGTTGGCGCTGTATCTCAAGCTGTTGTCTTTGGAACTCATCCTGTCGAGCTTGTATCTGTGCAAACATAGCAGCTGTGTCCTGAGCCTATCTTTGTAGCTGAAGCTCCTATCACTCATGTGCCTAGGTCAGCCTCTCAAGTATAGCCACCATGGCTGGGTCTGAGCGGGAGGCTGAACCAGAACCACCGGCCTCGTGGTCGTGAGGCCAAGGAGACCGATACCTGGGGATGGGCTGATAGTCCTCATTAGTGCTGTCAGAGACCTCATCCTCAGCTATATTAGCGGGCTGAGCATCTAGATCTGCAAATTCTGCCTCAGCAAGACCCTGTATGGTCGCATCCTGCTCAGCCGCTGTCTCAGGCACCTCAGGTCTCTCTCTCTGTCCTGGTGCAGGGGTCTGCTCTCCAGTAACTGAAGCCCACAGCTGACGAATATCATACTCAGGAAAAGCAGTAGTGGTTTTAGTTAACTCAACACTTATTTCTGAAGGCAGCTCCAGTGCAGATCTGATGATGAAACAGATCCAATGAGCATAGGGCAGCTGACGGTGTCCCTTGAAGCCTTCTGCCAGGGTGTCCTCTATCTCACTGACCATAAGATCCCAAATGTCAAAAGGTGTCTGTGAAAGAAGGTGGTGAACAACCCAAAGCTGCATCCTGGTCAGTCCCTCTCTGTAACCAAATCTGGGAAGAAGAGTGCGTCTGACAATAGCATCCAAGACTCGGGCAAGCGGTGTCAGACTGGCAGGTGATGACGAGACCCTTCGCCAAAAGGCTCACGAAAGCAAGGTCGGATCAGGTCTGTAGGTGGCACAGAACCGCCATGAGGGCATCTAGGTGGAGCTGTCTGACCGAAGCAGAGCTGGTGGATCTTCGTGTCTGAAGCTAGGAGTCTGAGAATCTCCCGTACTCTAGAGCTGTACAGTCTGCGGTCGCGGCCTCTGAATGCAAAGTGTATGAACTCATGGGCTGGATCAATCTATAATGAAGCATAGAACTCCCTAACCCAAGTGCCGCAGTATGCACCTGTCCGTCCAAGAAAATCTGACAGGCCTGGTAGATAGGACAGGTGCGAACGTAGCTGCTCACCCACTACCTCAACAAGTGACTCAATGCGACAGACCCTCTGTGGTCGGAAAGCAATGCCACTGTCAACAAGAGCTCTGTAAAAGTCCTCCTGGAGAGGAGTATAGAATCCCTCTGAAGCTCTGGAGTCCCTCTGAGGTGGGAACCACCGACTGACCTCAACGAATCGCAAACTTTGCACCTGTCGTGCAGTAGCACCTCTCAAGTCAAAGTGCTCAACTGGGGGTGTACCTCTAGCTCTCGGAGGTGGACGTCCTCCACGACGCTGGCCCTCTGGCCTGGGAGTCACCGGAGTCCGTGTGTGTGTGGAGCGGCGATGTGATGGAGTATGAGCTGGCTGTTCCGTTGTCCCCTCTGAAGGTGCTATAGGTGGATCAACTGACATAGTGTCTTCATTCATTGGCACTTCTGTGCCCTTAGTGGTCTCAGTGGTCTCTGTACCAAGCTATCGTCCTTCAAGATGAAAACAATTGTCTCCAATGCGTATATCACTACTCCTGCCACCCCTCTCTACTGCATCTGCTGCATCTGCCACTGCCTGAGCTATCTCTGCATCAGTGAGAGTCTTTTTCTTCTTTCTAGCCATGATCTTTATGCGCTTACCACGCGCAACCTCAGACAGACGAGGAGGACTGTTGTCCCCGTCACTAGGAGCACCACTGGCATTCTTGCAACGAACCATGCTGTCACCCTATCGGAAAACCTCTGAAAGATGATGTACTGACACTCGAGAGGCTTGGCCTCAGTCCGTATCCGCAGGCTTGGCCTCAGATCCAATCAACAGGACAGCAGTCACCCCGACACACCGATAGACTCGCTAAAAAGACAGAATAGATGGATCTACTATAAGCAACATATATGATCTAAAGGTACGAAACCCTAGAGGTAGCAAGCATATGAGGTAAGATATGAGATGACCGCGATAGCTACCTTGAAGAGCGATGATCCGACGACCGGAAGACGATCTTGACGTATTAGGGTTACCCGAAGACGGCGACCGAAACCCTTGCGGAGATGGAGACAATGGTGAGGATTCGAAGATGAAAACCTAGCAACCTAGGGTTAGGGTTTTGGGGTCTTTGCAAGGGCTTTGAAGATCAAGCACGGCAAAGAAGATCCTGACAAGAGGCTAGGGCGTAGGGGAGGTCGCCAGCGGTGAATCAACGGCGGCGCGCGAGTGGGGTGCGGTGGCGAGCGCAGGGCGCGACTTCGGGCGTTAGGCTCGACTGCGGGAGTAAGGCGCGGCTGTGGTGGCGGTGGCGCGTGCGCAGGGAGCAGCGGTGGCGGCGGTGGCGTGGGCGCAGGGCGCAGCTGCGGCGGAGGTGAGGGCGCGGCGGCGAAGAAGGCGAGGTCGCGGCGGCGGCAGAGGCGAGGTGAGATGAAAAAGAAAAGAGATCCAAACATACGGTTAAAGGGGCGAGATCCGCTTTATGCGTGATGACCAGACGCGGTGGTCGATGTGACCGAACGCGGTGGAGGCAGCGTCCGGTCACATTCTAGTAAGCTCCTAGAATGACCGGACGCGTCCGATTATCCGCGATCGGACGCTGACAGCGTCCGGTTTGATTTGCCCGGAAAACTGAGACGGATGACCGGACACGGTGGTGGTTACCGGGATCGGACGCGGTGGTCAACAGGGGCGCGTCCGGTGCAGCGTCCGATCACTAGATCAGGAGACGGTCTCCAGGATGACCGGACGCGCTGGTGGTCGCCAGGACCGGACGCGGTGGTGAAGCAACACTACGTCCGGTGCAGCGTCCGGTCCAGCGTCCGGTCACTGTTTTTCACCCTTTTCCTTTTCGAACTTTGACACGACTTCTCCCAATCAAGTTCCAATTCAAAGAGACACAAATAAACACCAATTGGAACAAGATATGAGTGACCTCACTCAAACCCTCAAGTTTTTCAAAATAGTTTGCCTTAGGCTAATATTATTTTTAGGAAAATAGGCAACAAACACCCAAGGAGCAACGTATGGCCATGCAATAGAGCTTTTGATCCCTTGGGAGCGTCAAAATGCTCTCTCTACCCATGGACGAACACATAGGTTGCTCAAAACTTAACCGAAAAAGAACGACAAAACAACAACCATGCATATGCAATGCAAAACAAGTAAGTAAAGCTAGGTTGCTTGTCAAGTTTGATCCACGGTTAGACTTCTTCACTCCTCCAAAGGAGGGTTATCGTAACCATGTTAGCAAGCCCTAGATGCATTGCGGGTAGTTAAACATGACATATAATACAATGCAATGCAAGGGACAACACAAGCTCATCTTTTAAAGTTACTAGAATCAAGCACATTTAGTTCACTTCTCAACCTACAAAAGGTAGCTTCATCCAAAGGTTTAGTGAAGATATCCGCTAATTGATCTTCACTTCTTACACCTTCTAGTGATATGTCATTTTTAGCAACGTGATCTCTTAGAAAGTGGTGGCGGATATCAATGTGCTTGATGCGAGAGTGTTGTACCGGATTATTAGCAATTTTAACCACACTTTCATTGTCGCATAAAAGCGGCACATTTTTAAGAACAACTCCATAGTCTAGGAGGGTTTGTTTCATGTATAGGATTTGTGCACAACAAGCCCCCGCGGCAATATATTCTGCCTCGGCGGTGGACAACGCCACACTATTTTGCTTTTTAGATGACCATGATACTAAGGATCTCCCAAGCAAATGGCACCCTCCGGATGTGCTTTTTCTATCAATTTTGTAACTGGCATAATCCGAATCGGAGTAGCCAACTAGTTGGAATCTATCTCCTTTGGGGTACCATAGACCGATGCTTGGAGTATACTTAAGATATCTTAGGATTCTTTTTACGGCACTTAAGTGAGGTTCTTTAGGGCACGCTTGAAAGCGGGCACACATGCACACACTAAACATGATGTCGGGCCTAGATGTGGTAAGGTATAATAAGCTACCAATCATAGAACGGTAAAGAGTTTGATCGATTGGTTTACCTCCCTCATCTAGGTCGAGATGTCCATTAGTTGGCATTGGGGTCTTGATTGGCTTGCATTCTTCCATCTTGAATCTTTTGAGAAGATCCTTGGTATACTTCTCTTGAGAGATAAAGATCCCTTCTCTCATTTGCTTGACTTGAAACCCAAGGAAGAATGTTAGCTCACCAATCATTGACATCTCGAACTCTTTTGACATCAATTCACTAAATTCTTTGCAATAGTCTTCATTTGTTGACCCGAAGATGATATCATCAACATATACTTAACAAATGAAGATCTCTTCTTTGAATTTCTTGGTGAATAGTGTGGTGTCAACCTTCCCAATGGTGAATCCCTTCTCAATGAGGAAGTCCCGAAGGCGCTCGTACCACGCTCTAGGGGCTTGCTTGAGTCCATATAGCGCCTTGGACAACCTATAAACATGATTAGGATATCTAGGGTCTTCAAACCCGGGAGGTTGTTCAACAAAGACTAGTTCATTTATAAAGCCATTTAAGAATGCACTTTTCACATCCATTTGATATAGTTTCATATCATGATGTGATGCATATGTAAGTAGGATACGGATGGCTTTAAGTCTTGCAACGGGTGCAAAAGTCTCTCCAAAATCAAGACCTTCAACTTGAGAGAACCCTTTTGTCACTAGTCTTGCCTTGTTTCTTACCACTATCCCTTGATCATCTTGCTTATTGCGGAACACCCACTTGGTTCCAATGACTCTTGCACCTTTTGGATGCTCTTCAAGTGTCCATACTTGATTTTGGGCGAAGTTGTTCAATTCTTCATGTATGGCATTCACCCAATCCGGATCTTGAAGAGCTTCTTCTACATTCTTATGTTCAAGACAAGAGACAAAAGAGTGATGTTCAACAAAAGAATTAAATTTTTGAGATCGAGTCATTACACCCTTTGTAGGACTCCCTATGATGAGATCTTGTGGATGTGCTTGAAGTAGAGGTGAGTTTCTTCGATCAACCGTTTGAGGGGTAGGATGAGGAGCATCAACGTCTTGTGCTTGTGCCTTGGCTTGATGATGAGAGACATGAGTGTCTTTATTTTCAACTCTCTCATTCTTGTCATCATCTTGAGGCACATATGATGATGATGGTGGATTGACAATTTGTACATCGTCTTCATCATCTTTAGGCTTGATGTCACCTACCGGCATATTCTTCATGGCCTCCCTCAATGGTTCATCACCTACATCATCACAATTCTCAATTGCTCCTTGGGAGCCGTTAGATTCGTCAAATTCCACATCATATGTTTCTTCAACCAAACCGGTGGAGTGGTTAAATACTCTATATGCTTTGGACTTTGATGAGTAGCCAACAAAAAAACCAATATCACAATGTCTTTGGAACTTCCCTAGGTGTTGACGCTTCTTGTAGATGTAGCATTTGCAACCAAACACCCGGAAGAATGAGACGTCCGGCTTCTTCCCATTTAGCAACTCATAAGGGGTCTTGCAAAGGAACTTTTGTAGGAAGAGGCGATTTGAAGCATAGCATGCGGTGTTGATTGCCTCGGCCCACAATTTCTCCGGTGTATTGTACTCATCTAGCATTGTTCTTGCAAGAGTGATCAAGGTCCAGTTCTTTCTCTCAACTACACCATTTTGTTGAGGAGTGTAGGTTGATGACACTTCATGCTTGATTCCAATTTCACCACAATAGGCTTCAATATTGGTGTTGTCAAACTATTTTCCATTGTCACTTCTAATCTTCTTTATCTTGACTTCAAATTCATTTTGAGCTCTCTTTGCAAACTTCTTGAAGCAACTTGCCACTTCGGATTTGTCATAAAGAAAGAAAGTCCAAGTGTATCTTGAGAAGTCATCCACAATCACAAGGCAATAAAGATTTCCACCCAAACTCTTGTAAGTTGTAGGACCAAACAAATCCATGTGAAGGAGTTCTAGCACTCTTGATGTTGACATGTAGGCTTTGGTTGGATGAGTGTTTGCAACTTGTTTGCTGGCTTGACATGCACTACAAGGTTTGTCCTTTTCAAACTTTACATCCTTTAAGCCTCTTACTAGTTCTTTCTTCAATAGTTTGTTGAGAGTGTTCATTCCAACATGAGCAAGCCTCCTATGCCAAAGCCATCCAAGTGTGGTCTTGGTGAACAAACATGTCATCAAGTTTGCATCTTCGGAGGTGAAGTCAACAAGATAAAGATTGTTGTATCTAAAACCCTTGAAAATCACTTGCTTGTCATCTATCTTGGTAACAACCACTTCATTTGGACCAAACAAGCATTGATAGCCAAGATCACAAAGTTGCCCAACGGATAGTAAATTGAAACTCAATGAAGCAACATAGAGCACATTGGAGAGAGAATGATCATTTGATATTGCAACCTTGCCTATACCCTTGACTTTGCTCTTTGAATTATCCCCAAATGTGATCTTGTCTTGGCATACCCTATCCTCTTCAAGTGAGGTGAACATACGAGGATCACCGGTCATGTGTTGTGTGCAACCACTATCAATCACCCAATGAGATCCACCGGTCTTGTAGTTCACCTACACACAAGAAATCAAGCCTTTTGTTTAGGGACCCAAACTTGAGAGGGACCCTTAACTTTTTCAACTAGTGACTTGGCAACCCAAATTTTCTTTGGTCTATTCTTGTTAGGAGGACCCAAGAACATAACTTTCATCTTTCCACTAGAGTCCATTCTAAGCATGTAGTGAGCATTGAAAGCAAAGGGTCTAGCATGCTTGGGCAAGGGTTGTGGTGGTGGGGTTTTGCACTCATGAGCAAAACGACCTTCTTGTACACACTCAACACATCTCTTTGGCTTGGGCTTTGACTTTCTTTGTTGTTGTTGAGTTTTGACCTTCTTCTCTTGATTTACCAAATAGCCAATGCCACTCCTATCCAACTTCATGACGGTGTTCATGAGTAGCTCACTTTGCAAGTGTTGGCCTCTTGTAAACTTGCTTAGGCCGGTCTTGAGATGCTCTTTCTCTTGCTTGAGCTTCTTGTTTTCTTCAATAAGTGACTCATTTGAAGCTTGCTTTTCAAGAGCCAACAACTTCTTGTTCTCAACTTTAAGCATCTCATTTTCATTCTTGAGCTTGACATACTCATCATAGTCATTGGCCTCAACCACACTCTTGCCTTTGCCGCTAGAGCCTTGCTCAAGGTTCTCAATAATCAAATCATCACATGATGTGGCTATATCAATCTTAACAATTTGGTTAGTAGCATCATGTGTCTCAAGAGCTAGCTCATTAGCAACAATAAGAGTATCATAGTTGATTTTCAATGTAGTATATTCTTCTTTTAGAGAGTTGAGTCTAGTCATAAGTTCACCATGCTTCTTCTCAATTTTATCATGTTTATCTCTAAGCTCCTTGTTAGAGGTTTTGAGCTCTTTGAGAGAAGAAGACATAGTTTTATTTTGATCTATGAGCTCATCCCTAGTCTCATGTGCACTTTCAAGCTTAGATGAGAGTGTTTCATTTTCATGTTGAAGCTCTTCATTTTCATTTCTAGTCCTCCTTATGATTTTAGAATATTTGTTTAACAATTTTACTAATTCATCATAAGAAGGTGCATCATATTCATCATGACTATCACTATCATCACTATCACTATTTTGTACCTTTCGATCACCTTTAGCCATGAGGCATAGGTGGGAAGTGGATGATGACGGTGAGGATGGCGGTGAAGATGGTGATGAAGACGTTGTTGATGATGATGATGGCCCAACCACAAGTGCGGCGATCTTCTCTTTTTCATCATCACTTTCATCGCCGGAGGACTCACATGATGATTCAATGTCGGTGAGCCAATCACCAACAATATAAGCCTTGCCTCCCTTCTTCTTCTTGTAGAACTCTCTTTTCTTGCCATCTTTCTTCTTGTATGGTTTGTTCTTTCTTTTATCATCTTCTTCTTCACTTGAATCATCTTTCTTGCCCTTGTACTTATTCTTGTTCTTGTCTTTTGGAGGCTTTAGGCATTGATGAGCTAGATGGCCAAGTTCTCCACAATTGAAGCAATCCATTTCGGAGATTGGCTTCCTTTTGGTACTAGTGAAGAATTTCTTCTTCTTGCCATCGAACTTGATGCCACTCTTGTTGAGCTTCTTTAGCATCTTGGTGGTTCTTCTCACCATGAGTGCAAGTGATTCATCATCAATATCACTCTCACTTGTGCTCTCTTGCACTATCATGGCTTGGCCCTTTTTCTTTTTCTTTTCATAGCTAGCTTTGAAGGCCAAGTCCTTTTTCTTGGAAGATGATGAACCATCTTCCGGAGTGATGTGCATGTACATCTCATGTGCATTGATCTTTCTCAATACTTGAGTCGGTGTTGCGGCGGAGAGATCACTTTGGTGAAGTACGGTGACAATATGTCCATACTTCTCAACGGGGAGAACACTCAAGATCCTCCTTGCAACATCCGATTGACTCATTTTAGTGAGTCCAAGAGCATTGAGATCTTCTACAAGAACATTCAAGCGAGTGTACATTTCATTAGCACTTTCTTTAGGAAGCATCTCAAAAGAATTAATTTTCTTTAAAGCAATATGATAGCGTTCCTCACGTTCACTCTTAGTTCCCTCATGGAGAGCACAAAGATTCTCCCACAATTCATGAGCGTTTTTGGCATTACGCACACGATTGAAGATATCTTTGCCTAGAGCCCTGTAGATTGCATTTTTTGCTTTTGCATTCCACCGGTCGTATTTCTCCTCGTCACCACTTAGGTTAGCGGGATCTCTTATGGGGGGAAGCCCTTCGGTTGCGGCTCTAAGGCACCCAACATCTATGGCTTCGAGATACGCCTCCATACGAATTTTCCAATATGGAAAATCGTCTCCCTCAAAGGTGGGAGGTGGTCCTTCCCCATTAGACATCTTGCTCTAGGCGGTATGGCCTAAATTTAGAACAATACTGCTCCGATACCAATTGAAAGGATCAAGATGCCCAAGAGGGGGGTGAATTGGGCTTCTCTAAAAATTAATTGCAAGAATTAAATCCTACAAGCCAAACTTCACCCCTAGTGCCTACTTGTATTCCTTGTGTTTCTACCGATAAAAGTTAAGCACCCTAAGTTCCAATCCTCGACTAGCAAGACAATTCTAGGAAAGTAATCAAGCAATGAAAGTAATGCAAGAAAGTAAATGCTTGAAAGTAAGGGATAGGAACACGGCGATGTTTTGCCGAGGTATCGAAGAGTCGCCACTCCCCACTAGTCCTCGTTGGAGCACTCGCGCAAGGGTGTAGCTCCCCCTTGATCCGCGCAAGGATCAAGTGCTCTCTACGGGTTGATTCTTCGACACTCCGTCGCGGCGAATCACCCAAAACCGCTCACAACTTGAGTTGGGTCACCCACAATCTCGTCGGATGATCACCGAACTCCCAATCACCACCAAACCGTCTAGGTGATGGCGATCACCAAGAGTAACAAGCTAGAACTCTCACTTGACCACAACAAGTCTAATGAGAAAGATGGATACACACTTGCTAGACTCTTGTCACTAGAGAGGATTCTCAAACTTTGATTCGCAAATCTCAATCCTCACTATGGCTCTTGCACTCCCTTGCACTTCAAAGATGTTTCTCAGCTAAACAAATGAGCAAGAGACCTCTAAAAGAGGTGGAGGGGTTGTATTTATAGACCCCTTAGACAAATCCAACTGTTACCTTTCGAAACAGCTAGACGCGCACTGACCGGACGCGCCTGTCGATATGACCGGACGCGCCAGTCAGTTGTAACGGTCGAAAATGGAAACCTGTACTGAGAGACCGGACGCGCCGATCTATGCTGACCGGACGCGCCGGTCTGAGATGATCGGACGCGCCGATCTGGGATGATCGGACGCGTCCGATCATGCAAGAGCTCTCTGGAAATTTAACCTGACGCAACACCGCGTCCGATCATAGGTGACCAGACGTGTCAGGTCTCCGCTGGACCTTACTGGAACATGACCGGACGCGCTAGTCTTTTTCACAGTTGCGTCCGATCATTGCTGTTTACCCTCTGGAACACGTGTCAGCCTGACCACCACGTCCGGTCCTCTCAAGGACCGCGTCCGGTCAGTCAGCCAAAAACGCAGTTAAGACTTTGTACTGACCGGACGCGTCCGGTCATGACCAGGACCGCGTCCGGTCATAGGTAAACGGCTCAAACGTCTTCTAAACGCAATGCAACTTGAACCAAGTTGCTTCTAACTGTACTTTGAGCTTTTCTTGAGCTACCTAGTGCTAAGTTTGATAAGTGTGCACCACACCTAAACATAAGACTCACCTAGGTCAAGCTACTCGCTCATGCCCCTCTTCATAGTACGGTCAAAGGAAGAAACAAAGATCCTAACGACTATTCTAGATGTATCTCAACACCTTGACATCCGGAACTAACCGTCCTTAATCTTATCGTTGATCCTTTGAAAACCGAAACGATTTCCATCAAGGGACATGACTGCCATATTGCTCAAAGCAGTTATCATCTCCATGACCTAACTTACCGATGTTTCAGTAAAACACACGTTAGTCATGGTAATTATGTGTTGTCATTAATTGCCGAAACCAACACGGGGGCCTAGATGCTTTCAGGAGAGGCATAAGGATGGCAACGGGTCGGGTTCGGATTGGGTGGAGTCTCCGTGCACTCAAAACCGAAACCCGAAATCGAAACCCGAACCCGAACCGAAAACCGTTTCGGGTGGAAATCCATCACCAAAACCAAACCCACGGATACCCGAATCCCGAACGGATACCCGAAACCCATGGATAAATATACACATATTCACATGTATAAATAAGAGGTAATAAATAATAAATATTTTCATGAGTCAATTTTGAATAGATTTAATAATCTAAGTAAACAAGTTATTATTAGCATATTATAAAACATGAGTTTTAATTCTAAATGATTTATTTTGGATATCCATTGGATATCCACGGGTGAAAAACCAAACCCGAAACCAAAACCAAACCCAAACCCAAACCCGAAAATCGTGGGCGAAAAATCATTCCCAAACCCGAACCCGCGGGACCCAAAACCCGCGGATACCCGCCTCGAACCCAATCCGCTGCCATCCTTAGAGAGGCCCATGTCGAAGAAAACCACCAGCACTGCCCATACATGCCCGCCGGAGGGAGCCGCTACGAAGAATGCCACCAGGCCACCCATCTACACGCTGAAGGTGACCATGCCACAGCCACTAAGACCTCGTCCAACCTCCATGGATCCTCCATGTCCCTACCTAGATCCCATGCCGAGGCCACCATACAAGCGCGTGAGGATGTCGTCGTAGCCTCTGGGTGTCATCTGCGTGGGCTCGAACACACCACCGCCAGGGCTCCGTCCGCACGTGCTGGGCCTCGCGCATCGTCCCGGGGGAGCACCGTCCGCGCAGGATGGCCCTAGGGAGCACCTACTCCTGGGGAGTATATATATATATATATATATATATATATATATATATATATATATATATATATATATATATATATATATATATATATATATATATAAAATAGTGTGTGGTACAGGAAACTGGATGGTGCCATAAAGGACACAAAGTTTAGACATGTTCGACCCCTCATGATGAGGTAACACCCCACGCCCTGTGTTTGTGGATTGGATTGCTTGTGTCTCATTTGTCAAAGCATGTATGGATACCGATTAGGGGGTTCCCTATCCACCTTATGAAAATCGAGGAGTAGGATTACAAGGTCGGTGTTGTCCCTGATCGTGTTATAGATTGGCTTCTTAATTAGTTACACTTGAGTCCTATGTTAGACAGGATAAGCTTTCTACCTATCTTGTGTAGCAAGTAGCTTGTTCACAATAGTGACCCTCGGTTACCATCATGGAGGACATATTTGGCCCATGGACATAGTGCGGGCTGAGCCAACTACTTAGACTCCTGTATCTACATGGGAACTAGCCCTTGAACCATTATAAATCCATGTCCCTTGTTCTATCCTCTAGATTTGTTGCGTATAACATACCCTGTAATCACAATCAGTGGTAGAGACACTGATATATAGTTGGCGTGCCAAATTGAGGTCCTTGTGCATAGGTTCATCTGTACAGATCCAGATGGACTTCTTCTACAATGATGGCCTTGACAACTTGACTCCAAGCCAAGGCATCCCCTTTGATGCTCTATACTTCACCGACTTTCGCCAACGACTAGGTTTTTTGCTTTGGGAGCCTCGATTACATCATTGACTCGGTAGGGCGCCTATCTGTTGACATCCCCACAACATCACTTGAATTTTTTAAAAAAATTTAGTGTCATTTAGGATTGCATGGTGTCACTCGGTGTCACACGAACTCACTCGATATACTGCGATGTCACTTAGCATCCCACAACATCTCTCGACATGACGTGAAGTCACTCGACATCCCGCGGTGTCTCTCGTCATCACTTGATGTCTCATGGCATCACTTTGTCTCCAGTGATGTCTTTGTCCATCTCGCAGTGTTACTTGATGTCCCTCAATGTCTTTTGCCATCTTTTGGTGTCCCTCAGTGACCACTTGGTCACACTATTGCCAAAAGCATCACTGGACTCGACCACTTAGGCGTGCCACCATTGACAGCATCACTAGGTTCCATCCTAGTCAGTCACACCATTATTGACAATGTCTTCATCGTCGACAACATCGCTAGGCTCGATCACTTGGGCACTGTGTCGTCAACAATGTTGCGGGCTCAACCTGAGTTGGTCACACTACCGCCGGCATCATCACTATTGTTGACAGAATTGCCAGGCCCGACCACTCAGGCATGCCACCATCAAAAATGGCATCAGGCTCAACCCAAGTTGGTCATGACATCCTTGACAATGTCGCCACAAGTAAAAATGTTATTAGCCATCAAAATAGCCAAATCACTTACATAACTGCCTTCTTTGTGTTATATATGTCCTCTAAGTTTCTACTAAGTTGGCCTCCAACTTAGTAGAAAGTTGGGTGCTACACCTAACAAGTGCACTAAGGTGAATGGTTGTTCTCTCTGCGATTTAAGTACCTAAGTGGTATGTTCTGAGTGTGAAGTTTTGTCCTAAACGACGACCTACACCTAATCATTTATAGGGTCCCGCCCTAAGTACAGATGCTAAGGTCTAGTCAGCAAAGTTCATAAAGCAATGTAAAACTCACAATGGAAAAACGACATCAAGAAGTGAAAAGCAGCAAACTAAAAATCTACTTTAATTACTTTTCTTACATACATTTTTTTTGTGGAATTAGCTTTGTACTCGATAACGACTTATTCCACAACCCAACGCTAATGGTTCAAAACACACGGCTAATACCCTACGCATAGGGGGCTACATCTAAGTTGCCAAAGTGCACAACACAATGAATAGTTACAAAGGGAAAATAGCAAAATGAAGAAGACTCCAAAGAATAAGAAGACACCTGTGAAGAAGAAGCAAAAGAAGGCTACCAGTGCATCTGAACCTAGAGTGGTCAAAAGCTTGAAGAGTTGTCTAGGCATCGAGTCTTAGATCACTGATGAATTTGTAACAAGTTATCTAAACATTTGTTAGTCTCTCAAGTATGTATGTAAAAGGGAGATATGCTAAGTGAGCATGCCAGTTAAGTGAGCATGTTAAGTATGTATGAGATATGCTAAGTGAGTATGTTTTTAAGTGAAAATGTTAAGTAGGTGCACCTAAAAATGGTGCCTTTTGTGATCAAGTTGACAAACATTTACCTTTTGTGTATTGAAAATAGCCGGTTCAATTATGATGTGCAAGGGAGATTTCAGTACACATGTTCAACAGAGGTAGCATTACACATGTAAAATTGAAGTCATTCATCTAATAGCGAGAACATTTTCATTGAAAAACATATCACTTCAATCTAGATAGTGTATCAACACACTAAAACTTCATGCGCAAAATTGTGTACCAGCTCGAGGGCTAATCAAGCATTGACATAACAACTTCAAACTAACCTTAACCTAATATAGTCGATTAACCTGGCAACTAGCACTAACATTAACCCAACTTCAATTACAACTTCACTTGAGCATGACAACATCGGCCAATCCAGTAACTAGAAACACGAAAATAGTAGCTGCAAACTTGTCCACAACAATGGCAGCCTTATTCTCCCCATTAACCATGTTTATCTTCAGAAACACTTCACCTATCTGCACCATCATCTCACCTAGTAGCAACTTCATCTCCATGAACACATCTTCAAGTTTCCATTCACATCTATTGCCGCTACTACTTCCGCATCTCCTTGCAGCAGGTGTGGATGATTGGAGCGCAAGTATTCCACATAGGCGTCCTCATATCGGTAGTAAGAACTAGAATTGTCATTCCGTGACATGAATCAACATGGCACCAAATTAAATGTAGAAAGCGGGGACAAAAATGGATCTAAGCAATGAAATCCAAATCACCCTGAAATTTTCTAGGCACTTGTGGAACACCACATAATTCTTGCTCTTGCACTTAATCGCCTTGATGTGGCACTTGGGATAGTCAATCCGAGAAAGGGCCTTGAGTGTTATAGAATAGCTAGAGTTCGCAGCAGCGCTCATCATGGCCATGACACTACTTATCATCAGTGCGTTCGAAAGCTGATGGCGAAGGAGGAGACCGATGGTGGAATGGAGAAGTACGGCACCGGTGGCAGAATGGGGCAGCAGGACATCAAGAATATGGAGGAAGGGAGAGGAAGATAGAATGGGGAGCATGCACCGTCTAGACCTTATCCACTCGTGGCCAAGGGCAAAATGGTCCATATGGCTATACAATATGCCTCAATATGCATGGCTGTGGGCCTAAGGTGCCTTCAAGTGTAGATACAGACGTATTTTAAATCCTAGCACGAATGCAATGGCATTGATCTGGTTTTCTTAGATTCGAGTCCATGGCAGGCCAGGCCTCAAGCCTCCAGCTGGACCTACGGCCTGCTTCTGTCTGTTGGGCCGAACTGGGCAGCGTGGAAAGGCCATGGAGGCACGAGGCGGAGAGCGGAAAGGCGTTCCGTTCCTTTCCATCCAAGCGGACGGCGAGTCTTCACTCTCCAAGGCGGCGGCCGGCGGCGCACGGGCACCTCCTGCCTATACCCTACCGTGCACTCCCCCTGCGCTGCGCTCTTCTCACCGCCGCCAGAAGGCCTCCGCCCGTCTCTCGAGTGTCTCTTTCTCTCTCCATCGCATGGCTCTCGCGTGCGCCACTCACGCGCGCCGCTTCCTCCTCGCCGGCCCGGCGAGATCTTTCCACGCCCAGCCCTACCAAGGTACGTCCTCCCCGACCTCCGTCACAAATCCCGTGCTGCTTCTTTTTCGTGACTAGAATCGGATCCTTCCTTCCGGGGCGCAGCCAAGGTCGGCGTGGTGGAGTTCCTGAACGGCGTCGGGAAGGGGGTGGAGGCGCACGCCGCGAAGCTGGAGGAGGCTGTGGGCGGCGACCTCCAGAGGCTCCTAGAGGCCCGCACGCTGCGGCTCAAGAAGCTCGGTATCCCCTGCAAGCATGTAAGGCTCTGATTTCTCTTCTTGTGCCAGTCTATACTCTACAAGCAAGTTGCTCATGTAGATGTAGCGACTTGTTTTCTTGGCATTTCGTCATGGAAATGTTGAGATTGATCGTGTTTTGTTGTATATGGCAGTTCTGCTGCTGTACAATTATTGGATTGTTGCATCCAGTCTGAGTTTGTAGATTGTTGTCAAATGTTAGTGAGGAGAGTTGCTGCTGTGTTTTTGAGTTGTTGACATATGAATTACTTCTCTTGATATAGCTAGGTTGCCTAACATGTGAGGCAATTTGCATGTTTATAGTTGAACTTAACATGCTTTTTAGGACAAATTAGCCAAGCCTAATTTGTGGTGATTATTTTGTTCCAGTGGTATCCCTTACGTTGTTTTATATCTTATATCTAGCAAGCGGCCATGAAAGCTGAAAAACTGTAATGGAAAAACGAAGCTAATGGGACATTCTGCTTCTGAGAGTTTTTTTTTTGGCTAATTGGGGTTAAAATCACTAAAACTAGGCCATACTTTTAGTTGCAACCTATCAACCTATCACTTCACAAGCTCGACTAGCCAACAAGACGACAATATCAGTATGGGTCTCCTAATATTATCTAAACTTTATTAAATACTTAATGATGAATGAGAAATGTGATAAGTTAAGAGCATTTTTTTTCAGTTCAAGTTATCCAGTTAGTTTTTCAATTAATGTTTTTATTGCTATGACCTATGATATCTTGAGAGTGCACATGACCAATTTTTGTATTCAATATTTTCGTAAGGAATATATGAATGCCAAGAATGTGCTGTGCCACTTTGAGGTGAATTTTCGTTCATGTGTATGTCCATGAGTGCATGTGCATGACCATGGCCAATCTGGGCTTACATAATGGTGTTTTTGAAGCATATGAAAGTCAATAACATCAGTGTCTGAGAAATTTCCATGTATTTTGGTTTCTGGCACTAGGAACTTGAATTTGAAAGACACATCATGGCATTGATGGTCTTAGAATTGAAACACTGAGTTCTAAACAACGTGCTAGTCATTTTCATTGCTCTTACTTTTAACCACAAGGCAATAAGCTCATCGCTTTAGTCACTTAAATTGTTGCAGACTGAAATATGTGGGGTTTTCCTTTGGATGTTTTGGGTGTTTTCAAGGAAACGGACTACCTGTACCCACAGAGAAAGGAAATGCACTACTTTACAATTTTGTTGATGAGATTTAGCACCTCCTCACTTACATTGCCATCGTTTGTGAGATTTTTTTGAGTTCTGAAGTAATATTGTGAGCAATAATTGTAGTAGTAGCAACTACACTTACATGATGTGGACCTACTGATGTTTTAAAGTTAGTGAACATATTTAGATTGCCTTGTTTGGGTCATGAACTTTTCAATTGGTTTTGGATTAATTGGTCTAGGAAGATAGGTTTTAGCGTCTAAAACTGTATGCATACCTTACCGAAAGTTTTTTGGTTTAGTACATACTGTTTTTTTATTTCTAAAAATGCTAGTTTTAAATTTTTGTTCCATTAGGATAGTGTTGACTTTGGAAAACAGCATCTATACTGTCTCTAAATACATTTTTCATATTTTTGAAAAATCAGGTAGAAGTTGGTTAGAACACATTATTTAACTACCAGAAAAACAGGCTTTTAATATCCAAGTTTCTTCCTATCCATGTATGTGACAAAATTAAGATTTCTGAAACCGGTTTTACTTTAGTCTCTAAATCAAGTTTAAACAAATCTGTCTGTACTTAGGTACAAATCAAGTATTTGTTCAAGTTTAACTAAATCTAGTTGTACTTGGACCCAAGGTTGAAGCAAAATCTATTTAACTTGTTGCTAACATTTACTGGTGGATTAAGACATGTTGGGTCTTGATCGCAAACATTTTTTTTTTGTCTTGATTGAAATATGTTTTTCTGTTTAGTTCTGTAATTTTTTTTAAAGAATTATTTTTAAGAGTGAGAACAAGTATCTGCGCTAATTTAAATTGTTAATTATTCCCCTACAATGCAGAGAAAGTTGATTTTGAGTTTTGCTCACAAGTACCGTCTTGGTCTCTGGAAGCCCCGAGCAGAACCCAGGAAAGTTGAATAAAATTGGTTTGTTCTTGAAAGATAGTCTACTGTTGGACCGAAGCATGTTTGGGACATTGAATAGTTGCTTTGTAATTTGGGGGCCACAAATCTTTCTTCCCTGGCTCTGGCCATGCTTGTTTGCAACCATTGCACAAATTTCTAGAAAAATCCAACTTCATGTGGCATGGTTTTGTTCTTTTGTAATGACAAACCTTAACAGGTGCAGTCCCCTGTGATAATCTATCACTTGATGTCTGTATTGTTCCTTGGATTTCTTACCAACAACATTGCAGTTTTGTGAATGTAATCGAAGCAAATTGACTTGGTTTGGAATTGGGCCAGACGGTTCACTGACTATTGAGATTCTCAGAACGATACATACATTACTGTGCAGTCGAGTTCCAGACATCTTATATGTAAACAAGTCAACCGTGTTGTAATGCTATAGAAGTTTTTGTGACTCTACACTGCCCTTTCAAGATGCAAATGCATATGACCTGTTTAGATTGTGATGATTTTAGTAGAATTTCATGTTGGTTGGCGGAGTCCGCAAAGTGAACACTCTAGCTATAGTAACTTCTGAAACTTCAGGCTAGTTTTGGTTTCAGTGTGGAAGTTCGTCACGATCATGGGCAAGTCGTGTAACAGACGGCTGTAGAACGAAATATGCAGTGCCCGTTCCATTTTAATATATGCAATCACAAAATCCTCTTATTTTTTCAGAGATAATGCATCATGAGAGATCTTTTAGCACTATACTACTAGTAATCCTGTTCATCAGGAAGACAGGAACAGGAGACCGGCATAGTCGTCGGCTGATCCAACGAACAGTTGGACTACTAGATCCTCGTAGCGTCCATGTGGCTCCTCCGTCCATCGAGCTTGGACGCGAAGAAGTTCTTCATGAAATCCATGTAGTCCATGGATCTGTACCGCGCCCCGCCACTGTCTCTATTCACGAGCTCCGGCAGAGGGCCGACCGTCGTGTTGGGGCACGGCTGATGGAACATCGCCGCCGAGATGCGCTCTTTGTCCGGGTGGACCACGGCTCTGTGCTCAATGCTCCTGTACCTCCCGTTGCTTAGAATCTGCAAGCAGCAAATGCTCACGAGTTGAAGAAGAAAAGTATTTGGGTCAACTGCCTGTGCTCACGAGTTGACGAACATAAGAGTATTTGGGTCAACTGCCTGTGCCTATCAGCATCTCTAGCTCGTATATACTCCAGTATATACCTCCAGTATGTCGCCGACGCTGACGACGAAAGCGCCGTCGAGAGGGTCAACGGCGTGCCACTTGCCGTCCCTCCTGATCTGCAGGCCCTGCACGTCGTTGACGTGGAGCAGCAGCGACAGGCCGGTGGCGTCGGTGTGCGGCGACAGGCCCAGCACATCGGCGGCCTGCCTGCACGGCGGGTAGTAGGTCGTCCGCATGCTCTGCGGCTGTCCCCGGAACGCCTCCAGGAGGCGCTCCGGCTCCACGCCCAGGTCCGCGGCCATGAACCGCAGCAGGCACGCCGTCACCTTCGCCGTCTCGGCCGAGTACCTGTCGACGGAGTCCCTGAAGGAGGGAGGCCGGGTGGGCCAGAACCTCAGGTCCCGCGACTCCTTGGGGCTGATCATGAGGTAGATCATGTCCGCCCAGTCCAGCTTCTGGGTCTCGGAGAAGACGAAGGCCTGGCCGTAGCCCTCCAGGCCGCCCGGTACCTGCGCGTGCACCTTCTTGGCTTCCAGCGGCAGCTTGAAGAACTCGATCATGTCTCTCTTCACGTCCTGGATCACCTCGTCCGGCACCCCATGGTTGATAAGCTGTGCACAAGCAGCGCAAGCGTTGTGATTTTACGCCGTATAGTGTCTAATCAAGCTGGTCAAAACATGGCAAATGTATGACGAATCATGTACTACGTATACGTTACGTACCTGAAAGAAACCCCAGTGCTGACAGGCAGAGCCGAGGTTTGCGAGCTCCTCTTCGGACGACCGCGGGTCAAGCAACCTGCTGAGATCCACGACCGGGATGGCGCAGCCGGCGGCGACCTCCCCAGCGCCCATCTCCTCTGTCCTGACGTACCGGACAGGCACCGGCTCGCCTGATCCATGCCAAGTCTGAGCGAGTGCCTGCACATTGGGCACCGGCAGAGACGCTCCTGCTTTCGCGTGCGCCATTGACGATCTTCCTGCAGAAATGCTGAGAGATAATAGTGGCCAGTTGACACTTGAAAGTTTTCATTTCAGGTACCGTCTTCTTATATTAGGAGAAGATACCATGGAGTAATAGACATCGCCATCAGTCCCAATAAAAATAAGGAGAAGATCCAATCGATAGGAGGTTTGTTGGTTACGCATCAACACCAAGCTAGTTGCTTGATTGGTCATTGCGCCTATTAAAATGTTTGACATTGTGAGCTTAGTTAGTCGATTAATTTCGGTGGTTCATAAAACCATTGCTTCCGTGACTAACGCGCGTGTGTTTTGGAGAAACGGATTAATATTAGGTCACAAAACATGAAGATGAATAAGGGGCCTCCCTAGAGTGCGAGACCACCACTGGCCTTAAGAGAGGGTCCACAAAATATAAGGTCGGAAGCTGCTATGTTTGAGACTAGCTTCAGCTATAATGAGGGTCCGGCTTGAGAGGAGAAAACAATTCACCCTGCCGTATCTGAATCCAAATACTCAGAACCAGATTTCTGATATGTATATGAGATATGTATCAATACCCGACATGATCAATCCAAGAAAAAAATATGGGATAGAATACGGGATATGGGATAGAATAGAATATAGGATCACTGATATCCACCTATATTTGATCTAGTTTCATTCTTAGGCACATGCACGTCGCTTGATTTTTTTTACTCCATAGGATCGGGTCTTATGCATAAGGGCCAATCTCTTGTTTTTTTTTTGGTTAAGACCGCTGTCTGTTCCATATACTATCACCTTTGAAGTGACTGCTGGGACTTAAGGTCAATGAAATTCCTACACTATGAATGCCCTAACCCTAAGTGTCTTCAAGCATTAATGAAGAAGCGAATTGGGGAACACCTGGCATGTGTGGCTAGTGTATGGATTGGAATATTAAGTGCCAACACTAGGCCACAATGCTTGAAGAGTGAAGACATCCCCAATGGTTGATGAGAAGATAATCAAAGAACTCAAGATTGAATAAGGAGATCAATCAACAAGTCAAGCGAAAGCAATCGCGGACTCAAGATCAAGTGGGTCATTGAGGAGTCAAGTGTTGCAAGCGAAGACTCAAGGATTCAAGACCTTTTTTTCCAAGAGTTAGGATCACCAACAAGGGGAGACAAGCGTGGAAATGCTCAACCAGATGTTTCGGTGTGCATGGTGGTGCAATCTTGATGAACACATGATTGAGAAAAGGTTGGTGGTGCAATAAGGAATCCAACAGAACAAGTTTCACCTTGACAGTTCATTTGAACAAGTTAGAAGTGAACCAAAAGAAAGTGCAAGCAGCGGATCGTCTGGTGCTAAGGAAAAAGCCAACTCCAGACAAAAGTACATCCGACCAATACTCAGGTGAGAAGAGTACTTTTTAAATTAAAGCAACGGACAGTTCAGCCACTGAGGTGTAGATGGCCAATAGGTCACCCGACCCGGCACAACATGGGCCCGGTCAAGGAAAGACCTGATAGGGGTCGGGCCGACACAACCATAGTAGCAGATCATGCTTTGTTATGCTTGCCCATGGGCTATGTCTTTGGCTCAGGCACGACCTTAGAAGGGTTTAGCTAGGTCGGGCCATACCGAGGGCTCGTCTCACCCCGACGGTGGATGCAGGCGGCCTCGTCGCCTCTGTGTTGATAGCGAGGCCGCGTTCCTCATCTACAACCGTGAGCCAGTCCGAGTCGGCCCCTTCGTCGCAGCCGAGACGTGCTGGTCAGAGTCACGCCTACATTGCTGCTACCCCTGCACTATTGGAGGGAAGCTGGGCGCCTTGCATTGGATGCCGCACCCTGCGCCGAACAGATCTGCACATGAGCACCATCGGGAGGGCGCAGTCGGGAGAGAAGCCCTGTGCCGTTGGGAAGGTCGAAGGGAAGTTGGGGAGGAACTCGTGGACAGAGGGAGGGCACAAGGGGAGTCCATTGGGGCATCAGAGAGGAAATCACGAACAAAGGGGGTGGAGAATATATAGGGTTGAGCAAATATTATATATGTGTGCGCTAATCAAACCGTGCCGGGCAGAGAAAGTGACCTAGGCATGGGCCTCCCATCAGGACGGGCTAGCATGGGCACAACAGTCATTGGGTCATGTCAAGCCTGGGCTGGGGTCAAAACGACAGGCTATGGCCCGTGCCCATGGGCCTTGGGCCATCTGGCCATCTATATGCTGAGGTATGTGAGCATCGAACAATCAAATACACAGTGACAGAGGCTAGGGTTTGATGGCACTGTTGAAATGCATTCAATGGATAGTCTGGCCAAGTGACTTTGTGAGCGCTAAATAATTGACTCTGAGGTGTTGACTGTTGTGACTATGCAGAAGTGAGCAAGGGAAAATCCAGTGACAAGATGAATGTTAGCACCAGACTTTCTATGGATATATGACGTTGGTTAGCCATTGGGGTGTCGGAACTAGAAGTTGGAGGTGATTGTGCAAGTGAACACACTTGGATGGTCTGGTGGTTTTGAGCAGACTGTACGTGTGACCTAGGTGTTTTGTAGGTGCATGTTGAAGCGCTTTTGGCATTGTTTGTCAACGGTTCTCCCCAAGGTTTAGGCTACAATAAATGCCCTCCCAAGGGGTCTTCTTGGTACCTTTTTGCCATGAGTTTAGTGGAGGAGAGTACGAAGCTCATCAAGAAGAGAAATATGTGAGTATCAAGTGAGGCGATATGTAGTGTTAGGGCCACGTGCGAGCATGAGAGACATGCATATGTGAGTAATCCAACTATTTGTAAGTGCGAAGAAATCATGAGAGCTGAAGAATGCAAGCCGGAATTTTGTCCTCAACCGAAGTCTTAGACGGAGCGATGCGGAGAGGAATCTGAATTCTTTGTAATAATGAATATTGTGTCCACTTTATTCAAGAAGAGAGCTATTTATAGTGCTGAAATTACAATTGGCGCACCAAAATGCCCCTACAGTATGGCTAGAGGGTTATTTAGATATTCACAAAAAAGAGGGTTATTTAGATGGATTTTAATAGTTTAAGGTGTAGAGTACCTGGTTTTATAGGTGAGGGGATGGAGTAGACAACCACCAATAATTTCAGGGGTTAAGTAAACTTTTTTAAATAATTTTTTATCCAATCACGTGTCAACTCTCTCCTATCATCTACCTATCTCATCTCTTTATATCTTTGTTTCCGTGTTGACATGGGTTTATTGTCTAAGAAATCATTTTCTCATCTCTCTTCTTTAGTTATAATGCCACATCACCATTTTACTTATAGTTGCCAACTTAATAATAAATATAGAAACTATCTAGGTTGAGAGTGGCCTTGTAGCTGTTCACACCACATCGCTATGGACAGAAAATAGGCGTACCATTATCTGATTAAAATAACATGCGCACGACATCACACAAGTGCTTTTTTATTTTTACTTATGTCAAGCATCACAAGCTGGTAGCCCCAGCATAGAAATTATCAGTAATCCATACGCCATTGACGAGAGAACATTATCTTTTGATACGCCGGACATTTCTTTTGATGATAAATCGTGACATTTCATTATCTTCTAATAGATCCTGAAGTGGTCGAGGTGGCCTTTTCGTCCATCGAGTTTGGCCGAGAAGAAGCGCTTCATGAATTCCGCGTAGCTAACTGATTTGTACCGTGGCCCGCCGCTGTCTTTCTCCACCAGCTCCGGTAGAGGTTCCACCGTTATGCTACCGCGCGGCTGATGGAACATCGCCGCTGAGATTCGCTCTTTGTCCGGGTGCACCACGGCTCTGTGCTCAACGCTTCTGTACTTCCCGTTGCTAAGAATCTGCAAGTAGCAGTAGCTCACGAGTCAGCAAGAAGTAATTGTAATTATACTCCTGCTAATCACAGATAAAACTGATATTTTGACATCAATACAGTATTGAAAACACAACGTTGACTAGTTTTTTGTTAAAATAATATCAAACCATTCCAAATATGGTTTCATTTTGGCGCTCTCAAGAGTGCCACATCAGGGCATCTCCAACGAACCGGCTGTTGGTTTGATCTCCACCACGCTTGGCCCAACGGCTAGGTGTGGGCCCTTGATCACGCGTCCTGATCGGGGACGCCCAGCCCAATGAAGTGGCTGGTGGGCCCCGTCACGCAGTGCAATAAATAGGGGTGGGGGCCAATGGTGAGGGTCACGAGGTTCGCCGAGCCGCCACCCCACTCCTAACCGTAGTCCGATCCCGAGGGTGGCACTGCCAGCGGCGGGATGCCCCACCAGCGGCGCTCCTGTGCCATCTCGATGTCCATGCTGCCGCCGGGACGCCTCTACTCCACCACTGGACCGCGTCAACATCACCACAGGAAGCAATGGTGGACTCGAGCTTCTACACCAAGCCCACCGATGGTCAGATACCTCCGCCTAACCCCTCTCTACCATTTTTTCTCTAAGTGATGTACGTATTTCAGTTGATCTACTCATTTATCCAGTAAAGAAAAGAATCCACCCACTGGATCCACCTAGAACGGTCCTAAGAACATAACATTGGTACCGGAGCAGGACTACTGTGTGGATCCAGTTGGGATAGAAGAAAAGAAATGAAAAGAAATCGAACCGATTTTGAATCGGATCATGAAAATGAAACCCTAACCCAGACCCTAGAGGGGGAAAAGAAATTGAAAGAAAAGAACGAATTTTGATTCGGCAGTAATCCCCAAAGTCTAACCCTAACCCTAGAAGAATAGAAAGAGAGGCGGGGGTCCGACCAGGGGCTCTCATCGCCACCGCAGTTTACAACGCCATGGAGCGGGAAGCACACCGCGTCGTTGGTTCGCTGGCACGCGGAAAGCTCACTGCGTCGCCGTTTTCGTCGGCGCGCAGGAAGATGAGAAAAGGAAAGGATAGAGGGAAGGGGACCTACCCGGGCCCTCTCCTCACCGTCGTCGAACCGCAACCGCCGGCCGTCGCTGAGGACGCTGGCGTGCGTGGGAAGGACTCATCTCGGGCCGGGGCCGAGGCCTCGCCGCCGGGCGGTCTCCGCTTTGGACTCACGGAGAAAGGGCACCACCGGGGAGCCGCTCGACGGCGAGGCCTCGGCCCCGGCCCGAGATGAGTCCTTCCCACGCACGCCAGCGTCCTCAGCGACGGCCGGCGGTTGCGGTTCGACGACGGCGAGGAGAGGGCCCGGGTAGGTCCCCTTCCCTCTATCCTTTCCTTTTCTCATCTTCCTGCGCGCCGACGAAAACGGCGACGCAGTGAGCTTTCCGCGTGCCAGCGAACCAACGACGCGGTGTGCTTCCCGCTCCATGGCGTTGTAAACTGCGGTGGCGATGAGAGCCCCTGGTCGAACTCGGCTACGGCCACATGCGTGCGCCGGCGAGCGGCGCCACGGTGGCGCCGTCACCTTCCCGAGAACCGGTCACGCTGTCGTCGTCCATTAGCGGCGGTGGCTACGCTGCTCTCGGCACTGAGAAAGAAAGGTGAAGAAATGAAATTAGGGTTAAGGGGAGAGAGGCCGGCTGCCGGTTTTTGATCAGCCGGAAATGAAGGGCTGCCGTCCGATCAAGTTGAACGGCTGAGATCGAGCCAGAGCCGCTCGGGCTGAAAGAGGCCCAGGCGGGAAGGGAAAATCCCGGCCTAGGCCCAGGTTACGGCCTGGGCGCGGGGAGCGCCGCCGGTGATGGGCCACTGGGCCGCGCAGTGAGAACAAGGCAGCGCTTCTCCTGCTGGGCCGCACAACTACGCACGCAAACAGGCCGCGGGCAGAGAGCTAACCGCGGGCCGCATGCACAGGCTTTGGGCCGAATGAACAGTGAATCTTAAGAATTTGTGTTATTCTTTTTCAGAAGTATTTTTGGAAGTATTTTATCTAGTTTTGATATCTACCCAATTTTGACCTAACGGAATAAATTGTTTAGAGACTAGATAAGCAAATTGAGATGCTTCTGATCAAGAATTATTATTTCTCAAGAATTGTTCAAGTTTCCGCTGCAAAGAAAAAGAATATTGTCTTCTCATTAAATCCGAACCAACAGGAGGATTTAATTTGAAGAGCAGTTACAGTTATTCAGAAAATGATGAAAAGTTTATCCTCTAATTAAGATTGGAACCAACGAGAAAATTTTGATTAGAGGGATATTCACATTATGATTTAAGTGAAATTATGATATTGTTATTTTCTGACCAACGTTGATGATAATAATATTATAAGCTTATTTATGAGATTGAGGTTGAAATTTGAATCTCTGATAAATTATGCATCAAAGTGAGCAATTTTTTCAGAGAATAGATAAAGATCAAGAAATGCTCATGAAATAGAAAGATGATTTTCCGCTGCAATGATGATGATGATTTTCTAATTAAATTCGAACCAACGGAAGAATTTAATTTTGAAGAGGATTAATGATAATTGAGTTGCTCCATATGTTAATTCCATTTATGCCCAACGGTGATGTGGAATTAATGTACAAGAACATTGTATTCATGATGTTGCTAATTTTAGTAAAAGTTATTGATAGAAAATTTTATAAGTTCTATCTATGAATTTTATGCATTTATTCTATTTCTGCCTAACGGTGATATAGAATTAATGTAGAAGAAAGTTGTTTTGTTCTATATCTGCCCAACGGTGATATAGAATAGAACATAAAGAAATCAGAATTTAATGTTGATAACTATTGTTGAATAATTTTCGGACAAAGATCTTCTTGCTTTCGTTCTTGAAGGCAGAAAAGAAAGAGAAAAGAAAAAGCACTGGGTTCTTGTGACTCAGATGATGAAAAGCCTAAGCACAAATTGTGTATATGAAAGTAGACCATTGCATGAGAAATTGTATCCTCTTTAAGAATGGCTTGAAGAAATAATTTTTGAAGATTTCAGGGATATTGATCCAAGAAAGAAATAGAACAATATGAGTTTAGTTTAAGAAATATCTTTTATGTACTCTCTATAAAATAATAATAATAATAATTTTATTTTTCAGTTTTATCATCATGATATGAATTATAATGAATGACATGCATGTTTAATTTGACCAACGTCGGATTAAGCATGTGTGTTAGAGAATAACAGATTTATTCCTGAATTTAATGATTGAATATGAGCCAACCCTGACATTTATGTCCCTTCAAGGGAATTGCCTCGCATGGCGGCATAAAATTTAAGAAAATACCCATGTTGTGGGGTAAAGTTGGCATAGCACTTGTCCTGCATGGCAGGAGAAAGTGAGATGACCATGTGTATCCCGCATAGGGAGAGAAGTTTAGGGTAGTTTTTGTGCTATCCTAGTATGAGTTTAAGAACAAAAGAAGTTGAAAACGAACCTCATGATAAGAATGACATGCAAGCATGACTTGCATAAGTACTGATGAAAAAGACTTTGTTGAGTTCTTGAAGTGAAATGAGGAAAAAGAATACATACTCCCATACGAATTAAGAAATAATTTCATCTTCCATGATGTAATCATGTGGATGAAGTAATCAAAGTATCCTCATTCACAAGAGTTATGAATGTTTCGAAATTGTGGCAGAAAAGTTTGTGCCACATTTCGAGGGAGAGGATTGATAACTATGAATTGAGAAAGATAGAAAGACAATTGAAAGAAACTCAGAAAGATAATTGAAAAATATTCCCCATTGTATGATTTGCATTTAAAGAAAAAGTGGTCTATAAAAGATGAAGGTGATCGTTGAGGGAGTACAACGGTCATAATAAAGATGTCCCTAAGTACAGAAATGGCTAAATTCCTGAACCTTTTACAGTTCGACAGGAAGATAGCAATGAGACTAAGAATACTAAGACGGTGCTTAAAGCACCAAATGAGATAGATTTTAACAAGATAAACCCAAAATAAGAAAGATTGAAAATACAATATCCTTACAGAAGATGGACTAATCTGGAGGAGTATGGTATGAAAAGATCTACGACTTGAAGAGAAGTGGGACCAATGCCTACTCTAATGACTCAAGATCGACGAATGCTCAACACCATGTTGATGTTGTATGACTCGTACAACACATGTTGTTAGCCCTTCAAGAAGATGAATAAGAAAACGAGGATCTTGTTATACAGGACCCTATAGAATCGATTGGCGATGAAAGAGCAACAACAACCCATGTAAAAGAAGTGCCATTAGCTAAAGACCTGAAGGTCTCAAAGAATAAGAGAATCAGATTTTTTTTATGACTATAAGTTATATATTGATGAAGGAATTCAAATGGAGGGTGATCCCATCTCATTTGAAGAAACCATGAGAGGCGTTAACACGTCTAAATGGTAAGAAGCCAAGGAAATTAAAATGAAATTGATGAATACCAACGAAGTTTGAGAAATAGAAGCAGTTCCTAATGGAGCCAAAATAGTAGGCTGTAAAGGGTCTACAAGACGAAATATGACTCCAAAGGGAACATAAGATATAAAGCACGACTTAAATCGAAAGATTTTACACAAAGAGAATGAATATATTACAATGAGTGCTAGTGGCACATCATGATCTGAGATGAAGGTAAAGATAACATTTCCCAATGGGATTTGTATGAAAATAATTACATGGCATAACCTAAAGGTTTTGTTGTAGAAAGAAAGAATGAAAGGGATGCCACTTATAGAAATCATTTATTAATTAGAGCAAGTCTCTAAATAGTGGCATTTCAAGTTGAAAGGTCAACTAGAAATTTTGGGTTAAAGAGAATAAGAGGAGTATTGCATCTGTACAAAGTTATAGAATGGGAAATTTATTTCCTAATCCTGTATATGTGGATGACACCTTACTTGCTAGTAGTGATGTCAATCTACTATATGTGAAGAAGTTCTTGTCCTCGAGACTCAATAAGAATGTTCTCGGTGAAATGACTCTCGTTATAAGAATTGAAATTCACCGAGACAGATGAAAGGGGTATTAGGATTATCACAAGGCATGCTTAGAAAAGATTGTAAAGAAACAAAGTATGCATGCAAGTGAACCTACGCCTGTTCATATAGTCAAGGGTAATAATTTTGAGAATCTTAGTGTTACAAGAACCGACATGAGATAGATCAAATGAATATGGATCCATATGCTTCAGCTGTTGGAAGCTTGATGAGTGCACAACTATGATATTACAGTTTAATGAGTGCACAAGTATGATATTACCCTAACATAATTCATATATCCGGGATGTTTTTGGCAGAAAGTCCAGTCCAGATATAGATCACTGGAATGGAGTTGAGAATGTCTTGCAATTGTGCAAAGATTTAATAAGCCTCATAATGACTAAGAAAGAACAAGTACTCTCAAATGGTTGTGGGTACAAGAATGTTGAATTTTGACTAGATGTTTAGTGAAACCCACATAGTAGCTAACTCTCGCAGTTGGAGTTTTATTGTGGAAAAGCTCCAAAGAAATAGTTGTGGTGTCATCAATGATGCATACCTATAGTACAACTTATTATGAGGCTTATAGGACAGGAGAAATGGTTAACTTATACCCGGAATTGATAATGGTACACAACAACAATTACCATTTAAAGTGATTGACTCCTATGACAACGGGTCAAGTGTGCTGCCAAACACATTGACATGAAGTTAGACGTTGTGAAGGAGAAAGTCTGGAATCTTTAAAAGCTTTCGAATGTATAAGTAAAAAGGAAGTACTTGCAGATCAGCTTATAAAGGCTTACCACCCAATGTGTTCAGAGAACATACAGTCGACATAGGTTTATGGTATAGCCTATGATTTCCGGACAACAAAGGGCCCATTGAAAGTATCATTTCAAAATGGAGAAGTGTATTATGGCTGTTAGTCTAGCGGCACTAATTGTTGTGACGATGGGACAGTTCTATGCACTAATCTATGATGAAATAGGAAAGAAGGAAGAAAAATATGAATTGATATTTTGAGTAAGAAATTAAAAGAACGAAGAAAGTGATGAGAGATCAAGGGGAGAATGTTGGTTTGATCTCCACCACGCTTGGCCCAACGGCCAGGTGTGGGCCCTTGATCACGCGTCCTGATCGGGGACGCCCAGCCCAATGAAGTGGCTGGTGGGCCCCGTCGCGCAGTGCAATAAATAGGGGTGGGGGCCAATGGTGAGGGTCACGAGGTTCGCCGAGCCGCCACCCCACTCCTAACCGTAGTCCGATCCCGAGGGTGGCACTGCCAGCGGCGGGATGCCCCACCAGCGGCGCTCCTGTGCCACCTCGATGTCCATGCTGCCGCCGGGACGCCTCTACTCCACCACTGGACCGCGTCAACATCACCACAGGAAGCAATGGTGGACTCGAGCTTCTACACCAAGCCCACCGATGGTCAGATACCTCCACCTAACCCCTCTCTACCCTTTTTTCTCTAAGTAATGTACGTATTCCAGTTGATCTACTCATTTATCCAGTAAAGAAAAGAATCCACCCACTGGATCCACCTAGAACGATCGTAAGAACATAACACCGGCGACTTCGCCAACTGATGTACCACTAACAGAGAATAAAAAAATAAGAGCCTGAACACACCGACGACAAAGGTAAACAGGCCCAGGATAGCAGAGATCGTAGATCTTTTTTGGAAACCGTATGAGACCGGCGACGAAATAGTCACCAGCAGTTTATTTTTCAGCCTCCTCTCTCCTCCATATCAGGTTCTAAGCACAGTGAGCAATCAATCCGCTAGCTCAAATTATTTTGTTGGGGACGTCCTCATGGAGTACTTTAAATTGATGAAAACACCAATCTCTAGTGTATAGTTTTATTTTATTGCTCCATAGGTAGGCCATAGAAATCAATTGCGATACAGTCGAGATAAAAGCATGTAGCCCTATGCTGGTTTTTTGGTTTAAGTTTTGAAGTCTTGGAAACAATATATAGCTAGTTTCATCTGGATGAAACTCTTTCCTCTCTCTTCATAACTCTAATGCTATGTTATATTTTTTTCTTATGTGACACTATATTTATTGTGACTGAAACCCCTATTATAGTAAGCATAAGGTACGCCTTTGGATTTATGATATCTAATACTATCTCCATTTCAAATTATAAGACATTTTAGTTTTTCTATATATATCACTTTTAATATGCATAAAGATGGAGTGTATAACTAATTGCATAGCAAAAGTTATGTATCTAAATAAGCCAAAACGTCTTATAATTTGAAACAGAGGGAATAACTTAGATTAAACCATAAAGTCAATGTCTTATTTAGTCAATATAAATAGTCAGAATAATAAATTAAGAAAAATATCAACTTGAACTACGAAAAATAATAGTTTGATCTCCAAACAAATTGAAAAAAGAACCAAAACCGATAATCCATATAAATTATATTAGTAAATATACTGTATTCAAAATTGAAAATTACTAACACAAATTATAGTTTAATTTCCATATGCTGAAAAACACATAAATAATAATTGGTGTTTTACAATAAGTAAAGTTTAAAAAAGTCATCTCCCTCGCTCTTAAGGGTTACAAACTACGGCATTGATCACATTGATCAAGATTATAATGGTGTAAAACTATCAAAGATATAGAAAATATCCAATTCAGAAGGAACAAGCATGAAAAGACATAATAACGTAGAATTCAATTAGAGTTTGTGCTGATGAATACAACCAGGAGTCCAGGACGAACGGAAAAGAGGACAGGTGCAATCAAATAAATAAATAAATAAATAATTTCTAAAATTGTTTTCACGTAAAAAAAACTCAAAAGTTATAATGAAAAAATACTAGCTACCCAGAATTTCTGTGCGGGCCACTTTGCTAGTTTACTACTTCCTCTATATTCTTTTGTAAGACGCATACACATATTAAGATTGAAATTTTAAAAATCTTTTGACTAATAATTTAGCTAACAATTTTAAACTATTATAATACATATTTTATATGGTTAGATTTGTGATCAAATATACTATCCAACTATCTTATAAATATGAACAATGTTATATGAAATAAATAAATGGTTAAAGTATAGTTTTAGAGACCGTCGGTCTTAAAAAAGAGGTAGTACTGACTAGGGGCAGTAGTGCAGTACAGAGTAGCAAGCACGCTAGCACCTAAAAATTAATTTATTCTTGTTGCTTGAAATCGAAGAGATCTTCAATGCACACAAGTGGTGAGAATCAGGTAATGCATTTTAAACGCAAATGCCTAGCCGATAGACATGGTAGTGTGAGTGAAAGCAGCGACTCAATGCCTAGAGGGGAATAAATATGCTTAAAAAATCTTCACAACCAAATTAATAAATAACAAGTCGTGACTCTCTCTTCCTGACTTCGCCCTAGCAACAGCTGCCGCCTCCGCCTCCACCACCGTTGGTCCCCTTTCCTTCCCCCTCCGACATCACGCCGGAGGGCGGAGGAGTGGGGATCCATCGTTTTTAATAAGTTTTCTACTACATCGAGTCCTAGGGTCAGGGCCTCTCAACGCCAAGTTTCTTAGTATTGGGGATTTATTTCCTCCTCTCCTCCTTTCCGGCGACGGTGAGAGGGCAGAGTGGATTCGTCTTCTCCATGACGGCTCTGTTGAAGATAAGGACGATAACTATAATATCAACATCTTCCTCGACATGACGACATAGAGACTTAGTTGTCCGGACGAGGGCATCAGCAGAGATGATGTCATTGCCATGGAATAATTTTCTCCGGTCTCTTCTCCGTTTTGTTGTGGTTAGATCTGACCGTGATGAAGGACTAGGGAGAACAAGTTTTAGATCAGTCTTCCTTATTCTTCGGTGATAGAAACAAGAAAGAAGACACATGAAAGAAGAAGTTTCTCAACTTCGCCTGCAGAAATCTTGGCTGTCGTTCGTTGGACACATATTCTTAGGCCTTTTGCCGAGTGTTAGCCTGTGCGGTCATCCATACGAATCGTTATACAAGTTTGGATTTGAGAGTTGGAGCTATACACAGTGTGGGTACTAGCTAGCTGGTGATGCAAGGCGGCCCCACATGGATGTCAAACCCGGTTTAGCCGTTTTTTTGCTAAAGACCTACAGAAATAGTTAATTGCTCTTTCTCTCTTCTAAAACAAATCTAACTTATGTATTACTTCTAGATAAGCTCCTTGACTAGTTCACATTGTCCTTGCAGCCATACCCAAGCACAACCAAGTAGAAACAATGTCACACCCAAAAATTCTATTTTGGGTTGTGAATAGAAAACATTAAATAAAATGAAGGATTTAATAACTTTCTAAAATTTTCAAGATTTAGATAGGTTATTAATAATTTGAATAGAAATATGATTTTATAAAAAAATTTATAATTAATTTGCTAGGTTTTTTTGAATTCATACCTTTGCATTTAATTTTATTGCGTGAAAAATGATTGCCAAAATTAATTAGATGCAAATCGGTGTTGCTCTCTTTATATAATAAAGTATTTAAGTTTTAATTGAAAACAAGTTCAAAATGTTATTTCTAAAATTTATTGTCAAATAATGTATTAATATTTATAATACCAAATAAACATTATTAGATTACTCACGTCATATATTTTTATAGTAAATTTATTTTAAAATATAAATATCAATAATATTTTCTATAAATCTAGTTAATCTTAAAATTGGTTGACTCATCGGGACACGAGACATGTACTTGTTTTTAGGAGTGAGCGAGTAACATTTTTTAGACTCTACTATGGGCCTGTTTAGTTGGGTCACCAACCCAAAAAGCAAACCAAAAAAGTGCTACAGTACCTGTCACATCAAATCTTGCGGCACATGCATGAAGTACTAAATGTAGACGAAAGAAAAAACTAATTACACAGTTTAGTTGTAAATCACGAGACAAATCTTTTGAGCCTAATTAGTCCATGATTGGACACAAATTGCCAAATAAAAACGAAAAGTGCTACAGTAGCCGAACCCAAACTTTTTCACCAACTAAACAACCCCTATATAAAATAATTCACAAAACTGAAAAAGGGACCATTTCAAAACTGGGCTGGAGGCGCATTTACGTTAGTTTCTTGTCAGAGTGCTTATTCAGTCGGACATACTCATTCATCGGAGGAAACGCACTCCAGTCGAGCCCAGGCGCCGCCGCCCGACGCGGCGACGCCCCGACCCCAGGCCCCAGCGCCGCGCCGCTCGACCACGGCCGCTGCGTCACGCCGCTCCAGTTCCAGCGCCGCGCCACAAGCTGCTGCCGGGTCGCCGGTTGTCCACAGCCGCCAGAAGCCCTTCACAGAATTCCCAACTTGAAAATCCCAGGCCCACCTAAACGGGAATCCTCCGCCACTATGGTGGCAACGGTGTCCGTGCCGAGCCAAGCACAGACCGTGCTTCGGGGCCGGCTCTGCGACCCGGCATTCGTCCACTCCGCCCTCAGGTCCTCCCCGGACACCAATTACAGGTGAGCCGAATCGATACCTGTTCCGCCCGCATAGCTCGCCGGAAACAATTTTGCTAATCCGCCTCCTTTTGAGCTGGGCAGCAAGCTGAAGTACCTCGTCGCCAGCTCCGTCTCCGAGGCCTGCAATAACTCTGTCCTCCTCCTTGGTCCCCGCGGGTGTGGAAAAGCAGCGTGAGGTTCCTTTAACTGGTTGCGTATCCTTTTCTGATTGCTGCAGCGCAGCCGTGCTGTTCGATGAAATGTGCATGTCGGCAACTGCACATTTGCTCTCTCCAGTGCAGTGTGGAACTGTAGTTTACTTTTTTGTTTGAGAGTTCATGTTTTTGCAGGTGGTCGACATGGTTCTTGATGATCTGAGGAAGGAGCACCCTGATGCGATTTCCGTGGTATGGGTGCGATGCAGCATTCTGTTCAGTTCAAGTATCACTAGAAATATGTGCCAATTAATTATGCAAATGACAAATGATGACTCACTTAAACTTAACAAACTTCTGTTGTGAAAGTAGTATCCACTGTTACTGATTGATGTAGCATTCGCACAGGGCTAGAACAGCTTGTTGTGCATAAGTGATGACTAGTTCCCCCCATCCCTGTGACAACATTTCAACTTTTCATGTTATTAGAAAGACCTCTTTGATCAAGGATCTTTAGGAAAAGAAGAGACTAGGAATGGTGGAAGACAGAATGCCCTTTTGGTACACATGTGTGGTTCTTAAGCATCACACTCAAATGCATTTTTACCAGAATTACAAAAAAAATGGGTGTGTCCTATTGTTAATTGGTAACTGTATGGACTTGGGTATTTGCACTTTGTATAATCGCGGCAACACCTTTTCAGATCAGACTAAATGGGATGCTACATAATGACGACAACTGTGCTATGAAGGTTAGCAATTTTGGAAGCTCTAACACAGTTGGTTTAATTTCTGCTGTCAACATACTCTTCCTGTTTTCCAACCATTCCTTATGCCTTTCCAAATTCTAAGTCTTTTTCCTTAACAAATTGAGTCCATTGTGAACTCTTTTCTTGTGAATAAGTCTGCAAGACCCTAACATGCTAATATTAATATTTTTCTCTTTTGTGTAGGAAATTGCCAGGCAGCTTTGTTTGGAGCATCAGTTATCATTTTCAAAAATGGTACATTTGCTGCCTAGTTATTATTCTCTCTATTTTTTTTGTAGGCAATTTCATTGTAGATAGACAGCTCTGAACTCCGATCTCTTCTCTTTTAGGCTTCTTCAGATGACAACACTGAGTTCATGATTGACATGTTACGGTGAGCTTTACTGAAATAATGCCATAATGGATATTTGTATATTGAGCCATAGTCTTTAGTTCATAAATTTTTTATTTGTTTCTGTTCATTTTTATATTCTCTTCTGCAGGGAGTGCGGACTAGCTCACAAGACAATACTATTTGTTCTAGAAGAGTTTGACCTCTTTGCTCAGGTCGAGATAGATAGCTGCCCCTGATGCTTTAACTAAACTGATTTTGTTTCATTCCCTTTTCATCTATGGCAGCTACTTAAATTCCAATAAAACCATTGTTCATGGCATAACATGCTTTATACTATTGCTATGGTCAGTTTTGACATGAGAAGATTACTTATGTTCATGTTGTTTCGTTACAGGGTAAACAGAGGTTGCTTTACAGCTTACTTGATGCAATGCAGTCTCTAACATCACAAGCTGTTGTCATTGGTGTGAGTTGCCGCTTGGTATGAACTAAGCTTCATCATATTTACTTGTACTTACCAATAATATATAAACTTCAAGCCTGTCAGTTGTATATAATTGATTTCTTTTTTTTTTTGTGTTGAATGCCATTTGATTAGTATGTCTCTGTCAGGTGTCAGTCTTGATTGGTCTTTCAAACAAAAAGATGTCACTCTTGATTATGTAGTAGTGATCATGCAGTAGCATATAAAGTAATCATAATGCAGTAGCATCACTTAGCTTTGATTAAGTTGACTGGCATCTTGGAATCTGAATGAGCGTAACAAATCATCATTTTACTTTAATTTGCAGCATATTGACGAAGTTATAATAATTGTTCAAATAGTTATAATCGTTGCTCAAATAATTACAATACTGTCTTAACAGTGGCGTTTCATTTTTTAGGATGCAGATCAACTCCTAGAAAAAAGGGTTAGATCCCGATTCTCTCATAGGAAGCTTTTGTTTATTTCTCCTTCACTGGATGATATACAACGGTATGTGCTTTCCCAGACCCTTTAGATAAGAAACATGAAATGCCCCCAAATTCCCTTACCCAAGCCATCTTTTGGTAATAACAAAATGCAGGTTGGTGGGACATTTGCTTATACTGGCCAAAGATTCAGGTTTACCAGCAAAGTATATCACCGATTATAACTCAAGACTTACTGTATCCTTTCTACATCCTGACTGTTACAGTGCATTTTGTTTAACTTTTTTCCTTTTTCTCATCTTAGTTGAATACTTAGCTATTAATGGCATATAATCTTGTTAAATGAAACATAAGTGTTTGCTTCCTGAAACTAAAACATGGTAAGAATTTAGCCACTAGCAGAATGGAACTGTATTGATATTTTTTCAATCAGTTCCCTTGGGATTTTTTGTTCCATCGTGGAGAAACAAAACTACAAAAGGGTAAACAAATTAGGCCAAACAACTGCAAAAGATTGCACAATGGAATTCTCTTCTCCTATACGCTGCAGAGCATTTTTAGTGATAAGAAATTCAAAGGTTGTCTCAACTCCCTCATGGATGCTGATGCAACAACGAGCAACATTCTAAGATTTCTGTAGGTTTTCAGCAGCTTGTTGGTTCTTTCTTCATAACATCTATAATTAATCATCAATATGTGCTCAGCTGAATATGGTCAAGCAATTCTTTCAGTTTCAGAGCTGTGTCATATATGGACATGGAATCTGGATTCCTGTCAATAGAAAGCTTCCTAAAGGCCCTTTCTTCCATGCAGAGGCAACCCAAGATGGACAGCTTACAAGGTATTTTGTTGGCTCGCCCTTAGTTTTGAGTGTTTTTTATAGTGTGTTTGTTCACTAAGTGCAAACGATGTGGATTTTCTTTGTGCACCAATTCTCTTCTGCACAGCACAAGAGCAGCCAACATTATTTGCTTGTTTTCTCACAAACTTGCTCATATTTTTGACATTATGTGTTAGAAAATCCTATTGGAATGTAGCGATGACATTTTAATGCAATGAAAACCTTGAAGCAGATCTCTCGATTTTGGAATTGTACATTCTTGTGTGCATGCACAGACTAGAAGATAAGGAGCAAAGCTCATACAACTTCACGAGCATAATGAAAGGTAGAGACTGCTCTCCTCCCTCCCCTAGTCCCCTTGTTATCAGGGACAGAAAAGTGAACTGAGGTGAACTGTCTGTCAGAATACAGATCCATACAAGACGCCTATAAGACTTCTGATAAATATGCAAGCACTGTTTGTTTTAGGGTAAGCACTACCATCACCGACAATCAGTGGGCCTCCTACCGCATTAGATATTCAAAACTTACACTTGTTTGTCGCAGGCCTTTGAGCATCTTTTGGATCGAGAACTGATCAGTTTTGGTGACAACAGAGGGAGAAACCAGGCACTTGAATACCGACCTGTTAAGCTCCTCATATCCTCCCGCGAGCTCGCTCAGTCCCTCAAGCTGAACACCACCTGCCCTGTGAGTCACTGTCCATGTGTTTTTTTTCTATTATACTGTCTGTCATTATTGTTCTGTAATATCGTTTCCGTAATACATAAATGACTGTCATCTTGTTACAACTTCCCGCTGATGACAATCGTTATTTTGCTTTTGTAGGCTGTACTACAAAAGCTGTTTGATCGTGAAAGATACATGTAGAACCTCTTCTCAGCTGGCTGCGCTTCACCGACTTGAGTCGCCACTTTCCTGTTGGCTGTTTCACTGAGCTAATTTCGCTGTCAAGTTCATGTTTGTGGGCTCGTTGTCAGGTCGATGCGTTGTTTTGTAAAACGGCGATGGTATTGGTATCTGTCTACTGTTCGTTGGAAAGGTGTGGCCCTATGGGCCGTGTGGCCAACTGACAACTGCCTAGGCGCCTAGCTCGACTGCATCGCGTGAGTCGTGACCTGCCTGTCAGTGACTTGGCCAGAGGCCACAGGGAACTAAATATTTGTGCATATGATGCACTGATCGTGGGCTAACGACCTGATTTGCATCTCTCACAAGTTTAGTAGCGTGGTCATATTTTTGGTAGCTTTGAGTTCGAATTTGGTAGGTACGGGGGTGGAGCCACCAGGTCAGAGACGGTGGTTCCGCTCATTGCCTAAGGTTTAGGGCCTGTTTGGTTTGTAGGAGTTAAAGTTTAACTCTCATCACATCAATGTTCCTTCAAATGCATAAAGTACTAAATGTAGATTAATTGCATGCATGTCGGTACAGATTGGGAGTAATTTACGAGACGAATCTATTAAGCCTAATTAGTCCAAGATTGGAAACTTTTTGTCAAATAAGACGAAAGTGCTACAGTGTTTGTTAAACTTTAACTTCTCCAACCAAACACCCCCTTAGCTGGTTGAGGGCATTCTCGGTCATGGACCAAAAGCGGGGACACGCGGCAGAGACGCAGATGGGGGTGAGCGGGAGGTAGGATGTGACTCCGAGTCGGATCACCGCGCATCCTTTTCCCCCACCTCTCCCTGCAGTCTCGTTGCCTTTACAACATTTGTCCCCAAACCCAAATCCAAACCCTAGATGCTTCGCACCGAGACCCATCCTTAACAAATTCGTCGGCCACTTTTGGAGGGGGTCACCGGCGAGATCCTTCGTGGCCGCTGTGAGAGCTGAGCCGGCTCCCACGGTTTCGGTCAGGATGAATCGGGGTGGAGGTCATCGTGGTCAGTGGCGAAGCTAGAGCAAAGTAAAGGGTGGTGCATTTGTCTTGTAGGTGTGAAAATTTGAGTTAAAACCATGGTGAAATTTTGATTTCAGTATTGTTTTTTCAATTTTTTGTGGGTGCATGTGCACCCACAAGCTTCAACGTGGCTTCGCCACTGATCGCGGCAACTATGGCAGGCCGCGTGAAGGGTTTGGCGCTGGAAGGCAAGGGAAGGGAAGAGGTCGTACTATGGCCAGGAACCTCACCTGGGAGTGTACAAACAAGGGAGCTGCCGAGAACAGAGATGCTGACCTGGCGGCTGATCAAGAGCAACCACAAGATAACATCAAGTGGGAAGGGAAATCTGATAAGAAGGACAACTTTGGGGAGCAGCGGAACAACAAGTCTGGGCTGGATGCTGCTGATACATCTCAAGGTAACAAAGCTTCTCATGAGAATGATCATCAAACTGCTCCTCAGCATAATCAGAATAGGGTTACTTGCGAGATTTGTGGCTTTTTCAATCATGAGACTAAAGACTGTAGAAGGTTGCACTATGAAATCTGTGGATTAAGTAATCACATGGCTTATGATTGCAAGAAATGCATTCCTTGGAACTGTGGTCCTGAGCTTTGTGCAACTCAAGTAGAAGACCAAAGTTTTTTCTTTATTGAAGAAAGTATTGATCCTAGGATGGCTAGGGAGAAAGAAAATACTGCTGATGTATCTGTGCTGTCTGGTCAGGCTAATGGTAAAGACATTGAGAGGGAATTCAGAAGTATCTTGGGGTCTGAAACTTGGAGATGGATGGCTAGGCCAATGGTTGAGAACAAATTTCTTATGAAATTCCCAAGTGCAAAAATGATTAAGGAATGAAGTCATTTCAGTTCTCTACCTATGAAATATGTCAATGCACAAATTTTTTCTCGAACCACGCAGGAGAAACTGCGCGTCATTACATTAAGGTAGAAAACAACAAGTACACGGGTCTAGAAGACCCAACCCGAGCACCAGGACACACACACCCACACTAAGGATACCAGTACAGCAACGCGCCACAAAACTAAAAGACGACCAACGACCCCCAGGACCCTAAACTCCAGAGGGGAGCGACCTGGAAAGAAGCTGTGCGAGCTGGGAGGCCCCGGCCATACACCAAAGACCACCCTCCGTACACACAGCATTGATAACCTCCTGCACATTGGGCCGTACGTTCTGGAAGACACAATCATTACGATGCTTCTAGGCCTCCCAAGCGACCAATATTATCAAAGTGTTCAGACCCTTTCTCATTTCCTTTGGAGCTGCTGCAATAGTTCTCCTCCACCATCCCGAAAATCGTGTCACACTTGGGTCCGGAGCCAAAAACAGCAGGTCAAGCTTCTGGAATATCAAGGCCCACACTTGGCGAGTGAATACACATCCGACCAGCAAGTGATGTATAGTTTCTTCAGCCTGATCACAGAAGGGACAAGCATCTGGATGGGGGAGACCTCTTTTAGCCAACCTATCTGTTGTCCAGACTTTATTGTGAAATACCAGCCAAATGAAGAATCTGCAGCGCGGGGGTGCCCATGTTTTCCAAATCTTTCGCCAAGGACCAAACTTGATGGTTCCCATAAATAATGCTCCGTACGCAGATTTGCTGTTGTATGTCCCATCCTGGGATAACTTCCAGGTGTAACGGTCCTGCACGTCCGGCTGTAAGACTAAGCCCTCCACAATATCCCAAATATGGAAGAATTCAATCAGTACGTCTATTGTGCGAGCTCCTTTTATGTCACCAACCCATCTTCTGCTCTGGATTGCTTGAGCCACCGTCTGTCGCTTGGCTGTTCCTTTTGTGACTCTTTTGACCAAATTTGGGGCTATTTCCGCCATGGTGTGACCATCCAGCCACCTGTCGGTCCAAAACAGGATCTGTTCCCCATTTCCAACAATGGCATCCACTGCGGCATCAAAAAGGGCTTGAGCCTTACGAGGTACTGAGACCGGGAGCCCTGCCCATGATCTATCCCGGTCAGTCTTCTGTGCCCAAAGCCATCGGATTCTCAGAGCGCAGCCAAGCAGTTCTAAATTATGGATGGCCAACCCTCCATATTCGAGTGGCCGTTGTACTTTCTCCCAAGCTACCAAACAGTGACCCCCATTTGCTTGCTCTTGTCCCTTCCAAAGGAACCCTCTTCTTATTTTATCTATAGCTTTAAAAAACCATTTTGGCATATCAATAGCTGTCAAGAGGTAAATAGGAGCTGCAGTCATGACCGCGCGCACCATTACTGTAACACCCCAGGTGTTTATCATTCACTAAGTAGTGGGTTTGAGCTCAAACATGATAGATTAGTGGAGATGACGATGCCAAAGTCAAACCTATGGAAATAAACCCTAACCTAAACTTGGATTGCACCCTTGCTTACATATAGGCTCAATTAAAAGATATATGCTTGGGTTTGTTATCAAAGTATATTCACATGTCTCACATCAATAACTATCTATATTGATCCCTGGGAAAGTTTCGTAAAGATTGGAATCAAAAAGTCACATGAAATGATAAGTTCCATTCCTATTGGAATCTGTCCTATTAAGTTAATGGAACTATAGATCATCAACCAAACCTTGCAAACTTGTCCAAATGACTCTAGATGAACTCTACAAGACCTTAACTACACTTAGGACACTTAATGGAACAATGTTCATGTTGATCATTTTGCCTAAATATGCTTCTAATTGGTGGTTGACCATGTATGGACCCTAGAGCCCTGTGGTTTGACCATTTCAAAAGTCTGACCTAGAAGCTTTGCATGACTGTGCACCCTTTTACAAAGTTCTAGAGAATTTAATAAGGAACAAACTTTATTTAAGAGTCAAGTCATAAAAATGTGTGGAACATGCTCAAACAGGGCTCACAAGTCAGTTTTAGGGCTGATTTCAGCACTTAGCCATTTTAAAGCCCCGATTTCAGTGTCTCCGACGTTGGCATCTCGCGTTCTCCGAATTTTGTTGAATAACTCAAGTTGACCCAAAAATGAAAGATGGAAATAATTCATTGGAGAACAACATGTAAAGAGTTGGGATCAATTTGACCAAGTTTGGCACTGCAAAATCCCAAAACCGAGCCCTAGCTTAACAGGTTGACACTGGTAATTTGGGGACCGATTATCTCCTAATCTGTGGGTCTTATGACCATGGTGCTTAAATGAAAATTGTAGAGTATACCGAGGTGAACAATTTTGACAATTGGCCCATAGTCCAATTCGGCCCTGATCCGGCCTAAAATCATATTCCACAGTACCTAAACCGCTGCCCGCCACGTGCTCAGGGAAATGACCGAGAGAAGGACGCGTGCCCTGGACGTGCCCGCCATGCGTAGCAGCCAGCGCCTCTCCTTGCCGCGTGGTTGTGTCCCTACGCCTCGGTAGCAGGTGCCCAAAGCCCTCTGCTCGCCTCTCCACGCTCCAGGCGCTCGCCCTTGCCTCTGCTCGCCTCCCTTCTCGTTCTGAGCCGAGCGCGGACGCCGAGCCACCATGGCCGGTTCAAGCTCCAGTTCGAGCTTCCTAACCGCGCCGTATCTCCTCCCTTCCCTAAGACAAGCACGGTATTGCCTTCCCCGCCACACGCCGAACCCGATGCGCCCTTCCCGAGCTCCTCTCACCGCCGGGGAAGCGTGGCCACCGGTGCCATGGCCGTCGTAGTCCCTGTGTTCGTGGACCGGCCACCCTGTGCCATCTCGGGACGAGCTACGGTGCTTGGGGGTGCGCACATGCCAGGGCATCGCCTTGGCCCCGCCGCTCGCCGCCGGCGCCGCCCCTGCTGCCGACGGCCGAGCCGCCCCTCCCCTTCTCTGCTCCGTTCCAAGGAAGAAGAAAGGGAAGTTTTGTGTACGTGTTTCTTTGTCTGGCAAGCGGGCCCAAAAGTGCAGCGGGTCCCGCAAGTCAGGGTTATGAGTGGCGCGGTTGGGTATCGGTTCGGGTGCGCCTAGCGAATCTTGTTAGGGTTGTTTTAATCCTGATTTTGAATTTCCATTTCATGTAAATCTTCTAAAATGCATATCCCTTGCTAGGTAAATCCAAAAATAGCAAGAGTGGACTTTTTGGAAACCTTGAGAAAAGATCTATGCAGTGGAGTCATAAAAAGTTACATGTTTATAGATGTTTTCTAATGTGTTTATTTAAGGTGAAAAAGAGATTTAGAAATGCTTTTAAACCTAACCAGAGCAAGATCTGGAGTTTTAGAACTCCAAAAATAGTGATTCTTGTTTTGTTAATTTTGTGATGACTTGTACTTGCTAGGAAAAATATTAAACACACTATTTATTCACTGTTTTCTTAGGGTTTCGATTTGACCTTGATAAATAAGGGAAATCTGCATTATATTGCTTGTCATTTTATATCTTGAGTTGTGTTGCTCCATTTGGTGTGAAATTTTTATGGTAGGCTTGTCATGCTATGGATGTACTGTTGTATAAATTTCATGGCCATTGCTTACTGTATGCTCAAGTTATTGAGTTAACTTGTTTATGGCTTGATAAATAGCTTATAAATGTTATATAAATGATAAAATAGAAAATGTTGCCCCATCACCTTATTATGATGTTGCTCTATGATGTTGGTTCATTCTTTGGCCTTGTGTTCACTGAAAATATTGAGTTTTAGGTTTAATTTGCTTTTACATGATTTATTGCAATAGCCATTTGTCTTTTTTCATAGAGGTTGTTATACATGTCCAAATGGTTTCAAATTTGGACAGTAGACTTTTGAGAGCATTTGTAGACCCCTGTAATTTTGGTAGAATTTATTGAGCATCTTTATGATGTGGTCATAATTCCACCTACTTATCTAAATAAATTAAGAAAATATATTAAAAGAAATTATTTAGTATTGGGCACTATGTTTTCTGGTGTTCATTAGTCATGTGTGACATGTTGGTAAAATTGATTTTGTCCAATGATATGTTTGCAACATAAGTTAATAATTATTTCTTGTAAACGAGGTTTCTGAACAGATTTAAGAATATTGTTAATTACCCTATGCAAATGATGTTTTCATGTCTTGTGTGCTATAACAAAGTTGTTGTGAATTTCATGATCTAGCTAATGCTAAATTTTGGTGGCAATTGGACATATGGTTTAGAAACTACAGCTGTTCTAAGTTGGGTTCAGATTTAGGTTGCTCTCTGTCCTTCTAGGACAGATTCTGTACCTTCTGTATTTCGACCTAGTAAATGTTAGAATCAGGTTTAGATGATTATAAATGAAATGTAGATAATTTCCTAACCTTTCCAGAATGTCTTCTTGCAAGACATTTGGACTTATGAAACTCCAGATATGATTGAATTATGAAGCTACTGTTGCTTGTCCAGAAAAGGGATAAATTCCAATTATAGTTGTTTGCTTGTGTATTATTAAGTGTGACTTATGCCTTTGAGGGTAGTTAAGTTCTTACACCTGAGATCTTGTGAAACCGTGGGTGCCATGCCTAATATGCTTGTCATCTTTTATATTAGGTTGGGTGATGTTTATTTAAGCAACATGAAGTGTCTATGCATGTGGAGTGTAATTTGGTATTTATCTTATTTACTGAATGTGATGCATTGTCCATTATACTTCCATGTATTCATGCACTTGCATCTTGCATCTCATATAGGTACGCTAGCAGAAACGTGTGAAGTAAATGGCGTTGGAGCCAAACCCGAAGACGGTGTTTGGTGGATCCATCCCGAAGGTAGAAGGATCGGACGAGTGCTAGATTGGAGGATGCTCGCCAAGCAGATTTTATCTGACATACTCTAACTTGAGTCGGATCACAGGCAAGCCCCGGAGCATTATAAGCCTCCTATCTTCAAAGCAATTAATTATATATATATATGTTATAAGTATTGTTGCATTAAGTGGTAGGAGTTGGTTGGAAACCCTTGCTGCATTGTATCATTCCTTGTCCAGATATATGAATCCTGGAATCCTACATAGACTAGGATCGAGTAGATGCTTAGCCCTGCTTTAAGCGGTAGAAGTCAGGTGATTTCCTGTCACCTGCGAGATATAGGGATATTCATATATGACACGGTTGGCTATATTTGCTATCGTGGAATGGAACCATGTGTTAATAAAATGAAATGAGACCGGGCGGGATGACGATAGTGAAGCAACAAGGCATGGAGGTCTTGGGTGTGGATCTATCCCCGTCTGAGTCGTTTAAGGACCGATTCGCTGTACGTCCTTGAGTCATGTTGAACGCAGTCTAACACTTAGTTGGCCGGATAAGTCGTTCCGACTGCGAATCCGAGTAATACAGTTCAGGCCGGGAATCGAATGGTAGGTTGCTTCTTGGAGGAGAGAAAGGATGTGCTTGGGGACATTGGCATGAGACCAAGGGGGGGTTAGAGTCCCTATCACCTGGCAGAGTGTCGCCCTTGGGGTCGCGACATCATTCGGACCCGTGGCTCCTGAACTGTACCAAAGGTGACCTGAGCAGCCCTCGCCAGGCGTGACTCGGTGAGTGTTAGAAATACCCCTCCAACTGGATAGGAATTCGATTCGAATCGCCGTCGCTCCCGGTTAGTGAGCACTTGACTTGAGCAGCGGCAACGTAGATTCCATTAAATTGAACGGATGGTTAATTGGATCACGATGGAAAGGTTGCCTCAATTTATACCTGCTATGGTTAATATTGTTTGCTCCTAATAAAGTGAGTGCTCTAGTACAGGTTCTAATATAGATGATAGGTTAATGATAATTAACTTGATGCTTAAGCATTAATGATTGATCATCTATATTAAGCTTTTATGCAAAATGTTGTCAAGCTAGCCCCACTTTATATCAGCCTTGCATGATCCTTGGTGTCACCTTATTTCTGGTTTCTGACGGGTAAGTCTAGCTGAGTACCTTCTTGTACTCAGGGTTTTATCCCCACTTGTTACAGGTTATGATGTATCATGGCGACTGCAAGAGTTGGTTGGCTCCTGCCGTAGAGGCGGAGTGTGATCACGGGCATGATCCTTCTTATTTACCTTATCTCTAGTGCTTTTGTTGGAAGTCGACCGTGGTACTGGCATGTATTTGAAATAAGAATAATGTTAGTTTTAAGTTACTTTGCTTCCGCTACTTTTGAACTTAAGTTGTAATAACTTTGTTGAACTCCGATGTATATTCAATTACTTGTGAAATGATTGTAACATGTGACTTGTTATGCTGAATCACTACGATCTTGGCTTGTATGTTGGTTGGTTTGAAATCCCTCGCGATTTCATTGGACTACCGGAGTTATATGGGCTCAAGTGCGAGAATTTGATCATTTCGGTGATTGTTTTTGTACTTGTGCTCTTATAATTTGGACGGTTCCGTTACAGCTGGTATCGGAGCAAGATTCAACATTAAACTTGTCGTATGTGTATTTAAAACAAAGGTTTTGTTTTATAAAATCAGTTTTATCAACTTATAGCTATATATAGGTTTGTGAAAACTGAATTCTAAATCCAAGTATGCCAGTGGTCAATTTCCTTATGCCCATATAAGGATTATTAGGTGGCTTATATAAGTACTAACTTGGGGGTTTTCATTTATGCATCTACGCCCAGGCCAAGGTATGTATGTGTGTTGATTCTCCCACACTATGCTACCGGTGTGTTAGATTAGAGGTAGCCTTCATATATGAAATAGCCATATATGTCGCTAGTTTACTTTTATGCAACACCGCACCTACGCTCAGGTAAGTGTGAGTTGTGAGAGCATGACCGTACAAACTGCGGTCTAGGGGAGAGCTAGTTTGGTTACTGGATTATGTACATGTTACACACATGTATATATGAAGGTACTTAATTGTGGGAGATTGATGATTCGGGTAGTTTTGGTACTACATGTACGTATACAGGGGTATATGTATATGGGAGTGCTTAGAATTTCACCTTTCTGTTTTCATGGTGTGCTATATTTGGGAAATGTTGGGCTGCAATGAAAATTTTCTGCAGGTACGCTAACCACGAATGCGTAAGTCGAATGTAGCTGTCGACTAGCTATATATCGAGAGAGTGCGTGTTATGCCACCGACATAGAACGTGATCGCCACCTTAGGTTGGCAATCTTGTGAGGACGAATAGGATGAAGCATGCATCTTCATGATTGTTGCTTTATGCATAGCTATACTCCTCTCACCCTTGTTCTATAGTGTGTAACTTGTGATCAATGTGTTACATTATCTTTCTTGAGTGAAGTAAAACAAAAATACCTTGTTCCATGTTGCTTGAGAAAAATATGTGCTTAGCCTTACTAGAAATAAGTGTGGCTACATGCTTGAACTTAGAGATATCCTCTAGCTTAGCCAAGTGGTGGATATGTTGTTCACCCAAGCGTTTGCCAATGCTTTAGACCTCACTTAAATAATTATGGATTCTCATAAATGAATTAAATTCGTGTTGGTCTAAGATAACAAAATTTAGAGCTACTAGAATAACGTGTTTGTGTACTCTCTTGCTAAGTAGAACAAAGGCAAGCTTTGTTGTGCTTGGCGAATGTTGGATGCTAGAACGTTTTCTGTTGTAGTGATGATTTTGTGGTCATAATGGTGTTTTCTATAGTTATGGAGAATACCAAAGTTGTAGCTAACTTACTTATCTAGCTTGTCCTAAAATTTCATGACACTAAGCCTTATGGTTTGGGAGTTATGACCTTTAGAAGTTTACTGTCAGGTTTTGTTTATGCCCTGAATAGATCTAAATGTTTGGTTTGTTTGACCTGTGTGCATATGGAATCATGTCTTGGAGATAATAGAAGAAGTGTAGTACTTTTTCTAAGCTTTCCAAATTGTCCTATAGCACCAATTGGGGTGGTCTAAATCTCTACTTATGAGCTTGTAAAGTGGAATGACAGAATCTGTCCAAATCTGGGCAGAGATGTCTTCTTTGTCTTGTTTGGTCTTGTTAGATATAGAATCATCTTAATATGATAATAAGAAAGTTATAGACAACTTAATAAGCTTTACATAAAGTTAAGGCTCAGCCTTGTTGTGTCCCTAGAACTCCAGTTATGCATTTTTGAAGTTCTTGTCAGTTTTCTGTCCATATTGGTACAGATCTGAGATATTAGCATTTTTGGTCATGTTAATCTATGAATTTGCTTTTGGTATGAATAACTAAAGTGTAGTCATCTTCCTAATCTTTCTAGAAAGTCTAGGATCACCTTTGTGGGATGTCTATAACCTCAGTTATAGTTGAAACAAGTAAGTACTGCGTTGCTATCCAGATTCTGGACACATGCTAAGTTGGCTTCCTTAGCTAGCGTTTGCTTAGAGCTAAACTTGTAGTTAGTTCATGCTCGAGATAAATGCTTATTTTGGGTGAGCCTTGTGCCTTGTATTGATTGCTTAAGCCTATTCATTTGAATTTTCTCAAATGATTGCTTGATTGTGATGTTGTATGTATGCTTGTTATCTTGATAGTGCCCTAGTTGTCACATCGTTTGTCCTCGGTGAGCATACGAGTGTCGCATAAGCTTTATCCTAGAACAACGTTCACGTTACGTAATTATATGGTTGTTGTCTTCCATTAGGTTCTCTCTTAGGAGTCTGAGCCTGTAGACTTAGTGGTTAGTCCTTGAATGTTTGTATCCATGCCTTTGCTTGACCGAAAGTCCAAAGTTTAGTTCTCCTGTATGTTTGCATAAGCCATGGATGTTTTGCAACCCTCTTTGTGAAGACCCTTATCGACTGACCAACCAATTTAACTTTTATCAACACTAGCCTTTGACCATGGTTCGTACGTTGCCAGTTGTGGAGACTGTACCTAAATCCATGTTGGACCTTCTGGTTGCCTCTCCCAAAGGTTAGCTAGTGTAACACAACGCCTCTCTGCTATGGCCTCTAAATCGTGTGCTCACAAATTTGTACATCTACCTTATCAACTCAATCTTTGAGTGGTACCTCAATTTTGTCCATGAAGTTTGCTTAAGCCGTCCCCAACCTTCTCAAGTCTTGAGATGTTTATCAGTCTTGATCTCATGTTGTTGCCCAACATGAATGAATCTCCTGTTAATCTTTTATCTGGTACTCCCCTCGGTGGACGCAAGTCGTACGTAGAATTTAAGCAAGAGTCTCTTGCTCAGTTATCCTTGGCATTTGTGTGACGTTCTCTTGTGCTATATTTTGATCTTTGGATCATTTTCGTGTTGATTCTAAACCTTGTGACTACCTTTGCTTGCTGTCCCTCCTTGTATGGCGCTTGCTCTTATAGCCCATTGGTGCCACTTGAAATTTCACCTTCGTTGTGCGTTTAGTAATGGTGTTATGAGTAGTCGCTGATGGTGCCGCGACGAAACCAAGGGCCTCCTGTGGCTGCAGACACATGGCTGGCTGCCTGGCACGCGCTGGTATCACGGTTTCTAGTCATGATCCATTATCAAACGACAGACGATGTGCTATTTTCTTGTGTTCCTTTTGGGTTATCTCTCCATATCATATCGTAAGATCCATATCTTAGACCGAAAGTAGTGGAGCTTCCTTCTGAAGTTGCTAAGAGGATAACCTTTAAAGAACAGGTCACCGACATAAACTTTAACAGACTGCAATATGTGGTAGTCAAGTGACTCTACATAGTTGCCCAGTATTGACAACCAGCATCTAGGGAGCCACGTATCTCAGCTCTGTTGGATAAAAAGGACACGCAACACTTACTACTGGACAAGTCATTCGTTGGATAAGAATCAATCGTCACATTATGTAAATCTTAACCTTTGTATGCATAATGGCCATACCGTCGAAATCAACCATCTTTGGTGTGACTCCTTATCCACTGACTTCGATGGCAACCACCTGTTCTGCATCAACCATAGTTGTTGTGGTCGAGAATGAAGAATTGGAACTTTTTAGTGTTGAGAGACAACTAATTAGTTACCAATAGGAAGGTTAATCTCCAGCTAGGTAACGACTCTTTGGTAGCTATAAAGGCTATATCTTACAAAGCAATAACCAATAATAAGTTAATCAACTGGCCAACAACTTGAGTGATACCCTATCTTCCACAGCCATTGTGACCAAGTCAATTCCATCTTGGACAATCACACAGATAGTGCAAAGTGTTTTATCAGCTAAGGTGAAGAAGTATAGAAAGTATGTGTTTTGCCTTGCAAAAGTAACCCGCAAGTTCAAAGCGTGTGCATCCTCGAATTGATATGTAATTTAATAGTCGAGATCTGCTGTTGGATGACCCTTTTGAGGTCTCACAGATACTAGTTTACACTCTTTTAATTGCTTTTGCTTTCTCGTATCCCTAATGTACGAGCAGCCTTGGTTTCTGCAAATCAATGTATGCCATCGCGAATCAAAAGCAATTTGAAAAGCGTCAAACAACAGATTTTCCATCTTGGAGCTGCTGTTTGATCCTAAAAAGGAAGCCTCAAGGTGAAAGTTGGCCTGACAAAGTTGTTATGCTGCAAGTCAACTCAACTTACAGTGCAACTAAGTAATAAAGGAAAATTTTTACTCAATCGCTTGGTGGTAGACTACTCCCCGCGGTTAAGTGAATAAGTACAACTTTTGTTGTCCTTAAGGCCTCGTTACATCTTTCTTTGGGAATTATTTTCCAATGATGACATACTTTGGTACCTTATACATGTTTTTACCAAGAGGTTGCATCTGATTCAACCCAGATAACTGTTGTCTTTGGATAAAAGAATCTTTTAGATAGCTGTTGGCAGAAATAGAAAGCTAACAGAGTCAGCTATTACATTCACTAACCCATCAACAAACTCACATAATACAGTGTTGTCATCAGAGAAAGAGAACTGCACACATGGAACCTTGAGTAGTTTTCCATTAGTTGATATCGAAAGGATTGAATATTTACGACCAATATAGACCCTGTCTATTGGTTAGTCAGTATCCTATGGCCTCAGAGTATATTTGTCGTCTATGGTCTCACACTTTTGGAAGGTTGTACTCGAGCCATTTTGATAGAGAGTTGCTTTTCAAAACCATGTGAACATAGAGCCATTTCAACGAGTATACTTCTGATAATTCTGGTCTAGTGTGGAGTTCATACGGCCCATACTATGTTCACTAGAGAAGAAGAGATACTTGTGTATGGTTAGCTTATGGACCAATTGATCTCTGTACATTGAGAACGAAGTACTACGTTGTCTTGGATTCCTTCCAAAGTAACGATGCTTCGTGGAAGTCAATGAAGGAAATTCTTCAGACAAATTTTATCATGAAGAGGAAGTAACAGAAAGTGCCTGTGGTCAAATTGTTCGCCGATGTTGAAGCTTTATAGCTGAATGCTATAGCAGATGTTGGGAACTAGATAACGTGTCTCTCTTTCTTAAAAGATCTTCCATTCCGAATCTCGGGACGCGATTCTTTTAAGGGGGGAGGGCTGTAACACCCCAGGTGTTTATCATTCACTAAGTAGTGGGTTTGAGCTCAAACATGATAGATTAGTGGAGATGACGATGCCAAAGTCAAACCTATGGAAATAAACCCTAACCTAAACTTGGATTGCACCCTTGCTTACATATAGGCTCAATTAAAAGATATATGCTTGGGTTTGTTATCAAAGTATATTCACATGTCTCACATCAATAACTATCTATATTGATCCCTGGGAAAGTTTCGTAAAGATTGGAATCAAAAAGTCACATGAAATGATAAGTTCCATTCCTATTGGAATCTGTCCTATTAAGTTAATGGAACTATAGATCATCAACCAAACCTTGCAAACTTGTCCAAATGACTCTAGATGAACTCTACAAGACCTTAACTACACTTAGGACACTTAATGGAACAATGTTCATGTTGATCATTTTGCCTAAATATGCTTCTAATTGGTGGTTGACCATGTATGGACCCTAGAGCCCTGTGGTTTGACCATTTCAAAAGTCTGACCTAGAAGCTTTGCATGACTGTGCACCCTTTTACAAAGTTCTAGAGAATTTAATAAGGAACAAACTTTATTTAAGAGTCAAGTCATAAAAATATGTGGAACATGCTCAAACAGGGCTCACAAGTCAGTTTTAGGGCTGATTTCAGCACTTAGCCATTTTAAAGCCCCGATTTCAGTGTCTCCGACGTTGGCATCTCGCGTTCTCCGAATTTTGTTGAATAACTCAAGTTGACCCAAAAATGAAAGATGGAAATAATTCATTGGAGAACAACATGTAAAGAGTTGGGATCAATTTGACCAAGTTTGGCACTGCAAAATCCCAAAACCGAGCCCTAGCTTAACAGGTTGACACTGGTAATTTGGGGACCGATTATCTCCTAATCTGTGGGTCTTATGACCATGGTGCTTAAATGAAAATTGTAGAGTATACCGAGGTGAACAATTTTGACAATTGGCCCATAGTCCAATTCGGCCCTGATCCGGCCTAAAATCATATTCCACAGTACCTAAACCGCTGCCCGCCACGTGCTCAGGGAAATGACCGAGAGAAGGACGCGTGCCCTGGACGTGCCCGCCATGCGTAGCAGCCAGCGCCTCTCCTTGCCGCGTGGTTGTGTCCCTACGCCTCGGTAGCAGGTGCCCAAAGCCCTCTGCTCGCCTCTCCACGCTCCAGGCGCTCGCCCTTGCCTCTGCTCGCCTCCCTTCTCGTTCTGAGCCGAGCGCGGACGCCGAGCCACCATGGCCGGTTCAAGCTCCAGTTCGAGCTTCCTAACCGCGCCGTATCTCCTCCCTTCCCTAAGACAAGCACGGTATTGCCTTCCCCGCCACACGCCGAACCCGATGCGCCCATCCCGAGCTCCTCTCACCGCCGGGGAAGCGTGGCCACCGGTGCCATGGCCGTCGTAGTCCCTGTGTTCGTGGACCGGCCACCCTGCTCCATCTCGGGACGAGCTACGGTGCTTGGGGGTGCGCACATGCCAGGGCATCGCCTTGGCCCCGCCGCTCGCCGCCGGCGCCGCCCCTGCTGCCGACGGCCGAGCCGCCCCTCCCCTTCTCTGCTCCGTTCCAAGGAAGAAGAAAGGGAAGTTTTGTGTACGTGTTTCTTTGTCTGGCAAGCGGGCCCAAAAGTGCAGCGGGTCCCGCAAGTCAGGGTTATGAGTGGCGCGGTTGGGTATCGGTTCGGGTGCGCCTAGCGAATCTTGTTAGGGTTGTTTTAATCCTGATTTTGAATTTCCATTTCATGTAAATCTTCTAAAATGCATATCCCTTGCTAGGTAAATCCAAAAATAGCAAGAGTGGACTTTTTGGAAACCTTGAGAAAAGATCTATGCAGTGGAGTCATAAAAAGTTACATGTTTATAGATGTTTTCTAATGTGTTTATTTAAGGTGAAAAAGAGATTTAGAAATGCTTTTAAACCTAACCAGAGCAAGATCTGGAGTTTTAGAACTCCAAAAATAGTGATTCTTGTTTTGTTAATTTTGTGATGACTTGTACTTGCTAGGAAAAATATTAAACACACTATTTATTCACTGTTTTCTTAGGGTTTCGATTTGACCTTGATAAATAAGGGAAATCTGCATTATATTGCTTGTCATTTTATATCTTGAGTTGTGTTGCTCCATTTGGTGTGAAATTTTTATGGTAGGCTTGTCATGCTATGGATGTACTGTTGTATAAATTTCATGGCCATTGCTTACTGTATGCTCAAGTTATTGAGTTAACTTGTTTATGGCTTGATAAATAGCTTATAAATGTTATATAAATGATAAAATAGAAAATGTTGCCCCATCACCTTATTATGATGTTGCTCTATGATGTTGGTTCATTCTTTGGCCTTGTGTTCACTGAAAATATTGAGTTTTAGGTTTAATTTGCTTTTACATGATTTATTGCAATAGCCATTTGTCTTTTTTCATAGAGGTTGTTATACATGTCCAAATGGTTTCAAATTTGGACAGTAGACTTTTGAGAGCATTTGTAGACCCCTGTAATTTTGGTAGAATTTATTGAGCATCTTTATGATGTGGTCATAATTCCACCTACTTATCTAAATAAATTAAGAAAATATATTAAAAGAAATTATTTAGTATTGGGCACTATGTTTTCTGGTGTTCATTAGTCATGTGTGACATGTTGGTAAAATTGATTTTGTCCAATGATATGTTTGCAACATAAGTTAATAATTATTTCTTGTAAACGAGGTTTCTGAACAGATTTAAGAATATTGTTAATTACCCTATGCAAATGATGTTTTCATGTCTTGTGTGCTATAACAAAGTTGTTGTGAATTTCATGATCTAGCTAATGCTAAATTTTGGTGGCAATTGGACATATGGTTTAGAAACTACAGCTGTTCTAAGTTGGGTTCAGATTTAGGTTGCTCTCTGTCCTTCTAGGACAGATTCTGTACCTTCTGTATTTCGACCTAGTAAATGTTAGAATCAGGTTTAGATGATTATAAATGAAATGTAGATAATTTCCTAACCTTTCCAGAATGTCTTCTTGCAAGACATTTGGACTTATGAAACTCCAGATATGATTGAATTATGAAGCTACTGTTGCTTGTCCAGAAAAGGGATAAATTCCAATTATAGTTGTTTGCTTGTGTATTATTAAGTGTGACTTATGCCTTTGAGGGTAGTTAAGTTCTTACACCTGAGATCTTGTGAAACCGTGGGTGCCATGCCTAATATGCTTGTCATCTTTTATATTAGGTTGGGTGATGTTTATTTAAGCAACATGAAGTGTCTATGCATGTGGAGTGTAATTTGGTATTTGTCTTATTTACTGAATGTGATGCATTGTCCATTATACTTCCATGTATTCATGCACTTGCATCTTGCATCTCATATAGGTACGCTAGCAGAAACGTGTGAAGTAAATGGCGTTGGAGCCAAACCCGAAGACGGTGTTTGGTGGATCCATCCCGAAGGTAGAAGGATCGGACGAGTGCTAGATTGGAGGATGCTCGCCAAGTAGATTTTATCTGACATACTCTAACTTGAGTCGGATCCCAGGCAAGCCCCGGAGCATTATAAGCCTCCTATCTTCAAAGCAATTAATTATATATATATGTTATAAGTATTGTTGCATTAAGTGGTAGGAGTTGGTTGGAAACCCTTGCTGCATTGTATCATTCCTTGTCCAGATATATGAATCCTGGAATCCTACATAGACTAGGATCGAGTAGATGCTTAGCCCTGCTTTAAGCGGTAGAAGTCAGGTGATTTCCTGTCACCTGCGAGATATAGGGATATTCATATATGACACGGTTGGCTATATTTGCTATCGTGGAATGGAACCATGTGTTAATAAAATGAAATGAGACCGGGCGGGATGACGATAGTGAAGCAACAAGGCATGGAGGTCTTGGGTGTGGATCTATCCCCGTCTGAGTCGTTTAAGGACCGATTCGCTGTACGTCCTTGAGTCATGTTGAACGCAGTCTAACACTTAGTTGGCCGGATAAGTCGTTCCGACTGCGAATCCGAGTAATACAGTTCAGGCCGGGAATCGAATGGTAGGTTGCTTCTTGGAGGAGAGAAAGGATGTGCTTGGGGACATTGGCATGAGACCAAGGGGGGGTTAGAGTCCCTATCACCTGGCAGAGTGTCGCCCTTGGGGTCGCGACATCATTCGGACCCGTGGCTCCTGAACTGTACCAAAGGTGACCTGAGCAGCCCTCGCCAGGCGTGACTCGGTGAGTGTTAGAAATACCCCTCCAGCTGGATAGGAATTCGATTCGAATCGCCGTCGCTCCCGGTTAGTGAGCACTTGACTTGAGCAGCGGCAACGTAGATTCCATTAAATTGAACGGATGGTTAATTGGATCACGATGGAAAGGTTGCCTCAATTTATACCTGCTATGGTTAATAATGTTTGCTCCTAATAAAGTGAGTGCTCTAGTACAGGTTCTAATATAGATGATAGGTTAATGATAATTAACTTGATGCTTAAGCATTAATGATTGATCATCTATATTAAGCTTTTATGCAAAATGTTGTCAAGCTAGCCCCACTTTATATCAGCCTTGCATGATCCTTGGTGTCACCTTATTTCTGGTTTCTGACGGGTAAGTCTAGCTGAGTACCTTCTTGTACTCAGGGTTTTATCCCCACTTGTTACAGGTTATGATGTATCATGGCGACTGCAAGAGTTGGTTGGCTCCTGCCGTAGAGGCGGAGTGTGATCACGGGCATGATCCTTCTTATTTACCTTATCTCTAGTGCTTTTGTTGGAAGTCGACCGTGGTACTGGCATGTATTTGAAATAAGAATAATGTTAGTTTTAAGTTACTTTGCTTCCGCTACTTTTGAACTTAAGTTGTAATAACTTTGTTGAACTCCGATGTATATTCAATTACTTGTGAAATGATTGTAACATGTGACTTGTTATGCTGAATCACTACGATCTTGGCTTGTATGTTGGTTGGTTTGAAATCCCTCGCGATTTCATTGGACTACCGGAGTTATATGGGCTCAAGTGCGAGAATTTGATCATTTCGGTGATTGTTTTTGTACTTGTGCTCTTATAATTTGGACGGTTCCGTTACAATTACCAGCCGTCCTGCTCTGTTCATTAATGATGCTTTCCATCCTGGGAGGTATTCAGCCACTTTATCTAGTAAAGGCAACAAATGAAGGTGGATTTCTACAACGCTAGCTTTGGGGCAAAAGGTGAAGTCCAGCAAGCTTGGTTTAGGATTTGGAAGATTACTACAGACCAAAGATCCATAAGGACTGTTGCTAAAGTTGGAGACTTAGTAGGGAAAGTGCTTGAAATTGATGAGAAGACTCGATTCCGACATGATTATGTGAGAGTGAGGATAGCGTGTAGGGACATTACTAAAGTTTCTAGATCTGCAGAAAGTACTTTGGGCATATATCTTCATATGAGAGGGAAGTTGAGGTTGTGGGCACTGATCAGAACCTGAATTCAGGCATCATGATATCTGACAGGGAACAACCCCCTTCTGCTAAGAAGTTCAAAGCTGATGACAAGAATGGCAAAGGCAGTCATGCCATTTCAAGTGAAAAAGTAAGTGGTAAAATGGTTGTACAAGGGTCTAGAACCGATGGTGGCAAAGGACAGGCTCCAAACCTCACCATGTCTGCACCATCCAAGCTAGGAGGGAAAAATCTTTATGTTAGTAAACAGGTTACCTAATCTCAGCAGCAAGATGAGGATAAGGGTGGAAAGGTACACATTCCTGAGACTTTGAAGAATCAGACTCTGACAGTGATACCTTTAGTAATAGGATTAGGCAGCTTGGGGACTATGGTGACCTGTGTCAAGGCAGCTCTAAGCAAGGGGTAATGGAGACTCACATTAAGTCTGGAATATGGAGGAACACCTGATTGACTCTCAGGTGAATTCACAGCTGGGAAGCAAGAAAAAGGCTTTTTCTGATGCAGTCTGTACTCACTAGAGTGAGACTCAGGATGGGGGGAATGAACAAGTTGAGGGACTCATCAACTAGTCTGAAACAGTCATCACTGAAGAAGGAATTCTAAACTCTCAGGAAAGTATCATATCTGAGAAAGAACAAGAGGGTCATGCAAATCTGATCAGTACTCAGGACCTGTCAAGGTTGGAGGAGAGGAAAGATCCATTCCTATCAAACCTCCTGAAATCAGGAGTGATAGGCTCAAGAAGGACATTGCCATCACAACCAAGGAAAAGAATGAAATTATGGCAAGGAAAAGAAACTTGGAAGGTAATTCTCATACTTCTCTCATGTTCTTTGATCTCTCTAATGCAAATATTCAGAGTTTATCTGCTGATATGGGGGTAGTTGTAGATCATATCTCTTTTGGCACTTTTGATATACTTAGAGATTTGGAAATTGCTAGGAATAAATTACATGCTAAAACACATGAAACTCCTAATACTTTACAAATTGAGGAATTAGATGATGAAGGAGATGTTAAGGAGAGGCTTATTGAATGGCTGCAAGACGATCTTTCTGAGATAGAAAGTGAGATTCTTGCACTATCCAAGAAAAAAGGGAAGTTGTCTAAAAGAAAGTTAAAAATTTTACCAAAAAACAATAAATCCAATCAAGGCCAAGGAGCTCCTAGCCTAAAAAAATGGGAATTGTGCAGGTAAGAATGGCCTCCAATCCCCAAAGCAAAGGGTGAGAAAAAAGGTGAAAAATGACTCATATGGAATTTTAGGGGCCTAAAGAAAAAATAGGTCTCTACATTTCTAAAAGATCTTATTTTTCAGTATCAGTTTGATTTTATTGGTCTTCAAGAGACCATGGTTCAGGAGTGTGAACCTTCACTTCTTAGGAATTTTGATATCCACCGGGACTGTCTTTCGGAATGGACTCCATCCAAGGGTAGGTCTTGGGGGATTCTTGTTGGGATCAAACTTAGCAAATTTGATGTGGGATCATTTAAGAAGGGTGATTTTATGATCCAGATGAACTTGTGGGATAAGGAAAATAGAGTTAAATTGAATCTTTTGGTAGTGTATGGTGCTACCCAAGAGGAAAATAAGTTTGAGTTTCTCTCTGAGCTATCTAGATTTTGTGATGCTAATTCTGACCTCTTTTTGATCGGGGGGATTTTAATTTAATCAGATTTGCAAAAGAAAAAAGCTCCAATAGGGGTGTCCATAAGCATTCTGGCATCTTTAACTCAATTATTCACTTTTTTGAGTTGAGAGAGCTAATTATGAATGGTGGCTTGTATACTTGGTCTAATAATCAGGATCCTCCTGTGTTGGAGAAATTGGATAGGATTTTGGTATCTAAGAGTTGGGAGGACTTATTTCCTCATGCTCTGGTTAGGAAGCTTCCTAGGGAAGTCTCTAACCACAATCCATTGATCGTGACAAGTGGAACCCCTAAAAAATGCCTCACATCCAATTTAAGTTTGATCTTAATTGGTTGGATAATCCTGACTTTTATGTGCAAGTTGAAAAAATTTGGCTTAAGCCCTATAGAGCCAAGTCTGCTCTAGACAAGATCCAGCAGAAATTAAAATTGTTCAAGCAATTCTTCAAGGGATGGGGTTTTAATTTGCAAGGTGAACTTAGGAAGAAAAAGGAAAGAGTTACAAATTGAATTATCATCTCTGGAAGAGCTTGAGGAAACTTCATACCTAACTGAAGCACAAGTACTGAGGAAACACTGGGTACTATGTGAGAATTTAAAACTACTTGAACAAGAAGAGTTATATTGGCTTCAGAGGAGTCATGAGACATGGCTCCTCAATGGAGACGAAAATACAGAGTATTTTCATAAATGTGCAAATGGAAGAAAAGAGAAAAACACTATTATTTCCCTTGAAAAAGATGGTGAGATAATTGAGGGTGATGATAATCTTCTTAAACATGTTAGATAAACTGATGCAGATCCTATGTAATTTTTTTTGTTCAGTTGGAGTCTAGATAGAGTTGGTTAGGGACCGGGCATGTTTGGAGTCGTGCCTGACCACGACACGGTCCGGGTTAGAGTTGATCATCTCCACGCCATGGCGCGCCGAGCGCACGGGATGGGCATCGCGGTGAAACGGTGTCCATACTCGATACGGCATGGCGTGGGATGGGGTTGTGCTCCCCAGGTGTCTTATATAAGGATCAATAAAGGACCAAAAGGGCTGCTAGGTTGGCAGCGCCGAAATCAATCTAATTCTCGCGAGTTCCCATCTGTTCCCATTCTAGCTCTCGCCGCGATCACCACGATGTCACCGCCGTTCACGGTCTGGCCGTCGAGCGACATCGAGTTCCATCAAGTGGTATTGGAGCCGTAAGGTTGCCGGTGGAGAGGCGTCCGACGACGAGAAGGAGGAGAGGGAGTCTGGTGGTGGTGACCATCATATCCGAGAAGATCAAGGCGAGAACAAAGCCATCGCCATGGCCAGCAGCGGTGAGAAGGAGGAGTTGATGGAGAGGGCATGGAATCAGGCTTCAGGCAACCTGGTATGGCCGATGCTATCCCGATCCAATTACTAAGAGTGGTCGGCTCATGTGCAATGCAATCTGGAAGCCATGTACCTGTGGGACGCAGTTGAATTTGACAAGATCAAGCGACATCGTGACCGGCTCGCTCTGGGCGCCATGATCCGTGGCGTCCCTCCTGAGATGCACTCAATGTTGCTGAACAAGAAGTCAGCCAAGGAGGCCTGGGAGGCGATCAGGTCGATGTGTTTGGGTGCAGATAGGGTGAAGGAGGTGAATGCACAGAAGCTGCTGGCTAAGTTCGAAGCAATCTCATTCAAATCGGGCGAGACGATTGAAGACTTCGCTGTGAGAATCGGGAAGATTGCAACCGATCTCAAAGGCCTAGGAGAGACGAGCGTTGATGATGCTCGTGTCGTGAACAAATTCCTCAGAGTCGTGCCACCAAGATATAATCAAGTGGCAGTTACAATTGAGATGTTCTGTGATCTCAAAACCTTGTCTGTGGAGGAGCTAGTTGGGCAGCTGCGTGCTGTAGAAGATCGCTTCGAGGCCACGGTTTGAAGAGGTGACGAACAAGCAAGGACAGCTCATGATGACGGAGGAAGATTAGGCGGCGAAGCACAAGGCAAGGATGACGACAGATTCGTCGTCAGGAAGCAAGGGTGGTGGTGGCAACAACCACTATCCCAAGAAGACCAAGAACGGGGCGCGAGGAGGAGGAGGCGGTGGAAACCGTGACCCTCGTGACTCCGGTGGCAAGGATGGCTCCAGCGGAGGCACGCCGCGACGTAAAGGTCGCTGCAACAAGTGTAAAGTTTATGGCCATTGGGCCAGAGAGTGCAAGAACAAGGCGAAGGAGGCGACAGAGGCAGCACATCATGCCAATGTCGACAATGAAGTTCAGCCAGCTCTCCTTGTGGCACAGGTGTGCAATTGGGTGCGAATCACAGATGTTGCAGCTTCGAGAGTTCATGGGTGCTCGACACTGGAGCAACGAACCATATGACAGGTTGCAGGACGACACTGGCCGCGCTTGATGAATCAGTGAAGGGAGCAGTGAGATTTGGGGATGGATCCACGGTTGAAATCTGTGGAATTGGGGCTGTCACGATCGCTGACAAAAACCAAGATCATCGTGTGCTCTCTGAGGTTTATTATATTCCATCATTGAAGTGCAACATAGTCAGCCTTGGCCAACTGGAGGAAGGGGGATGCCGAGTCGAGATCAACAATGGGGTGATGGAGGTCCTCGAGCGTCGACGGGCAGGCAGTCAGAACCGCAAAGTTCTGATCAGGGCGGAATGCAAGAACCGTCTGTACATCATGAAGGTGAAGTTGACAACACCTGTATGCCTACTATCGAAGATGGACGACGTGGCGTGGCTCTGGCTAGGGATGAAAACGGAACAGAAATATTCCAAATTGACCGTTTTCGTTTTCTATATTATGAACCATTTTTTAACATGAAAAATTGTCAGTTTCAATCGGTTTCACAACCATTTCCAACCATTTTTTGTACTCTTTAATTGCTAAATGTAGAAATATCCCGAACCGACCGTTTTTGTTTTTCTATATCGTAAGTCCATTTTCGACCGTTTCCGACCGTTTTCATCCTTAGCTCTGGCACGCACGCTACGGATACCTGAACTTCAGATCGCTACGAGAGCTTGGCGCCAAGAACATGGTGGAGGGTATGGCGCTGGTTCGGTGTGTCGAACAGGTCTGTGACGGCTGCGCACTTGGCAAGCAGCACAGGACACCCTTCCCAAAGGCGTCAGCATACCATGCATCCAAAGGCCTCGAGATGGTGCACGCTGATCTGTGCGGGCACGTCACGCCGCTGACACCTAGTGGTAAGTTGTACTTTCTGTTGATCGTTGATGATTACAGTTGCTTTATGTGGCTTGAGTTGATGGCAACGAAGGACGAGGCGCTGCTGTAGTTCAAGAGATTCAAGGCAGCAGTGGAACTAGAGTCTGGGTACAAGCTGAAGGCGCTCAGATCCGATCGTGGTGGAGAATTCAACTCAGGTGCGTTTGTGCCGTTTTGTCAAGAGCATGGCATAAAACACAACACCACTATGTCCTATACACCACAACAAAACGGAGTCGTGGAAAGGCGCAATCAGACGGTTGTGGAGATGGCGAGATGCTTGCTCAAGAGCATGAGTGTTCCTGCTCGGTTTTGGGGAGAAGCAGTTAAGGCGGCAGTTTATTTGTTGAATCGGTCGCCAACAAAAAGTCTCAATGGCAAGACCCCCTACGAAGCATGGTTTGGGAGGAAGCCAGGAGTTAAACATCTTCGCACATTTGGTTGTAAAGCTTATGTCAAGAGAGTTGGCCCCGGCATCAGTAAACTCTCTGACAGATCAGTGCCAGGAGTGTTTCTAGGCTATGAGCCGGGAACGAAAGGATATCGTATATATGATCCAGTGAATGACAAGTTGATGGTGAGCCGTGACGTGATCTTTGATGAAAAAATAGCATGGAATTGGGAGGGGAATGGAAGCAGGCCGAGCGGTGGTGTTGCAGAGCCTGGAACTTTCTCGGTTCTGTATGTTGACAGTGTTCCTGGTCCGACAATAGAACCAGATGCAGATGATGGGGCGTTTTCAGATTCAGAAAATGCAGAGCCGACGTCACCTGCTGTTTCAATTCCATCCTTGGGAGGTTCGTCACCTCCAAATACGCCACCCCATCAACCGATCCAGTGGGCCACTCCACCCACTGGTGGATCAGCAGATTCTGAAGGAGTGCCACTTCGCTACAAGACTATATCTGATCTTTTCGACGCCACACAGGAGATGCATGAGTTTGAATACAGCGAGCTATGCCTAGTAGCTGCAGAAGTACCGAAGACAATTGAGGAGGCACTTTTAGAAGATTGTTGGAGGAAAGCAATGGAGGTGGAGATGAAGGCCATTGAAGACAACAGGACATGGGTTGTCTGTCATCTCCCTCCAAAGCAGAAGGCCATAGGTCTCAAATGGGTCTTCAAAGTCAAAAAGGACCCCGATGGCAATATTGTCAAGCATAAAGCCCGCTTGGTGGCCAAGGGCTATGCTCAGCGACAGGGGGTCGATTTTGATGAAGTATATGCTCCAGTTGCTAGGATTGAGACTGTAAGGGTGTTGTTAGCACTTGCAGCACATGGTGGCTGGGAAGTCCATCACATGGATGTCAAATCGGCATTTTTGAATGGTGATATGATAGAAACAATATTTGTGCAGCAACCTCCAGGTTTCATCATTGGCAAGGGTGACAAGGTGTTGAAGTTGAAAAAGGCTTTGTATGGTCTTAGACAAGCACCCCGAGCATGGAATGCAAAGCTTGATAAAGAGCTGATTGACCTCGGGTTTGAGAGGAGCAAGTTAGAGCATGCTGTTTATAAAAGGAGAAGCAAAGGTTCTTTCTTACTTGTGGGAGTTTATGTTGATGATCTCATAATTTCTAGACCAAATGTCAGTGACATCACTAGGTTCAAGACAGAAATGAGAAGGAGATTCAACATGAGTGATTTAGGCCTCCTAAGCTACTATCTGGGGATAGAAGTCAAGCAGGGAGATGGAGAGATCACATTGAGTCAAGGTGCACTCCCATGGAGTGTAGACTCAAGCTCAATAAGTTGAAGGGAGAAGAAGTAGTGGATGCAACAGCATATAGAAGCCTGATCGGTAGCCTCAGATACATTGTGAATACAAGGCCGGACCTAGTTTATGCTGTTGGAGTGGTAAGCAGGTACATGGAGGCGCCAGGAAAGGATCATTGGCTTGCTGTAAAACGCATACTTAGGTACCTAAAGGGTACTGTCGGGTATGGCTGCAGGTACATCAAAGGAGGAGAGTTGCAACCTATGTTGCTGGGTTATAGCGACAGTGATTATGCTGGTGATGTCGAGGACAGAAAGAGCACCGCTGGCGCGGTTTATTTCCTTGGCAAGAGTCTGGTGACTTGGTCGTCACAGAAGCAGAAAATCGTCGCTCTCTCGTCTTGTGAAGCGGAGTACGTGGCAGCAGCTGCAGCAACATGCCAAGGCATATGGTTGAGCCGACTCATTGCAGACATGGTGGGAACAAAAGAGGCGACAGTGAAGCTACTCATGGACAACATGTCCGCTATAGTTCTCAGCAGGAACCCTGTGCATCACGAGCGGAGTAAGCACATCGACACGAAGTATCACTTCCTTCGTGAGTGCATAGAAGAGGGGAAGGTGGAGGTAGATCATATTGGGACTGCAGATCAGCTGGCCGATATCTTCACCAAAGCGCTAGGACGAGTCAAGTTCGTGGAACTTCGGAGTGCTTTAGGAGTCGTAGAAGTGCATCAGGTTTAGATGGTGATTTGTTAGATAAACTGATGCAGATCCTGTGTAATTTTTTGTTCAGTTGGAGTCTAGATAGAGTTGGTTAGGGACCAGGTATGTTTGGAGTCGTGCCTGACCATGGCACGGTCCGGTTTAGAGTTGATCGTCTCCACGCCATGGCGCGCCGAGCGCACGGGATGGGCATCGCGGTGAAACGGTGTCCATACTTGATACGGCATGGCGTGGGATGGGGTTGTGCTCCCCAGGTGTCTTATATAAGGATCAATAAAGGACCAAAAGGGCTGCTAGGTTGGCAGCACTGAAATCAATCTAATTCTCGCGAGTTCCCATCTGTTCCCATTCTAGCTCTCGCCGCGATCACCACGACGTCACCGCCGTTCACGGTCCGGCCGTCGAGCGACATCGAGTTCCATCAAAACATGCCTCTAAGTATTATGCAGATCTTTTTGGCCCTATGCCACAATATGATATTCACCTAGATGCCTCTATTTGGAATAACTGCTACAAGTTATCTGAGACAGATAACAGGAAACTTTGCCTTCCTTTTTCTGAGACAGAAATTAAGAATGCATTATTCCAAATGGAAAAGAATAAAGCCACAGGACCTGACAAGATTCCCATTGAGTTCTTTCAAAAGTGCTGGAATATTGTAAAAACTGATGTTCTTGAGTTATTTGATGATTTTTACAATAATAAGGTTGACATCAGTAGACTGAACTATGAGATTATAACTCTGCTCCATATAAAGTGAATAGAAGCAAATAGAATTCAGTAACATCGACCAATTTATTTACTGAATAGTTTGTATAAGCTGATTACTAAGGTGTTAACCATAAGGGTGGAGCCCTTTGCTGATAAACTTATTAATAGAGCCCAAACTGCTTTTCTCAAAGGTAGAAACATCCTCTCAGGTATCATGTGCTTTCATAAAATTATCCATGAGACCAAAAGAAAGAAAGAAGTGGGGGTTATTCTCAAACTGGATTTTGAAAAAACGTATGACAAAGTGAACTGGAACTTTCTTTTTGAATATATGGAATTGAGGGGTTTTGATAGAAAGTGGAGAGATTGGATCAGCCAAGTAGTCTCGGGTGGAACCATTAGCATTAAATTGAATGAAATGATTGCTTCCTATATTAAGAACTATAAAGGTGTCAGACAGGGGATCCCTTGTCACCTATCTTGTTCAATTTCGCCGTCGATAGCTTAACAAGAATGGTTGAGAATGCTCAGAAACGAGGACCAGGGCTTGACATGCCGCGAATCCTCTTGAAAGAGAGGGGTGCCCTCGGGAATGTGGACACAGGTGGTGCATGGCTGTCGTCAGCTCGTGCCGTAAGGTGTTGGGTTAAGTCTCGCAACGAGCGCAACCCTCATGTTTAGTTGCCACTATGAGTTTGGAACCCTGAACAGACCGCCGGTGTTAAGCCGGAGGAAGGCTCTTTACTAGGTTAATGGATCATATAATTCCTAACGGCGTGGCCATTCTGCAATATGCAGATGACACAATCATCTTTCTCAAACATGACTTGGAAAGGGCAAGAAACTTGAAATTGTTACTCTATATGTATGAAATGATGGCTGGCCGAAAATTAATTTCAATAAGAGTGAAGTTATGATCAATGACACTGAGAATTGGGGATTCTTGTATGCTGATTTATTTAACTATCAGATTGGTCTTTTTCCAATTAAGTACTTGGGGGTTCTAGTTAGTCATAGCAGGCTCCATCTAAGTGATTGGGCTCCTTTAGTTGATAAAAGTCACAAAAGGTTGGGCATATGAAAAGGGGGTACTATGTCCATTGCCGGGAGAACTGCTCTCATCAGTGCTTGCTTGAATAACTCACCCATTTATCAAATGACTGTGTATCTGGCCCCAAAGACAATCTCTGACAAAATTGATAAAATTAGAAGAACATTCTTTTGGCAAGGATGAGGAACCAAGAGGAAATACCACTTGGTTAAATGGGTTAAAATTTGTAAAAGCAAAAAGAAAGGAGGGCTTGGAATTAAAGACCTAAGGAAAATAAATGTATGTCTTTTATCAAAATGGTGGTGGAAGCTGGAACAAGAAGAGGGTTTATGGCAAGAAATTGTTAAAGCTAAATATCTGCAAAATAAGACCATCTTCTCTGTCTCTCATAAGAATACTGATTCTGCTATCTGGGCTGACTTGCTCAAGGTCAAGGATCTGTATCTTCAGGGCAGATCCATTAGAATGAACAATGGGCAAAAAACCAGATTCTGGTCAGATCCATGGTTGTATAATAAATCCATTCAAAATATTGCTCCTGTTTTTTTTCATTTTGAGTGAACAAAAGGATGTTTCTGTAGCTGATGTGAAAAGTGGAAGGGTCCTTTTATCATTTATAAGATGGCTCACTAGTGAATTGCAAACATGTTGGGATATGATTTTGTCTAATGTTCATAATGTTGAACTTTCGGAGTCAAATGATATCATCTCGTGGAAACTTGGAAAGAATTGTAAATTCTCTGTTAAATCATTATATAATGCTCTTACAAGTAGTGATGCTGGTCCTTCTCACAAGGTGATCTGGAAGGGTAAAGCCCTTCCAAAGATTAAAATCTTCATTTGGCTCATGATTAATAATGTGTTTTGACTAAAGATAATCTTATTAAAAGAAAATGGTCAGGTAACCCAACTTATCAGTTTTGTGACCATGACGAATCTGTTGTCATCTTTTCTTTACTTGCCCGATTGCAAAAGTTGTTTGGGTGATTATTGCCAAGGTCATTGGGGCTAGCAATGTTCCCACTTCACTAGCCCAGTGCTAGAGGTGGTGTGACTATTGGCTGCCTGATGGGAAGAAGTTCCATTTTTGGGGTGTTTCTGCAATCTGTTGGGCAATATGGAAGGCTAGGAACGAAGCTTGTTTCGAAGGGGTGGTTATTAAAAATCCCATTGAGATCATATGTCATGCAGGGACGCTAATGCGGTTTTGGACAGGGCTGTATGCTGAAGTTGATAGAGAGATGCTGATCAACGGAGTCAATACTATGCTCCTGGTGGCTGCAAGGCTTCTGCTCCCCAAGGACACTGCTGGAGCCGGACAGAAGAGTTTGAAGCTTGATGATGAAGAAGAAGATGGAAATCTATGAAACTGATAGGAATGGGTTACAACACTTTAATCCCTTATGCTTGCTTTTGTTGCCTGTAATGTTGGCAGCCATCTTTGGGTCCTGCCGTTGAAAACTGGGAATGTTGCTCTTGTTCTGTTCTTGGTTTCCTCAAACTGCTCTGTCTGTTAAATGTTGCTAGCTAGCGGCCTCTGAGACAGAGGGTCAGGTTAGCTAAGGTGGTTAAGTCTAGCTTTTCTCTTTCTCATGTCTTCTAAACAAACTTCATGTATTTCCGTTTTTCTTGAAATGGAAATGGAGAATGTTCTTCGGGTGGAAAAAAAATTCGGAGTTTACAAAATTAATAAAGTAAAATTATTCAACCATAAATGTTTGATAAAAAACAATAACGAAATTGCTTAACCAAAAACCTTTATAACCTGTCTGCAGGCCCTTAGACATCGTGTTCTTTGGCATAACCTCAAGTATTAGCCACATCTCTTGGAATCTAAGTGCTTGCAAAGATAGCTTTGATGACATACTAGATTCACAATGGATCTACTAGTAGTAATCTGAAAGGGCTAAGCTTTTACACTCGACGTAGATGCTCAGCAATCTACAGCTCATAAACACCAATGTACATGTGTACATAGAATATGGTAGAAATGCTCTGCTAGAGTAGTTTAATGGTTCCATCGAACAAAGTGCAAGTTATTTAAGAAGGGCCCGTGAACCCTTCAAATTATAGGGGTAATAATGGGCAGACTAAACTTTCATGGTAGACAATAGGAAAGAAATGCACATCTGGCGGAGTGTCAATGCGCATGGTGTAGATGGTCTCAAACGCTGTAGTCTTAGGGTCATAGTAGCCCAATGACCGACCTGTGTTGAGCAAAATCCGTCCATCTTTTGGATCATCAACCGATGGCGTAGTGTTCGCTGATAAATTGTCAAGCAATATATGATACTCCATCGACCACATGCCAAAATCTTTCATCATCCACATGTCAATCACGTTCCTGCTTTGGTCTGGACAAGCAACACAAAGTGCACCTTGAAGCTGGAGATCGAATGGTCGTATGTCCACTGCCGTGACTGCATGGTGGATCCTGCAATACTTCAAATTCGTCTGTCTCAACGTTGAATGCCACGATTTCGCAACTCGCAGAAACTGGTCCGAGGTTAGGATTTACCATCCAGCTCATTAGATCTTGCCATCAACGAACGTGGGTGGCGTGCCAGCAATTGGTCTAGAAGGAGGGTCTATTGAATGCCACTGCTGTTCATTCAACAAACGTGTTTTACATTGCAGTTCGTAATGTCTTGTTTCCAGGTTCTTCTCTTTATAGATGACACGCACCAAGATATGCTTGTTAATCTCCATGTCGAACCCCAAACCAATGCGACCAGCAAAGAAGGTGCCATCGTTTCCTTCAAGTGGCATGTGTTCATAATAACCTATAGTAGGATTGCATACAAAGTCCCAGGAATTGCACCTCCCCACATTAAGGCCGTGGGAAGGCTGGGAGCCTACAATACCATATACCGGCTGTAGTGCACCTTCGCCCTCGCATTTATCCATATCCAGAGCGAGGATCAATGCCCCGTTCGGCTGTGCTGATGAACCGGCTGAAAACACTGTTGCCTAATTTATTATGAGAGAAAAACATAGTTTTGACAGAAAAAACAGGCTAAAAAGTACGGATTATAAGCCGGATGAACAGGACGAATAACAAACTTGATCCGCGGGCTCCTTTTCATGTTTGCATGGATAGCATGTGACTGGATAAAACGGTCACTCATGATCATTCCGTGCCACTCCCTACGAACCAATCTCAATTCCATATCAGAGCGTATAACCAAGCTTTAGTTGTTGGCGATGACGAGACCATGTCGTCCATTGTGCTGTCCACGGGCACGAGGCTCTCCTCAAATAGCCCTATCACTACCGCACACGACATCTTTGCCGAGTGCAATATGCTTTGCCGAGTGCCGCACTCGGCAAAGGGCAAACAACACTCAGCAAAGAGCGTACCTAAGTCACAGCTGTCCCACGCCGACACCCTTTGCCGAGTGCCCGCCGTGAGGCACTCGGCAAAATGGCTCTTTGCCGAGTGCCAGGCCTCGACGCTCGGCAAACTTTTTTTTTCAATTTTGACCTCTAAACTTTTTCTTTAGGGCTCCTACAGTGTTTGATACTCCAGGTTGAAGTTTGATACATTTCTCGGTTTGTTTGCTATATTTCTTTAATTTCTTTCATTGAATTGAATTTTTTCAAATAAGTCAAATTTGAACTGTAAGTCATTCAAATAATGGAAAAAACTATTTGGAAAAATAATATTCATGATATTGAGTCTAATGTGAGGCAGTATCTAGGAACATGTCATAAATTTCGAACATCCTGTTCACGAAACATGACCACGAGCTTGCAGGCGAATTGTTTTTAAATTCTATAAAATGCAAATGAAGTCCAAAAATCATGAAACTTGCCGAGATGTCATGATATCGTACGTGGAGGTTGTGATAAAAATTTGAGAAGGTTTTGTGCATGTTGTCACGTACGATGCTTACAAATCAGGACATCTGCACATGTTTCATCTTATATCACATGTGGAGATGTCCTGGTTTGTAAGCATCGTACGTGACAACGTTCACGAAGCCTTCTCAAATTTTTATTACAGCCTCCACATACGATATCATGACATCTCGACAAGTTTCATGATTTTCGGACTTCATTTGCATTTTATAGAATTTAAAAACAATTCGCTTGTAAGTTCGTGGTCATGTTTCGTGAAGAAGACGTTCCAAATTTATGGCATGTTCCTGGATAGGGCCTCACATTGGACTCAATAACATGAATATTATTTTTCCAAACATTTTTTTTCATTATTCGAATGACTTACGGTTCAAATTTGACTTATTCGAAAAAATTCAATTCAATGAAAGAAATTAAAGAAATAGAACAAAATGCCACAAAAATATACCAAATTTTAACATGGTGTAGCAGGTACTGTATAAGGCATGCACAAAAAATTTGGGGGCAAAAATAAAAAAATGCATTACCTCTTTGCCGAGTGTCAGTTGTACGACACTCGGTGTGTCTTTGCCGAGTGCCGTACAGCTGCCACTTGGCAAAAAGGTAATGCATTTTTTAAAAAAAATCCTCTTTGCGGTTTTTGAAAAAAAAGCTTTGTCAAGTGCCGGATCGGAGGGCACTCGGCAAAGTAATTCAAAAAACATTGTAAAAAAATTTGCCCTTTGCGGTTTTCGAAAAAAAAGCTTTGCCGAGTGCCGGATCGGAGGGCACTCGGCAAAGTAATTCAAATTTTTTTTAAAAAAAAATTCCCCTTTACGCTTTTTGAAAAAAACAAAACTTTGCCGAGTGTCGGATCGGAGGGCACTCGACAAAATAATTCAATTTTTTTTAAAAAAAATTCTCCTTTGAAGTTTTAAAAAAATAAAAAATAAAAGCTTTACCGAGTGTCGGATCGGAGGGCACTCGACAAAGTAATTAAAAAACCCCGCCTTTGCCGAGTGCCGGATCGGGGGCACTCGGCAAAGGGGGATTTATCCCCTTGGCCAGGCCCGCCAGCGCGCACACACACACCCACACGCACACGCACACAGCCGCCTCGGTCGCCGCCTCCGTGCCCACCCACGCCCGCCGCGCGCCTGCCCACCCGGTGCCGCGAGCCCGTGGCCACCCGCGCTGCCGCAGCTGCCCGCCGCCGCAGCCTCCCGCGTCGCCGCGCCACCTGTAGGGAGAGATGAGGAGGAGGAGAAGGAGAAGGAGAAGGAGGAATAGGAGAAGGAGGAGGTCGCCATCTCCGTCCCCGGCGCCGTCTCCGTCCCCAAAGCTCTCGTCGCTCGCCCCGTCACGGTCCGGTCGCACCCTTGCCCCGGTGCCCCATCCCGACAAGGGCCCTGGCTCGGCGCCCACTAGGTATGCCTTCCCTTCCCTTCCCCTCTTTCTCTTGTTGTGTAATGGCAGTGGCGGCGGCGGGGTGGTGGTGTGGTGGTGGTGGTGGTATTGTTAGTAGTAGTAGTAGTTGTTCTCGTCGTAGTAGTAGTGGTGGTAGTAGTAGTAGTACAACTTTGGTAATTAAACTACATGGATGCCTTTGATATATATGTGTTTATCGGCCATTGTGTCGTTGATTTCTTGCAGGTTTCAGAAACCTCAACGTATAGGGGTGGTGTTGCCGAAATTTTGAATTGACGGTATTCTTTTTCTTTTGTTTTTTTTCAGGAGAAGGAAGGGGAGAAAGGAGCAGGGAGTACCCCGATCGTCTTCTTTGCCACTGCGGTTCTACCTGCACCGCATCGCCTCGCCACTGCACCGACTCACCACAGCCCCGGTAGCCTGACTCCATCGCCACCTTAGGTATAACCCCTCTTGCCGTATCATGGTCGTAGGTCACGTAACCCAGTTAGGCGTCTCCCGTTTGAAAGAGATACGATTGGAGGTATGCAGATCTTTGCATATCTATAACCATATCTATTTCGGATTGTCCACATTTTTTGGATAGCCCGCGGATGCGTAGATGTGTTAGTTTCCATGGTTTGCTCTGATCGGAGACAGAGTTTTGGCATCACCTCCCTATTGTTCTCTGGATACACACTCTCCCTGGCAGGACGTGTATGTGGAGAACAGCGGGGAGGTGCTACCGAAATTCTGTCTCCGATAGGAGCGGAGCATGGAAACTAACCTCATCTACGCATCCGCGGGTGGGATTAGGACCTATCCTCACCTATTAGACAGTAGGAACACCATGTAGATGCAATTGATGGTTACATTACTCACTGATACATATGTTAGAGGATGGATGACCGTCAGTGGATGTACATGGGCTGGAGAAGTCAAAGTGATTATACCACGGAATGGATGAACAAGACCGATGCTTTCTTGAACAGTGCATTTGGCAAGGCTGCTAAAGGTTAGTTTTGTGTCCCTGTAGCAAATGTGGAAACAGGAGAAGGGTAAACAAGATGGAAATGGGTAAACATCTTGTGAAGAATGGATTTACACCGGACTACACCCGGTGGGTCCAGCATGGTGAAGCCCATCGTATGAGAGAGGAGGTGGTGAGAGCATGCATGGAGGCTTTTGATGCTAATGCCAGGGTAGCAAACATGTTAGATGACTTTCACAAAGGACAGTTTGATGAGGGACGTGAGAAGGAGGAGATGGAGGCAGCCGCATAGGCGTTCTACAACATGATGGACTCGACACAGAAACCCCTTCACGATCGATCAACGGTGTCTCAACTGGATGCCATTGGACGCTTAATGGGGTTGAAGTCCGAGTTAAACTTGAGTCGAGAAGGCTTTGATAAGATGTTGGCCATGATTGACACCCTGCTTCTGGAGGGCCACATTCTGCTAAAGAGCATGTACGAGTCACAGAAACTCCTTCGTGCACTTAAGATGTTGTATGAGTAGATGCATGCTTGTCCAAAGGGGTGCGTCCTATTTAGAAAAGAACATGAGCATGCAAAGTTCTGTCCAAAGTGTAAATCCTCCAAGTACCTAGAGGTAGACTCTGATGATGGCCAGAAGAGGCAACTTATGTAACACCCGAGGTGTTTGCCACTAGTTAAGCAGTGGGTTTGAGCTCAAATATGATAGATTAGAGGGAGATGACGATGTCAAGGTCAACCTATGGAAACGAGCCCCAACCTAAACTTGGATGTTGCACCATTGCTTTACATATAATCCATTTTCAAGATATATTATTGGTTAGTGTTATTTCAATATCTTCATGTGTCTCACCTTAGTACCTATCTATATTGGTCATTGGAAAAGTTTCATGACGTTTGGAATCAAAAAGTTACATAAAATGATAAGTTATATCCTTGTTGGAATGACTTTACTAAGTGTTGGTATTGCATTATTAAGTGGATGGAAATATAGGTCATTAACCAAACCTTGCAACCTTTCCCAAATGACTCTAGATGGACTCTACAACAAAAGTCGTGAAAGGTTCGTGTTGAGCAAATGCCCAGAAAATGCTCCAATGGATCAAAACAGACAATTCAAGCTTTATTGCGATGCCACTTTGGTCAAAGTAGAAATATAGTTTCTATACCAGTTTTGATGTTGGACATTAAATGAAAGTTGTAGTTCATGTTGTGTAGAAGAAACTTTGTTTTTGGACCAAGAGCTAAATCAGCTTGTAAGCTTGTTAAACAGAGGCTCGAAGTTTGGATCAGCTGTTGTTTTGGAAGTGCCGAAAATTTTCGAAGTCCCTGAAAGTGACAGCAGCAAGTTCACTTCTCTGAGGCCTGTTATCGCCCAAATTTATGTGATAGATCAATTGGATTCCTTAATATGGGTTGAAGTACTTTTCATGGTGGAAACAATGAAGCAAGTCTCATCAAGTTTGGAGTCCATTTGGATCTCCGAAAACATTTTCCAAAACAGCAAAAAGCTTACTTTATCACTAACGTGACATTGACATTGGCATTCCGCGTTCTCCAAAATTTTCTTAACAACATGAGTTGGTCCAAATGTAAAAGTTGGAGCAAACATTATGGAGGAGCATACAAAAACTTGGCTTGAGTTTGACCACGTTTTGATCGTCAATTTTGAGTTCCATTGTTGGTCGTCAATGTGTTGACATTGTCATCTTGGAGGCCAATTATCTCTTAATCCGTAGCTCTAATGACAGAGTGGTCTTAACGAAAGTTGTAGAGCAGGCCGAGGTGAGCAAACTTCGTTTTTGGCCCATTCGCTGATTCGGTCCGTAGACGGCCCAAATCTGCTCCCACCTTGCCCACCGTGACGCTCACCACGTGTTTGACGCTTTGCCGACGTGGTCTACTTGCATGAACGCCGTGCGCCCTCTCCCTTGCCACGTGCCCTCGCTTCCCTGTAGCCGCCTCGTCGCTTCTCCACGCGCCCCAGGATGATGTGGACAACCCGACTCACTCTATCACTCGCATCCTCGCCTCGCTGCTGCTCGCGGGCAAGCACAGCCATGGCCGAGGTGGCTGAGCTCACCACCGTCGTCATTCTCCCACCTCCGCGCCTCCTCCGACCTAGCCACCACCTCTATCAGCACCGCTACCCCATCCTCCTTCTGACGCGCCACTTATCCGAGCTCCAGCGCCGTCGTCTATGGCCGCTGGCGTGGCCACAGCCTCCGACCCGCCATGCTCACGTGGCTAGGTGGCCATGAGCTACCTCCGGCCGAGCCGCGACCACCCACGGGTGCGCACTGGCCTTCTCTTGCTTCCCCACCACTTCCCCGACGATGGCATGGCCTCCCTTCGTCGGAATCCGCGAGCTCCATCGAACCCCCTCTGTTCATTCGCGACCAAGGACTTCCCGCGACAATTCGACTAAAGGGAGGGGTCTTTCTGCACTGTCATAGACTCATGTGAATAGTGCCGCGAGGACTGATTCGTAATTATTTTGTAGGAACTTTGAAAATTCATAGTAAATTGTAGAAAAATCGTAAAATAGCAAATGAGGACTTTTTGGAATCCTTGTGAAATTCTCTATGCATTAGATCTATAATATAGAATGTTTTAGTTTAAAGTTTTCTCTGTAAAAATGGAATTGTGCAGCTAGGTTTTTAATGCTAGTTGTATTTGTCATTTTCATAACTGTAGATCTAGGGCTCCAAATAAAGTGAAATTTTTGTGGCATGTTACTCATATGATATTTAATGTGTGGTAATTATTTCATGAATTTTGGTTGCAATATGAGTGATTTATTAGTGTATCTTGCTCTCACATGAATTCTTGCAATAATAATTTGATGACACTGTTACCCTGTGGTCGAATGGTAGTGGTAACCTTCATATATGAAATAGCCATATATGTCGCTAGAGTTACATTCTTGCAACGTCACACCTACGCCAAGGTAAGTGTGAGCTGGGAGAGCATGACCGTTCAACCATCGGTCTAGGGGAGAGTTAGCTATGGTTACTGACATAATTACATGTTTAACCATGTAATTATGAAAGTACTTAATTGTGGGTACATTTGTTGGGTAGTTATGATACCGAAGTATATGCATTAGGGGATGTATGTATGGAGAGTATTTAGTTTACTGCTTTCATTGTGTGCTATATTAGGAATTGTTGGGCTGTAGTGGAATTTTCTGCAGGTACGCTAACCACGAATGCGTAAGTTGAATGTAGGAGGCGAGTAGCTCTATATCGAGAGAATGCGTGTTATGCCACCGACATAGAACGTGATTGTCACCTTAGACTGGCAATCTTGTGAGGACGAATAGGACGAAGCATGCATCATTATGGTTGTTGCTTTGTGCATATAACTATGCTCCTCCCACCTTTGTCCTAATAAATAAGTAATTGTGATTCCTATGAATAAACTAAATTGTTGAGTAGTCTAAAGTAAGAATGTTTGGAGTTACTACAATAATGTGGTTGTGTGCTCTCTTGTTAACACAACAAGGTTAAACATTGTTTTGCATGTAATGAACTTTGGTTGCTAGAACAGTTTCTGTTGTAGTAATATTTTCATGGTCATAATAATGTAATCTGTGAATTAGTCTTTAGTGTGAATAAGAAAGTTATAGATAACTTAGTAAGCTTTCCAATAAGTCTAGTACCACCTTAGTTTGATGCTTACAACTTATGTTTTGTTTAAAACATGTGTCTGCTGCGTTGTTGTCTATGCTCTGTGTATGTACTAAGTTGGTTACTTTAGCATGCTTTTGTTTTAGCTAAACTTGTAGTTAGTTCTTGTTGGATAAATTCTTGTTAGGTGTGAGCCTTCTGCTTAGTATTGGATGCTTAAGCTAACCTGACTAATAATCTCAAGTGTCCGCTTAAAAACTTGTGATGTTGTGTAGATGTTTATTATCTAGGTAGTGTCATAGTTGACCTCTCTTTTGTCCTCGGTGAGCATGTGAGTGTTGAAGATGCTTTATCCTGGAACCACGCTCATGTTACGTAATCGCATGGTTGTCGTCTCTAATTAGATTCTCGTAGGAGCCAGAGCCTTAGACATGGTTGCTAGCCCTTGAATGTTTTTGTATCCATGCCTTGCTTGAACCATAGGCCCTAGCGTAGTCCCCTTATATGTTTGCTTAGGCCTTGGACATCCGCTACCTTTTGGAGAATGCCCTTGTCGATTGACCAACCAAGTTAAGTCCTAACGAACGTCGATCTTAACCACAGTTGTTGCTTGCCAAGTTTTGGAGACCATAACCAATTCCATGTTGGACCTCCCGATTGTCTCTCCTACAGATGATCCGAGCAACGCTAATCTCTCATTGTCTAATCTAGAAATCTTTGCTTGCGAAATCAGGTGGCTATCTTATCAATCCAATCTCTGATCGGTGTATCATTTTGTTCTAGAAGTCTGCTAAAGTCCATCTCAACTTCTAACATCTCTCAACGTTATAAATCTTGATCTCATGTTGTTGTCCAACATGACCGAGACCCCTTGCTCAGTTGTCTTCGGCAATTAAGCTATGTTCTCTTACGCTGTGTTTTAATCTTTGAATCGCCTCCTTGTTGACTCTAAACCTTGTAACTACCCTTGCTTGCTACGCCTCCCTTGTTTGGTGCTTGTTCTTACCACCCAATCGGTGCCACTTGATATTCCACTTTGTTTATGCGTTTAATAATGGTGTTATGATTAGCATTCTATGGTGCCGCGACGAAACCGAGAGCCTCCTGTGGGCGCGCACACAAGGTTGTGCTGCTCGGCACGCACTGGTATCAGGGTTGCTAGTCATGATCCATTATGAAACAACAACTGATGTGTTATTTCTCATGACCGTTTTCCTTGGTTATCTCCCTATGTCTTATCAAAACATTCATATCTTTGACCAATTGTAGTAGAGCTTCCTCCTGAAGTTGCTAAGAGGATAACCTATGAAGGACAGTCACCGACATAAACATTAACAGACTGCAAGAGGTGGTAGATGAGTGACTCTCCCCGAGTGTCCTTGTACGACGTCGGTCATCGATTGAGTAATGTATGCCATCCCTGATGAATCGAATGAGCACCTAACACTAAATGATTGGACAAGTTATCCATTGGAAAAGAACCGATCATCACATGGTGCATATGACCTAACTATCAAAGTCTTGATCCTTATGTAGATGACAGTCATACAGATGAAATCAACTCTCTCTGGTGTGACTCCTTATCTATAGACTTCGATGTCGACCATTTGTTTGTGCCTCGACTGTAATTATTGTTGTGGTCAAAAGTGAAGATTTAAAACTTAAGTGTTGAGAGACAACTGATTATTTGCCAGTAAGAAGGTTAATCTCCAGCCAAGTAACGATTCTTCAATAGCTGTGATGGTTATGTCTCAACGAACAATAGTAAGCAAAGAGGCCATGAAGCCGTTCAGCAATGCAGGTGTTGCATCTTCTCCAAATGTGCTATCAAGTCAATTCCATCTTGGACAATCATGTATGTAGTGCAAAATATTGTATTCGCTAAGTGAAGAACTAGAGAAAGCATGTCCATAGTTTTGATCTGCATCATTGTGCCCCTAAGTACCACAAACGGTTTTGGTTCAAGGTTCTATTGGACGAAGTGCCAGAAAATATTCAGAAATGGTTCCTTATCTATGTAGGGATGCCCTCCATGTGGAATAATGTTTTGTGCTCTGTGAAAACAGCCCACAAGTCTAATGCTTGTGCATCATCAAGATTGGTGTCTAGATCAACAGTTAAAATTGTTCCCTGAGAAACATGTCAGGAAGACTATTGCCTCCATCCTCAGCTAGAGAAAGGCTTCTGCTACTATGAGAAAGATGAGAGAGTGCAAAACACATGCCTCAACATGTGAAGCAAAAGAAAAGGAAGAACACAAAATATGTCCAGAATTTTTGTGGCACTACACCGGTTATCTTCAAGTCAACGGTTAGTGACTCAAACGAAGTTGGATTGACCCCAAACTTGGTAACCTCATTCCTTGCTTAGGACCCTTCAATGTCTTAAGTTAGTATGAGTATTGGTTGAGTAAAAGATAGGATTTGAGAGATGTCTTGTCAGCTTGGTTTACTACCATTTCAGAACAGAGCTATTTTGGTGGATGGGTTGTTGGATAGTCAAACGGTGTCCGTTTGAGCTCAATTTTGGCGAGTAGTTAGAAGACCCATGGATCTATATGCCCACCAATATTTGTGCATATTGGAGCAGTAGTTTATGTGATATGAACAGAAAACAAAAGGGTACAGAATCAATGATTTCTCTGTTGACTGCGATCATCCTTTGCATTGGGAGGTTATGTTTGTAATGCATGCCAAGAACTTGCAATTGATAGGTATCTTGCTGTTAGACAACCCTCAGTACCCTTGGAAATACTAATTGCACCCCTATGTGCCTTTGTATAAGAGAATCTTCTTAGGTAACATTTGGCAGAAATCCAGAACTGACAGAGTCAGCTATCACTTTCACTGTTCCCTCAACAGACTCAGATAATACAGTGTTGGCATCAGAGAAAGAGAATTGCACACGTAGAGCAATATGTAGTTTTCCATCAGCTGGCATCTGAGTGAGTGAATAGTCTATGACCGGTATAGACATTGTCTATTGGTTAGACAGTTTCTGATAGCGTCAAAGAATGTTTACCTCGTATATGGATCCAACCCTTATCGAAAGTGTACATGCTATGCCACTAGAAAAGTAAATGCTATGAGTAATTAGTCCATGCTCGTAGTACTCTTTGTACACCATGAACGAAGGATCGTATTGTCCTAGATTCCTCCCAAAGTAAAAATGCTTCATGGAAGTCAGTGAAGGAAATTTTTTTCAGACAAAAATTTCTATGTAAAGCGAGTATCAGAAAGTGTCTTGCCCAATTAGCCTCTCTGCTACTTGAAGCTAAGTAGCCCGATGCGCTTGCAGATGTTGGCATTGGATAACATGCTTCTCTTCCCTTGGAAAGTTCTTCGCACCGAATCTCGGGACGCGATTCTTTTAAGGGGGGAGGGCTGTAACACCCGAGGTGTTTGCCACCAGTTAAGCAGTGGGTTTGAGCTCAAATATGATAGATTAGAGGGAGATGACGATGTCAAGGTCAACCTATGGAAACGAGCCCCAACCTAAACTTGGATGTTGCACCATTGCTTTACATATAATCCATTTTCAAGATATATTCTTGGTTGGTGTTATTTCAATATCTTCATGTGTCTCACCTTAGTACCTATCTATATTGGTCACTGGAAAAGTTTCATGACGTTTGGAATCAAAAAGTTACATGAAATGATAAGTTATATCCTTGTTGGAATGACTTTACTAAGTGTTGGTATTGCATTATTAAGTGGATGGAAATATAGGTCATCAACCAAACCTTGCAACCTTGCCCAAATTACTCTAGATGGACTCTACAACAAAAGTCGTGAAAGGTTCATGTTGAGCAAATGCCCAGAAAATGCTCCAATGGATCAAAACAGACAATTCAAGCTTTATTGCGATGCCACTTTGGTCAAAGTAGAAATATAGTTTCTATACCAGTTTTGATGTTGGACATTAAATGAAAGTTGTATTTCATGTTGTGTAGAAGAAACTTTGTTTTTGGACCAAGAGCTAAATCAGCTTGTAAGCTTGTTAAACAGAGGCTCAAAGTTTGGATCAGCTATTGTTTTGGATGTGCCGAAAATTTTCTAAGTCCCTGAAAGTGACAGCAGCAAGTTCACTTCTTTGAGACCTGTTATCGCCCAAATTTATGTGATAGATCAATTGGATTCCTTAATATGGGTTGAAGTACTTTTCATGGTGGAAACAATGAAGCAAGTCTCATCAAGTTTGGAGTTCATTTGGATCTCCGAAAACATTTTCCAAAACAGCAAAAAGCTTACTTTGTCACTAACATGACATTGACATTGACATCCCGCGTTCTCCAAAATTTTCTTAACAACATGAGTTGGTCCAAATGTAAAAGTTGGAGCAAACATTGTGGAGAAGAGCATACAAAAAGTTGGCTTGAGTTTGACCACGTTTTGATCATCAATTTTGAGTTCCATTGTTGGTCGTCAATGTGTTGACATTGTCATCTTGGAGGCCAATTATCTCTTAATCCATAGCTCTAATGACAGAGTGGTCTTAACGAAAGTTGTAGAGCAGGCCGAGGTGAGCAAACTTCGTTTTTGGCCCATTCGCTGATTCGGTCCGTAGACGGCCCAAATCTGCTCCCACCTTGCCCACCACGACGCTCACCATGTGTTCGACGCTTTGCCGACATGGTTTACTTGCATGAACGTCGCACGCCCTCTCCCTTGCCGCGTGCCCTCGCTTCCCTGCAGCCGCCTCGTCGCTTCTCCACGCGCCCCAGGCCGATGTGGACGACCCGACTCACTCTATCACTCGCATCCTCGCCTCGCTGCTGCTCGCGGGCAAGCACAGCCATGGCCGAGGTGGCTGAGCTCACCGCCGTCGTCGTTCTCCCACCTCCGCGCCTCCTCTGACCTAGCCACCACCTCTATCAGCACCGCTACCCCATCCTCCTTCTGACGCGCCACTTATCCGAGCTCCAGCGCCACCGTCTATGGCCGTTGGCGCGGCCACAGCCTCTGACCCGCCATGCTCACGTGGCCAGGTGGCCATGAGCTACCTCCGGCCGAGCCGCGACCACCCACGGGTGCGCACTGGCCTTCTCTTGCTTCCCCACCACTTCCCCGACGATGGCATGACCTCCCTTCGTCGGAATCCGCGAGCTCCGTCAAACCCCCTCTGTTCATTCGCGACCAAGGACTTCGCGCGACAATTCGACTAAAGGAAGGGGTCTTTCTGCACTGTCATAGACTCATGTGAATAGTGCCGCGAGGACTGATTCGTAATTATTTTACTGGAACTTTGGAAATTCATAGTAAATTGTAGGAAAATCGTAAAATAGCAAATGAGGACTTTTTGGAATCCTTGTGAAATTCTCTATGCATTAGATCTATAATATATCATGTTTTAGTTTAAAGTTTTCTCAGTAAAAATGGAATTGTGCAGCTAGGTTTTTAATGCTAGTTGTATTTGTCATTTTCATAACTGTAGATCTAGGGCTCCAAATAAAGTGAAATTTTTGTGGCATGCTACTCATATGATGTTTAATGTGTGGTAATTATTTCATGAATTTTGGTTGCCATATGAGTGATTTATTAGTGTATCTTGCTCTCACATGAATTCTTGCAATAACAATTTGTCTTTTTCATAGAGGCTGATATACATGTCCAAATGGCTTGAAATTTGTACAGTAGACTATTGGGTGTATATAAGAGCTACTTTAATTTTTATAGATTTTATTATGGACTTTTGGTATATGTTTATTATTTCATCTTGCTATCTAAATAAATTAAGAAATGCATTGAAAGAATTTATTTAGTGATGAGAACTATGCTTTTTGGTGATCATTTAACATGCACTTTATGATGGTTACATTGTTTGTGGCCAAATGTATGTTGGAACATAAGTTAATATTTATTCTTGCAATTGATGCTTTCCTGGACAGTTTCTAGGACTTTGGTAATTGCACCATGAAAATGATGTTTGCTGAGAAACATGCTTATAACAAAGTTGTAGATAACTCATTAATCTAGCTTGTGTTAAATTTTGGTGGTATTTGGCCTTATAGTTTGTGAGTAATGACTATTTTAAGTTGGGTTCCAGAAATAGTTGTTCTCTGGAATCTCTGGACCAGATTCTGTAATTATGCATGTTTGACTTGGTTAACTTGAGAATCATGCTAAGATGATTAAAGATGAATTATAGACAATTTCATAAGATTTCCAGAATGTCTTGTTGCATGGCTATTGGATTTGTATAACTCCAGTTATGATCCAAACATGTAGATGTTGTTTGCAGTCCAGAAATTGTCAGATGCTAGTTATGGTTGTTCACTCCATGTGTTACTAAGTGTGGCTTATACCCTTGTTGATGGTCAAGTTAAGATACTTGTGATCTTGTCAAACTTGTGTTATGCTTAATGTGCTTGCCCTCTTTAATTGGTTGTGTGATGTTAGTTAATTAGCTTTTGGTGTCTATGTCTTAATCGTGTGTTTATATGAATGATTATGTGATGCATCTTATGTTACCATTCATCATATTCATACGCATGCATCTTGCATCTCATTTAGGTTCGCTAGATGCACCACGTGAAGGATGAGATGTTGAAGCCAAACCTGAAGACGGTGTTTGGTGGACCTATCCCGAAGATGGAAGGACTAAACAAGTGTCGGGATGGGAGATGCACGCCAAGCGAGTGTCATCAGTCAATCACTAACCTAGTGTTCGATCCCAGGCAAGCCCCGGAGCATTCTAAGCCTCCTACTTTATAAAAGCAATTGAGTATATATATGTTATATATGTATTGTTGCATTAAGTTGTAGGAGTTGAGTGAAACCGTTGATGCATTTATTACTATCCTTGCCTACCTTATTACATTCTTATCCTGCTAGGTTTAGGGTCGAATAAATGCTTAGCCCTGCTTAGACCGGTAGCGATCGGTGATTTCCTGTCACCGGCAATTATAGGTGGTTACTGGGAAACTTTAGCTATGGAATGGATGATATCCTGGAAATAACCAAGTGTTGATGAATAATTGGAGACCGGACGGAATAAATATGAGGCAACCAGACAGGGTTCTGGGGTGCTTGTAGTTTCCGTCTGTGTCGATTAAGGACCGACAGTTGTTGGACCTCGGGTCATGTTGAACGCATGCCTCACATTTAGCTGGCCGGATAAAGTACCTTCCGACCGTGAAACTGGGAGATTATTCGGGCCGAGTGGATTGCCCGCAACGCACTGTACCGAAGCAGTAGTGGCAGGATACGGGGGCACGATGATAAGGCCAAAGAGCAGTCAGGCGGCCCCTCGGGTACAAGTGGTTCCTGGCAAGCTCACGACTTTACCTGAATGGTTGACTCGGTGACCAACACCTCACTTTAGCGGGTGAGTGAGGTTTGTGTGAGGAATAACTTACCAGCTGGTTAATAATCGATTCGAATCGCCATCGTTCACTGGATAGTGAACACTTGACTCGAGCTACTGCATCGTAGTAATGATTATGGAACATGGATGGTTATGTGGATGATGTTGGAAATGCTAAACCTGAAATGGTAACCTTTGATGTTAATGGTTAATCAAGTGATTGCTTTAGTATAGGTGCTTACCTAGATTGAATAGGTTATAATAAAGATGATGCAAAAATACTTAAATTAGTTTATTCATGATAACTTATGCTTTTCGCAAATAAGTCAAGCTAGCCCACTGAAAGAAAGCCTTGCATACTCCTTGGTGTCATTATTTCTGGTTTATGACGGGTAAGTCTAGCTGAGTACCTTCTCGTACTCAGGGTTTATTCCCACTTGTTGCAGGTTGTGATATAACATAGCTACTGCAAGAATTGGAAGACTCCGGCTGTAGTGGCGGAATGTGATCATGGGCATGATCCGTGTAACGGAACCGTCCAAATTATAAGAGCACAAGTACAAAAAGAATCACCGAAATGATCAAATTCTCGCACTTGAGCCCATATAACTCCGGTAGTCCAATGAAATCACGAGGGATTTCAAACCAACCAACATACAAGCCAAGATCGTAGTGATTCAACATAACAAGTCACATGTTACATCCATTCCACAAGTAATTCAATATACATCGGAGTTCAACATAGTTATTACAACTTAAGTTCAAAAGTAGCAGAAGCAAAGTAATTTGAAACTAACATTATTCTTATTTCAAATACATGCCAGTACCGTGGTTGACTTCCAATAAAAGCATTAGAGATAAGGTAAATAAGAAGGATCATGCCCATGATCACACTCTGCCACAAGGCAGGAGCCAACCAACTCTTGTAGTCGCCATGATACATCACAACCTGCAACAAGTGGGGATAAAACCCTGAGTACAACAAAGTACTCAGCTAGACTTACCCGTCAGAAACCAGAAATAAGTGACACCAAGGATCATGCAAGGCTGATATAAAGTGGGGCTAGCTTGACAACTTTTTGCATAAAAGCTTAATATAGATGATCAATCATTAATGCTTAAGCATCAAGTTAATTATCATTAACCTATCATCTATATTAGAACCTGTACTAGAGCACTCACTTTATTAGGAGCAAACAATATTAACTATAGCAGGTATAAATTGAGGCAACCTTTCCATCGTTATCCAATTAACCATCCGTTCAATTTAATGGAATCTACGTTGCCGCTGCTCAAGTCAAGTGCTCACTAACCGGGAGCGACGGTGATTCGAATCGAATTCCTATCTAGCTGGAGGGGTATTTCTAACACTCACCATGCAGGCCCCTGCCAGGGTCGCACAAGCCACCTTTTCATATGATTCAGGAATAGCGGGTCCGAATGATGTCGCGACCCCAAGGGCGACACTCTGCCAGGTGACAGGGACTCTAACCCCCCCCCTTGGTCTCACGCCAATGTCCCCAAGCACATCCTTTCTCTCCTCCAAGAAGCAACCTACCATTCGATTCCTGGCTTGAATCACATTACTCGGCTTCGTGGTCGGAACGGCTTATCCGGCCAACTAAGTGTTAGACTGCGTTCAACATGACTCAAGGACGTACAGCGAATCGGTCCTTAAATGACTCAGACGGGGATAGATTCACACCCAAGACCTCCATGCCTTGTCGCTTCACTATCATCATCCCGCCCGGTCTCATTTCGTTTTATTAACACATGGTTCCATTCCACGATAGCAAATATAGCCAACCGTGCCATATATGAATATCCCTATATCTCGCAGGTGACAGGAAATCACCTGACTTCTACCGCTTAAAGCAGGGCTAAGCATCTACTCGATCCTAGTCTATGTAGGATTCAAGGATTCATATATCTGGATAAGGAATGATATAATGCAGCAAGTGTTTCCAACCAACTCCTACCACTTAATGCAACAATACTTATAACATATATATATATAATTAATTGCTTTGAAGATAGGAGGCTTATAATGCTCCGGGGCTTGCCTGGGATCTGACTCAAGTTAGAGTATGTCAGATGAAGTCACTTGGCGAGCAACCTCCAATCTACCACTTGTCCGGTCCTTCTATCTTCCGGTTTGGATCCACTAAACACTGTCTTCGGGTTTGGCTCCAACGCCACATCCTTCACACGTTTCTGCTAGCGTACCTATATGAGATGCAACCATGCACATGTGTGAATGCATAGAAGTGCAATAAACAGAGTAATCAAACAAGCATACCAAAGTTCTCATCAACACCTAGAGCTAATTAACTTAATCCACATTAGGGCATAACATAGAAGATGGCAAGCACATCAAGCAAGACACAAGCCTCAAGATCACAGGGTACTAACCCAAGTACTTTCAAAGGTATGAGTCACACTTCAACACACTAGCATGGCAAAGTTAATCAAAGCACTACAACTAAAATCGGTCACTTTCTGGACATACATACAGTAGCTCAGTAAATCAATCATAACTGGAGATCCCTAAATCCAATTAACTTGCAAGAAGATATTCTGGAAAGCTTATGAAATTATCTACATTTCATCTTTAATCATCTCAACATGATTCTCAAGTTATCATGACCAAACATGCCAATCTTTAAAGTCTGTACAGAAGGTAATTAAAATCTGACAGTAGACTTATTAAGCATGCAACTCTTAAACTATCAGACCTGGGATCATGAAAATTTAACACAAGCAATATAAGATAATTATCTACAACTTTTGTATTTACCAAAACCACAGTAAACATCATTTACACCATGAAACTAGTTGCACGAGTAACACCACACATGCAGCCCAACAGCAGTGGTACAATTATAGACAGAAAACTGATAGAAACTTCAGAGAAGCATAAATAGAGTTCTAGACCTCCAACAAACATGATTCTCAACTTTATGGAAAGCTTATAAAGTTACCTACAACTTTCTTGTAATCATCTTAAGATGATTCTACAGTTAACATGGTCAATTAATTAAATAATTGCATCTCTGTCCAAAATATGGACAGAATCTGATATGCCACTTTAAATCGTTATAGCTTGAGTTTCACAAATCCAATAATTATGGTTCTAGACTTTTTAGAAAGCTTAACAAATTGTGAACAACTTTTCTATAAACATCTAGAACTAATTATGCCACTAACAAGGTCATACATGGCACACAAAGCAATGCTATCTGGGTTTGAGCAGAAACTGCCACAATACTTTAAACAACTATAACTAAACATATACTTAACCAAAAATTGTGATCTTTAGCTTTTTGAAAATATTATGAAAAGTACTACGACTCATTTATTATCAACAAGGCATGATTCATAACTTAACTGAGCCAAAAAAAATGCATACATGCAGCACTGTCCAGAATAGAAGCAAAGCAGCATATGGCATTTGTTATTTTTATAGCTCCTAAACTATCAGTCTTAAAATCCTGTAATTTTTACCAGACATCACACATCACAATAGTAGCATGCCACAAAAATTTCACTTCATTTAGATCCCTATATCTGCAGTTATGAAAAATAACAGATTCTACTATAATTCAAAACCTAGTTGCATATATTGATTTTTACAGATAAAACTTTAAACTAAAACATGATATATTATAGATCTACTGCATATAAAATTTCACAAGGATTCCAAAAAGTCCTCATTTGCTAATTTACAATTTTTCTATGATTTTACATGATTTTCTAAAGTTCAGCCATTTAAATGCAATAATTATTCCGAAAAAGAAAATGGAAAACATTTTTACAAAGTGAACACATGACTTCTCTGAAATTAACTAAGCCCACATTTGTAAATCTATGTGTCTAGTATTTATGCAAAGTGAACACACCAAAGAGCTTCTATTTCTATTTTACCCCCTCTTCTTCTTTCTCGACGGCAGAGGATGGAGGAGACCGGGGAGGAGGAGCCGAGGATCAATGAGGTCACCACCGGCGACGAAGGGAAAGTGGCCGGTGAGGCTGCTTCGGAGGAGCAGCAGCAAAGCATGCCCACCGCAGGCCACTGCCCTGCTCGTGACTGGTCGAGGCCGCGTGCCGCGCCCCACAGCTCGCGCCCATGGCTGCCTTGCCGCGGTCGACCGAACCAGCAGGCGGCAGCGGTGAGGGCTAGCCTATAGCGGTAACAGGGAGGAGCGGCAATGGAGGAGGAAGAGGATGAAGGAGCCGGAGGGAGCACGTTGCACAGGAGGAGCAGCGACGGCACAAGCTCTGCTCGTCGCCTATGGCTATGGCATGCCGAGGAAACAGGAGGGAGCGACTGGGGAGAGGGAGGAGTGAGCCCAAGAGGGAGCAGAGGAGGGCGTCGAGCTCTCCAAAGGACACGCGTGGGCGAGGTGGCACGCATGCGAGTGATCGTCGGAGCCACGCGGCGCTGCGTGCCTGTGGTCGTCCATGATGCCCTGCTGATGGCGTTTAGATTCAAGTCAGGAACTAATACCACCGCATAAATCAACTGAAACAGCGATCTTCGCCCCCCTACAACTCTCTAACCAGTGGATGGTTTGTTTAACCGATTTCACCTTTGTATAGAGCTATGTGTATACTACAACTTTGGTTAAGGGACCCTTGATTGATTTGGCTTGGTTTATGAGATAAAAAAAACTACAAAGTAGGCCACCTGAAACTGAATCCCGAGTTTCAGTTTCAAGTCGACTGAAACTCTCATCTTTCCCCTTCCCTATCTCCCAAACCGGTTGTCCGTTGATTTTGGTGCAAGAGACAAAGTTGTAGAGCTTTGCGAGGTGAACAACATTGCTTTAATAATCAAGAGCTAAGTCGGCCTAGATTAGAAGATATCGAGCTCCCAAGAAGGGTACCTCAAAACTGAATTCTGCAGTTTAGTTTCAAGCGACTGAAACTGCTAACTTTGAGCCCCTTGATCTCTCAAAGTGTGGCGTGATTTGGTCAACCAGTTTCACCAATGTGTAGAGCTACACAAGTTTGCTTAAAGAACTTTCATCTAATTCTCAACGGTTTTCAAAAGAAAATGCGCCAAAGTAAGGTACACGCAAACTGAAACTGAAAAGTTCAGTCACCCAGACTTAGCCGATTTTCGAAGCTTCAAAACAGCATGAACTTCCAGACCTTGTAGCTCATGAACTAGGCCGAATTAGCCAAAGTGCCAATTGACAAACTTGTAGCTCAGGAAATTCTCTACAACTTTGCTTTAAGAAGTCAAGCTTGAATTAGCATAGTTTGCGAGATATAGATCAAGGAATAGAATCTGTTTTTGGGAACTAACAGAATTCCAGAACAGTAGTAAACTGCAGTTTTGACAGGCTTAAGAGCTGAATCATGAGATGGGTCAATTGACAAAGTTGAAGCTTATAAAATTTACTACAACTTTGATATAATTAACTTGGACTGATTCAAACTCTAAGATGGAGATTCTGAGAGGTCAGCTAGCACACTATACTAACAAAGCATGGAAAACAACACTTTAGGAGCTAAGTTAGCATAAGCTATTAACATGATAAATGCTCCAAATGCATAGTTAAGCAATCCTAACATGTTTACAAACATTCAAAGCAATAACTTACATTTGCACACATGATCATAGCATTACAAGACAAAGAAACATAATGGCACAAGCATGTTTCACTTACTTAAACTTAGGCAACAAGATGAGATGCTTATGATAAGGCTATACTCATGTGAAGCAAGTGCATTAGGAGGCAAGATAACACCCGGGGTGTTACAATCCGTCTGAGCTATCTTGTCTCTCTTGCTTTTATGGGAATTTGACCTTGGTACTGGCATGTAATTGAATTAAGGTGATATTAGTTTTCAAACTACTTTACTTCCGCTACTTTTGAACTTGAGTTGTAATAACTCTACTAAACTCCGATATATGTTGAATTACTTATGAAATGGATGTAACATATGACCTGTTATGTTGGACCACTACGATCTTGGCTTATATGTTGGTTGGTTTGAAATCCCTCGGGATTTTATTGGACTACTGGGGTTATAGGAGCTTAAGTACGGGAATTTAATTGCTCCGGCGATTGTTTTTTGTACTTTTGTTCTTATAATTTGGGCGGTTCCGTGACAACTTACGATCCCTATGAAAATCCTACGGTACCTTCCGTCCCTACAGAGGATCCAACGGCTATACATGACCGAGGAATCCACGAAACAGATGACATGGCACAAAAATGGCAAACGGTACAATCCTGACAAGATGGTACATCCATCCGATGGTGAAGCTTGGATCCGCTTTAATGACAAACATCATGACAAAGTAGATGAGGCTCGTAATGTATGTGTCGCGCTAGCAACAGATGGGTTCAATCCTTATGGAATGATGGCTGCCCCATACACATGTTGGTCTGTCTTCGTTATCCCCCTCAATCTCCCCCCCGGGTGTCTCCTTTCAACGACATAATGTATTCTTGTCGTTGATAAATCTTGGACACCCAGGGAGTAATATGGGTGTGTTCATGGAGCCCATGTTTGATGAATTGGTCCGTGCTTGGTACGAAGGGGTATCGACAAATGATCGAGCTACAAAGACAACCTTCAAAATGCACGTTTGGTACCTGGCATATGGGAATTCTGCTCCTGGTGTGTTCACGGGAAGTTCTCGTGCCCAATATGCAAGGAAGGTGTGAGGTTCATTTGGTTGCAGAAAGGTGGCAAGTATTCATCGTTCGATAGACATCGTCAATTCCTCCCTCTTGACCATCCATTCAGACAAGACATTAAGAACTTTACGAAAGGTGTCAAAGTGATAGACCCTGCACCACGGATGATGACTAGTGCCAAGGTTCATGCTCAGATAGATGCTCTCGTGCCCAATGAAGAAGGTGGTTTTGTGGGATATGGTGAGCAACATATGTGGGCTCATATCTCAGGCATGACGAGGCTCCCCTATTTCGATGATCTTCTTCTGCCACATAACATTGATGTAATACACACTAAAAAGAATATCACCGAGGCACTTTGGGAAACACTCATGGACACTAAAAAGTCTAAGGACAACCCTAAGGCTAGAGTGGACCTGGCAACGTTGTGCGATAGACCAAATCAAGAGATGTAGCCTCCTAGTCACGACAAGACATGGAGAAGGCCTAAGGCCGATTTCGTCTTGAAAAAGGACCAAAGAAGGGAAGTACTTGAATAGATCTAGATGCTAATGTTCTCTGATGGGTATGTAGCGAATCTAAAGAGGGGAGTGAACTTAGGCACTCTACGAGTCAACAGGATGAAGAGTCATGACTACCACATATGGATTGAGCGGCTTCTTCTAGCGATGGTTCGAGGCTATGTCCCGGAGCATGTCTGGCAAGTGCTAGGAGAGTTGAGCTACTTCTTTCTACTAGCTTTGTGCTAAGGAGCTCTCTTGGACTGTCATTGATGACTTGGAAAAAGCGGCACCCGTGTTGCTCTGTAAGTTAGAGAAGATCTTTCCACATGGCTGCTTCTTGTCGATGTAGCATTTGATTGTGCACCTCCCGTATGAGGCACAGATGGAGGGCCCATGCAGGCCCGTTGGTGATATTCAATCAAGAGATGTCTGAAGACTCTTCGCAAAAAATATAGAAATAAAGCCAAAATTGAGGCTTCCATTGCAGAGGCATACATTCTAGAGGAGGTGTCGAACTTCATAGAGAAATACTACACTGAGAACCTTTCTAGCGTTTATAATCCACCCCCTTGTTACAGTGCTGGCGAAAATGAATCGAACCTTAGCCTTTTCCAAGGGCAACTCAAAAGCACAAGTGCGTCGACCACTAAGCAATTGAAAAATGAAGAGTGGCGCAGTATTATGCTATATGTGTTGACCAACCTTGTCAAGGTGCAACCGTTCATTGGGTAAGTTCTGAATGAACTTGTTTCATTTCGCCGTATGTCCGTGTTTCTTCGTCCAACCCCCTTGTTTCTCGTTGGTACAGGGAATTTCTTTGTCAATCCTGGCATGGATCAAGGCAACCTATCCCGCAAGAAAATGATACCCTTCTTTCATAGGGTGTGGGACCAGGGAGCCCCGATTTCATTTGTTGGTTCAAACAGAAAGCCCAAACTGATGCGCCTATAAGTGACGAGCTGAGACAGGTTGCAAACGGCTGTGTCGTTAGCGTCAAGTCATTTACCGGTTATGACGTGAATGGATATCATTTTCACACAGCAAGCTACGAGCAGAGTCGGCCCAATCAAAAAACCACAAACAGTGGAGTTGTTACGCCCGACACTGATGGACTCAACTATTATGGAAGAATTGAAGAAATCTATGAACTATCATTCTATGGTTCCAAACCTCTTAATCCTGTCATATTCAAATCCCACTAGTTTCATCCTGGAGTAACGAGACGGACCCCTAAGCTTGGGCTACTTGAGATTCGACAGGATTTCGTCTATCTAGGAAAAGATATCTACATTGTGGCTCAACAGGCCGTCCAAGTTTATTATACATCATACGCGTGCAAAGACGCCGAGCATCTTAAGGGTTGGTCTATTGTGCACAAGGTATCGCCACACGGTAAACTACCTGTCCCAAACGATGAAGATTACAACTTCAACCCAAACACATATGATGGAGAGTTCTATCAAGAAGAGGGGCTACAAGGGAGGTTTGACATAGACTTAACAAAAGAGATAGGAATGGAAGTAGACAATGAAAGGGATGATGACGAGGACGCTGGAGACGAGGTGCGAAATTTGAAGGACATACAAATGCTTGAGCGATTACGTTTAGGCAATGACAATGAAGACAACATTCCTCCTTCGGATAGTGTTGATGAGTTGGACAATGTTGATAGTGATGACGAGACCTATGATCCAGCTAATCTCAATCATGAAGATTATTTCTAATACATGTAATACTATGTTTTTTGTAATTATGTTTTGTTTATTTTTGCATATATTTATAATACATGTATTACTATTTTTTTATAATTATGTTTTGTTCATTTTGCACCTATTTCTAATTACGACATGTTTTTTATTTTTTATTGCAGGTGATTGAACAAATATGGCGTGCGACCGTCATAGGTCTGTGAACTTGATTTACCAAAGACCACGCCGGCAGCAGGAGGAGGCGGAGGGGTCGGACAGGAGGAGGAGGACCGCCGACCACAGGAGGGGGCCGTCTCCACCCACACTGTATGAGGAGGAGCTAGAGGAGGAGGTGGTGCCCATGGACGAGTCGGACGAGGAGCTGGTTCGGCAGACGCACGAGGACGATGAGGGGGAGGCGACAGGCACGGGTTTCACTTCCTTTGACTCCTCTTCGAGTGTCTACTTGCGAGGTCCCGTGAGCCTCCCACAGGTTTTGCTTCCTCACCAACGCCTAGTGATTCACCCCGAAGGGCAAAAGTAAGTAACTTTATATGTTATCACCACTACTTCATATGATATGATGAAAAAAACTAATAATTTTTCTTAATCACTTGTGCAGGAACTAGGTGGTTGTGTCGGGTGGTAGCGCACGACTAGTCAACGACATCCTAGGTCTTCTGTGCAGGCAACACTTCCCCGGCATTGTCATGTACGCATCGAAGACGGAGCCGGCCTACTCGTTTGACCACTACGCCGTCGCCCCTGATGCAGAGTACCCCAACAAGGCGGCGTGGGTGAAGGAAGAGTTTTGGGTAAGTATCCCTCGCACAACATTGCTCAATACGTTGCATTCATTGGACTTTTCTTGAAATAATGAATGGATACATCGCTTTTGTATGCATACTTATTTTAGATGCGAGGAGGGATTTGAGGCTAGGGCGGAGCAGGTGACTACCAAAGCCTGTAAAAAAATCGTCACCGACATGCATCACGAGGTGCACATCCAGGCCATCGTAACCTACTACGGGTCGAAGCTTGGAGAGAGGAAAACCAAGAAAGACGCAAGAGAGATGTAGCTGACCCGGGAGCAGTACCTTAAGGTAAATGAAGAACATCAATATTGATTCGTTTTGAGATTAAGTTGGTTTAATTTGATCTTCTTATATGTTCAATACTTGATGACGTGTAGATGATTCCCTAGTGGTGCCAAGCGTATCCCGAGTGCTGGGCGATGATGGTGGAGTGGTGGTTCACAGAGGAGTACCTCAAGATGCACAGGGATGCCCGGGATCGTCGTTTGTAGATGCAAGGTCCAACACACCATCAAGGCAACCGCAGCCTCGCCGGATACAAACAAGCATGGGTACGTGAATTCATTTATCTATTGTGACGCTCAGTTCTGCCTGATTTCTAATCATCGTGTTGTCTTTCTCGCAGTCGGCGTCACATAGGCCAGACTTGCTCGGACTTCCAGGCATGGTGTATGGCCCACAAGGGCAAGGCGATGTCCGACGTCTCCTTCAACCTGGAGGACCCGCCCGAGGCGTACACGAACACGAGCGTCCACTCCCGCATCAGTGAGTACAATAAGGTGTTGAGGTCGCTCCATGGGCCAGACCATGATCTGAGCACCTAGGACTTTGATGGAGAGGACGTCATGAGGGTGGGGCAAGGCAAGAAGCATGGGCGGTTCTGGCTTGGCGACGGCATCATCGACACGGCCTCTACTCCCTCTCTCTCCTAGATCCGAGCACGAAGCACGAGCGAGAGCCCGGCCATTCGCACACGGCCGACCGCTGCACAGCACCGAGTTGACACACTCAAGGTTATTCCTGTTTTACTCATCGTACATTGATCTTTACACACCTTAATTAGCTTTGCATTACTGAAACATTGGAGTGAAATATTGCAGACCCGGCTGGAACAAGAAATGAGGCAATGTCAGGAGCTGGAGGCCGTGCAGCAGAGGATAGCGGCCCAGCTGGAGGCCGAGCGGGCCGAGCGGCAGGCCCAGGCGCAAAGGCTGATGGACATTACAGAGTTCCTACAAGGGCTTGGGCAACGTGTGGGCTTCTGTTTGCCAGCTGGGCTGTTGGTTCCACATCTGCCTCCGCGTCCTGCAGCTGCAGCTACTCCTGTGAGTATTAAGTTACATGCACCGACCAGTTCAACCGAAAAGCTTAAGCTGATGGGGAGAGGTGAGCAATTCACTTATATTCCAACACTCCCCCTCACGTGGAGGCTCCCTCAGGCCTCAGACGTGGAATAGGAGCGAGCAACAATTATATTTTATTTAATTGCGCTAACCAGGATTCGAACTCGAGACCTCTGGCTCTGATATCATATTAAGTTACATGCACCGACCAGTTCAACCCAAAAGCTTAAGCTGATGGGGAGAGGTGAGCAATTCACTTATATTCCAACAGTGAGTATGAAAGTTTTTTTACTTTCGCTTGTGCTTTGCTTGTATTGCCTCTACCTTCCTAGATTAGCTATCCAAATAATCTTATCTCATATGCAATCTTTTATCTTTTGTGCAGCCTCCATCTGACGGTGGTTCAAATAATCCACCTCATGCACCTCCGAATGATGGAGCAGGGCCTTCACCATAGTCGCAGTGGCCACCTTCGAGATGAGTGCACGTTGTTATTTTTTTATTTGTTGTTCACTTGGTGATGGACTTGTGATATACTTGTGATGGACTTGTGGACTTTGATGGACTTGTGGATTTATTTGGATGGACTTGAGCACTTATTGTTATATATGTGATATATATTGCGATGGATGTGATATATGTGATGGATGTGTGGATGGATGAGATATATATGTGATGGATGAGATATATATGTGATATATGTTTGTATGAATTTATTTGTCATGATGGAATGTAAAAAAATTGTCATTTTGGATCACTTTGCCGAGTGTTGCAGCACTCGGCAAAGCTAGAATAATGGGCACCTGAAAAACTATTTTTCCAGCTTTGCCGCAAAGAATTTCTTAAAAAAACAAACTTTGCTGAGTGTCGGCCAGGAGGCACTCGGTAAAGAAATTTTTGAAAAAAAATAAAAAGTCTTTACCGAGTGCCGGTCAGGGGGCACTCGGCAAAAAAAATTTGAAAAAAAAACACCTTTGCCGAGTGCCGGCCATAGGACACTCGGCAAAGAAATTTTTGAAAAAAAAATAAAAAATCTTTGTCGAATGCCTGCAGGGTTGGCACTCAGCAAAGCGACTATCAACGGGGTCGGCGCCGTGACGATCGCTTTTCTTTGCCGAGTGCCCCGGTGGCACTCGGCGAAGCCTTTGCCGATCAATATTTTGCCGTGTGTTCTTTACCAAGTGCCGCACTCGGTAAAGGCTTTGCCAAGTGCAATTTGGCCTTTGTCGAGTGCCTCAGGCACTCGGCAAAGAACCTGAATCCAGTAGTGTATTGCGGCTATGCCATTATCCTCACAACTTCCAATGATGCGGTGTGAATAAAATCTCTAGCGTGCCGCCACCTAGGTCTACTGCCAACACCTTGCAAGCGCCTGTCCCGAACATGATATTTCTCCCACGGTTGTTTGAGTGATATGATGCTACTACTCACACTACCCCAGATCTACCGCCGGTTCAAAACCCCCAATCACTGCCGGATTTTGAACCGACACAACCATACCGGCAGTGTTCTGCAACTTCACTGCCGGTCCTTTACACTACCCAGCAGAGTTTAGTTCAACAAAACACTGTCGGTTTGAAACAAGACCCGACAGTGATCGCTTGACCATCACTACCGGTTTGTGGCTCAAGCCGACAGCGATGGCTTGATAATCACTGCCGGTTTGCGGCTCAAACCGGCAGTGTTGGCTTCACCATCACTACCGGTTTGTGGCTCAAACCGACAATGATATCTTGATCATCACTGTCGGTTTATAGTTCAAACCGACAGTGTTGGCTTGGCCATCACTGCCGGTTTGTGGCTCAAGCCAGCAGTGCCATCTTGGCCATCACTGCCTGTTTGGTGCTAATCGGCAGTGATGGCTCGTTCGCATTTTATTGTTTTATAATTTATTTTAATTTATATTTTTTCGTGGAATCACTGCCTGCTTGGTGCTAACCGGCAATTATATATGCTACGTAGACAACAGGTCCACAAATATTAAACATTACAAATGTTACAGTTACAGTTCAAATGTTCTTATGAAGATCTCGATTCATCAAAATAAAAAAGAAATTATTCGATAAGATGAAGCATGCTTCTCGAACTTCTTACAATAGTCTAGCGATCCGCTCTAGCCCATACTGGTGCTTGAACTTCACGGATTTTGCAATGAAAAATACTCCCTCTTTTTCCAATACCTCGGCTAAGATGAATTTTGCCACCTCCGATTGCAGTGCGATGATCTCTATGTCTAACAGCCTTTCGTGGTTATATTTCTTGCGCTGTCGTTCAAAAAAGATGGTATCCAAAGAGTAATCAGTATATTGTTTTGTTGAATTATTAACAGACATAAATGAAATGGGGATTATACACACCAAATTATCTGCATCTTCCGATTTCTCGCCGATGTATAGTTTGGCATGAACCCCCTGGTAATCAAGTGCGATCGTATAAACTCAATTTGACGAAAGTTCCTTTGATTCTTGCAATCTTTGCATGGGTAGAAGACAGGGTCCCCATTCCTAGCATGAGCCTCGTCATCAGTGATAAATTGGCTGACACCATGCATGTACTGCTTGTCCGTTCGGGACAGACGCATCCACTCTCGATCCATCTCTGCAAAAAAATATTGAGACCGTAATTACAGAGAATTAATAAGAAGCCGAGTTTCATAAACAACAATTGTAGCTCGAAAGTACCATTTTTGGAAAACATTATTGTACTACACTCATTATTGAAAAATTAAAATTGGTAGCCTCGGCCATGTAAATTGAAAATTGTAGTAAAAACAATTATTGCAAAATATTGAAGAACAATTATTCTACTCCATGCCACATAAAAATGGAGACACTAATTTAAGAAAAAAGACTAAAATTAGAGACATGATCATAAACAACAATGTAGCTCCAAACAATACATTGTTCGGGGACACATGGGTTAATTTGCTTATCAAAATTGTAAAAGAATCTACTCTACTACTAAGAACTAATTATAACATCACAGGATAACAATGATGATCTTGACCACCATGGAATAATTAGCTAGGAAATTAAATGTGTTTATATACACCAACCTTTTGGACGATGGATTCAACACAATTTGCTTGGAAGCCTTGCAGAAGGTCCAATTGGAAAAGTGCTCTCTAGAAGAATGGAGAAAGAAGAATGAGAATCAAGCATTGTAGCCATCAAAACACCGCTAATTAAGCAACAAAATCAAATAAGTGGATGCTTGTTACTAACCTTAAAGCAAAAAGATCAAGTCATTCTTCCAAATCAAGAGGTAGCTTCACAGTTTTGGGCAACCGCAACAATGGAGGGAAGGGCCCAAACGCGCGCCTCTATTCTTGGGATGGAAGAGAGGAGAAAGAAGAGAACGGCTGCAGCCTTTTTGTGCTATCAGACTTATTAGCGTCAGTTCTTGGCTAGAACCGACAGTAATAGCATCAAATCACTGTCGGTTATTGGCTTGAACTGGCAGTGATAGGTGACCGTCCAGTCACTGCCGGTTGGAGACACAAACCGGTAGTGATAGTTGTCATCCCTGCCGGTTGGGTCACACCCTCAATCATTTTTTTGGTTTTCAGAGCCAAGAACCAGCAGTGAAAGGTCGTCACTACCGGTTCTCCTAATTCCGGCAGTGATGAGATTGACAGTGATGACTGAATCTGTAGTATTGTCAGGCTCGTTGATTGGCAGAGACAATATAGTCGACCGTCCAGAGCCCTAAAAATCAAGGGCCCCAAATGTTGATTACGTATATACTAAGTATGCTAGTTAATTAACTATTAATTATGTGGCTACATTAGCACATCGTACAGTAGTCTGACATCATAGGCCTAATACAGTAATTTAGGTCTAATCGATCACATTCGCGTCAACATTAACTAGCTAGTCGACTTGTCATCTAAACTCGTGTTCGGACTATTCTCGTTAGCATTGCCCATTAAGACATGCCCGACCAGGAAGCGACTTATTCGAAGATCAGTAAGTTTTGGATGAAATGCAAGAGGTGGAGTGGTCATGTAATAATGGGTGTTGCTTTTACCTAATATCCAAAAAAAATCGTGGCTCATATTATTCGCACCCAACTAGTTCGGTACCGATGCACATGTATTTCTTTGTGAATTACAGTATAGACGTAACACTTATCTTATACGTACACCTACGAGGACATCTAGAAGACTTCGATTGAGTTGGCAGATCTCAAGATTAATAAAGTCACTCTCGCCGTCAATGGACACCATGTCATTAAATCTTGAACTAAATGCAGAAAAAATGCAACCATCAACATCAATCTTCGGTTCTCGGTGCGGAAGCAATTTGCTAAAGTCAAGGACTTGAACACGGTACCACACGAAACCCGACTAACTAACCTCAGTTTACCACTTATTCATAACTGAGACAATCCACATCGTATCCGCAACTAGGGTTTATACGTATGGGACTATGGGATTCCTTGTGGCATTTTAGGGATTATTACGTTTTGAGTTTTGACGCTTCAATCCATTGATTTGCAAGGTTCTGCAGAAAACTGAAGGAAGCGCCAATCAATTCATGACCTGTCGTAAGTAGCGATCAGGTAATAAGCAACCAAAAATGCCGACGATGATCACGTCCTACCACGCCTGCCTTTCCGTCTCCACGTTGTGCTTCCGGTCCGTGGAGATCGAGACCACCGTCACCCGCGACGCGGCGGTCGCGGACGCGTGGGTGCGCGGCCTCCGCGCCTCCCACCCGTGCGGCGCGCCGTTCATCGTCGGTCTCGACTGCAAGTGGAACAAGCAGCCGACGAGGAGCCCCGCGTGGATGGCGCCCAAGTCGGCCGTCCTCCAGCTCTACGCGGGCGGCGGCGCCGCCACCGGCTGCCTCGTCCTCCAGCTGCTCTACCTCCGCCGCGTCCCGGAGATTCTCAGGGAGTTCCTCCGTGACCCCCGGGTACAGCTCGTCGGAGTCGGCGTCGTGGAGGGCGTCGTGGAGGCCGCCGACCACGGGCTCGTGTGCGCGGCGCCCGTGGAGCTAGCGGGCCCCTGCGACGCGTACCTGGGCCTCGTGGGCAGGGACAAGCTGGGCCTTAAGGAGTACGCCAAGAAGGTGCTGGACCTCAACATGGAGAAGCCCGAGAGCGTGGGCATGAGCGACTGGGAGAAGTATGATCTGAGCATGTGCCAGATCGGCTACGCCTGCGTTGATGCGTACGTGTCATACAGGTTGGGCGAGAAGGTCTTGTTGGGCCGCTGATGGAAGGAACTATGGTACTCTTTTGGCCCGTCGTGCTACGCTTCCTGCTTTATTTGGTCCTGATCATGATATAGTTTTTATGCTTCTCAAATCCCGTGGACACTACGCATCGTAGCCGCAGTCTCAATGTATTAGTTTCTTCTACACAATTTTTTGTCCATTCAATGTGTCTTCTCTGATGTAGTTTCTTGTCTAAGAGCTAACTCCAACAGTGTTAAACCAGCTAGCTCATGAAATTTTATTCAATAGAGAGAGAAAGATAAGCTTGCTCTTCATGAAGAGCTAAGCTTACACACTTTTCTATGATTCATGTGTCTATGCTTACATATTTTTGTACACTATCATATTAGCTTACTCTATTTTTTTAGTTGATATGAGCTAGCATGTTCACTCTATTGTTGAGGGTGCCTAAGAAATCATTTCCTCCTATCTCTTCTTTAACTTCAATGCCCCACATCATCATTTTGCATAGTTAGCATCCTAATTTTCTAGTTGATGAACATAGCAACCATCTAGTTTTTGGATTGGGACTGCCTTAACTACGTACTCAAAGCTTCATCCTTCTATGGCATGTTTAGTATATACTCCCTCCATCCCTAAAATTAGTTCGTTCTAGGATCTTGATGAGTTTTCACAAAGCAGTTCGTTTTAGGTGGACCAGCATTAGATTAGATGAGTTTGCCCTTGCGGTCCCTTCGTTTACGCCGGTCATTAACGCGACAATAACGCCCGAGCCGCTCGCCCGCTCGCACCTGACTGCATACGCGTACCAAACCAAAAAAAAAACCGCAATCCTCGCAGCAAAAACTGCCAACACGTAGAACGCAGTCCTCCTCGCAACAAAAACAACCAACACGTCACTGGGAGCGCTGCATGCACTTCGTATGTACGCATGCACACAACAAATCACAAAAGAAAACCTGATTTCTAGTACAGATTGCTATTTTCAGAGGGTGTTTGATGAGACTATCGATCAGACATTCAGACCCAATAATGATTCAATGGATTTTAACAGGGCAAAGACGTGTTTTTAAAAAGTATACTTGAGAATATATCCGTATAGTTGAATCTTATTGTTTGTGGAAGTTAGAATATATTTCTGTCCCTATCCTAGGATGACACTTATTTTCATTCTATGAACAAGTACAAAGGGAAGCTAAAGAACCTATTACCAGTAGTTGTCCCGTCCATAACACGAATTGTAGTATCGTTAAAAGATGATGCAAGAGACTTTTACCAAAATGAGCACACAAAGTACCCCCTCCGTTCCTAATTATAAGTATACCTATTTGATGTCACAAACGTGTGTAATTTTCTCTATAATTTAAGTCAAATTTGATATGCTTTGACTCTCAAAATAACTTATAATTTGGGATAGATAGAGTATTTTGCTATATAGTATATGTCCGTAGACTATATGCAGTATAGCTGACTCAATGACGCCAGCTTACTTTCTGTACGTCTCGCTCCAACAATTAGCTTACAACTTTGAAATGTAATTATATTAAAAACCAAACTTGCTTTCTAAATTCTAACCAAATGCTCGTTCATTCCAACATTGTACATTACCATCATGGGGACCAATTTTGACCACCGTTCAGGATGGTACTAGCAAAAGGAGCTATGGTAATAAGGTAGGAGTAATAGACACAATCACCAGTTCACCACTACGACCCTCTAGGTAGAACAACCAGCTGTGCATAGGATTAGCAAGACGATGACAGTGGAAACCAAGAATACTTGCTACCAGATGAAATTCAAATAATTATATTAAAGGTAGTTCGATACATTTAATAATCTAATTTAGATAGATAGATAAGATAAATAGTGAACACACTTGCAAGCACCAAGCAGATAATGATAAGACAGTCGTAACATGCATGCCGAACAATCCGACGAGCACAGGGACGACGACAACGTTCCATGCATTCAGTTGGCCAAGATCTTCTCTCCCAGCTTGTAAGACACGTACGCATCGATGCATGCATACCGGATCTGGGCCTCCTCAAGGTCATGCTTCTCCCAGTTGCTCATGGTGACACTGCGTGGCTTCTCCATGGCCAGCCCTAGCACCTCCCTTGCGAAGCCCTTGAGGCCCAAACTCCTCCCTCCAGTGTGGCCCAGGTAGTCGTTGCAACGGCCTACCAAGTCGACGGGCGCCGCGCACGCGAGCCCGTAGTCGGCGCCCAGCTTCGCCACGTCCTCGCCGACGCCGATGCCGACGAACAGCACGCCGGGGTCGGCGAGGAAGCTCCTGATGGACGCCGGGATGCGGTCGACGTAGAAGAGCTGGAGGACGAGGCAGCGTGTGCCGGCGCAGAGCTGCAGGATGGCCACCTTGGAGGTCGTCCAGCTGCGGTAGTTGGGCTTCCACTCGCAGTCGAGGCCGACGATGAGCGGGGCGCCGCCACGCGGGTTGGCGGCGCGGACGGTGCGGACCCAGTCGTCGGCGACCGCGGCGTCGCGGGTGACGGTGGTGTCGATCATGGCGGAGCCGAAGTGGACCGTGAGGCGAGTGGTGGAGCTGTTGGAACGACCACCAAACATTGTAGCTGCTAGTAAGGACTAGGAAGAAGAGATAGCTCTTTGCTCGCTCTCTACGGCTTTGTATTGTACTGTGAGGAATAAGAGAATGCTAGGAAGCTCTCGTATTTATATACTGGTGTGAACTATGCATGCATGCACGAGCGGATTCGTCTGCGTGATTAATGTTTGGTGACACGTAGCATAACTCAAAACCTAACCTGTTAGATGCTTTGCAGTATAGATGACCGCACAGGCAAACACTCGGCAAATGGTCTGAGAACAAAAGCCCAACGAACAACGGCCAACATTCCTGTAGGCGGAATTGAGGAACTTCTTCTTTCTAGTGTCTTCCTTCTTCTTCTTTCTGTCACCGAAGAGTAAGGAAGACTGATCTGAAAATTATTCTCCCTAGTCCTTCATCGTGGCCAAATCTAACCACAACAAAACAGAGAAGAGACCGGAGAGCGTCGTCAAAGTGCAATCCCATGGAGTCGTCGTCATTTAATTTGCAAGTTACCGAGCGAGGCAGTAATTAAATCCTATGATGGGAAATTGTGAGTGGTCATACACTAGCTTCACGCGTTCACGGTTTCCATGACAAATTTGACCGACTGGGAGAAGCGTCAAGTCTGGGCGATGCCTGGGTTGATGTGTAATTGTCCTACAGGCTGGGCGCCAAGATCTTGTTGGGCCGATGATGGAACCCTGGGCCTCTTTGGCCCGTCGTGCTACGCTACCGCTGCCTGCTGAATATGGTTTGGATCTGTGCTACGCTACCGCTATTTATTTAGGCCAATTTCAATGAAAGTTTTAATAGTAAACTAGATATATGCATGTGCGTTGCATGGGGCTATATTTTTACTCACGCTCATCTACGATGACAAATTTGATTATTTTCGGAAAATATTAAAATACTAATACATAAATTTATATTGGCGACCCTAAACTATTTCTAATTTTCTTTTTATATATATATGGAATACATCCTTGTCCTTTTGTCACGTTGGAGTGTCCGTCCACGAGGATTTTTTTTCTCGTCGTTTGCGTTTGTGTACACCCCTCGTGGCCATGAAGCTCCACAAGGGCACTGCGTTGTCACGGATGATCTACGTCACCGTTGCCACACCGCTCCTCGTGTTCTGCTTGCCCTCGCCATCGTCTCATTCTACAACGTCAACTACGCTGATAGTTACGAATACATACGCTGCACCTCCTCTTCATCCTTTTCACTGTTGTCAACGACGTCTCCGCCTACCACCTCCATGTCTTCGAAGGCGTCTCAGGTCAACTCCTCCTCGTCTTCGGCCACCGCCACGGAGGCATGCGACCTTATGCAGGCCAATGTGTGCCGGACAACGAGGCGTCTAGTAACGTGCCCATTCATCGACTACATCCTCTAGAACATCATGAAAACACCCGTGGATTTATTAAGTACAGCCGACGCGGTTGCTGATTGGACTCGACGCCGTAGTCGGTCGAGAGACCAAGTTTTTTCAGGGCCAAACTCGATGATCGGTTTCATCGGCCTGTAATCAGTTGTTTATAAGATTTTGGATGTGGAACATTTTGTTTCAGAAATGGTTTTTTTTGCAGTATATGATTTTCGATCTAGATGCGTTTGTTTCTGAAACAAGTTTTTTTTGCCGTATATGTTCTTTTTTTGGAAACGTTTTTTTTGCTGTATTTGTTTTTTTGGTAACGGTTTTTTTTGTGGAAACAGGGACGTGGAAGAGTTTGTTTGTGAAACGTGAGATGTGGAAGAGTTTGTTTCTGAAATGGTTTTTTTTGCCGGGATTTTTTTTGCCATACCTTTTTTTGCCGTATTTGATTTTTGTTGGGATTAGAAACGTGTTTTTTTTGGGCCGTGGTGCGGGGCGACGCTTACGATAGCTTTAGGGATTTTTTAGGTGTAATAGATATACTTATTTATTATAGTGTTACATTAGCAAAAGTAATAATGTGGTAAAAAATTAAGAGGAGAGACGATGATGAGTTTTTATCCCTATAAAACCTAGTCGACACTGTTTTCTTGTGAATGAAATTACAACGAGAAACTTGCATTGAGAGCTCACCATCTCATCTACACGTGTTTTGGCCGATCTCATGCAGCACACATCATCGCGGTGCACCACACGTCTCATATTTATCATTGATATATTTTTAGATCATACGAATATTAAAGTAAACTAAACTATTTTCACTCACATTATTTTATGCTAGTACATAATTTATACACTACAGGAGAAACGAAATTCCCCGAGTGCCACAGGCTTCCCTGAGTGCCAAATGTCGGGCACTCGGGGAAGCCACTTTTCCCCGAGTGCCAGGCTGGAATGCACTCGGGGAAGAAAAGCACTCGGGAAAGAGAGGCTTTTCCGAGTGCCGCGGGGAGCCTGGCACTCGGGGAAAGTCGGCACTCGGGGAAGCATTTCTTCCCCGAGTGCAACACTCGGGGAAGAGAGACACTCGGGAAAGAAATTTGCCACATGACGGCCTAGCCCACCGGTGCCGTTACAATTAAAAAACTTCCCCGAGTGCCGCGTCCTAACACTCGGGGAAGAGCCTCTTCCCCGAGTGCCATGTCCTGGCACTCGGGGGAGATTTTATTTTTTTTTGTTTTTTTTTGCTTCTTTTTTTTGTGAGGCTTTCCAACATCATTTATAACTCCTTGTTCAAATTTAGGACAATTTTGAGTTTTTTTGATATATTTCATTAGTTTCTTTTGTTTCGTTGAATTTTTTGCATACCTCAAATTTGAACTGCATGTGCATAAAATACTGGATTTTTTGGTTTAAAAAATGATATTAATCATATTTGGTGTATGTTGAGACTGTATTCAGGAAATCACATGAAATATCGAGCATCTTGTTGACGTAACATGACGAACAACTTGTGCAAAAAGTGTATTTAAATTATAAAAAATCCGAACGAAGTCCGAAATTCACGAAACTTGTCTGGGCGTCGTGTTATCACGTGTAGAGACTATGATAAAAAAAAATTAAGAAGGTTTCGACTAAGTTGCGACGTCAAATGCCTAAAACCCAGATATCTCCGCATGTGATAACTTGTGATCACATGCAGAGATGTCTGAGTTTTAGGCATCCGACGTCGCAACTTACTTGAAACCTTATCAAGTTTTTTATCATAGTCTCTACACGTGATAACACGTCGTCCAGACAAATTTCGTGAATTTCGGACTTTGTTCGGATTTTTTATAATTTAAATACTCTTTTCGCGCAAGTTGTTCGCCATGTTACGTCAACCAGACACTCGATATTTCATGTGATTTCCTGGATACAGCCTCAACATATATCAAATATGATGAATATCATTTTTTGAACCAAAAAAATCCATTATTTTATAAACCTGCTGTTCAAATTTGAGGTATGCAAAAAAATTCAATGAAACAAAAGAAACTAATGAAATATACCAAAAAAAGTCAAAATTGTCTCAAATTTGAACAAGGAGTTATAAATGATGTTGGAAGGCCTCACAAAAAAAATAGGGCATAAAAAACAAAAAAAATAAAAATCTTCCCCGAGTGCCAGAACTTGGCACTCGGGGAAGAGGTGCTTCCCCGAGTGCCAGAACAGGACACACGGGGAAGCCAGCGAATTTTTTTGCTCGGCCCGCTCAGCCCAGCCCACTCCCGTGATGCAAATTTAGATGGCCCAGTGTTGGCCGATGTCCCTAGCCGAAACAAAAAAAACTCTATCGGCAGTCACACACATCCACATACCTAGCCGCCACACACATCCACATCTAATCGCCTAGTGCTGGCCGCCGCCGCATCTCGGCTCCGCCGCCGCGGCTGCCGTTGCCGGCGTGCTTCCCGTCCCTTGCCGTCACGGCTGCCGGCCCTGTGCGCCGTCGCGGCCGCCGTCCCCGTGCGCCGTTGCGGCCGCCGTCCAGGCCGATGTCCCTGCTGCTCGCCCAAGCCGCTGTCCAAGCCGGGCTGCTGAGAGGCCGGTAGGCACCGAGGGGATCTCATTCTGCTGAGACCTGAGAGGAAGGCAGCGGCCATCAGAGAGGAGTAGCAGCCTGTAGCCATCAAAGAGGAGTAGCAGCCCCGTGCGCCGTTGCGGCCGCCGTCCAGGCCGATGTCCCTGCTGCTCGCCCAAGCCGCCGTCCAAGCCGGGTTGCTGAGAGGCCGGTAGGCACCGAGGGGATCTCATTCTGCTGAGACCTGAGAGGAAGGCAGCGGCCATCAGAGAGGAGTAGCAGCCTGCGACCCTCAGGCACGTACCTAGGGGATCTGCTAATCGACAGGTCTGAACTTGGAAGCAACGACTTTGGTGAGGATCTCATTATACAGTTTTTTTTACTTTTCAAAGTGTGCGTTTTTTTCTTACAAGTGCTGATGTTGGATTGGATGCTTTACAATAAAATCCCCTGATCCATTGGAACATATAGGGGAGCTGTCCGCATGGTCTTGTAGAGAATATCGTATACATATTTTGTAAACTGAAGGGTCAACTATTGAGCTTATACATTGCTGCTAGAGACTTGTTTTGCTGTACTTTTAAAACTGACAAAATTATAACTTGGTAATCTTGCAACAGGAACTAGGACATAGGATCAGATGTTCGTGTTCCCTACTTCCATTACTCTTACTGCTTCTGCCTGTGCTATGTAATTTTGATTTTGTCAGCATTCCTTTATTATGGTATATGGTCAGCATCCCTAAGTCCATTATTTCAAATGCATCGACTAGTAGCTTGCTAATTAGAACATGTTTTATTTTCACTTTGCTTGATGAAGAAAGCATGATGCTTGTCCTTACAGAAATAAAGAATTCTTGATTTTGTTGTTATCAATTAATCATAGCAGTGAACATGTTGGTATATAAGAAAGCATTGCGGGTCTGCCTGCACCGCGTCGCGTCGCCACTGCACCGACTCGGCTCCGCCCCGCTAGCCTGACCTCACCAGCACCTTAGGTATAACCCCTCTATCCGTATCGTCGTCATAGGTCGGTGTAACCCAGTTAGGCGTCTCCCGTCCGAAACAGATACGGTTGGAGGTATGCGGATCTCTGCATAACTATGACCGTATCTGTTTCGGATTGTCCACATTTTTTTGGACAGCCCGCGGATGCATAGATGTGTTAGTTTCCATGTTCTGCTCGGATCCGAGACAGAGTTTCGGCACCACCTCCCTGTTGTTCTTTGGATACACACTCTCCTTTCTAGGACGTGTATCGGGAGAGCAGCGGGGAGGTGCTGCCGAAATTCCATCTCGAATCAGAGTAGAACATGGAAACTAACATCATCTACGCATCCGCGGGTGGGATTAGGACCTATCCTCACCTATTAGATAGTAGGCACGCCGTGCAGATGCGGCTGATGGTTATATTACTCTATTATGTGTATATGTTAGAGGATGGATAACCGTGAGTGGATGTACACGGGTCGCCCAAGTCAGGCTGGAATCACCCATGAATGGATGGATAAGACCGAGGAATTCTTGGAGCATGCATTTAAGGAAGCTAATGGAGTGAAAGACACGTTCTGTCCCTGCAACGAATGTCAAAACAAGAAAAGAAGAACGAGGGAATTCATGATAAAGGATCTTTGCAAGCATGGATTTATGCCAAACTATACCCGATGGGTGCACCATGGTGAAGCCTACCGTCCTAGAGAGGAGGTCATGAGACGACGTTTGCAGGCATTTGATGATGAAGGTGGGGTACCAGAATGGTTAGGTGACTATGAGGATGCGATGTTGCCTGAAAGACCTACAGAGCATGAGCAGGAGGATAAGCAGGAGGAGCCACATCCAACCGATAAGGCATTCTTTGCCATGTTGGAGTCGGCACAGAAGGTCCTACATGAGCATACAATTGTTTCTCAATTGGATGCCATTGGGCAACTACTGGGGTTAAAGGCCCAGCACAACATGACTCGAGCCTGCTTCGATGCTATGATGGCAATTATTGGGGGGCTGCTTCCGGAGAATCATCATCTGCCGAGCAGCTTGTACGAGTCAACGAGACTCCTTGGGGCACTGAAGATGCCGTATGAGCAGATACATTGTTGTCCGAAGGGGTGCGTCCTATTTAGGGAAGAACACAAGGATGAAACGTACTGTCTAAAGTGTAAATCCTCTAGGTATGTGGAGGTTGACAAAGGTGATGGTAAGAAGGTGCAGAATGAGCAAATCCCCATGAAAGTGCTACGACACCTTCCAATCATACCGAGGATCCAACGGATGTACATGTTCGAGGAGTCCGCAAAATAGATGACATGGCACAAGAATGGCATTCGATACAATCCTGACAAGTTGATACATCCAGCCGATGGTGAAGCATGGAAAAGATTTAATGCCAAACATAGTGACAAAGATAAAGAGGCCCGTAATGTACGTGTTGCGCTGGCAACGGATGGGTTCAATCCTTATGGAATGATGTCAGCCCTATACACTTGTTGGCCCGTGTTTGCTATCCCCCTCAATCTCCCCCCAGGTCCCTACTTCAACGGCAAAATATATTCTTGACATTGATAATTCCTGGACACCCGGGAGACAAAATGGGTGTGTACATGCAGCCTGTTTATGATGAATTGATCAAGGCTTGGAATGAAGGCGTATTGACTTATGATCGAGCTACAAGGAAGCACTTCACAATGTATGTTTGGTACCAGTACTCCATGCATGACTTCCTGGCTTATGGGATATTCACCGGCTGGTGTGTCCACGGGAAGTTTCAATGCCCGGTATGCAAGGCAGCTCTACAGTTCTTTTGGTTGAAGAAGGGTGGCAAGTTCTCGTCGTTCGACAAGCATCGACAGTTCCTCCCTCTTGACCATGCATTCAGAGGAGACACCAAGAACTTCACGAAAGGTGTCACGGTGACCGACCCTAAACCTCAGAAGATGACCAGTGCCCAGGTTCATGCTCAGATAAATGCTCTCGTTCTTCTGGCGCAGAAAGATAATCCAAAGAAGGGTAAAAGAAAGAGAGTTAATCCAAAGAAAGCTAAGCCAACCAAAGAACGCTTTGTGGGATACGGTGTGGAACATATGTGGACTCATAAGCCAGGATTGGAGCAGCTTCCATATTTTGATGACCTACTCCTTCCACATAACATAGATGTAATGCACACTGAGAAGAATATCGCCGAATCACTTTAGGCAACACTCATGGACATTCCTGACAAGACAAAGGACAACCCAAAGGCTAGAGTAGACATGGCAACTATATGCGACAGACCAAAGCTGCGGATGCTGCCTCCAAAAGACAGCAAACCATGGAAAAGGCCTAAGGCCGATTACGTCTTGGAAAAGAAGCACAGGATGGAAGTGATAGAATGGATGCAGACGTTAAGTTTCCCTGATGGGTTTGCAGCGAATTTGAGGAGGGGAGCGAACCCAGAGACTGGCAAAGTCTTAGGGATGAAGAGTCATGACTTCCACATATGGATCGAGCGGCTTCTTCCATCGATGGTTCGAGGCTACGTCCCTGATCATGTCTGGAAGGTGCTAGCAGAGCTGAGCTTTTTCTTCCGCCAGCTTTGTGCCAAGGAGATATCTCTGAAAGTGGTTGAGGAGTTGGAAAAAATGGCACCCGAGTTGCTCTGTAAGTTGGAGAGGATCTTTCCACCTGGCTTTTTCTTGTCAATGCAGCATTTAATTTTGCACCTCCCGAATGAGGTACGAATGGGGGGGCCCATGCAGAACCGTTGGTGCTATCCAATCGAGAGATGTCTCAAGACTGTTCGCCAGAAATGTGGAAACAAAGGCAAGATTGAGGCTTCCATAGCAGAGGCATTCATTCGTGAGGAGGTGTCAAACTTCACAACATTATACAACAGTGCTAACCTTTCTAGCGTGCATAACCCACCCCCTCGTTACAACGAGGACGCCAATGAATCAACCCTCAGCCTATTCAGAGGGCAAGGCGGGAGATCAAGTGGAGCATCTACAAAGAATTTAGACAACCCCGAGTGGCGTAAGATCATGCTCTACGTGTTGACGAACCTTGATGAAGTCGATGAGTATCAGCGGTAAGTTCTCAATGAACTTGTTACATACTCCGTAACTTTTCTGCATCCAACAACCTTGTTGCCTGTCGGTGCAGGGAATTTTTTGATGAATACTGGCATGATCTAGAGCCACCTTCTGAACAAGAACGAGAGGCCCTTCTTAACCATGGTTCGCCTGATTTCATTACATGGTTCCAAAGAAAGGTACCTTCTGACCAACTTACCTCATTCCAAGTTTGGTGTTCCTAATTGCCTAATTTCATTTCTCTCCTGCTTGAGCTTGCAGTGCCTAAGTGATTTGTCTATAAGTGTCGAATTACGACAAGTGGCCAGAGGCTGCGAGTACAAGGTCTCGTCATTTAACGCTTATGACGTGAATGGATATCGCTTTCATACAACAGGCTACGAGAAGAGTTGGCCCAATGCAAAGACCACCAATACCGGAGTATATACGCCTGGCGTAGTGTCGGTCGATGATCCAGAGCCAGAGGACTATTATGGCACAGTTGAAGAAATATACGAGCTCCAATTTTGTGGCCCAAAAGCACCTAAGCTAGTAGTATTCAAATGCCAGTGGTTTAAGCCTGCAGTGTCGAAAAAGTCCTCTAAACTTGGGATAGTCGAAATTAGACAAGATTTCTTCTATGAAGGAGAGGATGTCTATATTGCGGCTCAACAAGCCAAGCAAGTTTATTATTGTCCATATGCTTGCAAAACCGACCCACATCTTTAGGGTTGGTATATTGTGCACAGGGTATCACCACATGGTAACTTAGCTCTCCCAAACGATGATGATTACCTCTTGAACCCACCGACGCATGACGGGGTGTTCTTTCAACAAGACGAGGGGCTACCAGGGATGCTTGAGATAGACTTAACTGGAGAGATAGATGAAATGGAAGTAGACGAGGAATGGGTTGTTGACGAGGAAGCTGCAGATGATGTGCATGATCTGAGAGACTTGAAAATGCTTGAAGGACTGCACCTAGGCAATGACAACGATGAGGATGAGACTGCTGACGAGTTGGAGGCTCTTGATAGTGATGACGATACCTATCGTCCAAATAATCCTGATCATGAAGAATATTAGAAATACATGTAATACTAAGTTATTTTTGTAATTACATTTTCTTTATTTTGCTAAGTACTTCTTGTTTATCTGTACTAATACTGATTTATTCTTTTTAATTGCATGTGATGGGGCCCACTAAGAGGTCGTGTCTCTCCCTTTATAGGACGCGGAGGGACACGCCACCTGCGGCAGCGGCTGAGGAGACGGAGAGGCAGACCGAGACAGAGTCGTCATAGAGGGTGAGGAGGCCGAGGGGCAGGCCCAGGCGGGAGTTGCCGAATGACAACGACCTTGGCTCCTCGCATTCTACTAGGGACCACAACGTCCCTCTGCCCACGGTTGGCGAGGACGTTGTTTCGCAGATGTACGACGATGTCGTTCAGCACGCGTCCGAGGAGGGGGTTCCGCACACATCCGAGGAGGGGGTTCCGGACGTGTCTGCGGGGGCAGCAGGTTCGACTTCCTCTGCCGCCTCAAAACCCTATAAACGAGGTCCCAGCCAGCTCCCGAAGCGACCGATTCCTATTGACCAACGCCCACTGATTGCACCCGATGGGGATATGTAAGTAACTTCATATGTTCTTCATTTGATATGATGAAAAATCTTAATAAGAGCTAATAATAACTATTGTTAACCACTTGTGTAGGAACTAGGTTATTGTGGAGGATGGGGTCGATGCCCGCAATGTCAATGGGATCCTGGGACTTCTGTGCAGGGAGCACTTCCCTGGCCTGGTGTGGTCAGATGATGTGGACGTGCTCCCAGAGGCACCCACGTTCGACATGTACGCCACCGTCTCCACTGACCCTCCATATAGAAACTTGGCGGATGGGGTGATTTTGGAGTTGTGGGTAAGCCTTTCTCGCACTACAGCCCTCAATTTATTGCATTCATTACATTCTTGAAATAAAATAATAGATACCTTGTGTCTTTATGCAGGACTTCTTCAGATGCCAACCGGGACAGGAGGTAAGGGCGTGTCAGGTGGCTTACGCTGTCTGTAAAAGGCGTGTCGGGGACTTGTATTATGAGGCGCGCCTCCAGGCGCACATTGACTACAACGCCACCTACTGTAATAGAAGAATCAACAGAACTCAGGCAAAAAGTGAGACAGAGATTCTGACAAGGGAGCAGTACCTAAAGGTAAATAAAAAACATCTCCTATTGATTTCACTGGTGATTAACTATGCCTAATTTGATCTTCTGATGGCTTGTATGTGATTCCGAGCTGGTGCAAAACCTTTCCCGATTGTTGGGCGGTTCTAGTGGAGAGATGGTTGGACAAGTACTGGCTGAAGCAGCACCAAGAGAAAAGCGAGCAACGTATGATGATGCTAGGTGTACCTCACCATCAGGGCAGTGCCAGCCTCAACAAATACAAGAAAACATATGTAAGTCACAACCATTTGTCTAATATAGCCGCACTCAATTCTGTATGATTCCTAACCACATGTTGTCTTTCTCGCAGGAGGCGGCGCACGGTGGTCAGCCTATTGGCCAACTCACGGCGTATGCTCTGGCCCACCAAGGTCGGGCAAAGGCCGACATCCAGTACAACCCAGATGCGGGCCCAGAGGCGTACACCAACTCCACCATACACCCTCGCCTCACTATGTACACTGAGGCGGCAAGGTCAGTCCGCAGGCCGGAGTACGATCCGAGGACCGAGGAGAACCTTGATCCTGAGCTTGTGATGAGGGTGGGGCATGGCAAACAGCATGTGCGGTTCATGATTGGCAACAGCCTCCTCAACACGGGCTCTACTCCTCTCAATCGCCTACGACAAAGGAGCACGAGCTCTTGCTCTAGCGTGCCCATTGGACAACGGCCGACAGTGGTGGAGGCACTCCAGGTAAGTATTCTAGTTTCATTCTTTGTTTCTATGAGTTTTACGTTCCTTAGCTCTACATTATTGAAACGTTGGGGTCAAATGTTGCAGGCCGAGGTGCAGCAGCTTTGGGCCGAGCGGGAGGCTGAGCGGGCCGAGCGGGAGGCTGAGCGTCAGAGGACACAAGCTTTGGAGGCCCAACATGAAGGTTTCCTCAAGTTCATGCAACAACTTGGGGAGCAACAAGGTTGGGAGATCCCAGCATAGCTGCTTGCACCACCACCAATGCCGCCGCCACATCATTGAGAATCTACTCCGGTGAGTATGAGTACGAAACTTAGTATCAAACATAGTGTGAGCCTAAGGCTGGAATTGTTCATGTGTGAGCCAAAGGCTGGATTTATTCATGTGTTGGCCTTCGTGCCGGAAATGTGGTCGTCGGCCTTCGTGCAAACTTTTCTATTGCAGGTTTTGGAAACCTCCCCGTGCAGGGGAGGTGTTGTCGAAATTTCTAACTTTTCTTTAAACTACTTACATCTTTATCTTGCCACTCACACACAATCCGCTCTCTTTTTTTGCAGCATCAATCGGGGGTGGCGTCGAACCATGTCGAAGGGTCGTCGGCATCGCACGTCGGGCCATCCGCACCTAGACCGTCGCCGGGATCGAACGCTGGGGCATCCCTACCCTCGCCGGCATCGCACGTTGGACCATCGCCATGAGCTGCCTTCGGAGTCATTTTCAGTATTGAATTGAACTTATGAACTTGGAATAACGTGTCACTTGAATGCGTGGTTTGTAATATATTATGAATTTTGTACAAATTTGGTCGCTTGTGATATATAAATATGGCTTGTGATATATTGTTGTTCATTTATGCTTTGCGATATAAATATATGCATTGTTGTTTACAAGCAAAAAATAATATTTTTTACAAATAGTTTCCCTGAGTGCAAAAGGTCAGGCACTCAGGGAAGAAATTTTAAAAAAAATAAAAAAACAGGGCTCTTCCCCGAGTGCAAACTGCCAGACACTGGGGGAACTTTTTTAAAAAAAACCAGCTGGCTTCCCCAAGTGTAAAAGTTAGGCACTCGGGGAAGAAATTTAAAAAAAAATAAAAAAACAGGGCTCTTCCCCGAGTGCAAACTGCCAGACACTCGGGGAACTTTTTTTTAAAAAAAAAACAGCTGGCTTCCCCGAGTGCAAACTGTCTGGCACTCGGGGAAGAATTTTTTTTAAAAAAATATTCTTCCCCGAGTGTTGCACTCGGGAAAGAAAAGAAAAAAAAAAAGCAAACGGCATCGGGCGTTGCCAACGGCGTCAAATGTTCCCCGAGTGCGCGCACGGCACTCGGGAAAGCCTTCCCCGAGTGCAAGGTTCTTAGCACTCGGGGAATAATTCTTTCCCGTGAGAGGAATAGCCGGAGGGTCTTCCCCGAGTGTTGCACTTGGGAAAGGCTTCCCCGAGTGCAAAACAGTCTTCCCCGAGTGCTGCAGGCACTCGGTGAATCTCCTGTCTGCTGTAGTGATATATGCAAGTGGCTATACTGTCCATATAGCACATTTAGTCACAACACTATGTAAGAATTAAATGTTGTAAATAGTATATGAAAATGTGAAATGAAATTTTGGACTTAGAAAAGTTATTCCATGTTCTAGTTTCCAAGACAGACACCTCTTAGAAATAGGGACATGAAATCTCTCACCGAGACTAGCTTTATATCATCTTAGAAATAGGGACATGCAACCTCCCACTGAGACTAGCTTATTCATATCAGTTGAGTTAATTAATTATGATGTATTTCACCATTATAGAATCAATGTTTACTCGCTGAAAGGACCTTTATGTCGTCTACAGGGGTAAATAGGCGTTTCTGAAATTTAATAACAAAAAAACTTCACAGCAAATTAGCAGAGTGTGAAACTTTCACATGAAACAGAATAGCATGAAGTTTACTACGTCTTGAGAGTTTAAGCTCAAACAAAATTTGTAGATGTGGTTGGAGATGCCCAGTAGGAAGTCCACGAAGTACCTGCACTCACAAACACACACACACAACCAAGTGGACCCAATGGAAAGGAAAAATATTGCAACTCAAAACACTAGAGCCAAGTTATTTGTTTCACAGAAGTTTGGATTCATGCTTAAACCCTACGTCTTCGTTGAGGTAGCGGCGAGCAACTCAAAAACTCGTACTCGTGCTAGGTCCCTCTCGAAAACTTTCCTTTTCTCCACTAGTTGACCCATAACCCTCATAAACTTTCTCGCGGCTCACCACAAGCATGAGAGATTGTCTAGCCATCCCATCTAGGAGGCTTCACCTCCATGAGTAACAAATGCTTCACGAAATTGACGAAGCCGATAAGTGCTCAAGGGGTTTGACTTGTGCTCTTTTGCTCCCTAACTCAAAATCTCTCAGCTCAATACTTAGATTCACACTAATGACACAAACCTCACAAACCTCACAGAGAGGGATTGGGAAGAGCGCACACAAGGCTTAGAGACTTTCTAATATCAACTAAAGATCATAAGCCTCTCCAAGAGGAGTGGGATAGGTATATATGCTCACCGCAAAAACACTAGTCGTAATAGCTAGTGTGGAACTTCCGCACAAATCTACAGAAATATGTCCAAAACAATATAGTTCACCTCACTAAAAACGGTATAACTTTTCACTCTGAACTCCGATTGAAATGATCTTGGGCTTTTTGGCAAGCTTGTTCATTAAGTGATATTTCAAATATTCTCCATCATTATCACATGACTTGCATCATTTTCATTTTATTATATATCTTGACATATATGAATCAATATCAATATAGTCAAGCCAATTCATGATTCCTTATATCCCCTTCATTTTTTGCTTGAGACCTGTTGACACTTCTTAGCATCACTCGCGTTAGGTTGTCATCCCCAACATGACACCAAGAGTGTGGTTGTATTGTACTCATGCCACTTAACTATATAAAGATATTAAAGTATATATCCGCAAGCGCACAGATAAATACACCCGTTGCAGCATTTCACCCAAGTTTATCCTAGGTATTGTTATTTATATTTAACCAAAGGAGAACAAACGGAGGGGCACATATTAATTAAAGGCTACTCTACACATGTGATGAATCTTCGAAATCACTATCCTTTACTCTCAAACAGGAATCAATCAAATAAAAAGAGAAAATATATGATAATCAGACCATCCAGATGACATTCCTTAGAGCAGTACTACTATGACAAGTCATTGATCAGAATATAAAGTAAGAGAATAACTCCTAAGTAATCCGTTAACTATTAGTCATAATCTACATTGATTAGTGCAATTATATCAGGCAATCATTGGCTAGGTTATCCCATATCCATAAACAAGGAACATCTCCATTATGAAGCTGAGAAACAGAGTAACAACTAAGTAATGAGACCGCGTTCTACTAAGTTCTACACTCGGGGAGTGGACTACAAAGGACTCAACAGGAATGTCACACCCGCAATCTACCACATGGCCTGGAGTATAGAGTGCATTTACAGGTAAACAGTGTATAAGTACCACACTTACACAATGTTGACCACCCACCCATGACTCAATAAGGTGAGTGCTTTGTAAACATATGTATAAACATAATGATAAACTATCTATGCCAAATATATAATCAAAGCAGACTAATCTCATAATAATCAAGGATATAATATAGATTAAGAACAAAATCATATCTAATGTATCAATAATAATGATCAAGAACAATGAACTAGAACTAGACAATGATGAACTAGAATAATTATGAACTAGAACATAAACAATTAGAACATGAAGACCTAGAACATGAACTAGATCAAGAACTAGAAGAACTGATAAACTAGATGAATATCTGAAGAACAATGTTGATACAAGAGAGAAGAACTGGATTTACCAAGCTCCTCTTGACTAGATCTGGAGCCCAAGGCTGCTTGACTCCTCTACTTCTAATTCTAATCTAGCTATGCCTAGATCTGATGGAGCTCTAAGGCGATGAGAGTTGCTGGTTGGTCTTCTACTTTCTGGTTGATGATTGAATGAATGAATTCCCCTTTGGAGGGGGGTCTGGGACCTCGTTTATATAGCCCAGAGCATGGAACCGTGGCCCTTGGATCAAACCGACCTTTACATAGGGTTAGGATGCATCCTTGGAGGTGGTTGAAGTAGCTTGCAAAGGAAGGAGCCGAGGGGCGGCGGCTAGGGGCCGGTCGGCCTAGGGTTGAGGCCGGTCGGCCCCACCTGGCGGCGCCTCGTGGTGACCCTCCTTGTGGAGTCCTCTGGTGTCCTCTAGAAGCCTCTTGCGTATTCGTGACGTGGAGATTAGGCCGATTGACGTGGGTTCCTTCTCGTGGAAGATATCAATTCCTGAATTATTCTGATAACCCCCTGCAAAATATAGATTCACCAAAACTCGTAGAATTTCATTAGTTGACACCCTAAACCTATGTTGGTGATCATTTATTAGCCCTTTATATATTTATTTTAACCCTTTATTATGGTAGATAACCATCGTCAACAACTCCCCCAAGCTAACCTTTTGCTAGTCCCTTAGCAAATATTCATAATGGATCAGGAGTTGCTATAATACTTTCACGCCTCAAAAGTACACATGTGTTCAAACAAGAATTTTCCTCTAGATTAGGTCTAACCACTCTAACCTTCAGACTTACCCATATTATCTTTAACTATGGAGCTTATTAGCCTTCACTTGGGTCTTGAGCAGTCGAAAAGTAGAACAATCAAATCAAGCACTGTCTCGAGCTCTTCATTCAACTATTATTCCGGAGTTTTGCAAAATTTTTAAAATAAAACTCAGAGTATCTTTTTGTATGACTCTCTCAAATCTCTTAATATATGTGGTATTTTTGGATCCTTTCCAAGGCAAAGTGAGATTTACCTTCTCTCATCCTACATCTAATGCTTTATCTAGAGCTTATAGGTATGGAGATAGTGTGTTCATACTTGCAAAGCATATTTTGTAAAGTCAAACAGTGGATCCAGAGAAATGAGGCATACAATCAAATCAAGAAGTGCATGTGTATGGATCAAGGAGTGGTTTATTTATGATGAAGGTGATAGTGGATCTAATTCTACTTTTACTCCTTTGAAAGGAATTTTGATCTCTCTTTGAATAATTGAAGAACTTAGACTAAGAGATATTTTGGGCTATAGTTTTTTAGAGAGGCGGGCATCTAAGTTCCTATTGTTTTGGTAGGACACTTGTCCATGTTTTACTCTCTATATATTTCTCTTTTTTTAAAATATATAAGTACAGAACATTCTTGTCTATAATGAAAGATTGAGAGATAATAATAACCTGGAGCAACAATAACTAAGGCTTATGAAATGTATGGATAGGTGATAAAAATCCTATAAGACATGTGAGTGGTGTTCTCTCCCAGTGTAGGAGAAAAATATATTTGGTGGATCTAAATGAAAAGACATGTTGTTACGTACTTCAAGTGTAGAATCAGCATATTTGAGTGGAGTGTATGTGATCTTGATTTTAAAAGTATGACAAGCCTCTAAGGGTCAACAGAGGTCGACAATACTCAATGCAAGTACAAGTAGTAAAAAGTATGAATGGAGTTTTATATCCTATGTATGGCTGTGGTAGGAATTTTAAGCTTTGTCATACAAGTACTCATCATGGTATTTTAAGATTTTTAAAAGATAAAATTCTCCAGAACTCTAGCATCAGTAGGAGCAAGATAAATAGCAGCTCAGACTTTCTCATATCATACTCCTCAACTACCTAGATTTAGATTCAGCATTTACAACCCACAAGTTTCAGGCTCAGAGTTTATCTTTAGATCAAGACAGTTCTACCCAAAACTCGGAAGAATTCATGTTTGAAAACTAGGCACTTGAAAGGAATTACGACAGAACAACTATTCATCATTTCCATTATGTTTAAAATTGAGTTCTACGGTAATTAAGTTCTAATACTCTCTTGTATCTTTTATTTTAACTAATATATTATCTAGCTAATATTATCACACAGCACTCTTTTTATTTGGTTTTCTTAAGTTATGCATCTTTTTATACTTTTCAGAATAAAAGATAAATCACTCAAAAAGGAATACTTATCGAGATATACGGGGGACGCTCTCCCCCAAGCTGGATTTTGACGTAGTCGTTCATCTTGAGTCCTCGATTGCGTAGATGCTCATCACTCCTTCTTTGATGATGGTTCAAGGTAGAGTCTTGAGTGAGTGAAGACATCATGGGCTTCATAGGGAATTTCTCTTTTTCCTGTTAAATTTCAAATAGATAACAAAACTCGTGGAACATATTAAGGGTTAGTGAAAAACTATTCCCTAATTATTTTGGAGTCTTGAATTATCTTTTATTATTCAACTGGTTTTTCTTATATATATATATATATATATATATATATATATATATATATATATATATATATATATATATATATATATATATATGCCTCCACAGTGAGTAATTATTATGGGTTGCTACACACCACACTATTACTCACATGGGGCTTAGAGTTTATATATTTCCAGATGCAATGAGATGATTCAAAATATAAAAGTTATTTTTATTTTCTTTTTAAATGCAATGTAGAATTTAAATATGTATTTAATTCTAAATAGTATGCATGTTATTAATGGAAAAAGTATTTTTATTTTCAATGCAATGATATGCTAAGGGAATGTAAACAAAGTAGACATGCTTAATTTAAATGTGCGGATAAATACCGATTTACCTTTCGGCGAAGGTTCAGAGATTTAGGTCCGTCGACCCAGACCTTACATCTGGTTCAGTCTTCAAAAGTTTCTTCCAGCTTAACTGAGGAGATGGATGGTTGCTCGTCATATGTTGGAGAACTTGATGATGATGTTAATGTTTCTTTTCTTTTCCATACTTTCTTGGACTGAGGAGTCTCTTCCTGTGGTTCACTCTTCTTGGGCTTCTCTTCTTCTTCCTTTGGAATAGCTTCTTCTTGGGCAGCTTCTTTCTCTTTGATGGCTTGTTTCTTTTGGCGTTGAGAGTGGTGTCTCCTCTTGTTCTTTCTAGGCTGCTCACAAGTAGTGTAACTATTAAAGTAACAACGTACCTTCTCTGCAGGGAATTGGAAGTGGATTTCTCCAGTTCTTATGTAGATGATTGCGCCAGTGGTGTTGAGGAAGGGTCTTCCTAAAATGAGGTGGACATCATCTTCTTCTCCCATGTCAAGTACCATGAAGTCGGTAGGAACGTAGTGATCTCTTATTTTGACCATAACATCTTTCACTACTCTCTCCGAACGTCAGAATGATTGGTCCGCCATCTGCAGCTGCACATATGTACGATACATGGGTCTAGTATTATACAAATGTTTATATATTACCTTAGACATTATGTTGGTGCTAGAGCTGATGTCGCAGAACGTCTTGTAGAAAGTACTTCCCTCGATCATACAATCGATGGTGGGTACTCTAGGATCTCCCAGCTTAGTGAGGTATGGTGATGGAAGGAGGTGGTCAAGTTCTGAATCAATAGTGTTGACCATCCATACTGTTTCTTTTGTTTGATGCTTAGCCTTGTTCCTCCTTCTCCTATTCGTGTTCTTCTTCTTTGTTGGGGCAGCGGTTGTATCCTCGTAGAGGTACGACGTCTGTGGGTGAACTCGAATGTTGAGGGTACGCTTCTTGAAATTGAATCTTTCTTTTCTCCCATTGATTGTGAAGCAGATCTTGGCGCTATCTGCGTAGATGATGGCTTTGGTGGTGCTTAGGAACGGTCGCCCCAAGATGATGGGTGCTTTTTCGTCTCCACCTGTTTCTACGATCACAAAGTCTGCCAGCACATATGAGTGTCCAACTATGATCTAGACATCTTCAAGAATTCCCTTGGGGTAGCACAGTATCTGATCTGCAAGCTGCAAACACATAGTTATATACAATAAAGGATCACCATGATTTTTCTCATAGATTACCCGGGGCATGATGTTGACGCTTGCTCCAAGGTCACAGACAGCTTCTTTAAAGCTGTGGGGTCCAATACGAATAGGGATGACAGGTCTCCCTAGGTCTCCTTTCTTCACTGGTAGAGTGTTGTCTACCCATGTTCCCCATTGCTTTGGAGGTGCGGTGAAGTATTGCCTTGCATTATAAATGTCTACAAGATTTGCAGTTTCTAAATCCTCCGGCTTCTCTGGAATCTTACCTCTTTCGATCACTGGTACAAAAGCTGCTAGCTGAGATATTTGTGATTCTATTATTTTATTAAAGCTATGTTGATTCTTTATGGCAGAAGTAAAGCTATCCATTCTAGTATTAATATTTTCAAGCAATTTATCATTGGAAGCTATCTTTCTAGACATAGTATCAATATCTTTATTCTGATTAGAAATCATTTCTCTCAAGGGTGGTTGATTAAAGTTATTATTAAGATTATTACCTTGGTAGTTACCTGAGTAATTAGGCCTTGATTGTTGATTCCATCCTTGATTTTGTTGAGGACGATTGTTGAAGTTGTTGTTGATGTAGTTCACATCCTCTTGAATCTCAGGGCAGTTGCTCCCTAAGTGGCTAGTGCCTCCACACTCTTCACAGGTCATGCGAGAATCATGGATGTGCGTGACTTCATTCTTCTCAGTGGTGCGTTCATCGAACTTCTTCATGAGCAGGTCTATCTTGGCAGACAACATGTCTACTTCCTTCAGTTGATGCATTCCTCCTCCTCTATTGCGAGGTTGAGTGCGTTCCTCGTTCCATCCCTAGTTAGAGGCCATCTTCTCAATCAGAGTGGTTGCTTCAGTGATGTTGAGCGATAAGAATGATCCTCCAGCAACTGCATCTACATTCTCACGGGTACTAGAAGTGAGCCCATGATAGAATGTCTGCATGAGTAGCCAATTGTCCATCCCATGGTGAGGGCATTCTGATATGTAATCTTGAAAGCGTTCCCAGGCTTCAGGGATTGATTCATCGTGTTGTTGCTAGAAGGTTGAAATCTTCGCATGTAGAGCATTTGTCTTCCCCACTAGAAAGAATTTTGCTAGAAAAGCAGTAGCATAGATCGACCATGTGGTATTCTTGTCCTTGTTGGCGTAGAACCATTGCTTTGCTTTTCCTAGGAGTGAGAAAGGGAACAAGTGGAGCAATATGGCATCTCTTGCGACTCCCTTGATGGTGAAGGTGCTACAAATCTCCAAAAAGTGTTGGAGATGAGCACTCGCATCTTCATGTGCTTTTCCACAAAACTGGTTTGCTTGCACCATGTTGATCAAAGCAGGTTTGAGCTCAAATCCATTATCTCCCACATTTACTGTCGGTCCAGTCCTGATGTTAGCAGTGGTTGGAGCGAAGAATTCACGGAGTGATCGGTCGGCCATGGCTTCAAAGTCTGGTGTTAAGCTTCTTCTCAATTGGTTGATCTCAGACGAAGTGGTTGGAGCCTTCTTGAGCTTTGCTCTTGTTCTTCTGATTAGAGCTTCGGGGTTCTCAATGTAGTTTGTCAGGAGTTCAAAACCAGTCATACATCACCCTGCATAAGATCAAAAAAAATAGACAAAAGACAGGGTGAGCCTGTTAGAGTAAAGGATCAAGTGATGTAATTCGAATATCACATGTGTAAGAGTGTTCCTAGATGTGGAAGTGTGTTTATGCTCTTATGAATGTTTTCTAACTTAGTGTGCCATTCCGTTGCCTCCCCGGCAACGGCGCTAGAAATGCTTGTTGACACTTCTTAGCATCACTCGTGTTAGGTTGTCATCCCCAACATGACACCAAGAGTGTGGTTGTATTGTACTCATGCCACTTAACTATATAAAGATATTAAAGTATATATCCACAAGCGCACAGATAAATACACCCGTTGCAGCATTTCACCCAAGTTTATCCTAGGTATCGTTATTTATATTTAACCAAAGGAGAACAAACGGAGGGGCACATATTAATTAAAGGCTACTCTACACATGTGATATAAATATTCAAAATCACTATCCTTTACTCTCAAACAGGAATTAATCAAATAAAAAGTGATAAAATATATGATAATCAGACCATCCAGATGATATTCCTTAGAGCAGTACTACTATGGCAAGCCATTGATCAGAATATAAAGTAAGAGAATAACTCCTAAGTAATCCGTTAACTATTAGTCATAATCTACATTGATTAGTGCAATTATATCAGGCAATCATTGACTAGGTTATCTCATATCCATAAACAAGGAACATCTCCATTACGAAGCTGAGAAACAGAGTAACAACTAAGTAATGAGATCGCGTTCTACTAAGTTCTACACTCGGGGAGTGGACTACAAAGGACTCAACAGGAATGTCACACCCGCGATCTACCATATGGCCCGGAGTATAGAGTGCATTTATAGGTAGACAGTGTATAAGTACCACACTTACACAATGTTGACCATCCACCCATGACTCAATAAGGTGAGTGGTTTGCAAACATGTGTATAAACATAATGATAAACTATCTATGCCAAATATATAATCAAAGCAGACTAATCTCATAATAATCAAGGATATAATATAGATTAAGAACAAGATCATATCTAATGTATCAATAATATTGATCAAGAACAATGAACTAGAACTAGACAATGATGAACTAGAACAATTACGAACTAGAACATAAACAATTAGAACATGAACTAGATCAAGAACTAGAAGAACTGATGAACTAGATGAATATCTGAAGAACAATGTTGATACAAGAGAGAAGAACTGGATTTACCAAGTTCCTCTTGACTAGATCTGGAGCCCAAGGCTGCTTGACTCCTCTACTTCTAATTCTAATCTAGCTATGCCTAGATCTGATGGAGCTCTAAGGACATGAGAGTTGCTGGTTGGTCTTCTGCTTTCTGGTTGATGATTGATTGAATGAATTCCCCTTTGGAGGGGGGTTTGGGGCCTCGTTTATATAGCCCAGAGCATGGAACCATGGCCCTTGGATCAAACCTACCTTCACGTAGGGTTAGGATGCATCCTTGGAGGCGGTTGAAGTAGCTTGCAAAGGAAGAAGCCGAGGGGCGGCGGCCAGGGGCCGGTCGGCCTAGGGTTGAGGCCGGTCAGCCCCACCTGGCGGTGCCTCATGGTGGCCCTCCTCGTGGAGTCCTCTAGTGTCCTCTAGAAGCCTCTTGCGTATTCGTGACGTGGAGATTAGGCCGATTGACGTGGGTTCCTTCTCGTGAAAGATATCAATTCCTGAATTATTCTGATAACCCCCTGCAAAATATAGATTCACCAAAACTCGTGGAATTTCGTTAGTTAACACCCTAAACCTATGTTGGTGATCATTTATTAGCCCTTTATATATTTATTTTAACCCTTTATTATGGTAGATAACCATCGTCAACAAGACCCTTAATCTTTTTTATGGAACAGGAGGGGTGTAAGCCCCCACTGAATTTTATTGAAAATTAAAACCAAGAAGTACAAAAATTCAGGAACCAAAAAAAGGGTATAGAAAAAGATGAATAAAATTACACAAAGGCTTCTACCCATTGAATCATCAAAGGAAGATACTTGGCTTTTGCTCGTAGAATCACTTGCAATGACCGCCTTGCAATGACGAACTGACGGCAGCAAACCATTGAAGACTGCATCATTACGCATAGTCTAGATGGCTCAGCACATTATAACAATCACTTACATGAAGAAAGGCTCCCGAAGCTAGGACCCTAAGCTATACAAGATGACCTCGAGGTCCATCGAATTGGGCACCAAAATATTTAGACTGCACCAGCAACTCACTACAAAAGGACAGTGGAAAGAGAGGTGAAGGAGGTCTTCCTCAATGTTCAAGGTGCAGAAAACACAGTTTTAGTCATCAAGATGCATGTTCTTACGCTTTAAAAGAGCTCTAGTGCTCAACCTGTCCTTCAAAAGAAGCCAGAAGAAAATTTTCCTCTTATTTTGACAAGAGGAATTCTAGAGCCAATGATAACCACGATGAACTTGTCGGTGCCCAATTAACTACTATAAGCCTTGTTGGAGAAGAAAGAAGGAGATCCCAAATATCAGTCCAGATATCCTCAGCTGGTTGTAACTAAAGGTTTAGGAGGACCAACAGGAGATCCAAGAATTGAGCTTAAGATTATTGGGACAAAGGAAGATAGAACAAATCCTAAAACTAAGGAACATGAATTACAGACTGAATGGTAACATTTGGATTTTTACAATAGGAAAAAAGTTCATGATAGGTTTGGCTCCAAACATTCCCTGTCCAAAGATCATACCAAAGAAGACAAGTAGCACCATTTTGTAAGGAGACCGTGGCTATACCTTTGAATTGTTGCTGGAGCTTAAGTGCATCACGCCACCATAAAGAGCCCCTCTGAAGGCCATGCAAAGATGGTAGCCAATTGTCTGAGTAATACTTACTCCAGACTAATTTCACCCAAGGGATGTCAACATGATTGTAAAATTTATGAAGATGCTTAAGCAATAAACTTTCATTCTGAACTCTGAGATTGATGACACCCAAACCCCCTTCTTTATGAACACAAACCAAAGGCCAAGCTATCTTAGGGGGTTTCTTGTTGTTAGCATCCGAGCCTCTCCACAAACAATGTTTATGAAATTTATCGATCTTCTTAATGACAGTCTTGGGAAGCAGAAAAGTGCACATGGTGAAAGTAGGGAGGGCGGTTAACACTGCATTTGTCATTTGCAATCTCCCAGCATCTGTTAGGAAATTTGAAAAAATTGCAAGCCTTCTTTCACACTTAGATACCAGAAGCCAAAAATCTGCACAAGTGTTTGGTTTGGCTGAGAGGAAGGCCCAAGTAAGTGAAAGGAAGGGTATCCTTGGAACAACCAAAAGCAGTAGCCAAAGTGTGCACCATGGAATTAGGTACATTGATTGGTAACATCAAGGACTTTTCAAAGTTAACTCTAAGGCCAGAAGAGGTAGCAAAAGTAACAAGCAAGTCCTTGAGAATTGCTAACTGTTCAAGGTCAGCTTGCATGAAGATTAAGGTGTCATCGGCATACTGAAGGATAGGGAAGTCATCATCGCCAGGAAGAGGGAAAGGAAGATGTAGCAGACCACTTTGCTTTAATGAATTAAGGATGGACTAAAGAGAGTCCGCAACAAGCACAAACAGACGAGGTGGTAAAGGATCACCTTGTCTGACTCCTCTAAGACAATGAAAAACCTTGCCAAGAACACCATTCAAAAGGACCGCTGAATTTCCTGAACCAAAGATTAATTTCATCCATTATAGCCATTTTGGAGGAAAACCTTTGGATTGATTTTGGATAAGATGAATGGTTAAACAAGAAGTCTAAAAGTCAAAAATGATACTTTCAATGGGACGGAGGGAGTACCAGCTAGGCTGCTGGCCTGTTGCAGTACTACCTCTGCCTGGTGCTTGCTGCGGGCTGCAGCCGGGTGAGGGCTTGCCTGGCTGCCCGCGCTGCGACTGGCCTGGTGTGGCCGCCTGTGGCGCCTGCCTGCGGCCCACCGGAGCAGCCCTGCTACTTGTGCGCACCTCTACCCTACCAACTGCTGCTGGCGGAGACTAAACTGTCAGCTACCTGCGCCGCTCCTTGCTAGGCACCTCAGCGGCTCGGTGAAAGGTCCTAATGGCTAGAGGGGGGTGAATAGCCTATAAAAATTTCTACAACACTAAACAAAGTGGTTAGACAAATATGAGACGAAGCGAATATTGCGCTAGCCTACTAAAAATGCAAGCCACCTACCACAATTGTAGTTTTCTATAGTCTCTAATCACATAATGGCTATGTTACTACACTAAGTTAGTATGCTCTCAAAGGCTAACTAAAGAGCCACACTAACCAAACTAACAAGCTCTCACAACAAGCTACACTAAAGAGCTTGACAACTAGTTTACGATAATGTAAAGAGAGAGAGCAAGATGGTTATACCACCGAGTCAAGGTATGAGCCAATCACAAGTCGAAACCAATCAATCAAACACGATGAATATCAATGAAATCCTTAGAACAAGATGACACAATATTTTTGTCGAGGTTCACTTACTTGCCGGCAAGCTAGTCCTCGTTGTGGCGATTCACTCACTTAGAGGTTCACATGTTAATTGGCATCACACGCCAAACCCTCAATAAGGTGCTACACAACCAACACAAGATGAGGATCACACAAGCCCGAGCAATCCACTAGAGTACCATTTGGCTCTCTGCCAGGGAAAGGTCAAGAACCCCTCACAATCACCACAATCAGAGCCAGAGACAATCACCAACTTCCGCTCAACGATCCTCACTGTTCCAAGCCGTCTAGGTGGCGGCAACCACCAAGAAGAATTAACAAAGCAAATCCCGTAGCAAAACATGAACACCAAGTGCCTCTAGATGCAAACACTCAAGCAGTGCACTTGGATTCTCTCCCAATCTCACAAAGATGATGAATCAATGATGGAGATGAGTGGGAGGGCTTTGGCTAAGCTCACAAGGTTGCTATGTCAATGCAAATGGCTAAGAGAGTGAGCTAGAATTGGCTAAGGAGCATAAATAGAAGCCTCCACGAAATAGAGCTGTTGGGCTCACAAAGCAGCCCAACTCATGGTGACCGGACGCGCCGGTCGATGTGACCGGACCCACCACCTTCAGCGTTCGGTCACTGATCCGCTGCCACGTGTCACCAAGGTTTAACCGCGTACGTCGGATCTCAACGGTCGATTTCCCACGTAGTTAAGCATTGACTGGACGTGCCCGTCACACGACCGGACATGCTGATCAGCAGTAGACCCCTCGCACGCGTGCTACGGCCAAGACATGACCAGACGCACCAATCAACGCCAACACCCACACGCCAGGTCACTTCCAGAGATGATCCAGAGGCGCTCAAACGCTATTGGACACATGCCAGAGTCCGGTCCTCCTTTGCTTCTCACAGGTGGTTGCGTCAGCGTACGTCAACTGTGACCGGACGCAGGCTCTGCACATCTGGTCACATTTACTGTGCAGCATCCCGTCAACAGACCGAGACTAGGTCACTTCACCACAACTGACCGGACGCAGGGAGGGTGAGTTTGGTCACCACGTGACCTGCATCTGGTCACTGTTTCATAGTGACAAACACCTCCTTCACTTCACCAACTTCTCCACCCTTGCTCAAATATGCCAACCACCAAGTGTATCACCTTGTGCACATGTGTTAGCATATTTTCACAATTTTTTGCAAGGGTGTTAGCACTCCACTAGATCCTAAATGCATATGCATGAGTTAGAGCATCTATTGGCACTTTAACAACCGTATTTCGATATGAGTTTCACCCCTCTTAATAGTACGGCTATCAATCCTAAATGTGATCACACTCACTAAGTGTCTCGATCACCAAACCAAAAAGCTCCTACAAGATTTCACCTTTGCCTTGAGCTTTTTGTTTTTCTCTTTCTTCTTTTCGAAATGAAGAGCTTGATCATCATGGCCATCACCACCATGATCTTCATCCATTTGCTCCACCACTTGGATTGGTGCTTAACCTATCTCATGATCACTTGGAGCACATGGTTAGCACCTAGGGTTTCATCAATTCACCAAAACCAAACTAGAGCTTTCACTCAGCTAGCTGCTGCTCGCCACCGCCGTCCACTCGCCGCCAGGCTAGCTACACCACCCCAACCCTAGGTTCGATGAGGTTCACTGCTCCATGCTCCTGTTCGGTCATGGTTGTGGTGTCGATTTGGTAAAGCGGAAAGGACGAGAAAACAAGAAAAGAAAAGGCCTACTCCACCACTTGGGCCCTCCACTTCAGCATGGCTTAAAATTGGCCCAAAAAGACAATAATGAATGCACATTCCTCTGTCTGCCATCGTCTTCAAACTCCAGCCCCTCCTAACTTTGCTCTCATGGATAAAATTTCTAGTAAATGGCTAAAACTTGTAGGAGGGGTTGAGGTGGGTTCCATGGGCGTGATTATGGTAGGGGGGCTTGAGCCCCCCCCCCCCAGCTCTAGTGGCAGATCCACCCGACATGGACGTCGTGGACGGTACAGTGTCCAGGCATGTGTTGGTGATGGTCACGCTATAGGACAGGACGTCATTGGGTAGGCTACCCGCGTTGCCCTGAGACACCTCCTCCGAGTAGAGGTCCCCCGATGCCATGTACGCCACAGCAGCAACTCCTCCACGAGAGTTACTGCCACCAGTTGATCGATCCATCAACGCATGCATGCATACAGGAGTGTACATAATAGCAGGGATGAGACCAATAAGTAGTCCAGCAAACTTTTCCAAATCCGAAAGCAAAAAAAGGAAAACATAGTGCCAATATTTCTTACTGCTGGTGTTGTTGAGCAGCTTGCGGATGTGCACTACCTGATTCTTCACCGCTATGGTGGATAACAGATGACAAGACACTACTCCAGCTGGTCAGTGATCAGTAAATTGTTTGGTTAGCCATTCTGCGGAACTTCTGCACAAAACATAATAACATGAAGTTTACTATGCCTAGAGAGTTCTAGCTCAAACAAAATTTGTAGACGCGTTTGGAGATACCCAGTAGCAAGTCCACAAAGTACCTGCACTCACACTCACACACACACACACATCCAAATAGACCCAGTGGAAATAAAAATTATTGCAATTCATAACATAGGACACAAGTGATCTATTTCACCGAAGTTTGGGTTCCCACTCAAACCCTATGTCTTCGTTGAGGTAGTGGCAAGCAACTCAAAAACTCATGCTCGTGCACAGGTCCCTCTTGAAAACTTTCCTTTTCTCCACTAGTTGATCTTTTCCATTCCGGTGCAAGATCATAACCCTCATAAACTTTTTCGTAGCTCACCACCACAAGCATGAGAGATTGTCTGGCGATGCCTAGCCATCTAGGAGGCTTCACCTCCAAGAGTAACAAATGCTTCATGAAATTGACAAAGCCGATAAGTGCTCAAGGGGTTTGACTTGTGCCCTTTTGCTCTCTAACTCGAAATCTATCAACTCAACACTTAGATCTCACACTAATCACACAAACCTCACAAAGAGGGATTGGGGAGAGCACACAAAAGGCTTAGAGATTGTCTAATATCATCTAAAGATTAGCAACCTCTCCAAGAGGAGTGGGATAGGTATATATGCTCACCCCAAAAAACAAGTCATAATGGCTCTAAACCTAGTCGTTGAACCTACACAGTGCAGAACTTCCTCGCAAATCTATAAAAATTTGTCCAAAACAATATAGTTCACCTCACTGAAAACGGTATAACTTTTCACTTCGAACTCCGATTGAAATGATCTTGGGCTTTTTGGCAAGCTTGTTCATTAAGTCATATTTCAAATATTCTCCATCATTATCACATGACTTGTATCATCTTCATTTTATTATATATCTTCACATATATGAATCAATACCAATATGGCCAAGCCAATTCATGATTCCTTATATCCTCTTCATTTTTTTTGCTTGAAACCCTTAATCTTCATTCCAATATCTATTTTCATCATGTAAGCACAGTCCTAAACAATGAGACTGAAGATATGCATGCATATGACTGTCTCTTTCTACTTTGAGCCTTGGATTGATATTTCTTCATAATAGCACCACTCTTGATAATTTATGTCTTCATTCATCCAATTGAATCAATATCAATGCATAGTGTTTTTTAGGTATTTGTCCATACATGCAAACCATTATTGAAGCCAACTTGTATCCATTATATATTGTCTCCTTAGCCATTTGACCTTTGCTTGAAATTTCTTCACTTATGCACTCTTGATTCATTCTTAAACACCAATAAACTATCATTATCTTGTTGTTCATGTAAAGCAAGCCACTGTTAACAACAGATTATATTTGTTTCTCTTTGTCTCATTTTGCCTTATCAATTATGCTTGCTTCTTCTTGATTTGAGCAATACCATGAGTTTGATATTACCATTTCCAATGAAACCTATTCAAATACTCATCAAATTAAACCAAAAACTAGATAGGGCGAACCCTTGCCACTAACTAAACCAAAACCCAAAAAGAAAGCACATGCATACAACATTCGCTAATAATAACAAATTATTGCAAAATAATGGCCAAAAAACAGCTTTGATACCTCTAATATGAAGGATAAATGTTGTGTTTGCACCAAACCAAATTACACAAAATGGATCTCGGCAAACTTTACAAGTTCCCATTTGTGAGTCATAATGTAGTGATCATATGCCTTAAACGTGGCATATTAGAAGAATACACATAATGTTGTGATCATATGCCTTAAGCATGTAATCGATTAGCATAAGAACATTTCCACCTCGCTCTCTACCTTACCCAAATCTTGCCACCGCCATAGTCGTAGGATAGTGCCCATCCTTTTCTCCTTCCATTAGGTCTTGGTGCTCGGATAATTGGGGAAGCAACAATGGCGTAGCCATAGTGAAAGACAATAGAGAGAGCGGAGGGCTATTCGAGCACAGGGCCACTAATCGACGAATGTTCACAACTCGTGCATGCACAGTTTTTACGTCGATTATTAGGAGGCGCCTTATGTAGATTAGAATCTAGTGAACGATAAAGTAATCCCACAACTTTTCTTTTTTGAAAAAAAAAATGTTTCCACAAGTTTCTATTTTTAGAAAGTTAAAAAGTTATACAAATGACTTTTGTGTATAAAACTTTAAGGGACACTAGATACATGCCCGTGCGTTGCACGGAGTTATAAGTTTTTGTCCATGCCTACAGTGATGTACGTGGCTGCAGCTTACACAAACGTATCTAAAAATTTATAAATCTAATTTCATAAACAATATAAAGCATGTTTCATAATTTTTTATTACCTATACTATATCGTGTGCTACGGGGTGATTACAAAATCATACCTCCCTCTTCTCTCAGCTTCTGTCCTGCAGCCTGGATGAGAATGGCTGCCTAGGGCCTTCCCCGGGGCACGGTGGCAACATGGCCTCTCTCTTCACCCGTTCAGACGACGTTGTGGCTTGCTCGCCCACGCGTTCGGTCGCTAGTAGCAGTGTTGCGGCGTGTTCCTGAGGCAGGCAAGGACAGTCGTGGGAATTAAACAAACTGATGAGGCCGGCGACATACAATGCGAGGTGGCTTTGATTCACGTCATCATCTCTCGGACTTTGCTTCCGTTTCAAGGAGGCAGCTGCGGGCGGAGTCGGCGGAGGCAGAAGCTTCTCATCCCGACGTCGACTCCGTATAGACGTGGCCGACGCGGAAGTCTGTTTTGGAAAACAAGAAATTGCAAAGTTGCTAGCAGTCCGTTTTTCAGGTGTGGATGGGCGGATCGCCTAACGGGGTTTGCGAGCAGGGTTAACGCGGGTCGAGCTGGGTTAACACGGGGCGGACGCAGACGCTAACCAACGGCATGCTGTGTGGATTCTCTACACCTAAAATGACTTCGGACTTTTGCACTGGAACGCCAACTGGATAGTATACGGATTTGATATCACCTAGGTGTAGAGATAACTTATTACCATAACAAATAATAGTAACTTTATCAAATAGTATTTTTAATGATATTTTACAGATAACTTATCATAACGACTTTTGTACATAACCTTTGAAACCCAACTTTATTAAAGAATTCTTACATTCGATTAATTGCAAATCTGCAAAGAAACTAGACGAGTTTCACTCATGTTATGTTGAAAATAAATTAAAACCCATCTCACATATATAGTTCATCATCCCAAGTTCTCAACAAAGGCAAAGCGTTACTGAACTGATAGACTGTATACTCTGTACATCGGGCTAGGGTGGACGACGACGCTGACAAGACACGGCTGGCGGCCGGGACATCACAACACCAACCTATATGTCGGCGCATGAGACCGTCGCGACTTCCATTTTGTAAATAAAAGAGTTGGAGTACTCGAAGGAGATGGTCTCGCCAGGGCCGATAGGTCCACCGTTCCTGACTAGGCAGTCGCCGTACGAGAGGCGCCGGAAATCGCTGGGGTCGACGAGCTCCGTGGAGGCAAACTCACCGCAGGAGACATGGACGTCGCGCACGGTACAGTCCAGGCACGTGTTGGTGATGATCACGCTGTAGGACGGGACGCCGTTGGGCAGGCTACCCGCGTTGCCCTGGGACACCTCCACCACCTCCTCCGAGCATAGGTCCGCCGACGCCGCGTACGCCACAGCAGCAGCTCCGCGAGAGTTACCGCCGCCGGCTGATCGGTCCATCAACACATGCATGCGTACAGGACAGTGTACATAACAGCAACAGGGATGAGCCAAGTCGATCAAACTTTTCTGAATCCGAAAGCAAAAAAGGAAAAAAAAACGTGCCAAACTGCAAATCTTTCTTACTGCTGGTGTTGTTGAGCAGCTTGCGGACGTGCACTGCCTGATGATGCTTCGTCGCTACGGGCTACGGTGGGAGACGGATGACAAGACACTACTCCAGCTGCTCAGTGATCAGTAAACTGTTTGGTCAGCCATTGTCGGGCATATCATGCAACAGACGATCGAAAAAGGGTGACTGATAAGAGAGGAACAAATACAGCACGCAGACCTTGGCCAGCTAGGAGGAAGAGCAAGGCCATGAACACAATCGCGACAGCAGATCCCTGTCGAGGTCGAGGGCAACCCATGCGGTCGACGGCGGGGCGCAGAGCTGGAGCAAGAGGCAGCGGGTGCCTGCGCGGCGCAGAGCTGGAGGATGGCCGGCCAACCTTAGAGGTCGTCGTCGTCGTCCAGCTGCGGAAGAAGTGCATGCTATGCTACGGCCATTCGCAGTCAAGGCCGACGCTGAAAGCGAGGCAGGGACCCCGCTCGGAAGAAGTGCATGCTATGCTACGGAGCCTCGTAGTATTTGTATCGGTGTGAACTCTTTACTGTGGGCGTCTTTTTGTAAGTTATCGAGGAGAGCGAGGCAGTAATTAAATTCTTATGGGAAATTGTGGAGTGGTCATAGTCATACGCTTCACGGCTTCCATTGAAAATTTTGACTGGATGCGTTTGAGGAGAAGATATCTAGCGTGGTGAATTTGTGGCACACAAGACTAGAGAGCTTGCGTGTTCATGAGGCAGTGGCCACAAACATGGTATTCATATAGAGTATTTGATCATGTTTTATCAGGGCCGTATCTCTTGGCACGTTCGGAGGGCCTCAAATCTTATTTACTTACTTCTATGAGAGACATAAATCCATCTAAGTTCTTTATCTTAGGTCAAACTCTTTTAATTTTAATTATTTCCATCGGAACGTTATAATATGTCTTTTGAGGTTTGTTAGGGTGCTTGGAGGAACCCGTGGTTCCTGTCCATGGAATTTTTTCGGCCACCTAGAATACTAAGTTTGCCCCTGGGCTAATTAAGATGGACTAGGTTTCTAGGTGCCTGGCCGCATGGTGTGATCGTGCCTTGCCGCTGGCCGCTTGGGCGCATGGGCCTGCTTTTGTAGCCGCCAGAGCAATAGCAAACGGCGCCACGTCGGGACCAGCGGTTCACGGCAGCATCGACGGAGCGGCGGGCAGCAGCAGCGCGTCCTGCGGCAGCGGCGGCACGTCGCTCACCCACGAGGGCCTGATCCAAGCGGCGGCCACGCTCCATGGGCGTCGGTAACGAACAGCAACGTCGACGTTTGACTTCTCATCAGAAATCTAATAGGAGGAAACTGCAGGTGCCGCCCACCGGGGGCCGTGCACGCCAGGAGCCTCCGCGCCAGATCCGGCGCTCTGCGAGCCGCGCCTATCGGGGGCTGCCGCGACGCCCGCGCTAGGAGAGGGAGGAAGCTGTGGGAGACACAAGAGGAGAGAGCAACTTAAACGCGAAATTGTTCCTCTACCATTTAAATTTAATATAAAACTAGTTTTTGGCCCACATAATTTTGGTTCCGGCCTACAACTTAAGTTTCTCTATATTGGTTCTTCTTATTTTATAACTTTTAGATTTACACAAATGGATGGCTCTAGTTTATTCCAAGCACTGTAAAATTTCTCATATCTTTTCAAAATATATACTTTTGTTGATTTAAGATATTGTGTTATGTAAAGATTTGCTAGTCAAAGCCAGCACTTTCAACGAGTCCGCTGATGACAAGAATGAGAGAGGAATCATCTCTTAACATTTTTTTGATCTAATTTGCCTAGGTTCAGTCTAATAAATCTATCGATGAAATTAGATGATTTTTGGTCGGGATCATCTTACCTAAGATGATTCCAGAGATTGCCACAATGAGGTCACTATCGCATCAGTTTCATCAGCAAGAGCCCAATTTGTGGCCATTATTATCTACAAGTGGAGGGCGCTCAAAGAGAAAATTAGGCATCCAACACGATACAATGATTAGAGGTGATGAATCTGCAGCCTATAATATAGTCAACGATGCAACTGTCGATCTTCTTTTATTGCTTTAGATGTGTTTTGTATTGGTTCCAAAACATTGGACCTCGTGGCATGTCCAATATTTTAGGGTTCATCGTTGGATTTAGTATAAGAACAACACTCTAGCTTCGATGTTCAAAGCCACTAAGGAAGATGATGGAAGAATCTGTATAAAATATTGTATCTTTTTGTTTTAGGTTTTTTTCATGTGTAATTTGGGGATATATTATACCAGGTTTTAATATAACCCCCCTTCCATTCACAAAAAAACAATTATAATTTAAAAACAAAAAGTACCTTGTTTGACCTAGGCCATACCTTGATTGATTTACATTTTGAAAAAAAAAATACTAACGCCCTGATTCACACAATTATTATAGTTCTAACTTCACATAAGTCAAAAACTTTTAGCTTTGACCATCAAACTCCCTATAACCTTGTATAGTTTAACAACATGCAAATTATATATTATAATATATTTCTCATTATGAATGTAAAAGTATAAATCTCATGATGCTAAACAATATGAATTTCTAGAAATTAATGGTTAAAGATAGAAATATTAGATGCGATGTTTACTCATATGCGAACTGGCCTATGGGTTTCTTCACCATCCACACACTACCATGTCACCTCGTCATGTTGAATGGTCATTGGCCAGTTCAACTTGGGGTGTGTTTGGTTGTCACATTGGAGTTGCATCGTATATCTGGATGAGGCGACGCAGGTTGAGTGGAGCCGTATTTTTTAAAAGAAGGGTGTTAATTGGTGAGGTTGTATGAGCGGATACAAAAAAATTCTAAGATGTTGCTTGGTTACGTGTAGGAGTGGATGCAATCAATTTAGTCTGTGTGACTGACATGTGGACCTGGCATTTTATCCTTGCATCCATGGAGCTTGGCTCTAGAGATATGACCGATTCAGCCGTTTTCCAACAGAGCCTGCATCTGAGCATATTTTGGTTCCGCCGGGCCAGGATGTCGCAGCAGATGCAGCGTATCTAATAGGCTTCTCTCCACGAATGTATGCATGAGCGGATGCAATGCAGCCGACGTCCGACCAACCAAACGTGCCCTTGTTCGTCTGAACGTTCAACGATGCTCCTAGGACTAGAGATGGCAATGAGAATTATCATCGAGAAATATCTCCCAATCCCCGTGCGAAGAAACATCCCACATCCTATCAAAACTCATGAAGGAGCTTTTCTCCTTGCTCTCATCCTCGTTCCCACGTGGGGATTAATCCATGTGGGGATCTCCATCCCCACACATGTTCATCAATTCATCACCCATATATGTTCATCAATTCTTCATACATCATGTATTCACATGACATCCGTGATCCGTTAAACATACACATATTTCTTAATAGTTATTACTCTACCAATCTAGAAGTAAATAGCCATATGCTTTGTAAAAAGAAATAAATAGTTATACACATCTAGCACTAGTGGCGGCTCTAGAATCTAGAGAAGAGGGGGCTCAAGTCACCTTCAACCTCTAGAGCCCCTCCTTACTTTCTTCCATGTCTACAAAAATTAGGAATGGCTCCATTGGTGCGGAAGCAGTAGGGGGGTTCTTGAGCCCCTCCCGTCCCACCGCTAGATCCATCCCTATCTAGCACGAACACACACACACACAGAGAGAGAGAAATTGATTGACTATCACCTTCCTTCACACTCTATTGGATCTGAAGGACTAATCGATTTTAAGTAGATAGGAGGTAGACACATCCTGTCGACGAAATATGGTCGGCAGTCTACCTAGGGGTATGCCCAAGGTAGTAGATTATCGGCAGACAGATGCGCAAGCTCCAAACAAGATGGTGACGCAAGGCAGCTTTGACTTTCTCTGGGTTAGGGCGTATGCCGTCGTAACTGACGACGTTGCCGAGCAATGTGCCAGAAGGGACACCAAAAATGCACTTCTTTGGGTTTAATTTCCATTGGAACGTATTAAGGGCTGTGAAGGTGCGTTCCAGATTGTCAACAAGGGTATGTGCTTCCTTGGTTTTGACAACTACATCGTCGACGTAAGCCTCGACGAGGCCATCTTTTATCTCGTCGTTGAGGCAGGCCTGTATAGCGCGTTGGTAGGTAGCACCGGCATTTTTGAGCCCGAACGACATAGTCGTGTAGCAGTAGGCACCGAAAGGCGTGATAAAAGACGTCTTGATCTGGTCGTCCTTTTTGAGAGCGATCTGGTGATAACCAGAGTAACAATCGAGAAAGGACAGAAGCTCGCAACCGGCGGTTGAATCTACGACCTCGTCTATGCGAGGTAAACCAAAGGGATCCTTAGGGCAGTGTTTGTTGAGATCAGTGTAATCAACGCACATTCTCCATTCATTATTCTTTTTGCGTACAAGAACCGGGTTGGCTAACCATTCCGGATGATACACTTCTTTGATAAATCCGGCTGCCAAAAGCCGTGTAACTTCTACCCTAATCGCCTCCTTTTTGTCGCGAGCAAAACGTCGTAACTTCTGCTTGATTGGTTTGGCCTTGCTGTTGACATTTAAGGAGTGCTTAATCAGGCTCCGAGGTACACCGGGCATGTCAGAAGGTTTCCATGCAAACACATCCACGTTGCCCCTCAGGAACCTGACGAGTGCGTCTTCCTATTTGGAACCCAGGTTGGCCCCGATGAGGACCGTTTTGCTGGGATCGCCCTCGACCAGCTGGATCGTCTTGTGCTCCTTGGACCTGGTGTTCTTACGTGGAGCCTCGAGCTCTGGGATCTCCAGGTGGTCGGCCGAGGTCTTCTTAGCGTCGAGGATGGTCTCGGCCATGCGAATAGAGAGGTCGTGGGCCTCTGCTATTTTGAAGTTGTCTTCCTCGCAGGTATAAGTTGCGTATACGTTGCCCCTAAGGGTTAAAACTCCTTTCTCAGTAGGCATCTTGAGCACCAGATACCTGTAATGAGGTATGGCCATGAACTTGGTAAGCGACGGTCGACCAAAAATAGCATGGTAAGTGCCATCGAAATCGGCGACCACGAAGTTGACGTAGTCGGTGCGAAAATGGTCTGGAGTCCCAAATTGCACAGGTAGCGTGATCTGCCCAAGAGGCGTGGAGCTCTGTCCGGGGAGAACACCCCAGAACTGTGCTTCGTACGGCTTCAGGTCCACCTGGGCTATTTTCAGAGCGGGCAGGCTGTTTTTGAATAGTATATCAATAGAGCTGCCGCCGTCGATCAGGACACTGTCGAATTGAACCTTGTTGATACAAGGATTGAGAACCAGGGGAAAACGCCCTGGCTCGGGTATGGCTGCCCATTGGTCCTTCCTGCTGAAGTAGATTTCACGGTGAGACCACGGGGGAAACCGCGGATCGGTGAGAAGGTTGTCGGTGTTTGCCACATTCAAGCAAGCGCGGGCGAGCAGCTTGCGTTCTCGTTTGGTCTCAATGGACACCTTGCCGCCGATGATGGTGTGCACGCGATCAGTCGGTTTGACGTATTTATGACGAGGGTCTGCATCGTCGTCGTCGTTGTCCTCGTTGCGCTGTTCCCCCGCGTCGTTAGGCTTGTCGGATGCATTCGGAGCCTGTTGACGCATGTAGATAGTCTTGAGAACGCGGCAATTCTCCATGGTGTGGTTCGATTTAGGATGGAGCTGGCAAGGCCCCTTCAATGTTTTGGCGTAGTCGTCCTCGTAGTTACGACGTCCACCACCCTTTTTCACGGTATTGACCTCGCCGTCGTCTTCCCGAGCGCGCTTGCTCCTGTAATCGTCACGGCGATTGCGCCGCTGATTACGTTGATCACGGTGGTCGCGGGAGTCGTCGCGCTGGTTGCGGCGGTCAAAATTGTCGTTCCGACCACGATTGCCGTGGTAATCGTCGCGGTGTGGAGGGTGGTCGGAGCGTGGAAAACGTGCTGCTTCTTCAACAATTATTTTTTTAGCGTCGTCAGCGTCCGCGTATTTCTTAGCGGTGGCCAGAAGCGCTGTTACTGATTCGGGTCTCTTCCGGAGGAGCTTGTCTCTTAGGGCGTCGTGGAACCTGAGGCCGGTGACGAAAGCCTCGATTGCTTCGTTGTCGGAGATTGATGGAACCTTGATGCGCATCTTCGAGAAACGCCGAACGTACTCGCGCAGTGGTTCATCCTTTCGATCTCGGATCCGTTGCAGATCGTACTTGTTGCTGGGTTGTTCACAAGTAGCGATGAAATTGTTGATGAAGGCCTGCCTGAGTTCCTGCCAAGAGTCAAAATAATTCGCTGGCAAGCTAACCAGCCATTGGTGACCTGCATGACCAACCACGACTGGGAAGTAGTTAGACATGACGTGCTCGTCAGCCATAGCTGAGCGGCACGCAGTTTCGTAGAGCATGACCCATAATTCGGGGTTTTCCTTGCCGTCGTACTTCTGAAGTTTCTCGAGTTTGAAATTCTTGGGCCATATGACTTGGCGAAGGTGTGGAGTGAACTGTTTCAAACCTGGCGGGCCGTGGGCAGTGTCATATTCCATGCAGCATTGAGGTCATGTGGTCGGACCCTTATGCGTCGTGCCTCCTAGTCTGCTTCAGCTTTGATTTGCCGGCGATTAAACCGGTCAATATTGCGTGCTTCGCGTGCAATCTTTTCTTGTTCTGTTTCGCCAACTGCTGGTGACTCATCGTTGCTGACGACATGGATCAAATCCCCTTGTCTTGGCGGGAAACACGGGAATTGGGGGAAACCCGGGGCGTGATCTGGTAGATCCAGATCGTATTTGATGCCTTCATCTTCGTGACGCTGAAGCTCGGTGTGGACAGATGCGTTGGATGCGATGCCGGATGAGGAGCCGGAGTCACCCTCTCGGACTGTGTGGACGGATCCTTCTCGGTAATCTTCAATCTGGACCATGTTGACGATGTTGCGTGGCTTCGGCCGAGGTCGGTGTATAGGACCTGAATCCGAGCGGCGTCGTAGGTTGTGCGCGTAGCTGGAGGCAGCGTTTTGCAGGCCGTAGGGCTGGACCTAGTGGTTCTCCGTCGGGGCTTCGTACTCGCAGAGTCGGAGATCCGTCGCGAAGGCTGGCTGGCGACGAGCGGAGCGCCCCTTAGGAGTAGATACGATCACAAGATCTGTTCCAAGTCGTGCAGGACGACTGGTCCGAGCCGATCAGATAGATCTGTTGTGGGGAGCCGTTACCTGCTCATTAGGTTGGCTTCGAATCGTACTTACCAGAGCTAGGGTTTCAGTGAGTTTGATGCCGACTCGATCGATGGAGTCGAGCAGGTCGGTTTTGTCGATCTGCTTTCCTCTGTAGCAGGGAAGCGAACGACGGGTTGTCGGCGTGGCTGTAGGCGTGCTCGGAGCCGGATGTACCGTGTTCGGAGCCGTAGCCGATGCAGGTGAAGTAGTCGTCGGCGTGGGTTGAATCCACGCCTCCTCCGTGGTCATGGAGATGGAGACGTCAGGACCGGTGATCCAGGTGATCTGGCCGACGGTGAACGTGAGGCCGTTGGGCACGGCCATGGAGCTGGAGATGATGACCATCTTGTTTGCTTGGAGAGCGGTACGCACACCCCCTACCTGGCGTGCCACTGTCGACGAAATATGATCGGCAGTCTACCTAGTGGTATGCCCAAGGTAGTAGATTATCGGTAGACAGATGCGCAAGCTCCAAACAAGATGGTGACGCAAGGCAGACACGAAGTTTTATCCAGGTTCGGCCGCCAAGAAGGCGTAATACCTACGTCCTGCGTCTGATTTGTATTGTGGTATGTCAATGAGAGATGTTTTTTAGAGGGGTCCCCTGCCCGCCTTATATAGTCCGAGGGCAAGGTTACAGATCTGGAAACTAATCCTAGTCAGTTACAATTGCCATATGTAGCCGGATAAGGATTCCTATTCTAACCGACCAAGATCCTGCTTGGTCACCAAATTCGTCTTGATTCCTTGTGCAGGACTCCGATCAGGTTAACTGGGCCGCACGTCACCTTTTGGGTGGACTGAAACCATCGATCCAGGCCAGCCCAAGCTTAGCCGTAGGGGTATAGGGGTTAATACCCCCACACATCCACCATCAAAGATAACTTCCACCATCACCGTGATCATGGATCCAGTGAAGTAGCAGCTCGTCATCTTTGAATCTAGGTGTTCTGCAGATGAGCACATTTGGGGTTTGAGAAGCTTGAATTGGAGCAGATGAGCCGCACTACCTCATGTGTTGCGTCTTGTGAGTAGGGTTGTGGCCTACGGAATTTTGGGACATGGGCTATGGTTAGGAGTGAGGGCATGTTGAGCATAGGGTTGTGGCATGTGGGAGCGCGTAGGGTTGGTGGTGAGTGGGCTTCAACCCTAATCTCGTCTTCGCGTTAGCTGGCAGTGGGGGAGGGTGGAACTAGGAGTGGTAGGGTTGTTGATTTTGTTTTTGAGAGGAGATGTAGTAGATAGGATGTAGGGTTAGCTACTTTTTTATGTGGAACCTCGGCATGGGCTTTTGACGGGCCAGCTAGGTATAGAATAAGTATAGGGTTAGCTATTTGGGATCTCTTCTGGGGTTGAGTTTTTGCCTAGCCAATGATCTATTAGGCTGCACTCTAAAACTTTTGGCCTATATATTTGCTTGCTTATCTAATAGTTGACCAGGAGAACTATCTTGACTTAGCTTTTCCCCACCGTATAGTATAGAGAGGCAAGAAATAGGTAATCCACTTTTTTTGTTCATGTTCTCGCTAATTTCTCTTCTTTGTCGTCTTCTCTAACATTGGTAGAAACGTAGGAAGGACCTTCTGCATGAAGCCTAGCCATAAGAGGAATCTAGCATGTCTTCAACTTAACTACTTTATACATGCAGCCAACCAAACAAGTAACTAAATTAAAAAAAGGGTATACATCAGTAGTGCAACCAGGGCACCAGGCTTAAGCCCTACACCTGATCAATCACACCCTTATAGAATCTGTGCCACTCTATATACATATGCAACAACACAACTTGGTAGCCAAAATGTTAGCTATCCTAGATCTATTGGAGCTACCATTGGCTTTGTAGTTAAACAGAGTTGCTAGCACAATCACTAGGATAATGCCTGCTGATATGCTGGCTATAGTCAAACAAATATGCATTAGATAATTCTTGCATTTGATTGCTAAGGAACAGACTAGAAGAAGAATGATCAAAATTCAAGAATAAATAAGATAAAGTGAAGATACTTCATTGGAGCACTTGATCATGCCCAACAGATCATACAGTGACGTGCAGAGATGATGCACAGTGAAGCAAGAGTTCATCATATGATATCGTGAGGAGAAGTGAAGGCCACATGATCAAGCAATGATGAACATAAGTGTGTACATTATTGAAAGCCTTGGTCAAAGGGCTAATGGTTCATACGATAAAGAAGCTAAAGGAGGTGGTTGTTCTTCTAGTGCTACTCAGAGGCATGTGGGCACTTGGATGGAGTGAGCCATCAGAGGATATGGCGGACAACATGGTACCAACTGGCGAATTATTCAATGATGTGGAACCCTGTGGCAATGGTTCAAATGCCAGTAGCTAGAAATGGTTGGGTACCCTACTGAACAATCTGATGAGGTGTTTTAGGGGGCATCATATCATCTAGTGATGTTTGTGTTTGCAGGCTTTTTCTCAATGCTAGAAGCTTTTGGTGGGCTAGAAATATTCCCTTAACCAACCATTTCATGTGTGTTCGAGTGCCCTTGAGTTATGAGAACCTAGAGCAAATGTTATAACACTAAGCCACCATATGTGAACTTAGAGATCAAATCCCAGGTTAGGTTTGAGCTTAGTTAACATATTTTTGATAGTTTTAGGCCAATAGGTTGAGAGCTTGAGTAAGGTGATTTGTATCCATGCAATCTTGATGATGGAAAGGACTTGGAATCTTGGTGACTCTCCATCAATGTCACCCTAAGAGCATAGTGGGGATAGCATATCCTTTGTTATGCTCCAATGTGGACTAGGGGTTTCCCCCTCTTGGTGAGTCTCCAATCAATGTCACCCTACGAGCATAGTGGGGATAGCAATAAATGCCATAGGATACGTCGTGAGTCTCATGGGTTTCCCCCTCTTGACTTGGCCTCCTTACAACATTTATGTTTCTGCATGTGCTTGGCTATGTGCCTTTACCTTTCCTATATTAACTTAGGCCAATTGGTATAATTGGTTCTATGTTGCAAAGCTCTTGGCGGGGTTTGGTAAGTAGAAAACATCAGAAAATCATAAGTGCACATCTTGCAAGTTAGATTATTTTTTTTAAGTTTGAAATCAATTAAGTAGAGCCCTAGGCTAAGATTTTACCGACAAATTTCACCTGGCCCTCCCCCTCTTGGATCAGCCTCAAGTTTTGTACAACTACCAAATCAAGCTAGCAACTCATGTCGTACATGCCAATGGTAGATGCAAATACTAGAATCTGACTCATATGCTACTTGTCTATATATTTTTAGTATATGCCACATAAAGTACCTTGAGTTTACCTTTGAAAATAAATGGCGTGAATAGACCAAATCCTTATGGAAATTAGTAACTAAAATTTTGTGGATTCCTTTACATTAAGTGTTACTTAATTGGTGATTCATGGATTAAATGTATAATGTAGCCCTATGGATTTCACCCCTAGGAAAGCATGGGCATGCTTCCTAGTTTATACCAATTGAGTCGATTGTAACATATTCTCTTTGATGAAAGTTTTTTAAAAACAAAAGTATTTGATGAAAACCTGATAGCTAGTATGAATGAACAATTTCATAGGGTGTTTGATCATTTGATATTTGTGAAATCCAATGATGCAATGAATTGTAACAGAGCAAACACTAGCACAACATACATTTTCACATATCAGGAAAAAAAGTTGGTCACATTGTCTGCCTGTGAAGCTTGATTTCCACAAACAACATATGGTTACAAAAAGAGTCATGATCGCTTTAGAGGTCGGTTTCATTATCGGTTACAACAGATGGAGTCTGTTTCTATGTATATCTTGCCTATGCATTATCGCCCAAGTCAGTAAGGCACCTCTGGGTTGGATTTGTCCTAGGCCAGGCACCCTAGAAACCACATCCTAGTAGGCCAGTTATAGCCTCGGTGAGGGTACCGGGGCCCATTAAGCCTTGGTGTTCGGGTTACCCGATTTTTTCGGGTCGAGTAATTCGGGTAATTCAAAATTCGGGTAATGAAAACTGCTACCCGATTTTTGCCCCGAAAAAACACTACCCGCAAATTCGGGTACCCGATAATTCGGGTTCGGGTATTACCTGATATACCTAAATTTATGGAAAACAACAAACTACACTAAATTTCAGTAGCGATCTATACATAATTTCAGTAGCAATTTGTATAGAATTTCAACAGCAATTTACAGAGAATAATATATTACAGTCACTCGTTCAAATAGAGAGAATTATATTCTAATAAAGTGACAAATGAAAGTGTTCAACTAACAACATATGATAAATAGAAAGACAAAAATAAATCTTTGGTTAGTTCGGGTAGTTTGGGTACCGGGGGATATTACCCGAATTACCCAAACTAATTTCGGGTAATCAAAATCGCTATCCGAATTTGGGATCGGGTACCTCGGGTTCAGGTAATTCGGGTATGAGTAATGGGTATCGGGTATTTTGCCCAGGCTTAGGGACCATGTAGTCGATAGTAGCCCTGAGCCTCTCTGCGTTTCGGAGAATCTGATAGAGGTTTAGTTATAGTTGAAGTCCAAATGCAAGTGCTTTATGTGTTTGAGTGCTCTATGTGCATCATGTCATAAAGCTCAAGTGTTTTTTTGATCATAGTTCGCCAGATTCGTGCAAGAAGACCCGGTGGGTCTAGCTCCCGAGCTTCGATCAATTCGAAGAATCAGTCAGAGGCTAAACTTGAAGCCATTCTTTTCTTCTAATCCTTGAGAAAGTGACAAGCACACTTAGTGGGCATGGTATGACCAACTTGGGTGAGCCCAGTGGCGGTGTGCCCGAGTGATCATAGCTGGTGGTGGTGTGACCGACACGGGTGACCCTGGTGATGGCATGCTACATTAGTTGAACCTAGTGACATTGTTGGCAGTGACATGGCAAACTTGGGTGAGCCCTAGTGGACATGACCGGCGATATTGTCAGCAACAGTGTGACCAACTTTGGTGAGCCAATGGTGGCATGCCCGAGTGGTCGTGGTCGACGATGTCGCTGGTGGAGTGGTGGTGGCATGACTGACACACGTGATCCCGACGACATTATAAGCCGCGGGGCATGGCATCATGATCGCATCGGCTTATCAAAGTGTATCCTGAAATGTGAGGACAAAACGATTACTAGGCACTTATGCAATATTCTGAATAAGATAAACATATAAAAAAGAAGAGATTGTTTTGTATTTGTGAGTTGTTCATTGTAATATATACTTTACTGACTGGATTGTAGCCCCCCCCCCTATGTAAGGAGCTAGCGCTGTCCTATGTCTTGTGTAGCATTGGGTTCATGGAGGCGTAAGTTGTGGAGAACAAAGTCTAACACTCTCGGAACATATGTCACTGTGTCCAAGTTACCCTAAAATCCTTTTTAGTAGATGCAATGTTTTATGGAAGGCCTTATAATAATCTACATTTGAATATAAAAGGTAACGCTAGAATGTGCACATCATGTGTACCCCCGATCGATGGCAAATTATGTAACGCGGTCTATAGTTTTCTTATAAACTAATAAAGGTATCAAACCTTACTATATACTTATAAAGGATCCTCCTTACTTAATTCCCTCTCATTAGTAGGCCTCATCTCACAATATAATGCCTTTCTGTAATGGACTAATGGTAATCATTTGGCAACCTTGTCGCGCTGACTAAATAGCATCTCCAACAACTCATCAAATCCACTTGCTATACTTATAAATTTGGTAAAAACACAAAAAAAACTCTCTCCAACAACTCCTCAAATCCACTTGCTATTTATCCCAACTTCCTATTCACGGGGCTCGTGCGCGTATATTCCCGCGCGCGGAAAGACTTGCTATCGCCGCGCTCGCCTCGCGACTCGCCCCGCTCGCGGTCTCTGCCGCCTGCCGGCCGCGGTAGAGGAGCAGAAAGCGACGGCGCTTTCCTTCCGTCGCCGCACCTCGTGGAGCCAGATGCGCCGAGCGGCGAGGAGGCAGCCGCCGCAGTCCGCCGCGCCCCTGCTCCGCCTCGCCGGATGGAAGCGAATCCGGCCCGCGCAAGGCTCGCCGGCCGGAGGAGGACCCGCGCCCGCGAATCCTGTCCGCGCGCGGCTCACCGGCCAGAGGAGGAGGAAGCTGCGAGGAGGGCGGGCGAGCGAGCGGCGCTGGGGAGGAGGCAGCGGCGAGGACGGCACGGGTGTGGAGGCGGTCTGCTGCTTGTTCCCGTCGAATGAAGAAGAAAAGGTGCGAGGAGGAAGACAGAGATGAAACGCACGGGAGTTGGATATTGTCCTAGGTGGGCCTATTTTTTTATTTTACCAAGTTAGAATAGTAAATTGTTGGAGAGAGGTCTTTTTTTGACTTGCCAAATAAAATAACAACTTGCTAAAACTTAAGATTTGGCAAGTGTTTTTTACCAAGTTGTTGGAGATGCTCTCCGTATATCATGCCTTCTTTTTGAGGACGTAAGGCGTAATTTGTTTGAGCAACATCTCCAAAGACTTGATGTTGTCAAAAATTTTATCGTGTGCATACATAGCAACTAGCAAATACAGTGCTAAAGCATTTTTAGTTATTATTACTTCTCCGTAGTACTGGTGTAGTTGTATAATTTCTAGTATACACTAAAACTTGCTTATAAAATTTGAACAAGTATGCTAGGTTTTTTGAAGGCGAAAAAAGGGGCTAATATTTACTAGACGCAATAATGAGCGTAGAGAGCAGGCTTTGAAACCTCCTCCATCGGTGGAATGGAAGGTGAGGATCACGAAGAAGCAGGTGCGGCTAGACAAAATCACGTGAGACGATACGCATTCGCAGGCAGCTTATAGAAACTTGGGAACTGAAACGATTACTTGCCAAGCTCAGAACGGCCGGCGATCCAGCCATGACGACAATTACTCGCCCCTGGATTTACTCCCTTCTAATTGCCCCGTCGTCGTCCACTGCCCTGCTCGGATCTGCTGCCGCCGGTAAGCCTTCTCGGGGCCGGGCAACATGAGGCTCCGGCGAGGGCCGCCGTTGGTCAAAATGGCCCTAGCCGCCTTAGCCGCCGTGCTCGCTTCCATGGCGCCCGCCGTGCCTCGAGGTCGCTGCGACGACGCGGCGAGGGCCGTGGTGGCCAGAAGCATCTTCGTCAACCGGAAGGGCGGCGCCGACTTCACGTCCGTCCAGGACGCCGTCGACTCTGTTCCGTTCGGCAACGGCCAGTGGATCCGAGTTCACGTCGCCGCCGGCGTGTACAAGTAAGTAATCCATGCAGTGCGTCGCTTGCAGTGTAGTTCATCAAGTGCAACTTGTATTGTTCAGACTTCAGAGTATGGTTGGATCTCGACCCAAGAACGTGAAAGGTTTTAGTTTGAGTGTCTTGAATCCAGATTCACTCCATTCCCCCGCCCAGCTTTCAGTTACTTGTTTCGCTCGTCTAATCTAAGAAGAAAGATTTCTCAACATGCGGTTTCAGTTTCAGGCACAGACGCACAGTAATAGTAGTGGAGCTAATTTTGTCTCTTTTTTTTTTTTTGTTGGTCTCGTTGATGCATGATGCACCAAGTGAGAAGGTGATGATACCGCAGAACAAGAGCTTCATCCTGCTGGAAGGCGAGGGGTGGCAGCAGACGTCGATCGAGTGGGCGGACCACGCCGGCGGGGACTCGAGCACCGCCGCCTCCCCGACGTTCGCCGCCTACTCAGCCGACTTCATGGCCCGCGACATCACCTTCAAGAACACGTACGACGGGGCCGGGACGACGATCGCGCCGGCGGTGGCGGCGCTGGTGGCGGGCGACCGGTCGTCCTTCTACCGGTGCGGCTTCGTGAGCGTGCAGGACACGCTGAGCGACATCGAGGGGAGGCACTACTACGAGGAGTGCTACATCGAGGGCGCCATGGACTTCATCTTCGGCAACGGCCAGTCCATCTTCCAGGGGTGCGAGATATGGACGGCCCGGACGCCCGTGTGGCCCGGCTTCATCACGGCGCAGGGCCGGATGAGCGAGGCCGACTCGAGCGGCTTCGTGTTCAAAGGGTGCACGGTGAGGGGCGTCACGCCGGCGTACCTGGGCCGCGCGTGGCGCCGCTACGCCAGGGTCATCTTCTACCAGACGGACATGTCCGGCGTCGTCGTCAGCCAGGGGTGGGACGCGTGGAGCTACAAGGGCACAGAGTGAGTTGTCGTCTGGTTCATCTGTCTATCGGAGAGCCCTGCTGCTTGGCAATTTGGCAATCCTGATCGACTGGTTTAATCTAATCTGCAACTGCAAACAGGGGCACGCTGACCATGGTGGAGGAAGGGTGCACGGGGCAGGGGTCCAACCGGACGGGCCGGGTGCCATGGACCAAGGACCTGAGCGGCGACGACCTCGCCAAGTTCGTCGACCTCTCCTACGTCTCTGCCGACGGCTGGCTCGACGCGCAGCCACGCTAGAATATATTCCTAGTCCGTAGTCCGGCCAGCAATAACAATGTGGTGATGCACAAAAGTTACAATATACGCAAAGGTTATTACGTACTTGTTGGGTTGTGCCAGACTTGGATGCACACACAGAGGCCATGAAAATGATTACAGGCGTCCTTTGACGATATGTTGCGTACAAGGCGGAGGAAATTTGGATGGAAAAAAAAAGGATGGTTTATGCAACCATCACAAATGGTGCGTCATGCGTGCATGTAGAAATGCAATTATCAACGAAAAAATCAGAGGGCTAGAATAAGAGATTTCACTTTAAGGGAAACTATTCTGGGGTGAAACAATAATGGAAGCATCATTTCCAATACAATATGGCCTAACGGTTCATGGCAGGGCAAAAATCTGGACTTGAATTTGCAACTCAACACAAAACACAATCTAGTGCTGACTAGTGATGTTCCTCTTCCTCTCTCTCTCCCCTAGTTTCATCAACAATCACAACTTGGACCTTTTTTTGCAACTGCTCGATTTATGAAGTGTACAGACAACTCGAAGCCCTAGGCGACAACAATACTTTATGCTTCGCAAAGAATGGCTTCTCTCACTTGGTGTACAGGACATCCTCCCATGGGTGACGGTAGAGCGGCTGCTTAAGCCTCTTCTGGTCGAAGGTGTGCCTGTGAATCAAAGTAGCACATTTTTTTTTCAGAAAAGTGACTTATTGCAAAACAAATGGTCAAACTAGGAAAATATAAGACCCAAACATCACAATCATTGCATAGCATAACCAAAGAGAAGTCAATGAACAACAGACTAGGACTCACCCGATCAGGCCAATTGAACGTGCAAGCACAAAGAGCCCATTGAGATAACCAATTTCCACAATCTCGTCGATCTCCTGTTTGGTGAACATTCCACTTCCAGACAGAAGATCCAAGAAAAGTGACCCGATCGCACCATCGACATTCAGAACCAGATTGTTGGCTTTTGACAAGGTGTAGGTCTCAACCTGACAGGCGTAATCCATGTACTTGACTGAAGGGAAATGTGTGTGAGCATATTTTTGTAGAAGCTGCACACGCTTATCCCTGTTGTCTCTGCTCTTAATCCTAATTGACACAGGAGAGTGAACTTTCTGTCTCAACCATTTTTCAAGTGCAAAGATCTTTTTTATGATTGACTCATGAAAAGGCTATGTGTGCTATACCTGTGACCGATCCCAGGCACACGGATTCCCTTCTTTTTCATGCCTTCAACAAACTCGTATGGCGTGAGGTTCTGCAACCAATTGATAGACCCATTACAGTGATTAAACGACCTAAGAAACATGGAGATGCTAAAAACATAAAGGAGAATCTAAGTTGGCTCACCCTGTCACATGCATCTTTGAAGTATCGGGCCGCATCATCAATTGCTCCACCGAAACGGGGACCAATTGTCAATAATCCTGTGATAATAAAACTCTGTTTCAATGTTTCAGCCGTAAATATTGGTAATCTATGCAAAGGGTAGAAGTTTTGCATGTACTCCCTCCGTTCCAAATTATAAGTCGCTTTGACTTTTTTGGTTCATTCATTTTGCTATGTATCTAGATATAATATTATATCTAGGTGCATAGCAAAATGGATGTACCAAAAAAAAGTCAAAGCAGCTTATAATTTGGAACGGAGGGAGTAGAAATCAAATAGCTCACCAGACACCAAGCTGGAAACAAGGTCCTTTCCAGCCCTAGCAGTAACTATAGAGTTATGAGCACCAGATACACAGGGACCATGGTCGGCACAAAGCATGATGCATATCTATGAGGCGCATGAAAAAAAAACTTTTAGATTAAATGAACTCAGGATATAGAAAACCATTGTTAGTCAGAATAATCAACAGCTACTACAGCCTGAACTCTGTAAAGAAGATATGGTATCAATGTCAGTATATCATATATACCCTAACTTACCTCAATAAACTGAGTGCAATAGCGAGGAAGGCTGCGCTTGAACCACAAAAGAGAGATAACATCACCAACTCCATAACCCTGTTCAACAATTGTAGACATAGGGACACCAGCATAGCATGGTTCCTCACCTGCATCACAAGCATGCACCCAATATTACTTCCTCAGCTCTGAGAGATGGGGGAGACACATACAGATGAAAAAAAACAAAGCATAAATAGAACAACATGGCACCAGAAACCTAACCTCTGTCATCAGAGATAGTGGAGATGATGTGGGTAGGAGCTCGGACCTTCCCACTCTTGATTGCGGTTTTAAGGTCCTCAGGAATGGAAGGAGGTGTAATTTCAGTCACAGGAGAAATTTTTCCTTCCTCAACCTGTCAAATATATTTGAGCCTCAGAAACTTGATTCCCATACATTAGATTATTCAATACTAATGCTTAAAAGACAACAATGTAGCAAAACTCATCAACATACCAGTTTGTCAAATGCCTCCTTAATTGCACTTTCTAGAGCTTCATATGAAGTAGGCACAATTGCACCAGCTTCCCTTAGTGCCTGATTCTTAGCCTGTGCTGATTCCAGCTCACCACCACTCTTGGCACCCTGTTCGTCCCAACAAAAAAAAAATCTCTGGATAGTAAATACACCATTCTTCTGACACAAACGCGGGGGGAGGGGGGGGGCGCGGGGGGGTGGGGTCCAAGTAATTTTCCAAAACTTACAGCATGACCAAACTGCACTTCTGATTTGAATAGACGTGCACATGTCCCACTAACCCATGCAACGACTGGTTTCTGAACCTTTCCTTGTTTCAATGCTTCCACAAGTGAATACTCGTCTTTTCCACCAAGCTCCCCAAGAACAACCATCATTTTAACCTAAAACCAACAAACATGGAATACAAGTAGTACCCCAATGCTCCAGGCTTCAGTTACAAATTGTAAACGTTGAACATCATTTTGAAAGCTTTCTTTATGCTGAACAACCATTAAGTCATAAGATTTTATTTGTCAAATAAAAGGTGTGTAAGAGTATGGTACAGGAGTAGTCTTAATATATTATTAGAGTGTACATGCCATCACAGACAATTCACCGTAAAGGTAAACGAAGAATATGCATATGCATAACACTACAAGAAACTATTTTTCACATATGGATCTAATAACCAGTGTAAATGTCAAACCTGTGGTATGTTATTAAATCGCAGAATGTGGTCTGACAGAGTTGATCCAGGGAAAACATCCCCTCCAATTGCAATTCCTGACCATTGAAAATAATAGTCAGTACACAATCATCTGTGTGCGCTGAAAATATAAAATATTCACACAGCTGTGTTACCTTCATAAATACCATCGGTCACTCTGGCAATGGTGTTGTACATCTCATTTGACATGCCACCCTGAGGATGTAAATGAAATGTTAGTTTGTCATGGCCTCTTTGGCGTTTGGGATGCATATGATCATCCAAAACTACACTCAGAATATACTCATGCAAATGAACATAAACTAGCCAATGAGTGAGCAATAGAAGAAACAGAAATTCAGCAATTCAACCTAAAAACTAATTGCATATGCATTTATATTTCCATATTCAAGCTAAACATAAAGCCAAGGCTCATGCTCTTGCTGTTGTATGTAGACAAGCAAACCAAATAAAGAAAGAATGGTACGAAGGCAATACCGATTTAGACACAAAACCAACAGATCCAGGCCTGTAAAGCTTGCACTGAATTATGTTGTCAATGGTTCCAGCGGTATCGCCAATCTTGAAAGCACCAGCTTGAATTCCTCCAACTGTTGCAGGTCCAATGATGACCTTCAAACAATATTAAAACTGTTTACCAAAAATAAGGAACAATATGCAGGTGACAAGACATGGAGTGTGCCAATAGCAATATCTGGGATGAACCAGAAGCAATTTTTTTACAAACTTTTCTAGAAGGATATAATCCTTCATTGATATGACGCTGTACTGTTTAGATGATAACTTGTAAATGAACAGTTTGTTAAGCTTAGTCTTACCTTGTTATTAGCACGTGCATAACTAATTAGCTGCTTTGCATCTGATTCAGGAACACCCTCAGCGATAATGGCTACAACCCTTATTGTTGGCTGCTTCAAAGCTGACATTGAAGAGGCAGCAGCACTGCAAAATCCTCAAATATAGTTAACATGTAGTTACTCAAGACTAGGCACTGTTTCGTAAAAGAATAATTAAAATAATAGCTAACCTCCGGAAGGATGCAAAGTTGATAAATACATCAGCTGTTGGGTGTGCATTGCAGGCAGCTTCAATTCTACAAAAGATACACAAGTAAATACCAAGTTGTGCTAGCAATAGCATATTCATCACCAAAGATAGAACAATTTTCTTGCCCAATGAAATGGCGGATACATGAGGTGCGATTTCAGCGCGACTAGGCACGAGGAGGGAGACGTTAGCCTCGATGGGCAAATGGTGGCCAAGAATGATACTTTTTCGGTATTTAGGGTCGATGCTACAAAAGGATGGAGACATTGATGAAGATGTTAGGCATAGAATTTCAGCCGGCTGGTTGAAATGGCGTCAAGCTTCTGGCGTTCTCTGTGACAAAAGGGTGCCTCAGAAGCTGAAAGGTAAGTTCTATAGGACGGCGATTCGTCCGGCGATGTTATATGGTGCTGAGTGTTGGCCTACAAAAAGGCGACATGTCCAGCAATTGAGTGTAGCGGAGATGCGTATGTTGCGTTGGTGTTGTGGGCACACAAGGAGGGATAGAGTACGGAACGACGATATTCGGGATAGGGTTGGGGTGGCACCAATTGAGGAGAAATTGATTCAACATCGGTTGAGATGGTTTGGACATGTCCAACGGAGGCCTCCTGAGGCGCCGGTGCGTAGTGGAGTTCTAAAGCGGGCCGATAATGTAAAGAGCAATCAACGTGCCTGAACCGTGACCTTTTTTGTCTTGTGCCCTTTATGTCCCTTTATGTGTCTCCCTGTTTCTCGTCTCTTTTGGGTTTCATCTCTAGCCTACCCCAACTTGCTTGGGACAAAAGGCTATGTTGTTGTTGTTGTTGTTGTAATGAAATGGCGGATACGAGGACCTACAGAACTTACGTAGGATGAACTGGAATAGCAATTTCCTCTTGTCCAAAGAAAAGTTTCTGAAAACCGTCAGAACCAGGATTGATTATTCCAGCAACAGAAGGTGTCTCTCTCCCTATAAAGGAACACAAAGTCGGTAAGGAATAAGTAAGTCAGGAATGCCATTCAACCATGTTAACCAAGAAGAGTTGATGTGTACCACAGAGGAAGTCAAAATCAAGCATCCGTTGGATGGGAAGTTGCTTGTAGTTGTAGAATAGTGCTTGGGTAGTTTTCGAAAAAAGTTGGCCAGTTGCCATGATTTACTGCACCTGTAAAAAAAATGAATTATATAATATGCTAAACAGAAAAGTTAGTTGGCAGACAATACAAAATCATAATTAATATTACTTCTGACAGTCCTTGTACATAAATTCCAGTGAGCTACCAGAACCAAACTAATAGTGGGCTATCGTAAATCCATCCCATTGCAATGAACAGCTACAAGATGAATCTCAAATGCGAGAAAATACAAAAACTGAAAGCTCTTATAGCTAACTTACGTTAATTTCTTTGAATTCTTTTCCAGTAATCAATCATGCAGTATAGCTAATTCTACTTCTCATATCTCATAACCAGGTAGGTAAGGAATCTTTTACAATGATCTCAAACAAAGAATTACAGGCATAATTTACAGCGAACACAAAAAAATGAATTCACAGTCCTAAACTATAAACACTAATGCAAAGCGTATTAAATTCTATTATAATATGACCACATCAAGAAAATAGTTAAATACAAAAGCATAAACAGGACACTCAGGGTGCGTTTGGCAGGGCTCCGGAGTCTTGCAGAAACGTTTCAATTTAAGATTCTCTTAAGAAACGTTTCTGATGATGGATCGGAATCACTCTAGGAAATCGTTTGGCTGGTAGATTCAGATTCTCTTACATAAAAATATGTTCAAGAAAATTCTAAACTTTTTGTGGATGGAGAACAACTTAAATACAAAGCATTTTAACTTGTTGCACTAAAAAAGAATTAAGTGAAAAAAAGAACAAAAAAAGTAGGAAGCAATGAGATGAGAATCTGTGCGAAACCAGCCTCCAACCGTTTCACAAGCGTATGTAGAAACAGGTGAAACGTTTCGGTTCCGAATCACTTGCTGGAAAGACTGTTTGAAAGTGATTCACCCAATTCTCACAAGAAACTGAAACGTTTCTTCTATCCAAACGCACCCTGATCCAGGTGTGAGCTTGTCTTCCAAAATCCACTTACACCAAATAAAACAGGAAGCTCGACAACCCGCATAATACTGTTCAATATTCAGAAGCATACCATAATGGAGCTGAAATCAAAGCAGAAAATCGGATCTCAAGTACAACATACAGAATACAGCTCAACATCCTAAAGTATACCAAGAGCCAAAATCGAAGCAGAAAATCAGATCTCAAGTACAACAGACCAGCACATTGCATTGGCATCATTGCCCAACTACTTCCATCATTCTTCAATGACAAAATCGAGCAAGTTATAGGCTACAACATCCAAGTCGTCCAAACCGCTTTGTTTCTCTAGCATCCTAGTCCAATATTGGTAAGGCTACTATTCCTGCTGTCCAAATCTCTTTTTTTTTCCCTAATAACACACGAGTCATTGAATTCAAATCCCCAGTAACCCATTCCTACAAGATCATGGACATCACTTGCAAACGAGTTAAACGATCATTAACAACGGACTAAGCCAGAATGAATATCGAAGTTAACTTTCCGAACACGACAAATTTAAACCCTCGCTAATTGTCGCTGCCAAAGCCACCAAACCCAACACTACCAGACCGCTAGGTCCCCTCAGATCCCTACAAAAACAGCACCCGGAAGTCCGAATCACCAGTATCCAACAAAACCCCACGAGTCCTCGCACCACCGGGCAGCAATCGGATCAAACTCGCGCTATGGGATCACTTCCCGGCCAAATTCAGATCACAAGCGGCATGCAGGCAGCCCATTCCCGCCCGAACCCACTAAATCACATGCGTGGCGCGAGATCCACGAGCGATCCCGCCGACAGCGGCGCACGCGGATCCTCAGATCCGCGGCCCGGCGATCCGGGCCGCCGAGCGTTCGGCCTAATGCCGCAGAGAGCGAGAGCGGCAGCAGATGCAGCGGGGGAGTGTGCATGCTGGGGGGCGTGAAAGCTGCGAACCTTACGGAGCGGGGGCGAAGCGAGGTGCGGCCGGAGGAAGGGGGACGCGGGAGCGGGATTTCGCCGGGAGATCAGTGGTGCGTCGCTGGGACGGGCGGAGCAGAGCAGGGCGGAAGCAGAGGGATTTATAGTGGCGGGTGGAGAATGTGGGGCCGGTGAGGAGTAGGCGAGGCGAGCGACGCACTGCCCATCTACCCACGCCGCCGCGAGGACTGTCTGGACCGGGTCCATGAGCCGTACGAATGGACTAGCCATTAGTACTTGGCACTCCGTATTTACTTGTCAAATGTACTTTTGTTTTAGCCAGCCACGTGTTTGAAAATGAGCATGCGGATTAAGGAATTCATCGTTTTCAAACTTGCAGAGATATATATATACCCGTTGCCAAACTTTTATATATATATATATATATATATATATATATATATATATATATATATATATATATATATATATATATATATATATATATATATATATATAAAAGTTTGGCAACGGGATGGAATAAATAAATGCGCAAACTCTTGCGACATCGCGCGACCGTCGCTGACATTGTTGCCTCTGCTTAGGGATTAGCCGTCTCCTCGGCTCTAGGTCTCAGCGGTGGGTGGGCAGGACGACGAGGTGGTGAAGCGGCGCCGCCCGTGGTGGTGGAGGCAACGATTTGGACGGAGCAAGAGTGGGAGTCTTGGTTGACGGCTAGTTGATGGAGGCACTGGATTAGCGGAGGGTGGGGTCGGGGCGGTGCAGCGAGGCAGCATGTCGCCAGTGGCGTGCGGTGGTGGGAGGCGACAATGGGCTAGGTTGTGCGCTCGCGTGGGAGTGCGACCCGTCGCGGGATAACTCTGTCCATAAATAAATGTTATGTGGCTTTTGAAATGATGCTAGTAGGTGTCTCCCATATTTGGTAAGATTGTACAAGCACATGTACTCCCTCCGTCCTATAATACAATGTATTCTTGAGAAGTTGGTAAATGACAAGATGTAATACTTACCAAATTTGTGCTACTATTTAATGCAAAACGGGACCTTATGTTTACCATATTTTGAAGCAAGCCTCCATTAACTGTAGAGAGACCTTATGTTTACCATATTTTGACCTAGTAGTAGACACTAATGATAGGTACTCATGTGATTGGTGCTTTGGGGAGTTATTAATTTATCTAGAATACCTTATAGCTTAGGACAAATCTTGAGGTCCCATTTGGTAGGGCTCAAGCTTCTGCTTCTTGTGGCTCCTTGCAAGAAGCCCAGCCAAATGCCCATAACAAACAGATCCACGCAAGGAGACCAAAGGAGCCAAAGTCGTTTTTGTATAGAGCCGGAGCCAAAAAATGGCTTCTCTTGCCTCCTCTCAACCTTAATACAAATTATTGCAAAACTACCACTAGGGCCATTTTTGTCAAACATTTTTTAGAATAGCTTTGGCTTCACTAGAGAAACCAATTCACATGAGGACCCGCCGGAGCCTTTTTAGGAGGAGCTAGAGCCCTACAAATAGGCCTTGAATGCTACAATACCTTATATTTCAATACGAAAGTAGTACTAGAATGAAAAACATGCCAGCTTATGATCAAAACTGGGCGAGGGTGAAGCTAGAAGCCACATATTTGTTAAGGTTTCTAGTGTTGGGTCATTATGTGAAGCATAAAAGATATGTTATGTGTGCATATTCAATGAGATGATGCATAATACATGTTTTCTAGATAGCACATGCTCAAAGGAAGCCAACAAAACTGGTTTCATGATTTATGAAGTTTTAGAGAAGTGGCTATGTGTTCAGTAAGCAAGAATGCATTCAAAACCTTAGTTAAAATTATAAATATAGTTTTGGAGTCAAAATCATGTTTAGATGATAGAGAATTTCATAAGAAATTAGAAAAAAAAATATTTTATAACACAATTAAAATGGTTTTTTATGAATTTTACAGGATTATGCATGCATACGAGACCTCTATTGTGTACCTGTGGACCGTTCGGTAGGTAGGGTCGAAGGGGCGAACCGTCCGCTATAACACGAAAAAACAGTGTGTTTCTTTGTGTTTTGTGGGATCATCCGCTCGTGGGGGTTGGACTATCTAATAGGACATGTCAGGATTCAGGAACGCATAAATCACTCTGGGAATGATTTGGGTGCATCCGAAGACCGATTTAAGTGTGGTTTGTTGCAATGGTCTCCTAGTAATGTGGGGAACTCAACTTAGGTGTTGGATCATCATGCATGGTGTGTGTGGAGTTCAAGCTTATCCATAGTGATGGTGGTCAAGGATGGGCATGGAGCTCAATGGGGAGGCTGGTGGATATGGAGATGGAGGGGGAGAAGGCTTGGGGCTTGCTCACCATGTCATGGGGATGCTCCAACAGCAGTAGCCACTGGCGGAGCTTCATGCGGGCTATACTGGGCCATGGTGAAGGGTCGAGATGGCGGACTAGAGGGGGGTGAATAGTCCTTTCTAAAACTTAAACGCGTAGGCTAACCAAAACAAATGCGGAATTAAACTTATCGGTCTAGCCAAGACTACACCCCTCTATCTAAGTTCTCTAGCACCTTGCAAAGATCCTAATTAAGCAACTAAGGTGCTAAGCTTACCAAGAGCTCACCTAATCAATTCTAGAGCAAGGTCACACAAACCTATGCACTAGTACTTTGCCAAGCGAGGGAGCTCCTACACAACTAGTGAAGCAAAAGCACAAAGCCTAAGCTCGCTAGCAAAGCTCAATAACAAGGCAACTAATGCCAAATTAGAGAGCGCAAAACACTTAGCTACACAAACTAAGCAATGTGACTAACAAGGTTATACTAACCGAATTAGTCACGCAAAGGGGATACTTCTAGCTACACAAGCAAGAAGATAACTAGCAAGCTACCCAAGCAAACTAGTTACGAGAGCAACTACACAAGCACAAGTATATATGAAAGTAAATACAAGCTTGTGTTGCATGAAAGCAAACCACCGAGAAGAGTAGACAATGTTGACACGGTGATTTTCTCCCGAGGTTCACTTGGTTGCCACCAAGCTACGTCCCCGTTGTGTCGACCAACACTTCGTGGTTCGGCGGCTAATCGGTCACACACCGAGCCTCTCAAAAGGCACCGCAAGAACCCACCATAAAGTGTGGTAGCTCAATGACACGCTCAACTAGAGTTGCTCTTCGCGATCCCCGCGGGGTGAGCACAATCCCCCTCACAAAGCTTCTCCGGAGCCTCGCACAATCTTCTTGCGAGCTTCGACGGAGCCACGAGCCACCAAGCCGTCTAGGAGGTGGCAACCTCCAAGAGTAACAAGCACCACCGGCTTGCAACACGATCACCTAGTGCCACACGATGCAATCTCTCAAAGCAACGCACTAGAATCGCTCTCTCACTCGATCCGATGAACACTATCAAGTATGAGTGAGTTAGATGGCTCCCAAGCACTACCACACAAGTCACAAAGACTATAGTGTGCTCAGCTGCCGGCCATGGCCGGCCAAGGCATCTATTTATAACCCCACAGTCAAATAGAGCCGTTACCCCTTCACTGGGCAGATTTCGGGACGACCGGACGCGCCGGTCGTAACTGACCGGACGCGCTCAGCCGCGTCCGATTCTCCAACGGTCACTGACCCCCAACGGTCAAACCAGCGACCGGACGCGCCGCTGCCATGACCGGACGCGCCGATCACACAGTACCACGCGCGCAACGACATGACCGAACGCGCTCCTTGCGACGACCGGACGCGACAGTGCCAGCGTCCGGTTAGAGTCCAGTAAGCACCTTCAACTATCGGACGCGTCCGATCATGTGTGACCGGACGCGCCGCGCGTCCGATCATCCTTGCGTTCTGCAGATCTCTCTGGGTGCATGACCGGACGCGCCGGTCCCGCGAGTGACCGGACGCGCCGGTTGCAAACCCTAGCCTGCGCGCCCGACTCCTGCGCTGTACTGACCGGACGCGTCTGGTCACACCGTGACCGCGTCTGGTGCAGCGTCCGGTCACCTCAGTGACCCCGTTCGCCTCCGTTTCTTTTCCGACTTCCGGTGTAGTGGAAAATAGGCATTTCATTTCCCCGAAATCGCCTGAATCCCGCGCTCGCACGCTCGGCGGGAGGGAGAGAGGACCCCAAACCCTCTCTACCGCTCAAACTTCATCGCCTTCGTAAATGTGCCAACACCAACAAGTGATCACCACCTTGTGCACGTGTGTTAGCATTTTCATAATCATTTTACCGAAGGAGTTAACCACTCAACTTGCCACGCCACTCGATCCTAGCAACGATGCATAGTTAGATCACACGAGTGGCACTAGATGACCGATATGCAAACAAGTTTGCCCCTCTTGATAGTACGGCCATCTATCCTAAACCCGGTCATAAACTTCTCTACAGACCTATGACCGGTGAAATGGAAATGCCCTAGGTTATACCTTTGCCTTGCGCATTCCACTCCATCTCCTCCGTCGTTGATGCAACACATGCACCAACCATATCACAAATGATATGATTCACTTTATATCATCACGTGACCGTATTGGTTCATCGATCTTGACCTCACTTGCTCTTCACCGTTGCCTCGGTCCTTCGGCGCCAAGCCATCACACAACTTGCCCTTCACCCTAGCAACCGGTCCATCAAGCCAAGCCTCATCTTGATCTTCTCCACCTTGGTCACATGACTCCTTGTCATGTCTCATATGCAATGAGCTCCTTCATGACACCATCACATGTGGACTAATCTCCTGTGTATCTCACATAACCACATATTAGTCCACCTAAGTTGTCACTCAATTACCAAAACCAAACAAGGACCTTTCAATCTCCCCCTTTTTAGTAATTGATGACAACTCTACAAAGATATGGAAAATAAGTTCTTTTGGACTTTATGCCACTTATCCAACATTTTAGCTCTATGTTAGAATTTGGATAAGCACCATAAAATCCGACTTGGTAGTGATAACTCCTCCTACATATGTGCTCAAATGGTTTGGTTTCAAGCTTGCACATATGTATAAATATGAAATTTGTGGGAGGGTTAGCACTACTAAGTGATGCTAAGGTGTATAGAATAAACCTTTGTAGCTTGATACCAATTAGTAGCTTGATACCAATTGAAAATCACAAGTTTGCCACCATCCTTAGCATCTTGAGTAGCTAGACATCAAAAACACTAGAAACCTCGTGAGATCAACATTATAAGCAAGGTTCTAGTTTTTGCATGACAAACACAAGTCTAGCTAACATCCTATGCATGCTAGTTATCAAATCATCATTCAAGTTCTATAACTAGCATACACCACACAAGCATGCATTTTGAATTTAAGAACTTATGCAATGCAAGCAAGCACATGAATTATGCACATATCAAATGTAATCAATCAAAGTTCATGAGCTTGCTCCCCCTACTTTTGTGCTTTCTTTTCTTTATCCAAGAATGTTTGATCCCCTTACATTCTTCAATGTTACTCCCTCTTTGTCCATGTCCATATCCAATCTTTCCAATCTCTCCCCAAAGCTCAAAAAGCTTTCATATCTTTGTCCAATCTCTCCCCCTTTGTCATCAATTTCCATAAAAGGTGTTCTTCTCAATTGATACAAAGGCTTGTATTGGGGTAGATGATTGAGACTTGAATATTGCATTTTTTATGGACATTACCACATATGTTGGAATGACAAACTTTATGGTTGCTCTTGAGATTCCACATAGGATCTTTGACCTTGATACCAATCGGTGGGGCTCCTCCCCCTATGTCATAGCATGTGTCATTCACTTGAGATACCACTTGGAGATGAGGGTAGCATTTCTTGATTTGATCACTTAAGGTTGAGGATCACTTGTGAAACCATCGTCTTGCATGAATGATACCACGTGAATATACCATGAGTAGGAATGTGATACCATTTGAAAGAGTTTTCTAGTGTGGATCCACTTTGAAGGATTTGACAATAATATTCATTTCTTGAACATTCACTATCTTCATGAGTACCATTTGTAAGATATCACTTGTAAGTTGATGATCTAGACACCACTAGTGAATACCACTTGGAAGATCAATTTGAGTCTAGATACCACTTGAAACAAACTAGATATCTATTTTCATTATTGTCTTGTGCTTGTACTCTTATCATTGTCATGAGCTTCTTGTATGACTTGAACTATGTTGATTTGCCTAAGATTCTAAGTCCGGTTTGATCCAATGACAAGCTTCTTCACTCCTCATGCTAAGGGTTATCTTGTCAATGTTGTACTTGTCACTTGTTAGCAATCCAAACTAGATCAAGTACTTGGGTTCACTAGCTCATGAACAAATTCATACTCATACCACTAGATCATTTAGACAATCAAGCAATAGTGGTAGGCTATGAATCTAAAATTTTTGTTTGTCATGCATGATCCTAATAAGCATGTACTATATGCACTAGCCGCATACTAGTAAGGAATGAAATGATCATGCACATTGCAATAATACCTTTGCTATGTTGGAGTAGAGGATAGTCATATAGATTCCAATTCATTACTCCAATAGCAATGTGAAGTCCAATTTATTGCTTGGTGAAGACCAATCATCATAGATAAATCCATTCTTCACCCATATGAAATGTAAACCACTTATGATCAAGTGCACTTTCTTGTTGTGGTTGGCTTGCTTCATTATATCATCTTTTTGATCAATGCTTGCATGAGAGAACTACTTAGAATGCCACTTGAAATACATGACTAGCTCTCTTTTGGGTGTTGCTTGCTTTTCTTGATCAACCCTTTTGATTGCTTCAACTAAGCATCACAAGTTTCTCGGATCACCACTTCAATGTTAGCCTTCCAAGTCCCAAACTTGGTTTCACCTACACACGGCGGCAAGCCCCTCACTAGGGAGAAGTGACCTTTCTCCAAAGAACCACTCTTGATACTTACTTGAAATGATATAGTTTGATTGATCCAAATGATGAACTCAATCTTGATGAATAATCCTTGAATCTATATTTGAGTCCAACTCTTTCTACTTGTTTAAGTCCTTTTCTTTCTACCAAATGATCTCTAATCATCACTAGAACTTAAACTTCATCTTCATCTTAAGTTTGATCTTGATCTTCAAATTGAGTACCAAATAAGTATACCAAGTATATTTCACAATACAAAAGTCTTGTACTCATTGCTTTTCATGCTTCTAGATCAATCCAAAACCAAACTTAGGTACCTCAACCACTTGTAAACATGTTTCCAACTTGAGGACCTTTCAATTAAAGTGACTCTAGATTAATCCAATGATTATCACTTTTCTGGCAGATTCTGTACCCTTCAAAGAATAATTCATATCTCCCAATGTACAGATCCAAATGCCATAAAATTTGGTGGAGATGTGCTTCACTAAGTCATATAGCAACTGTAAAAATTTGAACTTCTTTTGACTTCTAGATTGCTACTAAATTTCAAATCTTCCACCACTGCTATATGCTGAAAACTGCTGCACTATAACTGACAAGATGCACTCCAAAACCGAAGCATCTCTTATCCAATTCTCATGAAATTTCTACAGCATCTTCTTTCATAAGTGTAGAGCATGTATACCAAATTTCAAGCTAATCCAAATAGATTTTATCACTCAAACATGGCTAAGATCACTGCTAGCTCAGATTTTTAATGTAGGACAGATTTCAATACATGAGCTATTCTTCATCAAATATGAATCAAACTTGAAACTAACCTGTTTGAATACTTTCACAAGACATATATCCATTCAATCCACTTACTAAATATCATCTCATGAATTTATTCAACACAAACCAATCCAAACTTGATTACTAAGCTTTTAATCCATTCAAACATCTCATAGCAAGCAACATTGCATATATATCCAATTCAATCAACTCATATGCACCCAAGTGAAATGATCAACAAGAGATATACCTTGGTTAGCTCATGATCATTCAATAGCAAGCTTTTACTCAAATAAATTGCAAGCCATAAAATAATTCCAATAAATCACCACAATCTTTAACATTGCACTTGTATGTTGTAGTACTTGGACTTCACTTATTTTGACTTGGCATTGGGATTGGATATGCATTGAGCTTCATAACTTGACTCAATATATGATGAACAAAATGAAACTAATTGAATCAAGCCTCCAATGCTAATGGTACCTACAAACATTCATCCACTTTTTGATGGTACCCAAATAAGTTTGGGTCCTCTCAAATTAGGTGCAACATACTTAGGCATAGCCTTAGTATGAGTAGCGGGATGTTTTGCAATTTCAACCAATGAGGTACCATTGCCATCCTTTCTAAGCATATTAGTATCATCAATTGAACTAGGCTTAGAATTATTACCTAGGGGACATGAATGAGCATTGTGTCCCCTTTCCCGGCATGAGTAGCAACTTCTCTTAGATTAAGCCTTTTCTTCCTTGCTCATATGTTGCTTCTCATTGCCTTGCCTCTCACGAGTTGCTTGAGCCTTCTTCTCAAGCTTAGTAGGACACCCTGAGGCAAAGTGTCCCATATCTCCACACTTGAAGCACTTGATGTGAGCATGTACTTTCTTCTCGATTTGATTCTTGCTCATCATCTTGGCATCTTGGATTTGCATTGGATGCCTTGCTCTACCACCCCTTCTTGTTTTCTTCTTCTTTATCATCAAGTCACTAGCATCTTCATGATTGATCTTGACTTTAGCTTGGGGCTTTGCTTTTGGCTTAACTTGAGACTTCTTGGTAGGGCAACACTTGGCAATATGTCCCACTTCATGGCATTGGTAGCACATGAGTTGGGATAGCTTCTTTGCATCTTGCTTCTTCATAATCTTGCCCTTGCTCTTGTTGTAGCCAATACCACTCTTATCACCATATCTTCTTTGATTGGTCATGATATGCTCAATGGCGATTTTAGAGTTGTAGCACCTCTCCAACTTGTTGCTCAAATTCTTCACTTCACTTTTGAGCTTATTGTTCTCCTTCAAAAGGTTAGTCTCACAAGACATAGAAGTAGAACAAGCATCTAATTGTGAAGAACATGGCATATATAATAAATCATCACAAGAGATGGATACATGCTTCTTGCCTACATCACAAGGGTTAGTAATATGTGATTGATCATTTGACCCAAATGATGAGCTCTCACTAGATTTGGTTTCTTCATTAGAAGGCTTCTTAGTGAGTAAAGCATGTGTTTTGTGCCAAATTATCATGAGCAACACTAAGTTCCTCATGAGCCAATTTTATCTCCTCATGTGAACAAGTAGTAACATAAAGTAGATGCTTTTGTTGTTCACATATGGTCTTTAGAAAAGAGTTTTCATTTTCCAATTTACTTACTCTTTCCATTTCTCTTTTTAAGGCTCTTGAGAGTTTATAAAGAAGCTCAAAATTTGGATCATCACAATTAACAACAAAACCACCAACATGTATCTTAGTGTTACCATGTGATGATATTGATGAGCTTGTTGAAGCATCACTCTCATAGCCATCATCTTCACCATCAAGTGTGCATGGAGTAGAATCATTGCTTGCATCACTTGTGACATTATCATCATTCTTGTCAAGTGATCTTGTGGCATGATCATCATCATCATCATCACTTGACATTGAGGTGGAGCAATCCTCCATAATCACCTCGTTGTGGTCATGCTCAATATCCTCATGTACCTCCATCACTATGTGATCATCCTTCTTGAATTTTCCATCATCCCAAATTGAGGAGCCACAATAGTGATGCTTGAGCGTGGTCCACATGCTATGTGCACTTGAGAGACCCCTCACCTTGTCAAAAATCTCATCATTTAAAGCTTTGATTATATAAAACTTAGCTTGTGCATCAAGTGTTCGGCAATCTTTTTGAGCTTGGGTACGGTTACCACACCCATCCAAGTCATGAGAAAAGCCAACAACTATGATCCACCAAAACTTAGGGCCAAGAGCACGAAAATGATCAAGCATGTGATTTTTCCACCGTGCATAGTGAGTGCCATCAAAAATGTGTTCCACACAATCATCTAGCCCATAAGCCACCATCCTCTCGGGTCGGTGAAGACCACAAATGAGAGACCCAGCTCCGATACCACTTGAAGGGTCGAGATGGCGGACTAGAGGGGGGTGAATAGTCCTTTCTAAAACTTAAACGCGTAGGCTAACCAAAACAAATGCGGAATTAAACTTATCGGTCTAGCCAAGACTACACCCCTCTATCTAAGTTCTCTAGCACCTTGCAAAGATCCTAATTAAGCAACTAAGGTGCTAAGCTTACCAAGAGCTCACCTAATCAATTCTAGAGCAAGGTCACACAAACCTATGCACTAGTACTTTGCCAAGCGAGGGAGCTCCTACACAACTAGTGAAGCAAAAGCACAAAGCCTAAGCTCGCTAGCAAAGCTCAATAACAAGGCAACTAATGCCAAATTAGAGAGCGCAAAACACTTAGCTACACAAACTAAGCAATGTGACTAACAAGGTTACACTAACCGAATTAGTCACACAAAGGGGATACTTCTAGCTACACAAGCAAGAAGATAACTAGCAAGCTACCCAAGCAAACTAGTTACGAGAGCAACTACACAAGCACAAGTATATATGAAAGTAAATACAAGCTTGTGTTGCATGAAAGCAAACCACCGAGAAGAGTAGACAATGTTGACACGGTGATTTTCTCCCGAGGTTCACTTGGTTGCCACCAAGCTACGTCCCCGTTGTGTCGACCAACACTTCGTGGTTCGGCGGCTAATCGGTCACACACCGAGCCTCTCAAAAGGCACCGCAAGAACCCACCATAAAGTGTGGTAGCTCAATGACACGCTCAACTAGAGTTGCTCTTCGCGATCCCCGCGGGGTGAGCACAATCCCCCTCACAAAGCTTCTCCGGAGCCTCGCACAATCTTCTTGCGAGCTTCGACGGAGCCACGAGCCACCAAGCCATCTAGGAGGTGGCAACCTCCAAGAGTAACAAGCACCACCGGCTTGCAACACGATCACCTAGTGCCACACGATGCAATCTCTCAAAGCAACGCACTAGAATCGCTCTCTCACTCGATCCGATGAACACTATCAAGTATGAGTGAGTTAGATGGCTCCCAAGCACTACCACACAAGTCACAAAGACTATAGTGTGCTCAGCTGCCGGCCATGGCCGGCCAAGGCATCTATTTATAACCCCACAGTCAAATAGAGCCGTTACCCCTTCACTGGGCAGATTTCGGGACGACCGGACGCGCCGGTCGTAACTGACCGGACGCGCTCAGCCGCGTCCGATTCTCCAACGGTCACTGACCCCCAACGGTCAAACCAGCGACCGGACGCGCCGCTGCCATGACCGGACGCGCCGCTGCCATGACCGGACGCGCCGATCACACAGTACCGCGCGCGCAACGACATGACCGGACGCGCTCCTTGCGACGACCGGACGCGACAGTGCTAGCGTCCGGTTAGAGTCCAGTAAGCACCTTCAACGATCGGACGCGTCCGATCATGTGTGACCGGACGCGCCGCGCGTCCGATCATCCTTGCGTTCTGCAGATCTCTCTGGGTGCATGACCGGACGCGCCGGTCCCGCGAGTGACCGGACGCGCCGGTTGCAAACCCTAGCCTGCGCGCCCGACTCCTGCGCTGTACTGACCGGACGCGTCTGGTCACACCGTGACCGCGTCCGGTGCAGCGTCCGGTCACCTCAGTGACCCCGTTCGCCTTCGTTTCTTTTCCGACTTCCGGCGTAGTGGAAAATAGGCATTTCATTTCCCCGAAATCGCCTGAATCCCGCGCTCGCACGCTCGGCGGGAGGGAGAGAGGACCCCAAACCCTCTCTACCGCTCAAACTTCATCGCCTTCGTAAATGTGCCAACACCAACAAGTGATCACCACCTTGTGCACGTGTGTTAGCATTTTCATAATCATTTTACCGAAGGAGTTAACCACTCAACTTGCCACGCCACTCGATCCTAGCAACGATGCATAGTTAGATCACACGAGTGGCACTAGATGACCGATATGCAAACAAGTTTGCCCCTCTTGATAGTACGGCCATCTATCCTAAACCCGGTCATAAACTTCTCTACAGACCTATGACCGGTGAAATGGAAATGCCCTAGGTTATACCTTTGCCTTGCGCATTCCACTCCATCTCCTCCGTCGTTGATGCAACACATGCACCAACCATATCACAAATGATATGATTCACTTCATATCATCACGTGACCGTATTGGTTCATCGATCTTGACCTCACTTGCTCTTCACCGTTGCCTCGGTCCTTCGGCGCCAAGCCATCACACAACTTGCCCTTCACCCTAGCAACCGGTCCATCAAGCCAAGCCTCATCTTGATCTTCTCCACCTTGGTCACATGACTCCATGTCATGTCTCATATGCAATGAGCTCCTTCATGACACCATCACATGTGGACTAATCTCCTGTGTATCTCACATAACCACATATTAGTCCACCTAAGTTGTCACTCAATTACCAAAACCAAACAAGGACCTTTCACATGGCCCCCCCCCTTGGCTCTGGGAAATTGCAAGAGGCTATAGTTACGAAGACATAATTGATGATTTCCAATCTCTAAAGAAAAGGAGACTGGACTTTTGACAAGCATCAATTCTATATGCTAATGTATTTTGGTGTTCGTATATATGTTCATATATATATAATATTAATTAATATGGTACTGTGATGGTCTCCATAGACAAATAGACCAAGGTCACTTGTATTTTGTGAAACTGTGACCTAGCTAATTATATGTACTAAGACTAATTTCTCTGTGATCTTTGTATATATGGTTTCAATTAGCAAATTGCCCCCCCCTATATTTTGGTTCAGGCTCCGCCACTGGCAGTAGCTAGGTCGAGGATGCTTCTTGTAGGGAGATCGGTTTGGGGCTTGCTCCATGGCTTGAGGATGAGGAAGATGCTTGGGTGACCTTCTCTCAAACTCCAGCGAGGTGCGGGCGTGGTGGAGCATGTCGGTGGGGTGGCGGGTTGGTGGCCCTCCTCCTCCTCTCCTCCTTCTTCTCCTTTCTCCTCTCATTCTTCACGTTTTTTGTGTTCCTCGTGGTGGGAATGAGGGGAGGAGAGAGGGCTGGTGGTTTGGGGGTGTTGGTTTGAGTGGGTATGACATGTGGGGCCGAGTGAGGTGAGGGAGACACCTCACATATTGCATGTTACAGGTGTCCGCATGGTACTATCGGACTGTCCGTTGGTTTTGACCGGACGGTCCGGTGGGGTGAGGTGCAGGTCCAATAAACTGCAAGTCTGAAGCTATGCATTACCGGACCGTTTGGTAGTGACACCCGGACCGTCCAAGCAAGCATCACAGAGCCCAGAAAGTATAGAACTTGTATGCAAAGTTTTTGAAAATAAGAATTTTTAAGTGCAAATTATGCTTAGATACTTAACATAAACAAGTTGGCACGACCGGGTAGTGACATATATCATGCTTTGTCCCTTCACATATTTGTACTAGATAGGATTTTAGTTTTATTGCGCCATAAATTTATTCACATGCTCCACCAAGATCTCTTGTGCGAGCTCTTGAGATCTAGGCTCAACAATAATAGCTGAGGTAGCTGTTGTCTGGACATGAGCAATATATCCAAATAGTGATACTGATATATGTGAAATGTGATGATAAATCTTTTTGTGGGTGTCCTGGTGCACGATATCCTAGAAGTTGCAACAAGTAGAGCTTGGCAGGTGCGAGTGGAGGAGCAACGCAGTCATAGACAGTGGAATGGTGGCACAAGTAGAGGAGGGGACAGTAGCAGTAGAGCATGAGGAGGGAGAACCCTCACGCCCGTGTCCCACAAAAGTTGTCTCGTGGTTGATTTTAGAGAAAGCGCTTACTTGATATGCATGCCTTGGATAAACTTTGCATTTGGTCGCCTCGCTGCTTCTTTTCGGGAGTATCTGTTTGAGTCTTTGAGAAGTAGTTCCAAATACGTCCATCGTGCGACATCATTTCCTACTTCCATCCTCATTAGTCCGACAAGAGGCCATGTGGAGTAAGGCATTAACAAGTGTATGTATCTACAATCAATAAAAATATGCATTTTTTCAGCCTAGTTCAAAGCACTTGTGTTCAAATTGAAGTGGTGATTTAACTGTGCCTCTCATAGATCGTTACTTTGTGCAATCAATAAACACTTTCAGGTTGGACATGGTGCACTGTCCACTAACAAGTTAGATGTTGCCACAATTAAAAAGCAGTCTAGTGACTTGATTATTTAGGTTCAGAGCATGAGCAAGTCTCTACAGTAAAATTTGATTATTTTTAGACAAACTAAACATGAAACTAACAACCCCATGTGCTTATAAAATTTTGGATTAGTACTTGAAAACATGGCATACTGCTTACTCATTCTAAGAATGTAAGATATGTTTTGTTTTTCTAGGACAACCTTTTGTTCAACAATAATTAGTGTATCGGTATATAACTTTTTTTTATGTAAAACTAGATCATATTCATATTTCAAAGTGCTTTTTATGAATAAAGTTCGTATCATAATAGATATATTAATAGAGTAGAACGAAACAAATACTTCTGAGAGAACTAAGTGTAACTTAGTTGATTAGGCTACTTGCTGGTTATGGTGAAACATATCCACTCAAGTTTGAGTTCTTAGCAGGTGATCATACTTTTTTAATTTATTCTAAGATTTAAGATGCTATTTTTCAGTGATAGGCGATTGAGACACCTGTATTTTGGAAAAAAAAAACAAAGTCCTTACTTAAAATCAAATACGTTAGAACTTGAGCGCTCGAGTTTTTTTTTTTTGTGAACGGAGCGGTCGAGTCCATTGGCCAGGCATCATAAAACGGCCATTGTTCCTTCCTTTGCTCATTGCTGGAAGCGCTTTTGCTTGGGGAAGCTAGGCAGACGTGTCTTAAGCAAGCATGCAAACACGTAAATATCTACGCATCTAGTTTTTTTTACAAAGTCAAATATTTTCAATTCTAATTAATTAGGTTTATAAAAAATATTATCAACATCTATCTTCTAATATATTTATTATAATATATATTTTAATATTAATCTAATAATACTTATTGTGTATAACAAATATTAGTATTTCACATATATAGTTAATGTTTCAGATTTTTATCACTCGTAAAAAGACGAGCTTTGCATTTAGGGTGTGTTCACTTCGCGAAAAAGTAGCTGAAAAGTTACTGTAGCATCTTTCGTTGTTATTTGACAAAATTTACTCAATTATGGACTAACTAGGCTCAAAAGATTCGTCCCGACATTTACAGACAAACTATGCAATTAGTTATCTTTTTTACCTACGTTTAATGCTCCATGCATGCGTCGAAAGATTTGATGTGATGTGTGTAAGAGGAAATATTTTGGGTTGGAAGGGGAAGTGAACGCGGCCTTATTTGAGAGGGAAGGAGCACGGCCGTACGCACACTCGTCTTCCCTGCGCCAGGCAGGTAGCCGCCGGAAGGACAAGGAAGATTTATATGAAAGTGCAAGCGGTCGATCGTGCGGCCATCAGTCCTCCTGCGCAGAGAATCCAGGTCTCTGGTTTCGTTCGGCCGTGGGCACGTGTTTGTCGGTCTATGCGGCAGGTTTACGTAGGTCACACCCACCACACACTTGCAGATCGGCGAGACCGGTTCGGTGCATCCGCAAGCTGTTGATGGAATGGAGTGATGGCCCACCGAACACCACCTGGACCCACGAGCAGCGAGAGCGGCTCCGCAGAGCGTCTGAGCCGGTGAGGAGAGCTAACCGTGGCGGGCGGCACGTGCCCTCGAGTAGGTGTAGTGTGTGTTGCGTGTGCGATTAGGCACGGCGCCACCGGTTGTTGAGGGAGTGAACGAATCCGCAACGGAATCCGTCGTTAATTCTTCCGCATGGCCGGACTTTGGGTGTGTTCACTTCGTGAAAAATAGGTGAAAAGTTACTGTAGCATCTTTCGTTGTTATTTGGCAAAATTTATTTAATCATGGACTAACTATGCTCAAAAGATTTGTCCCAATATTTACAGACAAACTATGAAATTAGTTATTTTTTTTACCTATATTTAATGCTCTATACATGCGTCGAAAGATTTGAGTTGATGGGTGGAAGAGGAAATATTTTGGGTTGGGATGGGGAAGTGGGCCGCACGCAGGCGGACCTGCCACCGTGCCCACGCTTGTAAGGTGGCCCACATGTCATTGTCCCGCGCGCTGGGTCGTTGTGGGCTTTTTGGTCGGGTGGAGATCCCGAGGTCGCGGCATTGAACGCCATGCGGAGAGCAGCAGACAGATAGTAGTTTATTGACTTTGGCTGTGTTTAGTTCCTAAAAAAATACTATGTAAAAAAAAATTGTCACATCAAATCTATGATACATGCATGAAGTACTAAATGTAGATGAAATCAAAAACTAATTGTACAGCTTGGTTGTACTTTACGAGACGAACGTTTTGAACCTACTTAGTCAACGGTTTGATACTATTTATCAAATAAAGCTAAAATGTGCTACAATACTTTTTTTACACCATTTCAGAAAACTGAACACAGCCTTTACTCTACCGTTCAGAGGTTCAAATTCTGAGGCGGCTGTACAGGTGTGGCGTGACATCTCGTGGCCACGACTATTGAAGAGAAAGAGCTTCGACTTTTTGAGAAGATCTAATTCTTGCAAAATACTAGTATATTTATGTGAGCTGTTCAAACTAAACCAAGACAACTCTCACAGACCTTTTGAAAATGGAAACAGATTTTCTACCGAAGACCTTTAACGTCAACCACGTGTTGTCATTTGTCAATCAAGTTAGCTTTTTCATATACTTCGCTAATGCGTCGGAGTCCATTAGTCCAACAATTTTGAACGACTAGAATCATTTACATTTGGAATCGGAAGGAGCGATTATTCAAGTATTTAACGTCCACTATTATGGTCTCCGTCGTGCTACCTATTTATGAGCAACCTTCTCTCTATAAAGACCACAAAGACGCTATTATAGTATCCCGTAAGACCCGTACTAACCATGTGCTCAAATACGAATGAGGTTGTCTAAGCAGGCTTAGAAGTCACAACATGCCTACCAACACACAACTTAGAGTAGTATAGTAATGTATTTGAGCTGGCGACATACGGGCTCACGTCAAAAAGGATCACATTAGGAGAGAGATTAACAGACGGACGCTTGTCTTCTAATCGGGCTAAAATGCAAGATACAAGACAAAAAACCGACCCCCACTAGGGAACACATCCCTAGGACCAATCGAAGGTCGAATCTGGGTGGGTGTGCTCCATGACAGGAGTCACAACCACCACGCTACGAGCTTACGTGTTCGTTATTTATGAGCAACTGTACATGAAGGACTTGGCCGTAACTTATTAGATGGCTATATATAAAAGATCTGTCTCTAGATCCCATATTGAAGTGTGACTGTGAGTTATTTAGATTATCGCTTGTAGCACTTAAATATGTCTTTTTTTTGTTGGGTCCGTTCTTAGGATAAATTTTTGTTTCTTGTTGCTCAGCTACATTGTCCATATCTGGGAATAGGTGCCTAGCCGAGTTGGTTAGGTGGTTTAGTAGCACTCCTCAGGTCATGGTTTGACTTCCCGTGGGAAGGAAGGCTAGAATTGAGGTTAAAAAAATTTACTTGTCTGTCTCACGCCAAAGCACAGGTCAAAGGACCGGCTCAGGTTCTCACATGGGCAACGGTACGCGATGTGTATAGGTGAGGTACGACCTATGTGAGAAGGTTACCTTCTATCCTAAGCAGAAGGCCCGAGTGGCCCCCCTCCCCCCCACCCACCCGGTCGAGTTTTTTACATTGACCATGTCTAGATGATGTAAACTGATGATTCTTTAATGTTTCTTTCACTAGTAAGACCATATATGATGCTTTTCAAATAAGAGTATCTCCAAGAGTTTTTTTTCTAAAATTTACTCTTTAAATCATTATTTATAGACTCATTGGAGTAAAAATAGCTTTATATATCTTGGTACCTTCTAATAGTATTTCTATTTCTTGTACTCACTCTAGAGAGCCATTGTCACTCTCAATCTTTGTCTAGCGAGAAACCCATAATAGAGAACATCTATATTTGGAATTCTAATTAAAGTGACTCTTGGAAGATATTTTTTAATCAAAATCTATATTCATATAAATTAGGAAAGATATAGAGTCTTTTGGGGTTGCTCTAACGCTGCTTTTCTTATAGAAGTGTACCTTTCATTTATCAACAAATTAAATCAGTCAACTGATAATTTATTTGCTCGGTCCCTTTCTCTCCAAGCTGACCAATACCTCCCTATAAATTTTTGACAGATTTGCTCTCATTTTCTAGTTGAAAGAACCTTCCAGTTCCAGCCGGCCTTTCGTTATGAACAATGCAGCTTGGACCAAACAAATGCATGCCATCCCGTGTATAGCGACTGGTCAGCCGGCGCGTCGCAATCTTGCTGTTAAACACTACATGGGCAGAGGCCGGGATAACGCTCCCTGACGCTAACCCCCAACAGAACCAGGCCAGTAGGTGTCAACGTGCGTCTAGCTAGTTAGCTCCATGTAGCAGTCCGGTCACCTAATGATTCCTTTAATCCTTTAATTGTATAGTCCGCTGCCTTAAGTTTGGTTGTGCCAAGATTGAAAAGAAGATGACACGTTTGGTACTTTGGTTGGTTGGCTGCTGGTTGGTAGCTGGGTACACAGATAGATGCCTCACCAGATCAATGCTTTTTTCGCAAAAAAAAAGGAAAAAAAATCAATGCTCTTTTTTCGTTTAGCGTTTTGAAGCGCTTGCAGAGCCTTCAAGTCAAAGCAAGTAAACAGGGTAGGTTGTCTCAAAAAGGAACATAAAAAGAATGATGATAGTACTAATCAGTTAGTTATGTGATTGTACCACTGGATGGTGTCAGGGTGGGGACATGTCAAAGAGAAAACAAAGCTAAGCCCTCGTTTAGATTGAAGATTTTTTCAACATGATGAATAGTACCACTTTCGTCTTATTTGACAAATATTGTCCAATCGTAGACCAACTAGGCTCAAAAGATTCATCTCGTGATTTTGAACTAAACTGTGTAATTAGATATTTTTTTACCTACATTTAGTACTCCATGCAAGCGGCTAAAAATTGATGTGATGGAGAGAGAGTGAAAAAACTTGGAATTTTGAGGTGATCTAAACATGGGCTAAGAGTCCGTAATGCGGGAATTTCATAGAAGTTGTACAGAAAATTTATAGGAATCGATTTCACTAAAAAAACATAGGACTTGAAATAATCCTACTCCTTAAACAGGGCCATATAATATTGAAGCATTTTAACAGAGGATATTGTCAGGTGTATCGATACAGATCCAAACGGATAATTTGGGTCAAAAAAAATTGGATACTAATATAATACTATATTTTCGTATCAAATACGTATGTAACTTTAAATATTCGAATTCAGATTTAATATTGGGCATTGAATATTCAAATTCAAATACACGCGGAAATGAAAGGACGTTAAATATCTGGAAACGAGATACAGATCCAAACGGATAATTTGGATCAAGAAATCGTCAGATACTATATTTCCATATCAAATATGTAACTTCAAATATTTGAATTCAGATTTAATATTGGACATTGAATATTCAAATTCAAATACAGGCGGATATGAAAGGACATTAAATACCTGGCACGGGCAGAACATGCCACATTTCATCCATGGATCTGACGTACTTAGGATCTGACCTGGGTAGTTGGAATTTGAGGCGGAGGGGCTATGGAGTCTGAAGACTCTCTGAACCCATGTTGGTTCAATTCATCAGATCCAACTGACCCACTGAATCCACCTATCTGCCCAATGGTGAAGAGATCCATAGGCCATAGCGCACGTTCTACTTCGTCGTTGTACTATAGAAGAGGGGCAAACAACGTGTCACAACTTGTTCTATTCTACTCTAGTCCTGGATCACTCGGATTAACCTGTTTGAACTTGCATGGTGAGAAAGTTCATTCATGATGCAACAACTCGCTCTCTCTATATAGTTTCTAAAATTGCAAATGACTTGTAAAAAGGTTCGACAGAAAAGTGGTTTCCCCGATTACAAGTATATCAACGGCATCATCTAAGGCTTGAAAAACTGTACATAGTGCTGTCGTACAACAATTGGATCGAAGAACTACGCACCCAGCTTTGGCGTCAACACTTGAAGCCAGCATAATGTCAAAACTGTCAGATTCCTTTTCATCGGCAAAGTTACCCGAGGGGAAACCAGCAGCTATTTCCACTCTTGACATGCTCAATTTGTCAGTGCTCATTTCTCAACCCCTAAGGCCTGCCGTTTACACTCTCTTTCTTATTATATTCTTGCGTGGCTCCTTTTTTATTGGTGCCATCCCCGAACCCAGAGAAGTCATCCCTACAGTGCTCTGGTACAAGTCATTTAACCTGTACAGATCAAAACATTACAGAAAATAGTTACTAACCCATAGTTACCAAAGGTTGCACCATGAGATTCGCTGTAAGATAGCAGCAAACCTTGGCATACTGATCACCAGTGCGACCACAGAAACTCCAACAATAAGCGGAAAAACTGGTGCTGGGGTCAGTTCCTGCATCATACAAAAAAAAATCTATATGATCTCCTAAACAGACAAAAATGCAATTTAAATTTGTCTCACTAACATATTTACGTTCCAGTACACTTGACACTTTATTCGGGTATTCAGGCATTAGACCAAATCAGTAGGAATGAGTAGTGAATTGATCCATTTACCACACCAGTCCCCAGCAAAATTCCAATCCCCGCATAACTAAACAAGAATTCAGGTAAATTATATTATATGTTTCTACCTCATTTGTAAATCTAGGATGCATAGAGAAAGATAGCTTGCAGCATTATCTGTTCTTGCATTATAGAGCACATAAGATATCTCAGTGCTGTATAAACGAGGACATCAATATTTAATACCCCTCATGTTCAGGATAACTACTGATTTTATCTCTTCAAGTTTGAGAATGCAAAATTACAACGTCAAGAGAACACTGCAGTGCTCAAGCAACTTTTGTGGATAAGTTACCTGCTTTTGATGACGCTCTTCAGTTTTGTATTTGAGGGGGCCAACATGGATTTGGGGTTCCTTTTCCAGATCTACTTCAACTAACTCTGATTCAAACCTATGTGTATGTGATGGAAGACCAGATCGAAGCTGAACAAGATGCTTGCCCCTGGGCAAATCTCGCACTTCAAAGTAGTACGAAAGAGGAACAGGAAGTACAGATTCTACTCTAGAAGGGTCTGCTGCTGATCTGATTTCAACAGAGAGATGTGGCTGTAACGTATCAATGTCATCTCCTTCCACATGACCACTCAAGATTGTTACTTCCGGGCGTTCAAAAACCACAAAATCAATACCAGTTATGTCTTCACGACCAACCTAGAAATGCAAATGCTGTTAAGCATAAACAATAAAAGGAGCACAAGAAGTTCCTCATTCATAACTGAGAATATGATATGCTGCAAGCAGAATGTGCAATGAATGCTTATGTTAAACTTACATTAACCGACAAATATTCAGGTGAAGCACGCTCAACTGCTGCAAACCGAATATTATCTTTTGCAACCACTCTTATAGAGTAAGTTGATCCAGGCACAAGTCCTCTAAGACGAAACCTGCCAAAAGAATCTGTGGTAGCTTCCTCATAAAAACCTGTGGATTCAGATCTTGCTTCAACAAAAACACCCTCCTTTGGGTGGCCAGTTAATAGTGTTACAGAACCCATGGCACTACATTGAAATATCATCAGAGTTAGTATCGTAAGATTGGCCAGCGACCACAATTAAGACTTAGTAATGCATATTCACAGCAATAGTTTTCAAGCACCAGCATGGACCTTATCCTTGTTAGTCGTTGGATTCGCACTCTTGGTAGTAGCTGAATCCTTACTCTCATCGAGAGAGGATGACACTAGGAGTTGGGGCAATTTTCTGGTTTATTTCTCACACAAACTCAAACAATGCCATGCCAACCTGAGGGGTTGGGGTTACATATTTATAGGCTGCTAGCCAGCCAAGCATATGCCAATATGCTAGTCTAAGATGCTAGTCTAAGATGCTAAAGTGCTGTCCTAGCTAAGATGCTGTCCTCTAGTCTAAGATGCTGTCCTCTAAGATGCTGTCCTCTAGTCTAAGATGCTGTCCTAAAAACAGAAAAACAGCCACAAGGACCATGTGAGCAGCACAGCCCCACAAAGACCAACCACACATGAGACTTATCCATCATTCTCCCCCTAAGTCTTGTGCGTCGTTTTGTGGGAGAGTTGAACCATCCCGGTCCTGGAGCAGAGCTCAAGGAACTTGATCCTCCCAAGGGGCTTGGTGAGCAGGTCCGCAAGCTGGTCCTTGGTGTTGATGTAGCTCGCCTTGATGCTTCCTTCCTCCAAACAGCCTCGGATGAAGTGGTACCTCACCCGGATGTGCTTGCTGCGTTCGTGGAACACGGGGTTCTTTGCTAGGGCCAGGGCGGACTTGCTGTCCACCCTGAGCTCCACCGCTCTAGTGTCTCTGCCAAGGAGATCACCAAGCAGTCGAGCGAGCCAGAGCGCCTGAGTCGAAGCGGTGGAGGCCGCTATGTACTCGGCCTCGCAGCTAGACAGGGCCACCACCTGCTGCTTGACCGACTGCCAGCTAACGAGGCACTTGCCGAGGAAGAAGAGGATCCCGCTCGTGCTCTTGCTGGTGTCGATGTCGCCGGCGTGGTCGCTGTCGCTGTACCCGACGAAGTGTGCCGCCCCAGGGCACCTCGGGTAGTAGAGGCCGTGGTCGAGAGTCCCCGCAACGTAGCGGATGATCCTCTTCACAGCCTGCTGGTGCTCCGTCGTCGGTCGCTGCATGAACCGACTAACGTAGCCGACGGAGAATGCCAAGTCCGGCCGTGTGTGGGCGAGGTAGCGAAGGCTCCCCACAAGACACCGGTACTGCGTAGCGTCCACCTCCTCCGTCGTGCTGTCGCGGCTCAGCTTCAGCCTCTCCTCCATCGGAGTGAGGGCTGGGTTGCAGTCGGTGAGCCCCGCTAGCTCAACGATGCGCTTGGCGTAGGCGGTCTGTCGAAGCGTGATCCCGGAGTCATCCTGGTGCACCTCGATCCCCAGGTAGAAGGAGAGAGACCCCAGATCACTCATCTGGAAGGTGGCCTTCATCTCTTCCTTGAATGCCGCCACCTCCGCATCCTTGGTGCCGGTGATCACCAAGTCGTCGACGTAGACGCCTACCAGCAGGGCCTTTCCTCCGCTGCCCCGCCGGTAGATGGCCGCCTCGTGTGGGCTTTGCTCGAAGCCCATCCCCTTCGGCGTGGAATCCAGCTTGGCATTCCATGCCCTTGGTGCCTGCCGCAAGCCATAGAGGGCCTTGCGCAGGCGGAGCACCTTGCCCTCCTTGCCGGGAATCGCAAATCCCGGCGGCTGATGCACGTAGACCTCCTCCTTCAAGTCGCCGTTAAGGAACGCCGACTTGACATCCATGTGATGGACACGCCAGCCCTCCTGGGCAGCTAGCGCAAGGAGGAGTCGCACGGACTCCATCCGTGCAACGGGCGCGAAGGCGTCGTCGAAGTCGATTCCTTCTTGCTGGACGAAGCCGCGCGCCACCAGACGCGCCTTGTGCTTGATCACCTCTCCGGTCTCGTCCTTCTTGAGCTTGAAGACCCACTTGAGAGAGATGGCGTGGTGGCCGGCTGGAAGATCGGCCAGCTCCCACGTCTTGTTCCGCTCGACGGCGTCCATCTCCATCTGCATCGCGGCACGCCATGCCGCGTCCCTCTCCACCTCGGCGAAGGAACGAGGCTCGCCATCGTCCTGTGCGAGGTGCAGCTCCGCCTCAAAGTCGTGCTGTGCCAGTCCAGGGACCGGCTGCTCGCCGAGGAGGTTGTCCACGGTACGGTAGCGCAGAGGCTCGCCGCCGTGGTAGGCGTCGATGCGATCCTCGTCGTTGGACAGCGGAGTGGCGAACTCCACTGTGCGCTGCTCGTCGTGGGCCGAAGCTGCCGGTGCCGAGCCTGAGGAGGTAGGGTCTAGTGTAGGAGAACGAGGCGTGGCCGGCGGTGCTGGTGGTGGACTCGCCGGAGCCTGTGGACTTGCCGGAGCTGGTGGTGGCGGTGGTGAAGGACTCGCCGGAGGTGGTGGCGAACGAGGTGGTGGGGTAGGCGAGCTCGGTGAGGACGAGCTGCTAGCTCCCCCCGCCTCCTTGAAGTGGACGTAGTCGACGACGAAATCGCTGGTCGTCGGAGTCGAGCCATCATCCACCATCTTGCCCCACGTCCAGCTTCGCCCCTCGTCGAACACGACGTCACGCGTGATGCGCACGCGTCGTGTCGCAGGGTCGAGGACGCGGTAGGCCTTGGAGCCCTCCGCGTAGCCGATGAAGACCCCTGGCGTGCTCCGGTCGTCGAGCTTGCCGACGTGGTTGAGCTCCTTGACGAAGGCCAGGCAGCCGAAGACGCGAAGGTGGCTCACCGCGGGCTTGCGCCCGTGCCAGGCCTCGTATGGCGTCTTGTCGTCGAGGGCCTTGGTGGGGGAGCGGTTGAGCAAGTGAACGGCAGTCATCACCGCCTCACCCCAGTAGATCGCCGGCATCCCTCTCTGCTTGAGGAGGGCACGGGCGGTGGCCACCACCGTCTGGTTGCGGCGCTCGACGACGCCGTTCTGCTGCGGAGTGTACGGCGCGGAGAAGTGGCGGTGGATCCCCTCATCGGCGCAGTACGCCGCGAACTCGGCCGCCGTGAACTCGCCGCCGTTGTCCGTGCGTAGGACCCGAAGCTTGCGGCCGCACTCCGCCTCCGCAGCAGCTTGAAGACGCTTGATGGCGTCCGCCGCGGCTGCCTTGGCGTCGAGCAGGACAGCCCACATGTAGCGGGACATGTCGTCGACGAGGAGGAGGAAGTAGCGCCGGCCTCCAGGTGTAGCCGGTGTCACGGGGCCACAGAGGTCACCGTGTACGAGCTCCAGCTTCTCCTTGGCGCGGAAGCTTGCCTGGCGAGGGAAAGGGAGCCGCCGCAGCTTGGTGAGGACGCAGGTGTCGCAGAACTGCTCCACGTGGTCGACGTGCGGCATGCCCCGCACCATGTCCTTGCTGCCGAGCTGCCTTAGGGCCTCAAAGTTGAGGTGCCCAAAGCGCTCGTGCCACCTCCAAGCGTCGTCGTCGCGGCGGGCTGCAAGACAAAGAGGTTGCGCCACCTGTGCGTGAAGGACGTAGAGGCGGTTGCTCCTGTTGACCTTGACCAGGAGCCGGTGTCGATGATCCCAGATGCGCAGCACCCCGTGCTCGATCTCCACGCGCGACCCGCTCTCATCCAGCTGTCCCAAGCTGATGATGGAGTTCCTCAACGCGGGGATGTAGTAGACACCGGTGAGCAGCCTGTGCTCGCCAGTCTTGGCGACGAAGACGACAGAGCCGACGCCCTTGATCTCCACAGCGGAGGCGTCGCCGAACTTGACGGTGCCTCGAACGCTTGGGTCGAGCTCGGTGAAGAACTCCCGCCGCCAGGTCATGTGGTGGGTGGCGCCGGTGTCAAGGCACCACCCGTCGGCCTTGTCGTTGCCGGAGCTGTCGTCGAGGAGGGCGTGTGCTTTTGGCTCGTCAAGGTGGAGGAGAGCCGTTGCGGCCGGTGCCGCTGGAGGTAGTTCGATGCTCGCATGAGCAATGAACAGAGCCGGCTGCTCCTCCTCCTCCGCCTGCGCGACGTGGGCCTGGCCGCGTCGTGGCTGTCGACAATCCTTGGCCCAATGACCAAGCTTACCGCAGTTGTAGCAAGGGTCGCCTCGTGCTGGCTTTTGCTTGCCAGCGGTGCCGCCCTGGGCGCCTCCACGATCATCACCCTCGGCACGTCCTCGCGCCCCTGCCTGGGCGTCTTTGCGCGGCTTGCCACGCTTGCCACGCTTGCGGCTGCCTGTCGTGGAAGAAGGCTCCCCCTTCTTCCTGTCACCTTGGCCGGCAGCCCACTGCTCCCGAGTGAGGAGGAGCTTCCCGCCAATGGTGACGGGTCCCGAGAGGCGCTGTGGCTCATCGCTGTCAACGACCTTGAGGCGGCCCAACGCCTCCTCGATCGTCATCGTGGAGAGGTCCAGCAGAGACTCGATTGAGCGAGCCATCTGCTTGTACTTCTCGGGGACGCAGCGGAAGAGCTTCTCAACAGCTCTCTCCTCGCCGTAGGTGTCGTCGCCGAACTGCACCAACTTCTGCAACAGAGTGTTGAGACGGAGAGCAAAGTCATCAACGTCCTCACCTGGCTTGAAGGCCAGGTTCTCCCACTCCTTGCGAAGTGCCTGCAGTGTGGACTTGCGGGCGCGGTCGCTGCCGATGCGTGCTGCAGCGATGGCGTCCCAAGCCTCCTTGGCAGTCCGCTTGCTGGTAAGCGAAAACTGCATCTCGGGCGGGACTGCAGCAATGAGAGCATCCAGCGCCCGTCGATCTTGGTCGTAGTCGACGTCGCCGTACCGGACTGCATCCCACATATGCCGCACCTGGAGCTTCACCCTCATCACTGCAGCCCACTCAACATAGTTGGTCTTGGTGAGGGTAGGCCACCCGCCGCCGGGGCCGACGTCCCTGACGACAGCCTGGTACTCGTGGTGACCACGGTACCGAACCGGGGAGAGAGAGCCGCGCTGCCTGTGAAGGCCGCGCTCTCCGTCGACCCGTCCGCCGCCGCCATGCGCGCCTCCTCCAGGAGCGCCACCGCCGTGCGCGCCTCCTTCAGGAGCGCCGCCGGCGTGTCTGCGCCTGTCTGGGCTGCCGCCGCGCTCGTGGGCGTGCACGGCTGCCCACTGCGCCGCTCGCCCTCGCGATGCCTCCCTCTCCAGCAGCTCGAGGTCCGCGTCGGCGCTATCATCAGCAGCGATGGAGCTGCTGTTGCTGCCGCGTAGAACCTCGACCTCCGCTGCTGCTGCACGCGCTGCATCCGCCGCCGCCGCTGCTTCCACCTCCACTCTAGCTGCTGCTAGCTCCGCTGCTGCCAGCCTCGATGCCCTTGCCGCTGCTGCAGCGGCGTCTGCTGCCGCTCGCTCGCGCTTCTCTGCCGCGGCGAGGTCGGCCTCCTGCCGACGCCGCGCGCTCGAGGCGACCGAGCCCTGAGACTGGCCTGCGGACATGGCGCGCTATCGAGGGGGCTGCTGTGTGGAGAGCAGGGGCAGCCGGAGCTGCTGCTGCTACCGGCTGCGGTTGGGGCTGCTGCGAGGCCGGGGAAGGAGAAGAGCAGGAGATGCTCAGGCTACAGGATAGTACGGCTCCGATACCACTTGTTAGTCGTTGGATTCGCACTCTTGGTAGTAGCTGAATCCTTACTCTCATCGAGAGAGGATGACACTAGGAGTTGGGGCAATTTTCTGGTTTATTTCTCACACAAACTCAAACAATGCCATGCCAACCTGAGGGGTTGGGGTTACATATTTATAGGCTGCTAGCCAGCCAAGCATATGCCAATATGCTAGTCTAAGATGCTAGTCTAAGATGCTAAAGTGCTGTCCTAGCTAAGATGCTGTCCTCTAGTCTAAGATGCTGTCCTCTAAGATGCTGTCCTCTAGTCTAAGATGCTGTCCTAAAAACAGAAAAACAGCCACAAGGACCATGTGAGCAGCACAGCCCCACAAAGACCAACCACACATGAGACTTATCCATCAATCCTAACTGACCATTAAGAGCTTGGTGTGCACATGATGTGGGAACCATACAACAAAACTATTAAATAACAGGATGGGTTAAGCAAGGTATCCATAATTCAACATTATCAATCAGACACTAATGTGGGTGTAGTAACCTTTGTTGGGTAGCTAGAACTGATCCTCCTATGGATCCATAAATGGTGGAATATAATAATAAATACAGAGATTATAATTTAAAGAATGTCTCACTGTGTAGTTAAGAAAGGACACGAACTTTCTGCAAGCTGCTACTGTGTTTCTTTGCATTCAAAGCAAGACATAAGAGAATAAAATACTTATGCATAAATAGACAGTGAAGCAAACCTGTAAGCCACTCTGGTTGCACGAAATTCAGCCTCCCTAGACTCTCCTGAATTAAGATCAATAGCTACTGCTGACGGATTGAATTTATATTCCTACAGCAGAAATATCAAACCATTAGCAGCTCTCCAGAAAATTGAATATAATTCTACAACTTAAGTTACTTTTCAAAGACTTGATACATATTTTATGCTGAATCCTTGGATGCACTGATTTCGAATTTCTACAGCTGTGTCCAAGTATGAACTGACTAAAAGTTTATGTGGTGACAGAATCTCCTAAGCTGAAACTCAACCCAAATCAGGGATATTTAGAAGAAATTGTAAATTTTGAAAACTCATATATTAAATATTATATATGACTTGATGGAAACTTCAGTCAGAAGTGAATCACATAAATAAAACTACATAAAATAAACATGGAATGGCCACTGATAGGATAAATGTTGCAGATCCAAATTAACCCTTTATGGCAAGTTCCTTTTGTGTTATTTAGCAGAGGAAACACAAAGAAGATTGACTGTGTTATCAATAAAAAAAAGAAGATTGACTGAAAGAGCGCACAGAAAAACAAAGCACCTTCAGAAGTGGTCGGAGATAGAAACTTCCAGGAAATAAGTTGTCAAAGGTGAAAGTTCCACCAGAACTACTAATTGAGTTATTTCTGTACCCTTCCTCGCCACTCAAAGATAATAATACTGAAGGTAAAAGCTCTGAATTTTCACCATAAATCCGCACTGATATCTGACCAAGCTTCTGACAAGAAAAGGTGTATGGGCCAGTTTGCTTGAGATGGTAACCATCCTGCATGAAGGTGAAAAATGATATCAGATAGGATATTCAACAAAACACCACTTTTGCAATTACTGGTTAAAGGTTGAATTTTCAGCTTAATGCTGCAACTTTATACTATGTACTAGGCCACATGTGTTCATGAAGCAGAGGCCGCAAGTTTATTTCCATTATCTAAAACAAAATGTAAAGACAGTGATGCTCCTGCACGAACAGTACACCGTTGTGTTGTACTACCTCCGTCCCAAAAAGGATGCAATTCTGGGTTTCGATTGAGTCAAACTTGCTTAATTTTTTACCAAGTTTATAGAAAATATTATCAAAATTTTTTACTCCAAATAGGTACACTATGAAAATATATTCCGTGATTAACCCAATGGTACTTATTCAGTTTCATAAATGTTAGTACTTTTTGTATAAATGTTAGTAATATTTTTTACTCCAAATATGTATGCTCAAAGTGTAATACAAACCTTTGAAGCTTGAACTTTATATGCTATGTCATCATACAAAGGACCTGCAAAAAATGATCCTTCAGAATCTGTCTTTGTTTCTGTTGCTACATCCCCTTTGTTCAGATGGGCATAGTTGCTCTTTCCAGCTGCTAGAATCTTGATGTCAACATCAGAAGTTGCAGGTAACACTGATCCTTCAAGGTATAGACCAGTTTTTGCAGTGATTAGAGGAACGGTATCTTGGCATCCATTCACAGACACTGAATACTGCAGTTTAAAAGATAAAATAATTAGAACAATGGATTCAAATAAAAAGAAGTTTACTTATTGACTGTAACTCACCTGCTGTCTTGCTGGATAAAATAGGACCTTGTTCCTTCCGGTGCTGCAAATATGCAAATCATGTCAGTATAATAAATTCATTTACATGACTATTTGCTGATCAAAGAAAAGCAACTTCAAAAAAGAACAAAATAAAGCAGCCTGCAATAAAGGTAAAACAAGGGTCCAAGGCAGAACAATTTTTTAGTTGCCAACAAAATTAGAGACAAATTCTGATTAAGGACAATAATAAAAAAGGATAATGGAACAGTACCTAGAATCATGGGGGACAAAGATGAAGTCCTCCCCAAGGTCAGCCCAAATAGAGTACTCAAAGGCAGTAAAGTCATTTTCATTATCCTTTCCAAGAACAAGTGAAGTGGATATCTTTTCTATGAAACTGCCATCACTCTTCAAGACATCCACGACTATATCCTTGGAATCAATGTTTTCCTGAAGGGAGCTCATGTCCACATGGATCTCACCTTTTACAAGATACTTCTTTGCGCTGATATGAATCGGCTAAAAGATAGACTTTCAATGTTAGGGTGCCAAAAAGAACCTTGCAGGAATATATCTTGTAAAGTAGGGAAAAAATTACCACCGAATTAGCTGTATCAAACAAAACAGACGAACTCCCAAAGGAAATACAAGGATTAGTTAAATGAATCTCATGTTGCCCTGAAGTTTCAACACAAATCCTTTGAGATCCTTTCTGTTCAAGAAGAAAAGAGGATTGTGTCAAATGAAGGTTCCATTGATAAAAAAGAATGTAGATATCTCTAGTTGTGAGGTAGGACCTTTATCGACAAATCAAGTCTAGAAGAATCTGGCTGCTGAATATAAGCTTTAGTATCATGAGTTGAAACTAGCTCAATCCAGTAGCCTTTTTGTACAAACACAATGTCTCTCACATCATCAGTACCAACATCTATATTCAAGGTACTTTGGTCCCAGCACCAATCATCCTTAGCTGAGCCCTCGGGTAAAGAATTCTTCACCTAGAAGGAATATATTGAAAATAGTAAAGACTAGAAAGACACTCTACATGTAAAGAGTTTTTTTTTTACAGTGACTATCACACAAGATCTTACCTCTACACGATATTTTCCAGGAAATACTTTCTTGAACACAAAACTGACATTATCTTGCTCCAATGTAGTTGTCTTCTTTTCCTGCTCAACACCGCCAGCCAATCTAACAAGCGAGACCAGAATGTTCTGGTTGCATTGCTCTTTGCATGAGACTTTACCATGAACATTGACTTGTGACTGCCAACAAAGAGATATAATCCTCTCAGATATTATCTCAACCTAGAATGCATCTATCAAGCTTGATGGAAGCTAAGAGCATCTCCAAGAGTACCCTATTTCTCTTCCCAATCCTTGGTTTTTAGTAAGATGAGAAAAAACACCTCTCCAACAACTCCTAATCAATGCTCCTAAAATTTACACATTTGGGAAATCCTCCCCTGTTGCGCGTAACTTTGTGCGTAGTAGCGGTTGCACGGATCCCGTGCGTATCGGTCAATCTAAAGGTGGAAGGGTGTGGGAAAGAATAAGTAGGAAAGGGTTCCTGATGCAAACGTACGAGAGAGAGAATATATAAAACTGGTTACGATAATTTAGAAATAGTATAGGATTCCTGATGTAAAATTGTTTTCTACGTTTTAGGAGTGGATTATCGGAAACTCTTGGAGATGACCTTCTTTTTTCTTATCAATACCTTTTTAGGAGTTGCAAAACTACATGTTTTTGGGAGGAAAAAATAGGATACTCTTGGAGATGCTCTAACACAGTATTTCTAAGGAAAACATGGGGTAAAGCAATGCTCATGTCTACCTGAGAGAATTCCAGATCAAGCAACGGGCTATTTACATTTATGCTAATAGATCCTGGTGAAAACATAAGACTAGAAGAACGTTCGGAATCTACAGGTAATGCAGATAACTGGTATTCACCAGCAGGAACCTGCAAAGTGCAACAAAGAAAGCATAATTAGTAATAATGCCATCTAAGGCTTAAATCAAGATTCAGTGTAGAAGCTATTAGTAGCGTATACTGGTTCATGCCAAGAGAAGACCATAATTCACAAGGATATAAACAATTATTGAAACTGGAATTTTATATATTCATATATTCCTATCAGCACAAGTCTTGACAGCCTGTCAGTGTGAGATACCCCTTGCTATTGTTAAATTAAACATAATAACATGGAAGATAGGACCACTCTGAAAATTAAGAAGATCACCACACAAGTTTAAATTGCAACACATAATGCATAACTTATATATTCATACAGAAAAGTTAGCCACACTCAAAGGACTTAGACATTACTAGGTAATAGTATAATATATTTTTTGCAAGGAGGCAAAAAGAAGGGGGAGAACACATACCTCAAAGCAAAATTGTCCATTTTCACTCACTAATTTCCGCTGTGGCTTTACATTTTCTGGTCCATGTGTTAAAGTAACCTACCATCCCATCACAATTGTAAGGATAGTTTTTGAAGTGATCTCAACAAAACAAAAGGAAGGATTAAGATAGTACCATTGCTTTTGAATTCGGAGTAACTGTTCGAACAATACCACATACATCATATCTAACTGATCTGATATCATCAATACTGGCCAAATTTGGTAAAATCTAATGGAAAAGAATGTATTTAGTTAAAACATGAAACTCGAGGCATTTGAGCTGTAGATCTAACTGAAGATAAGATTCCCCCAAGCAAACTTAATATTACCATAAAATTCTCCAAACGGTTGAACTTATAATGATCCTTCTCAGCAGTTATAGTATACTTCTTGGATGTAACCTACACAATGGCAGCACAGATGACAATTTATTACAAATGAGGACCTGATAATAGTGGGTTAAATTTAAGTGCTGCACTGAGGCGGTGCACAAACTATAAAACGGTTGAATTTGAGGGAGCAAGTGATGGCGAAAACACAATTATGAACCCTTCCCATTTGAATGGTGATGTGGACGCTTTCATCAGCAAGGCATATGCACGTCCCAAGGAGGGAGCGGTGTCCACAAGTGGCCGAAGCCTAGTTGTTAGCATCAGTTTAGCTTCTCTCAGAGTTAGTTTAGAGTCCATTTCAGATAGGAGAAGTAGCAGGTTGTAAGACAGGGAGTAGAGCTGCCTCTATATAGAGTATCGGCTGAGTCATTGTAATCAAGAAAGCAATAGACTCAATTCCACTTAATCAGGTTGCTCAGAGCCTCTGTTTGAGGTCGAGTACGCCTCCACCTGTTACCCCTTCCTACTTATAACAAGATCAGAGTGAAATGGTTTGGTGCATGAATCTGGTAGTTCACTTATGTTTACAGGTTAATAATCAGGTACTATGTTTGGTTTGTCTTCTATCACGTAATCCATTCTTTCCTCTCTCTCTTTTTTTGGCCTCATTGCTTTGTTTATTTCTGTAAATTGCAGAAAGAACTAATTTGTATATGGTACTTGTGCCTGAATAACAAAGAGGTAGTAAGGGTCTGTTTGGTTGCTTGGACAAGCCTAAGCCTGCATAAGGGCTAATGCAGGCCAAGCCAAGCCAGGCTAATTGTATGCATTATGGTGGTGTTTGGTTGTGTTGCACAGGGCTCTTTGGACTAGGTGAGCCTATGTTTGGTCGGTTGCATAAGGGGTTGGACTGCATTGACGCATGCAAAAGATTGTATTTGGTTGCTTGGATTGGACCACATGTGTTCACCAAGTTGAGCTTCATGGTGAGATTACCAACCTAGGAAGGCCCTTTTAAGTTTTAACTTTTATAACCATACTATCCATTCTCTGTTCAATCTCGGTGCACAAGTGCATCAGACTGATTTAGAATAGCTTACATGACAACATCTGAATCCTTGAGCATTGACTGTAACCAAAGATTTTGAAACCAAACAATACTCATGAAGTTCAGTACCAAGGTTTACATCTACAGAAATACTCAAGAAGTCAAGATGCCAAGGTTTCAGTTCACAAAAACAAGTTTCAACCAAGGGACATTTATAATCGTGTGTCGTAGACTAAAACAACAGATTTTTATGCTCAAAACTGAAACATATTTATACAGTAGGGATCTCTTTGAAATTACAATCAAGCTACGAGAAGTAACAATAAGCACACGAAACTATAATCAGAAGTAACAATCACAAAGTTACACTGTATGAAAATTCTTCCAATACATCGACTTCCTGAGAAGGGCAGGCTTGGTGCAGTTGGTGAGTGCTAGCTCACCGAGTCACCAGGTCCTGGGTTCGAAGCCGTCTCTCTGCAGAATTTCTGCAGGGGTAAGACTTTACTTCGGTTATTCCCTTCCCCAGACCCCACTCGTGTGGGAGCCTCTGGCACTGGGTCTGCCCTTTTTTTTTACATCGACTTCCTGACAGTTAAAAAAAAGCGTTAAGCGCTAAGCGAGCAGTGACCCGTCACTTAGCGCTTCAGCGGGCTTAAGCGTTTACACACTAACTACAAATCAGGAGATTTAGTTGCATAAATGTGAGAGTTAATAGAAAAGGAAGAGCAGTATCATAACAGCCCACTCGGCCCATCAAGAGAGGAAGCCCACTAGCCCATCTAATCTAAACCTTATAACACCTCATGATGCCCTAACAGGCAGCCACCACCGTTGGCGGTCCTCGCTCTCACGAGGCTGCGCCACCGCTCCTCTGCTCCTCCACCAGTGCGCCGCCGCTCCTCTGCTCTCCTCCACCTGCGCGCCCCCGCTCTGCTCCTCGGCATGCGCGCCGCCGCTCCTCTGCTCTCCCCGCCTGTGCGCCGCTACTCCACCTGAGCAGCGTGAGCCAGCAGCCGCTGCTCCACCACGGCAAAGCCCGCCTGCGACTCCCCACCGGGCACTGGCAGCGCCTGGTGCCTGCCCGCGGCGCAGCAATTGCCGCTTGCACGCGCCCGCCCAAGTGCCGGCACCGCTTAGAGCGCTTATGCCCCCCCCCCCTTCCTTTTTTCCGCCTATGCGCACGGAAGCGGGCGCTTAAGAATGCTTTTTGGAACCTTGCTTCCTGACACCAACATATGAGCACCTTTGACAACTATAAACAAGCAGCACAGTAGTATGTACATTCAAGGTTCAGACTAAGTTCTCATAACCTGAAAAAAAAAACTCTGATTTTGCACTTCCATTTTACTCTTAACGAGTGTACTCCTCTCATCTTCAGTGACAAACGAATCAAGAATACCTTGCAGAGCATGTGGGCTATGGCGCATCATGAGGAGAGCAGATGCTAAATTGAGCAAAGGTGAGGGAGGTGACATGAGGAGGACCCATGGCAGAGGTCATCAAAGACCAGCAAACCACTACCAAGATTGTTGAGGTCCAACACCGCTGCCGTACTCACAGCTCGAACGAGATGGTCCCTTTGCACCATCTCTCGCACTACTAGGGTTACAATTCAGCAGCTATTGGAAGTGATTTGAGATGAGAATACCGAGGGAAGAGAACGTGACTAGGATGGACAATCAATTTGGTGGCAGCTGGTCGTGAGATTCTGCGTCTCCAGCAATGAATTGAACAACGGCAACAGAGGAGACGCAGGGACCAAAAGAGAACGAAAGCGAGGGCAGAGCAATTTGGGAAGAGTGCCAATGTTGGCGAGAGCGAGCGAGGGCGACACAGGTGAGTGTATCAGAGATACCCTTGCGAATTGCTGCAAAAGCTGATGCAGGTGCGGCCCTTGCAGGTGCAGAAGCTGCACTGGCGCGGCCTGCATAGCCTAGTATGCCCACAACTTGTGTTTTTGTGGATGCAGTCCACATGATGCTTTAAGCAGCGTGCAAGCCTGTATAAGGCCCTATACAGGCAACCAAACACCAGAAGTTTGCAGCCCACTAGCCTGGATAGCCTCTAAATGCAGGCAACCAATCAGACTCTAACGAAACATATATCAGGTATTACCTTGTCTTGTCCTATTTCAATACGCAGTAGAATTTAGCTTATTAGTATCACTCATAAGCATTAAAAATACAGACACTTCAATTTTGGGCATCTCAATTAATATCTATGAAAGACATATCTAGTTTCTAATATAAACTCGCAGCTTCTATATGAGACGTATGTTGACCCACTAAACTGAGTTCATAATTTTCTCTTCCCTTTTGTAGCTAATTAATTATGTTACTTTTCACTGTCAAATATCAATAAGTAATGCTTAAATATTATCATCATCTTGCAAATTGCTAGATTGCACCACAAACACCATATTGAATAACAAAGAAACCAAGTCATAGAACGATTAGGGTAAGTTCATCATAACAAAAAAGAAAACAGTTGTGGGCATGAATGCACAAAGAGAAGGTGACATTAACATGAGAATGGACCTCAAAGATCAACATATATGACAGTTTTGATATGTCAAATAAAATCAGTCTAATACCTGATCAAGTCTGTAGTATCCGAGACTATCTGTCATGGCTCTCAACTGCCCATCAACTACAACATTGGCACTCTCCACACCAGCACCATAACCATCAATAACACGCCCTCCAACAGAAAATCCAGTAACCTAGTTAAATTTATACAAGAAATTCTTAAGAAGTTAGTAATCATGGACAATCCAGGAGGAAGACAAACAAAAATAGAGCATATGAATGGATATCAATCGGTTAAATCGAAAAAAAAAGAGCCTACAACTGTCATACAATACAAACACTTATGCCCAGCCAACCTTGCAACAGGTTTGACTAATAGAATCATGTATACTTCTCTATTTGTATAACCATGTGTCATTTCTACTACCTTTTATTCTGAATGCATAAAGGCTTATCCAACAGGTGCTTAAATCCAAATAATTTTTCCTCAAATGAAAATAGATATTTATTTTTCATCATCCTGAGGCAAACTACTTTCACTGAAACTTCTATACCTGAAACTATAAGATGTGAATCAATTTCAGGCAGTACCTGGAATTTTTGGGGAATGGTCAAATGACTATGCTCAACAGAAACAGGAAGTGAAGATGGTGAAATATCAAAGACGGTGTTCTCCCCCTTGTAGTATGGCAACAGCTCATAGCTACCTGCATATAACAGAAAACAGTAAACAAGTAACGTCATATAGGGAGTTAGGGACCCAGAAAGAGCAGAACAGGATTCCCAATGAACAGGACCAAACAATTAAAGTGTTTACCATTGGTGCTGCGCGAATACAAGGAATCAGTTTTGTAGTATATTTGGTAATTGGTTTGTTTAAAATAGCAGGCTATATGCATTTAGCGGTAGGGGTTCTCCTAAGGCTAAAACCAGGCTATACCGGACTAAAAGAGCTAAATTCAACATGAGTACAAATAGCGGTACACTGTATAAAACAGCTATAGCTGGCTATTTGTTACTTTATAGTTAGATGAGCAGAGGTATTTAAAATGATACTTCATGTATTGATGCACTTTAAGACATCCAATGTACATGTGTCAATTGCCAACAGGAAATCCTGAACAACTTTCATGAAAAAAAAATTGACATAACGATTCCATTGCACTAAGGTGACATTTTATTAGTTCAATAAATTATCAACTTACCACAAGGTAGTGATCTAAACGTGAACTTCCCATCAGCACCAGATATTGCATGGCAAAGAGCACCTTCCCTGGGTGCATCACTGAAACCTTGTGGGCAAGGGACCTCCGTTAAATCATTTGAATACAAATATAAGTGGACTCCCACTATCGGATTTCCCTGGCAAAGAAAATGCATAGAACACGTTCAACATTAGAATTTGCATTTGCTAAACAATGCAGATCAAAATTTAAAACAGACATGCAATCATGTGGTTGTAGTGTTAGTTATTATCAATAAAAGAACCATTCAGTTTCCAACCTGTGCAACCACAGTGCCATAAATGTCATATCCAGATACAAAGAAGACATCATTTGCCACGACATTTCCAAATCGCAAGTCAACCTGTACGTAATAAAATGTACTGTGTAAGACAATAAGATCATTGTAACAACATCCCATCCAATGGAAAGCATGCATGATCTTAACCTCTGGTGAGCCCCTCAACTCGATTTCATAATCAGGATGAGAAGCACGTAATCTGTAACGCCCTGGAAAAGGAGCATAAACATAAGGAGAAAATACAATGGCTTTGTGAGGGGGGAAAACTGTTTTTTACAATATTAGTCTAAGGCCACTAATAATGCAGAGGCACATAACATGAAATCAATAACTAATTAGAAAATAAATTATAACCCACTCAGCATTCTCATATTACTAAACCAATGGTCTGTGGTGATAAAGAGGCTGATGGAATGTGGTGGTCCAAGGTGCTGGACGTGGAGAGGGGAGACAGGAGTACAGGACCACAAACAAGTTAGATGGTCCATGATTGTATGAGGTGCTGAGCATAGGGGGCATATTTTGGGCATTTGAAACATGGCGAGCAGGTCATGAAAGGATTATCTCCCTACTTTCCAGTGGAAAAGTAAGAATTCAGTCAAATTCAAATCAAAGCAGATTCCAAATTTCACACTTTCAAAGTAACAAAAATGCTATTGCAAAATAAGTAAATTACTCATTCTCAGTATTTATGGTAGAATTTGTAAACAAAAATATCACATTAGTGGCTAAAAATGGAATCATATCATATATAACTTTTTTTTTGGTTAGGTACAACTAGAACTACCTAACAACTGCATGTGACATATACATACCAATTTTACATGTATAGTAAGGACACTAAGGAAAAACCTGGAATTATGTTTGTAAATGAATATTCTCCTGATGATGATGTCGAAGCAGATGCAATCAACTCATCAGAATCTGTCATCAGCTCAACTTTCACACCAGCAGGTCCTCCCCCTTTTGAGCAGCTCTTACCACCAACAGCTCCCACTACTTTACCAGATATCATAAACCTGCATGGTGTATGCAATTATGCATGCATTAACAGTTGAAGTTTCAATGTTATTCTTGTTCACACAAAAAATAAACTAAACAGCTAAAGGAACACACCCAGTGAATTGGAAATTTATATCCTCATTTCCATTGCACCCATTGTGATCAACGATGACAGGAATCTGATGTGTTAGGTGAACATGTCATCCAACAAAAGAACAAATGCGCTTAGTGCTTAGTAAAGACAAAGATAACAAGGGAAATGAAGGAAAGATTCAGTCAAGGAATTATTTTACAGTTTCAGGCTTCCATGACCATCCCTTGGGCCCCTTAACTCTGACCATGAACGAACCCTGTGGTGACAGAAGCGACAAGCATAAATAACAGAGATAAAATTTATTTTAGTGACAATGGGAGAGAATATCAAAATTATGAAATATGTATATGTAAATAAAATAAGAACACATAAAAGACAATCCAGAACTAAAGCAAATAAAAAACACAAAGATACCTTATCATAGACTGGGATAAAATAGTAGCCATTAGGAGCACACTGTGTGCTTTCTTTAACCAAACCATCAACAGTGCAGAGCTCAACCTGATACAGAAAGTTAAGAGAGGAATCAGTTAGAGGTTTAGCGCAACAACAACAACAACAACAACAACATAGCCTTTTGTCCCAAGCAAGTTGGGGTAGGCTAGAGATGAAACCCAAAAGAGACGAGAAACAGGGAGACACATAAAGGGACATAAATGGCACAAGACAAAAAGATGTCACGGTTCAGGCACGTTGATTGCCAATCTCCAAGCGCTCCTGTCCATAGCTAAATCCTTGGAGATATTCCACTCCTTAGGATCTCTCTTAACAGACTCGTCCCAAGTTAGTTTAGGTCGACCTCTACCGCTCTTTACATTATCGGCCCGCTTTAGAACTCCACTACGCACCGGCGCCTCAGGAGGCCTCCGTTGGACATGTCCAAACCATCTCAACCGATGTTGAATCAATTTCTCCTCAATTGGTGCCACCCCAACCCTATCCCGAATATCGTCGTTCCGAACTCTATCCCTCCTTGTGTGCCCACAACACCAACGCAACATACGCATCTCTGCTACACTCAATTGCTGGACATGTCGCCTTTTTGTAAGCCAACACTCAGCACCGTATAACATCGCCGGACGAATCGCCGTCCTATAGAACTTACCTTTCAGCTTCTGAGGCACCCTTTTGTCACAGAGAACGCCAGAAGCTTGACGCCATTTCAGCCAGCCGACTGAAATTCTATGCCTAACATCTTCATCAATGTCTCCATCCTTTTGTAGCATCGACCCTAAATACCGAAAAGTATCCTTCTTGGCCACCACTTGCCCATCGAGGCTAACGTCTCCCTCCTCGTGCCTAGTCGCGCTGAAATCGCATCTCATGTACTCGGTCTTAGTCCTACTAAGTCTGAACCCTTTCGACTCTAACGTGTGTCTCCATAGTTCTAACTTCCTATTAACCCCCGCCCTACTGTCGTCAACTAGCACCACATCATCAGTAAAGAGCATACACCAAGGGATATCACCTTGTATGTCCCTTGTGACCTCATCCATCACCAAAGCAAATAAATAAGGACTCAAAGCTGACCCCTGATGCAGTCCTATTTGAATTGGAAAGTCACTAGTGTCGCCATCACATGTTCGGACAAACGTCACAACATCCCTGTACATATCCTTGATGAGGGTAACGTACTTAGTTGGGACTTTGTGCTTTTCCAAGGCCCACCACATGACATTTCTCGGTACTTTGTCATATGCCTTCTCGAGATCAATAAAGACCATGTGCAAGTCCTTCTTCTGCTCCCTATATCTCTCTATCAATTGTCGTAATAAGAAAATCGCCTCCATGGTCGACCTACTAGGCATGAACCCAAACTGATTTTGGGTCACATTTGTCACTCTCCTTAGGCGATGCTCGATAACTCTCTCCCAGAGCTTCATCGTATGACTCATCAACTTAATCCCACGGTAGTTAGTACAACTTTGAACATCTCATTTGTTCTTGAAGATAGGTACTAATATACTTCTCCATTCTTCAGGCATCTTGTTAGACCGAAAAATAAGGTTAAAAAGTTTAGTTAACCATACTATCGCTCTGGCGCCTAGGTATCTCCACACCTCAATGGGGATACCATCAGGGCCCATCGCTTTACCTCCCTTCATCCTCTTCAAAGCCTCTCCGATCTCTGCCTCCTGAATTCTCCTCACAAAGCGTATGTTGGTATCGTCAAATGAGTCGTCCAACTCAAGGGTAGGACCCTCATTCTCCCCATTAAACAGCTTGTCGAAGTACTCTCTCCATCTGTCCTTGATCTCCTCATCCTTCACCAGAAGTCGATCTGTCCCATCCTTGATGCATTTTATTTGGTTGATGTCCCTTGTCTTCCTCTCGCGGATTCTAGCCATCCTATAAATGTCCTTCTCCCCTTCCTTCGTGCCTAGCCGCTGATAAAGGCCATCATACGCCTGACCTTTTGCTACACTCACAGCTCGCTTTGCAACCCTCTTCGCTATTTTATAGCCCTCGATGTTAGCTACACTCTTGTCATGGTGGAGACGCTTGAAACACTCCTTCTTCTCCCTAATAGCCCTTTGCACCTCGTCATTCCACCACCATGTGTCTTTCGCTTCCCGTTTGCCTCCCCTACTCACGCCAAACACTTCTGAAGCCACCTTCCGGACACATGTTGCCATCTTTAGCCACATGTCGTCGGCATCTTCTCCTTCCCAAGGCCCCTCGTCTAGCATCCTCTCCTTAAACGTTTGCGCTGCTTCCCCTCTAAGCTTCCACCACTTCGTTCTCGCAATCTTGGCCCAAATCATATGCACATGGTCTTTATGTTTAGCGCTGGCCCAAATCATATGCACATGGTCTTTATGTTTTGCGCTGCTTTTATGTTTAGCGCAAATCATAAATAAACATAAAAGCATATGCACCAAGGCCCAAGCACAAGCATGATTAACGGAATATGCACAGACACAAATAGAGCAACCCTACAATAATAGTCAGGTCTTAAAAGTAATATTAATCTCTACAGACTACAGTTTGCATATGTCACTATACGAGAGATGAAAATATCCATCTGCAGCATACTGCACACTCTTAGGAGTGAATAAAAAGGGGTCAACAACAGCCTGGTGAGACATACTGCATACACCTTTATAGGAGTGGAAAAAATGGGGTAATTCATTGCTTGGTGAGAATATCAATTCTGATAGCACAGAGAAAATCATGGAGTACTTAACTAGTAGTAGTATAAACTCTTAAAAGAATCATTCAAGTGACTATGGAGTACACACCAACTATTAATCTTAAAGTGAACCTCAAGAAAATTACAGCAGCCGTCAAATGAATTTCAAACATTTACAACATTCTGACCATCATGAACCACCAAATACATGAAACTAACACAAAGTTCATCTGTCCTATGCCTAATTGGATTTTGAGTCTGAGCATTCAAATCACCCCCAGCATAATTGGTGTCCAGCAATCACCAAAGTTACCAGAAACAAGAAATCACTATGTACAAGCATGGTTTCAATCCTCAAAACACTAGCAGGGCAACATTTTGTGCCCTAATTGTAATTCTAAATGGTCTGGATAGAATGTAGACTCGCTAAACCCAACCAGGCAAACCCATATGACAGTGATCGGAATACCACGGAACAACAGGCAATCCGAAAGTAAGATAGTTGTTTGAGCAGCGGCGGCAACTCAGCATCATGCAACCAGAACGTGGTCAGCTCTCCATGAGGTCCCGTTCAAGTGAACGACCTCAAGCAAATGTATGTTTAGACTACCCGAATCATCATGCATAAAAATACCATCCAAAGCTCGATAGGCAAGGACAGCTAGCTGAGTGCAACTACAAAGCTTCAAGTTTACGTGATGGGATAAGACAGTCCCAAGATATAAAAACTGACGAGGGTGGGAGCGGACGGCATACCGTGATGTCGGAGTAATCGAGCTTGGAATCCGACGCCTTCCTCGACTTGGCCAAGCCAGAGCTCGCCTGAAACCACCAAAAACCCCAAGTCGCATCAGTGTAACAAGCCACACCTAACCAAAGTGAAACACACTGCAGACGGAGATCGAGCAACATGAGGAACGCCGACCTCGACGAAGCCGCCGCATCCGTGGATCTCGTCAGAGGCGGCAACGGCGGAGAAGAAGGCGAGCAGGAGGGAGAGGAGGATGGGGAGACGGCGGGGATCCATAGATAGATCGGATCTAGCGGAAGCGGAGCATGCCACCGGGGGAGACGACGACGAGATCGAGATGTGCGAGGGCAGTGTGTAATAGTGGTAGCAGTGGAGTTTGATTGATTTTGCTAGCACACGCTTGGACCGCTGTGGACCTATGCCCTGTGGTGTGAGAATGGGCTTTTTTTTCTTTGGGCAATGGGCTTTTCCTCTGGGGCTTCGGTGTAGTGTACATGTAGGCCGTCGGGTTGGGCTGGGACAATGGGCTTGACAAAATGAAGCCATGCCCAGATGCCCCCACACAATTTTCTTTCATTTCTAAAAAAAAACCAATTTTCTTTCCGAAAAAGTCTTTTCATCTTTTGATCCCATCAATTTTTACAGTCGTTCGATTTGCCTTGCTCATCTACAAGACGGTTTTTTTACCTCCCTAAACTTTTTATTTTTTGAAACAATTTTTAATTTTTTGTTTGTTTTGCATCCTAGATGGGTTTGATGATGGTCCATCCTATATAACGTTAAGTTAGTTAAAAGGGGTAAATCAAACTCCGCTCATAGTTTAGGGGGTAAATCGGGCTATACAATATTTTCAAAAAAGATATTTGCAAATACTTTTGAAAAAAGTATTCAGTTAATCTTAATAAATCATATAAACTTTGATTTAGCTCATAAAACTATGAAACTAGTTTCATAGTTTTTCCTAAATTCATTCTCTATCTCATGGTGCCTAGATTAAATGCTCTCGTCATCTTTTACAATTAGTCTACACTGATGCTGAAGTGACTTAGATGAAAACACAAGTGTGTCATACCATCATTTCGTACTTAATACTATTTAGTATGAACAAAAATGTCACTCAATCGTGTTCATGACACTTGATCTTATCTATACAAATATCATGTCATGTGTGCTCCTATCTAGATTTTCTTATCCCATTACGCTCCATAATTCATTGTATTAAAACTTAATTGCCGAGAAGCGAAAGGTTGATGTCAACAACTCACACCGAATTTCCTCCGGTTCCTCCCTTGAATATATTATTAAACGAAGGGTGCATGTATGAATATGTGTGACAGGGTACATGCAGGTTTGTAGCCACAAATACTAACATAGGTACTTTGAAAACTTATCCAAGGCAGGAGACCAACATCCACTATGGTCCTAACGATGCTCCATCGGCGCTTATTTATAGTCCAAACGATAAATACCGATTAATAGATAACGATAGCTTCTACTAGCAAATAAACAACAAAATAGTCCATCAAGATTCAAACAATTTCAAGCAAGACACCATAAAATAGAGCATGATTTTAGAGAGAGAAAAAAACTAAAACTAGTTCATAAATTTTTAGTAAAACAAAATTTCTATGATTTTTCTAAGATTGAACTACAATTAGGATTTTAAATTGCATTTTTTGTTGTGAAAAATATTTTGATATTTTTATTTGAAAAAATATTTTTATGATTTATGGAGTCATTTCTTCTTCTTCTTTTTGAAAAAAATGCTACGATGTTAGCGTCTAAACGCCAACAGAGGGCCTTGGTTGGAGGCCTGCGCAATGGTCCTTATATTGTTATGGATATTTTTGTTTCCTTTGAAGGATCTAGGTGCATATGATTCATGTAGAAAGCATGGCATTGCAGGGCAAATTTTGCAAGGTTTGGGGGGGACTTCCCTAGTACACTAGCACTTGATTAGTATTCTAGAGAACTCAAAACAATATGATCTCGAAGGTCATGATTTGTCCTAAAGACACTAGATGTACTTTTTTCCTTAGCGAGTTTTCGTGATCTTTCTCATTGTTGTGGGTTTGCTTACAACAGCTAGTAATTAGAATGTTGATGAGCCATGTGTGGGCTCTGATGTTCTAACACTTGAGACATAGAGAGTTTATCCTAGTTCATGCTCATGCCCTATGTCTACCACATATTCTGTGTGAAGTGTCGAGAGCTCAAAGCCTCGTATCTGGTCAGAACTCTTAGACTCCCATACTAACTAACACACCCACTAGAGCGCAACAAACATCTCCACTCATATTTGCTTGGTAGAGATTGTATTTGTCGTGAGATCGAAGTGATCTAGTGCGTTTGCTTTGAGAGATAGTATTTAGTGGCATTAGTTAATCAAGTTGGCTATGGTTTTCTTGTTACTCCATGTGGTTACCTTTGTAGTCGATGAGTCAAATTCTCTTAAGTTTAACTATGAATATAGAAAATACTATCAACTTTTGTATTTCCAAATAAGTTTATTATAATAGTTTATTATAATAGTACATTGCATGCTCAATCTAATCTATATACCTAATAAAGAGGCAAAATTTCAGCCTATTTTTTTGTCCGTCCATTTTTTTTGGTCCGTCTCTCTCTAACTGCCGGATAATGAAGAGTTTCTTCCGTCTGAACTTATATATATCTCATGCTTATACGAGTTAAAATAGCTCTTATCTAGCGTGGTACGGAGTTTGATTTCGAAACGTATTGGTTTTTGCGTAGGAGTTACGACCAGCAGCCAACCAATTAGAGTTTTCTATTCTTCAACTGATTCATATAGTAAACAAAAACATACTATATTTTTTATGGACAATTCCTTTTCCAAAAAAAAAGCAAAATTCCAATACGAATCTTCATATGACACGGCTCCTTACAACAGATATAAAACAAAAACCAGCGGAGGCAACCAACGAGACAAAACAAAAATTTAAGCACTTATTCATTCAAGGTCTACATGATAATACCGATTCTTTGACTCCAATATAAAATACGTAACTGAAAAAACACATCATTAGGAGAAGCATCATTTTTCAGCAAGGAATTACTAAAACAATGGCAGGAAAAGATACATGCACATGGTAAAGTGAATTAAAAAAACTATTTAAATTTCAATGCATTGTAATACGCTATATACATATAAATAGTTATTACTCATGAAAAATATCATTCTCATTAAAGGAATACATATTTTCTATTCATATTTTATTTTGCCAGCAAGTCAAATCCTACTCTTAGACTTTTTATTAAGTCGTTTACTTTCATCCTTTTTCACGCCTATCGCTCCTTTTTCAGGAAAACATAACATGGAAAAAAAGATGCAAAAAAAAGGACAACTAATTGTGAAAAAGAACAAAAAACCACATGTGCAAGAAAAAAGGAAAGAAAAAAAGAAAATTGGATTGACATGGTACCACGACTCGATGGATGGAAAACCAACGTGAAAAAAAATAGAACTTGTGTTTTGTGTTTAGATCCATGAAAAATAAAATTGAAACTCGGTAAGAAAAACAAAAGAGCCTATAAACTCTGTGGTTTTTATATTAGGGTAATTTCTATTATTATCCATTTCTATTTGGATTCCGATCCATATAGATATACAAATAGATATAGATTACATTTATGATATATCACGAGTAAATATTTTGTCTTACAATTGAAAAAAAAAAATCAAGGTTCAACTCCCTTTTATTTTAAACTGTAAATCGTTCTGCATTTTTAATATATATACTTGAAGGATCTCTAGGTAAGTCAAGAAGGTCCAGAGGGGGTGAATGGGCCTGTCAAAAATTCTTCAACACAAATCAGCAGGTTACATTGTTGAGGGCGGCACTGCCGGCCTCACGTAGTGGGTTAGGCTACAGTTCAAAATCTATCGAGAGATAAGCCTAGCAACTAACTTTCCCAGATTTCTGCAAGTGTTAGAATTACAGAAAGGTATACAACTCGTTGAAGAACCTGCAGCACAAGTAGATCGGGCACCAACCCTAGTTCAACCTCAACAACAACAAGATATAACAAGTAAATCAAGTAAGCACACGAAGACATAAGATTTATCCCGTGGTTCGGATGTCCCTACTGTAGGGTCGAGATGGCGGACTAGAGGGGGGGTGAATAGTCCTTTCTAAAACTTAAGCGTGTTGGCTAACCAAAAACAAATGCGGAATTAAACTTATCGGTCTAGCCAAGACTTCACCCCTCTAACTAAGTTCACAAGCACCTCACAAAGATCCTAATTAAGCAACTAAGGTGCTTTCCTTAGCAAGAGCTCTCCTATTTAATTCTAGAGCAAGGTCACACAAACCTATGCACTAGTACTATGCAAGCAAGAGGGAGCTCCTACACAATTCTAGTAAGCAAAGCGCACAAAGCCTAAGCTCACTAGCAATGCTCAATAACAAGGCAACTAATACCAAATTAGAGAGCGCAAATCACTTAGCTACACAAACTAAGCAATGTGACTAACAAGGTTACACAAACCAAATTAGTCACGCAAGCGGAAGCTTCTAGCTACACAAGCAAGAAGACAACTAGCAAGCTACACAAGCAAACTAGTTACGAGAGCAACTACACAAGCACAAGTATATATGAAAGTAAATACAAGCTTGTGTTGCATGAAGGCAAACCACCGAGAAGAGTAGACAATGTTGACACGGTGATTTTCTCCCGAGGTTCACTTGGATGCCACCAAGCTACGTCCCCGTTGTGTCGACCAACACTTAGATGGTTCCTCGGTGTGACCCTCAAGTCACTTGCCCCTCAAGGCACGCCCCGCAAGGCACCGCAAGACACCACTCTCAAGTGAGGTAACTCAATGACACGCTCAACTAGAGTTGCTCTTCGCGATCCCCGCGGGGTGAGCACAATCCCCCTCACAAAGCTTCTCTGGAGCCTCGCACAATCTTCTTGCGAGCTTCGACAGAGCCACAAGCCACCAAGCCGTCTAGGAGGTGGCAACCTCCAAGAGTAACAAGCACTACCGGCTTGCAACACGATCACCTAGTGCCACTCGATGCAACCTCACGATGCAATCGCACTAGAATCGCTCTCTCACTCGATCCGATGAACACTATCAAGCATGAGTGAGTTAGAGGGCTCCCAAGCACTACCACACAAGCCACCAAGGCTAAAGTGTGCTCAGCTCCCGGCCACAGCCGGCCAAGGCATCTATTTATAACCCCACGGTCAAATAGAGCCGTTACCCCTCCACTGGGTCCTTTTTCGGGACGACCGGACGCGCCGGTCGTAACTGACCGGACGCGCTCAACCGCGTCCGGTCGCCCTGCGACGTCCACGTGTCCCTCAAATTTCAAATGCGACCGTTAGATCCTCCAACGGTCACTGCGCGCCAACGGTCAAACGCTATGACCGGACGCGCTGCTCAACCGACCGGACGCGCCGGTCGCACAGCACCGCGCGTGCGAAGCAACGACCGGACGCGCTCCTCGCAACGACCGGACGCACCGATCCGCACAGCACCCGCGCCCGCGAAACAACAACCGGACGCGCTCCTTGCAACGACCGGACGCGACAGTGCCAGCGTCCGGTTAGAGTCCAGTAAGCTCCTTCAACGATCGGACGCGTCCGATCATGTGTGACCGGACGCGCCTCGTGTCCGATCATCCTCGTGAACCGCAGTTCCCTTTGGGCGACTGACCGGACGCGCCGGTCCTGCGAGTGACCGGATGCGCCGGTTACAAACCCTAACACCCGTGTCTGCGCAGTACTGACCGGACGCGTCCGGTCATACCATGACCTCGTCCGGTGCAGCGTCCGGTCACCTCTGTGACCTCCGTTCGCCTCCGTCTCTTTTCTGACTTCCGACGTAGTGGAAAATAGGCTTTTCAACTCCTCGAAAACGCCTGAATCCCGCGCTCGCAAGCTCGGCGGGAGGGAGAGAGAGACCCAAACCCTCTCTACCGCTCAAACTTCATCGTCTTCGCAAATGTGCCAACACCAACAAGTGATCACCACCTTGTGCACGTGTGTTAGCATTTTCATAATCATTTTCGAAGGAATTAGGCACTCAACTTGCCTCGCCACTCGATCCTAACACGTATGCACAGTTAGATCGCTCAAGTGGCACTAGATGACCGATATGCAAACAAGTTTGCCCCTCTTGATAGTACGGCCATCTATCCTAAACCCGGTCATAAACTTCTCTACACACCTATGACCGGTGAAATGGAAATGCCCTAGGTTATACCTTAGCCTTGCGCATTCCACTCCATCTCCTCCGACATTGATGCAACACATGCACCAACCAATCACCAAATGATATGATTCACTTCATATCATCACGTGATCGTATTGGTTCATCGATCTTGACCTCACTTGCTCTTCACCGTTGCATTTGTCCATCGGCGCCAAGTCTTGCCCAAGCTTCACCATCGCATGGTCCTTCGCTTCGAAGCCTCAACTTGCCCTTCACCTTCACAACCGGTCCTTCGAGCCAAGCCTCATCTTGATCTTCTCCATCTTGGTCACATGACTCCATGTCATGTCTCATATGCAATGAGCTCCTCCATGACACCATCACCTGTGGACTAATCTCCTGTGTATCTCACATAACCACATATTAGTCCATCTAAGTTGTCACTCAATTACCAAAACCAAACAAGGACCTTTCAATCTCCCCCTTTTTGGTAATTGATGACAACTCTACAAAGATATGGAAATTATGCTTTCTCAAGCTAGCACTTCACACAAGTGTAAATTGCTAACTTGTTTTGGATTTAATGTTACTTATCCAACTTTTAAGCTCTATGTCAAGATTTGGATAAGCACCATAAAATCCGACTTGGTAGTGATAACTCCCCCTACATATGTGCTCAAATGGTTTGGTTTCAAGCTTGCACATATGCATAAAAATGAAAATTTGTGGGAGGGTTAGCACTACTAAGTGATGCTAAGGTGTATAGAATAAACCTTTGTAGCTCGATACCAATTAGTAGCTTGATACCATTTGAAAATCACAAGTTTGCCATCATCCTTAGCATCATGAGTAGCTAGACATCAAAAACACTAGAAACCCCGTGAGATCAATCATTATAAGCAAGGTTCTAGTTTTTGCATGATAAGCATAAGTCTAGCTAACATCCTATGCATGCTAGTTATCAAATCATCATTCAAGTTCTATAACTAGCATACACCACACAAGCATGCATATTGAATTTAAGAACTTATGCAATGCAAGCAAGCACATGAATTATGCACATATCAAATGTAATCAATCAAAGTTCATGAGCTTGCTCCCCCTACTTGTGTGCTTTCTTTGTCCAAGAATGTTTGATCCCCTTTCATTCTTCAATGTTACTCCCTCTTTGTCCATGTCCATGTCCAATCTTTCCAATCTCTCCCCAAAGCTCAAAAAAACTTTCATATCTTTGTCCAACTTCTCCCCCTTTGTCATCAATTTCCATAAAAGGTGTTCTTCTCAATTGATACAAAGGCTTGTATTGGGGTAGATGGTTGAGACTTGAATATTGCATTTTTGATGGACATTACCACATATGTTGGAATGACAAACTTTATGGTTGCTCTTGAGATACCACATAGGATCTTTGACATTGATACCAATCGGTGGGGCTTCTCCCCCTATGTCATAGCATGTGTCATTCACTTGAGATATCACTTGAAGATGAGGGTAGCATTGCTTGATTTGATCACTTAAAGTTGAGGATCACTTGTGAAACCATCGTCATGCATGAATGATACCACGTGAAGATACCATGAGTAGGAATGTGATACCATTTGAAAGAATTTTCTAGTATGGATCCACTTTGAAGGATTTGACAATAATATTCACTTCTTGAACATTTGCTATCTTCATGAGTACCACTTGTAAGATATCACTTATAGATCATTATCTAGACACCACTTGTACATACCACTTGGAAGATCAATTTGAGTCTAGATACTACTTGAAACAAACTAGATATCCATTTTCATTGTTGTGCTTGTACTCTTATCATTGTCATGAGCTTTTTGTATGACTTGAACTATGTTGATTTGCCTAAGATTCCAAGTCCGGTTTGATCCAATGACAAGTTTCTTCACACCTCATGCTAAGGGTTATCTTGTCAATGTTGTACTTGCCACTTGTTAGCAATCCAAACTAGATCAAGTACTTGGGTTCACTAGCTCATGAACAAATTCATACTTATACCACTAGGTCAATTAACCATTCAAACAATAGTGGTAGACTATGAATTTAAACTTTTCATTTGTTATGCATGATCCTAATAAACATGTACTATATGCACTAACGGCATACTAGTAAAGGATGATATGATCATGCATATTACAATGATACCTTTGCTATGTTGGAGTGGAGGATAGTCACATAGATTCCAATTCATTACTCTAATAGCAATGTGAAGTCCAATTTATTGCTTGGTGAAGACCAATCATCATAGATAAATCCATTCTTCACCCATATGAAATGAAAACCACTTATGATCAAGTGCACTTTCTTGTTGTGGTTGGCTTGCTTCATTATATCATCTTTGCTTGTATGAGAGAACTACTTAGAATATCACTTGAAATACATGACTAGCTCTCTTTTGGGTGTTGCTTGCTTTTCTTGATCAATCCTTTTGATTGCTTCAACTAAGCATCACAAGTTCCTCGGATCACCACTTCCATGTTAGCCTTCCAAGTCCCAAACTTGGTTTCACCTACATACGGCGGCAAGCCCCTCACTAGGGAGAAGTGACCTTTCTCCAAAGAACCACTCTTGATACTCACTTGAAATGATATAGTTTAATTGATCCAAATGATGAACTCAATCTTGATGAATAATCCTTGAATCTACATTTGAGTCCAACTCTTTCTACTTGTTTAAGTCCTTTTCTTTCTACCAAATGATCTCTAATCATCACTAGAACTTAAACTTCATCTTCATCTTAAGTTTGATCTTGATCTTTAAATTGAGTACCAAATAAGTACACCAAGTACATTCCATAATCAAATGTTCTTGTACTCATTGCTTTTCATGCTTCTAGATCAATCCAAAACCAAACTTAGGTACCTCGACCACTTATAAACAAGTTTCCAACTTGAGGACCTTTCAAATAAAGTGACTCTAGATTAATCCAATGATTGTCACTTTTCTGGCAGATTCTGTACCCTTCAAAGAATAATTCATATCTCCCAGTGTACAGATCCAAATGCCATAAAATTTGGTGGAGATGTGATTCACTAAGTCATCTAGCATCTGTAAAAAATTTGAGATTCATTTGACATCTAGATTGCCACCAGATTTCAAATCTTCCACCACTGCTACATGCTAAAAACTGCTGCACTATAGCTGACAAGATGCACTCCAAAACTGAAGCATCTCTTATCCACTTCTCATGAAATTTCTACAGCATCTTCTTTCATAAGTGTAGAGCATGTATACCAAATTTCATGCCAATCCAAATAGATTTGTTCACTCAAACATGGCTAAGATCACTGCTAGCTCAGATTTTTAATTTTGGACAGATTTCAATACATTGAGCAATACTTCATCAAATATGAATCAAACTTGAAACTAACTTGTTTGAATACTTTCACAAGACATATATCCATCCAATCCACTTACTAAATGTCATCTTATGAATTTATCCAACACAAACCAATCCAAACTTGATCACTAAGCTTTTAATCCATTCAATCATCTCATCGCAAGCAACATTGCACATTTATCCAATTCAATCAACTCATATGCACCCAAATGAAATAATCAATAAGAGATATACCTTGGTTAGCTCATGATTATTCATAGCAAGCTTTCAACTTGAACATTTGCAAGCCATCAAATAATTCCAATAAATCATCCACAACTTGATCATGACACTTGTATGTTGTAGTACTTTGGACTTCACTCATTTTGACTTGGCATTGGGATAGAATTGCAATAAGCTTCAATACTTGAGTCAATATATAATGATAAATATGAAATCAATTTGAGTCAAGCCTCCAATGCCATGGTACCTACACACATTCATCCACTTTTTGATGGTACCCGAACAAGTTTGGGTCCTCTCAAGTTAGGTGCAACATACTTAGGCATTGCCTTAGTATGAGTAGCGGGATGTTTTGCAATAGCAACCATAGAGGTACCATTTACATCCTTTCTAAGCACATTAGTATCATCAATTGAAATATGCTTAGAAGTGTTACCTAGGGGACATGAATATGCCATGTGTCCCCTTTCTCGGCATGAGTAGCATCTTCTCTTTGATTGAGCCTTTTCTTCTTTGCTCATATGATGCTCTTCATTCCCTTGCCTCTCATGAGTTGCTTGAGCCTTCTTCTCAAGCTTGGTAGGACACCCCGAGGTGAAGTGTCCCATGTCTCCACATTTGAAGCACTTGATGTGAGCATGTACTTTCTTCTTATCTTGATTCTTGCTCATCATCTTGACATCTTGAATTTGCATTGGATGTCTTGCTCTTCCACCCCTTCTTGTTTTCTTCTTCTTCATCAAGTCACCATCATCTTCATGGTTGATCTTGATTTGCTCTTGGGGTGTCTTCTCTTGCTCAACTAGTGGCTTTGGTTGAGGCTTTACTCGTTGCTTCACCAATTGCTTGGTTGGGCACATTGAGGTGAGGTGACCCCAAGTGCGGCACTTGAAGCACTTGACATGCTTGAGCCTCTCTTCTTCCTTCATCTTCTTGAGCTTCTCAATGTTCGGGCATCCATTAGCAAGAGGTCCCACTTCATGGCATCGATAGCACATGGAATGCGAGAGCTTCTTTTGGAGTAGCCTCTTCATCCTCTTTTCTTGCTTTCTTTCGCCCCTTGTCATTTTCTTCTTGAAGCCAAGGCCACTTTTGTCACCAACGTTTCTTTGAATCTTCATCATGTACTCAAAGGTGACTTTTGAGTTGTAGCACCTCTCTAACTTGTTGCTCAAATTCTTCACTTCACTTTTAAGCTCATTGTTCTCCTTCAAAAGGTTAGTATCACAAGACATAGAAGTAAAACAAGCATTTAATTGTGAAGAATATGGCATATCTAATAAATCATCACAAGAGGTGGATACATGCTTCTTGCCTACATCACAAGGGTTAGTAATATGTGATTGATCATTTGACCCAAATGATGAGCTCTCACTAGACTTGGTTTCTTCATTAGAAGGCTTCTTAGTGAGTAAAGCATGTTCTTGTGCCAAATTATCATGAGCAACACTAAGTTCCTCATGAGCCAATTTTAGCTCCTCATGTGAACAAGTAGTAACATAAAGTAGATGCTTTTGTTGTTCACATGTGGTTTTTAGAAATAAGTTTTCATTTTTCAATTTACTTGTTTTTGCCATCTCATTTCTTAGGGCCTTTGAGAGTTTATATAGAAGCTCAAAATTTGGACCATCACAATCAACAACAAAACCACCAATAGATACCTTAGTGTCACCATATGACATGGAACAATGTGGTGATGTTGAAGAGCTTGTTGAAGCATCACTCTCATAGCCATCATCTTCACCATCAAATGTGCATGGAGTAGAATCATTGCTTGCATCACTTGTGGCATTATTATTTTTCTTGTCAAGTGATCTTGTGATATGATCATCTTTGTCATCACTTGACCGTGAGGTGGAGCAATCCTTCACAACTACCTTGTTGTGGTCATGCTCAACATCCTCATGCGCCTCTTCCTTGGGCTCATCATCATTGGAGATCACCCCATATTTCTCTTTTAGAAACACCCAAATTTCATGGGCGGACTCGAAGTCTATGATCTCACAAAGTATGCTACTATCCACAGATCGATATAAAGTATTAGTAGCTTGGCTATCGAGATGTAGGCATTTACTTTGCGCTTGAGTTGCATTCTTTTTATCAATTGCAAAGGAAAAGCCCACATCTACGATCCACCATAATTGAGGAGAAATAAACTTAAAATTGCATGTCATCCAATTTCTCCACCGTGCAAAGTGTGTGCCATCAAAAATGTGTGGACACTCAACATCTAGCCCATAAGCCGTCATCCTCTCGGGTCGGTGAAGACCACAAAAGAGAGACCCGGCTCCGATACCACTTGTAGGGTCGAGATGGCGGACTAAAGGGGGGGTGAATAGTCCTTTCTAAAACTTAAGCGTGTTGGCTAACCAAAAACAAATGCGGAATTAAACTTATCGGTCTAGCCAAGACTTCACCCCTCTAACTAAGTTCACAAGCACCTCACAAAGATCCTAATTAAGCAACTAAGGTGCTTTCCTTAGCAAGAGCTCTCCTATTTAATTCTAGAGCAAGGTCACACAAACCTATGCACTAGTACTATGCAAGCAAGAGGGAGCTCCTACACAATTCTAGTAAGCAAAGCGCACAAAGCCTAAGCTCACTAGCAATGCTCAATAACAAGGCAACTAATGCAAAATTAGAGAGCGCAAATCACTTAGCTACACAAACTAAGCAATGTGACTAACAAGGTTACACAAACCAAATTAGTCACGCAAGCGGAAGCTTCTAGCTACACAAGCAAGAAGACAACTAGCAAGCTACACAAGCAAACTAGTTACGAGAGCAACTACACAAGCACAAGTATATATGAAAGTAAATACAAGCTTGTGTTGCATGAAGGCAAACCACCGAGAAGAGTAGACAATGTTGACACGGTGATTTTCTCCCGAGGTTCACTTGGATGCCACCAAGCTACGTCCCCGTTGTGTCGACCAACACTTAGATGGTTCCTCGGTGTGACCCTCAAGTCACTTGCCCCTCAAGGCACGCCCCGCAAGGCACCGCAAGACACCACTCTCAAGTGAGGTAACTCAATGACACGCTCAACTAGAGTTGCTCTTCGCGATCCCCGCGGGGTGAGCACAATCCCCCTCACAAAGCTTCTCTGGAGCCTCGCACAATCTTCTTGCGAGCTTCGACAGAGCCACAAGCCACCAAGCCGTCTAGGAGGTGGCAACCTCCAAGAGTAACAAGCACTACCGGCTTGCAACACGATCACCTAGTGCCACTCGATGCAACCTCACGATGCAATCGCACTAGAATCGCTCTCTCACTCGATCTGATGAACACTATCAAGCATGAGTGAGTTAGAGGGCTCCCAAGCACTACCACACAAGCCACCAAGGCTAAAGTGTGCTCAGCTCCCGGCCACAGCCGGCCAAGGCATCTATTTATAACCCCACGGTCAAATAGAGCCGTTACCCCTCCACTGGGTCCTTTTTCGGGACGACCGGACGCGCCGGTCGTAACTGACCGGACGCGCTCAACCGCGTCCGGTCGCCCTGCGACGTCCACGTGTCCCTCAAATTTCAAATGCGACCGTTAGATCCTCCAACGGTCACTGCGCGCCAACGGTCAAACGCTATGACCGGACGCGCTGCTCAACCGACCGGACGCGCCGGTCGCACAGCACCGCGCGTGCGAAGCAACGACCGGACGCGCTCCTCGCAACGACCGGACGCACCGATCCGCACAGCACCCGCGCCCGCGAAACAACGACCGGACGCGCTCCTTGCAATGACCGGACGCGACAGTGCCAGCGTCCGGTTAGAGTCCAGTAAGCTCCTTCAACGATCGGACACGTCCGATCATGTGTGACCGGACGCGCCTCGTGTCCGATCATCCTCGTGAACCGTAGTTCCCTTTGGGCGACTGACCGGACGCGCCGGTCCTGCGAGTGACCGGACGCGCCAGTTACAAACCCTAACACCCGTGTCTGCGCAGTACTGACCGGACGCGTCCGGTCATACCATGACCGCGTCCGGTGCAGCGTCCGGTCACCTCTGTGACCTCCGTTCGCCTCCGTCTCTTTTCCGACTTCCGACGTAGTGGAAAATAGGCTTTTCAACTCCTCAAAAACGCCTGAATCCCGCGCTCGCAAGCTCGGCGGGAGGGAGAGAGAGACCCAAACCCTCTCTACCGCTCAAACTTCATCGCCTTCGCAAATGTGCCAACACCAACAAGTGATCACCACCTTGTGCACGTGTGTTAGCATTTTCATAATCATTTTCAAAGGAATTAGGCACTCAACTTGCCTCGCCACTCGATCCTAACACGTATGCACAGTTAGATCGCTCAAGTGGCACTAGATGACCGATATGCAAACAAGTTTGCCCCTCTTGATAGTACGGCCATCTATCCTAAACCCGGTCATAAACTTCTCTACACACCTATGACCGGTGAAATGGAAATGCCCTAGGTTATACCTTAGCCTTGCGCATTCCACTCCATCTCCTCCGACATTGATGCAACACATGCACCAACCAATCACCAAATGATATGATTCACTTCATATCATCACGTGATCGTATTGGTTCATCGATCTTGACCTCACTTGCTCTTCACCGTTGCATTTGTCCATCGGCGCCAAGTCTTGCCCAAGCTTCACCATCGCATGGTCCTTCGCTTCGAAGCCTCAACTTGCCCTTCACCTTCACAACCGGTCCTTCGAGCCAAGCCTCATCTTGATCTTCTCCATCTTGGTCACATGACTCCATGTCATGTCTCATATGCAATGAGCTCCTCCATGACACCATCACCTGTGGACTAATCTCCTGTGTATCTCACATAACCACATATTAGTCCATCTAAGTTGTCACTCAATTACCAAAACCAAACAAGGACCTTTCACCTACTCCACGTTGCTGTGGTATCCACTTAAAGACGAGCTCACCATTTAGGTTGGCTCTTTCTCTCTTCTCAAAACAAGAGACTTAACCCTCGATTTGAGAGTTTTCACTATATGAGATGATGGTTACAAACCTCCCTCAGCTACCACAAGTGTTGGTAAGCTCAAGGGTGACGCCTAGCCGGCTAGGAGCAAAGCTCCAAGAGTAACAAACGCAAGGATGCCGGCCAAACATAAACCAAGTGCTCTCAAACTTTGGGAATCACCGGATCTACCCTCCAATCGAAGTTTGTTGCAATTTCTCTCAAGTTAAGATGGTGGAAATCAAAACTTAGCTTGAGAGATAGAGTAGACAACAATGGAGGGAGAGAGAGTGAGCTTTTGTCGGGTTCTAATCGATCTGAACGTTGGGAAGCCGAAGAGAGACGTTGGGGATCGGCTAGAGATATTTATACCTTATTGGGGCCCAACAGCTGTTATGGGCGGCACTATCGCCCTGCCCATAACAGCAAGGTTTGCAAGCTGTTTTGATGGCTGTTATGGTAGGGTGTGAGGATGAACTGGTGAAGATATGAGCACTTAGTTCACACTTTAACAATATTCATTGAGTCCTCCTTGATAGTACAGCTTTTTCTATACTCAAATTCGAAATGTAAAAAGAATTTAAACCTCCTTTGAGTCGGAAACCATCACCAAAAGTAATTGGGGTGTTCTCCTTGTCATAAGTCATCCTCCTTTCTTAAAGTACCTGCTTGTCATCTCACAAATCACATTAGTCCTCTAATTCGGTGGTCATCAACGCTAAAACCCACATAGGTTTGATTGCACTTACAATACCTTTTACTATGTATTTATTTAGACATACAAAATGGCTAGTGTCCAGATATCCGAACACCCACACCTGCCCCGCCTTGTGCACAAGCTACTGTGTCTGCTCATGCCTGTTGCGTTTACCCGCCCGGCCCACGCCTACTGTTGTGTCTACCAGATGTCCATGACTCCGCGCGCTCGTCAGCCAAGCCTGCCCTCGCGCCTGCTGCTACGCCTACCGACGTTAGCAACTCCGCGCGTTCGTGGACCGAGCTCGAATTGCAACCGGAGATGGAGGGAAGGGAAGGGGGAGGGAGAGGAAAGTAGAGGGCGAGTTGCGCCGTCCGAGGAAGGGATGAGGTAGGAGGCGAAGCACAAGTCTTGACAGCCTGTCAGTGTGAGATACCCCTTGCTATTGTTAAATTAAACGTTTGAACATCATTACAGCATGTGCAACACCCGATCTACTTTTAAAACATTAATATGAAACATCTGCAACATATGTATGAAGACAATGAAACACGTAAAACATAAGTGTATATCCGTTTGCAACATGTGCAACACCAAGATCTACTTTTGAAACATCCAGATGAAACATTTGCAACATACGTCTGAACACCTGAAACATAGACTTGCAATATGTGTATTTTGTCATTGCAACATATGCAATATTCAGGTCCACTTTTACAACATCTAGATGAAACACTTGAAACAAAAGTCTAAAAACGTCTGAAACACTTGAAAACATACGCATGCAATATGTGTATATTGTCATTGCAACATATGCAACATCTCAGATATATTTTTGCAACATCCAGACTAAACACTTGAAACATAGCATCGCCAATGGGCACAACCTACCTAGTGATAAACTGTTGTAGCCAGCAAGCTTGGGTCAGGGGACGTCGGCCTAGCGTACAACTTCGCTACAGGACGTTAGCCCCTCGCTCCTCCTATGATTATCCTATGCCTGCTCGCTGCCTAGGCTCGTGCCAGTCGGCACGGCTTCTCTAGCGCCGCTGCTGCTCGACCGCAGTTGTCCAGCCTCGTCCACTCGCTAGAAATGGGATGTGGCGCAGCTAGCGATGGGACGCGGTGCAGTGAGGGAAGGCGCATGATGCGGCAGGAGACAAGCGCGCTGTGGGGGAAGGGGGCGCGGCGAGGGTGGAGTGGGGCAGAGCGTATGCGCGATGACGCTACGACACCGATGCGAGTGAGGAAATTTTCATAGGTGGAAAAAACGTAGAGGTGCTGTTAGACCTGTACGTTACGTTGGACAGGCCTAGGAAGGCTGTGTCCGGACGGGACGGATGACCATGTGCAAGTAGACACAATGAACAATTTACAATTTCGGATAATGGGAGTATTTAAGTTCGTTAGACTTAATAGGACATTATCATATTATTCACGATATTAATTTTATTATGGATGTCATGGTTATCATAAAATAAATTATAGCCATTAAATTTATGAAAAAGGTAAAATATAAATAGATATATAACATTTTTATCCTTTTCTTATTAAGGTCTGGTAGTTTTTTTTTCTTTTCCCGTTGCAACGCACGGACATATTTGATAGTTATACTTATTATACATTATAAATATTGGTGTATTTTTGTATATACTAGTATTCGATTAAATCCTCCTCGCTTCTCAGTAACGATATGTTCGTTTATTTTCAGATTTTGGGACAGTGCATTTTTGTTATCACTGGTGCCAGAAACTCAATGGAAAGATGTTAAAAAAAACTCGGGCCGTGTTTAGTTGGCCTAAATCGGAGGTCCAAAATCTACACAGTAAAAGATTCCTCACTGTAGTATTTCGTTTGTATTTGTGAATTTTTGTCCAAACATTGACTAATTAGGCTCAAAAGATTCGTCTCTCAAAGTACAACTAAACCGTGTAATTAGTTTTTGATTTTATCTATATTTAGTACTTCATGCATATACCGACATTTTGATGTGACGAGAAATCTTTTTTTTACGTAGGGTGTGTTTAGTTCCCTGAAAAAGGTGAAAAATGTACTGTAGCATGTTTTGGCTTTATTTGGCAAATAGTGTCCAATCATTGACTAATTAGGTTAAAACGTTTGTCTCGCAAAGTACAACCAAGCTGTACAATTAGTTTTTAATTTCATCTACATTTAGTACTCCATACATGTATCGTAAGTTTGATGTGACGGGAAATTTTTTTTTTTTGCATAGTGCTTTTTTGAGAAAACCGTAGTGGAATTTAGGAGAAAATTTAGCATCTAAACCCGGCCTCGATGGAAAGAAAATCCTAATGATGGCGGAGTTGACAACGGAGACCGGATGGGACACCACTCCGCTGCCGTACTGACGTCTTCTCTCCTGCGAACAGTCAGTCGGACTCACACCCGACGCACAGCATGCCAGTCACGTCCCACGTCGCCTCGTCGTCCAATGTGCTTCCACCACTTGAGAGATCTCTCAAGATCGCAGCAAAGCAACCACGGACAGATTAAAAAGATAACCACCGGGCAAATACAGTACTGGTAGTATATATATATAATAGTATATATCAATCAAATAAACCAAGACCGAACACGAACCCCGGCGCGTTAGCCGTTAGATAAGGGTCACGTCGACCGTGAATTTTTTCGCATGAGCTTTGCTCTGCTACTATAGCGTTCTGATCTGATGAGGTTTCTTTTTCCGAAACATGCACGCATGGCGAATTGGCGATTAACGAAATCGTTTTGATCTGCGAAGACAACGGAGAGCCCAGCAGCAGCAGCTGCCCATGCACATGGGCTGATGCACACGGCCGGCCAGCCATGATACACCCAACCCATGCCCAGCCATGACACACCCAAAGCCATGACACACCCAACCATGCCCCTACCCCGTCCGTAGCCGAGGCGCGGATTTGACCGCGACGCGTTGGAGACCAATAACGTCCTCGCAGCGGCAGTGCCCGTCTGTCCCCGCGGAGAGCACCCAGCGACAGACAGGTGATGGACGCGACGGGTGACGCCCCCTGACCACCGCCGGCCCGCGGCATCGCCCATCCATCATCAGTCACGACGACGCGTACACTGTGTCCGTCACGCTCGCACCGCTCGAGCGGGCCCCGGGCTTGGCTGGTCGGTAGGCAGACAGCTCCGGATGCGGTCGCGGCCCGTGGGCCGAGCGGGCTTCCAGGCCTTTCTTTGTGCCTACCGGTACTGGTACCGGCGGGTGGGGGCGAAGCGAACGCGTGCGCGGCTGGCCGGGTCCCAAGGACCCGAGCGCGTCTGCGTGCTGTGCCGTGTGCCGACTGCCGTGCCGAGCGCCGCGCGAGGCCACCGGGCGGGCGCGCGGTTCCAGTCGCGAGATGCTCTGCTTTCCTTGCCGCATCGCTTGGGTGTGTTCAGTTCCCCGAAAGGGTGAAAAAAAAGTATTGTAGCATGTTTTGGTTTTATTTGGTAAATAATGTTCAACCGTTGACTAATTAGGTTTAAAATGTTCGTCTCGTAAAGTACAACCAAACTGTACAATTAGTTTTTGATTTCATCTACATTTAGTACTCCATGCATGTATCACAAGTTTGATGTGACGGGGAATTTTTTTTAGAAGAGTACGTTTTTGGTGAAACTAATTGGGCCCTTGTTTAGTTCCCCCAATTCTCCCTCAAATTCCACTATGCAAAAAGAAGATTCCCCGTCACATCAAAATATCGGCAAATGCATGGAGTACTAAATGTTGATGAAATCAAAAACTAATTGCACAGTTTTATTGTACTTTGCGAGACGAACATTTTAAGCCTAGTTAGTCAAAAATTTAGATAATTTTTACCAAATACAAACGAAATACTACAGGAATTCTAATACAATGTTTTTCTTCCCAATTCGTGAACTAAACGAGGCCTGGGTTCGCCGACCCGAAGCGCGATGTGGCGTATCCCGTCCGCAGTCTACGTGGGGAGGCCCGAGGTCCCGATCGGTATCCGTGCTGCTGCTGTGTGCGTACTACTAGTGGAGAACGCCCGTTCGCCGTAGCCATCACGTACTTCCGTCTCATTCTGTGCGCGTCACGAGGCCGCCCCGCCTAGCTAGCTCTGCGCCCATCGAGGCACTGTATGTGGACTCGTGATGGACAGCACTACCAACGGCGCCACCACCGAGCAAGAGACTACTGCCCGTATTGTATTGCTCTCTTGTCTGTATTATAGATTTATAGGAGTAGTATATGGGTTTTAGGTTTTTGGGGTGCGTGGCTTGGGCAGCTGGTCTATTTTTTTACTAAACACATGGACTAAATATAAGCTAAAGAGAGAGCTAAAGTTTAGCTGCTAATAAGAAGCTAAACTGGACTAAATGGAGCTAAACCTCACCTTTTAGTCTCATTTATCCAAACACATGGACTAAAAGGGACTAAAATGTCTCTTTTAGTCACCCAAACCAAATACCTAATAACTAAAGTTTAGTCTATAGTTTAGCTACTAAAGTTTAGCAAGGAGAAACCAAACCGGCTCTTAGATCAGTCTCAACGGAGAGTTTCATTTTGTTGTTTCCAATGCTGCCATGTCATAATATAGAATGAATGAAACTTAGATGAAACGTCCACTCACAATACAGAGTTTCATTCTATAGTTTCATAGACATTTAATTCTGTGACTCAAATAGAGTCGGTAACCATGCCAAGAGAGTTTCATCCCTATGAAACTCAATTCTTCTCGCTCCTCATTAAAACGTTGTCATGTCATAAAAAATACTTATGTGACGGGCTATTAAATGCAAATTAAACTCTCATGGAATTATCACTGAGACTGGCCCTACATGTCAATTTTGAAAACAGTGCAGAAGAGTTTCATCCCCACGAAACTCTCTCTATTCTCATGAAACTCTTATCATCTCTCTCTTAATTAATATGGTGCCACGTCAGCATAATTAATGCCCATGAAACTCGGATGAAACCCCATTAAGAATGACCTTATTGGCCTTTTAGAAATTGATTTATTTAATCACTTCCCTGCCGGTCCCTTGAACCAACTACTGATTCCATTTCCCGCGAGTGCAGATCTTAAAAATGTAGGACTACAACTGAGGAATAAGTACAGTGACCGGCAACTATGGTCTTGTTCATCCGGCTTATAATTCGTACTTTTCAACTTATTTTTACAGTGGGAACGGTGTTTTTCTCTCACAACAAATCAGTCAACCGTTTTTTTCAGCCGGCTTATCAGCACAGCCGAACGGGTCCTATATCCCTTCTTGTCATGAAAGGGGATCGTTTTAACTTTGATGAAAGGCAGGCCTAATCATTTTGCTGGCGACCAGAACTGGCAGAACCTTTAATTTGTTGGTGCCCTAACAGGCTAACAGAGCAAAGCCGGGGCATCTAGGTCAATCAGGCCGCCGATGACCCAACCCAAGTGCTTCGAGAAAAAAAAACCCCAACCCAAAAAGTCCCCCTCCGCCGGCACCAAACTCTGCCGGCGTCTCCCCGAGGAGAAGCAACAAGCCATGGAATGGACAATGGAGGCACCGTGTGCCACGACTGCGGCTGTGTTTAGTTGGCAAGGTTGGAAGCGGCAAATTTACTGTAGCATAGTATATTTCGTTTGTATTTGGTAATAATTGTTCAACCGTTGACTAATTAGTCTCAAAACGTTCGTCTCGCAAAGTATAACTAAACTGTGCAATTAGTTTTTGAATTCATCTACATTTAATACTTTTATGCGTATATCACAAGTTTGATGTAACGGAGAATCTACCTTTTGCCTAGTACAGTACATTTTTATGAATTTTGGAGAAAAACAGGGCCTGCGTTGCCACGACTGTGCTGTGTCCGCCTCTTGTTCACTCACATGCAGGCATGCAGAGGAGAGACCGATCCAATCCGATGCAAAACACAAGGCCTGGCAGGCAGCCAAAGCGCTGGCATTGAATATCTGCACGAATTCGTGTGTCGTGGGCGTTTCCGAGGTGCCCGGCCTTGAGAACACAAACCGCCTCTGGAGTCCCAAATCGACGTGCATAAACAAAAGTGAAGCCAGGCGCTCTGCCCTGCTCTCTCACCTACACCGATGAATGTGAGCACTTCGAGAGCTGCGACCTTCCTGCTCTGCAGTACTACACCCCAAATCCCAACAACAAATTCTTTAGACTACTAGGGGCAAAGATGGGAGTACTAACCCTATATTCATTATTTATTTATACTAGTATTTTTTTCTACTTGTGCCATCATATGCACGCAATATATGACGTCGAAGTTCAAATACATATAGGGCCGTGTTCAGATCCCAAATTTAGCCGCACGAATTGGGCTCTGCTGCTACAGTGTTCCTGCCGGAACACTGTAGCAGTTATTGTTTTTTAGTGCAAAAAATTGTCCAAAAATTGATTAATTAGACTCAAAATGTTCGTCTCGCAAAGTACAACAAAACTGTACAATTAGTTTTTGATTTCATCTACATTTAGTACTCCATGCATTTGCCGGTATTTTGATATGACGGGGAATCTTTTTTTTTTGCATAGTAGAATTTGGGGGGAGAATTTAGGATCTAAACAAGGCCTAGGCTGTGTTTAGTTTCAAAAGACCCAAATTTTTTTTGTACAGTATCGGTTACATCGAATCTTTGGACGTATGCATGAAACATTAAATGTAGGTAAAAAAATAACTAATTGTACAGTTTGTCTGTAAATATCGAGACGAATCTTTTGAGTCTAGTTAGTCCATGTTAGATAAATTTTACCAAATAACAACGATAGTGCTACAATAATTTTTCCCAAAAAAATTTGGGATCTAAACAAGGCCATAGAGCTTGAATCCTGATTGTACTCTAGTCGTGCGTTTGGTTTGTGGGATGATCTGGGATATGTCGGGTCCAACCCAGATAGTCCCTTGTTTGGATCGGGGGATGTGTGGAACGGGATTGACCTGGGTTGCCATATTCCCCTCAGATACGGGTTCAGCTAATTCCACCAAAATGAGCGGACCAAACGAACCCACTTCGTCTCCGTCTCTATCTCCGTCTCGTCTGCGTACACCCCCGTTCGTCCCTAGGTGCGGCGGGCGCGGACGAGCTCGGGCAGGTGGCGGCCGGAGCAAGGAAGCATAGGGGCGAGGCTCGAGGTGGGCGCGGTGGCCGGAGCGGGGCAGCACAGGGGCAAGGCTCAAGGCAGGCGCGGCAGCCGGAGCTCAGGGGCAGAGCCATGGTGGCCGAAATAGGGCAGCGCAGGGGCAGGCGCAACGACCGCCAGGGCCAGTGCTGGGTGAGGCGCGGTGAAAGGTCTTGATGGCTAGAGGAGGGGTGAATAGCCTATTAAAATTTTCTACAAAGATAAGCTAAACAAGTTTATCAATAAAATAAATAGCGAGATGCGAGTTTTGCTTAGCCTACGGGGTGTTTGCAAGCCACCTAACCAATTCACAATTCTAGTAATTGCACTCAACCGCACAAGTCAAACCGAGAAGGAAACTACAACTAGCAAGCTACACAAAGAAGCTACTCTAGCAAAGCTAACTCGCTAGCAAAGATAACTAAGAAATTAATACATGAGAGAGTTAGGAGGGTATCACCGAGGGGCGAAGAATTGAGCCAACCAATCAATATAATCAAGAGATGAATACCAAGATAACCGAACACCGGGATCAATCAATCACAATATGAAAGTGATGACACGAAGATTTATCCCGAGGTTCACGTGCTTGCCGGCACGCTAGTCCCCGTTGTGTCCCTCTTCACCACGTGGTTCGGTGGCTAATCGGTCACACACCGAGCCTCTCAAAAGGCACCACAAGAACCTACCAAATGGTAAAAAGTTGCAATGACATGAGCAATATACTAATGTTGCCTTTGGCGCTTCGCCGAGGTAGGCACAAACCTCTCACAATCACCGGAGGTGACCAAGAACAATCACCAACTCTTGCCAACGCCTTCAAGCTGCTCCAAGCCGTCTAGGTGGCGGCAACCACCAAGAGAAACAAGAATCCCGCAGCAAATCAACCACCAAGTGCCAACTAGATGCTATCTCACAATGCAAATGTACTTGGATCACTCAATCTCACTTCGAATATGCAAAGAAGCAAGAGAGATGAGTGGGAGGGGAGTTGCTTAGCTCAAAGTGCTCACAAGTATGTCAAATGTTCGAGAGAGAGAGCCTTGAGTCGGCCAACGAGTATTTATAGACGTACCCCTTCGAATATAGCCGTTAGAAATTTAAACAGCCGAAATCGGGCTGACCGGACGCGCTGGTCCAACTGACCGGACGCGCCGGTCGCCCAACGGCTAACTCGTGAAGTACTGACCGAAACGCGCTGGTCCAAACGACCGGACGCGCTGGTCGCCCAACGGCTAACTGCGAAGCAACGACCGGACGCGCTGGTCCAACTGACCGGACGCGCCGGGAACGACCGGACGCCGCTGGTCCCGTGAAGGACCGGACGCGCTGGTCGCCTGAGCAGCGCTCAACAAAATAGTGACCGGACGCGCTGAAGTAAATGACCGGACGCGACAGTGCCAGCGTCCGGTTAGAGTCCAGTAAGCTCCCTGGACGACCGGACGCGTCCGATCATCAGTGACCGGACGCGCCTCGCGTCCGATCATCAAACTGAAAAATGCGCAGACACTGAACACTGACCGGACGCGTCCGGTCATGCAAGGACCGCGTCCGGTTCAGCGTCCGGTCACCTCTGTGACCTCAGTTCGCCTCCGTTTCTTTTCCGAACTTCCATTATAGTGGAAAATAATCGTTTCAACTTCTCGAAAACGCCTGAATCCCGCCTCGCAAGCTCGGTGGGAGGGAGAGAGGAACCCAAACCCTCTCTACCGCTCAAACTCCACCGCCGTCGCAAACGTGCTAACATCACCAAGTGATCTCGCCAGTGTGAGTGTGTTAGCATTTTCACAATCATTTTTCGAGGCGATATTAGTTCTATCCAAATGCATATGATCATGAAATGCACATCTAGAGGCACTTAGGAGTTCAATAGCCGCGTCATTCCCCTCTTTATAGTACGACTATCTATCCTATAATGTAACCACACCCACTAGGTGTCTTGGTTACTAAAACACAACCCTTAAGCATATACCTTTGCCTTGATCACATAGGGTTGCGTCCAAATCCAAGTGTGGCCATCATGATCACCATGTCCATCTTGCCACCAACCTTGGAATGTACTAATCCTCATATGTTATATACAACTTAGGCATAGGATTAGTACTTAGGTATTGTCACTAATTACCAACACCAAACATAGGACTTTCAATCTCCCCCTTGTTGGTAATTGGTGACAAACCTTTCACAAAGATATTATGATAAAATTTTGATTGAACCCATGTCACATTGTCCAAGTATATTACCATGTATAAGAATTATGGACATGTGATCATGAATTCAAATTGATAGCAATGGCTCCCCCTACATGTATGCTATATGTTTGGATTTTGGAAGCATACATGTTAGATAGGAAAGATTAGGAGCATTGTCTACCAATAGGTGCTAAGTGTTTTAGATTATAGACCTTTGAAGCGTGATACCATCGGAGTAGCGATAAACACCATCTTAGCACCTTGTGTAGTTAGATTCCACTTGGAAAAGCACAAACATAACTAGAAACCTCGTGAGATCAACATTATAAGCAAGGCTCTAGTACCACTTTGAAAAACAAACATGAAGCAAGAAAAAATCTAACTACTTTCTATTCATGCTAGTATCTTAATGCATCATTCAAATTATACTAGCAAGACACCACACAAGCAAAGTATCGGAGAAAACGGAATGCATAACTATGCATCATACAAATGACGTGCACATGTAAATGCAACATTCATGCTTAAGAGCTTGCTCCCCCTACTTATGTGCTCAAAATTTTAGTTGATCCCCTTCTTTTATCAATTCTCCCCCACAACATTTTCTTCCCCTTTGAGTTCTATCTTTGTGAACAATATTTTCTCCCCCTTTGGCACCAATTGACCACAAGGAGAAAACTTTAGATAGATTATCAAGTTGAAATATGGGGTGAGGATCAAGTTTATGATTCAACCTAGATTGCTTGCATAAATAAAATACTTCGGTTTGATCCAAGGGCAAGCTTCTTCACACCTCACTAGAAGGGTTATCATGCACCATGTTGAAGCAAATATTTAGACAAGTTTTCTAGATTAAAACACTTAGGATCACAAGCTACTTAAACAAGTTATATGCTACCACTAGATCATACAAGTCATGGAAACAATAGTGGCACCATATAAACTTCAAATTCATTTAATTTTCATGAATGATCCTAGAACATAAGAAATCATGACTAGATGCACTTAACATGTCCTTAGTATAGAATGTATGACATGTCAACCAATTGTACCTTGGGGCTCGAAGGAGAGGCATGTCATATCATGGGAGTGCATCAACACATGTTGGAGAAGTCAAGTATGTTCAACTCATTCTTTAGCTTGTGAAATCTCTTCTCATCAAGGGGCTTGGTGAATAGATCGGCTAATTGATCTTCGGTGCCAACACTCGCAATAGCAATGTCACCCTTTTGTTGATGATCTCTAATAAAGTGATGGCGAACATCAATATGCTTTGTTCTTTGATGTTGAATCGGATTGTTAGTTAGCTTCACGACACTTTCATTGTCACATAGCAATGGTACATTCTTGAAATTGATTCCAAAATCCTTCAATGTTGCCTTCATCCACAAGATTTGTGCACAACAACTACCCGCGGCGATGTATTCGGCTTCGGCGGTAGATAGTGCAATACTATTTTGCTTCTTGGATGACCATGAGACAAGTGATCTTCCCAACAATTGACATGTCCCGGAAGTGCTCTTTCTCTCCACTTTATCACCGGTATAGTCGGAATCCGAATATCCAACTAGCTCAAAACTTGCACCTTTGGGATACCACAATCCAACATCTTGTGTATGCTTTAAGTACCTCAATATTCTCTTTGTTGCCTTCAAATGACTTTCTCTTGGTGAGGCTTGAAATCTTGCACACATACATACACTAAACATCACATCGGGCCTTGATGCCGTCACATAGAGTAGGCTACCAATCATTGATCTATATAGCTTTTGATCCACCATGTTGCCACTCTTGTCACTATCCAAACTTCCACTAGTGCCCGTTGGGGTTGTAATACTCTTTGCATCTTCCATGCCAAACTTCTTGAGCATATCTTTGATGTACTTGGTTTGACTTACAAATGTTCCTTCCTTCATTTGTTTGATTTGAAGTCCAAGAAAGAAACTAAGTTCACCAATCATTGACATTTCAAATTCCTTTGCCATCATTTTCCCAAACTCATCACAATAATCTTGATTGGTTGAACCGAATATGATATCATCAACATATATTTGCAACACAAACAAGTCTTTCCCAATCTTCTTGGTGAATAGTGTTGTATCAACTTTGCCCATGACAAATCCTTTGGATAGCAAGAAGTCCCTCAATCTTTCATACCCTCTAGGTGCTTGCTTTAATCCATACAAAGCCTTCCTTAACTTGTATACATGATTGGGTTTCTTGTTATCTTCAAAACCGGGAGGTTGCTTCACATACACCTCCTCTTGAATGTACCCATTGAGAAATGCACTCTTTACATCCATTTGATATAGCTTGATATTGTGAGCACAAGCATAGGCAAGTAAGATCCTAATTGCTTCCAATCTTGCAACCGGGGCATAAGTTTCACCAAAGTCAAGACCCTCAATTTGTGTGTAACCTTGAGCTACTAGTCTTGCTTTGTTCCTTACTACTATCCTATCTTGATCTTGCTTGTTGCGAAAGACCCATCTTGTTCCAATGACATTGTGATCCTTAGGCCTTTCAACTAGTTCCCATACTTCATTTCTCTTGAAGTTGTTGAGCTCTTCATGCATTGCATTTACCCAATCCGGATCTCTCAATGCTTTATCATTGTCCTTGGGTTCTTCCATTGACACAAAAGATGAGTAAGCACAAAATGATGCCAATCTTGATCTAGTTTGAACTCCTCTTTGTATGTCACCAATGATGGAATCCAATGGATGGTCTCTTGCAATGTTAGTTGGTTGAAGCACTTGGACTTGATTGCTTGGATGTTGATGTTGATCATGAGTTGGAGATGATGAACTAGCCACTTGTTGATCTTGTTGCACTTGAGATGATGTACTAGCTTGATTTTGCATTAGAGAACCACTAGCTTGTGTAATTGGACTTTGGAGCACTTGATCTTTGTCATCCACATCAATCACTTGCTTTGGCCTAATATCACCAATGTCCATTTCTTTCATAGCATTGGTCAATTGAGTTCCTCTCACATCATCCAAGTTATCTTCCTCATCTTGAGAGCCATTTGTTTCATCAAATTCAACATCATGCACTTCTTCAAGTTGACCACTAGCCAAATTCCAAACTCTATAAGCTTTGCTAGTAGTTGAGTAACCAAGTAGGAAGCCTTCATCACATTTCTTCTCAAACTTGCTCAATCTAGTGCCCTTCTTCAAGATATAGCATTTGCAACCAAATACCCGAAAGTATGCAATGTTAGGCTTTCTTCCATTTAAGATCTCATATGGTGTCTTCTCTAGAAACTTATGGCAATAGAGGCGGTTGCTATAGAAGCAAGCCGTGTTGATTGCTTCGGCCCAAAATGAATGACTCACATTATACTCATTCAACATTGATCTTGCCATATCAATTAAGGTTCTATTCTTCCTTTCAACTAGGCCATTTGATTGAGGTGTATACTTGGCCGAGAATTGATGCTTGATTCCAAGCTCCTCACATAGCTCATCAACTCTTGTGTTTCTAAACTCACTTCCATTGTCACTTCTTACTTTCTTGATTGTGGTCTCAAACTCATTTTGCACTCTCTTGATGAACTTCTTGAATATGTCAAATACATCACTCTTGTCCACAAGAAAGAATACCCATGTGTATCTAGTGAAATCATCCACAATCACAAAATCATACTTGTTGCCACCAATGCTTGTGTATGTAGTTGGCCCAAATAGATCCATGTGCAACAACTCAAATGCCTTGGAAGTACTCATAATGCTCTTCAATGGATGAGTGTTGCCTACTTGCTTTCCGGCTTGACATGCACTACATAGCTTATCCTTCTCAAATGTGACATCCTTCAAGCCTCTAACTAAGTCATGCTTCACTAACTTGTTCAATTGCTTCATGCCAACATGACCTAGTCTTCTATGCCACAACCAACCCATACTTGATTTGGTGAGCAAGCATGTTGAAAGTTGAGTGTCACTAGCATTGAAATCAACAAAGTATGGATTCTCATATCTAAAGCCTTTGAAGATCAAGTTAGAGCCATCAACACTAACTATCTCCACATCATCAACACCAAATTTGCACTTGAAACCGAGATCACACAATTGAGCAACCGAGAGAAGATTGAAGTTCAACTTTTCAACTAAGAGCACATTGGAAATGCTATGATCATTAGAGATTGCAATCCTTCCAAGAGCCTTTACATCACCCTTGCTATTGTCACCAAATGTGATACTATCAATGCCACTATCATTTGATTTGAGAGAGTTGAACATTCTTGAATCACCGGTCATATGTTGAGAGCACCCACTATCAAGCACCCAATGCCTTCCTCCGGCCTTGTAATTTACCTACAAAACAATTTAATGTCTTTTAGGTACCCATACTTGCTTGGGTCCTTAGAGGTTAGTCACTAAGCTCTTTGGTACCCAAATGGCCTTCTTCTTTGGGCCCATAATTGGTGTACCAACAAACCTAGCATGCACACCTTTCTCACCCTTGGTAAGCACATAACAAGAATCAAAAGGAATATAAGGTACATTAGCATTTTTCTTGTTCTTGTTCATTTTATTGCAATTAATCTCTAGATGCCCAACTTGCTTGCATCTATTGCAATAACGACCATTGCCCTTCACAAAGCGAGACTTTGGAGTAGCAAAGGCCGCCTTGCCCTTCTTGGGAGTATAGCCCAATCCCTCTTTGTTAAGAGAGAACCTTTGGCTACCCAAGCATTTTAGCAAGCGGGCATCCCCACCATAGGCGTTGCCTAATGCGCGGGTGAGATCATCCACCTCTCTCTTGAGAGTCTCAACCACAAGTGATGAATCACTAGTAGTAGAGGTAGAGTTGGTTGTGATGGATGATGATGAGCTACATGAAGCATTAGTAGGACTAACAAATAAAGAATCATCAATAATATCACATGTTAGTCCAATATCACAAGTGACAATCACTTGCTCCTCCTTAGCTTCCTTCATGAACTTCTCCAACTTAAGGTCCTTTTCCTTGATGAGCTCAAGTAGAGTGGAGTGGGCTTCCTTAAGCCTAGTGTGAGCAATTTCAAGATCCTCGTGGTCTTCCTTTAGACACTCACGAGAAGCCTCTAGCTCATCAAAGGATTTCCTAAGAGCTTTGAGCTCTTGTTCAATTCCTTTGCACTCCTTACTCTTTTTGAGAGCAACAAGCTCCTCCATCAAGGCATCATTTTCATTGCTCTTGGCAATGAGCTCTTGTTCCAAGATTTTGTATTTCTTGGTTGTCCTCTTGCAGCCCTTGCTCATTTGATCTATTATGCCTAATAGATCATCCTTGGAGTAGTCCTCATCCTCCTCATCATCACTCCTACAATCATCACTAGCACAAGAATCATCATCACTATCATCATGTTTTACCTTGGTAGGCTTGGCCATAAGGCATGTTGATGTAGTGTCGAAGATGGATGGCTTGTTGGAGAGGGCGATGTTTGCAGTGGCTCATCGAGTGATCCTCTCATCATCACTAGAGCTTTCATCATCATCACTATCGGAGTTGTCACTATCCCAAGTGACTACATAACCACCACCCTTCTTCTTCTTGTTGAAAGTGAAGCTCTTCTTTGCTTTCTTCTCATTCTCTTTCTTATCCTTCTTGTTCTTCTTGAGCTTCAAGTCCCCATTATGAAATCTCTTATCTTCATAGGGGCAATCCGCCACTATGTGATCGGGGCTATTGCAATTGTAGCAAAGGGTCTTTGCCTTTATAGTGTCTCTCCTCTTCCTTGCCCCATATCCTTTCTTCTTCATGAACCTTCTCATCTTGTGCACAAGGAGGGCCATGGTCTCATCATCGAATGGATCATCATTATCACTTTCTACCTTGCTCTTGCCCTTAGAGGATGAAGCCTTGAATGCAATGGGCTTCTCTTGCTTGACCTTGGTCTCCTTCTTCTCTTCTACCTCATCTTCATCATCATTGTATTAGGCATCGGTCATTATATCTCCAAGCACATTGGTTGGTTTGACCTTGTCCAATCCCTCTCTAAAGATCATTCTTCTCAAGGTGGCAAACTTATTGGGTAAGCACATCAAAAACTTGTGTGAGAAGTCCTTGTCCTCAACCTTCTCCCCAAGCCCCTTGAGATCATTGACAATGACTTGGAGCCTATAGAACATCTCCGGGATGGATTCATCATCCTTCATCTTGAATGTGGAGAACTTGTCCTTGAGCATATATAGTTTGACACTTTTTACCGTTGAAGTACCTTCATATGTTTCTTCAAGCCTTATCCAAAGCTCATTTGCCTTTTCAAGATCTTTGATTTGCTCAAATACTTTATCATCAATGGCACGATAGATTGTATCAAGTGCCGCCGTATTGCATTGTTTGTTGATGCGGTCATTTGGAGTGAGGTTTTCCTCATCAAGAATGACGTATCCTTCTTTGGTCACATCCCAAACCTTCTCATGTATATTGCCTAGATATTGCTTCATCTTCCTTTTCCAATGATTAAAGGAAGAGACGCCATCAAAGAATGGAGGCTTGCCATTAACATGATTGAACATAACTTGAGCCATCTTACACCGAGGTTGTTAAGCCTTACAAACGGTGACCACGGCCGATACCACTTGAAAGGTCTTGATGGCTAGAGGGGGGGGGTGAATAGCCTATTAGAATTTTCTACAAAGATAAGCTAAACAAGTTTATCAATAAAACAAATAGCGAGATGCGAGTTTTGCTTAGCCTACGGGGTGTTTGCAAGCCACCTAACCAATTCACAATTCTAGTAATTGCACTCAACCGCACAAGTCAAACCGAGAAGGAAACTACAACTAGCAAGCTACACAAAGAAGCTACTCTAGCAAAGCTAACTCGCTAGCAAAGATAACTAAGAAATTAATACATGAGAGAGTTAGGAGGGTATCACCGAGGGGCGAAGAATTGAGCCAACCAATCAATATAATCAAGAGATGAATACCAAGATAACCGAACACCGGGATCAATCAATCACAATATGAAAGTGATGACACGAAGATTTATCCCGAGGTTCACATGCTTGCCGGCACGCTAGTCCCCGTTGTGTCTCTCTTCACCACGTGGTTCGGTGGCTAATCGGTCACACACCGAGCCTCTCAAAAGGCACCACAAGAACCTACCAAATGGTAAAAGGTTGCAATGACACGAGCAATATACTAATGTTGCCTTTGGCGCTTCGCCGAGGTAGGCACAAACCTCTCACAATCACCGGAGGTGGCCAAGAACAATCACCAACTCTTGCCAACGCCTCCAAGCTGCTCCAAGCCATCTAGGTGGCGGCAACCACCAAGAGAAACAAGAATCCCGTAGCAAATCAACCACCAAGTGCCAACTAGATGCTATCTCACAATGCAAATGCACTTGGATCACTCAATCTCACTTCGAATATGCAAAGAAGCAAGAGAGATGAGTGGGAGGGGAGTTGCTTAGCTCAAAGTGCTCACAAGTATGTCAAATGTTCGAGAGAAAGAGCCTTGAGCCGGCCAACGAGTATTTATAGACGTACCCCTTCGAATATAGCCGTTAGAAATTTAAACAGCCGAAATCGGGCTGACCGGACGCGCTGGTCCAACTGACCGGACGCGCCGGTCGCCCAACGACTAACTCGTGAAGTACTGACCGGACGCGCTGGTCCAAACGACCGGACGCGCTGGTCGCCCAACGGCTAACTGCGAAGCAACGACCGGATGCGCTGGTCCAACTGACCGGACGCGCCGGGAACGACCGGACGCGCTGGTCCCGTGAAGGACCGGACGCGCTGGTCGCCTGAGCAACGCTCAACGAAATAGTGACCGGACGCGCTGAAGTAAATGACCGGACGCGACAGTGCCAGCGTCCGGTTAGAGTCCAGTAAGCTCCCTGGATGACCGGACGCGTCCGATCATCAGTGACCGGACGCGCCTCGCGTCCGATCATCGAACTGAAAAATGCGCAGACACTAAACACTGACCGGACGCGTCCGGTCATGCAAGGACCGCGTCCGGTTCAGCGTCCGGTCACCTCTGTGACCTCAGTTCGCCTCCGTTTCTTTTCCGGACTTCCGTTGTAGTGGAAAATAATCGTTTCAACTTCTCGAAAACGCCTGAATCCCGCCTCGCAAGCTCGGCGGGAGGGAGAGAGGAACCCAAACCCTCTCTACCGCTCAAACTCCACCGCCGTCGCAAACGTGCTAACATCACCAAGTGATCTCGTCAGTGTGAGTGTGTTAGCATTTTCACAATCATTTTTCGAGGCGATATTAGTTCTATCCAAATGCATATGATCATGAAATGCACATCTAGAGGCACTTAGGAGTTCAATAGCCGCGTCATTCTCCTCTTTATAGTACGGCTATCTATCCTATAATGTAACCACACCCACTAGCTGTCTTGGTTACTAAAACACAACCCTTAAGCATATACCTTTGCCTTGATCACATAGGGTTGCGTCTAACTCCAAGTGTGGCCATCATGATCACCATGTCCATCTTGCCACCAACCTTGGAATGTACTAATCCTCATATGCTATATACAACTTAAGCATATGATTAGTACTTAGGTATTGTCACTAATTACCAACACCAAACATAGGACTTTCACGCGGACGTGTGTAAGGTCCTAGATGGCTAGAGGGGGGGGGGTGAATAGCCTATAAAAATTTCTACAAGAAACACTAAGCAAACTAGTTAGAACAACAAACGGCGCAAAGCGAGTTTTGCTTAGCCTACGGTTGTGATGCAAGCCTCCTATCCACAAGTCTAGTAGATTATGATCTCTAGTTCACACAAGGGCTATGTCACTAAACTTACACTAGTGAGCAAGCTAACAAAACTAGCAAAGGCTACCACTAGAGCTTACACAAGATAATCTAGTAAAAGTAAATGCAAGAGATAGGATTGTGAATCTTATACCGACGGTGGAGTGAAGATGTTGCCAATCACCAAGATGATATACAATCAATCAATATTGACAACAACACAATATGAAGACCAATCACCGGGAGACAAGAGACACAATATTTTTGTTCACCCGGTATTCACTTGTGCACCGACAAGCTACGTCACCGGTTGTGTCGACCAACACTTAGATGGTTCCTCGGTGTGACCTCAAGTGACTTGCCCCTCAAGGCACACCCTGCAAGGCACTGCAAGACACCACTCTCAAGTGAGGTAACTCAATGACACGCGCAATGTAATAGAGTTGCTTTTGGCGTCCCACCGAGGAAAGCACAAGAACCTCTTACAATCAACCGGAGGTGGCCAAGAACAATCACCTTCTCTTGCCAACGCCTCCAACAATCTCCAAGCCAGCTAGGAGCGGTACTCTCCAAGAGTAACAAGAAATCCACCGGCTAAACCACCCACAAGTGCCACTAGATGCCCTCAAGCTATGCAATGCACTTTGGGATCACTCAATCTCACTTTTGATTTGCAATCAAACAAGAGAGATGTGTGGGAGGAGATGCTCTAGCTCAAAGGATGCACAAGAATGTTAGAAATCATGAGAGACCTCCCCAAGGGCCGGCCAACAAGTATTTATAAGCATCCCATCCAAATAGAGCCGTTATACCCCTTCACTGGGTCTGTTCGGGATGACCGGACGCGCTCGACCGCGTCCGATCCTCCAACGGTCACTGCGCCAACGATCAAATCCCATGACCGGCGCGCTTCTCATAACGACCGGACGCGCCTGTCAAACGACCGGACGCGCCCCTCAAATGATCGGACGCGCCGGTCACGCTGTTCCGCGCGCCCGCGAAGCAACGACCGGACGCGCCCCTCACAACGACCGGACGCGACAGTGCCCGCGTCCGATTAGAGTCCAGTAAGCACCTTCAACAATCGGATGCGTCCGATCATGTGTGACCGGACGCGCCTCGCGTCCGATCATCCTCGTGAACCGCAGTTCCCTCTGGGCGACTGACCGGACACGCCGGTCCCGCGAGTGACCGGACGTGCCGGTTGCAAACCCTAGCACCCGCGCCTGCGCTGTACTGACCGGACGCGTCCGGTCATACCATGACCGCGTCCGGTGCAGCGTCCGGTCACCTCTGTGACCTCCGTTCGTCTCCGTTTCTTTTCCGACTTCCGGCGTAGTGGAAAATAGGCATTTCAAGTTCCCAAAAACATCTGAATCCCACGCTCGCAAGCTCGGCGGGAGGGAGAGAGAGAGACCCAAACCCTCTCTACCGCTCAAACTTCATCGCCTTCGCAAATGTGCCAACACCAACAAGTGATCACCACCTTGTGCACGTGTGTTAGCATTTTCATAATCATTTTCGAAGGTTTTCTAGTTAGCTCACTAGGCCCTACATGCAATGCACTTCATGAATTCACCTAGTGGCACCCGTGCATCGAATAACCGATAAGACTTCCCCTCTTAATAGTTCGGCTATCGATCCTAAACCACTCACACCCTCTATGGTGTCTTGAGTGCAAAACAAAATGGCCCTATGGTTATACCTTTGCCTTGAGCCCATTTTGTTCTTCCAAAAGATATGATCCACTTCATATCATCACATGACCGTCTCGATCCATCGACCTTAACTTCACTTGCTCTTCACCGTTGCATCGGTCCGTCGGCGCCAAGTCTTGCTCAAGCTTCACCATCGCATGGTCCTTCGCTTCGAAGCCTCGACTTGCCCTTCACCCTCACAACCGGTCCATCGAGCCAAGCATCATCTTGGTCTTCTTCATCTTGGTCACGTGAGTCAATGTCATGTCTCGTATTCAATGACCACCTTTATCTAAATCATCCACTTAGATACAAAGGTTAGTCCTAGGTTTCATCAATTAGCCAAAACCAAACTAGGGACTTTCAATCTCCCCCTTTTTGGTAATTGATGACAACCCTCACAAAGATGATTTTGATAATAAAAGTTTTGAACTTGTCATACTTGTCCAATCATTATGCTCATAAATAAAATTTGGACAATTATCACAAGCTTGTTTTTGGTAGCATTAGCTCTGCCTACATATGTGCATAGAGTTTGGATTGAAAGCTTTGCACATATGCATGAATAGAAGTGTTGAGAGAGTAATTCTACCAAAATGATGCTAAGGTGTAAGAAATGGACCTTTGAAGCGTGATACCAGTCGGAGTTGCCTTTTACACCATCCTTAGCATCATGAAGTAACTAGACATCCATCACAACTCAAGAACCCCGTGAGATCAACATTATATGTAAAGGTTCTTGGACCACTTGTACCACTTGTAGAGCTTTAAGCATGTATAGATACCACATGTAAACTATTCCTATGCATGCTAGTAGATCATTTCATCAATCAAGTTCTATACTAGCATTGCACCACACAAGCACGTATATTGAATTTAAAAAACATGTGCAATGAGCAAGTCATATGAGAATGCATAAACAAATGCAACAACTTTGTTTATGAGCTTGCTCCCCCTACTTGTGTGCATCAAAATTTTATTTACCCCTTTATCTACCCCTTTATCTTGTTGAATCATCTTTTTCTCTCCCCCTTTGTCAACAACTTACCCAAAAATGGGATCAAATTGTGGAGAGAAAAATAATGTTTGATGGAGTAGGTAAAAAAATAATTTGATACCACATGTAAGATTAAAAATTTATCAAATTTGGTTTAACCTAGAATACTTTGCCAAAGATATTTAATTCGATTTAAACCAAAGACAAGCTTCTTCACTCCTCAAAATAAGGGTTATCTTGCCTATGTTGAATTAAACACTTATAGCAAATCTTCTAGATTCAATACTAGGTTTACAAGCTCACAAACATGTCATATGCCACCACTAGATCAAAAACAAGCATAGAAGCAATAGTGGTAACATATATCCATCAAATTCATTTGATTTATCATGAATGCTTATGCGTACCACTTATTATGTCTATATGCTCTAGCAAGTCCTTAGCATAGGATGAATGACATGTCAATCAATTTTACCTTGCAATGTCGAAGGAGAGGCATGTCAATAAGTGGGTGGGGTGCATTCAACTCATGTTTGAGAAATCAAGAATGTTCAATTCATTCCTTAGCTTGCAAAACCTCTTTTCATCAAGTGGCTTGGTGAGAATATCGGCAAGTTGATCATCGGTGCCAACACTTTCAATGGCAATATCTCTCTTTTATTGATGATCTCTAATGAAATGATGCCTTATGTCAATATGCTTTGTTCTTCCATGTTGAATCGGGTTTTGTGTCATCTTGATTGCACTTTCATTATCACATAGCAATGGCACATTCTTGAAGTTGAGGCCATAATCCTTCAAGGTTGATTTCATCCATAGCAATTGTGCACAACAACTCCCCACACTCACATATTCGGCTTCGGCGTTAGAGATTGCCACACTATTTTGTTTCTTTGAGGACCATGACACAAGTGATCTTCCAAGTAATTGACATATGCCACTTGTGCTCTTTCTATTGATCTTGCAACCCCCATAGTTGGAGTCCGAATATCCAATTAATTTAAACTTTGACCCTTTGGGATACCATAGTCCAACATCTCTTGTTTGCTTCAAGTACCTCAATATTCTCTTTGCATCCGTGAGATGACTCTCTCTAGGTGAGGCTTGATATCTAGCACACATACAAACACTAAACATGACATCTGACCTTGATGCGGTGACATAGAGTAAACTTCCAATCAAAGACCGATATTCCTTTTGATTCACCATTTTTCCATCAAAATCATTATCCAAATTGCCATTTGTACCCATTGGAGTTGAAATTGGCTTTGCATCTTGCATTCCAAACTTCTTCAACATGTCCCTTATGTATTTCCCTTAACTCACAAATGTCCCATTCTTCAATTGCTTGACTTGGAGACCAAGGAAGTAGCTAAGTTCACCAATCATAGACATTTCAAATTCTTTGGTCATCATAGCACCAAATTCTTCACAATAAGTTTGATCGGTTGATCCAAAGATGATGTCATCAACATATATTTGCACTATGAATAGATCATTTCCAATCTTCTTGATGAATAAAGTTGTATCAACCTTGCCCATCTTGAATCCCTTAGAGAGAAGGAAATCCCTTAGCCTCTCATACCATGCTCTAGGTGCTTGCTTTAAGCCATATAAGGCCTTCTTCAACTTGTATACATGGTTGAGTTTCTTGTCATCTTCAAATCCGGGAGGTAGCTCAACAAAGACTAACTCATTGATGATCCCATTGAGAAATGCACTTTTGACATCCATTTAATATAGTTTGATGTTGTGTGCACAAGCATAAGCCAATAAAATCCTTATTGCCTCCAATCTTGCCACGGGAGCATGTCTCATCATAGTCAAGACCTTCTACTTGAGTGTAACCTTGAACAACTAGTCTTGCTTTGTTTCTCACCACAATGCCATCTTGATCTTGCTTGTTTTTGAACACCCATTTGGTTCCAATTACATTGTAGTCATGTGGCCTTTCTACCAATTCTCAAACATCATTTCTTGTGAAATTGTTTAGTTCTTCTTGCATAGCCATGATCCAATCGGCATCCTTCAAAGCTTCTTCTATTTTCTTTGGTTCTATGGTTGACACAAATGATGCATGCTCACAAAACATAGCCAATCTTGATCTTGTTTGCACACCACTTCTAATATCATCAATAACACTATCAATGGGGTGATCTCTTGCAACATGTTGTGGTTGGAGTACTTGCACTTGATTGCTTGAGCTTGGTTGATCACTTGATGTATCTTGATGAGATGAACTAGCACCATGATCTTGCACTTGAGAGTCACTAGCTAGCTTGAATGAAGAATTGAGCACTTGATCTTTATCATCATCTTGAATATCAATTACTTGCTTTGCTCTAATGTCCCCAATGTCCATGTTCTTCATTGCTTCCACCAATTGAGTTCCACCAACATCATCTAGATTCTCTTCTTCATCTTGTGACCCATTGATTTCATCAAATTGCACATCATGGACTTCTTCTAGAATGCCACTTGAATTGTTCCAAACTCTATAAGCTTTGCCTGTAGTTGAATAACCAAGTAGGAACCCCTCATTACATCTCTTGTCAAACTTTTCCAATCTAGTGCCCTTCTTCAAGATATAGCATTTGCAACCAAACACTCTAAAGTAAGAAATATTGGGCTTTCTTCCATGAAGTAGCTCATATGGGGTTTTCTCTAGCAATGGATGACAATATAGTCTATTGATGTAGTAGCAAGCGGTATTGATTGCTTCATCCCAAAATGATTGACTCACATTATACTCATGAAGCATTGATCTAGCCATATCAAGCAATGTTCTATTCTTTCTCTCAACTAGGCCATTTGATTGTGGAGTGTACTTGGCCGAGAATTGATGTCCAAAGCCATAGTGATCACAAAGTTCTTCAATTCTTGTATTCTTGAACTCACTTCCATTGTCACTTCTCACTTTCTTGATTCTAATCTCAAACTCATTGTGAACTCTAGTGAGAAAGGTCTTGAAGGTGTCAAACACTTCACTTTTGTCACTAATAAAGAATACCCATGTGAATCTTGTGAAGTCATCCACTATGACAAAACCATACTTATTACCACCTAAGCTTAAGTATGTTGTTGGGCCAAATAGATCCATGTGCATCAAATCAAATGCTTTGCATGTGCTCATTGTACTCTTCTTTGGATGTGAGCTTCCAACTTGCTTCCCGGCTTGACATGCACTACAAAGCTTATTCTTCTCAAATTCAACATCTTTCAAACCATTGACAAGATTGTGAGTTGTAAGCTTCTTCAATTGTTTCATGCCAACATGACCAAGCCTTCTATGCCAAAGCCAACCCATGCTTGATTTGGAGATTAAGCAAGTTGTCAAGGAAGTTTCTCTAGCATTGAAGTCAACTAGATAGAGATTCTCATATCTAAAGCCCTTGAATGCCACATTTGAACCATCCATACTAATGACTTCCACATCATCAACCCCAAAGATACATTTGTAGCCTAGATCACATATTTGTGCCACGGATAGAAGATTGAAATCTAAACTTTCAACTAACAACACATTGGAGATACTCATGTCATTTGATATTGCAATCTTGCCCAAGCCAATAACCTTGCCTTTCTTGTTATTGCCAAATGTGATAGAATCAACACCACTATTATTGTCATTGATTGAGTCAAACATTCTTGATGTACCGGTCATGTGTTGAGTGCACCCACTATCAATAATCCAATGCCTTCCTCCGGCTTTGTAATTGACCTACAAGCAAATCAATGAAGCTTAGGTACCCATTTTTGTTTGGGTCCTTATAGGTTAGTAACTAAGCTCTTTGGTACCCAAATAGCCTTCTTCTTTGGGCCAACAATGGGTGTACCAATAAACTTAGCTTGCACACCCTTCACACCTTTGGTAAGCACATAGCAAGAATCAAAAGGTATAGCATTAACAAATTTCTTGCTTTGGTTCTTTTTATTACAATTATGCTCTAGGTGCCCAACTTGCTTGCATCTATTGCAAAATCGACCATTGCTCTTCACAAAGCTAGGCTTTAGAATTGCAAAGGCCGACTTGCCTTTCTTGGGGGTGTAGCCCAATCCCTCTTTGTTAAGAGAGAACCTTTAGCTACCCAAGCACTTAAGCAAGCGGGCCTCACCACCATAGGCCTTTCCTAGGGCGTGAGTGAGCTCATCCACCTCTCTCTTGAGAGTCTCATTCTCAACCATTAGTGAGGTATCACAAGTGAAACCATCACTAGTAGTGGAGTTAGAGTTGGTGGTGGTGGATGAAGAGCTACAAGAAGGGTTAGCATTTGTCATGATGATAGGTTTATAAAAAGATTCATCAATTATATCACATGTAACACCTATATCACATGATACAACAACCTCCTTCTTTGTTTGTTGCTCAAGTAGCAATGAGTGAGCTTTTTCAAGCTTGGAATGAGCTTTACCAAGATCCTCATGGTCTTCCACTAGACTCTCATGAGTGGTCTTAAGCTCACCTAGAACTTTATCAAGTATTGCTACTTTCATTGAAAGCTTCTTACACTCCTTGTTCTTGGCAATAGCTATGTCTCTAGTTTGTTGCATCAAGTCATATAGTTGTTCTTTAGTTGGTTCATCATCATCATTTTCATTATCATTATTCTTGTCATTACCACTATCATGAACATATTCCATTTCACTTTCATCATCACTCTCATCATATAATACCTTAGCTTCTTTGGCCATGAAGCACGAAGAGGATGAATCAAATAGTGAAGGCTTCTTGTTGATAGCAATGGAAGCAAAAGCCTTGTTGGATGATTCTTCTTCTTCTTCATCATCATCACTTTCCCAAGTGACCACATAGGCTCCATTCTTGCCCTTCTTGAAAGTCATCTTGGCTTCTCTCTTTTTCTTCTCAAACTTGCCCCTTTTGTTGTTCTTCTTCTTGTCATAGGGACATTCGGCTTGAAGATGTTCGGTGCTATCACAATTGAAGCACTTCCTTTGTTGCTCATTGCTCTTGAAGTTGTCATTTCTCTTTTTGAAGCCTCTTCTCTTAATGAACATGTGACCCATTTTCTTGACTACAAAAGCAAATGCCTCATCATCAATTTCATAATCTTCATCTTCACTAATGTCTTCTTCTTCTTCTTCAATGATGGTAGCTTTGCCCTTGGAGGAGATGGCCTTGAATGCCACGGTCTTCTTCTTCTTCTCATCTTCCACCTTCTCCTTGTCATCAACATCTTGATCATATTTGTCATAGGTCAATACTTCACCAAGAAAATCATTAGGCTTCATTGTTTCAAGCCCATCTCTTTGTAACATCATGATCAACATTTTGAATTTTCTTGGTAAGCTCAACAAGAACTTGTGGCAAAAATCTTGATCTTGTGTCTTATGCCCTAAGCTCTTGAGATCATTGACTATCACTTGCAATCTATGAAACAATTCAATGATTGTTTCATCATCCTTTTTCTTGAAGTTCTCAAACTCACTCTTGAGCCCATATAGCTTGGCACTCTTCACAACCTTAGTGCCTTCATATGTCTCACTCAACCTTATCCATACTTCACTAGCCAATTCCAAATCCTTGATGCCCTCAAACACTTTTGTGTCAATACCATTGTAGAGTGTATTGAGAGTCATTCTATTGCATGTTCTATTTGCTCTATCCTCATCGGTGAGATGATCGGGATCAATGATAGCAAAATCATTCTCGATGACTTGCAATACTCTCTCATGAATAGAACCAAGGTACATTGTCATTTTTCTCTTCCAATGAGCAAAAGAACTAACACCATCAAAGAACGGTGGCTTGCCCCCAACATGATTGAACACAATTTGAGCCATTTTTCACACCAAAGGATGTTAAGCCTTGATTAAAACGGTGAACACGGCTCTGATACCACTTGTAAGGTCCTAGATGGCTAGAGGGAGGGGTGAATGGCCTATAAAAATTTCTACAAGAAACACTAAGCAAACTAGTTAGAACAACAAACGGTGCAAAGCAAGTTTTGCTTAGCCTACAGTTGTGATGCAAGCCTCCTATCCACAAGTCTAGTAGATTATGATCTCTAGTTCACACAAGGGCTATGTCACTAAACTTACACTAGTGAGCAAGCTAACAAAACTAGCAAAGGCTACCACTAGAGCTTACACAAGATAATCTAGTAAAAGTAAATGCAAGAGATAGGATTGTGAATCTTATACCGACGGTGGAGTGAAGATATTGCCAATCACCAAGATGATATACAATCAATCAATATTGACAACAATACAATATGAAGACCAATCACCGGGAGACAAGAGACACAATATTTTTGTTCACCCGGTGTTCACTTGTGCACCGACAAGCTACGTTCCTCGGTGTGACCCTCAAGTCACTTGCCCCTCAAGGCACGCTCTGCAAGGCACCGCAAGACACCACTCTCAAGTGAGGTAACTCAATGACACGCACAATGTAATAGAGTTGCTTTTGGCGTCCCGCCGAGGAAAGCACAAGAACCTCTTACAATCAACCGGAGGTGGCCAAGAACAATCACCTTCTCTTGCCAACGCCTCCAACAATCTCCAAGCCGGCTAGGAGCGGTACTCTCTAAGAGTAACAAGAAATCCACCAGCTAAACCACCCACAAGTGCCACTAGATGCCCTCAAGCTATGCAATGCACTTTGGGATCATTCAATCTCACTTTTGATTTGCAATCAAACAAGAGAGATGTGTGGGAGGAGATGCTCTAGCTCAAAGGATGCACAAGAATGTTAGAAATCATGAGAGACCTCCCCAAGGGCCGGCCAACAAGTATTTATAAGCATCCCATCCAAATAGAGCCGTTATACCCCTTCACTGGGTCTGTTCGGGATGACCGGACGCGCTCGACCGCGTCCGATCCTCCAACGGTCACTGCGCCAACGGTCAAATCCCATGACCGGACGCGCTTCTCATAACGACCGGACACGCCTGTCAAACGACCGGACGCGCCCCTCAAACGATCGGACGCGCCGGTCACGCTGTTCCGCGCGCCCGCGAAGCAACGACCGGACGCGCCCCTCACAACGACCGGACGCGACAGTGCCCGCGTCCGATTAGAGTCCAGTAAGCACCTTCAACAATCGGATGCGTCCGATCATGTGTGACCGGACGCGCCTCGCGTCCTATCATCCTCGTGAACCGCAGTTCCCTCTGGGCGACTGACCGGACACGCCGGTCCCGCGAGTGACCGGACACGCCGGTTGCAAACCCTAGCACCCGCGCCTGCGCTGTACTGACCGGACGCGTCCGGTCATACCATGACCGCGTCCGGTGCAGCGTCCGATCACCTCTGTGACCTCCGTTCATCTCCGTTTCTTTTCTGACTTCCGGCGTAGTGGAAAATAGGCATTTCAAGTTCCCAAAAACGCCTGAATCCCACGCTCGCAAGCTCGGCGGGAGGGAGAGAGAGACCCAAACCCTCTCTACCGCTCAAACTTCATCGCCTTCGCAAATGTGCCAACACCAACAAGTGATCACCACCTTGTGCACGTGTGTTAGCATTTTCATAATCATTTTCGAAGGTTTTCTAGTTAGCTCACTAGGCCCTACATGCAATGCACTTCATGAATTCACCTAGTGGCACCCGTGCATCGAATAACCGATAAGACTTCCCCTCTTAATAGTTCGGCTATCGATCCTAAACCACTCACACCCTCTATGGTGTCTTGAGTGCAAAACAAAATGGCCCTATGGTTATACCTTTGCCTTGAGCCCATTTTGTTCTTCCAAAAGATATGATCCACTTCATATCATCACATGACCGTCTTGATCCATCGACCTTAACTTCACTTGCTCTTCACCGTTGCATCGGTCCGTCGGCGCCAAGTCTTGCTCAAGCTTCACCATCGCATGGTCCTTCGCTTCGAAGCCTCGACTTGCCCTTCACCCTCACAACCGGTCCATCGAGCCAAGCATCATCTTGGTCTTCTTTATCTTGGTCACATGAGTCAATGTCATGTCTCATATTCAATGACCACCTTTATCTAAATCATCCACTTAGATACAAAGGTTAGTCCTAGGTTTCATCAATTAGCCAAAACCAAACTAGGGACTTTCAGCGTGGGGCGCGACAACCGCCAGGGTGAGTCGCGGGCGTTGGGCGTACAGAGGAAGAAGATAAGGTGAACAAGAGGATGACAGGTGGGCCCCATGAATGGCAGTGTTAATGGTGTCAAAATGTCATCCATTCCATCCCTCTCCATCACCGCAACCAAATAAAAAACTGGGTTCAACCCAACCCCTTAACCAAACACGAGATAGGTTCATCCAATCCCAGAAAACAACCCACTTGGTCCCCAAACCAAACACATGGTAGGAATCAAGCAAAAACTTTAGAGAGAAACTTCAATCAGATACTCCTACTACCTTCGGAATTCAATGCACAAGGTAAATGGTTTACAATTCTAATGTTATTTTAAATTTGATAAAGATTATAAAATACTAATATTATATAATAGCAAATAATTATAGTTAGATTTATCATGGAAACATTTTCATAACATACATATTTGGTGTAACAAATGTTGATACTCTATTTTCTATAAACATAATTAAATTTAAGATATTCTAACTTAGAATAAAACTATAAGGCAGAATAACCGTTCGGGTCTCTGAACTATTACTCGAGGCTCACTTTCATTCCTAAACTTTCAAAATGGCTATTTTAGTCCTCAAACTTTACTTTTTAGGCTCAATTTCATCTTAGAACTATGAAGATGATCATTTTAGTCCTCAAACTTTGCATTTTAGACTAAATTTTATCCATAAATTAGCAAAGTGCATTTCGGTCTTTAAACTTTATCTTCAACTCAACTTTATCTATAAATAAAGCTTTATATTTAAGGCACAATTTCATCCATGAATTATCAAAATTCATTTTGGCTAAACTAATATAGATCCAGCACCACCCACGTTTTGAGATGGATGGTTATTGTTAGGTACTATTTTCCCTAGTGTCGTTCCAGCTAGCGAATCGGACAGCAAACTTTCAACATTTATATTTATATATTCTAAGATGTATGTAAATATAAATATTCTTGAATATGGACTATTTTAGAAGAGGGAAAAATTGTTAACATGTAGGTCGTATATGTCATAGTCTGAACCCAATATCCAGTGTCCTCCAACCAAACACTAGACAAAGAAATGACCCCTCAATTAAACACAAGATAAAACATACCCGTCACTCATAACTGAGATAGGATTATCTTGTCCCTTTATGTTCCTGAACCAAAAAACAACTTTATCCCTAATTATTAACGGGATCTAGCCAACTAGTTGGCTAAAAACTAGTTATGACTTTGGCTAAAATTAACCTACTCATTGGCTCTCTTGTTTGGATCTTGGGGGATAAAAAATAGTAGCTAATTGTTAACCCATGGGATTTAAATATTCCATTATTTTAGATTCATGGGGTAGTTATACAATCATTTGTACTAAGGGAGTACTACTCTACTACTTATCTAAACATCTCTTCCATTTGTCTATTCACTCTTTTCCTAAACAAATCCCCTCGAGGTCCCGAGGTGTTTGTCTTAGCCCTAATTATTAACGGGATCTAGCCAACTAGTTGGCTAAAAACTAGTTATGACTTTGGCTAAAATTAACCTACTCATTGGCTCTCTTGTTTGGATCTTGGGGGATAAAAAATAGTAGCTAATTGTTAACCCATGGGATTTAAATATTCCATTATTTTAGATTCATGGTGTAGTTATACAATCATTTGTACTAAGGGAGTACTACTCTACTAGTACTTATCTAAACATCTCTCTCATTTATCTATTCACTCTTTTCCTAAACAAATTCCCTCGAGGTCAGGACGTGTTTGTCTCCTAACGCTGGTACAACATTACCCCCTCTGTCTTATTAAAAGTGACGTTTTTGACTCGTAGATTTCTTGTTTGACAGTTCATCTTATTCAAATTTTTATACAAATAATAAAATAGATAAATAATTATGAAAGTATCTCTAATTATAAAATAAGTCATAATAAAATAAATAATATTTATATAAATTTTTTAAATAAGACGGACGGTCAAAATAAGAAGTTTAAAAGTTAAAAACAACACTATCAATGCGACGCAAAAGTAACATCAAATGATATATCATTATATACTATGTATATAGCCACCACCTTTCTATCAAATCTGTCTCGCAACAGGGACGTGACCTAATAGGGCGACCAAAAACATTAGTGTACCTCCACAAAATGACCAACTAAACGACTAAACAAGGCACCAATAGTGTGTGTTGTCTTGGCCCCTTTCACGAAAGGTATTTTCCCTTTCATAGCGAGCAACGAAAAGGACAGCAGCAACCTAGTGTCTTCAACGCCAAGGTAAGGTAAGACGTCCTATCCTACCATGTTACTATCATAACGCCAATGGCTAACAACGTGCATTTTGAGACATTTTTTTAAGGAAAAAAAGGTTTTTGCGCTGCATGTGCGGCAGCAATTATTTTATAAATGGGCTGCCTTGTTAGATGGTACCTCTTTTTTTTGTGAAATTATTAAATGGCAGCTTTATTTCACCCTTTACACATTGAGTTGGAGCATTTTAAAACAGTGCGAGTATGTCTCCATAAAAATGACTACAAAATCTTATAATTTCATTTGTTTTAATAAACCATATAATTCTGCACGAACCACAAATATGATAATACTTTCTCCGTTTAAAAAAATAATATATACTTTTGGATTTAGCATAGAGATCAACATTATTGTCAACGGTAATGATACATACTAGACGTCCGGACGAAAAAACGCCACCGTCCGCTAATTTCTGCACCCGCTCATTCCTCCCGCGCTGTCACACTCCAATTAAAGGATAATATAAAGTGCATACACCTTATGTGCGCCCCAGGAATAGTCGCACACATAAGCCGACAAATTAACGAAAGTATCATCACCATGTACATACATCACGATATTACATCACTTAGTTCTTAACATAACACACGAAAAGGTAAATGACACTCTCGAACGATATTTCTGATCCATAGGGAAGGCCGACTGGTTGATCCAAACCTAGAATTCTTCGGGAAAATCCTCATAGAAGCTGTCATCTGTTACCCATCCGAGATTTTTATCCAAAAATGAAATAATAACAAGTGTGAGTACACTCGTACTCCGCAGGTATAGTATGAGGATTCATGAGGCTCAAAAAGGATAGACACGGTTGACTGCATTTAGCATTTTTAATAGATCAGCAGTTCATTATTACTTATTATTACTAAATTATGCTTAAGCTCCCGTTTAACCCACATGATCACCTACTAGAATTAAGGAGAGTAATTGAGCATCAGTATAATCTCATTATCACCATCATAAGTCATCCATATGTCAAGTAAACATTTATTCTGTGAGTTTTCCGGACCGCTCGTGACCGTGAGCACGGCTGTTATAACAGATTTAACACTCTGCAGAGGTTGTGCATCTTTACCCGTGAGTCATGTTGCCCATTTGCCCGGGGCCCGTCGACCCCCTAACACTCCCAAGGTGAGTAGGCAGGGTACACTATGAAGCCTTCCATAGGCCTCTTCTAACATGTTAGGGTCGCGAGGTTTCCTCGGCAGGCAGATATAGAGAACCCCTTTCGATGGCACAATTCCCGCAGGCTATACACATCAGAACAGAGGCAGTTCTATACCCAAAGTGGCAAGCCCCTCTTGCGCCCTTTCGGGTAACCTCTAACAAGCTAGAAAAGATCCTACTACTAAGCTAAAGTCAGAGCCATATGACTCTCACGGTTGCACTGTATGTCCCAGCTTTTGCCCTACAGATAAGTCCTTACTGAGGGTTTAGGGCAACATGATCAACATCATCTGCACCTTTACCCTATGGTTCCATTGTTACCATCATGTTCATCCATTGGTTCCATCAGTTATAGTATAGATCATGTTTAGTTAAAGCACTAGCATTCTACCCATGTGCAAATAAAACCCATAGGGATCAAGGTACAGGTCATCAATTAGCTAGGGAGTCCTTATAGTCGAGCAATATTAGACACATGCATAATGAGTACATTATATAATGAATAGGACAACAAGGTAGGCCCATGCTATACTTGCCTTGGTTCACGACTACTGCTGGTCCTGCTGCTCCTCGTACGTGTTTGGATTCCCAACGTACTCCTCACCGTCTGAACTCGACCAACACGACAACATACACATTTCAGGAGCATTCATGCATAGCAAACAAATCTATAATTAGAACAGTACACCAGCAGTATAAAAACAAGATAAAATATTTATAAAAATATTCTACATCTCGCTACGGTCATATCAACACGAAGTTCATGAAAAACGGAGCTACAACGCAAAAGTTACGAGCTAAAGAAGGTTCCTATAACGAGTTAATTAACTTAACCTAATCAAGAATTTTAAATGTTGCAAACCTAACAAACAGTGGCATTAATGCGTAGGTTATGAAATTACGAACCTAACGCAAGTTGAACGGATCAAATCGGAGCTAAAACGACGATTTTATAAGCGTTTTACTGCAGTGGCAAAACTGTAATTAATCTGGAAACGTATTTTTCATTTAAACCGAAGAAACTACGTTTTTAAAATGAGAATGTGCATTCTAGGAGTACGCCAAGGACGGTGGGTTGGATAAGAAAGAAACCAAGGGTCTCTTTAGAAAGAAATCCCGCGAAGGGGTATCAGCCATCCTGGGCCGTTGATCTCAGATCGGACGACAGGGATTTGATGGGAGGGAGAGAGAGAGGCGCGACCGACGGAGTTGGAGAAGGACGCGGCGGCGCCGCCATTGCCGGCGATGGAAACTCGCCGGAGTGAGGGAAACGGGGCCTACGGATGACGGTTCGACGAACCGAGAGCACTGGGGTGACACGGAGATGATGGCGACCTCGACCGTGCCATTTTTGCAGCCGGGGAAAGTCCCGCACGGCGCTCGCCATGGCCGGCCGTGGGGGGAGCTCGCCGGAGTTCGCGATACCGACCCTAGAGACCACGACTCACCAAATTGAAGGCACCGAGAGAGAGAGAGGAACAAGGCGACCTTGCCTAGGCCCTTAGTTCGACCGGGGAAGAACCCGAGTGGCACCCGCCATGGCCGACAGCGGGTGTACATGTCGGCGCACATAGAAGATGGCCCTAGTGGCCATGAAACGTGAAATCAAAGACACTGGAAGGGAGAGGAGATGAAGACGGAGCTCACCGTGGATTCAAATGAGGCGAAGGCGAACCAGAGACGACGAACGGCGAGCAATGGTGCTCGCGAGCTCGCGGTCTGCTCTGCTACTACGGTTGGGATGCTATGGCTTCAAGGGAAGGAGAAAACTGCATCGAGGAGTGGTGGCTGGAGTCCGGGCTCCCTTTTGAAGAGGCAGGGAACGCGGAGGACGCCCCCACGACGTGAGACGTGGGCGCGGGCGGCAGTTGCGGCCTTGACCGAGAGAGAGGAGCGGGAGGTTGGGGAAGGGGAGGAACTGACGGGCAGGCCTCGACTGTCAGTGACTGCGAGAGGAGGGAGGCGCGGCAGCAACTGCCTGGCCGAGCTGGGCCGATCCAGGAGAGAACACGCGCGCACGGGCCAGCTCGGCGGGGATGGCAGCAGGCCGGCTGGGCCGATTGGGCCTGAAGGAGGGAGGGAGAGGAAAAGAAGTTTTTTTTTCCTTTTTCTTATTTGATTTTCCAAAACCATTTTCCAAAGTTTTTGAAATTCTTTTGCACTTTGGATCAAAACCAATCAATACACTAAATAAAATGTGGCAGCATGGGTGCATCAACATGTTGCTAACCTTATGATGCATTTTAATTTCACAATATTTATTATTTTCTATATTTGAATGCACACTCAATTACACAGATAAATCATATTTAACTATTTTGAAATTATGAAAAATTTAGGGTGTTACAATTCTACCCCCCTTAAAAGAAACCTCGTCCTCGAGATTGGGTGATGCTTACTCAAAAAGCTGCGGATAAGATTTTCTCAGATCTTCTTCTCTTTCCCAAGTAGCTTCATCTTCTGAATATCGATTCCACTACACTTTGCACATCTTTATAGTGCGGCTCCTAGTAACTCTTTCTGTAGTTTCAAGAATTTTTACCAGATACTCTTCATACGTGAGATCTTCTTTAACAGTAAGCTCTTCCAAAGGAATCTGCTCTTCTAGTACCCGCAAACACTTTTTCAACTGAGAAACATGAAACACATCATGCACACCCAACAAACTTTCTGGTAGTTCCAACTGATAAGCCACTTCTCCACGTCTCTCCAGAATCTTGAAAGGTCCCACATATCTCGGGGCTAACTTGCCCTTCACATTGAATCTTCTCACATTTCTCATTGGTGACACTTTCAAATACACATAGTCACCTACTTTGAAACTCAACTCTCTTCTTCGGCTATCAGCATAACTCTTCTGTCTAGACTGTGCTACTCTCAAATTATCCCTAATCATTCTCACTTGTTCCTTTGCATTGCGTAGGACATCTGGTCCAAACACTTGAGTTTCGCCTGTCTGATTCCAGAATAGAGGTGTTCTACACTTACGTCCATATAAAGCTTCGAATGACGTCATTTTGAGACTTTTCTGGTGACTGTTGTTATATGAAAACTCAGCATATAGCAAACTCTTATCCCAACTAGTACCATACTGTAAAGCACAAGCTCTCAACATATCTTCCAAGATTTGATTGGTCCTTTCTGTCTGTCCATCGGTTTGGGGATGATATGCAGAACTAAAATTTAGCTTTGTTCCCAAAGCACTATGTACCTTATGCCAAAAATGCGATGTAAACTGAGTTCCTCGGTCAGACACGATCTTCTTCGGAACCCCATGTAGACACACTATTCTCTCCGTATACAACTCCGCTAACTTTGCGCCACTATAAGTGGTTTTGACTGGTAGGAAATGGGCTACCTTAGTAAGTCGATCCACTATTACCCAGATTGAATCATATCCGTGTTGCGTGCGGGGTAATCCAGTAATGAAGTCTATACCGACTTCTTCCCATTTCTACTCTGGTATTCTCATTGGTTGCAACAATCCTGCAGGTCTTTGGTGTTCAGCTTTCACCCTTTGACAAGTATCACATAGGGCCACATACTCAACCACATCTCTTTTCAAACCATACCACCAATACTTCTCTTTAAGGTCTAAGTACATTTTGGTGCTTCCAGGGTGTATAGAATAAGCAGAATCATGTGCTTCTCGCAGAATCGTATCACGGATAGCTTTCACTTCAGGTACACATATTCTTTTTCCAAACCATAGAGTACCATTCTCATCCAACCTGAAACCTAGTGCCTTTCCAACCACTACATGCTCTGCAATCTCCTTTAGTTTCTCATCCTCCAACTGACCTTTGCGTATATCTTGCTCCAATGTAGGCTCTAGAGCCAATTCCACTACATTATTGATAAAACCCAAATTGAGATGTTCAATTTCAGCTCGCAACTCTACTGGTATAAATGTCATCTAAAGTCCGTTGGCATAGCTCTTCCTACTAAGTGCATCAGCAACAACATTTGCCTTTCCAGGATGATAATGCACTTCTAGATCATAATCTTTAATCAATTCCAACCAAAGACGTTGCCTTAGGTTCAACTCTGACTGAGTAAAAATATATTTTAGACTCTTGTGGTCAGTATAGATATCACACTTATGTCTGATCAAATAATGCCTCTAGATTTTCAGGGCATGGACAACTGTGGCTAATTCCAAATCATGTGTTGGGTAATTCAGTTCATGCTTTCTCAACTGTCTGGATGCGTATGCCACAACCTTTCCTTCTTGCATAAGCACACATCCAAGACCTAGGCGAGATGCATCACAATAAATAGAGAAGCTCTTACTTAAATCAGGTAAGGTCAACACTGGGGCTGTCGTCAACCTTCTCTTAAGCTCCTCAAAGTTAGCCTAACATTTGTTTGACCATATAAATTTGGCATTCTTCTCTAGTAGGGCTGTCATAGGCTTAGCTAGCTTAGAGAACCCTTCAATAAATCTCCTATAGTACCCAGCCAACCCCAAAAAGCTACGGATTTCACTAACATTGGCTAAGGCTTTTCAATTTAACACATCCTGCACTTTACTGGGATCTACGGCTATTCCACCATTAGAGACCACATGTCCCAGAAAAGATACTTCTTTCAGTCAGAACTCACATTTGCTCCTTTTAGCGTACAACTTATGTTCCCTGAGTTTTTGTAAAACTAGTCTTAAGTGTTCGCATGTTCATCTTCATTTTTGAAGAATATTAGGATATCATCTATAAACACCACTACAAACTTATCCAAGTACTCCATGAATACTTTATTCATCAGATACATAAAGTATGCCAGTGCATTTGTCAGTCCAAAAGACATCACTGTATACTCATAAAGGCCATATCTGGTAGTAAATGCTGTCTTAGGCATGTCAGATGCACGAATTTTTAGTTGGTGATATCCAGAACTGAGATCAATTTTTGAGAACACACAAGCACCTTTCAGCTGATCAAATAAATCATCAATTCTAGGGAGTGGATACTTGTTCTTGATTGTGACTTCATTAAGAGACCTATAATCAACACGCATTCTTCGTGTGCCATCTTTCTTATCAACAAATATAACAGGTGCTCCCTAAGGTGAAGAACTAGGACGAATAAAACCTTTCTCTTGCAATTCCTTAATTTGTTTCTTTAGTTCTTCTAATTCATCTACCCCCATTCTATATGGTCTCTTAGCTATGGGTGCAGTTCTAGGTAAAAGCTCAATAAGGAATTCGATGTCGCGATCGGGTGGCATACCTGGCAGTTCATTGGGGAACACATCTGGGAATTCATCCACCACCTGATTCTCCTGGTTGGCAACATCGCTCAACTGATTGATAGTGGCGGTTGGTTGAGCTTGCACTTCCACTTCGACACAAATTCTATCACCACTTGGAGCTGTCACAACAACGGATTTCTCCTGACATTGTATCACTGCTCTATGCTGCTTCATCCAATCCATTCCCAGGATGGGGTCAATCCCAGCGGTTCTCAGAACAATGGGATTTACTTTAAAAGCTACCCCCTTAGGAATATACTAGTAGAAGGGCTCTAATAGTTTGCTGGCATGCTACCCCCCGGTGAATTTACTAACATAGGATCCTTCATGGCACACAAGGGTATGCTATGCATTCTAACAAAAGCTTGTGATATGAAAGAATGCGAGGCACCGGAATCAAAAAGTATGGTAGCAGAGATGGAGTTGACGCTAAACGTACCCAGCATAACCTCAGGCGCCTCCTGAGCTAATTCAGACGACACATGATTCACCTTGCCGGTGAACGGAGGTCGAGCGTTGGGCCTCTGGTTACTTTGCTGGTTCTGCGGGGCCTGCCGGTTCTGCTTCTTTGGGCACTGGTACGAATAGTGTCCCACCTCTCCATAGTTGTAGCATGCATTGGGGTTGCCTGGAGTGCCACTCTTGATTGTGGCATTGTTGGGCACTCCCTGACGTGGTGCCTGATTGCTAGCTTGATGTTGCTGGGGGCGCTGCTGATTCTGGTTGCCAAACTGCTGTGGATACTGGAGACGCTGCTAGTTCTAGTTTCTCTGAGGGTACTGGCCTCTGTTCCATTGGTTGGGTGGCCCTTGGTTTCTCTGTGGAAAACCTTGCTGTGGGAAAGCTCGCGGGCGAGTGTTGCTACCCGACGCCTGTCCCTGGAGCTTCCTCTTCTTGAGTTCCATTTCCTTACGCTTGTTATCTATCACAATGGCCCTATCCACCAATTCTTGAAAACTAGCATACTTGTTGGACATCTGCTGCAGTTGGAGTCCATCATACAGTCCCTTCAGGAAACGACACTGTTTGTCAGAATCCTGGGCCACCTCAGCCGGGGCATATCGCGACAGTTGGGCAAACTTGTCGCGGTACTCTGCCACAGACATGGACCCTTGTTTGAAAGCCCGGAACTCTTCTTGCTTCAGTTCAATTAGTCCCTCAGGGATGTGATAGGATCTGAAGTTCTCTGTGAACTCATTCCATGTGATCCCTGGAGCATTCTCTGGACGTCCATACTGGAATGACTCCCACCAATCCTGAGCAGCTCCTTGGAGTTGGCCTGAGGCGTACAAGACTTTCTCTAGATCGTTGCACTGTGCAATATTCAGCTGCTTCTCTACAGCTCTCAACCAGTCATCAGCCTCCATAGGCTCAGAGGCATGCGTGAACACAGGTGGGCGTCCTTTCAGAAACTCACCACGCTTGTCACGAACCTACACAGGTGGGGGTGCTCCTGCTGGTTGCTCACCAAGACGGTCCATCACTGTCTGCATGAGCTGTGCTTGCATTGCCATCAGTTGATCAATCGTCACCGGCGGTGGCGGAGGTGGATCAACGAGAGCACCATGTCCACGACCACGTCCATGGCCTCGGCCACGTCCTCCTCGGGCAGCCATCTGCTTCCAAGCAATGTGCAAACTTTTAGAGATCTTCTAAAAATTTACAAATTATTTACAAAAGGTAAATGACATAGCTAAAAATTTCTAGACGGGTGTCTACAATAGCAGATCAGAAATTGAAGTGTAACTCAAGTTTTAGAGATGCAACAGAGGTGTGGCATACATCGTTGGAAAGCTTAAGAAGTCTTCTACAACTTTTATATAGAACTTTTTCATAGATTCTGACGGCAACATCATCGAAAACTGAGCTAAACAATTTCTGTTCTAAATTACAGACTGTACAGACTTGCCAGATTGTAGCAGGCATATCTCTTAAACCAAAATGGATAATGAGGTGATTTCAGCGCGAAATGAAAGATACACAAGTCTAGTTTCTTCCACAAAAATTTTATAATTTTTAGATGTGGAGATTTAGAGATATGAGTTAAACATTGCAGACTGCTCTGAAAAATAGTACAACAGTGAAGCGAACTTTTCAACCCCAACTAAGTTAAACAAATACTAACTTAAGGTTTAGATAAAAAGAACATGTGGACAAGCTCACACTGTTCCAGCAATCACACAAACTCCAACTCATTCCAAGTTCATCAACACAACCAACAAGACAACTAAATGTTCACACTACAAGCATAAACTTAATATGACTCGATCTCGAACGTATTCATTGTGACGGGGCTGCAACATCTAAGGAGCGTGATCCACCATGGTGAACATCCTGGGCTTCTTCTTGTATATGGTAGGCTGTCCTAGATGAACGGCCATCTCATCTATTTGTTTCTGAAGGCGTTTCTCAGATTTCTGAGCTGCACGAAGCTCGTCTTTGAGTGCTTCGTTTGCCTCCTACAGGGCGCTGAGGTGCCTCACGGTAGTGTCCATGGTTGGGTCAGAAGCTGAGGGAGCCAACACCGACCATGTCTTTTCCACTGGATCGTAGCGTGGAAGAAACCTGTAGCGATTTCCCTACATGTCCTCAAATCGACGACCATGATAGTGCAGGTACGCCTCCTGTGCGGCATCCTCCATGCTGTCGTAGGCGCTGGCACGCCTGGACCGGTGGCTGTGGATAGTCACGACATCTTGGGATTGGTCGGTGTTGTTCCAAGCTATGATGATCACATTAGTCTTCTAGTATGTCGCCTCTACTGGATGCTGGTGCTCTGCGCAGTAATACTTCACCGACGCAGCAAGATCTAGGTAGTACTCGGCCAGCATGGTGGTGAGGAGGTTGTGGTAATGGGTGTCCTCAGAGGCTTCCTTAAACTTGTTTCTGGTGGTCCACCCTATCTCTTCTGGTTCCTCTGGAGCAGCTGGGGTAGGCACTGGTGTTGGTGCAGACGCGGCCTGGGAAGCTGGTGGAGGTGTAGCAGCGGGGACTGGCGCATCCACTGGTGGGATGGGTACGGCCATGGGGGTCGAGGCGGGTCCATCAGATGCAGTAGCTGAAGATGCCTCTACTTCCATGGGTTCTTCCTCCTCGTCGTCGGTGATGTAGACGACCTCTGGCATCACTGGTGGTACTGCTGGGGTGCTAGTGGAGCAGGTGCTGCTGGAGTGAACTAGGCGACGTAAGCAGCTGCGCTGAGACGAGGCATCTATAGTTTTGATATAAAATATTATCAGAGTCAATATTTTATGCAATAGAATAGAGAATAGAGCATAAAATTTTAATAAAATATCATGATTGAGATAGTAGCAAGTAAATAATAAAACCAAAATCCTAGGAACGACCATTTCTATCTAGGTTTGCGTCCTGCAGTCAACACGGCTTTGATACCAATTTATCACACTCCATTTAAAGGATAATATAGAGTGCATACACCTTATGTGCGCCCCAAGAATAGTCACACACATAAGCCGATAAATTAACGAAAGTATCATCACCATGTACATACATCACGATATTACATCACTTAGTTCTTAACATAACACATGGAAAGGTAAATGACACTCTCGAACGATATTTCTGATCCACAGGGAAGGCCGACTGGTTGACCCAAACCTAGAATTCATCGGGAAAATCCTCGTAGAAGCTATCATCTGTTACCCATCCGAGATTTTTATCCAAAAATGAAATAATAACAAGTGTGAGTACACTCGTACTCCACAAGTATAGTATGAGGATTCATGAGGCTCAAAAAGGATAGACACGGTTGACTGCATTTAACATTTTTAATAGATCAGCAGTTCATTATTACTTATTATTACTAAATTATGCTTAAGCTCCCGTTTAACCCACATGATCACCTACTAGAATTAAGCAGAGTAATTGAGCATCAGTATAATCTCATTATCACCATCATAAGTCATCCATATGTCAAGTAAACATTTATTCTGTGAGTTTTCCGGGCCGCTCGTGACCGTGAGCATGGCTGTTATAACAGATTTAACACTCTGTAGAGGTTGTGCATCTTTACCCGTGAGTCATGTTGCCCATTTACCCGGGGCCCGTCGACCCCCTAACACTCCCAAGGTGAGTAGGCAGGGTACACTATGAAGCCTTCTATAGGCCTCTTCTAACATGTTAGGGCCGCGAGGTTTCCTCGGCAGGCAGATATAGAGAACCCCCTTTTTGATGGCACAATTCCCGCAGGCTATACACATCAGAACAGAGGCAGTTCTATATCCAAAATGGCAAGCCCCTCTTGCGCCCTTTCGGGTAACCTCTAACAAGCTAGAAAAGATCCTACTACTAAGCTAAAGTTAGAGCCATATGACTCTCACGGTTGCACTGTATGTCCCAGCTTTTGCCCTATAGATAAGTCCTTACGGAGGGTTTAGGGCAACATGATCAATATCATCTGCACCTTTACCCTATGGTTCCATTGTTACCATCATGTTCATCCATTGGTTCCATCAGTCATAGTATAGATCATGTTTAGTTAAAGCACTAGCATTCTACCCATGTGCAAATAAAACCCATAGGGATCAAGGTACAAGTCATCAATTAGCTAGGGAGTTCTTATAGTCGAGCAATATTAGACACATGCATAATGAGTACATTATATAATGAATAGGACAACAAGGTAGGCCCATGCTATACTTGCCTTGGTTCACGAACTGCTGCTGGTCCTGCTGCTCCTCGTACGTGTCCGGATTCCCAACGTACTCCTCACCGTCTGAACTCGACCAACACGACAACATACACATTTCAGGAGCATTCATGCATAGCAAACAAATCTATAATTAGAATAGTACACCAGCAGTATAAAAACAAGATAAAATATTTATGAAAATATTCTACGTCTCGCTACGATCATATCAACATGAAGTTCACAAAAAATGGAGCTACAACACAAAAGTTACGAGCTAAAGAAGGTTCCTATAACGAGTTAATTAACTTAACCTAATCAAGAATTTTAAATGTTGCAAACCTAACAAACAGTGGCATTAATGCGTAGGTTATGAAATTACGAACCTAACACAAGTTGAACGGATCAAATCAGAGCTAAAATGACGATTTTATAAGCGTTTTACTGCAGTGGCAAAACTGCAATTAATCTGGAAACGTATTTTTCATTTAAACCGAAGAAACTACGTTTTCAAAATGAGAATGTGCATTCCGGGAGTACGCCAAGGACGACGGGTTGGATAAGAAAGAAACCGAGGGTCTCTTTAGAAAGAAATCCCGCGAAGGGGTATCAGCCATCCTGGGTCGTTGATCTCAGATCGGACGGTAGGGATTTGATGAGAGGGAAAGAGAGAGGCGCGGCCGCCGGAGTTGGAGAAGGACGCGGTGGCGCCGCCATTGCCGGCGATGGAAACTCGCCGGAGTGAGGGAAACGGGGCCTACGGACGACGGTTCGACGAACCAAGAGCACTGGGGTGACACGGAGATGATGGCGACCTCGACCGTGCCATTTTCGCGGCCGGGAAAGTCCCGCATGGCGCTCGCCATGGCCGGCCATGGGGGGAGCTCGCCGGAGTTCACGAAACCGACCCTAGAGACCACGACTCACCAAATTGAAGGCACCAAGAGAGAGAGAGAGAGAGAGAGAGGAACAAGGCGACCTTGCCTAGGCCCTTAGTGCGACCGGGGAAGAACCCGAGTGGCACCCGCCATGGCCGGCGGCGGGTGTACATGTCGGCGCACATAGAAGATGGCCCTAGTGGCCATGAAACGTGAAATCGAAGACACTAGAAGGGAGAGGAGATGAAGACGGAGCTCACCGTGGCTTCAAATGAGGCGAAGGCGAACCAGAGACGACAGACGGCGAGCAATGGCGCTCGCGAGCTCGCGGTCTGCTTTGCTACTACGGTTGGGATGCTATGGCTTCAAGGAAAGGAGGAAACTGCATCGGGGAGTGGTGGCTGGAGTCCGGGCTCCCTTTTGAAGAGGCAGGGAACGCGGAGGATGCCTCCATGACGCGAGACGTGGCCACGGGCGGCAGTTGCGGCCTTGACCGAGAGAGAGGAGCGGGAGGTTGGGGAAGAGGAGGAACTGACGGGCGGGCCTCGGCTGTCCGTGACTGCGAGAGGAGGGAGGCACGGCAGCAACTGCCTGGCTGAGCTGGGCCGATCCAGGAGAGAACACGCGTGCGCGGGCCGGCTCGGCGGGGATGGCAGTAGGTCGGCTGGGCCGATTGGGCCGGAAGGAGGGAGGGAGAGGAAAAGAAGTTTTTTTTTCCTTTTTCTTATTTGATTTTCCAAAACCATTTTCCAAAGTTTTTGAAATTCTTTTGCACTTTGGATCAAAACTAATCAATACACTAAATAAAATGTGGCAGCATGGGTGCATCAACATGTTGCTAACCTTATGATGAATTTTAATTTCACAATATTTATTATTTTCTATATTTGAATGCACACTCAATTACACAGATAAATCATATTTAACTATTTTGAAATTATGAAAAATTTAGGGTGTTACACACGCCCCTTGCCCCCATCGCGGCATCTCTGAAAGCCCTAGTTTGGTTTTGACTAATTGATGAAACCTTAATGGTTAATACTAACCTCTATGCTAAGTGTGTGGATTAGATGAGGTTGGTACAATCCAAGTGATGGAGCTAAGAAGATGATCATGGTGCTTGGTGATGACCAAAAGATGGTTAAGTGCTCAACTTGAAAAAGAAGAAAGAGAAAAACAAAACCCAATGGAGATCAAAGCAAAAGTATTGCTTAGGGTTTTGGTTTTGGTGATCATGAGATCATAAATGGTGTGATTACATTTAGGATCGATAGCCGTACTATAAAGAGTATAATTCTTTGGCTAAACGGTTTATCGAGTGCCACTAGGTGAATTCATATGAGCATATGCATTCAAGACCTAGTGTGAGTTAACATTGACCCTTGTAAAATGCTTTAAAAAATGCTAACACATGTGCACACAAGTTCTACACTTTGTGGTTAGCAAGTTGGAAGCAAGGGTAAAGAGGTCGCGAGCTTAGAAAAAGAAAAGGAGAAGACAGAGAGCGACCAGATGCTGGTTAGGCAGTGACCAAACGCTGATGTCAGCGTCTGGTCAATTGTTGGCGACAGCGCGCAGTGCTTGGATTGAGTACCGGACGCTGTCTAGTCTCTGACCGGCGCGTCTGGTCACTTTCTAGAGGCGCGCAGATGCAGGCGATCGGACGTGACTGGCCAGTGTCAGTTGAGGAGGTGACGCACGCTGACGTCATCATCACGCGAGAGCTAACAGCGGCCGTGGCTTGACCGGACGCTGAGGCGCGTCAGGTCAGCCTTGACTTGATGCGTCCGGTCATGTTTTCATTGATCGGGGAGCTTACTAAACTTGACCTGACGCTAGTTGGTTCAGAGTCCGATCGTGAACAATGGTGAGTTCGGTCGTTGTCTAACACGTGTGAACGTTGGCAGCAATAGTCCAATTTGAATGGAGGCAACGTGGCTCATCGTGGGTGGTTGGCAGGTGTGACTAGATGCACTTGACCGGACCTGGGGCTGAGTCCGGTCACCCTCGAGCTATGTAACGGTTGGATTTTCAGAGGGGGTCTTTAAATAGACATTGACCGGTTCCAAGCTAAGGCTCTTGGCATTTTGATTATCTTGACATTCTGTTGAGCTAAGCATACTTCCTCCCACTAATCTCCCTTGCTTGGTTGTGAATCCAACGTGAGATTGAGTGATTTGCTTGTGAGTTTGCATCTAGTGGCACTTGAGGATCGTTTGAGCTGCAAGATTCTTGTAACTCTTGGTGGTTATCGCCACCTAGATGGCTTGGAGTAGCGGAGGAGTTATGGTAAGAGTGGGTGATTGTTCTTGGCCACCTCCCGGTGATTGTGATGGGTTCTTATGCCTTCCTCGACGGAGCGCCAAAGGCAACTCTATTGGATTGCGCATGTCATTGAGCTACCTCACTTGTGGGTAGGTTCTTATAGTGTCCAAGTGGGACGAGGTTCGTGCAACACGTTGTTGATATTTGTTAACACACACAGAAAAGGATTCGCAAGCGTATGGATATCGGTGAGCATTTCACCCGGAAGATATTTCCACAATATCGTATTTGTTTATCCACAAGGAGAAAGCGTGCGATGACTAACCTAAATATATACTTAACCTCTGGGCCGCACTACAAGGTAGCGAAGATATAAGCGATTAGAGAAGATTACGACGATAGTCTGGTTCCAATCTATGGTAAGCTATGAAACTATTGGTCTATGGGGACATACCGATGGAAAAGAGACACCACAGAGAATGCTTAACAAGGACACTTAATCCTACCAATCCTTCTGACGGGAGGAGGCTCTAAAGGTAACAACGGGACTGTCACTTCCCAAGCTACTACACACCGATTCGGCCAGACAGGAGATATCTACGAGTATCTCTAGCCTAAGCACCACGCTTACGCTACAGACAATTACCCTACCCTCTACCATGGAAGAGAATAAAGTAAACTCGTAAACCATAGAACAATAATAACAACGTCCTTACTTAGTATTGGAAGTTGAATTACCGAAGAATCCTAGAACTAAGCCTCAGGTTAGGAGACTTGATCCCACAGGTACAACCCGAAGAGGAGATACCGACATGCTGGGCTTCCTCCAACTCATCTCTCTACTCTAACTCTCTCAATTTAGAAGAAGAACTCTAATCTCACATGGAGACTACAAAGCTAATATCTCTTGTATGTGCCCTAAGAGAGAGATCCATTCAAGGGACCTCCCCTGCTAATCCTCACAGAAAATAATGAATTAGGGTTTCAAAGGATGCCTCCTCCAGGGGTAAGGGGCCTTGCTTATATAGCCCTCTAGAAAGCACCACAACCCTTGGATCAAACCGACCTTGATTTACGATTATTATAGATCCTCAAAGGTGGTGGAGGTAGGATCCGCGAGGTGGAGCCTGATTGGCCACCTCGGTAGGGTGGCCGCCCCTAGGGCTGGGCGCCCACCCCTGTCACAGTGATAGGTGGGTCCCACCTTCCAGGGTTTGGCTTCCCGAACCTTCTAGATTCTACTTTTTCCATCCGTGGCCCTTTCTTTCTATGTAAATCTGACATGTGGGCCATCCTTGGTTCTTTTTAGCTGACACCCTGTAGAAACACACATTCACCAAAACTCGTGGAATTATGTTAGTAAACCCCCTATATCTAAGTGGTAATTATTGTTTAGTCCTTTTTCATGCTATGTTGATGGTTAAAAATGATACTTATCTACCGTTAACAAACTCCCCCAAGCTTACCCTTTGCTCGTCCCTGAGCAAAGATAAACTCAGTGATGGATCAAGTGTTGCTACAATGCTTTCACGCCTCAAAAGTAAACATACGTTCAAATAAGAATTCTCCTCCGGATTAGAACGAACTATCCTGACTTTAAACTTACCCATATTACCTTTTACCATAAGGCTTGTAGCCATCACTTGGGTCTTGAGCAGTTGAAAGACAGAATGATTAAGTCAAGCGCCATATTTCTAGCTCTTTGATCAACCATTATTCCAGAGTTTTGTAGATTTTCAAATAAAACTCAGAGATTCCTTTGTATGACCCTCTCAAGTCTCTCATTTGTGGTATTTGTGGATCCCTACCAAGGCATTGATGGTGTATGCCTTCTCTCTCAGAATATGTGGTATTTTTGGTATAAGACAGAGTAACATTGTGCCTTCTCTCTCACCCTATAACTAATAGGCTTATGTGGAGCTCATAGGTGGGGAGACAGCCAATACATACTTGCAAACATTTATTGCACAGTCAAACCATAGATCCAGAGGAATGAGTCCAGCCATACAGTCAAATCAAGATGTGCATGTGTGTGGTCCTAAGTATATGAGTTGAATGGGTATATGGTGATAGTGGCAAATGGTGATGATGGTAGATGTATGTAGGAATGAAGGGGTAAAGGGATGGTAAATACCTAATTCTACTTTTTCTGCTTTGAAGAAACACATACCTCTTCTTTGAACTTTGAAGACTTTGGAGAGAACTTGGACTGCTCAAAATTCCTCTATGTTGGGACATTTTTCCTCTTGCTTTTATTTTTCTTTTTCCCCTTTTTCTTCTTCTTCTCTCTGTTTTTTTGAACGGAGCACCCAAGTCTCTTTTGGAAATATTGACGGAGGTAGTAACAAAAGGATATTTGGAGCTTTATTGGATAACAAAAGGGCTAGCAATGAATGAAGGAAATTTTTTGATGCTCACTCCCAGTGTAGGAGTAGAACAATTATGGGATGTGTCTAAATGGAAAGTATGTGGATGCGTACTTTCAGGGTAGAAGCAGCATATATGGGTGGAGTGTACATGATCTTGATTTTAACCGCAGGACCAATCCCTAAGGGTCGATACAGCTTGACCATACTCAATGCTCACATGCAGTAAATATAAGTGAAAGTTTTCCTAGTCTAACAAAGCATGTATATATGACTGTGGTAGGAATTAAAGCTCTCATCATACAGGAACTCAACATGCAGCATTTTTATGTTTTTTAAAAGATAAATTCTCTAGAACTCTAGTATCTCTAGGAGCATGATAAACAACAGCTCAAAACCTTCCCATATCATATTTGCCAACTACCTAGACTTAGATCAAGCATTCGCTACCCACGAATTTCAGGTTCAGAGTAAATCTTAGATCAAAATAGTTGTCTAAAACTCAGGAGAGTTCGAGGTTGAAAACTAGGTACTTGAAAGGAATTACGGTAGAGCAACTATTCATCATTTCCATGCAAGAGATTATTTGAGATTCTTCTTTTATTAGCAACTTCTTTAAGAACAAAGACAAGCAAAATAGACACACCCTTTTTATTTTGTTTCTATTATTTTAGAACATTATTATTACTAAATAAGAAAACTCATAAAGAATAAGATAAAACCGAGAGAAGAAAATACTTAACTAGATACATGGGGGTGCTTTCGCCCAAGCTGGATGTTGACGTAGTCGTTCAATCTTATGAAATAGCAGACTGGCAGCGGGGATGTTCTTCCACCTCTAGTGGAGCATTAATTGATGTTGATGATTGTTGAGACAGTGCTCCACCAGTGGATAGAACATCCACTTGCTTGTTGGCACTTCTTGGTTCTTCAAATCCTGTGGAACTCAAATAGACAACAAAACTTATGGAATAAATTAAGCGTTAGTGGTTGGCCACTTAAGCCTTAATTTTCCAGAGTTTTTAAGATTATTCTTGATTCTTTTAAGCAGAGTTTCAATAGGATTTCTCTCAAATACTTCTTATATATTTTATAATGCAGAGAAAGTCTAACATGATGAATGCATATTTTTTTTATTTTATGCCACCACAGTGAATATTCCTATGGGTCCTTAAATGTAACAAAATTATTTACATAGGGCTTATAATTTATGATGCAGCAAAGCAAACATATATTTATTTTATTTTCTAATGCAATGCTAATGCAGAAAAGTAAACATGCTAAAAGGAGAATAATTATGCAACTGCTGGAAAGTAACTATATGAAAAGGGAAACTGATGCAATGTTGAAAAAGGATAAATATAGATAACTTCCAATTTTACCTTTCGGCAAGGGTTCAGTGTTTTTAGGTCCAGGATCTTCACTTGTAGGATTCTTGGGGAGTTGACAAGCTCCTCTACTGTTGTGTTCAAAGTGGGTCCTGCTCATGGAGACAAGGAAGAGATCAAGTGCATGGGCTCTATTGGTAGAAAAACACCAACATAACCAAAAGTTTATTCTTCTCTAACCTTATGCATATTGAGCAAGATAAAGTTGATGTTTATGTGTTTTGCTTGAACTTGACATGGGTGATAGGGTCAAACAATGAGCATGAGTGTAGCATTAAATCAATTGGGTAGATCAAATTTCTTAACCTTATGTAAGGATAGTCTATCTATGCATATTGTGTAATGATTTCATGATTATGACTATCAACTTCCAAAGAAAAGACGTGCAATCATTTCAGATCATTGAGTTAAGATTATAAGATCAAGAAAGTGGTGACAGGATTAAAGATTAGAGAACTAAGCATGTTGAGTTAATTAGGTTGGGTCAAATGAGGTTGTAACTCAAACATGGTTGGTTCTCTATTTATGTATATACTATCATCAAGGAAAGCATTTTAATGTGATGATCACTAACCTTAGGATGTTACCTTTAATGTTAGAGCGTGCTGACACTATAACACCTTGTGAAAGCTTTCCTTCGGTGGTCGTTCTTGTTCTTTTGTTCATGCACCAATGTCTTCTCTGTTACACTCCTTTCTTACATTTAGTAATGCCATATTTCGTTCTCTCTTTAATTTATGCTTGGACCGTTAACTTTTCTTATTGTTTCATTCATGCGAATCATTAGTGGACACACATATCCAAAGGAGTATACAAGTAATGATAGGGGCATTGTTGTCACAAAGGTAAGGATCAATTTCTATGCTATAGAAGAATTTATTTGAACATACTAGCACAGAAACGTTCACTATTACTTCTTTTCTAGAGGATTGATTTTATCTTATATTTGATTATCATATATAGGCATTATAAAATAATTCAAACTTATAGAAATAAAGCAATAGTTAATTGAGAGATTGCAAACCAGCGTGTAGAGCGATGAGAGCATGATAGGAGGAAGGTCATGGTTGGATCATCTAAAGGAGTTGGCCTTCCTTCCTCATGCATCAGCTTCTCAATCTAGTGAGGGTGCAGAAAGTTGCATGCTCTTCTCTTGTCAATATTTCTTAATTCCCGATGATTAATAATTGACAAGAGAATGTAACTGCAACTCAAAATCCTCCACGATGGTCTTTGTCTTCAAGTGGCATGATGGAGATTTGTTCACCTGCTTCCATGGAGTGAGTGCTTTGATTGTGGATCATGCTTTGTGGCACTCTTCTTCTTTCTCTTTGGCTATGAATGAGTTGTGTCTCCCTTGTGCAAGATTATTTTGTCTCTCTTCGTCTCCATTATGAGTTCATCTCAGGACTTTCCTATTTTGAATTTTAGAGTTTCTCTACAGGGGTTCGTCTAACAAAATATATCATTGTATTTACTAGCAGTTTTTAGTTCAATAACAAAACTAGACTCTATGTCTAATCAGATTATGGAAGGCTGTTTAACCTAAGCACCATGCTTAATTTAAAAGCTAATAGAAGCATGTACACTACTTCTAAAATAACACTTACTAGGGTAGATAAGGGTAGCATAAAAGCATTATAGAGATTTACTCAAACAGTGATGAAAGAGCTTGATTGTCGTTTAGCAAATTGAGCATGTCTTAAAGGTAGGGACAACCACGATAATGTAGCAACATGACAAGAAATGTATTTATGGAAGTCTATCCCCCAAGATTGAATTTTGTAAAATTTAAGATTGGATGAATGTAATTCAATGTTGCATAATGATTGGTTGGACATACCTTGTATTTGTTGTTTCTTCAATCTTTCTGCTCCAGCCTGGAATGGTTAGTGACAAGAATACCCAAATGAATATTTTCACAATTATAACTCTATGCTCATTTCACAAGGGCAGCGCAGCATAAAGGTGAATACTCATGTCATGGTCTGAATAGTGCTTGTTTTAGGACACTAAGCTTGTCCTTGGGAAACCTTCAAGATATGAATTGGCAAAGTGGTTACCTCTCTAACACTAGTTTATGTGTACTAATCTCAAAATTCAACACAACGAGATCTGCAATGTTTATAATAAACATATGTGTCTTCAACCATCCTTACAAAATATTTAGGAACAAGGAGCATAAGGGGGTTGAAGATCTTGTGTGGGGCAATGTTAGAGAGACTAAGTGAATCAGGAGATTTCTTATACGAGCAAGGACTTAATAGGGTTTTTATAAAGTAGCTTCCTTATTCATTGAAATCTCCATCATTTTCAACTTCCCAGGGTGATTCAGCATAAATGTCTAAAATTTCTCTTGTATTGCCTCTCGAGTAGGTCTCATATAAGGACTCGCCTACACATTCAATGGAAATAGCACATAGGTTTTTAATGCTCTTTTGCTATTGATGTTGCTCTTCTCGATCCTCCTTATGGTCTTGATGAATCCTATGCTTTAGATGTCTCGGTGGATTTGTAGGATCGCTCAGGAGAAAGAGCATAGGAAGACTCATAGGGATCAAGGATGGGTTTAAAGATGGGTTCGAATTTCATATCTAATGTGGGCATAGAAAGGGAGAAGATATGAGTGGATTCTAGATGGCTTTGCTCTCCTTCTATGGCATCACTTGACACGCCATCCTTGAGTCTTTCTAAATGTCCTTCAAAGGGATTGGATTTGAAAAGCTTCTAAAGAGATCCCTTCTTGAAAAGATTCAAACTATATGTACTAAAATGTCTCTTATGAAGCGGAAAGTTTATGCTCCTCCCAAAATCATTGGAAAGGATTTCCAAGGGTAGAATTTCTTCTTTCCTCAGAGGATTTTAGAGTACAACTAGTTTGAGATGGATAGCCAAATCATGGAGTTGGAATGTTCGTAACGTGGCTATGAAAACTTCCTCTTCTAGTTTGGGGATGGTTCCTTCTCTTCCTCTAGGAGTTTATCATGAAGGCTAGTGCAAGGATTGTGTCTACTAATAAGGACAAACCTTGCTCCACTAACGAATAAAGAAAGGAAAACTCTTCCAAAGGCTATATTATTAAGACTCGTATAAAGATGTTGAAGAAGAACAGGGTCTTGTAAGGCTAGGTCTAAACCTAAATTTATAAGACGCTTGAAAGATTCCCTTAGTGTAGCCAAAAGTTCATTATCTCCTTGATCAGAATATAGGACCTTTGGTTCATTACCTTCTTGATTAGAAGATAGGACCTTGGTTGTAGGAAAGGGTTGGTTTTGACCTATTGTAACCAAACATGGGTGTAGCTCATAGCTAGATGTGAGAATCATGGGTTCTAGTGGCTCTAAGCTTTGGTTCATGGGTGCAGGATATTGATAGATAGGCGTGGAATTTGGGTTATCCATAAGGATAGAAAAGAAAAGGCAAAATAAAAAGAGAAAAAGATAAAAGTATAATACAAGGTTAAGCAAGACTTGAGGTTAACTCAGCTGACGTCTTTCTCCCCAGCAACGGCGCCAGAAATGCTTGTTGATATTTGTTAACGCACATAGAAAAGGATCCACAAGCGCACAGATATCGGTGAGCATTTCACCCAGGATATATTTCTAGAGTATCGTATTTGTTTATCCGCAAGGAGAAAGCGTGCAATGACTAACCTAAATCTATACTTAACCCCTGGGACGCACTACAAGGTAGCGAAGATATAAGCGATTAAAGAACATTACGACGATAGTTTGGTTCCAACCTATGGTAAGCTATGAAACTATTGGTCTATGGGGACATTATGTCAGTAAACCCCCTATATCTATTTGGTAATTATTGTTTAGTCCTTTTTTATGCTATGTTGACAGTTAAAAAATGATACTTATCTACCGTCAACACACGTCTTAGCCGCTGAACCACCAAGTGTTGGTCGACACAACGGGGACTAGCGTGCCGGCAAGCATTGAACCTCAGGAGAAAATAATGTCTCCATTGTGATTGTTTCATTGGATTTCTCCCGGTGATTGGTCTGCTTCTTATTGTGATTGGTTCATTCCTCGACGCGGCGGTATGAAGACTACATTCCTCTTATTACATTCTCGCAAACTAGTTGTAATAAGCTCTTTAGTGTACTTAGTTTTGAGAGCTTGTACTACCCTTGCTAGTGTAGCTTCTCACCTAGTTGAACTCTTTAGTGTAGCTAGCTTTTGAGAGCTCGTTAGTGTACTTAGTTTTGAGAGCTTGTATTACCCTTGTTAGTGTAGCTTCTCACCTAGTTAAACTCTTTAGTGTAGCTAGCTTTTGAGAGCTCGTAGTGACTTAGCCATTGATTGACTTAGAGATTATAGCAACTAGAATTGTTGGGATAGGTGGCTTGCATCACTTGTTAGAGCTAGTGCAAAAAGCTTTATAGCCAATTAGTTGTCTAACAAGTTTGCCTAGTGTTTTATAGATTTTAAATTAGGCTATTCACCCCCTCTAGCCAATTAGGACCTTTTAATCTCTGCACCCGCCGCACCCATGCCGCAATGCTCCTCTGCTAAGCCACGCCCCCCCCTCTGCCCCAACACGCGTCGGACAAGCCACGTGCCCCACTGCCTCCCTCTTCCTCCTCCTGCTCTAGCGCTGTGGTGTCCTCAGCGTGAGCACGAGCTCTTTTCCATGTGGCCACCCTCGGCGACCCTATTCCTCTTCTTCGGCCGGGCACCCCGGCCTCAACTCTGGTGCGGGGACGGTGAAAGCCTTAATTTGGTTTTGGATAATTGATGAAACTAAAAGGATCAAGATGCCCAAAAGAGGGGGTGAATTGGGCTTTTCTAAAAATTAATTACAAGAATTAAATCCTACAAGCCAAACTTCACCCCTAGTGCCTACTTGTGTTCCTTGTGATTCTACCGGTAAAAGTTTTGCACCCTAAGTTCCAATCCTAGACTAGCATGGCTATTCTAGGAAAGTAAACAAGCAATGAAAGTAATGCACGAATGTAAATGCTTGAAAGTAAGGGTTAGGAACACGGCGATGTTTTGCTAAGGTATCAAAGAGTGTGCACCACAACAAGCCTAATGAGAAGATGGATGCACACTTGCTACACTCTTGTCACTAGAGAGGAATCTCAAACTTTGATTCTCAAATCACTATCCTCACTAGGGCTCTTGCACTTCCTTGCACTCCAAAGGTGTTTCTCAGCTGAACAAATGAGCAAGAGACCTCTAAAAGAGGTGGAGGGGTTGTATTTATACACCCCTCAGACAAATCCAACCGTTACCTACCGAAACAGCAAAACGCGCACTGACCGAACGCGCCGGTCGACATGACCGGACACGCCGGTCAAGTGTAACAGTCAGAAACCAAAAGTTAGCGCTGAGTGACCGGACGCGCCGGTCTGAGATGACCAGACGCACCGATCAGAGATGATCGGACGCGCCGATCAGAGATGACCGAACGCGTCCGATCATGCAAGAGCCTTACTGGAAACTGATATGACGCTCGACCGCGTCCGATCATAGATGACCGGACGCGTCAGGTCAGCTTGGGACCTTACTGGAACGTGACCGGACATGCCAATCACTTCACAGTCGCGTCCGATTACACTGTTTACCCTTTAGAACACGTGTCAGACTGATCACCACGTCTGGTCCTCTCAAGGACCGCGTCCGGTCGATCAGTTAACTATGTAGTGACTAGTTAGTACTGACCGGACGCGTCCGGTCATGACTAGGACCGTGTCCGGTCAAGGGTAAACTGCTCAAACGTCTTCTAAACGCGACGCAACTTGAACCAAGTTGCTTCCAACTGAACTTTGAGCTTTTCTAGAGCTACCTAGTGCTAAGTTTGACAAGTGTGCACCACACCTAAACAAAAGACTTACCTAGGTCAAGCTACTCGCTCATGCCCCCCTTTATAGTACGGTCAAAGGAAGAAACAAAGATCCTAACGACTATTCCGGATGTAACTCAACACCTTGACATCCGGAACTAACCGTCCTTAATCTTGTCGCTGATCCTTTGAAAACTGAAACAATTTCCATCAAGGGACATGAATACCACAGTGCCCAAAGCAGTTATCACCTCCATGACCTAACTTACCAACGTTTCTGCAAAACACACGTTAGTCATGGTAATAATGCGTTGTCATCAATTGCCGAAACCAACACCGGGGCCTAGATGCTTTCAATCTCCCCCTTTTTGGTGATTGATGACAACACTTTAGATTCAGAAGATATAAGTTGAGGTTTTCGATCATGCTTGGTTCACATAAGCATAGAGCTGTAATCACAAGGGGTTAGGCATTGCTTATATGTTCCAAGCCAACTGAGTGTACTTATAAGATAAAACATGAAGAGTTTAGTACACATAAAACATAGTGTCGGTACCAACAGTACGGGGGTACCCGCACCTATCGCCAAAAAACTAACACGACCGAAACCGCAATAAAAGATAGCCCGCCTCGACCGCGTACCCAGTCAGTCTCATACGAGGCCCGCTCGATGGGGCGCCTCGACCACGCCCCGGCTCCAACTCGTACGAGGCCCGCTCGACGGGGCGCCTCGACCGCGCCCCATCCCGTGCCGCAAGGTACCTCGACAGCGCTCCGACCCGCGCGAGGCTCGACCACCCGCTGGGGAGAACTCCGACTCGCGTGAGCCCGGACCGAGCACCTCGACACCTTTTCTTTGCCTACCCCAAGACAAAAGCCATAGCATTCAATGCGGTTACCTACTACCACCTACCGGCATGGCTATGACCAGGATCGACGTGGGAACAATACCCGTGTCGGATCTCACTGTTTTACCGCCCATCCCGTGATGGGAGGTGAAACCCGTCACTATACCCACCTTACCGCGCACTGTTCACCATCAATCACCCTCGAGGGAGGATAAGACAAGGCCCGTTCTCCACGATATCGGGGATTCGGCCTTATCCATCCGGCCTCGACCCGGCCTCGACCCAGCCCCGACGCTCGACTTAGTTCAAAGGACGGTATGGCATGGCGCTCTGGGTCATTTCGCCATCTTGTCTCCCACAACGTCAGGGTGTCTAGGGATGGCCGGCCATTCCCAAGGCACGTCGCTACAGTCAACTCAACAGGAATCGACAAAACATCACCTCAAGGCTCCCCGTCGTCTTGGCCTCCCCTCACCCTATAAAAGGGCAGGCCAGGGTTCAACGGAGGGGGGGACGAAGACGGAACGAAAAACACAAAACAGAAGATCGACATCTCAAGCAACCGCCTTTTTCCTCTTTTCTCTTTGAGACTTGGGCTCGCCACCCTCTCTCGCATGCTTGTAACCCCTACACGAGCACCTCGGTGCAAGGAAATACAAACATCTCCCCCCGCTGGACGTAGGGCCTTCTTTTGCCTGAACCAGGATAAACCCCCGTGTGTTCTCCTTGCATCACCATCCAGGAAAGAGACACGCAGCATTTACTCGTTGGTTTAGGACCCCCTCGGGTCTGAACACCGACAGTTGGCGCGCCAGGTAGGGGATCGCTGCATGAAAACGTCGCTTTCTCGCCTTTCTTCCTGGATGGCTAACCCGGAACGCCCTATCCCGTCGGCCACGGTGATCTGGTTCGGGAGTTTGGAGTTCATGTCGCTCGGCTCTGGCTACGACATGGTCCTACTTCCGCCCAGGCACCCAACCGACGAGGACTACGAGCTCTCCCAGCCCGGGGGAGCAATCCACCGGCACCGTCGCTCCAGGCGGGCGCGGGCCACCTGACGACGATGAGCCCGGTACAGCCACCGTCTTCACCCCGCGGAGGGCGATGGGGTCCCTCGGTCCGGCACCCCCTAGCCAGGCGCCAGCCTAGATCTCCTTTTGGAAGGTTTGGGAAGGACGAGCTTGGCTGAGGGTGACATGCCGACAGAAAATCCCGCCGCTCCCCCGTCTGGTGAGACACCACTGTCCAGAGCATACATTTCAGCACGGGCAGCGACATCTTCATCACCATTCCCGTTTGGGCTAGACTCGGTTGCCCGGGTGTACGCATCCTCCGTGAGCACTCGTATGAGTGCTTATGAGGAACTCCCCGGGCACCATCTATGCTCCACTCTGGACCTCGTTGCATCCACACCGGCTTCTGATTATCAGGACTCTACGGAGACACCGAAAACAGAGCCCCGTGTGACTGCTTCTTTACGTCGCCGCCTCAGTGACGATTGGCAACGGCCACATGTTCCCCCGTCATATTACTACTTTGGCGCTCTTGACTTCGACTCGGCTGACGACACCTATGATCCGACCCGTGAGTGCTTCAACATCGACGTTGAAAGCACTTCGGAATCAGAGGACAAAGAGCCAGTCGAAGGAAGGTACACGCCACCTCATGTCGAGCTTCCTGCCGAGCGAGACGAGCCTCAGTTCCTTGCGGATCAAGGAGCGCAGCTCGAACGGATTCACGAGTTGCAGGACAGGCTTGACGAGGAACGGGAAAACCTAGATCTACTCCAACAAACCCTCGAGCGTGAGCGTGCGGAACACGCACTTGGCGGGAGAGCTCGCGAGAGAGCTCGCGACGTCAACCGTCGCATCGACGAGGACCGGGCGGACGATCCCCCGGTTTTCGCCCGAGCCAGCCAGAACGTCATCGCCGCCGCCATGCTCCTCCGCAACATGCTCGAGCCATCAAACCCCGACGCCCGTCGGGCTCGAGATGAAATCCGAGAACTCCTCGAGACCGCCGCCATGCAGCAGGCCGAGAGCTCTACCTCGGAGCGGATCCTCGAGCCTTCCTGATAGGAGAGAGAAGCCTCGGTTCACCCCGAGCCTGCCCGGCGAAACCGGGTAGCACCGGCCCCTGAGCCCACCGGCAACGACCGCGAGCCTCGAGACACCAGTGGCAACATCGTCGAGCGCCGCACGCGCAAGCACGGTGACGGTGTGGCTCGAGGCTACCACGTCCACAGGGGCAGACGCTACGACAGCTCGGAAGATCGTAGCCCTTCACCCGAGCCCCCGGGTCCTCGGGTCTTCAGTAAGGCAATCCGTGAGACGGTGCCCCCGGCTCGGTTCCGCCCCCCCCCACGACTCTCACCAAGTACAACGGCGAAACCAAACCCGAACTTTGGCTCGCCGATTTCCGCTTGGCGTGTCAGTTGGGCGGGGCCACCGACGACCGGGTCATCATTCGACAACTCCCCCTGTTCCTCTCCGACACCGCCCGAGCCTGGCTCGAGGATCTCCCACCTCGGCAGATCCACGACTGGGACGATCTCGTGAGGGTGTTCAAGGGAAATTTCAAGGGGACCTACATGCGCCCCGGCACCTCGTGGGACCTCCGGAGCTGCAAGCAGAAACCAGATGAATCCCTCTGAGACTACCTCCGACGCTTCTCCCGACAGCGTACCGAGCTCCCCAACATCACCGACTCCGACGTAATTATGGCCTTCCTCTCCGGCACCACCTGTAAGGAGTTGGTCCGAGAATTGGGCCGTAACACCCTACTCACTGCCAACGGATTGATGGACATCGTCACCAACTTCGCCGCCGGCGAGGAGGCGGTTGGTGCAATCTTTGGCGGCGACTCAGAAAGGGGGGAGCAGAAGGTCGACGATCCCGCGAGTTCCACCCGAGGCCCCAAGAGAAACAACCGCAAGAAGAAGAAAGGCCAGCAGGGCAAGCTCGAGGCCCCGGCCGACGAGCTCGTTGCTGCTACCGAGCACAAGAAACCTCGAGGCCCCCCCTGGCGGGGGCGTCTTCGACAAAATGCTCAAAGAGCTGTGTCCCTACCACAAGGGACTCACTAACCATAACCTCGAGGATTGTCACATGTTGCGCAGGTACTTCAGGGGTGCCGGCGCCAAGAAGGATGACAAGAAGGACCCTAAGGGTGACGACAAGGACGGGGAATTTCCTGAGATCCACGACTGCTTCATGATCTACGGAGGGCCCTCGACCTGCCTCTCTGCACGCCAGCGCAAGCGAGAACGGCGCGAGGTCTTCTCCGTATATCGGCAGTACCCTGCTTCCTTGATTGGTCCGCGGTGGCCATCACTTTCGACCGTGACGACCACCCAGACTACGTCCCCAACCCGGGGGTCTATCCGCTCGTTGTTGACCCCGTCATCGCCAACACACGCCTCACCAAGGTGCTCATGGACGGCAGAAGCAGCCTCAACATCATCTACTCCCAGACCCTCGACCTTCAGGGGGTCGAGAGAGCGCGCCTCCAACCTAGCGTCGGGGGCTTCCACGGAGTCGTGCCAGGGAAACGGGCGGAACCCCTCGGGCGGGTCGATCTGCCTGTTTGTTTTGGCACACCGGCCAACTTCAGAAAGGAGACTCTCACTTTCGAAGTGGTCGGATTCCGTGGAACGTACCACGCTATCCTAGGGCGCCCATGCTACGCTAGGTTCATGGCAATTCCGAACTACACCTACCTCAAGCTCAAGATGCCAGGCCCAAACGGTGTCATCACTGTAGGGCCCTCATATGAACATGCCTATGAATGCGACGTCGAGTGCGTCGAGCACGACGAGGCTGTTTTGGAGTCGGCGATCTTGGCTGCAGACCTCGACGGTCTCGCCAATACGATTCCCGACCCAAAACGCCATGCCGGCTGCTTCGAGCCCGCCGAAGATGTCAAACTCCTACCCCTCGACCCCGCTGGTCCCAAGGGAAAGGCACTGAGCATCAGTGCCACCCTCGATCCTAAATAGGAAGCAGTGCTCGTCGACTTTCTCCGCGCAAACGTCGACATCTTTGCGTAGAGTCCCTCGGATATGCCAGGCATACCCAGGGAAGTCGCCGAGCACGCCTTGGAGATCCGGCCGTGGCTCATCCAAAAAGAAACGGTCAGGTGGAACGTGCCAACGGCATGGTCCTACAAGGCCTGAAGCCCAGAATCTTTGACAAATTAAACAAACATGGCAAAAGATGGGCTGTCGAGCTACCCTCGGTCCTGTGGAGCCTAAGAACAACGCCGAGTCGAGCCACAGGGTTCACTCCGTTCTTCTTAGTCTACGGGTCTAAGGCTATGCTACCAACCGATATAGAATATGGATCCCCAAGGTTGAAGGCATACAACGAAAGATATAACGACGCCACAAGACAGGACGCCCTCGACCAGCTCGAGGAAGCCCGAGATGTGGCTCTGTTGCATTCTGCCAGGTACCAGCAGGGTCTCCGACGCTACCACGACAGACACGTCCGCAAGCGTGACCTCAACGTCGGTGACTTGGTGCTACGGCGGAACCAGAACACCAAGGGACGGCACAAGCTCACACCACCATGGGAAGGGCTGTACATCATCGCAGAAGTACTAAAGCTGGGCACCTACAAGCTATCCAATGAGAAGGGCGAAATCCTCACCAACGCTTGGAACATTGAACAGCTACGTCGCTTCTTTCCTTAAAAAGCCTCGAGGCTCTGTATTTTCTTTTTCGTCAATAAAGAATACAGCGATGTTCAAACTTTCGTTTTGTAATGAGGAAGGATCGACCCTGCACTCCCAGAGTTGACCCTCCCTCGGGGGCTGCAAGGGGGGAACCCCCGGTCCCCAAAAAAACTTATGCTCTTTTTTAAAAATTTAAGAACCGCTTCTTAGATCGACTTCGCTGAAAGAGCACCCTAAGGTTCGAGAGGGCTCTCGAGTCTGGAGCATCACCTACGCCTTCGAGGCTATGGTACCTCCACTCACCCCTTACACCTTTTAGAGGTACGCCTTCACGATAGGAAGATCTAAACAATGGTTCCTAAATTTAAAAAAGAACATACCCCCTGTCGCTTAGATCAGGCTCTCACACGATTTACAAGGCCGCAACATCACCCTGAAGCTCGAGGGCAGTTGAGCCGCGAGATCACTTACGCCTCCGAAGCTACGGTACCTCCACTCACACCCTTACGCCAAAGGGTGCAGCTGCGTGCTAAGTAAATCACGCGAGAACACGGTCCGAGCGATAAAGGGAAGAAAAGCTCGAGTAAAACTAAATCAACCATGAACCGGTTTATGTTTCGAGTTTTTAAGGCCTCCGCGGCCGCCACGACCAAAATTCGAAATACTAACTCATTACATGGGCCTTCATGCCCAGATTTGGCTCACAGGCCCTCGTCATTGGCAGGCGGAACCACCTCGGCTTCAAAAAGCGAGGCCAGACGGCTCCCAGGCTCTTCGGTGGCTTCAATCAGCTCCACGCAAGCATCCTCGTTCTCCTCGTCTGTCCGATCTGGGTCTGTGATGAAACCCTCGGCGATGAGCTTCATGTCAAACACAAACCCTGAACGGACGATGGCCAACGCCCTCTTCACACCGTGATGGAGGCCGTCCCGTATCTTCTCTCGGGCAAGGCGGCCCAGCGCCACCATCTGGCGGACGAAGGAGTTCCCTGGAACATCTTCCCCGGTGTCGGCGTCGGGCTTGACCCCCAGACCGTCACACACGGTGGTGATCGCGCCCTGGAGAAGTTGGGTCCTCCGGATCTCGGCTTCGAGGAGGCTCTGGAAGGAGTTGGCAGAAGATTGGGCCTCTCGATTCTCTCTCTCCAGCTCTGAAACACGACAAACAAATTAATACCCAACGCGGGGCCTTCAACGTCGTGGCCGTAACAATCACACTTACCCTCGATGTGGGTCTGCAGGCCCACGACCTCGTCGCGAAGCTCCCCGCAAGTTCGCTCGAGCCCCAGGAAGGCGCTGTCCTTGTCACTGATGGCTGCCTTTAGCGCCTCGATCTCCTGCCGAGCAAACTCGAGAGCTGCGTCCTTCTCTTGGACGGCTCCCTTCAGCGTCGTGACCTCGACGTTGAGGGTGTCGCGCTGAAGGCTAACCTGGGAGACATCCTCCTCGAGCTCCTTCACCCGCATGGACAGGGGCTCGAGATCCCTGAGGGCCTGGGCAGCCTCCTCCCGAGCCTTGTCCATGCCAGTGCGCATCACGGCCTCGGCCGCCCATGCCTGCGTCGCTTCTTCTTTCACCACCGCGGCGTCGACTGACCCCTAGGCCTTAACTTTATATGCCCAGTCGGAAGCCCAACGGCCGCGCGAGAAGGTAGGAACAGTTTCCCGCATTAAATGCGCTCACCTAACCGTTTCCTTACATCTCGCAGGAGTCGGGCACGTGGCCGTCCCCCACGTTGTGACCACACGCCACGTCGCCCACTACCACACCGATCTCGCCTCCCCAAAAGACGCGCCTGGCTAACGAACGAGGGAGGAATCCGCGGACGAATATCCCCAGGTATGTGGAAAATGGGCCCGAAGCCCGCAATAAGTCTCGAGGGAGCGAAAGCTGGCCCTCGAACAGGGTTCGACAGCTGCCCTCGAGCAACAGAGTTAGGGACGACCCAGGGTGTGCCCGTACATGGCCAAGGGCTCGAGCCATGCTCTCGAGGCACCCCAGGACGTATTCGAGGCCAAAGGAGAAGGTCGTCGTAGGAATCCTTCCGGGGGAGGCATCGAGCCCTCGAATCCTGTCGAAGGGAATCGAGATCCACACGACCACTTCTTGGCATCTTTGAGGGCGCCTCCGGGCCACTAGCCGACCCCTAACAAACGGGGCACGGGCTCTCACTCGAATTCCCCCGCTAGCAGCTCACCAGAGATCGTCGGAACTCGCGCCCAAACGAGGGTAGTACGACATTCTCCACCCCTCCTCCTTTTTTTAGAAAAGGAGCGTGAGGGTCGCAAAAGACGACCGGGACTTTGATCGACCTCGTGCGCGCGAGGCTCAGGGTCCCGACCGCAGAAACGGGCCCCGAGCCCGGAATAAGCCTCGAGGGAGCGAAAGCTGGCCCTCGAACAGGGTTCGACAGCTGCCCTCAAGCAACAGAGTTAGGGACGACCCAGGGTGCGCCCGTACATGGCCAAGGGCTCGAGCCACGCTCTCGAGGCACGCCAGGATGTATTCGAGGCCGAAGGAGAAGGTCGTCGTAGGAATCCCTCCGGGGGAGGCATCGAGCCCTCGAATCCTGTCGAAGGGAATCGAGATCCACACGACCACTTCTTGGCATCTTTGAGGGCGCCTCCGGGCCACTAGCCGACCTCTAACGAACGGGGCACGGGCTCTCACTCGAATTCCCCCGCTAGCAGCTCACCGGAGATCGTCGGAACTCGCGCCCAAACGAGGGTAGTACGGCGTCCTCCACCCTCCTCCTTTTTTCAGAAAAGGAGCGTGAGGGTCGCGTAGCAAAAGACGGCCAGGAACCTGATCGACCTCGCGCGCGCGAGGCTCAGGGGCTTGACCGCAACGAATCATTCCCCAATCAAACGCGTACAAGACCTCGGAGGAGTGTCAATACTCCACCGAGGCCTCGGGGGCTACACCCGGCGGGTGCGCTCGCGCGCCCCCGCCGGAAAAAATCACGGCGCTACGACTCCAATTCTGACCAACCTCTGGGAGAGTGATCACACACTCACCCAAAGGCTCGGGGGCTACTGTCGGTACCAACAGTACGGGGGTACCCGCACCTATCGCCAAAAAACTAACACGACCGAAACCGCAATAAAAGATAGCCCGCCTCGACCGCATACCCAGTCAGTCTCGTACGAGGCCCGCTCGACGGGGCGCCTCGACCGTGCCCCGGCTCTGACTCGTACGAGGCCCGCTCGACGGGGCGCCTCAACCGCGCCCCATCCCGTGCCGCAAGGTACCTCGACAGCGCTCCGACCCGCGCGAGGCTCGATCACCCGCTGGGGAGAACTCCGACTCGCGTGAGCCCGGACCGAGCACCTCGACACCTTTTCTTTGCCTACCCAAGGACAAAAGCCATAGCATTCAATGCGGTTACCTACTACCAGCTACCGGCATGGCTGCGGCCAGGATCGATGTGGGAACAATACCCGTGTCGGATCTCACTGTTTTACCGCAAATCCCGTGATGGGAGGTGAAACCCATCACTATACCCACCTTACCGCGCATTGTTCACCATCAATCACCCTCGAGGGAGGATAAGACAAGGCCCGTTCTCCGCGATATCGGGGATTCGGCCTTATCCATCCGGCCTCGACCCGGCCTCGACCCAGCCCCGACGCTCGACTTAGTTCAAAGGACGGTATGGCATGGCGCTCTGGGTCATTTCGCCATCTTGTCTCCCACAACGTCAGGGTGTCCAGGGATGGCCGGCCATTCCCAAGGCACGTCGCTACAGTCAACTCAACAGGAATCGACAAAACATCACCTCAAGGCTCCTCGTCGTCTTGGCCTCCCCTCACCCTATAAAAGGGCAGGCCAGGGTTCAACGGAGGGGGGGACGAAGACGGAACAAAAAACACAAAACAGAAGATCGACATCTCAAGCAACCGCCTTTTTCCTCTTTTCTCTTTGAGACTTGGGCTCGCCACCCTCTCTCGCATGCTTGTAACCCCTACACGAGCACCTCGGTGCAAGGAAATACAAACATCTCCCCCCGCTGGACGTAGGGCCTTCTTTTGCCCGAACCAGGATAAACCCCCGTGTGTTCTCCTTGCATCACCATCCAGGAAAGAGACACGCAGCATTTACTCGTTGGTTTAGGACCCCCTCGGGTCCGAACACCGACACATAGCTCATATGAAATTAGAGTAAGGCACGAAAGCACAACCTTATGAGCTAAACACCATTAAGTGACATAATAATTAAGACATAGTCTCACAAACTCAAAGTCACACAATGCAGGGCAAGAAAAAATAAACATGATGCATGAAAGTAGCACACAAAGAACGCACAAAGAACAAAACCCTCTATCAACACTCCCCCACTCCCCCTGAATCTACGCTCTCTCCCCCTTTGGCATAAAACGCCAAAAACGAAAAACTAAGGATCTGATGGGGGAACTGAAGCTGTCGTGTCGGGTGCCGAGGAGCGTGGAGTGATCACAAACTGCGAAGTGTCCTCCTCGGACTCTGAACTGTCAGACTGACCCTCTATAGATAGACGTGGTAGTGAAGCAGTCTGGGTCGGTAGAGCAGGTGCAGCAACTAAAGGTGTAGTAGCAACTATAGGAGCAGTTACTATCGCCTGAGCCTGAAAGACACCAAGAGTAGGAGGATCTATCGATGCAACTGAAGATGGCAGAGTCTCTGTAGTGGCGGCCCCTATCACTAGAAGTGCAGCAGTCTCTAAAGCTGACATCTCTAAAGTAGTCACAACAGTGGTGTACGAGGGTGACGGCTGTCCAGTCAGCTCACTGTAGGTGGCACTCAAGTCAGTGAATGGAGTGCCTGAAAGAAGGTGAGGTCTAAGCTGAGCTGGTGGAGTGAACCCTGTCTGTATAGGAGTGTAGCTCAGAGACTGAAACGTCTAAGGCACCTGCTACTGGGGGAGAGGTGTACTAAAAACTCGGCTATCCCTGACTCTGAGGTCCACTGGACTGTAAGGCTGGAGTTAGGACAGACGGTGGTGGAGGTACCCCGATAGTGACAAGGTGGCACAGGAGCTCTAGGTACTGCTGCTGAGTGGCTGCCTGCTGCCTCTGCATCTCGAACTGCTGTCGCTGGAACTCTAGCTGCTGCCTCTGGAGCTCGTCCTAACGAGCCTGAATCTGAGCAAATGCGGTAGCTGTGTCCTGAGCCCGTCTCTGCATCTAAACTTCATGTCTCTTCTGGGCCTGGGTCAACCTCTCAAGAATAGCAACCATGGCTGGGTCTGAACGGGAGGCTAAGCCAGAGCCACCGGCCTCATGGTCGTGAGGTCGAGGAGAGCGGTACCAGGGGATGGGCTGATAATCCTCATATGTGCTGTCAGTAGCAACATCCTTGGCTGGATCAGCTGGTTGAGCATTTAGATCTGCTAGCTCTGCCTCAGCAAGACCCTCAACAGTCTTGTCCTGCTCAGCAGCTGTCTCCGGTACCTCTGGCCTCTGACGCTATCCTAGGCCAGGTGCCTGCTCTCTGGTAAATGATACCCACAACTGTCGGATATCATACTCTAGAAAAGCTATGGTGGTATCAGAAATCTCTGCTCTAATCTCTACAGGCAGCTCACAGGCAGATCTGATGATGAATCATATCCAATGAGCATACGGTAGCTACCTATGACCCTTGAATCCTTCTGCCAAGGTGTCCTCCATCTCACAAAGCATCAGATCCCAAAGGTCAAACGGAGTCTGTGAGATGAGGTGATATACTACCCATAGTTGCATGCAAGTCAAGCCCTCTCTGTATCCAAGCCTCAAAAGTAGAGTCCTTCTCACAATGGCATCCAGGACTCTGGCTATGGGTGTCAGGCTGGCAGGTGTACGTCGAGACCCCTCGCCAAAAGGCTCACGGAAACAGGGTTAGATCATATCTGTAGGGGCACTGACCTGCCGTGAGGGCGTCTCAGAGGTGCAGTCTATCCGAAACACAACTGATGAATCTTTGTCTCTAAAGCAGGGAGTCTGAGAATCTCCCGTACCCTGGTGCTGTAGAGTCTTTGGTCATGGCCTCTGAATGCAAAGTGTATAAACTGATGTGCTGGGTCGATCCAAAGTGAAGAGTAGAACTCTCTGACCCAAGTCCCGCAGTATGCTCCAGTCCGTCAAAGAAGATCTGATAATCCAGGTAGAAAGGACAGATACGGATGAAGCTGCTCACCAACCACCTCAACTAAGGCCTCCAGTCGACAGACTCTCTGAGGTCTGAAAGCAATCCCGCTGTCGACATAGGCCCTATAGAAGTCCTCATGCAGAGGAGTGTAGAAACCCTCTGAAGCCCGGGAATCCCACTGAGGTGGGAACCACCGAGTAACCTCAACAAACCTGAGGGCCTAGACCTGTCTGGCTGTAGCACCCCTAAGGTCAAAGTGCTCAACTAGGGGGTGACCTCGAGCTCTGGGAGGTGGACGACCTCCACGACGCTGACCCTCTGGCCTAGGAGTCACTTGAGCTCGCGTACGTCCTGAGCGACGACGCTGTGGAGAGTGTACTGTCTGCTTCTCAGTCTCCTCTAGATCCTCTGTAGGCTGCTCTGCAGGGGCATCCACTGTCTCCTCTATGGCCTCTGTACCGAGTTGTCGACCTTCAAGGTGAAAGCGACTCTCGCCAATACGAATACCACTACTCCTGCCACCTCTCTCTGCTGCCTCCGCTGCATCTGCAACTGCCTGAGCTACATCTACCTCTGTAAGTGTTCTCTTTCTTTTCTAGGCAGCAATCTTCACTCGCTTGCCACGAGCTACCTCTGTCCTCCTGGGGGGACTGTCATTCCCGTCACTAGGTGCACCACCAGCGTTCTTGCAGTGAACCATACTGACAAACTGTTGTACTGAGAAACACTGGAAAGTAACAGATGATGAACTGACACTCGTGAGGCTTGGCCTCAATCCGTATCTGCAGGCTTGGCCTCGGATTCACAACTGATCACCTGACACTCACAACACCGACAGGACAAACTCGAACGAGCGAAGATCCGATGAACGGAAGACGATCTCGACGCGCTAGGGTTACTCAGAGACAACGATCGAAACCCTTGCGGAGACGAAGATGATCGCGGAGACAAAGATGATCGCGGAGACAAAGAACTCACGAAGAGCCTCGGCTAGGGTTAGGGTTCCTCGGCAGAGGGCGCGAGCCTCGAAACGGTGGCACGCGAGCTGTTTAGGGACGCAGCAGCGGGGGTTCGGGCACGGTGGCGCGAGGAGCTGCTCTGGTGGCACGCTGGATGACGACGGTGGCGCGCTGGGTGGCGGCATAGGGCGGCTGCGGTGACGTGGCGGCGCTGGGCTGTGAGCAGCGTGCTTCATGGGCGTGGAGGCACGGCGTGGACGGCACGCATGAGGGCGCGGAAGGCGCGGGCGCGGCGAGAATGGAGCGGTCGCGGGCACGGCGAGGCGCGGTGGCTCAGCGACACGGCGAGTACGGGTGGCGGAGGATTGAAAAGTGAACCGCGAGATCCAATCGTACGGTTAAAAGGGTGAGATCCGCTCTTTTTGTGATGACCGGACGCGGTGGTCGAATGACCGGACACGGTGGAGGCAGCGTCCGGTCATAGTCCAGTAAGCTCCTAGAACGACCGGACGTGTCCGATTATGCACGATCGGACGCTGACAGAGTCCGGTCACATTTTGCCTGGAAAACTGAAACGGATGACCGGACGCGGTGGTGGTTGCCGGGACCGAACGCCGTGGTCAGCAACTGCGCGTCCGGTGCAGCGTCCGGTTAGAGATTTTGAAGAAAAACTTCGGGAATGACCGGACGCGCTGGTGGATGCTGGGACCAAACGCGGTGGTGAAGCAGAATCGCGTCCGATGCAGCGTCTGGTCTAGCGTCCGGTCGCTGTAAAACACCTTTTTTCAAACCGATTTTTGACGCAACTTCTCCCAATCAAGTTCTAATTCAAAGAGACTCAAATAAACACCAATTGGAACCTGATGCGAGTGACCTCACTCAAACCCTCAAAATTTTCAAAATATTTTGCCTTAGGCTAGTATTATTTTTAAGAAAATATTCAATAAACACCCGAGGAGCAACATATGGCCATGCAATAGAGTCTATCAACCCTTGGGAGCTTCAAATGCTCTCTCTATTCATGGACGAACATAGAGGTTACTCAAAGCTAAACCGAAAAGAAACGACAAAGCAACAACCATGCATATGCAATGCAAAACGAGAAAGGTAGGCTAGTTGCTTGTCAAGTTTGATCCACGGTTAGGCTTCTTCACTCCTCCAAAGGAGGGTTATCGTAACCGTGTTAGATAAGTTCTAGATGCATTGCGAGAATTTAAACATGACATAATGTACAATACAATGCAAGAGACAACACAAGCTCATTTTTTAAAGTTACTAGAATCAAGCACATTTAGTTCACTTCTCAACCTACAAAAGGTAGCCTCATCTAAAGGTTTAGTGAAGATATCCGCTAATTGATTTTCACTTCTTACACCTTCTAGTGATATATCATTTTTAGAAACATGATCTCTTAGAAAGTGGTGGCGGATATCAATGTGCTTGGTGCGAGAGTGTTGTACCGGATTGTTAGCAATTTTAACGGCACTTTCATTGTCACATAAAAGCGGCACCTTTTCAAGAACAACTCCATAGTCTAGGAGGGTTTGTTTCATGTATAAGATTTGTGCACAACAATCCCCTACGGCAATGTATTCCGCCTCGGCAGTGGACAAAGCCACACCATTTTGCTTCTTAGATGACCAAGATACTAAAGACCTCCCAAGCAAATGGCATCCTCCGGATGTGCTTTTTCTATCAATTTTGCAACCGGCATAATCCGAGTCGGAATAGCCAACTAGTTGGAATCTAGCTCCTTTGGGGTACCAAAGACCGATGCTTGGGGTGTACTTAAGATATCTTAAGATTCTTTTTACGGCACTTAGGTGAGGTTCTTTAGGGCACACTTGAAAGCGAGCACACATGCACACACTAAACATGATATCAGGCCTAGATGCGGTAAGGTACAACAAGCTACCAATCATAGAACGGTAAAGAGTTTGATCAATTGGTTTACCTACCTCATCTAGGTCGAGATGTCCATTAGTTGGCATTAGGGTCTTGATTGGCTTGCATTCTTCCATCTTGAATCTTTTGAGAAGATCCTTGGTATACTTTTCTTGAGAGATAAAAATCCCTTCTCTCATTTGCTTGACTTGAAAACCAAGGAAGAATGTTAGCTCACCAATCATAGACATCTCGAACTCTTTCGATATCAATTCACCAAATTCCTTGCAATAATCTTCATTTGTTGACCCGAAGATGATATCATCAACATAGACTTGACAAATGAAGATTTCTCCATTAAACTTCTTGGTGAATAATGTGGTGTCAACCTTCCCAATAGTGAAGCCCTTCTCAACGAGGAAGTCCCAGAGGCGCTCATACCACGCTCTAGGGGCTTGCTTGAGCCCATATAGCGCCTTGGACAACCTATAAACATGATTAGGATATCTAGGGTCTCCAAACCCGGGAGGTTGTTCAACATAGACTAGTTCATTTATGAAGCCATTTAAAAAAACACATTTCACATCCATTTGATATAGTTTCATTTCATGATGTGATGCATATGCAAGAAGGATACGAATGGATTCAAGTCTTGCAACGGGTGCAAAAGTCTCTCCAAAATTAAGACCTTCAACTTGAGAGAACCCTTTTGCTACTAGTCTTGCCTTCTTTCTTACTACTACGCCTTGATCATCTTGCTTGTTGCGTAACACCCACTTGGTTCCAATGACTCTTGCGCCTTTTGGATGCTCTTCAAGAGTCCAAACTTGATTGCGAGCGAAGTTGTTCAATTCTTCATGCATGGCATTCACCCAATCCGGATCTTGAAGAGCTTCTTCTACATTCTTAGGTTCAAGACAAGAGACAAAAGAGTGATGTTCAACAAAAGAAGTAAACTTTTGAGATCGAGTCATTACACCCTTTATAGGACTCCCTATGATGAGATCTTATGGATGTGCTTGAAGTAGGGGTGAGTTTCTTCGATCAACCATTTGAGGAGTAGGATGGAGAGCATCAACATCTTGAGCTTGTGCCTCGGCTTGTTGATGAGAGACATGAGTATCTTCATTTTCAACTCTCTCATTCTTGTCATCATCTTGAGGCACATATGATGAAGATGGTGGATTGATAATTTGTACATCGTCTTCATCATCTTTAGGCTTGATGTCTCCCACCGGCATGTTCTTCATGGCCTCTCTCAATGCTTCATCACCTACATCATCACAATTCTCAATTGCTCCTTGGGAGCCGTTAGATTCATCAAATTCCACATCATATGTTTCTTCAACTAAACCGGTGGCATGGTTAAATACTCTATATGCTTTGGACTTTAATGAGTAACCAACAAGAAAACCAATATCACAACGTCTTTGTAACTTCCCTATGTGTTGACGCTTCTTGTAGATGTAGCATTTGCAACCAAACACTCGGAAGAATGAGACGTCCGGCTTCTTCCCATTTAGCAACTCATAAGGGGTCTTGCCAAGAAACTTTTGTAGGAAGAGGCGATTTGAAGCATAGCATGCGGTGTTCATTGCCTCGGCCCACAATTTCTCCGATGTGTTGTACTCATCTAGCATTGTTCTTGCAAGAGTGATCAAGGTCCGGTTCTTTCTCTCAACTACACCATTTTGTTGAGGAGTGTAGGTTGATGAAACTTCATGCTTGATTCCAATTTCATCACAATAAGCTTCAATGTTGGTGTTGTCAAACTCTTTTCCATTGTCACTTCTAATTTTCTTTATCTTGACTTCAAATTCATTTCGAGCTCTCTTTGCAAACTTCTTGAAGCAATTTGCCACTTTGGATTTGTCATAAAGAAAGAAAGTCCAAGTGTATCTTGAGTAGTCATCCACAATCACTAGGCAATAAAGATTTCCACCCAAGCTCTTGTAAGTTGTAGGACCAAACAAATCCATGTGTAGAAGTTCTAGTACTCTTGATGTTGACATGTAAGCTTTAGTTGGATGAGTGTTTGCAACTTGTTTGCTGGCTTGACATGCACTACAAGGTTTGTCCTTCTCAAACTTTACATCCTTCAAACCTCTCACTAACTCTTTCTTCAATAGCTTGTTGAGAGTATTCATTCCAACATGAGCAAGCCTCCTATGCCAAAGCCATCCAAGTGTAGTTTTGGTGAATAAACATGTCATCAAGTTTGCATCTTCGGAGGTGAAATCAACAAGATAGAGATTATTGTATCTAAAGCCCTTGAAAATCACTTGCTTGTCATCTATCTTAGTAACAACCACTTCATTTGGACTAAACAAGCATTGGTAGCCAAGGTCACAAAGTTGCCCAACGGATAGTAAGTTGAAACTCAATGAAGCAACATAGAGCACCTTTGAGAGAGAGAGTGATCATTTGATATTGCAATCTTGCCTATACCCTTGACTTTGCTCTTTGAATTGTCCCCAAATGTGATCTTGTCTTGACATACCCCATTCTCTTCAAGTGAGTGAACATACGAGGATCACCGATCATGTGTTGTGTTCAACCACTATCAATCACCTAATGAGATACACCGGTCTTGTAGTTCACCTACACACAAAAGATCAAGCCTTTTGCTTAGGGACCCAAACTTGAGAGGGACCCTTAACTTTCTCAACTAGTAACTTGGCAACCCATATTTTCTTAGGCCTATTCTTGTTAGGGGGACCCAAGAACATGACTTTCATCTTTCCACTTGAATCTTTTCTAAGCATGTAATGAGCATTGAAAGCAAAGGGTCTAGCATGCTTGGGCAAGGGTTGTGGTGGTGGAGTTTTGCACTCATGAGCAAAATGACCTTCTTGTCCACACTCAACACATATCTTTGGCTTGGGCTTTGACTTGCTTTGTTGTTGTTGAGCTTTGACCTTCTTCTCTTGATTTGCCAAGTAACCAATGCCACTCCTATCCATCTTTATGACGGTGTTCATGAGTAGCTCACTTTATAAATGTTGGCCTCTTGTGAACTTGCTTAGGCCAGTCTTGAGATGCTCTTTTTCTTGCTTGAGCTTCTTGTTTTCTTCAATAAGTGACTCATTTGAAGATTGCTTTTCAAGAGCCATCAACTTCTTGTTCTCATTCTTAAGCATCTTATTTTCACTCTTGAGCTTGACATACTCATCATAGTTGTCGGACTCAACCACACTCTTGCCTTTGCCGCTAGAGCCTTGCTCAAAGTTCTCAACAATCAAATCATCACATGATGTAGCTATATCAATCTTAACAACTTGGTTAGTAGCATCATGTGTCTCAAGAGCAAGCTCATTAGCAACAATAAGAGTATCATAGTTGATTTTCAATGTGGTATATTCATATTTTAGCAAGTTGAGCCTAGTGATGAGTTCACCATGCTTCTTATCAATTTTATCATGTTTATCTCTAAGCTCCTTGTTAGAAGTTTTGAGCTCCTTAAGAGAGAAAGACATAGTTTCATTTTGATCTTTGAGCTCATCACTAGTCTTATGTGCATTCTCAAGCTTAGATGAGAGTGATTCATTTTCATGTTGAAGCTCATCATTTTCATTTCTAGTTCTTCTTATGATTTTAGAGTATTTGTTCAACAATTTTACAAGTTCATCATAAGAAGGTGCATCATATTCATCATCACTATCACTATCATCATCATCACTATCATTGTTTTATACCTTTCGATCACCCTTAACCATAAGGCATAGATGAGTAGTGGAAGATGATGGTGAAGGTGGCGGTGAAGGTGGTGATGAAGATGTCGGTGAAGATGATGATGGCCCAATCACACATGCGGTGACCTTCTCTTTCTCATCGTCGCTCTCATCGCCGGAGGACTCACATGATGACTCAATGTCGGTGAGCCAATCACCAACAATATAAGCTTTGCCTCCCTTCTTCTTTTTGTAGAACTCTCTTTTCTTGCCATCTTTCTTTTTGTATGGCTTGTTCTTTCTTTTCTCATCTTCTTCATCACTTGAATCACCTTTCTTGCCCTTGTACTTGTTCTTGTACTTGTCTTTGGGAGGATTCAGGCATTGATAAGCTAAGTGGCCAAGTTCACCACAATTGAAGCAATCCATCTCGGATATTGGCTTCCTTTTGCTACTTGTGAAGAATTTCTTCTTCTTGCCATCGAACTTGATGCCACTCTTGTTGAGCTTCTTTAGCATCTTGGTGGTTCTTCTCACCATGAGTGCAAGTGATGCGTCATCAATATCACTCTCACTTGAGCTTTCTTGCACCATCATGGCTTGGCCCTTCTTCTTTTTCTTTTTATGGCTAGCTTTGAAGGCCAAGTCTTTCTTCTTGGAAGATGATGAGCCCTCTTCCGGAGTGATGTGCATGTACATCTCATGAGCATTGATCTTTCCCAATACTTGTGTCGGTGTTGCGGCGGAGAGATCACTTTGGTCAAGTACGGTGACAATGTATCTATACTTCTCAATGAGAAGAACACTCAAGATCCTCCTTGCAACATCCGATTGACTCATTTGAGTGAGTCCAAGAGCATTAAGATCTTCTACAAGAACATTCAATCGAGTGTACATTTTATTAGCACTTTCTTTGGGAAGCATCTCAAAAGAATTGATTTTCTTTAAAGCAATGTGATAGCGTTCCTCACGCTCACTCTTAGTTCCCTCATGGAGAGCACAAAGATTTTCCCATAATTCATGAGCGTTTTTGGCATTACGCACACGATTGAAGATATTTTTGCCTAAGCCCCGGTAGAGTGTATTTTTTACCTTTGCATTCCACCGGTCGTACTTCTCCTCGTCACCACTTGGGTTGGCGGGATCCCTTATAGGAGGAAGCCCTTCGATTGCGGCTCTAAGGCACCCCACATCTATGGCTTCGAGGTACGCCTCCATACAAATTTTCCAATATGGAAAATCGTCTCCCTCAAAAGTGGAAGGTGGTCCTTCCCCATTAGACATATTGCTCTTGGCGGTGAAGCCTAAATAAAGAGCAACATGGCTCCGATACCAATTGAAAGGATCAAGATGCCCAAGAGGGGGGTGAATTGGGATCTTCTAAAAATTAATTGCAAGAATTAAATCCTACAAGTCAAACTTCACCCCTAGTGTCTACTAGTGTTTCTTGTGATTCTACCGGTAAAAGTTTTGCACCCTAAGTTCCAATCCTAGACTAGCATGGCAATGCTAGGAAAGTAAACAAGCAATGAAAGTAATACACGAATGTAAATGCTTTAAAGTAAGGGTTAGGAACACGGCGATGTTTTGCCGAGGTATCGGAGAGTCGCCACTCCCCACTAGTCCTCGTTGGAGCACCCGCGTAAGGGTGTAGCTCCCCCTTGATCCGCGCAAGGATCAAGTGCTCTCTAAGGGTTGATTCTTCGACACTCCATCATGGCAAATCACCCAAAACCGCTCACAACATGAGTTGGGTCACCCACAATCTCGTCGGATGATCACCAAACTCCCAATCACTACCAAACCGTCTAGGTGATGGCGATCACCAAGAGTAACAAGCTAGAACTCTCACTTGACTACAACAAGCCTAATGAGAAGATGGATGCACACTTGCTACACTCTTGTCACTAGAGAGGAATCTCAAACTTTGATTCTCAAATCACTATCCTCACTAGGGCTCTTGCACTTCCTTGCACTCCAAAGATATTTCTCAGCTGAACAAATGAGCAAGATACCTCTAAAAGAGGTGGAGGGGTTATATTTATACACCCCTCAGACAAATCCAACTGTTACCTGCCGAAATAGCAAAACGCGCACTGACCGGACGCGCCGGTCGACATGACCGGACGCGCCGGTCAAGTGTAACGGTCGGAAACCAAAAGTTAGCGCTGAGTGACCGGACGCACCGGTTTGAGATGACCGGACGCGCCGATCAGAGATGACCGGACGTGCCGATCAGGGATGACCGGACGCGTCCGATCATGCAAGAGCCTTACTGGAAACTGATCTGACGCTCGACCGCGTCCGATCATAGATGACCGGACGCGTCAGGTCAGCTTGGGACCTTACTGGAATGTGACCGGACGCGCCGATCACTTCACAGTCGTGTCTGATTACACTGTTTATCCTCTGGAACACGTGTTAGACTGACCACCGCGTCCGGTCGTCTCAAGGACTGTGTCTGGTCGATCAGTTAACTACGTAGTGACTAGTTAGTACTAACCAGACACGTCCGGTCATGACCAGGACGGCGTCCGATCAAGGGTAAACTGCTCAAACGTCTTCTAAACGCGACGCAACTTGAACCAAGTTGCTTCCAACTGAACTTTGAGCTTTTCTAGAGCTACCTAGTGCTAAGTTTGACAAGTGTGCACCACACCTAAACAAAAGACTTACCTAGGTCAAGCTACTCGATCATGCCCCCTTTATAGTATGGTTAAAGGAAGAAACAAAGATCCTAACGACTATTCCGGATGTAACTCAACACCTTGACATCCGGAACTAACCGTCCTTAATCTTGTCGTTGATCCTTTGAAAACCGAAATGATTTCCATCAAGGGACATGAATACTACAGTGCCCAGAGCAGTTATCACCTCCATGACCTAACTTACCAACATTTCTGCAAAACACATGTTAGTCATGGTAATAATGTGTCGTCATCAATTGCCGAAACCAACACCGGGGCCTAGATGCTTTTAGAAACCTAGCACTAACCTTTGTCATGAGTGGTGATATGAGTTAGGTTGGTGCAATCCAAGTAATGGAGCATGATGAGATCCATGGAGTTGAAGATGGACATGAATTATTGATGAACAAGTGCTCAACTTGGAAAAGAAAAAAGAGAAAAACAAAAACAAGGTTGATCAAGGCAAATGTATCAAATAGGTTTTTGTTTTGCACTTAAGACACCATAGAGGGTGTGAGTGACTTAGGATTGATAGCCGTACTATAAAAAGTGAAAATCTTTGGCTAAACGGTTTATCGAGTGCCTCTAGGTGATATGATTCCTGCATACACATTTAGGAACCAAGTGTGCTAACTTGTGACCCTTGTAAAATGCTTTGAAAAATGCTAACACACTTACACATAAGTTATACACTTTGTGGTTAGCAAGTTGGAAGCAAGGGTGAAGCGGTTGCAGACTTAGAAAAAGAAAAGGAGGAGTTGGTCCACTGATTGGACACTGGCGTCTGCTCGACCGGACGTTGGGGCAGAGTCCAGTCGGTTATAGTCGCGCAACACTAATTAACCGAGAGGGTCACAGAGTGATCGGACATAGGGACCTACGTGTCTGGTCACTTCTTGGAGCGAGCGGACTTGGAGTAAGGATGTGACCTGACTCTAGATAAACACTGTTCATCATCAAGTCCTGCTGACGTGGTGCAGAGGCGAGACGATTGAGTGCTGACCGGACGCTGGGCGCGTCAGGTCACCCGTGATCGGACGCGTCTAGTCGTTGAAAATCGCCTCAGGGTGCTTACTGGAGTCAACTTGACGTTGCGTGGTTCAGTGCTGGTCTTCTTGAGGAGTGCGTCCAGTCATCCTTTGACTGTGGCGTTTACCGTCAAGTGACCGTTGGAATCAAACACGTAGAATTTAAAGAGAAGGACACGTGGCGCGAATCCGAGGACTGGACGTTGGGGCCTACGTCCGGTCACCCCCACCTGCGCGTCTAGTCGATGTGCAGTGACCCCCAATTAGAGAGCCAACGACTCTATTCTTTTAGGGGCTTATAAATAGTGTTTGGTCGGCTCCAAGGCATTCCACTTAGTACTTTGACATACTTGACATCCATGTGAGCCTAAGCAAACACCTCCCACTCATCTTCATCATTGATTCATCATCATAGTGAGATTAGGAGTGATTCCTAAAGCATTTGCTTGAGTGATTCTATCTAGTGGCACTTGGGGATCTTTGTGGCTGCGGATTTCTTGTTACTCTTGGTGGTTGTCGTCACCTAGACGGCTTAGAGCAGCGGAGGAGCTTTAGCACATGTTGGTGATTGTTCGTGGCCGGCTCCAGTGATTGTGAGGGGTCTTGTACCTTCCCCGGTGGAGAGCCGAAAGGTAATTCTAGTGGAATGCTCGTGTTATTAAGTTATCTCACTTGTGCGTAAGTTCTTGCAGTGTCCAATTGTGTGGACAAGGTTCATGCAACACCTTTTAGCCGCTGAACTATCAAGTGTTGGTCGACACAACAGAGACTAGCGTGCCGACAAGCACGTGAACCTCAGGAGAAAAATTATTTGTCTCTTGGCCTTTGGTATTTCCCGGTGATTGATTGGTATTCATATTGTGATTGGTTCATCCCTCGACGCGGTGGTATAATCATCTCACTCTCTTCACTACTTTCCCAAAAACTAGTTGTAGCAAGATCTTTAGTGTAGTTAGAATTGAGAGCTTGCTTTGTAGTTTAAGTTCATCTAGTGGAGCTCTTTAGTGTAGTAAGTTTGAGAGCTCTTAGTGAGTAGTGACTTAGCTCTTGTGTGTGCTAGTGATCATAGCAACTAAAATTGGTGGGATAGGTGGCTTGCAACCCTTATAGAGCTAGAGCGAAATTGCATTGCGCCATTTGTGTTACCAACAATATTGCTCTTATAGAAGTTTTAAATAGGCTATTCACCCCCTCTAACTATATTAGGACCTTTTAGATGGGCGCTGTAACATCCTGGCCTAGGGCTTAATAGGATTAATATGATACTCATACCAATAAGTTGCAACTTATTTTTCGGAAGCCCATCTCCAAAGAACTCCAAAGTTAAGTGTGCTTGGCCTGGAGCGATGGGTGACTGACCGGGAAGTTTTTCCCGGGTGCGTAGAAAAGAGGCCAGATGTAAGCGGGCTCGACCTCGAGGAGATGGGACGTTACAGGCGTGACCCCGACGGCGGCTCTGGCGTGAGCGCACGGTCCTGCTCCGACATCGGGAGCCCCCCAATGCCTATAGATCCGGCGGCCATGGAGCTTCCCGCACGAGGCTGTCTCTCTCTCCGCCTATGTTGTAATTGTATGTTTTAATTGTTTTAAATATTTTAGAGGTATGTTGCAGTTGAATCACATGGATGTTGAAAAGTAGATCGGGGATGTTGCACATGTTGCATATGTTGCAATTGTTTTCAGAGGCATGTTGCAATAGTATGTTTCGAGTATTTCAGATGTTTCAGAGGTATGTTTCATCTGTGTTTTCCAGACGCAATTGTGTTTATCTAGATGTTGCATATATTTCACACATATGTTGCATGTGTTTTATTCGGATGTTGCATATGGGTTACAATGGTTTTCAAGTGTGTTTCAGGTGTGTTTTTTTGAGTGTTTCATAAGCATGTTTCAAGTGTTTCAATTGCCTTCAGACGTATGCTGCACCGTTGTATTTGGATGTTTGAAAAGTAGATCTGGTGTTGCATCTCTCCTCTCACCTTCTGCTGCATCGTCTCTCCCGGAGCTGGCAGTGCATCCAGACGAACAAGGGATGGACAATGGGTGCGGGACGAGGGAGCTGTGGACGTCGGACGCAAGCGAGGGAGCTCCGTACGAACGGATGTTGTCTCTGGAGCGAGATGGGCGCTGGGTGGAGGGGACGACATACGTCGTGGTTTGGGAGCAGGGGCGTAGGCGCATGGTGACGTGGGCGCAGCGGGCGAGCGCTCTCTTGTCGCGCTGGTGCCGCGTACGTGAGGGGGCACGGAGGTTGCGTTGAAAAGGAGCCACGTCCAGACACAGGTCTAGGGCTGAACATCCAAGCAGGCTTTGTCATATTGCCAAAGGACCTCAATGTGCCTATAGCACGAGAATACATAGGGGTGGGTTGTGTGGAATTTATGGCCTAGGCCCACACAAAAGTTTTTTTTCGACGAAAGAAGAATTATATTAGATAATATCTGTGTATATCAACATATTACAAGCACTCTGGATTACACAAAGATCCGTAAACTGATTTTTATCTAAATTGTACACACGCTGTGAATAGCTCCGGATATCAAAAACAAAACCTTTACGATGTTTTGCAGTATGGATGACCGCATAGGCGAACACTCGGCAAAAGCCTTGGAACAGATGCCCAACGAACGACGACCAACATTTATGTAGGTGGAGTTGAGAAATCTTTTTTTTTCTGGTGTCTTCCTTATTTTTTTTCTGCCATCGAAAAATGAGGAAAGCTGATTTGAATCTTATTCTCTTTGGTGCTTCGTCATGGCCAGATCTTACCATAATAAGATAGAGAAGAGATCGAACAAAATTATGCGACACCATCCCCGCTTTCATGTCGCCGCCCCTACAGAAAAGTTGTTTCTATAATGCTAGCTCCGTAACCATACGTGTATTCCTTTTGATAAATTTTGAACGTTAGGTTAAAAGTGCATTCTTTTAAAGAGGGAAGAGTGTGAACCGTAAAAACCATAACTATTGTGACTTACCATAGTATTATTCAAATACGGAAATTCTCAAAAAGGAGACGCAAATTTTTCATTTTCTTTTTGACGTCACTGAAACCTTGGGATTTGGATTTGAGCCTGCCACAGCTGGATTAGGGCCGGTTTAGTTCCTAAAAAATTTTGCAAAATTTTTTAGATTTCCGTCACATCGAATCTTTAGACACATGCATAAAACATTAAATATAGATAAAAAATAAAACTAATTACACAGTTTAGACGAAATGGATAAAACGAATCTTTTAAGTCTAATTAGACCATGATTAGACACTAATTGTTAAATAACAACGAAACGTGCTACATGGTCATTTTGCAAAAAATTTTGCAACAGAACAAACCCTTAAATGGCTTGATTTCCTACCTGCCTAGCCTGTCGAGCGAGTCTTGAGGCATGTTTGGATAAAAACTTTTCACTCAAAACTACCGTATCGACTATCGAGTCCTATGACATATGTTTGGAGCATTAAATATAAAAAAACTAATTACACAATTTAGTTGTAAATCACGAGACGAACGTTTTTAGCTTAATTAGTCCGTAATTTAACATAAAGTGCTACAGTAATAAATGTGCTAATGACAGATTAATTAGGCTTAATAAATTCATCTCGCGGTTTCCAGACAAGCTATGTAATTAGTTTTTTTATTAGTATCCGAAAACCCCTTCCAACATCACACGGAACATCCGACGTGATATTTTCACAAAAACTTTTCGCATTTAAACAAGGTTTTTGTCTTGATAGTGTGGGTGAACTAATTTGGCTCTCCCACATGAGCAAGCCAAAATTTTGTCTGCATAAACCACGAGGTAAACTCACTCAAGATCGGTAAACATTTCCTTTTCAGCGGCTGCTCAAGCTGTGGCTGCGGCTGCCACTCACAGGAACACCGTGGTAACTGGAGCTGCTGCTGAAAAGAATGCAAGAAATTTACATCTGATTTCTGCACGAGCAAGACAACACAGGAGGTAGCAAAGAATCCAACCAATCAAGCAGTCCTAGCAGGGTTTTTTTTACCGACCAGTTTCCGGTAACCGCCGGCCTCCGGTAGCGGTAAACCGGCCCGGTTTACCGGTAACCGGCCGGTAACCGGCCGAATTCAAAATCAAATTCAAACCCGCTTCGGTTCGGTTCGAGTCCGGTAAACCGGCCGGTTTGGAGCGGTAACCGGCCGGTTTGACCGGTTTACCGCTCCAAACTGTTTTTTTCTTTCATGAATAAAAAGAAATTTTGGTACTTCCTTTGCACAAATTAATGTAAAAAGACCACACAATGTGGTAAAAAATAACATAAGTCACTAAAGCAACAATATATAGTCGCATACAAATACATATTCGCTTAAATATATAGTCACTAAAACAACAATATATAGTCGCATATAAATACAATATATAGTCGCTTACACAAACAAAGATATAGTTTCCGCTCGCATGGTCACCACAAATCCTACCTCTAATCCTAAATCCTAAAAAAACATCCTAAAATAAATCCTACCTAAAACCTAACCAAAAAACTATCCTAAATCCTAACACAAATTCTACCTAAATCCTAAAACTACTCTAAATAAAAAAAACAAAAAAAAACTTACCTGCGCGGTTAGCCGCGGATCCGGTCGGTTTACCGGGCTAACCGACCGGTTAACCGCTAGATCCGTCCGGTTAACCGACCGAGCGTCGCGGGCTCGGTAAGCCGCGCTGACCGGTCGGTAAACCGAGGCGTGGGGGCGGTAAGCCGGCGGCGGCGGCCGGTCGGCGCGGGTGAGGGTCGGACGGGGGGCGGACGGGAGAGGAAAGGAGCCTCGGCGCGTTGAACACCCCCCCCCCCCGCGAGCTCCTGGCTCGTTTTGTGCCCGTGGCGGCCTAATGGGCCTCATGGGCCTGAACGGGCCGGGACCGGGTTTTTTTTTCTTCTTTTTTTTTCAAACTTCTATTCGTATAAATAAATGTTAAACGAACTCAAATTTGAAAAATTTTTACACCATTGGCTTCTATAAATCATGAACTATTTTTAGGAATTTTTTCAGCAATTTTTTTTTTCAAATTTTAAATTTAAATTTGGGGAATACCTAACCGGACCGGACCGGAACCAGACCGGCCCAGTTAGGGCGGTTACCGCGGTAAACCGCGGTAAACCGACCGGTTTTTTTAACCCTGGTCCCTAGAGATCGATTGTTTTCACCGTCACGGAGGGGAAGGAGGGTTTCTACTCGAAACGTGACGTGATGCGCGATCGATTACCCAGCTGCTGGCCGGGCTCGGGCTGGCCACTTCGCGCGCGGGCACACAGACACAGACACAGACACAGACACAGACACAGACACGGTGACACTGGTTGACTGCACGCACGCACGCACGCACGGACACAACACTGGTCACTGAGCTTGGCCTGTCCCTGACGTGACGCGAACGTGTCACGAACGGACCCGGACCCATCCATCCATGTTCTCTCGCACTCACGGTCACGACACGGCTCATTGACTCGCCGAGAAAAAACAACTGTACTACGCACTGCGCTTGCTGTGCTGTGAGCCTGCGGATACTACTCGTCGTATGAGCAGAAGTGTATGTACACGCGCGCCCTGGGCGGGCCTTTACTCTGTGCTGTCGCCATCACGTACGCCCCTGGCCGGGCGTTCATCTGTTATCTGTGATGTGGTGCGCCTACCTCTACAGACGAGGAATCGAATCGCTCTCGGTTCGTGGTTGTCCGTGCGCCCGAGCAGACTATAGGCGGAAGCGAGGTGCGTTGTAGTAGTGTATACAGTACGTGTTGCTAGCTGTATTTCTATAGCCATCAATCAGAGACACTGCATTTTGATTTGATCATCTGTGTTACTCAGGCTGTCTCCAACAGGCAGAACCCAAACCTAAAATAAGTCTCCAACACAATATCTATAGCCTCTAACAGAGTACCTATACAGAAGACCTATTTTGAGTGCCAGGAGAAGCATAACCCAAATAGATATTGAACTATTTACCTGTAGCGTTACCTAAAGGATGAATAAGTCTTGTATTTTGAGTCGTGGTTGCCAGAGACGGTCTCATGTCTTTAATCCATCCTAATGCATATGATAGGCATACCTAGTTAGCTACCCTAACTGTAAGAGCAGTTCCAATCATCAAAACCATAGAATGTTTTTCATATTAGGGTAGTCTCAACACAGGAACCACGGGAAGATATATTAATTACATAGTAAAATCAATATATCTGGAAAACTTAGAAAACTTAGCTAGACCACCCCTCTTGAGGTGCAGCACGTCGGTAGAGTCATGTGCCACGATGTGGAGCGGCGCGCCCGTTTCGACGTAGGCTACACTCAAGCCGGGGCTGGGGTCGCCAACGACGGTGGAGCTCGGGCCGTCGTTGTCGCTAGAAAGTAAAAAAAAAAAAGAAATAAACCCCATCTCTACTAAACTTGAGTTTTCAGAGCACTTCTTCAGATGCTATGTGAAATCCATGAATCTGAAGGCAGATTTATAGATTTCGTGGAGCTACTCAATGGCGGATCTGAAAAGTGCATGGCTTGAAAAAGTGAAACTGTAGCAGCCGGAGCTCTTCTGAACAAACTCTAGGACGAAGACAATCACTATCATAATTTATGGTGCACTAGTTTTTATGTTAACAAAGTAATACATATCTGGAGGCAGATTTATAGATTTAGTAGAGCTACTTCACGGCGGATAGAGTAATACATATCTGGAGGTAGATTTATAGATTTAGTGGAGCTACTTCATGTCGGATATATCTGGAAATGTTGAGCTCTTCCAAACAGATCCTAAGACAAGGGCAGTCACATTCATAATCATGGTGTAGTACTAGTTTTTATGTTAACAAAGTAATACATACTACTAGTATGTTGTACATAGAAACTATATTTTTAATGAATAGACTTTTAAATTTCATCTAATTATTTATCTTCTCTCGCGTCATCTAAACCTATTGTATAACTTATTTCCTTAACCTGCTTCCTTAATGGTATTTTAATTTGTCCAATGAAAATAATTCTAGGCATCGTGTTAGGACTTTTGGCCCTAGAGTGGCGCAAACAGCACAGCTTCCCATCGCATCACGGCCACAGACCCCAATGCCGCCTCCCCGCACCCCCATCATTTTGAGCAAGGGCCTGTTTAGTTCCGAAAAGTTTGGCAAAATGGCACTGTAGCGCGTTTCGTTGTTATTTGACAAATATTGTCCAATCATGGTCTAATTAGGCTTAAAAGATTCGTCTCGTCCATTTCGTCTAAACTGTGTAATTAGTTTTATTTTTTATCTATATTTAATGCTTCATGCATATGTCCAAAGATTCCATGTGACGGGGAATCTAAAAAATTTTGCAAAATTTTCTGGAAACTGAACTGGGCCCAAGACAAACAAAAATCACAAATCCCCCGTCGTCCAACCCATGGTCCGTCCGTAGTCCGTCATCAGTGGGTGAGTGAGTTACTGTAGGTGTGCAATTTTTTGATACTCCCTCACACACTCCCAGGCACACGTTTCCCCATACGCCCACACACCCAGTCCTCCTTGATAGCAGCAGCAGTAGCCAGTAGATGCTGCCTGTGCGTGGGAAAACCTGTGCATGGTCACACCACACCACACCACAAGACACTCAGGCTGTGGCCCGTTTGGTTACGTTTTGTTAAAGTTTAACTTTCATCACATCAATGTTTTTTCAAATACATGTAGTACTAAATATAGACTAATTGTATGTATATCGACACAGATTAGAAGTAATTTACGAGACGAATCTATTAAGACTAATTAGTCCAAGATTGGAAATTTTTTGTCAAATAAGACGAAAGTGCTATAGGGTTCGTTAAACTTTAACTCCTCAAACCAAACACCCCGGAGTTCCTTAAAAAAAACACTATTAAAAAAGATTTCCGTCACATCAAACTTGTGATACATGGAGTACTAAATGTAGATAAAATTAAAAAGTAATTATACACCTTGGTTGTACTTTGCGAGACGAACATTTTAAACCTAATTAGTCAACGATTAGACACTATTTGTCAAATAAAACTAAAACGTACAGCAGTACATTTTTCACCCTTTTTAGAAACTAAGGCCCCATTTGATTTGAAGGAGTTAAAGTTTAACTCTCATCACATCGATGTTCTCTCAAATGCATGGAGTACTAAATGTAGACTAATTGCATGCATGTCGGCACAGATTAGGAGTAATTTACTAGACGAATCTATTAAACCTAATTAATCCAAAATTGAAAACTTTTTGTTTTAGTAACATCCAAACCGAACGGGCCTAAACACACGCGAGGATAGCATAGCAGAGCAGGCGCCTTTGCATCGCGAGGTCACTCGTGTCCCCTCGCCCCCGTCCCCTCCACGCAGCAGCGGCAGGCAGCAGCTGTGTGTGTGTGCCGGTCGCCAGTATTCAGAGCTGGGACTGCTGGTGCCGGGGGTAGGCGGGCGACCCGCGCGCGACTGCGAGAACCTTGGACATGAGTTGAGAGGCCCTATCTTTTCATGTCCATGTCGATCTCCATCTCCCGAGCGAGCGATTGATTGATGTGTGATGCCTCACTCACTATGGCTGTGTTTAGATCACTTAAAAAGTGCACTATGCAAAATAAGATTCCCCGTCACATCAAACTTGCGATACATATATGGAGTACTAAATGTGGATAAAATCAAAAACTAATTGCACAGTTTGGTTGTACTTGACGAGACGAACATTTTGAGCCTAATTAGTCAATGATTGGACAATTATTACCAAATACAAACGAAATGCTACAGTGTATTTTGGCTATCCAAATTTTGGATCTAAACACAGCCTATAGCTGAGAGACACTTTGGCAAATCTCATCAGCAACAGAGACGGCTGGTGTCACACCTTGTGACAACGCTCGCTCGCTCGCCGCTCCGTCTCTCTCCTCCATATCTTTCCTTTGCCGCTTGCTGTCTCCCTCCCTCCTCCTCGTCTCTCTCTCCAGTCTCCACCACCCTTGCTCCCTTTCTCCTCCCCCTCTTCTTCTCCTTCATCAGAGAGAAAGAAACTAGAGAAGGAAGAGAGGGGGGACGATACAACATACAAGGAACCGAGAGAGGCATGGAGCGGCGGAGGAAGGCAATGTGGCTGTACCCCAAGGTGGTCGGCTTCAACCCGCCGGAGAGGTGGGGCCACTCCGCCTGCTTCTTCGAAGGGGTCGTCTACGTCTTCGGAGTATGTATCTTTAATCAACCGGCGGCGGTTCTGTTTCATTTCATGTTCTCCGACCACGTTTATTCTTGCTCTGAGTTCTTCTGCAACTTTCTTTAATTTGATACCTGTAATAGTACTGGTAGCTGCGACCAACTAGTTCATCAGGAAGACGCATGCTCTGACCCCGCCTCTCCCGGCCTAGAGAAAAAGTTGCGTCTTTTCTGGTGTTCGTCCTCTTGGAGCTGTGTTTTGTCCCGTTGCTCCTCCCACTGATGTAGTAGCAAGCCCAAGCAAAATGTTGTGCAGAGGGAGTCCTTGCTTGGTCCATGTTTGCTGTAATATTCCTCCATAATGAAAAAGTCGCAGCGGTAGCAAAGCAAAAGCAGCTTCGCCTTTCGTTGAATTATTACTGTCAGGTCAGTTTGTTCGTCACCGCCCCACCTGCAACCCAGTTTGCTGCTACAATAGAATCTTGGGGCCTCACATCACATTACAACTTGTTAATTTTAGCTGAGATTCAGTGGTTTAGCGGCAAATGTACTGCAGCAGGACAGGAGTAGGACGAAGAGCGGATGGGAAAAGGAATAAGAGAGCCTTTTCGCTCATGTTTCTCTTTCCCCCATCCGCTTGGGAGGGTTGCAGTTGGAGCAGCTAGGACCACTCCGTCCCGCGTTTAAGCTTCCCCCTGATTGGTATGCTGTGCTGCTGTGATGGTGGTATGGTCAGTGGTCACGCAAAGAGAAAATGTTTAATGCCGCTAGCAATACTGACACCCGCTACTTACTGCACCGACCCAGACGCCATCCTCTCTCCTCTGCTCGACGATCCGATCCATGGAGGAACGAACTTACCAGTACACGACACATGGTTCCACTTGCACAGCGATCTTGATCAGATCGAACGAACAATCATTCTGCAATCTGTTTCTTTGTTCAGTTGGTCACTTTTCTAAGGTGGTAGCAGTAATGGAGAACTAGTGATTCGTTGCTGTGTCGTCGGAGTTTTGTCCTAATGCGACTGATTAATTCTTCGATGATGCCATCAACTCCCTCCATCCAGGGATGCTGCGGCGGCCTGCACTTCAGCGACGTGCTGACGCTCAACGTGGAGACCATGGCTTGGAGCTCCCTGGCCACGACGGGGCAGCGCCCGGGCACGCGGGACAGCCACGGCGCCGCGCTGGTGGGCCACCGGATGCTCGTCTTCGGGGGCACCAACGGCGGCAAGAAGGTGAACGACCTGCACGTGCTGGACCTGCGCACCAGGGAGTGGACCCGCCCGCAGTGCAAGGGCGCGCCGCCGTCGCCGCGGGAGAGCCACACCGTCACCGTCGTCGGGGGCGACCGCCTCGTCGTCTTCGGCGGGAGCGGGGAGGGGGAGGGCAACTACCTCAACGACGTGCACGTGCTGGACGTGCCCACCATGACGTGGTCCACGCCGGAGGTCAAGGCGGCCGACCGCGCGCCGCCCGCGCCCAGGGACAGCCACAGCGCCGTGGCCGTCGGCGCCAGGCTCTTCGTCTTCGGCGGGGACTGCGGCGACCGGTACCACGGCGAGGTGGACGTGCTCGACGTCGACACCATGGCGTGGTCAAGGGTAAGCGCCATGTCTTTGTCATGTAGGGTGGCCAGTGGCCTGCCTTGGCTCAAATTTGACAGCTCTACCAGATGCACATGTTTCCGGTGTAGTAGATTATTGATTGCCATTATCTTTCGCTTTCAAAATGTGATGGTGACTTGCTAGGTTACATCTCTCAAGTCACAGAGTAACGAGGAGTACTCCTATAGGAGTATTCATCTGTTGATGCTGACTGCCATGATGCATGTTTAACTTAAGGCAGTGTTTAGTTCCCCAAAATTCCAAAAATTTTACAAGATTCTCCACATCAAATCTTTAGACACATGCATGGAGCATTAAATGTAGGTAAAAAAATAACTAATTGCACAGTTTGTCTGTAAATGTCGAGATGAATCTTTTGAGCCTAGTTAGTCTATGATTAGATAAATTTTACCAAATAACAACGAAAAGTGCTACAGGAACTTTACACACACTTTACAACCAACTAAACACACCCTTAAGCAACTCCCCTTCTTTCACCTTGAAATCACAAGAAATTTCTCATCCGAGTACTGTATCATCGTGTGTTGCTAACTTAACTTGAATGATTGTTCGCAGTTTCCGGTAAAGGGTGCGTCGCCTGGCGTCAGAGCTGGTCATGCAGCTATGAGTGTTGGGTCTAAGGTTAGCATCACCAGCTATTTGAAATAGAAGGAACAAATTTCGCGAGGAAATGCGTTTACTAGATCCTGAACAAAGCATTTGTGTAGGTCTATATTATTGGAGGAGTTGGTGACAAGCAATACTACAGCGATGTCTGGGTTCTTGATGTCACAAACCGTTCATGGAGTCAGCTTGAGGTATGCGGGCAGCAACCGCAGGGAAGGTTTTCTCATACCGCAGTAGTCATGAATACTGACATTGCAATCTATGGAGGGTAAGTTTGCAGGGACAGATTTTTGTTTCTAGTAGATACGAGATTACCAAATCTCAAAAATTATAGTTGGTTAACAATTTTGTATACCTTGGAAAATTTACAGATGTGGTGAAGATGAGCGTCCCCTGAATGAGCTTCTCATTCTGCAATTGGGCTCTGAGCATCCAAATGGCCGGTACAACATTTCAATGTGCAAGGTTCTTAGCAACCATTGGAGCCAAGAGAAGAGGAAATTTCTCAGATCAGAAACTGTAAGTAGCTTAATTTACCTTGAGTACTTTTGATCTTAATTTGTTACACAAACACCAGTATGACTCATCATGAGACAACATGGCAGAAAGATGCTGGTGTGAGCAATGGAGAAATGGTTCAGAAACCTCGAGAAGCAGAAATCGAGCAAAGAAATTCGTTCCTGCGCGGCCTAGGTAAGTGAATGAAAATAATGAAAAGAAAAACAAGACTTCTATTCTGCCGATGCTATAATTGTGACACATGTGTATGTATTGTTACATTATTGGTATCTTTCAGAGAATGGCCGTGCGAAACGAAGGAAAACCGGTGAAGTTCGCCCAAACGAGCCTGAATCAGAGCAAGAGGAGCACTCACTGTCTCTTTCCCAACATTCCTCGCCGTCGCAGTCAGATCAAGAGCAGAATGGAGCTCACAAACTTTCGGCCTCTCCCAACACATCGATTTCAGCCCTGCAACCATTTGTTCGTCTCAAGGCTAATGGCGCTCTGAGGGCTCCTGGACCCGGAGGCATTTCCTCAAGGCCTCTGAAGACGGACCAGTTTCTCCGCACCATCGCACCACAGCATCGGCAGGAAGTGCAGTTCCTTTCCTCCGACCATAAGCCTCAGCCCCGGCCTCCTGGCCCACCCCTTGTATGCCACTCCCACACACTAATTCATTCATCAGGAACAATGTTCATTGTCGATCATGCTTCTTAATGGTTACTGCTTCGCATCTGCAGATTGGCGCAGAGGTTCATGGGACGATCGATGGAGCTTTCGATTCTGGGTACCTCATGACCGCCGTCGTGAATGGGCAGCTCTTCAGAGGCGTTCTATTTGCTCCTGTAAGCAAACCATCCAGGAACAAAATATAGATGATATCAGGGGCTCCATACTTGGTGTGTCGTTGATGTTTCTTGCCTTTGGCTTTCCTCTCAGGGACCTGGAGTTACAGCTCCGAGACCGACGGTTCATCACCAGATCCTGACGAGCTCAGCCGTGCCTCCCCAGCAACAACGGCCACTGCTGGCGCACGCCATCCCTGTCCACGCCCGGCCAATGCCGCAGGCGACGGGCTTCGTGCTGCCGGACTGTGCCCACCACGCGCGGCAAGGGTTCCCGGCAAAGGCCGTCAAGTCCGAGCCAGAGCGAGGCAGCAGCGACCTGCACGATGTTGTGCTCACGCTGGGAGGGCCTGGAGGGGGCAAGTGAGCCCCTCCCTCACGGAAGACCTCAAGAACGGTCGAGGTCCTGCCTGGCCTACTGCTGTTTGCCTCTTGGATTGCTTTGTAAATTAGACATTCTGGTTGAGGAAAAAAAAAGACTAGCAGCTTTTCTGTAATCTTTCGCGGGTGATTCTAGGGTTCTTTAATCTGTGACTTTTCATATATGAATATAGTGTATTAGTGTTAGCTTGACGCTGCTAGTTTGTTTTTTTTACATAAAGGATAGTTTATATCCGGCTTCATCCATCATAAGGCAGAATTAGGCTAATTATTACAAAGTCTGACCCCATGTCCAGCACACCACCTTCAAAGTTTACAGTATAATTTGGAAAAACAAAATAGGAAGTAAAGTTCTGACTAAGAGAGACCAATAAACATATTTGATAACTATCCATTTGAATTAAAGAAATGCAAGGCTGACGTCTCTAAATGATGCCCAGCGAGAATTAGCTGGTCCCGTAGATCATCACGCCACTGCAGTTTTGCCCATTGGCGTAACCAAAAGTTTTCGGTCTATACTTGTCAAAAACCACTTCGTTTCTTGTTATCCAAATTGTCCAACATAAAGCCGATGTTGCTGTTAATAACAAGGAATTATGCAAGTTATCACCCATCTTAGACCAATTAACAAACAAATCATCTATGCTAAGGGGAGGTGATATCCCAAACATTAAATGTACAACACGCCACAAAATTTTGGCATAAAAACATTTGAAAAAGAGGTGATGAATAGTTTCTAGAGAATGGCAATAGCTACATCTTGTGTCACCATTCCAATTACGTCGGGCGAGATTATCTTTTGTTAAAATCACACCTCTTTTTAGGTACCACAAAAATATATTTATTTTTGTAGGAACTTTGATCTGCCATATATCTTGTGACACTTTGATCCCATTATTAATTAACGCAGTATACATAGAACTAACTGAGAAGGTACCTGATGAATGTAAAGACCAAACAAAAACATCCCTTTCCCCCCTGCAAATTCACATATTGTAGAGAGGCAACAATTCTATGCCAGTCCCTTAAGTTTCTCTCCACTAAATTACGGCGGAAGGAGATATTTAATGGGATGGATGCAAGTACACTTGGCACCGAGTCTTGTTTTCTTCTCACAATATTGAATAACGAAGGGAATTTATCTTTCCGTGGTAGGTTCCCCAACCAGGTGTCCATCCAAAAACGAGTTTGCGACCCGTCTTTGATTTTGAAGGACTCAAAACCCATGAAAGTATCAATGACATTCATCAGGCCTTTCCAGAAGTGGGAATCTGTTGGCTTTTTAGTACAACTTCCTATAGATTTGTCTTTTATGTATTTATTCCGTAAAAGTTCTTGCCACAATCCGTCCTCATTTATCAATTTAAAAAGCCATTTACTCAACAAACATTTATTCTGTAACTTCAAATTCTGTATGCCTAAGCCTCCTTGGATTTTAGGTTGGCACAGAATTTCCCATTTGGCTAGCCTATATTTACACTTGTGTTGGTCATTCTGCCAGTAGAATCTTGATCTAAAACCGTCAATCTTTTCTAATACTTCTTTTGCGAGTTCAAAGAATAACATCATAAACATTGATAAACTGGAAAGCACCGAGTTTATTAAGATCAAGCGACCTCCTACCGAGAGCATCTCGCCTTTCCAAGCACTAAGCTTTTTTCAATTCCGTTTTCGATTGTCCGCCAATCTTTATTACTCAATTTCCTAGTGTGCATAGGCAAACAAAGGTACCGGAACGTGTACTTACCCTTCCCGCACCCAAACAACTGTGAGTGCATGCAAAAAATTGATGACGACTTCAACAAACGAAGAGTCATGGCACCACCAGCTAGGAAAAGGGAGCTGGATTAAATAGTTCTTGGTACGTGGAATACTAGTATTGGCGTCACATAAAACGGAATGGAGGGAGTATCTCTTAGTTTCAAACAGGCCCTTAATGTTGCTTACAAGGTTTGAAATTTTCTAGGCCTTGTTCACTTCCCATCTCAACCCAAAATATTTCCTCTTCCACCCATCATATCAAATCTTTCGACGTATGCATGGAGCATTAAATGTAGGTAAAAAATATAACTAATTGCATAGTTTGTCTGTAAATGTCGGGACGAATCTTTTGAGCCTAGTTAGTCAATGATTGGACAAATTTTGCCAAATAACAATGAAAGATGCTACAGTAACTTTTCACCTACTTTTCGCGAAGTGAACACACCCCTAGTAGCAGAAACACTGCTTGTCTTGGGTAGAGGTCTCATGATTGTCAGATCCACAATGCCGACAGCATATAGTCTAGTATGACAATATGCAAAATGTTTTACGAAAACCGCTCATCTTTAATACCCCGCATAGTTTTTTGAACATCAACCCCGCATAGTCGTAAGGATGTTTATGATAATGGTAGCATATTTGACAACAAATGGTCACGACAAAAAAAAAAGACACAATCCAACTAAGGGTGTGTTTAGTTTGCGAAATTTTTATGGCTTTGGCTACTGAAGCAGTTTCGTTTGTATTTGTCAATTAGTGTCTAATCATAGATTAATTATGTTTAAAACATTTGTCTCATGATTTTCTATCAAAGTGTGTAATTAATTTTTTTTTTGTCTACATTTAATGCTCCATACATGTATTGAAACATTCGATGTGACGGAGAATCTTAAAATTTTTTTGGAACTAACCGTGGCCTAAGTAACTAACACGTTCAGCAACTGTATGTCTGTACCACCAAAAAGAAAATCTCGATTTCAGGTTCACCATTTTCACGGTTTGACACGACACAACAGAAGCCTAGGCACACCTGTAGACAGCTTTGGACCGCCGTCCTGCAGGCAATTATTTCCAGCACGAATGGCTGCTCTGTTCATAGAGACCTATCACACTACACTTCTCGCGTGCGTGCACATATCGTTGTCAGGACATCAACCTGATGGCACACTGACCACAAGACATTGAAAGAGAAGCGGCTCTGTAGTAGGATTCGTGCTGTAACAGCAATTTCATTTTGAGAAGAAAAGTAGAACAAAGGTGTATCTCAAAAAGCCTAGCTAGACAAGACCTCACGTTGCACTTGCAAGAATCTTATTGTTCCCCACTGCTTTTTGTAAGAGCACCAAAAGCTGGAAGGGCATCAGCCCAGGCATGAGCTATCCTGTTTCCAATGCGGACACCCAAACTGTTGGATCTACATTTGATTTTTGATGCTCATGGAAGGGATCAACAGAATTAACCACTCAAGCAAATTGGAATAAAGATAGTATGTATCTCATCTTCCGTCGCCCAACCTCTTGAGTATCTTCCCAATGTCGTAGCAGATCTCAATCTTATCGTTTTTTATCTGTTGACGGAGTGAACAGCTTTTCTTACCAGCTGCCAAGTATGTGCGCAAGAGAGACTCATATGCTTTCCCGTCAATGCACCCTAGCGTCCTCAGGCAGTTGCAGAACCTCTCGGCACTGTCAGCATCCTTGTGTTCTTCAAAATACTTCTGGAACTTGTAGATCCTGTCCTGATCGAGCTTCCCTGCTTTCTTGGGGAGTTTGGTCATGTTCTCTACCCAGTTCAGTGCTGAGTTCATGTCCCCCTTGCCCATGTAGTGATCAAGAAACAACTCACATGTTTTGGAGTCAAACTCCACACCTTTTTCCTTGGCCTTCTCCCTCAACGTTTCTGCTTCTTCGCTCATGCCAAGCTTCAGATGGCCACGAATCATCATATTTGTCAGTCTTACATCATAGGTTTGATAATTAGATTCCCACTCCATATAAATCTGCTTCATGCGGTCAATATCATTGAGCTTGTAAAGAGCATGAAGCATGCCGAGGTAGCTTATGTTGGTTACCATGGAGAATTTGGCCTTTATCACATCCCATACCCTATTGATCTCACTCAAATTGCCTAGTGAAGCATATAGGCTCATAAGAAAATCAAAAGGTTGCCTGCCATCTTCAGCACCAATAAGCCCCTCGAGTTTCTTCAGAGCAGATTCTGCTTTTTCAACCTGTCCAGCATTTACATAGATAGAAGCAAGTGTGCTATATGCAGACCACCCAAGAGTCACATCTTTTTCTACCATTTCTTTAAGAAGTTCTTCAATGGCATCTATCTTGTTTGATGCTGCATAGCTGGTCATCAAAATGCAGCATGTGAGGTTATCCGGTTTAACATTCTTCACTTTCATCTCCTCAAAGAGACTATCAACCTTCCTATGCTGGTCTAACTTCATGTAAAGGGACATCAGATTATTGATGGGTAGTGTACCGGACCAGATGCCAAGTTCATCCATCTGGCGGTAGAGATCTGTTGCTTTCTCTTCCATTTTTGCTGAGCAATAACAACTAAGAAGGGCGCCATAAGTTCGATGATTCTTGGCTGGATCAGGGAGGTTAGCAAAATAATTCTCAGCTGCCTCAAGGCCACGCACTTTATAAATTAGATCCAGACGTATTGCATGGTTAGTGATTGACATGTTCATACCCCTTGCATTGACCATCCAATCCATCACCTGCATGAAAACGATGGCACATTATAGATCAAGTAATACCAACCATAACTTAAGCATCAATAGCAGATGTACAAAGAAGAGCAATTGCATATTTGCTGCTACTCTAACTCTCTAACTTGAATTTGACACTCACTGTTATCGAATTATCTGTCTCAAAGGCACCGACCAAATGATTAGTTGCGATTAGTTGTCGACCAGATTGATTAGTTGAGCCTAGTCGTCCTGCATATACCAGGACTGATATGATATATAGTATATAGTATAAAGCAAGCAGCAATAGTACAAAAACACCAGAGCAGTAGATTCTTGACAGATTTAATGGCTAGTAGAGCTAGAGCTGCAGCAGCAGTACAGCAAGAGGCGAAGAGCAGCAACAGAGCTAGAAAAGGCAGGGTTGCAGATCAGAAATTAAAGTAGAGCAGATGTAGCAAGAAGATGGAGGATTGGAGGACAGAAGCTTCATCTTCAGGAAGGAAGAAGGGACCCAGTGGCAGAATCTGGTGGCGCTTGGCTGCTGCAGTGGTTGAGGGATGGGAACCCGTGGTGCTTGAGGAAGGGTGCTTGGCAAAGGCAGGGACTGGAGCTGGTGGCGGCTTGAGGAAGGGATCCAGTGCAGGCAGCAAGGAAAGCAGACGGCAGAGGCAGATGTGCGACAGCCAATGTTACAAAAGGCGTTAGGCGCTCTCTAGGCGGTGACCCTCTTCCTAGAGCCTAGGTGCACCTAAGCGAGCCTAGGCATTTGTATTATTGTATATACACACATATATGTTTAAAAAAGAAAAGAAAAATAGGAAACAAGTGGACCTCATTAAAGAGAAAGGCCCATCAGACAGCCCAAAGCCCAAGTCTGAACACCCCCACCAAGACCCCATCCCTACGTATTCTCTGTGCTGTGCTCGTCCTCTCCCGTGTATCAGCCGCCGCCTCTGCCTCTCTCTCTCTCTCCGCGCTGCCGTCGCCGGTTCCTTTCCCTCTCCTGCATCTCTCTCAGGCCATGCCCGATGCCGGTTCCTCTCCCTCTCCCTCATCTCCCTCAGTCCGCGCCCGTTGCCGCCGCCCGCACACGCCGTCCGACTCCGCCCGACGCTCCTCCTCGCCTACCGGTGACCTCCGCCCGACACCCCTTTCTCCTCCACCACCGCCCAATGTCAGCGTCGCCTACAAGAGTCATGGATCTGCGTGCATCCGTCGCCGCCGGGCTGGCACCGCCTACGGTACCGTCTACCCCCATAGGCCATAGGCAAGGCGGTACCCCTCCACCCAGCGCAGAGGTGCGCCTAGGCGAGCGCGGAAGAGCGCCTTTTTGAACGCTGACGACAGCGCGAGCAGTGGCGGAGCGTGAGGTATAATCAGGGGGGGGGGGGGGGAACTACAGTAGATTACTTGTGTGTGACAAAATGGATTAACTCCAAATTACAGGCATGCAATAAGTTTTTGCTGTTGTTTCTAGGAACTAGGCAACGGCACATGTCCAGATGACATACAACTACGGTTAAAAAAGCTAGCATACTATCCAAGGTACTGACAGGATAAAGTTGAGCGGATGCATGCTTTCAGTAGTTGTGCATGCTTTGAGTATATGAGTAGATGGTTGATCTGACAGGAGAGAAAGGAGACAAGATGGATGGACACAGAGGCTTGCCAATGGCCAACCACAGTACGAAATGAGTCATGGATGCTCAAAGCCTCATACATAATGTTCTTTCAGACTAAGGGGGGGCAGGCGCCCAGTATCGCCTCCACGAGGCTCCGCCAGTGAGCGCGAGCTCGGGGAGACAAGAGCACTCCCGTCTGGAGTCTCCTCCCCAGACAGTGGAAGACTGGAGGCCCATGTATAGGCCTAACCCTAATGGACCAAATTAGCAGCCCAAAATACTTCGCAGCACACATGCACAGGCCCACCCAGCACCGGTTATGCAACGATTAATCGGACGACTCAAAAGCTACTTGACCAAATCAGGTCAGTGGACCTAATAGGAGGCAGGGGACCGACCAGGCTGATTAATCAGACGACTTGGTAACACTATTGACACTACAAGAACATGGAATTAATCGGACGACCAGCACCATGCAGTAATCAGTGGTGCAATGTGACACAGTGACATGAGCAGGTGGTTTCCATGACAGGGTAGTGTTTGAGGATGTTGCCCACAGGGTGTTCGAGGGAATGCCACTTGAGGAGGACACACAGCCCCTAGCTGAGCAGGTCATGTTCGGGGTTACAGTATCCGGAGGACCTGCATATGTATTGTTCGATGAAATGTCTCCCAAGGAAATGGCCACAACACATCTATATCAGGCTGACTTCATGCCACCGATGATGTCTGATGGTGATGCCCCTTAAGGTGTTGGCTGAAATTTCTGGATAGGTTGTGTGGGATGAAATACCAGCTGACATTGGCACACACCACGGTTTACTGCAGCAATTAGCTCAAAGTGGAGATTACTTTGATGAAGAGAGGAAAGTACTGAACCAGCCATCAACGACTTGCTCACTCATGCCAATGACCATTTTTCTATGTTGGCGATTGGTGTGGATTCCATGCATGATATGTTTGTTGAAATGCATCTTGAGCATGAAGCTATATTACTGACCAAGCAGGTAGTTTGTGGATCTAGTGACATCACAGGGAGCTTCACATGTGATGCTTCATGCAATGCGTTGTATGGATGTGGTTTGCGATGATGCCCTGCCGAGCAGCCATGAATATCAGGAGCAAGTGGAGTCTAAAACTGCAGCCATGATGAGAAGGATATGTGCCAATCTGGACAAGCAGAAAATGTGCCAATCTGGACAAGCAGAAAATGTCCAAACCATCTCAACCGATTGATTCAACATCGGTTGAGATGGTTTGGACATGTCTAACGGAGGCCTCCTGAGGCGCCGGTGCATAGTGGAGTTCTAAAGCGGGCCGATAATGTAAAGAGCGGTAGAGGTCGACCTAAACTAACTTGGGACGAGTCCGTTAAGAGAGATCTTAAGGAGTGGAATATCCCCAAGGATTTAGCTATGGATAGGAGCGCTTGGAGATTGGCAATCAACGTGCCTGAACCGTGACCTCTTTTTGTCTTGTGCCCTTTTTGTCCTTTTATGTGTCTCCCTGTTTTCTCGTCTCTTTTGGGTTTCATCTCTAGCCTACCCCAACTTGCTTGGGACAAAAGGCTATGTTGTTGTTGTTGTTGTTGTTGTTGTTGTTGTTGGACAAGCAGAAAATGAGTGGATCGAGCAAGTGCAAGAAATTGCATGTTTATCTTGACAATAGTGAGGTGTTAGCTGAATGCATAGCAGAGTTGTGTGGGATTCCAAGATGCATTCTGATATGGACAAATATGAAGGTCTGTTACAACAGCTAGCCTTCAGTGTGGATATCAAGAAGGCAATGTGCATAGTCGAGCTCAATGCCCATCTATGGGGCCCAGTTGTCATGGGCTTTGGTCCTTGTGGTTTTGGGCTGGCAGAACCGAGCGGTAGCTATATAGGAGAGAGGCTGGAGACAGAGGGCAGCAAGAAAGAATTGAGAAACAGAAGAGAGAAAGGGAGTCAGACTCCCTCCTCACATTATCAGGATCATCTAATTATCTGTGATTTGCTGACGTCCGTGTTTCTATCTCGCTATGGGCAACGCGGGTGTGTCATACCCCAGGCGTCAAGCGTTGGGAAGAAGTAGGCGTATTAGTTGTGACAAGGCGTATTTGAGCTATTTATGCAATCGCTTAGTATGACATGTGGACCCATCGCGGTCAGTGGCCAAGAGCCTTTTATTCCGAACTGTAGCCTGTAATGAATCATCGAAAACATATTATCTAATGCAGTGAGCGCGAGGAAGATTCCTCTGCGTCTTGGCCGATTCCGGCGATCCATCTGTGTGCTCACGTCGACGGCGTCCGCCGGCAGCCAGGGGTATTACAGGGTGGTGACAATCCAGCAATTGCACCACACCGCCTCCCGTATATTGTCTATATATCTTGCCAGCCAGCACCACTGCTGTCCATCACAGAACCTACTAGCCCTCGGAAGCGAAGATAAACAGGGCTGGCAAACCCCAAGCCATGATTCCACCGCCGTCATCATTGATCAGCAAGTAACCGCCGCCAGAGAGGAAAGGGTCCCTAACTAACTGCAAGTCTTACTATCCTAACCTATGTAACCAGCAAACACTGGACGATTCGTAAAACCACAAATTGCCTAACCCTAGCTAACCAGAACTCAAATCGAATGGGCGCGCTTGGTTGGTAGGCAAGGTGGATCCAGGCGTATACCTCGAGGGCGTGGGCGTGGCGCTTGTACCTGCGGAGCTCCTTGACATGCTTGACGAGTTCCTCGCTTCGCGGCGCGCCGCCCTCCCGCACCCACTTGTTCAGCACCCGCGACACGCTCCCCTCCCCGGCTATTCCAAGCGCCGACAGACGACGGTAGAGCAGCCTCGGGTCCTTCTTCGCCGACTTCGCGGCGGCGGCGGCGGCAGCGGTGGGCGCAGCGACACCAGAGGCGGCGGCAGGGGCGGTGGGCGCAGGTGTCTCCGCCGCTGCTTCAGTAACCGTAGAGAGCAGGCGGCGAAGTAGGAGGCGGGGGCCGGCGGAAGGGCCCGGCGGCGCCATGGTTTAGGGTTTTGGGGGTTTGATTGCTGGAGAGAAGGAGGGGGCAAGTCAGGGGTGTCGCGGGTACGGGATGCAAATTTTCACCGCTTCGATCATTTCTCCTTCCCGTCCCAACCCAAAATATTTTCTCTTCCACCCATTACATCAAATCTTTCGACGCATGCATGGAGCATTAAATATAGTTAAAAAAGATAACTAATTGCATAGTTTGTCTGTAAATATCGGGACGAATCTTTTAAGCCTAGTTAGTCCATGATTAGACAAATTTTGCCAAATAACAACGAAAGATGTTACAGTAACTTTTCATCTACTTTTCACGAAGTGAACACACCCTTGGTAAATTTTGCTTAGGCCTTGTTTACTTCCCATCCCAACCCAAAAATTTCCTCTTCCACCTATCACATCAAATCTTTCGACGCATGCATGAAGCATTAAATGTAGGTAAAAAAGATAACTAATTGCATAGTTTGTCTGTAAATGTCGGGACGAATCTTTTGAGCCTAGTTAGTCCATGATTGGATAAATTTTACCAAATAACAACAAAAGATACTACAGTAACTTTTCACCTACTTTTCGCGAAGTGAACAAACCCTTTAAGTGATTGCGTCATTTATTTTTTATTTCTGCCAAAACCAGCCCGTGCGCGCATCTTTGCCGCGGCGTTGGGCTGCGGCCGGCGGCGACGAGCTCATCCAACAGGTCTGAGCGGGCCAAACCAACAGCAGCGGGAGCAGGGAGAAACAGGCCTGACTGCACACACTCCAGGCCTCCAGTCCATTCCTCCAAGGCCGAGCCCAGCGCAACGCCAATACCTAACCGAAGACTGGAATAAAAAGCAATGTCCCTAACCACGCAAAATCTTAGGCGCTAAGCCTAAACAAATGTCGAGTACTATGTCGGATCGGTTGACACGAAGATCGCTTAAACACTCACACACCGGCCAGGATTAGATCGTCCAGATTGCCACGTAACAAAGAACGCAGCGGCTAACCAACACATTTTCGTGGTGCAGAATGATGACGTACGAGAAGAACGCAATGATGATGTACATTTCACATTTTAACGACTTCACAAAATGAACAATTTTTTGTTCTCAACGATCCCTAACCAGGAGACGCAAACAAAAGCCTAACTCAGGTAATGACACAATCTATTATGCTTGGGGTACGTTCTCTTGAACGTTCATAGGCACTTTGCGTGACTGATGCTTTGCCACCGCCGTCCGCCGCCCACTTGGCCACTTGTCGATTTTATTTTCTCTCTGCTACTAGAACGTGCCGTGCCTTTCTGATTCGCGCTGTCCTCTCCATATCTTTCCGTTGCCATCCAACACCAAATATTGTATTGGCCTTTCTACTTTGGGCAAGATCTAGAGCGATTTCTGCCAAGTAAGTCTGACACTAATGATAGTATCCGCTGAACCGAACCACACCACTCACTTGTCACACCTTTTGGCGCCATAAACAAATCTCATCCCCACTAATCATTTGACCAAGCAGCTTGGATTGTGGACGTAGAGATCTCAACAGCCTGTGGCGGAAAGGGTCATTCTAAGGGCACGTACACACCCCATGTTACCATTGCTGTTAACCTCGGTCTTGAGTTTTGACCACTTATTTTTAACCAATGCACGGTCATCAAGTTGATCTGTTTTCTTCTTGCATGAAATCATCAAAGTGCCCTCATAAAGTGACTCCAAATGTTTTATCGGAGGACACTCACATCAGTCTCTTAGGATCGCATGATTTGAAACTAATATATAGAAAGTGCTTCCCATTTTATTTGTAGACTAGCAAAAATGTCCGTGCATTACAACGGAAGAAAAAAATGTACAAATATTAATAGAAAACAAGGACAGGACAAGACATATATATTTTTGTTTTACCATCTGAATAAATTTTAGAAACTATAATTTATTTATGATGACCATGACATCCATAATATTGGCAACAACTTTAGTTTAGTTTGTATCGAATTAAAATACAACTTTAATTTTAATACTATTCATGGTAGAATTTAATATTAAGTTTCGTGATTTTATTTGAGGATCTGTAAAAATATGTAATTCAAATATTTAATTACAGTTGATAAGGAGTTAGTTGGTCATGTCAACGACTAGTGTGCCAGTTCATCATTATAGCCCTTGTCAAGGATTTGCTTGTATACGCATACAACTTGAAGATACATTTATTTAGATTAGATTGGATAATCAACTAACATTTCAATTCATTGTTACATTATGCATTGAAGTCGGCTTATCCAGATTCTAATAAAAATAAATTTTGTTTCTAATCAAAACTACATCAACAATACAATTTAGTAATGAAAATATTTATTTATTAGAAAAAAGTTAAGAGTTCAAAGACCTATAATAATGTATTTACTTTTTATGTTTTGTGCTTACACCAAAAAGTGGGAGAAAGAAAAATGCGCACGGAATTAAACAAAAAAAATAATGTTTCCGTGGTTGGCAGAGCGGGCGTTTCCAAGGGTGGCTAAGCTGATGGTTAACGGAGGCCTAAATAAAGAATGTTTTGGCAGTAGTTGAGCGGGTTCTTATTAACGGACTCAGTGGAACACGCGGATGGGAGAGCCTCACCGCTGATTAGGCTAGATCAATGTTTTAAATAGCGGGCTAAGGTGTTTATCGGTATATCTTTAAAACAGCTAATAGCGGGATATAACGGCTAAATTATACATGAACACAAATAGCGGCACCCTACCTCAAAAGACTATAGCGGGCTATAGCGGCAGCTATAGCGGGAGATTTAAAACTATGGGTGTCGGTGTTCGGAATCACCGGCTAGTAAATTTCTATGATTGCGCGTTTAGGCTCGGATGATGTGTAAAGAGAACACGAGGATATATACTGGTTTGGGCGGAATGTCCCTACGTCTAGTGGCGAGCTGTTCGTGTTACTTGCACTTGGGTCTGTAGTAGGGGTTACAAACAAAACGAGAGAGGGAGGAGCTCCCAGGTCTCCGATGAAAGTGAAGTGGAGTTGAAGTGCCTCTAAATGATTGAAAAAAGATCCCCCTAATGGGGTGTCCAACCTTTTCTTTTATAGGCCAAGGGAAGGACTTGGGGTACACGAGAGAGAGAAACAAAAAGGGGACAACCCCGGGGCTATGCCGCCCTTCTCCTTCGCAGGCAGGTCCTGCGGGTCCTGTGGCCGACTACGAAGGCGTGCGCGTACTGCAGCTACGTTTATCTCTGGTGCTACAGGTGGGCATCGCCGTCTTTGGTCATGGTTCCTTGTCTGTCACTGGTCCTATAGGTAGGCGCTGCCACTTGGCCGCGGTGCTCCATCCCTTCCTGGCATGCGGTATGGTCGACAGATCCCCTCTCTGGAGTCGCACGGGGATCAAGCAGCACAGTGTCAGCCCGCCCAACACTGTTGGGAACGTGGGTGCCTAGGTATAGCTTGTGGTGGCCACCGGCCACGTCGAGATGCGCCCGCCCCCTCCCTAGCATTAGGGGCATGGTCTTGGGCCCACACCTCATGTTCGTAGCGGTTGGGGGCGGCGAGGGCCCTTGTAGGGGCCCGTGCCCCTGCCCGAGGCCGACCCCACAACCCCTGGGTCGGGCAAGGCCGTACCATTTCTAAGGGGTCGGGCGAGACAGACCCCACGCCCTAAGGTCGGACGAGGCGGAGCCTTTCCCCTGGTGGTCGGACGCGGCTGGGTCCGCACCCACGGGGTCGGGCAAGGGGAGCCCTCACCCTTGGGGTCAGTTGAGGCAAGATTTTCCTTATAGTCGGTCAGGACAAAGTTCCACACTGAAGGGCCGCCCAGGTACGTGATTACGTTCCTGATTTCTCGAAAGGCCAGTTCTTAGCGTCGTCTTCGGGCATGGTGACCATTGATTCCCGACAGTAGCCCCCAAAACCCTAGGGGAGCTAAGTGCTCCTTTAGGGGCTTCTTCGGCCATCGAGATCCTCTCCTCTTGTTGCTTTTGGATTGTCTGGTGGGTGCGCGTGAGTGCACCCGCCGGGTGTAGCCCCCGAGCCTTTGGAGGAGTAGGGCACTCCTGCAAAGGCTTTCTTTGCTATTAGTCTATGGCCGCGCTTTTTGGGTCTTCCTGCGAGTCCTGCCCCCGAGCTTCAGCACACTGCGGGGGTTTGATCGGTGGCCAATTGACTTTAGGTCCCTGGCGACAGGGGCATATAGTTCTTGAGTCCGTCCAGTCGATCCTGGGGGCTATTTGTCCTCCTTCAAGGGAGTTCCCTGCACCGGCAGCGGTTAGGATTCGGTCATGGGCCGGGATGTCCGTGATGCCCGGCTGTCTAGGTATTGGCCATAAGCAGGCCCATCTTTCATTACCCTTTACCCAAGGGTGTTCTGAGGCGGTTGTCGAAACCACTGCTGGGCCGAACCGCGCACCCTTGGGCCTCAACAGGCCGTAGGAACGTTTTCGGCTTCGTACTTTCTTCATTATTGCGGTGCCAAGAGTCACGCCTAGTCCCGGGACGGGGTAGGAGATGAGGCGCCGCTTTGTGAACTGCCCAATTTGGGTGTGTGGGGGAAACCAAAGGGGCGCGCTGCGTCGCACCCACTGTGACGATTGGCATCGATGCCAGTTGGGCTCCTCACAAGCCCTTTATAAGTTGCAGCTTCCACAACACGTCGTTGTTCATTGCCACTCTAGCCCTGACCAGTGGTTCCTTGGCGCTTGCCTTCTTCATTGCTTTATCCATGGACTGTGGGAAACGCTCCGTCGGTGACGCGCCTAAGGAGAGGAGGCCCCTCCGATGTCGCTGTTGACGATAGATAAGTATCATTTTTAACCGTCAACATAGCATGAGAAAGGACCTAAACATAAATACTATCTAGATATAGGGGTTACACTGACAGAATTCCATGAGTTTTGGTGAATATCTATTTCTACAGGGGGTTATCAGGAAAGAACCGAAGGAGGTCCACATGTCAGATTTACATAGAGAGAAACTGACCATACTATGAAAAAGTATACTCTAGAAGACTCGAGAAGGCACCCCCTCAAAGGGGAGGGCCATTTGGGCTGACGGGTGGGGGCGCCCGTCCCTACCCCATGGGCGGCCGCCCAGGCCACAGAGCCAATCAGACTCCGTCTCGCGGATCCTGCCTTCATCGCCTTTGAGGATCAATAAAAAGCCATTGATGAAGGTCGGTTTGATCTAAGAGTTGTGGTGCTTCCTAGAGGGCTATATAAGCAAGGCCCCTGACCCCAGGAGAAACCCTAATTCATTCAATTCATAAGAGAAAGAACTCATTCCATTCATTCAGAGAAGCCCTAGAGCCACCATCTCAATTAGATCTATAGTTTAGCATAGCTACATAGGATTAGAACTAGAATAAGCCAAGCATTGCTTGATTTCTGGATCTATCAAGGGAGTTCTTGGTAATTCTCTCCTACTTTTGTATTTGTTCTTATATTATTCATCTAGTTCATAATTTGTATGAATATGACTTTAGTCTATTCTATTATATTGAATATGACTTTGCTCTATTTGATTATGTTCTCAATTATATTGTTCTTAGTCTACTTTGATTATATGCTTGGTATAGTTCAATCAGAATTATATTTACGTATAGGATCGTATAGCGCTTGCTCATTGATATCATGGGTGAGTGGCAAACATTGTGTAGGCATGGTGCCTATACCGTATTTACCTACGATTGCACCCTATATTCCGGACTGTGTGGTAGATCGCGGGAGTGACAGTCTGTTGAGTCCTTTGTAGTCCACCTCCCGAGTATAGGGCAGGCAGAGCACCACTATTACGGGAAAGTGATGGCTATATTCCATATCTTCCTTAGTAATATCACTATACGTAGATATAACATTTTTTGCCATGATTGCCAAGTGTAATTGCACTAATCATCGTATGCTTTGACTGTATAGTTAGAATAACTTAGGATTTATCCTTATAGTTCGTCCTAATCCATGCTAGTGCTATATGCTTAGAGTAATCAATTAACATGTTTATCATTATATGTGGCTATGTGCTTATCAGTTATCTCTTATTAATCTTTATTCATATATATATTATTTATCTTGTGACACTTACCCTGTATGAGAAGATCGATAAAGACATGGTTATGCTCTCTATTATCACATGCAGTGATGCTCATTGCTCATTATCCTTAGCATCCTTTTCTAGTGGTAAAAATATAAATAACAATACATAGATTACTCCTAGTTAAAATGCTACATCGGTATTATATGTGCGCTTGCAAATTTCATATTTATTTTAGAGGGGCATTTGAATATTTAAGTACCAACACCTTTAGTGTCATGCTGGGGATGATAACCTAGCTTAGGTGGTGTTAGAGGTGTCAACAAGCATTTTTGGCGCCATTGTCGGGGAAGGTTGAATTGCTATTCAAAGGATAATGAGCCATCACTTGCATCCACTAATGTGATGGAGAAACCATTATCCTTCTCTACTCATATAGCCTTACCCTTGTCTTTTGTCTATTTATATATTATATATACAGGGTAATATATGAGCAGGTTTGGCCGTCTAGATAACTTCATCGAAAATCTAGAATTATTATTCAGAAGAGCAAGAGCCAAGCTAAAGAGGGTTCAAGCAGACACATCATCATCTCAGCTTGAAGCTCCACTCTCTGATTCGGAAGGCCGACCAAGCATAGTTCGAAACTTAACACCAGAGTTCAACGCTATGGCAGACAAGTCACTCCATGAGTTCTCAGCTCCAACTACAACTAACATCCGAACTGGACCTGCGGCAGAGATTGAGCAAAACTTTGAGCTAAAGCCAGCGTTGATCAACATGGTGCAAGTCAGTCAATTTTGTGGGAAGGCATATGAAGATGCTAGTGCTCATCTCCAACACTTCTTGGAGATTTGCATCACTTTCACCATCAAGGATGTCCCTAGAGATGCCATACTACTTTGCCTCTTTCTATTCTCACTTTTGGGGAGAGCGAAGCAGTGGTTCTATGCAAATAAGGAGAAGAATACTACGTGGGCACTCTGTTCCATCAATTTTCTAACGAAGTTCTTTCCCATGGGCAAGACAAATGCTCTTCGTGGGAAGATATCAAGTTTTTAGCAGCAACATGATGAGTTAGTCCCAGAAGTATGGGAGCGCTTTCAAGACTATATTCTAGAATGTCCTCATCATGGAATGGAGAATTGGCTACTTATGTAGACTTTCTATCACGGACTCACCAATTGTACCCGTGAGACTATGAATGCTGCCGCTAGAGGAGCATTCTTATCACTTACAATCAATCAAGCCACAACTCTTGTGGAGAAAATAGAGTCCAACCAAGGTTGGAATGAAGAAAGAACTCAAACCCGCAAGAGAGGTGGAGGTATGCACCAGTTAAAGGAGGTAGACATGCTATTTGCCAAAATAGATCTACTTATGAAGAGGCTCGATGAGAGAGCCGGCGAGAAGAAGGAAGTCATGCACATTCATGATTCCCTCATGACTTGTGAAGAGTGTGGAGACACTGGGTATTCAAGAAGCAATTGCCCAGAACTACAAGAGTATGTGAAATACCTCAATAATGACAACAACTACTACCGTCCTCAACAGAATCAAGGTTGGAATCAACAGCAAAGACCTAACTACTCAGGTAATTATCAAGGTAATAATTCTTTTAATCAACCGCCTCTGAGAGAGTTAGTGCTTAATCAAGGAAAGTTAATGGATAGCCTGTCTAAGAAATTAGCATCCAATGATAAAACATTAGAAAACAATTAGTAATAGAATGGATAACTTTTCTACTGCTATTAAGAATCAGCTCAGCTTTAATAAGATGCTAGAGTCTCAGTTGCAACAGCTTGCCAATATTGTCCCTGCTAACCAAGGTAAAATTTCGGGACAACTAGAAGATCTAGAAACTATAAATCTTGTAGACATATTTAATGCAGGAAGTTATTGGAGTGACCCTATCTCCAAAGGATGGAACGACAAGACTCTACCAATCAAGAAAGGTGATCTAGGAAGACTTGTCATCTCGATCTCCATTGGAAGCGTGAACTTCAACGAAGCTATCTATGACTTCGGTGCAAGCGTCAACATCATGCCTAAGGTGATCTATGATAAAATGTTTAATTATCCTTTATTGTATATAACCATGTGCTTGCAGCTTGCAGATCAGTCACTTTGCTACACCAAGGGAATCTTAGAAGGTATATGTGTACGAGTAGGCAGCTCGTATGTTCCTATAGATTTTGTGGTAATAGAGACAGGTGGTGATGAGAAGTCGCCCATCATTTTGGGATGACCGTTCTTGAACACCGCTGGAGCTATCATGTATGCCAACACTACCAAGATATGTTTCAACATCAAAGGAAAAAGAGAGACCTTCTTCTTCAAGGACAAAGTGTTGCCGTTCCCTGCACACCCTCAACATCCCTATGAGCCAAAGAAGAACAATTGGAAGAACAAGAACAAGAACAAGAATAAGAAGCCACAACAGATGGAATCAGCGAGAGTGATCACTGCAGTCCATAGAGAGCATGATCATCAGCTCAAGTCCCCATACTTGCTCAAGAGAGATGACCTAGGTGTCCCAACCATTAAATGCACCATCAATAGGAGTTCCTTTCAGAAAGCTGTCTGTGACACTGGATCGGGCGTCAACATAATGGCCAAGGTAACTTATGAATATCTATATGGTACTATGCCTTTAGACCCAACCTATACACAACTGCAGATGGCGGACCAATCATTTCGCTTCATGGACAGAATAGCTAAGAACATCCCCGTACAAATTGATGATCACTTCATCCCGACTGACTTCTTAGTCATCGACATGTGAGAAGATGAGTATGATCCACCGATCATTCTAGGGAGACCATTCCTAAGCACCACCAAGGCCATCATCTACATTGCAACAGGAGAAGTACATTTCCAATTCCCCTCAGAGAAGGTATGTCGCTATTTCAACAGTAACTATATAGTTGACGAAGAACCCAAGAAGAACAGAACCAGAAGAAGGCGTCGTAACCGTACCCAGAAGAACCAGATCCTTACGGATGGATATGCTGACTATGAAGGAGAAATATCAAGATACGAAGATCGATTTCCTAAAGATAATACATCTCCCGAGAGAGAAATTGTACCACCAACAGAGAGTGACTTAGTCACTAAGGAGAACAAAGAAGAAAAGACAGAAAAGCAAGCTTCCTCCTCAAAGTCAACCTCACCAACAAAACATGTATAGAAAGTAAAGGTAAATTCAACATCAGATTTAGCATAATCAGAAGCACCACTCGATCCATCCGAGGTGCCCCAGAATGATTAGAGCGAACAAGAGGTCCTGTTCGGAGGACCCAAATCACCGAACACTATGCCAATAAGGTAACTTGGTAGTTATCAATATCTCCCTCTTTAGTTCTGCATTTAATTTTTCGTACCATATTTACTTTCCTTTATCACATGTTTAGTTACACTTTATTTCTGCATAGAAAAGAAAACAAATGTATCTTGCATTGCATCATAAAATTACTAAGCCCCATGCAAATAAATTTGTGGCATAAGACCCATAAGTCTACTTGTTGTGGTGGCATAAAAAATAAAATAAAGAAGCATTCATCATTCTTTATAATTTCTTGCATAGTATAAATATAAAAACATAAAAATATGGTATAAGAGATCCTGCTAGAAAGATACATCTATTAAGAGGTTCTAGATGCTCAAGGCTTAGAGATTTATCACTAACACTTAATCAAGTTCCACAAGCTTTGTTGTCTATTTGAGCTTCACAGAATTTGAAGGATCAAGAAAAGCAAACAGACAGAAGGACAATCTGTCCCCTGTCGAAGTGCTGTCTCAACAATCGTCATCATAAGCACTCAGATGAAGGAAGTACAACTTAACTGTCTGCCTGCTTCATCAAGCAAGACTATGTCAACATCTTGCTTGGGGGAGAGCATCCTCTATGTATCCAGCTAAGTATTTTTTTACCTACTTATTTCTGCTTTGATATATGAAACAAATAAAAAGATGCATAAACTATAGAAACCCAAATAAATGTTTTCTTTTTGTATAATCTTTAAATTAAATAAATATAGGAGAGTGTGCTAAGTTTCATCTTGCTAAGTGAACCCCTAGAATAAACTCTTATATGGAAATGATGAATAGTTGCTCTACTGTAATTCCTTTCAAGTACCTAGTTTTCAACCTCGAACTCTCCCGAGTTTTGGACACAATGGTTTTGATTTAAGATTTGCTCTAAACCTAAACTTGTGGGTAGCGAATGCTTGATCTAAGTCTAGGTAGTTGAAGGATATGATATGGGAATGTTTTGAGCTGCTGTCTATCATGTTCCTAGAGATATTAGAGTTCTAGAGAATTTATCTTTTAAAAATTAACTTGCTACATGATGAGTTCCTGTATGACGAGAGTTTGAATTCCTACCACAGCCATATACATGTTTATAGATTAGAAAGCCTTACATTCATATTTACTATTTGTGAAGCATTGAGTATGGTCAGGCTGTGTCGATCCTTAGAAACTGGTCATGCGGTTAAAATCGAGATCCACCTATACACTCTACCTATATATGCTACTACTACCCTAGAAGTACGCATCCATCTTCACCCAGATACATCCACCTATATATTCTGCTTCTACCCTAAAAGTATGAATCCACATATATTCCATTCAGATCCACCCAGAAAATAGTTCTACTCTTATACTGGGAGTAAACTGTCCAAAAATAAAATTCCCTTCATCCATTGCTAGCCCCTTTTGTTATTCAATAGAGCTCCAAACATCCAGTTGTGCAACCTCATGTTATTATGTTCCAAAAGAGGCTTGGGTATGCTCAAAAAAAGAAAAAAAAGAAAGAGGACAAATGTCCCACTCAAAATAAAGAGAGATTCAGCAGCCCAAGTTCTTCTCAAAATCTTCAAGTTTCTAAGAGAGGTATATAAAATTTTTCAAAGGAGCTAAGTATTCACCATCATCATTCATTTACCCCTTATAACCACTTCTACTCTATTCTCTATTTATCCATTTACCACCACCTACCATACAACCCATACACATGCATATCTTGATTTGACTTTATGACTCGTTCCTTTGGATCCATAGTTTTGATTATGCAATATATGTTTTGCTGTCTCCCCACCTATGAGCTCCATATAAGCCTATTAGAAGTAGGGTGAGAGAGAGAAGGCATAATGTTACTATGCTACCAAAAATACCACATATTTTGAGAGAAGAGAAAAGGCATACACCATAATTGCCTTGGAGAGGATCCAGAAATACCACAAAGGAGAGACTTGAAAGGGTCATACATAGGAATCTCTCCGTTTTATTTTGAAAATCTAGCAAAACTCCGAAATAATAGTTGATCAAAGAGCTTGAAACATGGCGCTTGACTTGGCCGTTCTGTCTTTCAACTACTTAAGACCCAAGTGACGGCTACAAGCCCCATGGTGGAAGGTAATATGAGTGAGTTTTTTATCAGAATAGTTTACTCTAATCCGGAGGAGAGTTCTTGTTTGAACGCATGTGTACCTATAAGGCATGAAATTATTGTAGCAACTCTTGATCCATCACTGAGACTATCTTTGCTTAGGGACGAGCAAAAGATAAGCTTGGGGGAGTTTGTTGACATTAGATAAATATCATTTTTAACCATCAACATAGCATGAGAAAGGACCTAAACATAAATACTATCTAGATATAGGGGTTACACTGACAGAACTCTATGAGTTTTGGTGAATATCTATTTCTGTAGGGGGTTATCAGGAAAGAACTGAAGGAGAACCACATGTCAGATTTACATCGAGAGAAACCGACCATACTATGAAAAATATACTCTAGAAGACTCGAGAATGCACCCCTTGAAGGGGAGGTCCATTTGGGCTGACAGGTAGGGTGCCCGCCCCCACCCCATGGGCGGTCGCCTAGGCCATAGAGCCAATCAGGCTCTGTCTCATGGATCCTGTCTCCACTGCCTTTGAGGATCAATAAAAAGTCGTTGATGAAGGTCAGTTTGATCCAAGGGCTATGGTGCTTCCTAGAGGGCTATATAAGTAAGGCCCCTGACCCTAGGAGAAACCCTAATTCATTCAATTCATAAGAGAAAGAACTCATTCCATTCATTCAGAGAAGCCCTAGAGCCACCATCTTAATTAGATCTCTAGTTTAGCATACCTACATAGGATTAGAACTAGAATGAGCCAAGCATTGCTTGATTTTCGGATCTGTCAAGAGAGTTCTTGGTAATTCTCTCCTACTTTTGTATTTGTTCTTATATTATTCATCTAGTTCATAATTTGTATGAATATGACTTTAGTCTATTCTATCATATTAGATATGACTTTGCTCTATTTGATTATGTTCTCAATTATATTGTTCTTAGTCTACTTTGATTATATGCTTGGCATAGTTTGATCAGAATTATATTTATGTATAGGATCGTATAGCGCTTGCTCATTGATATCATGGGTGAGTGATAAACATTGTGTAGGCGTGGTGCCTATACCGTATTTACCTGCGATTGCACCCTATATTCCAGACCGTGTGGTAGATCGCAGGAGTGACAGTCCTTTTGAGTCCTTTATAGTCCACCTCCCGAGTATAGGGCAGGCAGAGCACCACTATTATGGGAAAGTGACGGCTATATTCCATATCTTCCTTAGTAATATCACTATGCATAGATATAACCTTTTCTTGTCATGATTGCTAAGTGTAATTGCACTAATCATCGTATGCTTTGACTGTATAGTTAGAATAACTTAGGATTTATCCTTATAGTTTGTCATAATCCATGCTAGTGCTATATGCTTAGAGTAATCTATTGAGATGTTTATCATTATATGTGGCTATGTGCTTATTAGTTATCTCTTATTAATCTTATATATATGTATATATATATATAATTTATCTTATGACACTTGCCCTATATGAGAAGATCGATAAAGACATGGTTATGCTCTCCATTATCACATGCAGTGATGCTCATTGCTCATTATCCTTAGCATCCCTTCCTAGTGGTAAAAATATAAATAACGATAACTGGATTACTCCCGGTTAAAATGCTACATCGGTCTTATCTGTGCGCTTGCAGATTTCATATTTATTTCAGAGGGGCATTTGCATATTTAAGTACCAACACCTTTAGTGTCATGCTGGGGATGACAACCTAGCTTAGGTGGCGTTAGAGGTGTCAACAGTCGCATGTTCGATCAGGGGTGAGAGAGGCATCTCCCCGTTTTTGCCCACTGCTTTTGTGAGTTTCCTCCTGACTTTCACTTGTGTTCAGGGCTGCGTCGGACACGAGCCTAGTCCTAGAGTTGGAGCGACTCTAGGAATGCCTTGAGGCGACCTAGGTCACGCTCTGGGCCACCGAGGTGGAGGCAGAGACCGTCTGTGCCCAATTAGCGGACGCCAACAACCGGGTGGCCGGTAAGTCCTATTGGCGATCATTGTCTCCTTCTTCCTAGCTCGTTTGTTCTCTGACTCTCATGTGCTTTTGCTAGAATTGGAGACGAAGATGTAGACGTCCGCCAAGCTGCAGACACCACTACCGGTTACATGCGCGCCTAGGGTAAGCGTCTCGAGGAGCATCTCCTCGACATTCCCAAGCACGTCAGGGATGCGGTGTAATACGATGTGCACCGCAGAGCGACCATCGCCCTGGCGACGGCTCAGGTCTGGTTGGGCCACAAGCTCTGTTTCCTGGTTGGCTTCCTAGAAGGCGAGGGGGTGGCCAATCATGAGAGGCTCGTCGAGGACTTTGACGAGGCTGTGGACGCCATCACCGTCGAGGTGCCTGTCGAGGAGGTCATCCTCGAGGCCCTTTAGTTTGTACCTAGGGTTTTTCTCTCATTAATAAAGACTATCCGTTTTCGCTTCCTGTTATTCATGGAACTTCATCCAATGCTCCGAATGATGCTTGTCGTAGTCGACGCTTAACCCCCAAGTCGGTAGGGTCATAGTCGGTATTGATTGCCTCTCGTGATCTTAGCAGTTCTGACCCTTATTTAGGACATGAGCGTTTCTCTATTTTCTAGTGACTTGGCGCCAGATATTTTGTGAGGCCGACCCCCGTGCCCTCGCGCATAGTGGGGGTCGGACCGAGGGGTCAGAATGCCCATGGCACTCTTGCACTTGGGTGTTTGCTTCATAGTTTATCTATGACCTCGCATAGGGTCTCTTTTGCAGGTCTGAGCTCCCGAGCCCCTACACGTAGCAGGGGTCCGGTCGAGGGGTCGGCCCATCTTATGATCGTTACCCCTCAAGCGTTTTTTGAAAAAACGAAGGGGATGAGTAGTGCCATGATTTTCCTTGCTGGACGAATCATGGTGCTCGGTGAGTTGTTAACGGGTTAGTCTGAGTGGAGCCCCGGCTCCCGTTCGTGGGGATTTGGCTTCGGTCGGCTAGCGACTGATTCTAGTTCCTGATGGCCAGTCCATATAGTTCCTGGGTTCGTTCGACTGGTTTTGGGGGCTCATTGCCTTTCTTCGAGTAAAAACCATGGTCTAGCTACAATCAAGACTCGAACGTGGACCGGGATGCCCATGGTGCTTAGGCGCCAGGGTACTGGCCGCTAGCAGGCCCTTTCTTTGCCACCCCTCACTCCAGTGATGCCCTGGAGCGGTAGTCGAACCCGTTGCTAGGCCAACCTGTGAACTCCTAGGCCTTATTAGGTCATAGATTGTTCTTGGCCCTGTACCCCTACTCGCTTGTGGTGGTACCTGTCCTAGTGGCCGTCTATCCATCGCTCGACGCATCCTATGAGGGGGGGGGGGGCAGCCGGTTAGCGCGCGAGCGCAACTGTGCAGAACGATGTGACGGTTTTGATGGGATGGGCTGGCGCAGGAACCTAGGCAGGCAGTTCAGCTTTCGCCTCCCCCTCTTAAATACATGGGTTTCCCCTGTTTTTCGCCACGCATGCCCCGCAACCTCACCCTCTTCGTCATCTTCACTCGTGTTTCTTCCACTCGTTTTCTTGCCACCGCCGTCGCCACCTTCGTTAGGGTTCGCTGTGCACCTCCTTCTGCTGTAGCTTAGTCCTCACGCCGCCACCCCTGTTCCTCAATGAGCCATGGTCTCGCTCTGATGTTCACCATTCACGCATGGAATACCTCGTCAAGAAGGGGCTCCTCCATGCGAGGGTGATGGGTGACAAAGTGGATCATACCTGGCGATGAAGATGGGCTGGTGGTGCCCGATGGCTACATCATCTTGTTCATACACTTCCACAAACGCGAGCTGGCATCTCTTCCCACAAGTTCCTCCATGGGCTCCTTCACCACTACGAGATTGAGCTTTAGCATCTGAATCCCAACGAGATTCAGCATATCTTGGCCTTCATCATGCTCTATGAGGGGTACCTGGGGATCGAGCCCCACTTCGAGCTCTAGAACTACTTCGCCACCGAGCTACAAAAGAAAAGTCAGAGAAGAAGAAAACGGCTGACCTGGCGGTGCTGATGTGGTGCACCAGTGTAACACCCTAGGTGTTTGCCTTGCATTTAGCATCATTCGAGCATGGTCATAGCATGGCATTACCATAAGCATCATCATTTCATGTGCATCCTTGCTTGAAACATGACCTTGCAACATTGCAACATATGTATGTTATGGGTGGTAGTGATAATATCTTGTATCTGGACCATGCTAGAACATGTGTTAGTTTTGTTATGCTTGAAAACATGTGAAACATGCTCCTGAAACATATGCAACATTAGGTTTTCAATAATTATGTTAGTGATGTTTCATTAGTTATAGCAATAGTGTTTCAATGCCTACTTGAGTAACTCTTATGCATAGGTGATGCTAATGTGTGTTTAAGGCCTTGGTAATGTGTGTATCTTGTTAGTGGTGCAAAATGACCTAGGGTTATGTTTATGCCATGCCCTAATTCCATGTTGACTCATGCTTTGACTAGTTGACCTATAGGACCTTCCTTGTTTGACCTAACAAAAAGTGTGGCCTAGAGTTTTTTCATGGATGTGCCACCTTAACAAAGTTTGTGCCAAATTTCATGAGGAACAAAAGTTGTTTTGGGGTCATCTCATGAAAATGCCTAGAACCTACTCTAACATGGCCCACAAGGCAGCTAGGAGTGCTGATTTCAGCACTTAGCCATTTTGGCTAAGTCATGACTGACTTTCAATTTCGAGGATGCCTCCTTGGGGAGCTTGTAACTTGCTAACCATGATGAATTAGGTCATGTGCCAGTAGACTTATACGAAGGTCTCGTGTAGCTCTATCTAAAACCCTCCTACGGTTTTCACTAACTCGGCCCAGATTAGGAGTTTTAAGGGGTTCTAAACGCGCTGTCAGTCATTGCTTGACCGAACAGTTTTTGTGTACACCTCTTTGAGAGCCTGTAACTCGCAAACCGTGCGGGGTTAGCTTGAGCTCCAATTAACTTGTAGGAAGATCTCTTGATGCTCTAGTCAAAACCTTCTTATAGCTTTTACTAGTTCTCGTTGGTTAGGAAGTTTCTGTCTGCTCAAATCGTGCTGTCAGGCTTGAACCCGAACTGAAACTTTGTTTTAGTCGTTTCTAAAAGTTTAGGAACTTGAAGTCGCATCGTGGCCAACCATCCTCAGGAACTCGACACCACGTGGCATCCATGCCCACCCTTTTCTCCACGTCACGCGCGTGTGTTCACAGTGAAGAACCGATCGACCCCTCACTCCACTCCCTCCATTCTCTCGCTCTCACCCTTCTCTCGCTCTCCCACACCGAGGGCGGGGTCACCATTGCCATCATGGCCGAGCAGCACCGCAGCCGTTGCCTCGCAGTTTGATGCTGCGTGCACATCACCTCACCGTGAGACGTGCTCCACCCTCGTCTAGTTTTTAGAGCCAGCTGACCAAGGTAGAGCGCATACACGCATTTCCGCCACCATCGCCATGGCCGGACTCCACTGAGGTCATGAGCTCACCATTGCCAGCACATTACAGCTCGTCTCCACTCCTTCCCTCTAGGGCATTAGGGTCGCCTTCGCGTGTATTTGGTGAAAACCTAGTGCTGGGTCCTTTGTCATCGCATGCTCGCCGGTGCACCGCCATCGGAGCGCCACCGTCCGCCATGAGCGGCGATGAGGTAGATTCGATGCTGTAGGGTTAGGGGAAAGGGGATGCCTAGGTGCAGGTTGAGGTGAGGAGCTTGGTGATGGGTTCGGTCTCACCGGGGAGGTCACCGGCGGCGAGTTTTCGCCGGCCGGAGCTGCTCCCCTATCTCTGTCTCCCGGACAGTGGGCCTCGGGCGTTTTTGTGATTTTTAGTAATTTGGTATCTCTCTATGTATTAATCCTATTTCCATGACATTTTTGTGAGATGCTATTCATAGTATATGATTCTCTAGTTAATTTTTTTAGCCTTGTTGGAGGTCATTTGCTCCAATTATGAAATTTCTTTGTTATAGGTTTTAGTAGCACTTATCTTTTTGTTATTTTGGTATCTCCTAATCTACTTGTCATATTAAGGTGAAATTTTTATGGTAGCCTCTTGTTAGCATGTAGTGAAATTTTTATGGTAGCCTCTTGTTAGCATATAATTGCCTATGTAATTTTATTAGAATTTTCTAATTACATTTTATATGTGATGTCATTTATGCTTATGCACTCTAAATAAATAGAAAAGGGGATTAGATAAATAAGTATGCTAGTGCCATGACTTGATTTGGTGTTAGTTAAACATGATCCAACTGTTAGTGAAGTTGGATAGGTCAATTGTGATGTTCTCAACATCACTTAATATTTAATTGTACCAATCTACCTTTTCCGTACAGATTTGGTGGTTAAGCAAATTAGGCTTTGTTAATGATGTTTTTATGCTTGGTGATCTATAATGATGTTTTCATGCTTGGTGATCTATAGCAAAGTTGTTAAGAACTTCATGAACTAGCTGCTGGTAAATTTTGGTAGCATTTGGACTTATAGTTTAGAAATGGCAACCGTTCCAAGCTGGGTTCTGTTTTGGAAGTGCTCTCTGTCTTTTAGAATAGATTCTGTACATGTGCTATTTTTGACCTAGTAAATGATGAAATCATGCTTAGATGTTTATAAATGAAATATATACAATTTCATAAGCTTTCCATAATGTCCTCTTACTAGTCATTTGGAGTTTTAGAACTCCAGTTATGAAGTTTCTTAGCTACTGCTGTTAACTTGTTGGGAATGCTAAATTTCTAGAATCTTGTTATGGGTGTGTTTAGTCTTAACCTTGTGGCACTTAGTGGTTTCTTAGAGATGTTCAAACATGTTAATACCAGAGAGGAAATTTGCACCTAACCTTGAAGTGATTGGAATAGAGCACCACATAACTTGGGTTTTGTGCTTACGATGTTGCTATGTCATTACACCCATCTTCACATCAGTCATGCGTGTTCATAAATCATCATGTCATCCTTGATGCATACATGAAATTCATTGGGTGCATATACATGCAATAGGTGTGCCGAGAATCATGTCTCGAGCGAAGTCTCACTGGGCGTGGAACCCAAAGTGGGAGTCCGTTCGGGGGCCGGAGGTCCAGTCCGACGAAGCCAGAGAAGATGTGGGAACCGTTCTTGAAGCCAAACCTTGATCTATCTTCTTTCAGTTAAGGCAAGCCCTGGAGCATTATAAGCCTCCTACTTTCAAAGCAATTATCTATATATACATGTTATATGTATTGTTGCATTACGTGATAGGAGTTGGTTGGAAAACCTTGCTGCATTGATAACACTCCTTGTCTAGAAATTTGAAACTTGAATCCTATGTAGACAGGATCGTATCTATGCTTAGCCCTGCTAAATTAGACCGGTAGAAGTCAGGTGATTTCCTATCACCTGCGAGATATAGGGCTTTATCAGGTCACGGTTAGCTATATTTGCTATCATGGAAATGAACCATGTGTTAATGAAATGAAATGAGACCGGGCGGGATGACAATAGTGAAGCAGCAAGGCATGGAGGTCTTAGGTGTGGATCTATCCCCGTCTATGTCGATTAAGGACCGAGACCTGGAGCCTTCTATGTCATTTTGAACGCATGCCTGACATTTAGCTGGCTGGCCTGAGGTTGTCGACCGCGAAGCCTAGTAGCTCAACTCAAGCTGCGAAGTCGAAAAGTGAAAGTCGCCTTGGAAGGGAGCCAGAGGGTCTAAGGGTAGGTGAGTTAAAAGTCCTGAGCGTCCTAGCCACTGGTATCCCCGAGAACGCGGCGCTGTTCGGGCCCGCCCTGAGTTGGACCAAAGGTTATCTATGGCTGCCTTTAGCGGGGTTTGCCGGGTGTGTGTTAGGAATACCCCCTCAGCTGAGTTCGAATCGATTCGAGTTGCCGTCTCTCCCGGATAGTGAGAAACTTGACTGATTATCTCCAGCGTAGATACACTAATTATTAATGATGGTTCGGAATTGATGATAATGATGACGATGGCCTTATTATACCTGCTATGGTTAATATTATTTGATCCTAATAAAGTGAGTGCTTTAGTACAGGTGCTAATCTAGTTATCAGGTTAATGTTGATCAATTTGATACTTAAGCATATAATGGTTACTTATCTGTATTAAGCTTTTCTGCAAACGAGTCAAGCTAGCCCACTTTTTAAAGCCTTGCATACTCCTTGGTGTCACCTTTGTTTCTGGTTTTTGTTGGGTAAGTCTAGCTGAGTACCTTCTCGTACTCAGGGTTTATTCCCACCTGTTGCAGGTAGCAGATTCATACTTGTTGCTGCAAGTATTGTCTTCGCCATGTGGGTGTGAAGACTAGACCATATGGGCATGGTCTCTGTAGTATCTCTTCTGGTATGCTTTTGCAGAATGTGACTATGTACTGGCAGTATTTGATTTCAAATGATTTCAGAAATTATGTTGATTCCGCTAAATTATTTGTACTCCGATGTATGAGATTGCTTTTGAACTATTGTAACAAGTGTTGTGTTATGCTGAATCACTACGATCTTGGTTGCTCTCGATTTGGTTTGAAATCCCTCGAGATTTCATGAACTACCAGAGTTATATGGGCTCAAGTTTGAGAATTTTATCGTTTCGGCGATTATTTTTGAACTTGTGCTCTTATAATTTGGACGGTTCTGTTACAACCAGCATCCATCTTTGGAGCTCCTAGGCATCGGAGTACATGCCAATCCCACTATGGAAGTCCAATATGGGGTGGCACAAGTTCTGGTTCTATATGAGGAACGACGATGCCACCCCCTGCCGATTGTGTCTGGCTGGGCAATCGAGGAGGCGCTGGACGTGTGGAGGTACGAACCCGTCGCCAAGATACAGAGAAAACTAGGTGACCTCCTCCAGGCCATTGAGACCCTAAAGGGCACCAGCCTCCATGGGGTCGATGTCATCGGGGCTTACCACGTCAGGAGGCTGGCGCCGCTGATGGCACGTAGGCTCTAGATGTGGGAGATGACACCTAACTTGGCACCGGAGGGGACGGTGATGGTCTTCAAGGAGGCGATTACCCCCGGAGAGGTGGAGGACCACCTCAAGGATATGTTGGATCGCCTGACGGGTCAGACGGCAGACCTCGTCATAGTGTACCTAGTCCTAGGCCATCCCACAATGCATCCCAATGTGGGATTCATAAAGCTGGTAAGTGGTGTCACCGTCTCCTTTCCCGCTAACCCTATTCTAGATCTAATTATGGTGGTTCATAGCCCGGTCTTCATGTCTGAGCCTCTGATCTGCCGCTGCCAGAGGACATCAAGAGGAGGGCGAAGAACCACACCGCGGGTGCGGCAGTGAAGGCGAAAAAGGATAGGGAGACGGAGAGGAAGCGGAAGAGGTTGCTGAAGTAGTTGGGCGATGGTGACAAAGATGGTGAGGACAATGATGAGGAGATAGGGAGGTGGCCTAGTGACGACGCCATGCTCTTGCTCCATGAAGAGGAGGAGGCAATTGGCTCCATCCCCGCCTCAGACTAGGATGACCTGGAGCAGGAGAAGGGGGAAGACTACGCGCCCCAACGGCCGTTGAGTCCCTTCCCATTCCATGACATGGGGCAGGGGGAGGAGAACACCCCTCCTGGGGTGGCGGAGGCGGATCACCCTGCCCCACGTGGGCTTCCCGAACAACATGCTGGCTAGAAGTGGCCTCGTGCCGACGAGGCATCGTCGGGGTCAGGAGGGTCGGCCCCAAAGGTTCATCGCTCGGTCGTGCCTAGGTATACCACATATCCTCTTGTTTCACTGCTTTTTGATCTGAATTTACTATGGGCCTGACATTTTGTGCGTGTTGCAGTGCTAGGCGGCTACTTACCCGCCTGGCAGTGGCGCCACGGAAGGCCGTTGCCATACGGGCGACCTAGCAGTCATCGGCTGGTGCCACGCCTGGCTCGAGCGGGAGTGGTGCTAGGATGGCCACAAGGCTGTCTAGGCAAGTCTGGCTGACAATGATGACGACGTCCATGGTGGGACAAGCGGTGCAGTCGGGGCTGTCTACCGCCATGGTTGACGCGTCCGCGGCTGAGCGGGCGAGAGAGGGATGGACAGCGAAGGACATGTCCACGACATGGGCCATGGGCGCCATGCAGTTAGATGCAACCCCGTCGACAACGATTGTGACGCTGATAGCTATGGGGGCACGGGCTAGGCCATCGGCTACCCAGTTGGCCGCGTCTGTGGTGCAGTAGGTGGGGCGACCATCGGAGGAGGAAGGGTCCACATTGCATATGACGCCCGAGGTGGAGCACGTGGAGGGGGACGCATCCGCGGCCTCCCTAGGAACTATGTGATGGTGCAGGCTACCACTTTCGCCTCTGCTGGGGAGGCAGTTTCGGTAGGGGGACTACCACATGAGGGGTCAGTGCTGCTCGGAGCCATCAAGGAGCTGCCCCAGACATTGGTCCTGGTGGGGGCAGCTTTGGTTGGGGCGGTCCTAGGATCGAGTGGATCGACCCGTTGACCCCTGGGGCTGCACCTTTCGTCCTCGATGATGTCACAGAGGAAATGAAGTGGGACAACTTCACTAGGGAGCTCAGAGGCATGGCTCACTCCTTGAACATCCTGCTTGCCAAGTTGAACAACGCCGCCGACCCCTGCCAGGTATGAGGCATGCATGTCCTCAATTTTTGTTTCATATCTTGTCGCTTCTGACTTGTGCTCCTATCGCAGTCGCTGATAAGGCAAAGCTAGGAGAAGTCCTAGTTTCTTCTCCGGTAGAAGGCCTAGGACCACCTCATCACAGAGGTGGCTAGCCTTCAGACCCAGGAGGCAGAGGCCCATTAACATGCTGGTGAGGCGGAGAAGATGGTCTCGGATCTATCAGAGAGGGCCCGTAAGGATGGTGAGGAGGCCGCGCAAGTCAAGAACGAGCGTGATGAGCTGCGTTAGTGAGATGCCGAGGCCCACCATAGATCCTTGACCTCCAAAGGGAGCTTAAGAAGGAAAGGGACTGACGCTAGTGGCCTAGGAGAAGGTCACTACACTGGAAGCAAAGGCTCGCCAAGATGCTGCGATGGCCGAGTGGCTCCATAAGGAGCGAGACGACTCGTGCCAGACTGAGAGAGGCTTCACGGGGAGCGCGACAAGGCCCACTAAGAGCACGATGGCGCCTAGCAATGGGTCAGCTCCCTCCGTAATGACCTCGAGAGGGAGAAAGTCCAAAAGCTGGAGGCCGAGAGTGTCTCAACCGGGCTTGCCAAGGATCTAGCTTAGAGTTGGAAGGAGCTGACCATGGCATACGACAACGAGCGCCTCACCACCAACCTAGTCTGCCATGACCTTAGGGTGCCTCAGCCGCCGGAGATGAGCTCACTTGAGGCCGGTATCACTTTTGTCTTAGACCACGTGTGAGAGCTTGAAAGGGGCGCCCTCTAGGTTGGCATCAATCATGCCTTCACCATCGCTCGCTCCCACTACGTAGAGTCTATCAACCTGGATGTGATAAGCCAAGGTTACATGCCTGGCTATGAAGACAAGGATCTAGAGAATATGGAAGATGACATGGCTCCACTCTCGCAAGACTTGGCAAACAGGATAGCGGATGCAGTCCTCCCTAGAGGGGTAACTGATCAGTTAGACTCAGGCCAAAGTGCCAAAGAACTTGTAATGATTTGGAACAAGTATTTTGTTTTTAGGGTTGGTCATATAAACAATTACGTGTTCTTTTCTTTTTAATGTATAAGAGGTCATTGCGATCCGTCCCTGTTTAGTCCTGAAGATCCTGAAGTTTGAGTCATGGGTGAGAGATCCTGATTACGCTGGTGAGTGAGAGTGCCATAGCCGTTAGGGCGTAGGTTTCTCACGGCCTGACCAGTTTTATATAGTGTGTCCCTCCATGACACTAACTTTGAAATCTTTCACATAAAAGGGAGTCAAACATGGGGTGCTTTTGCATGCATATGCTCCTTTCCAGCCCTCAAGTAAGGGCTGACCCTGGGGCATTGCTAGGGTCGGACGTTAGTTAGCAGCCGAGGGTGAAGTGAGTAAGAGATGGTGTTTTTTGGAAACATCATTCCTATTCCTCATATGTACGTGCATGGCTTAAGAAATGATCTAAGGGTAAAAACGACGTAGATGCTCAATGTTCTAAGCATTGGTGAAGACTTTGCCGTCGACGATCGCAATTTTGTACGTTCCTGGCCTAAGCACCTCGGCGATGACGTATGGCCCTCCCATGGCGGAGAAAGCTTGTGATGATCCTTGTTACTCTAGACGAGGCGTAGCACTAAGTCCCCAACATTGAAGGCTCAGCCCTTGATCCAATGGCTATGGTATCGACGTAGCGCTTGCTAGTATTTGGTGGAGTGGAGGAGAGCAACGTCGCGGGCTTCATCGAGTTGATCCAGAGCGTCCTTGAGGGACTCCTTGGCCTCCTGCTCTCTGTATTGCATGATCTTTGGCGCTCCACAGTCGATGTTAGTTAGGAGATCTGCCTTAGAGCCATAGACCATGAAGAAGGGCGCGTAGCCTGTGGCCCTACCAAGGGTCATCCTTAAGCTCCAAAGGACCGTGGGAAGCTCTATGACCCACCGCCCGCTGAACTTGTTGAGCCTATTGAAGATCCTAGGTTTGATGCCTTGGAGCACCATGCCATTAGCGTGCTCCACTTGTCCGTTTGTGCGAGGGTGTGCCACGGCAACCTAGTCAACCCTGAAATGGTTATTGTCACAGAATCTGGGGAATTTCTTCCCCGTGAACTATGTGACGTTGTCTATGATTATGGAGTTTGGGACCCCAAAGCGGTGGATGATGTCCATGAAGAATTTCATGACCTCTTTAGACTTGATCTTCATGATCGGCTAGGCCTCTATCTACTTTGTGAACTTGTCTATGGCAACAAATAGGTGCATATGGCCCCCGAGTGCCCTTTTGAGGGGCTTGACCAGATCAAGCACCTAGACTACAAACGACCATGTGATAGGGATCGTTTGGAGCGCTTGAGCCGACAGATGGGTTTGCTAGGCATAGAATTGACACCCTTCACAGGTGCAAACAATCTGCTCAGCATTGGCTACTGTGGTGGGCTAGTAGAACCCTTGTCAAAAAGCTTTGCCAACTAGGGTTCTTGGCCCTATGTGATGTCCACATGAGCCACGGTGGATGTCATCCAGCAGCATCTTTCCCTACTCGGTGGGGATGCATCGCTACATGATCCCTGTGTGGCTCTTTTTGTAGAGCTCTTTCGTGATGACAATGAAAGACTTGACGTGGCATGCGACCCGTCATGCTTCTGTCTTGTCGACCAGGAGCGCCTCGCGGATGAGGCAATCAAGGTATGGGGTTCTCCAGTCGGCTGGAGGGTCAGGCTCCGTCTCTGCATCTTCGTCGATTTCCATGACCTTGGGGTTAGGCAAGGTAGCCGAGAGGTCAGCTCCTGAGCTCGAGACGAGAGATTTGCTGTCGTCCCTAGCCCCCAAACCTAAAGCGGGCGGCTCATCGCCAGCCTACCCTGGCTCTTCGAAATGGACCGAAGGCTTGTGCTAATCGCTAGCAAAGACGCTGGGCGGGACTAGATCTTAGCCGGATGCCATCTTTTCCAGTTCATTGGCTGCTTCGTTAAGCCATTGGGGAATGTGACTAAGCTCGAGGGCATCAAACTTGTCCTCCAATTTGTGCATTTCTTGGCAATATGCGGCCATCCTAGGGTTGTGATAGCTTGATTCCTTCATGACTTGGCCGATGACGAGCTATGAGTCACCCCGAATGTCCAACCGTCAGATCCCAAGCTCAACGGCAATGCATAGGCCATTGATGAGCGCTTCATACTCGGCCATGTTGTTAGAGATGGGAAACTAGAGGCGGGCCATGTACCTCATGCGCACTCCAAGAGGGAAGACAAAGATGAGTCTCACGTCGGCGCCCTTCTTCATCAATGAGCCATCGAAGTACATCATCCAGTACTCCTGATTGATGGCCGCCGGCGGCGTCTAGACCTTAGTCCACTCCGTGACAAAGTTGACCAACGCCTGTGACTTGATAGCCACCCGGGAGGCATAGGTGATCCCTTCGCCCATTAGCTCGAGCACCCATTTGGCGATCCTTCCCATGGCGTCCTAGTTTTGGATGACCTCCCCAAGGAGGAAAGATGAAACTACCGTCACAGGGTGTGACTCAAAGTAGTGTCACAACTTTCTCCTGGCGATCAGGATGGCATACAAGAGTTTTTGGATTTGAGAATAACGGGTCTTGGAATTGGCCAGGACTTCGCTGATAAAATAAATAGGGCGTTGCACCTTGAGAGCATGCCCTGCCTCTTCCTGCTCTACAACCAGGGTAGCACTAACTACTTTTGTGGTGGCCACGACATACATCAGGAGCGGATCCATTTTGACTGGCAGGACTAGGATCGGGGCCTTCATCAAGAGTTCCTTGAGTTTGTTAAGGCCCTCCTGAGCCTCGGCTGTCCACACGAATCGGTCGGTTTTCTTTAGAAGCCGATAAAGGGGAAGACCTCACTCGCCGAGGCATGATATGAAATGACTAAGAGCCGCGAGGCACCCCATGATTCATTGTACCCCCTTTATGTTCTGAATCGGGCCCATCTGAGTGATGGTTGTGATCTTCTTTGGGTTGGCTTGAATGCCACACTCAGAGATGATGAACCTGAGTAGCATACCTCTCGAGACCCTAAAAATTTTTCAAGGTTGAGTTTTATGCCATTCTTTTGGAGCTTCTTGAAGGTTTTTTTGAGGTCAACCATGAGCTGGTCAACCTTTTTGGACTCGACTATGATGACGTCCACGTAAGCCTCAACGGTCTCTCCGATGAGATCGCTAAAACACTTGAGCATACATCGCTGGTATGTTGCTCATGCGTTTTTAATCTGAACGACATGCTAATGTTACAATATGATCTGAATGGGGTGATAAAAGAAGTCACGAGCTAGTCGGACTCTTTCATTACAATTTGATGGTAGCCAAAATACATATCAAGGAAGCAGAGGGTTTCGCATGCCGAGGTCAAGTCGACTACTTGATATATGCGCGGTAAAGGAAATAGATCCTTAGGACACGCCTTATTGAGACTAGTATAGTCAACACACATTCTCCATTTCCTGCTCTTCTTTTTTACAAGAACAGAATTGGCTAACCACTTGGGATGATACACTTCCTTGATAAATCTAGCTACCAAAAGCTTCATAATCTCCTCACCAATGACTCTGTGCTTCTCCTCGTCGACTTGGCGTAGACGTTGCTATACTGGCTTGGAGCCCAGCTTGATCCTCAAGGCATGCTCGGTGACTTCCCTCGGAATGCCCGACATATCTGAGGGTTTCCACACGAAGATGTCACTGTTCGTGTGGAGAAAGTCGACGAGTGCGCTTTCCTATTTGGGGGAAAGGTTGGAGCTGATGCAAAGCACCTTGCCGTCAGAGCCGGTGGGATCAACGGGGACCTCCTTGGTATTCTCCATGGGTTCAAAGGAGCACACCGACCGCTTGGAGTTGGGCGCCCCCTCGACTATCGCCACCCTGATGGCGGCGAGCTCCTTGGAGGCGATGGTCATGGTAGCGAGCTTGCAACACTTAGGTCGCACTCGTAAGCATGCTGGAAGGTCAGTGATGACCCCATGTGGGCCTGAGATCTTCAACTTTAGGTATGTGTAGTTAGGGACGGCCATGAACTTCGCATAACATGGTCACCACAGGATGGTGTGGTAGGTTCCGTGGAAACCGACCACCTCGAAGGTGAGGGTCTTAGTCCTAAGGTTGGACTTATCCCCAAAGGTGATGGGCAGGTCGATCTGCCCGAGTGGTTTGACCTTTTTCCCTAGTATGATGCCGTGGAAAGGTGGCTCGGTCTGTCGGATGTGCGACTGGTTGATGCCCATGGTGTCGAGCATCTCAACGTACATGATGTTGAGGCTGCTACCCCCATCCATCAACACCTTGCTGAGATGCTTCTTGTCGATGATTGGATCAATGATAAGTGGGTACTGACCTGGATGTGGAACGTTGTCCAGGTGGTCAGAGTGATCAAAAGTAATGACGGACCTTGACCATCGGAGGAAGGCGGGAGTGGCCAGCTCAGTCACGTACACCTTGCAGCGCACACACTTCTACCGGCACTTGTATTCGTATGCCACCAGCCCGCTGAAGATCATGAGGCAGCCAGTCTCCTCCGAGAAGGTGTCCTCCTTCTCCTTGGCATCATCTCCTAGGGGTTGGGCTTCTTTTTCTCGCCCCCCTTCTTGGAACCTTCAGTCAAGAACTTCTTCATAAGTCCGCAGTCCTTGTAGGGATGGTTGACATGGTAGGTGTGGTTCAGGTAGGGTCCCTCGAGCATCTTCTCGAAGTGATCCAAGGCACCCTCGATGGGTGCCTTCTTGCCCTTGCATTCTGCGGCGGCCTCGAGCGAATCCTTAGACCACTACTTGCCCCTCTTCTTCTTTTTCTTCGAGCGGTTGGAGGCTCCCTCCCTGGTGTCCTCGTCCTGCTTGGCCTTGCCTTGGGCATGGTCAAAAATCACTCTGACCACCTCCTCGCTCGAAGAGTGGCTGGTGGTGATGTTGAGGAGCTCCTTGGTGGTCTATGGGCGCTTGCTTCCCAACTTGTGGACTAGGGGATCACAGGTTATCACTGACAAGAAAGCCCCAATTACGTCGGTGTCGGCGACATTGGGCAGCTCATTGCACTGCTAGGAGAAGCAACGGATGTACTCACGGAGAGTTTTGTCTGGCTTCTGCCAATAGTTCTTGAGGTCCTAGGGGTTCCCAGGGCGCAGGTAGGTGCCCTAGAAGTTATCCACAAAGATCTCCTTCAAGTCCGCCCAACATCTAATCTTGTTGGACGAGAGGTGCTCTAGCCATGTACATGCCGAGTCAGCAAGGTACAGGGGGAGGTTGTGGATGATGAAGGCATCACCATTTGCGCCGCCCGCCTGACAAGCAAGCCGGTAGTCCTCGAGCCATAGGCCGGGGTTCGTTTCCCCGGCGTACTTCTGGACATTTGCCTACGGATGATACTGCACCGGGACGAGCGCATTGAAGATGTCACGACTGAAGACCTAGGGCCCCGGTGGTGGGAGGCTCTGGCTCTAGTCCCCATCGCTATCGTAGCGGCCGCCATGATAGGGGTTGTAGCGGTGGCCAACCCCTCTTCTTTGTTCCTCCCGCCCACGCTTGTAGGCATTCACGGTGTCGCACACATCACGGTTGTTGCCTAGTCGGCCATGTACTGGGGCCCAGATGGCCCTTCCACTGTCGTACGCTGACTGGTGGATGGAGGCGGCCTTGCCACGGTCCTTGGCGGGCTTTTCCCCACCGTGAGGGGGACGGTGGGTGGATGCGTCGTTATTGTGGTGCATCGATGATGTATGCTGGCTGGCATTGTGTCGTCGAGACGCCGAGCTCTTTGCCAGCTGCACCGCCACACGCTTAAGCAGCATGCAGATCTCATGCTGCACCTAGCGTCTCTTGGGCGTCGCGGGGTACGGAAGCCCTCAGAGCAGAGCTGCCATCGCGGCTATGTTCTGGCTTGCCCGGATGAAGCATGGGAGCCCGTCATCGTCCTTGATAATTCTCCAATGCTCGTCGTGAGCATGAGCGCACACCTCATCATGGTGCTGTGCGATCTCATGCTTGAGCGTCACGGGTTCCTCCTCTAGATGGAGTCACACAATTTCGAGCTCTCACTGTCGCTCCTGCAGCTGGTTCATACGTGGGTGGGGCTGGACTTCCGCATCCAACACAGCCCCGCACCCATCGGTAGGGCATCGAGGAGTCCTGTTTCCCCCATGAGGGGCGCCGTCGTTGGCATTCACGATGGGCCCTTTAGGGGTTGCCTCACGGCGAGCGTCGTTGGTGATCTCCGCCATGAAGCATTCGCATGAGGGGTGGTGGCTCCCCTGGATGGAGGCAAAGACTCCAAATCGCTCGCGAGGAGATCATGGGTGGTGAACAAAAGCATCGCACCATATGGTGCTCGACAATCTGCGTGGTGTTGTGCAAATAATAAGGGAACACTATCGAGGTGCCCTGGGTTAGAGTGTCCGGGGAGAGCGGCTCTCCGCTGGCAAGCTGTGTCATGACGTTGACGAAAGAGAAGGTGAGAGCCCGCAAGTCCTCCTAGGACGAGTGAGGTCCCAGGTACATGGCGAGCTAGCGCTCCAATATCCCAAAGTTGAAGTCGAGGATCTGGTCACGCTCCGAGGCGCGGGCCTCCAAAGCGCTCAGCTGTAGCTCCTCGAGAGCCTTGATGATCGTGTTAAGAGCAAGGGAGGGAGGAGACTAGACGGACACGATAGCTTGCACCAGCTCTCCCTCCATGATGATGACGAAGTCTAGACTCACGAAGTGCACATGCGCACCCAGGGTCCAGTAGATGTTGTGACTGACCATCCGAAGCCTGCTGAAAGCGATGGAACGCGCAAAAGACCCCTACGCGACACACCAACTATCGGTGTTCAGAATTACTAGCTAGAAAATTTCTATGATTGCACGTTTAAGCTCGGATGGTGTGCAAAGAGGACACAAGGATGTATACTGGTTTGGGCAGAATGTCCCTACGTCCAGTGACGAGCTGTTCGTGTTACTTGCACTTGGGCCTATAGTAGGGGTTACAAACGAATGAGAGAGGGAGGAGCTCCTAGGTCTCTGGTGAAAGTGAAGTGGAGTTGAAGTGCCTCTGAATGATCAAAAAAATATCCCCCTAATGGGGCGCCCTGCCTTTCCTTTTATAGGCCAAGGGAAGGACCTAGGGTGCATGAGAGAGAGAAGAGAAGGGGATAGCCCTAGGGTTGTGCCGCCCTTCTCCTCGTGGGCGAGTCCTACGGGTCCTGTGGTCGACAACGAAGGCGTGCGCGTGCTGCGGCTATGTCTATCTCTGGTGCTATAGGCGGGCGTCACCATCTTTGGTCATGGTTCCCTATCCGTCACTGGTCCTATAGGTAGGTGCTGCCGCTTGGCCGTGGTGCTCCATCCCTTCCTGGCATGCGGTATGGTCGACAGATCCCATGTCTAGAGTCGCACGGGGATCGAGCAGCATAGTGCCAGTCCGCCTAACACTGTTGGGGATGTGACTACCTAGGTATAGCTTGTGGTGGCCATCGTCCACGTCGAGATGTGCCCACCCCTCCCTAGCGTTAGGGGCATGGTCTTGGGCCCACACCCCGTGTTTGTAGCGGTTGGGGGCAGAAGGGGCCCTCATAGGGGCCCGTGCCCTAGCCCGAGGCTAACCCCATAGCCCCTGGGCCAGGCGAGGTGGTACCATTTCCATGGGGTCGGGCAAGACAGACCCCGTGCCCCTAGGGTCCAACGAGGCGGAGCCATTCCGTTGGAGGTCGGACATGGCTGGGCTCGCACCCAAGGGGTCGGGTGAGGCAAAGCCCTCACCCTTGGGGTCAGTCAAGGTGAGATTTTCCTTATGGTCGGTCAGTATAGAGTTCCACACTGAAGGGCCACCCAGGTTCGTGATTACATTCCTGATTTGTCGAAAGGTTAGTTCTTAGGGTCATCTTCGGGCATAGGGACCATTGATGCTCGACAATGGGCTAGATGAAAAGTTTAATGCTAGAAATTTTGGTGGTTTAATATTAGGCTAGCAAATGTGTCCATGCGTTACAACATAATTAACATATGTAGGAATCGGACTCCATATCATTGCCAGATGTGAGTTGTTCCAACTTATATGAGCGCGGATCTTGAGTTCGAGTCACGTATAAGATACATAGGTCATGACCCAATACATATTGGAATCAGACGTCTCTTTATTATCAAGGTAGTTGGAGGAGGGTCGGACAAAAAAAATGGGTGAAGAGAAAATTTTCCTCTCTAATATTAGGTATAGAAAATAAATTTTGTTTCTAATCAAAACTACATCAACAATACAATTTAGTAATGAAAATACTTATTTATTAGAAAAAAGTTAAGAGTTCAAAGACCTAAAATATTGTTTTTACTTTTTATGTTTTATGCTTACACCAAAAAGTGGGAGAAAGAAAATGGGCATTAAATTAAACAAAAAATTAATGTTTCCATGGTTGGTAGAGCGGGCATTTCCAAGGGTGGCCAAGCTAATGGTTAACGGAGGCCTAACTAAAGGATGTTTTGGCAGTAGTTGAGCGGGTTCTTATTAATGAACTCGGTGGAACACGCGGATGGGAGAGCCTCACCGCTGATTCGGCTAGATCAATGTTTTAAATACCGGGCTAAGGTGTTTAGTGGTATATATATAAAACAGCTAGTAGCGGGATATAGCAGCTAAATTATACATGAACACAAATAGTAGCACCCTGCCTCAAAAGGCTATAGCGGGCTATAGCAGCAGCTACAATGAGAGATTTAAAACTATGGGTGTCGGTGTTCAAAATCACCAGCTAGTAAATTGTTGTGATTGCACATTTAGGCTCGGATGGTGTGCAAAGAGGACAGGAGGATGTATATTGGTTTGGGCGAAATGTCCCTACATCCAGTGGCGAGCTGTTCGTATTACTTGCACTTGGGTCTTTAGTAGAGGTTATAAATGAACGAGAGAGGGAGGAGCTCCCTGGTCTCCGGTGAAAGTGAAGTGAAGTTGAAGTTCCTCTGAATGATCGAAAAAAGATCCCCCTAATGGGGTGCCTAGCCTTTCCTTTTATAAGCCAAGGGAAGGACCTGGGGCACATGAGAATCATTGCAGAATCAATTTTCACCTCTCCACCCCTACTCTCCCACTAGAACTCTATCAAAGAATTAAGAAGTAAAGCTAAAAAATCAGGAAGGAGAGCTTTGCCAACTGGTCGTTAATACAACTCTCTATTTTTTTTAAAAAAATCCACTAATAGTGTCAGTGTTATGAAACCACTGGCTAGTGAATTTTGTGATTGCACGTCTAGCTCGGATGGTGTGCAAAGAGGACACAAGGATGTATACTGGTTTGGGCGGAATGTCCCTATGTCTAGTGGCGAGCTATTCGTCTTACTTGCACTTGAGTTTGAAGTAGGGGCTATAAACGATCGAGAGACGGATGAGCTTCCAAGTCTCTGTGGGTTGAGAGTGTCTGTGTGTTGTTTCGTGGTCGGGTCGTGATGTGCTTGTGTGCTTAAAAAAGGGTCCCCCAAAGGGGTACCAACCCTTCCCTTTTATAGGTCAATGGAAGGGCTAGTAGTACATGAGAAAGGATAGGAAGAAAGGAAAAGAAGAAAGAGAAAAATAGGTGAGAAGAAGGCCCCTTCAGACCTACAGCGACTCCTCATCATGTCCCCGCTACAGGTAGGTGTCGTCATCCGGTCGTGGCATTCCATCCCGTCGCCGCGTGCGGTGTAGTCAATAGTTCTCCTTGACTAGGGTCATATAGGGATTTAGTAGGATAGTGCCAGTCCGTCCAACACTATTAGTGATGTGCACACCCAAGTATGGCTTATTGCTACCATGAGTCATGTCGAGCCGTGTCCATCACCCTTCCTGGCATCGAAGGCATGGTCACCTGGCTCCCTTGACAGGATCCGTATGGGGTTTAGGCAGCATAGTGCCGGTCCGCCTAGCATCGTTGATGACATGCGCGCACTGGTATGGCTCGTCATGGCCATGAGTCATGTCAAGGCATGCTCGCTCAGTGTTAGAAGTTTGGCTCTAGGCTTGCGCCGTCACACCTGAAGTGGTTGGTGATAGCGTGGCCCCCTCACGGGGGCCTGTGTTCCCGCCTGAGGCCGGACGTGCCTCCAAAGATCAGGCGAGGTGGGGCTCCCCCTCAGGGAGTTGAGCGAGATAGAGCCTGCACCTAAGGGGTCGGGTAAGGCGAAGCCCGTACCCAAGGGGTGGGGCGGGACGGAACTCGCGCCTAAGGGATCGGGCGAGGCGGAGCCCTTACCCGAGGGGTCGGACAAAGCAGAGTTGCGCCCAAGGGATAGGGCGATCTCGAAACTTCCTTGGTTAGGCTGGACCAGGCCACAACTATGCTCATAATCATTTTAGATGGGCAGAGGTCGATGTCCTCTAACTCCTATCATATGGGTATCCTAATATTGGTACTCGACAGTAGCCCCCGAGCTCCCTGGTGATCCGAGAGGGTCGGATGGGGGATCTTATGGTTGCTTGAGGGTACACATGAACATACCCAATGGGTCCAGCCTCTTGAGCCTAATGGGGAGCTGGACACTCCTTCATATGATGTCGAGGTCTTTTGTTCTCTTGGGGTTGTGTGCGAGTGCACCCGCTGGGTGTAGCCCACGAGCCTTTGGAGAAGTTGGCTACTTTGCCAAAGGCTTTTTCATACGGGGAGACCTCGGAGTTCTAGCCTGGCTAGGTGGTCCTGGTCATCCTGTTGTTCGTACGTGACCATGCGTTGGGTCTCTTTTGTGGGCCCGAGCCCCTAAGCCCCCACGTGTAGCAAGGGTCCGGCCAAGGGGTCGGTCCGTCTTTCGTTCGTTCTCCCTCACATGTTTTTCTGATAAAACAGAGGGGTTGAGCGATGTCATGGTATTCCTCGCTGGCCGATACGTGGTGCTCGGTGAGCTGCTAACGAGTTGGTTTGAGTGGGGCCCTAGTTCTCGTTAGTGGGGATCCATCGTGGGTCAGCTGGTGATCGACTCTAGACTCTTGGTCGCCAATCCATATTGTTCCCAAGCCTGTTTGATCGGTCCTGATGGCTCATTGCCTTCCTGTGAGGGAAAACCATGGATCACACACTGTTGAGACTCGAACACGGGCCGTGATGCTCATGGAGCTCATGCGCCTAGGTGCTGGCCGCTAGCAGGCACATCCCCTTTCGCTCATCACTCTAAGAGGTGCCCTAGAGCGGCTATCGAACCCATTGATGAGCCAACCTTCGAACTCTTGGGGCTTGATGGGCCGTAAGAGTATTTTCTGCCCCATTGCCCTTCTTACCTACTATGGCCCATAGCTCATTAGGGAGAGGAGATGGATCGCCTCCCAGCGTGTCCTACGAGGGGACGGTCAGGGGTCGCGTGCGCACGCCCCTTGATGGGATGCGATGACAAAATGTAGCGGGCACAAAAACCAAGGCAGGTGGTTGGCTTCTCACCTTTGTCCTCCCCTATAAAACCAGAGGGTTAACCTCCATAGTCAATACGCGTACCTCCACCCTTGCCTTCTCCGCTCCACCACCGCCAACATTAGGGTTCGCCGCCTCCATTTCTTTTGCAATCGCCACCACCACAATCTCCGCTCTTCCACCCTAGCCTCCCATGGATCTGTGGAATAGCTTGGATTGCAGTCATGCGTGTATGGAGGGACTCATCAATCATGACCTTCTTTATGTGAGGACCGCCGCACACAAGTGGATAGTACCCGATGGCCATGACTTCCTGGTGTTGCCTGATGGCTACGTGGTGTCATTCACGCACTTCCATGATCACGGGTTTGCGGCTCCTGCCCACTGCTTCCTCTTGGGGCTTCTCCACCACTACAAGATCAAGATGCAACATCTGAATCCCAATGGGATTCAGCACATTGCGGCTTTCATCGCACTGTGCGAAGGGTACCTAGGGATCGATCTCTGGTGGTACTTCTTCTCCATCGACCTGCATACAAGGAGGGAGCACGATCGGCTAGAGGTGACGATGCCGATGGGGTGCGCCAAGATCCGCCTCTAGAGCAATCGGGCGAATGAGTGCATCTCCATGAAGCTGTCGATGTCGAACAAGGGGTGGCACTCACAGTGGTTCTATTTGAAGAACACCGCTGCCCTATCCTTGCCTGAGCACGCCCTATTAGAGTATACCGGGCGTGTGGTTGAAGCGGTCCTAGACTTGTGGGGGTGGGGCATCCCGAAGAAGGATGTGAATAGGATCATCAACCACCTCGCCGCCATCAAGATCTTAAGGGATGGTGGTGTAAAGGGGAGTGGCATCATCAGGGTGTACCATGCGAGGAGAGTGGCGCCCCTGATGGCTCGCATGCTCCTAATGCACCAGATAGTCCCCGTTACTTGGCTTGAGGGGACGATGCTCGCCAAGGGGCCCCTTGCTGACTCAGAGGTTGCGCAGCGCCTTAAGGAGGCAATGGATGCCCTGAAGGACTCATTGGGAGCCACCATCAAGTTTGTGTATCTGGTGTCGAGGCACCCCCTGATGTGACCAGAGCCTGGCTTTGTCAGTTTCGTAAGTTATCCTCTCCTCGCCCTCTCCTTTCCCTAGTTGATTCATTCGATCTTGCTTATCTGATTTTGAGCGGGGTGGTGCCAGCCGAGGGACCTCATGCTCATGGAGCACCTGGCGCCGCTGCCGAGGAGCGAGGTCGTGAGGATGGCCAATCGCGCTTTGAACAAGGCATAGAGGAAGGCGGAGGATAAGAAGAAGAGGCAGTTCAACAGGCAAACGAGGCAAGACCGTGGCGAGGACGTCTCAAACGCTAATGAGGAGGAGGAGGAAGAAGAGGGGGAGGTTAGAGATGATGATTATGGTGTCGCCTGGGACGCCCTTGTGGAGGAGGATGGGCCAGCAAGTGGTGACCCTTCCTGGCAGCAGGCGGGCAAGGCCATAGGCCCAATCTAGAGGGCGCTAGGCCCCTTCCCCCATCATGTGGGAGAGGACATGTCTTAGGGGCTAATGGAGATGGTTCATTCCGCTGACCCCTTGGAGCAGAGGGAATGCTCCAAGTAGATGCGCTCCAACAAGATGGAGCAGGGGTTGGGCGATTTGTCTCCCAAATGCCCCTATCGCCTAGTGGCACCGAGGTAAGCAGCGAGCTCCTCTGTCCCTTCACTTTGGTTTTATTTTGCCATGATCTCACATCCATATTTCTTGTAGTGCTGGCTAATTTAAGAACCCTCTAGCACTAGCGCCGAAGAAGAGTGTTGCCCTCCAGGAGGCGCGTCGATCGTCGGTTGGCGTTATGACATCATCAGGGTAGGTGCCATCAGCAGTGACAAAAGCATTCACGAGGGATAGTAGGAGGCAGACATGCAGGAGGCGTCCATGATGGTCGTGGGGCAGTCAGCCACAAGCATGGCATCAACAACGACGGTGATGTAGGTGGACTCATAGGCCGTGCGGGCGGTGTAGACGGAGCGTGCGTCTGTGACACCTACGACGGAGGTGGCTCAACCGATTGTGATCACGCCGGCACGAGTGGAGGTGGAGACACCCGCAACGGATGCATCACAGCCTAGCATGACCATGATGCCACAGGAGGAGGTGGCACGACCCAAGCCACTAAGGCGCAAGCGACAGCGTCTGGGGCGGGAAAATAAGAGGGGACACGGTTGAGGCATCCCAAGTAGTCTCGGTGTTGGAGCAGGGGTCTGCATCCATGCCGCCGACCTCCTCTTCCACCGGAGAGGTAATCCCTGTGGAGGCACCATGGTGAAGGGGCTCGGCGGCACCAGTGTCCAAGGAGTCATATCGGGACTTGACCCGGGGGCTACAGTCTTTGCCCTCGATGACGCTATGGAGGGGTCAAAGTGGCAAAGCCTGCACTCGTCGTTGGGAGGCATGGCGCAGCTGCTCACCAACACACTGAGCACATTGAATGGCGCTGCCCTGACCGGCCAGGTATGAAACACTTGTACTTTTGGTCTTTGTTTTGCATTTTGGTGTCTCTGACTTGCGCCTTCCCTGCAGTCTCTCATGGAGCGCAGCCAGGCAAAGTCCTAGTTCCTTCTTTAGCATAACGATGCCTAGGACCACCTAAACACGGAGGTGGCCAACCTTTGGACCAATGAAGCAGAGGCATGTCGGCACACCGACGAAGCCGAGCAGATGGCCTTAGAGAAGCTAGAGAGGTCACGCAAGGACAATGAAGAGGCCATGATGACCAGGAAGGAGCGGGATGAGATCCTTTAGAGGTCCTGGATGAGGTTCAATAGGAGAGGGAATAGAAGCTAGCGATCAAGGGGAGGCTTTCGGCCTCGGAGACGAAAGTGCGTCAAGATGTTGCGATGGACGAGCGGCTACGCAAGGAGCGAGACGAGTCACACAAGACTAAGGAGAGGCTCCATAAGGAGCGTGGCACAGCTCATGTGGAGCACAACATGGCCTGCCAGGAGCGTGACGCCGTTTAGCGGTGGGTTGGCTCCCTCGAGGATGAGCTCAAAAGGGAGAGGGCTCGCAAGCTGGATGCTGAGAATGCCTCTACCGGGCTTGTGGCGGACCATAGCCGGGAGAAGGTGAAGGTGTTGACCCTAGATCAAGAGCTCGGTGAGGCGAGTAAGAATCTCGAGGCAGAGGCCAATGAGCACGACATGCTGTGTGCTGCTATTGGGGTCATCTGTGATGACCTCAGAGTGGCACAGGTGGAGGGAACCAGCTCGTTGGTGGCTCACATCATCGACATCATGGCTTGAGTGGGCACGCTTGAGAGGGACGCCTTCCATGCTGGCATCAACCGATCCTTCACGATCGCTCACTCCCACTATGGGGAGACCATTAGCCTAAAGGCGATGAGCCTTGGATACGCGCCCGGCTACGACGAGAAGGAGTTGAAGAAGGCAGTGGTTCCCCTTTCTTAGGGCCTGGTAGGGAAGATACAAGACATAGTTCTCCCCTAGAGGGGTTGTTAGGTTGCAGTGACGAAATCGGGCCACAGTTGCCAAAAATTTTGTAAAGAAACAAGTATTTTGCTTTCGTCATAGTTTGATCAAACTTTTATCACTTAAACAGTTGTCTTAATCGAATCAAGACTGCTAGCGTTTTTATGTGAAAGTCGATGCGTTCTGACCCCTTTTAGTGCCGAGACTATAAAGCTCGTGGTGTGGACAAAAAATCCCAATCACGTGGGTGAGCAAAGTCATCGTAGCCGTGGGGACATAGGTTTCCCGCAGTCCAACCCATTTTACTCAGTATTTTGCTTCCATGACCCTTTGCCTTCAGATCTTATCGTAGAAAAGGGGTCAAATGCAAAAGAAAATTCCTAAGTATAAGTATTCCCCTATCAGCCCTCGAGTGAGGTCCGACCCCTGGTGGTTGTAGGGGTCAGACGTCACTAAAAGTCAAGGGAACGATAATGAAGCAAACAAGGAGAACACCTTTTATTTCAGAAACATGATTTCTGCATATATATATATGCCAACAACTTAGAAAAGGTCTAAGGGTAGAAGCGACATAGCTGCTCTATATTCTAGGCGTTGGCGAGGACTTGGCCGTCGGTGGTCTTGAGCTTGTAAGTGCCAGGCTTGAGGACCTCGGTGACGATGTACGACCGCTCCCATGGTGGAGAAAGCTTATGGTGGTCCTTGTTGCTCTAGATGAGTCGTAGCACTAAGTCCCCAACGTTGAAGGCTCGGCCCTTGATCCGACTGTTATGGTATCGGCGTAGTGCTTGCTGGTATTTGGCGGAGTGGAGGAGAGCAACATTGCGGGCTTCATCTAGTTGATCTAGGGCGTCCTCGAGGTACTCCTTGGCCTCCTGCTCTCTGTACTACAAGATCCTCGACGCTCCATAGTCAAGGTCGGTCGGGAGTATTGCCTCAGCGCCATAGACATGAAGAAAGGTGTGTGGTCGGTTGCCCGGCTAGGGGTTGTCTTTAGGCTCCACAGCATGATGAGGAGCTCCACAACCCACCATTCACCAAACCTGATGAGTCTGTTAAATATCCTAGGTTTGATCCCTTGTAGAATCATGCCACTCATGTGCTCAACCTACCCGTTCGTGCGGGGGTGTGCCACGGTGACCCAATCGACGCGGATGCGGTACTCGTCTTAGAATCTTAAAAATTTCTTCCTCTTGAACTGCGTGCTGTTATCGGTAATGATGGAGTTCGGCACCCTAAACCGATGGTTGATATCACGAAAGAAGAGTACAGCTTACTCGGATTTGATCTTGGTGATCGGTCATGCTTCTATCCATTTGGAGAACTTGTCGACGACGACAAGTAAATGGGTGTAGCCCCTGGGCACCTTCTTGAGGGGCCCGACCAAATCAAGCCCCCAAATCATGAATGGCCACATGATAGGGATGGTTTGGAGAGCTTGGGCTTGCAAATGGGTTTGCCACACGTAGTACTGACACCCTTCACATATGCGTACAATGGGCGTGGCGTCTGCCACCGCGGTCGGCTAGTAGAAGCCCTATCGGAAATCGTTTCCAATGAGGGTCCTCGACATGGCGTGGTGTCCATAGGCACCACGATGGATGTCTTCCAATAGATTTCTCCCTTGCTCAGTGGGGATACCGCGCTGCAAGACCATGGTGTGGCCCTTTTATAGAGTTATCCCTCGATGATGATGTATGACTTGGCGTGGGGTGCAAGTCGTCAGGCCTCCATCTTGTTGACCGGGAGTGTCTCTCAGACGAGGCAGTCAAGATATGGGACCCTCTAATCTGGCAAGGGGTCATACACTGATGATGGATCCTCATTGATTACCATTAAGGATGAAAACGGTCGGAAACGGTCAAAAACGAACTTACGATATAGAAAAACGAAAACGGTCGGTTCGGGATATTTCTACATTTAGCAATTAAAGAGTACAAAAAATGATTGAAAATGGTTGTGAAACCGATTGAAACTGACAATTTTTCATGTTAAAAATGGTTCACAATATAGAAAACGAAAACGGTCAATTCGGAATATTTCTGTTCCGTTTTCATCCCTAATTACCATGACCTCGGGGTTGGGCGGGGCTACCGGGAGGTCAGCCCCTAAGCCTGAGGCAAGAGATTTGTTGTTGGCCCTAGCCCCTGAGCCCGAAGCAGGAGGCTCATTGCCAGCCTGCTCTAGCACCTCGTAATGGACCAAGGGTTTATGCTGATCACTAGCAAAGATGTCGGCCAGGACTAACTCTCAACCGGACGCCATCTTCGCCAGTTCATCGGCCGCTTCGTTAAGCCATCAGGGAATATGATTGAGCTTTACGCCATCAAACTGTCCCCCAGCTTGTGCACTTATCGGTAGTATGCGACCATCTTGGGGTTGTGGCAGCTTGACTCCTTCATGACTTGGTCAATGACAAGCTACGAGTCACCCCGAATGTCTAGCCATCGGATCCCCAACTCAATGGCGATGCGCGGGTCATTAATGAGCGCTTCATACTCGGCCATATTGTTAGAGGCAGGGAAATGAAGGCAGAACATGTACCTCATGCGCACTCTGAGGGGGGAAACAAAGACTAGCCCCATGCCGGCCCCTTTCTTCATCAACGATCCGTCAAAGTACATCGTCCAGTACTCCTGATCGACAGGTGCCGGTGGTATTTGGGTCTCGGTCCACTCTGCCATGAAAACGGTCAACACCTAGGACTTGATGGTTGTCTGAGGGGCGTAGGTGATCCCATCAGCTCGAGCGCCCACTTGGCAATCCTCCCTGTGGCATCACGTTTTGGACGACCTCGCCGAGAGGGAAGGACAAAACTACCATCACTGGGTGTGAGTTGAAGTAGTGCCACAACTTTCTCTTGGTGATCAGGATGACATACAGGAGCTTTTGGATTTGCGGATAATGGGTCTTGGAGTCGACCAAGACCTCGCTGATAAAATAAAAAGGGCATTGCACCTTGAGAGCGTGCCCTGCTTCTTCCCGCTCTACAACTAGAGCAGCGCTGACCACTTGTGTGGTGGCCACGATATATAGCAGGAGCGACTCCTTTTTGACCGGCGGGACTAGGATCAAGGCCTTCGTCAAGAGCTCCTTGAGCTTGTCAAGCACCTCTTGAGCCTCGACTATCCATACAAACTGGTTAGTTTTCTTCAGAAGATGGTAGAGAGGGAGGCCTCATTTGTCAAGGCGCGATATGAATCGGCTGAGAGCCGTGAGGCATCCCGTGATGCAATGTTCCCCCTTTACTTTTGAATGGGGCCCAACCATGTGATGGCCGTAATCTTCTCTGGGTTAGCTTTGATGCCGCGCTCAAAGATGATGAACCGGAGCAGCATATGCCTCGGGACCTCAAAAATGCACTTTTCAAAGTTGAGTTTGATGTCGTTTTCTCGGAGTTTCTTGAAGGTTTTTTCAAGGTCAGCCATGAGTTGGTCGGCCTTTTTGGACTTGACTACAATGTCATCCACGTATGCCTTGATAGTCTCTCCGATGAGATCACCAAAACATTTGAGCATGCATCGCTGGTATGTTGCTGCTGCATTTTTTAGACCGAACGGCATGCTAACATAGCAGTACGATCTGAACGACGTGATAAAAGAAGTCACAAAATGGTCGGACACTTTCATTGCAATTTGATGGTAGCTGAAATACGAATCAAGAAAGTAGAGGGTTTTGCACCCCGAGGTCAAGTCGACTACCTGATCTATGCATGGTAAAGGAAATGGATCCTTAGGACACACTTTATTGAGACTAGTATAGTCAACTCATATTCTCCATTTCCTACTCTTATTTTTTACAAGAACAGGATTGGCTAACCACTCGAGATGATACACCTCCTTGATGAATGCAGCTGCCAAAAGGTTCGCAATCTCCTCGCTGATGGCCCTGTGCTTTTCCTCGTCTAAGCGGCACAGACGCTGCTATACTAGCTTGGAGCCTGGCTTGATCCTCAAGGCATGCTTGGTGACTTCCCTCGGAATGCCTAGCATATCTGAGGGTTTCCACGCAAAGGCGTTGCTGTTCACGAGGAGGAAGTCAACGAGTGTGCTTTCCTATTTGGGGGAAAGGTCGAAGCCAATGCATAGTACCTTGACGTCAGAACCAGTGGGGTTGACGAGGACCTCCTTGGTGTTCTTTGTGGGCTCAAAGGAGCACGTCGGCCATTTGGAGTCGAGTGCCTCCTTGACTGTCACCACCCTGATGGCGACGAGCTCTTTAGAGGCAATGGTCGTGATGGCGACCTCGCAACACTCCACTTTGCACTTGTAAGCGTGCTGGAGTGAAGTGCCAATGGTGATGACCCTCTTTGGGCCTGGCATCTTGAGCTTGAGATAAGTGTAGTTGGGGATGGCCATGAACTTCGCGTAGCATGGTCATCTCAACATGGCGTGGTAGTTTATGTGGAATCCGACCACCTCGAAGGTGAGAGTTTCCCTCCTGTAGTTGGATAGGGTCCCAAAAGCACGGGCTGGTTGATCTGCCCAAGGGATTTGGCCTGTTTTCCTAGCACGATGCCATGGAAAGGCGCTCTAGTCAGTCAGATGCGTGCTCGATCAATGCCCATGGCGTCGAGTGTCTACATGTACATGATGTTGAGGCTGCTGCCTTCGTCCATCAACACTTTAGTGAGCTGCTTCGTGCCGACAATTAGGTCAATGATGAGTGGGCACCTTCCCGGCTATGGGATATGCTCTGGGTGGTCGGAGCGGTCGAAAGTGATGAAGGAGTCAGACCACTTGAGGTAAGCGGGCATCGCCAATTCGGCTGCGTACACCTCTCGGCGCACAAGCTTCTGCTAGCGTTTGGAGGCGTAGGCCTCCGTTCTACCGAAGATCATTAGGTAGCCAGTTGTTTGCGAGAAGCCATCGTCATCCGTCTCCTCGGCGTCATCCTCTAGGGGGTCGTGCTCCTTTTTCCCGTCTCCCTTCTTGGACCCTCTAGCCAAGAACTTCTTCATGAGCCCACAGTCCTTGTGAGCATGCTTGACGGGGTAGGCGTGGTTCGGGTAGGGTCCCTCAAGCATCTTCTCAAAGTAATCTAGGGCACCCTTAGCAGATGCCTTCTTGCCCATGCGCTCTACGATGGCCACGAGCCAATCCTCGGACCATTGCTTTCTCCTCCTCTTCTTCTTTGAGCAGTTGAAGGCGCCATCACCAGCATCCTCATCCTACTTGGCCTTGCCTCGGGCGTGGTCAAAAATCGCTTTGACCGCCTTCTTGCCTGAGGCATGGCTGGTGGTGATGTCAAGGAGCTCCTTGGTGGTCTGTGGCCGCTTGTGTCCCAACTTGTGGACCAAGGACTCATAGGTGGTCTCTAACAAGAAGGCCCCAATCACATCGGCATGAGTTTTGTCCAGCTTCTGCCGACTGCCGGGAGAAACGACGGATGTACTCGCAGAGAGTTTTGTCTAGCTTCTACCGGTAGTTCTTGAGGTCCTAGGGGTTCCTAGGGCGCACGTAGGTGCCCTAAAAGTTACCAACAAAGATCTCCTTTAGGTCCGCCCAACATCTGATCTCATTGGGCAGAAGATGCTCCAGCCATGTACGTGCCAAGTCGGCTATAGGGGGAGGTTGCAGATGATGAACGCGTCACCATATGTGCCACTGGCTTGACATGCAAGCCAATAGTTCTCAAGCCATAGGCCAGGGTTTGTCTCCCTGACGTACTTCTGTATATTCGCCAGCGGGCAATACCACACCGGGACAGGCGCACTGAGGATGTGTCGGCTGAAGACTCGGGGCTACGGCAGTGGTCGGCTAAAGACTCGGGGCTACGACAGTGGCAGACTCTGGTTCTGGTCCTCGCCACTATCGTAGGAGCCGCCACAACGAGGGTTGTAGCGGTGGCTGGCCTCTCTTCTCTGTTCCTCCCGTCTACGCCTATGGGCGTTCAGAGTGTCACGCGCATCGTAGTTGTTGCCAAGGTAGACCTTTCTCCACCACAAGGGGGCTATAGGATAGATGTGTCAGTGCAGTGTCGTTCCGATGGCGCACGCTGGCTAGCATTACGTCATTGAGATGCCAAGCTCTTCGCCTGCTGCACCGCCGCATGCTCGAGCAGCGTGTGGATCTCATGCTATGCCTGGTGTCCCTCGGATGTCATGGGCTCTAGGAGCCCTCGGAGTATAGCCACCGCCGCAGCTATGTTCTGGCTCACCCGGGTGAAGCGTGGGAGTCCGTCATCATCCTCGATGATTCTCTGGTGCGTGTTGTGGGCATGCACGTGCATCTCGTCACGGTGCTGCGCAATCTCATGCTCGAGCACCACGCGCTCCTCCTCTAGATGGAGTCACGTGGTTTTGAGCTCTTGCTGCCTCTCCCTTGGCTGGTTCATACGCGGGTGGGGCGGGACTTCTGCGTCCGCCACAGCCTCGCGCCCATCGGCAGGATGCGGGAGAGTCCCGTTCCCCCCATGAGGGGTGCCATCATTAGCACTCGCAATGTGTCCTTCGAGGGTCACCTCATGGTGAGGGTCATCGACGATCTTCGCCATGAAGCATTCGCGCAAGGGGTGGTAGCTCCCCTGGCTGGAGGTGGAATCGAAGATTGACTCTGAGTCACTTGCGAGGAGATAGTGGATTGACTCCTCGATGTAGTCGGCCATGCCCACAAACTCATCGTTCATGGGTGGCGAACGAACATGTCACGCCACATGACTCTCTATGATCTGTGCGGCATTGCACAAACCATAGGGGAACGCCGTGGAGGCCCCTAGGTCAAGATATCTAGGGAGAGCAGCTCTCCGCCGACAAGCTGCGTCATGATGTTGACGAAGGAGAAGGTGAGGGCACTCAGGTCCTCCTAGGACAGTTGAGGTCCCAGGTATACGACAAGCTAGTGCTCCAATCTTCCAAAGTTGAAGTTGAGGTGCTGGTCACGCTCGGGGGCGTGAGCCTCTGGGGTGTTTAGCTGCAGTTCCCTGAGAGCCTCAACGATAATGTTGAGATCAGTGGGGGGAGGAGACTAGACAGGCCTGAGAGCCTGCACCAGCTCTTCCTCCATGGTGATGAAGAAGTCCAAACTCTCGAAGCGCACATGCGCACCCGGGGTCCAGTTGATGCCGTGGCTGGCCATCCGAAGCCTGTGAAAGCGACGAGATGCACAAAAGGCCCCTACCTGGCGCGCCAACTATCGGTGTTACGAAACCATCGGCTAGTGAATTTTGTGATTGCGCGTCTAGGCTCGGATGGTGTGCAAAGAGGACAGAGGATATATACTAGTTCGGGCGGAATGTCCCTACATCTAGTGATGAGCTGTTCGTGTTACTTGAGTTTGTAATAGGGGCTACAAACGGTCGAGAGAGGGATGAACTCCCAAGTCTCTGTGGGTTGAGAGTGTCTGTCTGTTGTTTTGTGGTCGGGTCATGTTGTGCTTGTGGGCTTGAAAAAGGGTCCCCCAGAGGGGTACTAGCCCTTCCCTTTTATAGGTCAAGGGAAGGGCGGGTGGTACATGGAAAATGATAGGGAGAAAGGAAAAGAAGAAAGAGAAAAACATGTGAGAAGAAGGCCCCATTAGACCTGCAATGACTCCTTGTCACGTCCCCACTACAAGTAGGCGTCGTAATCTGGTCGTGGCATTCCATACCATCGCCGCGCGCGGCGTAGTCAACAGTTCCCCTTAACTAGGGTCGTACAGGGATTTGGTAGCATAGTGTCGGTCCGTCCGGCACTATTGGTGACGTGCGCGCCCAAGTATGGCTTGTTGCTATCATGGGTCGCATCGAGGCATGTCCGCTCCCCCTTCCTAGCATCACAGGCATGGTCACCCGGCTCCCTTGATAGGATCCGTATGGGGTTTAGGCAGCACGACACCTGTCAGCCCGGCGTCGTTGACAATGTGTGCGCCCTAGTACGGCTCGTCATGGCCACGGGTCATGTCAAGGTGCGCTCGCTCAGTGTCAGAAGTTTGGCTCTAGGCTCGCACCGTCACACCCGAAGTGGTTGGTGGTAGCGTGGGCCCCTCGCGGGGGCCTACGTTCTCGCCCGAGGCTGGACGCGCCTCCAAAGATCGGGTTAGGTGGGGCTCCCCCTCGAGGGGTCGAGCGAGGTGGAGCTCGCACCTAAGGGCGTGGGCGAGGCGGAGCCCTTACCCGAGGGATCGAGCAAGGCGGAGCCTATGCCCGAGGGATAGGGCGATCCTGAAACCTCCTTGGTTGGGCCGGACTAGGCTGCAACTATACTCATAATTGTTTTAGTTGGGCGGAGGTCGATGTCCTCTAACTCCTGTCATATGGGTACTCTAATATTAGTACCTGACAAATAGTAACTTATAGCATCTCCAAGAGTACCATAAATTTTGTTCCCCAAAACATCATGTTTTCTAACTCTAAAAAGATATTGGGAGAAAAAAAGAAAGCCACCTTTAATAGTATCCAATATTTCACTTCAAAAAAACAAAATTCGGTCCCGGTTGGGTTTTTTTGCAGCACTTTTTTCTGCGTGAAATCCTTTGTGGTCACGCAAACCTACGTCGCCGCCGCCGCTGCCGCCATAGTGGGAGCCGGCTAGAAAGCAGCAGCCAGCCAGACAAATAGCAGCAGCCGGCCAGAAAAAGCAGTAGCATGCCAAGAAGCAGTAGCCGGCCATGGGCACTCCTCCTCCGAGCGAAAACGAGCGACAGCAGCTAGCCACGGCCTCCACGCAAGGGCCACGGGATGCCTCCAAGCAGCAACAGCCGGCCACAAAAACCACGCAGGCGCCACAGGCTGCCTCCCAGCGGCAGCAAACGGCCACGGCCACCACGTAGGGGCCACAGCTGCCTCCGAGCGGCAAATTGACATCGCGAGAAGGAGACGGCAAGGGAAGGAGATGTGTGCCACTAGGATGCGCGCAAGATGAAGCTAGAAAAAAAATTTAGGGGGGCTGAACAAAAGTGCCAGAGCGACTTAGCTCTACTATAACCCCTCGCAATAGAAAAAATATAATTGCTTGAAGTAGTCTTATATTGAAAACATCGATTAACAATGAAATTCACAAAATACATCATAAAAATAAATGTCTCAGTCTACCTTACTATATACATCTGTGTCTAAAATTGGAAGGGGAGCACCAAGGGCTTCACTGGCTCAGCAGCGGTAGGGGGGGATAGAGCCCCCCTAGCCCCACCGCTGTCTCCATCACTGGATGCACATATTTTTATGTGTGGAGGCAGAGATGGAGAAGGGACATGAGGTACTCTTTGATGAGTTTTTCTCTTTTTTTCTTCAAAAAACATGGATGAGGAAGGAACATAAAACACTCTTGAAGATGCTCTTATGTATCTAGACTTTGCAAAAACAAGCGCTTGGTAAATCTCACCCTCAATTCACATATATGCACATGGGTTTCGCGTATACTATGGGTTGGTCCTCTTGGTTTTCCCTCCTACTGACCGGTTATTAAGTTTTAGGAAACTAACTATTTGAGACCGTTGGAGAAAACAAAAAATAGAACTCCCTAATCATTTTTATCACTTGACATGTTCATTAATTTACCAAGTAGTTTTTAAAATATTTTTAGAGATACAATAACTAATGGAGACGGGGGTCCTGATCTTCCGTCAGGTGATGGTAACTATCGTTGTGGCGGAGAATGACACACCGATCCGGTTTCAGATCGAAAGATCTAACCCTACAATCTTAGCACCACAGCTCCTCTGGTTATCAACCGAGTCATAGACCAGGTTGACCTCGCTAAGAAGGCTAATCCCTGCCTGCGCAACGAAGAACACAAGCAAGAACAAGAAAGATCGCAACCAAATTGCAGATGTATGATTAATCTCACGAGTTGGGGTCTCACAAACCGAAGAACGACGAAACTGTTTCTTGACAGAATAATCGAAGCAAAACCTAAACCCTAAAGTAGGTGGTGGCTACTGATTATATAGCCTAAGGGATGTCCAAGGATCCCTCTTTATGTTCTAAAGGTATCCCAACACGTTACAAGGCCCAACGGCCCAAAAGAAGGTGTCGCAGCACCCTGACAGATTCTGCATGCTGACTTGTTTCAACGATTCCTGTTGATTCAGAAGAGCTTTTGATGTGAAACCACTTGTATTGGCTTCCTTATCAAATTATCTTTCCATCCATATGTGGATCATCGAAAACAGAGTTCGGATGCATCCTGAGCGTCCGTTTTATTGCAAACTGGTCCTGATGGCCGAGGCAGACTCGAACTCGAATTGGACTGAGCCTCTGACTTGACTTGGACGTCCTTGCTGGCCTCCTAAGGTGGTGGCCAAGGAGGTGGACTTCTAAGGCCATCTCTTAGGTGTTCTACATCTTCTTGGGGTGTGCTCCAACTTGGGCCTGGGTCCCAAAGATGTCTAACAAGCCCATGACGACAGGGTAGCTCTCGCCAAAAATAGAGACATAATATATTGGTGATTTGGAGGCCTTGCCAATATGATATTGAGATGGGACCAGATCTATTTGAAAGCTTATCAAACAAGCTTTCCATCAAGTGCTCATTGACCTCGATCGCACTCCGGATGGATGAGTTATGGCCTTCCCAATGAGACACTGTCGGGCTGCCGACGAACCGAAAGTTCAACTTTGATGAACTTCCATTATGAAACACATTTGAACCTACAATCAAATAGTGACATGTACATGTGGAACCAAGTGAATTATAACCAAAGCCTCTATGCAAATGTAGGAACGAGCGCACCATATAATCATTGTTCGTATTCGAAGGTGCCATGTCCTCATCATCCTCCCCTTCTTGACAACAAATCATCATCAGTTTGGTATTAGATGAAGAAAACATTGTTGGTAGTAGCCAACATTGCTCCCCTTCTTGAAATTTAACATGTTTCTTTATAATAAAACTAGGAAAACTCGACATGACAAGATTATAGCAATTGCAATCCTTTGGTTGATCATACTTTTGCACCATATAAGGAGATTTCAGATTTGAACAAATATAGACACGATGCACCTTATACTCTCCTTTACAATTATATTTTCCAATAAAATGATGTGTATGTCTAGAGAACCATGGCAAATCAGCATAGGCATAAAGTTTCTCCTCTAAAGAACTAAGATTACACGGAACATCAAATTCAATATAACCCAAAGTATTTAAAGAATACAATAATTTCAGCTCATCAACTTCACTAGCATTATGAATAACAAGTCTATTTTCAGCACAAGTGCTCATTTTTAGCACACATATAGCGTGATCATTCTTCAATGATTGCATGGGTATAACATAAATATCATGATGCAAGTCATCTTCATCACAAGAAACATCAAGCAAATCATCTTGTGACAAAGGTAAATCAAACGAATGCTCCACTAAAATTTTCTCTATCATAGCATGATTGGTGGAAAAATTTAACACATCAAGAGAACTCTCACATTCTGTGAGTTTAGCATCATGGGTATTACCTTTGCTCTTATGTTCAGCAGGGGTAATAGTTGATGGTTCTGAATTTTCACATGAGGCTGTGAGCTTCTCATTTTCTGTCACGTCATCCTTGCTCTTTTCTGCATTGTCCTGCAAAAGGTTAGGCATAGCAGGAGGAATAACAACCGACTCTTCATCTAAATGGTGCACCTCATCATATGAAGTCAAAACAGGAGGTGGATTAACAAAGGTTTCTCGCATAAGAAGTTTTATATCATTCCAAGTTTGAGGCTTATTAGAAGGATCTAAAGACTCCCACCAAGATAAAGCAGAATGTCATAAAACACTAACTGCATTTTTTATCTTTCTCCTTGGACACATAAAGCGAGTAGAAAATATGTTGTCGATGGCAATTTTCCACTCCATGTACTCATCAGCACCTATACCATCATAAGTCGGTGGATACGAACAACCTATCATTGTTAGAAGACAGCAAAAAATAATACAAAAATATTATCCCTATCAAATGACTACGTGGTTACAGTGGTATCACTTTTGACAACAAGTGGAAGCGTCTTACCAAGCTCTTACAAAGTTCTTACCAATGCAAGCAGTATGCGGTACAACCGGCGGCTGGTTCGTGATACCTATGAGGTAGTGGTACCGAGATTGCAAGGACCTTTTTTCTGTACTGATTTGAAGTATATGTGTGGAGCTTGGGAGGCACGAAAAAAACAAATATATATATGTGGCACATAAGTCAGTGACAGACATCAATATTGAATAAATGTCCAGAGCACTTGTCCTAGTTGCTGGCCTATACGTGTTCCTATCACTAGTTGTGATAAACAAGACAGGAAACAAGGATGAAAGGAAACAAGTATTAAAGGTAGCAACAGATATGAACAAGGCAAAAGGTACCACAAACAATAGAGCTATTGAGTGTTCCTTATGTGCTCCTTTTCGATATCTTCTATTCTCTTTTACTTTTTTTCTTTTATTTTTTTTGTCCAATCTTTTTTTCTTGCTTTCGCTCTTTTGATATTTTTTTCTCAGCAAGGAGCACATAAGAATAAACCATAAAAAATTTGAGCTCAATTAAATAAAAGATGTGGCCTATAGAAAATTAGGATTGTGCTCTAAAAACATACCAAAACTTGTGGGCCCAGAAACTCAATTTTCCTAATCGAATTTCGCAAATCTAATTTTTGCGAACCTAGCTTGGCTGGGATGAAATAGATCTAAAATTTTCTGGCGTTCTCCGTAGATATAAAATTTTCCCCGTTTCGAGTTCGGATGCAAAAGTTATGACTGTTTTAAGAAAGCTGCTCGAATAAGGGTTTTAGTGGACACAAGATGCAAACCGATGGTGATACGGAATAGCGGCAGGTGGAGGGATCAACACAAACTAGAAAAGAACACAATCTAAACCAGCAACAAGACTTTGACCTAGGACACAAACTCAACAAAGCGAACTCTGAAAACTAAAATATGCAAAGGCTATGGCGCGGAAGGTTCTAGGACGGGAAAAACAAGTATGACAGTGGACTATGGGACAAATGTGAAACACTCAAACGAGGGAATAAATGTGAACCTGACGGTATACCTTAGCTCTGATACCACTTGATATGAACTAGGGTCCCGATCTTCCGTCAGGTGATGGTAACTATCGTTGTGGCGAAGAATGACACACCGATCCAGCTTCAGATCGAAAGATCGAACCCTGCAATCTTAGCACCACAGCTCCTCTGGTTATCAACCGAGTCACAGACCAGGTTGACCTCACCAAGAAGGCTAATCCCTGCCTGCGCAACGAAGAACACAAGCAAGAACAAGAAAGATCGCAACCAAATTGCAGATGTATGATTAATCTCACGAGTTGGGGTCTCACAAACCGAAGAACGACGAAACTGTTTCTTGACAGAATAATCGAAGCAAAACTCAAACCCTAAAGTAGGTGGTGGCTACTGATTATATAGCCTAAGGGACATCCAAGGATCCCTCTTCACGTCCTAAAGGTATCCCAACACGTTACAAGGCCCAACGGCCCAAAAGAAGGTGTCGCAGCACCCTAACAGATTCTGGACGCTGACTTGTTTCGACGATTTCCGCTGATTCCGAAGAGCTTTTGATGTGAAACCAATTGTATTGGATTCCTTATCAAATTATCTTTCCATCCATATATGGATCATCAAAAACAGAGTTCGGATGCATCCTGAGCGTCCGTTTTATTGCAAACTGGTCCTGATGGCCGAGGCAGACTCGAACTCGGATTGGACTGGGCCTCTGGCTTGGCTTGGACGTCCTTGCTGGCCTCCTAAGGTGGTGGCCAAGGAGGTGGACGACCAAGACCATCTCTTAGGTGTTCTCCATCTTCTTGGGGTGTGTTCCAACTTGGGTCTGGGTCCCAAGGATGTCTAACAAATCCATGACGACACTGTAGCTCTCGCCAAAAATAGAGACAGAACATATTGGTGATTTGGAGGCCTTGCCAACGTGATATTGAGATGGGACCAGATCTATTTGAAAGCTTATCAAACAAGCTTTCCATCAAGTGTTCATTGACCTCGATCGCACTCCGGATGGATGAGTTATGGCCTTCCCAATGAGGCACTGTCGGGCTGCCGACGAACCGAAAGTTCAACTTTGATGAACTTCCATTATGAAACACATTTGAACCTATAATCAAATAGTGACTTGTACATGTGGAACCAAGTAAATTATAACCAAAGCCTCTATACAAATGTAGGAACGAGTGCACCTTATAATCATTGTTCGTATTCGAATGTGCTAGGTCCTCATCAATAACCCTTCTTTATGTAGATATAAGATATGCTCACCACAAAACCTAGAAGCTCTTCTACTTCTAGAAGCTCTCTTATATCTAGGCAGTATATCCAAGGATACTTAAAAAATAACATAAACTTATAGGTTTTTAAATTATAATCCAAAAACATAGGCCTTTTTTTAGAATTCGTGAATTTCATTCTGTTCCTATGTTTTTTCTATAAAATTAAATTGATTCCTCTAAAATTCCTACATAATTCCTGTAAGATCATTGCATTCCAATCAGGCTCATAGTGATAAAAGATATATATTGAAAACCATGCAAAATCAATTATGACAAATATTTTTTATATAAAAGGGAGTATGGTACAACCATAATCTTTAATTTTGACCGATCTCCATATCCCATTGTTCGCAATACCTTGACCTGGGGAAGCACGGCGAAGAACATGTGAAGTTGGTACGGTATGCAATTATACACTGTCTACCTTTATGTACTCAATCAACACCTTCCAACGAGAGGGTTTAAACTGCCGGTGTGGAAACTCTCTTTGCAGAATCTAGTTACTAGCAAAGCAGTGGTCCTGGATTAAAGATAGCAACGGGAAATTCCTCGTCGAGTATGACCTCCCCATCCCCGTCCCCGCGGGGTGACAATTTCCCGTCACCGTCCCCGTCCCCGCTAGAACTCACGGGGGACATTTTCTACCTCCCCGTCCCCGCGGGGAATGCGTACCCGACGGGGATCCCCGTCCCCGCTACAGGATGTGAAGAACAGCTTCTCAAATCAACAATCCGAAAGTAGATAGAAAAATACTAGAAAAAAGAACTCATCTTGCAGCAACTTCAAACAAGATTAAATAGTTTACAGATCCCAACTCACAACTCCCTATTCGGCCAAAATCTCAACGCAGATCTCACAAATGACAATACATTGGCCCTGTTTGGATTCTCTAACTTGGTTAGAGTTAGAGTAAGTTTCTAACTCTAACTCTAGCTCTCAACTAACTCTAACCCATGTGGTGTTTGGATGTCAAGGTTAGATTGACAATAATTACACTTTTCAATCATTTGGCTCATTTAAAGTACCTTTTCAGCAGGATTTGGTGTGGCTATCTCTTGTGTGACCTTCTCTCACTCACAAATGACACAAACAAATCATCCTTACAAATGTCGCATCCAAAACATGTTGAATTTAAAAAAATATACTGGTCGGATTACAACAAATGAATTTATCAAATGGTCTATCAAATGGAACTATCTCCATAAAACAAAGCATGAGCTAGCTCATCACGGAAGGCATTCATGTTGACATCTTCAACAAGAGGTTCATCTTCTAGCCATGCGGATGCAGAAGAACTAGGCATTGGGTTATAATTTTCATCCGCATCACAGGCAACAAATTCCCTATCAGCAATTCTGCTCTCTCGAATGAAATTATGCAGAGCCATACAAGCAACAATAATTCTAGATTGCTTTTTCTCAGGAAAACTTGGCATGTTCAACAAAATCCGAAATTTCATCTTCAACACTCCAAAAGATCGCTCAATGACATTCCTAACTTTGGCATGTGCATGGTTGAAGGTTTCTTTCATACCTTGTGGCGGCGGTCCATTATGCCATTGCTCCACATGGTACCTTGTACATCTGAATGGTGAAAGGTACCTAGCCCGGTTTGGGTACCCCGCATCAACCACATAGTACTTCCCTACATATTATGAAAGGCAGGCACACAATTAGAAAGGCAGGCACACAATTAGACTCAGATGAACAAGTTCTATTGGATAAAAAATGTTACGAGTTAGTTGAAGTAGCAAACCTGGTGGTGGACATGGAAATTTGTGTTGATAAGTACTCACAGCATCTTTGAAAACCCTCATGTCATGTGCCGAACCGGGCCATCCCGACAACACAAAGGTAAATCTCATGTCAAAATCACAAACAACAAGAACATTCTGGCGGGTTTCATTGTGCCTATTCAAATATGGAATCCTCTTACTCTTATCCACCACAACCTTCACATGTGTCCCATCTATAGCTCCTATGCAGTCGTTGAAGTGTGGCCAAAATATAGGATTTTCTAAGTTTGGGTGCACCTCCGAAAAAGTTGGGTCCTTGGGTACAATTATGTTTTCTGCTAACTTAAGTAGACATCTCAAAACTCTATTAAATGTCCTGCTTACTGTCTCCAAAGACCTCCTAAAACGGTTGTCAGTCTGTCTAACTGACTGGGGTGAACCAACAATCCATAAAAACATAGCAAGAGCTTCTATAGATGACATTTTAAAGTGGACTTGAAGCCATATAACTGGATCAAAGTGTTATGTAGCCTATAAAATAATGGTCTCTCCACCCTAAACATGTTATAGCACTGGGTATCTCGAGCAAGTGTCTCCATGACCCAATCCAAACCAGAATCTCCGTTGACCCTCCTAGGTAGTTTGACAAAGTAATTATCAGAGTACATACCGAAGATAGGAACCAATTGCACGATCAAATTCTCGCTCTGCCTCAAATTGTTACGGCACATGGATATTATTTCATCCTCACTTGAGCTACCTCCATCATCTTCTTCCTGCTCCAACACAAATAACAAAAAAATACGTTCAGCCCATAGATAAAAATAAATACGTTCAGCCCACAGATAAAAAGAACTACTTTTGGCCCATAGATTATAGGTTCAACACATCACACACATCACACACATCACACATAGATTATAGGTTCAACACATCACACACATCACACACAGATTATAGGTTCAACACATCACACACAGATAGTAATTCAACAGCTTAACAGACACATCACTACTCCATATTGTTGTCCCTGCACCATTTCTTGAAGTACCCCAACCTAAGGTCACGAGTTAATTTGCCACAGAAGAACTCCCTTTGGTACTTTGTTTCGAACATCTTGGACATAGCATAGACAGCTTCAACGGTTCGCTCAACGCCACACTCAAATGCCAGCTCTTGACACCTCTCGACAGAACATGCAGCCTTCTCAATTGCACGTTTCTGCATTTCCTTAGTGTTGATTGCAACGGACTCCTTATAGGTACTGGCTATGTCCGTCACAGCCTTCACCATTGGGCTCTTGCTTTTCTTCACTGGACTTGACAAAGTGCTTGAAGTGCTTAATGACCTCTTGCCCTTCTGGCTCCTCTGGGTGCTTGTACTTCTAGGTGTTGTTTGAAAGTCTTCCTCTTCCTCTGACTCTTCATCTTGCCCCTGACTCTCACCATAATCATCTCCAGGCACAAAGGCACTGCTTCCATCCACAGTGCACCCTCTACAAAGTTGGTCAAGCAAATCCTCATTTGCTGGAGGACCCCACTGCAGCTTCTTTAGGTATGGTTTCTTCTACAGTGACAAATAAAATTGATGAGTTGCAAAACAAATGCCAAGATTGCTGACATGTTGCAAAATAAATTGAGTGCTAATACCTCTGTATTTGTTATCCAGAAATCAGAGTCGGCATCAATGGATCCATCTGGTTTCCTCCCCAATCCCGTGTGTGTTTGCATGTAACGCCAGAAAGAGTAGGTGCTTTTCAGTATGAGTATTTGGTTCTTCACCTGTAAACGGTTATAAAGCAAACGCCTTCTAGCCAGTAAGTCGTCGATAACGGCTTTGTAACCTTCACCACTCATTTGTGAACCATTATATGTTCCTGCTGCACGTTGCTCCAGGCACAATTCTAACAAGCAAGCACTATTAACATCATTCCATTGGGCTCGATTGGTTTGGCTCACCGATAAACCTCCAGAACTCACTAACTCCTCTGCATCATCCTCCATTTCTTCATCAGCGTTGTCAAAGGGAGCGCCGAAGCCGGATGGTTGCCCACGAATGGTACTCCTCGGTGCCCTCGATGGCCGGGAACGCAGTACGCGCTGGCCGCCGCTGCCCGGAGCGTTGTGCTAGTGCGCTGGTTACGGCGGATGGGTGCCGTAGCGGCCGAGTTCGCACGCTGCCGAACACTGCCGCCTGCCCCCGAAGATGACCCACCTGGGAAGACGCCACCGTTTCCTCTTCTGCGACCGGTAGCCGCCGAGGACGAGCCTCCAAAGTTCAGCTGGCGAGCAAATGGTTGTGCCGAAGTCGCCCTTCCGTCTCCGGCTCTGGCTCCGGCACGCAGTGGGCGATAGGGAGGGAGCCCGGAGCCCCTGTCGCGGCCTAGGAGGATCTTGTCCTTGTCGCCTTGGAGGATTGATCCGTAGAGACCCAATCCCGGGAACCCCTCCCCGGCCGGCGCTTCAGAGTTGAGGTCGAAGCCGGCAGCGGGAGCGCGGGCGGGGCCGTTCGCCGAAGTCTACGAGCCCCAGTCGTCGAAGCCGTCTCCGTCCATCGCGGGTGAGGAGCAGGAGCGCGGGGGCGAGCGCCGCGGTCCAGCGCCGGGGCGAGTGCGGGGGCGAGCGCGGGAGCGAGCACTGGGGGCGAGGTGCGGTGGGCGGCAGCGCAAAGCGCTAGGGCCGGCGGCGGCGGCGCTCCATCCGTCGTCGCGCGAGGCGCGAGGAAGGGGATAAATCGGGCGATGGGATCCGGTGCGGGCTAGAGAGGTGAGAAAACTGCTTTCCAGTATGGACCCCACCAGAAATAACCCAAATTAGCATCTCCTTTGGGAGCTAGTTTTTTTGGATGGGTTAGATGCTTTTAACCATACTCTAACCCACCTGTTTGGATATTTCAGGGTTATTTGGGCTCCAAATAACTCAAACTAACTCTAACCATGGGATCCAAAAAGGGCCATTGATTGTTGAGCACTCTGCCTTCCTGCAAAGTGCAGATCGAGCAAAGAGAGTAGAATCTGGGTCTTCACACCGAGCAGAGACAGAGCAGAGAAAGATTGGGATTCAGGTGCACACGGTCAAGCTGACCGACTGGCGCATGTCCTCTTCGTAGCGCGCATGGCGATGGGGGCGGGGCTGGAGCTGGATGCAAGATTGACGAAGCGAGCCTGCGCGAGCTGGGCGTCAACACTTAGCAGGAGGCGTTGCCGCGCTAGGCACTGCGCTCGCGCGACGGCGCTCGAGCACTCACGCTTGTCGTGCCGAGCAGGTGATGGGGACGACCGGACGAGCCACACTCGCGTTCTGCACTTGGCGTGGCTGGCGGCTGAGGAGAAGTGGCCGGGTGAGATACTGGGAGCTATGGTTAGGAATTTGATTATATACTCCATGTGTTGATGGGCTAAGGTGGGCTGACTTGGGCTAAATTCCAGCCTGCTACAGCTTGTATTCCTTGACAGGGCGGGGACCGGGGATCAGGGATGGGGAACGTAACAACGCCCATGTCCCCGTAACACCCGATGGGGATCGATTTTCTCCTATTTTCTTACCCGTGGGAGTAAAATCTTTCTATCCCGTCCTCTAATAGGAGAATTCCCCGCGGATAATCGGGAATGAGGCCTCCATTGCCATATTTCCTGGATGGACCGCCTACGCGCGTTGCACTATGCAAAATACTACCTGGACAGGAGATCGACCTGACGATCTCAATGCAGGTGCTTCCTGCTTTTGCCACGTTTCGTTCAGTTGCAGTTGTGTCCGAGGAAGCGGTTTGTGGTCCAGCAACGCCTCCCACCCCATCTCCAGCCGAGCCGCTTCTATCAATCCGCATCGGCTGGCTGCCCTAGCCATCACGTGCTGTTCAGACTTGGCTTTTGAGCAGCAGATGGTGATGTCATTTGCCTTGGTAGCATCGCCAGCGGGGGATAAGCCGGGATAAGCCTGGGCAAAATACCCGATACTCATTACCCATACCCAAATTACCCAAACCTAAGGTACCCGATCCTAAATTCGGATAGCAATTTTGATTACTCGAAATTAGTTTAGGTAATTTGGGTAATATCCCTCGGTACCCAAACTACCCAAACATTTGCCAATGTCTTTTGTGCTGTTAGATGAATACTTGAACTTATCATTTTATTAGAATATAATTCTCTTTGTTCAAACAAGTGACTTTAATACATTATTCTCTACAAAATACTATTGAAATTCTATATAAATTGGTGCTAAAATTATATATAAATTGCTACTAAATATTTGTGTAGTTTACAGTTTTTTTTAATTTGGGTATATCGGGAATATCCAAACCCGAACCTGAATTATCGGGTACCCAAAATTACGGGTAATGTTTTTCTATGACTAATATCGGGTAGCAGTTTTTTCATTACCCGAATTTTGAATTACCCGAATTACTCGACCCGATTAACCCAAATGGCCAGGCCTAGCGGGGGAGAATCATGTTACAAATTTGTTGCTCTTTTTCTAAATGATATTTATTTTGTACATCTCCGACGACAAGCCACAGTATTTTTTTTTATTTTATATATAGTCTGAAATACCCTCGCTAGAGTCCTTTTACCCTCTCTTGGAGGAAAAAATCTAATTGACCCCCCAACTATTAGGGGTAGTCTAGTTTACCCCCTCAACTATGAAACGGTCTAATTTATCCCCTGAACTTTGCAAAACCGGCCAAATCACCCCCTCGAGCGGTTTTGGACGGTGGTTTTACTGCAGTAACAACGGTTGCTACAGTAACAGTGTTTTGTCCTTTTCTTTTTATTTATTTCGTCTGAATCTTTGAAAAATCATAGTAAATCACAGAAAAATCATAAAATAGAAAATCTAATTTTGTTGGACTCCATATGAGTAGATGTACACAATGAATATATAATATAGTATGTTTTAGTACAAAGTTTTTGTTGTATGAATTATTCAAATTAATTACAGAAAAAATAGATTAAAATTTACAGCAAAAACTTTGTACTAAAGCATACTATATTATATGTTCACTGTGTAGATCTACTCATGTGGAGTTCAACAAAATTGAATTTTTCATTTTGTGATTTTTTTGTGATTTACTATGATTTTTCAAAGATTCAGACGAAATAAATAAAAAGAAAAGGACAAAACCACTGTTACTGTAGCAAACCCGTTGTTACTGTAGCAAAACCACCATCCAAAACCGCTCGAGGGGTGATTTGGCCGGTATTGCAAAGTTTATGGTGTAAATTAGACCGTTTCATAGTTGAGGGGGTAAACTAGACCACCCCCAATAGTTGGGGTCGATTAGACTTTTTCCCTCTCTTTGACCTTGTTGACGTGTGGACCCCATGTGTGAACCTCTTCATTCCACATGGGTCTCCTTCTTTACTGTGTTGTCAGGTTACCTACGCTCATGGCATGGATGCGGGCAGCCAGTGCATTCATTTGTTGAACCAAAGTGAGATTGAGACAGATCTAATGTATTTGCTTTGTTGATTTACATCTAGTGACACTAGTTCATTGATTTTGGTTTTTGGTTTTCTTGTTACTCTTGGTAGTTGCCGTCACCTAGATGACATAGAGCAGCTATGGTTGTTGAGGGGAGTGTTGGTGTTTGTTCTCCGCCTCCAACCAGTGATTTGTGAGAGGTTTGATTGTACCTCGCTAAGTTGCAAAGGGATACTCTAGTGGAATGCTCAGGGCTAGTTTGAGTGCTCCTTAATCTTGATCATTGTGGTACCCAAGTTATGGGTCTAGCTAGATTGGCTAGTTAGCATGCGAATCATCTCTTTGAGACTCGCCACAACATGGACGTAGGTTGTCGACAAGTAACCGAACCAAAGAGATAAATCTTGTGTTCATCTCTTGTCCGGTTCGATATTATGTTAGCTCCACACTTGTTCATCTTGTGTGGTACTTTATTGTAGTGGTAGTGTGGTACTTTAGTGTAGTGGTAGCTCATTAGAGTAGTGTAGTTTTACTCGTAAAAGTAACTAGTTGCAGTTGCAGTTGCTTTCTTAGCTCTCTAGTATAGTTTGTTTAGCCAGTGGCTCACTAGTTTTTGTGTGGTGAAGTGCTTTAGTGTAGAGATGAATAGCTATTATAATTGGAATTGTGTAGGGGTTTGCTCGGGTAAACTAGAGCTAGTGCAAGTAGTGACTATTAGGATTTGTTATTTTATATTAATTACCTTTGCTTTAATGGTTGCGAGTAGAGATTATTTTTTATAGGCTATTAACCCATTCTCTAGCTGTCTAGATCTGGCGAGAAGGAGAGATGGTGCACGGAGAGGAATTGCGGATCTGGCGTGGTGGGGGTTGGGGGGGTTTGGATTTGCACTGCTGACCTTGACATTGCCAGCTTGGGGGAGTCGGTAAGCATGACTGTGACAAAAGGAGATGGAAGTAGGACTGGAATTTGGGAGGGGGAGGTACCGGAGGTGTTCGTTAAAATAAAGACAAAGGAGGAGACGGGTCAAGACCCAGAATACCTTTTATTTGGTATTAATGGTATCTGTGGCTGGTAAGCTAGCTGAAGCTGATTTGTTATGAGAGAAAAATATTGTTTCATGACTGATAAGTTCAAGTGAACAGGGCTCCATGTAGCATATATAAGGACCCTAGCATTAAATAATCTATAAATATAAGGGTTGTGAGTATATTAGAACGATACCAATCAATATAACTTTGAAATTTGCTTGCTTGGGTGACCTGCCAATTGACAATCTTATTAATGGCACGAATAACCTTCCGTTTAATATGTGATTACGCCTGATCAAGGACGCATTAAAGGTTCTTATTGGGCTCTTTTTAAAAAAATAAATCATATTAAAAAATATATAATAGAGGCACAAAAACAATTCCGATTACTGTGCTTTAGTGAGGAGTAGTATATGTGACTGTGTGCCTTAAATTGTACTAAAAAATTCTAGAATTTGTTATATTTGTGAATTGTTTGTACCTATCAATTTATTTAGTGTTAATACTTATCAAGACGTGGCGCCGCCTGGTGAAACCGAAGCTGAGTCCTATGACACATGAGATGATTTGCTTGATCACGGCAAACGCTCACTGAATGTTTCATGTGGTTATGACGAATCATTTACTGTAATCTTCTTTCTGCTTTTGGTAGAATGGAATGTTGGTTGTTTAGAAGTTTCGGTTTGTGAGTTAGTAGTAAGGGAGAAAGGTGAGGGATGTTAAACTCCTGCTTTTTGGTGCTAAACTGTAAAACCGGTAACCCCAGTTCTCGGATAGTTGGCGTTCGTTATGCTTTTCAATAAAGCTGGGTAAATGACTTTGATCTAAAAAAATATTTTGTGTCCATGGTAGCTTGTGTTTGAAACCTGTATTTAGAATGACCATACTAGTCTGTTTTGAGCACTCTAGATTAATTGTAAAAGCTTTATGACTCATGGATTTATAAAAGCTAGGCCGTCTACATTAGCTTGTGCTTTTAGGATTTTAAAGTCCAGGTCATAAAAATTACTCTCGTCATTTTAAATTATAGGTCATTTTAACTTTTCTAGATATATAACTTTTGGTACGTACCTACATATATAAATGATGTTTAGATATATAGTTAAAGGTATGTTGTTAGAAAAAAAAATGATTTGGAAAGAAGAGAGTAGTAGAATAAAATCAAAGCTGGACTGTTTGATTACTGATCTGGATTGTGAAAACTGGATAAGAGTTGTATAAGGCCAGTCTCAGTGGGAGTTTCACTAGAGTTTCATTTACATTTAATAGCCTGCCTCATATGCATTTTTGATGACATGTCAACGTTTTAATGAAGAGAGAGAAGAATTGAGTTTCATGGGGATGAAACTCTCTTGGCACAGTTACCAACTCTCTATGAGTCATAGAATTAAATGTCTATGAAACTATAGAGTGAAACTTTCTATTGAGAGTGAGTGTTTCATCCGAGTTTCATTTCATTCTATATGACATGGTAGTCTTGAAAACAACGAAATGAAACTCTCTACTGAGACTGGCCTAAGAGTCCTCATCGACGATTAACGCAAATACGTATACAGTGCAAGGAACAAGCATGACGACACACTAGACAATGACCATGTGCTACCCATCCTCTCATCGATGGACTGCATTGGTCACCACGCACGCAATTTCCCCCAGGCTAGGGCACCTCAAAGGCATGTTTGGTTTCAAGTTATTAAAGTTTAACTCCCGTCACATCAATATTTCCTCAAATGTATGGAGTACTAAATGTAGACTAATTGCATGCATGTCGGCATAGATTAGGAGTAATTTACGAGACGAATCTATTAAGCCTAATTAGTCTCAAATTGGAAACTTTTTTGTCAAATAAGACGAAAGTGCTACAGTGTTTGTTAAACTTTAACTCTTCAAACTAAACACCCCTAAAACTATTAAATAAAATAGCTAACTTGTAAAATATTTTAATCAGTAAAAGGAGATAGAATGATACTACTCATAAAAGTGAGGTATACCGTATACCAAATAAATTTATTAGATTAATCACGTAATGTATCTTCATAGTATACTTATTTAAAGATATAAATATCTATATTCTTTCATGTAAATCTAGTTAGATTTAAATTAGTTAACTCTTTCTAAACGAAAATCTAGTTAGATTTAAATTAGTTAACTCTTTCTAAACGAGATGTTCGTTTATTTTGAAATGGAGGGAGTAAATCCCTTTTTTATATATAGAACTAAACTTACATTTTTTTTCCATGATTCACATGTCTATCTTTGATTTTTAATTTATATATAAGCTTGTTGAGGCTCAGTTTAGTTCCTAGAAAATTTTGCAAAATTGTTCAGATTCTCGTCACATCGAATCTTTGGGCACATGCATGAAGCATTAAATATAGATAAAAAATAAAACTAATTACATAGTTTAGACGAAATGGACGAGACGAATCTTTTAAGCTTAATTAGACCATGATTAAACAATATTTGTCAAATAACAACGAAAAGCGCTACAGTGTTATTTTGCCAAATTTTTCAAAACTAAACCGGCCCTAACTCTGTTGAGACGATCTTAAAAGAGTGCGAAAAGTCAACGCTGTACCAGCCGAACCAACAGCGGCTGTCACGTCGGCCTCGCTGGCGACGCGACGGCTGCAAATGCGGGCGCCCACCTGCTGCGCTGGGCTCATCTCGTCCCCAACCGACCCAAGCCGTCCCCACCCACCGCGTGGAGGTCTCGACGCGGGCCTACCCATAATTGAGGTGGGTGCGAGCGGAGCGCCGGAGCCACCGGCCAGCGGGCCAGGGCGGTGCGGTGTGGGCCATGGGAGCCTGGGAGGAGAGGCGACAAGCGCCGCACTGTTCAGCCCGTTTGGGAAACCACGATACAGGGCCGTTTAGATGGCAAAATTTTAAGCGAAAAATTTCTGTAGCATTTTTGTTGTTATTTGGTAAAATTTATCTAACCATAAACTAACTAGGTTTAAAAGATTCATCTCAATATTTACAGACAAACTGTGCAATTAGTTATTTTTTACCTACATTTAATACTTAATGCATGCGTCTAAAGATTCGATGTGACGGGTACTATGCAAAATTTTTTGGGTGTTTTTAGGATCTAAACGTGGCCAAGTTTGGGCCGTGTTTAGTTCCCAACTTGGGGTGCCTAAGTTGGGAGAAAAACACTGCTTAACATTTTCGTTTGTTTTTTGTAAAAATTGTCCAAACTTTGACTAATTAGGCTCAAAATGTTCGTCTCGTAAAGTACAACAAAACTATGTAATTAGTTTTTTATTTCATCTACATTTAATACTCTATACATGTACCCACATTTCGATATGATGAAAATCTTCTTTTTGCACGGTGGAATTTAGGGGAGGAGTGAACTCAACAAGGCCTTGGTCACTGTTGCAACTTCGTTTCATCAGCTCCAGCCTCCGCACCACACGGACCGCGGTGTACATACGCAAGCCAATCCAAGCCTGCACCTGCACGTGACGTACTACTCACTAGTCGCTCATATCACGTCTGTACTAACGTTGCAGCCACGAATGACCGGTCGGTCGTACGTATTTCACACAGGCCCAGCTCTACGGTCTCTTAAAAGACTTTTGGACAAGATCTTTTTTTTTCGTTTGGAGTAATATGATAAAGGAAGCATACAATAGTACTAGTAAGAACTGTAGCATATATTTTAGTTCATATAAAAGACAAGAATACTACGATAAAAAGGAACTAAAAAATACTAAAATAACTATTACAACAACCTCAAATAAAACAATAATACTTCAGTGTTTTTGTTAAAAAAACATCTTCAGATAGTGCTTAATGCAAAATTATCAAAAGAACGATATCGATAACTATCCTTCTCAATGTTGCACGTAGTCAAACCATTAAATCTTTCTTATAACATAGTTAACCTCAAACAATGTTTTAATAGTTTCATTTGACATACTAATAACAATGGATATAGACTTACTGATAATGACAAGACATAAGGTTATGAGGGTGACTTGGTATTCCAGTATTACTAAATAATAAGTGACAGGAACGGATGAGACAACCCCATTCAAATTATTGAATCCGAGTGCATAGATGCAGCTGGCAGCTTAGTTGATCCATCCAATTCATTCCACACGTCTTTTCATTGGACCTTGATTTTGATTCCATGAAGAACAGAATCGCAAGGGCGTGTTTGGTTGATCTGCTCCTCTCATTTGAACGGTGGAGTCATATAAAATTGAGCTGAGCAATGTGTTTGGTTGGTACATGAGCGGATGCAATTGCACGGGTGGATGTAGACTATCAACATACACTTAAGTCGAGCTTCTCTTTAGTAACACACTCATGCGACATTCTCACGTGCTAGACAGATTGTATCTGCTCATGCAGGTAACCAAGTAGCATCTTAGTTTTTTTTGGCATCCACTCGGCAACCTCACCAAACACTCTTTTCTAAAATAGAGTTCCACTTAGCAATGCATCCCCTCGTCCGCATATATAATGCAATCCCATCTAGCAACCAAGCAAACCAAAGAGGCTAGAGGCGTCGTTAGTCATCCGCAATTGCGAGGCGAAGGGCATATAGATCGGCAGATGCATAGTCGCCATCACGCTCACACCATGTAGCGATGCCACGAAGACTAATCCATCTCATTCCTTCAGGACTCCATGTTCGTGAGTAGTGAAAGTTGTTGATGACATGACCACGATCACCGCCCAAAGCGAGTGAGAAGCCGCCTCTAATTCCATCATGACTTTTCGTTTCCAGGAAGCATGCTGATGGATGGGCCGACATTTGGGCTTTTCATTTGCTTATTTATGTATTCATATATACACATATGTTGTATGTACTTGGTGATATCAACGGTGGCACATAGATAAATCTGCAAGCGCATGGATGTCAATAATACAACTTTCAACTAGGAGTATTCTAAGATATCAATTTATACGGGAACATAAGAGTACTAACTAAGAGTCAGGTTTGTCCTATATAGGAACAAAGGTGTAGGATAAGATGGGTAGAGAGGATTTATATAGTTATGAAACTCGATAGAATAAGGTTAGATTTAGATTATTTACTTCAGGCCACTGACCCAACCAAGCTGGAAGCTTGATAGTCTTCGTGTGAGCCCTACATTTTAAGAACTTACCCGAACATTGGTGGACTAAAAAGGCTAGATAGGATTGTTACCACCTGCTACAACCATTCATGAGGTAAGCCGCATCTATAGGTAATCTATAGTCTAAACACCACTTTACACTATAAACTACTTCTCTAATCCAAGTCCTTAAAGCAAATTGGAGTACTCAATACGAGTGGTGATCCCATAAACAACAAAATAATAATGCTAATCAGTACTCAATGATCATAGAAGATGTTTGTGGCATATGCATCTCTAAAAGCTTCATCTACTCAGCAAAAATAGTCTAGCAGCGCCACAAGTGGCGTTCTCTAGCTGTAGTCCTCAAGTTAGATTTTTGGAAGAATTTTAACTCTGTAAGTTGGCTTGCTCTAGATCAGGTCCTTGATACTAAAGGCTTCCCACTGAAATGGAGGCAATGGGTCACTCAACTGAACAACTCTAGTAAAGCAGCAATCCTCCGGAATGGCGTCTCTAGGAAATGGATTCACTATAGGAAGGGCTGCAACAAGGGGGCCCTTGTCAGCATACTTTTTCATCCTCGTGGCATACTTCATCCAACAACTAATCCTATACTATGTTGCAGAGGGAGGCCTCAACCATTAGAACTAGAGCCATGCTCAGTGCTATAGTATGCAGATGATACCCTGATTGTCACATGTGCTTGCCCACAACAATTAGAAAAACTAAATAGTATCATTGACACTTTCTTCATCACAACAGGACTGCAAAGTAACTTGGACAAACAAAAATACCTTTGTCCCAATGAATGTTAGCCTAGAGATGGTTGCAAGCTTGGCGTTCATCTTTGGGTGCTAGGAGGTCTCTTTCCCGCAGAAGTACCTCGCGTTACTTCTAGCCTAGCAAACTAAACTAGAAATGTAAGCACACAACACAGGTACACAATAATGTGGACGCTTAAATGGTAGAGAATGCAAATTCCCATTGATGACTCCCAATTTCTACCAAGGTATTGAGAAGCTCGCTTCCCCTAGTCCTCGTTGGACCCCTTGCATGGATGCCCTCACAAGGGCCAAGCTCCTTATCGAGTAACTCCGCTGAGGCCGTGGGCCTTCCCCACGCGTATGTAAGTCGGTCTCCACTAGGCCCTCTCTCAGACTACTCATCTTTACTATTGTGTTTTCGACCAAAACATCACAGGTCACATGTTCCCTTTCATACATGCTTGGCGGCCACTACACACGTCAGAGGGCCTTGCAAGACTACAAGCCCCTAGTGTACAAGCAATGGTCTGCGCAAACACCGAGTGGTTTAGAGGTATGCAAACGTCACTAAACACTAGGCTTAAACCTAGAGCAAGGGCTAAAGCGCTGGTCTAACTAGCCTAAACACTTCGTAAAGCACCTACACTAATCACCTATGTAATCTTTAAGCACTTTGGTGGATAGAGCAACTAGAGATGGACCTCGGCTCTCCTATACCTTCCTTGAGCTCCAACTCCACCCAAATGACCAGATGTGAGGGGTATATATAGCCCCAATCAAGAATATAACCGTTCTGGGAAATTTGCAGCTTTTTGCAGAGCACCAGAAGGTCCGGTGCCTACCACAGAGGTTTTTAGTGGTGCCACATAGACTAACCGCCAAAATTCTATGGTGGTCACCGCAGTTAGCATCGGAGCAATGGTCTTAACCCTTCTTTCTAGTGTTCACCGGAGTTGTTCGCTACTCAGTTTTCAACATGACACACTCTCTGTGTTTCGTTTTCAATTCTAAAGTCTGCATCTCCTCTGAAAATATTTCTCCATGATGTCTGTTGATGGTCACTAAACACCATTGATGATCATCAACATTGGACCTAAGTGAAGGTAAATCATCATCATAAGTAGTGAATTATGTTATCAATTAACCTAGTTCCACTTTGTTAGAGATATGGACCTAGGGTACCTTACCACATGTATATCAGCCCAATATAGTCACGATGGGCCGAAAATGACAAGGATTAGGCCCACCAAAACTAGAGTATGTCATCTGACGTGGTGAACAAGAAACCTACGAGGATAGAATATTTGTTGTACTTTATATGTAACCAACTAGGAAACATATCAGTAAACCGATCGGATCTTGTAACCATATCCCTCGGACTATATAAGGCGGGGTAGAGACCCCCTCGATCGGCACATCGCAAGCTACAATCAGCACCCCTATAACTTGAGCATACGGGATAAGAGATCCACCTCAAACTAGATGTAGGGTACTACATACCTAAATCAGTATAAACCTCGTATCATCGTGTGCTGCCCATCCGATTCCCTGTGCGTAGTATGCTGATCCATATTGCCAGAGCTAATACTTCTGACAGTTAGCGCACCAAGTAGGGGCCTTTTGCTCACAGATTCCTCACGTTTTAGATGGGTCTCATCTTCAAATTCAACAACATTGAGAAGATGCAACCAGGTGCCAAGATCACCTTTGGCAGCTTCGACTTCGTCGTCGACTAGCTTGGGAACTTGCATATGTGTAAGAAGGAGCCACCCTCCATCTACCTTTTCCGCGCCGGGCTTGAGGACGCCATGGAAGCTGGGCCTCTGGTGCTATCCCACCACATGAACCTCCACGCCCGGGAGGCCTTCGCCGAATTTAGTTGGGAGTACCTCCTCGATAAGATCTACATCCCTTGGCAGATCCGTGTTGGGTACCTGACACGGATCCAACAATGCTACAAGACTATGTCTTTCTATTTTTTTTTGTCTAGCCTCTTCCTAACTAAATTTTTTGGTCCAATATGTGACCAAAACCCTTTCATCATAGCAAAGGTGGAACAACCGTGTAAAAACCTAATAAAAAAGAACACCGGTCGCCCACCTCCACGGGAGTTCAGGTATGATACATTAACACTATGATAGGATTTATTTTCGGAGGTGAATATTTTTTATTAATGGAGGTGGACATGACATCCACCTCCGTTAATCTGGTTTTTCGTAGGCTGGCGCCTTAACATGTCCACCTCCGTTAATGCCACGGCGGACACCTTAAGACCTCTGCCTCCATTAATAGTCTCTAGAAAACCTAAAAACAAAAAAAATACAACTTCTAGGAATCATACCCTCAACCTCAAGTTTAGAACTACCTACCTCTACCACTACACCACGTACTTATTTATGACCATATATAATATGCTACCTTTTTATATCAATATTTTGTAATCTTATATTGAGTATTTTGGCTACTAAATGAACTCAAATAAAAAACTTTTAACTACAAAGTTTTAAATTTTTTCAAGCACTACAATTTTGGTATATGATGTGTCTCCATCCGAGATTGTTTGAAAAATTAAAAAAAAATAAATTTCAGAATCAATAAACTTAAAACACATATTTATATTATATCCGACTTTAAATAAAAAACTTATCAACAACAAACATGTAGCTCAGGTCGGTCCCTACAACTTTGGTATTAACTATGTAAACATTCAAGGCCTTTTACGAATTATAAATTGTGAGTTTCAAAATCAATAAACTTAGAACACATATTTGGGACTTTAAACAACTTTAAATAAAAAAAACTTTTCAACTACAAAGTTGTAGACGGTGTTGAGAACTATAGCTTTCGCATAGACTATGTCAACATCTGAGATTGTTTGATTGATAATTTTAAACTTCAAATTAACTTACAACAATATTTTGGGACCCTAAACTGTTTCAGTTCAAAAAAATTTCAAGTACAAAGTTGTAGAACGCGTCGAGGGCTACAATTTCTATATAAAGTTTGTCTTCATAAAAGCTCATATGAAAAGTTATAAATTATTTTCTAATGCATCTATTTATAGAGACATACATTTTAAGACTTCCATCGTCTCCATAAATCGATTTTAGGAGACGGACACTTACAACGACTAAAATTATCGATTAACAGAGGCGGTCGTCGTAAGATGTCCATCACTGAAAATCGATTTACTGAGACAGACGTTAGAGACGGTTGTGTTAGGAGGCATGACTTTGTAAATGATTTTCAAAACGGACATTTTCGTATAGCCCTCACTGTTTACGGAGGCGGGTGTTACGTGTGCCCATCTTTAAAAATAATTTGGCCCTATCTCTTAAAATTATTTTTAATTGTGTAAAGTTGAAGTACAAACCGGAAAAGAAAAGGACGAGCAAGAAAAGATCAATCGACCAAGGCAGAGCTCTAAATTGAATCAATCAAGAAAGAGCATTAGAATTTTCCGCGCTGACATACACGTGCCGGCATTTCCCGGTTACGTTTCTTTTTTTAGATAACGCAGTCCCGTTCCTGTTTTTTTGCTACTGTTTTTTTTCCTATTTTTGTCAGTTTGCTTTTCTTTTTTTTTCTTTTTTTTTCTGTCCGTCTGTGTCTTTCTTTCTGTGTTTTTTTTTCTCTTGTTCTTCCAAGTGCCCTCCTTTTCGAGTTTTCTTTTCAAGTTTTATCCGTTTAGAGCACTTTTTGTTCCTATTTTTTATGCTTCTATCATTAATTGATAAATACATCTGTGCATTATAATAAGAGAGAAAAAATTCAAATATTTATAAAAAACGAGAATAAAGAACCCTCGTGAGGTCCAGCTACTTCTTGCCTTCCACCAACCATTGCATCGTCGCACACATCGATAGCACAATGAGGTCTTTTTTATGCGCATCACTCTTCTCGATCGCTAAGGGCATCGTTTTATGCGCATCACTCTTCTCGATCGCTAAGGGCATCGTCAAGGTTGCCCGCTCGTTCAACTGCGGCTGTCGGGCCATGTCCACGTCACCGCAAGAGTCATACCCGATCAGCCACCACTAAAGCCGTGCTTGCATGGGGCGTTGTGCCACCCCATCGTGTCGCCTCGCGTTGCTGACCAGGTCCACATGATGGTCATTGCGACGTTAGCCTAGACTACTTGGTCGTTGCTAGTGACACCGCATGCACATGCTACCGTGACCGCCGTACCGCCAGTTTAAGAGCCGCCTCGTCGTAGCCATTGTGCCCTTGCACGGCTCTGTCGTGCAACCACACTCGTACTGTCGGTAGCATAATGAATAGTAGTTCGTTGCAATGTACGAACATGTTTACTAGTAATTATAAAAAAGTTGAACTAACAATTTCACCTTCGCTTTATCTGCTTATCCTTGGCGCTATATGTAATAATTCTTATATGCGGGGGATTATGGTGGGATCCTGCCTCAATTATTCTTCCTTAATAAGATATCCATCTAATATGGGATACAACATGTTTTCTTTATTCTAATATAAAATTATGACTGAAACTAATAATAATGATAATAGGTTGCAAAAGAATTGTCTGTTGGGGGAGATAACATACCCTTGAGAGGAGAACTAAATTCGATTTGAGAGACGATCAGCTCCATCCTTCTAGAGGGCATCCTTCCAAATCCCGGAACACACAAGGGTCCAACCATGCGAAAATTAACAAATCAATAAGACGATAACAAGCTTCCCAATCTGGGCCGTGTTTAGATCCCCAATTCGGGGGTCGATTCGGGCACTATAGGTACAGTGCCCGTGTCGGAACACTATAGCAACTTTTGTTTTTTAGTGCAAAAAAATTATCCAAAAATTAATTAATTAGACTTAAAATGTTCGTATCGTAAAGTACAACAAAACTGTGCAATTAGTTTTTAATTTCATCTACATTTATTACTCCATGCATTTGCCGATATTTTGATGTGATGGAAAATCTTCTTTTTCATAGTAAAATTTAGGAAGAATTGAGATCTAAACAGGCCCTGTATCCAAGAGAAGAACAATCAAATACTGAGATACCTCACCCCTCCCAGCCTTCTCCTTTTCCACATAGAATACTCCATCTCCAACCTCCCTTTCCCATCCCCACTCTGTTTCCTTTTCCTGCTGCTGCAGCAGCACCTGCAGCTTCTCCGTCTGCAGTGCAAAGCAGCTGCTAACAAATTCCCCATAAGCCACGCTTCCTGCCCCCCTCACTTTCTTGGAAGCCCAGCACCACACGAGGATCATTCACTCACTACAGTGGCGTACTAGAATACCACTAGTGCGCACACAGCAGCAGCAGCCGCCGTGCATATAGTAGTTGTGATGTACAGGTAGTAGCAGCAGCTCGGCTCCATGGAGGATCTGTACAGCATCCACCCGGGGATCTCGCGGGTCGGCGGCGCGGCGAGCGAGGCGTCCGCCGCCGGCGTCGGCGCGGGCGGCCCCTCGCCGTCGGATCTGACGGAGCTCATGAAGGCGCAGATCGCCAGCCACCCTCGCTACCCCTCCCTCCTCTCCGCCTACATCGAGTGCCGCAAGGTGCGTGCGACGTCTACGTGCAGGGATCTTCTTGATTGCGGGCTAGCCGTGCTGTGCATGCCAAGAATATAATTGATGATCCATGGCGCGGTTTCTTATTTTCAAGGTGGGAGCGCCTCCGCAGGTGGCGTCGCTGCTGGAGGAGGTCAGCCGGGAGAGGAGCCCCGGTGCCGCCGGCGCCGGGGAGATCGGCGTCGATCCCGAGCTCGACGAGTTCATGGTCTGCTCTTGGGTCAGCGTCGTGTATAATCTATCTATATGTTATCTGTATAAATAGATAAATAAATGGGTAATTAGACGAGAACATATATAATTGCAGCGGATTTACTTGTTCCTAATCGTCTGTTATTACATGTGCACGCGCTCTCTGGCGTGCTTGTGATTCCAGGACTCTTACTGCCGGGTGCTGGTGCGCTACAAGGAGGAGCTGTCGCGGCCGTTCGACGAGGCCGCGTCGTTCCTGAGCAGCATCCAGGCGCAGCTCAGCAACCTCTGCAGCGCCGGCAGCTCGCCGGCGGCGACCGCCACGCACTCCGGTGAGGAAATCAAACCCACGCGCGCATCTCTACATGTCCCGACCGGCACAAGTTTTCTATGGCGAATATTCCGGACGCTACGTCGCGTTGCACACTGGGTTTGTGCGTGAGCGTGCATTTTGTTGCCGTGTGTGTATGCGTATCAAAAGACGCAAGCCTCTGAAAGGATTCATGTGCATGCGTGTGGGTGTGTTCTTCTGAAGGGTCAAATCGTGTCCATGCAAATGGGGTACAGGGGTGTCAGTGCTAGGCCAAAAAGCATTGGGAGGGTGCTTGCTTGTGTAGGGTTTTGTCAAGGTTGTAGCCTTCCTCCTCTTTCTTCCTCCCCTTCTCTCTCTCATAGGCTTTATAGCTATAGACCGTGTGATGGAACTTGAGAATGCTGTGGTGGGGAGTGGTTGGTTATGGCCTTCCCGGCCGATGCCAGAATCTTGGTCTGGCCTGCTGCTTGCGTTATTACTACCAGAGGACTAGTGCAGGTGAACTGCGGGGCTGTTTAGTTCCCAGAAATTTTGCAAAATTTTTCAGATTATCTGTCACATCGAATCTTTAGACACATGCATGAAACATTAAATATAAATAAAAAATAAAACTAATTACATAGTTTAGACGAAATGGATGAGACGAATCTTTTAAGCCTAATTAGACCATGATTGGACAATATTTATCAAATAACAATGAAAACGCTATAGTAACGTTTTGCTAAAAATTTTAGCATCCAAACGGTGCCTGCGTGGAGAAATATCTTGTGAGCTACTCGTGCGGAGATCTCTTACGGATTCGCTTGTTGTACTTTGACAAGACATATCATATCGTTACGGTAGTGGTAAATTTCTGGTGGTGCCGATCATTTCTCTGGTTTTTAGCTTAGGGCATGTTTGGTTTTAGGTTGTTAAAGTTTAACTCCCATCACATCAATGTTCCCTCAAATGCATGAATTACTAAATGTAGACTAATTGTATGTATGTCGGCACAGATTAGGAATAATTTACGAGACGAATCTATTAAGTCTAATTAGTCCCAAATTAGAAATTTTTTGTCAAATAAGACAAAAATGCTACAATATTTGTTAAACTTTAACTCCTCAAACCAAACATCCCCTTATCATATTACCGCGGCGACATTTCCCCCTCCTTTTCTTTGAAGACTTCTGCCCCGGAGAAGGGGGTAAAAAATGCAGGCATTTAGGTTTTCCCCATGCAATTGCACTATGCATGGGAGAGTGCTAGGATATTAATGTTATTCGTTTTATGACTAATTAAGATAATCTACCCAACAATTTTGTATAGATTCGCTATTTTATGGAGGTAGCCGATCAGTTTTCTCTCCTACTTGTACAACAAGAGTTTTTCTACCTTAATATAAACGGATCATTAGTGTGGTGGAGTCTTGGGTGCATGACTCCATCTACCAGTACTTGAATCCTACTGTCCATCTATTTAGATGATGTTTGTAGTTTGGTGGATGTATATATCTCTAATCTGTACATAGATACGGTGGGAAGTTATTTTTCTTCGTATGGAAAACCATAAACGGATTATTTGGAGTCCAAAACACAGATAGAACCTTACATTTAATGGTAAACCTAAGAGCAGTATTATCTGTCAGTGTCATTGTTAATGCAATGCCAACAAGGGGAAAGATTGTATGAAGGTGCACACGATAAAAAAATTACTATTATAAAGAAAATCAAGTTGCTGGTTTCTAAAGTGAAGTTCTCTCGGGGCAAAAAGTAAAACATGTATATATTGGACTCTAGGGGGTAATTGGTTTTCCCTCCTAAACTTTCGCTGTCTTATCGGATGTTTAAACACATGCATAAAGTATTAAATATAGACTAATTATGAAACTAAATTTACAGATTGAGACTATTTTGCGAGATGAATTTTTGAAGCCTAATTAGTCCCTGATTTGACAATGTTGTGCTATAGTAAACATGTGTTAATAACGGATTAATTAAGCTGAATAAATTCATCTCGCGGATTATTGATCGATTCTGTAATTTATTTTTTTATTAGTATCCGAATACCTCATGCGACACCCTCATATGACACCGCCTAAAATTTTAGTCACCAGATCCAAACACCCCTAAAGAGACTTTAACAGTGTCCTATCAAATCCTTGTTCAGAACGTCTGAAGAGCTACAGCTTACAGGCAGTATAATAAATATAGATAATATTGTGTGCATGTTACTCGATTGGTTGGTTCGGGTTCGTAGCAATATTTTGGGCAACCCAATATTTTATAAGTAATAACAGGAAATGTTATGCTTTAACTTGGCAAGACCTTGTGGTACCCATTTTTCTGATGCATATTGATTTTCTTTTTCGGTAATGGGGGATGTATACTCTGCATCTTTAGCCTATGGTCAACAACAGACATACACGGCAATCATCCAAGAAAACTCACTATATTTTGTGCATGCATGTGCCTGATGGCCTTTAGAAAACGAATATGGGACTGGCTAGAGCTGATCCACAACTTGTTGACATGCTTGAGGTTTTTGAAATTTTCGTCCTCTGTGAAAGAGTGAAATTTTATATACTCTTTCCTGACCCGACCCCCCCCGCCCCTCAAACAAAATCATCTCACAAATGGTGAAATTGTACCATATGGTCTGTAAAAACACTAACCAAATCATGTATCTAGGTGCAAATAACAAGAATTTTGTTTTCCATAGCTATAGTTAAGTTTGTGTAGTCACAGTATGTGTGTTTCTATTTAAAAAAAAAGGTTACAAAATGTCCTTTCAGTGTATCTTATACAACACTTATGCACTGTAAACCTACTTGCCCATCTTATCTTGTACATCTGTGACAGACTGACAGGTACTGAACTTCGTTTATACGAAATAATTAAAAAAAGATGTTGCTTGCATGTACTTGATCCTTGTAAAAATAATTGGAAACTTTGACTTTACCCTACAAACTTTGACTGTATTTCCCCCTCACAAATGCTATATCATTGTTCTATGATCCATCTGCATATTGTGATACCCTCCGTCTCAAAAAAAAAAGAGAGTCATTCTAGAATTCAAATTTTGTCCCGTAAAAAGTGTCGCGGGACATCTACACATAGGTATCGTACCACACGCAGTAGCTGTCCGTGTCCACTATTCACTCAGGCAACGCCCCAGCCTTATCCCTTGGCTCCTGCCGTCCAATAGAGCGCGGCCAGGAATTCAAAAAAGCGCCACTCTTCTGCTGCTGCTTGTACTAATACTTCTTTACCTGATGTAATCATGGGATAGTAGAGGTATGCAGGTCCATTACCATCTCCTTGGTACAAGCGCTTCTCTCCCAAACGACTGAATTTAGGGACAGAGGGAGTATATAATAGATGAATACAATATAAACTTCTTGAAAAGTAACCAGAACTCATTTAAAACATAGGACTTGTGGAGGAATGTTGTAGGATTTGGATACCTACGTGGCCCATAGGAACAAATGATTGAACATATTAGGATCCTACAATATTCATGCGGGCCGTCTCAATTTAGAGGAACTTTGGAAGAAATATAACATGCAAACCTTTCATCTCTCTCTCTCTCTGGGAAAGTTCCCAACAAACATTTTTTTATGAAATACGGGAATTCAAATAGAGACGAGGGGGAAGAAAATTTCAATGAGGTCCATCCTGATGTTAGATTTCCTCCAAACTTCATATGTAGTTTCATAGGGTTTCAAGTTGCAATCCTTTGTTCCAAAGGGGGATATAGCGAATTTTTCTTATAGGGGTGGATCCCTACAAAGTTTCATGTTATGAACCTTTGTGTAAGAAAATCAGCTATTGGCTTGTAGATTTCAAGAATAAATTACTAAGTTAATAGCTCTATAGAGCCAAAACCAACAACAACCATATGTTTGTATAGATAACATATTTCAATCAATCTAGGCCCATGGGAGGTGAAAGATGATGTACTGCTGTGGCAAGTTTACAACACAATTTCATTGAGGGAGAATGGTTTGCAAAAAGATCATATGTTTCGGATTTGGTTTTTAATCAAACTTCCTAGTGTTCGTGTGTGTTTACTGGAATACTCTTCCATCATCTAAAAAAAATACACTGAAAAAGTGTATGCAGACGTGTTATGACTGGAAGATTATCTTGGGCTCTTGGCTCGTAGGAAATTATGAAAGATGGTTGTGTGCCATATGAACACAGATGGTGACTTCCGGGTGCTTGTCTGGTAAATAGTTTATCTTTCTCTCACTTGAGTGATTTGAGTCAAATAAGCCTGTTTAACTTTTACCAGTTCTGTCCATTTTTAGTTGTGAATCTTGATCTGCGCTTCTGGAAAATAAGATCTGGAAATGCTACCATCCTATGCATTATTGTTCATGCCATATAATAATAATAACTTTTCTGCTAGTGACAAAAGGTAGGACCATAGGGCCTATTCTTCTTTTTTGAAAAAAAAAACTCAATACTGGATTTTCTAAAGTAGTAGTTTATGGATTCTAGTTGAGTGGGATGCAAGGAAAAATAAACAAATGAATAATTCAAAATGCGCTTTTTTGGTGGGACAGGGAAAAATTTTATTTTTAGTTTTTGTGCTACGGTGAATCATGTAATGAAGTACTCAAAGAAGATCTGGTAGTTGCACAATCATATCTGCAAGATTTTGCATAATTCTCCCAATGAAAAAGTGTTTGATATGAATATAGGTCTTCTCATATTTGTCTGTTAGAAGCAAGATTCAGTTTTGGGATGGTGAGAATGTCAAGGTGGACCATTGGTGGTCCAAAGCTGGTATTAGTATGTGACAGTGAGTTTAGATTGACAAATTATGTTACAGACTATTTAGATCAGATCTTGTTAAAGATAGATATTTGTTGCAAAACAGTTTTGCTATCTAGTTTAGCAGTTATTTTGATGGAAACATGTTTCTACGTCAAAGGTTTTTGTACAGGATGACAGCTTCTATAGAATGGACTTATGTGCCATCCCAAAATCATTTGGAAGCTTATAATGCTTAACAAGGCCTTTGTTCTGTCTGACCTTATATTACTACCAGCCGAAGGCCCAAAAGCTACTAATTTGTGTCTGTTTCTATGCGATAAAGAATATGACACATGTATTACTGAAATGTCAAAGATGACTTTAGAGGGACATTGGTTTAGAAAGAAAATCATTTCTGAAGCTACTCATTGTTGATTTGCTAATCTACATGTCATGAAAGGCCATGTTTATTCTATTTTTCCTTTCTTTCTTTTTGGCCTCCAATCATGTTTCAGAGATGAGGAAACTATGTTGACACATGCTAATTGTCGTGTATTTTCATGGCCATGATGGATATGATGCACGTCCATATTTTCATGCAATGACTGCATGAACAAGTACCAGTAGTTCCCTAGTGTGTAACTCCCAAAATTATAGACTGTATAGGCAAAGGATTCCTATGTTGGGAAATGTTACTAGGCGTTATTACATGGGAACATCATTAACATGTGTTTGTTTCAGTTCCTTCTACTCAGCTTGTTTGCAAAACATACCTTCAGGTGATATGTGGATGCCTAGAATACTTGTAAGTGATTTATTGCTGATTTGATCCTTCCTTCCCAGATGACATGATGGGGTCGTCTGAGGATGAGCAATGCTCAGGGGACACTGATGTGCCAGACATAGGGCAAGAACATAGCTCTCGCTTAGCTGACCACGAACTCAAGGAAATGCTTCTTAAGAAGTACAGTGGATGCCTCAGCCGTCTTCGTTCGGAGTTCCTGAAGAAGCGGAAGAAAGGGAAGCTACCGAAGGATGCACGGACAGTATTACTAGAGTGGTGGAACACGCACTACCGCTGGCCTTATCCTACGGTAGGCGCCCAACGTTTTCATCAAACAACCTGAACCTGGTGCGCTGTATGCCTGTAACCATTGTCTGATATATAATCTGATGTTGTTCTTCTGACAGGAGGAAGATAAGGTGAGGCTTGCAGCGATGACCGGTCTCGACCCAAAGCAGATCAACAATTGGTTCATCAATCAGAGGAAGAGGCATTGGAAGCCATCGGAGGACATGCGGTTCGCGCTCATGGAGGGTGTTGCCGGTGGATCTTCTGGGACGACACTCTACTTCGATACAGGCACAATTGGACCCTGAATCACACATCACTTGGGATGACAATTGGCCAACTCAATCAGTAGTAAGACCTGGCATGTGAAGTGACGATCTGCCCGGTCAAAATTGACAATAAATCTGTCGAGCTGAGGTTGATCACATTAGTCAGTTGCCCCAGATCATGTGTATATGGTGCCATCGTATCAAAACAAACTGTATGTATGGGCGAATTGAGGAGACCTGCAAAAGCATTTAATTAGTAGTTTCACGTATTGGCTCATGGATTTGTAATACTCGCTACCCAATTTAATTTTTAGATAGGCTGAAGGGCTTATAAAGATAAAATTACTTCTGCTCTTCCATTATTCTGTTTCTGTCTACATTTGATATTTTTGTTTTCGTTATTATGGCCTTCTGATGTTTAGCGATTATCAATCAGAGGGGTTCATTAAAAACAAGGTTCGTTGTTTCAGAATCATGTGTTGTTCCTACGAGAAATGTATGTGCTGACTACGAGACGCGAGAGGAGAAATGATTCCTGGTTGGGTTGGGCGGCAGATGGGAGCGGATCGAGTGGACTGCGCCTGGGCATGGGTTTGGACATGGACAGGGTCAGCCCGAGTCCAGTTCCAAACGTAATTAATTTTAATTAATTACCCACGTGCTCTAAGATGCGTGCAACTATTGAAAAGAGGATCACCGGAGCAAAAACTCAACAATAGTTGTATCAGTTGTGGAGTAGGGGAAAACGCATAACAGCGTATGATAACCTGACGCTAAGTTTTACTACTATATAAAGACATCATCAATTTACGACTTGGACAGACGATCGAGGCTATCACGTTCTCTCAGTCATCACGATTACATTTGGCTCGAAAAATTGAAACTATCAAGGTAATCTATCACGTTCTCTTCGAGTGAATAATATTACAAATGATTCGTATAAACAATAGAACCATGAACCATCCCATCAATTTTGTAGGATGACTCATCATTGGGGATAGGTTAATCCATCAAACCAAACACCATGTTGCAGAACACTAAGATATCTAGCTAATCCACCGGCCAACTTGCTCTCCTGAACTGCTAGCCTGACTCCGATTGCACCAAGGCAAGAAAATTTCCTTCTTTGCTGATCTTTGCCATGTTAATTTCCTGAGTCTGCACTCAATTGTATTACCGTGAAACTCCTGTAGACTCCAGACAGGATGGCCCAAAATCACTGCAAATATACCAGGAGCAGCTGTATATGCAAGAAAAGGTCCACGAAAACTTCTGTATGCTTCATGCAGCGACCCAGATAAATAGCAGCTCCGTATATCTGTCCAAATAAAATTCTTAACAAGATTGTTAGGCTCAAATATACTCATGATGTCAAATTTGCTCATCAACACATGCTCCCCTGTTTTTTTGGCAAAGCATGCATGCCAAAAAATATACTTCTTTCTTATGCCAAGACTAAGGACGATGTTAACACACCCCATCGGCCATGTTTATATTTGTTCTAAGGGCGATACTAAAATATCGGCCATATTTATTTTGTTCTAAGGGCAATAACCAAGTATCGGTCATACGTGCTTAAGCTTCTTGCGCTTGGATGAAATTTCTTCAAATATCTGCCATTGAAAGCACGTGGCAGCAAAGTATCTTGTAATGATTCTACCAAATAAGAATTCTCAGGAACCACTCTTGCAATTTTGAAAGGACGTTCCCAACTTGGAGACCACTTTCCGAACTTATTATCCTTCGAGCCAATTGGTAGAATCACCTTCCACACTAGATCACCAATTTGAAAGCTTTTCAATTTAACTTTCTTGTTGTATGCTCTTGCCACCTGTAACTTGTCTCTCTCAATAGCCATCAATGCTTCTAATCTCTTATCGGCGACCTCGTCAATGTTGTCCATCATTAAATTGTGAAAATCTACCACCGATAAGTCATTTGCTTGGCTAATCTCAAGGCATCCAGATTTACCTCCACGGGCAAAACAACCTCTTGTCCATACACAAGCTCATATGGAGTTACTTTAGTTGCACCATGCATTGAGATCTTATGCGCCCAAAGAGCCTCGAAAAGCACCTCATGCCATCTTCTAGGATTATTTTCAATCTTCTTCTTGATGAGCTTGATCAAAATTTTATTTGTAGACTCTGCTTGTTCATTGGCTTGGACATAATATGGAGAGGAATTCAGCAACTTTATCTTATATAATTTAGCAAAAACTCGGACTTGTGATATGAAAGAAGACCCTTGATCCGAGGTTAATGTTTGAGGAATGACGAATCTATGGATAATGTGCTCGGTTATGAATTGAATTACCTCCACATGTGTCATATTTTTGAAAGGAACTGCTTCAGACCACTTGGTGAAATAATCAGTAGCAACTAGCACAAACCGATACCCATTTGATGATGGAGGATGAATCTGTCCAATAAAGTCCAATCCCTAACCTCTGAATGGCCATGGCTTGACAATAGGATGCAACATAGCAGTTCAAAGGAATCTCTTATGACCTGTCCTCCCTTATCTATGAAGTACCCATGAATCATCAGGACTTGGATAGAGACTTCACACAAGAGGAAATTGCAGCAATAATCAAGAATTTGCCAAACAGTCATGCACCTGGTCCAGATGGGCTCAATGGACTGTTCATCAAATCATGTTGGGATATTATAAAGGATGATTTTCTGAAACTCTTCAGAGATTTTTATAATTCCTCCTTGGACCGGAGCATCAATGCATCACACATTGCTTTGATCCCCAAGAGATCCAACCCTGAATCAGTGGATGATTACAGGCCCATTTCACTTCTCAACTATTCACTCAAGTGCATCCCTAAGATCCTCTCAGTAAGGCTGCAGTCAATTATCTTGGACTCAGTGCAGACAAACCAATATGAGTTTTTAAGGGGGAGAACCATTCAAGATTGTTTAGCATGGGCATTTCAGTTTCTACACATCTGTCATCACTCCAAAAAAGAAATTATAATCCTAAAGCTAGATTTTGAAAAAACATTCGACAAGGTAGAGCATGGTGCTATTATTGAGGTTCTTAGAAAAAAGAGATTTTTAGATAAATGGGTGAATTGGATCCAAACTCTGCTTGCAAGTGGAGAGTCATCTGTTCTGTTGAATGGGGTGCCAGGGAAACCCTTTGTATGCAAAAGGGGTGTCAGACAGGGAGACCCCCTATCACCACTCTTGTTTGTTCTTGTAGCAGACCTACTTCAGTCCATAGTAAACAGTGCCCGGAGCCTTGGCATTCTGAGACATCCTATTTCTGACAGTTTTGGAGGTGATTTTCCTATCGTACAGTATGCTGATGATACATTGTTCATCCTTCTTGCTGATGGAAGAACCCTTTTCAACTTGAAGGGATTGCTCAGGTCTTTCTCGGATTCCACAGGTTTACATGTAAATTTCCATAAATCTCTCCTGGTGCCCATTAATGTAACTGAGTCCAGAACTTTACATCTGGCCAACACTTTTGGATGTGCAGTTGGGTCTATGCCCTTCACTTATCTTGGGCTCCCTTTGGGTACAACAAAACCAAGCATTCAAGAATTCTCTCCAATGTTGACAAGAATTGAAAATAGGCTTTCTGTTGTCAGTAAGTTTCTATCCTGTCATGGAAGACTGACATTAGTAAATTCAGTGATGACAGCTCTACCAGCTTTCTACATGTGCACTCTACAGCTGCCACCTCAGATTATTAAGCAAATTGATGGACACAGAAAGAAATGCCTTTGGAGTGGGGGTGATATCAACAGAAAAGGAAACTGTCTTGTTGCTTGGGAAGATGCCTGTAGACCAAAACCAGAGGGTGGCCTTGGAATTATTGACCTCAAAACACAAAACTCATCCCTGCTCCTCAAGTTCATGGATAAGTTTTACAATCATGCAGATTTGCCTTGGGTGCATTTAACTTGGGAGAAAATGTATAGAAATCACCAGACACCACCTCAAGCTAGATGCCCAAGTGGATAATTTTGGTGGAAAGATCTCCTCAAGCTTTTCAAGGACTACAAGAGTATGTCTATATGTGTGCCCAACAATGGTAATTCAGTAGTATTCTAGCTGGAAGAGTGGAATGGTACCATTTTTAAGCTAAGATTTCCTCAGTTGTTTTCATTTGTCAAAAAGCCTAAAATTTCTCTGAACTTCATGGTCAATAATGAGTTGAGCAGAATTAGTCTTCCCCTCTCCAGTCAGGCTGCAGATCAGTTAACTGAAGTCCAAGCTTTGCTGAACAACCTGCATTTGGACCCTAATGTAGATGATATTTGGAACTATGTTTGGGGATCTCAGTTCAGCTCCAAAAAAGCATACAAGGCGCTGAAAGGAACAATGGAAGCCTCCCCTTTATTTAGGTGGCTTTGGTCTTCCAGTAATTTGGGAAAGCATAAGTTTTTCTTCTGGCTTCTTTTGAGAGATGGACTCAACACAAGAAACTTACTAAGAAGGAAAAATAGAAATCTCGATGACTACAGCTGTGTGCTCTGTAATAATGGAATTGAGGAAACTCTGGAACACCTGTTCTTTTCTTGCAGTTTCAGTCAGGACTGTTGGGACACATTGCATATCTACTGGAACCTGAATTTAGACCCTCTAGACATGGTTATAGAAGCAAGAAGAAGCTTTGGGAATCCTATCTTCAGAGAAATCATGATCACAGCCTGCTGGGTTATATGGAAGCTTCGAAATAACATCATTTTTGATAATGGCAATTGCAGCCTTTCAAGTCGGAAGCATATCTTCAAGGAAGAGCTTGGACTGGTGTGTATCAAAGCCAAGCAAGCAATAAAAGCCCCCTTTCCCTTTGGAGAGAGAGCTACTCCTGATGGCTTTTCTTTTTCTTTGTTTGGGCCTGGATGCCTTGTATTTCCTCTCCCCCCTGTTGCTTGTACATAACTCTACCTTGTACTTTTGTTCATTCTTTATATTGAATATGAAAAAATAGAGGTAGGGGACTCCCCTGCCGACCTTTCAAAAAAAAGGATGCAACATAGTGTAACACCCTAAAATTTGCCTCATTTCAAAATAGGAGAATTTGGATTTAATTATGCATTTTGTGAGCATTTAAATATAGAGAAGTAATAATTTTTTATTAAATTAAAAGCAACTATAAGACATAGGTACATGACTGTGCATACATGCTGCTGCATTTATTTTGTATTGATTGGTTGTTTCAAAACTCAAGAGAAAGAATTCAAAATCAAAATTTAAAATGCTCTTGGGAAAAGGAAAGGAAAAGGAAAACTTTCCCCTCCCTCTGTTTTTGGCCTGGCGGCCCAGTGCTCGGCCTGCTTCCCCTTGGCCGAGGCCCAGCTGCCCTCCTTCCCTCTCACCACTCAGCGGCCCAACTGGAGGCCCAACTCCCTCTCCCCCTCGGCCTTCAGGCCAATGCGCGCAGGAGCCCAACTCCTTCACTCCCGCGAAGCCGCCCTCCATCCCCACTATTGGGCTAGCCCAGCAAACGAGCGCAGCGCCCTTCCTCTCTGTCTGGCTGACGCCGCGGCCCCACGCTGTGTGTCACCACCACCTAGGGCCCGCGTGTAAGCGACAGAGCCGTCGTCTCCCACCTCAAGCTGACAAGATCCTCCCTTTCCAAAATCCCCAACGTCAAATCCACCTATGGGGGTATAAACCCCTATACCCTTACGGATAGACATAGGCAAGCCCAGACCAGACGGTCCGGCCCATTACATGATGACGCGCGATCCAGATCATCGAGATGGAGTCTCGCGCAAGGCATCAAACCAGACTTGGGAATCAAGCAAGGTCTTGGTCGGTTAGGTTAGGAATCCTTATCTGGCTTCATATGGCAATTGTAACTGGCTAAGATTAGTTTCCAGATCTGTAACCCTGCCTTCTGGACTATATAAGGAGGGCAGGGGACCCCCCTTAAAAACATCAAAACATACTCTAGGGCAATCTAGCTTGTAATACATTGTTCGAGACAGCAATAACAAAGTAGAGCAGGACGTAAGGTATTACGCCCACACGGCGGCCTGAACCTAGGTAAACCCGTGTGTTGTTCTGTATCACCATCTCATTTGTGGCTTGCACACCTGCCTGCCAATAATCTACTACCTTGGGCATACCCCTCGGTAGACTGCTGACCAGGTTTTGTCGACAGTGGCGCGCCAGGTAGGGGTGTGTGTACTGCTTTTTCAGGCGTGCGAGATGGTCATCTTCCTCGATTCCATGGCCACGGCGGTGGGCCTCATGTTCACGATCGGCCAGATCACCTGGACCACCAGCTCCAACGACTTTATTGTCACAACCATGGAGGAGGTGCAGATCCGATCTGCATCAACTACTTCCCCGACACCGGCATCGACTATGACTACGCTAGCTCCGGCTCCGCCTGCACCAGCAACGTCACCGACCACGCCGGCAACTCATCGACTCCTTCCTTGCTACCAGGGGAGGAAACTCGACAACACCGACCTGATCGACTCCATCGACCGGCTCGGTGGCAAACTCTCGTTTACCCTAGCTCTGGTCGACTCGCTCCAAGAGCAATTTACCGAGCAGAACTCGAACGGCTACAACAGATCTACTCGACCTGCTCGAGCCACCCGTTTTCAACGGTTGGGTACAGATCTAGTGGTCACTTCAACTCCTGAAGGGCGCTCCGCTCGACCTCGACCTCGACCACGCAACTTCATCAATATGGTGGGCTCTGATCAAGTTTTGATCCATACCACCCAGACAGATAGCCGTTTGAGCTCTGGATCAAGCACTGCGTCCGACGAGACTACTCAAACCATGGTATTACACCATGTGAGTAACGGTGACAAGGAGAGGCTATATCCTCTAGGCTTTCCTCGAATCCCAGCCTTCCCTCCAAGGCGTGGCGCCATGATCAATGTGGTTAGCCAAGATGAAGATCCACCAGCTAGGGGCGAGACCAATCAACAGCGACAAGAGCGACAATAGCGCAATGCCAACCGAGCTCAACGTCGCATAGATGAAGATGCACGCCTAGCAAAACAACAAGCAGACCACGACTAGCAAGAAGCTGATGCTGCAGCTAGGCGTAATCGATTGCAAGGGTGCAACCTCAATGATGCTTTCGACATGGTGGGGAACATACTAGTATTCAAAACCCCAAGCGCCAACGTGGCCATCGCCATTGAAAGCCTAAAGCGGCTACTGGATACCCCAGAAATCCAAAACATTCGGGAGGATTTGTAGGCTTATCTCCAGGCGGCCATGGTTCAGACCAATGAACGTGCCGTGGGGCCGTCCGTGTCTGGTGTGACTAGCAGGAGCCGCCAGCACTCCAGTCGACCTTTCAGGTCTGGTCAACGTGGCTTATGCGCACCCACTGGCACAGACCACCACATTTTGGACAACATAGCTCCTGGTGTCAATCCAGGAGCTGACGGAGGCAACGACGGCAATCGCGGAAACCCTCCCCGCAATGATAATTGCCACCTCAGCCACCGCTGCAATAACAACGATGACGACCGACGCAGTGACAACCGGCGTAATGACCACCGGGACCACCGTCATCAAGGACAACAATACGGTGATGAACGAGATCGCCATGATGGCAATTACAATCTCCGTCGTGACCTCAACAACCGTGACCTACGTCCTCGCATTGAACAGAGAGCTCGGGACCGTGCGTCCCATGAAACCAGTCGTCGCATGGAGTATGATATGGTCCACGGTCCCCCGGGCCCCAAGCAATTCACCAACCACCTACGACATGTCATCTGGCCTAGAGATTTTAAGCTTAAAAAGCTTAACCATTACGATGGCAAGGTCAATCCCGAGCTATGGGTCCAACTTCACGAGACCGCTTGTAGATCCGCTATGGGTGACGAGCATGTCATGGCCAACTACTTTCCCGTGGTGGTCGGCCCGGTGGGGCACCAATGGCTTGTCAGTCTCCTAGAGAACCACTTCAACTCCTGGTATGCTTTGCGTCAAGCCTTTGTCGAAAACTTCATTGCTACCTATGAACAGCCAGGCAACAAGTACAACCTTCAGCGCATCCGCGACGCTAGGGATGAACCATTGCGCGAGTACATCTGACGCTTCTCGGATATGCGCATCAGGATCCCCAGGATCACCAACAACGAGGCTATTGAAGCCTTCATCACAGGTCTGCACTACCACAATGACCTCAGGGAAAAGCTCCTTCGTAAACGGCCTATAACGGTGGTTGACCTCCTCACCACCGCCAAGAGGTATGCGGATGCCGACGACACCAAGAAGCTGCTGAACGAGGGCACCGGCAAAGCACCGTACTCTCCACGGTGCGACGACTACCGCGACAACCGCCGCCGCGATGACTTTAGAGGTCGCAGCGACATCAGGGACCACCGTAACGACAATCATGATCGGCGCGACAACAAAAATCAGCACGGTGATCGCCATGACAACTTCAAGGGCAAGCGTGCTCGCGATGACGACGGCGAGGTCAACGTCGTAAAAAAATTTGGTGGGCGTCACAATTATGAAGAAGACTACGCTAAAGCCTTGAAGGGGCCTTGCCTAGCTCATCCTAAGTCCAACCATACGTTGGAAAACTACAAGGTCCTTAAGGAAATCTACCGTCGCAAATAGGCTTCAGAAAATGCCGCCAAGCCTGATGACGCAATAGACCAGCGTAACCGCAGGGACGATGACAAGGACGATCCTAACAAGAACCCCAAACACCAATATCATGAACCGGTGAGGCATGTTGCAACCATCGTCGGGGGCAAGGTGTCTGTTCAAAGCAAACACGAGCGGAAGCTGCTCGCCCGCGCTTGCCTGAACGTGGCCAAGATAGATGACCTCATTGCAGATCCAAGACTACCCCCTGGTCACATCGAGAAATCAACTTCAGCAGGGTGGATCAATGGGCCACCATCCCCGAACCAGGTCATTTCGGTCTTGTCCTGAGTCCCTGTATCAATAAAGTGCAATTTGATAGGGTGCTCATTGACGGCGGTAGTTCCATCGACATCCTGTTCATGAATAGCCTATCAGCATTGAACATATCTGAAGCTGACTTGAAGCCATATGATGCACAATTCTAGGGGGTCCTACCCGGACAGAGCTCTACGCCTCTTGGCCAAATTACCCTACCTGTGCAGTTTAGCATGGCAGACCACTTCTGTACCGACTACGTCAAATTTGTGGTCACTAACTTCGAGGGCACCTACCATGCTATCCTTGGTCGCCCCGCGATCACCAAATTCATGGTTGTACCTCATTACAGGTAGTTGGTGCTTAAGATTCCAACGAAAAAGGGAGTTGTCACTCTTAGAGGAAATGTATTTGTTGCCTATACCTGTGAAGAGGACAGTTTTCGCGTAGCTGAAGCCCACGACCTCTCCCTGCGCATGGCGGCAACGAAGATGGAGGCAAAGAAGACTCCTCCAAACTAGCTGGAAATTCCAGAGCTCGAAGCACCACGCAAGTCTATCAAGTCCAAGGAGTACAAGGAGATCCAGCTGGTCGAGGGTGACTCCAGCAAGACGGCACTGATCAGGTCAAACCTCGATCCCAAATAGGAAGACACGCTCGTCCGGTTCTTGAGAGAGAACGTAAGCATGTTCGCTTGGAAACCGTTGTACATGCCCAGTGTATCTTGAGACCGGATCGAGCACTCCTTGAACATTGACCCCAAGGCAAAACCCATCATGCAGAAGCTACGATGGTTCGGGAAGGACAAAAAGGAGGCTATTAGGGTAGAAGTTACACGACTTCTTGCAACCGGTTTTATCAAAGAGGTGTATCACCTGGACTGGTTAGCCAATCTGGTTCTCTTACGCAAAAAGAATAATGAATAGAGAATGTGCGTTGACTACACTGATCTCAACAAACACTGCCCTAAAGACCCCTTCGGCTTACCTCGCATTGACGAAGTCATGGACTCCATGGTCGGCTGCGAGCTGCTATCTTTTCTCGACTGTTACTCTGGTTATCACCAGATCGCTCTCAACAAGGATGATCAGATCAAGACGTCCTTTATTACACCCTTCGGCGCTTATTGCTACACAACCATGTTGTTTGGGCTCAAAAATGCCGGAGCTACTTATCAGCGTGCAATACAAGAGTGCCTCAAAAAGGAGATACAAGATGACTTGGTCGAAGCCTATGTAGACTACGTAGTTGTCAAAACCAAGGAATCCCACACCTTGATTGACGATCTGACACATACTTTTGCAGGGCTCAATCAATATCAATGGAAGTTGAACCCTAAAAAGTGCATCTTTGACATTCCCTCTGGTATATTACTAGGCAATGTCATCAGTCATGATGGCATACGTCCTAACCCAGAGAAGGTGCAAGCTATCCTCAATATGAAGCAACCAGCAAATGTCAAGGATGTCTAGAAACTTACAGGGTGTATGGCCGCCCTAAGCCGATTTCTATCTCGATTTGGTGACAAGGGCTTACCTTTTTTCAAGTTACTCAAGGCAGGCAAGAAGTTTGAGTGGTCAAAGGAAGCAGATATTGCCTTTACACAGCTGAAGCAGTACCTTGCATCACCTCTGGTCCTTACTGCCCCCAAGTCAGGAGAAGTCCTTCAACTCTACATTACTACGATTGATCGAGTCGTCTCCACTATCCTTGTGGTCGAGCGCGAGGAGCCCGACCACGCTTATGGTGTTCAGCGCCCAATCTATTTCATCAGTGAGGTGCTCAACGAGTCTAAAACTAGGTACACTCAGATTTAAAAATTGATCTACACCATACTCATTACAACTCAAAAGTTGAAACATTACTTTGACGGGTTCCACGTGGTGATCAAAACTGAGTTTCCTCTTGGTACCATTATACGCAACAAAGATGCAAATGGGCGCATCGCCAAATGGGCAATGGAGTTATGTCTTTTCGACCTGGAGTTTGCACGCCGCGATACTATCAAATCCTAAACACTTGCTGACTTCATGGTCGAGTGGACAGACTCAAGTATCCCGACCTCTCAAAGACCCGTTGACTACTGGAAAATGCATTTTGACAGCTCACTGACTATTGATGGTGCGGGAGCGGGCATATTATTCATATCACCAACCAATGAGCAATTGTGCTACGTCCTTAGGATTCACTTCCCGGCATCTAACAATGCTGCAGAATACAAGGCATGCTTTCATGGTTTGCGCATTGCAGTCGACCTCGGTATCAAGCGCCTTTACGTCCATGGTGACTCAGCCCTAGCTATTAACTAGCTCAACAAGGACTAGGATACAACTAGCGAGAAGATGGATGCATATTGCAAAGAAATTAGGAAGCTTGAAGGCAAATTTTACGGCATTGAATATTCCCATGTGGTCCGAGACAAAAATCAAGCAGCAGATGCACTGTCGAAGTTAGGATCATCTAGAGCTCAAGTACCGCATGGCATTTTTGTTCAAGACCTTTTAAAACCATCAATTAAGCAAGAAGGCGACCTTGTGGTTGAGAAGCCCTCGGACCAGCCTCAGGTAGCTATGGTTCCATCATCGACCACTACGAAACCATCTCCCACCACCGCGGGACCATCTCAGACCCCGACTAAGATAGCGGACTGGCGTGTTCCATTCATTAAGTACCTAATAGATGGCACCAGGTACTCTGATCGAAATGAAAATGAACGCCTTATACGCCACAACAGACAATACCTGGTGGTCGAGGGTAAGCTGTGGCGCAAAAATGCGAAAGCAGAAGTATTGATGAAGTGCATTGAGCAAGAAGATGGTATTAAACTCTTGGAAGAAATACATTCTGGCACCTGTGGTAATCATGCCGCATCTTGGACACTAGTTGGTAAAGCGTTCCGCGCAGGTTTTTACTAGCCATCCGCAGTAGCTGATACAGAGAAGATTGTTAGACACTGCGCTAATTATCAGTTTTTCTCCAAAAGAATTCATGTGATAGCCCATGAGATCCAGACCATACCAGCCTCCTGGCCCTTTGCATGCTGGGGCCTAGATATGATTGGACCCTTCAAACTAGCACCAGGTAACTTTAAGTTCGTATTCATGCTGATTGATAAATTTTCCAAATAGATAGAGTACATGCCCTTGGTCAAGGCATCTTCCGAAAAAGCAGTCGAGTTCCTCGACCAGGTCATCCACCGCTTCGGTATACCCAACAACAACATTACAGAGCTGGGGACTCAGTTCACCGAGAACACGTTTTGGGACTTCTGTGATGAACGGAGCATTGTAGTGAAATACGTCTCGGTGGCACACCCCAAAGCTAATGGACAGGTCGAGCGGGCTAATGGAATGATTCTAGATGCATTGAAGAAAAGGATGTACAAAGAGAACGACAAAGCCCTGGTCGGTGGATTAAGGAGTTACCAGCCGTGGTCTGGAGACTTTAGACACAACCTAGTCACAATACTGGTGTCTCACCTTATTTCATGGTTTACGGCGCCAAGGTGTGCTCATAGCAGACATTGAATTCCGGTCACCTCGGGTTGAGAACTACAACGAAGACCAAGTTACTGAATAACAAGAGCTCGAGGTGAATAGTGCATAGGAATGACACCTTGACTCCTGTATACGCACGGCCAAGTACCTCGTCGTGTTACGAAGGTACTACAACAAAAATGTTCAGGAACATTTCTTTGTGGTCGGCAACATGGTATTGAAATGAAAGACTAGTCAAGATGGTGTCCACAAGTTGGCAACTCCATGGGAAGGGCCATACATCGTCAAGGCTGTTACACAACCCACTTCGTACAGGCTTTCAAGACTTGACGGCACTGACGTGCCCAACTCCGTCCATATCGACAAGCTTAGGCGTTTTTACCCCTAATTCTCAAATACAGATATGTACCTTTTTTCTATACTACTTTTGTACTTTGAATTATGATATATATATACACTCGACTACAGTTGACTACTCTTGTTTACATTGTTGATTCTACAACTACGACAACTTTTTGCTCAACCAGTACATCGATCACCAATCCTTTCGGGTTCTCGGAGCAGCTCTATCCTCGACCTCACTCATAGCGTACACGAGATCCGCCCTCTGTGTTTTGGGTGGTCAGCAGACGCCCTTTGGCCAGACCAGTTGTAACTTACGTGTATACAGGCTCTGACAGCCTTACACTCGGATCACTGGCCTCTCTAAAGTCGTACAGACCTACAGGATGACATCGATTACGCTAGAACAACTAAAAACAGAACATTCCGTTGTTCTAACTTAGTTCTCATCAATTATGCTGGAACAACTAAAACAGAACATTCTGCTGTTCTAACTTAGTTAAATCCGCACGCAATACAAATCTTCAACGTTTTTTCATACAAAAACATAAATAGCTTTACATTGTACTACTCATCACCTTATTACAAGTTTGCCTCTTTGCAAGCACAAGTTTACAATAAGCTTATGAAAATTAACTTCTCCTATGAACTATTTGTAGGTTCCTACTACTGTTGGCTTCACCCAACATGCTGACTTTTTGGTAGCTCAGAGACCTTTGGCGTGGTCGAGGATGGAGCTAATCGTGCTTCGCTGGTAGTCAGAGATGGTGGCACTGGTATCTGACCCACGTACAATTGAATCATCCCTCCAGTTGGTGGGGCTGCAGCCGGGCATAAGATGATATCCTTGGTGATCGCGGCAGCATGCTTCATTTCCTCTGACCGCAGCTCGTCAGCTCGCTCCACCCCGACCTCCCTGGGATAACCGGCTTCCAGGCGAGCAATATCCAACAAGGGGTAGTGGGCACATACTAAGCTAAGTACACGTGCACCCACATACTCCCTGATGTCCTTCGTCCATTGTTGGAGCCATCCCTAGGCTTTTTGGGATTTCTCGACCAGGCCTATTTTTGGTGCCTCCACTCCAGCTTCGGTGAAGTCGGCACCAATGACATCGAGCACTAGTGCGATCCCCTTTGCCATTTTAGCGCAGGCGTGCTTCCAAGTCTCCCACTCCTTGATGAGTATCTTGCATTTGCCATTAAGTGCTTCTTGCTCCTTCATGAGCTTGTTGCACTTCTGGGACCATGCCTCGATCTTTTTTGCACCAGCCTGGTTTCGAAGCTCCAGGTCATCGCGATCTTTCTTCATCTTCTCAAGGTTCACTTTGGCATTTTTCTTTACAACTGCAAGGCGTCACGTCGATAAGAATTCAATGCCGTAAACTTCAATGAAAGCTACGATAATGATGAGGAATACTTACTCTCTAGATCCTTTGCTAATTTAGCATTCTCCTCCTTCATGGCCTGCTGTGTTTGCAGCCATTTGTTCTTCTCTTCAGACAGCTAGTCATGCTCAACAGCTACCTAAGCATTTTCTTCATGAAGCCGGCTGACTTCAACGTCCAGACCTGTGTCGATACTCCGATTATGAACAATATAGTATTATAGCATCCTACAGAGCTCGAGTACCTAACAACAGAAGGGTCTCCTACCTAATTTTTGTTTCTCGACCACTTCCAGCAGTTGAAGTACCATGCACATTTTTTCTTCATGCTCAATGCTTTGCCTCACATAACTCTCTAACTGTTGCTGTAGTTTCTTTTGTTCTGCACTAAGCTACTTGTTTTTCTCGGCCACAGTTTGTAGTACATAGGATTACAAAGCATTTCTTATGGATTATACAATAACAGATTATACAATTATGAGAGGCTCACCTTCACTTCCTCCAGGAATTTTTTACCAACTGCTTCCACGGCCTCGACCTCGTCTCCTACTGGGATTTCCAAAGTATAGGAGCGGGCACCACAAAATCTGCTTTCTTCTTCATAATGCCCGAGGATTTCTTCCATGGCTGGGGCTGAAGACTTGATTTTTCCCCTGGTCTAGCACTTCTAGTTGGTTCCTTGGTGGTCCCAACAACCTCTGCATATTTTGGGACTTGCTTCTCTGAGGCCGACTGGGGCTGTTCTTGGTTTTCTAGGGCTGGCTGGTGCTGTCGTTCTAGTTCTGGGGCTTCCTATGGTTGTTCTGGCAGCTCTAGGGCCCCACCATTTCCTACTTGCCCCAAAACTTCAGTTTGTGGACCAGGAGCAGATGCTGAAGGCGCTTGCAACTCGGGGACTACCCTCTCTACTCTGGTCTGCTCCAGGACCTGCTGCTCGGCAATGACAGTATTTGGTGGTGGCAGTGTTGCACCGCCAGATAGTTCTTCTGGCCTTTGGGTCGATGCAGAGCTATACAAATCCATGACAAATAACAAAGGTGATGATATTAACCAATTATTTTATACTCATACAAGTTCACGGTGACTTATAGGTTTGTACAGCGGAATACGGTGGCGAACCGAGATTTCTTCACCTTCTCGGGCCCAGCACCCTTCTCTGCCACTGAGCCAGTGGTTGGGACTGGCTTAGCCACGTCGCTTCTAACAGTGGCAGCAGGCTTTGGGATTCCTGAGGTCTGTGCCTATGGTTGCAGTGGTTGAGGTGTTGGCTCAGTTGTTGGCACCGACGGTGTCGGCTCCTGCCCTCTAGCCAGCCGCTCCCTCCGGCTGCGTGCTACGATACCAGAAACCTCCTCGACCTCCTCATCTTCCTCTTCTGGCCAGTCAACAATTAGGCGTCGTCGCTTGCTTGCTGGGTCCTCTGCTTCCTTTAAGTCAATTACCCCTTCTAGACTTTCATCCGAGGAGGTTCCTTGTGAGGTCTGGCCCCTTTTCTTCATTGGGGCAACAATTGGTTTCTTGCCTGCAAGTTGGCTGGCTTGCTCTGATTCATCTTCAATTGCAAGCCAATCAACTTCGGAAGGATCATCGTCCATGGGTGGCGGTTGTGCATCATGGGCCCGCGGTACGACCTTAGGCAACTCCACGCCTGGAGGACAAGACACGAATGTTTGTGCTCTCTCCTGTCCATTAAACTAGGAAACAGAGAGCAACATGAATATCAGAAAGGCACCACATCAACAAAGCGGTTATTATGCAGAATTTCAATCGAAAGGATAAACTAGAAGACAACAATTGACTTACCAGTGGTGGTGGGCGAGTAAGCTTGAACGCTGGCTCGATGACTGTCAGTTTCTTAAAGTTGGGATCCTTCATATTGAACAGGTCTCGGACCCTGCTCTTTACTTCTTTTGGTTCGAGGTCTTCATTCCTCATCCTGGTCGGGTCTATGCGACCCTGGTATTGATATGCCGGGTGCACTCTGGCCTGACATGGTTGGATCCGACGACTAATAAAATTACCGACTACACTTGGTCCATCCAGCCTCGATCAAGGTAGCAACTGCATGATTACCTCAATCTGGACTGTGTTCTGCGGTAGCTCTTTCCAACTGTCAGTCTTCTATAGGACCAAGGATACGTCACAGTATGAGGCCTGGCTTGGTTCTTCATGGATGTAAAACCAATGCCTGTACCAGTCCTCTAATGTGGTCTTCCAAGGGCAGTGTAGATACCCCGACCTAATCCCTTCCCGCATGTTCAGATAGCACCCACCAGCCACATTGGAGCCGCCTCGACCTCCCTTTTTCTTCAACCAAAATAAGTGGCAAAAGTAGTCGAAGTGGGGTTGAAAACCACCGTATGCTTCGCAGAGATGGATGAAGCAAGCAACAAGCAACACAGAATTCGGATGCAGATTGCAAATACTGATTTCGTAATAATTGCAGAGACCTTGCAAGAATGGATGTACAGTAACACCAAATCCATGAGTGAAGTATTCTTCAAAAACAATAATTTCACCTCCTTTGTGATCCGGGTATGGCTCTAGATCGGGTGCATGCCATCCCGCCAGCTCTTGGGCATGATGCACACCTATCCGCACTAGTCACTCGAGGCTGAGTAGGGTGTACTTTGATATATTCCACTCCTTCTTCATGATCTCCTTGTGCACTTTGGCCTCCGTCTTTGTCTTCCTCGTGGCCATTCCCTGACTCTTTTGACTCCTCCTTTCTACGAAGGAAAAGGAGGGCGCCGCTCTTCCAAGTGGTTAGGGTTTGGTGGTGGCGATTCAAGCGGCGGCGGCGCGTGAGGAACTTGGGGTAACTTCGTTGATGCCTACAGCGGCGATTGTGGTTTGCACTACGGTGGTGGCACTGGGGCTTGAGAGGGCTCTATGATGACAATGGCATGGTGGTAGAATCAAGAAGACGGTTGATTGCGAATATGCGAGTGTGAGTAGATTGAAATCGTTCTCCTTCCTGGTCATTAAGAGGCAACATCGATTCAGTTTCTGAAAGAATGGGGCACGTGGCGTGAGATTTGCGGTAACTGATAAAAATTTTCCGCAATAATTGCGTCCCTTCAATTTTGGCGCCGTTTGGTCCACGACCCAAACGTGTCTTGTTACAGGCACTGGGTCCCTATTCAAATGATGCGATAGAAAGCAACTGCGGCGCTGCCCACATCATCAGTGCGTCAGACTGGACCAGTTAAAAAAAAGCAAGAGAGATACAGAGACAGCATGGTGATGGACTCGCTAGCCCGCGTGCTCTAGAACCTGTAGCCAGAGCTCTGAGCTCTGGAACCTACAGCAGACCTCCAAGCTCGGGGACTCGCTAGACCAACGTGCTCTGGAACCTGTAGCTAGAACTCTGAGCTCTAGAACCTGCAGCCATACCTCCAAGCTCAGGGACTCGCTAGACCAGCGTGCTCTGGAACCTGTAGCCAGAACTCTGAGCTCTGGAACCTGCAGCCAGACCTCCAAGCTCGGGGACTCGCTAGACCAGTGTGCTCTAGAACCTGTAGCTAGAGCTCTAAGCTCTGGAACCTGTAGCCAGACCTCCAAGCTCGGGGACTCGCTAGACCAGCATGCTCTAGAACCTGTAGCCAGAGCTTTGAGGTCTAGAACCTGCAGCCAGACCTCTGAGCTCGGAGACTCATCACTAGACCTCTGAGCTCGGGGACTCTTTGCCAAACCTATGAGCTCGAGGATTCATCGCCGAAACTCTGAGCTCGGGGATTTATCGTTAGACCTTTGAGCTCGGGGACTTGTTACACCACTTCTTGCCGCAGGATTCGTCTTGCTCGACTACATGTACTATGCTTGCATACAGTCGATGGACACTTGATATTCTTAGACCTTGCTACAAGGCTTGTTTTTTGCCTTCTAGCAAGCTCGGGGACTACATCATATATGATGCACCTGACGGTGCATAATGATCATTGGTTCTTGAGGATTCTTTTTTAGACCCTAGCATCACGTGCCTATGTCACCTACTACTAGGCTCAGGGACTAAGTGGGTACACTTCACCTGACGGTGAATTGTTTCTATTTTTTGACCCTTATGCTCTGGAATTTTTTGTCAGATTACTTCCATCAAGTACGCACACTTACATTTCTTTTCAGAAATACAAGTGGGTACACTTCACCAGGAAAGAAATTTTTTTTTTTTGGACCACTATGCAATCTTCACCGACAACTGCAATCTTCATCAACAATCACGATTTACTAATTCCTAATCTAGACGGAACACTAGCGCATGCTCGGCTAACATTTCAAGGTGATGTGAAGACGAACCTCGCAAGTTGAAGAAGACTAAGACAATGTGTCGATACAGAATACATAGTGCTCGGGGACTAGCTGTGGGGGTATAAACCCCTATACCCTTATGGCTAGACATGGGCAAGCCCAGACCAGATGGTCCAGCCCATTACATGACGACGCGCGATCCAGATCATCGAGATGGAGTCTCACGCAAGGCATCAAACCAGACTTAGGAATGAAGCAAGGTCTTGGTCGGTTAGGTTAGGAATCCTTATCCGGCTCCATATGGCAATTGTAACTGGCTAAGATTAGTTTCCAGATCTGTAACCCTGCCTCTCGGACTATATAAGGAGGGCAGTGGACCCCCCTTAAAAAACATCAAAACATACTCTAGGGAAATCTAGCTTGTAATACATTGTTCAAGACAGCAATAACAAAGCAGAGCAGGACGTAATGTATTACGCCCACACGATGGCCTGAACCTAGGTAAACCCGCGTGTTGTTCTGCATCACCATCTCGTTCATGGCTTGCACACATGTCTGCCAACAATCTACTACCTTGGGCATACCCCTCAGTAGACTGCCGACAAGGTTTTGTCGACACCACCTCCCAATCGTCACCTTCCTTTTTCTCGTGCGCCTTCGAGCTATTTAAGGCGCGTACCCAAAGCTCCTCCGCTCCATCTTGAGATCCCTCGCTGCCACCAGTTCCGCCCTGAGCACCCGAAACCCTAAGTTTCGCCCGGGCTCACGGGTTTGGTGAATTCGCTGTCTCATTGACGCCGTAAGCACCACGACGACCTCCGCGTCATGATTTTGAACCTGTCGAGGCCCTCGCCTCTTATTTTCTTGCTTGGTTTCACTTACCGTGTGGCACCATCATTGCAGGAGTCACCGTTCACCAATTTGAGCACCACATCGTCCTCGTTCCATCCACATCTCCATCATAAGCCTTGATGAGTTCGTGATGAGCTCCTCTTTCATTTGGTACAACTCATGCATCTTTTGGTGGCCGAAAGCACCCGATTGAGTAGCATCAGCGAGATTTCTCGCCGCCGGTCATGGTGCGTCGCCGCGTCATCTTTCTCCGGTCGGCAACGCTGCTCGTGCCCTCCATCTTCTAGTCCTGGCCGTTGATTTTAAATCCAATGGCCCTAAACGATCAATACCCCTTCGCGGGTAGATTTTGTAAAAGAAACCCTGCGCTTTGATTTAATAGAACCTGTAGTCCTTGGTTTAATATAAAAATCTGATTCTATTTATTTAATTCAAAAATGAAGATATGATTATTTTCAAGTTTGCCACTGCATTCAAATGCTTATAAAATGCTCATTTTAACTCCGATTTGACCCGTTCAAATTGCGTTAGATTCGTAATCTCGTAATCTACATGTTAGTATCACTGTTAATCATGTTTTCAACATTTAAAATTTGAGGTCATATTTGTTCTATTATTTTACAATAGAAAATCTTATTTAATTCGTATCTTCTTCGTTATAGCTCCAATTTGCGTGCAATTCGCGTCTGTATGATCGTAGCGAGACGTAGAATCGTTTTACAAACTTTTCAATTTGTTTTGATACTATTGGTGCACTGTTATAATTATATCTCTTGTTTTCTTTGTGCATGATTGCCTTTGGATGCTTGTGTGTTGATGTATTATCGAGTATAGACGGTGAGCAGTTCGTGGGCGATCAGGAGCAATATTTTGAAGAGCAGGACCAGCAGGAACTATACTTTGATCGAGGCAAGTTTAACATGGGATCATCCTTGACTTCTATTCACTTTAACCACATAAATTCATATTGCATGTGTCTACTTTGAATGCCATTAAAGATTTCCTAGTTTTAAACTATACCTCGTCACCTATGGGATTTTGCATTGGGTAGCTTTTGCTAGCGCTAAACATAAACTATGATATTGTAATATGATTAATGAAATATGCAACAACACTAAAAGATGAACTTTTTAATTAAAAATAAAAGAGGTCTGGAGCATGGGGTTATATTTTGGTGCTCTAGTTCTTCTCCATAAGGACTCATCTGTGATCGAACATCCAGGACATACAGTACAGCTGTGAGGGCTATATGGCTCTGGCTCTAGTTATTTAAAAGACCTTTTCTAGCTTGTTAGTGGTAACCTTCATTGGCGAAAGAATGGCTTGACATGATGGGTGTAGTGCGGCCTCTGTCCTTATGTGTATAGGCTGCGTGTCGTTGTGCCATTTGGAAGAGGGCTCTATATCTGCTTGCCGAGTGAATCTAATGACCCTAACTTGTTAGACGAACTTTTGAATGACTTTATATGGTTTCCGATGTTTTGGGAATGACCTCCCTATGCATTTGGAAATCATGACTCACATTGAAACTATACACCTCTGCACAGAGTTTAATAAACTGGTATACTAGCCGTGCTCATGGATACGAGCGGCCTTGGACCTTCATGAAATAGATGAACATTAAATGGTTTAATATGTGTTTTGCTATTCATTATTCATCTTTACATTGATCATATGTTTATTGTGGGATTAATGCAAACCTGATGCTACTCATATGATAAAACTATGATAATTAAAAGCTAAATGCAGTTGAACCGTGTCATGCCTTTGTTGAGCCTCATTACACCCCATGTTATATTTGTTTAGTACGATATGTGCTTACTCTTGCTATCTCCCCACACATCAGGATGTGTAAATGAACATGATTGGCAAGAGGATTATCGTGATGAATATTAGGCTTGATGTCAATCAGTTAACGTACCTATGATTGGAGTCACCACGAGAGAGAGTTATCTTTTTATTTTTGCTACATTTGTGTAAAGACTATGTGTTAATAATCGTGATGTAATAAACAATGTGATGATACTCTTCTTTAATTTGTCGACTTATGTGTGATTGAATCTCTGGGCGCACATAAGGTTATGCATTCCATTTTATCCTTAAAAATGGGTGTGACACATAGCAGCGGGAGCTAGCTGAATATTACCAAACTTTTGGCAAGCTTCACACCCCTTGTAATATCTGAAGCAATCATTAATCATCGTCGGCAAATAGAAACCAGCACGCCACAGCAACCACTTCATCTTATGTGCCGACTGATGTGTACTACATATGCCTTCATGCACCTCTCCCATAGAAACTCTCACTTGGTCCTTATCCAAGCACTTCAAAAGAATACCATCAACAGTTCGGCGATAAAGATCATTGTCAATCAATATATACTTGAAAGCCATCCGCCGAATAGTCCTGTCCACCCTCTTGCTAGGATCTTGAAAATAATCAACAATCAGCTTCCTCCAATCTTTGTCCTCACCTGCATAATCTTTAAAATTAGTGGCCGAATCTATGGGCTACGGTTTGGCCTTGCCATGTTAGCAACACAAGACATCGGCTCTTGAGAGATGTAAAACATGCTGCGATGAACATGATAGCCGGATGCTTGCTGCGCCAACTCATTTGCTCTGCAATTTTCATGTCTAGATACATGAGCAATACTAAAGGAATCTAAGGTAGCAATGATATCAAGATAAACATTAAGTGATTCATCGAAACATTGAAAAACCTTAGATATTTGCTGCACTACTAACAATGAATCACCAAAAGCCTCAATATGTGTAGCACCTACAGCAACCAACAGCCCTAGCCCAAATAGCAAAGCTTCATATTTGGCTTGATTATTTGTGCAAAAGAATTCTAAGCGGCATGAGGCTTCAAAAACAGCACCATATGGAGAAATATAAACAACACCAACACCTTGGCCATTGCTACAAACTGAACCATCAAAATATAATCTCCATGGTACTAAAGAAACAAGGTCCAAATTAGTAGTATGCCTATCATCAATCCGATGCACAACAATAAAATCAGCAACAATTTGGCCTTTCATAGCTTTCAAAGGTTCATAAGACAAATCATATTCAATCAAAGCATAAGCCCACTTACCAATTCTACCACTAAGAATTAGTCTATGTAACATATATTTAATGACATCGGTTTGACACGCTATTATGCTAGCACTAGATAATAAATAATGTCTCAACTTTGTGCAAGCATAATATAGTGAAAGGCATAATTTTTCAATAAAAGTGTACCTTGTTTTAGCATCCAATAAACGCCAGCTCAAGTATGCAACAACATGCTCCTTTCCTTCGGTTTCTTGTGTCAAAATAGCACCAATTACTCCATCTTCCGCTGCAATATAAAGCCTAAACAGTTGTCCATGCTTGGGCGCTCTCAATACCGGTGGAGTAACCAAATAATGCTTGATCTTTTCGAATGCTTCTTGCTGTTTTGGCCCCCAAGTGAAATCAGTGTCATTCTTCAACCGAAGTATAGGTGTAAAAGCATCAACTTTCCTCGACAAGTTATCTATGAATCTCCTCAAATAATTGACCTTGCCAAGGAACTTTTGCACATCTCTCTTACATTCAGGAATCTGAATTTTTTGAATAATTTCAATTTTCTTAGGATCTATTTCTATGCCATGCTCATGAATAATGAAGCCCAAAAACTTTCTAGCCAATACACCAAAAGCACACTTTAAAGGATTCATCTTCAGATTATACTTTCTCATTCTATCAAAGGCTAAACGCAAATCGGCGAAATGTGGTTCAATGGCATCTGATTTGACAACAATATCATCAATATAAACCTCCAAGATGACCCCAAGCAAATCATGAAAGATTAAGTTCATAGCTCTTTGATATGTAGCACTGGTGTTCTTCAAACCAAAGGTCATTACCACCCATTCAAATAAACCAAGAAAACCAGGACAGCGAAAAGCCATTTTGGATATGTCCTCTTCAGCCATAAAAATCTGGTTATACCCTGCATTACAATCAAGAAAGCTAATGACCTTATGTCCAAAAGCATCATTAATAAGCATATCAACTATAGGCATAGGATACTCATCTTTGGGTGTAGCTCTATTCAAATCTCTAAAGTCAATGCACACCCCTAATTTGCTAGATCCTTTCTTCTCCACGTGCACAATATTGGAGATCCAATCAGCATACCTGCAAGGTCTAATAAAGTTAGCATTAAGCAACCGATCGATCTCCTCCTTGATCCGTCATACATCTTGGGATTGAACCTTCTAGCCTGCTGTTTGAAAGGTTTAAAATCACTCTTAATGGGCAACCGATGTTCTACTAACTCTCGGCTCAAGCCGGCATTGTTGACAGTAGATAAGTATCATTTTTAACCGTCAACATAGCATGAGAAAGGACCTAAACATAAATACTATCTAGATATAGGGGTTACACTGATAGAATTCCACAAGTTTTGGTAAATATCTATTTCTGCAGGGGGTTATCAGAAAAGAACCAAAGGAGGTCCACATGTCAGATTTATATAGAGAGAAACTGACCATACTATGAAAAAGTATACTCTAGAAGACTCGAGAAGGCACCCCCTCGAAGGGGAGGGCCATTTGGGCTGACAGGTGGGGCGCCCGCCCCACCTAATGGGCGGCCGCCCAGGCCACAGAGCCAATCAGGCTCCGTCTTGCGTATCCTGCTTCCACCGCCTTTGAGGATCAATAAAAAGTCATTGATGAAGGTCGGTTTGATCTAAAGGCTATGGTGTTTCCTAGAGGGCTATATAAGCAAGGCCCCTGGCCCTAGGAGAAACCCTAATTCATTAGAGAGAGAATTCATTATTCATCAAGAGAGAAGCCTCTGATCAAGCCCTAGAGCCACCATCTCAATTAGATCTCTAGTTTAGCATAGCTACATAGGATTAGAACTAGAAGGAGCCAAGCATTGTTTGATTTCCGGATCTATCAAGAGAATACTTGGTAATTCTCTCCTACTTTTGTATTTGTTCTTATATTATTCATCTAGTTCATCATTTGTATGAATATGACTTTAGTCTATTCTATCATATTGGATATGACTTTGCTCTATTTGATTATGTTCTCAATTATATTGTTCTTAATCTACTTTGATTATATTCTTGGCATAGTTCGATCAGAATTATATTTAAGTATAGGATCGTATAGCGCTTGCTCATTGATATCATGGGTGAGTGGTATACATTTTGTAGGCGTGGTGCCTATACCGTATTTACCTGCGATTGCACCCTATATTCTGGACCGTGTGGTAGATCATGAGAGTGACAGTCCTGTTGAGTCCTTTGTAGTCCACCTCCCAAGTATAGGGCAGACAGAGCACAACTATTACGGGGAAGTGATGGCTATGTTCTATATCTTCCTTAGTAATATCACTATGCATAGATATAACCTTTTCTTGCCATGATTGCCAAGTGTAATTGCACTAATCATCGTATGCTTTGACTGTATAGTTAGAATAACTTAGGATTTATCCTTATAGTTCGTCCTAATCCATGCTAGTGCTATATGCTTAGAGTAATCTATTGAGATGTTTATCATTATATGTGGCTATGTGCTTCTCAGTTATCTCTTATTATTCTTTATTCATATATATATTATTTATCTTGTGACACTTACCCTGTATGAGAAGATCGATAAAGACATGGTTATGCTCTCCATTATCACATGCAATGATGCTCATTGCTCAATATCCTTAGCATATCTTTCTAGTGGTAAAAATATAAATAACGATACCTGGATTACTCCCGGTTAAAATGCTACATCGGTATTATCTATGCGCTTGCGGATTTCATATTTATTTCAGAGGAGCATTTTCATATTTTAGTACCAGCACCTTTAGTGTCATGCTGGGGATGACAACCTAGCTTAGGTGGCGTTAGAGGTGTCAACAGGCATCTCATGGTACTCCCAAGCAATGATGTTGACAGACTCTTTTAATAGCTCGATTAACTTTAACTTGTAATCGGCTTTCAGATTTTTGTTTATAAAAGTTGGCCTAGGAACTGATCCATCACCAATGTCTATCTTCTCTAATGGATCAGCTGATGTAAAACCTTGTCCTAGCTTATCTATATTTTCTAGCACTTCTATGGATTCATGCCTACCGTTCTCTTGAGACCGATAATTTTCAAGACGCTTTTGCAACCAATCTAAGCTAGGATCCATTTATTTAGAACATATTTTTGAGCCGATCACCACCAATTGGCTTTAACATGATGGACACAAAACCATTTTTTGTAGCACTGAGTAAATCAAACTCTGGAAGATCATTGCGTCCCGTCAAACAAGTAGCTTCAGGATGTTGCCAATCCACCATAGCATCGGCTAAGGCAACACAAGCCGATGTATCTGCATAAATAATCTCCACCTCATCCTCAACCCATCGGATCAGAAATTGGTGCACAGTAGATGGCATGCACTGGTTAGCATGTACCCAATCGCGGCCTAAAATTACATTGTAATTACCTTGCACCTCAGCGACAAAGAACGCAGCGGGCAAAGTCTTGCTTCCAACCGTGAGCTCCACATAAATAACTGCTTTGGCCTCTGTCAGTTCTTTGCCTTCAAAGCCATTCAGTACCATATTAGTCTTCTTCAAATCTTCATCTCGTAGCCCCAATTTCTTGAAAACTGAATATGGCATAAGGTTGATCACAGCTCCACCATCAACAAGCATTCTAGCAACCGGCGATCTATTGATGTGACCCTTGATGTACAACGACTTCAAGTGCTTCACCAGTTCTTTAGCCTTCTCGAAGATGGCATTCTTGGGACCAAAATCTAGATGGGCTACTTCTCCTTCCTCATCAACAGCACGATACTCAGTGGGTAAGTAATACACCATATTAATATCCTTACCTTCCCTGCTAGGTGTCGGCTCAAAATCCACCATCTCTTCGTCATCTCCTAGGGTAAATACTGATGTTTGTGATGAAGGAGATGCTATAGGTGACATGGGTGAGGTGGGAATAGCTTCAGACACTTCCTGAATTAGAGTAACAACTGTTGGAACAGGTGGAGGTGCTTCTGTTTTTTCATCAATCTTAGGCTTCCACACTTGTTTCGAATTGATGACGGGCCAAAATAGGTTGAAGAATTCGTCCCTATACATCTCCCTCTTTTCCTCCTCCTTTTGCTGAATTCTCATGCGCTGCGACAAGCCAGGAAGACACCACCTCGGTTGGGTATACTTAGGATCAATTTTCTTGGTGCCGCTGGTACTAGCTTCATGATCATTAGCTGCTGAACCTGACTGTACAGCAGCCACAACACCACTAGATTTAGCCGGATTATCAATAATAATCGGCCCTTTACCTAGGTCTTCGATCTCTACATCTTTAGTACCAATTTTGATAATGTCAGCACTTGTAGACCTCCCTTCTTGCTTGCTTGCTGGTTCTGAAATTTCAGCACTTGGTGACTTGGCACACCATTCTTGCCTCACCGTCTTCCTCTTTGGAGAGACTTGTAATGGCCGATTAGTACCACTGAACAAACGGCCTTTTGCAGAGTGAGTTAGCCTCTCAAACACAGATCTTCTAGGTGCTGCTCACCCAGGATGGAAAGTATATGGAGCCATTAGGGGCTGCTCCCATCCTCCATAATAATTTCTAGCATAATATGGCGCATAGGGAGGTGGCGCATCCATGGTGCTGGAGCCCATGGTCCATATGGACCATGATGGTGCTGAAATTGATGGCATGGAGGTGATCTTGGACACTTCAACTGTAATGGCCGATTAGAGCTAGAATTGGCCGCTTGTTTAGCATACTTGGACAGCAACATATCAAATGTTGGCTTGACTTTCTTCTGCTGCACTTTTGCCTCATTCACCTTCCACTTGCCAACCTCTGGACCTTTGGGCTTGATGAATTTTGCATGACCTCTTTGATGCACTTGCCCCCCAGGTATAGTGATTTTTAATGTCTCCTTGCCATTGGGGGCCTTCTCAAGCATAACTCTTTTTCCCAAGACTTTATCATCAGCAGCTATTACTCTGGGTTCGCCAATAACAACATTTGACTTCCCTTTAGCAGCTTCGGCTTGTTCACGCCGAAGTAACACACCTTCTTGCCCTCCAAATCTAAAGTGTTCATGGGAAGGGAGCCTTGTCAACTTGCATTTCAGCAAAACTCAATCATCCATCATTTATAGCCGATTGAATCTATCATCGAAAAACATTACAATCATTAGTAGCATGAGAAAAAGAATTATGATACCTGCAATAAGCTCACCGTTTTAGCTCCTCAAACGGGGTAAAGTATGTGAAATTTTAATGAACTTGTCTTGTAGCAAAGCATCAAAAATCTTATCACATTTAGCAATATCAAAAGTAAATTTATCTCTTCTTCACGATTCTTGCGAATCGGCTTAAGAGCACTACAAGCTGTTTGTTCAGGAGTAAAAGGTCCACTTATAGGGATTTCTACCTGTTCCTTGTTGTGTAGAGGAGGGAACATGATCTCGCCAACTGGTGTGATATTACCTTGACGATCTTTGTTGAAGTTGGCGAGGAACCTATCCATCTCTTCCTCATCAGGTTTCTTCTTGTATGCCTCAAGGCTTGGTGATGCTCTTTAGACAATTCATCAAAGCTAGGCTTGACGATGTTGTCTTTGCTGATATCACTGGGCTTTGGGATCTTGCTGCTGCCGGTCATGATGGATGGCGGCTTACGTGTACCTTGATTTCCTTTCTTCCCCAGCGAAGTCGCCAAAAAGTGTGTTCGCACACGAACACGTCACGTGTGCCCCCGGCGACGAGCGCGATGCGCAAGACACGTCGCAAGGGGAGTATTGTCGGGAGCACGATACACAAGACACGCTGGCGAGAGCTCTTGAAACCCGACACCCAACGCTCCCGGGAGGGACCCCGTCAGGGAGAATTATGGCGATGGGCTGCCCTAGGTCGGCCTGACCACCCCTAGGACCTTGTGTTCGCTGTCACAACGAAGTAGATGGCAACGAAGAACAAGAAGCAAAAGCTAGAGAGAAAATAGTAGATACAAAATAATATAGTAGATTGATATGTTGATTGTGTGTTGTCAATCGGCCATCACCCTTATATATATATATACACATATATATATATATATATATATATATATATATATATATATATATATATATATATATATATATATATATATATATATATATATATATATATATATATATATATATAGAGAGAGGGCGGCTGGTCTTCCCTGGAATAACCGAACAAGACTTCCCTAATCCACTTCGACCACGTCTCCTAGTCGTACAATCCTGTTCGGCCAAAACAAAGGAATCACGTGTACATATACATGTCCTTCCAAAACAAACCGTGCCTTGCATGTATACGTATAGTCATCTCTTTTTTCTATCCAAGTATGTATGCATACACGTGTACTAAAAGCCTTCGGACTCCCAGCACCTCTTCTTTAATCAACGCATGAGTACTAGCTAATCCACCGGCCAACTTGATCTCCTGAACTGCTAGCATGACTCCGATTGCACCAAGGCAAGAAAATTTCCTTCTTTGCTGATCTTTGCCATATTAATATCCTGAGTCTGCACTCAATTGTATTACCATGAAACTCCTGTAGACTCCAGACAGGATCGCCCAAAATCACTGCAAATATACCAGGAGCAGCTGTACATGCAAGAAAAGGTCCACGAAAACTTCTGTATGCCGTGCAGCGACCCAGATAAATAGCAGCTCCGTATATCTGTCCAAATAAAATTCTTAACAGGACTGTTAGACTCAAATATACTCATGATGTCAAATGTGATCAACACATTGGTGCATGGTTAATTTTGAACGCAAACGACCCAAAGGTATGACGTCATGACAAAAAAAATCTAGACTTTTTTTTGGAACTACTCCCACCATCTAGGAAATATGCAATTCTAGCACAATGTCATAGTTTACTATCTTAAGTTCGATTAATTGTAGACGAAAATATTAATATTTATAACATCAAATAAATATCATTAGATTAATTACAAAATGTATTTTGATAATAAATTAATTTGGAGCCATAAATGTGAATAGTATTTACTAGAAATTTGTTCAAACGTAAACTACTTTTGCTACCACGCAACCTGTAGTGGCATTCTTTTCTGGACAGAGGGAGTACATATCTGCTACGCGACTACTAACCTTGAGTACCTTCCATCCTGTTTTTGCATTCGCTAATGCTCCACTACGGGCGTCCGTCGCGCGTTGGTCACTCCGGACACGGCTAGCTGGGCTGCGGACCCAAAGGTTTGCTCCCCTCATCGGCATATACAGTTTCTTTAAAAAAAGAAAAAAAGAAAAAAGTGTGATATCTCCATTCGCATCGACTCCACTGCACCGCCCACCCTTTGGTCGCATAGGCACAAGCTCTGCTAGCGCCTGCGTCCGCACGAGCGCCGCCGCCGTCTGCATACGCACAAGCGTCGAGCGCTGCCGCTGGCTGCGTACGCACGAGCTCCACCTCCCGCAATGCGCCGCCCGCCCGTGGTGAGGGAGACCGCTGCTTCCTTCACCATGGGGCGAGACGCCTGGTCAGTAGCCAGGAAGACCTCCGCTTCTGCCAGCCCAGCTCGCTACGGCTGGGTGTGGAGCTCACCTGTGTGCAGCTCACGGTAGCCCCAGCAGAGCCCGCCCACGCACATCTCACGCCTGCCTACCCAGTTTGCCATGGCCGGGGTGGAACTCACCCACGTGTAGCTCGCGATGGCCAGGATAGGACTCCACATGTCGACGATGACCATTCTCCCAAACAGCAAGGAGATGTTGTGCTGAAACTGTATGATGCAAGCGTCTCTTTCAGTTGTCCCAAATATTTTATAGGTATGTTACAAGTGTTTTATATCGATGTTGTAAAAGTAGATTAGGATGTTGCACATGTTGCAATATTGTTTTCAAGTGTATGTCCAAAATGTTTCATCTGTCTCAGATGTATATTGTAATTATTTTCATTTGGATGTTGTAAAAGTAGATCTAGATGTTGCATATACATGCATATTACAAGCGTATGTTTCAAGTGTTTCAGGTGATTCATACATATGTTGCAAGTGTTTTATCTAAATGTTGCATATGTTTTGCAATAGCTACAAATGTATTTTTTTTGTTTCAGACATATGTTGCAAGTGTTTCAACTATTTCAAACATATGTTGCAAAGTATTTCATCTAGATGTTGCAAAACTAGATCTGATGTTGCATATGTTGCAGTGGGACCCACTACCGCAGTCGCCTGCAGCTGCTGGGCTTGTGTGCATGCGCGTGGGAGCGGAGGGGGCGTGAGCGGCAGGCGTGGGAAACAGAGTAGGTGCAGATCAAGACACGGCCTTGCGTAGGCGCGCGCAGGCGTGGGAAAAGGAGCAGCGCGGGCCCCCACGTGAAGCAGGCGCACGTGTGCATGCAGGCACGGCAGCATGGGTTGTCGTGGGTGGGCACAGCAAATGCGGACGTCCGGACACTAGCCCCCATACGGACATCGAGGCGCTAGGCGGACCCTTTTGCATTCTCTCTAATCACAATCAAGTTACAGGTTAACGTGAAAAGAAAGAATATAAAGAGAAAAGAAAAAGGAAAGAGACAAAGGGTGCGGAATTGCTGTGCTGAATCTATTTTCCTGTAGGGTTTTATTATATAGAATATAGGTTTAGTTATTCCTTACTTGGACAAAAGGGTTCATTTGCCCAATACACATACTAGGCCGGTTGGGTTTGGGCAATCAGAGCTCCTAGGCTAGGTGGCCCATGTCTTATGAATGTTCAATTTGTGATGAAACTGTTTTTCTTTTGCCAAGCCAAAAATAGCTTAAATTTATAATATGAATCTTTAGTGAAGCAGAAATAGTATCAAATTCTTGTGTACACGATATTTTAAAGCCTCAAATAATCAATTAACAATACATGTTGTACAGTCAAATATGGGTCAGGGTCTTGGATTTGTGTAGGCGTCTGACAGTGTTATGGACATCGAGGAAGTTGTCGTGAATGCTTCTTTTTGTTATGAAGGAGCTCTGGCATTTTGAGGCTAAGGATCCCAAAAGCAGTGCAAGCCTATTTGCGACTAGCTTGGAGAATATATTGGCGATGCTGTGACTCAGATTGATTGACCTGTAATTAGTAACACACTTGGCATCGAGTCTCTTTGGGAGGAGGAGAACATTCGCTGAATTTAGCAGGTCGAATCCCTGAGAGTTCATATCAAAGGGCGCATTGATGGCTGCCACTATGTCAAACTGGATGGTTTCCCAACAGGTTTTGAAGAAAGCCCCTGTGAATCCATCTGGACCTGGTGCCTTGTCCCCCGACATGGAGTGAATGGTCTCTTTGATTTCCTCTAGGGTGAAGGGTGCGTCTAGCTCAGAGAGATCTTATGAATTATAACCAAGTGCAGACCATAGGAAGGTAACCGGTCTATGCGCCATAGAGCCTAAATGATCCTAGAAGTAATCGCCAATTAACCATCATGCATGAGCAACAACGATCCCATTATCATCCTGTAGGCATTGGATGTAGTTCTTTTTGGCCCTTGAGCTTGCAAAGATGTGAAACAGTTTAGTGTTTGTGTCGCCACATCTAATATTTGTGAGCCAGGATTCCTGCCTTATTCTGGTTTTTTCTATCATCGCCAGGTCCACGCTGTGAATTTTTAGGTGGTGTCTTAATTCGAGCTCTTCTTGGGTGAGGGCTCTATGCTCTTGAGCAACCTCTAGTTGGAGTAGGATTTCTTTGACAAGGGCAAGTTGCAATTTTGTATCTCCAATTTTTTCTTTGTGCCATAGCTTGATAGCTTTCACAACCCGAGATAGCTTGATTTGGAGGCACTTGAGTGGTTGGGTAGAGGCCACTGGTTTGCTCCTCCAAATATCTTGTATCAGTTCCTAGAACCCATCCATCTTGGTGCAAAAATTTTCAAAGCAAAAGCCGGAGTTATGGAAGTGCTGCAGCTCTCCTTGCAAGAGAAGAGGACTATGGTCCAACATGAGAGATGACAAGGAATGCAAGAAACATGTGTTTACGATAGTTAACACCCATCATAAACCGTCAATGTAACTTGTATAAATGCATGGAAATGATCACCAACATAGGTTTAGGGGTTTAAACTGACAAATTCATAAGTTTTGGTGAATCTGTGTTTTTAGTAGGGTTTATACAACATCAAGGAGGACCTACTTATCAGATTTAATCATGCTTATCCGCAACGAAACCAACTCTAGAAGACTCTACAAGACACCAGAAGGCAAATCACCGTGGCAGGGGGCGAGATACTGCCAGGTGGGGGCAGGCCGGCCGGCCCCCTAGGCCCACATGTCAGCCCTCTTTGTTACGTCGGTTCTCCACCGCCTTATAGATTAGATCTACGTCATTGCTTTAAGTTGGTTTGATCCGAAGGCTCAGGATTGATGGTTCCCCTATATATATCAGCCCTTACCACCCCCTGGAAGACCTCCATAATCATCTATCATCATCAAGAGGAGAACCTCAGAGCTCCACAAATGTTTAGGGCATAGCTAGTTAAGTTAGATCTAGAGGGAGGCAAGCTTCGCTTGGATTCCTGATCTTGTCAAGAGCGTGGCTTGGTATAGCCTTTTGTATCCTCTCTTGTATCTTTCATATTCCATATGTTTGCTACATTTGTTATGATATTGTTCTTAATATTATTCAAGTTTCTAGTTATCATGTTCATCGTTTACTTTGATTATATGCTTAGTATAGCTAGATTATCTTTATGTTCAAGCATAAGTTCATATAGCACTCGCTCTAATGTACACGGGGTGAGTGGTTGACGTTGTGTAAGCGTGGTGCTTATACATTGTTTACCTACGGATGCACTCTATATTCCGGGCCATGTGATAGATCGCGAGTGTGACACTCTTGTTGAGTCCTTTGTAGTCCACTCCCCAAATATAGAACAAGTAGGATCTAGTTACAAAGGAAGTCAGGCTCTGTTCTTGATCTTCCTTAGTAATATCCCTTATGTGTAGATATGAAGTTGATCTTAGCCATGATTATTACGTGTAATTACACTAATCATAGTATGCTTTGACTTGTAATTAATAATGACTTAGGAATTATTTCTCTATTGTATCTACTTAGCCATGCTAGTGACACCTAAAGGAGTACTCTAAGAGTTCAATTATCATTTATCATTTATCATTCATATCTCTTGATTTACCCCTGTTGTGAGTAGAAGATTGGTTATGGTTTATCTCTCCATCATACGTATAAGTTATCAATATATTCCCTTTTGTCCATTCTTTCCTGAGATAAAAATATAAATAACGATACCTAGAATACTCCCGGGTGAAGTGCTACAATGGTATATTATCTGTGCGCTTGTAGATCCCTTTATTTACATATATTCTTCTAAGTAAAAAATGTCAATAAGCATTTCTAGCAATGTTAACAAGTGGCATATTAATGAATACCAACAAGCGTTTCTGGCGCCGTTACTGGGGAAGGTAGCTATGCAATCAAAATGAATATTGATAAACTTTTACTTAATGATGTAATCAAGAAAAACTATTTACCTCTGCTCAAACAGGCTTACCCTTGTTTTGTATACTTTTATATCTTATGCAGGGTAATGTATGACTAGTTTTGACCTTTCGACAAATGACATTGAAGATCTGAAAGCATTAATTAGGACTAGAGCTAAACTCAAGAAAGTTCTAGCTTTAGAATCGGAAGATAACCAGACAAGGCATAGCTTAACACCAGTTTTTGAAGCCATGGATAGCAAGACTCTCTATGAATTCTCTTCTCCAACTATGGCCAAGATCTGTCCTGGACTAGCAATTGACATTGGAGACAACACTTTTGAGCTCAAGCCAGCTCTCATCAACATGGTGCAAGCTAGCTAGTTTTATGGAAAGACAAATGAAGATGTGAGTGCTCATCTCTAACACTTCCTAGAGATTTGTATTTTACTTTGCCTTTTCCCATTTTCACTTTTGGGGAAGGCAAAGCAATGGTTCTACGACAACAAACACAGGAATACTACATGGGAAAATTGCTCCACTACGTTCTTAGCAAAGCTCTTTTCCACGGGCAAAACCAATGCTCTGCGTGGAAGGATTTCAAGCTTTCAATAGCAACATGACGATCTGTCCCTGAGGCATGGGAACACTTTCAAGACTACATATCAGAATGTCCGCATCATAGGATGGAGGATTGGCTACTCATGCAGACTTTTTACCATAGGTTGACTAATAGTACCCATGAGAATATGGATGCCGCTGCTGGAGGTGCATTTTTATCACTCACAATCGCACAAGCAACAACTCTCGTAGAGAAGATGGCCTTCAACCAAGGTTGGAATGAAGAATGTCTTTAAACCCGCAAGAGAGTGGAGGTATGCATCAACTTAAGGAGGTAGGTATGCTGTTTGCTAAGATGTATCTACTGATGAAGAGGCTTGAAGACCGAGCCAATCAAAAGCAAGAAGTCATGCACATTCATGATTCTTGCATGACCTATGAAGAATGTGGAAACACTGGGCATTCAGGAAACAACTGTCCTAAAACCCATGAGGATGTGAACTTCATTAAAACAACAACTATCGTCCTCAACAGAATCAAGGATGGAATCAGCAACAAAGGCCAAACTACCAAGGTAACTATCAAGGTAATAATTTTAATAGTTTTAATAACCAGCCATCTTTGAGAGATTTAGTCTCTGGCCAAGCTAAATTATAGAAGGATTATCTAGAAAACTAGCTTCCAATGACAAAATCTTAGAAAATATAAATAATAGAATGGATAGTGACGAGATCCTAACATATGAGTATGTTAAGCCTCGGGTCCAATGGTTCTCGAATGAGGAAGATCCCCCGATCGACCCCTTTAGGATCGCCCGAGGGCTTGGGGGCTATACCCACCGGGTACACTTACACGCACCCTTTGAGAAGAAACCCGGTTGAGCCTAACTCTGTCTCGACCTCCGCTTGGGGCCCGAGGGCTTGCTCGAGCTCCTAGGCTCCTGATCTACGCTGACACTATGGTCTGGCCCTTGGCTCCTGCCCGACAAACAACGCCAGACAAGGCCCGGGCACAAGAAGGCAAGCCTCGAGCTACCGAGGCTCGGGGGCTCCCCGGCGCTGCCCCTTGGGCACGACATTGCCGATCACTTTGCCAACAAGGTCACGCACAGGGCGTGACACAAGAAGACAAAGCTTCCTAGTGGCCTCCAGGGGCTTGGGTCTCCCAGTCCCAAGCGTCAGCCCCTATAGCCGACCTCCTTCACCGCTAAGAAGACTCTAGAAGGTCCACCTGGGGGAGGCCGGTCCAAGCCGACACAGCTTGACTTGTAGAGTGTTAGAACAGAGCAGCCGGATGACGCCCAAGGCTTCTTTGGCTCCACAACACTACCACGGTCCACAGCGCGTCGCTGCAAGGCATTCCTAGACTCTGGCGCGTGTAAACCATAGACTAAATCCCCTAAACCACCATGTACCTGACCTATCTCGTTATATAAGGGATAAGGTCAGACCTAGGGGGAAGAGGAGGAGAACTCAGATGATTCCATTCCATTCCTTGGCCTCTGCTCAGCATCAAAAGCAAGGCAGCCCACGAAGGGGCACCGAGGGCCTCTCCATCGCATCCCGTCATCTTCCTCCTCTCTGATGAGGGGAAGGCTCCACCGATGGTGAGGCAACCTTAGGATTAGCATTGAGCTGACCTCCTACCAAATCTCTCTACAACCCTATTGTAACCCCCCAATTTTGGATGCTTTTGATTATAAGGATCATCAACTATTGGACGTAGGGAACCGATTAGCCCGGACTAGGATAAACCATTGCATCCTTTCTGTGATTCTTGTGTTCTTGAGTCCACCCGAGCCATCGGAGACACGTACTCTAACACCGAGTTGAACAACAGGCTTGACGTGGTTCTAACCCCGTGACAGCTAGCTCGCCAAGTACGAGGCAGCGTCAAGTGTGATTTAGGCTCTACGGTGGCTGGAGCTACCCGTCTCGTCACTGGAGCAAGCAACACTGCCCCAGACGGTGGTGTCTGCTTCCCTAACGAGTTCTTCGTCATGGCCGGTGCCTCGCTCTAGGCTAGGTCCTCAACTTTGGGAGTTAGGCCTACGTCACCGACTGCTATGGCGAGCTTCATCCACTCCATGGGGTTGCACCGGCAGGCAATGAGGCCCCGGCGTCGCCCCCTCCGCCAGGGCCCTTGAGAGCAGATCTTGAGGTCCTGGCCCAATAGATCTGACATGGTTTAGGCCTGAACCCCACCGTGTCAGACCACTGCCAGATGTTCTACATGCTGACCAATGTTCATCACTGGACCACCATCAGCGAGGTGCTCCCACCGTCAGACCAATTCTAGTAATACCTCTTGGATCTCTCCTTGGGATCCAGAGCATGGCGTTATCCTTCCAGATGGAGCTAGAGCGCCTCGTCATCAGTGAGGTGCTAAGGAGTCCTATCCTTTCTGGTGTAGCGGGTGTCAACACCCTCACTGTGCACCTTCCTCATGACTCTCCAAGGAAGTGATCCAGGATGACACTCCGAGGATGCCAAATGTGACCCGACTCTCCACGAGCATCATCGTGTCGATGGCAAGGCTGCTGCCAGCAAGACATGCATGCCCACGCTGCTAGACCAGGGGCCTCGCAACCATGCAAATTGCCTTAGGTAGGAGGCTAATCACCTACAGGCGTGGCAAGCGGACCTAGAGACTGCCAAGGTAGAGTACGGGTTCCGGAGGTGGAAGCTGGCGTGGCGACACTCCATGCGACCCCCTATGGGTGATGGCGATTGTTGGCGGTCGTTATCGACACATCTATACCGCCAACATAATTCCAAAAAGGAGGAAAGTATACATTCATACACACATATACTTGTGCTACTGACGTGGTTCCACTTGTACCAGTAGAAATAATATAAATGCAGAAACAAAAGCCGGAAACAGGTGAAACATAACAGAAAGGCACCATTGGGGAAGCGCATTTGTAAGAAGGGAAAGAAGCCCAAAGAAACGAGCACAACCGGGCTAGCCCACCATGTCACCGAATTGGAGGCCCAGAGGACAACTAACCAAGCGAAGATGGGGCCAGGCCGGGCCACCTTGGGCACGGGCGCGCCCCGCTCTCTACCGCCTAGCCCCACCTTGCTCGTGTTTGCACATTTATGACAGAGGAGGATGTTGCGGGGGCGTGCTGGTGAATATTTGCTCCAGAACCACCTCCTCCAGCCCTATATAAGGAGGAGACCCCCCTACACACAACACACAACACTACACAACACTTAGCTCAAGCAGCTCCACCTCCCTCCACCTCTCTTCTTTAGCTTAGGATTAGAGTAGGAAAGTAGAAGATAGGAGTAGAGAAGCAACAAGGAGAGCTTGGCTCCTTGGAGGATTTGGTGAGAATAAAATGTTCCACTTTTCATCATATTCTTCCATATAGTCATGCTCTTATTCAATTCATATAGTTGTTGCTATGGACTAGAGTATAGTCATTTTGACATGTTCTTGATATGTGTGCTAGTCTATAGTCCATATATCATGTTCATTTCATGCTTGGCTATGTGTAGTCTACTTAGCTTATATGTGGTATTTAAGCTAGTCTATAGTTTACATATCATGTATATGCTGAGTTGGCTTAGAGTTTTCATGTTCATATCATGTTCATGAGTAGAACTATTTGCGTGAGGGGGTGGTGGTTCATCATGCCTTTGGGTACGCCCAAGTCTCTTACCTATCGATCTGTAGGGTCGGGGACCTAGGGGGATTTGGGTGGTCATTATATATGCGGGCAAGGTGCCCAGGTATATAGTGGCTGGTGGATGCATTTCATGTCCCACGGTTGAGGGGTAGGCGGCAGGTGGTGACAGCCCTGTCCGTCCCTTGAACTCCCCCACGTTTGGCCATGGTGTAGGAGTACGTAAATAGTCACATGAGGTTGCTGGCAGACCAGTACTCGGTGGCCTCCCAATCCATCTCACACATACCTAGATCTATTTTGTGTACATGTATGATAACTTAGCTCATAGCAATCTAACAATATTAGAACCATCTACCCCTGACTAGGATATTCTTTTATTCTTTATTCTTGAGTGTGGAGTCTCTTACTGAAAGTATGTGTGTGTCACTATCTATACTACAACTGTTTTTATCCCTGTATGATCATTTGGATAGTATGCACGTATGTCTGCTCTGCTCATACTCATGTCAGAATATTTGTTACCATTGCCTTTTTTGTGAAAATATAAATGACGATACCTTGAATACTTTCGGGTGAAATGTTACAACGATAGATCCGTGCGCTTGCGGATAACATCTGTAAACGTAAAGACCTATCGGGTTGGCGTTCCTTGGTGCTGTCGTTAGGATCCTCTGGGTCCTAGTGGTGGTGCTAGGGAATGCCAACTCCCTAGCATTTCTGGTGTCGCTACTAAGGGTAGACCCCGTGCCTACTCTTGGTGGTGATGCTAAGAAATGCCAATAAGCATTTCTAGCGCTGTTGCTAGGGAAGGTAAATGATTACAAATATCTAGCATGATATGTTCAAAGTAAGCATGCATGTATGGTAGCCATGTGCTCATACAATCTAATCTTCTATGTTTTCTCCCTGTTGTGGATGAAAACAGGATAGTGTATGAGTGGATTCGATTTGCTGGACAGCTTTGTTCCAAATCCGAAGGCACTCCTAAGGAAGAAGGGGATTTGTGCCTCTGCTTCTTCTGCCATGTCACCGACAACCAAACCACTCACGTTTGTACCAACTACTACCACTATCATGGCCCAAAAGTCACTCTGTGAGTTCTCAATTCTGGTCGTTGCCAACGTGCCCATCGGGTCCGCTGTCAACCTCGGGGACAAGAACTTTGAACTCCAAATCGGGCCTATCACAATGGTACAGGCGAGTCCATTCTGTGGACTACCAAGTGAGGACGCCAATGCTCACTTACAATAGTTCCTTGAACCGTGTGACACCATCATCATCAAGGATGTCGCACCCGAGGCTATCAAGCTCCGTCTGTTTCCCTTTTCTCTTGTGGGAAAGGCAAAATAGTGGTTCTACAAGGACAAGGAAGCTGTTGATACATGGAGCAAATGCTCTGCTATGTTCCTCACCAAGTTCTTCCCTGTGGGGAAAACCAATGCCCTGCGGGGAAGAATCGCCAATTTCTAGCAAACTCAGATGGAACCCATCCCGGAGGCGTGGGAGAGGCTGCAGGAGTACATCCAAGCTTGCCCTCACCATGGGATGGAGAACTAGCTTGTGCTCCAAAACTTCTACAATGGGTTAACACCCATGTCAAAGGGGCACCTCGATGCCACTGCTGGAGGCGCGTTCTTATCGCTCACCATTGACAGGGCTATGGTTCTGATAGAGAAAATGGTGGCAAATCAAGGCTGGGGGGAGGACAGAACCCCAGCTAAAGCACAAAAAGGCATGCATATCGTGAAGGAGACATATATGCTTGCCACAAAAATAGATATACTCCTCAAGAAGTTTGATGAGTGTTCCACCGACATCAACACTGGCGCCGTCAAAGCCCTAGACTCGCAGATGATGTGCGAGGTCTGTGGGAATGTTTGCCTCTTGGGCAATGATTGCCCCGAGACCCAAGAAGACGCTACTTACATCAATAACGGGTATTGCCAACAAGGAGGAGGCAACAACAATGACTGGAGTAACCAACCTCGTCCACCATTCCAAGGTAATTCGAATCACAACTCCAATTACAATTCCAATTTCAATTCGAATCAACCTTCACTTAAGGATTTGGTACTAGGCCAAGTTAAAATAAACAAAAATATTAACAAAAAGTTGATGAATAATGATAGAATATTTGAAAATATCAATTCAAAGATAGAAGGTTTATCTTTCGCTATTAAGAATCAATTGAGCTTTAATAAAATGATATAAACCCAGATAGCTCAAATTGCTGCAGCAATTCCTAATAATGAAGGAACCCTAGGGCAACCTGGGAATTCCTTAGAAAATGTTAAGGCAGTGACCACGAGGGGTGGTAAGTCCACTCATGATCTACCAAACCCTAACCATGCAGCAAGAAAATAGAAAGAGCGGCAAGAGGTAGAACCTTCTACATCGATGAAAACACAAAAAGAGTCTGAAGGGGAAAGGATACCACTCGAGTACATGGATACAACATACCTACCGTTTCCCACAAGAACCAGAAGGCAGGCTATGGACGAGCAATTCATGCACTTAGTTGAGATGGTAGAGAAAGTACATGTAAGTGTCCCGCTGTTGGACGTCTTGCATGTGCCATCTTACGCCAAGTACATCAAGGACATCATCAACAACAAGCGACCATTACCATCCATAGAAATGGTGAAACTGATGAAAGAGTGTAGCGCAGCTATACTCAACCGTTTGCTAGAAAAGAAGAAAGATCCAAGGTGCCCCACCATCTCCTGCTCAATTGGGACCCAGATCCTCAATCATGACTTGTGTGACCTTAGGGCCAACGTGAGCGTAATGCCCAAGGTCGCCTTCGACAAGCTGAGTTATACACATCTAACTCCTACCACAATGACGCTCTAGCTGGCTGATTCTTCAGTCCTCTACCCGGCGGGAATTGCAGAAGATATTCCAGTGAAAATCCAGGACTACTTCGTCCCCGTCGATTTCATGGTGCTTGACATGGAATTCACCAAAGAATCACCGCTCATTCTTGGGTGACCATTCCTTAGCACTATGGGAGCCCACATTGATGTTGGAGCCAGAGTAATCTGCTTCAATATCAATGGAAAGGAGGAGAAGTTTAAGTTTTGGCCCAGACAACAAGAAGACTACAAAATGATCCGCATCAAGTATGGGCCGAACCAACAAGGAATACGAGAGGTAGAAATTCAGCCTCATATCATTTTCGGCCATTCTTAGGGCATGTAGAAAAAGGCAGCCCCTAAGAAAGGTAGAAAAGGAAACCATGGGAAAGGTGCCCACATACCGCAAAAGAAGGATAAAATGGCAAAACAGCCGATGTGGGTACCGAAAGAGCCCAAGAAAAAGGAGACACCTGTACTCACTCCCCCGAGTACGGGCATCCCTTCATCAAGCAAGCAATGAAGGGGGGAGACAGTCCTGTTCATTAGACTATAAACCATGGACCCTCGCCATAGGTAAACGGTTGTTATCCTTCCATAAATAAACATTGCTAGAATAGGTAATAATAAAATGAAAACAACAAAAACATTTTATTTTCAAAACTAAAAACTTCATTTTTGTACAAACCGTCTTAGCTTGGGGGAATGATGCTTGATCCATCATCACCCCATGGGCTCTATAATGCAAGCATGGTGCTTGGGTTATTTAGCCTACTATGATCAAACTAAGATTCTTAGGTTGGTCATTGAGCTAAAATTGTTTGTATATAAAGTGAAAAGAAAAATATTCCATAATATCATAAAAATTTGGTTAAACTTTAGAGTTTATTATGAAGCATGTTTTAGTTTGAAGCATGATTAGCAACTATGTCTTCATAGGCTTTTTAAACTAGCATGATGCTATGGTTAATTTGCCTACCTTGATTAAATATCATATTTGATCATTGTCCTAAAACTTGCCAAATATAAACTTTGAATGATAAACCAAACCAAAAACATTTACCTTTCGAATAAACTCCTGTTTATACTAGTATGCTTTGGTTTAAAAATATAGTTCTATGTATGATCATGTTTTCATAGACTTTTTAAATTAAGCATGGTGCTTAGGTTGACTAGTCTACCTTGATCAAATTGAACAATTTGCTTAATTTGATCATTGTTTCAAAAATTGTTAAGTATAAAATAAGGATAAAAATATAAAAATACAAAACCAAATAAAGTACCTACCTCGGAGACTTCATCGAGCAACCTCAGACCTCTGGCCTCGAGCTAGCTTGGGGGAGGGCCCCGCACAGGTACGATGCATTGCATATTTATTTTCTTGCATTTGTTGTCTTTTGCATATTTACTTTACCATGCATAGAAAACTAAAAATAAATAGTAATAAATAGTAATAATAATAGAATAAATAAAATAAATAAAAGTAATAAACAAAATTCCACTTCATACATATGTGTTGTAGAAATGTTGATTCCATCCTTGTTGATATGATGAATAGTTGCTCTGTTTTATGTTTCGACTATGCCTAGCTTATCGCTCAGTTTTCTCCATTGTTTGAGTTTATTGGCTTAAAAATGTCTTATGCTGAAAAACTTAAAACTTATGGGTAGTAAAATGCTCAATCTAGTCTAAGTGGTTGCTTGACGTGATATAGAGAAATAGACCTTGCTATGAATTTGTTTTAAGAAAGACTTGCCATTTGGAGATTTCGTTTTTAAAATGCTAAAATCAAAAAATTTCTCAATGATTCAAAATTCCTACCAAAGTCATGTGACACATTCATATATAAAATCTTAGTCATGTGCTGCTTGCATTCATGGTGAGCTTTGTCAAATTGTTGTGACCAATGTTGAGATTCTTTTCATGCACCTATGATCAAGATTCACGTACACTTTTCATCCATCAGAATAAAAATATGTCAAATATTTCTCTCCAAAAGTTATCTAGAAAGTATGGGCTACGAAAAAAATAAAAAAATAAAAAAATATGAAAATAAAAGATGCCATGCTAAAAAGACATGAGCCAAAAAAAAAGAGAAAAGAAAAGAAAAAAAGAGAGAAAACAATGGGTACCCTGATGCCTGCCAAAAAGAGAGAAAACAATGGGTGCAAAGACACCCGCCAGAGAGAATAAAAGATAGCCCATATTTTCAAAGATTTAAAAAAAAGAAGGGAGAGGTATGACATTTGAGTTCATAAAAAACACAAAAATATTCCACACACTTGCATAATCTTGATCAAAGTGTATGACTAGTCTCTCCTATGGTCCGGTTTTTGACTTAGCAACATGACATGATGCAAGTAGGCCACTTTTATCCCTACCAAGCTCCACAAAAAGCCTTATTAGATGGTAGGATGAAAGAAAGGTAAAGTCAAAAGCAGTTGGTAAGGAATATACATACACTTTTGAGCGATCGAGTGTATCATTTGAGGAACTACATTTATCTTACAAAACTTTCAAAACCTCCGGAAATATAGTCAATCAAAGAACAAATGATAAGCAGGTATGTTCATCTGTTCTATCTTGCAACCACCCAAGACTTGGAGAAGGCCAAAAAGCTCCATAAGCAACAAGGTAATAACGGGTGAGCAAACATGCCAATTCATTCAAATTGCGGTAGAAACCTTTGTTATAAACCTAGCATATTTGAAATGTAATCGGCATTGCAGCAACTCCTGATCAACAACCAATGTCTTAGCTTTTGCTCGAGGACGAGCAAAGTGTAAGCTTGGGGGAGTTTATTGGCGGTCGTTATCGACACATCTATGTCGCCAACATAATTCCAAAAAGGAGGAAAATATACATTCATACACACATATACCTGTGCTACTAACATGTTTCCACTTGTACTAGTAGAAATGATATAAATGTAGAAACAGAAGCTGGAAACAGGTGAAACATAACAGAAAGGCGCCATTCAGGAAAGCGCATTTGTAAGATGGGAAAGAAGCCCATAGAAATGAGCACAACTAGGCTAGCCGCCATGTCAACGAATTGGAGGCCCAGAGGGCAACCGACCAAGTGAAGACGGGGCCAGGCCGGGCTGGGCCACTCTAGGCGTGGGCGCGACAGGGGCACAGGCGCGCCCCACTCTCTACCGCCTGGCCCCATCTTGCTCATGTCGGCACATTTATGATAGAGGAGGACGATGCAGGGGCACGCTAGCGAATATTCACTCTAGAACCGCCTCCTCTAGCCCTATATAAGAAGGGGAGACCCCCTACAAACACAACACAGAACACTACACAACACTTAGCTCAAGGAGCTCTACCTCCCTCCACCTCTCTTCTTTAGCTTAGGATTAGAGTAGGAAAGCAGAAGAGAGGAGTAGCGAAGCTACAAGGATAGCTTGTCTCCTTGGAGGATTTGGTGAGAATAAAGTGTTCCACTTTTCATCATATTCTTCCATATAGTCATGCTCTTATTCAATTCATATAGTTGTTGCTATGGACTAGAGTACAGTCATTTTGACATGTTCTTGATATGTGTGCTAGTCTATAGTCCATATATCATGTTCATTTCATGCTTGGCTATGTGTAGTCTACTTAGCTTATATGTGGTATTTAAGCTAGTCTATAGTTTACATATCATGTATATGCTGAGTTGGCTTAGAGTTTTCATGTTCATATCATGTTCATGAGTAGAACTATTTGCGTGAGGGGGTGGTGGTTCATCATGCCTTTGGGTACGCCCAAGTCTCTTACCTATCGATCTGTAGGGTCGGGGACCTAGGGGGATTTGGGTGGTCATTATATATGCGGGCAAGGTGCCCGGGTATATAGTGGCTGGTGGATGCATTTCATGTCCCACGGTTGAGGGGTAGGCGGCAGGTGGTGACTGTAACACCCCAGGTGTTTATCATTCACTAAGTAATGGGTTTGAGCTTAAACAGGACAGATTAAGTGGAGATGACAATGCCAAGTCAACCTATGGAGATGAGCCTACCCTAAAGTTGGATGTTGCACCATTGCTTTACATATCGGTCCCTTTTCAAAGATATATGCTTGGATGGTGTTATGGCAATATATTCATGTGTCTCACCTTAGTACCTATCTATATTGATCCCTGGAAAAGTTTCATGAAGTTTGGAATCAAAAAGTCACATGAAATGATAAGTTCCATTCCTATTGGAATCTGTCCCATTAAGTTAATGGAACTATAGATCAACCTTGAAAATTGTCCAAATTACTCTAGATGAACTCTACAACACCTTAACTACACTTAGGGCACTTAATGGAACAATGTTCATGTTGATCATTTTGCCTAAATGTGCTTCTAAGTGATGGTTGACCGTGTATGGACCCTAGAACACTTTCGTTTGACCATTTCAAAAGTCTGACCTCAAAGCTTTGCATGTCTGTGCACCCTTTTACAAAGTTCTAGAGAATTTTATAAGGAACAAACTTTGTTTAAGAGTCAAGTCATGAAAATATGTGGAACATGCTCAAACAGGGCCCACAAGTCAGTTTTAGGGCTGATTTCAGCACTTAGCCATTGTTAAGCCCTAATTCCAGTAACATCGACGTTGGCATCTCGCGTTCTCCGAATTTTGTTGAATAACTCAAGTTGACCCAAAAATGAAAGTTGGAAACAATTCTTTGGAGAACAACATGCAAAAAGTTGGGTTTAGTTTGATCGAGTTTTGACCTCCAAAGGCGAGTTTCCGTGACCTTTGTCAATATGTTGACATTGCCATCTTGGGGTTTGATTAGACTCTAATCTGTTGCTCTAATGGCATGACACCCTAAATAAGAAATGTAGAGAATTATGCAGGCTGCAACTTTGCTTTTGGGTCCATGTCCAAATTCGGCCTGCAACCGGTCTAAAATCGTGTCCCACGCTGATCGCTTCGCTGCCCGCCACGTGCTCGGTAAAATGCCCCAACGGGCAACGCGTGCCAGAGCGCGTGGCAGCCATGCCTAGCTCGCGCTTCCTCCTCTTGCTGCATGCTCCTCCGCGTGTCCGCGCCTCTGAGCCAAAGAGGAGAAGCACCAGAGTGCCCTCCCTATCCCTCTCCACTCGCTTGGCCTTCTCGCTCGCTCAGCTCACCGCGGGAGAGCGCGCTCCGCCATGGCCGCCATTGCCGGCAAGCCAAGCTCCGCGGCCGCCGCTGTGTTCCCGCCGCTCCGAGCTCCCTCTCATCCCACTGTGAGCACCACCACCTTCACCTTGCCACGATTCATCTTTGGCACGAGCTCAACTCGCGTTCACCTCCCCTGCCGCTGGGAACCGCCACCGCCACCGTGCAGCCGCCGCCGCGGCCGGTCGCGCGCGTGGCCAGACCACCACTGGCTGAGCCTGACCGGGCTGCCAGCGCCCACGCCTGAGGGCTTGGCCGCTGTTGCCCCTGCGCACCTTCTCCGACCGCCCAGCCACCGGAGCGCCGCCGCCGTCGACACTGCCCCTACGAAGCCGCTCGCGCACGTGGTCAGCAGGCCATAGACCACCTCGGCCCCTACTACGAGCGCCTATGGACGCGCCTCGCTGCCCTGGTGCTTCTCCACCACTTCACCGCGGCCGTCGACGACCTCACCGACCGGAGAAGTGCCGGCCGACACTCTCTCCCCGCCTCCCCTGTTTCCGGCGCCGGAGGAAGGAGACCTCCTGTCTCTCTGTCTCTCTCTGTGAATGACAAGTGGGCCCAATGGTACAGTGGGTCCCGCCTGTCAGTTTGAGTGGTGGCTGAGAATGGGTACCGAATCGGGTGCACCTAGCAAAAATTAGTTAGGGTTGTTTATTTCTGAATTTAAATTTCCATTTCATGCAAATCTTCTAAAATGCATATCTCTTGCTAGGTAAATCCAAAAATAGCAAAAGTGGACTTTTTTGAAACTTTGGGAAAAGATCTATGCAGTGGAGTCATAAAATGTTACATGTTTGTAGGTATTTTCTGATGTTTTTATTTAAGCTTTAAAAAGGCTCTAAAATGCTTATAAACTTGACCAGAGCCATATCTTGAGTTTTAGATATTCAAAAATAGTGATTCTTGTTTTGTTAATTTTGTGATGACATGTACTTACTAGGAAAAATATTAAACACACTAATTATGCACTGTTTTGTTAGGGTTTTGATTGGACCTTGATAAATAAGGAAATCTATATTATTTTGCTTGTAATTTTATATCTTGAGTTGTGATGCTCCAAATGATGTGAAATTTTTATGGTAGGTTTGTCATGATGTGGATGTACTGTGGTATAAATTTCATCGTCATTTATTACTGTATGCTCAAGTTATTGATTTAACTTGTTTATAGCTTGATAAATAGCTTATAAATAATATATAAATGATAAAATAGAAAATGTTGTTCCATTACCTTAGTATGATGTTTCTATATCATATTGATTCATAATATGGCCTTGTGTTCACAGAAAATATTGAGTTTTAGGTTTTACTTGCTCTCACATGATTTATTGCAATAGCTATTTATCTTTTTCATAGAGATTGATATACTTGCCCAAATGGATTGAAATTTGGACAGTAGACTTTTGGTAGCATTTGTAGACCACTGTAATTTGGGTAGAATTTATTGTGCACTTTGGATATGTGTTCATAATTCCACCTAATTCTCTAAGTAAATTAAGAAATTGTATTAAAAGAATTTATTTAGTAATTGACACTATGTGTTTCTGGTGTTCATTAGTCATGTATGAAATGTTGGTAAAGTTGGTTTTGTCTAATTATAGGTTTGCAATATAAGTTAATAATTATTTCTTGCAAATGAAGTTTCTGGACAGATCTGGAAACTTAGCAAAGCTCTTCAGGGTAATGTGCTTTATTGTAAAACTTGTTTATACAAAAGTTGTAGACAATTTATGTATCTAGCTTCTATTAAAAATTTGGTGGTAATTGGCCAAGTAGTTTTTGAGTTATAGTTGTTTAAAGTTGGGTTACAGAATTGCTTGCTCTCTGTCTTGTTAGACCAGTTTCTGTATTTATGTAAATTCGACATGTTAAACTTTGGAATCATGCTGTGATGTTTATAAATGAAATTTATATAATTTCATAAGATTTCCATAATGTCTTCTTGCAAGTCATTTGGAGTTGTAAATCTCCAGTTATGATTAAATTACTTAGCTGCTGTTCTGATGCCCAGAATGTGGCAATTTCTAGTTCTAGTACTTTGATTAACTTTGTCATGCTTGGGTATTGAAATGTGACTCATATCTTTGATGATACTTGAGTGGTACCCTGTAATCTTGTGAGACTTGTTTCTTGATGTATTTGCAATCTTCTATGTTATGCCCTATTGTGGGTTAAGTTAATTAGCTCTAGGTGTTTATGAGAACTTTGGTATGCTTGTTTGATTTCTTTGTTATTGCACTTCTATGCATTCATACATATGCATTGTTGCACCTCATTTAGGTACGTTAGCTGAAGCACGTGAAGTACTTAAGGTGGAGCCAAACCCGAAGATGGAGTTGGTGGATCCATCCCGAAGATAGAAGAATCGGGCAAGTGCTAGATGAGAGGATGCTCGCCAAGCGAACTCATCTGACATACTCTAACTTGAGTCGGATCCCAGGCAAGCCCCGGAGCATTATAAGCCTCCTATCTTCAAAGCAATTAATTATATATATATATATATGTTATAAGTATTGTTGCATTATGTGATAGGAGTTGGTTGGAAACCCTTGCTGCATTATATCATTCCTTGTCCAGATATATGAATCCTTGAATCCTACATAGAATAGGATCGAGTAGATGCTTAGCCCCGCTTTAAGCGGTAGAAGTCAGGTGATTTCCTGTCACCTGCGAGATATAGGGATATTCATATATGGCACGGTTGGCTATATTTGCTATCGTGGAATGGAACCATGTGTTAATAAAATGAAATGAGACCGGGCGGGATGACGATAGTGAAGCAACAAGGCATGGAGGTCTTGGGTGTGAATCTATCCCCGTCTGAGTCGTTTAAGGACCGATTCACTGTACGTCCTTGAGTCATGTTGAACGCAGTCTAACACTTAGTTGGCCGGATAAGCCGTTCCGACCGCGAAGCCGAGTAATGTGGTTCAGGCCGGGAATCGAATGGTAGGTTGCTTCTTGGAGGAGAGAAAGGATGTGCTTGGGGACCTTGGCGTGAGACCAAGGGGGGGTTAGAGTCCCTATCACCTGGCAGAGTGCCGCCCTTGGGGTCGCGACATCATTCGGACCCGCGATTCCTGAATCATATGAAAAGGTGGCTTGTGCAACCCTGGCAGGGGCCTGCGCGGTGAGTGTTAGAAATACCCCTCCAGCTGGATAGGAATTCGATTCGAATCGCCGTCGCTCCCGGTTAGTGAGCACTTGACTTGAGCAGCGGCAACGTAGATTCAATTAAATTGAACGGGTGGTTAATTGGATCACGATGGAAAGGTTGCCTCAATTTATACCTGCTATGGTTAATATTGTTTGCTCCTAATAAAGTGAGTGCTCTAGTACAGGTGCTAATATAGATGACAGGTTAATGATAATTTACTTGATGCTTAAGCATTAATGATTGATCATCTATATTAAGCTTTTATGCAAAATGTTGTCAAGCTAGCCCCACTTCATTTCAGCCTTGCATGAGCCTTGGTGTCACCTTATTTCTGGTTTCTGACGGGTAAGTCTAGCTGAGTACTTTGTCGTACTTAGGGTTTTATCCCCACTTGTTGCAGGTTATGATGTATCATGGCGGCTGCAAGAGTTGGTTGACTCCTACCGTAGAGGCGGAGTGTGATCACGGGCATGATCCTTCTTATTTACCTTATCTCTAATGCTTTTGTTGGAAGTCGACCGTGGTACTGGCATGTATTTGAAATAAGGGTGTTGTTAGTTTCAAATTACTTTGCTTCCGCTACTTTTGAACTTAAGTTGTAATAACTATGTTGAACTCCGATGTATATTCAATTACTTGTGAAATGGTTGTAACATGTGACTTGTTATGTTGAATCACTACGATCTTGGCTTGTATGTTGGTTGGTTTGAAATCCCTCGTGATTTCATTGGACTACCGGAGTTATATGGGCTCAAGTGCGAGAATTTGATCACTCCCGTGATTGTTTTTGTACTTGTGCTCTTATAATTTGGATGGTTCTGTTACAGTGACAGCCCTGTCCGTCCCTTGAACTCCCCCACATTTGGCCATGGTGTAGGAGTATATAAATTGTCACATGAGGTTGCTGGCAGACCAGTACTCGGTGGCCTCCTGATCCATCTCACACATACCTAGATCTATTTTGTGTACATGTATGATAACCTAGCTCATAGCAAGCTAACAATATTAGAACCATCTACCCCTGACTAGGATATTATTTTATTCTTTATTCTTGAGTGTGGAGTCTCTTACTGAAAGTATGTGTGTGTCACTATCTATACTACAACTATTTTTATCCCTATATGATCATTTGGATAGTATGCATGTATGTCTGCTCTGCTCATACTCATGTCAGAATATTTGTTACCATTGCCTTCCTTTGTGAAAATATAAATAATGATACCCTGAATACTTTCGGGTGAAATGTTACAATGATAGATCCGTGTGCTTGTGGATAACATCTGTAAATAGAAAGACCTATCGGGTAGACCCCGTGCCTACTCTTGGTGGTGACGCTAAGAAATGACAATAGCGACACAACATCGACGCCTTCAAATGTTCAAGAGGACAAAAGGGGAAGCCAAGATGGCGGCGATGCTCGGTGAACCGGGCCCTAGGAACGCGCCCGACACATCTAGCGGTGACGGTAGCATGGCAGGTCCCTCCACCCAGGAGCCTAGCCCCTCTGGGGGGCTAGCCCGGTCGAGGGGAGCTCTGACCCTTCCCTCGCAAAGGAAGACCTTCGCCAAGTCAGTCGCCTAGGGGCCTGATGCCTAACCCAGACCACGTCGTCCCCGCCTCTGTCCTCGACCGAGCGCCTATGGGAGTACACAAAGCTACATGCCTTTCCTCCTTCTCTCACTTTCTGTCCCTGCACTCTACATTCCTAGATTAAGTGCTAAGTTCGCTACCTGGTTGCCGCTAATCCTCCTCCTTCCGGTAAGCGCGAAGTGCCACACGCACATCGCTCGCCGAGCCAACTCGACCTCCTCGTCCTGATCCACTTGCGCTCCTCGGCTCTCTGACCTAGCACCAACGCCTGTGCGCCATCAAAAGGGGTCATGTACCCTGTCCACCCATGCGGCCAAGGATCTCGAGGGAAAAGAGGGTCAAACGCACCTGAGAAGCAAAAAAAGAAGGGTGGTAAAGAAGTGGCAAACAAACAAACTTAGTATTTACAAAAACATTATTGTTCCTAGGGCAGCACCCCGCAATTTGACCGCAGAACACATGCTCACTTATCTCTCATCTCTCGTAGGAATGGGGGAGGCACCGTGCACAACCATCACCCTTTGCGGTTCGAAGAAGGGCTGCGGAGGACCGCCTCTAGTGGGGTGATCTCTAGGATGGCGTCGATGGCTTCCTCTAGGCAGGGCATCAACAGCGCCATGTTAGAATCCCTAGTGCCCTAGGGGACTCCCTCCGCCACTTCATCAATGTCTACCAGGTTGGAGAAATGAGAATGCACCATGGCCAATGCCGAGGCCACCCCCTGCCTAATGCCATCCTCCATAGCCTCGTGGAACCACACCGGCGCGATGAGGAGATGCTCATTCACCTCCACCCTGTTGTCATGAACCCTCACAGGAATAATGCGCGGCAAGCCCTGGAGCCATGACATGGAGCTCCTATGATTCCGCACCTCGAGACTCGAGGTGAGCCTACACCCTGCCTACCTCCTCCTAGGCCCCGCGAAGCTGCTCTGTCAACGGTGGACCTCCATCCTTGACCCTACGTCAACAAGGATGTGGAGCGTTAAGACTGAACACCGGGAACACGGCTCGTAGGCTGGCACCGATGGGAAGCAAGAGGGAAAAGGAATGGACCATGCCTTCAAGCTCCGTCCTCATATGGGCCGCCTCTGCATGCGCTGCATCGCGGATGTTCTCCATCATCGTTGCTGCTAACTGCTCCTCTTTGACCTCCCTTCAGGCATCCTTGGCAGCCCTCAGGGCATCCTCCTGCTCTTTCAGCAGCGCCTCGACCACCACTGTGGGGAGTGTGATTAAGGCGCGTTGCGAAGGCACCCCCAATGAAGGATCATACCGTTCTAATCCAGCCACCGATGGAGAAGGAGGCAGCAGGTGGGCCTGGCATCGGGGTGGCTCTGCGCCGCTTCTCGAAGAACCGACCTCGATGAACGTCCTCCCATGAAAGCCCTGCACATGGCAACAACACCTATGTCAGAGGCAGTGATGAAGACGAAGAGAACCAAGGACGACTCCTACCTATCCCTTTGAGGGGACGATGGGTGGGGTGGACTTTGCCTACGCTTGGCGGGACTCTTCTGGCACCTCTGGAACCCTCCGCTGACCCGCACCACACAGACCACTAGAGCTGGAACCACCATTGGTGCTAGGGCCACCACCGGGGGCATCGTCATCCACATCCACTCCACCCCAAAAGGGGGAACAGGGGCTCCGACACCATACCGACGAATGGGTGACCCGCGAGAGGTGGATGTTCGGCATCGAAGGGGGGAGGCCAAACGCCTTTCCCTGGGTACTCCACACCGACGGCTCCGATCATCAACACCCTGAGCAACTCTACCGAGATGGGGTAGGGTAACTCCATCATTGGGTCGGTGATCCCCTGGTGCAACCACCATGCGTGCGCCTGCTCCCTCAGTGGGAGGATCCAGCGCTGGATAAAGATGTGCACCCCCACCGGCCTGGTCTGCCCCTATGCCCTCAAGGCCTTGATAGCCTCCACGAGGGTGGGGACATCCGTGGCCTCCTTTGCTAGGGGGAACAACCGCCATGACTCCGGGGTGGCACCATCCGACCTCTCCTCCACGAAAGAGGATAGTATCAAGACCAAGTTGGGGAGGTAGAACATGTTCTCCCGCTAGCGTGCTTGGCCAGCGAACCCCAACGGGCGGGCGAGGGCAAGGTACCGGCTAGTAGCATGCAGACACACCTAGATCCGGGCACCCCAGCCACCGGGAATGCACCGTCAGGAAACGATGGCACCACCTAGAATGCCCACCTCCAAAAGGCAAAGTGGGGGTTGTTGGTGCTTCTTAGCGAAAGCAGAATAATCCACAACCACATGGAAATACCATCATAGCACTTTACCCAGTGGTATTCAGGGTATCGTATTATCTCAAGGATGGCTTTTGTAGGTAGTCTCTAATTCTAGTTCAGCCCTATGAACAAGAGAAGGATAACTTGGGTAGTGAGGTTATCTTAGGTAGCTTTCTTAAGGTTAGATACCACTATCGTTATATTCTATTTCGGGCATCGGATATCACCTGGTCTACCAAGCGATGCTGGCCTGTAGCTCTACACCGTACCCGAACATGGGGGAGTTCAAAGGACAGACATGGCTGTCACCACCTGCCGCCTACCCCTCGACCATGGGGCACGAGGCAAATGAAGGTAACTTCTAGCTCAAACACCATGTCTACGCTATCGGTTATAGTTCTAGCGTCAGCCAGGAACTTTTGTTTTTATCAGGAGTCCTCTACTAGAACCTCCACCACAAGGATGGATGATGAACCCATAAAAGTATAATGATAATGATAAATCACTTAAGAAAGTAATACTAAAAGAGTAACACGACTTTCTTACCCCAATTGGCAATCCAGTTATCGAGGTACAAGTGTAGCGGGAGCTGATAAATCTGGCACTCCATCTACTCAGCGGACTCAGAGAGTCACACACTAGGAGGAGGGTGGCTAATTTTTCCCTTGATCTCCTCTTGTCCTCACTCACTCCCTATTCTAATTCTAGCTAGAAGCTAGAGCTTGAGGCTCCTCCTCTCTCTTGCTCAAGTGTGTAGCTTGGGTGTTGTTCTCTTTTTGAGGGGGTGTGCTCCTCCTTTTATAGGAGGTGGCTGGGTTGGTTCTAGGGGAATATTCCCCAGATACACCCCCACACTGTCCTCCCCTCTTAATGTCCGAACTGCCACAATGAGCTGGGCCCGAGCCGAAGCAGGGCGCGTGGCCACGCCTTGGGCAGGTGCGTGCCTGGGGTGCCGCCTCCTTGGCTCTGCTTTGGCCCACATGCTCCTGGTTGGGCTTGGTTCTAGGCCCCATGGTGGGCTTGGTCTGGTTGAGCAAGATGTGTTGAGCTTGGACTTTGTTTGCTTCATGGGCTTTATCATTTCATGTGTATTCTCTTCTCTTTTGGCCCAATTTTGATGTATTTCGATATATACCTGCAAAACAAGTGTCTCCACCAAAACTATGGAATTTGGTTAGTATAAAGCCCTATCTACTTTGTTTTGGTGGGTTTTTGTGCAAGTGTTGGCGGTATTTGATTCGGGTTAAGAACCGCCAACAGGGGGTGATCCCCAAGAAGGCCTCACATAGCATGGTGAAGGTTGCAATGTGGAGGATCCCCTCTGATGTTAGGTCATGAAGACAGAGACCATAGAAGAATAGAAGCCCCCGCACGAAGGGGTGTAGAGGAAGGTCGAGCCCCAGCCGATGGAAGTTGGTGAAGGAGACGACCTCCTCATCGCTAGGCGCAGGCGCTAGCCCCCTAACAGCGGGGGTCACCAGCCCACCGCTAGGGCATTCTCTAAGGCCAGCCTGTCCTCCTCCATCCTCTAGATCTCCACCTCGGTCACCCCCGAGGGCTCCCATTCTGCCATAGGGAAGGCAAGTGAAGCAAGCGGCGGCGAGTGGGTGCGCAAAGGCAGGCGAAGGCTGAGGATTTTTGGAAGGGGAAAGGTTTTGTTGGAAGCAGAAGGTAACTCCCCCTCTTTGCCTCTTTTACTCTGCTTTAGTACTCCACGAGTGATGACTTCCATGCTCCCATGATCCCACGCGTGATCGTGCGTGTAGCGGCGGTTGCTGGATCCAAGGCGGAGGTGAACCGCCACCTCCTTATTGAGCTGACCCACACGCGCCACCAACTCCATGCATGCCTCCTCATGAGACTTGAGGAGATCTGACTCCCCTCGGGCCCACCGACTACCATTGATGGCCTGGATCTACGTGCACCAAGTGCCATGACTCCTCCTTCACCGGATCTGCTCCACGTGGCCTGACATCCCATCTCCCAGATGAAGTGGGATGGCGCGGGGGTGCACGCCTTAACTCCTCTACTAGACATGATGACCAAGACACAATCTACCATCTATGCAAGACATCAGCGGAAGGGATGTGCCTAGAAGCTACCACTCCCACTGGCAAGGAGGCCCTACAATGGCCTTAGGGGTTGTGCTAGCTCCGCAGACGGAGCAACCTGACCCCCCAATCAATGGGCGCTCGGGTGGAGTGTCCCCCAAAACCAACAAACTTCCTAGAGTTGGGTCAGGAGTCACTGAGTAGTGGGCCCAATGAGGGCCTCTGTCTAAGGTTCAGCGCGCTCCCCATGCCTCAAGAGGATCGGGACCTACTATCGTAGCCCTCAGAAGGGCGTGGCACTCTAGATGATCAGTTGGCCCCGAGCCAAAGCCCAGATGCTCTCGATCACCTGACCCACGGCAGGCCCCGGTCAGAAAGAAGGGCTGAAAGCCCAAGTTTGGTTTTGGTAATTAATGACAACAAGTTGCTAATGCCATGTGTTAAGTGTTTTGAGTTAGGCATAAGCAACACATGTGATGAAGGTGTATGTGGCAAGGAGTGGTGGCCACAAGATCACAAAGAGATGGTGTATGGACATGAAATGATAATCATGGTGGAGATGCACATAAAAGGAAGGACATGATGATCAAGTGGAGGAGAAGGATCTAAGAGTGCAAGGCAAAGGTATAACCATATAGGGGTTTTCCTTTTGCCGGTCTAAGATGAGTAGAGAAGTGATTGACCGGGTTTAGGATACATAGCCGACTATCAAGAGGGGCAATCACGGTTAGCTCGGGAATCAAGTATATTGTCTTGAGCATATGCATTAGGATCTAGTAAAGAGCTAACATAATGCCTTGAAAAATGATTTTGAAATGCTAACACACATGCACATAGTGGTGTACACTTGGTGGTGTTAGCACATTTGCGAAGGCGGTGGAGTTTGAGCGGTAGAGAGGGATTTGGGTTCCTCTCTCCCTCCCGTCGAGCTTGCGAGGCGGAATTCGGTGTTTTTTGGAGAAGTGAAATGCCTTTTTTCCACTACGCCGGAAGTCGGAAAAGAAACGGAGGCGAACGGGGGTCACAGAGGTGACCGGACACTGCACCGTACGCGGTCATGGTATGACCGGACGCGTCCGGTCAGTTCAACGCGGCAGTCTGGCGCGCGGGTGTTAGGGTTTGCAACTGGCGCGTTCGGTCACTCGCGGGACCGGCGCGTCTGGTCATGCGTCCAGAGGAGCAAAGCGCAGCGGAGTGATGATCGGACGCACGACGCGTCCGGTCACATGCGATCGGACACGTCCGGTCGTTGAGGGAGCTTACTGGACTCTAACCGGACGCTGGCACTGTCGCGTCCGGTCGTTGCCTCGTGGGCTCGTGGTGCTGTGCGATCGGCGCGTCTGGTCATTCACTAGGGCATGTCCGGTCATACGCTAGGGCGCGTCCGGTCATAGCAACGGTAACTTCTGACGCGCGCTGTTCACGCTTGTCCTGTAGTGACCGGACGCGTCCGGTCACCCTGACCGGTGCGTCCGGTCAACACGTTTTGAACAGCGTCGTCTGGTAACGGCTAGCTACGTACCCCTTCGCTATACATAGAGGATGTCCGGGGTTTGAGGGTAATTCTTGCATATTTTGAGACTTAGAGACATCCTTTGAGCCAGAGAACCATCCCTCCACTCATCTCTTTGCATAGTTGCACATCTTGAGCGAGATTCAAGTGCATTGCTTGAGAGTTGCTGTAACACCCCTGGGTGTTAAGCATGCATTAGCATCCAAGGCACTAGTCATAATCATCTCATACATGGTTATCATTGCATGCAATATAGACCCTTTTTAAATTTAGAGTTGAAAAACAACTACTCAAAACTCAAAAGCTACATTTAAGTGCTAAGGAGTGATGAAACTTTGTGTAGCTACAATTTTAGATAATCTAGAATAAATAAACATGATTTTGGAGCAACTCTTGAATTCAAATTCCTTCAAATTTTGCTTTTAAAAATATTCTAGAAAAATGAATTTTTACTTAAAAATTTAGCTTTGAATCCCAAATTCAAAATCTATTTAGAATTTTGAAAAGTGCCCTTCATGAAAGTTGTAGAGAATTAAATTTTGAACAACTTTTATTTTGGGCAAAAGTTCTGAAAACCTCTTTTTCATTTTCAAATTCAAATTTGAAACAAATATAGAAATCTGAAAATTTATTTATAAAAGAAAAATCGGTTTTTTTCACTTTAGTGGGCCGCAGCCACCCTTTCGGCCCACCCGAGCTGGCAGCCCGGCCCGCGCCCGCGCCCGCGTCCGCGCCTGCCGCCCGCGCGCGCGTGACGCCGTGGCGCCGCGGCAGAGCTCGGCCGCCGCGTGGCCGGACGCCGACGACGCCGCGTGACACGCGCCCCTGTGGCCCCCGTAGCACCGCGCTCGCTTACCCCCCCTCCGCGCGCTCGTCCGCCTCGGCTGCTCCCTCCATTCCCTCCTCTCGCCCCGCCAGCAGCAGCAGCAGCAGCAGCGCACCGCCGCGCCATCACCGGCTCCCGAAGCTCCGCCACCACCGTCCGCGCTCGTGGCTGCTTCTCCGGCCGATTCCTCCCGGCCTCAGCTCCGTCCCGCTTCCCTCCACCGCGTGCGCGCCTCCACTCAGCCGCTCGAGCTCAGGTGAGGGCCAATTGGCCGCCCCCCTCCTCCACTGCCGCCATGGCCGCCGTTGGCCGGCGCGCATGGCCGGAGCTCCCTGGCCCTTCATGCCTCCTCCGGTCTCGAGCATCCGCTTCCCCTTCGCCTAGCGGTGCTCGCGCTCGCATTCTCGGCCGCCCCCGTGGCCTGCATTGGCCGGCCGACGAGCTCCCGCGCCGCCGTGCCGCCATCTCCGCCGGCGAGCCTCCTCCGGAGCTCCCGCGCCGCTCGGAGTTGGTGCGCTGGGTGCGTCTCGGTGCGGGGAGCACGTTGGTGCCCTCCCCGTCGCCGGAGACCTCACCGGTGGCGAGTTCGCCACCGGTCAGCGCCTCCCCCGCGCTGCTCTGGCTGGCCGGTGGGGTCCGTTGACCCGTGGGTCCCGAGTGTCAGCGTGTGTGGGTGCACTGCACCGGGTGTATTCAGCGTTTTCACCGGTGAATTTTTAAAAGAATTAAGGAAAATAATTTTTCAGAATTTTGAAACAACTTTGAAAAATCATATCTCAAGATTTATAGCTCCAAAAATTATGAAACAAATTTTGTAATGTTCCTCTTGAATAGATCTACAGTTTAAAAATATCTCATGTTATTTTTGTAACACTTTGCTGTGCAAATTTATTTAATTGCTATAAATGCTGATATCTTAGAAAATGTGTAGTAAATAAAATAATGAAGGGAAAAATGTGATTCTTGTTTCTTTAATCTTTATTAGTGAGCACTTGACTCGAGCTATGGCATCGTAGTAACATTAAAGGAACACTGATGGTTAAGTGAATGATGTTGGAAATGCTAAACCTGATATGGTAATCTAGATTGCTAATGATAAATCAAGGGATTGTTCTAGCAATAGCTGCTTACCTAGTTTGAATAGGTTATACTAAAAGTGATGCAAAAAGTACTGGTCTAGTTTTTCATAACAACTCATGCTTTCTCAAATGAGTCAAGCCAGTCCAATCTATAAAGTCTTGCATGATCCTTGGTGTCCTTTATTTCTGGTTTTTGACGGGTAAGTCTAGCTGAGTACATTCTCGTACTCAGGGCGTTGTTCCCATTGTTGTTGCAGATGGTCAGATGTACTATGGGTATTGCTCCAACTGTCTGTATCCGGTGATGGGCGACAACTAGGACCTTGGGCAAAGGTCACTCTGTTTGTCTTATCTACTGCTTTTGTGGACCATGACTATCTGCTGGCACTGTATTTGAACTAAGTGTGTGTGTAAATCTACTTGCTTCCGCTATGTTATTCTGAACTATGTTGTAATAACTTTTATTCAGAACTCCGATGTACTCCACTTTTATTGTGAACTCTATGTATCATGTGAACTGTGGCTGCTAAATCAGTACGATCTTGGTTGTATGTTGGTTGGTTTGAAATCCCGCGTGATTTCACGGAATCTCGGGTTATATGGGTTTAAGTTTGGTAAATTAACCGCCTCGGTGGAAGATTTTTCTGACTTAATCTCGTATCATTACGTTGATCCGTTACAGCTGGCATCGGAGCATGGTTTAGCATGTTACTGTTCACATGGGTATTTGAAAACAAAACTGTGTTTTCAACTAAGCTTTTAAATTTAAGAGTGTGCCAGTGGTCATATCCTTTATGCCCAATAAGGACTCTAGGTGGCTTAATTAAGTACTAACTTGGGGGTTTGCATCATATTTGAAATTTCGTCGCTCATACGGCGTGCTATTGTATGAGTGCCATTCAATTGAGTGGTAATGTATGGATCAATTTCCTCTACGCCCTGGTAAGTGAGAGTTGTGAGAGCATGGTCGGATACACTACCGATCTAGGGGAGTGCTTATGTGATACCGAAATACTTACGTGCCATGCGCATGTTCATACAAGGGTATTCAATTGGTGGGGACTTCCGTCATGCGGTGATGATGCCGTCAATAGGACGATGATTCGGGTAGTTGTTACCGTTATACTCGTATCTGGGGATGCGTGTAAAGCGAGTAACTTACTTTACTGCTTTCTTGCATATTTTTATACTGTGAGGGTTGGGCTGAAGTGACTTTCTGCATGTACATAACAATGCTTTCGAGTAGTACGTATTAGTTACGTTACAAGAGATCGTTGTATGCCATCGTTTATTCCGTTAGTAGTTATTAATTTTCTAAGTTTGTGAGGACGTACGGAACGTGCATGTATCATGTGGTGCATTTCATTCATGGCATTGTTCCTCCCCTTATAAGTTGATTATCTCATTTCGATAAAAATGCCAACTTAAAAATCTGTTCTCACCATGGTAATAAAAATTTTGCTACAGATGGCACGTACCAAGCAGACAACTCGCAAGTCCACCGGCAGAGCTCCCCGTCATCAGCTAGCTCCACGCACTCGTCAGCGCCACACTTTTCTTGGAGAGTTTGGGATGCCTACGCTCTTGTGGAGAGTACTCAGAGATGTAGGCTATCCTGATGGAATGGAGCCCCGCTACTTTTGGTCAAATGAGCGGTTGGGGGAAGGACTTTTGGTGACTGTGGAAGCAGTAGTTCGTCCTCGAGGTGATGGTTCTGAGTGGACCGGTTGGCATTTTGAGTCAACTGGCAGGACCCCTGAAGAAGCCGCTGAGAGGGCAGCCTTTGGGATCCTGAGGGATATCATGGATCGCTTTCCTCAGGAGTTGGCAGCAGCTTTAGTTGGAGTCTTTCCGAGGGGCAACCCCTCCACTGACTCATGGCAGTAGGCAAGAGGAAGATCTTTGGAGATTAGCGCTGCGGAAGCACAAAACAGTGACAACCCCGCTATGAGTGCTATGTTCGCAGTGATGAGGGCTTTTGATGGAGTGGAAGGTAGCCTGAGACGTGTGTCTAGTGCTCTTGGTCAGGCTCGTGATGACCGCCATCAGCTTCAGAGAGATCACGACGCCGAGATTGAGAGGCTCAACACAGAGATGGCTCAGTTGACTCGCTAGAGAGATCAGGCTACCCAGAGGACTGTGGTTTTCGAAGGAGATGTGCGTGCCCTGAGAGAGCAGGTTGAGCGACTGACCACCGCCAACGGGAACGCTGAGCGCATGTTGACTCATGTGCTCCATCAGAGGAATGAAGCCTGGTCCGCAGAGAATGTGTTGAGGGCTAGACAGTTTGAGCTAGAGCAACAGTTGGCTTATGTAGAGGAATATAATGACAATCTGCATGAGGAGGTTCATCGGCTGAACAATCAACTCAACTCCTATGTTCCTCCTGGTGCGGCAGAGATGGATTTGAATGAAGACGAAGGTCCTGAAGAGCCCGAAGCACCAGTTGGGGAGCACCACGACGCTGCTAATGGCGACGAAGCCAACGTCTCGGACTTAGACAGCGACCACGATGAGTAGGCTAGTAGTTGTTACGCTAGCTACTAGGTTCCATCTACATGATCTTTTGCTTTGTTGGCACGTTGGGTATGTAATAATGAGTAGAAAGACTAAGGCTTTGATGTAATGTTGGAAAGCTTGGATGTGTTTGTGGCGGTATCCGAACGTCAAAAGTCTAGTGTATGTATGCTGGCAACTTGGTTGTAATGGACGCGATGTGTGCGCTTTAAGTAATCTAATTAGTGGTGTTGTGTTAATTGGAATGACTTATTATGCCCCTGTTTTATTGTATGGATTTATTCTCTCCAGTAATTTCAGTACGGCATGATCTTTCATTCAGTCGCAATTCCTACAACATCACTTAATAATTACTGTTGCTGGAACATGCAGATGCCGAACACTCGTCGTACCGTGTATGGTGCCACTGAGGCTGGTGGCAGTGCAGCCGCTAGTGATGACCGTGATCCACCACCGTCTCCTCCACCCTACACTGCGGAACAGTTTTTCGCACAATTTCTTGGAAGTCAACGTAATATGGAGAGCATGCAACAGAATATGGAAGCTGTGTTGTGCAGTATAGCAGACAACACCCGTCGGGGAATAAACCCGGGTGGTCACGAAGCAAATCAGTACAGCAGTTTCAAGGACTTCATGGATACTCGTCCACCGGTCTTTAAGGAAGCCGCAGAACCCTTGGATGTAGAAGAGTGGATTAATACTATAGAAGACAAGTTCCGTGTATTGAGAATGACTGAAGTGTTGAAGACTGAGTATGCAGCTCATCAACTTCAAGGTCCGGCAGGAATGTGGTGGAAACATCACCGCACCACTTTTCCTCCCCATACTCACATCACTTGGAGGGAGTTCACCGAAGCCTTCCGTGGAACGTACATTCCACCTAGTCTGACTGAGATGAAGCTTGGGGAATTCCTAGCACTGAATCAAGGCACAAAGACTGTAACTCAATATCTACATGCATTCAATAACCTGAGCCGTTATGCCCCTGATATGGTGAATACGGAGGCCAAGAAGATCGCTAGCTTCAAGAGAGGCCTAAATCCCAAGATGATGAAACATGTGGGTACAAATATGAGGACTGGTTTTAATGATTTCGTTAGCGACTGTCTGAAGCAAGAGAAGAACAACAATGTTTATGCTGCTTCCAAGATCCGTAAGAGAGCTTTCGAGTCAGGTTCGTCCCAGTCCTGAGCTCCAGTGGCCAACCGTCCAGCTTATCGATCGCCTGCCCCAGGTGCAAGGTTTAGGCCACCGCAAAGAAAGAATCAGAATGCTCAGCAACCCCAGAGGAACCAGAAACCATTCAAGATGGCATTGCCTCCGTCGAAGACAGGACAAGGCAGTTCATCTGGAACTGTGGCTCAAGTGAAGGGACCGTGCTTCAACTGCAACCAACCCGGACACTTTGCGAAGTTTTGCCCCTACCCAAGGAAACAGCAAACGCAGTATCAAGCTCGTGTGCATCACACCACTGTGGATGACATCCCAGAAGGAGAACCAGTAATAGCTGGTATGTTTTCTATCAACAATCATCCTGCAGTAGTCTTGTTTGATTCCGGATCATCTCATTCCTTTGTAAGTCAAGCTTTTGTTAAGAGGCATGAGCAAAAGATTATTGAACTGGAATGTGCATATAAAATCAGTTCAGCTGGGGCTGATCTATTGACTAATCAGATAGTTCAGGGAGTGACCCTAAACATATCAAACCGGCAATATAAGCTTAATCTGATAGTCATGCCAGGGTTAGTTTTGGATGTGATCATGGGTATGAACTGGATGAATAAGATGGGGGTAGTAATCGATGTTGGAGGAAGGAGTATCTCTCTCAAGGAACCAAGTGGAGAAGGCACCTTTCGAGTGGTCCTACCTCAGAAAGTAGACCTAGCTAGCACGACTTGTGCGGTCCAAACTACTCTGCTAGCCCAGATTCCAGTGGTCTGTGAGTTTCTAGATGTGTTTCCGGATGAGTTACCTGGACTTCCACCAGACCGAGATGTTGAGTTTGCCATTGAGTTAATTCTAGGAACAGCACCGATCTCGAGAAGGCCCTATCGGATGCCTCCCAATGAGTTAGCCGAATTGAAGAAGTAACTTCAGAACTTACTAAAGAGAGGTTTGATTCGTCCTAGCTCGTCTGAATGGGGATGCCCCGCTCTGTTTGTGAAAAAGAAGAAGGATAACTCCTTACGCATGTGCGTGGATTATCGACCACTAAATGCAGTGACAATTAAAAACAAGTATCCTCTTCCTCGGATTGATATATTGTTTGACCAGTTGTCTAAAGCCAAAGTGTTCTCTAAGATAGATTTGAGATCAGGATACCATCAGATAAAGATTAGGCCGCAAGATGTGCCTAAGACTGCGTTCTCTACCAGATATGGCTTGTACGAGTATCTTGTCATGTCCTTCGGATTGACAAACGCTCCTGCATACTTTATGTATCTGATGAATTCTATTTTCATGCCAGAGTTGGACAAGTTTGTGATTGTGTTCATTGATGACATTCTAATATATTCAGAGAATGAAAAAGATCACGTAGAGCACCTTAGGATTGTCTTGACTAGACTCAGGGAACATCAACTATATACGAAGTTCAGCAAGTGTGAGTTCTGGCTTAAGACAGTGCCTTTTCTCGGCCACGTGTTGTCTGAAAATGGCATTTCCATAGACCCTAGTAAGGTACAAGAGGTTATGGACTGGAAGTCACCAACCTCAGTGCATGAAGTTCGCAGTTTTCTTGGTTTAGCCGGTTACTATCGTCGCTTCATACCGGATTTCTCGAAGATTGCCAAACCAATGACAAGCCTGTTACAGAAGGATCATAAGTTTGTATGGACAGAGGAGTGCGAGGCAGCTTTCTGCACCTTGCGAAAGTTGTTGACCACTGCTCCTGTTCTGGCCCAACCGGATATAGAAAAGTCTTTTGATGTGTTCTGTGACGCATCTAAGAATGGGTTAGGATGTGTGCTAATGCAAAATGGAAGGGTCATTGCCTATGCCTCGCGTCAACTGAGGAAGCATGAAGTTAATTATCCTACACATGATTTGGAGCTTGCAGCAGTAGTGCATGCTCTAAAGAATTGGAGACACTACCTAATGGGTAATGTGTGTAACCTCTTTACAGATCATAAGAGTCTCAAATACATTTTTACCCAATCTGAGCTGAACATGCGACAGAGAAGATGGTTAGAGCTGATAAAGGACTATAATCTAAATGTACATTATCATCCCGGGAAGGCTAATGTAGTAGCAGATGCACTGAGCATAAAATCACATGCTATTGATGTGCAACCGTTGTTTGAAGAAGGGTTCAATTTGCTACATCCTGCTGTGTTGCATAATCTTCAGATCAGTTGTACTCTGGAAAACCAGATCATTGAAGGTCAGAAGACAGATAAGGGAATCTTTCATATCAAAGAGAAGATGAAGAGGGAACCCACCAAACACTTTCGATTGGATGACCAAGGAGTGTTATGGTTTAAGGATCGCCTGGTGGTACCTAATGATAGAGAACTTAAGAACAAGTTGATGAATGAGACCCATCATTCCAAGCTATCTATTCACCCCGGAAGTAGTAAGATGTACCAAGATTGGCGACCCCGTTATTGGTGGACTAAGATGAAAAAAGAAATTGCAGCATACGTTGCTCGTTGCGACATGTGTTGTAGAGTTAAAGCTCTTCACATGAGACCTGCAGGACTTCTGCAACCCTTGTCTGTACCCGATTAGAAATGGGATGATATAAGTATGGATTTCATCACTGGTCTTCCCACCACATAGAAGGGACATGATTCTATTTAGGTCATAGTAGATCGTCTCACCAAGACAGCTCACTTTCTGCCAGTTAAGACGACATTCAGACCACCTCAATATGCAGAAAAGTATATTGCTAAGATTGTCCGATTACATGGTATACAAAAAACGATCGTGTCTGATCGCGGTTCACAGTTTACCTCTCATTTTTGGGAACATCTTCATAAAGGTTTGGGTACTAGTTTGATTCGTAGTACGGCTTACCATCCGCAGACAGATGGGCAGACAGAACGAGTGAATGCTGTACTTGAAGATATGCTTAGAGCTTGTGTACTATCATCTCGAGGCTCATGGGAATCCTGGTTACCGTTGGCAGAATTCGCTTACAACAACAGTTACCAAGAGAGTATCAAGATGGCACCTTTCGAAGCTTTATATGGCAGGAAGTGCAGAACACCGTTAAATTGGGTAGAGCCTGGAGAAAGAAGGTTTTATGGAATTGATTTTGTAAATGAGGCAGAGATGAAGGTCCGTATTATCCGGCAAAACATGCAAGCTGCACAGTCCCGTCAGAAGAGTTATGCAGACAAGAGAAGGAGACCATTGGATTTCCAAGTGGGTGACTATGTCTATTTGAAAGTTACCCCCATGAAGAAGAAACGGTTTGGAATCAAGCAGAAACTGTCTGCTAGATATATCAGACCATACCATATTATAGAGAAAAAGGGTCCCATGGCGTACAAGTTGCAGTTGCCAGAAGAGATGAGTTCGATCTTTCCCGTCTTTCACGTATCCCAGTTGAAGAAATGTCTACGTGTTCCGGAAGAGAGAATAGAACCGCAGGGTATTCAGATCAAGGCAGACTTGAAATATCGTGAACAACCAGTTTGAGTTCTGGATACAAAGGACCGAGTCACTCGGAATAAAGTGGTAACAACCTACAAGGTTCAGTGGAGCCATCATGATGAGAGTGATGCTTCATGGGAAACGGGAGAATATCTTCAAACCGCGTATAAAGATTTTTACGATAAATGGTTCGTAACTCAAAATCTCGGGACGAGATTCTTATAAGGGGGGAGGGCTGTAACACCCCTGGGTGTTAAGCATGCATTAGCATCCAAGGCACTAGTCAAAATCATCTCATACATGGTTATCATTGCATGCAATATAGACCCTTTTTAAATTTAGAGTTGAAAAACAACTACTCAAAACCCAAATGCTACATTTAAGTGCTAAGGAGTGATGAAACTTTGTGTAGCTACAATTTTAGATAATCTAGAATAAATAAACATGATTTTGGAGCAACTCTTGAATTCAAATTCCTTCAAATTTTGCTTTTAAAAATATTCTAGAAAAATGAATTTTTACTTAAAAATTTAGCTTTGAATCCCAAATTCAAAATCTATTTAGAATTTTGAAAAGTGCCCTACATGAAAGTTGTAGAGAATTAAATTTTGAACAACTTTTATTTTGGGCAATAGTTCTGAAAACCTCTTTTTCATCTTCAAATTCAAATTTGAAACAAATATAGAAATCTGAAAATTTATTTATAAAAGAAAAAACGGTTTTTTTCACTTTAGTGGGCCGCAGCCACCCTTTCGGCCCACCCGAGCTGGTAGCCCGGCCCGCGCCCGCGCCCGCGTCCGCGCCTGCCACCCGCGCGCGCGCGCGACGCCGTGGCGCCGCGGCAGAGCTCGGCCGCCGCGTGGCCGGACGCCAACGACGCCGCGCGACACGCGCCCCTGTGGCCCCCGCAGCACCGCGCTCGCTTACCCCCCTCCGCGCGCTCGTCCGCCTCGGCTGCTCCCTCTATTCCCTCCTCTCGCCTCGCCAGCAGCAGCAGCAACAGCGCACCGCTGTGCCATCACCGGCTCCCGAAGCTCCGCCACCGCCGTCCGCGCTCGTGGCTGCTTCTCCGGCCGATTCCTCCCGGCCTCAGCTCCGCCCCGCTTCCCTCCACCGCGTGCGCGCCTCCACTCAGCCGCTCGAGCTCAGGTGAGGGCCAATTGGCCGCCCCCCCTCCTCCACTGCCGCCATGGCCGCCGTTGGCCGGCGCGCATGGCCGGAGCTCCCTGTCCCTTCATGCCTCCTCCGGTCTCGAGCATCCGCTTCCCCTTCGCCTAGCGTTGCTCGCGCTCGCATTCTCGGCCGCCCCCGTGGCCTGCATTGGCCGGCCGACGAGCTCCCGCGCCGCCGTGCCGCCATCTCCGCCGACGAGCCTCCTCCGGAGCTCCCGCGCCGCTCGGAGTTGGTGCGCTGGGTGCGTCTCGGTGCGGGGAGCACGTTGGTGCCCTCCCCGTCGCCGGAGACCTCACCGGCGGCGAGTTCGCCACCGGTCAGCGCCTCCCCCGTGCTGCTCTGGCTGGCCGGTGGGGTCCGTTGACCCGTGGGTCCCGAGTGTCAGCGTGTGTGGGTGCACTGCACCGGGTGTATTCAGCGTTTTCACCGATGAATTTTTAAAAGAATTAAGGAAAATAATTTCTCGGAATTTTGAAACAGCTTTGAAAAATCATATCTCAAGATTTATAGCTCCAAAAATTATGAAACAAATTTTGTAATGTTCCTCTTGAATAGATCTACAGTTTTAAAATATCTCATGTTATTTTTGTAACACTTTGCTGTGCAAAATTATTTAATTGCTATAAATGCTGATATCTTAGAAAATGTGTAGTAAATAAAATAATGAAGGGGAAAATGTGATTCTTGTTTCTTTAATCTTTATTAGTGAGCACTTGACTCGAGCTATGGCATCGTAGTAACATTAAAGGAACACTGATGCTTAAGTGAATGATGTTGGAAATGCTAAACCTGATATGGTAATCTAGATTGCTAATGATAAATCAAGGAATTGTTCTAGCAATAGCTGCTTACCTAGTTTGAATAGGTTATACTAAAAGTGATGCAAAAAGTACTGGTCTAGTTTTTCATAACAACTCATGCTTTTCGCAAATGAGTCAAGCCAGTCCAATCTATAAAGCCTTGCATGATCCTTGGTGTCCTTTATTTCTGGTTTTTGACGAGTAAGTCTAGCTGAGTACATTCTCGTACTCAGGGCGTTGTTCCCATTGTTGTTGCAGATGGTCAGATGTACTATGGGTATTGCTCCAACTGTCTGTATCCGGCGATGGGCGACAACTAGGACCTTGGGCAAAGGTCACTCTGTTTGTCTTATCTACTGCTTTTGTGGACCATGACTATCTGGTGGCACTGTATTTGAACTAAGTGTGTGTAAAACTACTTGCTTCCGCTATGTTATTCTGAACTATGTTGTAATAACTTTTATTCAAAACTCCGATGTACTCCACTTTTATTGTGAGCTCTAAGTATCATGTGAACTGTGGCTGCTAATGTAACGGAACCGTCCAAATTATAAGAGCACAAGTACAAAAACAATCACCGAAGTGATCAAATTCTCGCACTTGAGCCCATATAACTCCGGTAGTCCAATGAAATCACGAGGGATTTCAAGCCAACCAACATACAAGCCAAGATCATAGTGATTCAACATAACAAGTCACATGTTATAACCATTTCACAAGTAGATCAATTTACATCGGAGTTCAACATAGTTGTTACAACTTAAGTTCAAAAGTAGCGGAAGCAAAGTAATTTGAAACTAACATCATTCTTATTTCAAATATATGCTAGTACCACGGTCGACTTCCAACAAAAGCATTAGAGATAAGGTAAATAAGAAGGATCATGCCTATGATCACACTCTGCCACAAGGCAGGAGCCAACCAACTCTTGCAGTCGCCATGATACATCACAACCTGCAACAAGTGGGGATAAAACCCTGAGTACAAGAAGGTACTCAGCTAGACTTACCCGTCAGAAACCAGAAATAAAGTGACACCAAGGATCATGCAAGGCTAATATAAAGTGGGGCTAGCTTGACAACATTTTGCATAAAAGCTTAATATAGATGATCAATCATTAATGCTTAAGCATCAAGTTAATTATCATTAACCTATCATCTATATTAGAACCTGTACTAGTGCACTCACTCTATTAGGAGCAAACAATATTAACCATAGCAGGTATAAATTGAGGCAACCTTTCTATCGTGATCCAATTAACCATCCGTTCAATTTAATGGAATCTACGTTGCTGCTGCTCAAGTCAAGTGCTCACTAACCGGGAGCGATGACGATTCGAATCGAATTCCTATCCAGCTGGAGGGGTATTTCTAACACTCACCGTGCAGACCCCTGCCAGGGTCGCACAGGCCACCTTTTCATATGATTCAGGAATCGCGGGTCCGAATGATGTCGCGACCCCAAGGGTGACACTCTGCCAGGTGATAGGGACTCTAACCCCCCCTTGGTCTCACGCCAATGTCCCCAAGCACATCCTTTCTCTCCTCCAAGAAGCAACCTACCATTCGATTCCCGGCCTGAACCATATTACTCGGCTTCGCGGTCGGAACGGCTTATCCGGCCAACTAAGTGTTAGACTGCGTTCAACATGACTCAAGGACGTACAGCGAATCAGTCCTTAAACGACTCAGACGGGGATAGATTCACACCCAAGACCTCCTTGCCTTGTTGCTTCACTATCGTCATCCCGCCCGGTCTCATTTCATTTTATTAACACATGGTTCCATTTCACAATAGCAAATATAGCCAACCGTGTCATATATGAATATCCCTATATCTCGCAGGTGACAGGAAATCACCTGACTTCTACCGCTTAAAGCAGGGCTAAGCATCTACTCGATCCTAGTCTATGTAGGATTCAAGGATTCATATATCTGGACAAGGAATGATATAATGCAGCAATGTTTTCAACCAACTCCTACCACTTAATGCAACAATACTTATAACATATATAGAATTAAATGCTTTGAAGGTAGAAGGCTTATAATGCTCCGGGGCTTGCCTGGGATCTCACTCAAGTTAGAGTATGTCAGATGAAACCCGCTGAGTACTTCCATCTTCGGGATAGTTCCACCAAACACCGTCTTCGGGTTTGGCTCCAACACCACATCTTTCACGCGTTTTAGCTAGCGTACCTAAATGAAATGCAAGATGCAAGTACATGAATACAAGGAAATGCAATAGATGATGCATCGCACGTTAATCAAGGCAAGTATAAGGTTATAGTAAAGACACGTAAGCACATCACATTACTTAAGTAACCTTACACAAACAAACATGCTAAAATAGTAAAGAAAGCAATACCAAGCATGATATAAGATTTACAAAGTCTCAGGTGTACTAGCTTAATCACCAAAGACATGAATGACACTTAGCAATACGCAAGCAAAGTAACCAAACAATCATGTATTTTCAACAATTCTGGACATACATGCAGTAGCTGAGTAAATCAATCATATATGAAGTTATACAAATCCAAATGACTTGCAAGAAGACATTATGGAAAGCTTATGACATTCTCTACATTTCATTTATAATCATCACAGCATGATTCCAAAGTTTAATATGTCGAATTTACACAAACACAGAAACTAGTCTAACAAGACAGAGAGCAAGCAATTCTGTAACCCAACTTTCAACAGCTATAACTCCTAAACCACATGGCCAAATGCCACCAAATTTTAACAGCAGCTAGATACATGAATTATCTACAACTTTGGTATAAACAAGTTTCACCACAAAGCACATTATCATGAAGAACTTTGCTAAGTTCCCAGATCTGTCTAGAAACCTCATTTACAAGAAATAATTATTAACTTATGTTGCAAACATATAATTGGACAAAACCAACTTTACCAACATTTCACATATGACTAATGAACACCAGAAAACTTAGTGTCCATGTCTAAATAAATTCTTTTAATGCCTTTTCTTAATGTATTTAAATAATTAGGTGGAATTATGAACACATATCAAAAGTGCACAATAAATTCTACCAAAATTACAGTGGGCTATATATGCTCTCAATAGTTTACTGTACAAATTTCAAACCATTTGGACATATATATCAACCTTTATGAAAAAGACAAATCGCTATTGCAAGAATTCATGTGAGAGCAAGATGAATCAATAACTCACTCATAATACAACTAAAATTCATGAAATTTTTACCACACATCAAAAATCACATGAGTAGCATGACACAAAAATTTCACTTCATTTGGAGCCCTACATTTGCAGTTATGAAAATAACAAATACAACTAGTATTAAAAACCTAATCTGAAAAATCCATTTTTACAGCAAAAACATTAAACTAAAACATGCCATATTATAGATCTACTTCATAGAGAATTTCACAAGGATTCCAAAAAGTACTCATTTTCTATTTTACGAATTTCCTATGATTTACTATGAATTTCCAAAAATCAGCAAAAACTACCACAACTAGGTCCTTTAGATACTATTCATATGAGTCTATGACATTGCAGTTAGGCCCCTGCCTTGAGTCAAATTCTTGTATGCAGTCCTTGACGCGAATGTAGAACAGAGAGGTCGCCGGAGCTCGCGGAAGCCGGCCGTAGGAGACTTGTCGGCCGCGGCTGAGGGGCGGGGGAGCACCAGGGGGTCTCTGCGCACATGCTAGTGCCCTTGCCTTGCTCCGCGACGGTCCGAGGCAAGCCGGCCATGGGAGCAGTAGGAGCCATGGTGGCTGCTCTAGCAGGGAGGAGCCGATTCCGGCGGCCATGGTCGTCATCAGCGGAGAGGAAAGGCTGCAGGGGCATGCCGCAGGCTGGCCGTGCCTACGCGTGGCCTATGCCCAGCCCTGACTTGGCCCGAGCTGGACCGGCGCCATGGCCACGAGCATCAAGCTCGGCTCTCGGCGCAGAGTGGCAGGGCCTGCCGACCTCGGGCGAGGGACGCGGTAGAGTGGCGCTACATGGAATGGAGCAAAAAGGGGGTGGCTGGTGTTGGAAGAGGAGGAAAGGAGGGAACACGGCGGCTGCTGGCTCCCAGCCCTCCCAGCCATGGTGACCGAGCAGAGGGAGAGAGCTAGCAGGGTCCAGGGAGGATGGGAGCGAGTGAGGGGGAGACCGAAGGGGAGGCTCGGTGTCCTCTTTTCTTGACTGGGAGTGCAAGGTGGCGAGCATGCGACCGCCCGGGAGGGCCACACGGCAACAAAACATGGCGGCCGGTTGGCCACTGCCCCAGCCGATTCAAAAATCTGAATGACTAACCAATACCACCGCAAAAGTTCGACTGAAAACACCATTTTCGTCCCCCACTATCTCCTAATCCGGTTGTCTATTGATTTTGGCACAAGAGAAAAAAATTGTAGAGCTTTGCGAGGGGAACAACATTGATTTAAGGCTCCAAAGCTAACTCGGCCTAGATTGAGAGATATTGAGTTCCAAAGGAGGGTACCCCGAAACTAAATCCTGCAGCTTAGTTTCAATTGACTGAAACTGCCATCTTCTCCACCTCATAACTCATAAACCGTTTGATGATTTGATCAACCGATTTCACCAATACGTAGAGCTATAAGAGCACTCCAACTTTTACTAAAGAATTTTGGCCAGATTCCAAATGGTTTGCAAACTACAATTCTCTAAAGATAGGTACATGGAAACGAAATCCAGAAATTCAGTCATCCCAGACTTAACCAATTTTCGAATCCTGAAAACAGCACTGGATTCGATTTTGTGAGCTCAATTTGACCAATCTAGAAACTGAACTAACTCTGTCCCATATAATAAAGTTTGTTCCTCATGATATGTACTGCAACTTTTATTAAAGATCCTTTTACTAGATCAGCCTGATTAGGAAGACACCAGGCTCCAAAGATGGGTACCCAAAACTGAATTCAGACTTGAAAATATTTTCTGCTCTTCAAGAATAGCAGCTACTTCTTGGCTCTATAACTCAGAATCCAACCTGAATCTCGAGGTGAGCCAATTTACAAAGTTGGAGCTTAATAAATTCTCTACAACTTTGTTAATATGAGCTACGACCAGATCAGCATAGTTTGGGAGATAATGAGCAAGAACATAATCTGTTTTGAGGAAACATTGGAATTTCAGCAGAACAGAAAATTGGACTTTTGAGGGACTTAGAGGCTGAATCATGAGATGAGCCAATTGACAAAGTTGGAGCTTATAAAATTTTCCACAACTTTGTTTATAGTTGACTTGCATAGATTCAAACCCTAAGTTGGAGATTCAGAAGGATCAGTTTAGACCGCTCCACTAATCAACTTGGAAAACAGCACTTGGGTGCTTAATTAGCATAACCACCCAACATGAGAAATGTTCCAAAAGACTAATTAAGTACTCCTAAGGTGTTTACAAAACACTCATGGCCATCACTTGCATTAGTACAAAGCAATGTTTCATTGTTTCTGAAACATGTTTCAGTTATAATCCAAACAAGCATATAACTTATCATTTCATGTGACTTTTTGATTCCAAACTTCATGAAACTTTTCCAGGGGTCAATATAGATAGGTACTAAGGTGAGACATATGAAGATATTGCAATAACACCATCTAGGCATATATCTTGAAAATGGCCTATATGCAAAGCAAAGGAGTAACATCTAAGTTTAGATTAGGCTCATCTCCGTAGGTTGACCTTGCCATCATCATCTCCACTTAATCTATCATGTTTGAGCTCAAACCCACTGCCTAGTGAGTGATAAACACCTGGAGTGTTACAGCCCTCCCCCCTTAAAGGAATCGCGTCCCGAGATTCAGAACGGAAGATCTTTAAAGAAGAGAGACACGTTATCTAATTCCCAACATACGCTATAGCATTCAACTACCAAGCTTCAACATCGGCGAACAATTTGGCCAAAGGCACTTTCTGATACTTACTCTTCATGGTAAAATTTGTCTGAAGAATTTCCTTCGTTGACTTCCATGAAGCATTGTTACTTTGGGAGGAATCCAAGAAACGCAGTACTTCGTTCTCAATGTACAGAGATCATTGGGTCCATGAGCTAACCACTAACAAGTATCTGATTCTTTAGTGAACACAACATAGTCTGTATGAACTTGACACTAGAACGAAATATTTAGAAGTATGCTCGTTGAAATGACTCTATGTTCACACGGTTTTGAAAAGCAGTTCTCTACCAAAATGGCTTGAGTACAACCTTCCAAAAGGGTGAGATCATAGATGACAAACATTCTCTGAGGCCATAAGATACTGACTAACCAATAGACAAGGTCTATGTTGGTCGAAAATATTTATTCATTTAGACACCAACTAATGGAAAACTACTTCCTATTTCATGCATGCAGTTCTCCTTCTCTGATGACAACATTGTATTGTCTAAGTCTGTCAAGGGGTTAGTGAATGTGATAGCTGACTCTATCGGCTCCATATTTCAGCCAAATGTTACCTAAGAAGATTCTCTTATCCAAAGGCAACAGTTATCTGGGTTGAATCAGATGCAACCTCTTGGATAAAAACATGTATAAGGTACCAAAGTATGTCATCATTGGAAAATAATTCCCAAAGAAAGATGTAACGAGGCCTTAAGGACAACAAAAGTTGTAATTATTCACTTAACCGCGGGGAGTAGTCTACCACCAAGCGATTGAGTAAAATCTTCCATGGTGACTTAGTTGTACTATAAGTTGAGTTGACTTGCAGCATAACAACTTTGTCAGGCCAACTTTCACCATGAGACTCTCTTTAGGGTCATATAGCAGCTCTAAGATGATAAATCTATTGTTTGACACTTCTCAGATTACTTTTGAATATTCCTCAACACTTTGTCCAATAAAGTTATGAACAAACCATTTGTGGCACCTAAGGGCACAAGGATGTTGATCAAAACTAGGGCATGCATTTCTCTAATTCTTCACCGCGGCTGATTGAACACCTTGCACTAATTGTGTGATTGTCCAAAACGGAATTGACTTGATCTCCGTGGCTCTAAAAGATAGAGTATCACTCAAGTTGTGGCTAGTTGATTAACTTCTTGTTGGATATTGCTCTGTAAGACATAGCCTTAGTAGCTACCAATGAGTCATTACCTAACTGGAGATTAACCTTCCTATTGGTAACTAATCAGTTGTCTCTCAACACTAAAAAGTTCCAAATCTTCATTCTTGATCATAATAATTGTGGTTGACACAAAGCAGATGGTTGCCATCGAAGTCAACAGATACGGAGTCTTACCAGAGATGGTTGATCTTGACAGTATGGTCATTATGCATACAAAGGTTAAAATTTGCATAATGTGATTATTGATTCTTATCCAACGAATGACTTATCCAATATTAAGTGTTGTGTCCTTTGTATCCAACAGGAATGAGATATGTTGCTCACTAGATGTCGTTCATCAATACTAGGACAACTAAGTAGAATCACTTGTATACGACCTATTGTGGTCTGTTAATATTTATGTCGGTGACCTGTTCTTCAAAGTTATTCTCTTAGCAACTTCAGAAGGACACTCCACTACTTTCGGTCTAAGATATGGATCTTACGATACGATATGGGAAAGATAACCAAGGAAAAGTTCACATGAGAATAACACATTGATGTTGTTCCGCAATGGATCATGACTAGAAACCACGATACCAGCGCGTGCCAAGCAGCACAACCTTGTGTTGGCCACCCACAGGAGGCTCTTGGTTTCGCCGCGACACCGTTAGTTGCTACTCATAACACCATTACCGATCACACCACCAAGGTGAAATTTCAAGTGACACAATTTGGGTGATTAACAACAAGCATTATACAAGGAAGGATAGCAAACAAAGGTATTCACAAGGTTTAGAATCAACAGGGAAGCTATCCGTAGATCAAAACACCTCACAAGAGAACATAGCTCAATTGCTGAATGCGACTAAGCACGAGATTTTTGCTTAATTCCACATATGCCTAGCGTTCACCATAGTGAGGCCAAAATGAAAGATTACCATGAGATTTGGTCATGTTGGACCACAACATGAGATCAAGACTGGTAAACATCTCGAGACTTGAGAAGGTTGGCGATGGATTAAGCAAATTTCAAGGGCGAAAACTGATATGTAGTCATAGATTGAGTTGATAAGGTAGATGCACGAATTTGCAAGCACACGCTTTAGAGACCATAGCAGAGATACATTGCGTCACAATAGCTAACCTTTGAGAGAGGTAACCGGAAGGTCCAACATGGAGTTGGGTACGGTCTCCACAACTGGCAACGTACGAACCATGGTCAAAGGCTAGTGTTGATGGAAGTTAACTTGGTTGGTCAGTCGATAAAGGTCTTCACAAAAAGGGTTGGAAAACATCCACGGCTTATACAAACATATAGGAGAACTAAACTTTGGGCTTTCGGTCAAGCAAGGGCATGGATACAAACACTCAAGGGCTAACCACCAAGTCTATAGGCTCAGTCTCCTAAGAGAGAAAACCTAATTAAAGACAACAACCATACCATTACGTAACGTGAACGTTGTTCTAGATAAAGCTATGCGACCCTCGTATGCTCACCGAGGACAATCGAGGTGACAATTAGAGCACTACCTATGTAACAATCATACATACAACATCGCCGTCAGGTAGACAATTGAGAAAATTCAAACGAATGAGCTTAAGCAATCAATACAAGACACAAGGCTCACCCAAAATAAGCATTTATCTCAAGCACGAACTAACTTACAAGTTTAGCTCAAAACAAACACTAGCTAAGGTGACTAACTTAACATGTGCATAGAATCTGGACAGCAGCACAGTGATTACTTGTTTCAACCATAACTGAGGTTGTAGACATCCCACAAAGGTGATCCTAGAATTTCTAGAAATCTTAGGAAGATGACTACACTTTAGTTATTCATACTAAAAGCTAACTCATAGATTAACATGACCAAAATTGCTAATGTTTCAGATCCGTACCAATATGGATAGAAACTGACAAGAACTTCAAAAATGCATAACTGGGATTCTAGGGACACAACAAGGCTGAGCCTTCACTTTATGTAAAGCTTATTAAGTTTTCTATAACTTTCTTATTATCATATTAAGATGATTCTATATCTAACAAGGCCAAACAAGACAAAGAACACATCTCTGCCCAGATGTAGACATATTCTGTCATTCCACTTGACAAGCTCATAACTAGAAATTTCGACCACCACAATTAGTGATATAGGACACTTTGGAAAGCTTAGAAAAAGTACTACACTTATTCTATTATCTCCAAGACATGATTCCATATGCACACAGGTCAAACAAACCAAACATTCAGATCTAATCAGAGCATAAGCAAAACCTGACAGTAAACTTCTAAAATTCATAACTCCCAAACCATAAGGCCTAGTGTCATGAAATTTTTGGACAAGCTAGATGAGTAAGTTAGCTACAACTTTTGTATTATCTATAACTATAGAAAACACCATTATGACTATGAAAGCATCACTACAATAGAAACTATTCTAGCAGCCAATGTCCAACAAGCAAAACAAAGCTTGCCTTTGTTCTATTTAACAAGAGAGCACACAAACATGTTATTCTAGCAGCTCTAACTTTTGTTACCTTAGACCAACACGAATTTAATTCATTCATGAGAATCCATAATTACTTAAGTGAGGTCTAAAGCATTGGCAAACGCTTGGGTGGGCAACATAGAGCAAGGCATTCTGGTTTAGCTTCACACAAGAAAGATAGTGTACTATATTGATCACAAGTTACTTATCATTTGAACAAGGGTGAGAAGAGTATAGCCATGCATAATGCAACAATCATGAAGATGCATGCTTCGTCCTATTCGTCCTCACAAGATTGCCAACCTAAGGTGGAAATCACGTTCTATGTCGGTGGCATAACACGCACTCTCTCGATATATAGCTAGCCGTCAACTACATTCGACTTACGCATTCGTGGTTAGCGTACCTGCAGAAAATTTTCATTGCAGCCCAACATTTCCCAATATAGCACACAATGAAAGCAGAGAAGTAAAATTCTAAGTACTCCCATGTACATATACCCCTGTATATATACATGTAGCACCAAAACTACCCGAATCATTAATCACCCACAATTAAGTACCTTCATATATACATGTGTGTAACATGTAAATAATCCAGTAACCAAAACTAGCTCTCCCCTAGACCGCAGGTTATACGGTCATGCTCTCACAACTCACACTTACCTGAGCGTAGGTGCGACGTTGCATAAAAGTAAACTAGCAACATATATGGCTATTTCATATATGAAGGTTACCTCTAATCTGACACACCGGGTAGCATAGTGTGGGAGAGTTATCACACATTCATACCTTGGCCTAGGCGTAGATGCATAAATGAAAACCCCCAAGTTAGTACTTATATAAGCCACCTAATAATCCTTATATGGGCATAAGGAAATTGACCACTGGCATACTTAGGTTTAAAATTTAGATTTGACAAACCTATATATAACTATAAGTTGATAAAACAGATTTTATAAAACAAAACCTTTGTTTTAAATACACATACGACAAGTTTAATGTTGAATCTTGCTCCGATGCCAGCTGTAACGGAACCGTCCAAATTATAAGAGCACAAGTACAAAAACAATCACCGAAGTGATCAAATTCTCGCACTTGAGCCCATATAACTCCGGTAGTCCAATGAAATCACGAGGGATTTCAAGCCAACCAACATACAAGCCAAGATCGTAGTGATTCAACATAACAAGTCACATGTTATAACCATTTCACAAGTAGATCAATTTACATCGGAGTTCAACATAGTTGTTACAACTTAAGTTCAAAAGTAGCGGAAGCAAAGTAATTTGAAACTAACATCATTCTTATTTCAAATATATGCCAGTACCACGGTCGACTTCCAACAAAAGCATTAGAGATAAGGTAAATAAGAAGGATCATGCCTATGATCACACTCTGCCACAAGGCAGGAGCCAACCAACTCTTGCAGTCGCCATGATGCATCACAACCTGCAACAAGTGGGGATAAAACCCTGAGTACAAGAAGGTACTCAGCTAGACTTACCCGTCAGAAACCAGAAATAAAGTGACACCAAGGATCATGCAAGGCTAATATAAAGTGGGGCTAGCTTGACAACATTTTGCATAAAAGCTTAATATAGATGATCAATCATTAATGCTTAAGCATCAAGTTAATTATCATTAACCTATCATCTATATTAGAACCTGTACTAGTGCACTCACTCTATTAGGAGCAAACAATATTAACCATAGCAGGTATAAATTGAGGCAACCTTTCTATCGTGATCCAATTAACCATCCGTTCAATTTAATGGAATCTACGTTGCCGCTGCTCAAGTCAAGTGCTCACTAACCGGGAGCGACGGCGATTCGAATCGAATTCCTATCCAGCTGGAGGGGTATTTCTAACACTCACCGTGCAGACCCCTGCCAGGGTCACACAGGCCACCTTTTCATATGATTCAGGAATCGCGGGTCCGAATGATGTCGCGACCCCAAGGGCGACACTCTGCCAGGTGATAGGGACTCTAACCCCCCTTGGTCTCACGCCAATGTCCCCAAGCACATCCTTTCTCTCCTCCAAGAAGCAACCTACCATTCGATTCCCGGCCTGAACCATATTACTCGGCTTCACGGTCGAAACGGCTTATCCGGCCAACTAAGTGTTAGACTGCGTTCAACATGACTCAAGGACGTACAGCGAATCAGTCCTTAAATGACTCAGACGGGGATAGATTCACACCCAAGACCTCCATGCCTTGTTGCTTCACCATCGTCATCCCGCCCGGTCTCATTTCATTTTATTAACACATGGTTCCATTTCACGATAGCAAATATAGCCAACCGTGCCATATATGAATATCCCTATATCTCGTAGGTGACAGGAAATCACCTGACTTCTACCGCTTAAAGCAGGGCTAAGCATCTACTCGATCCTAGTCTATGTAGGATTCAAGGATTCATATATCTGGACAAGGAATGATATAATGCAGCAATGTTTTCAACCAACTCCTACCACTTAATGCAACAATACTTATAACATATATAGAATTAATTGCTTTGAAGGTAGGAGGCTTATAATGCTCTGAGGCTTGCCTGGGATCCGACTCAAGTTAGAGTATGTCAGATGAAACCCGCTGAGTACTTCCATCTTCAGGATAGTTCCACCAAACACCGTCTTCGGGTTTGGCTCCAACACCACATCTTTCACGCGTTTTAGCTAGCGTACCTAAATGAAATGCAAGATGCAAGTACATGAATACAAGGAAATGCAATAGATGATGCATCGCATGTTAATCAAGGCAAGTATAAGGTTATAGTAAAGACACGTAAGCACATCACATTACTTAAGTAACCTTTCACAAACAAACATGCTAAAATAGTAAAGAAAGCAATACCAAGCATGACATAAGATTTACAAAGTCTCAGGTGTACTAGCTTAATCACCAAAGACATGAATCACACTTAGCAATACGCAAGCAAAGTAACCAAACAATCATGTATTTTCAACAATTCTGGACATACATGCAGTAGCTGAGTAAATCAATCATATCTGAAGTTATAGAAATCCAAATAACTTGCAAGAAGACATTATGGAAAGCTTATGACATTCTCTACATTTCATTTATAATCATCACAGCATGATTCCAAAGTTTAATATGTCGAATTTACACAAACACAGAAACTAGTTTAACAAGACAGAGAGCAAGCAATTCTGTAACCCAACTTTCAACAGCTATAACTCCTAAACCACATGGCCAAATGCCACCAAATTTTAACAGCAGCTAGATACATGAATTATATACAACTTTTGTATAAACAAGTTTCACCACAAAGCACATTATCATGAAGAACTTTGCTAAGTTTCCAGATCTGTCTAGAAACCTCATTTACAAGAAATAATTATTAACTTTTGTTGCAAACATATAATTGGACAAAACCAACTTTACCAACATTTCACATATGACTAATGAACACCAGAAAACTTAGTGTCCATTTCTAAATAAATTCTTTTAATGCCTTTTCTTAATGTATTTAAATAATTAGGTGGAATTATGAACACATATCAAAAGTGCACAATAAATTCTACCAAAATTACAGTGGGCTATATATGCTCTCAATAGTTTACTGTACAAATTTCAAACCATTTGGACATATATATCAACCTTTATGAAAAAGACAAATCGCTATTGCAAGAATTCATGTGAGAGCAAGATGAATCAATAACTCACTCATAATACAACTAAAATTCATGAAATTTTTACCACACATCAAAAATCACATGAGTAGCATGACACAAAAATTTCACTTCATTTGGAGCCCTACATTTGCAGTTATGAAAATAACAAATACAACTAGTATTAAAAACCTAATCTGAAAAATCCATTTTTACAGCAAAAACATTAAACTAAAACATGCCATATTATAGATCTACTGCATAGAGAATTTCACAAGGATTCCAAAAAGTACTCATTTTCTATTTTACGAATTTCCTATGATTTACTATGAATTTCCAAAAATCAGCAAAAACTACCACAACTAGGTCCTTTAGATACTATTCATATGAGTCTATGACATTGCAGTTAGGCCCCTGCCTTGAGTCAAATTCTTGTATGCAGTCCTTGACGCGAATTTAGAACAGAGAGGTCGCCGGAGCTCGCGGAAGGCGGCCGTAGGAGACTTGTCGGCCGCGGCTGAGGGGCGGGGGAGCACCAGGGGGTCTCTGCGCACATGCTAGTGCCCTTGCCTTGCTCTGCGACGGTCCGAGGCAAGCCGGCCATGGGAGCAGTAGTAGCCATGGTGGCTGCTCTAGCAGGGAGGAGCCGATTCCGGCGGCCATGGTCGTCATCAGCGGAGAGGAAAGGCTGCAGGGGCATGCCGCAGGCTGGCCGTGCCTACGCGTGGCCTATGCCCAGCCCTGACTTGGCCCGAGCTGGACCGGCGCCATGGCCACGAGCGTCAAGCTCGGCTCTCGGCGCAGAGTGGCAGGGCCTGCCGACCTCGGGCGAGGGACGCGGTAGAGTGGCGCTACATGGAATGGAGCGAAAAGGGGGTGGCTGGTGTTGGAAGAGGAGGAAAGGAGGGAACACGGCGGTTGCTGGCTCCCAGCCCTCCCAGCCATGGTGACCGAGCAGAGGGAGAGAGCTAGCAGGGTCCAGGGAGGATGGGAGCGAGTGAGGGGGAGACCGAAGGGGAGGCTCGGTGTCCTCTTTTCTTGACTGGGAGTGCAAGGTTGCTAGCATGCGACCGCCTGGGAGGGCCACACGGCAACAAAACACGGCGGCCGGTTGGCCACTGCCCCAGCCGATTCAAAAATCTGAATGACTAACCAATACCACCGCAAAAGTTCGACTGAAAACACCATTTTCGTCCCCCACTATCTCCTAATCCGGTTGTCTATTGATTTTGGCACAAGAGAAAAAATTGTAGAGCTTTGCGAGGGGAACAACATTGATTTAAGGCTCCAAAGCTAACTCGGCCTAGATTGAGAGATATTGAGTTCCAAAGGAGGGTACCCCGAAACTAAATCCTGCAGCTTAGTTTCAATTGACTGAAACTGCCATCTTCTCCACCTCATAACTCATAAACCGTTTGATGATTTGATCAACCGATTTCACCAATACGTAGAGCTATAAGAGCACTCCAACTTTTACTAAAGAATTTTGGCCAGATTCCAAATGGTTTGCAAACTACAATTCTCTAAAGATAGGTACATGGAAACGAAATCCAGAAATTCAGTCATCCCAGACTTAACCAATTTTCGAATCCTGAAAACAGCACTGGATTCGATTTTGTGAGCTCAATTTGACCAATCTAGAAACTGAACTAACTCTGTCCCATATAATAAAGTTTGTTCCTCATGATATGTACTGCAACTTTTATTAAAGATCCTTTTACTAGATCAGCCTGATTAGGAAGACACCAGGCTCCAAAGATGGGTACCCAAAACTGAATTCAGACTTGAAAATATTTTCTGCTCTTCAAGAATAGCAGCTACTTCTTGGCTCTGTAACTCAGAATCCAACCTGAATCTCGAGGTGAGCCAATTGACAAAGTTGGAGCTTAATAAATTCTATACAACTTTGTTAATATGAGCTACGACCAGATCAGCATAGTTTGGGAGATAATGAGCAAGAACAGAATCTGTTTTGAGGAAACATTGGAATTTCAGCAGAACAGAAAATTGGACTTTTGAGGGACTTAGAGGCTGAATCATGAGATGAGCCAATTGACAAAGTTGGAGCTTATAAAATTTTCCACAACTTTGTTATAGTTGACTTGCATAGATTCAAACCCTAAGTTGGAGATTCAGAAGGATCAGTTTAGACCGCTCCACTAATCAACTTGGAAAACAACACTTGGGTGCTTAATTAGCATAACTACCCAACATGAGAAATGTTCCAAAAGACTAATTAAGTACTCCTAAGGTGTTTACAAACACTCATGGCCATCACTTGCATTAGTACAAAGCAATGTTTCATTGTTTCTGAAACATGTTTCAGTTATAATCCAAACAAGCATATAACTTATCATTTCATGTGACTTTTTGATTCCAAACTTCATGAAACTTTTCCAGGGGTCAATATAGATAGGTACTAAGGTGAGACATATGAAGATATTGCAATAACACCATCTAGGCATATATCTTGAAAATGGCCTATATGCAAAGCAAAGGAGTAACATCTAAGTTTAGATTAGGCTCATCTCCGTAGGTTGACCTTGCCAACATCATCTCCACTTAATCTATCATGTTTGAGCTCAAACCCACTGCCTAGTGAGTGATAAACACCTGGGGTGTTACAGCTAAATCAGTACGATCTTGGTTGTATGTTGGTTGGTTTGAAATCCCGCATGATTTCACGGAATCTCGGGTTATACGGGTTTAAGTTTGGTAAATTAACCGCCTCGGTGGAAGATTTTTCTGACTTAATCTCGTATAATTACGTTGATCTGTTACAGTTACATTCTAGAGGCACTTGATCTTTGAGTTGCTGCGGATTTCTTGTTACTCTTCCGTGTTTCCCGACACGGTAGACGGCTTGGAGCAGCGGAGGTGATTGAGCTCGCAATTGGAGATTATTGGAGCCCTCACCAAATGTTGTAAGGGGTTCTTGATCCTTCTCCATGGGAGTTCGTGAATTGGATACTCTAGTGAAGCTCGTGGCTTGGAGGATCCCCATCTTGTGTGCGGTTGTGCGGCGCCCGCCGAGGGCTCGACTCTTGATAGTCGATTAGCTCGCAAACCAACAAGTGGGTGTATCGCCACAACGGGGAGTAGCTTGCCGGGAAGCAAGTGAACCTCGGGATAAATTCTTGTGTCATTCTCTTCCCGAGGATTTCTCTTGTGTGATTGATTCATTGGTACTTCTCATCTCTACATGGCAGTATAATCACTCGAAGCTCTTCTCTCGTTTTACTTCTTGTTTCTAGCTTATAGTTGTTGTTGTGTTTAGTGGATAGCCTTGTACTAGAATTGTGTAGGTGGCTTGCTTAATTAGTTAGAGCTAGTGCTTTTGCTTCGCCACCTTTCATACTAACTTGTGGTTAAGTAATTCTTGTAGAAGTTTTAAATAGGCTATTCACCCCCCCTCTAGCCTTTTGGACCTTACAAGTGTTATTGGAGCCGAGGCACCGTTTATTTGAGGCTTAACAACCTACGGTGAAAAAGAAATGGCTCAATTAAGCTTGCACATCAACAACACCAAGAAGACACCTCACTTTGATGGCACAAATTATGTATATTGGAAGGTTAAGATGACCGCACACCTAAAGTCAATCAATAGAGAAGTGTGGAAGGTCAATGAAACAATTGAACAAACTTTTGAGACATGACTTAGTTAGAGGATTGAAGGATGTCACCTTTGAGAAGGATAAACTATGTAGTGCTTGTCAAGCTGGCAAACAAGTTGGAAATATACATCCTAGTAAGAGTGAAATGAGCACATCAAAGGCATTTGAGCTATTGCACATGGACTTGTTTGGGCCAACAACATACACTAGCATTGGTGGTAACAAGTATGGTTTTGTGATTGTTGATGACTACACTAGATACACTTGGGTGTTCTTTCTTTATGACAAGAGTAATGTTTATGATCTATTCAAGTCTTTTGTCAAAAGAGTGCAAAATGAGTTTGAGACTACCATCAAGAAGATTAGAAGTGACAATGGTAGTGAGTTCAAGAACACAAGAATTGAAGATTTATGTGATGATCTTGGTATTGGACATCAATTCTCACTAATATACACTCCTCAATCCAATGGTGTAGTTGAAAGGAAAAAATAGAACTTTGATTGACATGGCTAGATCAATGCTTAGTGAATACAATGTTAGTCATTCATTTTGGAGTGAAGCCATCAACATGGCTTGCTATTGTAGCAACCGTCTCTATTACCATGGAAAGCTTGGAAAGACACCATATGAGCTATTGAATGGAAGAAAGCCCAACATTGCATACTTTAGAGTGTTTGGTTGCAAATGCTATATTCTCAAGAAAAGGCACTAGATTGAGCAAGTTTGAAAAGAAATGTGATGAAGGGTTCTTACTTGGTTATTCTACCAGAAGCAAAGCATATAGAGTGTGGAATCTCATAAAAGGCACCTTGGAAGAAGTTCATGATGTTGAGTTTGATAAAACCCAAGGGTCTCAAAATAAAGCTCAAAACCTTGATGATGTGAGAGGAGATCAATTGTCAAATGCAATGAAGAACATGGACATTGGTGAGATAAGGCCGATGCAAGTTGATGATGATTGTGACATACATATGATTAATCAAGATGTGCAAATTGATACAAATCAAGCAAGCTCAAGTGGTACTCATGATGAAGCTCAAGTTCAAGGTAAAACAAGTGAAAGTAACCAATTCCTAATACTCCAACCTACTAGCATTGCAAGAGATCATCCATTGGACCAAATCATTGGTGGAATACAAAGTGGTGTTCAAACTAGATCAAGATTAGCATCATTTTATGAGCATTACTCATTTGTCTCATTAGAAGAACCAAAGAAGATAGAAGATGCATTGAAGGATTCCGATTGGGTAAATGCCATGCATGAAGAACTAAATAACTTCACTAGAAATCAAGTTTGGAAACTTGTTGAGAGGCCAAAGAACTACAATGTGATTGGTACTAAGTGGGTCTTTAGAAACAAGCAAGATCAAGATGGCATGGTTGTGAGGAACAAAGCAAGATTAGTAGTACAAGGATACACTCAAGTTGAGGGTCTTGACTTTGGAGAGACATATGCACCCGTTGCAAGATTGGAGGCTATTAGAATCTTATTCGCATATGATTGTGCACACAACATCAAGCTCTATCAAATGGATGTCAAGAGTGCATTTCTCAATGGCTACATCAATGAAGAAGTTTATGTTGAGCAACCTCCCGGTTTTGAAGATGACAAGAAGCCCGACCATGTTTACAAGCTAAAGAAGGCATTGTATGGTTTGAAGCAAGCACCTAGAGCATGGTATGAGAGATTGAGGAACTTTCTCCTCTCTAAAGGGTTCAAGATGGGAAAGGTTGACACCACTCTCTTCACCAAGAAGCTTGGAAATGACTTGTTTGTGTTGCAAATCTATGTGGATGACATTATCTTTGGATCAACTAACCAAGACTTTTGTGAAGAGTTTGGAAATATGATGGCTAATGAGTTTGAGATGTCTATGATTGGAGAGCTTAGTTACTTCCTTGGACTTCAAATCAAGCAAATGAAGAATGACACTTTTGTAAGTCAAGGCAAGTACATCAAGGACATGATCAAAAAGTTTGGATTGCAAGATGCTAAGCAAATGAGTACACCAATAGGCATGAATGATCAAATGGGTGTTGATGCTAGTGGCAATATGGTAGATCAAAAGTTGTACCGGTCTATGATTAGAAGTTTGCTATATGTCACCGCTTCTAGGCCGGATGTGATGTTTAGTGTGTGCAAGTGTGCAAGATATCAAGCTTCACCTAGAGAAAGTCACTTGAAAGCAACCAAGAGGATATTGAGATATCTTAAGGGCACTCATGATGTTGGATTATGGTTTCCAAAGGGGTCAAATTTTGAGTTGATTGGATATTCAGACTCCGACTATGGTGGATGCAAGATTGATAGAATGAGCACAAGTGGCACTTGTCAATTGCTAGGAAGGTCTCTTGTTTCATGGTCGTCAAAGAAACAAAATAGTGTTGCACCATCTACCGCCGAGGCCGAATACATTAGGCCGGTAGTTGCTGTACACAATTGCTTTGGATGAAAGCAACCTTGAATGACTTTGGAATCAAATTCAAGAATGTGCCATTGTTTTGTGACAATGAAAGTGCTATCAAGATGACACAAAATCCGGTTCAACATTCAAGAACCAAGCACATTGACATAAGGCACCACTTCATAAGAGACCATCAACAAAAGGGTGATATTAGCATTGAGAGCATTGGCACCGAAAATCAACTAGCCGACATATTCACAAAGCCACTTGATGAGAAGAGATTTTATAAGTTGAAAAATGAATTGAACATACTTGACTTCTCCAACTTGAAATGAGTGCACCCCCACATTCTTATATGACATGCCTCTCCTCCAACATAGCAAGGTAAAGTTGTTTGGCATATCATTCATACTTTGCTAAGGACATGGTTAGAACATATAGACATATTTGCATGACAAATAGGCTCATTCATGAAAATCAAAGGATTTTGATGTATATATGGTACCACTATTGCTTCTATATTTGATTGATCTAGTGGTAGCATATGACATGTTTGTGGGCTTGCAAACCTAGTGCTGAATCTAGTAAACGAGCTCATGATGTGTAATTCAACATGGTCAAGATAACCCTTATACTTTATGAGGTGTGAAGAAGCTTGTCCTTGGATCAAACCGAATTACATATTCTAGGCAAGTGATCTAGATTGAACCATAATTTGGACTCCCTCATATTGATTGACTTATCTCTCACTAAAATTGGCACCTTTTTGGTGATTGTTGACAAAGGGGGAGAGAAAAGTCACAAAGATAAAAAAAGTTAAGTTACAAAACAAAGGGGAGAGAATAGTCACAAAGATAGAAAAGTCACAAGATAAAAAGTTAAGTTGCAAAGGGGAGAAAGATATAGTTAGAGGGAGAGAATGACATTTGAAAAGGATCAATTAAATTTGAGCACACAAGTAGGGGGAGCAAGCTCATGAATTATTTGTTGCATTTGTATGTGCATTAACATAATGAATTGTTGCATTGGCAAAGCTTAAATTCATATTCATGATTGAATGGTGATTGCTAGAAATAGAACTTGAATGATGATTTGTTGAGAGTAGCTTTACAAGTGGTTTCTAGACACCTTTGCTTATAATGTTGATCTCACGGGGTACTTTAATGTTTGTGATATTTAATAGTGATGTATTACAAGTGGTGTCTAGCTACATCGATGCTAAGGATGGTATATAAAGGCAACTCCAATTGGTATCATGCTTCAAAGGTCCATTCTATATACCTTAGCATCAATTTGATAGTAGTAACTCTCCCAAAATTCAAATCCATACATATGTGCATAATTGAACCAAACTCATGGAAGCACATATGTAGGGGGAGCTAATACTATCGAAATTGAAAATTGATTTCATTTCATATCTTTGTGATGGTTGTCATCAATTACCAAAAAGGGGGAGATTGAAAGCCCAAGTTTGGTTTTGGTAATTAATGACACCAAGTTGCTAATGCCTTGTGTTAAGTGTTTTGAGTTAGGCATAAGCAACACATGTGATGAAGGTGTATGTGGCAAGGAGTGGTGGCCACAAGATCACAAAGAGATGGTGCATGGACATGAAATGATAATCATGGTGGAGATGCACATAAAAGGAAGGACATGATGATCAAGTGGAGGAGAAGGATCAAAGAGCGCAAGGCAAAGGTATAACCATATAGGGGTTTTCCTTTTGCCGGTCTAAGATGAGTAGAGAAGTGATTGACCGGGTTTAGGATACATAGCCGACTATCAAGAGGGGCAATCACGGTTAGCTCGGGAATCAAGTGTATTGTCTTGAGCATATGCATTAGGATCTAGTAAAGAGCTAACATAATGCCTTGAAAAATGATTGTGAAATGCTAACACACATGCACATAGTGGTGTACACTTGGTGGTGTTAGCACATTTGCGAAGGCGGTGGAGTTTGAGCGGTAGAGAGGGATTTGGGTTCCTCTCTCCCTCCCGCCGAGCTTGTGAGGCGGGATTCGATGTTTTTTGGAGAAGTGAAATGCCTTTTTTCCACTACGCCAGAAGTCGGAAAAGAAACGGAGGCGAACAGGGGTCACAGAGGTGACCGGACGCTGCACCGAACGCAGTCATGGTATGACCGGACGCGTCCAGTCAGTTTAACATAGTAGTCTGGCGTGCGGGTGTTAGGGTTTGCAACCAACGCGTTCGGTCACTCGTGGGACCGGCGCATCCGGTCATGCGTCCAGAGGAGCAAAGCGCAGCGGAGTGATGATCGGACGCGCGGCGCGTCCAATCACGTGCGATCGGACATGTCCGGTCGTTGAGGGAGCTTACTAGACTCTAACCGGACGTTGGCACTGTCGCGTCCGGTCGTTGCCTAGAGCGCGTCCGGTCGTTGCCTCGTGGGCTCGCGGTGTTGTGCGATCAGCGCGTCCAGTCATTCGCTAGGGCGCGTCCGGTCATACGCTAGGGTGCGTCCGGTCATACGCTAGGGTGCGTCCGGTCATAGCAACGGTAACTTCTGATGCGCGCTGTTCACGCTTGTCCTGTAGTGACTGGACGCGTCTGGTCACCCTGACCGGTGCGTCCGGTCAACATGTTTTGAACAGCGTCGTCCGGTAACGGCTAGCTGCGTACCCCTTCGCTATAAATAGAGGATGTACGGGGTTTGAGGGTAATTCTTGCATATTTTGAGACTTAGAGACATCCTTTGAGCTAGAGAACAACCCCTCCACTCATCTCTTTGCATAGTTGCACATCTTGAGTGAGATTGAGTGAGATTCAAGTGCATTGCTTGAGAGTTGCATTCTAGAGGCACTTGATCTTCGAGTTGCTGTGGATTTCTTGTTACTCTTCCGTGTTTCCCGACACGGTAGACGGCTTGGAGCAGCGGAGGTGATTGAGCTCGCAATTGGAGATTGTTGGAGCCCTCACCAAGTGTTGTAAGGGGTTCTTGATCCTTCCCCGCGGGAGTTCGTGAATTGGATACTCTAGTGAAGCTCGTGGCTTGGAGGATCCCCATCTTGTGTGCGGTTGTGCGGCGCCCGCCGAGGGCTCGACTCTTGATAGTCGATTAGCTCGTGAACCGACAAGTGGGTGTATCGCCACAACAGGGAGTAGCTTGCCGGGAAGCAAGTGAACCTCGGGATAAATTCTTGTGTCATTCTCTTCCCGAGGATTTCTCTTGTGTGATTGATTCATTGGTACTTCTCATCTCTACACGGTGGTATAATCACTCGAAGCTCTTCTCTCGTTTTACTTCTTGTTTCTAGCTTATAGTTGTTGTTGTTGTTGTGTTTAGTGGATAGCCTTGTACTAGACTTGTGTAGGTGGCTTGCTTAATTAGTTAGAGCTAGTGTTTTTGCTTCGCCACCTTTCATACTAACTTGTGGTTAAGTAATTCTTGTAGAAGTTTTAAATAGGCTATTCACCCCCCTCTAGCCTTTTGGACCTTACAAGGGCGCCCCCGGGCCTACGGATGGTAACTCCCATACGAGTTCACCGAGCCCTCGCTCGAGTCGAAGACCTGTGTGACATATACTCACAAAAGGGTCAGCACCATCATCACCCAGCCTCGATAGCCAAGCAACACCCGTCACATGGGAGAAGAAGGCCCCAAGTAGGGCACAGTACCCTTGTTAGTGGAAGCCATCCCCACCGAGGAGGGTTCGGTCACCAGAAGATCGAATTCAGCCCTTCGTCGCCATCACGCCAAGTGAGGCCATGAAGCGCTCGAGGGCTCCTGATGAGATCCTAATATATGTGTATGTTAAGCCTTGGGTCCAATGGTTCCTGAATGAGGAAGACCCCCGACCGACCCCTTCAGGATTGCCCGAGGCTCAAGGGCTATACCCATCGGGTATGCTCGCATGCACCCTCTAAGAAGAAACCTGACCAAGCCTAACTTTGCCACAACCTCCACTTGGGACCTAGGGCTTGCCCGACACTACACCACAACCCTAGAATAGCGATGCACCGTAGGTCGATATAGTGACACTCCATCGGTTGGTATAGATCTATGCCGACACTTACTTGCAGACACTGAAAGTGGCGTCGCTATAGCCTATGTCGAACGACATGTTTTTAGCGACTAACAGTCTAACACCTTAGGGCCTACATATACCAACACATAGTTTGAAGCTATAAACGCCTTTAGCAACTAATAGTCCAACATGAATCATTCACATAGAGACAATATATATATTGCTAATCAGCAGTACATAATAACAAAAAACTAATTTGTTATCAATGCACACACATTCATCATAAGATATATTAACCATATAGACATTGAACATCATAAAATATATTGGCACAAACCATTGATCACTAATTCATTCATATATGAGTAGCCCAATGTAAGGTTGGTCAGATTCAACATCATAAGTACAAAATAGATTAGAAGCTCGCAAACATGAAGTTTGCATGAGTGTTGACGGTAGATAACTCCTATTTTTAACCGTCAACTAAACATGAGAAAGGACTAAAACATGATCACCATCTAGAAATAGGGGTTATAATAACAGAATTTCACAAGTTTTGGTGAATGTCTGTTTCTACAGGGTGTCAGCTGAAAAGAACCAAGAAAGGCCCACATGGCAGGTTTACATAGAGATAATCGGGATCCGATCAATTTTCTGTAATCAGGAAGGTTCGAGAAGGCTTTGGACCAAACGGGAGCCCGAAACAGCTTGGTGGAGGGGCGGCCGCCCCTACCCTTGGGGTGGCGGCCTCATGACCTAGACCAATCAGAACTAGTCTCATGGATCCCTGTTCCACCGCCTTTGAGGATGAATAAAAATACGTTGATTTAGGTCAGTTTGATCTGATGGCTGTGGTGTATCCTAGGGGGCTATATAAGGAGGACCCCTGGCCCCTAGAGGAGGCAATCCCTTGAAACCCTAAATCGTTATTTCCAGAGAGGATCAGGTGAGAGAGATCCCTTGTATGGATCTCCTCCCTAGAGCCTAGCATTCAAGATAGATAGAGAGAGTATAGGGTGGAGGTAGAGTTGGAGGAAGCCCGGTCTGTCGGTGTCTCCTCTCCAGTTGTACCTGCGGGATCAAGTCTCCTCGCCCGAGGCTTGGTTCTAGGATCATTCGGCAATTCAACTTCTAATACTAGTAAGTTCATTGTTATTATTGCTCTTTGGTTTACGAGTTTACTTTATTCGTTACCGCGGTAGAGATCTTGAATAGAGTAATCGTTCATAGCGTAAGCGTGGTGCTTAGGCTAGGTTCACTCATAGATGCTCCCTATCTAGCCATAACCGTGGTAGTAGCGAGGGAGATGACAGTCCCTTTGTTATCTTTGCAGCCCACTTCCCGTCAATAGGTAAGGTAGGTCCCAATGTGCCGGGGTTAAGCATCCTCTATGGTGTCTCTTTTCCTTAGGTGCCCCATAGAGCAGTAGTCGCAAAGCTTGCCATAGGTTGGAGGAAGATTGTTGAGTAATTCTCTCTATATCGCTCATTACCTTGTTTGTAGCTCAGGGGTTAAGTATAGACTTGGGTTAGTTAGATGCACGTTTTCTCCTAGCGGATAAATAAATAACAATACTCTGGAATTATCTCCCGGGTGAAGTGCTCACCGATATCCGTGCGCTTGCGGATTATTTCTCTTTGATTCTTTCGTGTGCGTATCTAGTATCAACAAGCATTTCTGGCGCCGTTACCGAGGAGAAAGACGGTCTGCTGAGATAACTTTTATCTTTTTATCTTTTTCTTTTGCCTTTTCTTTTCTATCCTTATGGATAACCCAAATTCCATGCCTATCCACCAATATCTTGCACCCATGAGCACAAGCTTAGAGCCACTAGAGCCCAAGATTCTCACATCTAGCTATGAGCTACACCCATGTTTGGTTGCAATAGGTCAAAGCCAACCCTTTTCTACAGCTAGAGTCCTATCTTCTAATCAAGAGGGTAATGTACCCAAGGTCATATCCTCAACCGGAGAGGGTAATGAACCCAAAGTCCTATCCTCTGATCAACTAGGTAATGAACTTTTTGTTTTACTTAGGAAATCTTTTAATTTTCCTATAAATTTAGGTTTAGACCTAGCCTTAGAAGACCCTGTTCTTCTTCAATATCTTTATATGGGTCTTAATAATACCGCTTTGGGAGGAGTTTTCCTTTCTTTATCTATTAGTGAAGTAAGGTTTGTCCTTATTATTAGTGGACACACTCCTTGCACTAGCCTTCATGATAACATCCTAGGGGTAGAGAAGGAATCATCCCCCAAACTAGAAGAGGAAGTTTTCATAGCCACATTTCAAACATTCCAATCCCATGATTTGGCTATCCATCCCAAAACAGTAGTACTCCAAAACCCTCTAAGGGAAGAAGTGATTCTACCCTTAGAAATTCTTTTTGATGACGATTTTGGGAGGAGTTTAAACTTTCCGCTTCATAAGATATCTTTTTGCACATACACTTTAAATCTTCTCAAGAAGAGATCTCATAGAAAGCGTCTCACACCCAATCCCTATGAAGGACACTTAGAAAGACTCAAGGATGGCATACCAAGTGATGCCATAGAAGGAGAGCGAAGCCATCTAGAAACCACCTTTATCTTCTCTCCTTTTGTGCCCACATTAGATATAGAATACGAACCCATCTTTAAACCCATCCTTGACCCCTATGACTCATTCTATGCTCTTTCTCCTAAACCTCCCAATGATCCTAGAAAACCATTTAGATATCCCACGCATAGGAATCATGACCATCGCGAAGAGCAACATTTATGGCTAGAGAGCATTAAAAACCTATGTGCTATTCCATTGAATGGATGGATAAGGCCTTAGATGAGATCAATTCGAGAGACGATCCAAGGGAAATTTTGGACATTTATGTCAAGTCACTCTTGGAAGTAGAAAATGATGGAGACTTCAATGAGCAAAGTAGTTACTCCTTAAAACACCCCATCAATTCCTTGCTCGTATGAGAAATTTCCTGCTTCACTTAGTCTCTCTCACATTGACCCACATGGGATCTTCAACCCCCTCATGCTCCCCATTCCTAAAGATGTTGAAAGGGTGGTTGTAGACACATATGCTTGTCATAAATATTGCAGATCTCGTTGTGTTTTGAGATAGTGAACTTAGATTGGTGTTGGAGGGAAAACCACTTCACCAATTCACATCTTGAAGGTTTCCCAAGGACAAGTTTAGTGTCATAAAACAAGCGTAGTCCAGACCATGACATGAGTGTTCACCTTTCTGTTGTGCCAGCCTTGAGATATGAGCATAGAGTTATAATTGTGAAAATATTCCTTCGGGTATTTGTGTCACTAACCTTTCCAGGTTCAGAGCAAAAAGGTTGAAGGAATGACAAATATAAGGTATGTCCAACAAATCATTATGCATCATTGAATTACATTCATCCAATCTTGATTTTTGCTAAAGTCAAGCTTGGGGGATATACTTCCATAAATACATCTCTTACCATGTTGATATATTATCTTGGTTGTCCCTACCTTTAAGACATGCTTAATTTGCTAAACAACAATCATGCTCTTTTATCACTGTTTGAGTAAATCTCTATAATGCTCGCGTGCTACCTTCGTTTGCTATAGTATATGTGTAGGTTTGGAGTAGTTTCATACATCTCTTAAATGAAGCATGGTGCCTAGTTTAGGAGTGGTGATCTTACTTCCAAAGGCTTCTAAATTAAGCGTGGTGCTTAGGTTAAAAATGTCTTCCTAAATTAAATTAGACGTGATGTCTAGGTTGATCTTTGAGCCGATAGTATGTTATAGTAGATGTTGGAATATTTTGTTGGACTAACCCCTATAGGAGAACTTCTAAAATCAAATTGGGAAAGTCTTGAGATAAACTCATAATGGAGATAAAGAGTGACAACAATTTTGCACAAAGGAGACAACAGCTCATTCATCATCCAAGGAAGAACTTGGTGGAACAAAGAAGGAGACAAGAGTGCCACAAGAAAGATCTACATCAATAGCACTCGCCCAAAGGAAGTGGATGAACAAGGCGACATGCTATGAGAAACTTTGAAGACATCATAGCATTGAGCCCAAAACTCGAGCTAGGACACCAATGAGAAGCTGGACGCAACTCACCACATTTTAGCCAATCAAAGACCTGCTCTCATTGTTTTTGAAGACACCATCTTGCACATTGGCAGCAAGGACAACAATGGAATGATAAGCATGCATCCTTGTGTCAACCAATCACCATCAACGGTTGACTACCAACCAAGCCCAAGAAGACCATGAACAACTACATTTGCAAGATGATGTCCCCAGGCCATTGAAGATGAAGCCTACATACAAACATAAATGAAGTCCCTTCCTTGATCATCAAGACGGATGGCGTATCATTAACTGCAACTCTTCACCTTGCTGCTAGAAGACAAAAGGAAGAACTCAAGTCTACATCTCCAATGAACATCAATTAGTCAACCAAGACTCAACAAAAATCAAGAAAGGTTGACAAAAGAAGATCATGCAACTGTCTGTATCCTCATAGCCTGAATTGGAAAGTCCAACAAAAGCAGAATGCAAAAAAGAGATGTTGGCTCAATGGACATAGAATCAAGAGCCCTCTCTAATAGAACTAAGAACAGAGGATGAACAATGTCTAAGAACATGGAGTTACAACACACTTCGAGGGATGGTTCAATAGTCACACTTGGCTTCTAGTGACGAGCGACAGCAAGCTTGGGGGAGGAAGGCCGCCGACTCCTCTAATGATGATCTAGCAATGCTCTTCCTCTTATCAAGCCCACGTCGCTCTGGCACACTGGTTTGCAATACCTCCACTCGCAATTACTCCCTCTCTATAAGTTTGAATGTTTTCTATAGATGTCATACACACAAATCAAACTTAAGACAAAGTAAAATCAATCTTTAAGAGGAGAAGTAATGGTGAGTGAATGTTCTTTGCTAATTAAAATGTTCAATCCAATTTTTTCTGTAGCATAGAATATGACCATTAGCTTTATGACAACTCTACCCTTGTTATTATTTGTATATTCCTTCGGGTATGTGTTGTCCACTAATCCTCTGCAAAGAAGAAACAATAAGTGCAGCACAGGGTCTAGGGAAAGGACCACTAGAAGCATCTACTCTTCATCACAGGGTGCTCTAGTAATAAAGTTCTAAACCTGCAACATGCATACTAAACAAGATGCCACCAGCCTTGCAATTAAAGGTTCACCTCAGACTGTTGGACAAGGAAAGAACATGGGTAACACCTTCGTCAGAGTTACCAATGCAAGAGGTGCAGTTCTCAAGGTCTCTACCTTTGGGATCAAATGATGCACTGAAGGAGTAAACATGACAAGAGGTCCTGTTCAGAGGACTTAAATCATCGAACCCTCGCCAAGGAGGTAACTTGGTAGTTATCCATATTTCCCATTTCAACATTGCATAAGTTTTACCTTTAGCATATTTACTTTTTGCATAAGCAATTCTTATTGCATATTTACTTTGCTACATCTGCATTAGAAAAGAAAATAATTTTGTCTTGCATTGCATCTAGAAAATGCTAAACCCCATGCGAATAATTTTGTGGTGCAACAGCCCACAAAGATATCCACTGTGGTGGCATAAAAATAAGTTTTCATCTTAGTTATATTTTTCTATCTGCATATCATAAAATATAAAAAAAATTGCAAAAATATCGAGATCCTATTAAAAAAGGTTTATATGTTAAGAAGGTTCTAGACATCCAAGGCTTAGAGGTTTATTACTAACGCTTAATCAGTTCCACAAGCTTTGTTGTCTATTTGAGCTTCACAGAATTTAAAGGATCAAGAAGAGCTAAATAGGTAGAAGGATGTTATGTCCCCCTATCGAAGTGTTGTCTTCAACAGTAGTAGTGTTGTCTCTACAGCCATCATCCCTGACACTCCAGGAGGAGCAGTACGCCTTCACTGTCAGTCAGCAACATCAACAAATTACGTCAACATCCAGCTAGGGGGAGAGCACCCCCGTGTATCCAGCTAAGTATCACTAGCTTATTTATTTATCTATTTGTTAAGTTTGCTAAATAAAATAAAGGAGAGTATGTGAAGAGTTTGCCTGCTAAAATGAACCCTACAGAATAAGCTTTTATATGAAAATGATGAATAGTTGCTCTGCCGTAATTCCTTTCAAGTACCTAGTTTTCAACCTTGCGCTCTCCTGTGTTTTGGACACAACTGTTTAGATTTGAGATTTGCTCTGAACCTGAAACTTGTGGGTAGCGAATGCTTGATCTAAGTCTTGGTAGTTGACGGATATGATATAGAAAAGTTTTGAGCTGTTGTCCATCTTGTTCCTAGAGATACTAGAGTTCTGGAGAATTTATTTATGAAAATCCTAAAATTGCATGATGAGTTCCTTTATGACGAGAGTTCAAATTCCTACCACAGCCATATATACATGCTTACTAGATTAGGAAAACTAGCTTTGTTTATATATATCATTTTGTAGGCATTGGGTGTAGTTGAGCTGTGTTGACCCTTAGGAATTAGTCATGCAGTTAAAGTCAACATTATGTGCACTCCATCCATTGATCTATGCTACTTCTGTCCTCAGAAGCGTGCACCCATTCATAACGCTACATTCATTCTGTGCTACTTCTATTCCTGGAAGTACCACCCATATATATCAACATCCACCACATCATGTGCTATTTCTACCCTAGAGACACGCACCCATGCTGCTCCTACCCTGGGAGTACGCATTCATCCACCCACATAAAAATACATCATTCATTTTGATCCATTCAGAAAGTGTTATGCTCCTACACTGGGAGTGAACACCCAAAAATACTCATTGTCATTCTATCTTTGTCTACCTACAATAAAGCTCCAGTCATTATTCTAGTTGATACTTCCTATTGTCATTGCTATAAGTTTCATTCAAAAGGATTGGTTGCTCTAAAAAAAGAGAAGAAAAAAATAAGCAACCAAGTCCTTCTCAAAGAGTTTCAAAGTTTCCAAATAAAGGGAGGTATATTATCCCCAAAGGAGCAAGTGTAGAAGTAGATCCTCACCATTTATCGCCCCTCATTCATCCCCTTATCACCGTCTTTCATATCACTCATTCCATTCTCCTCATTCACATGCACATATGACTTGATTGTATGCTTGGTTCCTCTGGATCCACAGTTTAACTGCATAATATATGCAAGTGAGTTTGAGTTGTCTCCCCACCTATGAGCTCCATATAAGCCTATCAGTTGTAGGGTGAGAGAGAGAAGGCAACCTCAATATGCCTTAATTCCAAAAATACCACATATTCTAAGAGTAGAGAGAAGGCATACACTACACACATGCCTTGGAGAGGATCTAGAAATACCACAAAAGAGAGACTTGAAAAGGTCATACAAGGAATCTTTGAGTTTTATTTGAAAATCTTGCAAAAAAACTCTGGAATAATAGTTGATCAAAGAGCGAGAAACATAGCGCTTGACTTGACCGTTCTGTCTTTCAACTGCTCAAGACCCAAGTGACGGCTACAAGCCCCATGGTGAAAGGTAATATGAGTAAGTTTTGAGTCAGAATAGTTCACTCTAATCCAGAGGAGAGTACTTGTTTGAACGCATGTGTACTTTTGAGGTGTGAAAGCATTGTAGCAACTGCTGATCCATCACTGAGTTTATCTTTGCTCAGAGACGAGCAAAGGGTATGCTTGGGGGAGTTTGTTGACGGTAGATAACTCCTATTTTTAACCGTCAACTAAACATGAGAAAGGACTAAAACATGATCACCATGTAGAAATAGTGGTTATAATAACAGAATTCCACAAGTTTTGGTGAATGTCTGTTTCTACAGGGTGTCAGCTGAAAAGAACCAAGAAAGGCCCACATGGCAGGTTTACATAGAGATAATTGGGATCCGATCAATTTTCTGTAATCAGGAAGGTTCGAGAAGGCTCGGGACCAAACGGGAGCCCGAACCGGCTCGATGGAGGGGCGGCCGCCCCTACCCCTAGGGCGGCGGCCTCGTGACCTGGACCAATCAAAACAAGTCTCGTGGATCCCTGTTCCACCACCTTTGAGGATGAATAAAAATACGGTTTCCAACCAACTCCTATCACTTAATGCAACAATACGTATAACATATATAGAATTAATTGCTTTGAAGGTAGGAGGCTTATAATGCTCCGGAGCTTGCCTGGGATCCGACTCAAGTTAGAGTATGTCAGGTGAAACCCGCTTGGCGAGCATCCTCCAATATAGCACTTGTCTGATCCTTCTATCTTCGGGATGGATCCACCAACTTCATCTTCGGTTTGGCTCCACATCAGGTCCTTCACGTGCTTCAGCTAGCGTACCTAAATGAGGTGCAACAATGCATATGTATGAAAGTATAGAAGTGCAATAAACAAAGCAATCATGCAAGTATACCAAACATAACACAAGATTTGCAAAGTCTTAGGTGTACTAACTTCATCACCAAGGACATGAATCACACTTAGCAACATGCAAAGTAAGTCAAGATGAAGCAACAACGATAACTGGAATATGTCAATTTCTAGACGTGCAAACAGTAGCTTTATAAATCAATCATATCTGGAGTTTTATAAATCCAAATTACTTGCAAGAAGACATTATGGAAATCTTATAAAATTCTCTACCTTTCATTTATAATCATCCCAGCATGATTCCAAATTTAATCATCTCGAACTTACACAAATACAGAAACTGGTCTAACAAGACAGAGAGCAAGCAATTCTGTAGCCCAACTTTAAACAGCTATAACTCCTAAACCACATGGACAAATGCCACCAAATTTTAACAGCAGCTAGATACATAAATTATCTACAACTTTTGTATAAACAAGTTTCACAACAAAGCACATTATCATGAAGAACTTTGCTAAGTTCCCAGATCTGTCCAGAAACCTCATTTGTAAGAAATAATTATTAACTTATGTTGTAAACATATAATTGGATAAAACAAACTTTACCAACATATCACACATGACTAATGAACACCAGAAAACATAGTGTCCACTACTAAATAAATTCTTTTAATGTATTTACTTAATTTATTTAGATAATTAGGTGGAATTATGAACACATATCAAAAGTGCACAATAAATTCTACCAAAATTACAGTGGCCTACATATGCTCCCAATAGCCTACTGTACAAATTTCAAGCCATTTGGACATGTATATCAACCTCTGTGAAAAAGACAAATGGCTAATGCAATAAATCATGTGAGAGCAAGATACATTAATAACTCACTCATACAACACTCAAAATTCATGAAATTATTATCACACATAAAAAAATGACATGAGTAGCATGCCACAAAAATTTCACTTCATTTAGAGCTCTAAATTTGCAGTTATGAAAAAGACAAATGCGACTAGCATTGAAAACCTAATCTGAAAAATCTATTTTTACAGCAAAAACATTAAACTAAACATGCCATATTATAGATCCACTGCATAGATAATTTCACAAGGATACCAAAAAGTCCTCATTTGCTATTTTACAAATTTTCTATGATTTACTATGAATTTCCAAAAGTCAGCAAAAACTACCACAAACGGGTCCTTATAGCACTATTCACTTGAGTCTATGACAGTGCAGATAGGCCCCTACCTTTAGTCGAATTTGAGCACGACGTCCCTGATGCGAGTTAGAACAGAGGACGCTGGGAAAATGGTATGTGACGGCCGGAGAAGGGCCGGCGGCGGCGGGGAAGTGTATGGGGAGCAAGAGGAGGCCGGGTAAGGTTGCGGTGGGTGTAGCAGTGAGATGCAGAGATGGTGGTGTGCTTCATTTGGCCTGCAACTTGACAAATCTACGAGAACGACGGCGTGGCCGCGAGCTCCGAAGCTTGGCCATGGCAGACGTGCTCTGGGTGCAACTGGGCAAAGGCGGGGAGGCAAATGGGAAGCTCTAGGGCGAGAGGGGGCATGGAGTGGAGCTTGGGCGCGCGTCCTGGTGCTCTTCCACCTCAACAACAAGGTGCAAGACGCGTGGAGAGGCAAGGGGGCACGTGTCCAGCCATGGTGGGGGTGCCCTGCTACACGGTCGCCACGAGGACAATACGTCGAGCACGTGGCAGGCGCCTCTGTGCCCGTCTTGGAGGCCGATTTTGGGCCGGATCTGGGCCAAATATGGACATGGGCCCAATACGAAGTTTGTTATGTTGATAATCCTCTACAACTTTGATTAACAGGCCATAGGCATTAGGGCTCTCGATTAGGAGGTAATTAGCTCCAAAGTTTGTACTGTCAACATTTTAATAGCAATAAGCAAGTATCCAAATTGAGGGTCAACATGAAATGCAACTGGTGCCAACTTCTCGTATGTTATTCCCCATCAAGTAAGCTCCAACTTTTGTATTTGCCTCAACTTAAGTTGTTTAGTGAAAACATGAGAACGCGGCATACCAACATCGATGACTATGGATTCTAGACTTAGAATATTTTCAAGTCTGAAAACTGTAGAACATTCAAACTTCAAGCCTCTGTTTGACAAACTTAAGGATAGATTTAGACCTAGGTCCTTAAACAAAGGTCACAACACATAAACTAAACTACATCTTTTATTAAAGGGTCATGGACTAGTTCTGCTTGGTTTAGAAGATACAAGACTCCCAACTAGGGTACTTGAAACTGAAACACAGTTTTGACTTAGCCAATTTCTTGGGGCTCCAAATCAGCACTTTATTGAATCTTTGAAGCTCTACTTGACTAGGTTAGAGGCCAAACTAGCTCTTGACCATTAAACAAAGTTTGTTCCACATAAGATGAAATACAACTTTTATTTAAGGTCAAACCTCATAACTAGTACAAAAGTCAAACTTTCACTTTGGTCAAAGTAGCAACTCGATAAAGCCTAAACTAGGGTTTTAGGCCAATCGGGGCATTTTCTTGACATTTGCTCAACACGAACCCTTCATGACTTTTGTTATAGGGTTCATCTAGAGTCATTTGGGAAAAGTTGCAAGGTTTGGTGGATGGTTTATAATTCCATTCACTTAATGGTGCAAATTCCAATAGGAATAGAACTTATCATTTCATGTGATTTTTTTATTCCAAACTTCATGAAACTTTTCCAAGGGTCACTATAGATAGAAAGTGACGTGAGACATATGAAAGGAGTGAAATCAACACTCACTTGCATTACCAAGCATGAGCATCTACATACACACATTGAAACATAATTAACAAGAGTATGTTGCATATGTTTCAGAGAGATGTTGCAGATGTTTCAAAGCACATTCTATATAGGCATGTTTCACATGTTCCACTATTGCATCACATATGTTACATGCTCATATATGAACAAATGATGCTTAGGCTCATGCAATGCAAGTGCCAACTGCAAGCCTAACACCTGGGGTGTTACAGATCAAGTAAATTGTAACTCAAACATATTTTTTCTTATTTATGTGCCTACCAGAGTTAAGAAAAAGCTTTTTAAATTATGACTATTTACCTTTAGATGTTACCTTTGTCATTGGAGCGTGATGCCACCATATGATGAAGGGTAGATGACTCGTAATGGTCCTTCCTATTTTGCTTGAAGTTTTCCTTGTTCGGCTAGCCTCGCAGCTTGAGCTGTTCATGAGCTTCTTATCTCCTAGATTACACCCTTTTTCTCATCCTTTTGTCATGCCATCTTTCTGCTCTTTGATCTTTTGACACCTTGTTAGACCTTTTGCCTCACTCATTGTTTTATGCTGCAAAGGATTAGTTGACAACACATACCCGATGGAATATACAATTTTGAAACACGGGTTGTTTGTCTAGAATTTTGTAATTCCCCTCTATGCTAATTCAAAGATGGTTTTGGCATTACTTTAGTATAGTGATCATGTTTTATACAAACATGGCTCAAGGCAAAGGTAACTTGCAGCAAAATACAAAGTGAATGAACTTTGGCACTTACAGTTCTTTCATCCATATTGAATGACGTATGTAATTCTTACATCTATGATGAATGAGCTGTGTTTTCTTTACGCAACGTTATTGGAGTTCATCATGTGTCTTGTTTCATCTCCGATTTGAATTCATCTCATGACTTACCAATATTGATGTGAGAGTTTCCTGCATGGGGTTAGTCCAAAAAAATAATCAATATCTACTAAAGCATATTTTTGGCTCAAAAATCAACCTAGACACCACGTCTAATTTGATTTTGGAAGGCATTTTAACCTAAGCACCACGCTTAATTTAAAAGCCTTTGGAAGTAAAATTAGCACACCTTTTGGTTCAAGAATCAAACTAGACACCACGTTTAATTTAATTCAAGAAAATAACTTAAACCAAGCACCATGCCTAATTTAAAAGGTGTACGAACAAACTCCAAACCTTAAGCATATTATAGTAAACAAAGGTAACATGAAAGCATTATAGAGACTTATTCAATTGGAGATAGAAAAGCACGATTGTTATTGAGCATGATTTAAAGGTAGAGACAACTAAGATGACTTAGCAACATGGCATAAGATTTTTTAGAGAAGCCCATCCCCTAGGCTTGAAGTTTGCAAGGCAAAGTCAAGTTTGGATGGATGTGATTCAATGTTGCATGATGATTGGTTAGACATACCGTGAGTTGTTGTTGACGGTGAATAACGTCAACAATTTATAGTTGAATAAACATGAGAAATAGTACAAATGAGAGAATATACATAGGTCTAGGGTTTAAACTGACAAATTCCACGAGTTTTGGTGAATCTCTGTTCTCTACAGGATTATTCCAGAAAACCAACAAGAGGGACCTATTCGTCAAAGAAAAATTCAGAATTAAAATAAGGTTGTAACAGAACCGACCAATTATACGAAATTAAGTAAGAAAATCACCCGCCGAAGCAGATAATTTAGCAAACTTAAGCCCATATAACCCGGTAGTCCATGAAACCACGAAGGATTTTAAATCAACCAACATACAAACCAAGATCGTACAAGTTTAGCAGCCACAGTCACATATTACATAAAGTTCGCAACAACACTGAGATACATCGGAGTTTAAAACATAAAGTTATTACAAACCAAATTCATAATAAAGTAGCAGAAGCAAATAGTTTTAAAACCACACACACGTTTAGTTCAGATACAGTGCCAGTAGATAGTCATTTTCAACAAAAGCATCAGATAAGACATATGGAGCGACCATGCCCTTGGTCCTAGTTGTCGCCCATTGCAGGGTACAGACAGTTGATACAATAACCATAGTACATCTGACCATCTGCAACAACAATGGGAATAACGCCCTGAGTACGAGAAAGTACTCAACTAGACTTACCCGTCTTAAACTAAAATAAAGTGACACTAAGGAGTATGTAAGGCTTTCTTTTAGAGGACTCGCTGACTCATTTGCGAAAGAGCAATAAGTTAACATAATGAACCATTTAATTATTTTGTATCATATTTATTAGAACCTATCAATCTATGTAAGCACCTATACTATAGCAATCACTGGATTAACCAATAACATCTAGTTACCAACTTAGATTTAGCATTTCCAACGTCATCCATATAACCATCAGTGTTCCATCATTATTACTACGATGTCGTAACTTGAGTCAAGTGCTCACTATCCAAAAGCGATGGCGATTCGAATCGATTCCTAACCAGCTGGTGATTTATTCCTCACACAAACCACACTCATAGATCAAGTAAGCTAAAGATCACCAATGACACTATCTAGGTAAACGTCGCAGGATAAATTGGAGCTGCAGTACCTAGGGACCACCCGACTGTCAGGAATCAAGCCTTGCCTGCCCTTGGGCTCACTATTCATGCCCCTGTCATACCCCCTTTAGCACCAATACGTGCACCCGTGTAGATCCTAGCCCGAATAATGCCACTAGCTTCGTGGTCGAAAGGTACTTTATTCAGCCAGCTAAATATGAGGCATGTGTTTAACATGACAAGAGGGACGAGCAACGATCGGTCCTTAACCGACACAGATGAAAAACTAATAGCACCCTAGAATCTTGTCTGGTTGTCTCCAACTTTTTCGTCCGGTCTCCAATTATCCATCAACACATGGTTATTTCTAGGATATCATCCATTCCATAGCTAAAGTATTCCAGTAACCACCTATAATTGCAGGTAACCGGAAATCACCGATCGCTACCGGTCTAAGCAGGGCTAAGCAGTTATTCGATCCTAAACTTAATAGGGTAAGAATGTAATAAGGTAGGCAAGGATACTAATAAATGCATCAACGGTTTCACTCAACTCCTATAAATTAATGCAATAATATATAAAACTCATATATATAAAGGATTGCTTTTATAAAGTAGGAGACTTAGAATGCTCCGAGGCTTGCCTCGCTCAAAGGAACTAGGTTGATGATCCACGCACTCGTACAAGTCCTCTCCTTGCTCCTCTACCTCTGGCACCTCCTGTGCCTAGATTTCTTGTGGGTAGGCCCTGGCCTGCTCCTCTTGCACTGCTACTTGCACTTCCTCCTGCGATCCTATATGATGCAATTGCATAAGTGAGGATGCAAGTGGTGCATCGGATGTGATGGCATATGATGATCATGATGGCATGCAATGTAGATGAACACACTTAGATTTATTGGATGGAATAGAGGTAAAACTTTTCCACTAGGTAGTCAACATCATCTAAGGACAGGTGTCACGAGTACATGTCATCTACTGCATTCACTTCTACTGCCAACCCTCATTACTTTTCCACTAACTAACATATAGCCCTAACATAAGTGCTGCTACATTTCATCAACATAACTACACTAACATGCCAAGTGACAATAGCATATGATTTGATGCTTCAAAGATACACCAAAACTACACCATTAAACTAATCATGCATACAGAATATTATTTCATTTCACTTTAACCTAAGGTCATAACAGCAACATGCATTTCTAGTGCATAGAAAAAATCTAGAAAAATTATAGTAGTATAGTCACACCCTAAGTAGCCTACATAAACTTTTCATGGTATTTGAATAAGTAAAATAGCCTACACAAAAACGACAAGCTAGGGTGTATAAATGAGCATGAAAATACTTTGTACTATGAAAAGTATCAAACAACAGATTTAGTATTTTTCTCATGATCTACATAGTCTACAACCATTGTACAAAAAGTTTCACATATATGTTCTATTCATATTTTTAGCTCTAGCAATTTTACAAGAAATGGCAAATAAATGCACATAAATCACATAGCCATATTTTTTATAGAACATGCAAGACATATATTTTTCACAAAAAGTACATCTCAAGAATAGATCAACAAAATTGGAATCATATTTTTCTGATATATATTCTATTTACTATGCATTTTCTAAGAAAACAACAATTATAAGAATTAAATAAATCCCTATATAAAAGTATCACAAATTTGACATACAATATTTTTAAACTATAGATCTAGTGCTAAGAGACACAACCAAATTTGTTTCAACAAATTTGGAGCAAGATTTCTCAAGATATGATTTTTGGAATCATTTTCACATTTTCTAGAAAAGGTTTTCTTTTAAATCCGAAAATCCACTCGGCTCAAACTGCTACGTGCACCCCGTTCCTTCACCCTGGATCAGCACAGAGAGACAGACAGGCAGGCCCTCGGGTCAAGGGGACCCCACCCGTCAGCTAGGCCGAGCCGGGGCGGTGCTGACCGGTGGGATCTCGCTGACGGCGAGGTCTCCGTCCAAGCCAAGGTGACCGACGTGCTCTCCACCCTCGCGTGAACCTAACGGTGCCCGTGGCGTGGCCCAAGGAGCTCGAGAAGCCAGCCGCTGCCGTGCATGGTGGAGCGGCGGTGCGGGTCGTCGCCGGTGAGACGTCCCCGGCCACGGCATGGTGAGTGGAGTCGCTCGGGAGCATCAGGGACGCATTGCGGTGCTCGTGCGCAAGAAAAGAGGGCGGGAGGTGAAGCGAAAAGGAGGTGTCCACGGAGCGGAGCTTCTCTGGTGAGAATGTCCAAGCTCCGGCGAGCAATCTCCAAGGATAGGGGCATTACCACTGCGAGCCAAGGCGAGCACGGGTTGCACGAAGAGGAGGCAGTGCTCGGAGCAAGATGGAGGCGCTGGCGGTGAGCCGTGGTGGCCGGCACAGACAACTCCGGCGAGGAGCTTGTGCGGGCGGTGGCAGAGGCGGGCGCGGGCACATGCTCTGCTACTACTGGTGCAGCGGGAGAAAATGGGAGAGAGTAGAGGAGGCAGACGCGCGCAGAGGGAGTAGGCGAGCACGTGGGGCGCGGGGGCCACCGGACGGCCAGGTGCCGCCGTCGCCGGTGCATGGCGTCCACGCGACGGCGGGCGTCTGCCGTGATCGGGCGCTGGCGTGCGAGAGGGGCGAGTGCGAAGGCGGGAGCTGGGCCGGGCCGGCTCGCTGCTAGGCCTAGAAGTGAGGCGCGCGGCCCAAATAGGAAAAGAAATCATTTTTCAATTTATTTTCTGAAGAACAGCAACATTTTTACATTTTTGAGCAACAAAAATCCATTTTCACAAGTTGGTCCAAAAATAAACGTTGTTTAAAATTTTAACTCTACAATTTTGCTTAAAGGTGCATTTTAAAATTCCAACTAGATTTTGAAATAAAGATCCAAAGTTCATTTAAATCAAAATCCTATTTTTATAAATTATTTTTAAAAGCAAAATTTGAGAAAACTTTGAATACAAACCTTGCTCCAAAATACTTGCAAAACACTTCTAAATTATTTGCACTACCAAACAAACATGTTTATTGACCTAACATGCATAATCATGGCATAGTTTTATTTAAACAAGCAATTGCAACATCCATGTTTCAGAGCTATGTTTCACATGTTTCAAACCAATGTTTTATTTATATCTCATGTGATTATGAATGCAAGATGATGCTCATGCTCATGATTTGCAGTGCCTAATGCATGCTTAACACCAGAGGTGTTACGACGACATATACGCGAGAAGACTCTAGAAGACATGAGAAGACACCGGAACAAAGCGGGAGACGAGGGGCTACCAAGTGGGGCTACCCGACCCCCCTAGGGGATTCCTCCGTGAGCTTCTAGAGTATTCTTCCACCGCCTCCTAGGATGCATCTCAGCCGTACCTCAAGTCGGTTTGATCCAAGGGCTCATGTTGGACCCCCTGGGCTATATAAGGAGACCGCAACCCCCCTGAAGGCATCAAGTCATTTGGAGATCAAGCCATCCAGAGCCAGAAACACTAATTCCTAGAGTTTCTCTAATTCTACAGCTTTAGCTAGTTAGATTAGGTCTAGAAGGAGGCAAGTAGATTACAAGCTTGGATTCCCGACGTTGGCAAGAGTGTGGTTCAGTATAATTCTTTGTACCCCTCTCTCATTGTATTCTCCACCATTTTTGTGTGCTTGCTACAATGTTTATGCCAACATTAATCTTTATCTTTTATATGTTCTTGATTGCAATGGTCATTGTTTATTTTGGTTATATGTCTAGTATAGTTGGTTTATTATTAAGTTTATGCATATGTTCGTATAGCGCTCATCCTAATATGCAGGATCCATGGGTGGGTGGTAGGCATTATGTAAGTGTGGTGCTTAGATATTTTTTATCTGCGAATGCCCCCTACACGCCGGGACATGTGGTAGATTGCGGGTGTGACAGGCCTATTGAGTCCTATGTAGTCCACCCCCGTGTGTAGGATTTATAGAACCCGGTCTCAAAGGAGGGGAGGACTATGTTTCCGATCCTCCCTATTTGATGTTCCTTATGTGTGGATGCGATAGTAATATTAACGATGACTACTAGATGTAATTGCACTAATTGAAGCATTCATTGACTTGTAGTTATAGAATGACTTAGGAATTATTCCTCTAATAGTCTGATTGTACTAATGCTATTGCCATAGTTAGAGTGCTCTGAGTAATTTATTTATTTATCATGATGCTTGATCAGTACTTATCATATATATCTATATTTATCTTGTGACTTACCCCTGTTTTGAGTAGAGCATGTGATACTGGTTCATTCTCTCATGCATAATCATAAATTATCAATACTACATGCATAGTCATACCTTCCCAGTGGTAAAATTATAAATCGACAACCTGATAATACTCTAGGTAAAATGCTACAATGGTATAATTATCAGTCTGCTTGCAGAATTCTTTTCATTCATATCTTTAGATTCTTTATAGTTACATGAAATAATATATTTCTGTTTAGTGTCATTCTTGTAGTAATGCTAGATAGTACCAACAATCATTTCTAGTTTCATCACTAGGGATGATAATCTAGATTAATATTAGAGATGTAGGTAATCATAGGTGGCTACTGTAAAAGTGACAAGTTAATAATTACCATATCATTTCTAGTGTCATTACTAAGAGTAGGATTAATTCTATTTTTAGTAGTGGTGCTAAGAAATGCCAACAGTCGTCATCGTTCATTCTTTTTGCTTCAAATCTAAAATAGTTAGTGACAAAAATACCTCAAGGAACATGTTTAGAATTATATTTTTATGCTCACTTCACAAGGACAAAATAAAAGCTCATGTTATATCCCAAAAGTGCTTGTTTTAGGACAGAAGCTTGTCCTTGGGAAACCTTCGAATTATGTTTCTAATTTGTGAAGTGGTTTCCCCTCCAACACCAATCTTAGGTTGCCTATCTCAAGATTCATGCCAATGAGATTTGTAATATTTATGATAAACAGATACATCTACAACCACCCTTTCAACAATTTTATGAACAGGGAGTACGAGGGGTTAAAGATCTCGTGTGTGGCAATATTGGAGAGACCAATTGATTCAGGAGATTTCTCACGTGAGCATCGATTTGATGAGGTGTTCATGAAATAACTTCCATGCTCGCTGATGTAATTTTCCTTTTCAAGCTCCAGGGTTGATTCTTTATGAATGTCTATATGTGACAACATTGTCTCCATCATTCCATGCCTGACATTCATTGGTCATTTTGTTGTCTAATATTTCCCTTGGATTGGTGATTCTTGGGTTGGTCTTGTCTAAGGCTTTCTCCAAACTTGGATAAGTCGTGTTTATTAAAGAGATTGATTTAAGCTTACTATTTGAATCTTGGCCAAGTTTGGATTCTACCCATAAGGCTTCGTCCTTATCCATCTATTATTTAGCAATGTCATATGAGTTTTTCATACATTCTAGCCATTGTCGTCGCATTTCTTGGTCATCCTTTTGGTTTTCATAATTCCTATGCTTTGGTTGTCTTAGTGGATTTCTAAGGTCATCATGAGACTTAGGAGAGAGTGCATAAGAGGGATCATTGGGGTCAAGGATGAGTTGAAAGATGGGTTCAAATAAGACATCTAATGTGGACATAGAAGGAGAGAGGATAGGAATGGCTTCTAGATGGCTCAGCTCTCCTTCTATGGCATCACTTAACATGCCATCCTTGAATTCTTTTTAATGTCCTACATAGGAATAAGGACGCTTTCTAAGAGATCCCTTCTTGAGAAGATTTGAATTATATTCATTCAAAGGTCTCTTATGAGAATTTAATGTTCTTCCAAAATCAGTATAAAAAAGATCATCCTTCATTTCAACAAGGATTTTCAAAGGTTGAATTTCTTCTTCCCTTGGAGGATTTTGGGGTATTGATAGTTCGGGATTGATAGCTAAATCTTTGGATTTGAGTAGTTGTGATTTGGCTATCAAAACTTTCTCTTCTTGTTTCGAAGAGGATTCCTTCTCTTTCTCAGGGAGTTCATTATGAATGCTAGTGCAGGGAGTTCTTCCACTAATTCTATCAAGCATAGACCTTGCTTCACTAACAGGTAAATGAAGAAAATCTCCTCTAGAGGCTAAATCAAGGGATTCCATGGAATCCTTGCTAAGACCCATGTAAAAATATTAAAGAAGTATAGGGTCTTGAATGGCAAGGTTCAGACCAATGATGATGAGTTCATTAAAATGATCCCATGATGTACTAAGAGATTCTTTTTCTAGTTGTCTAAAATTTAGAACCTCTTTTCAAAGGCTGACTACCTTAGAGATGGGAAAGAATCGTAAATAAAATTTAGAGCATAATGTTTCACAATCTCCTTGCATACTTCTTATGGTTAGACTGTACCATTGTTTAGCTCTTCCCATCAAAGAGAACGGGAATAACTTCCATCTTAAGGTTTTGTCAGACATGCCAGGGATACGCAAGCATGCACAAATCTGTTCAAACTCTTGTAGGTGTGAGTATGGGTTTTCATCGCCTTCTCCTGAGAAGGATTTATCCCAAATCAGTTTTATTAAATACAGGCGCAGCTTATAACCAGGTGTTATGATAGGGTCTGATGATTCCGGTGGCTTCAGGCTTATGCTCGTGGGTTTATCATATTGATAGATAGGAGTGGAATCCATGCTAAATGAAAAAGTAAAATAAAAGAAAGAATAATGGATAAAAGGTTAAGCTAGGCTTGTAGTTAATTCAACAACTATTTTCTCGGCAACGGCGCCAGAAAGCATGTTGGTATAAATTAACACACATATAAATCTGCAAGCGCAAGGATACCGTTGTAGCTTTCACCCGGAGGTATTCCAAGTATCGTATCAACAAGAAAACGTGTGAGATTAACTATGGTCTAACTTAACTAGGGGTAGCAACAAGGTTAGGATAAATAGGAGCATAGAGAGGATAACTGAGGTTCTCTACTTCTAACTTGGGTAAGCTATATCTTCTACTATTCAACTGGGGACATTACTAGAGAAAGACACCAACAAAGGATGCTTTCCTTCGCAACCGCGTCCTACTTGCGCCTACAGACGGGAGGTGGACTACAAAGGATCAACAAAGCTATATAGTACAAGCTATATAGAACTTATGTCACTCACGCGATCTACCACCTTCTAGAATGCAGGGGGCCTCCACGATTAACCTACGTCTAAGCACCACACTTACACTTATGATTAATACTTTAACCAAGAGCATCTATAGATTAAAGCACTCAAAAGAGAGTCATGATCCTGATGAACAATATAAACACTTACTAACTTGAATCATAAGTTGATAACCAGAGAAATCTCGAAGGCAGGCTCAAGTAGAACTTGGATCCACCAAGGTACAAGTCATAGAGAGAGCACCGATAGGCCGGCACCTTCTCTAAACTCTTTCCTCACTCCCTATCTCACTATAATTTACAAGACTAGATCCTATGGAGGACTAATCTTCTCTTGATAATGGTTTTGATCCTCATGATAGGAATTAGGGTTTCAGGGATCTATTGAGGGAGGTGGGTACAAGGTTGTTTATATAGGCCAAAGCGTCCATCACGAGCCCTTGGATCAAACTAGCTTAAAGAATGACGTAGATGCAACCTAGGAGGCGACGGAGAACCGATATAACGAGACGGAGGCTAACAGGTGGCCCTAGGGGCCGGGCGGCCTGCCCTAGTAGCCCCTCAATGCCCGCTTTGGTGTGGTGTCCTCTGGAGTCCTCTGGAACTTTCTGGTGCCCGTTTCATGGTGGATAAGCACGATTAATTCTGACATGCAGGTCTGCCTTGACGGTTTTCTGGATAAACCCTGCAGAAAATACAGATTCACCAAAACTCATAGAATTTGTTAGTTTAAACCCCTAGACCTTTGTTGGTGATCACAATTGTGCCCTTATACATGTTTTATTAACGGTTTATAATGGTTGTTAACTACCATTAACAGTCGGGTCAGGCTCCGAGGTGACTTGGTTTTGTTTTAACTCTGGTATGACTTGACGGACGCTCCGTCAGGGTGACGAACACTCCGCTAGTTCAGGACTTAGGTATTCCTTGGGTTTCTGCCTTCCATCGGACAGTCCGAGTCATACATCGGACGCCCCGGTGGGAACTGGGAGGGTTCAGGTTCCATCAGTTTCCTAGTTTATAAATTAGTGGACACTCTGCGTGTAGCGATGGACACTCCGCTAGGAAACTGGTGTTCACGGTTTCTTAAGCTCCAACTCTAATAATTTGACGGACACTCCGTCACTCACTCCGAAAGTGTGTTGGTGTTTCTGTTGGGTGGTTTACTAAATTAGGAAAGTTTATTGGACAATCCATCATAAGTAACGGACTCTCCGATGGGTCAGGTGACAGAAACTATGTTCTACATTTTTGCTAGTTTGAAGTTGCAAACATTCATGCATGTGCACAACATTCCTAGGGTAGCTCTAGTGATGCTTTAGGTTGAGGCTAGCTAGGTTTTGGGCTTTGGCTAACTAGTGCATCTAGAGGTTTGTGCATGATCCTAACCATGAGAGCTCAAGATAAAGACTTAGGGTTGGGCCATGAGAACTTAGCTCTGGGTTTTGGAGACTAAAAGATGATCAAGATCATGAGGAGAGACTTGAGCACATCTTGTTTTTCATCCTTGATAAAACAAATGAGCCATTCCTTGATATCCTTGCAAAAATCCATAAAATGGCATGAGAAGGACATTGAGAGGGAAGCTTAGAGGTTGCTCAAAAAAAGAGAGGGAAGCTTAGAGACCAATCATGCATAGAGTCTTGATCTTACCTTTGTGATGTAGGAGAGATCACCACTCCATAATCCATACAAGCATGAGAGATTTGAGATTAGGGTTTGAGAGAAATATCCAAATAATTGAGATGAGAACTATGAGCTAACCATGACTATGGATAAGATGAGGATGACTTGAGCTTGATGAGATGATGATCTTGGATGGCTTGCTTCCACTTCACCTTCCACCTTCATCTCCAATCTTCATTTTCTCTCTAGTTCTTTCTTGTTCTTGCCCTTTTAGAGAGAGAGAGGGAGAAATGAGAAATGGGAGAGTGTGTTGAGTTGAGGCTGCTTTAGCTGATGCTTTACTTTCCACTTTCATGCTTATGACATGTGGGACCAGGGGTAAGTGGAGGACATCTCATTCTCCACTCACTAGAGCCGTTCAATCATCTGGTAGATAGTCCAGTGGGTCTACCGGACTGTCCAATAACTCTCTGGTTCTAAGAAATTTGATCCAAGTATTAGGTGTTTGGCATTGGGGCCAGTGATTATATTTCAAATAGTAACAACCTAACCAATGGGCATCTGGGATTCTAGGTAATTCACCTTCACCCGCTTTGGTTGACTCTCGTTGACTGGGGTTGACTCGTGACGCAAATTGCTTCTTCGAATGAATGAGCAATTTATTCCTTAGTCTTGATTCGTCGAGATCTCTTTGGGGACTTGATAAGGTGCTTCACCGATGGTAAAAAAATAAGAGCCTATATTGTAACAAACTCGGGTCATTACATTATTGTTCTACATCCATCTCTCAATCTAAATATTCTTCTCCATCATAAGATCCAACAAAGGATGGTATGGTAAATTTACCTCTCATACCTTGATGATTATAGTCTATATATGATGTCTGATTGTTCTTCATTCGATCCATCCTTGCAAACATTTGGTCTGTGATTTTCCACAATTCACTCTTAAACAGAACTCATTGTTTGATATTGTTAGAAATCCAAATAAATCCCTATCAATTATTATATGGGTCAGTGGAAACACACTCTCACATGTCTTACCAAGTTCTTATAAGTGTTCTTACCAAAGCAAAACAGTAGACGGTACAACCGGTGGCTGGTTCGTGATACCTATGAGGGTGTGACACTAAAATTGTAAGGATCTTTTTCTGTATGGATCTAAAGTATATATGAGGAGCTTGGGAGGCTTGAAATATGGTAGTAAGGAATAGCAATAACTTAATTCTAAAATTGCAAGATTGAAAAGTTATCCCAAGCTCATCTATATGTCGCCGACCTAAACTCGTTCTGGACATAGTTCAACCAAGCAATAATACAACTCAGCATAAGGACCCAAAAGGATGCATGCACTTCTGGAGGCTTCATGCTTTGTTTAACAACCCTATGCTACTTTAACCATTTTGCCCCGTTTTATCAACTAAATCCCTTGAATCAACACACCTATGGGAACAGTCTTATAATCTATTTTTATATTTGCTCGACTGCTCTAATCTGGTTTGTTGGAGCCTTCTGTCAACTTTGGCATATTTTCTTGTGACCTTCTCAAACACCTTGGTCTTTGGCTTGAAGTCAACTTTAGGCATGCATCCTTTGACTAGGTTCGAAGGTGGTGAATCAAGTAATCTCACCGAGGCATTAGCAAATAGTTGAAAGCCCAAGTTTGGTTTTGGTAATTAATGACACCAAGTTGTTAATACCATGTGTTAAGTGTTTTGAGTTAGGCATAAGCAACACATGTGATGAAGGTGTATGTGGCAAGGAGTGGTGGCCACAAGATCACAAAGAGATGATGCATGGACATGAAATGATGATCATGGTGGAGATGCACATGAAATGATGATCATGGTGATCAAGCATGAGGAGATAGACATGAAATAGAGTGATCAAGGCAAAGGTATAATCATAGGTTTTGCTTTTGCTGGTCTAAGATGAGTAGAGAAGTGATTGACCGGGTTTAGGATTGATAGCCGACTATCAAGAGGGGCAATCACGGTTAGCTCGTGAATCAAGTGCTACTAGGTCATCATCTTGAGCATATGCATTAGGATCTAGTAGAGAGCTAACATAACGCCTTGAAAAATGATTGTAAAAATGCTAACACACATGCACATGATGGTGTACACTTGGTGGTGTTAGCACATTTGTGAAGGTGGTGGTGTTTGAGCGGTAGAGAGGGGTTTGGGTACTTCTCTCACTCCCGCCGAGCTTGCGAGGCAGGATTCGGCGCTTTTTGTGGAAATGAAACGTCTATTTTCCATTGCGCCGAAGGCGAGAAAACGGAGGTGAAAGCCCATAGTGTTTATCCCTGAAAAACTCCAACCGGACGCTGGACCGGACGCGGTCTAGGGTGGACCTGCGCGTCCGGTCAGCTCTAGTCGAAGGCAGAGGCACAGCGCGCCTACGGTTTATGACCGGACGCTAGTCTGGCCTGACCAGCGCGTCCGGTTAGTTCACCTGGGCGCAGAGGAAAGGCGCACGGAGAGCGCGCAACCAGCGCGTCCGAGGGTCCCCGAGACCGGAGCATCCGGTTAGCATCACTTGTGCGGCTTGGTGGCGTGACGCGAAGCGGACGCGGTGGAGTGACCGGACGCGTCCGATCACGTGGGGAGCTCTCTGGACTCCGATCGGACACTAGGTGCAGCGCGTCTAGTAACGGCAACGGCTCTCTCTGACTCGCACTACTACTGTTTGTCCTGTAGTGACCGGACGCGTCCGGTCACCCTGACCGGTGCGTCCGGTCATCACGATTTTTACTGTGACGTCTTGTAATGGCTAGTTGCTTACCCCTTCGCTATAAATAGTTGGTGGCCAGGTTTGGAGGGTTCTCTCTTGCACTTTTGAGATATTGAGGCACACTTTGAGCTAGAGAACTTCCCCTCCACTCATCTCCTTGCTTGGTTGCATACTCTAGAGAGATTAAGTGAGATTCAAGTGTGTTGCATTGAGAGTTGCATCTAGTGGCACTTGATTTTCGAGTTTGCTGCGGATTACTTGTTACTCTTGGGTGTTTCTCGACACCCTAGATGGCTTGGAGCAGCGATGGTGATTGAGCTCGCGATTGGAGACTTGTTCGAGCCTCACCAAGTGATTGTGAGGGGTTCTTGAGCCTTTCCTGCGGGAGTTCGCGATTTGACTACTCTAATGGAGCTCGTAGCTTGGAGGATCCTATTCTTGTGAGTGGATGTGCGGCACCCGCTGAGGGTTTGACTCTAGATAGTCAATTAGCTCGCGATCCATCAAGTGGGTGCATCGCTATAACGAGGAGTAGCTTGCCGGAAAGCAAGTGAACCTCGGTAAAAAATCTTGTGTCATCTCTTGCTGAGGATTCTTATTGTGATTGTGTGTAATTGATTCTTTGGATACATCTCATCTCTACACCGTCGGTATAAGAATCAATTCACTCCCCTTTTATATTCTTGCACCATGTCTTGTCTAGTGTGCTTAGAGTAGTCTATATCACATAGGAGTAAGTAGCTTAGTGACTTAGCTTGTGGTGTGAATTAGAGACCATAGCCTTGTTAACTAGAATTGTGTAGGTGGCTTGCTTAGCATAGTTGAGCTAGTGCTAGAATTAGCTTCGCTATCTTTTGTACTAACTTTGTTGTTGAGTAAAGTTTGTAGAAAATTTAAAAAGGCTATTCACCTCCCTCTAGCCATTTAGGACCTTACAATAGTTAGTCAATCTAGAAGGGAGATGTGTGCGTAAGAGTTATCTCCTAAAATGTTGATAGTGCATCTATTTGATACCCCCTCCGTTCTAGATTGTAAGTCATTCTGATTTTTTATGTACATAACTTTTGTTATGTACTTAGATATAAGTCATGTTTAGATATATAGTAATAGTAAAAGCTATACATCTAAAAAAAGCTTAAATGACTTACAATTTGGAATATGAGTATCATATACTCCTATGTTTGCGCTGACAGAAAATGTAACTTGGTGATTTGCTATGTTTACTTGCGTCCGACCCCATGTTGACTTATTGTCTATTACTATTTGGTAGTACGAATCACTATGCTTCGCTTCTTTCTATATTTGTGCTACCTATGGGTTATAGTAAGAGAGTGAAGAAAGAATGATGTGATCAACTATTTAGCATGAGTTAAGGAAAGAAAAATGACCAACGGAGGAAGCATTGGACTGTAGTATGAGTCTGTTTGGGATAGCTTCACCGTTGAAAAAGTGAATCTAGATATGGGATTCACCATGGAGTAGCTCTACTAGTATATCTGAGATCGAATAGGGAACCGTTTGGATAACACAGTAGCTCCAGATCCGCGCAAGGGCATTTCGATTGAATTGCCAGATTTGCCCTTGGGATAGGTCCCACTTGTCGGTGTCTAAGAAGCTTTTCCGGTCTTCTCCGTTCTCCAGCTGGCTCGGTGGGGCGTAGGGTGGTCGGCGGCCAGGCACGGTGGCTAGGGAGGACGTGGAGAGGAGGGGCGGGTGCAGCGGCCAGGGTCGACCGGAGGCGGCTGGGGCTAGGATCGGCCAGACGCGGGTACACCTCGCCAGCCGTGGGTGGGCGCACGACCTCACACGAATCCGAGGCTGGGGCAAGCGCGTGGCCGGCCGGCGGTGGCGCGAGCAAATTTGGTCTGGGGCGAGCGCGCAGCCGGCCGGCGGTGGCGCGAGGCCGGCAGGGGCGGCCGGGACGGGCACAACGCGCGACCGAGGGAAGAAGAGTCGTGGTCTCGAGGAGAAGAAGAGCGCCCGACGGAAAGAAACACGAATAGAAATGAACCGGTACATGTGTAATCGGTGACATGGTTGTAATTTTTTTCCAACTCTCTTGAGAAGATCCACTAAAATAGTAAATCTGGTGGAGCCAAAGTGTTTAGAAAACTTTTGATATACCATATATATGCCCGTGCATTGCACGGTGACAAATTTGATCATTTAAAAGAACAGTTAAAAGGTAGTAAACAATTTTGCATTGCTAACCTTAAACTATTTTAAAATCCACTCAGGTCTTCTTTATTTTTTATCTTTAATTATTTATCAATCGGAACCATATTCCCTTTCTATTTACTCTCCACATCATTCTCCTCATTTTTCCATTCCTGTGGTCAGGCGGGTCGAGCAAAGCAGTGCAGTGCAAACAGACTCAGACAATAACCCTATGTGTTTTTAGGTGTAGAGATAGAATTGTGCTCGTGCATTGTGATGGGAAAAAATAGTACCACGTTAACTCAAGTTTGAAAGTTTGTTGTACAACATTGAGCGTGGTGTTTGCATCATTCTATTTGTAGCTAGATCTTTGTAGCGGAAAGTACAAGTTTGAACGTTTGTTGTACTACTTTGAGCGTGATGTTTGGAGCACTGTATTTGTATCTAGATCTTAGCGACGGGAAGAAGATAATATCATGATAACTCAAGTTTAAACGTTTATTATATTATTTTGAACGTGATATTTGCATTTAATTTGTAGCTAGATTTGTCTCTTTTTGTATTTTTTGACTTTCTTGAGAAGGCCTCTCTAGCCATTTCTTTCACTCTCAATTTTGCCACTTTATTTTTGCTCAGGATAACCGGAGAAGGCGTGTCCAGCGTGGCTCCACGCCCGTAGAAGTTGGGCTATTCTGGGCTTTGGAAAGCCCAACGCTTAAGGCAGCGAAGCAACAACTTTTTTACTTTTTTTTGGCTGAATTTGGAGTTGGAGTTGCTGTCACAAACAGCCTCATGTTGCTCTATGGCTACACTGCGCTTACGGAATTCGAGAAATTTTGATATTTAACCCTGAATTCACACGTCTCTCAACATTTAACCCTGAATTCACCGGTCTTTTGAAATATAACCCTAAACACACGAATTGTTTTGATATTTAGGATTTTCGAGGTTTTATCTCTTTTAGTAATTCCAGGGTCTATCTTCACTGTTTGTGACAGGGGAAAAGACAACAATACCCCTCTAATTCACAAGTAGCCATTCCCTTCCTCCCGAGCCTATCACGACTCGCACAAGTCAGGAGTCGCCGCGACCGCCGGCCCGAGCAAAATCCGCGGCCTCCGTCGCCTGCCGCCTAGCCTACTGCTCCTCCTCCACCCGCCCCAACCTCCAGACCCGTCCCGTCCAACTTGGTAGGCAGAGGCACTAGGGTTGGAAACCCCTACGTCGTCTAGCAGCGAGCTCCCAGCTCCGCGCACCGCCCAAGCCGCGAGCTCCGTGCCGCCACGTGCTCCGCGCAACGCCTAGGCCGCGAGCTCCCCGGCTGCGTGCTCCAGGCACCGCCAAGGCCGCGAGCTCCACGCGCCGCCTGGGCTGTGTGCTCCGCCGGCCACGTGCGTCCCACCGCCGGCTGTTCGCCCACGTGCTGCTGCTGCTCACCATTGATGACGGCGGACGCTGTCAGCATTGGAAGATGGCAAGGGGAGGAAGAAGAAGATGACATGTGGGGCTCGCGTGTCAGTGACAGGGAGAGGGGCCACAGATTAGAGAGAGGGGTATTCTGGTCTTTTCCGGTAGGCCCCTGAAATTACTGAAAGAAATATAACCTCGAAAATCCTAAATATCAAACAATTTGCGTGTCCAGGGTTATATTTAAAAAAACCGAGGAATTGGGTGTTAAATATTGAGAGGCTTGGGAATTCAGTTTAAATATTCTCGTGGAATTCACGGTGTTGTCCTGGCGTCCAGTTACCGGGCAAGTGCGAAGAAGTCGTGCCCGAGCACCACCTGCGGAGGTTACCCGAACCGGCATCGCGGAAATCGGACTGACCACGGTGCCGCTACCACTACCAGTTTCAAAGGTTTGTCTCGTCTCGTCCTTGCTGCGGGCTGCGACTTTACCGGAACGCCAATTTCCTTCCTTCCACGCCGCGCTACTGTACATTTTCTGTGCAACCCACCGCAGCGCGCCGCCGCCTGTCCGCCTGGGCCACGGCACGGAGCCACGGACGGTGCCGCCGTGCTCGATCCCGCCGCGTCACAGAATAGCAGCGTCCTCACGCTCCCGAACTTCACCCGCCCCTCCTCCCAGCGATATCGCGATCTGATCCCGCCCCAGCGCAGCAGCCAGATCCACCCCACATCCAACCACCACTTTCGCGGCGCGTGGAAGGTGGAGGATGTCAGCGACGGTGGAGGAGCAGATGGTGGTGAAGGCGATCCGGGAGGAGTGTCCCTGGGAGTCGCTCCCCAAGCGCCTCCAGTCCACGCTCCAGACCAAGGATGAGTGGCACCGCAGGTACCCACTTCTCTGCTCTTGCCCTCTATGGATTTGCTCTGCTGCATTGCTGCTGCAACCAGCTACGCTTAGTTTTGAGCTCTGATAGTCCTAGTAGACGCCAATGCTGTGAAATGGCTGCTCTTGTGGCACTTATTTGGATCTCGTTCACAACTAGCTGCTTTGAGGACCTCTATTTTGGTCGGGACAGTTGTAGTCGTCGTCTAGCAGGTCATATAGGTGAATCATTGGCTCCTTTGATTACTAGTACATCTGTTGGTGTTCCTCTTTTCTAATAAGGGCACAGTTGGAGTAACAGAATTGAACTATGAGCGCCTTGGTTGACCTCAAGTGAAATTGGATATTTCTGAGCCCTGAAGATGACGATATTTCCTTCTTGAAGAAGGAAAGCACAGTTTGCTTTTTTTGTGTGTGTGTGTGTGTGTGTGTGTGAATTCACAGTTTGGTTCATTGTGCAACCTTTGTTCTTACTGTTTTGTTACATACATTAAATTTGCTGTCCTGCTGGCTACTAGTGATGTTTTACTGCTTGAAACATTAGTGGCACAACATTTCTTAACAGGAAAAATTAGTTCTATAGCACCAAACGGTCTCCACCTTGGGGTAATACCATTAAAAATCACCGTTACATAAAGCACCACCTAAAGAATGGATCCATTCCAGAAAATACCATTCTGTTACCTTTGTTGTTAACTGGATACCTTCCTCTCTATTGTGCAAGTGAATTGTCATTTGTACCCTCATCTTCCGCTCATCCTCCATGCAGCGGCAGCGCTGTTGGCCACACAGGCATGCTTGTAGTGCACTTGCACTGCTGGTCACGGTCGCATTGCTTTCCTTGCCCGGTCTTAGCCTTTCCTGTCTCCTTTGCCAGGTGCTGCCACGCACATAGGGATGAAAAAAGTCTGGGAAAGCCCCTCAGCTGCTTTCAAATTCATATTTTTATGCGGAAATGGAAACGGGAGCCGGGAGCGGGAATGCTGGTCAGGAAAACAGAAACAGGAAATTTGGTATATCGGAAACAAAACAATGTGGTCGGATACACATCAATAACGGTCGGGAATGGATAAGTAAAATCAGGAACCCTGACCCATGTAACCACTTCAAAGTTCAAACATGCACCTCAACACAATGGATTAAAAAAATACATCAATACAATACAATACATGTAAACAAGTTACTATCAGGCAGCAATAGTCCACCTTAATTCATCAGTCATTCAAGTATTCAACACACGCATTCGGCATATCAGCATGACAATGTCATGTAGCAGTTGGTGTTTTTTCAATGTTTATAATTAGCAAAGTCGACAATAGTAATATTCAGACACCTTAAGTAGTTCATATACTGTATACAAATAGGAATGCTAAACAGCATCAAAATTAAATGCACATTCTTGAAATGAAACAACACTTCCTTATCACCGCCGAGCTTAGTAAAAGCACCCTTCTTCCGTTTTTGTTTAGGATCTGCCACCTGAAAGTATCCAGATATATCATGGAGAACACTGTCAAATTTTCAACAACAGACCAGGGAAATAGAAAACGAACTAAGAAAAGTAAAAGTCTAAAGACTAATGTTACTGTAAAAAGCACAACTGAAATTATGGATGGACAACCTTTTCCAAGATGCCAAACAAAATTTCATTTGGCTTTTGCATCATGTCTTAACCACTAGTGAAAGAGGAGGTGCCTTTAGAGCCGCAAGTCTCCATGCATGAATTTCGACTGGATCTGCGTGATTACGTCAGCGTCCCTTGTTTGACTTCTGCGGGTGGGAGATCTCCGACGAGCAACATGCTTGTCTGTTTGGTGTGAGATCTCCCATGTGCTGCCGAACTGGGCGTGGCAGGGCCGCAGGCTGGGGATTGGGGTGGCATGAGATGGTGACTTGGTGAGAGGGAGCCAGAGAGGGGCAGCGCTGAGAGGCACTCAGAGGGAGTGGCAGCTGGGGGCAGGGAGCACTAGAGGATGGTTAGGGTTTGGCTGGGGATGCATCGGAGGCTGTGTAGGTGGGCTGGGACGCTGGGTGCCTGAGCCTGCAGTGGGCTGCCCGGCTCGAGGAGCTAAAAAAAGGGATTTCTGGCAGGAAACTTCCGCTGAGAATACAGGAACCGACAAAACGGTCAGTAAAACAGCTCTCCCGATTTCAATCCTGTATTCACCGGATTTTCCCAGATTTTATCCTGTTTCCTTTTTTCCCCGAGAATACGAGATACGGATGGTTTATGTGGCATACAGTGCCGGTCGGTACGGGATTTTTTCCTTCCCGTTTCAGGTTGCTGCAGTCACAGCTATTGCTACTACTGCGTTGCTGCTCTCCTAACGCTATCTCCCGCCCACCGCTTTACCTAGTTTCCATTAGCTTGTGCATTGACCTGACCGGATGGGGCTGTGAAGATGTGGAGGGCTCCATTTGTGAAGTAGGTCATGTTTGCACTGCATGCTGTGTGCAAAAGTTGTATATATATAGATAGACAGATAGATACATGTTTTGAAGTGCTTCTTATATGATGTTTATTTTTTAGCAATTAAATATATACTGTCAAGAAATAATAAAGGTAAAAAAAACTATTTTTAAAGACTTTTATGTATCAAAATACACCCTACAATAATGGATGGTAGGAATACTTTTTGAAAGGCCTTCATGAATAATACTGATTAAGGATTTAAGATGTCTAAATTGCGCACCCTAGTAACCAGTGATTAATATTGTTCAATATCAGTCATAATATCTTGTTCTACAAATTTTGGTGGCAGGATTGTTGAGTATTGTATCCGAAAACGGTTGCAATGGAATACCTGCTTTGCCCGTAGAGTATGCAGAGAAGGGGAATACTATGAAAAAATGATGCGCTACCTTCGGAGGAACCTTGCAGTATGCTCCTCAATTCTCCTTTCTGGATAATATATAGTCTGGACAATAGCTTGGTTTTACCTTGTTAGGGGTTATTCAATTCTGTTGATAACATCAAACATTAATAGATCCGCACACGTGATTTTTTATGTACTTTGTTTTGTATGCTGGATCTGCCCAGTTATCGTTTCTAGTAATTTTTATTGAGGTTTCTGTAGTTACCTCTGCAATGGGTTTACTTATGCACATAGCTCGTCTCATCTGTTACTGTTTGAATTGCTTACCCAAAAGCTTTCAATATTCCAACATCATATACATTGGTTTGCAGTTATACCCATACCACCTTGCAGACTATATATGCCGAGTAATGAGGATCTCGCCTTTCAGATATTATTGTGACATCCTTTTTGAAGCTATGAAGAATGGTAATCCTTTTTTTAACTGAAAAAGTTTCTTGTGAGTAGTGAGTTTATGTTTCTTTAGCATCTACATGGTGCCATGGTAGTATCCTGCTGTTAAAATTTAATTTAACCAGAGGTTTTGGCCAACCCTAGTCTAAACTGCTAGACCATGTTGGCAAAATACACTCTTCAATGATTCTATTCTTTTTATTTGTAGAACAGGGTGACATACTGTCGTGATTGCAAGACTGAAGCACTGTTCCACTATTTTTTATAAATGTTTATGTTTGTAACATGTTTGATTTTGTGGCAGAACAACCATATGATAGTATTCCGAACTTCACTGCTGCTGATGCACTAAGGCTTACTGGTGTTGGGAGAAACGAGTTTATTGATATTATGAACAGATGCAGATCAAAGGTAGTGCTGCCCATGGTCTTAGTTTTTTACTGTCACATACTCATGCAGTCTTGTGAACAGACATAAGTTTCAAATAGTTGATCATGTGAGTATGTGGTTAATCTACTTCATACTGAATAGTGCAAATAAATGACTGCATGGTTTACAGATCTGAGATGAAAGGATAACAACTGAAATTTTCACAAGAAAAAGCATGTAGCCCTCAATCTTGTGGACCTTAAAAAGGATAAGACAGAATCCTAAATCATTTCAGTAAGTGGAGGTGTGTTGGTGTTGTGTTTGTGTGTGTGGGTGTGTTTGGGTCTCTGTATGACTCCTTTCTCTTCTATTAATACAATGATACGCAGCTCTCCGGCGTATTCGAGAAAAAAAAATCCTAAATCATTAAACCAATACAGTCACAGTTAAACTGTGAGCTATTAGGGCCTATGTAGAATGCTAGACCATGATTAGCTATTGCATGGGCAATCAATCTAGTTGATGTAGAAAGTAATGAATAGCAACTGGACTAGCATGTTATACATGTTCTTAGTAAACATTTTTGTTGGTGATTTTTTTATGTTCTATTAGATTCTTTCAGCAAGATTGATCATTACAGATAATGTTTCTTTGTTGAGTTCTCCAGAAACTAATGTGGAAGCTGAACAAATCGATTGCAAAAGAAATGCTGCCTACACAGCCTGTTGACTTCCCAGTTGAGCCTTGGTGGGGGGTTTGTCTTGTTAACTTTACACTGGAAGAGTTCAAGGTCAGGTTTGCCTCATTGTGATACATTAATGTACTTTTGATACATAATATGATGAGACCCGCTCTTAATGAGAAAAGATGGAAGCCTGGCTCTCTTTTTACCTATGCAAAGCTATTCTTTTTATGAAGCCTTCAGTGATCTTTCATGAAGTCTTTTGACAATAGTTTGTGTTATTGGTTTAATGTAGAAACTTTCAGAAGAAGAGACAGCAACAATAGACAAAATTTGTAAAGAGGAAGCCAATTCATATGTTCTTTTTGATCCGAAGGTTATAGACGGACTTTATAAAAGAGGGCTAGTGTACTTCGATGTGCCTGTTTACCCAGATGACCGTTTCAAAGGTATTAATGAGATATTTTGAGGGAACAATCAGTCCACCAGAATTAAGCTAACTGATTGGCATTGTGGATCTATGTTTTGTGTTCATGCTTTCTCCTTATTGTAGAAACACCGCACACCCTAATTAGGGGGGGTGGCCTTCATTATATAGCCTAATAGGCTAGGGTTACAATGTACATGGGCCAATGGGCCATACGCCCAATATGGGATGTTACAATTACATTCTAACACCCTCCCTCAGTCTAAGCGGGAGTGTCACGAACACAAAGACTGGACCTAAAGTCAGTGAACAACTGTACAGGTAACCCTTTGGTCATAATGTCCGCGAACTGATGAGATGATGGAACATGGAGCACCCGAACCTGTCCCAAAGCAACCTTCTCACGAACAAAGTGAATATCTATCTCAATATGCTTCGTACGACGATGATGAACTGGATTGGCGGTCATGTAGACAGCACTAACATTGTCGCAGTAGACGATCGTCGCCGAAGATATGGGTGCGTGGAGCTCCTGAAGTAGCTGACGAAGCCAACAAGTCTCAGCCACAGCATGTGCAACAGAACGATATTCCGCCTCCGCACTCGAACGAGAAACCGTAGTCTGTCGTTTAGAGGACCAAGAGACTAAGTTGTCGCCGAGGAAGACACAGTACCCTGAAGTGGAGCGCCGAGAGTCGGGACAGCCAGCCCAATCAGCATCAGAGTAGGCAGTCAAGCTGGTGATACTACCCGTGCCGATGTGAAGTCCGGTAGACAGGGTGCCTTTAACATACCGCAGGACACGCTTGAGCATTGCAAGATGAGGCTCGCGCGGGTCGTGCATGAAGAGGCAAACCTGCTGAACTGCATAGGCAAGGTCCGGACGAGTCAGCGTGAGATACTGTAGAGCACCGGCGAGACTGCGGTACTGAGTGGCATCCGCCACCGTAGCGCCATCAGTAGCTGAGAGATTGGCGTGAGTGTCAACAGGAGTCGCCGTAGAGTGACACTGAGCCATGCCGGCGCGCTGGAGTAAGTCCACAGCGTACTGGCGCTGAGACAGGAAGAGGCCATCAGCAGAACGCGTGACAGAGATCCCGAGGAAGTGATGAAGATCCCCGAGATCTGTCATGGCGAACTCGGAGTGAAGAAGCTCGGTGAGTCGTCGAAGAAGCGAGGCTGACGAGGCTGTCAGCACGATGTCGTCGACGTAGAGTAGTAAGTAGGCGAGGATCCCACTTTGTAAACAAAGAGGGAAGTGTCGGAGGCCGAAGCTGTGAAGCCAGACTGCCGGATGAAGCCAGAGAACCGCTGGTGCCACGCCCAATATGGGCTGTTACAATTACATTCTAACACTTATGTCATGCAAACAAGGATGATGCAAGAAGACAGTATAAATGTTGGATAAAAAAATTGAACATCAGAGCCTTCTATAGCTCTATATCTTATTTGCAAAATCATATTTGGTAGATCAATATCTAAATAATAGGAGGTCCACTTTCAGGCAATGAACTAGCACATGGCATATAGATGTGCTAAATAAAGACTTCCTAAAATAACATGATATTTTATTTCCAATATACATGCATAAATATTTGATATTTATGTGATTATTTTATCCTCACTAATGAGCATATCAAAATCCCCTGATCTTGAGCCTCCTTAGGTAAGAATTTATAAACTGCCCATCTAATTTGTTATTCTTTTTTGAAGACAAAAACTGTGGGGGAGATCCCCACAGCACTTCATTTTATTATTTAAAAAAAACTTAAGATAGTACAAACTTACTACAGGAATATTGTTTAGACTGCTATATATCATGCAGAGTATTGTTTATAAATCCTATATTAAGTTTACTAATATAGAATTTGAAAGATTTCATCATTACTGTTTTTCAGTTTCTAGGCTTGAAAATTTTGTTTCCAATAAGGATCAATCATATGAAGACCCAATTGAAGAGTAAGTGCTTACGGTTTTCTGTGTAATGATCTTCCATCTGTTATTCACATAATCACATCTATTTCACATGTAACTTTCTGCAGTGACCATAGTAGTGACTTAAATTTTTTATTGCAGACTATTGTATGCTGTATTTGTTGTATCAAGTGCTAATGCTACTGTTGCTGAACTGGCTGCAACTTTACAAGCTGATCTCTATCAACTCCAAGCAGCTGCATCATTTGCTTGCCGATTGGGCTGGGCTACAAAAGTCATGGATGCAGACTCTGTTCTTAATGACGAAGGTGCACCTGTGTTTCCTAGTAGTATTCTTAGTGATGATGAAGAAGGTTCAAATACAAGTATCAACTCAGAGAAGTCTGGTCAACAATTGATTAGCACGGATTCTGATGGACCTAGGAAAATTGCTGGAACTGCTCATGTGGGCTTCGTTGTTGATGCCAATGTTACGTCGTACTTGATGATGGGCTCACTATCGCCAGGTTAGATATCGTAATGCAGAGTATTGGATTTTGCCCCACATTCTGTGGTCAAAGATGCTTAGTTCTGCTATGGTACTCCCATTTCAGGAAAAAGAATGTCACAGTTGATTTTACCACTCAAACTTTGACTACCAATTTTGCAAGAAATATGCATATAAATGATTGTAAACAATGTTTTTAAGGCGATAAAGCGAGGCGAGGCGACCAACTACCGCCTTACGCTAAAGCGAGTAAGGCGTAAGGCGAGGCGACGCCTTACTGCCATCCTACAGTAATAGAGACTAGAGAACTGGAAGCATGTCATACCTTGGTGTTGTCTTCTCCTGTGCAGCCTGCAGTCCCAAGTGTGCATCCAACAATACACTGCAATGGAGAGACAATTCAGGTTAGTACCTAGGTATTTCATAGGGAATATGGCACCGGCAAGAATAGAAATTAGTTGAGGGATAGGTAAAGAACTAAAGAATAAAGATTAATGAGTAGATAAGCACACTGCCACAGATAAAACCATTACACAAATAGTTTGGGGCTGTTTCCCCGCTGCTCCTGCTCGAGGGAAGAGGAAGACTGGAGGAGGCGGCTCGGGTCCTGCTCCTGAGGGAAGAGGAAGACTGGAGGCGGCGGCTCGGGTCCTGCTCCTGCTCGAGGGAGGCGGCTCGGGTCCTGCTCCTGCTCGATGGAGGACCAGAGGAGGCGGGGGAAACACCTGCTCGTCGGCGTCTGCTCCTGCGCGGGTGGGGAAGAGGGAAGGGAGAGGCGAAGCGGCTCGTCTTCTGCTCGACAGAGGACCAGAGGAAGCAGCGGGGAAACAGCAGCCCGCCGGCGGCTGCTCCTCGCGCGGATGGGGAACAGGGGAGGGCTCGGCGGCGGCAGCTTCTACCGGCGGCGCGGGCGCACGCGTTCGCGAGCAGGTAGGTCTCCCTGCGAGCGCTCCTCTCTCTTCTCTGATTTCTCCCGCGCTCCTCTCTCCACGCGCGGCTAATCTACCGCGCGCGCGCGATGCTTTCCCGCGCGCCTGCTCCTTTCTCCCGCGCTCGCGATTTCCTGCCGCGGCCATTCCCGTATGGCGCCCGCCTTGCGCGATCTGCGACGATTCCGACGCCAAATCGACGACTTCCGGACGCCATGGCCATAAGGCGGACGCCATGGCCAATCTGAGGCGAGTCGTCTCGCAAAACGTCCCGCCTATAGCGCCTTGCCGATTAGGCGACGCCAAAGCGACGCCAAAGCGACGCCTTAAAAACATTGATTGTAAATGTACACTTTTAATGGCCAATCCAACAATAATGTTTTTGTTTATGTAATACTTTGAAAGTTACTGTTAACCAAACTTTGTAATGTGAAGTTAACAGCGACATTTAGGGCAAAAAGGATTTTCTGCAACACACTAGCAAATGCAATTTCTTCTTTGAACAGCAGTAATACAAATGTTATTTGCAATATGGATTAACAATACTGTTTAGCCAAAATGCTTTGATGGATACTGTAATGACTACCTTCACCAACATCCTGCAGGGTTAAAATCTCATGCTGTCACACTCTATGAGGCTGGAAAACTGGGTTCTTCTTGCATTGCAGAGCTATGCAGTGATCTGGCTAGCTTAGAGGGAAAAAAATTTGAGGGTGTGCTAGAGGAGTTTGCAAGTCATGCATTCAGCTTGCGATGCTTCTTGGAGTGTTTACAGTCTGGTGGAGTTTCTGCAAGTGAAATTACTGGTAATGCTGGTGAAGCAAAGACTCCAAGAAACTCTGTTCATGATATTGACAATGCTGCTGAACATTTGGCCAAGGTAAATATTGAGGGTGTTGCTGACAATAATCATAATGAATTTTCCGAGCATAACCAGTGTGTAGGTGATTTAGATAATAGTGATGGGAATATTCTATCACCAGCTATGGCTATATCGGAAAGTGCAGAAAGCATGGTAAAAAATGATGACGAGAACGATTCAACCATGCAGCTAGATGTTTCAACTGAATCTCGAGTTTTGAAGAACAAAAGGAAGTACAAAGTTGATATTCTTCGATGTGAGAGCTTAGCCTCACTTGCCCCGGCTACATTGGAACGGCTATTCCTTCGGGACTATGACATTATTGTGTCAATGGTTCCTCTTCCTTTTTCGTCAGTTCTTCCAGGCCCTTCAGGCCCAATTCATTTTGGACCACCCTCTTATTCCTCCATGACACCTTGGATGAAGCTAGTACTGTATACAGCAGGACATTGTGGACCGGTATCTGCTGTGTTCATGAAAGGGCTACGTTTTAGATTGCTGCCTGAACCATTAGCTGGTTGTGAGAAGGCACTGATATGGTCTTGGGATGGCTCTGCGGTGGGTGGATTAGGGGGAAAGTTTGAAGGGAACTTAGTGAAGGGCAACTTATTGTTACACTGCTTGAATTCGATGCTTAAACAATCTGCTGTGCTGGTGCAACCACTTAGCATACATGATCTTAATGCGTCAGGAAACCTTGTCACTGTGGATATCCCTTTACCCCTAAAAAATGATGATCAGTCAATTGAATCTGTGGTAGCTCAAACTAACTTGCCAAAGGAACAAATCTTAGATTTGACTTCTGTATTGAAAGACCTATCTAGTAAATTTGAGCTGAGCACACTTGGCTACCTCCGTCTACTGAGACTTCACAGGATTGATGAACCAGATAAATTTGACCCAGAAAATGTAAGCTACCAGTGGGTGCCTCTGAGCTTGGAGTTCGGGATTCCCTTATTCAGTCCAAAGTTGTGCGAGAAGATTTGTGAAAGGGTGGTTGCATCCCATATGCTTCAGAAAGATGATCTCAATGACCATTCTGATGTGATGCAAAATGTAAGAAGGCAGCTGAGAGAACTTTGCAGTGAATATCAAGCAACTGGTCCAATAGCTAAGTTATTTAACAAGCGTGGAAGTTCAAGGGACTCGCCACGTGCCTTAATCAATAGTATTAGTGGCAGATGGAATCTCTCTAATGACCCTTCAACACCAACTGGTGCAGGAGCCCCAAGTGAACACGAGAGGCTGAAATTTGCTGGAAGGCAGCGATGCCAAACAGAAGTTGTGAGCTTTGATGGGAGCACTGTCAGGTATTGCTGAATAAATTACATTATCCATGTTTTAAGATTTCATGCAATAAATTCTGATTTGATTATTATTCAATGGTGACATGTGTTCTGGATTCCTGAAGGTCATATGCACTTGGTCCTGAGCACAATGAGGCTACCTTCAGACCTAACTCTGAAGAACAATCGTCCGTACATGATGTAAAACCAGATCCAGAGGAAACCGAGAGCAAGGATGTAGTCTTACCAGGAGTAAATCTTATATTTGATGGAGCCGAATTACACCCCTTCGATATTGCTGCATGCCTTCAAGCACGTCAGCCTCTTTGGCTTATATCTGAGGCATCAACTGCTTCATCGGCATTGCTATGAGGGGCTTATAATCCAATTTCTCCAAGTTGGCCTACAAAAATTCATTAGTTGTGGTTCTTCAAAAGTATTGCCAGTCTGATTCTTAGGAAAACACAATAGCGGGCTGATGCTTTGTTCTCTATGGCCGAATTCTTTCATAGGAATTGATCAAATGCTCCTGGTCAACTGGGATGTGCTTTCTGAAGGTTGTCTACTGCGTTATATGTAAGTGTACTTCTTCAAGCTGATGCTTTAGTTGTCAGACCCTATACCAAATTTAGGACAGCAGCTTGCTGGGAGGAACCGAATCCCTGAATGTTGCTTTTGGGTTTCCCATTATTGGGACAGCCCAAGTTACCCTTGAAAGTGTTCCATGTTCTGCCAATAGTGACAAAGTTTACACGGCACCGAGATAAGAGCTCCAGATTATCAAATGAGAACTAAACTGAAAAATCATGGACTAAATAGATTGGATGGGTAAGAGGCAGTAGTAACCCATCTTGCCTTTGCCTGTCGGCTGGCTTAAAAGGCCACACAATTAGCTTTCGCGTACTCTGCTCTATAGGTCTCATTATGTGAAATTGCATTTTGAGATTGCTACAAGTATTCTCTAAGAACTGAGGACCAGGTTTCCAAGATCATACGTACTTTGAGCATGCTTCAGAGTTCGGATAAAAATCTTTCTAAAAAAAATCCAATACCCTGAGCAGTGTTGCACAAACTAATTTCTTTGATGGAAATGTAAGGAAAGACTCATATTTTATGTGTTTATAAGATTTTCAGCATGCACACATTTCAAATTGTACCTTAATTCTTTGCATTAGCTTTTAGGTTTGTTCTATCTTGTGATTTAAAAAACTCGATCCGCGGTTGGGTTTTTGGGGTTGATGTGTGTTCTTTATTTACAGGTTTCTTGGCCAATATATTACTCTACTTTTCACTTGTGTGTGAAATTTCTTAGTGCGTGCTCCTACTTCAAGATTGTTTGCAGACTGGAGGGTCATTCAGTTAAGAGGCTAGAGGCTACGAAAAGGCCGTAGATTTTGTTTGTGGTGTCCAATGAGCTCAGTTTTGTGAATTTCACATGGAAGAAGGCTAAGTTTGCTGGTCGCTACCGTATTACCGATTCAGATTCATTAGACGCTGCAATGGAGGCAGCTGGCCGAATAAGGCTAACTATAGAAGCGAAGCTGATGTTAAATCTCCGTCGGCATGGTGTTAATGGCCGTTGGCACGGAATCTCTGATACTGTTGCAAGTGGAAATTTTCTTGGTGCTAAAGTTAGTACAATCATGCTGGTTCTTTACTGCATATCATCGTTCATTTATATATAGATGTAAATTGCACGTCAGTACGGCTTCGAGCCCTCGACCAAAGTTTCCTTTGGCTTCGCCCGCTGGTATAGTTCACCATCTTCCGGGTCTGATACGTATTGCTCCACCTGGAATTCTTCATAAAAGATCAGGGTTGGCAGCGGTGCGGCCTGTGAAGGTCTCCCGCCAACTTCCTTGTGCATCCTAGGTTCCAGAACTTGTTGATTCGCATGCATGTCAGACTCCTTGGTCTGTGTTTCAAGACGGATCGGATGGGGAGCTCGCAGGCCGTTGCAGGGCAGCACCCTGAGGGATGCGCCTTGCGGTGTGCGGAGACTGTCCATGCACATGATGGCTGCCGAAGGCACCTAGGGCCATTTGTGCAGCCAACAACAGTCCACGCCTCGAGCCGATCGGTGGACCAGCAAAAGCTGTTTTGGGGCGCATCGCCATCCTCCACCCGCTTCCCTTCTAACAATTTCGAGTACTCTTTGACTCTTTTCAAAGTCTTTTTCATCTTTCTTTCGTGGTACTTGGTTGCTATGAGTCTCTTACCTGTATTTAGCCTTAGACTGTATTTAGCCTTAGACGGAGTCTATCGCTCGATTTGGGCTGTACTTCCAAACAAACTCGGTGATGGCGCGTCGTGGTGCGACAGGGTCTAGGTAGGGTGAGGATCTCACTCTCATGCGTCCATTTCCAGGGAACTTGTCCTGGTTTATCGTTGAGGACGCCTCGTGGTTGACGATTTTTTTGCTGGGTGTGTTCCTCGTGTTGTTGGTAAAACGGACATGCAATCTTACATTCCCAATGCAATGCTGTGACTGAGATCGGTCAGCAACGAGAAGGAACCGGTATTGCATTCAAACATACCCTTTCTTTTATTGGTATTGCTAACATACAGTCAGCTGGTTAGCATGGTCCAATACGCAGCAAAGATTCCACATATGGCACCATGTACTGCAAAAAAAGGTGTGGACCATGGACGAAATTTACCCCTTCCTCGTGGTCATATGACAGGCCATATCTCATATTGACTACTGTTTCAATAGATCCATCATGGAGTTGCACTTGAAAAGGTCCCGGGCATCAACGGAGAGGAATACCGTGTCTTGATCAGCCGAAGCACAAGCAAAAACACGAGCACTCCTTGGTATGGACAGATTGACACGACAACGTAGCGACCATGTTATTATGTTTTGTCCATCTTGTGCTAACCAAATGGAGACTTCCAACGGGGAGGGGGAGTGGACATAGCACGGCTTGCCACCTAGCTCACACAGGAGGTCATTGGGACTGAGGGAGCTCCTGCATGGAGGATTGGGGTGCACAGTGAACGTATCATCACGCATGCTGAATCGAAGGATAACATCTGTGGCGAGCTTGCCGTGGTCGGCGTCAGCCACGGACTGGACCGCACTCCAGTAGAAGAATCCTGGCAAGCAAACAGGAGTCCTGGGCTTGACAGTGGCATTCCATTCCAACGTTTCTCTGCCATCGCCAAGCGTCAAGACCTCATGCCCAGCGTCGTATTCTGTGTATATTTGCCCTTTACTGTATCAGCGCAAGAAGTGCCAGGCCACCTTATACGTACCACTGCAAGGATCGAAGCCAAAGGCGACCCTTTGGTCCAACAACACATTCCGGGTGCCCCGCGGCAACTCGACAAACTCCTTCCTTTTTTTTTTAACATGGAAGCAGATTCCATTACTCATCAACCGGTGCCAAATCATTGGCAACCAACACCTGGATACAAGCCGGGATAGAATCCCTGACCGAGTACATGTCTGAAACAAGACTAGCACCTAAACTTGCTAAAGCATGCGCTACTGAATTACATGACCGAGAGTTAAAAGTTACAAATTTTGACACAAAATTAGAAGTTAATGCATCCTTGAGTTCCCAGATCAAACCACAAGCCGAGCTACGATCAGCGATTGTAGAGGTCACTGCTTGAACTACTGAAGTCGCATCAGTTGCCAGGACAATTTTCTGAATCCCCAATTCAGCAGCTCTTTGCACAGCCTGCACACAGGCAATGAGCTCGGCATGCAGTGGTTCAAGAACTGTCACCAGTTTGCCATAGCCTGAGCTAACCACCGCGCCATATTCATCTCGCAAAACAAAACCTCATCCACCTGAATGTGTATCAACTCTGAATGCACCATCACAGTTTGCTTTGACAAATCCACCAGATGGGAGACGCCAGGCTTCCCGCGTTGGCAATGCATTTGGCCCAGGTCTCGGCACTGACAGGGAGGAACACTCATCCGCATAGGATCGGATCAATTGTGCCATCTGAAGGGTAGTTCTAGGAGTATGCCCTTCTCGAACAGCACATCGCTCAGTCCACCATAGGTATAACAGAACAATCACTTGTCGTTGGGTTTCTCCAGTCAGTTTCAGTATCTCCCTGATGACATCTCCAGCCAACGACAATGCCGCCATGGTACTACAGATCTGCTGTAACTGCAGTTCTGTCCACAGCTTAGTCACGTGCTTGCATTTGAAGAAAAGGTGTGCACCATCTTCATCAAGTCTACTGCAGAGGACACAGCTGGTGTCAATCTTCATCCCTCTTCTCCTCAGGTTCACGCGCAATGCCAGGCTATTGTGGCCAAGACGCCATAGGAAATGCTGCATTTTCCTTGGACAGTTAAGGTTCCATAGTTGTTTCCACAACAGATCACGATGACCATTTGGTAGACCTGAAGATGAGCCACCCCTTCTTTCATTGCTTCTCTTCATATCCTCGACACAGACCTTGTATGCTGACTTAACTGAAAAGAGACCGTTCTTATTGTAGTGCCATGACAAAATATCATCCATATCATCATGCACTGGAATGCCCAGAATAATTTCAGCGTCCTCATCCCAAAATATATCGCGGACAAGATTCTCATCCCATGTACCTGACGTTGGATCAATCAATTCCATAACCTGAGTCAGCAAACAGCCTCCTCTAGGCGTGAATGGTCGCCTCGAGTCATCCCCCACTCTCCACACCATACCCTTCTTCAACAAGTCAATACCCGAGAGAATACTACGCCAGGTATACGACATATTCCGTTTCGGTTTCGCCTCCAAAACACTGCTATTCCAGAAATATTTTTAGCTCTCAATAATTGGGCACACAAAGAGTCCGGGTTCATAAGAAGTCTCCATCCTTGCTTCGCCAGCACAGCAATGTTGAAAGCATGAATGTCCCGAAACCCAAGTCCTCCCTCTCCCTTTGGCTGCGTAAGCTTCTCCCAACTCAACCAGTGCATTTTGTGTTCATTGTCTTGCTGACTCCACCAGAACCTGCATATCATGGCACTTATTCGATCACACAACGTCTTAGTCAGGTCGAAACAACCCATAGCAAAGGTGGGAATAGCCTGTGCCACTGCTTTGATTAATATTTCCTTGCCAGCTTTAGACAACATCTTTTCCTTCCACCCCTGAATTCGCTTCCAAATCCTGTCTTTTAGATAACTGAAAGTTGCCACCCTTGACTTCCCGACATGAACTGGTAGGCCAAGGTAACGATCATTCATTGTTTCCTTAGTGATCTGGAGAATTGTTTTCACCTCTGCTCGCTTATCCGAACTTGTGTTTGGACTGAACAAGACAGCCGACTTGTCTTTGTTGATTGTCTGTCCTGAAACACACTCATATAACTCCAGGATCCTTCGGATTTCTTCAGCATCCTGCCGATCTGCCCGAATAAGCAACAAAGAATCATCTGCAAATAGAAGATGGGAGATACTTGGAGCATTATGGCAAATTTTCACTCCTTTAATGGCACCATTCCTTTCCGCTTGATTCAGCAAGGCACTAAACCCCTCAGCACACAACAGAAAAAGATAAGGGGACAATGGATCCCCCTGTCGAAGACCTCTTTCTGGCATGAAAATTTCTGATACATGACCATTCACCTTCACTTTATAGGACGCTGTTGTCACACACTGCATGATCAGATCAACCCACTCTTCACAAAACCCCAATTTCAGCATCATAGCTCTGAGAAAGGACCACTCCACACGATCATACGCTTTGCTCATGTCGAGTTTAATTGCTGCATAACCATCTTCACCCTGTTTCTTATTTTTCAAATAATGAGTCAGCTCATAAGCAATCAAAATATTATCAGAAATTAGGCGACCAGGCACAAAAGCACTTTGATTTGGAGCTATAATCATAGGCAAGATTTTCTTCAGTCTATTGGCTAACACTTTAGAAACAATCTTATAAAGCACATTGCAGAGACTTATTGGCCTAAGATCAGTCACCTTCTCTGGACACTTCACCTTCGAAATCAAAGCAATTGTTGTTTCATTCCAGAGAGCAGGCATCGGCCCACCTCTCAAAACCGCCAAAACTTCCGCAGTTATCTTTGATCCCATCACACTCCAGAACTTCTTATAAAAGATTGCAGACATACCGTCAGGACCCGGTGCTTTTAGGTCGCCTATCGCCTCCAAAGCCACTTTTATCTCTTCTTCAGTGAAATCCGACACAAGCTCCTCATTCATAGCCCTTGTCACACAGGGGTGGACAGCCTAGAGGAGCTGCTGTACATTCCCTTGGGCCGACGACCTGAAAAGCTGTGTGAAATAATTAGTGATAAACATTTGTTTCTCCTTCTCCCCTTCAATCCAGCCACCCACACCATTCTTCAGCTTTCCCACAAAATTCCGCCGCTTCCTTTCAGAACACGCAGCATGGAAAAACTTAGTATTTCTATCTCCTTGCTGCAGCCACTTAGTGTGCGCACGCTGCCGCCAATAGATATCAATTTGCTCGTCTATCTTGTCCAGCTTGAAACGGAGAACTGCCTCCCTAGCCACCTCTTCCATGCACAGGGAAACACGTCGACAGGACTCCAATTCACGCCGCAGCTTTTTCCTCTTTTTCTCCCATTCACCAAGCACATTGGAATTCCAGGAACTCAGTCCTGCAGCCACCCTTCTCACCAGATGCGCCACCTTGTCCAGCCCCTCTGTAACACCAGACTCCCAACCTTCTAAGACTACCTCACCACAGTTATCCTCCTCCAACCATGCTGCCTCAAAATAGAATGGCTTGCCCGATCTTGGACTGCCCACCTCCTTTCTCTCCGTTAGGACAATGACAGGACGATGATCCGAGTGACGTGGATCACCGTTCACAACTTGGACAGTAGGGAAGTGGTTTCTCCAGGCCATGTTAGCCAAAGCCCGATCTAGCCTTTCTCTCACATACCCCTCCACTCTCTGGTGATGATTCCTCCAGGTGAAAACGTCTCCCTCAAACCCCAAATCTTGCAACTCACAATCCACAATAGCATCCTGAAATCTGTCCATTTGTGCCTGGGACCGTGGGCAGGCCCCCTCTTTCTCATGCTGAAATAATATTTCATTGAAATCACCTGCAGCCAGCCACGGCAAATCCACCTGTGCATACAAGTCTCTTAGCAGTGTCCAGGTTTTGTGCCTATCCTTAGTTTGTGGGAAACCATACACCCCAGTGAAGCGCCACCCAAAACCATCATCCTCCATCACATCCATGTCAATATGGTTATCAGAGAAATTTCTCAAAGCCACACTAACCCCCCACCGCCAAAACACCTCAATCCCCCCCCCCTTTTCCAACACAATTACGCACCACCATATTACTCAAACCCAACAACCACCTAAAACGCTCCATTCTTCGCTTGTCTAATTTAGTCTCTGACAAGAAAAGAACATCCGCACATTCCAGAAGACTCCTAACTGTCGGGCGGTTGCCCAGACCCCGGCAGTTCCAGGCAATAAGCTTCATTGTGCCCCGCAGGACCGGTCCACTGGCCCCGCTGTCAAAACAAGATCACCTTGATCCATCTCCACCACTCCAGCAAGCTTCGCCTTCTTCACACCATCCACCTCCAACAGCGCCTCCTCCAAGCCCCTCTTTCTTGGCAGCTCGACACCTTTGCTACCATCTCCTTTCACCTGCTGCCCACGATTCCGCCGCCTATAAGAGCCATTTTTGTTGCCCTTTGCACCCCTTTTGCCCTTAGCCTTCTCAAAAACATCCACAGCATTCTCCAGACCAGATGGCCCCGGTGAGAAGGATTTTTTTTGCCGCAGCGTCTTGCACACCCTTCTCACTGGTGACAACATTCAACGGGCCAATCATTTCCTCCTCCTTTTCTCCTTTGTCACCCACCTCCTGTCTCCATGTTAAAGCATCACTACCTGAACCCGACGACGCCCAACGACCACCACGACCTTCAAAAGGACATTTGCTTCCTGAACTCCCACTGTGCCAGTACCCCACTGGTCTGCCTCCACCCGATCTCTTCTCTTGAAAACCCTCCCCCCTCCTCTTCTCCGGGATGAAACGAAGGCTCCGTGAAAATTGCTGGTTCTCCCCCTTCTCCAACATGCACTGCTTGTCCACATGGCCAATACGGCCACAAATATAGCAGAAGTCTGGAAGAAATTCGTAGGCAAAGGGGCACCATTTTTCCTTCTCATCAACACCCACCTTCACAGTGATGCCACGCATGAGTGGCTTACGGATATCTATCACCACCTTGACCCGGAGAACACTCCCCACCGCCAAGCCGTCATCACCCACATCCACGTTTATGAATTTACCAATCTTCTCTCCCAGAATTGCACCCGTCTCCTTGTCCAGCATGCCCAATGGAAGGTTCGACACATGAACCCAAATTGGAATGTGATTCAAGTCCATCTCCTCCAAAGTTTTAGACTCATCAAAATCCACCATCACAACCAGGTCTTTGGAGATCATCCACGGGCCATCTTCCAACGCTCTCCTTTTGTAGGAAGGTGAACAGGAAATGATTCTCACCCAGATCCTTGCACGTCACTCCCTTGATCGGACACCACACCTTGCCCAGCGTGCGTTAACCTTTCCCACAGCCTGCGGATCAAGCAGCCGGGTCCTCCGACCACCATCCCCTCCAATCTTCACACCGCCCCTCTCCGCCTCCGTCAATTTCAGTTTCCCCATCAGCCCCTCCACACCATCCATCTTCTTCACGTGTTCAGAACCGGATCCGCCGTAACCAGAGAGTAGGGCGGCGACACAACACACAGCTAGCAGAGTTTAGGCTTAGGGCTCCAATCACCGGAGGGAAAGTGGACACGAGAGGAATTGGACGAGGGAGATCTCAATCAAGTCACAGGAGGAGACTAGACCAAGACCCGCAGACAAGAACGAGAAGACAAACAAGAACCTGGTCGCCAAGAAACTAGGCGCCGAGACCCTTCCTGGAGGTTCTCCCAGGACTGAAACGAGTAAACGACAAACTCCTTCCTTGGTGGCCGGGTTGCACACGAATATGTGCCCTGTGACGCTAGGGATCAGAACCAGTCCGTCGCAGTGCAGGGGGATGCTGAATCGTGGGATGCCATTGGGAGGAGGCTGGTTCCTGAAAATGAGCTTAGCGACCTTGCTCTGCGCTGCTCGCTGGAAGCTGTAGATGTGCACGAACCGAGAGGCCAGCTTCATCGGTTCCGGCTGCCACTTCCGGGGGACTAGGACCATGGATGATGAGCTAGTAGCTCTTGCAAGCTCCAAGTGCAGGCGGGCGAAATGAGCGCTGGCTATGGTGGCGCACCACGCCTTGCAGACCGATTTGAAGCGCACAAGGGACTTGACAGGAAGGCGCACGAGCATCTCCAACAGCAGCACCTCATCTGGAATAATCATGCTGCCACCGCCGACCTCCGGCGCCACCGGACGGCGTCGTTTGGAGATCGGCTGGTCCGGTCCATATATCGGTCCTTATTAATCCTGACTGAGACTGCCTTCGATCTGCTCTACCCCGTCCTGCGCGTCCACATGTATACAACTATATAAGTAAGTCAGAATACAAGCGCAAGCAAATAATCCGACTCGGAATTGGGACCCGATACCGATCGGTATCATACTAGCAACAACCAAAACTTCGTATGTGGATCAGATTCGAACATTTACCTTATTATTATTGGTGTTAGTACCACATTCAGCTTGGAAATAGCCAAATGTTACATTCATCTTTTACAGATGTGGAATGACTCATTCCATCTATCTAAACACATATGTTCAATTTGCAAGGTTCAAATTTAGTGCCAGTAACTTAAGATGATTCTGCAGCTGAAGTCAGTTAAAGCGAAACAATCAATAGCTGCCTAAAACTATTTTATTCCTGTGAGGAGTTAAAACTGTTGGTTGGTCTTTAATATTTCATAACTTTGTTTTTTTTATTTCATTGACAGTAGATTGTATGGAAATAGATGCTTTCAAGATCACTGAACCCAAAAAAAAAATGTATCTTGTATGGTCTGCCTGACTTTTGGGACTATAATTCTGAAATATTTTTCATTCACAGTGTTCGCTGCATTCTACATTAGCTTTCCTTCCATTCTTAAGACAAGACAATACTCCTTTCTTATCATCAATGTTTCTTTAAGGATTGCAAAAAGCTTGGGAAAAGTTAAGCTGTCAGATTGTGAAATTTATGCATCCTGTGAGCCGTGCACAATGTGTTTTGGTGCTTTTCATATATCCCGGATTAAGGTTGATTTCTTAACTTAAATATTCTTCATGTGATAGAATATATGGTGTATATATATGTTACTAATAGCAATCTTGTCGAATGCTGCACTACAGAGGCTGGTGTATGGAGCCAGAGCAGAAGCTGCAATTGCCATTGGATTTGGCGATTTTATTGCTGATGCTCTCAAGAGGACTACTACCAGAAGGCCAACATGGAGATAAAGCAGGCAGATGGAAATGGAGCCATGATTCCTGAACAAGTATTTGAGAAGACTAAAGAGAAGTTCCAAATGTATTGATCCATGGAAATACTTGGTGGGATGATTTGACATTGTGATAGTCCTCTGATTCTTAAAAAGAATAATGCAAATACCCTACAAGTCAAAATCCTCCTCAACCCCTCCAATCCCTCAACAACCGAACAAGGCCTTAGTGGTGCCTGTCGGCTGGCTTAAATGGCTACACAATTAGCTTTCGTGTACTCCGCTCTATAGGCCTCATTATGTGAAATCGCATTTTCAGAACTTTGAGCATGCTTCAGAGGTCGGATAAAAATCTCTTTTTCTAAAAAGATGATATGAACTTCACGTGTTTATAAGATTTTCAGCATGCGTACATTTCAAATTGCACCTTATTCTTTGCATTAGCTTTTTAGGTTTGTTCTATCTTGCGATTCAAGTTTTGGTTTTTGGGTGTTGATGTAATGTTCTTTGTTTGCAGGTTTCTTGGGCAATATATTACTCTACTTTTCACTTGTGTCAAATTTCTAAAGTGCGTGCTCCTATTTCAAGATTAGTTAAGAGGCTAGAGGTTATGAAAAGGCCGTAGACTTTTTTTGTCAGTGTAAAAATTGTGATGTGATGTAATTGTTCTGGTATGAATGGCACAGCTTCCTCGTTTGTGGTAATCCCGTTGGGTCCCATGTTCGTGCGACAAGAGCGTCAATTTTACGTTTACATGAAGGATTGTTAGCTCGGCTGTTTTCCCTTTCTTTCCTCAAAGTGTGAAATTCATGCCTACATTATTACCGTGAAGAAGCATGCACATACACTTCCTATAACGGTAGCATTGCAATGGTGCGGATATACATTAGAAATCTAATGAACGGCGACATCAGTCAGATGTCAGATTTGTGGAGATGCACCGCTTTTACATCGGTTGTCGATTTCACATGTCACCGTCCTTTCGCATTTTCTAGTCGTATCGTATGTATCCGCATGCATTTAGGAAAAATATTCGAACCTTTCTACTAAAATACATTTCCACACGTCCAACCACAGGAAACTTGGAGAAGATAATTGGGAATGTCTTAGAAACTGATACACGAAGCAAGATTACACTGGAAAGGAAGCTGACAGGGACCTAGAAAGACATTTCATTGTTGGCCTGAAATCAACTTTTCATGCTAAACCCTCTGATGAAGGGCCTAACCGGGCAGCGAGCCCCGGGCCCGGTGCACTGGTTGGGCTCAGTCAGAATATGCCGGAGAGCAAGCTCGCGGCACTGGAGAGCGCAGCGCCGGTGATGGCGAAATGGACGAGCTTGTCGGAGTGGCCGCCGGCGTCACCCGTGAGCGCCACCGCCGCCCCAGCGATTGCACCTGCGATCGCGCTGTTCTTCTGCACAACGAGTAAACGGGCAGGAATCAGCATGTGCTTACTTTTTTCTGTCGAAGCTGTTCAGAGTTTTTTACACGCGAGACCGAGCCAAGACAGCAATAGTAGTATTTACGATTAGGAAATGGCACTGACCCAGTCGTGGCATCCCCTGGCCTCCCTCAGGCCGTACGTGAGCCCAGAGTAGACTCCGGCTGCCAACCCTGCACGTCGAGGGAAAAAAAACAGGGTTACACTCATGAACTTCCGATTGTTAGATCTAAAGAGACTGTAATCAGTCTCTGCTGTGAGTTTGCTTCCTGGAGCTGAACACTCACCCCACTGGAAGGCCTCCTTGCCAGCCGTTTTTACCTGCAGCAAGTTTAGCATAGCATGTGGCAGTAAGTTGTCGGAGGGAGATCAAAAAATAATAACGATTACTGAATCTGCAAAACAAATCGCAGCTTTGAGCTGTGTTCGTAACATACCACTGCGTCGAGCGACCTCTGGCCGTCATCACCTCTGATGCTGGAGAAATGGCCCCTCTTGCCGCCGTCGGGGTCCAGCCCGGACGAGTCTCCTGAAAGCCCTGCAGATTGTAATAATGGACGGTGAGCAGGGCACCCGCCGCTCGCTGCCGTCTCACTCTCACTCGCACAGCACGGGAATGCATGGTACCTTCGACGGTGACGAAGTAGGCCTCCCTGGAGACGGCCCTGGCCGCCCCGACCCCGGCGGCGCGGATGAAGCTGTCGGCGACGCGGTTGAGGAGCGGGTGGCCGAGGTCCAGGAGGCACCGCCTGTCCATGCTCGTCAGCTCGTCCTTGAGCGTGCGCGTGTCCAGCCTGCTCATCTTCTTCTCCTTCGCCTCTCTTCTTGCTTTGCCCGTGCTCGCCACTCACTTCGCTAGTCACGGCGCGCCGTCGATGGGAGAGAACTGGAATAATGAAGTGCCGGGGTTCGAGCGCCGGGGCTTTTTAATGCGGCGAGGCGGCCGTGGGGGGACGCGTGGCCGAGGGCCGGCACGTGTCCGCGGTCGTGGCGGCCGCACCGGGGGCGCGTGGACACCGGCACACGGCGGGCGGTTTCCAGGGCGTTCGGCAGTGACTCCCTCGGCTGTCGCGTACGAGCGGGCATCAGTCGCATGGGCTTCGAGGCTGTGGCACACGTCCTGTGCTGCGGCCTGCTTGTGTTGATAGGTCTGCTCCATCCTCCATGGGCCGAAGCAAGGCACCGAAAAGCGGGTGGGCGGCCTGCCTGTGTTGATAGGGCGCTGTTAGTCGGAGCTATAGATGGCCAAGGGTTTGCTCGGCCCAGTTCGATTACGCATGGCCCAGTCCAGAAAATCATAAAAATCACAAAATTTGCAATAACTATATCTTTATATTCATATACAAACAAATTTTCACACACAGAGATCACTAGATCAACACCGACAAAGAAGGAAGGGGAGGAGACCTTATTCGGGATAATCATCACTCCTGCATCTGCATAGGTGGTGGAGTGGAGGACATGAGATGCCAGAGGAGCGGCCCTGGCATTGGAGGGGAGAACGGAGGGGGCGACGTTGGCATCACAGAGGATGAAGCGACGGGCGCCGTTGACCGCCATGTAGGAGAGGGAAGAGGCAAGATAACAAGGGAGCACGTCATGGCGGCAGAGGAGAAGCATGGCAATGAACTTGTCAGGGGCGTTGGACTTGCATAAGCACGAGTGAGGGAGTAGGGGACTGGGGGCTACAGTTTGATGGAAGCCGTTGCACTTTATGTGCCTAGGATGGGTTTAGTGGGCCTTCTCTTAAACGGGTCATGCCGTGACGGCATTACAGGCTCCATGTGGAGCACAAGCACGCGACTCGTGTATCGGGTAAAGCTAGCATGAGCATGACAGGCGTCGGCCAGTCCCATGCCTAAGTTGGGCCATAGCAGTGCGCCATGGGCCAACACATGGCCCTTGGGCCTTATGGCCATGTATAGTTGGAGCCAAGTCCTCCACCAAATATCCTCCTCCCTCAGTTTTCTTTCTGTACTATTTTAATATGGTCTAAACAAATGAGACATCAACTATAATTTTTTTGGCCAAGTAAGCAACAACCATATAGAAGAAGCATGTATGCAATTGCAACAAAGTTGCTTACATCACCACTCATGGTAACATTTTATAATTAGAAACGATCATACTTTATGAATCAAGTATCGAGATTAAATTCCAATTGTATTATAATGTTTTTTTACAATAAATGCTTTAGAAAAGATCCCACTTAAGTATATTCGGATAAAATTGGTTGAAGAACATTTTTCATCATGGAGATAAAATATTTTCTTTTTACTCTCTCCGTCCTAGACCAACAATCATTCAAATTATATACAAGTTTAGGATATGAAACTTCTATCAATAATTTGCATTCAAAGTGTCTCTGAGATAGATGATATTGAATTTTTAGCAAATTGTAACATATATAGTAAGAAAACATAATGGTCAAAATCTATTTTCTTCGAATTTTCCAGATCAAATCACACTTATCATTCTGGGGCGACGATGTTCTAGGTTCATGATAAAATGTTTCTATAGCAAGTTTGTAATGCGACAATGTGTTCTAGGTTCATGATAAAATGTTCCTATAGTAAGTTTAGCATGTGACAATGTTCTAGGTTCACGATGAAATGTTTTGCATATAACAATAAGGTGCCAGAGGGAGAAAAAAATGGGGTCATAATAAAATGTTAAGCATGAACAATGTTCTAGGTTCACAATAGGATGTTACGTCTTCAAAAAAGGTTCTATGATTCAGGATAATAATATATTAGATTTAGGAGAATAAAATTTTAAGTTCAGATGAATCATATTCCATGATATTCATGTGTGGTAGTAGAAAAAAGAGAACATCTCATGGATGATACTATAGGAACAATTGAAATATACCACAAAACATCCTGAATACTATGCAAACAACCTAAGACACATGATATCTTATGGACACTGGAGCTCTACTCCATGGTCATCCTTTCAAAAAAATAATGAAAAATATATCATCAAACATCTCATGAATATTATATAAAAAATGAAATACACAATATATGGAACATGAATATTTTGAGAAAAAATTCAGAATACATCATAAAACATCTCAAAAATACTATGTAAAAAATACAGAATACATCATGGAACACATCCCATGAATAAATAATTCAGAATGCACCTCATAATTACTATAAGAATAGTTTTATTATATTATAGAAGAAATAAATAATACAAGTGAGAATATTCTGCAATATATGGATGCAAGGAAAAAAATGCTATGAAAGATATATGAAAATTAAAAAATAACAACAATTAAATATAAAAAAACTAAAAAGAAGAAAAAAAATATAAATGATGCACGATGAAAAATCTCCTAAATAATATGAGAACAATCAAAATCTATCGTAGATCATCTAATGAATATTAACTAAACAATAAAAAGTATATCATAGAAGAACATCTCATAACTCGTGATTCGTGAATGTAAGGAAAATGATAAGATGTACACCATGGAAAATCTCATTAACAATATGAGAATGATAAAAAAAATAGACTATGGAACATCTGATGAATAATGGAACAATCCAAAATACACCATCAACATGTCATGCATAATACGTGAGCTACCGAAACAATAAAAAAATACATCATAGAACAATTGTAGTCCTATAGAAAAGTGCATCATCTAAAATACACCGCAAAATATCTCATGAGTACTATCGAAAGAATAAAAAATACATCATACAGTATATTGTAGTCCTATTGAGAAAAAAAAAGAGTAAGATCGAACCATATTTTGCGGGAAGAACAAGTGAATTTATTTTAAAATAACAAATGGAAAATGGAAATACACTGCAACAAAAGCCCACCTGGGATGCTGCCGGCTGGTCACCAGCAAAGATTGGTGGTGTTGATAAGCCTCTTCACAGGTTTCCATACCAAAATGGATGAAAATTTCCGTATCATTGAACAAATGTTTTCTCTACTCCTGCCGTGTTGCCTGGAAGAATCGAGAAGGGTCTCTTTGGTTTGGCTTTTGGCTGTGGCTTTTACTCCCCAAAAGCCAAAAGCCAACCAAAGGGGTTGGCTTTCACCCAAAGCCACAGCCAAAAGCAGCTTTTGTCCCGTACAAATTTCATAGCACCTTCACCCCTGCTTTCACCTGCTTTTGGGGTAAAAAATTACCCACCTGCCACTGGTTATGAAACGAATCGTTATTTTCTTTCCTCTTTCTATTCGAGTCGCATCTTCCCCTGTCGCATCTCTTCCTCGCGCGGACGAGCACGACTCCGGCGAGGAGCGGGCGTCACCCCATGGCGGCGAGCTCCTTCCCCTCCCTTGCCCCTCCCAGGCCGGTGCGAGCACCTTCCCCTCCCTTGCCCCTCTCCCTCCAGCGCGCGCGGGGGGCCTCGGCAGCCGGCGCGGACTCACACAGGAGCCCCGACACCGGCGGCCCGTGGCTCCGGCCTTGCCTCCGATAGGAGCGGATGCGGATCCGGCGAGGTCCCATGGTGGGTAGGCGTGCAGCCCCATCCCCGGCACCGGCAGGCAGGCGCGTGGCTCCCTCCCCTGACTGCAGCCGCCGGCGAGCTCCCTCCCTACTCCTGCGTTGCGGCCTCCACCATCACTTCGACGGGCGACCATCCTCCCTCGGGCGGATGCAGCCTCGACGACCTGGATGCGAACACTGTCGAGAGGAAGAAGATGGGCTATGGAGGGGCTGACAAGCGAGGTCCACTCGTAAGAAAGTAGTTTTCCCCAAAAGCCACGGTCACGCTACCAAACGGGCTTTAAGCCCACAAACCAAAGTTGCTTTTTCTAAAGTTCAAAGCTCACAGCAGCTTTTTCAAAAGCCACAGCCCAACCAAAGGGACCCTGCGATGACTGGGTTCCTCCATGCCCTGCGTGGTCTAATGAGATCTATGGATCCATATCCTCTCGGTCCATACCATACTTGATAGTGGTGGTCCTCTTTGCATTGCATCTGTTTGCCTGATCTGTTGCTGGGGTGTTGGTCGGTCTTTTGCCTTTCAGGCCCCGTTTGGTTGCTATGTTTTTTTAACACACATCACATCGAATATTGCGGCACATGTATGGAGTACTAAATATAGACTAATTACATGCATATCGACACAGATTAAGAGTAATTTACGAGACGAATCTATTAAGCCTAATTAGTCTATAATTAGACACTAATTATCAAATAAGATGAAAGTGCTACCGTACATGTTAAACTTTAATAGGGCAAACCCACCCCCTCAGTTTCAGCGGTACATAAAGCTGCATGTCCCCAACCAGACTGACTACTCACCGAGCGTTCATATAGTGGAACTGGAACAGCAGCTGAAATTCGGGGTTGTTTAGTTGGTGAAAAAGTTTGGGTTCGGCTACTGTAGCACTTTTCGTTTTAATTTGGCAATTTGTGTCCAATCATGGACTAATTAGGCTAAAAAAGATTTGTCTCGTGATTTACAACTAAACTGTGTAATTAGTTTTTTTCTTTCGTCTACATTTAGTATTCCATGCATGTGCCGCAAGATTTGATGTGACAGGTACTGTAGCACTTTTTGGGTTTGCTTTTTGGGTTGGTGACCCAACTAAACAGGCTCTTCATGGCACTTTCTCCGTTCCAGGGGCCGGCCTCTCTTTACTTGCTTCATTGCTTGTCATTTATAGGGTGTGTTTAGATGCTTGTAAAGTGTGTGTAAAGTTTATATAGCATTTTTCGTTGTTATTTGGTAAAATTTATTCAATCATGGACTAACTAGGCTCAAAAGATTCGTCTCGACATTTACAGACAAACTGTGCAATTAGTTATTTTTTACCTATATTTAATGCTTTATATATGCGTCCAAAGATTTGATGTGACGGGAAATCTTATAAAATTTTTGGAATTTTGAATGAACTGCTCCTTGTACGATTCCTTGTGGGGCGCATTTGATTTCATTTCCATGACTGAGGTCACGTGTTTACCGGCCGGCTACTCCTCTCGGCCTGCCATCGCCACGTGCTCATAGTTTCAATTCCAAAACTTGGTAGCGTACGCGTGCTTTAGATCAAATGTTCACAGTAGATGTACGTCGAAAATGTGGTCACACCAGTTTTGCGCCTTGGATGCTCATCGGTCTAATAATCTGGTTACACGTTCTGATGACATGCTGATGCCGCGTTAAGTCTCTCAGCGCTACCATTCATCAAACATATTCAGCGTTAACAATCAATAATATTAGTACTACCAGATTTCTTAAGTAACTTTGAAATGGCTTCCCAACCGTTGCGCTCCCCAGCTCCGGCCCCGCACCCGCCCCCGTGCGCCGCCCCGGCGTGCGACCCCAGATCCCCCGCCGCCGACCGCTCCCCCTCCTCGCCAGCCCTCGCAGCTCGCTCCCCTCCCTGCGCCCATCCCAAGCACCCAAGTTCCTCAGCCAACGGACCCCCACAGCTGCAGATCGACCCCGCCCAGCAACATGGACGTCCGGCGACCTGCGCTTCACCTCCCCGCCGTCCACTCCTCAAATCCATGGTTGTGGGGCCGAAATTTCTACTCGATGGCACCTTGGGAACCTGCGCGAGGGGCCCGGCGGACGGCGTTTCTCGGCATAGGAAACGTGTAAGCTTCGCCTCCCCCCTCATCGCCCCTCCAGAGAAGAGATACTCCTCCACTGGCATTTTGCCTGCAAGTTCTTGCCTCAGCGCCTCTGCAGCAACGCCTGCTTCCGGCGCACTGGCCGCGGAGCATTCACTTCACCACGCGGCCGCTGCGCACCGTATTGATGGCGCGTTTCCTTCCCGAGACGGGTCGCTCTGGGTTGACTCCGGGGCACACCGGCAAGCCAAGAGGCCGCATTCATGCGCGCCAGCTACCACCTCGTCAGCGGCAGTGGAAGCCGGTTGGTCCGAGGTGCGCCCAAGGTACTGGTGGCGTCTCCCCGAGTTCAAGAATCCATCTTCAAGGCCCCCAACTACCAAGGTCACTTCGACGCGCTCCCTCCACAGCGAAGACCTGCTGAGACAATTGAGAGGTAAATGCTTCCGTTGCCTCTCCCCTGGCCATGTCGCTGCAGCGTGCAGGGACCCTGTGAGGTGCCTCAGTTGTGGCCGCTGGGGGCATAAAAGCAGAGTATGCAGAGACAGAGCTTCTTCAACCAAGCAGAAAGCTCCCCAGCTCCCGACAGCCCCTCCTCCAGTTGACGACCACAGCTTCCCCCCCTTGGGAAGGACCGCGATGGCGATGCCTGGGGACCCTGCTGACCGTCCCCAGGACACTGCAGCGGTGGCCTTCTCCACTGAAGACATGGACCACGAGCTCAACCGCCTCTCCATGCACGGCATGGTGGCCTGGTTGGGGAAGGACCGGCCGAAGGTGGAACCAGAGGTCATCAAGAAGGCCATCTGCCAGCAGTTTGCAGTCCGCCCGGAGGACGTCACCGTCGTCAAGCACTTCCCCGAAGACTTCTTCTGCGACTTCAAGCACCGCCACCAACGCGACGAAGCTGCAGGTCAGGGAAGGTTCCCCTACGGCAACCTCGACATCCACACCCGGCCCTGGCAACTGGCCACGCACGGCGACATCTGCGACCTCAAGTACCACGTCCGGCTTTGCTTGGAGGGCATCCCTCTGCAGGCCTGGAACGAGAACATTGCCAAAAGAGCTGTTGCAAGATCCTGCGATCTCCACTACGTCGAGCAGGCATCTCTGGACCGCGAGGACACCAGGGCGCTCTGCCTCTGGGCGTGGACGCACAACCCGTCGGACATCCCGAAGGTAACCTGGCTCACCTTGTCTTGCAGGAAGGCTGAATTCCACAACGGTCCGCCTGCTCGTGGGCGCCGCGGCCTCACCTTCAGGGTACTGGTGCACCTTGACCTGGTGGAGGACCCGCCAGGCGCACATGGACGCACCCCTCCCCGTGCGTACACTTGGCGCTATGGGGTCGTTGATGGTGAAAGGGCGCCGCGCGACCGCCTCGACCCACCACCCTCCGAGGTCCGCAGCAGCAACCGCCGGGACGACGATGACGACGACGATCGCCGGGGGCGCCGCGGGCATCGGGACGACACCTGGAGTTCACGCCTACTCCGGAGCTTGTCGCGGGCACCCAGGGAGCGTGAACGCGAGCGTTCCGAATCCAGGCGTGGCAGCCGTCGGCACCGAAGCCCCGACCACGGAGGCCGTCGACACCCTCTGCTTCGCACCGACGCTGCGGGCACCGAAAGCTCGGAACTTCTCCTGGAACGTCATGCTTCGGAGACTCCTCGCCGGCTTGTCACGGACACCGTCCGCCTGACAGGGGCTGTTCGCCCGACTCAGGCCCCTCGTCGACCTCCCATGCGTGGCCGGAGCAGGGAAAGGACGCCGCACCGCAGGCGCCACAGGCTGGCACGCTCGGAGCCACGCCCCAGAACGGCACGTTCGGAGTCCCCGCAGCCACGCCTGCGCTGCAAGTCGCCGGACCTTGGAGGCAGCGTCAGCAACAATCGCCATCCTTCGCCAAGTCCTCCTAAGGTGCGTGCAATTCATGTATATACAGAGAGGCGGCCCCCATCTATGGACTCGTCAGAGACGTGGCCTCCACCGTCTGCCCCGTCACACAGAGAACCGGCTACTCCATCGGCCGACGCGCTCCAGAACATCACTAGGTCCGTCTCGCCGTCAGCTTCTCCGCCCCCCTCACGTTCGCCCGTCCTGCAGGCTCCCCCCCGTGTCGTCCTCGACCCTGCGGCCTGCCAGAGGGAGGCAAGCTCCATCCTCCCCACGGGTCGTCGCTTCTGCCCCGGTCGAGTCTACTCCAGGCGAACGCGTGCAGGCACCTCGACGCGCCCGAAGCTGACAGGGAGCGGGCAGGTTCTGCGCTTCCGTCCTGGGTTCGTCTACTCCAGGCGCCGAGTCACGGGGCCCAGCGTCCCACGCCCAGTTCAGGCTGTCGTCGAGGCAGAGGTAGCTGCTGCTGATAACACTACAAACAATGACAGCCTGCCAGTGTCTCAGTTCATCGCGGGGATCTCACAGCCTCTGCCACAACCTCTCTTGCAGGTCCCGACGCGCCGAACCAGCCCGCCACAGCGTCGCAAAAAGGCCATGGCTCCAACGCGCAGAAGTGTGCGTATTGCTTCAAGGTGCTGGCCCAAGGGAGACACACAGGCCAGAGCTCGCCAAGTGCTCATCAAGAAGCTGGGAATCCTCGACGGAGAAGACGTCAGCTCCGATGATCTTCTACTGCACTACTTCAGCTTGTTCAAGGGGCCACTCACGGATGCTGTGATCAGGGCGCTGTCGGCTCTGTGCGGTGTCGACGCTGCAGCTGCAGCACCCACTGCACAGGCTTAGAAGCCTGATTTCCTCAAGGGCTACATAATGTTTCAATGTTAGGCAGTATTCAGTCTTCTAGGATCGCTGCAGCTAGGGTCGACATGAAATTCCTGCACTTCCTGCCCTTTTGTTTTGGTGGGGCGACAGCCAGGGGCCTAAAGTCGCCTTCCCAGCAAGCCCAGGAAAGATGCATCCAAGTAGTTTATGGTAGCATCCTGTCTGCAAGCAGCAATCTTTTGCTTTGTACCTCACTGCCGGCAGCCAGTGGCCTTCAGTTTGCTCGGCATTGCCAAAACACTTCTGCATTATGTCTCGCCCAATACTATATCTCCTGTTCGCCTTCAGCTTGTCTGCCTTCATGTGACTACTCGGCACTGGGGTTCAATTTTTGTTTTTATGGCACAACATAATTGTCAGATTCTTAATTGGAACGTTAGGGGCCTAAATGACGGCGCGCGCCAAGACTCGGTGTATGAATTAGTTAGAAGCACCGGCGCCACCATTGTGTGCTTGCAAGAAACGAAGTTGCAACTTCTTGATCAGAATGTGGTGCTCCGTACAGTAGGAGCAAAATTTGCCAACTCCTATGCTGTGCTACCGGCTGTGCAGACCCGGGGTGGCATCCTACTTGCAGTGAATGAGGACTTTTTCGACCTCTCCGCAGTTGTTTTAACTGCGAGCACGATAACTGCAGAAATCACCATGAGGGCGGACAGAATAAAATGGAAGATCACGGTTGTCTATGGACCTCAGGGGGACGCGGCCAAGCTCCAGTTCCTCCAAGAATTGAAAAACATTCCTCCCCCACCAGAGCACAACAGGTGGCTCATCCTAGGAGACTTCAACCTCATCTACCAGGAAGAAGATAAAAACAACTCCAACCTTAACCGGCGACTGATGGGCGCATTTAGGGCGGCGATCAATCATCTACACCTCAAAGAAATCAAGCTGTATGGACGCCGATTTACCTGGAGCAATCAACAGGATAACCCTACACTCACTAGAATTGACAGGTTCTTGTGCACCCCTGAATGGGAGCTGACCTTTCCTGCTTGCTTCTTACATTCCCTACCGTCGCTCATGTCAGACCACACCCCCCTGTTGCTGCAAGGAGACTTGGACCACCATCCTAATACGTCCTTCCGATTCGAAAACTTCTGGACCGAGATGGAAGGCTTCCAGGAACTTGTACAGGACATTTGGAATAGACCAGTCAGCTCGGCTCTTCCAATGAAACGATTACACATCAAATTGGCGCGTGTCGCGAAAGGAATCAAGCGGTGGAAAAAAGAAAAAATTGGTGACACTAAGCTGCAACTAGCTATAGTGAAAGAAGTCTTGCTACAATTAGAAGCAGCGCAAGAGCACAGGCTGCTCACAGAGCAAGAGCTTGACTTATGTCGGCGCCTAAAAGCTCGCAGCATGGGGCTAGCGGCCATCGAAAAAACAAGAATCAGGCAAAGATCGAGGCTCACCTACATCCGTTGTGGAGATGCCAACACAAAATTCTTCCACATGAGAGCTAGTGCGCGTCGGAGGAAGAACTATATACACTGTTTACACACGGAAGAAGGGATTGCAATTGCTCATGACGAAAAAGAAAAGGTGATCCGGGATTATTTCAACAACCACATAGGCTCTGTGGTTTCCAGGTCAACAACCATCAATTGGCAATCCCTTGGCTACACCCTGCAGAATCTCTCCGACCTCGAGATGCCTTTCTCCCAGGAAGAAGTCCAAAATACCATAAACTCTATGCCTCCCGACAAAGCTCTAGGTCCTGACGGTTTCACCGGCGCCTTCTTCAAAGCATGTTGGGAAACTATCAGCGACGATGTCATGGCAGCCATGTATAGCCTGTTCTCGTTGAACGCCCAGGGGTTTGAATGGTTAAACTCGGCATGCATCGTCCTGCTCCCAAAAAAAGCGGAAGCTTTGAGGGTAACAGACTTCAGACCTATCAGCCTCATCCACAGCATTGCAAAGATCTTCTCCAAATTGCTTGCTAACAGACTCGCCCCTCGCCTGAATTCCCTGGTCTCCAATTGCCAAAGTGCATTCATAAAGAGAAGAAGCATTCATGATAACTTTCTTTATGTTCAGGGAACTGTACGGAAGTTGCATAAACAAAAGACGCCGGCCTTGTTCATGAAATTGGATATCCACAAAGCTTTTGACACGGTAAATTGGGGATACTTGCTTGAGACCCTACAAGCCCTGGGCTTTGGATCCCGCTGGCGTGAATGGATCTCCATCCTTTTCCGTACAGCCTCCTCGACTGCACTAATGAATGGAAGACAAGGCCCCAGTTTCACCCATGCTAGAGGTGTCCGCCAAGGGGACCCTCTATCACCCATGCTCTTCATTTTGGCCATGGACCCGCTCCAGCGTTTGCTTGATCTAGCAACTCAGCAAAGGATCCTCACCCCGCTACCCCTCACAGCAGCAAAATGGAGAACATCCATGTATGCGGATGATGCGGCTATATTCATTAACCCCATCAAAGAAGACGTGGAAGCTGTTAATATGATCCTTACAGCGTTCGGTACCTTCTCGGGGCTCCACATAAATTTGCAAAAGAGCACTATACATCCAATCAGATGTGAAAATGTGGACCTAGATCACGTCTTATCGCCCTTCACTGGTAGTAGAGGCGCCTTCCCATGCAAGTATCTGGGCCTGCAACTTCACACCAGATCGCTCCAAAAGGTTCACGTTCAGCCTCTCATCGAGCGCATTGGACAAAGGCTACCGAAATGGAAAGGACGATGGCTAAACAAGGCTGGGCGCCTCACTTTGGTCAGTTCGGTCCTCTCCTCAATGCCAACCTACCACCTCACAGTGTTTCCCTTGGCTGCTTGGGCAAGGAGGAAAATTGATAAAATTAGGAGATCATTCTTATGGAAAGGGGAGGAGAACACCAATGGTGGACACTGCCTGGTTAACTGGCCCACAGTTACCAGACCAAAAGATCTCGGGGGCTTAGGGGTGCTTGACCTGGACAGATTTGGAAGAGCTCTACGCCTGCGTTGGCTATGGCAAGAATGGGTGGAGGAATCAAAACCGTGGATTGGATCTGAACTCCCTTGCAGTGATGGCGACCGCCTCCTCTTCAACTCATCAATCACAATAACATTGGGGGATGGCGCAAAGGCACACTTCTGGCACCACAATTGGCTTCAGGGAGAGGCTCCCAGATATCTGGCCCCTAACTTATTTCAGCTTGCTTCCAGAAAGAACAGAACAGTACAACATGAACTACAGAATAATAACTGGATACGCTCGCTAAGGGGAAGAATCACCTCGGCTGTCCACATTGAAGAATTCATCTCTCTATGGGTAAGGATTCAGGACGTGCACCTCCAGCAAGGCGTCAGAGACTCCATCGCTTGGAAATGGACCCCGGAAGGGGTTTATTCCACCCGTTCAGCATATCGGATCCAATTTAAAGGCTCTTTCGCTCTACTCCGAAGCGATCTAATTTGGAGAGCGCAAGTGGAGAACAAATGCAAAATCTTTGCATGGATTCTGCTGCAAGACAAGATTCTTACAGCGCATAATCTACAGAAAAGAGGATGGCCATATCATGAACATTGTGTCCTTTGCAATGGTCCCTTAGAAACCGGTCTGCACCTCTGTTTGTGTTGCCCCTTTGCTAAAGAGGTTTGGAGCCTAGTCATCTCTTGGGAGAACCTCAACCTCCCTGAGCCACGGTCACAGGCTCAGGCCGACCCCATGCATATCAAAGCATGGTGGGAAGAGACAGCAAGAAAGGTGCCAGCTACAGAACGAAGACGGCTCAATGGGATAGTGATTTACACCTTTTGGAACATTTGGAAGGAGCGTAACAGGAGAATTTTCAACAACACCTCAGAGACGGGGCTACAGATGGCTGCAAGAATCAAGGAAGACATTGAGCAAAGGAAGAGAGCTTTCGCTCACGCTTAGCATTTTAAGAGTGTTCCTCTGTGGTTCCCTTTTCTTTGCTTCGGGGGCCTAAACCCCACTAACCCCTTTCCTCGTTTGTACATAAACTCTCTTTTTCCCATCTTAATTGAAAGGCAGAGCTCCTGCCATTGCGTTCAAAAAAAAAATATACCTAGCATATAACTCATTCTATTTGAAATAGTATATTCCTATATATAGATATTACTTGACAAGGTATTATTCATGTACCGTATAAAGCCTTAATGAATTTCAATTTGTGATGAGCAATACTAACTAAATAATTCAGAGATTACCAATAATTCAGTATATTATATTTTGTAAATTAAGATACAATACCCATCAAATTAGGCATATGGGAAGAAAGAAAAACACAATTTAGGATGACCTAAAGTAATTATCTCGACAGGACCATTTGGTTGCTGTACCTAGAAATATGTTAGGGGGATAGTTTGCTCAAACAGAGCCCTTTCGATTTTGGCATTTGAATTTTTTCAGCCACCCCCGAAACTAGAGAAATTCATGAAATTTTACTATTTCTTTGGAAAAAAAACTTCAACAAGAAATACGATTTCCTATTTTTTTTATCTAAAAAAAATATTAGCATGATTTGTGATTACACATTTATTGAGTAAAAGAACATGCAACATAAACAATGGAAAATATGAGTCTATAGTTATATATTTACACACCAAACTACAAAATTTGAGAAAATACGGGATAAGAACCCAAACACCCATACACACACCAAACTACAAAATTTGATTACCAAAATAGCTATTTTTATTTAGTTTATAGGAGATTAAATAGATCAAATTGTTTGAGAGGTGGGTGACTTATTTATGAAGAGGCCAAATGCATATTATGGTTGTATCAGAGTTATTATATACACATATGGGTTTTGCGTTAACCATTTCTCCTGTCATTCTCTTGTGCTACTATGTATGTAGTTTTGTATGCATCGCTTTCTGTCGCGGTTGCTTAAAGTGCCATATATATAGACATGGACTCCATCATATCATATTCTGAACTCTGAAGTTAAAAGGGAATAAAGTGGGTGGATCTGTACAGGATCACTGTCGTGCTCCTATTTATACGTTCTGCGGTGGTAGTACAACGTCAGTGCATTCATGAATAAAGAGGGAGATGGAGGCGATCGGTAATCCAACATTGCGCCAGCTTTCTTTCCCTTTTTCTTTTTACAAATTTATATATGTTGATTTTTTTAGCAAGAAATTTTCAGGTTTCCAGAAATGGCACGATGAGGTAGTACATATAAGCTTGTGGCTTGTAAACAATGCTTTCTTTGCGTGCTTCCTGTTCAGGCGTTCACCCTGAAGGCCTGAACCATGGAGCGGTACATTCTACAACCTTGTACATGATGAATGAATATATGAACACTAGACCAATGCCTTCCTCCTTGTCTTGCATTTGCGTTCTTCCTCAGGGAACCAGGATGACATGCTGTTGCTGCTGCTGCTGTTCCTGACCGTGCAGCCGGGCCAATCTCAACGCGTGTCTCCTCTGCTCCTGCAGCACCAACAACATACAGAATTACAGGTCGTCAGTGACAAGAAAGGAAAAACATTCAGCAACCTAGTAGCACCTGTTCCGCCAACTACTGTTTCCCTCCAGCAGAACAGCCCCCCAACGATATTCAGAAGTGGCAATCGATGGACTGACTAACCTGGAGCAGCTGCAGGCAGTACTGCCTCTGTCCCTGCTGGATCACGGAGATGAGCCTCATGACAACGTAGAACGGAAGCAAGATCCCGCTCGCCCGCAGCAAGTATACCTTCCATTCCAAGCCAAGAAAGAAACAACTGTTATATTACAGTCTGATGGCACGCAGAAACCTCGAAGAAGCATTGATTGATTCATTCAGGTGGAGTAGGACTACTCACTGTGAGGAGGCTGAAGGCAAACTGGTTGGCCGCTCCGACCGTCACCACGGTAACCAGGTGCCTCAGCAGCAGGACGATCGTGAACTACAGGGACAGACAGCAGAATGCACAAGTTCAGACACGATGCATTGCAGTGCATGGGGGTTCTCTGAAGTCTGAAACTGGAAATGTGATTGGGTTTTCTGTCAGTCAGTCACGTACCGTGACGGCCACGGAGCGGCACCAGGACGCGCTCCTGCCTGCGGCGCGGGCGCACTCGGCGTACTCCGGATCGCTGGCTCCGATCAACGCCGCGTCCACCTGCTCCTCCTCCTCCTCGGGCTCGTACTGTAGCCTGGGCACCTCCACGCTGTCTCTGCACATACACCACGCAAGCACAGATCAGCAACGCGCGTGGTGGTTGGCAATGGCAATGGCTGGTAGTAACTGTACTGGTGGTTGCTGAACAGCCAAGCTCGACAGATTCCACAAATTTTCTTTTGTGAACCCGTCAGATGCCATGCTTTTGTCTCCGTCAGTCACATTAAAATTAGAATTGCGAACGCATGATTGGTCGTGCTGCAACAACTACTGATGAACGGACGGTTTGACTCCTGTGCCAACGGTGCAGGACAGCAGGGTGGAGTGCAGGGCACGGTTTGCATAGCATTGGTCTACTCCAGCAGATGTGCAGTAACAGTGCAAGGGCATCCGCATCATATCATCTTACGCCCCGTTGGGGTTGGAGGAGTTAAAGTTTAACTCACATCACATCAATGTTTCCTCAAATGCATGAAGTACTAAATGTAGACTAATTACATGCATGTCGGCACAGGTTAGGAGTAATTTACGAGACTAATCTATTAAGCCTAATTAGTCCAAGATTGGAAACTTTTTGTCAAATAAGACAAAAATGCTACAATATTTGTTAAACTTTAACACCCAAACCAAACAAGGCCTTATCTGCCATCTCAAGCGGCGAAACAATGATTGGGACCCGGTGATTGGCTTGGCTAAGGCTAACTAACGGGAACAGCTGGGCCGGACCCACCTGGCAGTGGCAGCCACACAGCCCCCCACCCGCCTCAGGAATCCTGAAGAACATGCTGCGACAGCTGCCAGAATGGAATGTGCCTGACCAGCCTCACAGTTTGATCACAATGCTTGTTCTCTTGCTTGGGCCTCGTTTAGATGACCGACTCGGGGGTGGGCAAATCTGCACAGTGCCACTCCGAGCACTGTAGCACTTTTGTTTTTTAGTGCAAAAAATTGTCCAAAAATTGATTAATTAGACTCAAAATATCCGTCTCGCAAAATACAAAAAACTGTACAATTAGTTTATGATTTCATCTACATTTAGTACTCCATGCATTTGCCGATATTTTGATGTGACGGAGAATCTCCTTTTTGCATAGTGGAATTTGGGGTGAATTCTGGAATCTAAACAAGGCCTTGCTTGGTTTGGAGATGATGACCAGACGAGAATGCATGCTGTGTCAGTGGATGAGAAGGAGGGGCCTGGACGGCTGGACGCCTGTGATATATATGCCATGCCATGGACAGACAGACAGACAGCCATCTTGGAATTTGGCTGGTGGTAGTATACGAAGGCGAATGCGAATGCGATGAGCTATCAAGAGCGGGTGGTTGGTCGTCTAAGTGCCTGTCTTCGCTGGCAGATTCCATTTAATCAATCAATGGAAGATAAAGATAGGTTGGTCAGGTCATCAACTTAGCGAGAGAGCCAGCCCCTCATACTTGACCACTCGGTTCAGATGAGATGAGGATGCCAAACAAAAAAATGAAAGAAAGAATCAAATGGCCGAAATGGATGTTCAGCAAGGGACATTGGCAGACACACACTCGTTGGTGAGGTTCTGACTTCTGATGACAGTTTTTTTTTTATTATTATTATGGAACAACTAGAACTGACCTACAATTAAACACAACATTCACCTTGTTCGATAGCCTTAATGCGCGTATCAATACCATTGCCCAGTTACCAGAGAGAAAGAGAGAGAGAGATGCACACCTGATGGTCACCGCGACATCAGCAGGTTGGGTTTTCTTGGGAGGAACGGTGTAGCCCGGCTCAAAGCTCTGTCAGTAGAAAAAAAAAACACCACACGGCTGTTATTAAACAAAAGGCGAAACTGCACAAGTAGTACCATCAGAGGGACCTTCCTATCTCCTACGTAGATTTGATTACTTGGACTCTGAGAAAGGTACAATACTTTGCTACAAAAAACAAAAGCACTTGCATGCTGTGATCAACAAGGGAGAATTGCTCAGAAGATAAGTCTTTACGAAAGCTTTGCTCATGCCATCCATGCAAAACTTGTTCAGAGGAAAGGCGGAGGCAAATTGATGTGCTTAAACTTCACCCGAATTAAGCTAAGGAAAAGGGAAACCTCCATGGATAAATAAAACGGTGAGGAACGGTGAACAAGGCAAAGAAATCGGAAAGGATTATTGGGCGATCAATTGGACAAACCTGAAGGCAAATCTCGCAGATGGTGCTGCCCTTCTCGTCGCACCATCTTTGCACGCATCCCCTGTGAGCATACTGCAGGCGCGAGGAACAACACATCATTCAGATGACTTGTGACCACTATCAGGCGAAGTGATTGAATCCGTGAGACATCACAGAACGGAGCAGAAGGTGGAGAACAGAATACAAGAGCCCATCGGTCGATCGATGCGCATGCGTGTAGCCGCATAGCACAAAGCACATACCTTGAGGGAGCCGGAGCAGGCGCAGGGCGACTCCATGGCGGAGCGCCGCTCGTCCTCCTCGTCATGGCAAATCCTGCACTGGCGCAGCGAAGAGGAGCACGCCTCCTCCTGCTCCATCTTCTTCTTCCTCCTCGCTCTCTCGACTCGCAAGCTCCGCGCTCTCTCTGTGTTCCTCTGGTTGTTGGCTGCTTTGCCTTTGCTCCCTAGCGCTAGCTGGCTTCGTCTCCTTGTCCTTCTCCCTGAGCGCAACGGAAATGGCTTTAAATAAATAATCTGGAGGAAGGAAGGAGAGGCAAAGGGAAGCGAGGTGGGGCCCACCGGCACCGGGAACGGCCACGACAGCTCCTAGTTAGTCCCGGCCCTCCGCGGCAGGCACGCCATGGCTACCGACTCCCGTTAGCTACTGCTCCGTCCGGTGCGTGCGGACCACCGATCTGCGATCTGGGGGGGCTCGAGGCATGCGTCCCTGCGCCTGCCGTTCTGCGTGATACGTACATGTGTGTTTGTATGAATAAATTTGTTGCCATACTGCCATACGTGTGTGTATAGCCAGTAGTACTCAAGTGCTACTTTCTCTTGTGTCAGACTTCGTTCCTTGATGCGAACGGTTGTGTGCTACCAGCCTGTTCGTTTGGGCGCATTTGGTTGGCTGAAAGTACTGCTGGCTGATTTTTTGTGAGAGAAAAATACTACTGGCTAACTGGCTGATTTGGCTGATAATCTCAAGTGAACAGGTTGTACGATTTTAAAACCCACTCTTTGAAGCATATATTTCTTAATAAGAAATTAGGCATCCAAGATCTAAGGTTATAGTCAGATCACAGGTGTTTGTATAACTATCAGAATCATCGAATTGTCAGAAAAATTGTAAAAGCGTAAATTTGCACAGACTAGATCGAAGAAATCGCCCTCTAATTCTGATCGCAGAGACGCAAAATCGAAAAAACTAAGACTTCAACAACAATGTGTCAAATCCGAGAGAACGTGTACGTAGTGCAGTGGTAGGATGCAAGAAGCGCACCTACAATTTAGGAGTTCGACTCCTTGTTGTGAAAAAAAGTCACTCCTTAGTCTATTTTCAACACAATACGTAGTCCACTAACGGTCAGCCGTAGATGCATCCTCGCCATTAGTGGCATGTCCTAATTAGCTTGAGTTTATGGCCTTTTCTCAACCCGACAGGATTAAATCTTTTATCTTTCTGTCAATGCCTCGAGGAAGGTCTTACCCTTAGGAGTAGAGCTTTTTTTAAGCCCAGTGCCATCAGACCTTTTTCAAGACTATTAACAAACTACTATGTTTTTCGTTCCGTTAAATATTTAACCTTCTCTCCAACCGTAACGAGATAGACCCTCTTCTCTTGTGTCTTCAAGAAGATGAATCCTGAAATTCAAAAAAAAAGATGAATCCAGTCCAGCGAATTATGTTGCTGTTAGAAATTATGGTCTTATAAAAAAAAGTTAGCCTCAAAGATTAGTTGGCGGAAGTTAAAGAAAAAGAGACGTTGACAATAAAGTGGCACAGAAATATTATGGAAGGAACAACTCATTACGATGTGTTAGTCGTGGTGTATGGAAGAGAGTAGATAGTGGGTGGGGGTGGGGCGGAGGGTTAAAAATCTAGCATAGCTGAAGACAGAACAAACAAATATAGTAGCTTGATGAAACGTCGAAGGAGATCTCAATGTTAATCACGTTATCAAAAATATATATTCTACAAAGAATTTAGTATATACTCCCTTTGTCCCGTTTTGTCCGTCGTTTTGGCATGGTCGTACATGGTCTGCATTCATCGTCTCCTACTTGCACCTAGACGGAAGCAGGGCCAGGTCCGAAGCATATTGCATGTATCAGCTTCAATGCCACAACGACAATAAATAAGGGATAGAGGGAGTATATGTTATTGCATTTGTTTATAGATTTTTTGCTATTTATCTGTCGATAAATTTTTTGGTACTAAATCTATGAGATTCAATGTAACATCACTTGTATATCATGTGAACATCACACAATACATCATAAAACATTACTTGTATATCAAGTGAACATCACTTGAGCCAATACCAGAATTTAGTAACCATCATAGAACATCACTTGTATACCATGTGAACATTATAAAATACATCATAGAACATCACATATATACTATATGAACATCACACGTATATTACGTGTTGTTTTATCTGTTGACAGATTTTTTGGTACTAAATCTGTCAGATTTTATAGAACATCACTTTTATACCATGTGAACATCACAAAATATATTATAAAACATCTTAAAATTTGACAAATTTGACCACATAAAATCTGTCGACAGATAACTAGACACTCCTTTGTTTATAAACTTAATTAATGTCGTTAATGAAGTTTAATTTATGAAATAACTAAAGTGACGAATTTCGGAGGTGGCATATCGAAGAGGGAGAAAAAAAACCAAAACCATTAGGCACGCAAAAGAGTAGTGGATCGATTTTGCTTTATTAGCTGTGGAACCTGGTGAACCTTTCGTCTAGGAACAGTCAGCGAACAGCCGAGCTGGGATATGATGGTTCTTGGTGGCCAATCGAGTGGCTCTAGTCACTTTTAGAGAAGAAGAGTTCGTACATGACCAACGTTAGATGCCAAAACAGTGAAGCGACTCTCGTTTTTGCTCGTCTCTTCTTGTCTGTCACATTATTCCATCGACAATTCATAATCCTACCGTTGCATTGCAAAGGTTTCCTTACCCGTTCAGCTCTCTCTCTCTCTCTCTCCAATTTAGCTACACAAGCCTGTGGCAGTTCATTGTGGTCGTGTCTAGCCATCTAGCTATAGCCGAATATTCCGGTAGCTACTATACTCGTGAAGAATGACCCCTTGTTTAGTTCCCCTAATTCTCCCCAAATTTCACTATGCAAAAAGAAGATTCCTCATCACATCAAAATGTCGGCAAATGCATGAAGTACTAAATGTTGATGAAATCAAAAACTAATTGAATAGTTTTGTTGTACTTTGCGAGACGAACATTTTAAGCCTAGTTAGTCAAAATTTGAATAATTTTTACCAAATACAAACGAAATGCTACAGGAATTCTGATACAGTGTTTTTCTCCCCAATTCAGTGAACTAAACGAGGCCTGAAACTGATCGAAAATTTTAATGTTCCTAGCTGACTGTTGAACATAGTAATAGGAGCCAACAGTCGTCCATTTGAAACCTTGTGCTTGTGGTGGTAGGACCCACTGGCCAGAGGCTAGGATAGGATGTTCTTTTTTGGTACATGCCTTAGATACACTATAAATTCTAAGTTTTTTCATTCTCTCTGTCACATTAATTTTTGGACGTATGCATGGAGCATTAAATGTTGATAAAAATGACTAATTGTACAGTTTGGTAGTAAATCACGAGACGAATCTTTTGAGCCTAATTAGTCCATGATTGGACACTAATTGCCAAATACAAACGAAAGTGCTACAGTATTTAGAGTTGAAAAAAATTATAATCTAAACAAGGCCATAGTTTAGGACCAAGGAGGATGTATGTTCCAAGGGCAGATCGAGCTGGCTACCAACTAATCTGGTCGGCCACGCACAGGTTAATTTAGCGTGGCACTATGGTCACACCGATGTGGAGAATCATGTCAAGAGGCACCAGCTATATGTACTCCTATATATATAGAGAGAGAGTATCAGCGGCCAGGGACAAGCCCAACTGGACAGGGAGAGATGCAATGCAGGCCATGCACAACTGGACATAGTAGTAGTAGACTAGTAGTGTCATCCAACTCTTAACCTTTGACTTGGTTATTATCTCCAACCACTATCTGCTAGTGATTGGTTTAGGCCTCTACATTAGCAGCCGAACCTAGCTAGAGGCACCGTACCTTTTTGAGTAAAGAATAGCACAGTCTCTGGGAAACAATAGATCTCTTTAACGAGAAATAAATTCATGCTCTCTCAGCCCTTGACACTGTAGCTGCTGATGTCCGTGTGGGTCTCAGTCACTGTTTGTGTGGGTCCCACATACATATTGTTCATATGGGTCTAGGCACTGTTCAGTAGGTCCCACATATACTGTTCATTTTTTCCTTTTCTTTTTTTTTTGGCTCACTCTTTTTTTAACTCCTTTTTAAGCCGGTGTAGGAGCGCGCCCCCGGTGCTAGTTATTGTAAACGAAGATAGCTAAGTAGCCAGCAACCGGCGAGGCACCTATGATTATCAAATGAAACCAGCTGTACCGCAGATTCTGTTGCTCTCTGTTACCGTCCTCCTTTCGGCTCAGCATAGATGGCTAAAGTTGTTCTCAATGTATTCTCTCCGTTCCTAAATAAATTAATTTTTAAAATTGTATGAAGTCAAACTTTACATTTAACAAACTTATAGAGAATAACACAAATATTTATAATACCAAATAAGCATGTTATGAAAATATATTTTACGATGTATCTAATGATACTAATTTGGTGTCATAAATATTTGCACTTTTTTCTTTAAGTTTGATCAAACTTAAAATATTTAACTTACAACATTAGGAATTGATTTATTCAGGACGGAGAGTATTCTTTTTAAAGAACGGCCTCGCCGATGAGCATCAAGTGCAATCAGCTGTACCGCTGATTCTGTTGTTGTCTATTACTGTGTCCTCGTTTTGCCTTAACATAGGCGATTAATGCTATTCTCGATGCATTGCATCGTCATGAATTTCAAAAAAAAATGTATTGCTTCATGCATATTACATACTTCATTAGTTGCTACGATAAAAGGTTGGTGACCAGTACATTAGATTTTGTATAAAGTTAGGATTTTATTAATTCACAATCATTACATTGAGTCACTACAATAAATAAAAACTCACTTTCGATCTTTGCATACAAGCACACAGTCTAAAAGAACAAAGAGAAGCCCACAATTTAATGACTATCAATCATAATACTAGATCGCTGCTTATGTATTCAGGAGAAAAAAAATTGTACCTGCTTGCGTCAAGCCCGTGAAGTAACCTTTTGGACGATAACTCATATGTGGAGGCAATGGATAATCAAATATACAACCTGTAAAAGAAAGAATTTCATTTCAGGCTATTAATTTAAGTCCAGTCAAATCATGTCTCCATAAGATGTTTAAAAGTGACGTAGTACTAAAGACCTCACCTGTGTCATTGCTTGTGTCGAGCGATGTTGCATAAACAGGGATATTATTACCTTAAAGTTGAGTTTCTCAACCGTTTATAAACCTAAAATCTCACTCAACCATTTATACTCCTAAAATCTCACTTGTGACCCATCTTTAACTGTAAAATACATAAGAACTAGGAAGTAAACCGTCACCCGAGTCATTTCAATTTTTCTTTAATAGATGTCACATGCTACATAATAGCATATTAACATAGTACTGTATTTCATAATACAATAATAAGAATAAAACTTAGTGGCTTAGGCCCTATTTGGCTCCGGTCATATATGCCGTCATTATGGCTGCGGCCACGCCACTAATGCGACGGACAAATCATCCGCCACACATTTGGCAAGCCAAGATGTCAAAAATGAAGTGAAACGTGTGGCTATCAAACCTTTAACGAGTTATGGCGAGGGTGTTTGGCCAACGTAGTATGCCACACTTGTAGCGCGATAAGCTGTGGCGCACTGTGGACGTGAGCCAAACACGTTCTTAACCATCTAAAAAAATAAAACACGCCCTTAACAACTGCAGGAGCACGAGGCCAAAAGGAACCCACCAACCTTGGAACAACATAAATAAATTGATTAGTACGGTAGTGGTGGGATGGATTATTATTACTACGGTAGCGGCACCGAACGCATGAACGCCGACACGTCGGATGATGCCCGAGGCGCACCCGCCGCCGTCCAAAGATAATCGACCGCGTACAAGCACGTCATGTCGTCGGCCCACCGTCCAGGGCTCCAGGCTATAGAACGTTCGTTAGAGGAGTGACGTGACGCACGGTCTTCCAGAGACGAGACACGCGTACGTGGCGTTCCTTCCGCCCGTCCCCTCACTATCACGATCACGTACGGCTGCCCTCCACAGCGGTGCCACGCGTCCTGGCGACCGTTGAAGAAGCAGCATAAGGTTGCGATTTTTCTAATTGCTTAATTGCAACGACTTTCCTTGTTTTTGGATAGGGACTAGGGTCCTCTAGTCACTGCCAGCGTGGTCAGTGTACACTGGTACTCCGTACCCCGTAGAAGATAGCGTCCGAACGGATGAAGGCACGTGTCAAGCAATTGACGAGTGCTACGCAAAGGCACGCTACGCAATGAATCGTTGACTACTTACTCCAAAGAAAGAGTTCCAAGTCCATAAGCCCACGGAAGCACAGCGTACGCTCACCTCACTTGGATTCTAGCTTGGTCGTGTTTCAATAAGCTAGACCTTCAAACAGATCATCTTTTGCACCTACTTTCATCAATCTAAAGTCATAAGCCAGCTTTTAACGGTATCTGGCTACCTGATTCAAACCAAAGGTCTGGTTGAAATATAGAAATTTCACAAAAAAAACGCAGAAACAAGAAAAATAATCATGTACTACTACTTCAAAAAGAACCATGCAACGGACCTGCCTGACTCTGACTGGATCGCAGGCAAAGCCCAAGAGGCAGCATCGGTGTCATGGGCTCATGCGTGGGGGCAAAGACCAAGATGCAAAACCGTGTGCCTGGGTCAAATTCAATACCCAAAACAGCTGCCGCTGACCGCAGCAGTATCATCCTCATCCATCATGTCTCGTGTCGGTAGCCTCAATTCCATTCCACACTGAGAACCGAGCAGAGCTCGGGTGGCTAGCTCAGCCGGTGTGGAGGCAGCCGACGCGAGTTTGAATCCTGAATTCTACTCGCATCTCTCACTGGTTCAGTCCCGAATAAATTTTGTTTGCCTCTCACGCGTAGAGCCACAGAGCGTGTCATCTACGGTGCTATTGATGGACCCGGTGATCTCACGAAGAACGCGATATGATCTGAGTGTAGTTGTAGATTTGCTTATGTACACGTGATGTGCGTGTGGTGTGCGTGTGTATGGTTGGTCTGAGTTTGTATATGAACAGATACTGCAACTGTACCAAGGTAATAAATAGCGTATAGCGGGTTAGTAGCGGATTGGTGTCGAGGTAGCGGATTGCGGATAGCGAACGATATTGCGGACGATAAGTTCCAATAGCGACACCCAATAGTCCCATATAATTTTAAGTACATATATCATGAATAATGAGTATAAATAATTTTAAGTGCATATATCATGAATAATTTTAAGTTTCACAGTCGATGCGTGAGTATTTGAATTTGGGGGTGTGAGTTATAATGGGCTGGACTGTCACACCTGATTTTAAGGACGAAACCAGACATGCACTATATGTGAAATAAAGGAGTCAAATCTCACATATAGTCGCAGGTAAGTGTAATACCATGAGACAAATGCTTAATAAATAACGTACTTAGTATATAAACATAACCTCATAGTGTAAACAACGGAAAAACAACTCTGATCTTCGGGTGTAGACTTTACTCCGCAGGAACAAACTGACTGGTTGATCACAAGTCTAAAACTCCAGAGACTATCCTGAGGTGTGGGAAATAGCAAGAGTGAGTCCATATCGAACTCCGCAAGCATAGCAAGTATAGATCCCATAAACTCATGATCAATGTAACATAATCAATATAAAGTATAATCGATAAGTAAATGAACATCTTAACAAAACAAGAATCATCATCTTTAATGTAGATGTCTCCAAGGCCGCTCGTGTCCGTGAGCACGGCTAGTATACCAGTTTATTAAACTCTGCGTAGAGGTGTACACTTTCACTATGAGTCGTGATTTACCCTTTTGCCCGAGGTAGCTAACCTCTTGACCCACTTCCAAGGAAGGTCGGCAGGGTTCACTATGAAGCCTTTCAAAGGTTCGTCTAACAAGTTAGGGCCGCTAGGTTTCCAAAGTCAGTCTGTGTGATACAACCAGTCCCAGGGATCCACAGTCTGCTTTTCCCCATTTGCGCCACAAGGGTAACCTCTAACAAGCTAGAAAAGGTTCTCATACCGAGCTAAAGCCAGAGCCATATAGCCCTCACAGTTGTACTGTAAATCCCGGAGGTTCACGTACAGACAAGATCTTATGTTGCTAAAAAGTCATTTCTCAACCATCATAGCTCTTACATTAATTAAGTCACAAGATCATGGTCACAGAAATAATACCCAAACTATACTTGCCTTAGTTTGCACACTCCTGCTGGTCCTGTTGGTCTTCGAAGTACTCCTGGCTCCCAACGTACTCCTCACCGTCTGACTCGACCAACACGGCAACATACACATTTTAGGAGCATTCATGCATAGCAAACAACCTATAATTAGAACAGTACACAAACAGTATAAAAACAAGATAAAAAGTTTATGAACGTATTCTACGCCTTGCTACGGTCACGTCAACGCGAAGATCACAAAAATCGGAGCTAAAACGCAAAAGTTGCGAATTATTTAGGGTTCCAAAAGCTAGCTATTAAACTAGACTTAATTGAGAAATTCAAAAACTTTTAACAGGTCTAACAGTAGCACTAATGCGTAGATTATGAAATTACGAACCTAACACAAGTTGAACAGATCAAATCGGATCTAAAACGACGATTTTATAAGCGTTTTACTGCAGTGACAATTCTGTAATTAATCTGAAAGCGTATTTTTCATATATACCGAAGAAACTACGCTTTCCGAAAAAAAAACGCGCACTCCGGGAGTACGCCAAGGACGGCGGTGAAAGCATCTAGGCCCCGGTGTTGGTTTCGGCAATTAATGACAACACATAATTACCATGACTAACGTGTATTTTGCAGAAACATCGGTAAGTTAGGTCATGGAGATGATAACTGCTTTGAGCAATATGGCAGTCATGTCCCTTGATGGAAATCGTTTCGGTTTTCAAAGGATCAACGATAAGATTAAGGACGGTTAGTTCCGGATGTCAAGGTGTTGAGATACATCTGGAATAGTCGTTAGGATCTTTGTTTCTTCTTTTGACCGTACTATGAAGAGGGGCATGAGCGAGTAGCTTGACCTAGGTGAGTCTTATGTTTAAGTGTGGTGCACACTTGTCAAACTTAGCACTAGGTAGCTCGAGAAAAGCTCAGAGTACAGTTAGAAGCGACTTGGTTCAAGTTGCATTGCGTTTAGAAGACGTTTGAGCCGTTTACCTATGACCGGACGCGGTCCTGGTCATGACCGGACGCGTCCGGTCAGTACAAAGTCTTAACTGTGTTTTTGGCTGACTGACCGGACGCGGTCCTTGAGAGGACCGGACGTGGTGGTCAGGCTGACACGTGTTCCAGAGGGTAAACAACAAAGATCGGACGCGACTGTGAAAAAGACCGGTGCGTCCGGTCATGTTCCAGTAAGGTCCAGCGGAGACCTGACGCATCCGGTCACCTTGAACGGACGCGGTCGTGCGTCCGGTCTTGTTCCAGTAAGGTCCCGTGGTGACCTGACGCGTCCGGTCACCTATGATCGGACGCGGTGTTGCGTCAGGTCAAATTTCCAGAGAGCTCTTGCATGATCGGACGCGTCCGATCATCCCTGATCGGCGCGTCCGGTCATCTCAGACCGGCGCGTCCGGTCTCTCAGTACAAGTTTCCGTTTTCGACCGTTACAACTGACCGGCACGTCCGGTCATATCGACAGGCGCGTCCGGTCAGTGCGCGTCTGGCTGTTTCGAAAGGTAACGGTTGGATTTGTCTGAGGGGTCTATAAATACAACCCCTCCACCTCTTTTAGAGGTCTCTTGCTCATTTGTTTAGCTGAGAAACACCTTTGAAGTGCAAGGGAGTGCAAGAGCCATAGTGAGGATTGAGATTTGCGAATCAAAGTTTGAGAATCCTCTCTAGTGACAAGAGTCTAGCAAGTGTGCATCCATCTTCTCATTAGACTTGTTGTGGTCAAGTGAGAGTTCTAGCTTGTTACTCTTGGTGATCACCATCACCTAGACGGTTTGGTGGTGATTGGGAGTTCGGTGATCATCCGACGAGATTGTGGGTGACACAACTCAAGTTGTGAGCGGTTTTGGGTGATTCGCCGCGACGGAGTGTCGAAGAATCAACCCGTAGAGAGCACTTGATCCTTACGCGGATCAAGGGGGAGCTACACCCTTGCGCGGGTGCTCCAACGAGGACTAGTGGGGAGTGGAGACTCTCCGATACCTCGGCAAAACATCGCCGTGTTCCTATCCCTTATTTTCAAGCATTTACTTTCTTGCATTACTTTCATTGCTTGATTACTTTCCTAGAATTGCCTTGCTAGTCTAGGATTGAAACTTAGGGTGCATAACTTTTATCGGTAGAAACACAAGGAACACAAGTAGGCACTAGGGGTGAAGTTTGGCTTGTAGGATTTAATTCTTGCAATTAATTTTTAGAAAAGCCCAATTCACCCCCCCTCTTGGGCATCTTGATCCTTTCAATTGGTATCAGAGCCGTGTTGCTCTAAATTTAGGCTTTACCGCCTAGAGCAAGATGTCTAATGGGGAAGGACCACCTCCCACCTTTGAGGGAGACGATTTTCCATATTGGAAAATTCGTATGGAGGCGTACCTCGAAGCCATAGATGTTGGGTGCCTTAGAGCCACAACCGAAGGGCTTCCCCCCCATAAGGGATCCCGCTAACCCAAGTGGTGACGAGGAGAAATACGACCGATGGAATGCAAAAGCAAAAAATGCAATCTACCGGACACTAGGCAAAGATATCTTCAATCGTGTGCGTAATGCCAAAAACGCTCATGAATTGTGGGAGAATCTTTGTGCTCTCCATGAGGGAACTAAGAGTGAGCGTGAGGAACGCTATCATATTGCTTTAAAGAAAATTAATTCTTTTGAGATGCTTCCTAAAGAAAGTGCTAATGAAATGTACACTCGCTTGAATGTTCTTGTAGAAGATCTCAATGCTCTTGGACTCACTAAAATGAGTCAATCGGATATTACAAGGAGGATCTTGAGTGTTCTCCCTGTTGAGAAGTATGGACATATTGTCACCGTACTTCACCAAAGTGATCTCTCCGCCGCAACACCGACTCAAGTATTGGGAAAGATCAATGCACATGAGATGTACATGCACATCACTCCGGAAGAGGGTTCATCATCTTCCAAGAAGAAGGACTTGGCCTTCAAAGCTAGCTATGAAAAGAAAAAGAAGAAGGGCCAAGCCATGATAGTGCAAGAGAGCACAAGTGAGAGTGATATTGATGATGAATCACTTGCACTCATGGTGAGAAGAACCACCAAGATGCTAAAGAAGCTCAACAAGAGTGGCATCAAGTTCGATGGCAAGAAGAAGAAATTCTCCACTAGTACCAAAAGGAAGCCAATCTCCGAAATGGATTGCTTCAATTGTGGAGAACTTAGCCATTTAGCTCATCAATGCCCAAAGCCTCCAAAAGACAAAAACAAAAATAAGTACAAGGGCAAGAAAGATGATTCAAGTGAAGAAGAAGATGATAAAAGAAAGAACAAACCATACAAGAAGAAAGATGGCAAGAAAAGAGAGTTCTACAAGAAGAAGAAGGGAGGAAAGGCTTATATTGTTGGTGATTGGCTCACCGACATTGAATCATCATGTGAGTCCTCCGACGATGAAAGTGATGATGAAAAAGAGAAGATCGCCGCACTTGTGGTTGGGCCATCACCATCATCATCAACGTCTTCATCACCATCTTCACCGCCATCCTCACCGTCATCATCCACTTCCCACCTATGTCTCATGGCTAAAGGTGATCGAAAGGTACAAAATAGTGATAGTAATGATAGTGATAGTGATGATGAATATGATGCACCTTCTTATGATGAATTAGTAAAATTGTTAAACAAATATTCTAAAATCATAAGGAGGACTAGAAATGAAAATGATGAGCTTCAACATGAAAATGAAACACTCTCATCTAAGCTTGAAAGTGCACATGAGACTAGGGATGAGCTCATAGATCAAAATGAAACTATGTCTTCTTCTCTCAAGGAGCTCAAAACCTCTAACAAGGAGCTTAGAGATAAACATGATAAAATTGAGAAGAAGCATGGTGAACTCATGACTAGACTCAACTCTCTAAAAGAAGAATATACTACATTGAAAATCAACTATGATACTCTTATTGTTGCTAATGAGCTTGCTCTTGAGACACATGATGCTACTAACCAAATTGTTAAGATTGATATAGCTACATCATGTGATGATTTGATTATTGAGAACCTTGAGCAAGGCTCTAGCGGCAAAGGCAAGAGTGTGGTTGAGGCCAATGACTATGATGAGTATGTCAAGCTCAAGAGTGAAAATGAGATGCTTAAAGTTGAGAACAAGAAGTTGTTGGCTCTTGAAAAGCAAGCTTCAAATGAGTCACTTATTGAAGAAAACAAGAAGCTCAAGCAAGAGAAAGAGCATCTCAAGACCGGCCTAAGCAAGTTCACAAGAGGCCAACATTTGTAAAGTGAGCTACTCATGAACACCGTCATGAAGTTGGATAGGAGTGGCATTGGCTATTTGGCAAATCAAGAGAAGAAGGTCAAAACTCAACAACAACAAAGCAAGTCAAAGCCCAAGCCAAAGAGATGTGTTTAGTGTGGACAAGAAGGTCATTTTGCTCATGAGTGCAAAACTCCACCACCACAACCCTTGCCCAAGCATGCTAGACCCTTTGCTTTCAATGCTCACTACATGCTTAGAAAGGACTCTAGTGGAAAGATGAAAGTTATGTTCTTGGGTCCTCCTAACAAGAATAGGCCAAAGAAAATTTGGGTTGCCAAGTCACTAGTTGAAAAAGTTAAGGGTCCCTCTCAAGTTTGGGTCCCTAAATAAAAGGCTTGATCTCTTGTGTGTAGGTGAACTACAAGACCGGTGGATCTCATTGGGTGATTGATAGTGGTTGCACACAACACATGACCGGTGATCCTCGTATGTTCACCTCACTTGAAGAGGATGGGGTATGCCAAGACAAGATCACATTTGGGGATAATTCCAAGAGCAAAGTCAAGGGTATAGGCAAGGTTGCAATATCAAATAATCATTCTCTCTCCAATGTGCTCTATGTTGTTTCATTGAGTTTCAATTTACTATCCGTTGGGCAACTTTGTGATCTTGGCTACCAATGCTTGTTTGGTCCAAATGAAGTGGTTGTTACCAAGATAGATGACAAGCAAGTGATTTTCAAGGGTTTTAGATACAATAATCTTTATCTTGTTGACTTCACCTCCGAAGATGCAAACTTGATGACATGTTTGTTCACCAAGACCACACTTGGATGGCTTTGGCATAGGAGGCTTGCTCATGTTGGAATGAACACTCTCAACAAGCTATTGAAGAAAGAACTAGTAAGAGGCTTAAAGGATGTAAAGTTTGAAAAGGACAAACCTTGTAGTGCATGTCAAGCCGGCAAACAAGTTGCAAACACTCATCCAACCAAAGCCTACATGTCAACATCAAGAGTGCTAGAACTCCTTCACATGGATTTGTTTGGTCCTACAACTTACAAGAGTTTGGGTGGAAATCTTTATTGTCTTGTGATTGTGGATGACTTCTCAAGATACACTTGGACTTTCTTTCTTCATGACAAATCCGAAGTGGTAAGTTGCTTCAAGAAGTTTGTAAAGAGAGCTCAAAATAAATTTGAAGTCAAGATAAAGAAGATTAGAAGTGACAATGGAAAAGAGTTTGACAACACCAACATTGAAGCCTATTGTGATGAAATTAGAATCAAGCATGAAGTGTCATCAACCTACACTCCTCAACAAAATGGTGTAGTTGAGAGGAAGAACCGGACCTTGATCACTCTTGCAAGAACAATGCTAGATGAGTATAATACACCGGAAAAATTGTGGGCCGAGGCAATCAACACCGCATGCTATGCTTTAAATCGCCTCTTCCTACAAAAGTTCCTTTGTAAGACCCCTTATGAGTTGCTAAATGGGAAGAAGCCGGACGTCTCATTCTTCCGGGTGTTTGGTTCCAAATGCTACATCTACAAGAAGCGTCAACACCTAGGGAAGTTCCAAAGACGTTGCGATATTGGTTTTCTTGTTGGCTACTCATCAAAGTCCAAAGCATATAGAGTATTTAACCACGCCACCGGTTTGGTTGAAGAAACATATGATGTGGAATTTGATGAGTCTAACGGCTCCCAAGGAGCAATTGAGAATTGTGATGATGTAGGTGATGAACCATTGAGGGAGGCCATGAAGAACATGCCGGTAGGTGACATCAAGCCTAAAGATGATGAAGACGATGTACAAATTGTCAATCCACCATCATCATCATATGTGCCTCAAGATGATGACAAGAATGAGAGAGTTGAAAATAAAGACACCCATGTCTCTCATCATCAAGCCAAGGCACAAGCACAAGACGTTGATGCTCCTCATCCCATCCCTCAAATGGTTGATCGAAGAAACTCACCTCTACTTCAAGCACATCCACAAGATCTCATCATAGGGAGTCCTACAAAGGGTGTAATGACTCGATCTCAAAAATTTAATTCTTTTGTTGAACATCACTCTTTTGTCTCCTGTCTTGAACCTAAGAATGTAGAAGAAGCTCTTCAAGATCCTGATTGGGTGAATGCCATGCATGAAGAATTGAACAACTTCGCCCGAAATCAAGTATGGACACTTGAAGAGCATCCAAAAGGTGCAAGAGTCATTGGAATCAAGTGGGTGTTCCACAATAAGCAAGATGATCAAGGGGTAGTGGTAAGAAACAAGGCAAGACTAGTGGCAAAAGCCAAAAGGGTTCTCTCAAGTTGAAGGTCTTGATTTTGGAGAGACTTTTGCACCCGTTGCAAGACTTGAAGCCATCCGTATCCTACTTGCATATGCATCACATCATGATATGAAACTATATCAAATGGATGTGAAAAGTGCATTCTTAAATGGCTTTATAAATGAACTAGTCTTTGTTGAACAACCTCCCAGGTTTGAAGACCCTAGATATCCTAATCATGTTTATAGGTTGTCCAAGGCGCTATATGGGCTCAAGCAAGCCCCTAGAGCGTGGTACGAGCGCCTTCGGGACTTCCTCATTGAGAAGGGCTTCACCATTGGGAAGGTCAACAAATGAAAGACTATTGCAAAGAATTTGGTGAATTGATGTCAAAAGAGTTCGAGATGTCAATGATTGGTGAGCTAACATTCTTCCTTGGGTTTCAAGTCAAGCAAATGAGAGAAGGGATCTTTATCTCTCAAGAGAAGTATACCAAGGATCTTCTCAAAAGATTCAAGATGGAAGAATGCAAGCCAATCAAGACCCCAATGCCAACTAATGGACATCTCGACCTAGATGAGGGAGGTAAACCAATCGATCAAACTCTTTACTGTTCTATGATTGGTAGCTTGTTATACCTTACCGCATCTAGGCCCGACATCATGTTTAGTGTGTGCATGTGTGCCCGTTTTCAAGCGTGCCCTAAAGAACCTCACTTAAGTGCCATAAAAAGAATCCTAAGATATCTTAAGTATACTCCAAGCATCGGACTATGGTACCCCAAAGGAGCTAGATTCCAACTAGTTGGCTACTCCGATTCGGATTATGCCGGTTGCAAAATTGATAGAAAAAGCACATCCGGAGGGTGCCATTTGCTTGGGAGATCCTTAGTATCATGGTCATCGAAAAAGCAAAATAGTGTGGCTTTGTCCACCGCCGAGGTGGAATACATTGCCGCGGGGGCTTGTTGTGCACAAATCCTATACATGAAACAAACCCTTCTAGACTATGGAGTTGTTCTTAAAAAGGTGCCGCTTTTATGTGACAATAAAAGTGCGGTTAAAATTGCTAATAATCTAGTACAACACTCTCGCACCAAGCACATTGATATCCGTCACCACTTTCTAAGAGATCACGTTGCTAAAAATGACATATCACTAGAAGGTGTAAGAAGTGAGAATCAATTAGCGGATATCTTCACTAAACCTTTGGATGAAGCTACTTTTTATAGGTTGAGAAGTGAACTAAATGTGCTTGATTCTAGTAACTTTAAAAGATGAGCTTGTGTTGTCCCTTGCATTGCATTTGTATTATATGTCATGTTTAATTACCCGCAATGCATCTCGGGATTGACTAACATGGTTACGATAACCCTCCTTTGGAGGAGTGAAGAAGCCTAACCGTGGATCAAACTTGACAAGCAACCTAGCTTTACTTACTTGTTTTGCATTGCATATGCATGGTTGTTGTTTTGTCGTTCCTTTTCGGTTAAGTTTTGAGCAACCTCTGTGTTCGTCCATGGGTAGAGAGAGCATTTTGACGCTCCCAAGGGTTCAAAAGCTCTATTGCATGGCCATACGTTGCTCCTCGGGTGTTTGTTGCCTATTTTTCTAAAAATAATATTAGCCTAAGGCAAACTATTTTGAGAAACTTGAGGGTTTGAGTGAGGTCACTCATATCTTGTTCCAATTGGTGTTTATCTGTGTCTCTTTGAATTGGAACTTGATTGGGAGAAGTCGCGTCTTAGGTCGGAATGAAAAAGGGTGAAAAACAGTGACCGGACGCTGGACAGGACGCTGCACCGAACGCAGTGTTGCTTCACCACCGCGTCCGGTCCTGGCGACCACCAGCGCGTCCGGTCATCCTAAAGACCGTCTCCTGATCTAGTGATCGGACACTGCACCGGACGCGGCCCTGTTGACCACCGCGTCCGGTCCCGGTAACCACCACCGCGTCCGGTCATCCGTCTCAGTTTTCCGGGCAAATCAAAACCGGACGCTGTCAGCATCCGATCGCGAATAATCGGACGCGTCCGGTCATTCCAGGAGCTTACTGGAATATGACCGGACGCTGCCTCTCCGCGTCCGGTCATATCGACCACCGCGTCCGGTCATCGCGTATCGAGCGGATCTAACCCCTCATATAATCTTTCGCGTTCCTTCTTTTTCTTCGCCCGTACAACTCGCAACCGCCGCCTCCGTGCCCTAACGCGCCGCGCCGCCGCACGCCGAAGCTCCACCGCGTCGCCGCTCGCCGAAGCTCTCCGCCGCGCCTGCGCCATCGCCCGGCCCTACAGCTGCTCTCCTCTCGCGCACGCGTCGTCTCCGCCACCACGCCCGCGCAGCCGCCGTTCACTCCGCCGCCGCCGCCGTGAGCCGCTGCTGCTGCTGCCAGAGACCGTGCATGACCTCCGACCAGTCCCTGTCATCGCATTCATCCTCGATCTTCGGCCATCGTGCGTCGCCCTAACCCTAGGGTTCGTTCTGCAGTGTCTCTTTCATTCGTCGTCGAAACGTCCCTCACGCGACGTCTTCGCTCGAGCGCTCGTCCGGTGCGTCGGGAAGTCTTGCGACCTAGGTCATCTCATCTCATCACCGCTTTCTCGTCGATCCGAGGTAGCCATCACGTTTCATTTCACGTCTTATCTTATATGCTTGCTATCTCTAGGGTTTCGTACCTTTAGATCATATATGTTGCTTATAGTAGATCCATCTATTCCGTCTTTTCAGCAAGTTTGTCGGTGTGTCGGGGTAACTGCTGTTCTGTTGATTGAATCCGAGGCCAAGCCTGCGGATACGGATTGAGGCCAAGCCTCTCGAGTGTCAGTACATCATCTTTTAGAGGGTTTCCGACAGTGTGACAGTATGGTTCGTTGCAAGAATGCTGGTGGTGCTCCTAGTGACGGGGACGACAGTCCTCCTCGTCTGTCTGAGGTTGCGCGTGGAAAGCGCATAAAGATCATGGCCAGAAAAAAGAAGAAGACTCTCACTGATGCAGAGATAGCTCAGGCAGTGGCAGAAGCAGCAGATGCAGTAGAAAGGGGTGGCAGGAGCAGTGGTATACGCATTGGAGACAGTTGTTTTCATCTTGAAGGACGACAACTTGGTACAGAGACCACTGAGACCACTGAGGGCACAGAAGTGCAAATGGATGCAGATACTATGTCAGTTGATCCACCTGCAGCACCTTCAGAGGGGACAGCGGAACAGCAAGCTCAGACTCCATCACATCGCCGCTCCACATGCACACGGACTCAGGTGACTCCCAGGCCAGAGGGCCAGCGTCGTGGAGGACGTCCACCTCCGAGAGTTAGAGGTACACCCCCAGTTGAGCACTTTGACTTGAGAGGTGCTACTGCATGACAGGTGCAAAGTTTGAGATTTGTTGAGGTCAGCCGGTGGTTCCCACCTCAGAGGGACTCCAGAGCTTCAGAGGGATTCTATACTCCTCTCTAGGAGGACTTTTACAGAGCTCTTGTTGACAGTGGCATTGCTTTTCGACCACAGAGGGTCTATCGCATTGAGTCACTTATTGAGGTAGTGGGTGAGCAGCTACGTCCGCACCTGTCCTATCTACCAGGCCTGTCAGATTTTCTTGGACGGACAGGTGCATACTGCGGCGCTTGGGTTAGGGAGTTCTATGCTTCATTATGGATTGATCCAGCCCATGAGTTCATACACTTTGCATTCAGAGGCCGTGACCCCAGACTGTACAGCTCCAGAGTACAGGAGATTCTCAGACTCCCAGCTTCAGACACGAAGATTCACCAGCTCTGCTTTGGTCAGACAGCTCCACCTAGACGCCCTCATGGCGGTTCTGTGCCACCTACAGACCTGATCCGACCCTGTTTTCGTGAGCCTTTTGGCGAAGGGTCTCGTCGCACACCTGCCAGTCTAACACCGATTGCTCGAGTCTTGGATGCTATTGTCAGACGCACTCTTCTTCCCAGACTTGGTTACAGAGAGGGACTCACCAGGATGCAGCTTTGGGTAGTTCACCACCTTCTTCTATAGACATCTTTTGACAATTGGGATCTTATGGTCAGTGAGATGGAGGACACCCTGGCAGAAGGCTTCAAGGGACACCGTCAGCTACCCTATTCTCATTGGATTTGTTTCATCATCAGATCTGCACTTGAGCTGCCTTCAGAAATAAGTGCTGAGATAACTGAAACCACTACTACTTTTCCTGAGTATGATATTCGTCAGCTATGGGCTTCAGTTACTAGAGAGCAAGCCCCTGCACCAGGACAGAGAGAGAGACCTGAGGTGCCCGAGACAGCGGCTGAGCAGGATGCGACCATACAGGGTCTTGCTAAGGCAGAACTTGCAGATCTAGATGCTCAGCCCGCTGATATAGCTGAGGATGAGGCCTCTGACAGCACTGACGAGGACTATCAGCCATCCCCAGGTATCGGTCTCCTCGGCCTCACGACCACGAGGCCGGTGGCTCTGGTTCAGCCTCCCGCTCAGACCCAGCCATGGTGGCTATACTTGAGAGGCTGACCCAGGCACAGGAGCGACAGGAGCTTCAGCTACAGAGACAGGCTCAAGACACAGCTACTGCGTTTGCACAGATACAAGCTCGACAGGATGAGTTCCAAAAACAGTAGCTTGAGATACAGCGCCAACAGGTCGAGATGCAGCATTAGCAGTATGAGATGCAGCGACAGAGTGCAGCTAGCCAGCAGCAGTACTTGGAGCTTCTGCGTCACCTAGTCACAGTTGGGGCTCCTCCACCTGCATCTATCCTGACTTCAGCTTTACCATTCAGTGGACCTTCAAGTCAGGATCAGCCGAGCTTTCAGTTCACATCTCCACAGCTGCAGGTTCCTCAGTCATTCTAGTCCCCGAGCTACACGCCCATTCAGACGGGGTTTACTCCTTCAGACCAGCCTCGCCCTCACATGTTGACCGGCACACCGTTCATTGATCTGAGTGCCACATATAGCGAGTTGACTGGTCAGCCGACACCCTCGCACACCACATTTGCTACTTCTTCAGGGTTGTCAGGTTCAGAGGCAGTTTTCCTTCCAGTGACAGGGACAGGCACTACAGAGACTGTTCCATCGTCCGTTGCCTCGACAGATCCCCCAGCTTTTGGCTCACTTCAGGCTCAGGTCACAGAGACTGCTTCACTTATCGCTACTTCGGCAGCACCTGTTCCTGTTGATCAGACCCAGACTGCTTCACAGCCGCGTGCTTCTTTAGAGGGTCAGCCAGATAGCTCCGAGTCCGAGGGAGACATCTCTCAGTTTGTGATTACTCCGCGCTCCTCGGCACCCGACTCGACTTCGTTTGTTCCCCCGTCAGATCCTTAGATTAGCTTTTGGCGTTTGATGCCAAAGGGGGAGAGAGAGTAGATTCAGGGGGAGCTTTTGTTAGAGGTTTTTTCGTTCTTTTCTTGTGTGCTACTCTCATGCATCATGTTTACTTTACAGTAATTGCATTCGTGTGACATGTGATCTTATGAGATATCTTAAGTCTATATGGTTTATCTAATCACAGCTTTAAAACATGTCACTTGTTTGTTTTTTAGCTCATAAGGTTGTGCTTCCGTGCCTTGCTCCGATTTCATATGAGCTTTGTTTTATGTGTACTAACTCTTCATGTTTTATCCTATGAGTACACTCAGTTGGCTTGGAACACATAAGCATTGACTAACCCCTTGTGCTTACAGCTTTATGCTTATGTGAACCAAGCATGATCAAAAACCTCAACTCATATCTTCTGAATCTAAGTGTTGTCATCAATCACCAAAAAGGGGGAGATTGAAAGCATCTAGGCCTCGGTGTTGGTTTCGGCAATTAATGACAACACATAATTACCATGACTAACGTGTGTTTTGCAGAAACATCGGTAAGTTAGGTCATGGAGATGATAACTGCTTTGAGCAATATGGCAGTCATGTCCCTTGATGGAAATCATTTCAGTTTTCAAAGGATCAACGATAAGATTAAGGACGGTTAGTTCCGGATGTCAAGGTGTTGAGATACATCTGGAATAGTCGTTAGGATCTTTGTTTCTTCCTTTGACCGTACTATGAAGAGGGGCATGAGCGAGTAGCTTGACCTAGGTGAGTCTTATGTTTAGGTGTGGTGCACACTTGTCAAACTTAGCACTAGGTAGCTCGAGAAAAGCTCAGAGTACAGTTAGAAGCGACTTGGTTCAAGTTGCATTGCGTTTAGAAGACGTTTGAGCCGTTTACCTATGACCGGACGTGGTCCTAGTCATGACCGGACGAGTCCGGTCAGTACAAAGTCTTAACTGCGTTTTTGGCTGACCGACTAGACGCGGTCCTTGAGAGGATCAGACGTGGTGGTCAGGCTGACACGTGTTCCAGAGGGTAAACAGCAAAGATCGGACGCGACTATGAAAAAGACCGGTGCGTCCGGTCATGTTCCAGTAAGGTCCAGCGGAGACCTGACGCGTCCGGTCACCTTGAACGGATGCGGTCGTGCGTCTAGTCTTGTTCCAGTAAGGTCCCATGGTGACCTGACGCATCCGGTCACCTATGATCGGACGCGGTGTTGCGTCAGGTCAAATTTCCAGAGAGCTCTTGCATGATCGGACGCGTCCGATCATCCCTGATCGGCGCGTCCGATCATCTCAGACCGGCGCGTCCGGTCAGCACAGATCGGCGCGTCCGGTCTCTCAGTACAGGTTTCCATTTTCGACCGTTACAACTGATCGGCGCGTCCGGTCATATCGACAGGCGTGTCCGGTTAGTGCGCGTCTGGCTGTTTCGAAAGGTAACGGTTGGATTTGTCTGAGGGGTCTATAAATACAACCCCTCCACCTCTTTTAGAGGTCTCTTGCTCATTTGTTTAGCTGAGAAACACCTTTGAAGTGCAAGGGAGTGCAAGAGCCATAGTGAGGATTGAGATTTGCGAATCAAAGTTTGAGAATCCTCTCTAGTGACAAGAGTCTAGCAAGTGTGCATCCATCTTCTCATTAGACTTGTTGTGGTCAAGTGAGAGTTCTAGCTTGTTACTCTTGGTGATCGCCATCACCTAGACGGTTTGGTGGTGATTGGGAGTTCGGTGATCATCCGACGAGATTGTGGGTGACCCAACTCAAGTTGTGAGCGGTTTTGGGTGATTCGCCGCGACGGAGTGTCGAAGAATCAACCCGTAGAGAGCACTTGATCCTTGTGCGGATCAAGGGGGAGCTACACCCTTGCGCGGGTGCTCCAACGAGGACTAGTGGGGAGTGGCGACTCTCCGATACCTCGGCAAAACATCGCCGTGTTCCTATCCCTTACTTTCAAGCATTTACTTTCTTGCATTACTTTCATTGCTTGATTACTTTCCTAGAATTGCCTTGCTAGTCTAGGATTGAAACTTAGGGTGCATAACTTTTATCGGTAGAAACACAAGGAACACAAGTAGGCACTAGGGGTGAAGTTTGGCTTGTAGGATTTAATTCTTGCAATTAATTTTTAGAAAAGCCCAATTCACCCCCCCTCTTGGGCATCTTGATCCTTTCAGGCGGGTTCAAATAGATGAAAGCGGGGGGTCTCTTTAACAAAAATGGACCCCAAAGGGGTATTGGCCATTTCTGGCCGTTGATCAAGTGATGGACGACCGATAAAAGATGGGGGAAAGGAGAGAGAGGTCGGTCGCCGAATTTAGGGGAGGAGACGGCAGCGCCGCCATGTTCAACGGCGATAAGCTCTCCGGTGATGCTCAATAAGGCGCTAGGGTGCACGGTTTCCAAAACGGAGAGCACCGGGGTGATGCGGAGAGGAAGGCGAACTCGCCCCGAAGCAAAACATGGCCACGGGGTAAGCCCGAGCGGCTCCCGCCATGGACGGCGGCGAAAAGCTCGTCAGAGCTTGCGGGCATGGCCCTAGAGACCACACAACAAAGAAATAGAGATATAGGGAGAGAGAGAGGAGCACAAGCGTTCTCACCACGATGAAGAATTCGACGAAGACGCAACGGAGGTGGCGGATTCCGGTGAGAAGCGGACGGGATGCTCTGGCGAGTTGGGACGCTGCGGTTGCGGCTCTCGCGCGAGCGGGGTTGGAGCGGGAAGGGTAGCAGGGGAGGCGGTGAAGGGGTCCGGCTCCCTTTTTGAAGGTCGGGCGCGGGGGGAAGGATGCTCCCACGACGCGGGATGTGGGCGCAGGGCGGAAAATGGTGGTTGCCATGACCGAGTGTCAAGCGGCTGGAGGTTGGAGAGGAGAGCGCCGACAGGTGGGCCCGGCGCGTCAGCGGCTCAAGGGGGAGAACGGGCGCGGCAGCTGCAGGCCGACTCGACTGGGCCGCGGCCTAAGAGAGAGCGCGAGGGGGGAGAGCGGGCCGGCTGGGACGAGCTGGGCCACTAGGCCGAAAACAGGGAAGTAAAGGCGGGAAAGAATTATTTCATTTTTCTTTTCTGAGTTGATTTTCAAAGCACATTTCCAAATGATTTTCAAATCCTTTCAACTATTTAACAAAAACCACTCATCACAATAAAATGCAGCAGCATGAGTGCATCAAGGAGTTGCTAACCTTATGATAAATTTTAATTTCACAAAAATTTATTATCCCCTATATTTGAATGCACACTCAAATACACAAATGAATCAATTTCCACTATTTTGAAACAAAACAAAATTTAGGATGTTACAATTCTACCCCCCTTAAGAGGAATCTCGTCCTCGAGATTCGGATGACTGTGATCATAGAGATAATGACACTCTATCTTTATTCGATCCTCATTTTCCAAATTACATCTTTCGTTGAGAGTCATGAGGCAGTTTCTCAGATCCTAACTGACCAATCTGCCTAAACATGATCATCTCTCCTATTGAGCTCCTCCAAAGTCATTTGTTCCTCTACTCTAACTTCTGTAAACTCATGATCCACTTTGCTATCCTCGGTGTACTTATCTTCTAATTGGTCAGTCTCGTCTTTCTTAGGTGAGAGTCGACCACCTTGATACTCAATTCTTTTCCCTGACGGTGTTGTTAAGAGCATTGTGCACCGAGTACCATGAATCACTCCTTTCTGCGCACACAACCATCCATTACCAAGAACCACGGGGATATTAAGTGACTCTAACACAATGAGGGTTACGGTGAAGTTTTCCTTGTTTATGACAAGACTGACGTTCGGGCGTATCTGATCTGCCTGTATTTCTCCCACTAGAGTTTGAACTAGCAAAGGCCTCCTCGTTGGACACTTCACCATCTTGCACGTCTCTACCATGTCGGCGGAAATGAAAGAATGCAAAGCACTAGGGTCAAATAGAGCAAAAACTTGTACTGAGCTTACTTGAATATAACCACCCACTGCTTTTGTAGCTCCATGAATGTTATCCATATTCACATTGCTCAATCTTCCATTGACATAGTTTCGCTGCGCTTTGCTTCCTTGAGCAGGCTTCTTATGGGCTTTCCTTTTTCGCTTTCGTCGTTGTGGATTCTAACTAAGTTCACTCCCAACTTGCTCTTCAACATTGTTGTTTTGATAGTGCTCAGCTTCATCATACCTGTCACACCCGGTTTTCTAAAGAACAAAACCAGGCTAATCATATGTGTGCCCAGGAAGTCCACACATATGCCAGAATGAAAAAAATATCAGAAACAATATTATTATATAACGTATACATAGCTATATTAACACTTACATCAGAGTATCGTGGAACGGTGACTAAACTTCGGGCTCCATTCTTCTCAGGGACGGCTGACTGGGGGTAACATATGCCTAGCACTTCTACTAGTCTTCTGGAAACTCCACTACACCTTTGTCCTTTTTCCGAGTAGCATCTTACAACACACTGGAGTGTTAGGGAAATAGCAAGAGTGAGTCCATGTCAAACTCAACAAGTATAACACAGGGTTCATGAGGCTCAAAAAGGCTAGACACTGTTTAACTGCGTTTAGCTTTTAATCATCATATAATTAGCAATTGAGTAGCATCAAGGTAATCCAAATCCCATTAATGAATCAATGATCAATTGTAATAAGGATAATGAATAGCATTAACATGAGCATAATAATAATCAACAATAATTAAGCATGATATAACAATGGTGATCAACTATTCTGTAAGAATCCCCAAGGCCGCTCGTATCCGTGAGCACGGCTAGTATACCAGTTTTTAACTCTGCGCAGAGGTGTACACTTTCACTATGAGTCATGATTTCCAAATGCATGGGTTTGCAAGGCCCAAAACATCAGAGACCATATAAAGCCATTCAAAAGTTCGTCTAACAAGTTAGGGCCATTAGATTCACTCGGCAGGCAGATGTAGAACCCCCCTTCCCTGTGGCACAACAACCGCAGCCTATACACACTAGGCCAGGGGCTCGCACTACACCCAACATGGCAAGCCTTTCTTACGCCATTTAAGGTAACCACTAACAAGCTAGAAAAGGTCTCTTGAACAACTAGAGCCAGAGCCATATAGCCCTCACAGCTGTACTGTATGTCCCGGTTATCACTTACAGGTAAGTCCTTACGGAGAGTAACTAGAGCATCAAAATAACCCACATGCTCTAGCCCCCTTTCAACAGAAATAACATCATCTTAATTGGTTGATTGCATAATCCAATAGTCAAATTACAAGATCATTGTTCATAATTAAGCGCTAGCAGTAGCTACCCAAATGCATAACCCATAGGTGACAAGGAAACAAGATATCAATAGCTAAGTTATAATCTCTATGGTTGTCAAGAAAGACACATGCATATGTATAATAATTTCAGTGAAAAGGCAACAAGGATGGTTCCATGTTATACTTGCCTTAATCAAAGCTTTCCTGATGATACTGCTGGTCTGGCTCAAAATAATACTCTTGATCGTCAAGAAACTGCTCATCGTCTATACTCGATCATCAAACACCAACACACAATCATCCGAGCAACCATACACTAAGCAAACAAATAGACATAATTAAAACAGTACACCAACAGTAGCAAAACAATATAAAAAGTTTGTAAAACTCTTCTACACATTACTACGATCACACAGACGCAAAGATCACCAAATTCGGAGTTAAAACGTGAAAGTTATGAATTTTCTAAGATTTCCTATATATAAATAATTACTTTAATATAAACTCGAAAATAAATTGTCACAAACCTACTGTACAATACTACCAACATGTAGAGCTCGCAAATACGAACCTAACGCAATTTGAACGGATCAAATCGGAGTCAAAACGGAGAAAATATGGCCTAATCAAGATTGTATGTATATACGTATTTCTATCGTATTTCAGGATTTGTTTTACTAAAGAAAAACGGCCACAAATCATACCCATGACATCATGTGATGTCATCAAGCTAGCTAACCACTATGGTCACGATAACGTAAAAGAAGCTGTTAACAAAACTATCGTTATAGAAAAACAACTATTGGAGAATTTATTTATATTATATAAAAGAAACAACTACACCCTTTGTTATTTTAATTAAATAAAATCATAAGAATGACATTAATTCAGATTAGTCACATCATACTTTAATTGAAAATCAAGTTTGAACTAGTCATATTTTTTTTATTTATAAATGAACATGTCTCATATTATTTAATTCATTTAAACTTTATTTGACCAAAATAAATAAACATGTGAGAGCATCTACTCTAATTATATGGGACACGTGTTTAAGCTAAACATATTATAAATTCAAAACTACTTCTGTTGCGGTTAATCAAGTTAACAGTGGATATAGTAAAGGCGAATCGTTAAACCATGTGTTGCTTTTAGTTAGAAAATATTTACATGCACGTTAATCAAGTTATCAGTGGTGCATAAAAGGACGAATGTTAATCTCTATGTCATTTTTAATTTGGAAAGCAGTGTGAACAGAGATTAGTCTAAACTAATATTTAAACTAAAAATTTTAGAAAACATGAAGCATGTTAAATGTCGTTTCCATACAGTAGACTACATAATTTTAGACGCGACGTAGAAAGAAATATGAAGCTGGGCTAAAGCAATTAAGATATGATGGACATGAACATATGTAACTACAGTGACTAAATGGCAGCCTGAGCAGCTTCGCGATGTATCTGAAAGATACAATTTCTTGGTTGAGGAATAAATAGAGAATGATGATTTATGATGCATGAATGACATAGACGTGACATTGTGGATATTAATACGCAGATCATGACATAAAACTAGTGCAACGAGAACAAACAAATTTTGAAGAGAACAAAACAAATATTTAAAATATATCATAAATGTAGTACGACATTTAGGATGGTCAGAAAAAAGAAATTATAGATTAGTTATAGAATTTGTAGGAGTTATTCCAAAAGGCACGGTGGTTAAGATTGAAAAGGAAGGGACATGTTTGCCGAACCATGGATCATAGCAGTAGCAGCTGTTTGCTGTTCCACGTCGTCAACAGCAGGTTGAATTATGGCAGTACCTTCTGCTCCCTTGCTCTGTTGCTTGCTAGTCTTCACGTGGCCAGATGCATCATCTTCTGCCTCTTTGATCCACGATCAAGATGGTTCACCAGAGCATGGCAGACAAAACTCCAGCAAGCAATTCGACGCGGCAAGGGTGCGGCGCAGGCCCACGCACGGGCTTGCTGGGCACATGCCCGAGCGACCGGCGGCAGCAGCGCCCTACGCCCTTGCGTGCGCAACAGCAGAGCGCGAGGTGCAGCTGTGGGATGGGGCCAGGGCGGCGGCGCCAGGCAGGGACGACGCGGGTCCGGGATGGCCGCGACACACAAAGAAAATACCAGCCTGCTGCAAAACAGAGGAGCTTCCATGGTGATCTCGCCGGAAAAGAGAGAGGGAGAGAGGGACACGGCCAAACGGACATGGATTCGCAATAAGAATGGTGTGCCGGTGTAGAGAACGACGAGACGAACCTCGGAGTGGAAGCGGAATTTGCCGGAGATGTCCGAGGTGGCCGAAAAAGCTCGCCGAACATTCGTCGGAAGTTCGCCGGAACGCAAGCTGTAGATGCAGAACTTCGGCGAGGGGTGGAGGGAGCTACGAGCGGCGACTCGCGATAAGAAGGGAGAAAATTCTAATTTACTACACGAGAGATTTTCCAAACTAGGGGCTCCTCTACGGTAGTTTTTGTGTGCTTTTACCCAAGGGATAGGTACGTATATATAAGGAGAAAAACTCTCCACCTCCATGTCAACTAGCGATATGGTGCTAATTGACGTTGCACCATCCACCTTTACTAATAGGCCTAATTAATTATTAAAGCCCATTAGTAAATAAAGACATGGGCCTTTGGGCATGAGGAAATCTGACATATTTTATTATTTTCGGAATTAATTAATTTCTTGGATAAAATAATTCTAGAAAAATCCAGAATTGAATTTTAAGCCACGAAAAATACCCCGAAGGCTCCGAAAATTCAGGAAAAATTCTCAGAGATATTTTAGAATGAGACGAACCCAAATAAAGTATTTGGAGCTCATGAAAAGATTGATGAAGATATCAAGGAAAAAGATTAAGCTCACGGAGATTGTAATTTTAAATCCAGAAAATATCAAAAAGTTTTTCGATGAGAAGCAAACGTCGTCCTATGGTAATTTAAAAATAAAAGCACTCACCAACACCAAAGACAAGCATCAAACAAACACCACATTATCAAATTAATATGAAAAAGTTTAAAACCACAATTTTCTATATTTAAATTAGCAACAACTTAACTTATCTAATAAATTTATTTAAATATTGAAATCATTTATTTTATTTAGTGTTTTCTAAGCACAACCCAAAATAGGAAATTTTGGGTGTGACAATACCCATAACATTCTTCAATGGCAGAAACATCAGACTTTTCCCACATCTCAGTGTGAGACGTCATATAGGGCTCCTGAGTCATGGGATACTACACTTCCTGTTATCAAGTGACCAACATCAGCAACACGAGCAAGCATAGATGATCATAATCATGAGCTATCTAAAGGGACAACTCTCGCCTCTATGGATCCAAAATTATCAACCTTGTACACAGGATATTTTTGCTTGAGAGTGGCAACTCAATCATGGAGACTAACCAATACTTCCAAATAAAGAATTAAATCTTAATAAACCTTCTTTACATTGGCTACCCCTTAAAATAAGGGACACCAAATAAGGTAGCTTGAACATTTTGCTAGATGAGCTAACTAGCATCCATACATTCTATTATCCTAATGATTCTTTTGTGCATAGGTAGAAACAAGAAATCTGAAGTTCCTCGCGAGTAGAAAATCAGCAACGCGGTAAAACTGCTAAAACTCTTGTTTTGTAATTCCAATAAAGTTCCACCTTATACCGTTGGAAAGCTTCTGAAATTTCCTGAAACTTTCTTATAGAACACTTTTCCAAATTCTGTAGATGACTCGGTCGAAAACAGCACATAACGGATTCTATTCCAATTTTCAGACAGCACAGTTGCATCGTCTTGTGATTTTTGTATCTCCCAAACCAAAATAGCTATGAGGGTGATTCTTGCGGCTTGGTAAAGATCTCAAAGCCTAATGTTGTCCAAAATTTTCTCATGATTTATGGTTGTTGAAAGACAGATGTATAAGCCAAATGAGACAGACTGCTCTAAAAGGATAGGATGTATAGAGTCAAAAATAAACCAACCCATCTACCTATTCACTAATCCTTATATCTTAAGCCTATATCTAAATGAAATTGTGGGATCCACAAATTCATTGCAATCATTACAAAGATCCAATACAAGCATAGACATAAAGACAATCCAACAAGGCAATATAGGAGCACAACTCAACAATGACTCCACTTACGATGCTATCGTTTTCTTCGTATAAAGGGAAAAGATCCTAATGCTTCTCTTTCGATATCGCAAGAAGATGGTAAGATGAGGTTCTAAAAGCATACCAATTCAAGGAGTGAAGATGAGAACAAAGACTTTTAAAATAAGCAACAAGGCGGGGATAATATCAAGGGCAATGATACAGTATGGAAGAAAATACCAAGGTTTATAGAACAAGGATTATTATAGCAGTTTCAAAACCTTAACACGACCCATTTCTAACTAGGCTTGCGTCCTACAGTCAGCATTGCTCTGATACCACTTTGTCACACCCGATTTTAAGGACGAAACCAGACATGCACTATATGTGAAATAAAGGAGTCAAATCTCACATATAGTCGCAGGTAAGTGTAATACCATGAAACAAATGCTTAATAAATAACGTACTTAGTATATAAACATAACCTCAGAGTGCAAACAACAGAAAAATAGCTCTGATCTTCGAGTGTAGACTTTACTCCGCAGGAACAAACTGACTGGTTGATCACAAGTCTAAAACTCCAGAGACTATCCTGAGGTGTGGGAAATAGCAAGAGTGAGTCCATGTCGAACTCCGCAAGCATAGCAGGTATAGATCCCATAAACTCATGATCAATGTAACATAATCAATATAAAGTATAATCGATAAGTAAATGAGCATCTTAACAAAATAAGAATCATCATCTTTAATGTAGATGTCTCCAAGGCCGCTCGTGTCCGTGAGCACGACTAGTATACCAGTTTATTAAACTCTGCGCAGAGGTGTACACTTTCACTGTGAGTCGTGATTTACCCTTTTGTCCGAGGTAGCTAACCTCTTGACCCACTTCCAAGGAAGGTCGACAGGGTTCACTATGAAGCCTTTCAAAGGTTCGTCTAACAAGTTAGGGCCGCTAGGTTTCCAAAGTCAGTCTGTGTGATACAACCAGTCCCAGGAATTCACAGTCTGCTTTTCCCCATTTGTGCCACAAGGGTAACCTCTAACAAGCTAGAAAAGGTTCTCATACCGAGCTAAAGCCAGAGCCATATAGCCCTCACAGTTGTACTGTAAATCCCGAAGGTTCACGTACAGATAAGATCTTATGTTGCTAAACAGTCATTTCTCAACCATCATAGCTCTTACATTAATTAAGTCATAAGATCATGGTCACAGAAAGAATACCCAAACTATACTTGCCTTAGTTTGCACACTCCTGCTGGTCCTGCTGGTCTTCGAAGTACTCCTGGCTCGCAACGTACTCCTCACCGTCTGACTCGACCAACACGGCAACATACACATTTCAGGAGCATTCATGCATAGCAAACAACCTATAATTAGAACAGTACATCAGCAGTATAAAAACAAGATAAAAAGTTTATGAACGTATTCTATGCCTTACTACGGTCACGTCAACGCGAAGATCACAAAAATCGGAGCTAAAACGTAAAAGTTGCGAATTATTTAGGGTTCCAAAAGCTAGCTATTAAACTAGACTTAATCGAGAAATTCAAAAACTTTTAACAGGTCTAACAGTAGCACTAATGCGTAGATTATGAAATTACGAACCTAACACAAGTTGAACGGGTCGAATCGGAGCTAAAACGATGATTTTATAAACGTTTTACTACAGTGGCAATTCTGTAATTAATCTAAAAGCGTATTTTTCATATATACCGAAGAAACTGCGCTTTCCGAAAAAAAACGCGCACTCCGGGAGTACGCCAAGGACGGCGGGTTCAAATAGATGAAAGCGGGGGGTCTCTTTAACAAAAATAGACCCCGAAGGGGTATTGGCTATTTCTGGCCGTTGATCAAGTGATGGACGGCCGATAAAAGATGGGGGAAAGGAGAGAGAGGCCGGTCGCCGGATTTAGGGGAGGAGACGGCGGCGCCGCCATGTTCAACGGCGATAAGCTCGCCGGTGATGCTCAATAAGGCACTAGGGTGCACGGTTTCCAAAACGGAGAGCACCGGGGCGATGCGGAGAGGAAGGCGAACTCGCCCCGAAGCAAAACACGGCCACGGGGTAAGCCCGAGCGGCTCCCGCCATGGACGGCGGCGAAAAGCTCGTCGGAGCTTGCGGGCATGGCCCTAGAGACCACACAACAAAGAAATAGAGACATAGGGAGAGAGAGAGAGGAGCACGAGCGTTCTCACCGCGATAAAGAATTCGACGAAGACGCAACGGAGGTGGCGGATTCTGGTGAGAAGCGGACGGGATGCTCCGGCGAGTTGGGACGCTGCGGTTGCGGCCCTCGCGCGAGCGGGATTGGAGCGGGAAGGGTAGCAGGGGAGACGGTGAAGGGGTCCGGCTCCCTTTTTGAAGGCCGGGCGCGGGGGGAAGGACGCTCCCACGACGCGGGATGTGGGCGCGGGGCGGAAAATGGTGGTTGCCATGACCGAGTGACGAGCGGCTGGAGGTTGGAGAGGAGAGCGCCGACAGGTGGGCCCGGCGCGTCAGCGGCTCAAGGGGGAGAACGGGCGCGACAGCTGCAGGCCGACTCGGCTGGGCCGCGGCCCAAGAGAGAGCGCGAGGGGGGAGAGCGGGCCGGCTGGGACGAGCTGGGCCACTAGGCCGAAAACAGGGAAGTAAAGGCGGAAAAGAATTATTTCATTTTTCTTTTCTGAGTTGATTTTCAAAGCACATTTCCAAATGATTTTCAAATCCTTTCAACTATTTAACAAAACCACTCATCACAATAAAATGCAGCAGCATGAGTGCATCAAGGAGTTGCTAACCTTATGATAAATTTTAATTTCACAAAAATTTATTATCCCCTATATTTGAATGCACACTCAAATACATAAATAAATCAATTTCCACTATTTTGAAACAAAACAAAATTTAGGATGTTACATGGACTAATTAGGGATATTTGCTTCCATGCTATTGCAGCCAGCTACGTGCAATTGCAGCCGCAATATCAGCCCGCCATTCAGAATTGCGGCCGCAAAGTTTCAGGATACAAAGTTTCAGGATGCAAAGTTTAGAGCGCTACCTTATAACGGTAGCGGCAATGGACCGCTACCACTATTGCGGGTGCAATTGCGGTCGTTACGGCCGCTATTTATTAGCTTGAACTGTACCTAGACGAGAGGCGTAAAAAAAACCATTCCACAGGTCAGTTGGCTGGTTGGTCTGGTCCAAGGAACGCGCTCCTCCTACTGGACATCGCATGGGCATTGCGAATTTGCGAGAAAAAACGGGTGAGGCTGAGCAGAGAAACCCAGCGGCGGCCGCGGGCTCCCCAAACCCAGGGCAGAGTCGCACGGAGACGGGGACAGCCAGCCAGAGCCAGGGCTTCTTCTCTCTTTTACAGTATAAAGCAGACTGCTCTCCTCAATTCCTCCAGTCAACAGCATCCAATTATAATTGTTCCCACACTTCTCACCCCCTGCAACAATCCTTCGCCGAATCTACATGGAAACTGCCGCCGTCGCCGCCTCCGGTGCGGGGCGCCGCATCATGGTGGCCGTGGACGAGGGCGAGGAGAGCCTGCACGCGCTCAACTGGTGCCTCGCCAACGTGGTGTCCCCGGCAGGAGGCGACACGCTGCTGCTCGTCCACGCGCGCCGCCCGCGCCCGGTCTACGCCGCCATGGACAGCGCAGGTATTAACACTACTACTGCAGACTGCAGTAGTGCAGTTGTAAATTTCTCCAGATCACATGGAGCCGGGCCGCGCATTCAACCTCACAACTGATGCCCTGGGGCATTCCTGCCTGCAGGGTACATGATGACCTCGGACGTGCTGGCGAGCGTCGAGAGGCACGCCAACGCCGTCTCGGCGGCGGCGGTCGACAAGGCCAAGCGCGTCTGCGCCGACCACCCGCACGTCAAGGCGGAGACGATGGTGGAGAGCGGGGACCCGAGGGACGTCATCTGCGACGCCGCCGACAAGATGGCCGCGGACCTGCTCGTCATGGGCAGCCATGGTTACGGCTTCATCCAGAGGTGAGCTGACACTGACACATGCTACTTACTAGTACTACCTCTGTTCACAAAAGAATGCAACTGCGTGTTACGTGCCAGCAAAAGTAGTTCACGTTTAACTAAATTTCTAGCAAATACTATTCACATTTACGGCTCTAAAAATAATTTATTATAAAAATACATTTCGTAATTAATCTAATGATATTTATTTGATATCATAAATATTGATATTTTTATCTATAATTGATCAAACTTAAGATACAAAACCATAACACTATACTAGAATTGCATTCTTTTGAGTCACATCAGGTGTCTGTCGAGGTCGACAAGTGCTTCAGATCTTTTTGTTTCTTGGCCTGCAATTACCCACTGCAGCAGCGGCAATCTACTCAGGCTGTGTTTAGTTGAGAAAATTTGGGTGAAAAGTTATTGTAGCACTTTTCGTTGTTATTTGGTAAAATTTGTCCAACCATGAATTAATTAGACTCAAAAGATTCGTTTCGAACTTTACAGACAAATTATGCAATTAGTTATTTTTTTATCTACATTTAATGCTTCATGCATGCGTCTAAAGATTCGATGTGACGGGTAGAAGAGAAAATATTTTAGGTATGCATGGCAAGTGAACGCGGCCTCACTCGTTTATCTTCGTTTCATCAATTGAACATTGCTGCAGGGCCTTCTTGGGCAGCGTCAGCAACCACTGCGCGCAGAACTGCAAATGCCCGGTCCTCATCGTCAAGAGGCCCAAGGAGTAGAATGGTCCTCGCATGTACGAGCCAAATGTGCCATGGCGAGCCACAGCTTAGCCAATGTGCAATGGCGAGTATGTGGCATCGTATATGTACATATTTCGCATCTCATTGCATGGCAGTGTCTTTTGTAGTTCAACAACAATGATCCAAGCACTAGTTTTCTGCTCGAATAAGATGTTCAGACAGATTATTTCAGCAATTACTGTACTGTACATATATCCTCTTGCATTTGCAACTCTTGTTCAGAGAAAATCATCATTCATATTCAGCTGATTGAGAGCTTACCTTTGGTTGCCTCGACGAGCGATTAGGCATATCTGAAATCTGAATGCCAAGTGATTTAGCCAAAGCTGTTTGTTTCTGTTATCATGTTTATATTAAAACCCTGCTCAACATAACAAATGCAGCAACTTTTACAAGCCAGCTCCACTCATCAGAAGTCTATATGTGTTTCATGCCCATCACCACCAAATTTCACATCTTCAACTGATGCCTCGCATAGTGGCGTCAGTTTATCCACTCAACCATCAGGTAACTGTCTCCCGAGCACCCGAGCAGCAGCCGCCGAGGCGTCAAACAGTAGAAACCTAACGTCAGCAGCACTGAACTGAACAATGCTTAACACTCCATCCCAGCGAGATAACACATTAAGCCATATCTCAAATAGTAAGCCTCCAATGCAAATAGCCTAAAACCCCAGAGGCAATCCAAAACCCCAGAGGCAATCCAGATGACCAGATTCCAGAAGTCTAATTTTAGTTACCAAGGGCAAAAATAATGAACACAGAATAGAAAGTAAACTGTAATTCAAAAGGCAGCATGAACTTCAAAACATAATTATCATAATAACACTTGGCAGCAAAAGGTCCTTGCCATCATACATAAACACCATTTAAGTTCCATCTTTAGCAAAACTCCAGATCCTAAAGGTAGAACTGAGCTAAAACAGAGGAAACACAGCCATGCTTTCCTTCCTACTCCTCAGCTTCAGCCTCACCACTCTTCTTGTTACCCTTCCTTGAATACCTCAGGTTCCTCAGGAACTTGGGGTCCATCTGCAAACATGGTCAAAGCAAAAGGTCAGTTGAAGAGCAAAAACGTGCATCTCAAGCTGCTGGTGGAGATGGAAAATTGGCAAAAGTAACAGTTATGTTGCATGTCAATACAAATAGCATCCTAAATGAAGGACAACACGAATCAAGGTTGTGCAGTTGCTCAGGTAACCGCTCAGGAGGAAATATGAAGAATATTTCCCAGGTTCATAGAGCAGTAATCTGCTCTCAGAAGGTATATTGTCTCATCATAGCAACAACCTCAACCTCATCAGGAGAACTCTGGAGATGAAAATCAAATACAACTTCGAAGTAGTGTCCAAGTAACACTCTAGTAAAGTACTAGGCTGATCAACTGGACCAACATGAACAAAAACATTATGAAGACTATCTATACACCAAAGACAAGAAAAATACCAGCTGCAAGAATTCATACAGACCATAGCAGCAAATGGGCACTACATATGTTTTCAAATCACAAGTAGAAACAAATTCTGGCAGAGTAATGACAACCCTTCGAGACAAAGGGTCAGAGAGAACTTAAGTGGGCTAGGATGTAAAAAAAAACTATGCACCAAATCCTTTTGATAACTGATTACAATATGTTTAGAAAATCAGAGGACTTCCCATTACCACTCTAAGAGACTTCAAAATGGCTTAGATATCTTTCATCCTAGAAATGATTAGCAGCATTAGCTAATACCACGAGATTGAGCCACTACTAGCAGGTGGCACGGCACTAGAACGGACCATGCAAAAACAAATTAGCAATTTAGCATCCAGAAACCAACTTCAGGCACTAGAACGGACCATGCCAAAATCAAATTAGCATCCAGGAACCGACTTCACAACCTAGATGGATTTCACGTATCCAGAACCACCATTAAAATCAGCAGCTACATGATTCAACCTAGATGGATTTCACCTATCCGGAACAACCATTAAAATCGGCAGCTACATGATTCTGGTATGAAACAACGACCGCACTGACGAAGCTGCACCATCAATCGAACGAGACGGAAGAGGAACATCAGGAGAAAATTATCTTACCCCCTTGGTGGAGGTCTGGCGGTGGCGCTTGGGCTTCTTGATGCCGTTCTTGTGCGCCTTGTACGACTGGTTGTGCGCCGTGTGGTTCTTCGACTTGGCCATCTTTTCCGGATCCCTGCCAACAACAAAGCGCGAATTAGAGAGGTGGATTGACGGTGAAGACGAACAACACATCTAGTAGGATCAGATCGAGCAGGGTGCCGGAGAGTTACCGAAGCGAGGGCTCGCGAGCAACGAATGGTCTGGCGGCGGCTAGGGCTTTTGCGAGTGGCGAGGAGGGGAGGGTTATGTAAGGGAGGCAGGGCGTGTGCTAAATGACCGTGTTGACCTCGGTGCCTTCCCTCATTTCGATCGTGAGATGACGGGTTTGCACGAATCGCAAAGGAGGCCTGGTTGCGTAATTCTGGCCTGCTGGGGATTACAATTATGGGCCTTTAGACTACGACGACGGCCCGATGGATGGACTCCTGGAATAGGTTTCCTTCTGTTTATGAAGGTTTGCTTTCAACCGCCTTCAACTTCCATGACAGTCCGTCTCTTTACGCGAAGTCAGTGAGTTGATCAACCCTGTCACGGGGTGAATGACATCTTTTGGGAGGAGGACGCCAAGATTATTCTGACAATTTCAGTTCATGGGGCATGGAGAATTTAGCAGCTTGGCACTTTGATAAGAATGGAGTTTTTTTTTTCAGTTAAAGGTGCATACAAGTTGTAAAGGAGTGATCAGCTATGCAGGAGCATTAGAGGTGGGAGCTCCCGTCAAACCCAGATGCGGGGTATGCATCTCTGTTTGAGAAGTTGTGGAATCTAAATTGCGCAAACAAGGTTAAGCACTTTTATTGGAGGCTCTTCTATAACAGTCACCCCGTCCGTATGAACTTGAGAGGATGTGGAATGGATATTGGTACCCGGTGCGTGATTTGCTAACGTTTCAATGAAGACGGGGCTCACTTTTTTTTTCAAATAAGCTTATGCAGTCAACGAGAGATGTGATCGAGGCTGTGCTCGCCATGAAAGAAGATCAAAAGCTGGAATGCTGCTAGGCTCATGTGATCTTCGTATCGGAATAAAATAGGGCGTGTACATGTAAGCTCTAAGTGGAGGATGATTCGTATCAGACGCGGACATGGATTCAGACGTATGAGCAGGGATCGGGACTTGTATCACCGGGTTAGGCGATGATATTTCAATCTTTTTAAGTGTAGAGATTAAGTCTTTTTAAGTGTAAAAAATATGGTTGTGCTTGGGATGGGAGAGGGGAGCGGGCATATGGCCCCTGCTGCCCCCAGCTCCTTCGCACAACCATATGCAATTAATAAAAAAAACAACTCATAAGAGACAGTCCACAATGCTTTTATTATATTCAAACAATAAAAAATTATTTATTGTCGCATCGTCATCGGTGGCTGGGAGTATCTCGGGAGCCCTGCCAGTCACGCAGACCACAGCTAGGCTGGTGAACCCGAGTGACAACGCCCACAGAACCTTGTTGTCCAATAGAGGGATATCGGTGATCATGATGATGATGCTGCTGGTGGTGATAATGTTATGTGAGGAGAGGAGCTTGGTGTTGTGGGAATGCTCATAGTTGATGGTGTTAGGTTGATTTCCACCGGACTTGGCCCAACGGCCATGTCTGAGCCCTGATCTCGCGTCCTGATCGGGGACGTCCAGCCCAATACGTGGTTGGTGGCCCCCCGTCGCGCAGTGCCATAAATAGGAGGTGGGGTCAGTGGCTAGAGTTACGAGGTTAACTGTCACCGCTAGACACCCCACCTAGTCCCTACACCGATCTAGAGGAGGCACTGTAGGCGACGCGAAGCTCCACCGGCGTCCGCACCTACACCAGCGCGGGACCACCTCGTCGGACACCACCATGATAGACGCGAGCTCCTCTGACAGCTCCGTCAATGGTCAGCCACCTCAATCCCCTTCTTTCCTCTCTCTCTCTAGTTGATGTTCTAGATCCACCACTTGTTTATACCCAAAAGAAGTCAAGCACCCACTGATCTGCACCTAGACGATCCAACAGTTCTAACAATGGTACCAGAGCTAGGTTGGGCTACTGCGTAGATCTGATTTTGGGTAGAAAAGAAAAGAAATCAAAAGAAAATAGAAGAAAGAGATGATTTGATTTCAGTTTACCCAAACCCTAACCCTAAGGAAACTGGTCTGTCCGGGGAAGTCTTACCAGGGTTTCCTCGCTGCCATCACTACCGCCTCATGCGGGATGGAGCACTCGCCGCTGGCTTGCCGTCGTGCGGGAAGATGACTGTGTCGCCGTTTTCGCCAGCGTGCGGGATTGTAGCCGCGTCGCGAGCACGCGCAGAGAGCACCGTCGCCCAGACTGCTCGACGGCGGCGCGCTCAGCCTAGGGCGAGCGCGCACGCCGGCGAGGGGACCGGCGGCGGCACCAACACCTCCTCCTCCTAGTCGCCACAGGTGATAGCCCCTGCTGCTCCATTGCCTTGAGTGCAGGTGGTAGCAGAAAAGAGAGAGGGAGGAGGGTAAGGAAAGGAGGTCAGGGGGAGCCGCTGGCATGTGCTCCGCGGGGAAGTCTCACCGGCGCCGGCGCCGGCGGCGATGCCATCTCCAGAGCCGGTCCCTCTGCGTGCGGTTGGAAAGGAACAGTAATGAGGCTAGGGTTCAGGGGATGCGGCAGCCAAGGGTTTTGACCCTCCGATGTGCAAGGGCGACTGTCCGATTCGATCGAATGACAGCGAGTGATCCGGACCGACTTTTGGCCTAGGCGGGCGAGAAGATTTTTGGCCCAAGCCCACGTTGTGGCCTGGGACCGAGGGGAGTGAGCGCCCACGTCGAGCGAAGTGGGCCGTGGGCCGCCTTCGCCTTAGGGGAGCGCGGCGCGCAGTGGTGGGCCATAGGCCGAGCGTGGCACGCGCGAAGAAGAAATGGGTTGGCCTGTTGAAAGTTCTATGTTTGGTGTTGGTAATTAGTGACAATGCCTAAGTACTAATCCTATGCCTAAGTTATATGTAGTATATGAGGATTAGTACATTTCAAGGTTGGTGGCAAGATGGACATGGTGATCATGATGGCCACACTTGGATTTGGAAGCAACCCTACGTGATCAAGGCAAAGGTATATGCTTAAGGGTTGTGTTTTAGTAACCAAGACACCTAGTGGGTGTGGTTACATTATAGGTTAGATAGCCGTACTATAAAGAGGGGAATGACGCGACTATTGAACTCCTAAGTGCCTCTAGGTGTGCATTTCATATTCATATGCATTTGGATAGAACTAATATTGCCTCGAAAAATGATTATGAAAATGCTAACACACTCACACATGACAAGACCTTTCACCTGTTTTCTGTGAGCCCACGGGAAATGTATTGTGTTGTTGGGTCGTGTGCTACAGCTACAAGTTGGGCCTGCCGAAAGAAGCACACAAATTCTTTTGTATTTTAGCTTTATTCTTTTCAGAAGCAACTATGGGTAATTTGTAAAGTTTAAGTGCTCAATCTTTGTTCAAATTTGAACCGATGGGATAATTATTTTAGAGAATAGATAAGTGCTTAGTAATGCTTCTGAATAAGTACTATTTTAAGAGTATTATTTGATGTTTCCGCTGCAAAGTTAAAGTTTATTGTCTTCTCATTACGTCCGAACCAACGGGAGGATTTAATTTGAAGAGCAGTTATAGTTATTCAGTAAATAATGAAAAGTTTACCCACCAGTTAAAATTGGAACCAACAGAAAAAAATTAATTGGAGGAATAGTCAATTTATAGTCAAGATAAATTATAATATTGTTATTTTCTGACCAACGTTGATGATAACAATATTACAAGTTTATTTATGAGTTTAAGTTTAAAGTTAATTATGATATTGTTATTTTCTGACCAATGTTGATGATAACAATATTATAATTCAATGAGTTTTATATTTAAAGTTTAAATCTCTGATAAATTTTGCATCAAAGTGACCAATTTTCAGAGAATAGATAAGAAACAAGAGTGCTCCAGAGCGAGCAGAATGTAATGTATTTTCATGTTTCTGCTGCAATGATGATGATGATCTTCTAATTAAATTCGAATCAATGGGAGAATTTAATTTTGAAGAGGGTTGTAAGATAATTGAATTTTCATATGTTAATTTCATTTCTGCCCAACGGTGATGTGGAATTAATGTATAAGAATGATGTTTTGTTCTATTTCTGCCCAACGGTGATATAGAATAAAACTTAAAGATTTAAAAGTTTAATGTGCATGTCTTTAACCAGACCAACGTAAGGTTATTTTCATGCTCATTATTGTTGATTATTATTGAATATTTGAAGGCAAAGATTTTATGCTTTTATTCTTGAAGGCAAAAAGAAAATAAGCCGGATACTTGTGACTCAGAAGATGATAAAGAAAGAAGACCATTGCATGAGGGACTGTGTTCTCTTTAAAGAATGACTTTAAAAGAAAAGAATTCTAGGATATTGATCCAAGAAAAAAATAGAATAATAAGAGTTTAGTTTAAGAAATGTCTTTTATGTACTTTTTATGAAGAAGTTTTTAGCTTTCAGTTTTTATCACCATGATAAGAGATGTAATAAGTAATATTTTTTTAATTCTTAATCATCATGATATGAAATGTAATAAGTGACATGCATGTTTAATTTGACCAACATCGGATTAAGCATGTGTGTTAAAGAGTATTTGGATTTATTCCTAAATTTGATGATCGAATATGAGTCAATCCTGACATTTATGTCCCTTCAAAGGAATTATCTCGCATGGTGGGAAAAAGCCTGTGATAGTACTCGCATGGCGGAAAAAGTTTGAGAAAAAATACCCGCATGGCGGGGTAAAGTTGGTATAGTACTTATGTTAATCGATCCTACATGGTGGAAGAAGTTTAGCATAGTGCTCATCCTGCATGACGGGAGAAAGTTGTGATGACTCATGTGCTTTTAGTGTATCCCGCACAGGAAGAAAAGTTTATGGTAGCTCTTATGCCATCCTAGTATGAGTTTAAGAACAAAAGGAAGTTGCAAATGAAACTCATGATAAGAATGGCATGCAAGCATGACTTGCAGAAGTACTAATGATAAAGGACTTTGTTGAGTTCTTGAAGTGAAACGAGGAAAAAATACTCCCATACGAATTAAGAAATAAGTAATTAAAGTTTCCTCATTCACAAGAGTTCTGAATAGTTTTCGAAATTGTGGTAAAAAAATAAGTTTATACCACATTTCGTGGGGAATAAATGTGAGATCAATTAAGAAAGACAATTAAGAAAGATATTTCCCCATACTTCGGATAATGCGATGCATACTATGCATTAAAGGCAAGAGTAATCTATAAAAGATAAATGTGATCGTCGGGGGAGTAAGACGGTTATAATAATGATACCCCTAAAGTAAAGAAATAGCTAAATTCATGTACTTTTTATAGTTCTAATACAAAGATAGCATAGTCGGTCAATATTCATACTGGACGCGTTCAGAGTTATTAAGGCGGTGCTAAACGCGCCATATGAGTTTTAACAAATTAAACCAAAATAAGAAAGTTTGAAGATGGGACAATCTGGGGGAGCATGGTACAAAGAGACCTAACTCCTCAAGGAGGATGAATAATATAAACAAGAATCTTATTAATACAGGACATTGAAGAATCAATTGTCTTTTGACAATAAAGGTCAAGAAATGCTAGTAGTTGAGACCCCAGAAAGTCTCAAAGAATAAGAAAATCAGATATTCCTGATGACTATAAAGTCTATATTAGTGAAATTCAAATAGAAGGTGATTCCATCTTATTTGAAGAAGCCATGAAAGACGTTCACTCGTCCAAGTGGCAAGAAGCAAAGGAAGATGAAATAAAATCGATAATACCAATAATATTTTGGGATCTAGAATAAATTCCTAAAGAGCCAAAACAGTAGGCTGTAATGGGTCTACAAATCAAATGTGACTCCAAAGGGAATATGCAAAGATGTAAAGCGCGACTTGAAATAAAAGATTTTGTGTGAATAGAATGAATATATTACAATGAGTGCTAGTGGCACACCATGATCTGAGTTGCATCAGATGAAAGTAAAGACAACATTTTTCAATGGGATTTATATGAAAATGATTGCATGGCATAACCCAGAGGCTTTGTCATGGAAAGAAAAGAAGGGATGCCACCTGTAGAAATCTCTTATGGACTAGAGCAAATCTCTAGACAGTGGCATTTAAAGTTGAAATGTCAATTAGAAATTTTGGGTTAAAGATAATAAGAGGACAATTGCGTTTGTACAAAGTTATAGAATGAGAAATTTATTTTCTAATCCTGTATATGTGGATGACATCTTACTTGTTAATAGTGATGTCAATCTACTGCACGAGAAGAAGTTCTTGTCCTCAAGGTTCAATAAGAATATTCTCGGTGAAATATCTCTCGTCATAAGAATTGAAACTCACCGAGATAGAAGAAAGGGGTATTATGACTATCGCATGGACATACTTAGAAAAGATTCTAAAGAAATAAAGTATACATGCGAGAAAACCTGCGCTTGTTCCTATAGTAAAGGGTAATAGTTTTAAGAACTTTAGTGTTTCAAGAATCAATATGAAATAGATCAAATGAATATGTTACCATATGCTTCGGCTGTTGGAAGCTTAATGAATGCACAAATATGATATTACCCTAACGTAGTTCACGTATCCGGGTTATTTGGGAAAAAGTTCAGTCCAGATAAAGATCACTGGAATGGAGTTAAGAATATCGGCCTCATGCTAAGAAAAAAAGAACAAGTACTCTCAAGTAGTTGTGGGTACAAATGTTAAATTTTGGCGAGGTGTTTAGTGAAACCCACATAGTAGCTAACACTCGCAGTTGAAGTTTTATTGTGGAAAAGCTCTAAAGAAACAATTTTAGTATCATCAGTGATGCAAGTTACAGTATAACATAATATGAGGCTGCGGGACAGGCAAAATGGTTAAGGAACATGTACCCGGAATTGATAATGGTTGTCAACAGCAATAACCATTTAAGTAGTTTGCTCCTATGACAATGAGTCAGTGTGCTGCCAAACACATTGACATTAAAGTTATACGTTGTAAAGGAGAAAGTCCGGAATCATACTAAAAGGTATTGAACGTAAAAGTAACAAGCAAGTGCTTGCGGATCCGTTTACCAAAGGCTTACCACCCAGCGTTTTCAGAGAACACACAATCGACATGGGTTTATGGTATAGCCTATGATTTTTGGACAATAAAGGGCCCAAAGTTAAAGAATCTGTTTCAGATCAGAGATGGGTATTGTAGCTGTTAAATATATCGGCGACTAACCGTGACGATGAGGCACGCTCTATACACTGATCTGTGATGGAATGGTAAAAGAAATAAGTGTGAAATAAAACCTAAAGTTTAAAGTTAAGTTGAGATCAAGGGGGAGAATATTAGGTTGATCTCCACCGGATTTGGCCCAACGGCCATGTCTGGGCTCTGATCTCGCGTCCTGATCGGGGACACCCAGCCCAATACATGGTTGGTGGGCCCCCGTCGCGCAGTGCCATAAATAGGAGATGGAGGCCAGTGGCTAGGGTTACAAGGTTTACTGTCGCCGCTAGACACCTACCTAGTCCCTACACCGATCTAGAGGAGGCACTGTAGGCGACGGGAAGCTCCATCGGCGTCCGCACCTACACCAACGCGGGACCACCTCGTCGGACACCACTATGACAGACGCGAGCTCCTCCGACAACTCCATCAATGGTCAGCCACCTCAATCCCCTTCTTTCCCCTCTCTCTCTAGTTGATGTTCTAGATCCACCACTTGTTTATACCCAAAAGAAGTCAAGCACCCACTGATCTGCACCTAGACGATCCAACAGTTCTAACAGATGGCTCACAGTAGTAGTACCTATCGTGCTAGCCGTCGAGTGTGTGCTATTGCAAAGAAACTCATCAAGAAACATGGCCTTTAGCTTCACACGTGCTCAAGAGCCAAAAAAAACTAACACTTCACTGCCAGTGTGAATGGAAAGATAATTATAAATCTTTTGCTACAAAATATGGTTGTGATTGGGATGGGGGAGGGGAGGGGCATATAGCCCCTGCTGGCCCCAGCTCCTTCTCAAAACCATATAGAATTAATTAAAAAGACAACTCATAAGAGACAGTTCGCAATGTTTGTATTATATCCAAACAATAAAAAGTTACTTATTGTCATATAGAATTAATTAAAAAGACAACTCATAAGAAACAGTTTGCAATGTTTGGATTATATCCAAACAATAAAAAATTACTTATTGTCTAAATAACTTCAAAAAGTTTGCTAATGGTTGTGGATCAGTAATCAGTGTGGTCGTTCGAGCTAGTAATTTTGGACATTGATGCAATGCTAATTGTAACACATCAGGTGTTTAGCTCCTTAATTGCATTGCAATTGCATGAGCATAAGCAAGCATCATTCATTTCATGCATAAGCTTATAATATGTTTATATTCCATGTGAAGTAAGAAGTGAGTAGTGTGCAACACACAAGTACCTTATGTGCAATTTCCTTTGTGAGACATGCCAACCACTTAGTGTAACATAATTAGCAAGTGTTATGCAACACACTCATGCAACATGTGCAACATGAGCTTGCAACATTTGGGAGAAAGTATTGAATTACTTGTTCCAAAGGATGGGACACTAGGAATTTTGTGCAACCAATGTGTAGAGTGGCTAATTAGGTCTTAGAACACCTTAATTACATTTAGGGTAAGTAGTGGAGCAATGTTCATGTTGACCAAAATTACCAAATTGCCCTTCCAAATGTTGTTGACTAAGTTGGACCCCTAGAGTGATCTGGTTTGACCAATTAAAAAGTCCAGCTTAGAAATCTTGCATGGAAGAGCACCCTTAAGCAAAGTTGTAGAGAATTTCATAAGGAACAAAAGTTCTAATATGGCCATCTCATGAAAATGATCAGAACATACTCAAAAATGGCCCACAAGTCAGTATTAGAGGCTGTTTTCGGACTTAGCAATTTTTGGCTAAGTGTGAAGCTGAAAACCATTTCACTGTACCTCACTTTGGCAACTTGTAACTCACAAACTAGGCCAAATCAGTCCTTGAGCCAATTGACAAAGTTGTTGTCCACACATAGCTCTACAACATTGTCAACATGACCATCACCTAGTTCTAAATGGTTTAGGAGTTATGGTGTCTTGAAAATTGGGTTTCAGTCGGCCTTGTGACTGAAAACACGTTTCAGTTTCCAAGTACACCACTTTGGGGCGCTGTGGTTTCAAAATCCAGGCCGAACCAGTCCAAACTCTAATGGACAAACTTGTTGCCCTCATATAGCTCTACAAAGTTGATGTTGTCACCTTGGACCGAATCGAGCTGTTTTGGAAGTTAATCAGCACCAAACTTGTTCTGTCAGTCGACCACCGATGTCACGTTGGCAAGTTCGATTCAGTCAACGAGCTCAGACACCGGCCGTGTTGTGGCGCTCGGGCAGAAGAGCGTCGCCGCGTGGCGACCGAGCGCTGCCGTCGCCTCCACGTCGCGAGCCCAGGCACGGGATTGAACACCGAGCGGCCACCTCCACCTCCTCACTCGCGCTCACTTTCTTCTCCCTCCCTCTCGCTCTGGCCGATCTCGCCAAGGCGGAAACCGGAGACACCATTGCCGTCGCAGCTGTCTTCGAGCTCGCGCACTCACCACCGCTCGCCGAACCCCGTCCACCGCTCCGCCAGAGCCCCCTCTACCTCCTCCATCCTTTGCCTGAACCAATCGTGCGGAGGTGAGAGTGAATTTCCCTTTCCGCCACCGCGAGACCTCGCCGGCGTACCGTCCGCGCGGTGGCTCACCGTGGCCATCTCCCTACTGTCGCCCTCCATTCTTGCTAGTTCCTGTTCTGGGTTCCGGATTGGGTAGAGAAGCTTAGGCGATGATGTTACCGGCTAGGGTGGACGGTACACGCCGGAACATGGTCGTGCGCTGCCGCGCCATGGTCACCGACGCGGTGCTCACACGGTCAGCCGCATTCGCCCCACCTCGGTCCTTATCCTTGGCATGGGTAGGTCCGCCATCTCCTCTGAAAGCCGTAGCACGCCCAACCTAGGTCCCTGGCTCCCAGAGCTCGCCGGAGCGCCACCGGGTGCCGCCTCCGAGCCGCGGTTGCCGTGGCCGTCATAGCTAGGGTTGGGTAGGATCCGCGAATCAAGGGTCAGTTGATGCGGGAGGTCACGTGGGAGCCGTCGGTGTCTTCCCGTCGACGGAGACGTCGTCGTCGGCGAGCAGGAGCTCGCCGGAGTCCGCGGCCTTCCCTCTCTGCTCCCCTCTCACTGCCAACTGACCCCACCTGGCAGGTGCCACGTGCGGGTGGGACGGCCGAGCAGGCCGCGCGCGCGCCGTGGGCCGCGTCCTTTCCCGGGCCGGCCCAGTATAAAATGAGATCTTTTTCATTTTTATTTATCTTTGCTACAGAATTTTAGTTAAGTTGGAAAATGTAGATCTAGGGTTTTACTTGCTCAAAAATCATGAGATAAATTTTGTTAGGATCTACATGATGTGTAGTATTTTAGAAAAATATGAGTTTGCTATGTGATGTTTAGCTTTCGGGATATTTAAATAGGTCTTTGAAATGTGTTTTAAATCATATGCAAACTTGTTTAAATTATATCTTGAGTTTCAGTGTTCCAAAAATTATGAAATTTGATGAGTAGGCTAAATTATTCTTGCTCTAGCTTTGGTAAAAATTTAGGCAGTAGTGCTTAAGTACTTTTCAAGTTATAATGTTATTTTGTTATTCTAGGAAATACTTAAATGAATTTTAGTAATTTTTCTACTTGTGCAATGTTCATATAAATTTTTGGAGAATGTCTTGGTACCCTAGAGTGTCCAAGAAAATTAAGAAATCTGTTGTTTGACACTTTTTACTATGCTTTGTTATTTATACAAAAATCAGCCTTTTGGGCTTGTGAATTTTGTTCAGAGAGTTCCTGTGAATAAATGGAGTTCAAATTTTTACAGTAGTCTCTTTTTGGGTCAGAGAGTCTTCTGTAATTTTTGTAGAATTGTTGGAGCAGTTTACATATATGTTTGAAATTTCACTTAATTACTTAAGTAAATTGAGAAATAGGTTTAAATAAATATTCTAGGTGGACACACCTTACTTTCTGGTGTTTTGTGACATTTGTGAACTTGTAGTAGTATTAGTTTGGTCTTAGAGAATGTTTGTCATATCAATAAATATTTAACCTTTACAATTTTAGGTTTTCTGGACAGCTGATAGTATTTCTAAGTTTGACCTTGGATAAAGGTGGTTGCTGGAAAACTTGTAAATATCAAAGTTGTAGTAAAATTTGTAAATGATCTTGTGTCAAAATTTGGGAGCATTTGCCTTAGTAGTTTGGGAGTTATTTCTGTTTAAAGTGCCAGTCCAGAATTGACTGCTCTCTGTTTAGAGAGAATAGATTCTAGAACTTTAGAATTTCGATTAGGTAAACTTTGGAATTTAGTGTTGTGATCTAAAAACATTTTGTGGTGCATTTCTTAAGCTTTCCAGATTGTCTTAGATCATATCTTTTGGAGTTAGGATTCTCTAGTTATGTTAGAATCTTTGAGCTGCTGTCCAGAATGTCTTACTGTGGTAACCTAAGTAATATTACTCTTGTATTGTTAGGTGTTAGGGCCTTAACCGAAGTATAACAGCTGTATCTTAGGTTGAGTAGCTTAGGTAAGTACTTCTCCACCGGAGAAGAGAATTGCACGTACTAATAAAGTAACTTGAATAGAGTATTTTATTTCTGAAATGCATTTCATTCCGAGCATGTTGCACCCATTTATGCATTCATGATATTTATTGTGCATTCATGCAATAGGTGTACCGGAGGGGGTAACTCTCCTCGAATTCGAGCCTGTAATTCCGGAGGAGGACCAGGAGCAGCAGGAGCCCGAGGATCCAGCAGGCGAAGGAGTGCCCGCAGACGACATTCCTGAGTGCCTAGACCACCGGCCCTCGACCTTTCTGAAAGGCAAGCCCCGGTGCATGCTGAACCTACTGATTTATAAATTAATCTTGAGTACTTTTAATTGTTTACTGCATTAAGTTGTAGGAGTTCTATGAAAACACTTGTTGCATTATACCTGTCCTTGTCCAGATATCGTACTTAATCCTATATTTGGTTTAGGCACGTGTCAATGCTTAGCCCTGCTTAGTACGGTAGAAGTCGGGTGATTTCCGGTCATCCGCGAGATGTAGGAAGGAGTCACGAGTGGCTTTATGGCTATCGTGGATGGAACCATGCTTAAAAATGAAATTGAGACCGGGCGAGAGTTCGATAGTACAGCCGCAAGACACTTCACGTCTTGGGTGTGGAGCTATGCCCGTCTAAGTCGTTTAAGGACCGATTCGCTGTACGTCCTTAAGTCATGTTGAACGCAGTCTAACACTTAGTTGGCCGGATAAGTCGTTCCGACCGCGAAGCCGAGTAATGTGATTCAGGCCGGGAATCGAATGGTAGGTTGCTTCTTGGAGGAGAGAAAGGATGTGCTTGTGGACATTGGCGTGAGACCAAGGGGGTTAGAGTCCCTATCACCTGGCAGAGTGTCGCCCTTGGGGTCGCGACATCATTCGGACCCGCGATTCCTGAATCATATGAAAAGGTGGCTTGTGCAACCCTGGCAGGGGCCTGCGCGGTGAGTGTTAGAAATACCCCTCCAGCTGGATAGGAATTCGATTCAAATCGCCGTCGCTCCCGGTTAGTGAGCACTTGACTTGAGCAGCGGCAACGTAGATCTCATTAAATGAACTGGTGGTTAAGGGAATGATACAATGTTGCCACAATTCATACCTGCTCTGGATATAATGATGATAATTGTTTGATTATAATCAAGTGCATGTTTAGTACAGGTGCTAAGATAGATGACAGGTAAATGCTAAAAATAACTGCTAGTACAGGCTATAAGAGTTTCAATTACTTATGCCTTTATGCAAAATGTTATGTCAGCTAGCCTCTTGTATAAGCCTTGCATAATCCTTGGTGTCATCTTATTTCTGGTTTTCGACGGGTAAGTCTAGCTGAGTACATTCCAGTACTCAGGGTTTATTCCCTCCTGTTGCAGATGATATGCTCTACCAAGGCTTCTGCAAAACTTGTCTCCACCCTGCGGGTGACGAAGACTAGATCACTAGGGCGTGATCATCTTTTATGTACTTTCCTCATGCTTTTGCGGGTTGTTGATCATCAAGACTGGCAGTAGTTAAACAACTGGTGTGCGTTTGCTTCCGCTACTTTTATAAACTTGGTTTGTAATAATTGCGACTCCGTGTGTGTAAACTTATTTCAGAACTACTGGTGAAATGTAACGTATGATGTTGTATGTTGAATGATGTGATCCTGGTTGTAAGCAAGTTGGTTTGAAATCCTTCGCGGTTTCGATTGACTACCGGGATTATATGGGCTCAAGTTCGAAAATTTGAGCACTTCGGTGCTTATTTTTGTACTTGTGCTCTTATAATTTGGTCGGTTCTGTTACACTAATGAGCAAAAGTTCTTCCAGAAATGCCAAGGAGGAGTCGTCCGCAACGTGAAACACGGATGTTTCATTTGTTTCTGTAGTATTTCTCTCGTGGGTCCACCTGTTTGAGAGGTGAGATCTATAGTGGGTACGAAGTTTTTTTTGGTAACATCCTTTATAGTATAGATTAAGTTCTACCAACTATTGAAGTTAATTAAGTTTTAATACGAAGAATTATGGAGCATAATTGCAACAAGAAATCAAGATGGTAACATACGGAACATGATGTTTGTAAAAATAGGATCAAGTGGCACTTAGGTTCATACCGAATAGTATTAAGTATGATCAAGTGTCATCAAAGTGACTTGGTCGTTAACATAGATTAATTATAATAGTTAATGAGAGCATCTAATAGCAAATAACACTAGTACAGAACACATTCAGAGACGGACAAAATCATTTCATAGAGCCACCCACAGTGCCCGTCTTTGTTATTTGTCACTGTTAATGAAGAATACACATGCGAGCAATAGTGTCCACCTCTATTAATAAGAAAAAACCCATTGCGACAGTTAGTCCCGAGGCCGTTCCCAAGCCTAGCCCACCACGGAGGCAAGCCTACCTGGAGGGTAACTGTCTAACTAGAGTACCATAGCAAGCCTCAAGTCTAAAAGCATTAAGGCCCAGTTTGGATTGGAGTAATTTCAAAAGAAAATTGTAGAAATCTAAAATAGAGGAAAGGAAATTGTTGTGTGTTTCATGGTGAAATCATCTCACCCTTTCCTTTGGAATACTGTAGTGAGCTAGCCATTTCAGAGGAAATAAAACATTCACTCTAATGCCTTGTTTTATTTTCTGCAGCTGTGTGTGTGGCTGTGCGCGAGGCAATCGATTAGAAATGAGAGTCGTTGGGGAATAACCTGGTCTACGTGCTGTTGATGTTCCAAGCCTCTTGCATCTAGACCATTGTCGTCGTTGTCTCCATGGTTGGCTTGACCTCACTGTGCCTCATCGTTGTGGTCCTTGCTGCATTTGCTCCGCTAAGGTCATATGCTTGGCTTCTCTCACGGATTGGTTAGATGAGAACGAGAGCAAACAGAAGAGAATGAATAGAAGAACAAAAAAAGGGGATGAGATGAGCGGACCAAAATGACCGAATGAGGGGGTGTTTAGTTCCTCCTCAAAAAATTTTCAACCCATCACATCGGATGTTTGACACATGCATAGAGTATTAAATGTAGACGAAAAAATAACTAATTACACAGATCGCGATAAATTTGCGAGACGAATTTTTTGAGCCTAATTAATCCATGATTTGACAATGTCGTGCTACAGTAAGCATGTGCTAATGATGGATTAATTAGGCTTAATAAATTCGTCTTACGGTTTTCAGACGAGTTATGTAATTAGTTTTTTTATTAGTATCTGAACACCCCTTCCGACATGCCTTAAAACATCCGATGTGACACCCAAAAATTTTCACCCCACCAACTAAACACCCCCTCAGCCCTAGATGATGGGTCCCAACTTCGTGGGCCCATATGTAAGTGGCTTAGTAGGTAAGATATGCAATGAAGCTGTCTTTTTTTTTTACAATATGTAAGACTCACTGAAACTACAATTCTCTGTTTCTATAATTCCTGCATTCTAAACACTAATTCCTATGTTTTCTTTATGTTTTCCGTTTTCCTTTGCTCTGCTTTGGCAATGCATGCATATTTGATTCATGTACATCTTTTTCCATTCATGTGTTTCTCATTCCTCAGGATGGTGTGGTAATGGATCAATTCATAGATGAATGAACAAACTGACTTCTAAACTAGGTCTAACCGTTGTTAACTTTCGTTTTCTTATAAAAACGCAACGTGTTAACTAGAAGCATTCAACATTGGAGCAGCCCGGCCGACTCGACCTGATCAATCTGCTGACTCGGCATGATTATCATGCTTCATAATTTCATAATATCAAACTGCACTAGCTGTTAATTGCATGCGACGCAAAGTTTGATTGGATGACACAAACACTTAACCACTCCTCCTATGATGGACCGCTATGATTTAATTAATGGCCTAAATTTCCACCATCGCCGTTCAAAAATCTACTGTCTCCCGTGTTGAAAAGTATTCGCTGGTGCGCGGGCAACGCCGAGTCAAAGTCAGCCTCGTACCGAACAGGCGAACACTCCACTCCCACTGTCACTCCCACTGTCCCACTCCCGCCACGCACTCAGCTCCTCCACGTGTCAGCCGCAGGCCGAACCATGCTCCTTCCAGGAAGCTTCCTCGGGTCGTCTCCGCACCCCCGATATAAAAACAGACCGGCCCCGTGCAAACGCACCCAAGCCATAGCCAAGCAGCACATCCATCCAGGTCATCCATCAGCTCTGCCCTCTGCTCACGATTCACAAGCAACAGTTCTGTTGGAACTTGGAACTCGATCTCTCGATTCGCAGGAGGAACGGAGCCAAAGGTCCGGTTGCCTGCCAGTAGTTAGGACACGGGATGGGCAACCTTGTCTCGCAGTGCGTCGCGAACGGTGCCGGCGCGCGGCGGCCTCTGGTCGTCGGGCCGAACGGCAGCCGGACGACGGTGGAGGAGAACACCGGGGTCGCGGAGCTGATGATCGACGCGCCGGGGCACGTGGTGGCTCGCGCCACGGACGTGGCGAGGGAGCGGCGGGTGCGGGCCATGGCGGCCGACGAGCTCCTGCGCGCCGGCGTGGTGTACCTCCTCGTTCCGGCCGGCCGGGCCGGTGCGCGTCTGGGCGACCGTGAGGTCGACGCCATCGGGCGGCTGGCCTCCGGGAAGAGGAGCTCGAGGAAGAGCAGGCCCGCCTGCGGCAAGAGGGTTTTTCCGGACGTCAACGGCGAGGAGAACGCGGCTGAAGGAAAGGAGGTGGTTGTGTGTCCCGGTAAAGGGGCCCGCGATCATGGACTTGGGCCCAGGCAATGGAGGCCCGCCCTGGATACCATCTATGAGGCCTAGTTTTTTTTTTTGGTTAAGAAGAAAAAGATAGGTTGTGTTTTCTTAGAGAGAGAATAGGAAACCCCATTCTTTGAATCATATTCTTTTTGCTTGGTCTTCCAATCCTTCCGGTGAGGATGGGAGGCCAAGTTGTGTGCAGGGCCGGTCCTGAGTTTTCTTTGACCTAGAACGAACCTAAAGTTTTGGGCCTCTTTATATGAATATGATAATACTACTAGTAGTACCCATTGATAGTATATATACATATATATACAAAATGTTACAATAAGCAGCTGAATGCAAAAGCAATATATATATGAAATAATTTGTATACATATTAAATTACCTCAAAAATTTCTTCTAACATTCCTTGATGCGAAGTCATCAATGATGGTGTCAATATTAATCTTATTCAACAACCGCTTCTCAATGCATAATGTTGACAATCCATTTAATCACTCTGATGACATTATAGGTCTCAAATAGTTCTTCAACAATTTTAATTTGGATAAATAATTAGTAATTAATTTGATAAAGTAGGGATCACGAATTAGTAACTAAATTTCAGATTCCTACCTAGGTGGTTGCTGCGGCCTGGCGCCTGCGTCGGTGCCTCCTTTGCTGGAACTGCCGATTGCCGAACAGGAATCAGAGATGAGGGGTCACGTGAGAGGTGAGATTAGGGCCTTGTGACTGTGATATGTCGCTGCTCTACTGCTGGAAAGTCAAAAGTGGAACGCCGATGCCGCCAGGCCCCGCCCGCCACGCGCCCACGCCGCATGCGCAGGAAGGAAAGCCCGAAGGCGGAAGGACGGAAGGTCATGTCTCGCATGACTGCTGGCTCGCGTCGCACGCGCCGTGATCACGGGGAGTCGAAGAGTCAATAATCTGGCGCTAGCGTGTATATACGTATTACGTTTTTTTAGCAGAGTGTATATACGTACTAGTGTATACATATATGAGGGTAGGGGCCCATCAGTGTTATGGCCCTGGGACGATCGTCCCTCCCGCCCCCCCTCAGGGCCGGGCCTGGTTGTGTGCATACACCTTGTAAAGACCTAACCCCCCTTGAGGTAGTCATATATATACGAAATTAGAAATGTCAATGTTAGTGATTGCTGGAAGTGAAAATTACTTTCTTTGTGCGTGTTGAATTTGTCTAGAGATCGACTCATGAAAAGTTAAGTGCTTCGGTTCTTCGTTAATCCATCTCTTTCAACGACCTTCAAGATATGGAAAACGACTCATCAATCAATATAAAAAGATGTCTAACTACTCTCTTTATCTCTAAATAAATAGATTCCTAGAATTATCTTAAGTCAAAATTTTTAAACTTAAACTTTGACCGTATTTTTAGAAAAACCTTTCAAAATTTATAACATCAAATTAGTATCATTAGATATACCATATAATATATTTTTCGTAATGTGCTCATTTTATGTCATAAATGTTATTACTCTTTTTTAAGTTAGTCAAACTTAAGATAATTTGACTTGCACGGATTTTAGGAATTATTTTATTTAGGATGGAGGGACTAATCTATATCAAACCACACTAGTACAGAGAGTGGCGGATCCAAAAACGGACCAAAGTGTCCTACAGATAATGCAAATCGAAGCTATTTGATGTCTGGGCCTAAATTATAAAAGAGTAGAAATCTTACTAATAGTAATTAATAGATATAAGAAGGAACACAAATGATGATATCATTTTGAAGTGCTCAAACAAATATAGAATATTGAAAAAAGAAAATACAAATAAGGAGCATCCACATAATCAAAAGATCGTATATGGCTTCACAATTCCACACAGCTTTGGCTACCCGATACAATACATATCATTCTTTCCTCGGGCCCTTGCGTGGTCTTTTCGCTCAATCCGTATCTCTTTAGTTCTAGTAGTACTATTTGACACATCTTTCTTAATAAAATATATTTCCATCCTAGCCTCCTATGCCCTATGATATGAAAATGTTTCAAATTACAATGGATTTATTCAAAAATAGACATTGACATTCAACAAATATATGAAGTCCAATAACCGTACCCGGATCTCACATATCCTGTGCACTTGCATTGTAACATGCAATAGGGAGGTGGTGTTGCATTGCCTCTGGCGCCTAAGGAAGAGTGGGGCGGGCTGCATAAGATGCGAGGCTGGACACAATGGCCGGTGATTAAGGCTGGACGAAAAACTCGAAGCTCGTTAGCTCGCTCGGCTCGTGGCTGGCTCGGCTCAGCTCGGCTCGGCTCGTTATGATAACGAGCCAAGCCGAGCCAGGATTTTAGCTTGTTAGCTATAACGAGCCAACTCGAGCTAGCTCGTGAGCCGCTCGCGAGCCAAACGAGCCGTAGTTTTAGAGAAAAAGTCATCATAACTTATATTAGTTTTGTATTACTTCATGTTTTGCACTTCACAAATAGATGATATGTTAGCTCATATGAATATTTTGTTCGATTTAAGGCTATTGAATATATTATTTTTATATTATTAATATTTTTTATGCTTTAGATAAATACAAATATTATATTTTGTATTTTTTTTTACCTGGCTCGCGAGCCTAACGAGCCAGCTCGAGCTCGTAACGAGCCGAGCCGAGCTGACTTTCTGGCTCATTAAGATAACGAGCCGAGCCGAGCTGGCTCGTTATCCTAACGAGCCAGAACGAGCCGAGCCGAGCCGAGCTGGCTCGTTAGCCAGCCTTACCGGTGATTTACTATTGGCAATCATGATCCATCAATGCGGTACTGATGGTTGGACTTGGTTGTAGAGAGAAGGTTCAGCGAGCCGGCGAGGGTCGAGGGGCGCGTTCGACGTTGCCCTGGTGCTCTGCACCTTGGGCATGACTGGCCTGCCACGACAAGTACTCATGGAATTATAGACAGAAGCACGAACATAAGATGCAGATTCATGGGTGACACACGTGAGGCAGCCAAGAAGAAATGCATGAGGGGACTTCAGCCGAGAAAATGGCCTCTATTAGCATCTCCAAGAGATGTGCTAAACCTGTTTTGAAGTCTATTTTTTAGAGTTTAGATAGTAAAAGTGAAGCTCCAACGGCTATTGTATCCCAGTTTCTAAATTAGCAAGCGTGCTATTCCACCCTTTCCACTGGCCAAAGAAAGCAAGTCAGGGTCGCTTGCTATCCTCCGATTCCTATGCCCACGAGCTCTCTTTCCGTGCATGCGCGAGCTTCCTCCGCACGATTGGGTACCCTGATAGGCATGCAAGCAATGGTAGCCACGGATTATGTCGATCGGTTAAGATTTTAATCACATGTATGTCAACGTGGCAAGTTTAAATATTGAAAAGCAAAAAAAATAGCTAGGCTGTTGGAGTAACATACTTTTTTAAGAAGTTTTCTATTTTACATAATCGCTAAAATATAGAATTTGGCTATTATTTTTAGAATAACTCTCGGAGATGCTCTTAATGTTTAGTAGCGGATGACATCTTAAATCACCCGCCTCAAAATCGCTGATTAGCACTACCAATTACTAGAGGCACTCGGGCTGCCTCCCTCTAGAAATTGTTTTTACTGCTTCTATTAATAAATCCTGTAGTAGTGTTTAGTGGTAGATTTATTTGCACTAAACGTAAGCAAACTAGACCTAAAGGACTGTCGTAAACGAAAGATGGGATCCCCTCTCCTTTTTAAGGTTGTTAAAATTATGATCTTGAATTGGATCAGAATTCTAGTGGTAGGATCGCAAATCGTAGGATCATAATTACTAGAATCATAAAATCGTAGGTTCTACTTAACAGAACCGTAGAATCAAGACGACAAAACTAGGATCACAAAGCTGTAAATTGTACCATAGAATCACGATTTTAACAACTATATATGTTCCTTCTTACCACCGATCGACTTGACATAGAGGAAGAATGAGAAGCGTGTCCTAAGCGGCAGCGTGGAGCCAGAAAGGAGGGCCTGCGGTTGTCTTCTGAAAGGGGCAACGACGGCTCTGTAATGACTCTTCCTTTCTTTTCTATTTATGCTATATTTTAATTTTTCAAATCGGTAAATCCTATGGTTCCTTGTTATATCTTAGATAATTCATTGTTGCATTTGTGAAAAATTATTATTGTACTAGTACAATTCTATTATTTAACATTGAAAATGTTCCATTTTACGCAGATATATTTTGGTTGTTCCAATAGGAAACATCAATTGTTCCTGTTATTCATTTATTGTTCCATTACTAAAACTTTATCATCCTGCTAGTACAACTAAATGAGCCATGATTTTCGTTGCCATATGACTTATTTTTATGTGTCTAGATATTTGTAGCTATATTTTCATTGTTATGAATAATCTATTGTTCCCTGCTATAGTTTGATTCGTTCCATTTGTAAGAAAAGGTCTAGAAGTCAATTGAGACAATTGTTCTATGAGTTTTTAAACGGTAATGCTCTCTAGCGAGCGTCGTCCGTCTAGTCAGACGGGACGGACCCACCTACCCCCGCGCCTCACGCAACCCACGCGTGCCTCATGCCTCGCGCCCCACCCGCGCCTCGTGCCTCTCGCGTTGCGCGCGGCTCTTGCCTTGTGTCGCTTGCGCCTCGCGTCGCGTGTCGCTTCTCGCGCTACGCTCTGCCGCACCTCACGTCTCCCGCTCGGACTCACGCTACACCCAGCCGATGTCTGACATCCGCGCTATGGCATCGAGCTCGGTGCCAGTGTCAAGATCCGCAACAAGCATTCATTGGGGCGTAACAAGTTGATGAGCACATGTTGCAACCGCATGTTTCATGTGTTTCAGATGTATGTTGCATATATTGCAATGACTATACACGAATGTTGCAAGTGTATGTTTTACATGTTTCAGTTATTTTAAACATATGTTGCAAGTGTTTTATCTGGATGTTGCATACGTTGCACTGGTTATACACGTTTGATGCAAGTGTATGTTTTAAATATTTCAGGTGTTTCAAACGTACGTTGGAAGTGCTTTATCTGGATATTTCATATGTTAGTGTCCATACACATATGTTGCAAACGTATGTTATAAATATTTCATCTGTTTCAAATGTATATTGCAACAAATGCTTTTATGTTGCAAGTGTTTCATAAGCAGGCGCGGCAAGAGCGTGCAGGCAAAGGTGGTTCCCTCGGGCGCAGCTGTCCCCGCGTGCACACGGGAACCGAAGCGGGCGCGGAGCACAAAGCTGTATTCATGGGCGTGGCAACAAGCGCGGAGCACGAAGCTGCATTGATGGACGGGTAGCAGGTGCAGAGCACAAACTGCAACCATGGGCAGGAAGCCGGCGCGGAGGACGAAGCTGCCTCCATAGATGCTCTAAAGATATCATTATTGAAAACGAACAGGTAGTGGGCGTGGGCGTCCATCCGGACGCCGTGTCCAGACGTACAAGCACTAGTCTCTCCGTCTTTTAAAAATGTTATGTGCTATTGTAGTCCATCAGCGACATGGGCCGAATAATATTCGCATAAACAAGTCCCAAAGAGAGAACAAAATGGCCCAAAATGCATAATATGGTCCACGTGACCACATGGGCGAGTGGGTAGGACAGGAGGAAGACCCTGTACTATACATGGGATGACCTATGAAATTCTGAAAAAGTTAGCTATTTTGAATCGAGACGAGTGATGCCACCTGCTATCCTATAAAATTGTTAAACAAAACTTGAACAAGTAGACATAGAAAAAAACAAAAAAATTAATTTATTAAATATAATTCAACTGGCCCAGCTAACGCTCCATTTGATCGGAATGCAAGTCATTTAGGACGTGGTACGGTCTCTAATGTGATGCTTTCACTTAGTTTTTTAGATAATTATATATTATATGCAAGCAGTTTGATGATTTGAGTGGGTAACTCATCTATATATAAATAAACTAGGTGGAAATGATTTGATGGTTCATATGGACGCAATTTCAATATCTAAGGGTTTCACAAAACGGAACTCGCGGGCCACGTGCATCGTCATCGCGCGCATCGTAATTGTGCATGCGCCATTCGGAGGCGGAGGCGGAGCCAGAATTAACCGGTCGAGGCGGGGACCGATGGAGGAAGAGATGCATATCAATCGCTCTGGCCCTTGCTCCGATCCTCCCCCCCACGCGGCGGCGGCGCACACGGTCGTCCTGGAGGCTGGACACGCGGCCAGGGCGCCCGGCTGCGGCCGGAGCCACTTGTCGCCCGCGATGGTAGCGTCCAGCGGCACGTCGACGTCGCCGCGGTAGACATGGACCAGGCCAGAGGAAGGCCGAGAAGGAAGATAATCTCGCACGCCGCGTGACGTACAGGTACAACCAATATAATGCAAACCAAACTCCCCGGCTTCCTTTCTGGTTTCTGCTGCCTCCTTTCGTGCCTTGAGATTTTTGCTCAGCTTAGCTTCTTAACAACGGGCTGGTTCGGCTGGTGGAAAAGCCGGCTGGTTTCGACTGATTCAATAGTGTTCTGTGAGAGAGAATAAGCTGAAACAAGCTGAAACAAGCCGAAACATGACCTGCAGAACAGGGCCAAACATGACCTGCAGAACAGGGCCAACAAGGACAAACCGTTTCAGCATCGGTCGCCTCAGCTCTGCTGATCGATCAACGAACGTGATAGGGTTTTGGTTTCCTCTCGCTCCAATTCTGAAACGTGGGACCCCGCATATATACACTTGCACCGTTCCACGCGCACGGCCCGTGTGCTCTTCTCTAGGAGTGGGAGTAGGAGTACTCGTCTTCCTGCTGCTTTGGAATTTGGTCCAGACCTCGGGGTGTCTGCCTGCCTGCCGCTCTCGTGTTCTGATTTCTGAGCCTCCTCACCTACCTCGCCGCCTCCACTCCACCGGCTATATCATAGTAGTAGTATCTTCGTCTCTTTCTTCAGTAGCTGCAAATCTCTGTCTGATCTGATACAGGTAGGTATAGGTCTCATCTGAAACAGAATTGCCTCCTCTTTCTCTATTCTTCTATACATACAGATACAGATACAGGGTACTTTCCTTCATTATTCCTGGCCCCAAGGGTAAGACCTATAGGTTCTCAATTCTGCCTTGCAGGTTCTGCGTTACCGTGGGAGGGGAGCCTTGTTGGAGTTGGAGATGGCAAGCTTCAACCAAGAGAGCAGAGCAGCCCCGCAGAGGGAGGAGGTACTAACTACTACCATCTCCATGCTTAATTGCTCTGATCCTCCGTTTTTCCATCGTCTACCAAAGAACATACTATATGCCATGTCGATAACAGCTCCTGTTCTTCTTCTTTACCGCGCGACGTATGTTTTGATTCACAACCACACACAACCTTTTTCTTTCCCTTGAAGAATTGAGGTGGATAAGTTTATACTATCTGAAATGCACGACAAAAAAAATATTCCTACCATGGACAGCCATTGCAGGTCCAGATGAAGGTGTCTATATGCATGTTTCCAAGTTACAAAATTTGACTCGTTCAGTCCATGCTTGCTTTTCCCCTGTATGTATATGTATAGAAGAATAGAAAACGATGATCGATGAAGAAGAAAAACCACTTGAGAGTTAGACGTCACATGCCACTTGAACACACCGGTCGTTTCGTTTCGTAAATACGAGAGGACGATGCCAATTTAGTCTCGCTTTTGTTGTTTCCATTTCCACGGGGTAGGAGAAACCGAAATTCAAACTTTCTTGGCCGCCCATTCCGCTCGCTCCGAATATTCCGCAGCGAAATGCGCCTCCGGGTACCTCGGACCTGTCTAGGTCAATCCGGCGAATTCACTGGATTTTTACTTGGGTGGATTTGGGCCTCAGGTTTCAGTTGAGCTGCTGCCGACCAACATCTTTGGTCCACACCTAAAAGCCCCACGGCGAAAGGCCACGCGGGTTATTCTTTTTCCAATTCAATACAAGTTGCACCATCAGGATATTATAAAGTCTCCAGTGTTGATTCAGTCCTATAACTTTTTTTTCTGACTTTATTTAGAGACATGCAACATCTTTACATCATAGCTTCATGTAATTATATAGCAAGCTTGCGACCTAGATGGGCCGTGGTTCAGAGATTGTGGCTTGTATGTAGAAGGAAGTAAAGTACTCCTGTTTCATAACTGCCCTGAAATGGTTTTCCAAGAGGTTGTATGGTTTTCAAACCTCCAGGTCCAGGGTCAATTGCTGAAAAGCCGACATTTACAGTCTTGTGGTCAAATTTAGACAGATGTGACAGTGATCTCGCCCTTATTCCTTCTGGGAGGTTTTTTGCAAAGCTACAAACTACTGTCATCCTTAGTTAGACCTTGTACTACAACTGTTGGCCGACGACAAAATATCATCCTCATCAGAACCATCGGCCAATCAGAAGCAAACCTTCTCGGGGGCAATTCAGCTGCACTGTCTGATTCAGGAGCGGTGATAAGATTTTGCAGGTAGCAGATCACTATCCTAGTATCCTGAAGAAACAGAGCACGTTGGTTGCTGGGCAGTGTGGCTGGAAATGCTTGAGGGGCCACGCCACCGTGGCAAACAGCAAATGCAAAACAAAACAAAACAACAACTTGGCCGTGATCGCTTGGTTTTCCTATTGCGGTCGACAGTGTTGGCGACTTGTAGTAGTTTATTAGGACACGTGGGCTAAAATATTGCCTGGTGGGGATGTCAAGATCTGATTGCCCCGTACTGCACGTTGTTTAAGTTTAATCGGAGTAATGGTTTAACGATACTCCTATATGATAGCATATCAGTTTCCTTATATATTCACAAAAAAAAACTGCATACCAGTTTCTGATGTGACGCACAACTACCTGCTCAGTAGGATGTGCGGTTTTGGAAGAAAGCCCGAAACTGAAACCGTCAACTCAGATGATCGATCTATTTTTCTCGTGTTTGCAGGCACCTCTACAGAGCAAGTACGGAGGCATTTCTCCGAAGAAGCCCCTCATCAACAAGGGCCATGAGCGCGCCTACTTCGACTCCGCAGACTGGGTCCTCGGCAAGGTAACGAGAAACCAAGGAAATAACCCGCGAAACAGCAGCAAATATCCACGAACTGGTCGAGGTCTGCTGACCCGTACTAACCAGTAACCCCCCTTGTGGGCGTCTTATGTCTGCAGCAAGGCGCAAGCAGCAACAGCAACAGCAACAGCACGACGACGACGGTCCCCGCCACCGAGCCCCTCAAGCCCAAGCTGCAGGTACGGAAGAAAAACCTCTCGAAACCTTTGCTATTACTCGTGAGTCGTTATTCTGATGGGTGCGTGCCTCTGTTTTTTTTCCCGTCTCTGATGAAATGAAGCGGACGGCGTACCACCAGCTTCCCCCTCGACGGCCGGCGTGCACGTCGGAGTAGCTCGGCGAACGGTGACTACTCGCTGGAGCATCGTAGGGAGCCGGAACGCACGGAGGTGGCACCGATTGGGCTGTAAATACTGTACGGGGATGCATGCTATTCCCAGTGTGGAGTACTGGAGTTCGTATGTGAAATGAAGTGACCAGTTCACTCGCCTTCTTTTGCTTTGTGCTTCTTCGGCCTCATCTGAATTTTCATGTGACGTTGATGCACCTACGGAGGAGATTAGGCTTAAGGTATCCACGCACGCAGGCTGCCTGGCCTGCTTAACGCTGGCCGTCATAGCATCCTACACGGCCACACCCCATCGCAGCACAGTCCCAATGGTCGTGCAAAAGGATGGGGCTGTTGGGAAACAAAAAGGGACAACTTGGGTTCAGGCGCTCAGCCCAACGAAACTGTCAATGGGCCTCAAGTTGTAGGCTCCGACAAGATAAAATGGTTCGCAATTCGCCATCCTTCTTCATGGAAACCACTCTATTAGAATTCCTTGGCAGCATCCACAAATTACCCATGTTTGATGGTGCAGCCATGCCACTACCATGGGACTAAGCCCAAGCACCTCATGATAGATTACAACCTCCTTAAATAGTATTTGGTGAACAATGACCACAAAGCCGAAGAGGGTAGGACCCTCATGGTTGATGGAGGTGTAGGGTTCTCGAATGAGAAAGTCATTCTCATTATATCCTGGGGTTTCGATATGCCTACGAGTCCAAGCGCTACCAGAAGATCATGACCTGTGAGGTCAATGCCATCGAGTCGGTGTGCCCCAATATCTCTGGTGGTTCGAGTTTGCGATCTCCTTCGACCGCTCAGATCACCCTAAATACATATCCAACCATGGAGGTTCTCCTTAGTGGAAGCTCCACTCATTCACGGCATCAGCCTCACAAAGGTCCTTATGGATGGGGGGTACCCTGCTACGTCCACCTGAAGCTGTAGATGCCAACCAGGTCCCCCCGAGATCTTTACAGCGCAAAGCAACTTCCACATAGTTCAATTGAGTGGTGAAAGGATCAAGATGCCCAAGAGGAGAGGGGTGAATTGGGCTTCTCTAAAAAATTAATTGCAAGAATTAAATCCTACAAGCCAAAGTTCATCCCTAGTGTCTACTAGTGTTCCTTGTGATTCTACCGATAAAAAATTTTACACCCTAAGTTCCAATCCTAGTCTAGCATGACAATTCTAGGAAAGTAAACCAAGCAATGAAAGTAATACAAGAAAGTAAATGCTTGAAAGTAAGGGTTAGAAACACGGCGATGTTTTCCCGAGGTATCGAAGAGTCGCCACTCCCCACTAGTCCTCGTTGGAGCACCCGCGCAAGGGTGTAGCTCCCCCTTGATCCGCGCAAGGATCAAGTGCTCACTACGGGTTGATTCTTTGACACTCCGTCGCGGTGAATCGTCCAAAACCGCTCACAAGATGAGTTGGGTCATCCACAAGCTCGCCGGATGATCACCAAACTCCCAATCACCACCAAGTCGTCTAGGTGATGGCGATCACCAAGAGTAACAAGCTAGAACTCTCACTTGACCACAACAAGCCTAATGAGAAGGTGGATGCACACTTGCTACTCCCTAGTCACTAATGAGGGATTCTCAAACTTTGATTCTCAAATCACTACCCTCACTAGAGCTCTTACACTTCACTTGAAAGGTGTTTCTCAGCTAAACAAATGAGCAAGAGACCTCTAAAAGAGGTGGAGAGGATGTATTTATACACCCCACAGTCAAATCCAACCGTTACCTGCCAACTCAACAAAATACGCACTGACCGGACGCGCCGGTCGACGTGACCGAACGCGCTGGTCGAACGTAACGGTCGAAAAATTGAACGACATCGCTGAGTGACCGGACGCACCGATCAGGGATGTCCAGACCTTACTGTACTTTGACCTGACGCTCGGTCGCGTCCGATCAGTGATGAACGAATGCGTCAGGTCAGCAAAGTACCTTACTGGAACATGACCGGACGCGTCCGATCATTTTCCAGTCGCGTTCGATTAGATCTTTTACCCTCTGAGACACGTGTCAGACCGATCAACACGTCCGGTCCTCGCAGGGACCGCGTCCGGTCAACCAGGTTGAAACGCAGTGACTGTTAGTACTGACCGGACGCGTTCGGTCGAGACAGAGACCGCGTCCGGTCAAGGCTAAACGGCTCAAACGACTTTGAAACGTGACGCAACTTGAACCGAGTTGCTTCCAACTGAACTTTGAGCTTTACCTGAGCTACCTAGTGCTAAGTTTGACAAGTGTGCACCACACCTAAACAAAAGACTCACTTAGGTCAAGCTACTCGCTCATGTCCCCCTTTATAGTATGGCCAAAGGAAATAAGCAAAGATCCTAACGACTATTCCGGATGTAACTCAACACCTTGACATCCGAAACTAACCGTCCTTAATTTTGTTGTTGATCCTTTGAAAACCAAAATGATTTCCATCAAGGGGCATGAATACCATAGTGCCCAAAGCAGTTATCAACCCCATGACCTAACTTATCAAAGTTTCTGCAAAACACACGTTAGTCATGGTAATAATGCGTTGTCATCAATTGCTGAAACCAACTCCCAGGGCCTAGATGTTTTCAATCTCCTCCTTTTTGGTGATTGATGACAACACTTAGATTCAGAAGATTTAAGAGTTGAGGTTTTCGAACATGCTTGGTTCACATAGGCAAAAGGCAAAAAGCACAAGGGGTTGGGAATTGCTTATGTATTCCAAGCCAACAGAGTGTACTCACAAGATAAGACATGAAGAGTTAGTACACATAAAACATAGCTCATATGAAATCAGAGTAAGGCACGGAAGCACAACCTTATGAGCTAGAATCAATTAAGTGACATGAAATATAATAGTGACAAGATAGACCACATATGACTCACGTATCTCACAATCACACATGTCACAAAATGCAGGGCGATAAAGTAAACATGATGCATGAATGTAGCACACAAAGAAAACGAAACCCTCTATCAACACTCCCCCTGAATCTACTCTCTCTCCCCCTTTGGCATCAAACGCCAAAAATAAAACTAAGGATCCGACGGAGGAACAGAAGCAGTCGTGTCGGGTGCCGAGGAGCGTGGAGTGATCACAAACTGTGAAGTATTCTCCTCAGACTCTGAACTGTCAGGCTGACCCTCTGTAGATACACATGACAGTGAAGCGGTCTGGGTCTATAGAGCAGGAGCAGGAACTCAAGACGTAGTAGAAACAATAGGAGCAGTCTCTGTCATCTGAGCCTAAAAAGAATCAACTGGGGGAGGATCTGTCGAGGCAACTGACGACGGCACTGTTTCTGTAGTCCCGGTCCCTATCACTGGAGGAGCCACAGTCTCGGAAGCCGACATCACTGAAGAGGTCACAACAGTGGTGTGCGAGGGTGTCGACTGACCAGTCAACTCGCTGTAGGAGGCACTCAAGTCAGTGAAAGGAGTGTCTGTTAGAAGGTGAGGTCTGAGCTGAGCTGGTGGAGTGAACCCCGTCTGAATAGGAGTATAGCTCGGAGACTGAAAGGTCTGAGGAACCTGCTGCTGGGGAGAGGTAAACTAAAAGCTCGGCTGTCCCTGACTCTGAGGTCCACTAGACTGTAGTGCTGGAGTAAGGACAGACGGTGGTGGAGGAACCCCAACAGTGACGAGGTATCACAGGAGCTCAAGATACTACTGCTGGGTGGCTGCCTGCTGCCTCTGGAACTCGTCGCTGCCTGCTGTGACCTGACGAGCCTAGATCTAAGCAAATGCAGCTGCTGTGTCCTGAGCCTGTCGCTGCATCTGAACCTCCTGCCTCTCCTGGGCCTGGGTCAGCCTCTCAAGGATAGCCACCATGGCTGGGTCTGAGCGGGAGGCTGATCCTGAACCACCGGTCTCATGGTCGTGAGACCGAGGAGAGCGGTACCGGGGAATAGGCTGGTAATCCTCGTCTGTGCTGTCAGTGGCGTCATCCTCAACTAGACTAGCTGGTTGAGCATCAAGATCTATAAGCTTGGCCTCAGCAAGACCCTCAACGGTCTCGTCCTGTTCAACTGTTGACTCTGGAACCTCTAACCTCTAACGTTGTTCCAGCCTAGGTGTCTGCTCTCTAGTAACTGACGCCCACAACTGTCGAATGTCATACTCTGGGAATGCAGTAGTGGTATCAGAGATCTCAGCCCTAATCTCTGCAGGCAGGTCACACACAGATCGAATAATAAAGCAGATCCAGTACGCATATGGTAACTGACGGTGACCCTTAAAGCCCTATGCCAAAGTGTCCTCCATCTCACATAGCAACAGATCTCAAATATCGAACGGTGTCTGAGAGATGAGGTGATGAACAACCCAAAGCTGCATATGAGTCAGACCCTCTCTGTATCCCAGCCTCGGAAGAAGACTCCGCCTCACAATGGCATCAAGCACTCTAGCAAGGGGTGTGAAAGGATCTAAACAATGCCTAGAGGGGGGGGTGAATAGGCGTATCTAAAAAATTCTACACAAATCTCAAAGTTACTTGTCAGCAACTGTCGAAAGTCCTGGCAGTTTGGGTCAGCACTCCCGACGTGTCAGAAGTTCCGGCGCAAACTGTCAGCACTCCCGACGCCTATGGGAAATGAACTATAAATGCTCAAATGAACTTTGTGAGATCGATAACTTACAACACCACTTCCTAGTGGTAAGATGAAGATGTTAGGCCACTTCCTTGACACCAAGAACTCTCCAAGTCGTAGATCAAGACCAAACCCTAAGAGGGAGGATGAGAGAGAGAGACAAGCAAATACAAGTGATACCAAGCAAATCACTTCAACAACAACAAACACAAGGGACAAAGGATTTATCCCGAGGTTCGGCAACCCCACAAAGGAGCGCCTACATCCTCGTTGTTGAGGTGACCACTTAGGTCGGAGTCTATTTTACCTCCTTGCCTCTCTCAAAGCAACCACAAAGGTCACTTGAGTTCTCCACTAAGAAATCGAGGGTAATACAAACTTCCCAAGGCTCTTCCACAAGATGGAAGCTCTTGGGCGTCGCCTAGCCGGCTAGGGTTCCAAGAACCCAAGAGTAAAAGGCGCAAATCCAACCGGCTTGACGAAGAAAACAAGTGCTCAAGCTTGCAAGGATGATTATCTCACTCAAATCACACTCCTATCACTCAAATCCGTGGGGAATCGAAGTTAGGAGCAAAGGGGAGAGGAGAGAGAGAGCTCTTGAATGCTTGAGAGATGTTTTGGCCGTGAGTTGGTGAACAATGAATGAGTAAGTCATGGTTAGAAGTGAAGAGAGTGCTATTTATACTCGTAGTAGAAATCTAACCGTTCAGATCTACGTCGGGACTGCTGACGTAGATCTCGGGACTGCTGACGTATATAGAAAACACTGTTCATGCAAGGTTAAGAAACACTGCACGAAGGACAACGTCGGGACTTCCGACTTATGTCGGGACTGCTGACCGTTGGGACTCCCGACGTACGTCGGGACTCCCGACGCAGCAGTCAACAGAGCGAGCCGATGTGCCTGGCGTCAGGACTCCTGGTGAGGGTCGGGACTCCTGACTCACGTCGAGACTTCCGACATACTCAGTCACCGCACAGGCTAAGTGACTGGGCGTCAGGACTCCCGGCGCAAGTCAGCACTTCCGACCGTCGGGACTCCCGACATACGTCGGGACTTCCGACACCAAAAGTCATCAAAACTATTCTACGTGCTCGTGAAGTGCTAGAGTGTCTCTCTTTTGATTTTATTATTATGCTTGAGCACTCTATCTTCCTCAGACCAACTAAGTTTTGCATCCCTCTTTATAGTGCGGCATACCTAGACCCAAGAAGCGAAAAAGATAAACTTTGAAGCTCCGCTTGAGTTTGATGCCTTTTTCAACATGACGAATTGAGGGATACCATTTCATCTTTATCAACTCGTTAATTCCTTCATGGGACTAAAAGCTGCGACATAACTCATTAAGATCACATTAGTCCCTAATTTGGATGTCATCAATACACCAAAACCCACATAGGGGGTAAATACACTTTCAATCTCCCCCTTTTTGGTAATTGATGACAACCAACTTAGGCTTTTATAAGATTGTAAGAATTTAAAGCTTTTGAACCCCAAAATATATGAAGAGCTCCCCCTTGATGTATGCATGAACTTGAATTTCAATAATGATCATTTATCCATCACTTGCATATATCAAGACAAAAGCTCCCCCTAAATTTTGCAATTCGTGGAGTGCAACACATGTGTGTGAACAAGAATAAATCCGTGAAAAGAGATGCACTATGACAAGATATATTCACATAACAAGTGAAGAGAAAATGATGGCCAAGATTTCAATGTGAATCCTGAAACAACACATGGCCATCGAAAATATCATACATCATCACAAGACAAACATAAGCTAATTGAGGTAGATAGATAACCATTACTTGTCCTACAATCATCCATCACACACAAATATATAGTTGTCCATCACATAGTGCCACCACACAACGTAGTTCATACAAGCTAAAGGATTTTAAGTCTCAAAGGTAGACTACCAACAAACTATTACAAGATAGATCAAAGCCTAACACTCCCCCTTTGTCAACAAGTGCCAAAAGGGGTAGGCGAAAGAGATGCAAGCTACTCATCATCGTAGTCCTCGTCATCACCCTCATCACTGTCATCATCTTCCTAGATGTAGTCCTCATCAGCAGGAGGAGCAGTGCTCTTGCCATGACGGCGAGAAGAAGCCTCATCCGCATATGCCGCACAAGCCTCATCATAAAGCTGCATAGGGTCATGGGGAGGCACAAACGGCGGCGGAGGAGAGGACACAATACCAGCCCACTGCTCCATACGGTAAAGCCTCTCTTGCATGTCATGCTCCCGCTGAGCACTAGCGCAACATTGTCCAAACATGTAGTTCATGAGAAACTTGAACTTGCTAGGCTTCTTGCTCTTACCAGAGGAGGAAGAAGAGAGGGGCTCGGCACTAGTGGAGCGCGAAGGAGCAGTAGGAGACGAGGTGGCAGCATGATGAAAACGAGAAGTCGAAGCAGCTTTGCCCTTGCCTCTAGCAACATCAGCCGCCCTCTTCAATTCTTTGGCAGCAGTAATAGAGATCTTGTTGGAGATCTTTAGAAGCTTGTGATTTGAACCATCTGAGGGAAAGCGGATGCTAGACACTTGCTCAATGACATGCATAAGGTAGGGAGCATAAGGAAGGCCTCTGACGGGATCCTAAGAAGTGTCATGAATCTTGTTCCAGATGTAGCGACTGATGGAGAACTTCTGAAAATCAGCACCAAAGCGATCAAGGACCTTCTGAGAGTCATCACGAAGATAGGTGGAATCACCAACCTTCGGATACAAGATCTGCCTCAGGATGTTGTTCAAGACATAGAAATAGGGCTTCAGGTACACAGTCTTGCCATCTGCAGGATAACCATCAAGATACATGTGCTGGTACTCCTCCATCTCAACATCCTCATACTCAACGAGCTCAGTAGCACGACGGTCATAACCATTGAAACCAAGCAAGCGAGAGAAAGTAATAAAGTCGACCTTATAATGCTTGCCCTCCGTGGTCCAGTGGATGATGTCAGTGGCACCGGTCTTGTCTTTCTCATGATGATAGGAAGCATAAAACTACAGGATAATCTCATTATTCCAATGCTTCCGAAACTCCATCAGGCAAAGCAGCCCCATGGAGTTCAAGTCCTTAACCATCTGTGGAAGCTCAGGAGGCTCGGTGAGCAAACCAAGGTCATACGAAAGAATATACTTCATCTGAATGACTGGCTCCTTCTTCTTAAGGACTTTGCTGTAAAGAATGGACTAGTAGTAATCAAAGTGAAAAGAGTGCCAGAACCGAGCCTCAAGCCAAAGATCCTTCTCTTCCTCAGCATATAAGTTCCGAGCACGCTATGACTGAATTTCACGAACGTTGTGGCAGTAGTCAACAGGACGAGGAGGAGCCCAACCACCATAGTTTGGAGCAAGTTCAGGCTCCCGGATAAAAGGTGGAGGACCATCAAAAGGGACAAACTCATGGACGGGATGCGCTGGACCACAGGACGGTGACTGCAGTACAGGAACACCGATAGTGCGGCCAGCACGCTCAAGAGCTTCCTCTTCTGCATCGACAACCGGATCCATCCCACCAAAAGCCTGGGTCGGTGGCGGAGGAGGAGGAGCAGTAGACGAGCCCCGACCACCACGGGCACGTGCAGCTGCCCGCCGGGAACTACTAGTATCGCCATGGAGATAGGCCGCCTTGGTGCACCCAGATGACTTGGTAGTGGCGCTGTCTTGATTGAGCTTGGACCGCTTCTCCGAACGACGTGAGGGACTGCCACCTTCCATGGCTACAACAAAGCACGGAGCGAAAGTAAGAGACGAAGAACAACGAAGCATGGGCGCGGCGATACAGAGAAACATGCATGTGCAGACAATCACAGGGTTGGGACTACTGGCATGAGCCAGGACTCCTGGCTGTCGGGACTGCCGGCTTACGCCGGGACTCCCGACGGTCGGGACTTCTGGCAGACGCCGGGAGTTCCGACGCATGTGAGTTCCATCCGAGGCATGGGGCTCTATATCAAAGCACACACATAGACAAGGAAGATTGAGGAGTAGAGTGGGAAGAAGGAAAGAAACAAAATCCATGGTACATTTGAAGTAGGGTTCGGAAGCCACAGTAGTACCTTAGGAAAAAAAGGAAGAAGATGTAGAAGCGGCAAATTCGGGGCAGCGGCGATGTCCAGGAGTAGATCGACGCGCAGCACGTCACAAGGAACACCACCACACCGGAATCCCACCACTGGACGACGTTGAGCTTCAAACGTGGACAACCATGGTGGAGAGGGAGAAAAACGTGATGGCAAACTCTAGGGAAGAAGGGCCGGAAGAGACTGCCAGAACCCCTGACGACGAGGATGGCCAGAGGTGTCGGGGCACGGGCACGACGGTGGCATCGGCGAGGGGGGGTTGGGGCGGCGAGGGGGTACGGGGGTGCGGAGAGCGGAGGGAGCGGACTGCGGGGAAAGAGGGTTAAGGGCTTGGGCCACGGTTAAAACAAGGACGCGTGACCCAGATCCACGTCAGAAGTGCTGGCGTGGTCGTCGGGACTGCTGGCAGCCAGGAGTGCTGGCGCAAGCCAGGACTACTGGCCGTCGGGAGTTCTGACGTACGCCGAGACTTCCGACGCAGAGAGACAGAAAACCTCTCAAACCAGAACTCACCATGCTATGTGGGGCAAAAATATGATGGACACACTAATGTTTTCACAGGTGACTAGATTTCATTCAACCATCACAAAGCAATAGTCACTCATGAAAACTATAAAATAGATTTTTGAAGATATCACACAACATTTTTCTCAATCCTTTTCTCCTAACTAGATCAAACAAAAATATGTGCATGACATCAAGCCACGTTACGGGAATCAATGATATTTAGCTCACTCCTCAAAGCACAAAATCTTGACTCATCTAGGGGCTTTGTAAAGATATCGGCTAGTTGCTTTTCGGTGCTCACATGATGGATTGCGATATCTCCTTTGGCTTCGTGGTCTCTCAAAAAGTGATGCCGGGTGTCTATGTGCTTTGTTTGAGAGTGGTTTATCGGATTGTTTGCCATTTTAATGGCACTCTCGTTGTCACACAAAAGGGGAATCTTGGTTAACTCACAACCGTAGTCCTTAAGGGTTTGCTTCATCCAAAGTAGTTGGGCACAGCATGCACCGGCCGCCACATACTCGGCTTCGGCGGTGGACAAGGCAACAGAGTTTTGCTTCTTAGAGCTCCAAGACACCAAAGACCTACCAATACATTAGCAAGTCCCGGTAGTACTCTTTCAATTTACTTTGCAACCGGCATAATCCGAATCGGAATAACCGAGTAACTCGAAAGTGGAGCCCTTGGGATACCACAAGCCAAGATTAGGAGTGTGCACTAAATACTGAAAAATTCTCTTAACAGCCATCAAATGACATTCTTTCGGATTAGCTTGAAATCTTGCACATATGCACACACTAAGCATAATATCGGGCCTAGATGCACAAAGGTAAAGGAGGGATCCAATCATGGAGCGATATACCTTTTGATCCACGTCCTTTCCTCCTTGATCAAGGTCAAGATGTCCATTGGTTGGCATGGGTGTCTTGATAAGCTTGGCCTTATCCATGTCAAACTTCTTCAACATGTCATTGGTGTACTTGGTTTGACTTATGAACGTACCATCCTTGAGTTGCTTAATTTGAAATCCAAGAAAGAACTTCAACTCTCCCATCATGGACATCTCAAACCTATTCGTCATAATCCTACTAAATTCCTCACAAAAGGCCACATTAGTACTACCAATATTATGTCATCGACATATATTTGGCAAACAAAGATATCATTATTAACTTTGCGAGTAAATAAAGTGGGATCGACCTTTCCTATATCAAACCCTTGTTTGAGTAGGAAGTCCTTTAAGCAATCGTACCAAGCTCTAGGGGCTTGTTTGAGCCCATAGAGCGCCTTGTCAAGCTTGTAGACGTGGTTGGGATACTTAGGGTCTTCAAAGCCCGGTGGTTGCTCTACATACACCATCTCGGATAGGGGGCCGTTGAGAAATGCACTCTTCATGTCCATTTGATATAACTTGAAATCATGGTGAGTGGCATAGGCTAGAAGAATACGAATGGATTCTAGCCTCGCCACCGGTGCATAGGTCTCCCCAAAATCCAAGCCTTCAATTTGAGTGAATTCCTGAGCCACCAACCTAGCCTTGTTCCTTGTCACCATGCCATGCTCATCTTGCTTGTTGCGGAAGACCCACTTGGTTCCAATCACATTTTGCTTGGGCCTTTCCACCAAGGACCAGACTTCATTCCGAGTGAAGTTGTTCAACTCCTCTTGCATGGCTATCATCCAATCCTCATCTTCAAGTGCCTCTTCCACCTTGCTAGGTTCCAAAGGAGAAATAAACGAGTAATGTTCACAAAAATTTGCTAAACGAGAACATGTAGTTACCCCTCGTCGAATGCTCCCCAATATATTATCAACGGGATGATCCCGTTGAATGGATTGATGCACTCTAGGATGTGGCACTTGAGTTGGTCTTTGAATGGGGCCATAATCTTCATCATCGTGGTCATGATCGAATGGAGAATCACAATCATGAGCTTGTGGAGAGTTGGATTCACTTCTTTCTTCATTGTTGAGTTGAGGTTGAGTTTGCACATTATTGGCACCATCTTGAATGTTTCTTATTGCAGAAGCTTCACTATGCCCATTGGATGGAACATGATGAATGGTAGGATCATGATCAACATGTACAACATGGTCTTCATCCTCTTCTTCGACGAGATTTATCTCACCAATGGCAAGCTTCTTGATGACTTTGTGTGGGGCTTCCTCATTACCTACAATCTCAACATTGACTTTCTCCTTTTGAGAGCCGTCGGTTTCATCAAAAGTCACGTCTACCGCGATTTCAATCAAACCGGTGGTTTTGTTGAAAACACGATATCCATGTTCGTTAGTAGCATAACCAAGCATGAAACCTTCATCAACCTTAGGTGCAAACTTTGAGCTTTTGGATTTCTTGTTAAGTATGAAACACTTAGATCCAAAAACTCTAAAGTAGTGCACCTTGGGTTTTTTACCGGTTAGAAGTTCGTAGGCGGTCTTGTCTCTCATCTTGTGAAGATATAGGCGGTTGATGGCATGACAAGCCGTGTGAACCGCTTCCGCCCAATAGTTGACCGGAGTCTTGTATTCATCCAACATCGCTCTTGCGGCTTCTATGAGTGTTCGATTCTTCCTCTCCACAACACCATTTTGTTGTGGAGTGTATGGAACCGAAAACTCATGCTTAATTCCTTCCTCATCAAGGAACTCTTCAATGTTGGTGTTCTTGAACTCCGTCCCATTGTCACTTCTAACTCTCTTGATCTTGACATCAAACTCATTTTGGGCTCTTCTTGCAAACTTCTTGAAGATGCCTTGTACTTCACTCTTATCACGCAAAAAGAATACCCAAGTGAAACGAGAATAGTCATCAACAATTACGAAACCATATTTGTTACCGCTAATGCTTATGTAAGCGATGGGTCCAAATATGTCCATGTGAAGCAATTCTAAAGGCCTTTCAGTTGACACCACATTCTTGACGGGATGTTTAGCTCCAACTTGTTTTCCCACTTGGCATGCGCTACAAATCCTATCTTTCTCAAAAGAAACATTTGTTAGTCTAAGGATGTGTTCGCCCTTTTGAAGTTTGGCCAAGTTTCTCATCCCAACATGGGCAAGTCGGCGATGCCATAGCCAACACATGCTAGATTTTGCCATTAAACAAGTCTCGGGATTGACTCTATTTGATGTGAAATCAACTAGATAGAGTTTCCCTTTTAAATGACCCGTAAATGCAATAGAGGAATCCTTCCTTCTATAGACTTCCACACCCTTATCCATAAAGAGACAATTGTAACCCATCTCACAAAGTTGCAAAACGGATAACAAATTGTATCTCAACGAATTCACAAGTAAAACATTAGAGATAGAGTTGTCATTTGAGATAGCAATTTTACCCAGACCAAGTACTTCTCCTTTTCCATTGTCACCAAACACAATGTTTCCACTTTCATCATTACTAGGTTGGAATGATGTGAACATGTTCTTCTCTCCGGTCATATGATTGGTGCATCCACTATCCACCACCCAACTTGTTCCACCGGAGGAGTATTCCTACAAAGACAAATCAAGCTTGTGTTTTAGGTACCCAAAGAGTTTTGGGTTCTAGGGGGTTAGTCACATAAAACTTTGGCACCCAAACACTTCTCATAAACTTCTTTCTCTTTTGGGCACCAACATACTTCACCACAATCTTGCCATCATTGCCCCAACAACACATGTAGTCACTAGCATAGCACCGTGGAAGTGGTGCTTGTGGCTTGGGGGCCTCGGATTGCTTTGTCTTGTTGCTTGTAGGTTGGATCTTGGGAATGTAGACCTTGTTGTTAGCCTTGCATATAAGCTCATCAAGAGCAACACCCTTGTTGAAATTCACACAAGGCACACCATTGACCATGTTCCTTTCATTGGCCTTCCATCATACCTATTGTACCCAAGACCTTCCTTGATAGATGGGTGCCTAAATGCCTTGTATATAGTTTTGTTGGATTGCTCTTGACACTTGCACCCATTCTTCAAGGCCATCTTCAACCTATTGATCTCCTTGTCCCTCTTCTCTAGCTCAACAAGGTTAGTAGTATATGCATTCACATTAATTTTATAGCATCTTTTACAACCATTGCTAGTGGAGACATTAGAGTCTTCGGTTGCCTTAGGAGAAGTTGAAGTGCTAGCCCAAAGTGCGCTATAGTTTTGCTCAAGATTTTGATATTTTTCATCCAAGCGTGTAAGGCTTTCTTAAGCAATACTTTTCTCATTCTTGAGGCTAGCTATTTGATCATTAATCGAGGAATATTCTTTAGTCAATTTCCCAATTGAGTCATTGGCTAAAGACAATTCGACGATTAACTTCTCAACCTTTGACTTTTCCTTGACAATAGATGCTTCAAGAGCTTGGTTCTTTTCTCGCTCTTGAGTGATTATATCTCCTTGCATCTCCAAGCATCTATCCCTCTTCTCTAATTTCTTCATTAACATTTTTATTTTAGTGTAGGCCTTTTTACCAAATTTCTTTATCATGGTTGCTTCAAGTTGTTCTATGTTCTCATCACAACTATCATACTCATCACTAGAGGAGTTGGATGGGGATTGTACCTTCTCCCCCTTGGCCATAAGGCAAGTTGGAGTGTAGTATTCGTTGTCGATGAGGTTGGAGAAAAGCCTCGGTGATGAGTCCAAGTTGGGGAAGAGCTTTGGTGATGGGGCCGAGTAGGGGAGGATCATGGTTGGTGATGAAGAGTGATGGATGGCAATGTTCGCGGCTCCTTTCTTCTTCTTCTCATCATCACTTGAGTCACTATCATCATTTGACTCCCATTCTTCACCAAGATGAGCTTCACCTTTCTTCTTGCCTTTGTTCTTCTTATCATTATTCTTGTTGTTCTTGTCCTTGTTCTCTTCGGGACAATCGGCAATGAAGTGACCGATTTTACCACACCTATAGCAAAACCTCTTCTTGTATCTCTTCTTACCATCACCATAAGTATTGCAGTTGCTTTTCTTCTTCATAAATTTTCTAAGATTTCTAATCACAAATGCAACCTCCGCATCAGAATCTTCTTCTTCACTTGAGGAATCATCCTTCACTTTCTTCTTCTTTTCTTGACAACACCCATTCCCATCATGAACGTGAGTTGCTTTTAGGGCTACACTCTTGTTGTATCCCATTGCACTAGGATTTTGACTATGAGCATTGATTGCATCTTGATCAAGGCATTCCTGATGTTTGAGCTTCGCGAGAACTTCTTGAGGTGTTATGTAATCATAGTCGGGACTCTCCATGATCACGGATGCTAGCACGTTGTTCTTTGCCCTATATGTTCTCAAAATCTTTCTAGCAACCTTGTTGTCATCCCATTCGGTGCTTCCAATGGATCTTATGCGGTTGACCAAAGTCATCATCCTATCAAACATAGCTTGAGTTGATTCACCTTCCAAGAACACAAATCTCTCCAATTCACCATGAAGTAACTTGATGTTGCCTTTTCTCACACTCTTGTCTCCTTCAAATGAAGTCCTTAAGACTTCCCAAATGTCCTTAGCAATTTCTCTTCCATTGACCTTGTTGAACTCATCTGGAGCTAGGCTTGAAACAAGCATGGCTACGGCTTGTGCATTTTGACGGAAGTTGTGTGCCTCTTCCGAAGTAATCTCTCTTTCTTCGGTCGGGAATGTCACACCAACATCAATCACTTCCCAAAGATTTGCGGCAATAAGGTGCATCTTTATTTTGTAAACCCAATTAGGATATCTTGATCCATCAAAGTGAGGTGGCTTGCCAAGGTTGACGGATGGAGTATGATGAAGTGGGGCTTTAATGAGTTGTGAATAATCAAAGTTCATGGTAGAGTATATTCCTTTCGGTTGACTATGCTCTCTGGCTCCAACATCACTCCCACCATCTTGACCGTTGTCATTTTTGCCACTAGTTGCTTCTTCAAATTTCTTGCCACTTATAGCATCATCGACCTTCTTACTCAACTCTTCTTTCAACTTGCTCATCTCATCTTGCATTTTCTTCATTTCATCTTGAAAAAGCTTTGCTTGAGCTGCCATCAACTCTTTGGCTATTTCTTTAGCCAACTCTTGTGTCTTGTCGGTCTCTGACATTGTTTCTTCTCACGTGGTAAAACGCTACGAGAAGACCTTGCTCTGATACCAATTGAAAGGATCTAAACAATGCCTAGAGGGGGGTGAATAGGCGTATCTAAAAAATTCTACACAAATCTCAAAGTTACTTGTCAGCAACTGTCGGAAGTCCCGACAGTTTGGGTCAGCACTCCCGACGTGTCAGAAGTTCGACGCAAACTGTCAGCACTCCCGACGCCTACGGGAAATGAACTACAAATGCTCAAATGAACTTTGTGAGATCGATAACTTACAACACCACTTCCTAGTGGTAAGATGAAGATGTTAGGCCACTTCCTTGACACCAAGAACTCTCCAAGTCGTAGATCAAGACCAAACCCTAAGAGGGAGGATGAGAGAGAGACAAGCAAATACAAGTGATACCAAGCAAATCACTTCAATAACAACAAACACAAGGGACAAAGGATTTATCCCGAGGTTCGGCAACCCCACAAAGGAGCGCCTACGTCCTCGTTGTTGAGGTGACCACTTAGGTCAGAGTCTATTTCACCTCCTTGCCTCTCTCAAAGCAACCACAAAGGTCACTTGAGTTCTCCACTAAGAAATCGAGGGTAATACAAACTTCCCAAGGCTCTTCCACAAGATGGAAGCTCTTGGGCGACGCCTAGCCGGCTAGGGTTCCAAGAACCCAAGAGTAAAAGACGCAAATCCAACCGGCTTGACGAAGAAAACAAGTGCTCAAGCTTGCAAGGATGATTATCTCACTCAAATCACACTCCTATCACTCAAATCCGTGGGGAATCGAAGTTAGGAGCAAAGGGGAGAGGAGAGAGAGAGAGCTCTTGAATGCTTGAGAGATGTTTTGGCCATGAGTTGGTGAGCAATGAATGAGTAAGTCGCGGTTAGAAGTGAAGAGAGTGCTATTTATACTCGTAGTAGAAATCTAACCATTCAGATCTACGTTGGGACTGCTAACGTAGATCTCAGGACTGCTGACATATATAGAAAACACTGTTCACGCAAGGTCAAGAAACACTGCGCGAAGGACAACGTTGGGACTTCCGACTTATGTCGAGACTGCTGACCATCGGGACTCCCGACGTATGTCGGGACTCCCGACGCAGCAGTCAGCAGAGCGAGCCGATGGGCCTGGCGTCGGGACTCATAGCGAGGGTCGGGACTCCTGACCGTCGGGACTCCCGACTCATGTCGGGACTTCCGACGTACTCAGTCACCGCACAGGCTAAGTGACTGGACGTCAGGACTCCCGGCGCAAGTCAACACTTCCGACCGTCGGGACTTCCGACACCAAAAGTCATCAAAACTATTCTACGTGCTCGTAAAGTGCTAGAGTGTCTCTCTTTTGATTTTATTATTATGCTTGAGCACTCTATCTTCCTCAGACCAACTAAGTTTTGCATCCCTCTTTATAGTGCGGCATACCTAGACCCAAGAAGCGAAAAAGATAAACTTTGAAGCTCCGCTTGAGTTTGATGCCTTTTTCAACATGACAAATTGAGGGATACCATTTCATCTTTATCAACTCGTTAATTCCTTCATGGGACTAAAAGCTGCGACATAACTCATTAATATCACATTAGTCCCTAATTTGGATGTCATCAATACACCAAAACCCACATAGGGGGTAAATGCACTTTCAGGGTGTCAAGCTGGAAGGTGTACGTCTGGATCCCTCGCCAAACGGCTCACGGAAGCAAGGTCTGATCAGGTCTATGGGTGGTACGGTACCTCCGTGAGGACGTCTCGGTGGTGAAGTCTGTCCAAAGCACAACTGGTGAATCTTCGTCTCTGAAGCAGGGAGTCTAAGAATCTCCCATACTCTGGTGCTATATAGTCTGCGGTCACGACCTTAGAATGCAAAGTGTATAAACTCATGAGCAGGGTCAATCCAAAGTGAAGAGTAGAACTCTCTGACCCAAGTCCCGCAGTAAGCTCCAGTCCATCCCAGAAGGTCTAACAAACCAGGTAAAAAGGACAGATGTGGACGGAGCTACTCACCAACCACCTCAACTAAAGCCTCGAGTCGACAAACTCTCTGAGGTCTGAATGCAATCCCGCTGTCAATATAGGCTCTGTAGAAATCCTCATGCAGAGGTGTATAGAAGCCCTCTGAAGCTCGAGGGTCCCGCTGAGGTGGGAACCACCGACCAACCTCAACAAACCGAAGAGCCTATACCTGGCGAGCTGTAGCTCCCCTCAGGTCAAAATGCTCAACTGGGGGGGTGACCTCGAGCCCTGGGAGGTGGACGACCTCCACGTCACTGGCCCTCTGGCCTAGGAGTCACCTGAGCACGCGTACGTCCTGAGCGACGACACGGTGGAGTCTGAACTGTCTGCTCCTCTGTCTCCTCTATGTCCACTGTGGGCTGCTCTACAGGTTCATCCTCTGTCTCCTCTGTGGCCTCAGTACCAAGCTATCGACCTTCAAGATGAAAGCGACTCTCGCCAATATGAATCTCACTGCTTCTGCCACCTCTCTCTGCAAGCTCTGCTACATCAGTGACTACCTGTGCTATCTCCGCCTCAGTGAGTGTCCTCTTTCTCTTCTTGGTGACTATCTTCTTGCGCTTGCCACGGGCTACCTCTATCAATCTGGGAGGACTTTCGTCCCTGTCACTCGGTCCACCACCAACATTCTTGCAGCGAACCATACTGACCAACCTCTGTGACTGAGAAAACCCTGATAGTGAAAGATGGTGTACTGACACTCGTGAGGCTTGGCCTCAATCCGTATCCACAGGCTTGGTCTTGGATTCCACACTGGTGAACTATCACACACAGAGCACCGACAAGACTCTCTATGAAGATGGAATAGATAGAGCTACTATTAAGCATTATATTTTAACTACCAGATGAGCGAGGTACTTATGAAAGCAAGCATACAGGATAAGAAAAGAATAGATCATGATAGCTACCTCAGATAGGCGAGATACCGGTGAAAAGATGAGGGATCCTGATGTGCGAGAGTTCCACGGAAACGCTGGAGGAGCGCTCACGGAAATGAAATCGCGTGAAGAGACCTCGACGAAGAATGACCGAAGTGAAATCGCAAACCTTCGCGACGGATTAGGGTTAGGTCTTGAAGTTGTCAAGGGAGAAGCAACGTGTGCGACGGTCAGTCAGAGGCGGTCTGGGTGGCGAGGCTCGGCTGGTGGCAGCGCGCGCGGACGGTGTGGTCTAGAGGAGGTGGCGCGGCAGCAGCGGCGATGCATGGGCGCGGGGAGAAGAAGCGGCGCTGTGAGCGAATGTGGCGGTGTGGCGCGGCTGAGGAGCGCAACGGCTGCGGCGACGCGGCTGAGGAGCGGCAGCGCCGGCGTGAGACGGCGAGGTAGGTGGCTAGGGCTGGGAAGAAAGGCGGCGGCGGCGGATTGAAAAAGAAGACGACCGAAAGAAAAAAAAACCCGGATCGAGATGTACGGTTAAGAAGGGGCAGATCTGCTTTTAACACGATGACCAGACACGCTGGTCGACTGACCGGACGCGGTGGAGCAGCGTCCGGTCAGAGTCCAGTAAGCTCCTGGCGTGACTGGACACGTCCGGTTAGAGCTGATCAGACGCTGACAGAGTCCGTTCGGAGAACCCCCGGGGAACTCAACACGCTTGACCGGACACGGTGGTGGGGTCCGGGACCGAACGCAGTGGTCACAATGTCGCGTCCGGTACAACGTCCGGTCACAGATCCTTGAGATTTCCTTCGGGATGACTGGACGCGCTGGTGGTCACCGGGACCGGACGCAGTGATGAAGCAGCATCGCGTCCGGTCCAGCGTCCGGTCGCTGTAAAACGCCTTTTCTTCAAACCGATCTTCGACACGACTTCTCCCAATCAAGTTCTAATTCAAAAAGACTTGAATAAACACCAATTGAAACCTAATATGAGTGACCTCTCTCAACCCCTCAAGTTTTTTAAAAATATTTTTCCTTAGGCTAGTATTATTTTTAAGAAAATATATGATAACCACCCGAAGAGCAATGTATGGTCATGCAATAGAGTTTATGAACCCTTGGGAGCGTCAAATGCTCTCTCTATTCATGGACGAACACAGAGGTTGCTCAAAGCAAAACCAAAAAGAAACGACAAAGCAACAACCATGCATATGCAATGCAAAGCGAGAAAGAGAGACTAGGTTGCTTGTCAAGTTTGATCCACGGTTAGGCTTCTTTACTCCCCCAAAGGAGGGTTATCGTAACCGTGTTAGACAAGTCCTAGATGCATTGCGGAAGTTTAAACATGACATATAATATAATGCAATGCAAGGGACAATACAAGCTCATTTTTTAAATTTACTAGAATCAAGCACATTTAGTTCACTTCTCAACCTACAAAAGGTAGCCTCATCCAAAGGTTTAGTGAAGATATCCGCTAATTGATTTTCACTTCTTACACCTTCTAGTGATATATCATTTTTAGCAACATGATCTCTTAGAAAGTGGTGGTGGATATCAATGTGCTTGGTGCGTGAGTGTTGTACTGGATTATTAGCAATTTCAACGGCACTTTCATTGTCACCTAAAAGTGGCACCTTATCAAGAACAACTCCATAGTCAAGGAGGGTTTGTTTCATGTATAAGATTTGTGCACAACAAGCCCCCACGGCAATGTATTTCGCCTCAACGGTGGACAAAGCTACACTATTTTGCTTTTTAGATGACCAAGATACTAAAGACCTCCCAAGCAAATGGCACCCTCCGGATGTGCTTTTTCTATCAATTTTGCAACCGGCATAATCCGAATCGGAATAGCCAACTAGTTGGAATCTAGCTCCTTTGGGGTACCAAAGACCAATGCTTAGGGTGTGCTTAAGATATCTTAAGATTCTTTTTATGGCACTTAGGTGAGGTTCTTTAGGGCACACTTGAAAGTGAGCACACATGCACACACTAAACATGATATCGGGCCTAGATGCGGTAAGGTACAACAAGCTACCAATCATAGAACGGTAGAGAGTTTGATCAACCGGTTTACCTCCCTCATCTAGGTCGAGATGTCCATTAGATGGCATTGGGGTCTTGATTGACTTACACTCTTCCATCTTGAATCTCTTGAGAAGATCCTTGGTATACTTTTCTTGAGAGATGAAAATCCCTTCTCTTATTTGCTTGACTTGAAAACCAAGGAAGAATGTTAGCTCACCAATCATAGACATCTCGAACTCCCTCGACATCAATTCACCAAATTCCTTGCAATAATCTTCATTTGTTGATCCGAAGATGATATCATCAACATAGACTTGACAAATGAAGATCTCCCCATTAAGCTTCTGGGTGAATAGTGTGGTGTCGACCTTCCCAATAGTGAAGCCCTTCTCAATGAGGAAGTCCCAGAGGCGCTCATACCACGCTCTAGGGGCTTGCTTGAGCCCATATAGCGCCTTGGACAACCTATAAACATGATTAAGATATCTAGGGTCTTCAAACCCAGGAGATTGTTGAACATAGACTAGTTTGTTTATAAAGCCATTTAAAAAAGCAGTTTTCACATCCATTTGATATAGTTTCATTTCATGGTGCGATGCATATGCAAGAAGGATACGAATGACTTCAAGTCTTGCAACGGGTGCAAAGGTCTCTCCAAAATCAAGACCTTCAACTTGAGAGAACCCCTTTGCAACTAGTCTTTCCTTGTTCCTCACTACTACGCCTTGATCATCTTGCTTGTTGGGGAACACCCACTTGGTTCTAATGACTCTTGCACCTTTTGGATGCTCTTCAAGTGTCCAAACTTGATTGCGGGTGAAGTTGTTCAATTCTTCGTGCATAGCATTCACCCAATCTAGATCTTGAAGAGCTTATTCTACATTCTTAGGTTCAAGACAAGAGACAAGAGTGATGTTCTACAAAAGAAGCAAGCTTTTGAGATCGAGTCATTACACCCTTTGTAGGACTCCCTATGATGAGATCTTGTGGATGTGCATGAAGTAGAGGAGAGTTTCTTCTTTCAACCACTTGAGGAGGAGGTTGAGGAGCATCAACATCTTGAGCTTGTGCCTCGGCTTGTTCATGAGAGATATGAGTGTCTTTATTTTCAATCCTCTCATTCTTATCATCATCTTGAGGCACATGTGATGAAGATGGTGGATTGATAATTTATACATCATCTTCATCATCTTTAGGCTTGATGTCTCTCACTGGCATGTTCTTCATTGCCTCCCTCAATGGTTTATCACCTACATCATCACAATTTTCAATTGCTCCTTGGGAGCCGTTAGATTCATCAAATTTCACATCATATGTTTCTTCAACTAAACCGGTGGCATGGTTAAATACTCTATATGCTTTGGACATTGATGAGTAACCAACAAGAAAGCCAATATCACAACGTCTTTGAAACTTCCCTAGGTGTTGACGCTTTTTGTTGATGTAGCATTTGCAACCAAACACCCGGAAGAATGAGACGTCTGGCTTCTTCCCATTTAGCAACTCATAGGGGGTCTTGCCAAGAAACTTTTGTAGGAAGAGGCGATTTGAAGCATAGCATGCGGTGTTGATTGCCTCGGCCCACAATTTTTCCAGTGTATTATACTCATCTAACATTGTTCTTGCAAGGGTGATCAATGTCTGGTTTTTTCTCTCAACTACACCATTTTGTTGAGGAGTGTAGGTTGATGACACTTCATGCTTGATTCTAATCTCATCACAATAAGCTTCAATGTTTGTGTTGTCAAACTCTTTGCCATTGTCACTTCTAATCTTCTTTATCTTGATTTCAAATTCATTTTGAGCTCTCTTTGCAAACTTCTTGAAGCAATTGACCACTTCGGATTTGTCATGAAGAAAGAAAGTCTAAGTGTATCTTGAGTAGTCATCCACAATCACAAGACAATAGAGATTTTCACCCAAGCTCTTGTAAGTTGTAGGACCAAACAAATCCATGTGTAGAAGTTATAACACTCTTGATGTTGACATATAAGCTTTGGTTGGATGAGTGTTTGCAACTTGTTTGCCGGCTTGACATACACTACAAGGTTTGTCCTTCTCAAACTTGACATCCTTCAAGCCTCTTACTAATTCTTTCTTCAATAGCTTGTTGAGAGTGTTCATTCCAACATGTGCAAACCTCCTATGCCAAAGCCATCCAAGTGAAGTTTTGGTGAACAAGCATGTCATCAAGTTTGCATCTTCAGAGGTGAAATCAACAAGATAGAGATTGTTGTATCTAAAGCCTTTGAAAATCATTTGCTTGTCATCTATCTTTGAAACTACCACTTCATTAGGAGTGAATAAGCATTGGTAGCCAAGGTCACAAAGTTGCCCAACGGATAGTAAGTTGAAACTTAATGAAGCAACATAGAGCACATTTGAAATAGAGTGATCATTTGATATTGCAATCTTGCCTATACCCCTGACTTTGCTCTTTGAATTGTCCCCAAATGTGATTTTCTCTTGACATACCCCATTCTCTTCAAGTGAGATGAACATACGAGGGTCACCGGTCATATGTTGAGTGCAACCACTATCAATAACCCAATGAGATCCACCGGTCTTGTAGTTCACCTACACACAAGAGATCAAGCTTTTTGTTTAGGGACCCAAACTTGAGAGGGACCCTTGACTTTCTCAACTAGTGACTTGCAACCCATATTTTCTTAGGCCTATTCTTGTTTGGGGGACCTAAGAACATAACTTTCATCTTTCCACTTGAATCTTTTCTAAGCATGTAATGAGCATTGAAAGCAAAGGGTCTAGCATGCTTGGGCAAGGGTTGCGGTGGTGGAGTTTTGCACTCGTGAGCAAAATGGCCCTCTTTTCCACACTCAACACATCTCTTTGTCTTAGGCTTTGACTTTCTTTGTTGTTGTTGAGCTTTAGCCTTCTTCTCTTGATTTGCCATGTAACCAATGCCACTTCTATCCATCTTCATGACGGTGTTCATGAGTAGCTCACTTTGCAAATATTGGCCTCTTGTGAACTTGCTTAGGCCGGTCTTGAGATGCTCTTTCTCTTGCTTGAGCTTTTTGTTCTCTTCAATAAGTGACTCATTTGATGTTTGCTTTTCAAGAGCCATCAACTCTTTTATCTTCTTGTTTTCATTTCTAAGCATCTCATTTTCACTCTTGAGCTTGACATAATCATCATAGTTGTCGGACTGAACCACATTCTTACCTTTGCCACTAGAGCCTTTGTAACAGAACCGACCAAATTATAAGAGCACAAGTACAAAAACAAGCGCTGAAACACTCAAATTTTCGAACTTGAGCCCATATAATCCCAGTAGTCAATCGAAACCATGAAGGATTTCAAACCAACTCGTTCACAACCAAGATCGCATTATTCAACATAACACATCACACGTTACATTTCACAAGTAGTTCGGAAAACCACTTACAACACACGGAGTCGCAAATTATTACAAACCGAGTTCATAAAGTAGCGGAAGCATAACACACACATTTAGTTCAAATACTACTGCTAGTCTTACAGATCAACATCTCACAAAAGCATTAAGGAAAGTAAACTAATAGACGATCACGCCCGAGTGATCTAGTCCTCATCACCCGCAGGGTGGAGGCAAGTCTTGTAGAAGCCCTGATAAAGCATACCATCTGTAACAGGAGGGAATAAACCCTGAGTACGGGAATGTACTCAGCTAGACTTACCCGTCGAAACGGAAAATAAGAGACACCAAGGATCATGCAAGGCTTTCTTAAGTGGAGCTGGCTGACATCACCTTTGCGGAAAATCATAAGTAATATAAACTCTTTTAACCTATACTAGCAGTTAATTTAGCATTACCCTATCATCTATCTTAGCACCTGTACTAAACATTCACTTGATTATAATCAAATAATAATATTATTATATCCATAGCAGGTAAAAATTGTGGTAACAATAAATCATTCGCTTAATCATCTGTTCAATTTAATGAGATCTACGTTGCCGCTGCTCAAGTCAAGTGCTCACTAACCGGAAGCGACGGCGATTCGAATCGAATTCCTATCCAGCTGGAGGGGTATTTCTAACACTCACCGCGCAGGCCCCTGCCAGGGTCGCACAAGCCACCTTTCGTACAATTCAGGAGTCACGGGTTCAAATGATGCCACATCCCCAAGGGTAACACTCTGCCAGGTGATAGGGACTCTAACCCCCCTTGGTCTCACGCTAATGTTCCCAAGCACATCCTTACTACCTCCAAGATGGGACCTACCATTCGATTCCCGGCCTGAACCGCATTACTCGGCTTTGCGGTCAAAACGACTTATCCAGCCAACTAAGTGTTATACTGCGTTCAACATGACTCAAGGACATACAGCGAATCGGTCCTTAAACGACTCAGACGGGCATAGCTCCGCACCCAAGACGTGAAGTGTCTTGCGGCTGCACTATCGAACTCCCGCCCGGTCTAAATTTCATTTTTAGGCATGGTTCCATCCACGATAGCCAACATAGCCACTCGTGACCCATTCCTACATCTCGCGGATGACCGGAAATTACCCGACTTCTACCGAACTAAGCAGGGCTAAGCATTGACACGTGCCTAAACTTAATTTTGGATTTAAGTACGATATCTGGACAAGGACAGGTATAATGCAACAAGTGTTTTTATACAACTCCTACAATTTAATGCAGTAAACAAGTAAAAGTACTCAAGATTGATATATAAAACAGTTGGGTCAGCATGCACCGAGGCGTGACTTTCAGGAACGAGGACGGGCGATGATCCGGACACTCAAGTAGATCGTCTACGGGAACTCCTTCGCCGGCTGGGTCCTCGGGCTCCCTCGGCTGCTCCTGATCCTCCTCCGGAATCGCTCCCTCGAACTCGAGGAGTGTCACCCCCTCCGATACATCTATTGCATGAATGCACAATAAATCTCATGGATGCATAAAAAGGAATGTAACATGCTCGGAATAGAATGCACTTCAGCAAATTCTAGTGCTCTATTCAAATCACTTCAATAATACGTGCAAATATCTTCTTCGGTAGAGAAGTACTTACCAAATCTACACAACCTAATGTATAATTGTTCCTCCTCAGTTAAGGTCATAACACCTAACAATCAACAAGAACAACATTGCTTAGGTTACCACCAATCAAATCACAAAATATCGCAACAACACCCTCTGGACATCAGCTTAGTATTTCCAACACAACTGTAGATTCAAAAATCCAAATGGCATGATACAAGATAATCTAGAAATATTATAAAATACTCTACAATTCATTTTCAGACCTCAACACTTAATTCCAAAGTTTACCTACTCAAGATTCTAAATTTCTAGAAATCTGTCCTCTCCAAACAGAGAGCAACCATTTCTGGATAGCCACTTTAAACAGCTACAACTCCTAGTAACTAGGTCAAATGCCACCAAATTTTGACACAAGCTAGTTTAACCCGTTTACTACCACTTTGGTATTCATAAGTTTCCCAGCAACACTTTTATCAAGGTTCAAATCCAAAAATGCTACCAGCTGTCCAGAGAACCTAGAGATGTGAAAATTAAATATTTATTCATGTGTCAAACTACCCTTATGACCAAAATAATGATGCTACTAGTTGACACATAACCCCAAAACCCTAGAAAGTAAGGTATGCCAACCCTAAATATTTATTTCAACCCCTTTCTTAATTTACTTAATTAATTAAGTGGGAAATTAAACTCATATGCAAACTGCTTAGAAAATTTTATAAAAATTACAAGAGTCTCTCTAGACTACTAGGAGGCTACTATAAAAAATTGAACTAAAGTTATTCACAGAAACTCCCTACACAAAATTCACAAGCCAAAAAGGCTGATTTTTTCATAATTAATAAATCACATTTAAAAGTGTCAAACAATAGAAACCATATTTTTCTTAGCAACCTTAGGGTACTAGGACACTCTTCATAAAATTTCATGAGCATTGCACATATAGAAAAATTACTAAAATTCATACAATTATCTTCTAATATAACATGACAACATCATAATTTGAAAACTACTCAAGCAATATTATCCAAACTTTTACCAGAGGTAGAATAGATATAAAATAGCACATCCACCAAATTTCACAATTTTTAGAGCACTAGAACTCCAGTTACAAATTTAACAAGTTTATATCTATTTGAAAACACCTTTCAAGGGCCCAATTAATTACCTCAGAAATTAACTAACATCTTAGTGTTTTATATTTTTCCTAGAAACTATACTTTACAGAGAACCAAACAAATTTGGAATCACCTCATTTGGATCTACATTGCATGAGATATATAATTTATAATATAGCAAGAAAATCTGTGAAATAAATAAAGAAAAACACAAAATAAAATCCTGAACGCTACTGCAACTGGGACTACCCGGCTTGCCAGCGCGGCCCGCTATGGGTCTTCCCGCCCGCACAGGCATCTGCCAGGTGAGACCCGTTGTCAGAGAGAGAGGTAGGGCACGGCGAACCGCGCGCTCCGGCGAGCTCAAGCTCGTCGGAGAGGAGCTCTCCCGGGAAACCGAGCCCACCCTCGTGATCTCCGTCAAGCAATACATAGATTCGTGTAGGTAGGGTGGATTGGGTTAGAGCGGAAGGGATTCACCGTCGTGAGCGGCGGACGGTGGGGGTCCGGTGATGGTGCGCCGCCAACGGCGAGGCCGCACGGCCACACCAGAGCTCGGTATGAGCTTCACCACTCCGAGGTGGATCTATTGAGGTAGAAAAGGGAGGTTGAGAGAGACTATCCACCCTGGCCATGGAGCGCCCCAACTCCGGCGAGGGGTCACCCAAGGCGGCAATGGCAGAATCGGCCAAGAGGCCCTTACCACGGCTCGGCTCGCTAGACCAAAGGGTGGAGGAGATAGCGGGCAGTGTGTTGAAGCTTCGGACGGAGGGGATTGGGCAATGCCGTGATGACACGGCCGGCCGAGCTCGTCGGAGGTCACGGCAGTGAGGGAGGCGGTGTTTTTCTGCCTTAGGCACGCGCGGGGAGGGAGGGAAATGGCAGGGCGAGGTTGGGAAGGCAGCTGGGGCACCTTCTACGTGCTGAGCAGCTGGCCAAGGCTCCAGGTCACGCGCGGCGTGTGGAGGACACACCGCGGCGACGGCCTGCAACTGTCGGCCACCCACGCTCTGAACATCTGAATGAGGCCGGCAATGGTGACTGACAGGGCAACTTTGTCGATGATTATCTCCTAAACCAGCTCGAGTTAGCAGAAGATGATAATATCAAAATTGTAGAGCTACATGAGGACTACAACTTTATCAATTGGCTCAAGGACTGGTTCGGCCTGGTTTGTGAGTTATATGGCGTCAAAGTGAGGCACATTGAAACTGAAATTCAAATTTTTGGACTTAGAAAATTTTCCAAGTGTTGGGCAGTCCCTTAACCGACTTGTGGGCCATTTTTGAGCATGTTCTATTCATTTTCATGAGATGACCATATTGGAACTTTTGTTCCTTAGGAAATTCTCTACAACTTTTCTTAAGGTTGCTTCTCCATGCAAGATTTCTAAGCTAGACTTTTTAAATGGTCAAACCAAAGCATTCTAGGGTCAAGGGTTGGTCAACAGCACATTAGAGGGTATTTTAGTCATTTTGGTCAACATGAACTTTGTTCCACTAATTACTCTAAATGAAATTAAGGTGTTATAAGATATAATTAGCCACTCTACACCTTGGTTTCACAAAAAATACTAGTGCCACATAAGTTGAAATAAGCAAAACAATAACCCCCCCCAAAATGTTGCAATATCATGTTGCACATGTTTCAAGACTTTGTTGCGTCCATTGAACCTACCATGGTGTACTAACAACATTGTCATGTTTCAAAGTATGAGACCCCATGTTATATCTACAAGTTGCACCACTCACATTTCATAAGCACAACAATTTCAAACAAGCATATTAGAGTATGTTGCATACTCATGTTGCAAACAAAATAAAGACATGGATGAGATGAATGATGCTCATGCTTATGAAATGCAATGTAATTATGGAAGCTAAACACCTAAGGTGTTACAGCCTTGCTCAATGCTCTCAATAATCAAGTCATCACATGATGTAGCTATATCAATCTTAACAACTTGTTTAGTAGCATCATGTGTCTCAAGAAAAAGCTCATTAGCAACAACAAGAATATCATAATTGATTTTTAATGTAGTATATTTGTCTTTTAGCAAGTTGTGCCTAGTGTTGAGCTCATCATGCTTCTTCTCAAGTTTATCATGTTCATCTCTAAGCTCTTTGTTAGAAGTTTTGAGCTCCTTAAGAGTAGAAGACATGATTTCATTTTGATCTTTGAGCTCATCACTAGTCTTTTGTGTATTCTCAAGCTTAGATGAGAGTGAGTCATTTTCATTTTGGAGCTCATCATTTTCATTTCTAGTTCTTCTTATGATTTTAGAGTATTTGTTCAATAATTTTACAAGTTCATCATAAGAAGGTGCATCATATTCATCATCACTATCACTATCATCATCATCACTCTCATTGTTTTGTACCTTTCGTTCACCCTTGGCCATAAGGCATAGGTGAGAAGTGGACGATGATGGTGAAGGTGGCGGTGAAGGTGGTGATGAAGATGTCAGTGAAGATGATGATGGCCCAATCACAAATGCGGCGACCTTCTCTTTCTCATTGTCGCTCTCGTTGCCGGAGGACTCACATGATGACTCAATGTCGGTGAGCCAATCACCAACAATATAAGCTTTGCCTCTCTTCTTCTTCTTGTGAAACTCTTTTCTCTTGCCATCCTTCTTTTTGTATGGCTTGATCTTCTTCTTCTCATCTTCTTCATCACTTGAATCATTTTTCTTACCCTTGTTCTTGTTCTTGTACTTGTCTTTTGGAGGCTTAGGGCATTGATGAGCTAAGTGGCCAAGTTCACCACAATTGTAGAAATCCATATCGGATATAGGCTTCCTTTTGCTACTTGTGAAGAACTTCTTCTTGCCATCGAACTTGATGCCACTCTTGTTGAGCTTCTTTAGCATCTTGGTGGTCTTTCTCACCATGAGTGCAAGTGATGCATCATCAATATCACTTTCACTTGAGCTTTCTTGCACGATCATGGCTTGGCCCTTCTTCTTTTTCTTGTCATGAGTAGCTTTGAAGGAAAGTCCTTCTTCTTGAAAGATGATGAGCCCTCTTCCGGAGTGATATGCATGTACATCTCATGTGCATTGATCTTTCCCAATACTTGTGTCGGTGTTGCGGTGGAGAGATCATTTTGGTGAAGCACGGTGACAATGTGACCATACTTCTCAACGGGAAGAACACTCAAGATCCTCCTTGCAACATCCGATTGACTCATTTGAGTGAGCTCGAGAGCATTGAGATCCTCTACAAGAACATTCAATCGAGTGTACATGTCATTAGCACTTTCTTTGGGAAGCATCTCAAAAGCATTAATTTTCTTCAAAGCAATATGATAGCGTTCCTCATGCTCACTCTTAGTTCCCTCATGGAGAGCACAAAGGTTTTCCCATAATTCATGAGCGTTTTTTGCATTACGCACACGATTGAAGATATCCTTGCCTAGGCCCCGGTAGAGTGCATTTTTGCCTTTGTATTCCACCGGTCGTACTTCTCCTCATCACCACTTAGGTTGGTAGGATCCTTGATAGCGGAAAGCCCTTCGGTTGCAGCTCTAAGACACCCAACATCTATGGCTTCGAGGTACGCCTCCATATGAATTTTCCAATATGGAAAATCATCTCCCTCAAAGATGGGAGGTGGTCCTTCCCCATTAGACATCTTGCTCTAGGCGGTGAAGCCTAAATTAGGAGCAACTAGGCTCTAACACCAGCTCTAAAAAATCAATTACAAGAATTAAATCTTACAAGCCAAAGTTCACCCCTAGTGCCTACTAGTGTTCCTTGTGATTCTACCGGTAAAAAGTTTTGCACCCTAAGTTCTAATCCTAGTCTAGCATGGTAATTCTAGGAAAGTAAATGCTTGAAAGTAAGGGTTAGGAACACGGCGATGTTTTCCCGAGGTATCGGAGAGTCACCACTCCCCACTAGTCCTCGTTGGAGCACTCGCGCAAGGGTGTAGCTCCCCCTTGATCCGCGTAAGGATCAAGTGCTCACTACAGGTTGATTCTTTGACACTCCGTTACGGTGAATCGTCCAAAACCACTCACAAGATGAGTTGGGTCATCCACAAGCTCGCCGGATGATCACCAAACTCCCAATCACCACCAAGCCGTCTAGGTGATGGCGATCACCAAGAGTAACAAGCTAGAACTCTCACTTGACCACAACAAGCCTAATGAGAAGGTGGATGCACACTTGCTACTCCCTAGTCAATAATGAGGGATTCTCAAATCACTACCCTCACTAGAGCTCTTGCACTTCCTTGCACTTGAAAGGTGTTTCTCAGCTGAACAAATAAGCAAGAGACCTCTAAAAGAGGTGGAGGGAATGTATTTATACACCCCATAGTCAAATCCAACCGTTACCTACCAACTCAGCAAAATACGCACTGACCGGACACGCCGGTCGAACATAACGGTCGAAAAACTGAACGACATCGCTGAGTGACTGGACGCACCGATCAGGGATGACCAGACGTGTTCGGTCGTGCAAGGACCTTACTGTACTTTGACCTAATGCTCGGTCGCGTCCGATCAGTGATGACCGGACGCGTCAGGTCAGCAAAGTACCTTACTGGAACATGACCGGACGCGTCCGATCATTTTCCAGTCGCATTCGATTAGATCTTTTACCCTCTGAGACACGTGTCAGACCGATCAACGCGTCCGGTCCTCGCAGGGACCACATCCGGTCAACCAGGTTGAAATGCAGTGACTGTTAGTACTGACCGGACGCGTTCGGTCGAGACAGAGACCACGTTCGGTCAAAGGTAAACGGCTCAAACGACTTCGAAACGCGACGCAACTTGAACCGAGTTGCTCCCAACTGAACTTTGAGCTTTACCTGAGCTACCTAGTGCTAAGTTTGACAAGTGTGCACCACATCTAAACAAAAGACTCACTTAGGTCAAGCTACTCGCTCATGCCCCCCTTTATAGTACGACCAAAGGAAAGAAGCGAATATCCTAACGACTATTCCGGATGTAACTCAACACCTTGACATTCAGAACTAACCGTCCTTAATCTTGTTGTTGATCCTTTGAAAATCGAAACGATTTTCATCAAGGGGCATGAATACCATAGTGCCCAAAGCAGCTATCAACCCCATGACCTAACTTATCAAAGTTTCTACAAAACACACGTTAGTCATGGTAATAATGCGTTGTCATCAATTGCCGAAACCAACTCCCGGGGCTTAGATGCTTTCAAGTGGGCTTACCATTTCAAGGCTAGCCAGGTACTTAGCCATCTTTGTTTCCAGTACTTATTTAGCACATTAGTAATGAGCTCCACATAAATACAATTCTTTGACATATAAAGGTCTCATTTTTAGTTTTGACTAATGAATTGGGCCCTAATGATGTTTATTTTTTTATGGAGCCAAAACAATGGGCTGTCTAAATGTTATTCTGAAGGGAAGTGACTAATGGCTCGAGCCAATGCTTGTTGTAAAGGATTTTAATAAAGTAACGGATTGGCTATGGTAATTGTGATGACACTTATTGAAAGCCTCATGTTTGGCTTTGGAAATTGAGTAACCATTAGTGGACTAACCTTTTGCTAAGTGTTGATTAATCTAGGGGAAGTCCACACCAAGGTGGTGAGCAAGGCTAGGAGATGGATGATGGGTGATCAATCCATATGGAGCAAGCTCACACTTGGAGAGAAGATGACGGAGGTGAAAACAAGCCCGAAGGCAAAGGTATATGTTAGGGGTTTTGTTTTTGTCGGCCGAGATGCAATACAGTGCGTGGTTGGGTTTTGGATAGATAGTCGTATGATTAAGAGGGGAACTCTAAAGCAAACCCTACAAGGATTTAACCCTTTTAGCACCACTTTGTCTTTTTTGCAACACCACACATTTGGTTGCAATATTGGGTTCTATGGCAAGCAATGTTATAATTGGTAGCGATTTGTGGGCCTTATGGCCACCAAAATTGTGTGTTACATTAGTCGTATGCTCTGTTGCAAGAGGTAGGAGTTATCTCTATGGTTGTAATGGTGTGCTATGTTAATATTGACTCTTTGTTGCTAGAGTAATTTGGTGTCACGATTTTAAAAATGGCTGCAAGTAGTTGTGAATATAGCCACGATGAAACTCTGTTGCCTGAATGTTGCCCTGCGTTGCCTGAATGGAGAAGTAAACACGGTTTTCTGGCGACACCAGGTGTTGATTTACATGCATAAGCATTAGAACCTAGTGACGTGGTGAGTTGCAAGCAAAAAGGTTTTTCAAAATATTTAAAAATGCTAACTCGGTGCTTCAATGTTTGGCAAAACATTTTGGAATTAGCACGTTTGTGAATATGGGAGTGAAAGGCACTCGGTGGTGCTATTTTTCACTCATCAGGGTGCTCTGGTGTGGCATCACAATGCCCACTAGAGTGCAGTTTGAATTTAAAAGGAAAACCCTGTATTTATAGTTTAAATACGAAAATAGTTCAGTCTATTTACAAAACTACCACTAAACCCTAATTTAGCCATAACTTCTCCATTCTAATCCTGATTTAAGTGATTCTCGAACCTACGAGTTCATCACAACGTGTAAAACAGTTTTATTGGCTTGTTTATACCTATTCTATCTATTGGTGTATTGTTCCTAATTAAATTCTTGTTTTGCCTTGTATGTTGTGCTCTAGTATGCTACGCTTGTAATGTATAGAAGGGGATCAGTTTGTGGTTACCAACGAGCAGGTTTTTGAAGAAGCCGAGTTGCAAGAGTTTGGAGAAGGAAAGTGCCCCTTGACCATGTTCTCACCTATACAACTTTAATTCACTTTATTTACTATTTCATGCATGTGCCTTAATTTGTAAACCCTAAGGACTTACCTAGTCTTGCCAATCATTCCTTGTACCTGGGTTTACATATGGGTATTTTAGTTATGCTTAGCTGCTCCAACCCACATATGAGACAATGATCTAAGATCTGTAATCCTGACTAATGGCTTATTGCAACAGATGATAAAAGATGGTTTTTAGCAACATGGAATCATGATTAGTGGGAATGAGTACCTAGGGCCTATCTTTTTGGGTACTTATGTCCGCCCACCCTAAGGACTGATTGTTGGAGCTTCCACCCAAGATATACGATGCAACCTCAAGCCACATGGTTCTAGCTTGACGTAGTAACAGATCTTTTGGTAGTAAGGTGGCAACTTTCTGGGTTGGCACAAAAGGGGGGTCTAGCTCATTAAGTTGTGCTAGTCCGGGTCTCGCTAGGGAGGCTTCGGGTCTATTATTTGGGCTACCTACGAGGATGGTTACCATGCGCCTTGGCTGAAACCTAGAGTGTTGTCACACTTACTAGTAGAACCGTGAACAGTCTCATAGTGAAACCTTGTGGTGCACCTTGGAAGTGCAATGTGGGCCTTGCAAACCCCGACAAGTGGGAATCACAACTTGGGGGTAAAGTTGTACACCTCTGCAGAGTTTGATCAAACTGATATATATCAGTCATGCTCAAGGTTATGAGCGGTCTAGACCCTTACATGATTGAAATGGTTATTAATTTGGATGATGGTTATTTCATAATGATGTTACTCTCATTATAAAATTTAATTAATGGTTTGGGAATCTTTTGCTCACCATAGTAATCATATTGTTTAATAAAATATTGCCAACTAAACATGCTAACCTCCAGTAAGCCTATGTGAGCTTTTACCTTGATATCAGCCTTGCAAGGCATATTGTTTTTGCACTTGCTAAGTACGACATGTGCTCACCCTTGCTATCTCCAACCAAAAATACAGGCTGCTCAGAAGATAAAGAATGGGATGGCTATCCTAAGGACTTCCCTGGTACTAGGCGCGTGTGTCCTGTCATCGACCTTCCCGTGGCTAGATGGAGAGGATGCCTCGTCCTCTTTTTATTAATGATGAATGCTACGCTTATGTTCTGCTACTTTGATAAGTTGTAATAGTAATATATTCTTTTTGTACAATGTATTTTTTGGTTCACCATTAATGAAGTCAAGTACATATGTGGAAATTGATCCTGGCACACCTGTGATATGCATCTGGTTTTGTCCTTCAAAATCGAGAATGACAGAAGTGGTACCAAAGCCACGTTGACCATAGGATACACAACCTAGTTAGAAATGGTCTTACCTAATTGCCTTGCTCTATCTAACCTTCTCTACTTATCTACCCTCATCCTATCTTACCCTGTTGGTCATCTTCATCTCTTCCTTACATTCATTTAGTTATTGCCTTGCTTTTTACCACAATTATGCCATAAACACACATAATCCTTACTTTTTCCGTACACCAATCATTTATATGTCCGCTATATCACTACATTTCCATAAACTCATTGTCACCCTTCCCATGTTTTCTTGTCACTAGATGGGCCACCAGCTGTTGACCTGCCACAGGAGTAGGGCGGGCCTACCAGTATATTCAATGGTATTCAGTTGAATACCCAATTTTTTAGCAAAGAAATTCATATATATAGTGTAAAAAAATACAGAAAATCTGAATAATTGTATAGAGAAACAGCCCAAAATAACATATTATGCTCGTTTTCTACCTCAACCCGAAGGCACAACAAGGGGCAGCGGCCCATGTTGTCTACTGCAAGCCTGTGAGTCCTTGACCTTGACACCTGTTCCCCTACCGACTCCCACAAGCGCAATCGTGCACCCCGCACGCCGACGTGCCGACACGGAGAGTGAGGGCAGCAGGCCCACGACGGGCAGGCGCAGCGGTAAGAGCGGTCAGGGCCGGGCGTCGGGAGGACTACGGAGGTCGGATTCTTAGAAACCAAATCCATGTACATCCAAACAAAAAAAATTGATTTAAATCAAATTCTAGTCAATTCAATTCATTTCAAAATCTGAACTAGAATCAAATTGCTAGAAAGACATTCCAATTCAGGGAATCCAAACCGGCCATGTAATTTAGATTAAGGGTTTAGAAATTGGCATATGAAATCTAGAATTCGTAGGCATGCTGGTGCTATCAGTAGTGCTCATTCAGAAGCTGAAGAGAAGTATAATTGGTTCATGATACTTGAAGCAGCAATTTGTGAGTCCATTGCCTCAAACACGATAGAACTATGCAATTTTAACTATGCGACATTATACATGCAAATATTAGCCTCTTGGTTGTGAAATTTTTGTGATACCCTTAGACATTTTGAATACCCAGCCCCAAAATCCTGGGCTTGTCACTGTGTAGGAGCTCCGTCCTGTACAACCGCACTCGTCCAGTGGAGTTCCCCTTGACAGGCGGGTTTGCCACTTCCAGTTTCGTCATGAGCAGCACGTCGACGACGGAACAAACCTCCAGCTAGGAGAACCGATGGAGGATCAAGCACATAATTAACATGTTGTCATAAATAATTAATATTAAAACACATAATTCAAATTAATTTCTTTGAAATAAAGAAAAAACTAGTACGATGTTATTGATTTCACCTAGACATAAGAAAATAGTTATAGTTATTACAATGACTAGACGACGAAGCATATGAATGTAAAAACCATATTTTTTCTTAAATAAGCCTATACTTATCGTCTTGGAATGCAAGCTCCCTAAACCCATTAGGAAAAAAAGGTGTGGCAGTCAAGCCATCTGACATGATCCACAATAGCTATGAAGTCAACATGTGAATTTTTAGAGAGCTATAGGCTTCGTCCAATGATATGAAAGATGCAGTACAGATAGCCATAATGCGTAGTGCTGTAAAAAATCAGTTAGTATCAACACCTATTCAAATATCTAGATTGCATTTGCATCGGGAGCAAAGACTATTTACCAAAGAAGAATGAGCGAGTAGTAGTGTTTGAACTGAATATCGAGAAGAATTTTAAAGAAGAAACTACATTGCAGGTGAATGAATATTTGATTGTTTCAGGCCAATGCGATACGTTTATATAGAGCACCTTAGCTCGTACTTGTTAAACCTCTAGGACCGTATAACAGTAGATCAGCGGGGTAGAGCTATACATTTCGGTTATAAATATCAAGATCCTAGTGATGGATCTACCGGATCCGTGAGGGAGGGAGAGAGAGAGGAGGCAAACCGTCGGTAGGAAGGGTGGAGTTCGATCCGGACGCCATCACGAACGTTGATGGTGGCTGCGCACGGGCAGCGACGGTCGGAGAAGGCGAGCGCGGTGCAGTGACGGCGGCGGAGCTTCCCGTCGCTCACAGCGCGACCCTCGAGATCGGTTAGGATTGTAGGTGGGGAAAGGCGGCTCAGGCGAACCTCGTGACTCGAGCCCCGGCTCCCCACCTCCTTTATATAGCGCTGCGCGACGGGGGCCCACCAGCCATTATTGGGCTGGGCGCCCCCGATCAGGGTGCGGATCAAAGGCCTAATGAGCCGTTGGGCTCATTAGAGGAGAGATCAATCTAACATTCTCCCCTTTGATCTCACTTATACTTTAACCTTTCATCTTTGACTTCAATGCTTTTAACTTTACTCGTTCCATCACAGATAAGTGCATAGAGCATGTTTCATCGTCACGGTCAATCGCCGATAGATTCGATAGCTACAATGCGCGTCTCTGATCTGAAACAGTTACTTTAACTTTTGAGTCCTTTATTATAGTCCAGAAGTCATAGGCTTTCCCTTAAACCCATGCCGGCTACATGTTCCCTGAACACGTTGGGTGGTAAGCCTTTTGTAAGCGGATCCGCAAGCATCTTTTCAGTGCTTATATGCTCAAGATTTATAATTTGATCCCGGACTTTATCCTTCACAACATAATACTTTATGTCAATGTGTTTGGCAGCACCACTTGACCTATTGTTGTGAGTGTACTGTACTGCTGGATTATTATCGCAGTATAACTTTAGTGGCTTATATATGCTGTCGACCACCTTCAAACCGGGTATGAACTTCTTTAGCCAATTCACCTGCCCCGTTGCCTCATAACACGCTACAAACTCGGCATACATTGTGGACGATGTAGTGACGGTTTGTTTTGAGCTTTTTCATGAAATTGCTCCTCCTGCGAGAGTGAACACATGTCCTGTCGTGGATTTTCTATCATCTCCCGCATAATCAGAATCCGAATACCCCACTATCTGGAGATAATCTGATTTTCTATACGTCAACATGAGGCCTTTCGTACCTTGCAAATATCACAAGACTTTCTTTACCAGTTTCCAGTGTTCAATTCCTGGATTACTTTGAAATCTGCCAAGCAACCCGGTAACAAAAGCTAAGTCAGGGCGCATGCACACTTGAGCATATTGTAGGCTTCCGACAGCAGAAGCATATAGAACCACTTTCATTTGATCGAGCTCGTATTGGTTCCTTGGGCATTGAAAATCCCCATATCTGTCGCCCTTGACCATGGGTGCAGGTGATGCACTACATTTATGCATACTGAATTTCTTTAAAACCTTTTCTATGTATGCCTTTTGTGATAGTCCTAATACCCCTTTACTTCTATCTCGGTGAATCTCTATGTCTAAAACAAAAGACGCTTCACCAAGATCTTTCATATCAAATTTTGAAGATAAAAACTTCTTTGTCTCCAGTAGTAGATGAACATCACTACTAGCAAGTAAGATATCATCTACGTACAGGATTAGGAAGATATACATTCCATTCTTAAACTTTGCATAAACACAATTATCCTCAATATTTTCTTTAAATCCAAAATTCTTTATTGTTCTGTCAAACTTCAAATACCATTGTCTTGAAGCTTGCTTTAACCCATAAATCGATTTCTTTAAGCGGCATCCCATTCGTTCTTTTCCTTCCATGACAAAACCTTTTGGTTGAGCCATGTAAACATTTTCCTCCAGATCCCCATTCAGAAATGCCGTTTTTACATCCATCTGATGTAACTCTAAATCGTAGTGTGCCACTAATGCCATTATAATTCTGAAGGAATCTTTACATGAGACTGGAGAAAACGTCTCATTGTAATCAATCCCTTCTCTTTGTGTGAAACCTTTTGCCACAAGTCGCGCTTTAAACCTTTCAATATTCCCTTGGGAGTCACGTTTTGTCTTATAGACCCATTTACAGCCTACTGTCTTGGCTCCTTTAGGAATATGTTCTAAGTCCCAAACTTTGTTGGTACTCATTGACTTTATTTCATCTTCCATGGCCTCAAGCCACTTGGATGAATTATCGCTTCTCATGGCTTCTTCAAATGAAGTGGGATCACCCTCCATTTGAAATTCTTCAGTGTTATACACCTCATAATCATCAGGTATAGCTGATCTTCTAGCTCTTTGGGACCTTCTCGGGGCCTCCATATTTGGCACATTTTCAGTTTGGGGCTGTTGTTGCTCCCCCTCATCTGTGGCATCAGTTTGTATAGGTTCCTGAAGGATAGGTTCCTCATCATTATTTACTGTCACCATAGGAGAACTGACAACAGGTGTTGGCACTACAGTATCTGGCACTGTTGGTGCAACAAGAACAGGTAGTTCAAAGAATGGTTTCTGAATCATCGAAGTGGGCACACATACCCGCTTCTCCTCAAGAACAATTTCTCGAGCCACCATGCTCCCCCTCATCATTTCATCCTTTAAGATAACAGCGTGTCTCGTTTCTACAAATTTTGTGTATCTATCTGAACAGTAGAAACGAAAACCTTTTGACTTTTCAGGATAGCCAATAAAATGGCAGCTAACTGTTTTGGGATCTAGCTTCCCAATATTTGGGTTAAACACTTTTGCCTCAGCAGGACTCCCCCACACACGTAAGTGTTTTAGTGAGGGTTCTCTTCCTGTCCACAATTCATATGGTATTTTGGGCACCGCTTTGCTTGGTACTCTATTTAGAATATGAATGGCGGTTTTTAACGCCTCCATCCATAGACTTAATGGCAAGTCAGAGTAACTCATCATACTACGCACCATATCCATTAAGGTACGGTTTCGCCTTTCAGCTACTCCATTCTGCTGAGGTTCGCCCGGTGTAGAATACTGGGCTACTATGCCATTCTTCTATAGAAACCTTGCAAAGGGTCCAGGAGCTTGGCCATATGGGGTATGTCGACCGTAGTACTCCCCACCACGATCAGACCGAACCACTTTAATCTTTAAATTATGCTGATTTTCAACTTCAGCCTTAAATATTTTAAATTTATCCAACGCTTCATTTCTTTCTTTAATTGGATAAATATAACCATAACGGGAGTAGTCATCTGTGAATGTTATGAACGAATCAAAACCATCCACACTTTTCATAGGAAAAGGACCACAGATGTCTGTGTGAATTATCTGTAGAATTCCTGTGCTTCGTTTAGCATCCTTTTTAATTTGCTTTGTGTATTTTCCTTTAATGCATTCTCTGCACTGTTCAAAATCTGAGAACTCTAATGGAGGAAGAATATCATTCTTAACTAGTCTCTCTATTCTCCCCCTCGAAATATGGCCTAAACGACAGTGTCATAATTTCGACGACGCATCTTGAGTTCTCTTTCGTTTTCTATTCACGTTCACAAACGAGAATACGTTATCATTCGCATCACATACGGAATTCACATTTTCACGAAGTGATAACAAATAAAGATCTTGCTTTTGAAAAGCAAGACCAACACATTCATTATTACATAATATTTCACATTTTCCATCTCCAAAATGACAATCAAATCCATCGTTGTCCAAACATGACACACTAATCAAGTTTCTTTGTAATGACGGAACAAATAAAACATCTTTTAACAAAAGAATGAATCCATCAGCAAGCTCTAAGGAGACATCACCAACAGCTTCGACGTCTGCTTGGACTCCATTTACGACTTTAACGTGCCTTTCGCTTCTTTGCGTAGTTCTCGTCGAACGGAATCCCTGTAAAGAATTTGCAACATGAACAGTTGCTCCTGAGTCAATCCACCAAGTAGATTTCGAATACTGTACATACAGGGATTCATTTATAAACGTAATCATGTTCTCACCTTGCTTTGCCATGATCATCTTTAAGAATTCGGGACAATCTTTCTTGTAATGTCCCGTATTCTTGCAGTGAAGACACTGATCTTTGTTCACTGTGAATTTGTTCTGCTAGGGCTGATGCTGCATGGGAGCTTTGCCCTTTGGCTTTGAGGGAGAGTTGGCATTGGCATTGAAATTCTTTCTTTTGTTGCCTTTAACAAAATTGAGAGTACCACCATTGGCGGCTTTTATCCTCTCTTCCTCCTGTGCACACATCGCCATACAACGTTCTAGATCCCATTTCTCGGGCTGAATGTTGTAGTTGACAACAAATGTGTCAAAATCTTTTGGTAAAGAAGCAAAAATCAAATGGACAAGAAACTCTTCCGTAAGAGCCAGATCCATTGGTTTTAGCTTGTTGTTCAAATGGTTCATTTTTTATATGTGCTCTCTTATGCCATTGCCATGTACACCTCCAGTGTATTTTTCTGTTACCAGCTGCTTTATCAGCTGAGTAGCATATGTCTTTGAAGAGCCATAGAACTGACTCTTTATCCTTTCCAAGTATTCTGTGACAGTGTCACACTCTTGGATTGAGCCCATTATGGTAGGCTCAATTGTGTTCTTTATGATAGCAACACACTTTTTGTTGGCATTGACCCACTTTTGTTTTTGTAGGTCATATGCCATCTGTATGGGAGCATGGTCCCTCTCCTTTTTCTGCCATTCAGCATCAGACTCATTTGCCTCCCTCACCGGTGCCACAGGTTCACTGGGGCATGGTGTGGTGACCACCCAGTCCACCTCAGCCAAAACAAAGGCAAGGTCAATTTTCATTTTCCATTCGTTGTAGTTGTCACCTTTGAGGGGTGGAATATCTTTGATAAACCCCATCAAAGAGTAACCTCCTGAAAATATAAGTCATATAAAGTGAGAACATAATTATAACAACAATAATTGCATACCTTAGTTTAACGTTGGTCAAAATCAAAACATACAATTATTTTATACATTAAATCTACATCACCGTTGGGCAGAAATAGAAATAATGCATAATCATTTAAAATTATAATATTGCTATTAACAACGTTGGTCAGAAAATAACAATATCATAATCAACTCATTTTTAATCTCTTGGCTCTTAAAATCAAATTCTCCCGTTGGTTCGAATTTAATTAAAAGTCCATAATTACTTTAAATACGCAGCGGAAACATTAACATTCAATAATTATTTTCCTATTTTCCAGAAGCAACTTTACTATTTATTTGGCCATTTCGGCCCGATCCAGCAATCAGTTTGCGCGGCCCAGCGAAAACGGCCCATGGCCTGTTCATGCGCGCGCGTGCCAGCGAACTCGGCCCAGCTACCCGCGGCCTAGCCGCGCGCGCCAGCTCTCCCGGCCCAGCCGCTTGCGGCCCAGCCGCGCGCTCCAGTGCTCCCCCGCGCCCAGGCCGCAACCTAGGCCTGGGCCGGGAATTCGGCCTCGCGCCCTTTCCCGCCTGGGCTGCGGCGCTGGCCCAATTGATCTCAGTCGCTCGCGGCGATCGGACGGTTGGCCTTCAATGTCGCTGGATCAAAACCAGCGAACGCCGTCGTTCCCTGAACCCTAGCCCATTTCTCTGCTTGCTTTCTCCTCTCCTCTCCCACGGTGACGCTAGCGAAGACGAAGGGAGCGCGTGGCCACCTCGTCACCGGAGAAGAAGGGAGGACGACACCGGTGCTAAGCCCCTCGCTGGTGCGCACGCTCGCCCATGGCAGAGCGGGCCACCGTCGAGCGGCTTTGGACCGCTGCCCTGAGCCACGGCCGAGCCGGGCCTCTATCCGCGCGCCAACCATGGCGGCGGTGATCACCGCCCGCACGGTGGTAGCTTTTCGCGTGACGGCGGTGTCGGGAGGACCGGGTAGGTTCCCCTCTTCATCCTTTTCCTTCCCCAAAACCCGATCTAGGGTTAGGGTTTCATTTCTAGGGTTAGGGTTCTTTCTTATCCGATCCGAGATCGGGATCCTTTTCATCCTTTTCCGGTTTCTTTGATTCGGATTTTGCACGATTTCCCGATTAGGGTTAGGGTTGGGGACGACACTGTTTTTCCCAAATCGCCTTCGGGTTCTTCTTTAACCTCATTAGGTTTAGGGTTCATCCGAACCATATCTTTTCTCAGATCCGACGGATCGAGTTTAGGGTTCAACCGAACGTCGGCCGACCCTTTTCTGCTTAGATCCGCACCGGATCTAACCAACTTTCTTCTCGGGTAACTTTTAATTTCTTTTCCCCGACAGCTAGATCTACATGCTATGTAGGCGTCTGATACCAATGTTAAACCTCTAGGACCGTATAACAGTAGATCAGCGGGGTAGAGCTATACATTTCGGTTATAAATATCAAGATCCTAGTGATGGATCTACCGGATCCGTGAAGGAGGGAGAGAGAGAGAGAGAGGAGGCAAACCGTCGGTAGGAAGGGTGGAGTTCGATCCGGACGCCATCACGAACGTTGATGGTGGCTGCGCATGGGCAGCGATGGTCGGAGAAGGGGAGCGTGGTGCAGTGACGGCGGCGGAGCTTCCCGTCGCTCACAGCGCGACCCTCGAGATCGGTTAGGGTTGTAGGTGGGGAAAGGTGGCTCAGGCGAACCTCGTGACTCGAGCCCCGGCTCCCCACCTCCTTTATATAGCGCTGCGCGACGGGGGCCCACCAGCCATTATTGGGCTGGGCGCCCCCGATCAGGGCGCGGATCAAAGGCCTAATGAGCCGTTGGGCTCATTAAAGGAGAGATCAATCTAACAGTACTTGCATGGTCAACACGGAAACTTTCTCCTATTGCATGCATCATTTGAGATGCATATGGTACAATGGCGCATGCGGACTCAATGCCTAAACTTGAAACTCGTCTGGTAACTACATAGTCAAATGGAGGAGACCCTGGAGAGCCATTAGAGTCTTCGAGGCCATCATCTCCACCATCTCTAGGGTCTCCGCCTACTGCCTGTTGAGGTGCTTCAGGTTCTGCTTGATTCTCCACCTATGGCTGCTCCATCGGTGCCTGATCCTCCATCAGTTCTCCTGGCTAGAGGTTTGTTCCATCATTGACGTGCTGATCCTCCATTTGACTGTGTAGTTACCAGACGAGTTTCAGATGCATGCAATCGAAGAAAGTTTCAGTGTTGACATGCAAGTACGAGCTAAGGTGCTCTATATAAACGAATCGCATTGGCTTGAAATAATCAAATATCCATTCACCTGCAATGTAGTTTCTTCTTTGAAATTCTTCTCGATATTCAGTTCAAACACTAGTACTTGTTCATTCTTCTTTAGTAAGTAGTCTTTGCTCCAGATGCAAATGCAATCTAGATATTTGAATAGGTGTTGATACTAACTGATTTTTTTACAACATTGCACATTATGGCTATCTGTGCTGCATCTTTCATATCATTGTTGGATGAAGCCTATAGCTCTCCAAACAATTCACATGATGACTTCATAGCTGTCGTGGCTCATTGTCGGATTGCTTGACTGCCAGACCTTGTTTCCTAATGCGTTTAGGGAGCTTGCACTCCAAGACGATAAGTATATATGCTTATTTAAGAAAAAAATGTTTTGTACATTGATATGCTTCGTCTAGTAATTATAATAACTATAACTATTTTCTTATGTTTAGGTGAAATGAATAACATCGTGTACTGGTTTTCTTTATTTCAAAAAAAAGTTTGAATTATGTATTTTAAAGTTAATTATTTGTGACAACATGAGATTTTACATATATTTTACTTTGTGTGGTTGTGTGTCATGAGATGTCTTACATGAGATTTTACATATATTTTACTTGTGTTGTTGTGTGTCATGAGATGTTTTGTATACTCGTAGCAACGCACGGACACTCAACTAGTTAACCATTAAATTCATAAACATTTGACGTGGTATGTATCACGGTTGACACGTAGCTTATGTTTTACAAAGCTAGCGGAACGAGAACGGACTAAAACGTGGAAACTATAGCTAAACTAGCTAGCAGGAGCAAAATGGTGAATTACTAGAACTATTTTCATATTTTAAATAATTATAAAAACTGAAATTTAAAAAGATTTAGATCGCGGGTACAAAACCAGACAGCTCAGGGTATAAACAGCTAAAAACCGGGGCCAAATCTAATTATTTTCAAACTGTGCAGAACTGCGTGTTGATTAGCTTAAAGAATAGGGGCTTTTCTACAAAAATGCTAGGGCTGACCGGTCTATGGCGCCGACGAGGCAGCCACATCAGCTGCGCTGACTGGACCGGTTGACGCCATTGACCGGCAAAAGCCGATCAGATCTGGGCCGCTGGAGAAGGATAGCACGGCTGCGGGTCGCTCGGCGCGGTTGACCCAAGCACACAGTGACGGATCTAGGATTTAATCATAGGGTATGCCGTACAAAATTTTTCACATACAATTTGGTAAAATCATTTATTTATTCCTTAAACAATAGTAAAATTTACACTAAAATTCAGTAAAAGAGACTAAATAACATGATAAGTCCTAAATTCAAATATTAAATTGGAAACTTCAATAAATTACAATACAATAGTTCAATTGCAATACTAACAATTCAAAATATAGGCAAAAAAGAGACTTAGTATAATACTTGTCTGACTTTTTATACTACTGTCTTTTGCCACTTTTTATAGGAGATGATAGTCTCGATTATGTTATCTTCATCTACTTTAAAAAGCATAGATGAAATGTCCGGTCTTAATGGAAAGTCTAATTTCATGACCATAGAGAGTTGATGATCGTATCAAGACAGTACCATATAGAGAAAACTCATTTCTTCTACATCTTCTTAAAAATGTTGTCGTATCATCAAAAATGCCTATGACGATCTATTAAATGCAGATAAAACTCATATGAAACCGCATTGTGACTGGCTAAACATACAATACTATTATACTAATATTGGATGAATTAAATATTTAGATGAACTGATCCCTAATCTACTGATCTCGCTAGTCTCATGGATACGCAAATTAATTACAGATATATAATTAATTAAGTACATAAGTTACTTAGAAAAATAAGATGATTAAATTTTAAAGCTATCAGGCAGCCACCGCGTGATGGAACTGCACTACACTCCAGGCAGGGGAGTGTGAGGGCGAGGCATTGATTGAATAGATAATTTTTTTTTTGTTTTAGGCCTTGTTTAGTTTCTATACTAAAACTTTACACCATATCACATCGGATGTTTGGACATATATATATGGAGTATTAAATATAGACTAAAAAAACTAATTACATAGATTGTGTGTAATTTGCGAGACGAATCTTTTAAACCTAATTAGTCCATGATTTGACAATAAAATGCTACAGTAACACATGTGCTAATGCCGGATTAATTAAGCTTAATAAATTCGTCTCGCGGTTTACTGACGGATTCTATAATTTATTTTTGTATTAGTGTCGAACACCCGATGTAACACCCCTTGTGACACCCGATACGACACCCTAAGACTATATAATACTCCCTCCGTCCCAATGAATATGTAATACTCGCATCCCGAGAAGTCAGCCATCGCAAATTTCGATTAAAATTACATAAAAAATACTAACTCTTATGAGACAAAATAAGTACCGTTAGATTGGTTATGAAATATATTTTCATAATAAATTTATTTTGAAACATAAATGCTAATATTTTTTGTTATAAATTTGATCAAAGTTGACACAGTTTGAACGACACGTTTCCCATAGTTGCACAATCAATGGGATGGAGGGAGTAATACTATTACGGCTAGACAACAGGGTATGCCAGGTCCGCCCATGCCGGGCAGCGTCGGCTGTCAGCGCGGCTGATCCAGATCGAGGGTTTGTTTAGTTTGTGAAAAGTGGGTGAAAAGTTACTGTAGCACATTTCGTTTTTATTTGACAAAATTTCTCCAACCATAGACTAATTAGGCTTAAAAGATTTGTCTCGACATTTACAAATAAACTATGCAATTAGTTATTTGTTTTACCTACATTTAATGCTCCATGCAAGATTCGATGTGATGGGTGAAAGAGAAAATATTTTAGGTATGCATGTGAAGTGAACGGGCCCTGAGTGACTTTGTCACGACGGCTGTGTTTACTTCCTCAAAAAAAAAAGTATTGTGCAAAAAAAGATTCTCCGTCACATCAAACTTGCGATACATGCATAGAGTACTAAATATAGATGAAATAAAAAAACTAATTGTACAGTTTGGTTATACTTTGCGAGACGAACGTTTTGAACCTAATTAGTCGACGGTTAGACACTATTTATCAAATAAAGCCAAAACGTGCTACGGTACTTTTTTTTACACCTTTTTACACCTTTTTACACAACTAAACACAGCCGACGTAACTTTGCATCCATCTCCTGCGTCCTTTCAGGATTCAACGCCTCCCAAGAACTCAGTCCTGTAGCTCCTGCTTTTTTTTTCACGGAACGCTGGCGGGAGCACTCCAGTTTCACGCAGGAGTTTGTGTGCTGCGCCGGCCGTCCCGCGCGCCGCCTCGCCTGGCTGGCCGCTCGACGCGCTGGCTGTCCCGCGCACCGCCTCTCTTGCTGGACCGCGTGCCACCTCGCCTGCTGGCCGTGAGCTGCAGTTCCAGTCGTCCCGGGAGCCACCTCGCCTGCTGGCCCGAGAGCCGAGCAGGCCATCCCGTCCGTCGCCGCCGTGCTGGCCGTCCTGCTCGACCGCCTCGTTTGCCAGCCATCCTGACCAGCTAACCTGCCTATCATCATGTGCATCCACATCCCCAAGCACAGAACGACACCAGCCCAGGTGAACCCTTGTCCATCTCCAAGATTACATCCTGGTTGCAGAATTTTACAATATAATGGCAGTTCAAATGGTGATACCTCAAATTGGTTTAAAATTCAGAAATCCAGATGAGGCTTGCAGTTTTTGGTGGCATATGGGGGTCATACAAGCATCAAACATATGCAAATGGAAGCGCAAATCAACTAAATCTCCCATGCCAGCAAAAAGGAGAGCAAAGGTGTGTTCCAAACCTGCAACTTGGACTGTATATGCTGACATGCTGTTGTCAATTTGGACTGTATATGCTGTGTTCCAAACCTCCATGACGCCGGGGGCGCAAGAACAGGCATGCTGCTACCTTGGACGACGACGGCGACCTGGAGCTGGAGTAGTACAAGGCCACGCCAAACTCGTGTTGTCGGCCGAGACGACAGATGAAGCCGACGCCCGCCCGATGTTTGACGAAATGATGATCCATGACCATGAGCGCGACAGCATCTGCATGAAGGGCGTGCATCAGCAGGGCCTGGACGCCTCCACGGACGACGACAGTCCCACGCAGTGGTGGCGGCAGATGCGCCGCAGCTCTACATGTACTAGCACTGGCAGTGGCAGCGATGGCACGGTGGACCTGCACGCATTGCTGCTCCAGTGCGCGTCAGGCTATGGCCACGGACGATCGCCTGGCTGCGCACGACCCACTGGCGCACATCCGCCGCCACTCCTTGGCCACGGGTGAGCCGCGCAGAGGCAGGCGCACTGCTTCGCGGAGGGCCTGGAGGCGCACCTCGCCGATACGGGCAGCCCCCTCTGCCACTCGTTCATGCTCCGCCGCACCTCCGTCGCGGACTTCCTCAGGGCCTCTTCATGGCCGCCTGCTGCTGCAAGATTGTTGACTACGGCCTCGGCTACAGGTTCCAGTGGCCGGACCTGCTGCGCGTCCTCGCCATAAGGGAGGGCAGCCCGCTGGAGCTGCTCAGGATCCCCGGTGCCTGCTGCATACAACATACTGCTGCCGGAGTGGACGAAAAGAGCCGAGCCCTTGTTTAGATTGAGGAAAATTTCAACCCGATGAATAGTACCACTTTCGTCTTAGTTGATAAATATTGTCCGGACCAACTAAGCTCAAAAAATTCATCTCATGATTTTCAACTAAACTATGTAATTAGTTATTTTTTTACCTACATTTAATACTCCATGCAAACGGTTAAAAATTGACGTAACGGAAAGAGAGTGAAAAAACTTGGAACTTTGAGGCAAATTAAACAAGGCGCAAGTGTTGCAAGCTTTTGCTTTCAATGCGTGTTGAGTCGTGAGATAGGGAATGGAGGGTGGAGATTGCAGAAAGCTCTGGCACCGGCGCGGACTCGGATGGGGTGTCCTAGACGGCGGACGGCGGCCGGAGACGGTGAAGGACGCGGCGAGGCGGGTCGGCCTGGGGCGCTAGCTTTGGCGAGCGGGCGCGCGTACGCAACAGAGCGGGGGGAGAGGAAAGATACCGGCGGGTTCCTCGCCTTCGCGCGATGGCCGTCGTCTAGGTCTCGCCGGCGGATACGTTGCAGGGGAGGAGATCGACGGCGGCCGGATCTTTCCGGGGCGGCGGCGATGGCAGCTGCGTGCCGGAGCTTCGGAGCGCTAGGGCTAGGGGCGGCTAGGGTTTCGAAGGCGGAGCGGTGCACAAGGCTATCCCCTTTATAGGCCGCGGCCATCCTCGAACTGCGCGCGGGCCAGGAGGATCGACGGCGGCGGCTTCGTCCGACTCCTGCGCGTGTTCAGTTGGAGACGAAGCCCTTGCGGCTGGCAGGCGGGCCCCTCGCCGCAGGTGCACAGGTGCGGGGTGCTGCTTGAGGGCGGCTGCCGCGGCTGAGCTGGGCCGCGGCCTACTAGGACGGCCGCGCCCGCGGGAGGCCGCTGGCGGGCCGGGAAGCAGACCGATTGAGGCGGTGGGCTGCTAGAAAGAGGTGCAAGCCTGTCCCACTGGTGGATACATAGTTTGGTATAGACTATACAGAGAGATGTTTGTTGTGATGCGCTGGTGGATCAGATTACATATTTAGGCTGTGTTTAGTTTCTTATGGGATGCAAAATACAAAATGCCAACTACTTTGAAATGATGAAATGTAAAATGCTAAAATTTTTATGGATGTGTTTAGTTTCATCCAAAATGCTAAATTTTTCATGAGGTAGGTGAGAGCTTTTTGTTTTTTTGGTTTTTTTTAGCCTCTTGAGGCCAAAATCCAAAATGAAGAATGAACACCTTTTTGCCAAAAAATTTACATGGTGTTTAGTTCTATTTTATAAAATGATGAGCCAAAACCCAAATTTTTTTGGATAAAATGGGGAACTAAACACACCCTTAACAAAATTACAGCACCAAATTTTGATTCTTAATAGCGTCGACAAAACTGTTTCTGGACTTGTGCTAGTTGCCGTGATCAAATTTCATTGGCCACCGCTAGAATTTGGTTCAAGCTGCTCGGTCACTGCATTATCTATTAATTTACAAACTAGAACGCCACTCATTTCTCTCTGGCCGAAAAATGATTTACACCTGAGGAGGGAACACGAACCTCAGGTGGCGAGATGCTCGAGGACGGCGGCGAGGTAGACCTCGGGTAACCTCAAGCATCGGAGATGAGGATGAGGACGGCCTGTAGCCGGCGCATCTGGGCCAGGACTGCCCGCTTCCGAAGTGCCATCGCCGGCGAGGCCGGTGGCGGCATCCGCACGTGCCGTTAATGGGGGAGAGGAAGGAGAGATGAAGCGATTCGACCCGCTCACGTGTAGCTTCCGATAGGCTGGGCTTTGCATCTCCGCGCGCCGCGCCCGGGGAAGAAGAAGAGGCGAGGAAGAATCGAAAGCAGAGCGGTGAGGTTCGGTGTTTTTTTTGCGGAGGTGTCGAGGCCTGGTCTGGGAGGGCATCCGACGGCCGCCGATTCCTGGAGCTCCACGTGTCGCGTCGACATACATCAACAGGAGCCAAATCGCCAGGAGGCCTCCATTTTATCGCGTTTGAGAGTTATCTTATTTGCCGTGATCAAGTTTCATTGGCCACTGCTAGAATTTGGTCCAAGCTGCTCGATCGGTCACTGCAGTATCTATAATTTACAAACTAGAACGCCACTCATGTCTCTCTGGCAGAAAAAGGGATTTTTCTTCCCCATCTGAGTTAACTCCTGGCAGAGCGCCACAACCGCGTCCTGTGAGCCGTGCCGTACCCAACGTAAATGTTGGTGCGTGGTGGTCTGCAATTTCGTCTTTGAATTGTTATCCAGAAAAAAAAAACCGACTTTGAAGTTCCGGCTCCGATCCACACAGGGTGCCCCGGCCGTTGGATGAGTCCCTTTCAATTGCTTTTATCGAACAACAAACAAAGGCCTTGTTTAGTTCCCCTAAATTCACCCCAAATTCCACTATGCAAAAAGAAGATTCCCCATCACATCAAAATGTCGGCACATGCATGGAGTACTAAATGTAGATGAAATAAAAAACTAATAGCACCGTTTTGTTGTACTTTCCGAGACGAACATTTTGAGTCTAATTAATCAATTTTTGGACAATTATTACCAAATAAAAACAAAACGCTACAGTAACTCGGCACAGTGCCGCCGGCGCCGAATCGGCGCATCTAAACAAGGCGAAAAGCGCTATATACAGTAGCATATTTATGATACATCACCGAGCCAACGCGACGCAATCGAAACACAATAAACTCTATCCCTATGGAATTCGCTTAATTAGCTGCTGCAGTCGACTTGACAGTAACGGTTATTGTCGACTTGTCCATAATCACGCCATGGCATATGTACTTATGTAGTGTGGTTGCTAATGCTAACACTCCGTATTGCTTGAAAAATGATCACCCAGGTCTACGTCCTCTCGCCATCATATACACTGCATTGATATGATGCTCTATATTGTTACTATATTATTATAGGGATTAGGGAGAAAAGAGAGTTAGAGAGACGTGGCAGAACGGCGTCCGATCCCCACCCACATGCAACAAGGGGCCGGCGCAACTCATGGCACGCGCGCGCGCGTGAACCAGAAGCCGTCTGTGCCATATATATGCATCAGGTTGCGTTGTCAAGATCGATCCACGCGTTACTTATGGTACGCTGGCCCTCTCCGATCCGTCACGCTCCCGCAGTTACTTGCTGGGCCCCTGCAGACAAAAAATGAAGGAGGTCTCCGTCGTGCTCTCCGGCACATAATAAGCGCCGGCAGCGGCAGGTCGCGCTCATGCCCGCCCATGACGCGTGACGAAGTCACAGCCCTGCATGCTGCGCGCAGTGTGCATGCGAGACAGGGGCGACGGCCAGCTCGATCGAGTCCAACGAATTACCTAATTTAGGCCCAGTTTGGTTTGGATGTTAAAGTTTAACGAACACGGTAGCACTTTCGTATTATTTGACAAAAAAAATTTCAATTTTGGATTAATTAGGCTTAATAGATTTGTCTCGTAAATTACTCCTAATCTGTGCCGACATACATGTAATTAGTCCATATTTAGTACTTCATGTATTTGAGGGAATATTGATGTGATGGGAGTTAAATTTTAACTCCTCCAAACCAAACGGGACCTTAACTCTGTAGACCTTAAGGGGTTCTCAGGTAGAAGCCCTATCCACGTCACCGTAATTGTTTTCATCCGTTCGATCTTGACGATCGATGGCTCCGGTTGTTCCCACCTGATTCTACCGATATCAGCTTCTGCGGTCACTGTTTAGCTTTTACCTGCTTCCCTCTATACTAATCGTTTTCCCTTGCCTTGCTTCAGCTTCCAGACGTCTCCTCTCCCTCTCTCCTCTCCGCTCCCTCTCTCCTCACGCGGCCGACGGCAACGGCGACGGCAGCCGGTCCTCCGAGCGGCGGCGGCCGCCCTTCTCCTTCCTCCCTCCCCTGCCCCTCCCTCTCTTGCCGGCTAGGCCTAGTGACGTGTAACACACGGTACCGCGGGAGAGTGAGGATGGCATACTCAAGAAAGGCGTCTTCATAGTCATTTGCATTACTGCTGTCTTAAATAGTAATTCGTGTTAAACTGTATTAGAACCATTTGTGCCTCTACCAAGTGGGCCCGGCTGGTCAGGAGCTGTAATAGCACATAAGTGCTGAACCTGTATGCAAACGAGATCAGACTATCTATTATTCAGTAAACGGCAACAAGGAAGAGGTCCTCCTCTCCTCGTCGTCCTTCCGTACCCGTGCTTTCTGTACGCTCACGTCGCCGGCGATCCTCGGCGGCCAGGGGTATTACAGTGGTATCGGAGCCGGTCCTTCCTCGGCGTGGGTGACGAGCTCCATCGGCTCCTCACCAACGCTAGTTACCGGCGGCGACGGCTTCCTCAAGTCCGGCGCGGCCACCCAAATCCACCCCACAACTCCGGTACGTGCGATTGATTCTACTTAGTTCTGCTTCCTGTATCCTGCTCGCTTCGATCACGGTTCGTAATTCCGGGTGGCGGGTCGATCTCCATCAGCGCCCCCAAGGTGTTCGATCGGAGGTCCCAAAGGTCCACTCTTAGGTGGAACTGGGTCAGCAGCGGATTCGGTGTCGCAAATCTCGTCGATCCATCGGCATACCACCACCACTCCAAACCACCACCTTCTCCAACCAGTAACACCACCACCAACCCTAATCCCTCACCACCACTTCGATCCATTTTTTTTTCTTCGGCACAAAACTCAACTGGGGGACTACATCAACATCTCTTTGGTTCAGGAGGAGAGAACCACAGTGAGCTCATCTAATTCGCTCATTTTTTTCCATTCATCTTACACACTTGAATACGTTGCAAGGGTTGCGGGGCACTTGTTCTCGTGTGAAATTCCATAGCAACCGTATTCAGGGACAGTGTGGTGGCGTACGGCGGGGAAGTGTCCGTAATTTGGGTTGCAGGGCATTAGTTCCTGTGTAAAATCCCTCGATTACGCCTCACTTCTAGGAGTTGGGTTCATAATCAGTCCACAATTGGGGAGGATTCGTCCAAACCAGTGATTGATTACCCTTTTCACGGTGCAAGCTTCCACCTTGACATCACGGCTCCACCCAAGGCTTCGGATCCACCAAGACCATCAGCACAGACAAAAATCCTGCTCGACACAATGTCAAAACGCTCTGATGAAGACAATTCCAAATGGGATCAGGTCATGGGGAATTTCGATTTGCTGTTTTCCTAGATCAATGACATGAGCATGGTTCAGCAGTCACTCAAAGCTCAGATGGATTTGAGCAGTGCTGCTGTGGACAAGTACTCTGCTGAGCAACAAATGATAGCTCAACAGGTCAAAGCCAATGGGCAGGCTGTGGCTCAGTTAACTCTGCAACAGTTTCACAGGGATGCCAAGTACTCAGATTCCGAGTCAGCATCAATAGCTTATGAGGAAGAGAATCCATTCTCCCAAGAATACAGAAAAGGCAAAGCAGTGCCCAAGCCTGAGCCTTCAAAGCCTACGAAGCCACATCACTCCCACAGGACCAGCAAAAACACTTTACCTCACCACACTTTGCCCAAGATGCCCTTTCCCAAGTTTGATGGTAACAGCCCAAAGGAATGGATAGACAAGTGCCACAATTACTTTGAGATCTACAGTATTCCACAGGGCATGTGGATAACTGCTGCAACCATGAATTTGGAAGGCAATGCTTCCAAATGGTACCAAGCTTACAAGCAAAACAAACACTCCCACCGATTGGCAATCATTCTATGAGGTGGTAGAAGAGAAATTTGGTGCTGATGATTACAGGTTGGCAATGACAGAACTACTTGCTCTTAGGCAAACAACCACTGTGGAAGAGTACACAACTGCATTTCAGGCCCTCCAATTTGAAATCACTATGCACAATTGTCATTATGATGACATGTTCTTCACACCACATTACATCAATGGTCTTAAAGAAGAAATCAGAGGCATAGTAGAAGCCCAACTCCCAACCACTGTTGACCGAGCATCCTTGATTGCTAGAGTTCAACAGCGGGTAGTAGAAAGAAGCAAGAACAGATATCACGGGCCTTTGCCTCCTCCAAGGCAGAACAGCCCAGAACAGATAACAAACCACAACTACCAGCTGGCCAACTGTGGAGGGACAGGCAGCTGAGAGACTATAGAAAAGCCAATGGCTTATGTTACAATTGTGGTGAGAAATTTGAACCAGGGCACCAAGAGGTTTGTTCCAAGAGAGCCAAACTACAAGCACATGCTTTGATCCTAAATGACCTTGACAGAGAATTGGGGGATGATGTCCTCAACCAATTGGCAACAGAAGATGTATTGAATGAAGAATTCTGTCAATTATCACTCAATGCTATCTCAGGTTCTGATAACACCAATTGCATCAAGTTGAAAACAAGGGTGAAGGATAAAGTCATGCTCATTCTCCTGGACAGTGGCAGTTCTCATAGTTTTGTCAGCTCACACTTTGTACAAGTGGCTCAACTACCTACTGTATCCATGACCCCAAAGAGAGTCAAATTAGCTAATGGGCAGTGGATTACCACAGACAAGAAGGTCTCCAACCTACAGTGGTACTGTCAAGGCTATACATTATATTCAGATATGATAGTGTTGGACATGAGTCCATATGATGCAATTTTGGGTTTTGACTGGCTCCAGCAACACAGTCCTATGAAATGTGACTGGATCAACAAATCTTTGGAATTCTCCATCAATGGCAGGGAGATCCAACTACAGGGGTTACACTAGCAGCCTATTCAACTTACATCTCTATCAGCAACCAAAGTGTATAACTCCACCAAAGGTAATGATATCTGGGCATTTGTCCTCTTAGATTATGTCACTGATAGCATCCCAACCACAATCACCACCCATTCACCTGAGATCCAAACATTACTCCATAAATACACTGATGTTTTCTCTGATCCACAAACTTTACCCCCACCTAGAAGCTATGACCATGCCATACCCCTTATCCCAGGATCAGTACCTGTCAATGCCAAACCGTACCATTACTCTCCACAACACAAATCTGAAATTGAAAAGCAAGTGCAGCAGCTTTTGGAGTCTGGTCTTATTGCTCATAGCCATAGTCCCTTTGCCTCACCTGTTCTTTTAGTCAAGAAAAAAGATGGAACATGGCGATTCTATGTAGATTACAGAAAGTTGAATGATATGACTATCAAGAATAGATTTCCCATGCCTGTGATTGAAGAGATTCTTGATGAGTTAGCTGGTGCCAAATTTTTCACAAAACTAGATATGAGATCCGGTTATCATCAGGTCAGAATGTTACCTGCAGATGAGCATAAGACAGCTTTCAAAACACATCAAGGCCATTACCAATTCAAAGTCATGCCTTTTGGTTTGACCAATGCCCCTGCTACATTTCAGTGTGTAATGAATCAAGTGTTACAACCTTTTCTTAGAAAATTTGTGCTAGTTTTTCTAGATGATATCCTTATCTACAGCACATCCTTCGAGGATCACATCCACCACTTGGATCAGGTTCTGGATACACTCAGAAAACACCAACTGTATTTGAAGGCATCCAAATGCACATTCGCTCAAAATAGCTTAGAGTACTTGGGTCACATCATTTCCTCTAAAGGAGTTTCTACTGATCAATCCGAGATTGAAGCCATGCTCCACTGGCCAGTCCCTACAACAGTAACAGAATTGAGAGCATTTCTGGGCTTAACTAGTTACTACAGAAAGTTTGTCAGGCAATATGGCATTGTGGCTAAACCACTGACAAATCTGCTCAAACACAGGCAGTTCACTTGGTCACCAGCAGCTCAACTGGCCTTTGATAACATTAAAGTCGCCATGACCAGAACACCTGTACTGGCCTTACCTAACTTCAATGCACCATTCACAGTAGAGACAGATGCATGCCAAGATGGAATTGGGGCAGTTCTTATGCAACATGGACAACCAATTGCTTATTTAAGCAAGGCACTCGGTGAGAAACACAGAACACTGTCTATATATGAAAAGGAATTCTTGGCGCTCATTATGGCTGTAGAAAAGTGGAGGCACTATTTACAAAGGCAGGAATTCATAATCCTCACTGACCACAAATCATTGGCATATCTCAATGAACAGAATTTGCATTCGGAGATGCAGAGGAAGGCCATGACTAGATTGATGGGTTTACAATTCAAGATCAGGTATAAACAAGGAAAGGAGAATATAGCAGCTGATGCACTGTCCAGAGTGGGACACATGATGGCCTTGCAAGCTGTTTCCACCGTCCAGCCTGCCTGGGTGCAGGAGGTGCTAAATTCCTATGTTACAGACCCTCAGGTTCAGCAACTACTACAGAGATTAGCCATTGCTAGCCCTGATCCATCTGGATTCAGTCTAGATAAGGGACTGATCAGACATAATAGCAACATTTGGATTGGCAACAATTCTGCTATTCAGACAAAGCTGATAGCTGCATGTCACTCAAGTGCACTGGGGGGCACTCTGGGGTGCAAGCAACTTATTATAGACTCAAAAGGCATTTCTCTTGGAAGGGAATGAAACAGGATGTGGACAGCTTCATCAAGCAATGTGCAATCTGCCAGCAAGCTAAACATTCCAATCACCATCCTCTAGGCCTTCTACAACCATTGCCAATTCCAGATGGGGTATGGAGGGATCTATCCATGGATTTCATAGAAGGTCTCCCCAGCTCTGAAGGATATAGTGTCATCCTTGTAGTGGTTGATAGATTAACCAAGTTTGCACACTTTATCCCTGTCAGGCATCCATACACAGCCACTAAAATAGCTCAAGCTTTCATGGATAATGTAGTGAAACTGCATGGTCTCCCACAATCTATTGTCACAGACAGGGATACCATTTTCCTCAGCTCATTCTGGAAAGAGTTGTTCAAGTTATACAGGGTCAACTTACATCTCACTACTGCTTACCACCCTCAGTCTGATGGCCAAACTGAGAGGGTCAACCAGTGCTTGGAGATGTTTTTGCGGTGCTCAGTTCAGGACTCACCTAAAGCGTGGAAATCTTGGCTCTCATTGGCTGAACTGTGGTATAACTCCTCTTACCACACATCTTTAGGTTGCTCTCCATTTAAAGCTCTGTATGGCTGTGAAGCCAATATTGGTGCAGTCCCAACAATACCTGAAGCCACTAGTCCAACAGTTGCTGAAATCATTCAGAACAGAGAGTTACATCTCCAATCAATCAAAGAGCATTTGGCCAGAGCTCAAAACAGGATGAAGTTATTGGCTGGCAGACAACGCACTGACTATCAGTTTGTAGTTGGGGATCAGGTGTTATTGAAGCTGCAGCCATATACACAATCTATAGTTGCCAGCAGACCATATCCCAAATTAGCATTCAAGTATTTTGGACCGTATACCATTTTGGAACGCATTGGTACTATTGCCTACAAGCTTGATCCTCCTGAAGGTGCCCAAATTCACAATGTGTTTCATATTTCCCAACTCAAGCCCTTCACAGCAGACTACACACCGGTCTATGCTACTCTGCCAGTCACCACAGACTTGGAGGCTGCTGCAACCATACCTCAAGAGATTCTTGAACATCGATTGGTGAAGAAAGGTAACACTGCTATTCCTCAGGTGCGTGTTCGTTGGAGTGGTCTTCCAAAAGCTGCTACTACATGGGAGGACTATCATGTACTTCGACGCCGCTTCCCTGAAGCTCCAGCTTGGGGACAAGCTGCATCTCCGGCGGGGGGAGGTGTAACACACGGTACCGCGGGAGAGTGAGGATGGCGTACTCAAGAAAGGCGTCTTCATAGTCATTTGCATTACTGCTGTCTTAAATAGTAATTCGTGTTAAACTGTATTAGAACCATTTGTGCCGCTACCAAGTGGGCCCGGCTGGTCAGGAGCTGTAATAGCACATAAGTGCTGAACCTGTATGCAAACAAGATCAGACTATCTATTATTCAGTAAACGGCAACAAGGAAGAGGTCCTCCTCTCCTCGTCGTCCTTCCGTACCCATGCTTTCTGTATGCTCACGTCGCCGGCGATCCTCGGCGGCCAGGGGTATTACATGACGTCGGATGGCCGGAGAGGCGGCGCCCTCGGCATGCGCTGCCGCGCCACGCGCGCGCCCCGCCGGTGGCCGTCCCCTGCCACGGAGCGGCATGGCTGTGCCCCGCCGGTGACCTTCGCTGCGGCTTCCCCCCTGCGCTGCATCCTCAAGGTAGTCCGCGTGCGTTCGACGAAACCCTAGCTGCCTCTTCCTCGTCGTTTGCGGCGGCGGCGGCTTAGCTCGGTGGAAGCAGAGCGTCGACGGCGCTCCCCGCGTAGACCTCGCCCTTGCTCATCTCCACCCCTCTCCCTCCCTCCTTCCCGCTGCGACCATCTCGCCCTTCATCTCTCCATATTTATTTGTTTCACAGTTATGTCGTCTATTTTCTGATTGCCATGGATTCATGTGGGCTGCCTCATTTCAGATTTCTTCCGTAGGATTTATTGATTGATAATTACCTTTTTAGTAAGATTTAATTTTTAGGACTATCAGGTGTGACACCCTGGTGCTATTGTTCTATTTCCCTTTATCAAGATTTTCCATACATATTCATGTCCAGCAGAAATTTGGTTGTGCAGTGTGCAAAGCTAATAGAGCATGGCATATAGTGTTGTAGTTTGGATTTTGAGAGTTACCTCCTCTCGATTGAGTTTGATACTTGATTCAGTTCAGTTTTCATTTTTGTCATGCCTACCACGGTCCAAGTTATATCTTCAGTTCGATAGTTCTCTAATGACAAAAAAACCGAGCACAGTAAGACATATGAACATGAGTATAATTTCCTATTTTTCCCTATTGGTACATGCTTTACTTTTAGACATAATGATTACTGGCTTCATGTGCATCATAGGTCCGTACCTTGCAGACTCCAAAAAAGATACCTGCTATGTTAAACCGATAGAGATTGATGCATTGGTATAAAATATTCAGAGATGGATGCATTACTATGCAATGTTCAGAGGACATATTTTCAAACAACAATGGGTTGTTCCATCCTGTAAGGTCCATTTTTTAGAAAAGGGTTGGTTATGAAAGGTTTGTCATAAAGTTGTATGATGATCTTGGAGCACATACTTCAACTCATTTGGTACGCCATCCTGCTTGGTGCCTTGCATCTTGTCTTTTTTTAAGAATAAGAGGTTGCTATGCTCTTTCTTTTTTCTGCCAGTGCAAATTTAGAGCTAACTGCTACACATTTGTTGTGGATGATTACTCGGTTCCTACCTTTTTATTTGCTACAAACTGGACTGAATTGCTTGGTTAGGTTTAGTTATCAACTGTGCCAATAGCAAAGGTCCAACTCATAGATGAATATGATGTTTGCTTAGGAGGCAAACACCTCTAATTTGCTCTGTTCTGGATTGTTCCAGGAAATGAATCGTGCCATGAAGTTTGAAGCAGATATATGACAAATGCAACTAAACTGCTGACCGGCCACTGATTGGAAGGGGGCATCCCTGGCGAAAGCTGAGGTACGGCCAGTGGCATATTGGGTGCTCTTTATTTTCATGATCATGCCGGACGACATATTTGAGGAAAGATAAAATGTCCACAAAATTACAGGATGCAACTTGCCGCTAGCAGCCGTTTTATAATCCTCAGCCTTGTGTTACTAGGTACACCGTCCGCGTTTCCTGCTCATCTGTTGCTATAGAGACAGTAAGATCAGGTTGGAATTCTAGGTTCATCTGTGCAAAGTACAAACCAATGCACCGGTCAGTGATTTTTCATCTGCTTTATTTTATCTTTGCTTTGGCTTACATTAGCTCAGTCTGAATAAACCCTGCGTGTACTGATTCATACTGCCTGGTTATGTCAGATTCCTGTTGCCTGTGAGGTCTGAAACTACTCATGAATTAGCAATTGAAGTATTTTGGCTATTGTTCTATGTTTGTCATGCAACAGCCTATGAGATTTATGGAATTGAATCCTGCCTTCTAAATGGCCTGTTCCCTGTCATTGTTTGCCTTAAGATTTAGTCTGCACTAACACAATTTTAGTTTTACGTTTTTAGCCTGGTACTCAGTTTAAACACGTCATCCGCTTTTTTTACAGACATTACACTGTTTTATTTGCCTTCTAGACCTGTTCAACGTGCTGTGACTGGCAGCCACCATTGCCGTTCCTTACTGCGTCCATTGCTCGTCGCTGCCTTGCAGATAGATGCTTCTCTATAGAACCCTGTCATAACCACTGTTGTTGCTGCCACAAAGCTATTGCTCCAACTAATGTTGTTTTATTGGAAGGATGACATATTTGCACGTTGGGTATCTTGGTCTGCTCCATACCGCCTAGCTGGTGATTGTCTCATTCCACAGATTTATCAGGTTCAAGTATTTTGCAACTTAAAATTTCACATGAACATTGATTCATTAAAATTAAAGGTGCAGTGTCATATTAATTGTATAATATCTACTTTTTTTTTCTGGCATTATGCTATTTATCTATTTTCCCATGCTTATGGAAGTTACACTGACACCACGCAACTCAGCAGATGGAGACGGCTGCTGCATACTTCTGTACAAGATCATTTGTACAGTTTCTTTATGTCCTAATTCATGCAGCTTTCACCTGAGCGTTCTTAGGTTGCTTCTTCATATATATATATATATATATATATATATATATATATATTCAGCTCTTCCTGCAATTAAATAAACTTCTTATTAAGTAAAGTACAACCAGTCACCTACAATCTTCAAAGACTATTGTTTTGTCAATGCTTAACTTAGTAGTATAGTGCTTTAACATAGTCAGTCGGGGACAATATAAGAAACTCCAATATTGCAATATTATCTGTATCAACTAATTATGCTTGCAGAACGAAATCGAAAATAAATATGCTGACAAATTACACGAGACACATGTCTACACCTTTGGATGTACATATATATCTCTTTGCTTTATGCTAGGAGCCAGGACCACAAACTATCCTAATTCCTCTAGAATCCCATATGTACGGTTCTGTTTATGACACCTCTTACTTTACCAATATCTTAAATGTATATATATGCATAACTCTTTTCATAGTATTCCAAAATGTCCTTGCTTTAAGAATATTAAAACGGTTTCCTTTTCTTGGTAGATCATCATATGCACACGTAGATCTGAAAGGAGTTCTACTGATCTCCATAGTATTCCTGTCATCATACAGGATCTTCCCTTTGCCTTACTCAGGTAAGCTGCCTATGCTCTAGCCTCTGTTTCTCAATTTTGTTTTAGCTTCGGTTCTCCTAATTTGCTGTATTCGTGCTTTCCGGTCAAGCTAACTCCTGCTACCTCTGTGCTCAGTGTGCTTGATCTCAAAGGAGTTTTACTGATTTCGACAGATTACTCTCTGTGCTCCACTTCATAGTGTCCCGGTTATTACATAGGATTCTGTATTTGCACTGCTCCTCAGGTGAACTGCCTATGCTCTAACCTTTGCTTTCCTTTTGTTTCTCTGCATGTCTGGTGCCTATCAGATAAAGCTTTAATGTTGCAGCCTGTATTTGCTAATTTTACTTATTTAGATTTAGATACATGCCTATGGGGTAGTCTTATCTTGGTGCTATTTTTCTCTTTTTCAAGCGGTTTACTGTGCATTCCTATTCTATATGACAGCTATGCCTATGACTACGTCTGAATGTAATTATTATGGCTATGATGGCTATTTTCTTTCCTTTTATTCTTTGCAATGTTCCCATGAAACATATATTGCAAACAAAAAAACCATCTATTTAATCTGTTGCCAACAATGTAAACAAACTAACTTTCGACTTTTCAACGGATATATTGGTGATAACAAGATCTTTAAAGGAAATTATGATAGATTGCCTTTACAAGCGTTATGATAGTTTCCCCAAGTTACAACAAGGTTCTATGCATATGTGCTAATACTTTATTATCCTTCGCTTTGTTGTCAGACTAAAATTTATGTGAAATGGACTGACTGTTACTTCCGGCTCCTAATCTTTCTTATGCCAGCCTCCATTCTTGATATTTACAGATAGCTAAAAAGGCAACGCAATATTATTTTCATTTACCTGCGGGGTTAGGCCGCAGGCTTAACCTGCTTCATGTTTTACCACCATGTTTTGGTGGACCTGCTATTTTTTAATGTGCACGTTGTATTGTCCAATCTCAACTGAGATGGTTGTTCCTTTAGTTTCAGGGCAAATGATGTTGTAACGTCTGTTGATCACACATGACACTGACCTGGTGTCCTCGACAGCAAGTACGCTGCTGCAATTAAGATCGTTTATTTCTTCCAGTCAGTGGATCCTTTGAGTTCAGCTCTGCAATTGCCCACAGCAGATGCAAGGTGGGTCTGTATTTTGTTCTTGTGATGCTCTTACAATTTTTTGCCTGCCTAAAACTAACATACCATGTGTAATGTGTTGCTCAGATATGCAGTCCTACTTCCCACTAGCATAGCAGATGTTCTGTTGTCCATGGCCTGTCTGCTTCACCTTGTGAAAAAACGGCTTCCTGATAGTTTGAATAACATACTAGGGGAGTTCCAGGTTTTTAGCTGATTATTACAGAACCAGTGGTATGCAATCGTTTTGGGTGGTGTTAGTTTTTTCGGAGCCTTGCTATGGTCAGTGTCAACAGCTGCGCATATATATAGTGGGAAGCCGATGTGTTCTTAGTGATTCTACATCCCACTATATGGATCGTTACCTTTGTTTTATGGATATAATTTCAGGCAAAACTCTTTTCAAGATAAAACCAAGGATATCATACAAATGGAAAACAGAGGAAGCCTATGGAGTGGTACTGAATGCTGTGCTCAAATAGGTTGGGACCAAAACGAACCTAACCCCTTTTTATGATCCTAATTTCAGTTGCCCTGCACATATATGGTACTGCACATTATAGATGGACATTTAGATTTTAGAGCCGCAGCTTAATTACTCTAAAACATAATCTAATCTAGACTTATACGATTTCTGTTGCGGTCATTTGTTTTCAACACTCTTGCAAAACACAGCCATAGCCTTGCACATCGCATACGGCACTTTTTTTTGCAACACAAAAAAAAGTTCTATCTCAACTCCATCGTTTACTGATTCACTGTGTAACGTGCGCAAGGATATATTCTAGACCAGCATTCCTTAGCATCGTAGTCCTATAAAGCTAATACGGGTTCCAGACCATCCAAACAAAAGGTCATCCTGTAAAAAAACACCTGTTCATGAGCCTGTTTTTCTTTATCGTACCTTCACTAACGGTTCATAGCTATGGGTGTGTAATCCCATCGAAGACTTGCCTGTTTGTTTGTTTGAAATCTGAAAACTGCAAATGTACTCCCCGGACTGATATGCTATGTAGGAAACTAAATGTATTCATCAGATATCAACTCTTTGCAAACACGAACAACATGTGTAATATATACATCCGAAATATATATCTATATAGCTTGTTAGTCACTGCGTTATATACATCCGAAATATATATCTATATAGCTTGCTAGTCACTGCCTTTTCTCCATATTTTCAATTTTACGTATGACTGTACATGCGCGCGATGGCGTGCGCCTCTACACTAGTATATACATGCCCATCGAGTATGCACGAGAGACCATGCACGCAGAGGCAGGCATGCAGGAATGCCCTCCATCACATGCCCCTGGATCAAGTTGGACAGGAGATCTGCGAACAAGAAGACAACCACGTGCATATGACAATGGTCATGGCCTCATGGGCATGAATCGATGTCACGTCCTTCTCCCCAACTTTATGGTCGAGCAAGCGAGCTGCAAACAGTCCTATCACAAATTCGTAATTTATGTTTATCTGAATTTCAAAAGCATAGCAAATTGACCAACGAAAAAAATTAATTACTATGTACACAAGATCAACAGAATAATGGAACAGACAGATCAAATGATGACATATATAAAACTTTATGCCATCTCCATAATTTTACTATTAATTCTCACAAAATTGCTAGGTAAAATAGATAGACCACACAATATAAAAAAAGAACACAAACTTATATATGTCTATATTAATTCGGTGGACTTTAATAATAATAATCATTGACAATAACTATCATATCCATACTACCTTCGCCACAAAATAAATCAACTTCTACAATTACCATATATAAGTCAGAGTATTTTGAGTTTGACCAACTTTATATTGAAGATTAACAACATTATGACACCAAGTAAGTATATTATGAAAATATATTTCATGATGTATCTAGTGATAATATTCGATGTCATAAATACTAATGCTATTTTATATAATTCGGTCAAAATTAAAATATTTTGACTTAGGACATCTCTATAAGTAGATCTACTTTGGGACGGAAGAGTAATTTGCTTTTTACCAATAAACCTATACCATTAACTATTATGAAAGTGAATAACTCTCTAAGGCCCCCTTTGGTTGGGCTTTTCAAGCTGCTTTTACTTTTGCAAAAGCCAAAAGCCAACCAAAGGGGTCAAAAGCCACATCTGCTTAGGGCAAAAGCCGCTTTTGCTCTATTACAAACTTCACAACACCTCCTCCCCGCTTTCACTTGCTTTTGAGTTGGACAACCTTGAAAAATTACCAACCTACCACTGGTTATAAAAGATACTGATTTTTTCTTCTTCTTCTATTCCAGTCCGCAACATCTCGCGTGAGGAGAGGTCGCAGGTAAACCTGGGAATGGGCTGGGATCCGAACCAAACCCACACCAGTCCAAAAGTGCATGTGTTGATTAATTAGCCCACCCCAATCCAATCCCTCTTCTACAGAAACCAGCCCAGCCCCACCGTTGCGCACGCAGAGGAGGAACACGCGAGCTCGCTCGTCGGCCTGCGCGGGACGCGAGCGCCGAGCGGCCGCGCGAGGAAGTGGCGCCGGCGGCGAGCCTGCGAGGACGTGGCGTCGGGCGGCTTGCACGGACACGGCGCAGGGAGGGCCTGCTCGGACCAGCGAGGCGGCGCGACGACGTGGACCGGCAGCCGCGCAGGCTCCTACCGGCGGCAGCCGCACGGGCTCCCACTGGCGGCTGCACACGATCGAAGACGTACGAAGGCATCGACACATACAGGCAGAGGCAAGCAGGGACTGGCTCACCAGGATGTCGATGTTGAGGCCGCCGAGCTCGTCGCGCACCCACGACGCGAACACGGCGACGGAGGCCGGGTCGGCGACGTCGAGGCGGCGGAACCGCACGGCGCCGCGGAATCCCCTGGCGCGGAGCCCCGCCGCGGCGGCCTCCCCGCGCGCCTCGTCCCGCGCCGTCACCACCACGCACAGGCCTTGCTCAGCCAGGCGCGCCGCCAGCGAGTGCCCGATGCCGCGGTTCGTGCCCGTCCACCACGCGCGCCCCATGGCCACGCCATCGCTGAACCGATTCACTGCTACCCCAGACCGAATCAGCCCACTAGCCTCTTTAGCCCATTTTCACCAAAATCGTGTAGGCCCAAATAGAAAACCAAACTACAGAACCCAGTTTCATCCCAAACCATTCCCAGGTTTAGTCGCAGGTTCGCAGAGTTCGCCGCCCCTCACTGCTCCCTCTGAATCCTCCCTTGCCAGGTGTGGTCCTCCCTACCCCCATCCCCGGTGGTGTGCGGGCCTCTGTCCATCCCCAGTGGCGGCGCAGTCCCATCCCCGGTGACGGTGCAGGCCTCTGCCCCATCATGGCGGCAGGGCGGTCCCATCTCGGCGAGGCCACTACGAGCCCCCGCCGCTGCGGCCTCACCTTCCTAACCGGGAAGCCCAGGCCGACGGCTTCTCCCTGAGCATGACCTATCATTATGAAAGATAATCTAAAATCTAAAATAATACCCTAAATTTGCATCTAATCACTCGTATCTACCATTATTTAACACTTAGGCTTTCTTGTGAAGGAAAAGTTCTATGGAAAAATGTTTTTCAGAAGATTATCAGTCCAGGTATCCTGCCAAAGCATAACTGAGTTGCCCTTATTTGGGATACACTTGGTGTCAATTTGAGAAGGTCTTTCCACCAGAAGGATCCTATGGGGCTTGTTGCATGGGGGATATGGTTGTCTGCATAGAGCTTTGTGCAAGTTAGTTTCACCCATAGTATATCTGCATGGTTATAGAACCTATCCAAGTGATTGATGAGGAGAGCTGAATTTTGTGTCTTTAAGTTAATGATACCTAAACCTCCTTCATTCTTGGATTTGTTGACTGATTCCCAAGCTGCAAGGCATGTTCCTTTTCTGTTGATGTCTCCACCACTCCAAAGATAATGTTTTCCATATTTGTCTATTTGTTTGATAGCCTATGGTGGAAGCTGAAGACTACAAATGTAAAAGGTTGGCAAAGCTGAGAAAACTAAGTTGACCAGAATCAACCTTCCTTGATAAGATAAGAGCTTACTTATACCAGTTAGTCTTATTCCTTCAGTTCTTGACAAGAGAGGACTAAACTCTTGTAAAGTTGGCCTGGTGGTACCTAGAGGAGGCCCAGGTAAGTAAATGGCATTGTACCAGTTTTGCAGCCAAAGGTGTTTACTAAATGCAAGGTAAGTTTAGCACTTGTATTTGTTGGTACCAATTAAGGAGTTTTTTTTTCTGGAAATTGACATGGAGACCAGTTGAGTCTGAGAAGGATCTCAGCAAACCTTTCAAGTTGAACAAAACTCTGGCGTTTGTTGGTAAGATGAGGAGGGTATCGTCTTGCATACTGAACAATACAATGGGGAAATCTCCTCCAAAATATTCACAAAGAAGGTGTTCGATGACTCCTAGGTGCCAGGCTTTGTTAACTGTTGATTGAAGAAGATCGTCCGCTAGAACAAATCATAGACGGAGCTGGCTAGTTGGACATGTGGTCCATGGACCACCCTAAAATTTAGTTCAAGGTTAAATTGTAGTAGATGAGCTCTCTAAAATCATGAAAATTATACTTGGACCACTCTACAATTTGGCTCCACATCTAAAATGGACCACACTTGCTCTATGCCACTGGAACAAATATGAGAGGGGTGAGAATGGGTCTCCTTGTCTAACTCCTCTTTTACATTTGAAAGGTTTCCCTGGAATTCCATTTAACAAAATGGAGAAGCGCTAGAGCATTTGTGGGTTCTAAATTATCCTAAATTTTAATACTTGTGCCTTGTAGTAAGATTCTAAATTGTACATGAGCACTGGAGTGTAGATTGAGATCTCCTAATGCTGAGAGATCAATGGATCATCAAGGCAGGCAGGCGGATAAAAAGATCAATGGATCATCATGCATAGACTCGTCGGGGTGATGAAGCTACGCATCAAGGCAGGCAGGCGGATATCGTTCAGTGACCAAATGCTTGCTTAGAAAAATGGATTGTGTTAGTACATGTGGGATATGATATTCCGGTGATGCTGCCAAGTCTGCAGACTTCAGAGACGCCATATGATACGGGTGGAATCCCTATGAAGATCTTCGTAGTATGCTCTTGTCTGATATTCTCCCAAGCTAGTATAGTATATATTTATTTTTTAAATACAACAACAGGATCTCGTGGTGCAGAAGAAACAGTAGTTTGCAAACCACGTGCCCCGTTCTCTGGCTGGACTGATACGGGTGGAATCCCTATGAAGATCTTCGTAGTATGCTCTTGTCTGATATTCTCCCAAGCTAGTATAGTATATATTTATTTTTTAAATAAAACAACAGGATCTCGTGGTGCAGAAGAAACAGTAGTTTGCAAACCACGTGCTCCATTCTCTGGCTGGACTGCTACAGTAACTATCTCTTTTGCCAGCCCCGCAAAAATACGAAAACAAATGAGCACGTAATATATTTGAGAGAATTCCTTTGTTGCCACTAAAAGCTTCATTGCCATTGAAAAATATGAATTTCCTTGGTTGCCATTCATTTAAATTTTTCCTTTCCTTCATTGCCATTCCGTTAATTTGACACCTCGACGTTGCGCGCCCGTCGAATCGGCCACGCAATCTCACCAGAAAACGCCCGAGCCCTCCACGCCCTAGCCACGTCTGCGCACAGGTGGCGGCACGGCAGCAGCAGCACCTCGGCCGTGCCCTCGCTGCACACCACGCGCGTCCTCCTGTACGACGGCAGCGACGATGTCCCGGCCTCCTCCCATCCTCCCTCGCGCCTGCTGCTCTGGCTCCGCCGGCTACGTCGTTCTCCCCGCAGCAGCACGAATGGGCGTCGTCGGCGCCGAGTTGAGGCGGCCCATCCGCTGGATCTCCTCCTCCTTGGCGTGCAGCCGCTTTGCTGCCACAGCCTCCAAGACCTCCAGGGCTCCTCCCCGTCGATGCACGGCCACTTCTCCCCGTTGTCCTCCTTCGGCCGCACCCTCCTCTCCCTCTGCCACGACACCCCGGCAGCTGCGTCCGTGGCAGCCGCGATGCCGCTGCCGGCGTCGACCTAGATGGCCGGATCTCGAGGAGTTCCACGCCCACGTTGACGCGCACCTCGCTGACAGCGATGGAATTTTGGAAATTTTGATGGCAATGAAGAAACTGCGATAATTTTTAGTGGCAATGAAGAAATTCTCAATTAATTTACATGGCGACCATATCCCTCGGCCTCTATCTCAAACAGACATTAAGCACACTACATGATGCACCTGCCGGCTGCGCGCGGCGGTGTTTAATCTAGAGATCAGAGAGTCATCTAAAGCTCACTGAGATCAGGGGTGCTAAGAAGAACCAGGGGGAGTCACTGTCAAGAGAGTTGGAGACAGGTAGGGAAATACTTATTATACCACCCTTTGTCCAATCATGTATAATGAGGCTGCAGGTAGCAATCCGGCATTAAGACGGGAATTAAATTCGTAATATTTGGGATCTTCTCGGGACCGCCATCTTTCGTTTGATGAGCTGGGCCAGAACCAGAAGCGTGTGCAATTTTTTTCCCCTTGTTGAACTCGTGTAACGTACTTTACCACACACAACTTTTTGTCTTGTATTATGATGCACAGCATTTTTATGCGTCTTGCTCCTATTGCCAAATGATGAGAGGTACGTATAAAAGAGCTCATTGGGAAAAAGAAAGAACGTTAAAAGTGCAGTGCGTGGCGTATCTCCTACCTAGTCATAATTTGGCACATCGTCAAATTCCACGACAAGGACTTATTTTCTGACAGGAAAAAAAACAGTTAATGATGTGGATTCAAGAGTGTCCACACCAGGGTGTTGATGCATCCTCGGAGGACGAGGAGGGCTACCCCTGCCAGACATTGGGCTGGTCACGGCTGACGCCGGTCTACTCGTACACCGCCGTCGGACGACCATCCGTGAAGAACGGCACCTCCACTGCACGCCGCCTCGAGAACTTCACCAAGCGAGTGTTGCGAAGGGCTGCCTCCTCGCTAATTCATTAGCCTCCCAAGCTGCCGTCACCTGCTAACAAGGTGGTGCTCCCATTGCTGAGCAAGCGTGTAGCGGCTTAGAGCCTCACCTGCTTTCGAGCAAGGTGAGATCCTAATCATGCAGTTGTTGGATTTGGCCATGAGTCTTTCAACGCCAAGTGCGTCGACAAGAAAGGCCTACAACGAGCTCTACGAGGCTAGGCCGAAAGCTTCCAACGTTGAGGCACGGGGTGTGCTCTTCCCGTATGTCGAAAAAGAGTCACACAAGCAGCAGTGTAGGCTAAGGCCACTTCTTAGGTTGTGTCGCTGCCCATTTCTCGGTTGTCTACCATTTGTGGAACACTGACACTTGAATTTTTATGTTTCGATGGTCCGGCTTCTGGCTACAATCCTATAGACTTTCTGGGGCGCTCACCAGAAGCACGCCGTTTGTATGGTCAAAATCTCCGTTTGTATGGTCAAAATCTCCTACCTTAATTACAACAATGCGCAAATATTTTGTGTATTAGAGAAGAAAAAATAGTTGCCATGAGCTTCACCTTAATTACAATTATGCGCAAATATTCTGCGTATTCGAGAACAAAAAATAGTTGCCATGAGCTTCATATGACTTTTTAGATAAAATGTTGTATATTTTAAAAAGGCGGGAGTTCTCATAAATATATTACTTATCTTCATATTAGAATCTTAAAGCCATGATATACGGAGGCTTGGAGACAATACAATAGTCTGAATCTTCCCTCCCAAATCCTTATCAAACAAAAAAAATTTAACCAAGCAAGCAAGATTCTATATATATATATATATATATATATATATATATGTGTGTGTGTGTGTGTGTGTGTGTGTGTGTGTGTGTGTGTGTGTGTGTGTGTGTGTGTGTGTGTGTGATACGGGAAGATGCCACAAAATCAGTGGGAAGTGGGAACATGGGGGCACATCCGCACATGTAGACCTCTGTCCTCTCTGGTCTCTGCATGCATGCTGATGCATGGGCTTGCAGATGCAGAATGAGAGGAACCACACGGGGAAAACTGCATGCATGCAGGGCCCATCCTAACGGGCAATCATCGAGGGCGACTGTCATCGTGGGATCCCAAAATAAAAAAAAACAAAAATCACAGGGCGATTAGGGGACAGTCGTCAGCACTCAGCACCATATAGACCTGTACTGTTCCCCGTCCGTGCTATGTTGAGCTTTCAGTCCAAAGCGTAAAAACAAGGCATAAAAAGGCCGTGTATCTTCTGTTTCCGGATGCCATCCATCCATGATCCATCACGTGAAAAGCTGTCCGGCTTTCTGGAGCAAAAGAGAAAAAAAGCGAAAGGGGAGCAACAGCCCCAAACGCTAACATGGGGGCATGGGGGGATCTTCTTGGCCATCGAGAACTGAACAGCAGCCAACAAGTGAGGCGGAGGCATTGCATGCATATTTGTAATCCTGTAAATTCAAGCTCTCCTGTTGGCCTGTACAGTCTAACTGATTGATTAGTGTGTGTGGCCGTGACCGTGACACGAGTGGCACATGGGATCTACGCATCAGAGGGGCTGAATCCTATGTTCCATGCATAGGGGCATGTGGTCTCTTTGGTTTTTTTTTTTTGCTTGACCTATGGACCTTTGCTTTTACCTTTTTGCCTTACTGAACCAGACATGATAAGATACAAATCCCATTGTGATAGTATAGTCGTTTTTAATACCTACGCCTCTCCACATATATAATATTTAAGATAGCTAGATGTCTACCTTTATACACTTAAAACATCTTCTCTAAATCCTTGGAGACAAACAAACATACCAACCTTCCTTCATTGCTTGGTATCTAGCTGAATACTCCACCATTCATTCTAAACTAAACTGTAAGTCGTTATAACATTGTTAGATACATATTTTTCATTATGTATCTAGACATAGTATATATCGAGATACATAATAAAAGCTATGTACGAAGAAAAGTTAGAACAACTTAAAGTTTGTAATAAAAGGAGTAGCTAGGTATGAGGAGTACATACTCATATGCTTGTTACAAAATTCTAAACTCTCCTGTTTCTCTTGAACATAGTTCATCGATTTTATTTGATTACTTGCGTTTCCTAGGTAATGTTCGAAAGGATCTAAATTTACTTACAGTTAGATACTCAAATGTGCTATGCATGCTACAACGCCATGATAGGCCGGTCACAATCATCAAGATTCACGAATGAGTTTATTTCGAAACAGCCGACTAGATAACACCGAAGGCATGAAAAAATGACAGAAAATTATCAGATAGCAACCATTCAAAAGCAAATGAATGAAATTATGAAAAAGTGCATATATACAAGACTACGAAAACCCCTCCAATTACCAGCGTGTCTCTCGTGGAGCCCCAGGGGTGCACGTAACGACGGGGCCCCTTGGTCTTCTGGGACCTTCCACGTGTCAGGCCCAGCGCCATGAATTCCCTGCGCAGGAGAGCTGTGCCCACGCTTTTGTTGCTACGTGCCCCCGGTGAAACGTCCCACACAAATTTGACACCCATCTTCTTCTTGGTGTGCCGTGTGTGTATATATATGTGCGTATGTATCCACGGACCCCAGCAGAGCCCCAAGCAAAGGTCTTCTCCCTTTTTCAGCCAGCCCACTCCACAGCGCAGGCGAGGGGAGGCACGCAACAAGAAGCCGCATTTCTTGCAGTTGCAGTGGTGATCTCTTTCTGTTTCCTCGCTCTCCTCTCCAAAACAGAGAAGAAGCCAGTAAGGATGGGGAGAGCGCCGTGCTGCGAGAAGGTGGGGTTGAAGAAGGGGAGGTGGACCAAGGAGGAGGACGAGATCCTGGCGAGGTACATCAAGGAACACGGCGAAGGCTCATGGAGATCACTGCCCAAGAATGCTGGTATGGATCGGACAGCTTATATCCCTAATCGATTTAGAGGAAAAATTAAAAGGAAATTCTTGAGAAGTTGCAAATTAGTTCTTTGTTTGCCAATCAATACGCTGAGATTGATTTCTGACCAATCTTGCTGCTGCAGGGTTGCTGCGGTGCGGGAAGAGCTGCAGGCTGCGATGGATCAACTACCTGAGGGCGGATCTCAAGAGGGGGAACATCACGGAGGAGGAGGAGGAGATGATCATCAAGCTCCACGCCACGCTTGGCAACAGGTAAGCATTCGATTCCATCGGCTCTCTCCCTCAAACCTCAAGCTGCTTAGGTTGTGTGCAGGCTCCATGTTTCTGTTTCGATTCCTGCATTTGAACAACTTTACACATGCTGGGCCGCTTCAGAGTTCACAGTTCTTGTTCTTGCACAACATAGTACTAGGAAAAATTATGTGCTTTCTAAGTCACCGTTGCGTGTGTCTGCTGTCGAGGCGATGATGAACTTGTGAAAACTGACAAGAAACTGCAGAAACCCCGAAGAATATGCTGCACGTTGCGATGAGAATTAGCAGATGAGACTTCAAAAACCAAACATGACATAGGCACTAAGGATTGTCATGTAAGTAGCAAATTAATATAAAACTACTTTGTTCTAATCAGTACCCCTGAATTCTAGCATGGAGCTCTGGTAGGAACTCGTGACTTGCATCTTTTCTGATGGAAGACTGCGTGTAATAATTCAGAAAACATAAATTTGGCTTTACTTAGGTTCAATTCACTTGTTTTTTTCCTTTGTGCAAAGTGAAAACGATGTGCCAAGACAAGAGCCCAAGAAGCTCTGTTGACTGTTAGTTACTTCCCCCTACCCCCCTTCCACTGAAAAGAGAAGGAAACAAAATGGTAGAGGAAAAGAAAGTTGGTAAATTCATTCATTCATTCATTCATTCAGATAGAGCCTGATTAGCTACTCTCTTTGTTTTAGAAAAAAATGAAATGGTGGTTGAAATATACAGTAGTTTTAGGGGGTGTTTGGCATGGCTCCTCGTGAGGGGCTCCTCTGTTTTTTACCAAAAAATGGATCCTCCGGCAAAACGTTTGGCAGGACTCCTCCAGAGAAGCGAGAGCTAGAGACGGGGAGGAGTCCTACCAAACAGGCCCGTAGAAAGCAGAGGTGTGCAAAACCGATATTACTGCCTAATAAAACTGTGAAGAGATCACGGTTTTAGCAATGGCATGCCACAACTTTCAGAACTAGTGCAGTGAGGTTTATGGGGTGTTTGGTCCCCTTTTTTTAACACCTATCGCATCGAATATTTGAACACATGCTTGGAGTGTTAAACATATACTAAATATGAAACTAATTGCACAGATTGAGATTAATTTACAAGACGAATCTATTAAACCTAATTAGTTTATTATTAATATCCGAACACCATATGATCAACCTTATAGTCAACACCTGTTAAAGTTTAACGGGACGAACCAAACATGCCCTTGTTATTAGTTCCAAGCATATCTGCTTTCCGGGAACGAAGTAGCATCTTTGAAACAGAAGAACCGACACCAGAACCGACACCGTAGTGGATTTTCCTAAAGTCAAATTTAAAAAAGAAGAAGAAGCAGCAGCAGCTGTGCACCAGCATGAGTAGTGTCGTGGTGCACCATCTTTGGCTGGAAACGTTGTCAAAACACATGTCTTTGTAGATGGAGATGGAGGAGGAATCATTACAATACTAGCCGCCTCCGGTTTCCTGATCAAGCAAGCAAGAACCTGGACGGTCATGGGTCATCACCTTTGTCAATGGGCACTTTGTCTTGTCATGTGGTTGAACGAAGCCGAGTGTCTTGTTGACCGGCGCCATGCATCCTCCCTCATCTGTCGCTTTGCGCCGAGGTGAGGAGTGGCCGATATTTTTATGCATCCGCCGGCCCTCGGTGGCCTCGTGCGTGCGTGCACGTAAAACTAAAAGGGAGGGGCGGAGGGCAGTGCCGCCATGGAAAAGGAGAGCAGAGCAGGGCTGGGCTGGCATTATTTCCACAGTGGAAAAAGGACGAGCAGAGCAGGGCAGGGCCGGACAACCCACGAGGAGTCGAGGACGGCCAGCAGTATTTGGCCATGTTTAGTTCCTCCAAAACTCTAAAAAATACACTAGATAAAAAAAATTTCTCGTTACATCAAACTTACGATATATATATGAAGTACTAAATGTAGATAAAATCAAAAACTAATTGTACAGTTTGGTTGTACTTTGCGAGACGAACGTTTTGAGCCTAATTAATCAACGGTTGGACAGTTATCACCAAATACAAACGAAATGTTACAGAATACAAACGAAATGCTATAGTGTCACTACAGTAAATTTGACACTCTAAATTTAGTGAACTAAACCAGGCCTTTTGTTTCCTCCATGGACGTGGCTGGATCCTTCACTCGTCTCATTCTCATGGGCGTCCGGCGGCGGCTCTCGCCATCTCCATCATCGCCCATCGCTGAGGGGGTCTGCTGGTGTAAAGTGCCGCCGCGGAACGAGACGAGAGCCCCGTCGGCGTCAGGCATTTGCTTCGGTGGGGACGCAACGCAACACTGCAACACACGTATTGAAAATGGAGTGAAAGGAACGGGACCCCCGCGCCTGCACTGGCGCTGACAAGACGTGCACCGATGCAGGGCAGGGCAGTCGTTTGGCACGTGGTCCGCCTCCCTCGCACACGTGGTTTGATTTTTTTCACTCAAAAAACACAAGATAATAAAGGTCAAAAGTAGAAAAAAAAATATCCCTTGTCCTGCGAATAGCTAAGGCCTCGTTTAAATCCTAAATTCTTCCTCCAAATTTCACTATGCAAAAAAGAGATTCTCCATCACATTAAAATGCCGGCAAATATAAGGAGTACTAAATGTAGATGAAATTAAAAACTAATTGCACAGTTTTGTTGTACTTTGTGAGACGAACATTTTGAATCTAATTTATCAATTTTTAGACAATTTTTTGCACTAAAAACAAAAGCTGCTACAGTATTCCGATAGGAACACTGTAGCAGCAGCGGCCAATTCAGCGCGCCGAATTCGGCATCTGAACACGGCCTAAGCTAGGGCACCCAAAATCAACCCACGCGATAAGAAGTGCACCGCTACACGTTTTTTTAGCTTGACGTTGATCCATTGTTTCCGTCTCCGGGTGACCCCTAGCATTTGGACCGAGGTGCCACCCCAATCACGGTCCGCGACCACGTAGTAGGACTATAGGATGGACGCCGGAGTGGCCTGGGACGACCTCTCGTTTCTCACGTGGGACTAGACGTAGACGTACGTGTCTCTCTCGGCTGCTCAGGCCACCGTGGCCGTCACGTCACACACGCATACTACTTGTTGGCAGATATGTCTGCACCGGTATCCGCTACCGCGTTCTGCAGGATTGATTTAGCAGAAAAAAAAACCTCGCACCGGGTACGCTATCGCCGTCCGCTATCCTCTAGGACCGGCTCCCGTCCGCCAAATTTGGCGTGGTAGCGGGCGTGCGCTATCCACGCGTGGGGCCCGCCGCCTACCACCGCGAGGCGCCTCCCTCATCCCGTCCCCGCCAAGCTCGCCCCGAGCCGCCGCCCGCCCCACCGCCCCGGAGACCGCCTCGCCGCCTGCTCTGCTCCTCCCCCCCCCAATCGCGGCACGGCGTGGTGGTCTGCCGTCCACTCCTCCCCAATCGCCCGCCGTTGGTGCGGACGAACGGGGACGCCGCGGCGGCGACGAAGAAGAGGACGGGACGCCGTGGCCACGTCGGGGATGCCGGTGCGGACGGAGATGAAGATGGGGCAGGGGCGCCGACCGGGGATGGAGATGGGGGCAGGGGCGCCGGCCTACTCTGGCCCCGGCTCCGGCCACTGCGCGCGCCGGAGAGGAAGGCAGGGGCACGACCGGTGAGGGAGGCAGGAGCGGAGAGAGAGGGATGGAGGGGCGGTGGGGCAGTGGCTGGGGAGTGGAGGCGGCTGGGAGGAAGAAGGGGAGAGAGAGAGGAGCGGGCGGAGGGAGAGAGGAAGGAGAGGGAGAGAGAAAAAAAATTAAAATAATTCTGACATGTGGGCCCCACAGTGGATAAAGGATGATATAGAGTATGGATGGGTGCGGGAGAAAGCAGTATAGAGGAAAGAATCTTGATGACCATGCTGGAATATTACTTTTAAAGGATAAATATAGAGGATAGTGAGTGCGGACAGTCTCAACGCCACCAAACCCCCCGTGCAAGTAGTACCAAAAGTACGCCTCGCCCCGTCACTACACTGTGCGGGTATGAAATGCTGAGACATAAAAAAAAAGTTTTTTTTCCTTTCAAATTTGCATCGATCATATCGATCATCTCAACTCTGAGGGCAACGTGCGCTGACACGGACCATACGAAAATGTGAGGCTTGGCACACACTTGCGTTCCTCCTCGCTCGTCCCATGGTCCATGGATCTCAGGAATGAATAGCAGCTGGAGCAATCCGGCCAACGCAAACACACATGGTGCATTTGCCCTGGACGACGCAGCTGCAAACGAGGCCTTCGTTTCATTTTGCGGCCATGGCAACTAGGGTTGTTGGATCACCAGCAGGCGTATTGATTGCCACATGTGTCTGCCCCCCCTGAACATTTTGCGGCCATGGCAGTGTGGCAGGCATGGACAGCCATGACCGGCAGCTCTCTTTGTTACATCCTTAGGACCGTTCTAGGTGTAGATCAGTCGGTAGGTTCTTTGGTATTTAGAATGAATCGATTAGAGCATCACATAGATCCGAGAGATCTAGATAGAGACAGAGAGGATGGGAATGGGAATGGAGAGAAACGATGTTACCGATGATCCTGGTTGGAGGAACTCGCCTGGTGTCGGTGACGAGGAGGCAGTGGCAGCACCGGTGGGTCTTCCCATCGCTGGCAGTGCTACCCTCTAGATCGGCTAGGGTTCGGAGTGGGTGGCAGCTGGGCGGTGAACCTCGTGACCCTAACCACTGGCCCCCCACCTCCTATTTATAGCACTGCGCGACGGGAGCCCACCAGCCACTTCATTGGGCTGGACGTCCCCGATCAGGACGCGAGATAAGGGCCCAGACAAGGCCATTGGGCCAAGTCCAGTGGAGATCAAACTAACATTCTCCCCCTTGATCTCTCATCACTTTCTTCGTTCTTCAATTTCTTATTCAAAATTTCAATTCATATTTTTCTTCCTTCTTTCCTATTTCATCACAGATTAGTGCATAGAACTGTCCCATCGTCACAGCAATTAGTGCCGCTAGACTAACAGCCACAATACACTTCTCTATTTTGAAATGATACTTTCTTTGGGCCCTTTGTTGTCCGGGAATCATGGGCTATACCATAAAACCCATGTCGATTGTGCGTTCTCTGAACACACTGGGTGGTAAGCCTTTATAAGCGGATCTGCAAGTACTTGCTTTTTACTTATACATTCGAAAGCTTTTAAAAGATTCCGGACTTTCTCCTTCACAACGTATAACTTCATGTCAATGTGTTTGGCAGCACACTTGACCCGTTGTCATAGGAGTCAATCATTTTAAATGGTAATTGCTGTTGTATACCATTACTAATTCCGGGTATAAGTTAACAATTTCGCCTGTCCTATAAGCCTCATAATAAGTTGTACTATAGGTATGCATCATTGATGACACCACAACTGTTTCTTTGGAGCTTTTCCACAATAAAACTCCAACTGTGAGTGTTAGCTACTATGTGGGTTTCACTAAACATCTCGCCAAAATTCAACATTCTTGTACCCACAACCATTTGGGGTACTTATTCTTTCTTAGTCATCATGAGGCTTATTAAATCTTTGCACAATTGCAAGACATTCTCAACTCCATTCCAGTGATCTATATCTGGACTGAACTTTCTGCCAAAACATCCCGGATAAATGAACTATGTCAGGGTAATATCATACTTGTGCACTCATTAAACTGTAATATCATAGTTGTGCACTCATCAAGCTTCCAACAGCTGAAACATATGGATCCATATTCATTTGATCTATCTCATGTCAGTTCTTGTAACACTAAGATTCTCACAATTATTACCCTCGACTATATGAACAGGCGTAGGTTCACTTGCATGCATACTTTGTTTCTTTACAATCTTTTCTAAGCATGCCTTTGTGATAATCCTAATACCCCTTTCATCTGTCTCGATGAATTTCAATTCTTATAACGAGAGTCATTTCACCGAGAACATTCTTATTGAGTCTCGAGGACAAGAGCTTCTTCACATATAGTAGATGGACATCACTACTAGCAAGTAAGGTGTCATCCACATATTAGGGTTAGGAATTGAATCTCCCATTCTATAACTTTGTACATGTGCAATTGTCCTCTCATTCTCTTTAACCCAAAATTTCTAGTTGACCTTTCTACTCGAAATGCCACCGTTTAGAGACTTGCTCTAGTTCATAAAGGATTTTTACGGGTGGCATCCCATTCGTTCGTTCTTTCTTTCTTTCCACGACAAAACCTTTAGGTTGTGTCATGTAATTATTTTTCATACAAATCCCATTTGGGAAATGTTGTCTTTACTTTCATCTCAGATCATGATGTGCCACTAGCACTCATTGTAATCTATTCATTCTCTTGCGTAAAATCTTTCGATTCAAGTCGTGCTTCATATCTTCTGTTCTCTTTGGAGCCACATTTCGTCTTGTAGACCCTTTACAGCCTATTGTTTTGGCTCCATTAGGAACTGCTTCTGTTTCTCAAACTTCGTTGATATTCATCAATTTCATTTCAATTTCCTTAGCTTCTTGCCATTTAGACGTGTTAACGTCTCTCATGGTTTCTTCAAATGAGGTGGATCACCCTCCATTTGAATTTCTTCATTAATATATATAACTTATAGTTATCAATAATATCTGATTCTCTTATTCTTTGAGACCTTCAGGTCTGTAGCTAATGGCATGACACTTCTTTCACATTGGGTTGTTGTTGCTCTTTCATCGTCAATCGATTCTATAGGATAACCAGATCATTGTTTTCTTATTCATCTTCTTAAAGGGCTAACAACATGTGTTATATGAGTCATACAACATCAACATAGTGTTGAACCCTACCGATCTTGAGTCATTGGAGTAGGCACTGGTCCTACTTCTCTTCAAGTCGTAGATCTTTTCATACCATGCTCCCCCAGATTAATCCATCTGGTGTAAGGATAGCGTATCTTCAATCTTTCTTATTTTGGGTTTATTCTGTTAAATCTATCTCATTTGGTGCTTTGAGCACCGTCTTAGTATTTCTTAGTCTCATTGCTATCTTCCTGTTGAACTATAAAATGTTCAGGAATTTAGCCATTTCTGTACTTAGGGGTATCTTTATTATGACCGTTGTACTCCCTCAACGATCACCTTCATCTTTTATAGATCATTTTTTCTCTAAATGCAAAGCATACAATGGGGAATTTCTTTCAATTATCTTTCTGAGTTTCTTTCGATTGTCTTTCTTTCTTTCTCAATTCATAGTTATCAATCCTCCCCCTCGAAATGTGGCACAAACTTTTCTGCCATAATTTTGAAACATTCATAACTCTTGTGAATGAGGATACTTTAATTACTTCATCCACGTGATTACATCATGGAAGATAAAATTATTTCTTAATTCGTATGGGAGTATGTATTCTTTTCCTCATTTCACTTCAAGAACTCAACAGAGTCTTTTTCATCAGTACTTCTGCAAGTCATGCTTGCATGTCATTCTTATCATGAGGTTCGTTTTCAACTTCCTTTTGTTCTTAAACTCATACTAGGACAGCATAAGAGCTACCCTAAACTTCTCTCCCTGTGCGGGATACACATGGTCATCTCACTTTCTCCTGCCATGCAGGACAAGTGTTATGCCAACTTTACCCCACAACGCGGGTATTTTCTTAAATTTTATGCTGCCACGCGAGGCAATTCCCTTGAAGGGACATAAATACCAGGATTGGCTCATATACAATCATTAAATTCAGGAATAAATCTGTTATTCTTTAACACACATGCTTAATCCGACGTTGGTCAAATTAAACATGCATGCCACTCATTACAATTCATATCATGATGATAAAAAAACTGAAAATTAAATTATTTTTCATAGAGGGTACATAAAAGATATTTCTTAGACTAAACTTTTATTGTTCTATTTCTTTCTTGGATCAATATCCCTGAAATCTTCGAAAATTATTTCTTTTCAAGCCACTCTTAAAGAGGACACAATTTCTCATGCAATGGCCTACTATCATATACACAATTTGTGCTTAGGCTTTTCATCATCTGAGTCACAAGAACCCAGTGCTTTTTCTTTCTCTTTCTTTTCTGCCTTCAAGAATGAAAGCAAGAAGATCTTTGTCTGAAAATTATTCAACAATAGTTATCAACATTAAATTCTAATTTCTTTATGTTCTATTCTACATCACCGTTGGGCAGATATAGAACAAAACAACTTTCTTCTACATTAATTCTATATCACCGTTGGGCAGATATAGAACAAATACATAAAACTCATAGATAAAACTCATAAAATTTTCTATCAATAACTTTTGCTAAAATTAGCAACATCATGAATACAATATTCTTGTACATTAATTCCACATCACCGTTGGGTATAAATGGAATTAACATATGGAACAACTCAATTATCATTAACTCTCTTCAAATTAAATTCTCCCGTTGGTTCAAATTTAATTAGAAGATCATCATCATTATCATTGTAGCGGAAAATCATCTTTCTATTTCATGAGCATTTCTTGATCTTTATCTATTCTCTGAAAAAAGGTCACTTTGATGCATAATTTATCAGAGATTTAAATTTCAACCTCAAACTCATAAATAAGCTTATAATATTATTATCATCAACGTTGGTCAGAAAATAACAATATCATAATTTCATTTAAATCATAATGTGAATATCCCTCTAATTAAAATTTTCTCATTGGTTCTAATTTTAATTAGAGGATAAACCTTTCATCATTTTCTGAACAACTGTAACTGCTCTTCAAATTAAATCCTCCCGTTGATTCGGATTTAATGAGAAGACAATATTCTTTTCCTTTTCAGCGGAAACATTAATCAAAATTCTTAACATAATTCTTATTCAGAAGCATTTTCTTTACTTGTTTACTCTCTAGACAATTTATCCCGTTGGTTCAAAATTGAATAGAGATGAAAACTGTACAAAATTCTTCAAAACAAACCTTCTGAAAAAGAATAAAACAAATTCTTACGCTTGACTTTTCGTTCGGCCTAAAGCTGACCCGAAGGTCCGCTCGCGGCCCACGTTTTTCTTTTATTCGGCCCTGGGAAAAATGGCCAAAGACTCATTCGCGTGCAGTGCCGCGGCCCAGCAGTGGAGCAAGCCGGCCAAACCGGCCCATTTCGTCGCGGCCCAGCGGCATCAGCTACGTGCGGCCCAGAACGCCTCAAGCAGCGCGCGCGCACGCGGCCCTCCCCCGTGCCCAGGCCGCAACCTAGGCCTGGGCCGGGATTCACCTTCCCCGCCTGGGCCGAATTCGGTCCGACGGATCCTAGCCGTCCATCTTGATCCGACGGCCGCCCGCCGAAGCCGCAGGAGCAAAAGCCCCAGACGGCCCCTGAATCCCTTAACCCTAGCTCATTTGAGCCCCAGCCTTCTCTCTCTTCACCGCAGCGGCGGCGCCGGCGGCGGCCACGTTGGCCGTCGGCTCCGGCGAGGAAAACCGCAGCCGGAACAGATCCGGCCGGCTCCCTCTCGTCTGCCCATTCTTTTCTTCACTTTCTCTCACCGCATCTCGCAAGCAGCAGCCCCACCTGGAGACCATGCCGGTGGCCAACGCGGGAGAGACATGGCGCCACCGGGGTACCCCTCGCCGGCGCGCGCATGCGACCGAAGCCGCGCGCGGCGCCATCGAGTGGTACTGCGGTGGTGCCCTTCGACCGAGGCCAAGGTGGATCCACGCCGTGGCGAGGCCACGCCTGCCGGCGACTCGGCTTCTTCCCACACGCCGGTCGGTTCTGATGTTCTTCCCATGCGCCGGCTAGCGGCGGCGCGGTTCCCGCCAGATGGCGGCTTCTGTGACGGCGAGAGAAGCCCCAGGTGAGTGCCCCTCCCCTTCGCCCATCCAGCTTCTTAGGGTTAGGGTTTCGTTAGGGTTTACTGTTCTTCCGAATCAAGTTCAGATTCTTTCTTTTCTTTCTATCACCCGATTAGGGTTTAGGGTTCGATGAACCCTCTGTATTTCTTTTCTTTCGATCCGAACCGGATCTAACTCATCTCTTCTTTTCTAATCGGTTTCTTGTCCCTGACAAGATCCACGCCTAGGGAAACCTTGCTCCGATACCAATGTTAGATCCTTAGGACCGTTCTAGGTGTAGATCAGTCGGTAGGTTCTTTGGTATTTGGAATGAATCGATTAGAGCATCACATAGATCCGAGAGATCTAGATAGAGACAGAGAGGATGAGAATGGGAATGGAGAGAAACGATGTTACCGATGATCCTGGTTGGAGGAACTCGCCTGGTGTCGGTGACGAGGAGGCAGTGGCAGCACCGGTGGGTCTTCCCATCGCTGGCAGTGCTACCCTCTAGATCGGCTAGGGTTCGGAGTGGGTGGCAGCTGGGCGGTGAACCTCGTGACCCTAACCACTGGCCCCCCACCTCCTATTTATAGCACTGCGCGACGGGAGCCCACCAGCCACTTCATTGGGCTGGACGTCCCCAATCAGGACGCGAGATAAAGGCCCGGACAAGGCCGTTGGGCCAAGTCCAGTGGAGATCAAACTAACACTCTTGTGCAGCACATACGATCTCCTGTTCTCTGTATACACTGTGGTAGTGGTAGTTTAATTCTCTGAATCTCAAGTTTCCTCTCTTTTCGTCGCAGGTGGTCCCTGATCGCCGGTCATTTGCCCGGCCGAACAGACAACGAGATCAAAAACTACTGGAACTCGCACCTGAGCAGGCGGGCGGCCGACTTCCGCGACGGCGTCGTCGTCAACGTCGACCTCAGCAAGCTGCCCGGCGGCGGCAAGCGGCGCGGCGGCCGGGCCAGCCGAGGCATCGTGGCCGCGGCCAAGTCCGCAGCAGCCAAGGAGAACAAGGCCAAGGGGAAGAAGGGCAAGGACGACATGGGCAAGAACAATGTCGCCGCACAAGCGGAGCAGCAGCAGCAGCTCAAGGACAAGGAGGAGGAGGAGGACGCCAACGTGTCAACTACGCCGAGGCCTCAGTCTGACTGCGCCACCGCCGCCCAGAGCGAGGAGCAAGCGCAGGCCAGCGCGAGCGGCCTGACCTCCGATGGGCCCGAGGAGGAGGACACGCTGGCTCTGAGCGAGGAGATGGTGAGTGCGCTACTGGCGGCCCCCGGAAGCCCAAAGCTGGAGGCGGGCCCAGATGGCTCGTGCATGGACGGGGACAGTGGCCCGTCCGGGGACAGTGTCGGTGGGCCTTCTGGCGACGTGGCCCAGGAGCTGCTGGACCTGGACGACAATGCCATCATGGACTGGGACTTGATGGGGCTCGACATCTCGGCCGCCGATGACATGTGGGACCCGCTGTTGTGGTACTACGACGACGAAACGTTGGTCCCGGAACCGGAAGGAGGAGGGGAGGGGCACCACCAGCAGCAGCAGCAGGACGAGGTGATGTCAGACCTCTTCTTCCTGGACAATCTCTAGGAGGACCGATCGAGGAGGCGACTCTGTGCATCTTTAGCATGGGCATGGCTGCTGTGAAGTCTTAAGCTTTTCGATTTGATCCAGTACTTGTAGTAGGTTTTGGGTGTGTTCAGTTCAGAGGTGAGTGAGGTCTGAGTTGAGATAAGGGGAGTGCTTCAGTGACATTTTTGTCTGCTGGCCTGGTCTCATGAACCCGTAAAGTGGGAAGAATGTAGAAAAATAAGCGGTAGGAGAAAGACAAAAGATAAATAAAAAGGCTGCTGGGATTGGCATTGTCAGCTAACCCGTGAGTACATCATCTTTTTTTTTAGAAACACAAGAGCTTTATTGATTCACGTCATGATTACAAATTTACAATTGCAGAGAGCTTAACTCCCTGAGCCAGTCTGGGAGGGCCTGTTTGATTTCTTGCCCCTGGGTGGCTCGGCCGGCTGGCCTGGCCGTGGCCAGCCAAAGCCTGACTCTCATGGTGCAACACCTCTTGTTTGATTGCCATGTTCCTAGTGAGCCAGATCAGGATGGGATTGTGTTTGATTTGTTGTACAGATAGATAGGATGACCTTGCATCTGGAATATGGTGACCTTACCCCCTCTTCTTTCTCTTGTTGGCATTCCATCGAGCACCTGCTAGGCGCCGGCTGGACCACCTGGGCGGAGGCGAGGAACACGAGCAGGACCAGCATCACTGCGACGAGCTTTGAGTCGGCAACGGCGAAGGCAAGTTCGTCGGCTGTAGAGGTGGAGGGAGGAGGTGCTTTGTCTTGAGCTGCGCGCGACGGACGGCGAAGCGTGCGGTGGAGCTGGGCAACGTCTTCCTCCCGTAAGGCTGGGCCGCTCGCTACTCGCCAACGCGCGCATGCCTGCCAGCACACGGCCGCCGTGCGGCCAAGGCACCATGCGCGTGTGCCGGAGGCACCACGGCGCGCGTCCGGCTCGGCACGGCAGCAGAGGCCAGCGGGTCCCCGCGCACGCGTCCGCCTAGGCCTTTGCGGCTGGCGCATCGCTGCGACCTCCAGCGACGGGAGATCCTCGCGCACCTCCTGGATCTACCTCTTCCTCTTCCCCGCCAAGCCCGAGTCCTCATCCTCGGCGCGGCAGCAAGAGCGGCAACGACGGCACCTTGCGCGCGCATCCGCAGCGACTAGCGCGGCGGCAACAACAGCGAGCGTCAATGGCTTGGCTTGCGTCGGGCGGATACGGATGGAGAATCGGCGTGTGCGGCTGAAGGAGGTGAAAACTCGACAAGAGCTCGAGCGGTGACTTCAGCGTGCGCATGAGGGCTTCATCCGGCCTGGCCCAGAAAAAACGAACCTGGATTTCGTTTTCTGGGAGCCATGAGAGAGAGGGTATTTGCAGCCCGCGGGCCTACCTCGTTAGGGGGGGCTCAGCAATTCAAACACGCGGGGGGGGGGGGGGGGGGGGGGGGGGGGGGGGGGGGGGGGGGGCACGGCCTTTTTTGCCCAAATCAAACACGCCCGGAGTGTTTCCTATCCACGAAACAAAAGAATGAGGGGATGTTTGGATTATAGCCGCACTCGGCCACACCTACTGTGGCGGCGCCACACTTCTGTGGCAGTGTTATTGGACGCGCACAGTTGTGGTAGAATATCAGTCTGTCAAAAGCTATGGCTGCCAAAGATAAATCACCAGGGTGTGTTCACTTCGCGAAAAGTAGCTGAAAAGTTACTGTAGCATTTTTCGTTGTTATTTGGCAAAATTTGTCCAATTATGGACTAACTAGAATCAAAAGATTCGTCCCGACATTTACAGACAAACTATGCAATTAGTTATCTTTTTTACCTACGTTTAATGCTCCATGCATGCGTCGAAAGATTTGATGTGATGTGTGTAAGAGGAAATATTTTGGGTTGGGAGGAGAAGTGAACGCGGCCCAACCAAACATCACCCTCGGGAGCTGTGATAGTCATAAAGTGTGGCGTGGCGCGCGATGGCTGGAAACCAAACGCGCCCTGAATTTGATACAAGTTGCCATCGCCGCATAGCTACGTGCAACAGCATTGGCTTCACGCTGAACAAAACAGCTTTAATAAACGATAAAAAAGTTCTTCCCAGCTCCAACTCTTACAATCTTCTGTGCAAAGAATCCAATACTTCGAACACAATATACAGCCTAGTGCTCAACGAAAGCTGAAGCAACAGTTCAAACTACTATGGGGTTGTTTAGTTTGTGAAAAAGTTTGGGTTCGGTTACTGTAGCACTTTTCGTTTTATTCGGCAATTTATGTCCAATCATGGACTAATTAGGCTCAAAAGATTTGTCTCGCGATTTACAACTAAACTGTGTAATTAGTTTTTTCTTTCGTCTACATTTAGTACTACATGCATGTGCCGCAAGATTTGATGTGACAGATACTGTAGCACTTTTTGGGTTCACTTTTGGTGAACTAAACAGGCTCTATGTCTGAACACTACATAATCAGTGCAGTTACGGTAGCAGAGTTTGACGCAGCTCGTTCTGTTCGATGTTTTTAGTGGCTGGGTGCTCCAGTGAAGTTCTATCTGTCAGTATGGTCGAGTGTATGTTGAGAAGCAAAGATTTTTTCTCACGAACACGACTATACACCGTTTTTTCATTAAGAGGAAACTTAAGAAGGGAACAAACTGTAAACAAAAGAAATTAAGTGGTGGAATTACTCATTCTCGATCACCGTTTACAAACTAGGGTGGAGCCATTATCATTGTTGAATTTGGGAGAACTGTGGTATTCTGATTACAACCAACCAACAACATGACAGGAAAATGCTAATGAAATCCTGCAGTGCAAGAAGAGAGACAATTTCACTTGATTTTGGACCTTTCAAAGGAACGCCTAGCCACGGTGAAGCTAGAGCAAACAGTTTTCAGCAAGTTGTGGGGATTAATATCACCAGGCTCTGACTGTTTGGCTGGATTTCTCAAACTGGCACATACTTCAGAACGCAAAGCTCCACAGCCTAATGTTCTAATCTCCTGGTTCCTACTAATGTTCATCTTTGTACATACTTTAGAATCAACAAGCGGGCATGGACTACCCATTATCATTCGTGAATCGTGAAACAGGGCGAACACAGGTTACAACTGACAAATATGATCCATGATGAACACAAGAATGTATGTGTTTTGTGTTGGGAAGTATTTCTGGAATTTATCAAATAGTGGAAAATTTAATAAAACTAAAACTTCTCAGCAGATCAGCCTACATTAATGTTTGTATATCGAAACTAACAGTGCAATGGATATTCATCCGTTGAATGTTCCGTACTGAACTTTCCAAATCAATCTAGCCGGTTCATCTCACGCAATCAAATCATCATAGAATCCAGAACATAATATGTGCACATAATTCAGAATTGATAAGGATGGAATGAACTACCCATTATCATTCATGAGACAGGGAGAACTCTAGCAATCAGGTTATAACTGACAATGCCATTCATGATGAACACAGGAACATATGTGTTGGGAAGTACTTCTAAAGTGTTTTACTAATCGGTCTAGTCAGTTCATCTCACACAATAAAATTTAGCACATAATTCGCTTTTGCCCATCTTTCAGAATGAACATGCTTTTTTCGCGAACGTGCACTGCAGCACGTATTTCATTAAGAGGAAGAGAATGAACATGCTTGTCATGGACTACCCATTATTATTTATGGAGCAGGGAGAACTGTAACATTCTTCGGGTTATAATTGACAACACATGAACATATATGTATTAGAAAATACATCTGGAATTGTTGAGGCAAATGCTATTTCGCTTCAAAGTTCTCAGCACATCAGCCTACATAAATGTTTGGAATCGAAACAACAAAGCAATACACGGCAGGGGTCAACATTGCCACCTAGGCCATATTCATTCGCTGAACTTTTTCATACAAGATTTTTGAAGGCCAAAGCAGTCTCATCAGCTCATCACACAATCTAATTTGCACAGAATTCAGCACGGAAATATTTCTGACACCTTAATCAGCTCAAAGAACAACACAATGTAGTCTGCTACTATGCTGAATGAACGTTGCAGCAACAGTTTAAAATACACCACTCTACACGCCATCTATTTCAGTTCAGTAGTCATTATTCAGTAATCAGTGCGGTTTCAATCACTTAGCTTACCAGAGTTTGCTGGTTGGGAGTCTTCTTGGATCTTTTCCCTTTCCTCCTCTTCCCTCCTCCCTTTCTCTTCTGGGCAACAGCAGATTCATCAGCCTCGGTTGCGGTTACCTTCGTCGCCGGCACCATGCTACATCTGTTCTCACCGTCCGCAGCCGCGGGCATACTCGATTTGATCCCCTCGGCTTGACTTCCACCGGAATCGCAGCCCTTCTTGTTGGAGGCTCGGATCGACGAGGCGCAGCCCTCTCCAACGTTGAGCTCGCCGAAGACCTTCCTCCTCTGGTCGTCCACGGGCCGGACTCGCCGCGACGGCCCAGGCCCTTCCCCGGCACACTTCCTCTTGCTTCCGCCCCACGCGCTGTGGCTAACCGTCGGCGGTGGCAGCGGCGTCGAGGAGGCAGGGCGCCGCCCCCTCGGGTGCGGCGTCCGTCCGGCGCCCGCCGCGTCCCGGTCCCGCGGCGCGCCGCGCGCTGGCGTCGCCCCGTGCGCCGCGACGGCCCCCTTGCTCGTGACCGTAGCGGCCGCGTGCTTCCGGCTGCGGCGCGGGCGCGGGGCGGTGCGGAGGTGGAGATCCAGCTCGCGGTCGCGCGCGCGCCAGTTGACGCCCTTCTCGGCCAGCACCACCTCCCGCGGCCGCGCCGCGCCGAACGGGTCCGCCTTGATCTGCTCCCTCTCCGTCTCCCACCGCCGCTGCTCCACCTCCAGCGGTCGCGCCGCGCCGAACGGGTCCGGCTTGATCTGCTCCCTCTCCGTCTCCCACCGCCGCTGCTCCTGCTGCTGCTGCTGCTCCCGCTCCTCACGCTCGACCTCGTCAGCCCAGGAGAAGCCGAACCGGATCGCGGGCTTGGCGCCGCCGCGGTCGCTGCTCGTGTTCTCCATCGCTTTCCTTTCCTCTCTCTCTGAACCTGAGCGCGTGGGCTGCAACTGCAACTGGTGCTTTCAAGTTTCGAAATGGGGTGCGGGTGGTGGGGTGGGGCCTGGCTTGTAACGGTCGGCAACTGCACGGGCGCGCTGCACACGATCTGCATTGAGACTACAAAAGCATTACAGATTGGTCACGCCATTCAAATTTAAAATTTCTTTTGAAGATCGAATTTACACATACAACTTATTCTCTGATACTCGCACCACACCAGAGCGTCAGATTAGTAGACTAGATAATCCAACGGAAATAGTGTAACAATAATAATGAAACGTCATCCAAGATCAATCGAATCTGAATATATACAAAGGGAAAAACAACAAGTGCATTACATTGTTGAGGAAAATCTCGTGAATTGTTGATTGATTCCAAATTCAATGAGGACAAGCAATTGGATTATGAACTTCAAAGAACGAAATGGCATACATTCTCTAGGTAGGTGACTGGGAAGCATGCAGTCTGGAAACAAGGATGATAACCGTTGCAATCGCAATCTGCATCCACTTGGGAGGAAAAAAAAATCGAAGTACAACAAGATCACGTTTCGGTACAGAGATACGCTCAATCACGCGAATTCTTGATCAACCCATAAATTGGCACCGACAACATGACGAGTGCATATGCCATAACTGTTGCCGTCCAAAGAGCGGCGGCGGCGGCGGCCCGCACGGTGGTCAGAGACTCAAGATGCGGGAGCACTTGCGCTTGAACCACCTGAGACCCCGGCGGAGCGACTCCTTCACCTTGCCCTTCACCGCGTACGCCTTGTAGCCCGCCACCCGCCGCCGCCGCTTCATCTCGGGGTCGCCAAAGCAGCCCATGCGCACCGCACGCACTCCGCAACGCCGTCTTCCGGTGACCTGCGGCGGGGCGGAGGGGGCCGGCAGCGCCATGGCAAGCTGCTGCCACGGGTGCTGCGGCGGCGGTGCAACCACGATGCGGTAGTCTAAATCTCCCGAGGAAAGGGCCTCTTGGGGAAGGAGGTGGAAGGATCGGGTGCGGTGGATGGCCGGAAGAGAGGGAGGGGCGGTGGTGGAGGATGGCCATTGGCCAAGGAGAAAAAGGTGGAGGCCAGCACGGAATATGGAGAAACGTGGGGCTCGGACCACGTCTCTTAATTTTTTTAAAAAAAACTATTTTGGGTCTTTGGTTGTTGTAGAAAAAAAAACCTCGCCAAATATTTGACCTAAGCTAAATTGGGGCCATGTCAAAATGAGGTCTAAAAAACCAATGCCAAAATTGTAGAAGGAAAATATTGTTTGGATTGTACCCATGCTAAAATTTGCTAGGACTTGTATGTATGACATGTGGAGCCCATATGTCGCTATGTTTTTAAGCTCTTATTTGTAGATTTAATTGTGACATGATATAATAGTGAAATCAGATCACCAATAACATATACTCTGTTTAGAAGACATTTTCTTTACAAATTCTAAACAAAACATATATAGAGTATTTGTTGAGAAAAATCCTTACATGCCATTGGCATAAATCTACTATTGTCTATCACCTCCAAAACATGATTCATTGATTCTCATATATGTCATTTATGTTCTAATCCCTTCTTTACTAAGATAGTTGCTTGAGTAGTAAGCATATAAACATCCCGTTGTCAGTGTTACTCCTACTGATCATACCCAAATCGCAGAGGTGGTTATCATTCGGCAAGTGAGTAATTAAGTAGGTGATCAAGGAATAGGTCATAGGCATAGGATGCTATTCTTTTAGTGGTAGACGATGTTCCAGTCAATAGCAAGGCGTAATCTCAAGATCTACTGGTCCAACCCATCATTTCAAAGGTGCTCGTTTCGTCAATCTCGAGATCGACTAGTCTAGTCAAGCATTTCGAAGGTGCTCATAGACCTAGACTGTATGCGTGTGTATCCATAGGTGAGTGTGTTTGTGCATGTCTATGATTTCATGGTTTGCAGTGTGTTTCGTAAAAAGAAAAGACCTTCAATTTGTTTGGTTAGAGCAAATTAAATTTGTTTGGTTTGAACCTTTAGGGTACATCACGAGGTACTTTGGTTCCCAAGGCAAGCATGCTGGTATATGATCACAGTACGAAATCAGTTCCGCAGTGATCAAATTAAGACACACACACACACACACACACACACACACACACACACACACACACACACACACACACACACACATATATATATATATATATATATATATATATATACCCCGACTTCTGGTGAAGACGTAGTACTAAATAAACGATAATCACAAACTGCAAAAACATATATAAACCATACCTCGTCCGGAGATACACCATTAATTACATCAACGGCTCATGGGCCGGAAGTGTTTTTATTTACCGTCCAAACCATATATAAAGTGTCGCCTGCATGTACGACTTTATACACCCACACACACACAACCGAATTAGTCGACCGGGTACTTGATCGATCTCGACTCAGCTATACTTGCTCTCCCTTCACTTAATCGCCACGGTTGCTGAAGCTTGTGCTACCGTGGCCCGTGCCGGGGCTAGGACCGGGATTCGTCGACGACGTCTCACTGAGCACGGGCGCGCGCTGGTAGGCGGCGGCACCGAAGCGGCCACCCTTCAGCGCCGGTGGCGTGTGCAACGCGGCACCCCGCGCGCAGTGAGCCGTCGGCAGCGCTTGGTTCGTCAGGAGCAGGGCCACGGTGAGCGCAAGAAAGGTTGAAGACGACGACTTGGCCATTGAGTTTGGCTGGCTATAGAGCAGGCGTGCTACCACTCGATATGCTGCTGATTGATGAGCGGGTTGAGGAGGCAGAGTATTGAGGTCCCTTATATAGGCGTGTGGTGCTTCGACACAGAGACTGCATAGGGTTATTCTTGCAAATCAATCAGATGTGGCTCCTCCTAAAATGACTTTAGCTCTGTTTTCTGGTGAGATAGCTTTTCTAGTGGATCCGAAACACTTATAGAAAAATGTTTGGTAAAATAGATTCAACGGATATTTTTAAGAAGAGGAGCTTGTAGATTTTTTTTTCACTCCAGCTCCTAGATCAAAAGGCTCTAACTTTTTGGTGACTTTAGGAGAGAAGCCATTTTTATGTACCTGTTTGGTAGGAATTCTTAAGAAGTCAAAGCCAGTGCCATTTTAGAAGAGTGGTCCCAAGTCTTTTTTAACAATAATCATTTCTAATATACCAGTTTTGCAACCCTTAAAAACTTTTTATCTTATAATTGGTTGTTCTAGCACTAAGAAAAAAAATTACCCATCATAACCAAGAGGCCAGGACCCCTAATTCGAGCTTGTTGTCAATAATGACATCAACTCTACCCATCCTGCGCCGGCCAAATCTCTCAAGCCCTAACTGCGCGGAACCTCAATTGGCCTAACCAAGTTAAGCTACCACTATTGGTGCACATATAACTCAATCTTACCAACCAAATTGTTCCCTAGTAGCACCAATTGTGCTAACCATTCTAGCAAGCCTTCATCCAGGATCATGTCACATAGCTAGGCACAAATTGTTCGCTTAATATAAAGAATAAGTTAAATCTTCACAACATAAGCTACAACTTAAGCGGTCACTTAAACCATCACAAACTACGATGGAAGTTTTAGCAAACATATATTACATAAAACCACCCATGAGCTACCCGTGCCACATTATACTCAGGGCCTACAACTGATATGGCGGCCATCTAATACTCTCAGTACGCCAAGGGATCAGGGGCATTAGGGCATAGAAGTAGCCATAAGTAGGGACGTCATCACCTGCAAAACAAATTAAAATAGCACCCTGAGTACACTAAGGTACTCAACGGATCTTACCCAAAGTAAGTACAAGCATCATGCATTATGGCTTAAACAAGGAATAAAAGTAGGTTTTACGTCAATGCATTTATGACATAAGTAAAGATTCTCTATCATCTAGTATCTAAGCATAGCAAGGGTTAAATAAGCATGAATAAGCAATGGTGGAGCTTGATCTTTCATGAATCCTTTCATCGCATACCCACTTTGAAGTTAGTAGTCATACAACGTCACTACTACACAAAAAAAATTACGAGGCATTTTGAAATTGGGCTCAGAGGCGGGCGGGATTTTAAACCGCGTCGGTTAATGCCTGACATTAACCGAGGCGGTCATTTTTTATTAACCGAGGCGGTCACAGTCAACCTCGCAAAATCAATTTACCGAGGTGGGCAACCTAACGCAACCGTATCGGTTAATACATTAACCGAGGCGGTCATATTATAGAGCCCGTCTCGGTAAATCAGGCCCAACCCACTAGCCCAAAAGGCCCAGTTTCGAGCACACCTAAATATATCAGACTTTAGGTTTTTCACCCTCAGCTCCCTCCTCCCTCCACAGCCGATGCACCACGCTCCTCGCTCCCGACGCTCGACATGCTCCTCTCTCGTCTCTACGGTCTCCCTCTCTCTTCCTCGCTCCCGACGCCCGATGTGCCCCCTCCCCTCCTGGTGCCCCCTTCCCCTCCCGGCGCCCCCTCCGGTGGCGCACACGGGTCGGAGGTGCCCTCGCGCGCGCGCGGCGCGCAGTGGTGGAGGTGCGGCCTCACGCGGGCGGCGCACGGTGGTGGCGGCTAGGTCGCGGGCGCACGGTGGCGGCGGCTAGGGCGCAGGCGTGGGCTCCCTCTCCCTCCGGCGAGCGGACAACGGTGGTGCAGATCGACGACGAGGTATGCCCATCACTCTCTCTCCTCTCAGATCCAGGGCGGATCCGTTCTCACCCTCCCTCCCTCGCATATTGACGATGAGGGCCCTGCACTAGCTCCTCGCCGGCGAGGGCCCTGCAGCAGCTCCTTGGAGGCAGACCACCCTCCCCCTCCCTTCCCCTGCGAGAGGGTGCCCGAATCCGGTGAGCGGTTGCGACGGCGTGTATATCCGGCGAGTTGTGGCCACGGCGGCGCGTGGATGGGCTCGGTGGGCCTGTGGATGGGCTCACCGGGCTTATCCACGGGTTTTCTTTTTTTTGTTTTTTTATTTGATTAATCGAGGTGGGTAGGACAACTGCCTCGGTTAAGGCTACGATTAACCGTGACCTTTCGTCCGAGGCGGTTGCAAAAACCACCTCGGTTAAGCATTTTTGTCCGCCACAGTAAAGTTGTGTGTAGTAGTGCATGCGCGTAACTGTGAGGGCAGTACTCGAATAATAAACACATTCAAGACTCTGCAGAAGGGTATAGGTTCACCCACTCAAGAGCGAGGATCCGACCCATTGATACATAAGGAGTATCTCAGGCCTCACTCTTTCTCATGCATGCCCGGCCAAAATTCCAATGAAGACGGCAACTTGTCCATCAAGTTTGACTAGCAAGCTACATGGTGGAGGCGTTGAGCATACGTGCTACTACTCGATGTACTGATTGATGAGCAGGTTGAGGAGGGCATGGCATTGATGACCCTTATGTAGGCGTTGGGTCTTTGACATAGAAATTGCATATAGTTATTTTTGCATATCAATTAGACAAGGCGCCTCCTAAAATGGCTTCACCTTAGCCTCCTCTAGTTGAGTAGCTTTTCTATGAAGCTGAAACACTTTATAAATAAAATACGGGCAAAATGGCTTTAGAAAGGTTTTTTTAAAGGAGCTAATAGATTTTTTTGCTCCAGCTCCTAGTTCATAGAGGGCTCCAGCTTTTTCGTGGCTTTAGGAGAGAAGCCATTTTTTTGTACCTCATTTGGCAGGGCTTCATAACAAGTTGATCAGAACGTGAGACCTTTTAGAAGACCTGCCAAAGAGGGAGGGGGCGCTAAGTCATCCCAAGTATTTTTTTAACAATAACCTTTTCCATAATTTGCTATCTTTTGTAGCCCTTAGAAACTTTTATTTTATGATTGGTTCTTGAAGGGACCGTGACACCTAAAAGAAGAGGTCAATTAAGCAACTTAAAAACTACCTGAGCTCTATTTCCTACTTATCAAAAACCTATGCAAGACATCTATCTAAATGTGTAACTAGGTTTTTGCTAAATGTTGCTATCTTTACCGCAAGAAGAGTTTTATACTTTAGGTTCCAATCCTATCACTAACCTAGCAAGCTAGACTATGAATATAAAGCACACAACCATGGAATGTAATTAAGTGCGGAATTTTAGAGAGGTAAACCATTCCCACTAGTTATTAAGAGCCTGTTTGGAATGCAGAAATTTTACAAGAATAGCACAGGAATTTTGCAGGAATCAGTTTAATTTCACAAGAAAACCGAAGGAATAGGAAACTTTTCCACCTTCCAAACAGGCCCTAGAGAGAAGTGATTGCTCATATCAAAGGGTTCTTGACCTAGGTGAAACATGGCAGTGTAACCATTTAATTCACATGTCACATCAAAGTTAGAGAAGAGTCTCAATTTAGAGTTGTATAGATTTAGCTTGAGATTTGTAATAAACATAAAATGTTTGCTCTATCCCATGTATCCATGTGATGATTACCAAATTATGCAATCGACAAACGCGTGTTGTTAAGTTTCTTGGTTTGTATGAGACATATTTGGGACTATGAGATTATTCCACAATAAGTCGGATGATAATCCAGTTTAATCAGGATAATTTGGACGGTTCCTCATAAAAGATATCAACTATAAAAAAAAATATAAATACAAGATCACATAAAAAGAATGCAAAACCGCATAACTCCTTTTGGTCATTCGTGATAATATATTACCTCTTAATCGTACATGATAAAGCAAAAATATTTGCTCTATGCCTCTATCAACCACAAGTGAAGAAGCTGTCTATCTGACAAGTGGTGTACTGGTGTGGAGACGAAAAAAACATACTGAGCATTGCCAGATTCCGTATATGGAAATAAGAAAAGTTAAAGATTTCCCCACGGCTGACGGTGATAGTTTAGCAGGAATCATTTTAGTTTATTATCTCTTGTAAAACGGGAGATGATGCTATTGGAATCTTTTCCATCCTCGTGAAAGAAAGATGCACTCGGTGCGCAGCTGTCTGCTACTCCGTTGGGTTATTTACATTTGTGCAAATGCTAATTTGTTACATAGAAGTCCCACCTACGTTGATTTTTTTTTCTCGAATAACGTAGGAGAACTGCGCATCATTTTGTTAAGGTAGAAAAATATTACACGGGTCAAAAGACCCAACTCACACACACCACACCCTGGACACTAAGTTACAGACTTGACACCTACGTCAAATTGCACGCCAAAAGCAGCCACCTCCGTTTTTGACTGGTGGGTCGACCTGGTCCTGGCGGAGTTCATCAGCCCTTCGCGGCCGGCCCGCTCTGACGACCCCTTGGCTGACGGCGGCTCGGACCGCGTTGCAACGCCTTCTAGGCCAGCCCGCGTGGACATGCAACTTTGGTCTGCTTCCTCTCCGGCACTTGGGACTCAGGAGACGGAGGCGACTGAGGGGACGACGGTTCCGTCGTCAATAGGTGACCTCTCCGGCTTTCTACGGTCACAGTTGTGCTCTGTCATCACGGAGCCTATCCTGGCTGAGCCTCCGCGTCTTCGTACCCCCAGGAGACGTCGTGCGGACGACACCGTGCTCTCGCCACCGCGTCATAGCGGCAGACTTGCGGCCAAAAGCATGTCCAGGGCCTCCAACCCAACGGTGCAAGCGCAGAATGTGCTGATGGCCAAGTTGGGCGTACGTCCGCAGCAGCCGACTGCCCTGACGGGTGCGGACGGAGAGTTTGATGAGTACCTGGCCCTGTTCGGTGAGCCCCTCTCGGAGTCCAAGCAGGAAGCAATCAGGATGTTGTTCCCGGCAGGCTGTGCGATCGACGGCATCCAGCTTGTCGAGGGGGTGGAGCTGGAGGTCTAGGCAACCTGTGCTTCCTCGTCGACCGTCTGTTTCTCACGTTGAACGACAACATCTTTGTCTGGAACGTCCATGGCCTGTTGCCTGCTGTGGAAGGAGCACAACGCCCGGACGTTCAAAAGTGAAGCCTCGGATGCTCGCGAGTTATGCTTGACGATCCTGTAGGTGGCTGCCCTTTGGTTGCGGGCCGGTTAGGTTACTCGAGGCTGTCGTTGCTCTTCGCTCTTTTGTAGTCTGTCTCTGTGGTTGTGTTGTTTGGTTTCGGTTTTTTCCTTGTTTTTTAGCCTTTTCGTTCTTGCGGCTCGTCGGGGCAACCTTTGGTTACCCTTTGTCGACGCTTTTGGTGTCTGTTGGGATGTTTATCTATTTTCTCTTAATGAAACACGTGCTACATTGAAAACCTCAAAGGACATGTCACACATCTCTCGTTGAAAAGAAAGAAAGAAAAAACAAAGGACATGCCACATGAGCAGTGGGAAAGAACCATCACGCTCTGAGCACACTGTCGCACGCGGGAAAGCTAGCAAAGCGAAGTCCGGCATGCCTACCTCCAGGCTCTCCCGTCCCGTCGGCCGCCCACAGGTGTGGCTCCGTTGGTTGTCGCTATGGGGGGAACCACCAACACCACCCCGGCAACCCCAGCGCCAGCGAGCCGGAAAGGCCACGCGGCACCGACCAAATGCGAATGGGTCAGCCTCTGCCTCGGTGACGTGCCGCCGCGGAATTCTCCCCTCCCCTCGCGGCTCCCGCGGATGATGCTCTGTCCCCTGCTGCCCTGATCGATCCAAAAACAGGGGAGGTACAGCAGGCACCAGGAGCGACGACTCTTGCATTGCAATCCATGGGAAGTCAGGATCAGGAGAAAAGAAATGAAGCAAATTAGGGTGTGTTTAGTTGCCCCCGTAAAATTTTTGGAAGCACAATAACTCTTTCGTTTGTATTTGACAATTAGTGTCCAATCATGGATTAATTAGGTTCTAAAGATTCGTCTCGTGATTTACAACCAAACTGTGTGATTAGTTATTTTTACCTATATTTAATGCTCCATGTATGCGTCTAGAAATTTGATGTGACGAGAAATCTTATAAAAATTTTAGAATTTCGAAGTAACCAAACGCACCCTTTATTTAATTTTACGCAGGGCGCAGTCTTAGTAGTAGTACTGGTCTACTGGACGTCGTGTTGTTTAGTCAAGGCCTCGTTTAGATGAGAGAATTGGGAAGAAAAACACTGTATCAGAATTCTTGTAGCATTTCGTTTATATTTGGTAAAAATTATCTAAATTTTAACTAACTAGGCTTAAAATGTTCGTCTCGCAAGGTACAACAAAACTGTGCAATTAGTTTTTGATTTTATCAACATTTAGTACTCCATGCATTTGCCGACATTTTGATGTGACGGGGAATCTTCTTTTTGCATAGTAGAATTTAGAGAGAATTGGAGGAACTAAAAGGGGAAAAAAAAAACTAGCGTCGCCCCACGCCGTCGTCTCCTTCCGCGCCCGCCACCAGGCGCTTCCATGCGCACGTCTGTTCCTCGGCCTCCACTCGCCGTTGCGCGTTTGCCTCCGCGCCTAAGAAAGCAAACCACGCAATCGAGATCCTTAAACGCAAAGAAACCGGGCGCCATTTATGCTCGCGCGGTCGCGCCCCACAAAGATGCCGCCGCCGCCAGAGGAGCACCCGCGCTCGCCTCAAGAGCGCCGACACCCAAGTCCTCCCCCTCCCACCGGCGGCATGTCCTACCCCAACGACATGGCGGCGTTCTACGACGCCTGGGTGGACCGCGAGGAGCAGATCGTGGCGGACCTCACGGCGGCGCTCGCGCTGCCGCCCCGGCTCCGGAGCGACGCGCTGGCGCCGCTCGTGGACGCCGCCGTCGCGCACGTCGCCGCCTACTACGAGCACAAGTCCCGTCTCGCGGACCGCGACGTCGTGGCCGCGCTGGACCCGCGCTGGTTCAACCCGCTCGAGCGCACCTTCCTGTGGGCCTGGGGGTGGAAGCCCGCGCTCATGTTCCGCTTCCTGGAGACCGGCGGCGTCGGCGTCGGAGACGAGGGGATCGGCGTGGGACTGGGACCCGAGCAGCGGCGCGCGCTTGAGGAGCTCCGCGCCGCCACGGCGGCCGATGAGCGGGAGGTGGACCTGCAGGTGGCGGCCGTGCAGGAGTCGCTGGCGGGCCCGCGGGTGCTGGCCGCGCTGCGCAGGCAGCCCCCGCGGAGCGGCGACGCCGACGAGGCCGTCGCCGCCGTCGGGCGCTCGCTGCGCGTGCTGCTGGCCGCGGCCGACGCGCTAAGGGACCGCACGCTGCGCGCCGTCGTCGGGCTGCTCGCGCCGGACCAGGCCGGCGCGGTCGTCGCGGCCATGCTCAGGTTCCACCTCGGCGTCCGCCGCGCGGGCCGCGACTGGACCTCCGGCCACGGCGGCCAGCGGCGCGTCTAGTGGCGAGCCAACACCGTACCCCAATGCATCAGAAGTTCAGAACACAATGAGACTACTTTTTTACGTTACGTGCATGGGATGTCAACGTCAGTGTCAGCGTATGTGTGCGTCAAGGTCTGGTTTAGATACCTAAATTTACCCTCAAATTTTACTATGAAAAAGAAGATGGTAAAGACTTATTTCCTGCCGGCCGTGCTTTTGTCCTGTCGCACGCATGCTGCATTCCCACGCGCCCATGCACCAGTCCGTCTATGAAGGCACGACTTCTTTCAGCCCACACAGCCTACCCGCTCGGTTACTCATCCTTCCGTTCCCCAATCCTCATCCATTTCTCCTCTCCTCTCTCTCCTTCCCTGGGTTAGGGTTTGGTGTGGGATTCGACGCTGGATGCCCCCGGACCTGGTGCAGTGGCGTGGCCATGCGAGCGGGACGACGAGGGCCCGCGTCGGCCCTGGATGCCCCCGGACCTGGTGCGGTGGCGCGGCCGCACGAGCGGGACAACGACGGCCTGCGTCACCTATCGCGTGAGACGGTGCTCCCACGCCGCCTCTCCCTCGCGGATGATGTGCGCCGGCGCGGCGGGGGCTGATGGCGGCCACCCCTGGGTATGAGTCGAGGTGAGGGCCATGGATATGAGTCGAGGCAACTACGACTACCGCGCGGGCCATCTATGGTGACATCATGAACAAGGCCATCCTCGACGCTGCCGACATGCTTCTCGCGCCCCATCGAGTCCATGGCCCAGGTCTGCTCCGCTCGCCTCCCTCCCTATTTCCCATCGCCACTGCGTGCGCCCCTCTGTCCGGTTCGCATCCTCTGCCTGGTCGGTTGCTTGATTGGTGTTGCATGTGTGGTTTCTCCATCCCAATTCTAATCATGGGTAGGGATTGCTGCGGCATGCAAGTTGATTTCGGCTCAGCTGTGCCGGCTGTGCGTGCTGTGTGTCAGAGTGATTGGAGTTGATCTGATATGTTGTTTCTCTTCGCTCTATATTCGGTTTCCGGCTATGATATGCAGAGATTTGTCAGTGTTCTACACGACTTGTTTGCTTTACTAGATGGTTTCCTTTCGTCCCCTGAAGGATGAATTGCAGAACAAGTTGTTTTCTCTGATGCATTTTAAGTATGTGTTCTGATGTGTGCTGTTTTAATAAACGTCTGTTTCAGATCTACACAACGATAGGCCAGAAGTATGGAGTGGATTACTCTGAGGATGAGACTCTGATGCGGTATCACTGGGCTTATGCACGGCCATGGGTTAGATTATGTCTGATGTAAGCCCACTCAACTTTGTGATTGTTTATGGTACTAGCTGTATTTTGCATGACTTCTTTATGAGAGTGAAAAAAATAAGCCTGTGGAACTGGTGTTTTATGTGACCTCAGTTGATTGCACCCCACTGTTACATGTTTTGTTGGTAGGCTTAGGTCTTTTTATAACAATCAGCTTCAAAGTGGTTGCATGCGTGAAAACTAGGAAAAATTTGGTACTGTAAGCTATTTTTGTCATGTATATACTTAACTTGCCACACATATATATTGACCTCCAGCTAAAAGGTCTGCCTCATGCAGGGATGAAAACGGTACGGATATTTTCCAACCGTATTCGAGACCGAATTCGTTTAGAGGGGTTTTAATCCGTCCGTATCTGAGTCCGGATATTTAACATCCGATACCGTATTCGTATCCGAATATTTAAATCACATATTTTATCATATCCGGCATTTTTTATACTATCCGTATTTGAATCAATCCGGACATAAATATGAAAACAAATACGATATCAGTTATATCCGTCCGTATCCGATCCGTTTTCATCCCTAGCCTCATGTGTAGAGATTAATGTTGAATCCCTATAAATAGAGCAAACTTAAATATATCTGAATCCATCAAATCAATCTTAGGTGCATTGTAATTCTAGAACATTTTTGTAGAGATTTTCTTTTCAAATTTATGCAGAGATAAGACTGAGCTGTAAATCAATGTGACATAATAACACTGGGCATCCTTGCAAGAACAAGTCAATAACTGATAGAGGTATACCATCACAAATCTTCCAAACCTAGTTCCAGAACAGGATTTCTCCTAAATAGCCTAGTTTTGCTAGTTTATTTATGGCACCGCTAAAAAACACAAAAACAAAGAAATAAAGAATGAACACTAATTGGTAGGTTCATGCCAACTGCAAGGATGTAGGTTTATTATATGGTTTAGGCATTATAGGACAAATACTGTACAGTTGGCAAAGTAACTTGATCTAGTTTTGTGTGCTTTTCAAGCATACTCCCACATGATAATAAGGATTTCCATGTTGTCTTCTGAAACATCTTGGTCAAAAATTATCGCCACTAATTTTTCTCGACATATCTGGCCATCTAGGTGGTGTGGTCCGAAGTAGTACTAGTTCTTTCATTTTCAATTGTTTCTAGCTCATCATGCCTGCCCACTCTAGTACTAGAATAAACTGTTGGATTTATTATATTACTAAATAGAGTTATGCCTAGGAGCCTTACAGCCCTCCAGATTTCGAAAATCATGCTGCTGCTTGGACGACAACTGAAATTAGATTCCTGATACATTTGAGTTTCTCCTGGTACGTCAATGATGGAAGGTTCTTTTGGCTACATAGTGAGTTCATCTACTGGCTGCTCAGATCTACAGTACTTTGAGGAACTGTATCGGTACTGTACAACTGAAAAGGTGAGATACAGCGTGCAATCAAAATGGGTTTTGACCTTCTACTTTTGGTATAGATATATTTGTGAAGCTTATAAAATGTGATACATACCTTGCCTTTCCTATTTACTAAGTTCAAAGTTCAGCCCATGGTTTTTTAGGCGTTGCGGCGTCCTGTGGCGCTGAGGTACGCCTTGACGCCGGGCGACGCTTAGGTGATATGGCATAACTAAATCCCTATGGCATCTTATACTTTATCCTTTTGTTTTGTAGTTTCTTTTGTGCCTACTCTTCTTTTGTGTAGTATGCTGATTCATCCTTTTACCTAGAGTTCAGCTTAGCAAATGATGTTGCCTATGCGCAATGGCCTTGCCTTTCATGAATCATGTGTCACCTATTTCGTAGCAGCCCCATGTGAGCATCTTCTCATTTTCTTAGGCAATTTAAGTGTCATTTTTTAGGCAACAATGTGCTACTAAATAGGCAATTTATGTATTTAAAAAAGCAAGTATAGTTTCTGATTTCTAAGCATGCAAATATTGGATTGTCCAGTTCGTACTCTGAATTGACATACTTGCTTTGTTTCACTTGTAGGATTCTCGGTGACGGCCACGTTGCACCTCACCCTGTCCACCTTCCCCCTTGCAGCCCCTATCGCATACCTTGCAGTGGTGCCCCTGTCCTGTGACACGAGCACAGCCCTGTTGTTGACCGTAGATTTCAGGTGAGTTTTCAACTAGACCTACTTTGATGTTATGCATCTCTGATTTATTTGTTTGCATATTGTTATTACAAACTTTATACATCTGCTAGGTCATTGCTTCACTTGTTTGCTGATGATGGAACAATGGTTGGAAAATCAAGGGATGATTCTGAGCCTCCTTTGTTTATTACTTGCAAGGATTTGAATATGTAGCTATATGCACTATTTAAACTCAAGATATCGCAAGTGAGTTTCTCCATATGTAAAGCTTTCTTATTAGGTATATAGTTCAGTTTGCATTGAACACAAAAAGGAATTACTTGTCACTGTCTGTATGTGTCTCTGATGTGGTGTATAAGTTATTTATCTTTCATGTGTTGCTCTTGGAGGCTGCAACTACTGTCAGCATGTTTTTTAATGTTTCTATCAGTAGTGTTATAGCAAAGCAGAGGTTGCAGCTGCTTGCTATGTTTGGCTGTTGTGGCATTACGTGTAACGCACCTTATTGCAAACTACTTATGGTGCGTGGAGATGGAGCCTTCCTCTGTACGAATGAATTTCGAAGGCATCCACATGCTGACATGTTTTTGTGTTTCGAGGTGTGAAGTTATGTGGCCTTTACAAGGTAAAATATGGGCTATGGTATATTGGCTGTCTGTCTCATAGTTGTGTAGTTAATTATGTAATTTCTTTGTCAAAGGAAAGATCATAACTGATCAGAAGTTCAATGTCTCTACAAGCTTGCTGTACAAGTTGATATTCTTAGGCAATTTAAGTATCATTTGTTAGGCAATTCAAGTGTCACTTGTTAGGCAACAATATGCTCCTAAATAGGCAATTTAGCTTTTTTGTTGTAAATCTGGAGGTAGTTCATTAAGATCTATCTTTGACACATATATGATGATTCCTTGCATGCAAAACAATAAGTATAAATGTGTACTGCTATATCATGACATGTGGGCAACTTAATCAAACTCGTTAGGCAATAATATTGTACTGAATTAGGCAAAAAAAACCACAAGGTTATGCAATTTTTTGTTCAGCAACATGCTATTGTGTGCCTCATGTTTCAATGCATTTACATACACCAAGTTTCAGTACTTATATATGCTATATGACATCTGACTGTTACAACCCTAAATCTGTTAATATTTTTAATTGCAGATGTGATGGTCTCAAGCATCAACATGGGATCAAATGAACAAAGAGAACCATGTGTAGCATCGAGCGGGATGCATGGTGCAACATGATGTAGATATGTTTGTTAACAAAACAAGGAGGTTTAGTGCAGCAAGATGTATATCTACAGGAGTAGTACTACATCATATATGCATATTAACTAGTAAGAACAACATATGATAGTAATAACAACAAATCTTTAGTAAGAGCATAAGCTGAATTGCTTATCAGGTGATGGAAAATAATATTATTACTAGTAAGAACAAATCTGCTTGGTTCTATTTCTAATCGTTGTGTAATTTTTGTCAAGGTGAAATTCTGTGTAACTAGCTTATGTATTTGTGTGTTTTGCTCTAAGGCTTATGATATTTTGTTTTCTTGCTTGTCACTTCGTGTTATATAAGTTGCCTAATGATGTATGTTTTTTACTTGTCATTGTGTTCTAAAATGCTTTATAATGTCAAATTTTTCACCTATGTATTCTAAGATGCCTGAGATGCTATACAAAACATTTCAAGGTGCTCAAAATGACATGTGATGAATAACTTGTATTTGATTCCGGCTTGCTTGAGTGAATCCATTTTTGTAATGTGGGATGTGGGCTGAAAGATGCCTGGTAAATCTAGGAGAGAAGCGAGACTGTTGGCGAAGCAGGGAGAAAAACGAGTGAAAAAGAAAATTTACCAAAAATAGAAATGGTTACTAACTTGTAATATATGCTTTCCGTAAATGGAGTGTGCGTTACGCATGCTTATAGCACGGCCGGCCGTGCGTTAGCCGTTTCCAAAGAAGATTTTCCATCACATCAAAATACCGGCACATGTATGGAGTACTAAATGTAGAAGAAATCAAAAACTAATTATACAGTTTTGTTGTACTTTGCGAGACGAACATTTTGAGCCTAATTAATCAATGTTTAGACAATTATTATCAAATAAAAACAAAATTGTACAGTGTTCAACCGTGATTCAGGGAAACCCGAATCGGGCATCTAAATAGGGCCAAAAAAAAATGTTGGCAATAAGAGGAGTCACGGCATCTGGTCATGTGTTTTCCTTCATTTAAGAGTCCACGATGTCATGCGAACAGAAACTGTTCGTCGAGTCTCAACTCAAGAGTCCAGGGTCCAGCGTCATCGTGTGTCAGTCATGGTCGTCGTCTGAGTCTTTGGGCTTGTTTAGATGGCCGATTCGGGTTGCTTAAATCACTGTTGAATATTGTAGTAATTTTGTTTTATTTGGTAATAATTGTTCAAACATTGATTAATTGTGCTCAAAATGTTCGTCTCGCAAAGTACAACATAACTGTACAATTAGTTTTTGATTTCTTTTAACACTGTAGCAATTTTGTTTTATTTTGTAATAATTGTCCAAACATTGATTAATTAGGCTCAAAATATTCGTCTCGCAAAGTACAACAAAACTGTACAATTAGTTTTTAATTTTTTTTACATTTAGTACTCTATGCATGTGCTGGCATTTTGATATGATGGAGAATCTTCTTTTCGTATAGTGAAATTTGAAGGTGAATTTGAGTATCTAAACGAGGCCTTTTTTTTCCAAGTCTGTTCGGTTGGCATGCCGCATGCCTCAATCCGGTCGGGTCGCACGTTCTCTTCGTTTGAAGCCAACTAACGACTATCAAGGAAAATCCAGTGAGTTTGTGTCCTCAAGCTGCAGCTGCATAAGCTGGAGGGCCTGTTTGCTTTGCTACCAAGCAGCTTTGCCTGGCGCACAAAGCATTCTCTATTTTGGACGTGGCTAGGATTTCTCACTTCATCCTCGAAAGAATATAATTTTAGCACAATGTTATGTTTTAGTATCTTAAACTTAGCTAATTATATACAAAAAAAAGTATCAATATTCATGATACATTTGTTTGATTGCCAAAGTTCACCTTACCTGTGGCAAATGGAAAGAGTGATGACTTGTCACAACTCACAACATAGTTCGTGTATCGTAAAGAGATCATGCAAAACAGAGTAACCACTCTACTCTGTTATCCATCTTTCAGCACGAACTTTTTCCACCTACACTTCCTTTTGAACGAGTGTGAAAACAAGCATTTGAACGGACTGTTATCTGCTCTCGTAACTTTCTTCCGCCCCTCAACGATTGGAAGTAATCTGCTATCGTCAAAGCATCAGTAGACTAGCGAAATGAGAGTTACTTAGCTGGTTAGACTTCTTTTTCTTATGGTAAGCAACATGTATATCGATAACGAGCGTGTATTTTTCAATCTCAACGCATATCGTCTCTCAGTCTCTTGAAGGGCTCATGACTCATGAGGATAAAGTGTGCATATGTACCTTTATAAGAGTGAGTGTATGTGGGTGTATATTTGTGTGTGTCTGCATTCCTACTTAGAAAAAGGCATATGCTTCTACCATGGATCGTTCTTTTCCCAGGAATCTTATCGCTAATCTTTCCTACTTTTTTGGTAAGCACCCCAGTTAAGTACAACTGAATTGTTTTTAGTTATTTTTATTTATCTCGGACTAGGATTCTTGGTAAACATTAGCGTTGATCGAACATATGCGTGAGTACATATGTGGAAGTGCTCTCCAAAAGAACAAAATTCCTTTCCAAGTTAATTAGCGTGACCAGCTGGCGCTGGCATGGCATCTCTCCATGAAAACAATACACTAATAACATATATCTTGGAATGGGCTATACATTTTCACAAAAAAATGGAACGGGTCTTAGCTTATATACTCGCCAATATCCAAGGTTCTATTCACAAAGAATAAGAATATCATAGTTGCACAGTTTCTGTCACACAACTCCCTGGATACCCAGTTTCATCTCCCTATCTCGGAACAAGCATATCAAGAGTTTCAAAGCCTTCAAGATTATATTCAAACAATTCAAGTTCATCACAATACAAAAGATTCTTGGCAGTACATTTGGGGAAACAAGAGTTACTCTTCCTCAAAGTTCTACAATCTCCCTTACAAGAATGTCCAACCTCCTGCTCCGTTCATCTGGATTTGGGATTCTAGATGTTGCAATACGCTCAGGGTTTTCTCCTGGCTTCTTTTAATGGATAGGCTCAACACAAGGAACATCATCAAAAGAAAAAAGCATAAGCTAGAAGGAAATAACTACAATTGCATTCTTTGCAGCAACAACTTGGAGGAAACTGCCTTTCACCTCTTCTTCAGTTGTCCTTTTAGCCAAGCTTGTTGGCAGTACCTTGGCATCCATTGGGATTTCTCCATGGACTTCTTTCAGATGGTGATTCAAGCTAAGCAGCAATTTTAGAGCCCTTTCTTCATGGAGATCTTCATTATTGGAGCTTGGCAAATCCGGAAGCAGAGGAACAATTTCATCTTTGATCATGGTCGCCCTTCCTTCAGCTCCTGGAAGCAAAGTTTTTTTTGGATGAAGCTACTTTACAGGCTCTTAGACTCTGTGACTCTAAAAGATCGATTTTCTTAGCCCTTTTAGCAGTCCTTGCCTAGTGTTGTTGGCTCTCTCCCTTTCCTGGTTGTGGGGTTGTCGTCTCTGGTCCACCTCGGACCCCCCTTCTTTCCTTCTGCTCTTGTACAGTTTTATTTTTTTCTTTGTTGATACTCGATCAGTTGTTGGGCTTCTCTTATTTTAAATAAAACTTTACAGTGGGGGCCTCCCCTGCTGTATTTTACGTTAAAAAAACATATATCATGTGGAATTTCTGTTTCCCCTAAGACCTATGAATTTCGACAGAGACCTTAGACAGATGAGGATGGAATGAATAAAATGGTTGTGTAGTCTTTTTCCTCCTATGAAGGAAATATCTTTAACTAGTAGCAAATATGTCCATGCTTTGCTATGGAAAACATTAGTATGCTAAAGAAAAACATTAGTATACTCATAATAAGTAAAAAGGTGACCAAATAAAATAAAATTATGACACAGGTTTCTTGTGGAACACATCCGTCTAAGTTCAAGTTTTCGACATGATAACTGTGCTTGTATTTTTCTGGATTCATTATAAGATTTAACAGCATTATTCTTTCATGATAAGCGGCATGTCAATCAACCGCATCAATCTCGAGATTTGTCATCCTACTCGGTCCTTCGTAGATACTTATAAGGATAGGGTGTACGTGTGTGTTCATAGAGGTGAGTGACTGAGTATACGAGTGTCTGTGTTTGTACTGGGTTTCATAAAAAAATAAAATAGAAATTATGACGCTAAATGACATTTATGACTATAAATTAAATTGTATGAGATTGAAAAACTATGAAAATTCTAATAGAATGATTAGATTTAAATTAAGATGAATTTAGGAAGAATCAACGGAATTGGAGTTTCAGATGATTTTTTAAACACTGATTGTAAGATTAATTCCAGAAAAAATGAAAAAGAAATTTCAATTAATGGGTTGTGGATTTAATGCCAGGCTACGGTTATTACATATATTTTATATTAAAATTAGTTTTAGTTCGTTGTAATTTCTCTAGGCATAATATGTAATTTTTAGTTTCGAGAATAAGAAACACGTTAGACAAAATTATAAACCTGACAATTAACAAATTTTATTTGTTTCTATAGTCGGACAAGGACAAAAACTTGATATGTTATGGCACAAAGATAAATAACAAAAGTATCAATTTATTTGTATTAGTTGGTGGTATAAGAGTGTTGCAGGAAATCGTTGTAAAATTCAAGCACCTAAAATAAAATATAGGAGAAGTGACTAAAGGTGTAATATGAAAAATCAATCACCTAGAAAGAACAAAATCCAGTTTTGCGGCTGTGTAATGAATATATCTGTGATGAGTGAAATACAATATTGGATCGCCAGGACATGATACCATATTTTGTTCATAGAAACCATAGTCTTTTGTGAAACTTTCAGAAAAAGTTGGCATAACGCCAGGACATGATTACCACAATATCTCAGCCGCAAAGTGCGTTCGTTCGACCTGTTGGGCGCAGGTAATGTGAAAACTTTGTCACCCGTTTCCGTCAGTTCTCTCTTTCCTTGGAAAAGTAATATCCAGTTGGGGCCCGGCATCCGTGACAATATTGATGAGACAAACACTTGTGGCTTCTTTAGGTCCCAACTAATTTAAACAATTAGCAATGATTACAAATATATATTATCGGTATGCATGCCTGATACTGATTCAATACCCAAAACAGCTGCCGCTGACCGCAGTATAAGAGTAAAGGGAGAGAAGTACTATAAACTCGTATTAAAACAGGAGAGAAGGTGAAGGGGATCTTGCGTCCATGCAAACAGACAATATTGATAGGCATTATTATACATTATTACGAAGAGGGGTGAATTAGACTTTCTAAAACTAAACTTAGTCTCCATTTCTACTTATGAAAACACAAGATTTCTATCTAAATGTACACTATGATTTTGTTAAATGTTGCTATCTCTACCGCAAAAAGTTATGTAATATAGGTTCCAATCCTATTAACTAGCCTAACAAGCTAGAAAGGTAAGCACTTAATCTAGGGTCACCGTGATCACCTCGCTGACGCCAGACTCTCCTCTCCCCAAGCATAGGCACAACAAAATTGATGTTGTCATCTCTCTCTCTCTCTCTCGCCGCTCCACCACGACACACTCCCACTCCCGGCACCCACTAGAACCCCACAGTCCCGCTTGGGTGCCATTCGATCCTCTGTTGCCGCCATCACGCCGTATTTGCGCTGGAGGGAAGGGTGCTAGCAAGCAAAGAGACATGCCGCAAGCCCGTAACCCGACACTCACAGTCGCGTTGGAGCGTGTGTTGAAGGAGGACGCCATGCAATTCTACGGTGGATCTATGGTAGAGGACTTTGTGTGTGGGCTGATGACGTAGGTACAAGCACATGCGGCTTATTCGGGCAATTCATCGAACTCTCTGAGGGCATCCTCTAGCCTCACCTAAGCCTAATAACAATTTGGCCGCTAGCATGGACCGCCACATCGGCAAGCGAGTCCGGTTAAGACCTGCACTATTTTGGACCCGTGACGTAGCATGATCCAAGTTTCTATAGCTAGATGTATATTTTGGAAATCTAGGGACTTATATAGACTAGTATATTGCCCGTGCTAACGCTACGGTAATGTCTAGAAAGTAAATCAAAGAACAAAAAAAATCAACTAATGAAAGAAACGCAAATCACAAACCAATGGCATTGACATTGTGGTATCTATATAGCCGAAATAAGTTTCATATATCTTGGTGTTGTAGCTATCAGAATATTTTTCTAGTACAAACGTGATCCATCGAAAACTGAAGTTACAGTTATTTACATACACTGAAGGACCTTTTGAAGAGCCGAAACTTCGACCTGCACATCAATTAAATTGAAGACAAGAGGAATTAATAGGAGATTGCATTGAAGCCCAAGGTAAAAGACTAAAATACCCAATCTTCACCGAACCAAGGTAAAGAAAAGAATAGTAAATCTAAGCATAGTTCCAACAAATGCAAGATCCCATCGTCAATAAAAACAGTATATCATCAACCATCCTGCAAGCAAAAAGAACGATCCGATATCATCAGTAATAAACTTTGAGAAAAGGAGAAAAATGAACTTGAATTGACATGAATGGACAAAAATGTGTTGTACCAAGACAAACATCTATTGTTGTATGCCACAATAGAAAACACATATCATTGTCTAGCAGAGATTGGTCATTTGTCATTCAGAAAAAAATCAGTTAAATAACATGGAGAAATGAAACATGTCCAAAAAAATTAGCATCTAGACACAATGATGACTGTAATGGACATCCATGCTACATAGCTAAGCGCAGCATTATTGTGTATTAAAAGAAACTGAAAAAATGAAATAAGAAAGGTGAAAAAACTGGATACCTGTTATGTCTAATTCATACATACTGCATTCAATCAAAATGCAATCATTTTTAGAATATGCTGTTGTACTGGATGAATCGTTCCGAATCATTTAAAACAAGTTGTGCATTATACCTTTACTGGCATTTTCCATTCAAGTGTCTGCAGTGAGGAGCTTAGCGTTTTGTTCCAATCAAGCTGCCCAATTGGTTCTCCAAGCTCTTTGTCAAACAATGATTTTCCTAGGGCTCTGGCAGTCCTCTTGACAGGACCCATGCCCCTCTCCACCTCCCATGAGCAGAGCAGCATTGTAGAAAGCTCAGGATCCAATTCGATCAAGTTCCCTCAAATCATCCTGATATAAGTGGTTTCATACCAAAAAAACATTTCAAGTTACAAAGAAAATTGATGACAGCAGAATAGTATTCAGACAAATCAACGCACAGACATATTTTTCTGTTTTCTTGAAACTTGAACAGTAACACTTTTGGGGTATACAACATATTCATCGAACACAACAGGACAAAACCTTGTAAAATGAATATCTCAGCCTTTTGAAAGACACGTATGGTTCTAACTAAAATTAGCAGGAATAGAAATATAGAAACTTTGGATGAGCTAAATGCCTTAACAAGAACTGCAAGGCAGAATGATGGCTGAATCGGAAGACCGAACACGCAGATTTGAGAAGGTTGTAGATTATCCAGTGCTGCCCGCTTGGCAACTTCTTCTGAGGGGCAGTAACATCTGTTCACATCAGCATGTAACCTGCGTTTTTTTTTGTTCTAATTGTCAGATCAAACGAACAAATTGCTTATGACAGTTGCAAAGGCTACTCTGTTCTGTAGGCCTTGGCATTTGAGAACCCACAGAGCAATGTGTTGCATGAGGGGGTGGACACTAATTATGATGTCTGTCTTATACTTTTTCAGTCCAGCCTCCACCTTCCTTCATCCATAAACAAGGCATTGAGGGAAAAAAAGATTTAAGCATCAGATCATGCGGCAGATAAGACGTGGATCACGGTCATGGTATATAAAATACAATGAAATAAATATATAAAAGGAAATATTGGCAATTCTGAAAGGGCATATGTTACGATAAATGTTGCACAAGGATAAATGTCGAACCACGAACCTGCGCGCCCTGCCCAGTAGCGCGTCCTGCGTGCAGGAGTAGCTTGATGCGCTCGATCGACGCCACCACGGTGTGCATGACTCCCCCCCCATCAATGCCCTGACCACCAGATCCCACTCGAACTCCTGCACCCGCCCCGTCGTCGCCCAATGGACTCCTCCACTCCCGTCCGTGCTAATGCCACGACAACATTTCGTACATAAACACAAAACAAACAAAAGACGATACTATATGTTTTCATAGCTTAGAAAAAAATAAAACATATAAGATTCATCCCTGTTTCTGAGCAGAGCCTTTTCCTTTCTGCATTATTGTTACATCAGCTTTTTCCTTGCCGGAAGCAACCAATAACACTGAATGGGAGTGAGGTAGATAGAAAATACAGATTGAGAAAGAAAAATCTTTTACTTGAGCAATGAAGAGAGGGAGATGAGCATGCCTATATGTCTGACTGGCAATCTTCCACTTCTCTATATGCATCCATTCCAACATAGAGGAACAGAACAGTCTCGGAGATATATGACAATGTTTGCAAAAGCGTGCCTGTGGTCCATCCAATTGGTATATTAGTATAAGTCCAGACTGCAGCAAAAACACGTCAGCAAAGAATAAACTTAGGCGAAGCTAGAGGCAGAAGCAGCATATACTGTGAGTGAGTTATACATATAGGTTCTTATAGTGCCAGATATTCAATAAATTATACATGACATATTAAACCATAGCAACTTTCACAATCACCAATGTGTCGCCCAACTCAAACTTCTTAATTGTCAGACTCTTCTTTCTTTGTTCTTTGTTATGTGCAGCAAAAACTGATAAATTCTAATAATATATAATAAATAAATAATGGCGTTATAACGCTAGAACATCAATTGCATGAAATCCATACCTGCATCAAATATGATCGTCGGAAGCAGGTAAATAAAGAAGAGGTCCTCGTTGATCACCAGCACGCGTGAATCCTTCCCAGCCCCTGCAAAGCCACGTGCATCAAACAGGCCACGATTACCCTCAATTCCCAACAGACAACATTGCGATACCAAGATCCTGAGTCCTGAACACAAGCATGAACTCAAGGCAAAAGCAAAAAGGGATCGGAGGCGGTTGGACTCAAGATGACGAGCGTGGGGATGGACTTGTTCATCCGCTGTTTGCCTCGAGGAGGTGGCCGACAACGATGCAGACGAGGCGCCACGAACAGCCCCACCGCCGCGATGGCTAGTCCGCAGGCGGGTCACCGAGCGCCATCGCCGCCGCAGCACCGTGCACGCGCCATGAGTCCCACTGCCGCCGACCCGCGGACGGGCGCCGCTGCCGCCGCCCCGCGGCCGAGCGCCGCAGCCTGCCCACGCACGCCGAAAACCGCGGACGGATGCCTCCCGGCCGTGCGGCCTCACCTAGCGGCGGCGCACCTCACCGGCCTTGCCGCGTCCCCGCCCTGTGACGCCTCTGCCGCGGCCTCGCTTTGCCTAGCGGCGGTCCGCGCGGCATCCCCACGGCCCTCATTTGCCGTGCCTCGCTGCGACCCGGTGGTGGCCGTCTGGCTCTCATCGGCTGAAGGCACCACGACTGCCGACTCCCATGGCGGCGGCGTCTCCCTGGTGCTAGGCGGTTAGGGTTCCAACCCTATCGTCTGCAACGCGAGCATGGGGTCGACTGGCGGACGGACGGGTGGAGTTGAGGCGGACGGACAGGGCCGAATTGAGGCGGTAATCGCGCACGTGGATCCAGGCTCCGGCGTCATGCGCATTTGAAGCGACGGAGGGCGCGGGGGTGAGGGACTGCGGGTGTGAGAAGCCTGGCTTCAAACTTCTTCCGTCGGCCATCGGATCTGATCTGGATGTTTTCTTAGCCCTTGATTTTAATAGAGGTGAATTTCTGTGTGTAATTTTTCGTGTGCACAATGGTTAAAAGCTCTCAGCGGGGGACGTTTCTCAGGGTAGACCTAGTATAATTTTGATTGGTGCATTATAGTATAGATGACACACTATGCCACGTTCGATGTCCATTTGTGCATTTTACTCCCAGAATTTACTGCATCGGGCTTCAAATGTTGTGCATCATGTTAGTGATCCCAATTTCTGGTACAACGACACTCGTGATATGCTAGCACTACCTCACAGGTGCAAGATTCAAACCTACGAGTGGCTCCATTGCACTGTAGCACTCGCTGGCTCAAAGCTGCCTTGCCTTTGCCTATGTAACGGGCCCTTGGTATGCACATTCTACGCCATCACCTCAAACAAGTCATAGCACTGAACACTAGGGATGAAAACGGATCGGATGCGGACGGATATCACTCATATCATATTTGTTTTCATATTTATGTCTAGATTCGGATTCGAATACGGATAGTATAAAAAATGCCGGATATGATACGATTAGATATCGACATCATAAATATGTGATTTAAATATTCGGATACGAATACAGTATCGGATGTTAAATATCTGGACTCGGATACGGACGGATTAAAACTCCTCTAAACGGATTCGGTCTCGAATACGGTCGGAAAATATTCGTACCGTTTTCATCCCTGCTGAACACACATATCACACTTCTCCCCCGCCCTTCCCCATCCAGGCCTCATTGGTCATTGCACAACAGGCGTCGGACAAGCAATGGCAGGGTTGTTCCTCACCGGAGCACTCCTCCCCGTCCTCCTGGCCGCACACCTCTTCGCCGCACAAACTTTAGCACGACACGCGCCGGCCCTCGACACGCCACGGGAACCAACCGTCGCCCCGCATGGCTCAAGACGGCGGCGCGGTCAGTGGCGACCCTGGCGTCTCCGCCGCGTCGGCCACGTTCAGCGGCCATTCAACGGCGCCGGAAGAGAGCCCACGTAACGTGAGCCGCCAGCGCAACACCGCCGGCGTTGGAAAGGCTTCAGGTGTCCGTCCCTGAAACCAGAAGAAAACCGTTGCCGAGCCAGCCGGAACAGTGGTGCTATATTGCGGTGTGGCCTTGTTTTTGTGTCGCTCCTTCTCTCTTTTCGTGGGTGCTTGTGTTCAGCTTCGGAGTCTCAGGTGTGATGTGACGCTGCAGTCTGGTTTCTCTCGGCCCTGTGGAAAGCCTTGTTTAGTAATGCCCCGTATTGAAATCTTGAAATAAGTGGTGTGCACCTGCTTCTAATGACTGCCACGGCAAGTCTGCAAGTGCATGTGCATCCAGGTTTGTATTCAGGCAGTGTTTAGTTTCTTCAAAATTCCAAAAATTTTACAAGATTCCCCGTCACATCAAATCTTTGGACACATGCATGGAGCATTAAATTTGGTAAAAAATAACTAATTGCACAGTTTGTCTGTAAATGTCGAGACGAATCTTTTGAGCCTAGTTAGTCCAAAATTGGATAAATTTTATCAAATAACAACGAAAAGTGCTACAAGAACTTTACATACAATTTATAACCATCTAAACACACCCTCACTCAAGTTCCGCATATGAATATATATGATCCATCTTCTGAAAATATTACTTGCGATGTGAGCAGATAAAAAAAACATACTCCCTCCAGTATTTAGTTTCAAACATCTATATTATGTGTAAAATCATATTGAAAATTACGGGTGAAATCTTCTAAATTTTAAGGATATCGAAAATATATTCTAAAAGAATTAATGGTCAAATATATGCATGAAAGGTCATGCACAGTCAAATGTGGCTAGTATTTTCGACAAGAGGAAGCACAAGATATAGCACTAACTTAATGGTGGTCTCATTTATGCATTGAAATAGACCCAACGGTTATCAAGTAATATGCAGAGAAAACGAAAATAATACTAGCTGCATAGTCTATCAAACTTATCAATTGGTAACATCCTTTAGGTGTCGTCATGTTACCAAACATGATAGTGCCTAAATCAGTACTTGAAAAATTGCAAGCAAAATATGAGTGGAGAATGAAATCATCTATGTGCATGTAAAATATGAGCTCTCAAAAACATTCCACCTCATTTTATGTTCTGTAGACAGTAGACAGAACATTGAATCTCGATAAAAAGAAAAACCGTAACTCTTATTGATCTCTAACTTGGTTAGAATAAAATAGTTTTTTTTAATAACCCAACTGAAATATCACATCAATCAGAGGTCGAAAACTCAAGATAATTTGACAATACCACAAGTTTATCCAATAACCAATAATTTGACAACACAAGTTTATCCAATAACCATGCTATCACAAGCATATATAAGCAACACATACGCATTACCTATACCGAAAATTCCAATCATGTTGCAACGCCAATTTCATTTCAAACAAAATTTTCATCACATGATCTCACACACCCTAACCTGCATTAACACAAGATATTTCTCGGGGTAATACATATGTAATAACAATCCAACAGCATCGCATAGGCTACAATATATCAAACACAATGAGGGAAGTAGTTACGTTCCAAAAAAAACACAATGAGGGAAGTAGAAAAATATTTTTATCGCCATCATCAATATATCCTAGAACCACATTTGAAGTATGCAAAATGTATATCACCAATCAACCTCCTACTTAGCTCGATTGCACACCACCCACCCCTATTTGCCCCTGAACATAATTTAGGTGATCTATGTCTAATTGGTTCCTACAGCACAACCCCAAAACAATCGCCAACTAATCCTGACTAGGTACCAATACGGGACTAACATAAACTAAGGCCCAAAATTGATATTATAAAGCATATTGATACTTGTGCTTGTGTACTATATATAGTGATAATGCAAGTTCATTGAATAACTAGTGGGCATCGAGCTGTGGTATTCAGTAGGTAGAGAGTTTGGATCGAGATCCAATTTAGTGTGTTAGGAAGAAGCGGTAATCTGTGTGATCTACTTTGCGCTGATAAAGCCAGTCATCAGCAGCTTTCAGAAGCGATGCAGTCAACTGCTGCTCATGGTGCTGATTTGACGTCCACAGGGAACCATTAAATTTGTAAGATGCTAGGCCGATCAGAGGCAGTGTGATCTTCCCAGGAACAGCAGTAATTATATTGTTATGGAAGTTATTTGTCTCAGGACACCCGCTTATCGTACCTGCCAACATTGTATCTAATTAGCAAATGTCTCAGAAGTGAAATTCTTCAGGTTTACTGCTGCTTTTAATATGCAACCAGACATATATTCTGCACAAGACAGGGTATGCTAATTTTGCATTGTTTTCCACCAAGAAGAAACACGAGCACTCACCGTCAGGTGCAGTTGACAATGAATGGAATGTTAAAAAGCAAGCATCTAGATCTTGTAGAGTGGGTCCTGTTGGTATCCGGTATATGGGATACCTGCAATCAACTTTCATTGGGTAAGACAGCTATGTAACTAATGAACCAATAGCTAAAGGAGTTAAAGGAAGTACCAGGCTACAGAAATCCAACTGGACGGCAGAAGATCACAGCTCTTGTACGTATTTAGATCAGGAAACTTACATGCAAATACTGAAATCTGTAGGCATTAATAAAAGAGAAGCTGTCAGCTAGGTTACAAATACTACATTTGGTTGCACAAGAACCGCAAAAGATGACATACCATATCTGCTAAAGGTTGTCTTCCATATGGTGCATCATGCTCCACATATTGGAAAACAGGGGACGGTTCCTGGTTGCTGGACTCACAGTCATCACTGGACAAACTTTCTTCATCGGTGCAAATATTTTCTGCTAAACACTGGGTTCTTCTTCCAATAGACCTTTCATTGTCATTGTCACTCTCATTGCTTACATCACTGCTTGTGTCCAGAGCATTGTCACCATCACTGTCTTCATTAAGGCATCTACAGCTGAAAACAAAAAACAGTTCATAAGATCATAATTGTCTAAGGGAAAGTTGACCAGAAGAGTACACAATAATAGTAACAACTGATGTATTCATGTATTATTGAAGAAATGACACACTATTTCTAAGATGTCTCCGCTAATCCAATTCATAGAAAGCTGAAACACAGTCAAGCATTCTGATTTATTGTTTCACCGCTAACTAGTTTCTTTTTATCTGAACAAACCAGTTTATGTTTAGAATTGTGGATGCATGACTCCACTGCCCACATTTTTAAGTAGCTCTTCATCTCTAGTTGCTGAAGCCAGAGATTACCTCCATTATCTAAAATATGCTCTTGTAATAAACCCAAATAATTGTAAATCAGAGGCTTCTATTCCTGAAAAATGAATCGGTGTGTTCTAGGGAAACTGTGGTTTATAAGGTTTGAAACATCTCAGGGAAGTCCAACCCCTTCAAGACAAACTTTCAGCTTTGAGAGAAGCCAACAAAAGATTTATCAGCCAAGCTGAAAAAACCTGATGATTCAGCGACTTAAAATAACAAGGAGTGCAGTAACACAATCAATCTTTCTGTGTTCTAACACTTCTGACAGCCTATTTTTGAATCAACAATGCAAGTGAAATTCTTGTCGTATATTTTTTTTGAGAAATTTGAAAGAAAGAAGCATAAGAAATGAATTCATCATAGGCAAATTTATATTGCTCACCATGCTCCAGAATAGTCTGGATTAACTTAAATGCTTTTTATGAAAAGGTGATGTGGTTGCAGGGTGGGGGCACAATTCTTTGAGGTGTAGGAGCAGCTTTCATGGCCAGTTCCTTGCGCTGGTTTGGGGGTTTACCAGATTTGTTGATAGCTGGAATTATAGCTCTCAAGAGCTGGTTAGCGATGCCTCGACCATGGTATTAGATAACTTGCTGGAAACAGATCTCTAGTCAGTTAGTGAGATGCCAGGAGAATGGTACTATGATTCATGTTATTTTCAAGCAAGTATAGTCATGCTGATATGCTCTGGTTTTCAAGAATACTGTCACCATTAGTGAACCACAATCAGAATAGTTCATCCGATGAATCGTTCATCTGATCAGTTCAATCACAACCTGTTGGTTAAAGCTAAGCGGACAACTTTGGATAAGATCTCCTGCTTGAATTATTTCTAGGTCTTGATATATAGAAAGAAATGGTGTCATTCTGAAAAAAGGTACATTTTGTTCAACAAAAAGATACATTCAGATGCCTAACCAATATAACTAAAGTTACCCTAAAAATATTTTGCATGTTTAATGTTACTATCACATGCTGGCATGCTGCTGTAAATAACATGTAATGGTCATTATAATGTTCAAATGATGATTTGATGGTCCATGCAGCAATTACAGCCTCAAATGAATGGTAGCATGCAGAATTTGCAGGAACGGAGTGTTCAATGTTAACCATGCTTTAATATAACAAGCAAGGCCATGGGGCTGTTTGATTTTGCACTAAAATGTGTCATAAAGTAGACAATCCAAATTTGGAATGCCAAAATTGAGGTCACAATTGGAACTAAGCCTAGCTCAATTGGTTAAGGGTATGGATGTAAAAGCCCAGACCACCCAACTTCAAGTCCTCACTGACACAAATTTAGGTGCCAATTTCTTAATTTATAGCCACCCACTTCCTCCTATGTTGATCTTGTTGGAATACGGTTGTATTAGGCCCATGAGGCTTGGCCCATGAGGCCCATGTATGGTTACCTATATAGTTACCCTTCTAGGGTTAGCAAGTCAAGTGAAACTAATCCTCTAGCATGGTATCAGCAGCCTAGGTCTTCCCCTCTCCTTCCCTTCCAGCCGCCGCCGCCGCCCCCATGGCTGGCCGGCATCCTCCTCCTCCCCTCCTTCCTCCTTCCATGCTTTTCCACCTCTCCCATCCTCTTCCTGGGCACAGGTGGCTGCTACCCCCACCCGCCCCGTGCTCCCTGACGCCGCCGCCGCCGCCGGCCCAGCAGGCGGCGCAGCCTCTGCGGCCGCTGCTAGGCCCACTCCTCCGGGCCCGCGCGCCGCTGGCGCTGCCGCCCTGGCAGCCGCGGCCGCCCCCACTGCCGCCGCCCTAGCAGCCGCAGGCGCGGGCGCAGGTGCCGCTGCTGCTGCGGGCGCGGGCGCGGGCCTCGGCTCGGGCGCTGCTGCTGCCGAGCCGGCCGCCGACGCCATCCCCCTCCCTGGGGCTCACCTTCCCGACGCCGGTCTGGATGCCGCCGGACTTCTTCCCGATGTCCATGCCTTCCCGGCCCCGCCTCAGCCGCCGCCGACCCTCCTCTACCCCGGTCGTGACTGTTAGATGTATAGGTGCATATAGTTGCACTCTTTGTTTTCCCTTCACTTGGAGGGTTTATTTGCATATGTACACACACTTGTATATCTTTCCGCTTTGGTCTGGAATGGAAAGTGGTTGGTCATATTCTTCTAACATGGTATCGAGCTAGGGTTACAGGCGTCCAACCCGCCGAGTCCGCCGCCGACGCCGGCCTCGCCGCACTTCTCCTCGCGCTCGACCCGGCGTCCCCGAAGGTGGCCGAGCCCGCGCTCGAGTGCGTCGCCGGCCTAGAACCCCGGCCTCCCAGCGCCCGCGCGGCCTACGTGCGCGCCCGCCCGGGGCATCGCGGCCGCCCGCGCGCCCGCACCCGCCGTCGGCATCGACGCAGCTCGCCTGGACCCGCGCGGTCGTCCCTGCGCGCGCCTCGCGCAGTCCCGCGTTCGCCGTCCGTGCGGCCCGCGCTCGCGCGGCGGCCCCGTCTTCCGAAGTCTGCTCGCTTGGTGACTCTGCTTCCTCTTCTAGTCTGTTCCCTTCCTCTGTTTCCCTTCTTCAAAAAAAACGGTGAGAGCAGTAACAGAGTTGCTGGTTCCATCTCCATGGCGTCCCCCAGTCGCACTCGTCCTGGTGCTATTCCTGTCCCCAAGTGTCCGGTCATCTTCAACGGCACAAATTGGGGCGATTTTGTTTTCCATATGGAGGTCCACATGGACGGCCAGCTGCTGTGGGGGTACCTTACGGGGGATCGGGTGTGTCCTGCATGTCCTGCTCTTCCGACGCAGCCCACATATCCTCCTGATGCTGATGATGCCACCAAGCATGCTCTTCTGGATACTTTTGAGGCTCAGATGGAGACCTATCAATCTGATCTTGGTCTCTATGAGACTTGGCTGCGTGAGGAAAAATCTGCCAAGGCCATCTTACTTGCGAGCATGGAGATTGATCTCGCCCGGTCTCTCAGAGGCCTTGCCACCTCCCACCTCATGTGGGATCACCTCTGTCGTAGTTATGAGATCCGCAATGAGGCTATGTACCTTGCTGTTGTTGAGGAGGCTCAGTCACTTCGCCAGCTCGACTCTACAGTGGAGGACTTTCGCCGCAAGATGACTGATGTATGGCATCGCCTGGACAACTTGGGTGCCGAGTTTTGTGGTGGTGGTACTTGTCAGTGCTGCGACCGCCACCGGGCCCAGCGGGACACACTTCGCCTTCACGAGTTTCTCTCTCGGCTGCGTCCAGAGTTCGAGACTATTCGGGCACAGCTACTAACTTGTCGTCCGCGCCCCTCGCTCACAGAGGCGATGCCTGAGCTACGAGCTGAGGAGACTCGACTTCGGACTGGGGGTGTGAGCCGTGCTCAGCCACAGCCCTCTGTCCTAGCGGCCTCACCTTCACCGGTCTCTCCGCCTCCATCCCAGTCTCCGGTGGTGGCGGGGGTTCCTTCTGGTGTGCAATGTGGCTACTGCAAGCTCTATGGTCACGAGGAGAAGGACTGTCGCAAGAAGCAGCGCAACCGCTACGGCCGTCGTGATAGGCGCTCCTCTCAGGGCTCTGGTGCCTCTTCTTCTACTCCGCAGGGTACTCGCTCTGTGTCCACAGCGGAGCAGGAGGTTCTTGCCATGTTCCGTCGTCTCACTACCGCAGCTCAGGCCTCTCATGGGACTACAGCTCAGGCTTCTAGTTCCACACCACCTCCTCCTCCTTCGTCAGGTATATCATCCCATGGTTCCTTGATTCGGGTGCCTCTTTTCACATGACACCAAATATCACACACCTATTTTCTCTATCCTCGCCTGATCTACCTGTTGTTGTTCGCACTGCCGATGGCACCTCCCTTCCTATTGCTGGGAGAGGTGTTCTTTCCACTTCTTCTTTTGAGGTTCCTTCTGTTTCACATGTTCCACAACTCACCATGCAACTTTTATCTGCGGGTCAAATCACTGATCATGGTTGTCGCATAATTCTTGAATCTGATTCTTGTTGTGTTCAGGACCTTCGTACAGGCCTTTTGGTGGGAACTGGGCCTAGGCGTTGGGACTCACAACGCCTATGGGAGCTTGATTGGTTGCGTCTTCCTTCACCCACTTTGACTCCCCCATCGCCTGGTTCTTCAGTATCTGCATCAGCTGCTTCAACCACCGCCTCTTTTGTGGAGTGGCATCGTCGTCTTGGCCACCTTTCTGGTTCTCGTTTGTCCAGTCTTGGTAGTGGTGTCTTAGGTCCTGTTTCTGGTGACACCGCTCTACATTGTACGGGTTGCAAATTTGGCAAACAGTTGCAACTCCCCTATCCCTCTAGAGAGTCTAAATCCCAGAAACCGTTTGATCTTGTTCACTCTGATGTATGGGGCCCTGCCCCCGTAGTTTCAAAAGGAGGGCGATCATATTATGTTCTATTCATTGATGACTATTCGAGATTTACTTGGATTTATCTGATGTCCTCTCGAGGCCAATTTCTGCCTATTTATCAACAATTTGCTACCATGGTCCGTACCCAATATAATTCTCCCATTCGTGTTTTTCGTGCGGACTCTGCTGGTGACTACATTTCCACTGCCCATCGCTCCTACCTTGTTGAGCAGGGTACCCTTGCCCAATTTTCATGTCCTGGTGCTCATGCTCAAAATGGTGTTGCGGAACGCAAACATCGACACATTCTTGAGACTGCTCGTGCTCTCTTGATCTCCTCTGCCCTTGCTCCTCATTTCTGGGCTGAGGCGGTCTCCACGGCTATTTTTCTCATAAACCGCCAACCCTCCACCTCTCTTAAGGGTAGCACTCCCTATGAGCGTCTTTTTGGTAGCCCTCCTTCCTATAGTCATCTCCGTTGTTTTGGGTGTGTTTGTTATGTTCTACTTCCACCTCGAGAGCGCACCAAACTCACTGCCCAGTCTGTTGAGTGTGTTTTTCTTGGGTACAGTACCGAACACAAGGGCTATCGCTGCTATGACCCTGTTGCTCGACGGATGAGGATTTCTCGGGATGTCACCTTTGATGAGTCCCGACCCTACTATCCTCGTTCTCCCTCTGGTCTTTCGGATCCTGCCGAGTCTCTCTCGTTTCTCACTTTACCAGAGTGGTATCTTCCACTGTCATCTCCATCTTCGCCACCTCCTCCTACTCCTTCGCCTTCGCCACTTCCTTCAACCTCCTCCACTATACCACCGCCTTCGCCTTCCCTATCACCGCCTCACTCTCCACCACCGGTCTCCCCTTCCCCACCGTTGCGTCCATCCCATGAGATCACTCACTACTACACTCGTCGTCCACGCCCTGCTCCACCACTTGACTCTTCCCCGTCCATCCTTGGACCTCTTCCTCAGCCTCCTCGCTATGACCTTCGTGACCGCAGCTCCCTTCATCCCCCGGATCGCTTTGGCTTCACTGCTACCGTCTTAACCGAGCCTGCGACCTATCGGGAAGCTGCATCTCACCCGGAGTGGCAGCATGCTATGGCTGAGGAGATTGCTGCTCTTGAGCGTACCAGCACCTGGGATCTTGTTCCCACACCACCTCATGTCACTCCTATCACTTGCAAGTGGGTCTACAAGGTCAAGACTCGCTCGGATGGCTCTGTTGAGCGTTACAAGGCTCGTCTTGTGGCTCGTGGCTTTGAACAGGAGTATGGTATTGACTACGAGGAGACGTTTGCTCCTGTTGCTCACATTACCACTGTTCGGACGCTTCTTGTTGTTGCCTCCGTTCGCCAGTGGTCCATCTCACAGTTGGATGTCAAGAATGCCTTCCTTAATGGTGAGCTTCGTGAGGAAGTCTATATGCAGCCACCTCCGGGGTACACCGTTCCTGATGGGATGGTTTGTCGCCTGCGTCGTTCCCTATATGGTCTTAAGCAAGCTCCTCGTGCTTGGTTTGAGCGTTTCTCCTCTGTTCTTATTGATGCTGGCTTCCAACCTAGTGATCATGATCCTGCTCTTTTTGTTCACACTTCTTCCCGTGGTCATACCCTTCTTCTTCTCTATGTTGATGACATGATCATCACGGGTGACGACTCTCAGTTTATTGCCTTTGTGAAGCAGCGTCTCAGTGAGACATTCCTCATGTCAGATTTGGGTCCTCTACGTTACTTCCTTGGTCTTGAGGTCACCTCCACGTCTGCTGGTATTTTTCTCTCTCAGGAGAAGTACACTCAGGATCTCTTCTCCCGTGCTGCTCTCACAGATCACCGCACTGTTGATACTCCTATGGAGCTCAATGTTCACCTCCGACCCACTGATGGTGCTCCACTTGCTGATCCTACTCGCTATCGGCAGATTGTTGGAAGCCTTGTTTACCTTGGGATCACCCGTCCTGATATCACTCACTCTGTTCATATCTTGAGTCAGTTTGTCTCGGCTCCTACCCAGCTCCACTATTCTCACATCCTTCGTGTTCTGCGATACCTTCGTGGAACCATCACCCGCCATCTTTTCTTTCCTCGCTCTAGTTCTCTCCAGCTTCAGGCGTACTCTGACGCGACATGGGCGAGTGATCCCACTGATCGCTACTCCCTCTCGGCTTATTGCGTTTTCCTTGGCCCCTCCTTGATTGCCTGGAAAACCAAGAAGCAAACTGCAGTCTCTCGCTCGAGTGCTGAAGTTGAGCTGCGTGCTATGACGACTGTGACTGCCGAGGTGACATGGCTTCGATGGCTCCTTGAGGATTTTGGTGTGCCTGCCACTACACCCACTTCTCTCTCTACTGACAGCACTGGTGCGATCAGTATTGCTCGTGATCCGGTCAAGCATGAGCTCACAAAACACATTGGGGTTGATGCTTCCTACATGAGATCGCAGGTGCATGATTAGGTTGTGTCTCTTCACCATGTGCCTTCAGAGGTTCAACTAGCTGATTTCTTCACCAAGGCACAGACACGGGCCCAGCATAGATTCTTGCTCTCCAAACTCAGTGTTGTAGATCCACCATGAGTTTGAGGGGGATGTTAGATGTATAGGTGCATATAGCTGCACTCTTTGTTTTCCCTTCACTTGGAGGGTTTATTTGCATATGTACACACACTTGTATATCTTTCCTCTTTGGTCTGGAATGGAAAGTGGTTGGTCATATTCTTCTAACAGTGACGACTCGACTCTCGCCGCTACCCTCGTCGCCGCTCGGGCTGCAGCTGCTGAGGACCAGGCCCGTCTTCGCGCGGCAGCCCTCGCCTGGGAGCGCGAGCGGGATGCGGCCGATGCCCTGGCCCGCCAAATCGCTGATGTGGAGCAGCGCCTCGTCCCTCTCGCCTACCACGACCTTGGGGCCACCTCCTCCGGCTCGACAGGCCACCGCGCGTCCACCACCGCGGTCATCTGGCACGACCCGGCTGGTCCTCTCGTGGTGCAGCTTCACTACCAGGCCGGGGGGTCCAGAACATCCGCCTGCTCGTCCCGGTGGTTCTCGAGCCAGAGTCACCCTCCTACGCCCGTTGGCGGGACCTGGTCCTCCTCACCCTCCGCCGCTACGCCCTTGACGACCACGTCCTCGTCGATGCCACGGTCGCGGCTCGGACCCCCTCGTGGCTGCGCCTTGACAGCATCGTCCTCTTGTGAATCATCGGGACGATCTCCCTCGACCTCCACGACCTCGTCCGCAACACGGCGGATGCTCGCCAGGCCTGGCTGGCCCTCGAGGGCCAGTTTCTGGGTAATGCCAAGGCCTGGGCTCTGAGGCTCGATGCGAGTTTCAAGACCTTCGTTCAGGGTGACCTCACTGTTGGCGAGTTCTGCCGCAAGATGAAGACCATGGCAGACTCCCTCGGTGACCTTGGCTGGCCCGTGGAGGACCGCATCCTCGTCCTCAATGTCCTCCGCAAGCTTAGCGACCGCTACGCCCACCTCCGGACATGGATCACCCGCCAGCGCCCCTTCCCCACCTTCCTCCAGGTTCGTGACGATCTTGTCATGGAGGAGCTTGCTCAGGGTCTCCAGCCTGGGACCACCGCCGCCCTGGGGTCCTCGACTTCCTCGACGGCCCTTGCGGCCACTCCGCCGCGTCCGTTCGCTCCACCGCGTCCGTCCGCTACGCCGCCGTCGTCCCTTCTTGGTCCTCCCTCTGGGCCGAGTGGGGGTGGGGGGGGCCGTGCCGGTCGCCGTCGCCGCGGCACTGGACGTGGGGGGGCCGTGGCGGGGCCAACCAGGTGGCGCCGACGGCTCCACAGGGTGCACCATGGCCGTCCTTCCACAACCCGTGGTCAAGGCGCATCTCTATGTGGCCTTTCCACGCTCCTGATGGTGAGCCTCGCCCACCGGCGGCCATGTTCACTGGTGCTCCACCTCCCGGCGTCTCCACTACTTCTCCGTGGGCCACACCCTCCGGCATCCCGTCCGGGCTTGCCGGTTGGGACCAGGCGGCCTTGGCTCGTTCGTTCAGCACTATGGGCCTGACACCCCCTGTCGGTCCTGAGTGGATCGCCGACTCAGGTGCCACCTACCACACCACCCCTGACCCTGGTATACTTTCTTCTGTCCATTCTCCCTCTTCTTCTCTCCATTCGTCCATTATGGTCGCAAATGGTTCGTGTCTTCCTGTCACATCTGTGGGTACCGCCGGTGCTCGTGGCTCCTTTCGTCTTCCTGATGTTCTTGTCGCTCCTTCTATGGTTCACAACCTCCTTTCTATTCGTCGTTTTACAGCTGACAATTCATGTTCTGTGGAATTTGACTCTTCTGGTCTTACTGTAAAGGATTTGGCTTCTCGGCGTCCTCTGCTCCGATGTGACAGCACGGGGCCCCTTTACACTCTTCGCTTCCCGACGGCTACTTCATCTTCGCCGTCCGTTTTGTCAGCTGCCTTTGCCGCCTCTACCTCTACTACTTGGCACCGGCGCCTCGGCCATCCTGGACGTGATGCCCTGATGCAGCTCAGTCGTAACTCCGACATTCCTTGTACTCGGGCTCATGCTGAACATTTGTGTCATGTGTGCCAATTGGGCCGACATGTTCGTCTTCCTTTTCGTAGTTCTTCTTCACATGCGGCCCGCATTTTTAATCTTGTACATTGCGACCTATGGACATCTCATGTTCTCAGTATTTCTGGCTATAAGTACTATCTTGTGATGGTCGATGATTTTTCGCATTATTCGTGGACCTTTCCCTTGCGTGCGAAGTCTGATACGTTTCCCACGCTCCTTCACTTCTTCACTTGGATGTCCACACAGTTCGGCCTTACCATCAAGGTCGTCCAGTATGACAATGGTCGTGAGTTTCCCACGCTCCTTCACTTCTTCACTTGGGCTAACCCTAGAATATGGTTGTATTAGGCCCATGAGGCTTGGCCCATGAGGCCCATATATAGTTACCTATATAGCTACCCTTCTAGGGTTAGCCCAAGTCAAGTGAAACTAATCCTCTAGCAGATCTAGTTTTTTTTATAAAAATCAAGGTCGCCAATTTTATTGGCGAACTTTACGGAAGTGGAGCCTTTGGCCCCCGCGTCGTCCCAACGGGTGGCTCGGACGGCTCTCCCAGCCCTCGCACCCGCGTCCCCTGCAACCCTAGTGGTGCCTCCGCCGCCGCCGGCCGGAGGCCCGGCGAGCAGCGAGGAGGGCGGCGGCGGGGCGATCTCGCTTTCCTCCTCACCCATCACTCTCCTTCCTCCCTCCTTTCCCATCCCGGCGAGCAGTGACGAGCAGCGTGGCGGGGCTTGCTTCGGGGTCCGGCGGCCGGATCTGCGTGGGTGGCCGGAGTGCTCGGCGGCCAGGCATGCCCGCATGGTGCCCGCGCCCTCTCCACCTGCCTCGTCCCTCCCTTTCTCTGGCTCCAGCAAGGCATGGCTGCTTTGGCCGGGCTGCTGGCCGGTCTTGGCTGGATCCCGTAGGGCGAATGAGGGGAGGCTGCTCCGGCGTGCGCGGCGACTGGATCTAGGCGGTGGCTGACCTGGGCTCCGGCGTGCTGCGGTGACGGTGGCCAGATCCCCTTTGACGCTGGCCAGCTGAGGCGCCGGCAGCGATGGCTGGGGTCAGTGGATTCGGGGTGCTGGAGGCCGGATCTTGTGTCCCTGGGGCCGGCGGCTGTGCGGCATGGCGGAGTGGGCAGCATGGAGCTGGTGGAGGTTGCTGGGGATCTTGCGCGGCATGGTTGATGCGGGGCTAGCTCGGTAGGGGTTGGGACGTTGGTGGGATGGCGACTGGGGCTTCTTCTGATCCCGGCCCTCTTCTCCCCGCCATCTACCTTCCCCCTTCCGCGGACTGGCTTCTGAGGGTGAGTTGGCCGGATTCGCTTGCTGCTGGCGGGCTTTGCCGTTTCCGGCGGGGGCGGACTTTCCGACAGGCTTCTCTTGGCATTTCTCTAGGTCGGCGTCTCTAGGGGCGACGGGCAGGCGAGGTTGCGGCTGATCCATCGCCACACCCTGCCTTCTTGGTAGGGTTCGGTCTCTAGCGGCGACGGTGTGGAGGTTACCTGAGGCCGAGGCGAAAGCTTGGACGACTACGTCTGCGGACGTCGTTCCCTTCTTGGAGGCGTCCTTTCCTACCTCGCCTCCTACCATACTGGATGTTGCAGGTGAAAACCTTCCCTTCACGGGCTACATTGTCAGCGCTTTTAGCATCGTTTCCTCCTTGGAGGCATTGCTGGGCTTTCCAGTTCCGCGGTTGCTTCTTGTCGTCTGGCCATGGTGATGCCCCAAGCTCTGTTGTTTGGTGATACCGTGGTGTTTCTTTCTGCCCTTGTTAGTTATTAGTTGAGTTGTTTAGTTGGGTCGTTTCGACCAAGTTGGAGCACGATAGTGGCGTTAGTTTTGATAGTTGTTCAGTAGTTGTACCAAAGTTGTACAGGATGAGTGGAACACTCTTCTCAGTTATATAGTTTTTGGGCCCAGTTTCCATTAAAAAAACTGGCAGGCACTTGCCTTTTTTTTCCCTTTTCTTCGTCTAATAGAAATCGCGGCAAAGCTTTTGCCGTCCTTTCTAAAAAAAAATATTGGCAAACTTTGACAACTAAGGTAGCCATAGATGAGAGCAACCATTACATCTTTTGGCACTCAACCAAATGGTAGCCAAAATTAGTCAAAGGTACCAAATGTTGGCTTGACTAACTTGAGACTTGGGTCACACAGACCAATGCATGCCATAAGACAGGAAGCTCATGCTACAATAGAAATACGACTGTACGAGGGCTTATAGAATAAGAAGTGTACTTTGTTCAGTTGTTCAGATGCACAAGCAAGACTAACTACAGCCACTTGGAAAATATTCAGACTTGTTTCCAAAATGTACTGCAGAGAACATCCAAGCTAGTAATACTGCATGATTAAAGTTAACATCAGGCACAGGGTAAGATACAAGAAAATGATTACTGAGATATTTAAGCAAGAAGAGCACGTCGACTGGCCTAATCATTTCAATGTGCATGATAACATGCATCCATTAGTTCCATACGACTAGCAAGATCAGACAAGCTCATGGAACATTACGAGATCTTCTTTAATCTTTAGCAGTAGCTGCAGTTCAGTTTCGTAGTTTCTTTGGTTTTAAGATAAAGTAGAGTTCAGTGTTTCTAGAACAAATACAAAAGAATGGAATGGCAACAATCCTTCAAATACGTTTGGCCTAACATATCCAAGTATTGACAGAATAGAGGAAGTCAGTTTCCACAATGTCAATTCATTCAATGTAGGTACCCAGATTCCAATAGAAAAATGATAGCTGTGAGCCTGTTATACTACCTCTTGCTTGACGGCGGCGGCCGCGACCCATAGAGCTGGATAGCGGAGAGGAATGGCTCGTAGTACTGCACGACGCCGTCCGTGCCATTGAGCAGCAGCGGCACGCCGGCGCCGTACGCGCTCCACTCCCCGAACGCCTCCCACAGATCCGCGAGCTCGTAGTACGGCGCTCCTGCCCGGCACCCCCGCGTGCCCGGTGTCTGCAAGCGCACAAGAACAGCCCAACCGGACACCGTCAGCCGTCAGCACGTACGGAAAACACGAGAGGCAAGCAAGCGCTGGCGGACGCACTCGGGGAGGGTACCGCGCGGGCACGCGGACGGCGGTGGAGGCGATGAAGCTCTCGAGGTTGGTCGTAGCAGTTGCCGGCGATGGAAAAGGGTCTCGCCGGAGCTCCTCCGGCGTCGGCTTCGCCGCCCCCTCGGCCGCCGAGGCAGTTAGTGGCGGATGCTGTTTGTGCTGCTTGTCAAGGAGGTGGCGGCGCGGTGGGGGACAGTAGAAGCGGTCGGCGGTCGGGGAGACGACGCCGGGGACGGACATGGTGACTGGCGGGCGCCGCCGGAGCTAGTCGGCGGCTCGGCGCAGCCTCGCCGCCTAGGGGTCAAGGTTCCTGATGTGCAGGTGCTGGAAGCGGGCGAGGAGAGTCGCAGAGGGAGTAGGAGGCGGCGGCGGCGTAGTGCCGTAGTGAGACTTGGGAGAGGAGGTGGAGAGAGAAAGAGAGGGGAGGCCAAAGGCTGCTGCTGCTGCGTTTGCTTTGCTAGCGGTGCGGAAGGAGAGTGGGCGTGCGAATAAAAATTCACCCACGGGGAAAAGGGGGAGGATGATGGTCCGGACAGGGAAGGTGCCGTGGCGTCTGCCGGCAATAGTCTGTCACGTTAGGATGAAAACCGACCGAAATGGTTAGAACATCCTTCAACCATTTTAGGCCTTGTTCACTTCTCCATCTCAACCCAAAATATTTCCTCTTCCACCTATCACATCAAATCTTTCGACGCATATATGGAGTATTAAATGTAGGTAAAAAGGATAACTAATTGCATAGTTTGTCTGTAAATGTCGGGACGAATCTTTTGAGCCTAGGTAGTCCATGATTAGACAAATTTTGTTAAATTACAACGAAAGATGCTACAGTAACTTTTCACCTACTTTTCGCGAAGTGAACACACCCTTAGTGTACAAAAACGAACGGAACATTGAGAACCAACAATTTTGAAAACGAACTAATTTTGGAGAGAGTAATGCTTCTCTCCCCTTTGTTCCCATCACTTTGTAAGACCTTTCTAAAAACAGTAATGCTTCCGTGAGAACGTCTGAACGGATGGACACAGAAGTCTCACAGCTTCCCACTCGCTACCGCACTGTCTGCTCGTTCCGTGATCTTTAAAATAAAAAAATCTCTCTACCCATACCGAGAGGTGCTCGTAGGGGTACTCGTGCTCGCCAGCCAGGGGGTGCTCGCCAGCTGGTGGTGCTCGTGTTCGCTAGCCCGATGCTCGCCAGCTACTGTCCAACTCGTGTTCGTCGGGCAGGGGGTGCTCTCGGCTGCAGGCCGCTCGCTAGGGGTGCTGCAAGGGGTGCTCACCAAGTAGGCCGTCGTGCTCGCCCAGCGATGCTTGCGGCCTCGCGCAGGTGCTCGCCCACGCAGTGCCTCTGCTAGGGCACCGGCAAGCTCCATATGCCGTCGCCGACCTCCGCGCTGGCGTCAAGCTCGAAAAGCGCAAGCTGACATTCGTCCAAGCAGCAAAGTTACATTACGCTGAAAAAGCACATATTTCAAGTGTTCTAGATGTTTTAGAGGTATGTTGCAAGTGTTTCAAATCGATGTTATAAAAGTAGATCGGGATATTGCATATGTTGCGAATGACTATACCCGCATGTTGCAAGGATGTGTTCCAAATTTTTCATCTGTTTTTCAGAAGCATGTTGCAAGTGTGTTTGTTTTGGATGTTGCATATGTTTCACGCATATATTGCAACTATTTTACCTGGATTTGCACATGCTTCCAATAACTTTTCAAGTGTTTTAAACGTTTTGCAAGTGTTTTAAACATATATTGCAAGTGTTTCAGCTGTTTTAGATGTATGTTGCAATTGTTGTCATCTGGATGTTGCAAAAGTAGATCTAGTGTTGCATATGTTTCAGCTGTTCTAGGCGGGCAAGCAGACAAGTTAACGGGCGAGCAGAAAGCGACCAGGTGATCAGGTAAGCAAACCGGCCAAGCGGGTGAGCAGAGACGAGCAAGCAGCCTGGCGAGCAGACGGCCGAGCGAATAGACCAGCCAGGCGGGAGAGCGGAGACGAGCAAGCGGCCAGGTGAGCAGACGACTAGGCGAGAAGATGTGACCATCAACTGGTCGAGCGACCCGCTAGGTAGGCGAGCAGGCAGGGCAGTGAGCAAGCAGACGCGAACAGCGCCCCGTGAAAGGTCTTAAATAGCTAGATGAGGGTGAATATGTAAAAAATTTTCTACAAACACACTAGAGTAAGAGGTTAGTATACTAAATGGCATAATGCAATTTTGCTCTAACTCTACAAGGTTGCAAGCCACCTATCCAACAATTCTAGTTATTATGATCACTAGGCACAAACAAAAGCCTATGTCACTACTCACTAAGAGCTCTCAAACACGCTACACTAAAGAGCTTCACTAGGTGATACTAAACTAGCAAGCAAGACAAGCTCTCAATACTAATTACACTAAAGATCTTGTTATAACTAGTTTGCAAGTAAGTAAATCACAATAAGATCACCAATATAATCACCGGGAGAATACCAATGGCAAGAGACAAGTGATTTTTCTCTAGAGGTTTACGTGTTTGCCGGCACGCTAGTCTCTGTTGTATCGACCAACACTTGGTGGTTCGACGGCTAAGAGGTGTTGCACGATCCTCATCCACACAATTGGACACCGCCAGAACCTACCCACAAGTGAGGTAACTTAATGACACGAGCAATTTACTAGTGCTACTTTGCGGCGCTTCGCCGGGAAAGATACAAGACCCCTCACAATTGTGGCAGAATCGCCCAGTTTAGCATGCTTTCAGGGCGCTTGCCTTCCACTAGGCGCTAAGAGCCCTGAAAGTGAGCTACACCAGATGATTCCGTCAAGCACACCCGACGGGAGAACTCGAACGCTCCATAATTTACACCCGAGATCCAATAATGAGCACAAACTTACAATACTTAGTCCATTTCATACAACACAGAGTCTCGAAACAGTTATTACAATACCAGAGGTTCAGAGTGCAATAAACTAATAGTGGAAATTAAATAACGTCTACGCAGCGAGATGAGAATTCGTCTGTGCCCACCAGAAGAATTCTCAACACAAGGCCTACCTGCTCAAGGTGCACCTGCAACAAGGGTAAAATAACCCTGAGTACACAATGTACTCGCAAGACTTACCCGACTGGGGATTTTATTTCCCCGACTCTCAAGGATTATGATAGGCTTTATGGCTGGTGGGTTTTCTTGTTTGCGAGAAGCAGTACTAACAGTGTGTCCTTAAATTCTGAACTTTTTAGAAGCCGTATTTTATTCATTAACCAATAATCTATGTAAGCACCTATGCTATAATCAAGCAAAAGTTGAGCAATTCAGGACCATTTCTTCAGCATTTCATTAGCCAATCATTACTACGATGCCAGAGCGTAGCCAAGCCATACCGTCACGCAGAAACGGCGATTCGCGAATCAATGTGCCCAGCTGGGTACCCCGAAAAAACACACGCCTCGCTTGTACCCTAGGCACAAGCAAGACCAACCCGTTCCCCTCCTGTCACGGGTTTCCAAGTCCCCGTCCAAACTTGGACTCCTAGCTCCCGCACTTGAGGCCCGGCCTCAATACGGTGCTAAGACCTCCACCTATCCCCGCCTCCAATCAGCCGGTCCGGAAAGAGCCGGAGCCCATGACAAGAGAGTAACAAGTCTTCCTAGCCCCCATCCGCTAGTATATGCTCGGGATAAGAAGATCTGTGACTTGACCAGGGTCCATGCAACGAACGGTCCTTAATTGACACGGACAGGGAAACCGTGCAACCCAATTATGCCCCGTGGCCGCGGGACATAACTTGCTACATCCACCAATACCCATACCACATCCCTGCCCGGTCGCCATTTCCTTTCCACCATGTTATCCAAAATGTAATAATCATATGAGTAACTCTCTATTGTGGGCAACGACAGGTTGCTCATTCTACCGATAATCCTAAGCAAAGCAACTACGCGATCCTGTACTAGTAAGACTCAGGGGTATGTATATATGCAGGTGGGCATCATAAAATTCCTGTAACTTAAATGCACAACATTTAAATATAAATCAGATTTGCAAAAATAAGGGTTATGCACCGGGGCTTGCCTTGGGCAGGCGCAAAGTCAGAGGTGTCAGTCGCGGGCGGCTCCTGGAACTCCTCCGGTACAAAGATTTCCTCCTCGTACTCCTCGATGACTTCCTCGTAGTCCGGCTCCTCCACGGCCACGTACTCGACTCCCTCGTGATCTACATGCATGCAATGATAGGGCCACACTTAAAAGGATGACACGGTAACCCTAATAGCTAAAGTGCTAAGCTATTATCTTTCTACTAACAAGGTTAACCTGAAGCATTCCAACTTGGCAACTAACAAGCGCACCACTTTCCGATTACCAATTTACTACAAGCACTACTAGGGAAAATTAGATACCCTAATAAACAAGCTATTTAATGGCCATAAAAATTACAGTAAGCATCTAACAATATTAAGCATCTACTGTAAAAATTTTTAGAGCTAGGGCTATCCTCGATTTGCCACGAAAATTTCCTACAAAAAGGTTGCATTAATATTCGTCGCTTTAAGCATTGATTTAATCGATCGAGCATCATTACAGCACTACAAGAAAGGAATTCACTAACTGATAGAGCACGAATTTAGAAACTCAACTAAAGTGGTTTCATGAATTTTGGACCTCTACACAAGGCGCTATAATTCACCAAAGTTTAGCTCCAAAATTAAATTAGAAACCAACATCGAATTTTTCTAGAAAAGGAAAAACCTGCTCCCATGGTTCAGCCCACAAGAGGCGGCCCACGACGCGCGACCCGCGCACGGACGCGGCCCAGGCGGGGGAGCCCGCGCGTCCCCGGACGTTTTGCAGAAACGCCCTCTAGCTATCCAGATAACCCGCTACGCTCCTCGTGACTATTCCCATAGACTGCCTTTACTCAAACAAGCCCCCAGAAAAACCCTTCTTCCCAAAGGGGAGGTCCCCGACGCTTCCCCCCGCACACCGACGTGGCGTAGACCGGCACCGGTCGGTCTCGCCGGCCACTGGGAAGACTCTACCGCGTACCCAAGGGGGAGACGCTCACCTTGGTGCAGACGCGAGGCACGGGGAAACGATTCGCGCGGCCGGAGACGAGGTGGTGCGGCTTCCCCGCGATGGCGGCCGATCGGCAAGGGCGGCGCCGGTGTTCCGGGGGACAGGGTCTCTACGAGAGCAGCCGAGGGGTGGGTGAGCTTCGGTAGCTCACTACGGACCAAACCGCAGTGACAGGGAGGTTGGAGGGTACCTGAGCAGTGTCAGGCGGCGCTTCGCGGTGGCGCGAGCTCGTCAGCGAAACTCAGGGGAAACCAGGGCTCGGAAGCGGGTACAGGGTGAGGCCGAGGGCATAGCAAGGCTACAGGTAAGCTCAATTGGTGAGGGATCAATGACTCGGACCACCACGGTGGTCACGGTCGGGCGCGGCCTTAAAGGCACGTCGGAGCGGAAAATCTCCGATTGGAGCGCGGTGGGGCCAAACTGGAAGCGAGCGGCGGTCGCTTGGTGAGGTCACACGGTGGCGAACTCTAGGGCGGGGTTGATTGGGTAACGGTGGCCTCTCCCAACCGGTTTGCCAGCAACGGCCCCGACGGCCAGGTGGACAGGGGGAACAGAGAGGGGGGGGGGGGCAAAACGCGCCAGCGCTCCGGTCCTATCCCGCCCGAAGTGGGGTCACGGCAGAGCGCGCGAGCAGACAGGGGAGCAGCGTGGCGTGCTTGCGCAGCCACCGACCGGCCAGTGGCGGTGCTGGGTTGGCGCGGACGCGACGGGCGCTGACCCCGGACGACCCACACCACCGCGCGCGCAGAGAGAGGGAACGGGGCAAAACAGCGGGCGGGACAAGCAACCCGCGCACGACGTCAACGACCACAGCACCAAGGCACGACGGCCTCAGCCGGCTTCCAACCGCGGCAGCGCGCGGGCCCACGGCGCAGCGTAGCGCGACGCGCACAGCGACTACGCGGTGACCGCGCTCGGCTGGCCAACCAGTCGTGACACATCACACACACGAATCTTGAAGTCCTTGCCACGCCAAAACGAGTGATCAAGAGACTGAACGATCTTCACCAACACCAAGAGGGTACACTAGGCTATCGTTCTGAGCCAAAACATACTGCCACCTCTGAACTAGATTTCAAGGAACGGACTCACCAACACGGCCTTGCCGAGCTGTCAAACGACTTGGAGTTTTTCTAAGTCTAGGGCTAAATTACAAAGCGAGTTCACTTTTCGAGTTACTGGAAAAACTAGCTAGCGATCTAATTACTTGACAACACAAGTTGCGCTAACAACTACACACTATGCTCTTCATATTTGTTTAGGGTTCACATATAAGTCTCGTAGCAGTTTTGTTAATAAAAATTTAGTTTCCAACCTAAGTCGCTAACTTCCGGTTGAAACGTCAAAATTTGAATAACCTTTTTATTTACTTTTTTTTACTGAAAGGGTTCTACGCACTTCAACATTAAATAAAACACAAGAAAAAGATGTGCATGCTCAGCTTTAGATGCATTGTGACACGCGGTAACACCGAGGGTGTTACAGCTCTACCCCCCTAAAAGAAAATCTCGACCCGAGATTTCCGTGCCTAGTGTGGGAAAAGAGGATAGGGAAAACTTTCAACCTAACGAGTTACCTTCAAAAGCTAGACAAGAGATGGGGATAGTGCTTCAAAATATAGCTCTCTAGTTCCCATGTTGCTTCATCTTCCGAATGATGTTGCCACTGGACCTTGTAAAATTTCACCACATTGTTCCTGGTTACTCTTTCTTTTTCATCCAGGATTTTAACCGGATGTTCCACATAAGAAAGGTCTGGTTGAAGGGGAAGTCCTTCAATTTCTACTGCCTCAGTGGGAACCCGCAAACACTTTTTCAACTGAGACACATGAAAGACATCGTGGACAGCTGACAAAATATCAGGGAGCTGAATGCGATAGGCCACTGGACCACGCCGGGCCAACACCTTGTAGGGCCCAACATAGCGTGGAGCTAGCTTCCCACGAACACCGAAACGATGCACACCTTTCATGGGAGACACCTTGAGATACACATAATCCCCAACTTCAAATTCCAAGGGTCTCCTTCTCTTGTCTGCATAGGTTTTCTGTCGGTTTTGCGCTGCCTTTAAATGCCTCCGGATAATTCCAACCTTCTCCCTTGCTTCCAGCACAAAATCAGGCCCGAAAAATCCACGGTCTCCCACCTCAACCCAATTGAGTGGGGTCCTGCATTTCTTGCCATACAAAGCCTCAAAAGGTGCCATCTGAATGCTCTCTTGATAGCTGTTATTATAAGAAAACTCGGCCAACTTCAAACATTTGTCCCACTTTTCAGGAAAAGAGATGACACAAGCTTGCAACATATCTTCAAGCACTTGATTCACCCTTTCTGTCTGATCGTCGGTCTGGGGATGATAGGCTGAACTTCTGAGAAGGCTAGTACCAAGGCATTCTTGGAGTTGTATCCAAAAACGCGACATGAAAACCGCTCCATGGTCAGAAACAATGGTAAGCGGAACTCCATGAAGGGTCACAATGCGGTCAAAGTATAGCTTGGCATACTGCGAGGCCGTATACCTAGTACTCACTGGAAGGAAATGAGCAGTCTTAGTGAGGCGATCCACAATGACCCAAATAGAATCATGACCCTTGGCAGTGCGAGGTAGTCCGTTAATAAAATCCATGGAAATATCTTCCCACTTCCATACCGGAATAGGCAACGACTGCAGAAAACCCGGCCTCCGCAGATGGTCTGCCTTAACTCTTCCACAAACATCACACTCAGCAATATACCGGGTGATATCCTGCTTCATGTTTGAGCTCATCAAAGGATTTCTCAAGAGCACTAAGCTTCTTTTGCACTTCTTGCTCTTCTTGATAATTATTGAGTCGGCTTGTTCTAGCATGTTCATTAGTTGTTCATTAGAGAATTCATCATCACTATCATTTTCACTTTCACTATCATCATTTTCACTCTCATCATATTTTACCTTGGAGCCCTTGGACATGAAGCATGATGAGGTGTCAAATAGTGAAGGCTTGTTGTTGATAGCAATGATTGCTAGAGCCTTCTTCTTGGATGCCTTATCATCATCACTTGAATCATCATCGATGGAAGCGTCACTATCCCATGTGACAACATAGGATCCACCCTTCTTCTTCTTCTTGAAGGTTATCTTCTTCTCATTCTTCTCCTTTTCTTTCTTTTCTTTCTTGCCCTTCTTCTCATTGTCCTCATTGTCACTATTGTAAGGACACTCTGCTATAACATGATCGGGACTCTTGTACTTGTAGCACAATCTCACATACTCCTTGTTCTTGGAGTGATCTCCTCTTTCTTGAACCACATCCCTTCTTCTTGATCATCTTGCCAAACTTGCGCACAAAGAGAGTTAGTGCTTCATCATCACTATCATCATTGGAGCATTCTTCATAACTTTATTCTTCCTTCTTAGCCTTGCCCTTGCTCTTGTTCTTGGAGGATGAGGTACCGGCCTTGAATGCCACACTCTTCTTCTTCTTGTCCTCCTCCTTCATAATCTCTTCACCTTCACTATTGTATTGGTCCTCGGTCATCACATCACCAAGCACCTCATTTGGAGAGACATCCTTCAATCCACCTCTAAAGATGATAGTTCTCAATGTCTTGAATCTCTTAGGCAAACACATCAAGAACTTGTGAGAGAAGTCCTCATCCTTCACCTTCTCACCCAAACTCTTGAGATCATTGATGATAACTTAGAGCCTATAGAACATCTCTGGAATGGACTCATCATCCTTCATCTTGAAGTTGGATAGCTTGTCTTTGAACATGTAGAGCTTGACACTTTTTACCATTAAAGTACCCTCATATGTTTCCTCTAATCTCATCCAAACTTCACTTGCCTTCTCAAGACCTTTGATTTGCTCAAACACCTTTGAATCAATGCTTGCCATTGTATATAGTGTTGAGTGTCATGGTATTGCATTGCTTGTTGATCTTGTCATTGTCGGTGAGATTGGTAGGGTCAAGAATCACAAACTCATTCTCTACCACATCCCACACCTTGTCATTGATTGAACCAAGGTACATCTTTATTTTTCTCTTCCAATAGTCAAATGATGTGCCATCAAAGAACGGTGGTTTACCCTCAACATGGTTGAACATAATTTGAGCCATCTTTTGACACTGAAGGTTGTTAAGCCTTGATTAAATGGTGGCCACAGCTCTGATACCACTTGAAAGGTCCTAAATGGCTAGAGGAGGGTGAATAGCCTATAAAAATTTTCTATAAACACACTAGAGCAAGAGGTTAGTACACTAAATGGTGTAATGCAATTTTCTCTAGCTCTACAAGGGTTGCAAGCCACCTATCCAACAATTCTAGTTGTTATGATCACTAGGCACAAACGAAGGCTATGTCACTACTCACTAAGAGCTCTCAAACACGCTACACTAAAGAGCTCGACTAGGTAATACTAAACTAGCAAGCAAGACAAACTCTCAATACTAATTACACTAAAGAGCTTGTTACAACTAGTTTGCAAGTAAGTAAAGGAGTGAGTGAGATGTTTATACCACCGTGTAGAGGAATGAACCAATTACAATAAGATCACAAATATAATCACCAGGATTATACCAATGGCAAGAAACAAGCGATTTTTCTCCCGAGGTTCACGTGCTTGCCGGTATGCTAGTCCCCGTTGTGTCGACCAACACTTGGTGGTTCAACGGCTAAGAGGTGTTGCATGAACCTTGTCCACACAATTGCCCACCGCAAGAACCTACCCACAAGTAAGGTAACTCAATGATACGAGCAATTTACTAGTGCTACCTTACGATGCTTCGCCGGGGAAGGTGCAAGACCCCTCACAATCACCGGAGCTGGCCACGAACAATCACCAACATGTGTCGAAGCTCCTTCGCTACTCCAAGCCATCTAGGTGGTGGCAACCACCAAGAGTAAAAAGAACTTTCCAGCCACAACAGTCCCCAAGTGCCACTAGATGCAATCACTCAAGCAAATGCACTTGAAATCACTTCTAATCTCACTATGATGATGAATCAATGATGAAGATGAGTGGGAGTTGTTTCCTTAGGCTCACTAGGATGTCAAGGATGTCAAAAATACCAAAAGAGTGAGCCCCAAGCCGGTGCCTTTCTATTTATAGAGCCCCAAGACTCAGAGAGTCGTTGGGCAGTCTCGGGATGATCGGACACAATGACCGGACGCACCCCTGCGTCCGGTCGACCAGCGTCTAGTCGCTTCAGGCCGTCCATGTGTCCCCATTTGAATCTGCGCCACTCAATCTCAACAGTAACTAAACAGTTAGCGCTCGAGTCGATTGACGACCGGACGCGATGCTCTGGCTCACCTAACACTAAGCAATGCGGCATCCGTTTGTTTTTAGAGAGGTTCCAGAGCCGTTCTCAATTGACCGAACGCGTCCGATCAACATCGACCTAATGCGCCCAGCGTCCGATCCTCACAGGCGCTCACCCACAGCGATGGCATCAGCGTACGTCAGCTGTGACCTGATGCATGCCATACGCGTCCGATCGCGCGCTGGCGCCTGAGTTCGCTCGATTGAAAAAGTGTCCGGATGCGCCGGTGGTAGCGTCCGGTCCTCAACCTCACTCTCGGCCATGCCACTATGCCTTGGTATAAATGACCGGACGTGTTCGGGGTGAGTCTGGTCACCCCGCGGCCAGCATCCAGTCACGCACCTTCTTTTCTTTTTCTTTTTCTAAGTCCGCAACCACTTCGCCCTTGCTTCCATCTTGCTAACCACAAAGTGTAGAACTTATGTGCACGTGTGTTAGTATTTTTTAAAGTATTTTACAAGGGTCAAAGTTAGCACACTAGGTTCCTAAATGCATATGCAAGAATCATATCACCTTGTGGCACTCGATAAACCGTTTAGCCAAAGATTTTTCTTCTTTATAGTACGGCTATCGATCGTAAGTCATTCACACCCTCTATGGTGTCTTGAGTGCAAAACAAAAACCTATCTGATACCTTTGCCTTGATCATCTCGATTTTTGTTTTTCTCTTTCTTCTTTTCCAAGTGAAGCTTGATCATCATCAACACATGTCCATCTCCATCTCCATGGACCTCATCTTGCTTAATCACTTGGATTGCATCAACGTAGCTCATATTACCACTCATGATAAAGATTAGTGCTAGGTTTCATCAATTATCCAAAACTAAACTAGGGCTTTCACCCGGGCGAGCAGACGATCAGGCGGGCGATGCGAGCAGGCGGTCGGGCGAGTAGACAGCCAGGCGGGTGAGTAGGCGGGGTGGCACAGCAGGCTAGTAGGCATGTTCGGGCGCTAGCCATGCTGTTTTTTTAAAAAACTTTGTTCAACATGTTAGACTCATATTTAATGAAAAGACCATCCAAACATGTTCTCGAGAAAGAGTCTCATAAAATATATCTTGGTAGTTAATATATTTGTTTAAATACTTGGTTAAAGTGAGAGAAATAAAATTTTAGACAAAACCAATGGAAGGAGCTGTTCGACTAATGGTTTATGCAGCTGATAAGCCGACTGATGCTGATTTGTTGTGAGAAAAAACACTGTATTATGGCTGATAAGTTCAAACTTTTGAATCCCAGGCGATTCTCATTATACAATAAATTTACCTAGAAAATTATAGTGTTTTCTTAGATATAAAGAAAAATCTCTTTTGAAGTTCGTCGATGAGCCGTCGAGCCTGACCTGGCCGCCTAGAGTGACCGAGTGGTGGCTCTGCCATGGACAAAACTAAAATAATATATAAGTTGGGACCGATGAAGTACATGGAGGGAGATGAAGCCTTGGTCACGATCTCCACGACATAGGATCACAGTCTTGATAGCTATAGAACTACCGAATAACTTGCTGCAAGCAGCGATAACTAGTGTAACTTAATTGACAAATAAAACTCGACGCCAACCATCGTCTTTAACCGGCAACCTGAATCGAGGCTTCACCCAACCACACTATCTGAGAGCCAACCAACACAACCACAATTAATTGAGGAGATCCTGTAAGGGAGTATGAGCACTAATTGGGAGTGGATGAAGTCGTCGCTTCTGTAAATCCCACGAAGGAAATCACAAGAGCAAAGGGGTAGAGATCACTCTCAATATTTGTTAGCACACAACTGAATAAAGGGGTTATGTATTTTGATCATCAAAAGTCTCCATTTGCTAAGAAGCACAATGACATTTATACTAGTAACAACTCTCCTAGATGGGTATGAAAATGAAATAAAGGTGAAACGATAGACTATGTGAAAAGGCTTCCATAAAATGGGTTCCCAAGAATCCTCGAGCGGTTGTTGGTCTCGTGAGCAATCGCACTAATAGTCATAACTCTTCAATGAGAAGTCAAAATGACGAGCCTTTTGTTGGTTGTGAAAGTGGACTTGATAAGCTTTCCAGCCATGTGTAGCATGCACCATGAAAAGTTGTATAATGATATAGTTTTGCACGGGAAGTTGAACATAGATAAATCTTCGAGAAGACTCCTGACCTTTCTGACCAGTCTTCACTGATCAGGTCGAATCTCAACAGTGGGAAATCCAAAATACTCAAACCTGGTAGCATTGGAAACTAGACTTTGATAAGCTTTCGGTCAAGTACTTGTTGACCTCCATAACCTTCAGGAATCAAGAGTTATAGTTATGACGGTACTGTCAGCTTCAAGAGGACTTAGCAATCTCAACTACTCAGATCTCATTAATGGAAAATCCAAAGTACTCGGAGTGAGTGGTATTGGAAACTAGACTTGATAAGTTTTATAATCAAGTACTCATAGACCACAAAAGCTTTAGGGAATCAAGGGAAAAAGTACTCAGAGTGATAAGCTTTTTATCTGACGGGTACGGTCGTCCTTCCCCATTAGACTAGTCCAGTTGTAGCACTGTGTTGATCCTTAGGCCATGTATCTTCCACTTCTTCAAATGTAAACCTAAGTAACATCAAAGTAGGACATTATTTACGCAGCATAACATCCTTAGAAGTGTTGAAATCACAATCAGTTAGGAATAAAAACTTCACCTACTCGTGTAGTTTCTTAGCGCAACTTTGTAAGTGGCTCTTGATGTGTATCTTTTATGTTGGACGGTGGATAGTTGATACTTGAGGGAGCATGCATGGTTGAGATGTGCTCATTAGAGAGTAAGTTTGCTAATTTTAGAATATTTAGTTTTTAGAATATAGAATCATTTTGAAATAATGTAATGAGCTTTGGTATGTTCCTGAGAATGCAATGCGGCATCCGAACTCCGATCCACGGGCTGGTGTTCCATGGCACTGTCATTTGGTATTTACTGCTCTCCCATTAAAAAAAGAGAAAATTAGTTTATTTTGTTCTAAGTCAAACTATTTTATTTTCTCGAACTATATTTGATCAAGTTAATAAACGAGGTATCAATGTTTATGTTAAGTAGTGTTAGATTTCCTAAAATGCATTTTTATAATACACCGTTTTAGTGTTATAGACGTTGATACATATATTTTTTATAAACTTGATCAAAGTTTAAAAATTTTGATTTAGAATAAACTAGTATATTTTAGAGATGGAGGAAGTACCAACTTAGAGCATCTCTAACAATATAAAAAAAACTAGTCTTGAAAATCTAGTTTTAAAACCTTTCCGAAACAGTTAGGTACGATAAAATACACTCTACCAAAATTTTGATCAAGTTTATTCTATATCAAAATTTATTTTTCGTTGGTTCCTAAAAACATATATATTGTCATCTGTCCCATACATGCGGAGTCACGACCATTGAGGAAACAACTCGCCGCTATGGCTAGCCATTTGCAGCAGCCTAGCTCACACACAAAACCTTAAAAACAAAGCCTTCATTTGTCTGCTCCAACTTCCAGTATTCTCAATCTAAAAATAGTGGTCAAACATCAGTTTTGGGAAACCTCCCAGGCGACGGCGTCTAATTCCAGTTAACCTCTAAACAGTGACTGCAGTCCGGAGTGGCGAGGATCTTTGAGGAAAACAAAAGGCACAAAGGGGTGCCAACACCGATAGGAAGCATTGGTTGTCAGTGTATTTTTATGGTGAATGCCTTCGATTGCGAGCTAAGATAATGAGTTGTTGAAGTGCGGACTTTTTCCATCGTGCCAGAAAACAAGATTGAAAGTGAATTTACCAAACTGTTTGGAGATGCTCTTAAAAATCATTTGCTCCAATTTTTGTGTATATATTATTTAAACAAACCATTTATCTGAATACATTATAGTATGGGACATTCTGGTAAAAAATGAAACAATATAGCATTAACACATTGCAAACATAGATATTCATATTACTAAAGTTGGAGAGTTTGGATTCAGGTTAACAAAAACTTTCATAAATACATAATCAAATGTGGTACACTCAGTTGGCGAATGAACAAATTAATAACCTACACATTGGCCAAGTTAATAGCACTGCTAAAGTTGGATATCTTTATTAGATAATACTCCCCCCCATTGCAAATTTACAAGTTATTTTAGCTTTTCTAAGTACGTAACTTTTGTTATGCACCTAGATATACTCTATGTCTAGATACATAGCAAAAGCTATGTACCTATAAAAGCCAAAAACAACTTATAATTTGGAACATAGGGAGTAGAAAACAGTCTAACATCATCCTCTGAATAGGAATCAGGTCACAATTATTACAAGAATAGTTCAACTCTAATGTTGAAACACTCGTGTCCATGAAAAGTTCACAAAAGCAACACTAAAAGCAAAAGCCCATTCATGACAAACAAAGAAGGTTGTCTCCACCAACTCTAGGGTAGAGCATGTAGGGCATTAGATCCTGATGACATCGCAGTGTTGTAACTAAGATAGTGTTTGGTTTGGAGATATGTAGAGATGGGACCATCCCATCTCTTATTTTGTGGAATGGGATAATCCAGTTTCTTGTTGGTTGAGTAGAATGGGACAATTCTTGTTTCATGTTTGGTTCAAGGACAACAAAAATGGGATGAGAGTGTCTGACATGAGGGCCCCACCTGCCATCCTCTCATATTTTGTTCCCCTTCTTCAACCTTTGTCCAAACAGAGGCCCAACCGTAGATCAAGCTCTCCTGCATCTAGAGGCCCCTGCGCGCAGCCACCGCACCCAGAGGACGAAGCACCCCATCGCCCCAGCGTGCGGCTGCTGCGCGTACACGCATCGCCGATCCTCATATGATGGAGAGCTTCCTCGCCTCCATGCACAGCTACCATACCCCAGAGGTCGAAGCGTCGCCTCGCCTCCGCCCCCCCCGCTCCTTGGAGGCCGCAGAGCTTGCATTGCCACCGTGCGCAGCCACCGCCCCTTGAGGATGGAGCATCGTATTGCCCCCGTGCGTGGCCATGCCCAGGAGCCCTGTTCGCTCGTGTGCTCCTCCATGCTCGGTTCTCCTCGCGCGCACCAACTCCATGGTCAATCTCTCTCACCATCGCATGTGATAGGAATATTTCCCAGGTGGGATGACTTTGCTGCTCGTGACTCCAAACCAAATACCTCCAAAAGTAGGCTCATCCTATGATTCCTATCTGGTCCCACCTTATTTTCTTAACCAAGCACTACCTAACCGGCTCCAGAAGCACATTTGTCAAACATCAATCACTCAAGATCCAAATAGACCCATAGAAAACCGATGCCCCTGTTAGTAACAAAGAGTAGTTTATATAAGGGCTTGTTTAGCATAGCTTCACCAACAACTTCATAAGTTGTTGTGAGCTGTTTTTTTGTCAAAACACCCTTTCCCCAAAACAGCTTATAGGGTGAAGCTCTTTTTTATTCTCTCGTAAAGGACTAGAGAGAGGTGAAGCTGAAAAAGTAGCTTTTCATAGCTCTCTCTCTCATTTCTCTTTCTCTCTCAGCCATGCACGAAGCTATTGGTGAAGCTGTTTTGCCAAACCGTTTTTCTAAAACAGCACAGTTTCACCTAGAAAGTTGCTCATGAAGCTGTTTTCCAAAAAAAATAGCTTCACTAGTAAAGCTGAGCTGTGCCAAACGGGCCTAACTTCTATTCTACTATCTTCAAGAAAAAAATTGGCGGTTTCCCTTTTTGAATAATCCCTTAACCGTTTAGATCCTTTCATTTGGAGAAATTGAAATCTACTTATTAAACTAGGTTATTTGGCTTAGAATTTAACATTTCATGACTTTTCAAAGTTCACATATAAGCCTATCTCAAATTCCTTAGGAGATGGAAATTGATTCCATAGATCATTATGTTATATTTCTATTTTGCCATTTATTACATGCTCTTCAACTCGCTCCCTTACGATAGAAATGCAACACATGGGTCCCTCTCTCGTATAGTCAACAATAATATACAAATATAATCCATATATAACCATATTAGCTTAATTAAAATATGTCTAAATTATAGTTATTAAAATGAATTCAATTTCAATGACCAAACGGGGCCCTAGACGAAACAATCACCAACCAAATCATTGCTTTCGAACAAATTTCTAACAACATTGCTTTCTTACGGGTCACGGTGGTCTTGATCCAAACGCTAAGCACAAGTGTTACTTTCAATTCAAACTAGCTACCTTGCCATCCACACTGATGAAGTGATGATCAAATCAATTCTCAGAAGCAACTGTTAGTTCAACGATGACGCGAACCCAATTTATTATATTGTACTAGAATCTATTTTTTTTAAACTTTACTAGAATCTAAAATTGGCGTAGTAACAAAATTCACTAGGGTTATTAGGAGGAAAATGAATGCCGTGTGAGAACCCAAACGACTGCAACCAATAACCAACAAGTCAGATAATGAATGCCGTGTGAGGACGAGCGAAGTAACATGCCATACGATTTCACACGGGTGAGGCTGGACCTGCAATATAATTCCTGATCGACGATATTGCCGTGCGATGCACTGATGATGTGGAGCGACATTGCCGTGCTTCATCAAATTCGGAGGTGGGCTGGAAGAAATCAATTTCACACTATAAGTTTGTTATATGATTTTATTTGTACGTGGATGTACATTTTGAAAGTTCAGGGAACACACAATGCAAAGTTTAGGGGCTGGTCGCTGGTACCAACGTGGATTGCCATGCCAGCAAACGGTCTAGTCTGGACCTGCTTGGATATGTGACGTATCATGTGCCAAGATTAAGGATCCGGATGTGCACTTAGGGACCCTCTACCAAGTTTAGAGGGTGCTGGTGCATTTTACTCTAATTTCAAATGCATTCTAGCTTAGTGTTGGTAGTATAATATTCATAAACATTTTTCATGGATGCTACTAAGTGTTTGCAAATCCTGTGGGGCACACACCTCCATGGTCGGACCAGCAAGGAGGAATATCCGAGCTCGAATATACCTTGGGTGGATCAGGCAAACTATCATGAGAAGAACTAAAAATCCCTTTGGTTTTACGAATTGCGAACCAGTTAAAAGCAAGTGCAAGCACGTCACAGTCTCATGGAATGGAGGTACGTGGCAATTCACATGGATGGATCATGGATGAAAAGATTCAGTACTGTGCAGAGACAAAATGGTTGCCACTGGCCAACCCTTGTAGAAAGTCGCCAACTTGAACTGCCAAGTTGACACATGGATGCAAAGGATAAAAGGTGCAAAACAGCACAGGTCACTTGATATATCTGGCATCTCAATGCTTTTACCAAGGAAGCGTGCATATTAGTCTGCCTCTCCATATCAAAAATAGGACCTGTAATTGTTGAACTTTTGAATATTTAGTCGATCTTTTGGAGATGCTCCACTCAGTCGTCTGCTGGTCCCTGGTGGCTGGTGGTATGCTTTTCAACTGATGCCACATCTGCTGTTGCTTCTAGAGTATTTCTTGCTTATTACTCCCTACTTCCCCTAGAAAAAAAAATATACGACGACCAGTCGACCACTGCTATTTGCGTATTGTTAACGGGGCATTTATATATTTACCATTATTACGGATGTCATCTTACACCGTATCACTTACACATGAGTCACTGACATGGTATTTTATATACCACTCACCTCGTAATAATGGTAAATATGTAAATATTTCATTGTTAATCATCCATCCCACCCATTTTACGGCTATTAATTTGACAACTGTTGAGGATTATATGACTTCGACATTAAAATCTGGCATTGTATCATTGTGGTACATGAAAACCCGTCAAAACTAAAAACAAGTTTTGACCTGGTCTGCGTTTCCATGCACAGGCTACCCTAATGGATTCATATAGGTTTTTCTTTCTAGCCAAAACCAACATACCATAAACATCATCATCATCATGCCATACCGAATATGGTAGTGCTAGCGCTCGAACATCCGGATGGACACCCGTGTCTAGATGCCCGCGCTGCACTTCGTTCCCCCCGCGCACATGCACTCCACGCCCGCGCTCGAGCCAGCACGCCCCCGCCCGCGCTGTCCGGACGTCGCCCGCGCCGCCAGACCGCGCTCGGGGACCGCTCGCACCTCCTCCGCTTCTCACGCGCATTGCAACATGTGCAACACCTGATCTACTTTGCAACATCCAGATAAAATACTTGCAACATACGTCCGAAACAACTAAAACATTTGCAACATACGTCTGAAACACTTGCAAAACACTGGGAAAAAACATGAAAACACGTGTAGCCATTGCAAACATCAAGATAAAACACTTGCAACGTACGTATGAAAACACCTAAAACACTTGCATATATATACAAAAATCCTGATCTAGTTTTGCAACATCCAAATGAGACACTTGCACTATACGTCTGAAACGGATAAAACATTTGGAACATACACTTGAAACATATGTGTATAGCCATTGCAACATGTGCAACATCCCGATCTACTTTTACAACATCAATATAAAACACTTGCAACATATTTCTGAAACACTTGAAACATAAGCTTGCAACGTGCGCTTTCAGCGCAATGTCACCTTGTTGCTTGGATGAATAGAGGCTCGTCGTCGTGGAGCTCAAAGCCGGTGCGGAGGTCAGCTGCGGCGTATGGAGCTCACGGTGGCGCGGACATTGTTGATGCGCCAAGGCGCGGGCAACTCATCGACGGGGCGGCGTCACACGAAACTCCTTCCCTTGCCTGCTTACTGGAAGATCCGTCATGGAGGCACGCCGGCTCGGTGGAGCGTTTGTGGCGGGCGGATGCGCGCGGTGCGGGGAGGAGAAGGAAGCGGGACCAGCAGGAGGAGCTGGGCAGATGCAGGCGTGCAGCGGCCGGCATCGTTGCCTAGGGCGAGACCAAGCAAGAGGCCTATGAGTGCGGGTATGGACGCAGGAGGCTGGGAGCCCGTGACTGTAAACCTATGAGGAAGGAGCGGTGTGCGATGGATATAGGGCCACATGTGACATTTGTCACAAGCAGGTTGCTTGGACCAGTGTCGCAGGCCCAGCAAGCAAGCGTCCGACAGACGGACGCCCTGACCCAAGAATTACCAGTATACTGGTATAGGACATCCCTCATTGGAACCACCAATTATGCCATATGCCCGAGTCCCTAGGTTTCATATTGCTAAAAAGTCAACATTTCATTATCTCAGAGCTGGGTATGGAGAAAACGAAAAAAAGGGGGCAAAATGGGCCTGGTTGCTGCGCACGGGAGAGAAAAGCGTTGTCTCTTCGGGATCGTCCAAGGTCCAACCTCGGCGTGCGTGCCCACTTTCACTCGGTCGAGGACGTCGGCGTCCAAATGAGCTCGGTCCAGCTCGTGCAGTCGTGCTGCTTCCGTTGGGAAGATGAGCAGGGACAGGGACCGTCACGAGGGCGCGTCGTGCAGAGAAACAAGGGAGGGAGACGGCTGTTGGAAATTGGCTCTTGCTGGGCCACGGAGATAAAAAAAGGCTAGGGCGCGGGGATGGGTTGGATCTGCAATCAGGCCAAAAGAAGAAAGAGGGAGAAGGGAAAAATAGAAGAAAGGTTTTTCCTTTCCTTTTGATCTAAGGATTCCAACTTCAAGCTTGATATAAATTCAAATAAATTTGAATCTACTCAACTCACTAACAATCAATAAAAACCATGTCAGCATGCAATGAAACAACATTTTTTTCAGCAGTGCTAGCGCTCGGATGTCCAGACGAACGCTCGCGCCTGCACTCTGTCTCCCCCTACGCACCTACATCTCGCGCCAGCCTAAGCAAGACCCGCGCGCGCCCGACTGCATGTGGGGAGTCCCTGCTCGCGCCCCCTCCGCTTCTCACGTGCATGCACGTGGCTAGTAGCTGCAGCAGGTGACTACAGCAGGTGGCTATGCCAGCATCCAGAAGAGGGGGAGGGTGGCGGATGCCCAGCTGGCGCTGGGAGGAGGAGGAGACACCGAGGCGAAGGTGAGGCAGCAGAAAAGTGAGGACAGAGATGCAACACCTGATCAACTTTTCAAACTCCAGATGTACCACTTGCAACATACGTCTGAAGACAGATGAAACATATGAAAAATACCTTAGAAACACTGGCTGCAATGCCAGATCTACTTTGAAATATCCAAATGAAACTCTTGCAATACGTACGAAACAACTGAAACACTCGAAAACATGCGTATAAACACTTGAAAAAAAACCTAAGAACACTTCGTATATGTGAAAACATATGCAATGTCCAAATGAAACACTAGCAAATATACGTTTGGAAAACGAGATGAAACATTTAGAACATAAACTTAAAACATATGTGTATGCCACTGCAACATGTGCAATATTCGGATCTACTTTTGCAACATTGAGATGAAACATCTGAAACACTTAAAACATACTCTTGCAACATGAGCTTTGCTTGGACAAATGGAGGCACGCTGGCGCGGAGGTTGATGGTGGCGCAAGGACCTCGTTGTGCGGCAGCGGCACGGGCAACTCACCGGCGGGCGCAGCGTCACACGAATCTTGTCCCCCTCGCCTGCTTGCTAGAGCATCTGTCGAGGAGACTCGATGGCTCGGTGGAGGCATTGTGGCGAGAGTGGGCCGGCCGCGGCGAGGAGGTAGCGCGATGGAGACGGGCGAGGCAGACTAGGCCCGGTGGGGAATACGGCGCGGAGGAGGCCATAGGGGATGTGGCGTGGCGCAGCGCGACGCGGTGGGGAACCGGCGACAACGAGGCGGAGTGGGGTGGGCAGATGGTCGTGGCGATGCAGGGAGGAAACAACGTAGCGAGCCTCGGGGCGCATGGATGGGACGAGTGAATAGGGTCGCTGGGCGAGCGGCGTGTGCAGGAGTGAGCGGAGTGAGGCGTCCGTCCGTCCGGACGTCTTAATTGTATCATTATCTTTTTTTATAACTTATAACTAATTGATTTAATTTAGAAAATAATGTTTTCCCCAAACTAAGTTCCTAACTTTATTACTAAAAATTTGGAAAAAGAGGAAAGCTATGTGGTTGAGTCGATATACGTAGACTCCATTGGCTGTCCAAAGGCTACAATAATAAGTTTTGTTGGATAAATTTTTTATCCTGGAATGACAAGTTTTGTGGAGTATTAAATAGACCGTGACGCCTAAGAGATGGGTTAAATTCTGACACTAAAAACTAAGGCCCAAACACCACTTGCATTAACCTACACAAGTTCTATTTAGAAGTGCACTAGGTTTTTTCTAAGTGCTCATGTCTCTAATGAAAGGAGTTTTGCACCCTAGGTTCCCACCCTATCAATCATCCTAGCAAGCTAAAGCACACACACCAAGGAATCCAACAAGTAAATGTGGTAACATAAATGAGTTAGAGAATGCAAACTCCCACACGATGATGTTTTTATCTAAGTGCTTTTGCTTTCCACTAGTTCTCGTTGAAGCCCCTTACAAGGATGCTCTTACAAGGGCAAGCTCCTGGTTGGGTAATTCTATGGATAGCTCATGGGCCTTCCCCACGTGCAAGTGAGTCTTCTCGAAGTCATTCCCGGATCGCACTCCGTCGTCTGCACTTGATGAGCTTCAACCAAAATGTTGTGGGCCTCACATCCCTGGTACACCGCCGGCGACCACTCTAAATACAAACTCGGTTGGAGGGTCCCACTGTACAACTCTTGGTGTACACAAACACCGATAGTAATAAGAAGGTGTGCAAACCTCACTAAACACTAGGTGTATACTTAGAACAAGCAGTAAAGAAACCTCTAACTAGCCTAAGCACTAATGCTAGCAGTTTAGGCAATCGTCTAATCTTCACTTAAGCGTATATGGCGGCTAGAGCACAAATGATTGAGTCTCAACTCAACTATTGCTTCCTTAAGCTCTAACACCCTCTAAATAATGGCCAGTTATGGAGGCATATATAGCCCCAACCAACTCAACTAGTTGTTGGAAACAAGGGTTGCCTTGGCAGGATGCATTGGGATTCTTCGGTGACCCCACGGAGAAATTTGGTGCACTCTACTACCCAAATAGTTGTTGCTGGCCATTGCTTCTTTTCTCTGGTGGTTTTTCCGTTGCATCACTCAGAGAAATCCGGTGCACTGTCTAGTGGATCGGGACCTCACTAGATGCAACTCAAAGCTCCATTGAAATCTCTAGTGCATACCCCAGATCGAGAGCCCTTGTGCAGGTTTAGGTAGACTAGAAACCATCTGAGTTTTTTTAGATAAAGGAATAAATATCCGGCTTCATCTCTTGTGCAAGAGAAGAATCAAACCAATTATTACAGCAGTTTAGATCAAAACCAAATTTATCCAACTTTGGACCAAACCGTGCGAGAGCAAATCGACAATCGAAGAACAAATAAAGTGCTGAATTGTCTCATATCTGTGATAAAAGCAACAGGTTTTTTGCTACCTTGCCAGTCCTGTGCAAGGTTTTCTCTACCGGTATTTTAAAAATCTCGGTGGTTACCGATAAACGGGAATATCGGATATATCGGAAATTTATCGGCGATAGAAATAAAATTTCGGAAGAAATTTAGACAAAAAATGACTCATTTTGTTCAGGAAAACACATAGATCATTTCTAAACAATCTAACATAAAAACTAAATATAACATATTATCAATTGCTTATTCAATGAGGAGGACATGGATATGGCTAGAGCGTGCTGAGTGTATTACGGCGGTGACAACTTGAACTTAGAAGAGAAGGGAAGAGAAAATTAAACATGGATTAAGGTTAGAGTATTGGGTGGGCTTTGACGTCTATTTGGATGACAAAATTTTAAAAATATGAAAATTTCGTACGATAGAGGAAAAGTTTCGGACCCAGCCGATAAACGGGATATCTCGGAAATTTCGGATTCTACCGGCCGATATTTTTTTCCCTGGTCCTGTGAAGAAGGCATAATCCAAGCATACTAGTCGGAGCGTGTTTTCATGAGAGAGACGCATGTAACGGCGCGTGCGAGAGGGAGTTTATGCTGGAGACTATATATATCTCTGTATCAGACCGGCCCTGAACGAGGCAAGATGAATGGCAAAGTTAACAGAGACGTGAGCGATCTGTCATCCTCCTCCTCCTGTATCTCTGGTGTTCTTCTACCTCCTGCTTGTTTCCTCGCCCAGATAAGATGGTTTTCTAATTTCTAGGCACGTGGTTAAGCAGCGTAGGTTTGCAAGTTTGAGGAAGAATGTAGGTAAGTTTGTGTTCAGGATTCACATTAATTACTGTGGACTCGTTGATGTGATCCATTTCTTATGTTAGACATAATACAGCCAAACGTCTCGCAGATGGATTTGTCATATGATCTGATTCTATCCGAGTTCAAGTACTAGTCTTGGAGATCAGGTTGATCTAGCTAGTATCTCTAGATAAATGTACAACAATAACGAGTAGAAGATCTGAGTTTGGAAGGAGTACTTTGATTTAGCCCAGCTTCCATGCCTGACCCCCATGCACGCTGAACTTCTTGAGCCTGCCGTAGAACATGACGGCCATGAGCGTGAGCTTCCCTTCCCTGCTCCACTTGCCGGAGAAGCCAACCCACGCGTCCCTGCAGCTGCGGTCGGGCGTCACCTGCCTGCTGCAGCTGTACCCGGTGCTGAATCCCACGTTGCCATACGCACTGCATGCATCACCATTTCACCATGTTGCATTGCTTCATTGTGAGCCCAGTGCAGTGCAAGAGATCTATTGCGCTTGGACCTTGGAGTTAATTAAATATAGGAGTAATAAACACCTGATGACTTCGACGACGATGTTGAGGACGCTGAAGTTGATTGGGTCGTGAGCAATCTGCCGCCGCTCGGTGATGCAGATGACGACGATGAAGATGGTTAGGCACGAGAGCGGCGACATGAGCAGCTTCTGCCAGATGCTAATACTGCTGCTGCTCCTGCTCTTGTCGTCGGGTTGTGCCTCATTTTGCTGCTGCTGGTGGTCTTCCATCGCTACGGGTAAAAATGTGGTGTAAGGCGGTAGATACCTGCAGAGGAAGTAAAGCATGAGCATAACCGAGTAAAATTATTTAAAGAAAAAAAACTAGTAATAGTTTTGTATGCTTGCTAGCTTAAACACAAGGTTTTGAATCTCCGGTTATAGCTGTTTGGGAAGGATATAGCTAAGTTTTCTCATGTACAATTTAGGTCTTAGCTACCGCTATAGCCTGTTTTGAGACATAGATAGCTAAATGCGTTAGCCGGCTATTTAAGACACTGCTTAAACATCATGTCATATAGTCATATGCATGACACAATGATAAGTTTCAGGCAAGGCTATATTACTATCAATACATATTGTTGGAACGTGATCAAACTATATTATAACAAATCGATATTTGGACGTGTTGGTGGACCATGAGCACATGTGCAACTAACTACACCCTCCGTCCCTAAATGTTTGTCTCTAGAAAACCGTATTTCCCTCACAAACACGCTTTCCGGGCGACCAACAAAAAGGGACGGAGTAGTATGCATGAACTAGATAGCAGTGCCTGATGTCATATGTATAAATATAATATAGTAAATGTAGTACAAAACTTCCTAATTAACACACTACCGACGATCTTGGATCTTCTATATATATATCGAATATCGATCGATGTATTTATGTACGTACTTTACTTACATCATGAGCACATAGAGCACGACGATGGCGGACGACACGGTGGCGAGGTCGACGACCATTTCGCCGGAGTGCCTGGAGTTGACGGACATGAAGAGCGCCGCAACGAGCTTCTGGAACGCGGTGAGCCCTCGAAGCCCATCGGAGCCCCACTCCATGGCGCAGTAGAGCAGCAGCTGCACCGCCAGGAACACCGCCACGGTGAGAGCCAGGAACCATGTGCGCGCTCCGGGCAGCAGGTGGTCGTAGCCTATAGCGGCGGCAGCTGGTCCGCCGCCGGGTCCTCCGTCCCTCAGCAGCTCCCGGAGGTCTCGCCTCCTGGTGACCCTCTCGAGCGCTGTAATGGAGAGCCTGAGGAAGACGGGGAAGAGCGTGTTCCCGAGGAGGATGTGCGGCATGACGAGGAGGAGCATGCCCGGGAAGGACTTGAAGGACACCATCCCCTCGTTCGTTGGCACGAACCCACAGTTCGCGAACGTCGAGACGACCGTGAAGACGGAGAAGGTGCTCAGGCTGATCCTCTTGCCAACCAGCACTGCTCTCGCGCTGCCGACCACGCTGAGGTAGATTAGTATGAGCGTGTAGCCGGCGAGGTGCACCACCAAGAGGTAGCCCAGCACGATGAACATTAGCAGCCTAGCCATGGATGCGAAATCACGTTGGTCGTCCTTGTTGAACCCTGCTAGCTCCATTTGGACGGCGGCCTGGCCGGCTTCCATTTCCATGGGACGGCGACGGCGACTGTGCTCTAAGCTACTAGATGCCGGTGGCGGTCCATTAATATTACCATGGAGACTGTTATTACTATGAGGTGTTTCTCTCTTCTTGATGAGCTTGGTGCAGGTGAAGTGGAGACCAAGCATGCTTGTGAACACCTCGCCCCCGAGGAACATCAGGAGGGTCATGAGGAGGAGCTGGGAGTTGGAGAAGGATTCCAGCTCGACGGCGACCATGCTGGAGACTGTCGTCGCCGACACGGACGTGAAGACCAGGTCGAGAGCCGAGGGCCTAGGGACGGAGCCGGACTTCATGGGCAGAGCTTTCAGCATCAAGAAACCCAAGATGGAGATGGAAAGGAAGTACAAGAGTTGGACCCAGAACGGGTGCACATGGAAGAGCACAAGGTGGTAAACCTTGCGAGGACTACTACTGCTAGGGACTTGCAAAGGACCCATTTAATTTGTTGGCGCTATATTTCTGTGCTTAGTTTCTATGGGCCGTTGCGTTTTGATATAGTTATTGTTGTGCATATGGAGCAACCGAATTGTGCTATTTATACGCGCGAGAGAGAGAGAGAGAGAGAGTGGTGCCGTGGAGCTTAGCTTGGCTTATGCATGTGTACGTGCGAATCCAAGGTTTATCATTGTTTTACTTATCATCATGTTGATTGTGCTCAATGCAACGCTAGTGCACCTGCACTATGTGCATATCCATTGATGCAATTAATTTCAGAATGGCTCAAAAAGTTAGTAGGGAGTGCATGTTTCCGGGATCAAATCTCTAGTGCTCTCTGCGCGCATCGACGTCACCAGTATTAAGTACCAGCTACCTAAACAAAAAACAACAGCCAACCAATGATATATATTGTATGTGTTATTTAGTGCCAGGTCTCTTTAACAAGGTGATGAGGCCCTACTTTACTTTACTTTATCAAAAAAATCTTCTTCCAACACAAGGAACTGTGAACACACACTACTAACTTCTGACCCTTATACCACGCTTTTTTGTCGCAACGGCAAGGTTTCATTGCAACAAGGGTTGTTATCACAACGATTTTCACTTTTGGTTGCGATAGATTGGTTTTTTGCCATGAAGATTGTTTTGTGGCCATAAGTGTGGAGATCGTTGCAAAAAGTAAGTGTTATCGCAACAAATTATTAAACAGTTGCAATAAGTGATTAATGTTGCCACGATTTGATTTGTGTTGCGGGCAAGTTTATTTTCGTTGCAATACTAAAGTGATATTGCAACTCTTTATTTGATGGTTGCAATAGCCCATCTATATCGCCATGAATATGTTCCGTTGTATATAATAGTTGCTTGCGTTGCAAAAAATTGGTACATATAGCAACGAAAAAAATAGTTCGTTGCAATCACTAAGGTTGCAATGATTATGGTTTTGTTGTATGTGGCAGTTTCATTCATTGCAAAAAAGGTTATAATATAACAACGAAAAATTACATCGTTGAAATACCTAAGCCTTTCCACTTTAATGGTTACATAATTTTTTTTTAAAAAATAACAACAATATGGGTTTCGAACCTGAGACCTCTTGGTCTTGAAAGTAAGCTCCTACCACTAGGCTACGTCTATGTTTGTGTTAGTAATAGCGAAAGTACCCTATATTAATTAATGTTGACCAGTTATATTGGAAAAGGATCTAATCTAATTTACAGATCACGTAGAGGTCATGGCCTGTAGCTCCTATCACGGCTCCTTCTCTCCTGCGGCCTTTCTTCTTCCCCCACGCGCTGTCTCCTTGAGAAGAACGTGGTGGAGCCCCCCCCCCCCCCCCCCGAAGCCTTTGTCATCGCGGTGCCCCTTCCCTACAGCCGTAGTCGTCACGACCCTTGAATTCCCCTGCATCGACTATGGCATATGGGTGCCCTAGTTCCTTCCGGATCATCGACGAGATAAGGAGAGCGAGCACCGGCCAGTCCTTCAATTCCTCGGCGTGCGAGAGGGGACGGAGCGTTGAACCAGTTTCACCTCGCACCCTTCATCATCCACGAGAGAGACGATCAACGGCCGGCCAGCGATCATCCACGTGAAAAAGAGAATCACATATGCTTGCATTATTGCTCAGTTTTTTCTCTACATATTACTGTTAAGTTCGGTACTTGACTTACATTGGTGTTACATTGGCGTTCGCACTGTGAGCATTCTAAAGCAGGAAGGGAAGTTCTGAGCTCCTTTGAATTGATTACTTCCCCACAAATGTCGCAAAGGCAGCTAGAGCAGTACCAGTTGCCATCTGGAATATCCTGAAGGAGAAATTACAATACAGTGGAACAATTCAGTAGTAATAATTATGGGAACCTTGCATCTTACTGCTGTTAAAGACTATAAGGTTGTTAAAGCGAGTCTAGCGAAAGTGGTGGAGCAAAGAAGCGCACTCCTTGCAAAGTTCTAGCGAAAGTGGTGGAGCAAAGAATAGCTTCTCAATAGCCATCTTATTCCTATTTTTCCACATGGCCCAAGCTATTCCTGGAAACAAAAATAAGCACGGACGTTTCGAAAGACCCAGTCTCCTTGGCACCCACTGAGTCAGTAGATCCTGGTCAGAGACTGGAAATCCCTTAAGACTCAAAGTCTCTCTAATACAGCACTTCCAGAGAAAATTTTAACTTTTAGTGGAATCTTGCACTTCCAGACAGTGTCATGTAAATAAATTGTCTTTAACCCCACCCTAGGTAAGACGATCATATAAAAGGTTTTGTTGAGAAGTTCCTGGACTTATCTAAGACCCACTTTACCACATCATTCCCACGCCCATCTTTCTCTACAGCCTGCAGAGCTTCCTGTAGATCACACCATTCATCTAAAACTGCCCCATGTAAACCAACAGGATCTCTCAAAAGCAAAGAAAAGATACCTATACCTTCTCGCTGAGGCTTCAGGACAAACAGATCAGGTTTCTTTATTGCAGATTTCACAATCTCTTCATTATCCAAGCTCCATAACCCTGCAAAACTGTTGCGTAGTTTGGCAACTTGTTGTCAACAAATCTGTGGACAAATCAGACACAGGTTTAGGTTCTACTCATGCTCTAATTCAGGCAACATATTAAAATAAAGAATTAAAAAGGATTAATTCAATAGTCTATTGCATATTTCTTTTTTTCAGGGTACCTGATGAACTATTGATAAAAGATACTTCCATTTGAGAAAGGATACTTCCTTACTGAGCATATATATGAATACAATTCTGCTAGTCACTTTATACCACTAGGCAAATAATTCAACTGTATTTGCACAAGATAGTTCCAAGCCAATAAAATATAGATGAATATGAAATTTTTTGAATGCAAAGATGAGTATGAAATAAATATCTTTGATTCAAGAAAACCAATTGCAACATCAACATTTGTCTGAGCATCCTCCCCTGAGCACTAATAATAAAATCACAACATCAGGGAGGCACCAACTCTCATACAACTTTTTGCTAACTAACGTACTGGAACGAAAGAAAGGATCTAATCTGAATGTGCTAATTTGACACCCAATATGCCACACCTTTTAGGTAGCTAGTATACCATCTTCTATCGAAGAACAATACAACTGTACAGATTTTCATAACAGAAGCACAAATTGTACTTCAGAGCTCGCAGTCTCGCACGGAGCAGGAAGGCATCAAATCCAGACTCCCTCCTCACCTCAATCTGCCTTCTCTTTTCTTGGTTTATGCATAACATCCAAAAAACATCAGAAAACAAAATCAAGAACAAAAAAAGCCCGCGCTTGCGCCCGTCGGTGCCAACGCTGCACGCCGTCTACATCCCTGCCGTCCCCAACCTCGTGCGCCCCCACGGTGGCCTGGCCTGGCCTCGCCCCCGGGATGGGCCATCGTCATCCCCGTCGCCAGGAAGAAGAAGGGGTGAGGGAGGTAGAGGGAAACTGGATCCACCAGATCCGGCCATCGCCGGCGAACCAGAGGTGGCCGCCGGAGCTAGGGAGCTCGCTGGCGCAGGAATGTGGCGGCGGCAGATGTTGAGAGGCGTGAGCGAGAGGAGGACGACGTTTCAATTTTTCTTTCGAGAGGGCGAGGCGGCCGCGTTTGTTCCACTTCTAGGCCGGCCCATTAACAAAGTGTGTTGCTTGTTCCACTTCTGTTGCCAAAGGTTGGTTCCTTAGTGCCACCTTGCCAATTCGGAGAGGCAAAACTCAGCTTAAAACCTGAAGCCGCCAAGCCACGCTGAACTTCTCATATCAAGCGCTGTTCTGAATTCGTTGCACTTCTGGCTCTAGCTGGGGCTGGTAGCTTTGCTGGGCTCCCCGTAGGGGTCGAGTCTGGCGCAGCTTGCTGGTCCTTGGCTATGACTGGCCCACTGAAGTTGTCAACTTTTTTGTTTTCTAATTCTATGCTAATCGTTCCAACTGAATTTATTTTTTTTAAAACATATTTCTATCGTGTCCAACTAGTAACTAAATATCATATTCCAATTTTTTCCTAATTCTATTCTAATCATTCCTACTGACTTTATTTTAAAAAAACATATGTCCAACTAGTAAATAAGTATCAAATTCCTTTTTTTCTAATTCTATGCTAATAATTCCGACTGAATTTATTTTTTAAAACATATTTGTATCGTGTCCAACTAGTAACTACGAATCATATTCCATTTAGTAGCATATCATTCTGCCTGTCTTCCTATGTCAGTGATGTCGTACCGAGCATGCCACGTCGCCTAGATATGTGATCCGCTCCTTCAGTGCTATGTCTTATGCCATCGAGTGCCTAGCTCATCATCTCCAACTAGTCACAATTTGTCCCATTTCATTCCATGTCTAACATTGTTGTGGTGTAGTACTCAGTGTGCCATGTCGACTAGATATGTGTTCTGGACCTTTCAAGTTCTATGTCTTATGCCATTGAGTGCCTAAAGCTCTAAAAAATCCTAAAGCTCTAAAAAGTCCAACGAGTGCCACATCTTTGACTATGTTAGGTAGATGTGGTGTCATATGTAGCAAGGATGCCACGTCGAACAACAACTTGATATGTAGTCTCATCCTCTTGAGTGTCATGTCATATGCTACCAAGTGTGATGTCGTATGCCACCAAGTGCCTCATCATGATCATAGGGGCACGTCATTGCCTATGTCTCAGTAGCTAGTACATATATATCGTGGTTTATACTTGTGACTTGTAATACAACGACGGAGCTACCATAGGGGCGGGGTGGGGTGGCTGCCCCAGCTACCGGCGGAGTAGCCTCAGCCTCCGATTCGAGTCACGCCGCAACTCCGCATCGACGTCAAGGCTGCCTAATGGCCGCCGCCGGCTGCCGGCAGCCACTACATGCCACGGCGCTACACCATCTGCCGACAGCCGACAATTGTTTAGTTGCGCCCGCCAAGGAGCAGGACCTGGTGTCGCCGCATACTGAGCAACCCAGCAGCAGCGCCAACATCTAGATTCGGCCGAGGCCGAGGTTCAAGGAGAGGTGTCAAAATGAGTGGCATTGGCAACAAAAAAAATGGTATTGTTTTACAATTTTATCGGTTCATGAGCATCTCAAATTATAGTATGTGAATGCCGTGCGTCGTGAATACGATGCCAATTTGTTTCATATTTTTTTGAAAAGTTCACCCCACCTAAATTTTTTTTCTGGCTCTGTCAACGACTTGTATGACTCATGATCCTGATCAATAATATCTGTTGACCTAATTTGTAGAAATTAATAAATTTTCTATTAACTATGTCCAATTAATACTTATGTTACTTATTATTATTTACTCTAGATGGGCCCGTGACGTAAAAATTAATAAATTTATTGCTAGTATTTTCAAGTATCTGTTGTTTGGTTATTTTAGAAATTAAATAAAAGCTAATAATAAATGTTTTCCTTTAGGAGCCTCCCCAAATTTGCCTGTCAAAAATTTCCACCGCGCCAAACCCAGGTTCCACACCGCGCGCGGCAATTTTGACAGCGCGTCGGTCTAATAACCGCCGTCCTCCCGTCTCCACTGCGCGTATCCCTCCCCCTCCCCCAATTAGATCGCAATCCGTCTCCCAGGACCGCGTGAGGGCCATGGCGCCGCCTCCTACGCCACCTCGGTCCAAGACGCCCCCGACATCGCCTCCGTCGAGGACGCCACCGGCAACGCCTTCAGGGAGGACGGCGCTTCATTCGCAGGGCTTCAGCACCAGCACAGACTCCACCGCCTTGGGTACCCATCGCCATCGATATACTGAGGCCACCCTCGAAGTTGAAGACGATCTTGGGTTCTCTTCTCCATATATCCCCAGGTACATTGATTACTTAATCTAGGTTTTTGATTCATGTTTAATCTCGCATCACAGCAAATTCTACAAATTGTGAGGGGTTTAGGGTTTTCAAGCATTTGTGAGGGGTTTAGGGTTTTCAAGCATTTGCTGCCCGTGACGAGTGCTTCCAGTTTCTCGTGCCAAATTCAGATGTTGGAGATGGTACTGTATCCAGGTCAGATTTCACATTGACATAAATTGAAGTAGATTGGTGTGGGCCAGTCTTAACTAGTGCTGTAAATTAAAACCTGCTGGTTAGCTATGTCACCGCCCACTACTTGCTTAGTTTTTGGACCTGCTGGAGTGGTGATCCTAGTTCAAGTGACATGTCAATGATTTAAGTGTAGTAGCCTACCATGTGGTGGTGTCGGTTTCTAATAGTTTGTTTGCATTGTACTTGGAATGACAACTGCTCTATCTTATATTTGGCAATGTTAGTTTTAATGCTATTAGTTGGAGGGTTCCACTGACTAGATGTGTTAGAAAAAAAATCCTAAAGCTCTAAAAAATCATAAAATTGTTGTAAAACAGAGTGCTTAACCACATGATCTCTACTCATGAACACCAATATTGACATAAACAGAATGGTACTCCTCTGCATCACTTCATTCTCCAATACTGGTCTGTTCTTCATATCACTCAGTTTTCTAAGTTAAAAACAAATTTCCTAAAATTAATCCATCAAGCTCTTGAATGTTGGTAAATGCGAAGCTGTGAATGTTACTGACATATTTGGAACATTGCCCATATACTAGCTGGACCATGTATTATGATAGTTTATATAAAATTAACTGCTTGTGTATTAGATTCAATTTGGTAATGGTGACTTGTGGAGGCTTCAGTTTGCATATGTGGTATTATTATATTACACAAGCAATCATTGATTCTTGCAGAGGGTAGTTCCTACCATGTCTATAGAATTGCTTCGGCTTTGATTTCTTATTTTCCTATCCTAATTTTTCTCCTTTGATTTGTTTATTGTACTTAAATAGGTGACGAAAGCAATGGAAGCAATGCGACACCACCCTTAAATAGGCCAAGCCATGCAAGGAAGGCAAGGGACGATGGAAACGGTTTGTGATAATGCATGTACTTTTAATATTGGGTTCACATATATTAATTGAGAACTACTACAGCTCAAGATTGTTATTGTCTTTTTTGCAAGGACATGGCTCCAATGAACGCAAGAAAAGAGGTCGTGGCACTGTTAAAGGATTAACAGTAGGCAACAAAGAGAGTTAAGGAACGCATTCACACACTCCCAATCGAATTTTCAGAAAGCCGTGGAGGACCCATTGGACCGAATACCCGTGCATTTGTCGATGAGGTCGTTATATTTACAAGGCAATGGGCCCCACTAATTGGAGTAAACAGTTGGAAGGATATAAAGGAAGAAGTCAAACTAGAAATTGCAGAAGAGATACTGGTATGATATGTACTATTTTTTGTTAAGGAACATTGCTGTTGCTCTTTTACTGTCTCAGTGAAAACTGATAATAGCTTAAGTGGGGTTCCTTTATTGAATCAGCGAGGTTATTATGACTAAATTAACTTAGTTAGCCATTGTTATACAAAATGTTTAGGGTCAATATGGTTGCAGAAGATAGTATATCATGACTGAATTGTGCAAATGTGTGTGCCTCCGTTCTGTCCAAAAAAGTGAGTGTACAAATGTATGTAGACATGTTGATTTATGCTAATGTCATTGTACTAACCTAATGAATTTATCCCTCAGATGCTATTAGATTTCTTTTCTTGAATGTTTCTTTCCTCATGTTGCTTCATGCCCAGTCATTGTGTCTTTTAGTTTATATTTCAACTAAAAGCATATTCTGTAAACCCTTCCCATTGTATACAGAAAAAAGGCATGTTCAGTTAACCTCTCAAAGGAGAGTTATTTCTATGACTTTAGGATACTGTTAGCACAGGCATTATACTAGTTTTGATAAAACATTTCATTGTTTTTTAATTGTAAATAGCTTAGGTGGAACTTCATCAACATTGATGATGTGGATAAAAGAAAAAGATAAAATATGGAAAATTGCCAAGGAGCGGTACAGAGGATGGCGATCTGACCTGAGTGCCACATACAAGGCTTATAATAGTTATGGTGAGAGGATACGAAATAAACCCGAAGAAATACACCTTTTTGAGTGGCACTACTTGCAGTTGTATTTTGGATCTGATAAATTCAAGGTCAGTGCTAATAAAATCTACTTTGTCAAACAAAATTGATAGACCAAAGTTGCATTGTTACATACCACTTGTTCTCATTCTGCAGAAACTTAGCAGCCAAAACTCCTCCAACCGTCAGCAGCAAAGAACCAAGCATGTGATGGGTTCAAAGAACTTCTCACAATGTAGCTTTGAGCTAGTAATCATTACATACACTAATCTAGTCCTTTCCTTGTATGATGCAATACTTGTGTGCTGAATTTTTTGGCATCCTAGAGAGACTAAGAAACTGGTGAAGAGCCAAGTGATCGTCTTCTTTGGAGGACCACTCACACAAAACATGGCGCATGGTCAAATCCTGTATCAGCTAGTATATGTAAGTAAATGTTTCATCAACCTTTTTTATAGCTGCTGGTAGTGTCAAGCAACTCTTTATAGGTTCTGTTATTTAATTTAGGAAAATTCAACCATGAAAATTGGTGAGATTGGATTAGAAGCTGATAGACCAGCACTTACAACGGTTGAGGACAACATGATTTTCCAGTCATGCTACAAAGAAACAACACAAATCAAATCATCCAAATTACATGAGCATGGATATTTGGCTACGTATCGAACTCGCAGAGAACTTATGAAAGAGAACCTTGAAGTACATGCACGTGCTCAAGTTGCAGCTAGGGAGAAGAGCATTGCTTTAGAAGCGGAGGTTGACAAGCTCAAAGAACAGATTGCGCAAGAAGCTGCAGAAAGGGAACGGGAGAAAGAAGAAAATAGGAGGAGGATGCAAGAGGAGCTGGAAAATGCTAAGATAAACTTAAGAGAAGAAATGAAGCAAGAATTTCTTAATATGCTAGCGCAACACAAAGAAGGAGCTATTATTATGGTATTAGAATAATTTTTTATCCTTTGTACTCTTGATAATCTTATGATTGTGATGCCTAATCTTTCAGCCCCAATATTTGTATGTGTAGAGTACCCTGCAAAACAATGCCAGTACACAAGTTGCACCAACCGTAGAAGACGAAGATGAGACCGGTGGACATGAGAATGAAAATGAAGATGGGTTACAGGAGGTAATGGCATTATTTCACTATGTTCCATGTATGTTGAGCTATGTATCTTGAACTGTAGCTAAAATAGATCAAACAACTTGATGTTTGTAGACTCAGCCTGGAAGCGTTGTCACCGTACAAAAAGGTGCACCAGCACCTATTTGCTCCACTAGAAGTACTGCACCTCCCAGCAGAGCTCTTTTCAACGAAAACACTGCAAATGTGACTGCATCAAAGACATATATCACTTCACAGCAGCTGATGAATAGGACAAGAAATAATCCCAAAAGGAGGAAGGTAACAACCAGCTAATTGGAATCTAAATTATTGCATGATTTAATGAAATTTAATCAAATGTGACCTTCCTTGTTGAACTAGTAAATGTAGAAAATACATTGAGCATGCGTGCTGAAAACTGCAGCTTACGCAGGTTTGATAGGGTGAGTTGTTCTGAGTAGTAATCTACCTTTTCTGTGATACTTGATAATACAAAAGTTGTAGAGGGTTTAGAGATGTTTGTCGTCGTGAAAGGTCATGATTTTAGACCTAGAGAATTCAGAGTTATGAATTTTGAAAGTAGCCGGTCAGGTTTTGACCTTGGTCTGGACAGCAGTGGGTGTTTGTATTTTTTAACCATGATAACTGCAGAATCTTATTTAACAAATAACTAGAAAGATGTAGAGAATTTCATGGGCTTTCCGTATTGTTAAAGAATATAATTTTTTGTTGTCTACAACTCAAGTTATTATTTTTCTAATCAGCTAAACTGCTGCTGCCTTAAAAATTCAGAGAAGGCAGCTGCTACTGTAACATATGCAGTAGCTCATCTGATCCGTTGAAAAGGCCACGATGGATAGGATCAAAGCCGTATTTTCTTCTATGCAGAATTGCAGCAACTAGATCAACAACATTTGCTCATTTGCAGAATTGCAGTAGAACTTCAACTATGCAAAAGCTTGGTTGATGGCTTTTGTATATGAAATTAGAAATTAGAACCATTTTATATCTTCATCTCTTTACATTTGTGCAAGAATTAGTAAACTTAATATTGTTCTGATATCCCAATCATATTCTTTTGGCAGTAGGTGGACAAGGTTTCAGTGGGAGGATCATAATCAAGCAAGGACATAGCCAAGGAGATGTCATGTTGGGCTGCTAGGAATTTCTCAAGTGCTGCATAAATGTTAGGAAGTTTGTAAAAAGTTGTCAAATAATGAGTTAACTGTACACTCGTTTATGATTTTAGCTACTATTTCATGGGTTTGGCAACATATTGAATGATTAATTATAATTAATATATGTGAGTGCAACTGCTTTTGATATGGTTTATTGATTTGCAATGATGATTTATTAAACCAAAATTAAATGTTACTAGAGTTGCAATAAAAGCTATACCTACGAGCCATGATGCGTGGCAATATATTGTAGGGCAACAGACTTATTTATGTTGCAAATAATACTATTGCCATGACATGACTATTGTTGCAATAACAATTAATCTTCCACAACGAATAAAATTGCGTGGCAAATTCTACTGTTGCAATGGCACCGAGGTCGTGACAATAATGAATGATATATCGCAACGAATAAAATTGCATGGCAAATGATACTGTTGCATCAGCAATGCAGTCGTGGCAATAATGAATGGTATCTCGCAACGGATAAATTTGCGTGGCAAATGATACTATTGCCATGCCAAGACAAGCGTGGCAATAATGTATACTCTCTCGCAACGATTACATTTGCGTGAAAAATGATTTACTTGCCACGGCACAACAGTCGTGGCAACAACACCTTAGGCAACAAAATTCTAGCGTGGCAACAAAAATCTATTGCCACGCTATCGCTCGTTGTATTTACCACCTCTCGCCACGAAGACGAACGTGGCAAGTGCTCATATTGCCACGCCAGTAAATGTTGCGATAACGTCCTATTGCAATGCTTGGCAACGTTGCAAGAAAAGCTAACTCTTGCAACGCCAAACTAGCAACGGTTGCAAGTTCTTATTGCAACGTGACTTTTTGCAACCATTGCCAACAAACGCGATTTCGTGGTATGAACTACCTTTTGCAACAAAATTGGGCCTATTGCAACGTTTTCTCGTCGTTGCGCAAGGGTTAGAAGTTTGTAGTGACATTGTGCAGATGTGCTTATGTTTGTGTGATGAATGATTGAGAATACAAGGTTTGATATGTGCCTTTGTAGTTCGTTTTGTGATGAATGATTGTCAACGTGATCTACGACCTAGGTTGAGTTTGTGACTAACCATGACATGAGTTGAGTTGTGCGGCATGTCTCTTGGCTTGTGATATGCAGGTGTGGAGCTCGGAGGCGGTGGTCGACGGCGAGGTGAAGGTCAAGTAGAGACGTGCCGTGCCGATGGACCGAGAACGGTGAAAGACGGACGTGAGACTTGGACCGAGATATGAATTTATATTTTGGTACTGTTGGTGCTTCCTCCGTCTAGTAAAGCATGCAACTCTAGAAACAGAGACTTGTCCAACAAAGGATGCAATTTTAGACCTGGTAGAGGTACAGGCTAGCTGTTGTGCAGGATAAAAGTTTCTGAATAGAGCCAGGTGGCTTGAGCAAGAGCGGCGTGACCCAGAGGGAGAGAGTGAAAGCGTTGATCTTCGTGCGTAGTGCATTTGGTAGATAGCGGGAGACAGAGAAAGTAGGACGCATGATTTTGCTTGGTTGCTGTTCAGCTCGGTACCGCAGATTGCCTCTTTCCCGGACGGAGTGAGTACTTGTTTTGGTAGCTGCACTGCTGCAGCCCCCTGTAGCAAAAATTTCCTGCTCCATGTAGGCCTTGTTTAGTTGCCAAAATTTTTAGGAAAATACAACTGTAGCATTTTTGTTGTTATTTGGCAATTAGTATCCAATCATGGTCTAATTAGGCTTAAAAGATTCGCCTCGTCCATTTCGTCTAAACTGTGTAATTAGTTTTATTTTTTATCTATATTTAATGCTTTATGTATGCGTCCAAAAATTCAATGTGACGAAGAATCTACTGTTCTTTTGCAAAATTTTCTGAATCTAAACTGGCCGTAATCCATCCCTCCGTCCTACGCAGAAAGAAGCGGCCGTTCGACAACCAACCAAAATTTACGATGCATACATAAAAAAGTTGTGTCAGGCGTTGTCGTGGTCGGATAAGATGTGACAACAGGTTAGTCAGACCTAGCGATCAGCGAGGGTGAGTACTATAGTAATAGTTCGTTTACAGGGAACAGGGTATGCAAATAGTGACGCAGGTACTACCTTTGTCAAAAAAAAATATTAGACCCCGTTTAGATACTTAAAAATAAATTTATTACAATAAATTATAATTTAGACACAGATTAATTAAACTAATATAGTTATATATGAAATATATTTGCATATTATTGTTAGCCATGCAAGAGAGATGCTTATATGTTTAATTTATACTATAGGAAAATAAGTTGAAAAACGTGCTATAATTTGCAAAGTAGAAACACAGCATGGTATTCTATAGAATGGATTTTCATCTCCCACTCTATAAATTTAAGATATGCTTATATGTGAACTTTAGAAAGTTATGAAATCTCAAATTTCAAACGGAATAGCCTAATCCATTAAGTAGATTTCAATTTCTCCACAATAACAGGATCCAAACGGCCCCTTATAGTATTTGTGTTCGTTAAAGTAGTTCATGTGGCCAAGTTTACAATGAATATGATTTATATTTATGTCTCGAAATTAGTTTATTATGAAAATATATTTCATAATTAATTTAATAATTATTATTTTGTATCAATGTTAATACTTGTTATATAACTTTAATTAAATTTGAAATCATTCAACTTCTCGAAAAAAACAATAATTGCATTCTTTTTTTTGATAGAGAGAGTACATGTGCTGTTTTGAATGATTGATTTATGCTGCTTCCATCCTCTTAGCCCGATGAATTTCTCTTTCTTTTCATCTCTATTTTCCAAATTTGGATCAGATCTCCCGTATAATTCACCTGCTCTATGCTATGGCATAAAAGCTGATAGATGTGATGTAATAGAAAGTGGTACAATTACAACTCGTATTTACCGTGGTCTAGTTCTACTGCCTAGGTTCTAAAATGAATGCAATTTTATTTATATTTTAATCAAACTACTACCTCTATTTTGAGATACCTGACTTTAAATTTTATTCTAAAATAATTGTCATTCTTGTCTTCCTTCATTCTTTTTCTCCACGCTCGCATAGGTTCCAGCTCCGCTGCTACACCACAGAACCCACGTATCCATTCATTTCATGATAAAATTTGAACTCTAGAGGTGCAGTTATTAAACTATTAAAGGACAGAGGGAGTAGATCATTTGACTTACAGCATGTTTGAAAATCACCAATTAAACTTTAGCTTACTAAACGTTCCCGTTCGCTTCGCTAAAAAATCATGGCTAAAAATAATGTTCGCTGATTTGTTGTGAGAAAAAAAATATTGTTCGTTCGCTGAAAAGATACAGCTCATAAGACAAGTGAACAGGGACTTTATATCAAAGTGTACCAACATGTGAAATAAAAGTGAACTAGTTCCTTTAGTTCATTAGTTGATAAATATGGACTAGAAGATGCCCATGAGTCTATATCTAGGGAATGTTTTTGCTTTTAGTTACTTTTAATCTGTGTCCAAACACCACTTAACTAAAGGCAATCCACCTAAACTTTAGTCTATCTAAACTTTAACAAGGTCTTAGCATTATTTTTACAATTGCATGCTCATGTCTCATGCCTGGTCATGTTTGTTTCATAAAAAAACTATACTAAAATATAGTGTTTACTGATTTGATGTGAAAAAAAAACACTATCATTTCACCAAGTCTCGTGATGTTTACGCACAAGAAACAAAAAGGCAGTGGCACACACACGACGATTTGACTACACACGCTGAGACAGTGGTGTGGAGCGGAATCGGTAGCTATCCAGCAGTGTTTTTCTCTCACAACAAACCAGCAAACAGTACTTTCAACCACAATAAACCAGCGAAACGAACAGGCTGTAAGGCCTAGTTTAGGTGGCCGAATTCGGCGCCGCCGAATTCACTATAGCGCACTGTAATATTTTTATTTGTATTTGGTAATATTTGTCCAACTATTGACTAATTAGGCTCAAAACGTTTGTCTCGCAAAGTACAACCAAACTATACAATTAGTTTTTAATTTCATCTACATTTAGTACTTCATACATGTACCGCAAGTTTGATGTGACGGGAAATCTTCTTTTTACATAATGTCAAATTCAGGATTTTGAGTGAAACTAAACCAGGCCTAACAGGTAGTACTGTCTGCAATGTCAATGTTGTGTTGTTTGACCCAACACAACTCACCCGTATACATCTGTAAAATGTTTTATCTGTTTTAATTGTATAAAAGATTATGAAAGGCCGTGGTGGTAACAAAGCAAACCATCAAGCCACCAGATTCGACATCAATCTAGGTAAAAAATGGCTGAACAAGACATTTATATACTGCCTTTGCTTAAAAACGCAAAAAGCAAATGATGCTGCCAAGTCAAAAATACAATAGGAGTACAACCTATAGATACTGACAAATTCAAGAGGCCACTTAATATCCCAGAACTTATTAGTCCATATTTATCAACAAATCGGTCAACAAATCCTGCCGTATCACTAATGAAAACCTGCAAAAATTAAAATGTGTATAAATTGGATGTTAAAGAAGCAGTGAATGTTATAGTACTGCTAAATTTTTTCAATGCAGAAGCAAATATTTTTGCACAGTAACTTTACAGGACTATGCAACAACATTTGACGATCAAAGAGGCACAGTAACAATGATCAAAGAGGTCATTCCTAGAAGGTCATATGACTCAAATCATCCAAGGGAAATTCATGGAAAACCCCTAAATTAAGGACTATGCAACAACATTTGATGATAGAGTACCACAGCAAACACAAACAAAATGGATTGATGAAATGTCGAACATTTTTATCACTATACATGCAGGAGAGCTGCACATCATTAAATTAAAAAGGAAAAAGTGGCAAAGAGCCCTTACAAACACATTCACATATCACTTTTTGAGACACAATATATTTGTATAATTTCCTATGATAATTTGTTCAGTGGTAGCAGTATTATATAGCAGAGGTTGTTATACTTTTATTTAAGGTTAAATGGATTAATTAACATAAAGTCAAAATAATGTTGATAGGGATTTTACAAATAATAATGTTGTTGGTATGTTTGCTGGATACATGATGGAGAAACAGTACCAGTATCCCTACATCAAGCATACATACTTATAGGGCCTGTTCGCTGTGTGGTACAGCCAATGTGCGTTGTATCTGGCTAGAGTAGAAACAGATGCAATTTATGTATCGACTACCTCCCAAGTTTACATCCTAGTATCAGGCTGGAGTAGAAACCGTGTAGGATATCAGAGAACCAATTCTTCAAAGATCAGATAGGTGTATGATCCATCAAGAATACATGTGACCACATTGGTTGTTTAGATTTATAGCTCAGAGGATAAGCCCTACATTTAGGAAGATAAGCATGCTAGTATATGAATCCGCAGAAAAGTAGTGTTGTGAGTACCTTAACAAGCAACTGAAAAGGTTGTAATGCTATGGCGGACTGACGATGTGACGTCTGACAGGGGAGCACTCAGCCAGGAACTAGAAGATTGTAATGCTATGGCCTTGTTTAGATTCTAGAATTCACCTTCAAATTCCACTATGCAAAAAGGAGATTCCTCATCACATCAAAATGTCGGCAAATGTATGAAGTACTAAATGTAGATGAAATTATAAACTAATTACACAGTTTTATTGTACTTTGCGAGACGAACATTTTAAGTCTAATTAATCAATTTTTGGACAATTTTTTACACTAAAAAACAAAAGTGTTACAGTACTCGGGGGTGGCACTGTGCAGATTCGGCCACCCCCGAGTTTGGGATCTAAACAAGGCGTATAGCTTATAGCCTAGCATTATTCAACAAGCCAGAAGGGTGATTTTTAACAAATCAAAATGCTTTTTTTTCAAGAAGCAATGACTCGGAATGGAGCGCACCTGAAGCAGCAAATCGCGGGCAGGAACATACTGCAAAGAGGAGAGTCCATGGCGAACCTGCATAGAGAGATTTTCACTACTAAATGAGATCGTCTAGACTGGGATCTATAATACAGGCAATAAGAAGTCACAAGATAAATTTGGGAGAAGTGCTTAGAACAAGTTCACAATAAATTTATTGACAAATATGGCAATGCTCAACTAACTTCAGAGATAAATAGCGTCACCTTATTTACCATGTTCCATTGTCCAACACTTGGCGCACACGTTTTCTTCCTACTAGAGTCTGGTATTTCAACTGAAATACAACAAAGAAACTGGTTATTCCTCAAAGAATAAAACAGTGTGATTCATTGACACTAATCTTTAAGCAAAAGAAGAAGAAGAAGAAGAAGAAGAAGAAGAAGAAGAAAGAATTTAGCAAAGTTACCAAGGGGGGAGCCAGCACATGCGCTAGAACTGTCAGTAGGTCACTACTGTAACACCCTAAAAATTTGAAAAGAAGAAAAATAGGAAAAATATGATTTTTACATTTATTTTTGTGAAGCATGCAAAATTTAGAATAAGAATAATTTTATAAATTTAAAATCAAATATAAGGGTAGAAACATGATTGAGCATTCATGCTGCTGCATTTGGAGTTTTGTATTGAGTGGTTTAAATCAAATTCAAATTTGATTTGAAAATCATTTGAAAAATGGATTTGAAAAATTGGAAAAGAAAAAGAAAAGGATTTTTCTACCGGGCCGTTTTTCTCCCTCAGCTGAGCTCGGCCTGCTAAGCCGCGGCCCAGTCCCCTCCTTCTCCCCGCGCGCGTCGCGTCCCTTGGGCCGAGCCGGCCAGCGGCCCGCCAGCTTGATTCCCGCACGCGCGGCCCGCGTTCGCCTGGTGTCACCGACATGTGGGACCCGCCTGTCAGCGGCTGTCTTCCACTTTCCTTTCTTCTTCCTCCCGACGCCGGCGGGATTCTTCTTTCCTTTCCTCAACCGATCCGATTCGATCTTCGAATCTCCCTCCTTTCCATAACCGGTGATGCTTGGGAGCTATAAAACGGAGCCCTCGGCCCTCCCCGCTCCTCATCCCACCTTTTTCCGCAGCCAAGACCGCCTAGGGTTGGCTCGCCACGAGCTCCGCCTCCACCGCCGCCATCCCGAGCTAACCACCGCCCTCAGCCCGTCCTCCGGTCCTATCTTCTACGCGGGTGAGTTCGCGTCGAGGTCCTCTTTCTGTTGGTACCGGTCGCGTGTCGTTTGGTGGTCAAAATCGCCGAGAAGCCAACTCCGGCGATGTCCCGGCCATGGCGCCACCGCGGAGGGTCGCCGTCGGGACCAAACCCGGCCGGAGCGCCGCCCGTCCCCTCCCCCGATCGATCTGGACCGTCCGATCTAAAACGGACGGATCGTATTTAAAGATAACGGTTCGGCTGGCATTTTTGTTAAAGAGCCCCTGAGGTTTTCAAATATCTAACCCGCGGTCCAAAACGTAAAACGGTGGAATACGCTTTGATTAGTTGAAAACGTAATTCGTTTCGGAAAAAGAAAAATACGTTTTCTGATATTTACAGTTTTGCCATTCAGATTGTTTTAGTTGTAGAATTTTCGTTTTAACTCCGATTTGGTCCATTCAAATTGCGTTAGATTCATATTTGCGAACTCTATGTAATTATACAACTGTACAGTAGGTTTGGATTAATTTATTTACGAGTTTTTATTAAAGTATTTATTCTTCTATAGGAAATCTTTGGAAATTCATAACTTTGTCGTTTTAGATCCGATTTTCGTGATCTTCGCGTCTGTGTGATCCTAGCGAGTTGTAGATTCATTTTAAAGACTTTTTATTTTATTACTGTTGGTGTATTGTTCTAATTATAGTTTTGTTTGTTAATGCATGATTGCCTCTGGATGTGTGTTGTTGATATGGTTGATCGAGTATAGACGGTGAGAAATTCGTTGGAGATCAAGAGCTTTACTACGAGCAAGATCTTCAGGACCAGTTTGAGCAAGGCAAGTATAGCATGGGATTATCCTTGTTGTCCTATTCACCTTATGCAATTAATATCATTATGCATTTATTCCTTGTTAAGGATGACTTAGTGATTGATCCTTTACCTTGGTACCTATTAAATTGCATTGAGTAGTTTGGCTAGTGCTGAAACTTGGACAATGATCATGTAATTTGACTAATGGAATATGCAATAAACATTAAAAGATGATTTTATTACTGTTAAAGGGTACTAGAGCATGGGGATTACTTTGTTGCTCTCGTTACTCTCCATAAGGACTCATCTATAAGCGACAATCCGGGATTTACAGTACAACTGTGGGGGCTATATGGCTCTGGCTTTAGTCATATAGAAGGACCTTTTCTAGCTTGTTAGAGGTATTCCTTTATGGCGTAAGAATGGCTTGACGAATCGGGTATAGTGCGGCCTCTGTCCTCATGTGTATAGGCTGCGTGTTATTGTGCCATCAGGAAGGGGGGCTCTACATCTGTTTGCCGAGTGAAATCTAATGACCCTAACTTGTTAGACGAACCTTCGAAAGACTTCATAGTGTTTACCCTGCCTGCTCACCTTGGTAGTGTTTTGGGAGTAATTAACCCGGGCATTTGGGTAACACGACTCACAGTGAAAGTGTACAACCTCTGCAGAGTGTAAAACTGTTATAACAGCCGTGCTCACGGTCACGAGTGGCCTTGGACCCTTATGGAATAGTTGAATAATTGTTTATGATTATGTTTTTGCTATTCATTAATCATTTCACATGGATCATATGTTTAATGTTTATGTGGAGACATTTTGATGCTATCGTTATGCTAAAATCATGCTAACTAAAAGCTACATGCTGATAAACCAATGAATATGCCTTTTTGAGCCTCATGAACCCCATGTTACACTTGTTGAGTACGAGATGTACTTACGCTTGTTTATTTCTTTTACTTGGATAAAAATCCCGGATGGGTAACAGATGGAGGTAATAGTGACTACTACGCCTACTTCCCTGAAGATTACTAGTCTTGCTGTCAACCAGTCAATGTACCTGTGACTGGAGCTACCACGAGAGATTTTTATTTATACTTCCGCTACATTGTGTTAAGACTATGTGTTTAAATATCGAGATGTAATAACATTTGCCATGATACTTCTGTTATAATTTGTAAACTTATGTGTGATTGATCTCTGGGCGCACATAAGGGTATGCATTCCATTTGGTCGATAAATGGGTGTGACAAATTGGTATCAGAGCTCTTGTTGACTGTAGGACGCAAGCCTAGCTAAGAATGGTCGATTTAGTATCATCTTTACACTATTTTTATGCTCACTATCTTGCTCTTGTTATTTGATAAATTTTTATGCTTCTTATGTCACATTCTATTATGAAATTTTGCCTCTATTCTAACTTCATCTAAAAATTCTGTAGATGGCCCGTGACCGTAAGACTGCCCGCATTAGCTCTGGAGGATACTACCCACCTCGTGCTCTGCATGTAACTGAAGAGCCACAGGAGTTAGAACCTCAGGAACAGGAGCAGACTCCTGTAACACCAGTCCAAGCACCAGCACCTCCTCAGGAAGAGCCTGAGCCCGAAGAAGATCCAGAAATCATCAAGATTGAAGATGATGAAGAGGAAGCTAATGGAGGAGTACAACCCCCGTCTCCATCATATGAAGCTCCTGAAGATATGCCACCTGCTCCAATGGGATGGACTGTGAGGATCTACCACAGGAATGGAGGGAATGCTGTCTCTCATCTTCGCCTGGTGGGGATGCTCACTGCTTACTTCGCTGATTGGCATCCAGCTGTGGAGTATGTCTGCTGGGAGTACACTCATCCACTGGAGGACACGTACTGGAAGGCAAGGGCAAGCATCTTTGCCCATAAGGAAGACAAGGGGGCATATCAGCTGGACAGGATGTTCTCTCACGTGGGACATCGAGCTACTATAGAGGATAGCATTGAAGATGCTGCTTTTGAAGCATGTATGGGTCTCCGCTATCTTCGCTTTAACCTTATGAAGCATGACATTCATCGCTTCTTTCCTCGTGCACACCCCGAACTTGGATGGGCTATGACAGATCCAGTGCAGCTAGAGCCACTACCTCGGGTGATGGTGGACTTTGTCTATGATATGATGGATAGGAAGCTGCAGTTAGAAGAGATGGTAAAGGCACAAGGGAAGACTATCAAGAGGTGCCAAGCAACCATTGATGAGCTCCGAGCAAACCAAGGCATGCCCAAGATTTATGAGACATTAGAGCATGAGCCACTTCCTTAGGAAGTAGGAGTCCTTTATGTAATAAGAACGTTCTTAGTAACGTCAGTCGAGTCTGTCGTGTGGTTTGAATCTTGGTGTGCTAGTTGCTTTATTATTATGTTTATGTGTGAGTTGGATCTTTGTTTGAGTGTCGGGACTTGTAGGCATGTCTACAAGTTCTATTCTTAAGAATAATAAGTTTAATAGACAAAGGAATAATAGTTGGGTTCGATAATATCACGTTTCTGTCCTTGCTGTTTTCTGGAGCAGTCTTCAATGTTTCTGATATAGTTCAAAAACGGTTCGTGCAACATTTATGAAATTTTTATGAGAGAAACTAGACTCAAGCATCTTTCAAATGCCACTGGAATCACCTTTTTATCTGATCTGGTTCGAGAGATATAATTTTTACAAGTTAAAGTTTCTGCACAGTCTGGAATCTGGAACAGTTTCTGTTACGCCTTATTTTTCATAGACTTAACGACAGAATTTGATCTTGAGGTCTGAATAGAAATTGTGGATAATTTTATAAGCTTTCCAACCATATAAGGCACGCCTCTTTTGGATTTCTGTAACTCGAGATATGATTGAAATACTGAACTGTCAACAATGCTACTCGTCCAGAAAATTTTCAGATCTCCTTCTTAATCTTATAAGTGGTTGAAATCATGGAATTCTTAAAGTTTGCATGTTTATGGATGGCAGATGGCCGGAAGAGGAAGAGGCAGAGGTCGTGGAAACATTCCCCCAAATCCACCACCACCACCGCCACCAACTATTGAGCAACTGTTGGCGGTACAGACGCAGTTGATGCAGCAACTAGTGCAAAATCAGCAAAATCAGCCAGTTGCTGGGGCTCAACCACGTGATAAGCGTGGTGAGTTTTTGAAGGGTCATCCCCCAGTGTTCACACATGCTGCTGATCCTTTGGAGGCCGATGATTGGCTTCGTGCTGTGGAGAAACAACTCACGATTGCCCAATGTGATGACCGACAGAAGGTGTTGTTTGCTTCTGGGCAACTTCAGGGAGAAGCTCAAGATTGGTGGGAGTCATATGAGTATGGTCGTCCTGCCAATGCTCCTGCAGTCACCTGGCAGGAGTTTAGGGAGAACTTCAGGGCTTACCATATACCTGAAGGAATGATAGAGTTGAAGGCGGAGGAATTCAGGAACCTGACCCAAGGGTCAATGACTGTAGCTGAGTACCGTGACAAGTTTGCTCAATTGTCACGATATGCTCCACATGAGGTGGCCAATGACAATGATAAACAGCGCCGCTTCTTGAAGGGATTATATGATGGACTACAGTTGCAGTTGATGTCCAATACCTACCCTAATTTTCAGACGCTTGTAAACCGCGCTATCGTGGTGGATAGCAAGCGCAAGGAAATGGATGCAAAGAGGAAGAGGTTACAGGGACAAGCCTCTAATAGCAACACCCGTCTGCGTACTGGTTTTCAGCAGAATACTCAGCAGAGGCCTCCCTCTGGACAATGGAATCGTGGTCAGGTCCCATTTCGTGGACAGTTTCCGCAACGTCCCCCATTCCAGCCACAGAATAGCAACCAACGTCCACCGCAGCAGAATGGGAATCAAGCACAGCGTCAGGGTTCTTCCAATAACACTCCTATGAAGACCAGTGTTCCCAATACCCCCAACAAGTGTTTCCGATGTGGAAAAGAAGGTCACTTGTCTTACAATTGCCCGGAGAAGCTTAACCAGCAGACTCCCCAGAGACAGAGCAGCCACCAGAAGCCCGCACCTAACTCAGGAAGGGTGAATCACTTGTCCCAGGAAACTGCAGTGGAGGAGCCAGAAGTTATGCTTGGTACGTTCGACGTTCACTCTACTCCCGCCACTGTTCTTTTTGATTCTGGAGCATCACATTCTTTCATATCGCAATCATTTGTTAGAATACATAGAATCCATTTGTGTGCAATGAAGAACCCTATCTTAGTAAACTCACCTGGTGGAAGCATGCCAGCATCTTATCGCTGTCTTCCGATTAGTCTCAACTTAAGGGGGGTAGAGTTTACAGTTAGCCTGATAGTATTGAGAACAGCTGGGATTGATCTTATATTGGGAATGGATTGGATGATGCAACAACAAGCAGAGATTCAGTGTAAGGATAAATCAGTTGTACTGACCACACCAAAGGGTGATAGAATCAGGGTTGAAGTAAAAGTGCAAAAACAAGAGACTGCTACAGTGAACCAGCTTAATGATGGTGCCAACCAGGAAGATCCAGTTGTGGAGGAGTTTCCAGATGTGTTTCCAGAGGAATTGCCAGGTATGCCACCAGACCGTGACATTGAATTTATTATTGAATTATTACCTGGAACTGCACCTATAGCTAAGCGTCCATATAGAATGGGAGTAAATGAATTAGAAGAACTTAAGAAACAAATTAAGGAGTTGCAGGATAAGGGTTTTATTCGTCCTAGTTCTTCACCTTGGGGAGCACCAGTGATTTTTGTGGATAAGAAAGATGGAACTCAGAGGATGTGTGTAGATTATCGGTCTCTTAATGAGGTTACTATTAAGAACAAGTACCCATTGCCTAGGATTGATGACCTGTTTGATCAGTTGAGAGGAGCTTGTGTATTTTCCAAGATTGATCTTCGTTCTGGATATCATCAGTTGAAGATTCGTGCTAGTGATGTACCAAAGACAGCTTTTACCACACGGTATGGGTTGTATGAGTATACAGTGATGTCTTTTGGTTTAACTAATGCCCCTGCATACTTCATGTACTTAATGAATAAGGTGTTTATGGAATATCTGGATAAGTTTGTAGTGGTATTCATCGATGATATTCTAGTATTTTCCAAGAATGAGGAAGAACATGCGGAACATTTGAGGTTGGTCTTGCAGAAGCTCAGAGAACACCAACTATATGCAAAGAGGAGTAAATGTGAGTTTTGGTTGAAGGAAGTTTCTTTTCTAGGTCACATTGTCTCTAATGGAGGAATATCAGTAGATCCTGGCAAGGTAAAAGATGTATTGAATTGGAAACCACCTATCAATGTGAGTGAGATCCGTAGCTTCTTGGGATTAGCTGGTTATTATAGAAGGTTTATAGAGGGATTTTCAAAGCTTGCAAAACCAATGACTGCATTATTGGAGAAGAATGCCAAGTTTGTGTGGTCAGAGAAGTGTCAGGCCAATTTTGAGGAGCTAAAGAAGAGATTGACGACTGCACCCGTCTTAGTTTTGCCAGATCTGAGTAAACCCTTCTCTATCTATTGTGATGCATCTCGATTGGGTTTGGGATGTGTACTGATGCAAGAAGGTAGAGTTGTGGCATATGCATCGAGGCAGTTGAGGAAGCATGAGTTAAATTACCCTACTCATGATTTGGAATTGGCTGCAGTAGTTCATGCATTAAAGATATGGAGACATTATTTGATTGGACACAAGAGTGATATATACACTGATCACAAGAGTCTAAGGTATATCTTTACTCAAACGGATCTGAACTTGAGGCAGCGTAGATGGTTGGAGTTGATAAAAGACTATGATCTAGAGGTGCATTATCATCCAGGAAAGGCCAACGTTGTTGCTGATGCTCTTAGTAGGAAAAGTTATGCAAATGAAATACAAGTAATGTCTATGCCAAAGGAATTGTGTGCCGAGTGCAAGCATCTGAACTTAGGTTTTACTATCAATGCAGTGGAATTAGTATTAGAGCCTACTCTAGAGCAAGAGATCCGTAAAGGTCAGCAGAAGGATGAAAAGTTGAGAGAGATAGCTGAAAACATAGCGAAAGGTAAATCTCCAGGATTCCGTAAGGATGATAATGGTACGCTATGGTTTGGAAAAAGGCTGTGTGTGCCTGAAGATAAGGATATCAGAATGGTAATTCTGCGTGAAGCTCATGAGTCAGCTTATTCCATACATCCGGGGAGTACTAAAATGTATTTGGATCTGAGAGAGAAATATTGGTGGTATGGTTTAAAAAGAGATGTTGCCGAGTATGTTGCTTTGTGTGATACTTGTCAAAGAGTGAAAGCGGAACATCAGAGACCTGCAGGATTGTTACAGCCTATGCAGATACCCGAGTGGAAATGGGAAGAGGTTGGTATGGATTTTATAGTTGGGTTGCCACGGACTCAAAGAGGATATGATTCAATTTGGGTGATAGTGGATCGTCTGACTAAGGTTGCTCATTTTCTGCCTGTGAAGACTACATACAGCAGTGCGAAGTTGGCAGAATTGTATATGGAAAGAATAGTGAGTCTACATGGAGTACCTAAAAAGATTGTGTCTGATCGAGGTACTCAGTTTACATCTCATTATTGGCAAAAGATACATGAATCATTGGGAACCAAATTAAATTTTAGTACAGCTTATCATCCTCAGACAGATGGTCAAACGGAGAGAATTAATCAGATATTGGAAGATATGTTGAGAGCTTGTGCTTTACAATATGGTACTAGTTGGGATAAGAGTTTGCCTTATGCAGAGTTCTCTTATAACAATAGTTATCAGAAGAGTCTTCAAATGGCACCGTTTGAGGCTCTGTATGGACGAAAATGTAGAACCCCGTTGTTCTGGAATCAGACAGGGGAGAGTCAAGTGTATGGACCTGATGTATTAAAGGATGCTGAAAAGAAAGTGAGAATGATTAGAGATAATTTAAAAATAGCACAGTCTAGACAGAAAAGCTATGCTGATACTCGCAGAAGGGAGTTGATTTTTGAGGTAGGGGATTATGTATATTTGAAAGTATCGCCAATGAGGAGTGTGAGAAGGTTCAACATGAAAGGTAAATTGGCACCAAGATATATTGGACCTTTCAAGATTATAGAGAGACGTGGTGAAGTAGCATATCAGTTGGAATTACCTGAAAGTTTGGCAGGTGTACATGATGTGTTCCATGTGTCTCAATTGAAGAAATGTTTACGAGTACCAGAGGAGCAGATTTCATTAGAGGAACTTACTGTTAAGGAGGATCTTACATATGAAGAGTTTCCGGTTAAAATTTTAGAGACTGCGGACAGAGTCACAAGAAGTAGAACAATCAAAATGTGTAAAGTACAATGGAATCGGTACACAGCAGAAGAGGCTACTTGGGAACGAGAAGAGGATTTGAGAAAAACCTACCCGCAGCTATTTGAGTAAGCATCGGTCGAATCTCGGGACGAGATTCATCTTAAGGGGGGTAGAATTGTAACACCCTAAAAATTTGAAAAGAAGAAAAATAGGAAAAATATGATTTTTACATTTATTTTTGTGAAGCATGCAAAATTTAGAATAAGAATAATTTTATAAATTTAAAATCAAATATAAGGGTAGAAACATGATTGAGCATTCATGCTGCTGCATTTGGAGTTTTGTATTGAGTGGTTTAAATCAAATTCAAATTTGATTTGAAAATCATTTGAAAAATGGATTTGAAAAATTGGAAAAGAAAAAGAAAAGGATTTTTCTACCGGGCCGTTTTTCTCCCTCAGCTGAGCTCGGCCTGCTAAGCCGCGGCCCAGTCCCCTCCTTCTCCCCGCGCGCGTCGCGTCCCTTGGGCCGAGCCGGCCAGCGGCCCGCCAGCTTGATTCCCGCACGCGCGGCCCGCGTTCGCCTGGTGTCACCGACATGTGGGACCCGCCTGTCAGCGGCTGTCTTCCACTTTCCTTTCTTCTTCCTCCCGACGCCGGCGGGATTCTTCTTTCCTTTCCTCAACCGATCCGATTCGATCTTCGAATCTCCCTCCTTTCCATAACCGGTGATGCTTGGGAGCTATAAAACGGAGCCCTCGGCCCTCCCCGCTCCTCATCCCACCTTTTTCCGCAGCCAAGACCGCCTAGGGTTGGCTCGCCACGAGCTCCGCCTCCACCGCCGCCATCCCGAGCTAACCACCGCCCTCAGCCCGTCCTCCGGTCCTATCTTCTACGCGGGTGAGTTCGCGTCGAGGTCCTCTTTCTGTTGGTACCGGTCGCGTGTCGTTTGGTGGTCAAAATCGCCGAGAAGCCAACTCCGGCGATGTCCCGGCCATGGCGCCACCGCGGAGGGTCGCCGTCGGGACCAAACCCGGCCGGAGCGCCGCCCGTCCCCTCCCCCGATCGATCTGGACCGTCCGATCTAAAACGGACGGATCGTATTTAAAGATAACGGTTCGGCTGGCATTTTTGTTAAAGAGCCCCTGAGGTTTTCAAATATCTAACCCGCGGTCCAAAACGTAAAACGGTGGAATACGCTTTGATTAGTTGAAAACGTAATTCGTTTCGGAAAAAGAAAAATACGTTTTCTGATATTTACAGTTTTGCCATTCAGATTGTTTTAGTTGTAGAATTTTCGTTTTAACTCCGATTTGGTCCATTCAAATTGCGTTAGATTCATATTTGCGAACTCTATGTAATTATACAACTGTACAGTAGGTTTGGATTAATTTATTTACGAGTTTTTATTAAAGTATTTATTCTTCTATAGGAAATCTTTGGAAATTCATAACTTTGTCGTTTTAGATCCGATTTTCGTGATCTTCGCGTCTGTGTGATCCTAGCGAGTTGTAGATTCATTTTAAAGACTTTTTATTTTATTACTGTTGGTGTATTGTTCTAATTATAGTTTTGTTTGTTAATGCATGATTGCCTCTGGATGTGTGTTGTTGATATGGTTGATCGAGTATAGACGGTGAGAAATTCGTTGGAGATCAAGAGCTTTACTACGAGCAAGATCTTCAGGACCAGTTTGAGCAAGGCAAGTATAGCATGGGATTATCCTTGTTGTCCTATTCACCTTATGCAATTAATATCATTATGCATTTATTCCTTGTTAAGGATGACTTAGTGATTGATCCTTTACCTTGGTACCTATTAAATTGCATTGAGTAGTTTGGCTAGTGCTGAAACTTGGACAATGATCATGTAATTTGACTAATGGAATATGCAATAAACATTAAAAGATGATTTTATTACTGTTAAAGGGTACTAGAGCATGGGGATTACTTTGTTGCTCTCGTTACTCTCCATAAGGACTCATCTATAAGCGACAATCCGGGATTTACAGTACAACTGTGGGGGCTATATGGCTCTGGCTTTAGTCATATAGAAGGACCTTTTCTAGCTTGTTAGAGGTATTCCTTTATGGCGTAAGAATGGCTTGACGAATCGGGTATAGTGCGGCCTCTGTCCTCATGTGTATAGGCTGCGTGTTATTGTGCCATCAGGAAGGGGGGCTCTACATCTGTTTGCCGAGTGAAATCTAATGACCCTAACTTGTTAGACGAACCTTCGAAAGACTTCATAGTGTTTACCCTGCCTGCTCACCTTGGTAGTGTTTTGGGAGTAATTAACCCGGGCATTTGGGTAACACGACTCACAGTGAAAGTGTACAACCTCTGCAGAGTGTAAAACTGTTATAACAGCCGTGCTCACGGTCACGAGTGGCCTTGGACCCTTATGGAATAGTTGAATAATTGTTTATGATTATGTTTTTGCTATTCATTAATCATTTCACATGGATCATATGTTTAATGTTTATGTGGAGACATTTTGATGCTATCGTTATGCTAAAATCATGCTAACTAAAAGCTACATGCTGATAAACCAATGAATATGCCTTTTTGAGCCTCATGAACCCCATGTTACACTTGTTGAGTACGAGATGTACTTACGCTTGTTTATTTCTTTTACTTGGATAAAAATCCCGGATGGGTAACAGATGGAGGTAATAGTGACTACTACGCCTACTTCCCTGAAGATTACTAGTCTTGCTGTCAACCAGTCAATGTACCTGTGACTGGAGCTACCACGAGAGATTTTTATTTATACTTCCGCTACATTGTGTTAAGACTATGTGTTTAAATATCGAGATGTAATAACATTTGCCATGATACTTCTGTTATAATTTGTAAACTTATGTGTGATTGATCTCTGGGCGCACATAAGGGTATGCATTCCATTTGGTCGATAAATGGGTGTGACAACTACTAATGTTGATGCCAAACTCATGAGCAAACTAAACCATCTTTGCAGCACATTGGAAAAAAATGTCATCAGAAGTGATATCCCAGCTGTGACAGTAATTATTCTAATAAACAGCAGAAGAACAAGGTCCAGGACCGTACATCACATATGCTCTGCTCCCTCTCCTGTGGGTATTTACATGTTGCTCTGAGAATCTATGCCCTTCTGACAACTGGTAACATATCCAAGTGCAATAATGGCAGACCAAAGGCAAAGCATTCAACTTCAGGGACCAGTGAATATAACAAGTGCTGCCTTATTAGCTCCGCATCAACCTTAAGCTCTAGAATACTTGCAGATCAGTGGACATGCAAGGCTTCCAAAGAAGACAAGATATGCTGCAATGTAGAAAAAGAGCCTTGATCCTCTACATAAGTATTTATTAAAAAAAATTGACTAACAGAACTGAAAGGCCCAATAATGAGTAAAATGTTAATATTTCAGTATAATGAAAATTAGTGCATGACAGTAGCGTATTTTTAATGAAACAGACTGGATTTGCATAACGCCCTACCCCTTGCTACCTTTGACTGAGATAAATCTAACAATCATGATTGTTTTTAAGATAAGAAGATTATATCACCAACTTTCTACAAGTGCTGGTTGTAGCAGGAAAATTATCTTCATTATTAATACTAACCCAGAGTTATCTGCTAGCTAGTATTAGATGACTGGATATCATACATCTAGTTTATAGCTTTCTTTATAGTCTCAGTTTAATCTAACAGAACTACACCAGAATAAATTGTTCAAAGTTTCTGCTCTGAAATTAAATTAAATTGGATCAAATACTTTCTTGAACATGCATGTCTGCAATTAGCTAGACCAAATACAGACAAGTTGAAGGTAGCAGTCAATTAAGTTTGCAAATAGCAAGACCAAATACAGAAAGTGTAACATCCCGGATTTTCGAACAACCAAAAATACGGATTTTTAAAAAATTTTCCTGCAAGTGTGTGAAACATTTAGTTTCTAGGTCTAACTCGAGTTTTAACCCACTAATGAATCGTTGCATGCATGTAGAATTGTTTGTAGCAGTGTGCCGGAGTTCCTTAGTGGTTTAGGGTTTTGTGTCGGAGTGCACAAATATGTGGAAATTCCTCTAAATTCCCTTAGAATATCTCGTAAGTTCTCTTTACATATCTCTCAAAACTCCTTGAACCAAATCCATAAAATCATAAAAGGAAGAGTCCTTTTTCCTTTTTGCTCAATCCCTTTTTTGAACTCTGACCCAAATTCCCTCTTCGATTTCGTCTCTCGTAACCCATTCGAAACTCTCCGAAACTCTATATGAAATATCCATTCCAAATTCCTCCTTGATTCTCCTCTCAAACACCTCCCTTGATATTCACCTCAAATTCCTTTTGGTTCCATCTCAAAATCTTGAAGTATAAATGGGAAAACCATTAACCTCTCTTTACCCCTCGGCTAGCCAGCAGGCTACGTGCGCTAGCTTAGCACCTGTGCCCAAATGTCTGATGACGTGAAGCAGTAGCACTCTGGTGCATGCTCCTAAGTCGTCCCGTTTGCTAGCTACGTGAACACGCGAGGACTAACCAAGCAGCAGCACCCACGTAATCATGACCGTGCATGCTACTGTGGTTGTCATGACAAGTACATGAGCTCCTATGTATCCCTGTAGCTCACCGAAATAGGAGCACAAGTGCACGACACCCGCCACCATGCAAAGGCACTAGCTATATACATGTATATACGTGTATGCAGGTACTAATGCCCCAACAGCAAATACTGCAGCTCGTCTCGTCTTCTGGCCCATTCTGTGTCACAGACCCAACCTGGCCCTGCCTCCTCCGACCAGCCCAGCCAGGCCCAGCTCGCGGCCTGCCTTGCCGAGGAACCGGCGCCCCAAATCCAATCGGAGCAGGGCGCACCCAAGAGCGCCGCCGCCTCATCCTCTCGGTCATGCACGTGCACATGCTCCTGTGCTGTACGTACGCCGTCGTGCGAACCCACCTGCCAGCCAGGAACCAAAAGGGAATTTGCAATTTCCGTCTCATACCCAGATGCCCCGTTATCCTTCCGTCGCTTTTCTGTATCAAGCCGCGTCGTATTCTTCTTCTACCTGCTCCGTCCGTCCGGTCGAGAGAACGCCGCTGCCTGGACCGCGGATCCGCCCGCGACCCTGCACCCTCGGCTCCCTCGCCCGCCTCGGCACGGACGCCGATTGCCGCCGCGTGTCCCATCCCGAGCACGGACGCCCAGGAGCAGCCGTGTCCGCCTTGAGCCCTAGCACCTCGTGTATAAAACGCGTTGCCACCACTCTTCTTCCCCTCTCCCACCTTCAGCCGCCGCCACTTCTCTACTTTCTCGCAGACACCGCGCCCTCGCTCGTCGCGCGGCAGTGGAGCGCAACCGCGCTGAAGCCCTCGCCGAGCCCGCCTCGTTCGGGCGTCGCCACCAAACCATCGAAGCACCTCGTCGCGTCCGCGCTCACAGCATCGGAGCAGCCGAGCCGCAACGCCGCGGCCCTCTGCCACGGTGCCATTCTGTCGAGCTCCGAGCTGTCCTCGTCACACCGCCACACGCCCAGCGTGGCCGTGACGTTGACCTCACCATTGAGTCCGCACCGGACGACCTCGACGCCGTCCGCGCTCCACCCCACCGCAGGGCGCCACCGACCGCAACGTCACCGTGCACACGGTGCTCTCCGTCCAAGCCAAGCCCGGCTACCCCGACGTCGCGGCCGGACCACGCTGCTCACCCTCCCTCACGACGTCGAGCTCTTGCCTCCTCGCCGAACTGGCCATGCAGCAGCGATGTCGCTCACCGCAGCATCCTCTCCGGCTCGGGCCCTGCATCAACCGCACCACCTTGACGCTGTTCCTCTGTGCCACCACACCGCTGGGGACGTGACGCCGTCGGTCATGCCGCACTCTGCCTCCTCGCCGCACCATCACGGGACCGGCGTGGCTAAGACGCCGTCATCCGGCGCGTTCACGACGTTCCAGGACACTCGCCTCGCCACGTCTTCCCGTCCGCGAGGCAGTCCGCCACGAAAGCGACGTCGCAGCAGAACCGAAACGCCACCATCCGTTCTCGCCACCTTCCGCCTGACCAAGAGCAGCACGGCCACAGTGCCTCGGTGTCCTCATTTCGACGCGCCCCTGCTGCCAAACCCGGGGCCGAAGCCGCTGGACACGCACGGCAAAGCAGCAGCAGCACCTTACCTTCTCCGGCAACCTGTCCTTCTGTACCGCCGGTGAGCATGTGCCCAAAAGCTCTGCCCTTCTTTTCGTTCATCGATTTTGTCACTACTCATGCTAAAACCAGCCTTTGTGCCGCGTTCCTCCACTGTCGCAGGGGGAAACAGAGGCCTCGCCATGCCATTTGCCGGACCTCGCTGACCGTCCCGGACAGCCGCACCACCTCATCCTCTCTGTGTCCGGCCTTCGTGCCGTGAATGTTTGCTTGCAGGGAGGGGTACGCCTCGTTTTCTCCTTGGCATGGCTGCCCCGTATCGCCCCACTGGAGCTCCGCTGCCTACCGGAAGCCTGTTGCCACGTTTCGGACAGCAGCAAGTCGCAGCCAGCTGGAGCGCTCCACTGCAGCCCTCACCTTCAAGGTCGACCTTCTAACCTAGCCGACGCCGTCCACGACGTCGGCGAGCTAGCTCCTACTTATTAATTCCTTATCTATCATCTATACTTGCTTATGCACTGATACTTGATCTATCAATATCCATTGTCTATACATGATCATGATCTTTATCTATTCTATGCCTGTGCCGTGCCTTCGCCGCCGGTCTGTCCATTTATTTATCCATCTATCTCTTGTGCCGCTATGGGTATGTGATACTCCACCCCGCGTCGTTGTGTGTTGGTTCTCGTGTCTTGGTGCGATGTTGTGTGTTGGGATGGTTCTTGGTTCTTATGGTGTTGTTTGTGTCTCGTCTGTGGACCCAGCCTTCGAGCCGGTCGAGGGATCGTACTTCGTTCGGTAGTTTCGGTCGTGGGTTCACCCTGCCATGGCCGTAACACCGAGTGTAACTCGATCTCTCGCTTTTAGTCAACTTCGTAGTTCCGTGATCGACGGCCCCTTCTATGGCTCTAGGGCGTGGCCACCATGGGCTCGACATTGGTGCGCTTCCTACCCGCACGTGATGAACCCATCGTGGCTAGTCTATGGGAGACAACCAGGGGACAACCATAGTGGAACTTGTGGAAGCCGACTCGTGTAGGTCTAGCTTATGGTCGCGGGTTCGCTCGCCATGGCCAATAGGCTCTACCTCTTTTCACTTTTGCTCCTTTTGCTCTTCTCCTAACTACCTTGTATGCTTACACCACCTAGACCCGGGCATCTCCTTGGCCTTTGCGGTGAAACCTTGTCGCTAAGAACCATGGGGATAGTTTTGTGCTGAATCTACACCTAGATCGTGGGGCACTATGAGTTGGTTCGGATCGTGGGATCGTGCCTTCTTCTACCAACCTTCGTCCTTTCCATGACGAGTTGGGAAAAAGGAGTGCGGGTTCCATTCTCTCTTCCTCTTTTGTTCTCAATCCCCGTCGATCCAGTAAGGTGTGGATTGAGCTCTTCGCAAGCTTGGTGTTGTCACTCTCTTGATTCCATTCCTTTGATTCCCGTCGTTAATATGGCGAGTGGATCAAAGGAAGGTAAATCCCGTGTCTTCTTCTGTCTTCTAGCTCTTTCGTGCTCGAGCCTTCGTACTTGTACCTTGTAGACCATAGCGTCTCTTTGGTTCTATCGGTGACAACCGCACCGCTAAGAATCTTGGGGATGTCTTAGTGCCTTTAGTGCACCTAGGTCGTGGTACCCTACAAGCGGATTGGGTACTAGTGTTCTTTTGTGTGTTGCTTCTTTCAATGCCGTCTCTTGCCATGGCGTTGTATTGGAAGAAGTAGACCGCCTCTTTTTGCTCTTTCCCCCGTTCCACCCTCTCTTGGTTCTCGTCAAATTATAGTGGCGTACGGATTAAGAGAGATCGGGACTGCTTTAGCTGCTCCTCTCGGTTCTCGTCATTCTCCATGACGCTCGGATCGAAAGCTGTGAGCTGTGGTGTTTGCATAGGATGAGCTAGAGTCTATGCCATTTATTAAAGCCGTATAGGTCGACACGATCGACCCAGGAAGTACTGGCTAGACTTAGGCTTAAGCTTGTGCTGAGCGAATCACCACTCTTGTTCTTTGGCCCAGGGATCGGACATCCACCGAGAGGGCTAAGTCGTTCTTCCTTTTGTGTTCTTTCGATGTAGTTGTTCTTTCTATGCCTTGTTGCCTCTCTTTTCGCAATCTTTCTAGGTATAGTGGTCTGATTGCTCTTTTGCTTGTCGCTGCATCGAGGTAGTTGTGTCAAGGATAGCGATGATCGGATTGGGACCGTTGGGGGAAGGACATGCGGATGGAGGAAAGACCATGGAGGAGTATGACTACAAGTGCACCGAGGATCTCGGATATGACATTTAACAGGTGTTCCACGTCCCACCCAACCTCGTAGAACCTATTAGACACACTACATGTAGATGCTAGTGCTTTACTTTCTTGAAATTGAACTGTGATAGGTTGCATGGTAGACTGCTTGTAAGCCATTACCTTGTCGCAACCTATTCCCCTGCACACCCGCTGTTAGGCTAGACGCTCGCATTCTACTTACTGCTTTACTTTCACTACGCATTATACCTATGGTGTGATGCTTGGTGAAGGGATAACATAAGTGGATAAGGCACATGGTGCCGATAACTTGGTAAAACTGGATAATGAACTTGGGAAAATCTTGGCATGCGTCTTGGGTGTGTGGTTAGGGTTGAGTCGATCGGACAGGATCCTACGACGAGTCTTTAGGGTAAGTCATGCCGGAGGGGTGCAACCTAGGCATCCCTCGTGAGAGGTACCTATGGCAGGTGCATGTATGAGCAGACGGGGTGTTGGTTATCCCCGGTGGAGGTGCCGTCGAGGCACAGGGTGTTGGTTATCCCCTTGAGAAGATATCATATCCGGTTCCCCCTAAGGACTGGTATGTCTTGAGAACCGGAATCATAGGACCCTTCGTGCACACCACTTGCTCCTAATGGGCGGGAGACGATTACCCGACTGACTAGGGCGGTGCCACTACTACTAGGTTGGAAGGCGATAGTGTAGGGAGGTACGGGCATAGGGGCCCACACCCTCCTAAGACAGCGTAGTGACCTTGGGGGCCCGGTACTACGTCTCACAGTCTCAGTGTTTCGATGGACTCCGGGGTGGCCCAGGGCTGAGTGGTAGGGTGGTACCGTACCGGTTGGGAGGCAGTCGACATCAGCCTAGGCGGGGCACCGCCGATGAAGGTGATCTTGTGGATTTTTAGGTGTACACGCTCTGCAGAGTTCGAGCCATCGAGGTCATACAACACATTTGAGGCAAGAACTTGATACTAGTGTGAAAAGTACTGGCAGCATTTGAAATCTTTTTGTAACCCTTGAGGACCGTCACAAAGCCAGATGGTCAATTAATTATCAGGGTTTTATATTTCAATTTTTCTGGGAAGTTGCATTGTGCTAACCAAATTGAGGAAAGGACTATCAGATGGAATGTACCAGATAGGAGGGCCTGCGCCAAACGGTCTGCTGCCAGGATCAGCCCTCTCACCAACAGTCTCCGAGGTTGCATTGATGAACCCATCATATATATGAACTATAAAAAATGCAGGTACCAAAACTTGACAAATCTAGATATGGAAATCCAATGAAAAGAAACAGATGAGAACAAGGACTCAAAATCCGATTGACTTTCGGTTCTAGCCGGAGAGGAAGAAGCAAAGCACTAGTACCTGTGCTTCATGGGTGAGAGCGGATAAGCATGTTTGCTCCATCGAGCTTGCTTCTACTGCCGGCATTGGGGATGCGATTGGGGGTCGAGTCCTTGGACCGTCGCTCGGAGTCCCGTTGCCGTGTTGTACGGCGTGGCGTCGATTCTGCTCGGATTACGGATTGCCTTTGTTGGGATATACGGCGGCACCGCCGGGAAACACCGAAGAAGGAGCGAGGACAGAGTTTGGGGATCTAGGGTTGACGGCGAAAGAAGAGAAACGGCTATGGCCTGTTGGTCCGAAGCTTTCAGCAGAGTTGTATCGAACCACTCTCCTATGAACGAAGAAACCAGTGGATCCGATCCTACGAGCATCGAGGGGTGGACTGCAGCGGCGACGATGGAAACACTGTAGAAAGGAGGAGGAACAGAGAATGTGGATATAGGGTTCTTGACAAAAGGGAGCGATTAAAAGTTCATTATGGACGTGAGTAGAATTTGAAATCCGAGCTGCGGGAGTACTAACGGGAGGCACGAAACTGTGGCACGCGACTTCAGGCATGAGAATGAGGCGAGGCTGAAGTTGACCAAGGCCCCGTTTAGTTTTGAAATTTTTTGGGGAAAAATCCCTGTAGCACTTTTCGTTGTTATTTGGTAAAATTTGTCTAACCATTGACTAACTACGTTCAAAAGATTCGTCTCGACATTTACAGATAAATTGTGCAATTAATTATTTTTTACCTACATTTAATGATCCATGCATGCGTCAAAGATTCGATGTGACAGGTACTGCTGTAGGGTCGAGATGGTGGACTAGAGGGGGGGTGAATAGTCCTTTCTAAAAATAATCGCGTCGGCAAACCGAAACAAATGCGGAATTAAAACTATCGGTCTAGCCAAGACTACACCCCTCTATCTAAGTTCACAAGCACCTCACAAAGATCCTAAATATGTAACTAAGGTGCTTTCCTTAGCAAGAGCTCTCCTAAACAATTGTAGAGCAAGGTCACACAAACCTATACACTAGTACTTTAGCAAAGCCGGGGAGCTCCTACACAATTCTAGTAAGCAAAAGCACGAAGCCACCTATGCTCACTAGCAATACTCAATAGCAAGGCAACTAATGCCAAACTAGAGAGCGCAAATTACTTAGCTACACAAACTAAGCAATATGACTAACAAGGTTACACAAACCAAATTAGCCACGCAACGGGAGCTACTTCTATGCTACACAAGCAAGAAGGTAACTAGCTAACTACACAAGCAAACTAGTTACAAGAGCAACTACACAAGCACAAGTATATGAATGTAAATACAAGCTTGTGAATCAAAAGCAAACCACCGAGAAGATGTACACAATGTTGACACGGCGGTTTTTCACCGAGGTTCACTTGGTTGCCACCAAGCTAGTCCCCGTTGTGGCGATACACCCACTTGATGGATCACGAGCTAATTGACTATCAAGAGTCAAACCCTCAGCGGGTGCCGCACATCCACTCTCAAGATGGGGGTCCTCTAAGCCACGAGCTTTACTAGAGTTGCTCTTCACGATCCCCGCGGGGTGAGCACAATCCCCCTCACAAATCCTCCTCCGGAGCCACGCACAATCTCCACGCGTGCTTCAACGGAGTCGCAAGCCACCAAGCCGTCTAGGAGGTGGCAACCTCCAAGAGTAACAAGCACCACCGGCTTGCAACATGATCACCTAGTGCCACTCGATGCAATCCTCTCGATGCAACGCACTAGAATCGCTCTCTCACTCGATCCGATGAACACTATCAAACATGAGTGAGTTAGAGGGCTCCCAAGCACTACCACACAAGCCACCAAGGCTAAAGTGTGCTCAGCTACTGGCCACAGCCGGCCAAGGCATCTATTTATAACCCCACGGTCAAATAGAGCCGTTACCCCTTCACTGGGTCCTTTTCGGGACAACCGGACGCGCCGGTCGTAACTGACCGGACGCGCTCAGCCGCGTCCGATCCTCCAACGGTCACTGCGCCAACGGTCAAATCCCATGTCCGGACGCGCCTCTCAAAATGACCGGACGCGCTCAGCCGCGTCCGATCCTCCAACGGTCACTGCGCCAATGGTCAAACCCTATGACCGGACGCGCTTCTCATAACGACCGGACGCGCCGGTCCCGATGACCGGACGCGCCTGTCGAACGACCGGACGTGCTGATCACACTGACCCACGCGCTCGCGACGCAACGACCGGACGCGCTCCTTGCGATGACCGGACGCGACAGTGCCCGCGTCCGGTTAGAGTCCAGTAAGCTCCTTCAACGATCGGACGCGTCCGATCATGTGTGACCGGACGCGCCTCCCGTCCGATCGTACTCAGTTTCCTCTGGACACCTGACCGGACGCGCCGGTCCCGTGAGTGACCGGACGCGCCGGTTTCAAACCCTAGCACCCGCGCCTGCGCTGTACAGACCGGACGCGTCCGGTCATACCATGACCGCGTCCGGTGCAGCGTCCGGTCACCTCTGTGACCTCCGTTTGCCTCCGTTTCTTTTCCGACTTCCGGCGTAGTGGAAAATAGGCATTTCAACTTCTCAAAAACGTCTGAATCCCGTGCTCGCAAAGCTCGGTGGGAGGGAGAGAGGAACCCAAATCCTCTCTACCGCTTAAACTTCATCGCCTTCGTAAATGTGCCAACACCAACAAGTGACCACCACCTTGTGCACGTGTGTTAGCATTTTCATAATCATTTTATCGAAGGAGTTAACCACTCAACTTGCCACGCCACTCGATCCTAGCAACGATGCATAGTTAGATCACACGAGTGGCACTAGATGACCGATATGCAAACAAGTTTGCCCCTCTTGATAGTACGACCATCTATCCTAAACCCGGTCATAAACTTCTCTACACACCTATGACCGGTGAAATGGAAATGCCCTAGGTTATACCTTTGCCTTGCGCATTCCACTCCATCTCCTCCGACATTGATGCAACACATGCACCAACCAATCACCAAATGATATGATCCACTTCATATCATCACATGACCGTATTGGTTCATCGGTCTTGACCTCACTTGCTCTTCACCGTTGCCTCGGTCCTTCGGCGCCAAGCCATCACACAACTTGCCCTTCACCCTAGCAACCGGTCCATCAAGCCAAGCCTCATCTTGATCTTCTCCACCTTGGTCACATGACTCCATGTCATGTCTCATATGCAATGAGCTCCTTCATGACACAATCATCTATGGACTAATTCTCTATGTATCTCACATAAACACAATTAGTCCACCTAAGGTTGTCACTCAATTACCAAAACCAAACAAGGACCTCTCAATCTCCCCCTTTTTGGTAATTGATGACAACTCTACAAAGATATGGAAATTAAATTCTTTTGGACTTTATACCACTTATCCAACATTTAAGCTCTATGTTAGGATTTGGATAAGCACCATAAAATCCGACTTGGTAGTGATAACTCTCCCTACATATGTGCTCAAATGGTTTGGTTTTAAGCTTGCACATATGCATAAATATGAAATTTGTGGGAGGGTTAGCACTACTAAGTGATGCTAAGGTGTATAGAATAAACCTTTGTAGTTCGATACCATTTGATAGCTCGATATCATTGGAAAATCACAAGTTTGCCATCATCCTTAGCATCATGAGTATCTAGACATAAAAAATACTAGAAACCCCGTGAGATCAACATTATAAGCAAGGTTCTAGTTTTTCATGATAAACACAAGTCTAGCTATCATCCTATGCATGCTAGTTATCATATCATCATTCAAGTTCTATAACTAGCATACAACACACAAGCATGCATATTAAATATAAAACTTATGCAATGCAAACAAGCACATGAATATGAACATATCAAATGCAACCAAACAATGTTCATGAGCTTGCTCCCCCTACTTGTGTGCTTCTTTTGTCCAAGAATTTTGATCCTTCTTATTTCTTCAATGTTGCTCCCTCTTTGTCCATCTCCATGTCCAAACTCATTCCCAAACCTCTCTCTCTTGGTGTATTGACATATCTTTGTTCCAACTTCTCCCCCTTTGTCATCAATTTCCATAAAGGGTGTACTTCTCATTGATGCAAAGGCTTGCATTGGGGTAGATGGTTGAGACTTGAATATTGCGTTGTTGATGGACATCACCGCACATGTTGGAATGACTTTACTTGTATGTTGCTCTTGAGATACCACTTAGGATCTTTGACCTTGATACCATTAGGTGGGGCTCCTCTCCCTATGTCATAGCATGGGTCATTCACTTGATAATCTTGAGCTCTTGTGTGTGAGGGAACTTTCTTCATTTGATGATCACTTAAAGTTGAGGATCACTTGTGGAACCACCGTCTTGTATAAATGATATCATGTGTAGAAATACCACGAATAAGTGTGTGATACCAATTTGAAGAATCCTCTATCATGGAACCACTTATAGGATTTGTCAATATGATCTTTTCTTGAACATTTGCTTTCTTCATGAGTACCACTTGTAGGATATCACTTGTAGATCATGATCTAGACACCACTTGTAAATATCAATTGAAGAAATATTTTGAGTCTTGATACCATTTAAAACACTTTAGATATCCATTTCCATTGTTGTCTTATGCTTGTACCCATATCATTGTCATGAGCTTCTAGTATGACTTGAACTAAGTTGATTTGCCTAAGATTCTAAGTCCGGTTTGATCCAATGACAAGCTTCTTCACTCCTCATACTAAGGGTTGTCTTGCCAATGTTGTACTTGTCACTTGTTAGCAATTCAAACTAGATCAAGTACTTGGGTTCACTAGCTCATGAACAAATTCATACACATACCACTAGATCATTTAAACAATTCAAGCAATAGTGGTAGGCTATGAATTTAAACATTTCATTTGTTATGCATGATCCTAGTAAGCATATACTGTATGCACTAATCGCATACTAGTAAGGGATGAAATGATCATGCACATTTCAATGATACCTTTGTTATGTTAGAGTAGAGGATAGTCACATAGATTCCAATTCATTACTCCAATAGCAATGTGAAGTCCAATTTATAAGCTTGGTGAAGACCAATTATTATAGAGAAATCCATTCTTCACCCATATGAAATGAGAACCACTAATAATCAAGTGCATTATCTCTTGTTGTGGTTGGCTTGCTTTTTCTCTTTAATCAATGCTTGCGTGAGAGAAGTACTTATGATACCAATTTTATAACCATGACTAGCTCTCTTTTGGGTGTTGCTTGCTTTTCTTGATCAACCCTATTGATTGCTTCAATTAAGCATCTCAAATATCCCTTGAATTCATCACTTCCATGTTAGCCTTCCAAGCCGGTGCTCGGTTTACCCACCCATGGGCGGCAAGCCCCCTCAGCAGGGAGAAGTGACCTCTCTCCAAAGAACCATCCTTGACACTTACTTGAATTGCCTTTGATTGATTGATCTATGGACTTAACATTATGAGTAACCTTGAATTATTCTTTAAGTCATTTTCTTTCTACTAAATGATCTCCAATCATTACTAGAACTTGAACCTCATCTTCATCTTGAGTTTGATCTTCATTTTCAAATTTGAGTACCAAATTTGTACACTAAGTACATTCCACAATCAATGCCCTTGTACTCATTTCTCTTCATGATTCTAGATCAATCCAAAACCAAACTTAGGTACCTCAACCACTTGTAAATATATTTCCAACTTGAGGACCTTTCAATTAAAGTGACTCTAGATTAATCTAATGATTGTCACTTTTCTGGCAGATTCTGTACCCTTCAAAGAATAATTCATATCTCCCAATGTACAGATCCAAATGCCATAAAATTCGGTGGAGATGTGATTCACTAAGTCATATAGCAACTGTAAAAATTTGAGATTCATTTGACATCTAGATTGCTACCAGATTTCAAATCTTCCACCACTGCTACATGCTGAAAACTGCTGCACTATAACTGACAAGATGTACTCCAAAGTCGAAGCATCTCTTATCCACTTCTCATGAAATTTCTACAGCATCTTCTTCCATAAGTGCAGAGCATGTATGCCAAATTTCAAGCCAATCCAAATAGATTTGATCACTCAAACATGGCTAAAATCACTGCTAGCTCAGATTTTTAATTTTGGACAGATTTCAATACATTGAGCAATACTTCATCAAATATGAATCAATCTTGAAACTAATTTGTTTGAATACTTTCACAAGACATATATCTATCCAATCCACTTACTAAATGTCATCTCATGAATTTATCCAACACAAATCAATTCAAACTTGATTACTTAAGCATTTAATCCATTCAAACATCTCATAGCAAGCAACATTGCATATATATCTAATTCAATCAACTCATATGCACCCAAGTGAAATGATCAACAAGAGATATACCTTGGTTAGCTCATGATCATCCAATAGCAAGCTTTCAACTTGAATATTTGCAAGCCATCAAATATATCCAATAAATCACCACAATCTTGAATGTTGCACTTGTATGTTGTAGTATTTGGACTCCACTTATTTTGACTTGGCATTGGGATAGAATATGCACTAAGCTTTAAAACTTGATTCAACATATGATGACCAATATGAATCCAAATGAATCAAGCCTCCAATGCCAATGGTACCTATAAACAATCATCCACTTTTTGATGGTACCCAAACAAGTTTGGGTCCTCTCAAGTTAGGAGCAACATACTTAGGCAAAGCCTTAGTATGGATAGCGGGATGTTTTGCAAGAGCAACAATAGAGGTACCATTTACATCCTTTCTAAGCACATTAGTATCATCAATTGAAATATGCTTAGAAGTGTTACCTAGGGGACATGAATGTGCCATGTGTCCCCTTTCCCGGCATGAATAGCATCTTCTCTTTGATTGAGCCTTTTCTTCCTTGCTCATGTGATGCTCTTCATTGCCTTGCCTCTCATGAGTTGCTTGAGCATTCTTCTCAAGCTTGGTGGGACACCCCGAGGCAAAGTGTCCCATATCTTCACACTTAAAGCACTTGATGTGAGCCAAATCTTTCTTCTTATCTTGAATCTTGCTCATCATCTTGGCATCTTGGATTTGCATTGGATGCCTTCCTCTTCCACCCCTTCTTGTTTTCGTCTTCTTCTTCTTCAAGTCACCATCATCATCCTTGTGGTTGATCTTGACTTGAGATTGGGGCTTTGCTTTTGGCTTAACTTGAGACTTCTTGGTAGGGCAACACTTGGCAAAATGTCCCACTTCATGGCATCGGTAGCACATGAGTTGGGATAGCTTCTTTGCATCTTGCTTCTTCATAATCTTGCCCTTTGTCATTTTCTTCTTGAAGCCAAGGCCACTTTTGTCACAAACGTTTCTTTGAGTCTTCATCATGTGCTCAAAGGTGACTTTTGAGTTGTAGCACCTCTCTAACTTGTTGCTCAAATTCTTCACTTCACTTTTAAGCTCATTGTTCTCCTTCAAAAGGTTAGTCTCACAAGACATAGAAGTAGAACAAGTATTTAATTGTGAAGAACATGGCATATCTAATAAATCAACACAAGAGGTGGATACATGATTTCTCCCTACATCACATGGGTTAGTCACATTTTGCAATTGATCATTTGATCCATGTGATGAGCTCTCATTAATTTTAATTTTCTTTAATAACATCTTAAAGAGAGAAGCATGTTCTTGTACCAAATTATCATGAGCAACACTAAGTTCCTCATGAGACAATTTTAGCTCCTCATGTGAACAAGTAGTAACATAAAGTAGATGCTTTTGTTGTTCACATGTGGTTTTTAGAAATGAGTTTTCATTTTCCAATTTCATGGTTTTAGCTTTCTCATTTTCTAAAGACATGTTCATGCTACCAAGTCTACTAACAAGCTCATCATATGAATCAACATGATCAATCACATTATCATTTGATACCTTTGTGTCACCTAGTGACATGAAGCAATGTGATGTAGTGGATGGGCTTGTAGTAGCATCATCAAGACCTGAGCATGAACCAACGTTGTCACCATCAAGTGTGCTTGGGGTAGAAACATCACTTGCAACACTTGATGCATCATCACCATTCTTGTCAAGTGAACTTGTGGTAGATCGATCATCATCATCACTTGACCATGAGGTGGAGCAATCCTCCACAACCATCATGTTGTGGTCATGCTCAACATCATCATGTACAACCTCCTTGGGCTTGACATCATCGTCATCATCGGTGATAGCTCCATACTTTTCATTGAGATAGGCCCATATCTCATGAGCGGATTTGAGGTCCATGATCTTACCAAAGATGCTATCATCCAAAGATCTATACATGATGTTAGTAGCTTGGATGTCAAGATCTAGGCATTTCTCTTGTGCTTGAGTTAGATTATCTTCATCCAACACATGAGAAAAGCCTACATCTACCATCCACCACATTTGAGAGCAAATAAACTTAAAATTGCATATCATCCAATTTTTCCACCGTGCAAAGTGTGTGCCATCAAACATGTAAGGACAAACAACATCTAGTCCATATTCCGCCATCCTCTCGGGTCGGTGAAGACCACAAATGAGAGACCGGGCTCCGATACCAATTGTAGGGTCGAGATGGCGGACTAGAGGGGGGGGTGAATAGTCCTTTCTAAAAATAATCGCGTCGGCAAACCGAAACAAATGCGGAATTAAAACTATCGGTCTAGCCAAGACTACACCCCTCTATCTAAGTTCACAAGCACCTCACAAAGATCCTAAATATGTAACTAAGGTGCTTTCCTTAGCAAGAGCTCTCCTAAACAATTGTAGAGCAAGGTCACACAAACCTATGCACTAGTACTTTAGCAAAGCCGGGGAGCTCCTACACAATTCTAGTAAGCAAAAGCACGAAGCCACCTATGCTCACTAGCAATACTCAATAGCAAGGCAACTAATGCCAAACTAGAGAGTGCAAATTACTTAGCTACACAAACTAAGCAATATGACTAACAAGGTTACACAAACCAAATTAGCCACGCAACGGGAGCTACTTCTATGCTACACAAGCAAGAAGGTAACTAGCTAACTACACAAGCAAACTAGTTACAAGAGCAACTACACAAGCACAAGTATATGAATGTAAATACAAGCTTGTGAATCGAAAGCAAACCACCGAGAAGATGTACACAATGTTGACACGGCGGTTTTTCACCGAGGTTCACTTGGTTGCCACCAAGCTAGTCCCCGTTGTGGCGATACACCCACTTGATGGATCACGAGCTAATTGACTATCAAGAGTCAAACCCTCAGCGGGTGCCGCACATCCACTCTCAAGATGGGGATCCTCTAAGCCACGAGCTTTACTAGAGTTGCTCTTCGCGATCCCCGCGGGGTGAGCACAATCCCCCTCACAAATCCTCCTCCGGAGCCACGCACAATCTCCACGCGTGCTTCAACGAAGTCGCAAGCCACCAAGCCGTCTAGGAGGTGGCAACCTCCAAGAGTAACAAGCACCACCGGCTTGCAACATGATCACCTAGTGCCACTCGATGCAATCCTCTCGATGCAACGCACTAGAATCGCTCTCTCACTCGATCCGATGAACACTATCAAGCATGAGTGAGTTAGAGGGCTCCCAAGCACTACCACATAAGCCACCAAGGCTAAAGTGTGCTCAGCTACTGGCCACAGCCGGCCAAGGCATCTATTTATAATCCCACGATCAAATAGAGCCGTTACCCCTTCACTGGGTCCTTTTCGGGACGACCGGACGCGCCGGTCGTAACTGACCGGACGCGCTCAGCCGCGTCCGATCCTCCAACGGTCACTGCGCCAACGGTCAAATCCCATGACCGGACGCGCCTCTCAAAACAACCGGACACGCTCAGCCGCGTCCGATCCTCCAACGGTCACAGCGCCAATGGTCAAACCCTATGACCGGACGCGCTTCTCATAACGACCGGACGCGCCGGTCCCGATGACCGGACGCGCCTGTCGAACGACCGGACGTGCTGATCACACTGACCCACGCGCTCGCGACGCAACGACCGGACGCGCTCCTTGCGATGACCGGACGCGACAGTGCCCACGTCCGGTTAGAGTCCAGTAAGCTCCTTCAACGATCGGACGCGTCCGATCATGTGTGACCGGACGCGCCTCCCGTCCGATCGTACTCAGTTTCCTCTGGACACCTGACCGGACGCGTCGGTCCCGCGAGTGACCGGACGCGCCGGTTTTAAACCCTAGCACCCGCGCCTGCGCTGTACTGACCGGACGCGTCCGGTCATACCATGACCGCGTCCGGTGCAGCGTCCGGTCACCTCTGTGACCTCCGTTTGCCTCCGTTTCTTTTCCGACTTCCGGCGTAGTGGAAAATAGGCATTTCAACTTCTCAAAAACGCCTGAATCCCGTGCTCGCAAAGCTCGGTGGGAGGGAGAGAGGAACCCAAATCCTCTCTACCGCTTAAACTTCATCGCCTTCGTAAATGTGCCAACACCAACAAGTGACCACCACCTTGTGCACGTGTGTTAGTATTTTCATAATCATTTTATCAAAGGAGTTAACCACTCAACTTGCCACGCCACTCGATCCTAGCAACGATGCATAGTTAGATCACACAAGTGGCACTAGATGACCGATATGCAAACAAGTTTGCCCCTCTTGATAGTACGACCATCTATCCTAAACCCGGTCATAAACTTCTCTACACACCTATGACCGGTGAAATGGAAATGCCCTAGGTTATACCTTTGCCTTGCGCATTCCACTCCATCTCCTCCGACGTTGATGCAACACATGCACCAACCAATCACCAAATGATATGATCCACTTCATATCATCACATGACCGTATTGGTTCATCGATCTTGACCTCACTTGCTCTTCACCGTTGCCTCGGTCCTTCGGCGCCAAGCCATCACACAACTTGCCCTTCACCCTAGCAACCGGTCCATCAAGCCAAGCCTCATCTTGATCTTCTCCACCTTGGTCACATGACTCCATGTCATGTCTCATATGCAATGAGCTCCTTCATGACACAATCATCTGTGGACTAATTCTCTATGTATCTTACATAAACACAATTAGTCCACCTAAGGTTGTCACTCAATTACCAAAACCAAACAAGGACCTCTCAACTGCGCAAAACTTTTTTTTAAGATCTTTTTGCCCATCTAAACAAGGCCCAAGGTGGGATCCATAATATCAAATAAATCAAAAGTTACTAACGGAAGTACATGCAGTTGGGTCCCCGCACATATCTCAAGAGAAACAGGACCATTCACATAAGGTCCTATTTGGTTCATGAATGTTAAAGTTTAATTCCTATCACAACAATGTTACGGCAAATACATGGAGTACTAAATGTGACTAATTGTATGCATGTCGGCACAGATTAGGTATAATTTACGAGACGAATCTATTAAGCCTAATTAGTCCAAAATTGAAAACTTTTTGTCAAATAAGACGAAATGCTACAATGTTTTGTTAAACTTTAACACCTCTCACCAAACAGGAAGCTCTACGACCGCTGGGGCCTATGGATTTTTCCGTTTGCGACGATGAAGAGATGGTTAGACGGTCCGCACCGGGTACTGTAAACGATCCTATGGTACACTTTTACAGCAAAAAAACCCCGCAGCGCATACGCTAAAGCGAAACGCTACGCGAGCGCGTCCTCTATTCTCGGCGTTGTCCAGTTCGTGTGCTAAAGATGGGGCCTACGCGCGGCAGCAGCGCCCGCGCGGAGAGCAGAGAGAGGAGAGAGGACAGTGGTGGGCCCCATAAGTTCAATTGCCTAAAAAATGTTATAACTCATAAACCAAAAAAATCAAATTAAATTCTGATTACACTATTAAACCTGTTTCAATAAATACTTCGAAACTAGATGTCACATGGATATATTTAGATAAAGTGACAAGTGAGCCCTACAGTAGATATATGATGATATATAGGATGGATGGATGCGGAAAAATTATATGTTTTGTGGTAATTAGGATAAAATATTATTTTTAAAGGATAAATATAGAGATCCATGAGTGGGGTTAGGCACGAAAGCGGCGACATGAGCAGCTTCTGCCAGATGCTAATACTGCTGCTCCTGCCCTTGTCGTCGGGTTGTGCCTCATTTTGCTGCTGCTGCTGGTCTTTCATCGCTACGGGTAAAAATGTGGTGTAAGGCGGTAGATACCTGGAGAGGAAGTAAAGCATGAGCATAATCGAGTAAAATTATTAAAAGAAAAAACTAGTAATAGTTTGTATGCTTCCTAGCTTAAACACAAGGTTTTAAATCTCCGACTATAGCTGTTTGGGAAGAATTTAGCTAAGTTTTCTCACATACTCCCTTCATCCCAAATTATAAAGACGTTTGACTTTTTTTTGACCCTAAGTTTGACCACTCGTCTTATTCAAAAAATTTGTGCAAATATAGTCAAATTTAAGTCATTCTTGAAGAACTTTTATTAATAAACCAAGCCACGACAAAAGAAGTGATATTTTGCATAAATTTTTGAATAAAACGAGTGGTCAAACTAGATGTCAAAAAAGTCAAACTTCTTATAATTTAGGATGAATCGAGTATAATTTAGCTCTTAGCTGCTATAGCCTGTTTAGCTGCTATAGCATGTTTTGAGACATAGATAGCTAAATGACTTAGCTGGCTATTTAAAACGCTGCTTAAGCATCATGTGTCATGATCATATAGTCGTATGCATGACACAATGATAAGTTTCAAGCAAGGCTATATCATTTAGTAGTACTATCAATACATATTGTTGGAACGTGATCAAACTATATTATAACAAATCGATATTTGGACGTGTTGGTGGACCATGAGCACATGTGCAACTAATTATGCATGAACTAGATAGCAGTGCCTGATGGCATATGTACAAATATAATATAGTAAATGTAGTGCACAAAACTTCCTAATTAACCGACGATCTTAGATTATATATATATATATATTCTACGCCTTAGGTGTCTACACCGTGAGCCAGCCTAACCCAACCAGCTTCCCACCGACGCGCCACCCTCCGCCCCCTCCCCGTGCTACCCGAAGTACGCGCGCCCGAGCCCTCCCTGCACGTGGCACGCCCGCGCCCACACGCTAATTAAATGGCCGTCGGTCCACGCCACATCCGCGCGCCGCGCCGCACACAGCTGGTCAGCCCACCTCCGACGCCCGACATGCACCCTTTCTTTTTCCATATTACTGTTGGTGCCGCATGCATGCAGCCCTACCGTCTTGTTCGGCTGTCTACCAGCAGTATTTTTTCTTACAACAAATTAGCACGTGTCACGAGCCAGCCGAACGAGGCATACTTTTCTCTCACCTGCATGGACTCGTGCATGCCCGCAAAAAAATGTATGTACTAGTGTATGTACGAACTTATTTCTTGTATACACCCATCATTAGGTACTGCATGTGTTTGCATGCACATGAATTAATTATAGAATGTTCATTGGGTGCATGCAAGTACTATAGCAATCGACAAAGTAGTTGTCAGTATTTATCAATATTTTTCTTTAAGTAAGTAGTTGTGACTATTTATTCCAGTATTTTCTTTTGAGTATTTTTTACTGCCACCAAGACTAGTAGTTGTCCGTATCTTTTCGGTAGTTGTCAGTATTTTCTAGTATTTTCACTTTTAGGTAACATATACTGGTTAGGTGAAACAATATGAATACTGAGTAGGGTTTCTGACTCTATTTCTAGTATTTCATAGTATTCTTCCTAGTCGTTGTGAGTATCTTCTAGTATTATGTCAGTACCTTCAAGTATTTTTGTCAGTAGCTTGGTACAACCGGTACTATAACATTAGTAGTTGATAGTACCTTTAAGTAGTTGTCAGTATCTTTAACTATTCTGTCAGTATTTTTAAGTATTTTTTGTCAGTAGTTTGGTATAGCTGGTGCTATAACTTCATGTGTCGGCGCCGCCGTTGGGTACACTTGAGGGTATTCAGTCCTGAAGCGAGCTGGCCAGGTGTGATAGCAGTAGCAGCAGCTGGCCAGCTCACTTCAGGAGGCCAAGCGCCGGCGCCGCCATTGGGGGCTGCCTCTCACCTCCTCCAGGACCAGCCGTGCCTGCAGATCGGGGCCGCTGGGGCCACCGTGCACGCAGATCAGGACGTCCCTAGGGCTGCCTGTGCCCTCCAAAGCCGACTGTGCGTGCAGATCAGGATGCCGCCGCCGCTGGGTGCCGCCATGCGTGCAGGTAAGGCCGGCGCCGCCGTTGGGGGCTGTCCGTGCGCGCGAGTATGACCATGCCGTCGCGCAGATGGTCGTGGCTACGCCGGGTGCACGCTCTAGTGGAGAGGCGGGCGCGCGCAGGTGGGGGGTGAGGTGCCGACGTCGATGGGGGTGGCCGGGTGGGGGCAATGCTGATGTGGTGGGGGACGCACGGGACGAGGGATCGGGGGATTCGGTTTCATCCGATCCGGTGGGCGTGGAGACGCGTGGTGGTCTGGTCGGCTCGGGGTGGGTTGGTTTGGTCCAGTCAGATCAGGTGGGCGGGGTGGGTGTTGGGGGAAAAGTTCAGATCGGATGATACAATTCACACAGTCATCAGAAAAATTTCAGACAAAACAAAATTACGTGCAAAGTTGTATTCATTTCTCCCCTCTCCCACTGTACATGTCAGAGGGGGGTATTTATAGGGCCCCAGTCTTCGTATTTTACATAAAATGACTATTATGCCCTTAACCTAAATATTTACAACACTTCTTGATTATGAAGGTGAAGTGGTAATTTCCTCTTTCTAAACATTCGTTCTTCTATTTCCAGTCTCTAGTTTTCCTGATCTTCATTCAAACTTTAGTTGATTCTTCAACTCTTCAGAATTTTAGACGAAGTCGAACTTCCGTCTTCGAAGTTGATCTTTTATATAGCGAGGCCAAACTTTGTCTTCGCTCTAATTTTGGTCTTCTGATTTCTGCTCTTCTTTTGACTTCGCCGGTCAGCGAAGTTAGTTTTCATAACCGTGAAGTCAAATCTTCACCTTCGCTTGAATCTTGCTTTTTGGTCTCTTACTTCTTGGCGAAGTTAGATTTTTTCCTTGTGATGTGAAAAAAGTCTTCGCCTTCCTTATTTCCTGCAACAAAATATTGTTATAAAGTTTCATAGTCTTTTCTACTCCAGAGTTTAGGGCTGTGTTTTTGTGGCGAAGTTGAATCCCCAATAGCAGCCCCTCGCGAACGAAGGCCTACTCCAAAGGTCTGAATTCCATGAAGTTTGAATTTCAAACGAAGACACAAAACGCCGTCCCAAACTTTGGAGTTGGTCGTAAGTTTGAAGGATATTTTATTTTCTGAACTTGTAACGGTCAAGTTTGACCAAAGCCGTTTAGTTTGACTCGAAACCACCTATATATATACTGCGGTGACTCCTCCTGCTTTTTCTGTTTTATCGAAGACGGGGAGGTATTGTTGTTTGATTCTTAGACGCGAAGTTGATTTTTGCTGTGAAGTTGGATTTGTTGCGAAGTGTTCTGCTTTTGTGAGGATTATTTTGAATGTAAGTGTTTTTACTTATTTTCGATTTCTTGCTATTTGAATTTCTATTTATTGTTATCATTTATTTAATTTGTCGTAGATGTCTGATCTAGAGAAAATTGCCTCTAAAAATTCTCCGTTGGGTTCTAATCAATCTGACTCTGGAGAAGATTTGTCTGATGTTTCTGCATCAGAGTCTGAACTGATTGGTGACGACACAAAATCTTTAAATTTTGGTAAGACTTTGATGGATGAAGCTGAGTTGGATTGGTTGGTTAAAAATAGGATGCTAGAAAAAGCTGATGCCAGGTTGCCCTCTGATGATGAAATGATTCCTAAGCCTAAACCTTATGAGTGTGTTGTTTTTCGAGATCAGTTTGTAGCTGGTCTTCGTTTGCCATGTTAAGATTTTTTTGAAGAGATTCTAAAGGCATATAATATTAAAATTCATCATCTAACTCCAAACGGAATAGCGAAGATTGCACTTTTTATTTGGGCAGTGAAGTCTCAGAGAGGGAACTTGGATATTTGTGCTTTTTACTTTCTTCATGAAATGCATACACAATTCAGGAACAAGAATGTTGATGGCAGAAGTATTACGAAGTATTTTAGTTGCTGCAGTTTCAAGCCTGCTCGAGGTGCTAAACAGATTTCTCCAGCTTCAAAGAACAAGTGGGCTGAAAATTGGTTCCGTTATTGGTTTTATCATTCAGTTCCTCTTGTCAAAGAAAGGGATGATTTTTGAAGGATTATGAAAAGATATCCCTTAGCTATGAAGATGAGTAAGAATGCCTTTGTTTGTAAACCGGAGTTTCCCAGCTCGAAGAGTTCAAGAACTTGTGAGAAAGTTTATAAAATTGCTGCTAGTATGCAAAGTGCTCGTGATCTCTATGAAGAATACATCGCAGCTCGGATTTGGCCGCTAAGGAAAGGTTGGAGTTTTATTCGTTTTCATAAAAAAATGGTGAGGGGGAAAAGTTATCTTTTTTCAGATAACGAATCATTTCGCCTGAAAAAATATTCTGAAGATGCACAATTCGTGTCTGAAAGGATCAAGATGCCCAAGAGGGGGGGGTGAATTGGGCTTTTCTAAAAATTAATTACAAGAATTAAATCCTAAAAGTCAAACTTCACCCCTAGTGCCTACTAGTGTTCCTTGTGATTCTTCTGATAAAAGTTTTGCACCCTAAGTTCCAATCCTAGACTAGCATGGCAATTCTACGAAAGTAAACAAGTAATGAAAGTAATGCACGAAAGTAAATGCTTGAAAGTAAGGGTTAGGAACACGGCGATGTTTTGCCGAGGTATCGGAGAGTCGCCACTCCCCACTAGTCCTCGTTGGAGCACCCGCGCAAGGGTGTAGCTCCCCCTTGATCCGCGCAAGGATCAAGTGCTCTCTACGGGTTGATTCTTCGACACTCCATCGCGGCGAATCACCCAAAACCGTTCACAAGTTGAGTTGGGTCACCCACAATCTCGTCGGATGATCACCAAACTCCCAATCACCACCAAACCGTCTAGGTGATGGCGATCACCAAGAGTAACAAGCTAGAACTCTCACTTGACCACAACAAGCCTAATGAGAAGATGGATGCACACTTGCTACACTCTTGTCACTAGAGAAGATTCTCAAACTTTGATTCACAAATCTCTATCCTCACTAGGGCTCTTGCACTCCCTTGCACTCTAAAGGTGTTTCTCAGCTGAACAAATGAGCAAGAGACCTCTAAAAGAGATGGAGGGGATGTATTTATAACCCCTTCAGACAAATCCAACCGTTACCTTTCGAATCAGCAAAACGCGCACTGACCGGACGTGCCGGTCGACATGACCAGACGCGTCGGTCAGGTGTAACGGTCGGAAACCGAAAGCTACGCTGAGTGACTGGACGCGCCGATCTGTGATGACCGGACGCGCCGGTCTGAGATGACCGGACGCGCCGATCAGGGATGACCGGACGCGCCGATCAAGCAAGAGCTTACTGGAAAAGTGACCTGACGCACGACCGTGTCCAATCATAGGTGACCGGACGCGTCAGGTCACCATGGGACCTTACTGGAATAAAGACCGGACGATGACCGTGTCTGATCATAGGTGATCGGACGCGTCAGGTCACAACGGGACCTTACTGGAACATGACCGGACGCGCCGATCACTTCACAGTCGCGTCCAATTACGCTGTTTACCCTCTAGAACACGTGTCAGAATGACCACCGCGTCCGGTCCTCTCAAGGACCACGTTCGGTCGATCAGTTGAACCCGCAGTGAAGTGTTGGTACTGACTGGACGCGTCCGGTCATGACCAGGACCGCGTCCAGTCATAGGTAATAGGCTTAAATGTCTTCTAAACGCGACGCAACTTGAACCAAGTTGCTTCCAACTGAACTCTGAGCTTTTCTCGAGCTACCTAGTGCTAAGTTTGACAAGTGTGCACCACACCTAAACACAAGACTCACCTAGGTCAAGCTACTCGCTCATGCCCCCCCTTTATAGTACGGTCAAAGGAAGAAACAAAGATCCTAATGACTATTCCAGATGTAACTTAACACCTTGACATCCGGAACTAACCGTCCTTAATCTTGTCGTTGATCCTTTGAAAACTGAAACGATTTCCATCAAGGGACATGAATACCACATTGCCCAAAGCAGTTATCATCTCCATGACCTAACTTACCAACGTTTCTGCAAAACACATGTTAGTCATGGTAATTATGGGTTGTCATCAATTGCCGAAACCAACACCGGGGCCTAGATGCTTTCAATCTCCCCCTTTTTGGTGATTGATGACAACACTTAGATTCAGAAGATATGAGTTGAGGTTTTCGATCATGCTTGGTTTACATAAGCATAAAGCTGTAAGCACAAGGGGTTAGTTATTTGCTTATGTGTTCCAAGCCAACTGAGTGTACTCATAAGATAAAACATGAAGAGTTAGTACACATAAAACATAGCTCATATGAAATCGGAGTAAGGCACGAAAGCACAACCTTATGAGCAAACACCATTAAGTGACATAAATATAAACACATAGTCTCACAAACTCATAGTCCACAATGCAGGGCGAGAAAATAAACATGATGCATGAAAGTAGCACACACGAAAAACGAAACCCTCTATCACCACTCCCCCTGAATCTATGCACTCTCTCCCCCTTTGGCATCAACCGCCAAAACTAAGCTAAGGATTTGACGGGGGAACTGAGGTTGTCGTGTCGGGTGCCGAGGAGCGCGGAGTGATCACGAACTGTGAAGTATCCTCCTCAGACTCTGAGCTATTAGGCTGACCCTCTGAAGCTGAACGTGGTAGTAAAGTAGTCTAGGTCTGTAGAGGAGGTACAACGACTGAAGGTGTAGAAGCAACTATCGGATCGGTCACTGTCGCCTGAGCCTGAAAGACACCTAGAGTGGGAGGATCTGTAGATGCAACTAAGGAAGGCAGAGTGTCTATAGTAGCAGCCCCTATCACTGGAAACACAGTAGTCTCTAAAGCCGACATGTCTGAGGTAGTCACAAAGGTAGAATATGACGGTGTCGGCTGTCCAGTCAGCTCACTGTATGTAGCACTGAAATCAGGGAATGCAGTGCCTGAGAGGAGGTGAGGTCCCAGCTGAGCTAGTGGAGTAAATCCTGTCTGGATAGGCGTGTAGCTCGGAGACTAAAATGTTTGTGGTATCTGCTGTTGAGGGGAGGTGTACTGAAAACTCGGCTGCCCCTGACTCTGAGGTCCACTGGACTGTAAGGCTAGAGTTAGGACATACGGTGGTGGCGGTACTTCCACGGTGACAAGGTGGCACAGGAGCTCTAAGTACTGCTGCTGAGTGGCTGCCTGCTGCCTCTGCATCTCAAACTGCTATCGCTGAAACTCGAGCTGCTGCCTCTGGAGCTCGTCCTAGCGAGCCTGAATCTGTGCAAACGCTGCAGCTGAGTCCTATGCCTGTCGCTGCATCTGTATCTCCTGTCTCTCCTAGGCCTGGGTCAACCTCTCAAGGATAGCCACCATGGTTGGATCTGAGCGGGAGGCTGAGCCAGAGCCACCAGCCTCATGGTCGTGAGGCCGAGGAGAGCGGTACCGGGGGATGGGCTGGTAGTCTTCATATGTGCTGTCAGTGGCCACATCCTCGGCTTGATCAGCCGGCTGATCATCTAAATCTGCAAGCTCTGCCTCGGTAAGACCCTCAACGGTCTCGTCCTGCTCAGCGGCTATCTTTGGTATCTCTGGCCTCTGTCGCTGTCCTAGGCCAGGTGCCTGCTCTCTAGTCACTGATGCCCACAACTGGCGGATGTCATACTCTGGGAAGGCTGTGGTAGTATTAGAGATTTCAGCTCTAATCTCTGCAGAAAACTCACAGGCAGTCCTGATGATGAAGTAGATCTAGTGTGCATATGGTAGCTGCCTGTGTCCCTTGAACCCTTCTGCCAAGGTATCCTCCATCTCACAAAGCATCAGATCCCAAAGGTCGAACGTGGTTTGTGAGACGAGGTGATGTACCACCCATAGCTGCATGCGAGTGAGACCCTCTCTGTATCCTAGCCTCGGAAGAAGTGTCCTCCTCACTATAGCATCCAGTACTCTCGCTATGGGTGTCAGGCTGGCTGGTGTGCGTCGAGACCCTTCGCCAAAAAGCTCACAGAAGTAGGGTCGAATCAAGTCAGTAGGAGGCACTGTCCCGCCATGAGGGCGTCTCGGAGGAGTAGTCTGTCCGAAGCACAACTGATGGATCTTAGTCTCTGAAGCAGGGAGTCTGAGAATCTCTCGTACCCTGGTGCTGTATAACCTGCGGTCACGACCTCTGAAGGCAAAGTGGATGAACTGATGTGCTGGATCAATCCACAGTGACGAGTAAAACTCTCTAACCCAGGTTCCGCAGTATGCTCCAGTCCATCCAAGTAGATCTGAAAGTCCAGGCAGAAAAGATAGATGCGGACGAAGCTGCTCACCAACTACCTCAACTAATGCCTCTAGTCGACAGACTCTCTGTGGTCTGAAAGCTATCCCACTGTCGACATAGGCCCTGTAGAAATCCTCGTGCAGAGGTGTGTAGAAGCCCTCTGACGCCCGGGGATCCCGCTGGGGTGGGAACCACCGAGTTACCTCAACGAACTTGAGGGCCTGGACCTGTCTGGCTATAGCACCCCTGAGGTCAAAGTGCTCAATAGGGGGTGACCTCTAGCCCTAGGAGGTGGATGACCTCCATGACGCTGACCCTCTAGCCTGGGAGTGACCTGAGCTCGTGTACGTCCTGAGCGACGACACTGTGGAGTCTGTACTGTCTGCTCCTCAGTCTCCTGTGGATCCTCTATAGGCTGCTCTGCAGGGGCATCCACTATCTCCTCTGTAGCCTCTATTGTCTCCTCTGTGGCCTCTGTGCCGAGTTGTTGACCTTCAAGATGAAAGCGACTCTCGCCAATGCGAATACCACTGCTCCTGCCACCCCTTTCTGCTGCATCTGCTGCATCTGCCACTGCCTGAGCTATCTCTGCCTCTGTAAGAGTTCTCTTCCTTTTCTTGGCAGCAATCTTAACTCACTTCCCGCGAGCAACCTCTGTCCTCCTAGGGGGACTATCACCCCCATCACTAGGTGCCCCACCAGCGTTCTTGCATTGAACCATACTAACAAGTGGATGTACTTAGACAAACTGAAAAGGCAGATGATGTACTGAACCTTGTGAGGCTTGGCCTCAATCCATATCCGCGGGCTTGGCCTCGGATTCACAACTGATCACCTGAACCACTCAGTACTGACAGGACAAACTAAAATGATAGAATAGATGGATCTACTATAAGCAACATATATATCTAAAAGATAAGCAAGATCCTAGTGAGAGCAAGCAGGTGAGGTAAGATATGAGATGACCGCGATAGCTACCTTGACGAGCGATGATCCGATGACCAGAAGACGATCTCGACGTGTTAGGGTTACCCGAAGACGGCGACCAAAACCCTAGAATACAATCGACGATCGATCGATAATTAAATTAGTAATTCACCAGAAAATCAACGATAAATCCTAATCCAAGGAGAAGACGTCACCTTGCGAAGACGGAGACGATTTTGAAGACAAAAACCTCACGATCTAGGGTTAGGGTTTTTGGTGTGAACAGCGAGGACTTTGGAGATGGGTGCGCAAGGCAAGGTGAGGACTCCGAGGAGAAGCTAGGGCGCAGGGTGTCTCCGGTGGCGCGGCTGCGGCGGTGCAGCTCTGGCGAGGTGTGCGCAAGCGCGGGCGCGGTGGCTCAGCACAGGCGCGAGCGCGGCTGCGACGGTGGTGCTGCTCGGTGCCGAGCGTGAGGAGCTAGGGCGCTGTGGTAGCGGTGGCGCGGATGCAGATGCGAGGAGGAGCGTGCGGTGGTGATGGCGCGGCGGCGGAATCACGGTGAGTCGGTGAAACGGTGAAAAACGGTGGCGGATGAAAGATGAGATTGAGATCCAATCGTACGGTTAAAAAGGGTGAGATCCGCTTTTTGCGTGATGACTGGACGCGGTGGTCGAATGACCGGACGCGGTGGAGGTAGCGTCCGGTCACATTCCAGTAAGCTCCTAGAATGACCGGACGTGTCCGATTATCCACGATCGGACGCTGACAGCGTCCGGTCAGGTTTTGCCCGGAAACCTGAAACAGATGACCGGACGCGGTGGTCGTTACCGGGACCGGACGCGGTGGTCGACAGGGGCGCGTCCGGTTCAGCATCCGGTTAGAGGTTCTGAAGAAAAACTTCAGGGATGACCGGACGCGCTGGTGGACGCATGATCGGACGCGGTGGTGAAGCTGAACCGCGTCCGATGCAGCGTCCGGTGCAGCGTCCGGTCGCTGTAAAAAGCTCTTTTTCAAACCGTTTTTTGACGCGACTTCTCCCAATCAAGTTCCAATTCAAAGAGACTCAAATAAACACCAATTGGAACCTGATGTGAGTGACCTCACTCAAACCCTCAAAATTTTCAAAATATTTTGCCTTAGGCTAGTATTATTTTTAAGAAAATATATAATAAACACCTGAGGAGCAATGTATGGCCATGCAATAGAGTTTATGAACCCTTGGGAGCTTCAAATGCTCTCTCTCTATTCATGAACGAACACAACAGTTACTCAAAGCTAAACCAAAAAGAAATGACAAAGCAACAACCATGCATATGCAATGCAAAACAAGAAAGGAAGGCTAGGTTGCTTATCAAGTTTGATCCATGGTTAGGCTTTTTCACACCTTCAAAGGAGGGTTATCGTAACCGTGTTAGACAAGTCCTAGATGCATTGCGGGAAAATAAACATGGCATAAAATACAATGCAATGCAAGGGACAACACAAGCTCATCTTTTAAAGTTACTAGAATCAAGCACATTTAGTTCACTTCTCAATCTATAAAAGGTAGCTTCATCTAAAGGTTTAGTGAAGATATCCGCTAATTGATTTTCACTTCTTACACCTTCTAGTGATATATCATTTTTAGCAACATGATCTCTTAGAAAGTGGTGGCGGATATCAATGTGCTTGGTGCGAGAGTGTTGTACCGGATTATTAGCAATTTTAACCGCACTTTCATTGTCACATAAAAGCGGCACCTTTTTAAGAATAACTCCATAGTCTAGGAGGGTTTGTTTCATGTATAGGATTTGTGCACAACAAGCCCCCACGGTAATGTATTCCGCCTCGGTGGTGGACAAAGCCACACTATTTTGTTTCTTAGATGACCAAGATACTAAGGATCTTCCAAGCAAATGACATCCTCCGGATGTGCTTTTTCTATCAATTTTGCAACCGGCATAATCCGAATTGGAGTAGCCAACTAGTTGGAATCTAGCTCCTTTGGGGTACCAAAGTCCAATGCTTGGGGTATACTTAAGATATCTTAGGATTCTTTTTACGGCACTTAGGTGAGGTTCTTTAGGGCACGCTTGAAAGCGGGCACACATGCACTCACTAAACATGATGTCAGGCCTAGATGCGGTTAGGTACAACAAGCTACCAATCATAGAATGGTAAAGAGTTTGATCGATTGGTTTACCTCCCTCATCTAGGTCGAGATGTCCATTAGTTGGCATTGGGGTCTTGATTGGCTTGCATTCTTCCATCTTGAATCTTTTGAGAAGATCCTTGGTAAACTTTTCTTGAGAGATGAAAATCCCTTCTCTCATTTGCTTGACTTGAAAACCAAGGAAGAATGTTAGCTCACCAATCATTGACATCTCGAACTCTTTTGACATCAATTCACCAAATTCTTTGCAATAATCTTCATTTGTTGACCCGAAGATAATATCATCAACATAGACTTGACAAATGAAGATCTCTTCATTAAACTTCTTGGTGAATAGTGTGGTGTCAACCTTCCCAATAGTGAAGCCCTTCTCAATGAGGAAGTCCCGGAGGCGCTCATACCACGTTCTAGGGGCTTGCTTGAGCCCATATAGCGCCTTGGACAACCTATAAACATGATTAGGATATCTAGGGTCTTCAAACCCGGGAGGTTGTTCAACATAGACTAGTTCATTTATGAAACCATTTAAGAATGCACTTTTCACATCCATTTGATATAGTTTCATATCATGATGTGATGCATATGCAAGAATGATACGAATGGCTTCAAGTCTTGCAACGGGTGCAAAAGTCTCTGCAAAATCAAGACCTTCAACTTGAGAGAACCCTTTTGCTACTAGTATTACCTTGTTTCTTACTACTACACCCTGATCATCTTGTTTATTGTGGAACACCCACTTGGTTCCAATGACTCTTGCACCTTTTGGATGCTCTTCAAGTGTCCAAACTTGATTGCGGTCGAAATTGTTCAATTCTTCATGCATGACATTCACCCAATCCGGATCTTGAAGAGCTTCTTCTACATTCTTAGGTTTAAGACAAGAGACAAAAGAGTGATGTTCAACAAAAGAATTAAACTTTTGAGATCGAGTCATTACACCCTTTGTAGGACTCCCTATGATAAGATCTTGTTGATGTGCTTGAAGTAGGGATGAGTTTCTTCGATCAACCATTTGAGGAGTAGGATGGGGAGCATCAACATCTTGTGCTTGTGCCTCGACTTGATGATGAGAGACATGGGTGTCTTCATTTTCAACTCTCTCATTCTTGTCATCATCTTGAGGCACATATGATGAAGATGGTGGATTGACAATTTGTACATCGTCTTCATCATCTTTAGGCTTGATATCTCCCACCGGCATGTTCTTCATGGCCTCTCTCAATGGTTCATCACCTACATCATCACAATTCTCAATTGCTCCTTGGGAGCCGTTAGATTCATCAAATTCCACATCATATGTTTCTTCAACCAAATCGGTGGCATGGTTAAATACTATATATGATTTGGACTTTGATGAGTAACCAACAAGAAAACCAATATCACAATGTCTTTGGAACTTCCCTAGGTGTTGACGCTTTTTGTAGATGTAGCATTTGCAACCAAACACCCGGAAGAATGAGACGTCCGGCTTTTTCCCATTTAGCAACTCATAAGGGGTCTTGCAAAGGAACTTTTGTAGGAAGAGGCGATTTGAAGCATAGCATGCGGTGTTGATTGCCTCGGCCCACAATTTCTCTGGTGTGTTGTACTCATCTAGCATTGTTCTTGCAAGAGTGATCAAGGTCCGATTCTTTTTCTCAACTACACCATTTTGTTGAGGAGTGTAGGTTGATGAAACTTCATGCTTGATTCCAATTTCATCACAATAGACTTCAATGTTGGTGTTGTTAAACTCTTTGCCATTATCACTTCTAATTTTCTTTATCTTGACTTCAAATTCATTTTGAGCCCTCTTTGCAAACTTCTTGAAGCAATTTGCCACTTCGGATTTGTCATGAAGAAAGAAAGTCCAAGTGTATCTTGAGTAGTCATCCACAATTACTAGGCAATAGAGATTTCCACCCAAACTTTTGTAAGTTGTAGGACTAAACAAATCCATGTGTAGAAGTTCTAGTACTCTTGATGTTGACATGTAGGCTTTGGTTGGATGAGTGTTTGCAACTTGTTTGCCGACTTGACATGCACTACAAGGTTTGTCCTTTTCAAACTTTACATCCTTCAAACCTCTCACTAATTCTTTCTTCAATAGCTTGTTGAGAGTGTTCATTTCAACATGAGCAAGCCTCCTATGCCAAAGCCATCCAAGTGTAGTTTTGGTGAATAAACATGTCATCAAGTTTGCATCTTCGGAGGTGAAGTCAACTAGATAGAGATTATTGTATCTAAAGCGCTTGAAAATCACTTGTTTGTCATCTATCTTTGTAACAACCACTTCATTTGGACTAAACAAGCATTGGTAGCCAAGATCACAGAGTTGCCCAACGGATAGTAAGTTGAAACTCAATGAAGCAACATAGAGCACATTTGAGAGAGAATGATCATTTGATATTACAACCTTGCCTATACCCTTGACTTTGCTCTTTGAATTGTCCCCAAATGTGATCTTGTCTTGACATACCCCATTCTCTTCAAGTGAGGTGAACATACGAGGATCACCGGTCATGTGTTGTGTGCAACCACTATCAATCACCCAATGAGATCTACCGGTCTTGTAGTTCACCTACACACAAGAGATCAAGCCTTTTGTTTAGGGACCCAAACTTGAGAGGGACCCTTAACTTTCTCAACTAGTGATTTGGCAACCCATATTTTCTTTGGCCTACTCTTGTTAGGGGGACCCAAGAACATGACTTTTATTTTTCCACTTGAATCTTTTCTAAGCATATAATGAGCATTGAAAGCAAAAGGTCTAGCATGCTTAGGCAAGGGTTGTGGTGGTGGAGTTTTACACTCATGAGCAAAATGGCCTTCTTGTCCACACTCAACACATCTCTTTGGTTTGGGTTTGACTTGCTTTGTTGTTGTTGAGCTTTGACTTTCTTTTCTTGATTTGCCAAGTAGCCAATGCCACTCCTATCCATCTTCATGACGGTGTTCATGAGTAGCTCACTTTACAAATGTTAGCCTCTTGTGAACTTGCTTAGGCCGGTCTTGAGATGCTCTTTCTCTTGCTTGAGCTTCTTGTTTTCTTCTATAAGTGACTCATTTGAAGCTAGCTTTTCAAGATCCATTAACTTCTTGTTCTCATTCTTGAGCATCTCATTTTCACTCTTGAGCTTGACATACTCATCATAGTTGTTGGCCTCAACCATACTCTTGCCTTTGCCGCTAGAGCCTTGCTCAAAGTTCTCAACAATCAAATCATCACATGATGTAGCTATATCAATCTTAACAACTTGGTTAGTAGCATCATGTGTCTCAAGGGCGAGCTCATTAGCAACAATAAGAGTATCATAATTGATTTTCAATGCGGTATATTCTTCTTTTAGCAAGTTTAGCCTAGTGATGAGTTCACCATGCTTCTTCTCAATTTTATCATGTTTATCTCTAAGCTCCTTGTTAGAAGTTTTGAGCTCCTTAAGAGAAGAAGACATAGTTTCATTTTGATCTATGAGCTCATCCCTAGTTTTATGTGCACTTTCAAGCTTAGATGAGAGTGATTCATTTTCATGTTGAAGCTCATCATTTTCATTTCTAGTTCTTCTTATGATTTTGGAGTATTTATTCAACAATTTTACTAGCTCATCATAAGAAGGTGCATCATAATCATCATCACTATCACTATCATCATCATCACTATCACTATCTTGTACCTTTCGATCACCTTTAGCCATAAGGCATAGATGAGTAGTTGAAGATGATGGTGAAGGTGGCGGTGAAGGTGGTGATGAAGATGTCGGTGAAGATGATGATGGCCCAACCACAAGTGCGGCGATCTTTTCTTTTTCATCGTTGCTTTCATCGTCGGAGGACTCACATGATGATTCAATATCGGTGTGCCAATCACCAATAATATAAGCCTTGCCTCCCTTCTTCTTCTTGTAGAACTCTCTTTTCTTGCCATCTTTCTTCTTGTATGGCTTGTTCTTTCTTTTTTCATCTTCTTCATCACTTGAATCATCTTTCTTGCCCTTGTACTTGTTCTTGTACTTGTCTTTTGGAGGCTTTGGGCATTAATGAGCTAGATGGCCAAGCTCTCCATAATTGAAGCAATCCATTTTGGAGATTGGCTTCCTTTTGCTACTAGTGAAGAATTTCTTCTTCTTGCCATCGAACTTGATGCCACTCTTGTTGAGCTTCTTTAGCATCTTGGTGGTGTTCCTCACCATGAGTGCAAGTGATGCATCATCAATGTCACTTTCACTTGAGCTCTCTTGCACAATCATGGCTTGGCCCTTCTTCTTTTTCTTATCCTGGCTAGCTTTAAAGGCCAAGTCTTTCTTCTTGGAAGATGATGAGCCATCTTCCGGAGTGATGTGCATGTACATCTCATGTGCGTTGATCTTTCCCAATACTTGTGTCAGTGTTGCGGCGGAGAGATCACTTTGGTGAAGTACGGTGACAATGTGTCCATACTTCTCAACGGGAAGAACACTCAAGATCCTCCTTGCAACATCCAATTGACTCATTTGAGTGAGTCCAAGAGTATTGAGATCTTCTACAAGAACATTCAAACGAGCGTACATCTCATTAGCACTTTCTTTGGGAAGCATCTCAAAAGAATTGATCTTCTTTAAAGCAATATGATAGCATTCCTCACGCTCACTCTTAGTTTCCTCATGGAGATCACAAAGATTTTCCCACAATTCATGAGCATTTTTGGCATTTCGCACACGATTGAAGATATCTTTGCCTAAGCCCCGGTAGAGCGCATTTTTTGCTTTTGTATTCCACCGGTCGTACTTCTCCTCATCACCACTTGGGTTGGCGGGATCCCTTATAGGAGGAAACCCTTCGGTTGCGGCGCATTTTTGGCATTTCGTACATGATTGAAGATGGTGTTGGCGCATTTTTTTGCTTTTGTATTCCAGCTGGAGGGGTATTTCTAACACTCACCGTGCAGACCCCTGCCAGGGTCGCACAGGCCACCTTTTCATATGATTCAGGAATCGTGGGTCCGAGTGATGTCACGACCCCAAGGGCGACACTCTGCCAGGTGATAGGGACTCTAACCCCCCCCCCCTTGGTCTCACGCCAATGTCCCCAAGCACATCCTTTCTCTCCTCCAAGAAGCAACCTACCATTCGATTCCCGGCCTGAACCATATTACTCGGCTTCGCGGTCGGAACGGCTTATTCGGCCAACTAAGTGTTAGACTGCGTTCAACATGACTCAAGGACGTATAGCGAATCGGTCCTTAAACGACTCAGACGGGGATAGATCCACACCCAAGACCTCCATGCCTTGTTGCTTCACTATCGTCATCCCGCCCGGTCTCATTTCATTTTATTAACATATGGTTCCATTCCACGATAGCAAATATAGCCCACCGTGCCATATATGAATATCCCTATATCACGCAGGTGACAGGAAATCACCTGACTTCTACCGCTTAAAGCAGGGCTAAGCATCTACTCGATCCTAGTCTATATAGGATTCAAGGATTCATATATCTGGACAAGGAGTGATATAATGCAGCAAGGTTTTCAACCAACTCCTACCACTTAATGCAACAATACTTATAACATATATAGAATTAATTGCTTTGAAGATAGGAGGCTTATAATGCTCCGGGGCTTGCCTGGGATCCGACTCAAGTCAGAGTTTGTCAGATGAAACTCGCTTGGCGAGCATTCCCTCATTCTAGCACTTGTCTGATCTTTCCATCTCCGAGATAGGTCCACCAACACCATCTTCTGGTTAGCTCCACATCACGTCCTTCACGTGGTGCATCTGGCGTACCTAAATGAGATGCAAGATGCAAGTGTATGAATACATGGGAACACAATAGATGATGCATCACACACTAAACAAGGTAAGTACAAGGTTACGCTAAATACACATAAGCACTTTACATTGCTCAAATAAACATTACACGACCTATCATGCTAAGATAGCAAGGAAAGCAATACCAACATGACACAAGATTTACAAAGTATTAGGTGTACTAACTTCATCACCAAGGACATGAATTACACTTAGCAACATGCAAAGCAAGTCAAGATGAAGCAACAACGATAATTGGAATATGCCAATTTCTGGACTTGCAAATAGTAGCTTCATAAATTAATCATATATGGAGTTTTATAAATCCAAATGACTTACAAGAAGACATTATGGAAAGCTTATAAAATTCTCTACATTTAATTTATAATCATCCTAGCATGATTCCAAAGTTAATCATGTCGAATTTACATAAACACAGAAACTGGTCTAACAAGACAGAGAGCAAGCAATTCTGTAACCCAACTTTAAACAGTTATAACTCCTAAACCACATGGCCAAATACCACCAAATTTTAACAGAAGCTATATATATAAATTATTTACAACTTTTGTATAAATAAGTTTCACAACAAAGCACATTATCATGAAGAACTTGCTAAGTTTCCAGATCTGTCCAGAACTTCATTTGCAAGAAATAATTATTAACTTATGTTGCAAACATATAATTGGACAAAACCAACTTTACCAATATGTCACACATGACTAATGAACACCAGAAAACATAGTGTCCATTCCTAAATAAATTCTTTTAATGCATTTTCTTAATTTATTTAGATAATTAGGTGGAATTATGAACACCTACCAAAAGTGCATAATAAATTCTACCAAAATTACAGTGGTCTACATATCCTCCCAATAGTTTATTGTACAAATTTAAAACCATTTAAAGATATATATCAACCTCTATGAAAAAGACAAATGGATAATGCAAGAATTCATGTGAGAGCAAGATGAATCAATAACTCACTCATACTACAACTAAAATTTATGAAATTTTTACCACACATCAAACATCACATGAGTAGCATGCCACAAAAATTTCACTTCATTTGGAGCCCTACATTTGCAGTTATGAAAATGACAAATACAACTAGCATTGAAAACCTAATCTGAAAAATCTATTTTTACAGCAAAAACATTAAACTAAAACATGTCATATTATAGATCCACTGCATAGATAGTTTCACAAGGATTTCAAAAAGTCCTCATTTGCTATTTTACGAATTTCCTATGATTTACTATGAATTTCCAAAAATCAGCAAAAACTACCACAACTAGGTCCTTTAGGTACTATTCATATGAGTCTATGACATTGCAGTTAGGTCCCTCCCTTTAGTTGAATTCATGTGCGAAGCCCTTGGTCGGAAATCAGAGCAGGTGAGGCGAGGGAGCTCGCCGGAGGAGGCGCGTCGGCAGCGGGGAAGGGGCGGGGAAGCATCTAGGCATCCACGCGCACCCGATGGTGGCCTTGTCTCGCTCCACTGCGGTCCGAGGCGAGCCGGCCACGCGCACAGGCACCGGCGGTGGAACAGCTTCGCGACGACGAGCAGTGACGGCGGACTAAAGGTCGGCGTGATGGTGCTGGAGCTTCGCCGGGCTGAAGGAGTGGCCGCAGAGCCGGAGGCAAGCTTGGCGTGGCCTGCAAGCACGCGATGCCGAGGATCGGCGGCAGCAGCTCTGTTCGGGCATGGTGGCGACAGCAGTGCCAGCAACAATCTCGGTGGTGGCCGTGGTGGTGCTCAGCTTCCGCGCTCTGGCAAGGGAGAACAAGGAGGGCGAGCAGGGCAGCGAGGGGTGTGGCGGGATGATCGGAGCGCTGGGCAGCGGCGCCGTGTGGAGGAGGAGCAGCGATGATCGTGGCTCTGCTCGTGCTCGACTTCCATGACGACGAGAGCGAGACAGAGCGAGAGAGATGAGGGAGACCGAGGGAGGGGCTCGAGTTATCCACATCAACGAGCGTGGCAACGCGTGGACACGAGGTGGCGGTCATGCAGGCGAGCACGAGGACCACGCAGCGTAGCGCGTCTGTGCGTGGTCGGCCATGACTTGCTGCAGTTCAAAATTACAATGGAGCTGACAATACCACCGCGAAAATTTGACTGAAAACACCATTTTCATCCTCCATTATCTCCTAATCCAGTCGTCCATTAATTTTGGTGCAAGAGGCAAAGTTGTAGAGCTTTGCGAGATGAACAATATTGCTTTAATAATCAAGAGCTAAATCTTCCTAGATTAGAAGATATAGAGCTCCAAAGGAGGGTACCTCAAAACGAAATATGCTGTCCAATTGAAGGCCGACTGAACCTACCTTCTTCTCCCCTCTCCATCTCCCAAACCGAGCAAGTAAAAGCTAAACCAATTTCACATTATTGTAGACCTATATGAGGACTACAACTTTTCTTAAAGGATCTAGTTTTGGTTCGACTCGGTTTGAGAGATATACTGTCCTAAAGGAGGGTACATCAAAACAAAAATCTGAACTTCGGTTCCACACTGACTGAAACGGTATTTTTCTCCCCCTTCTAACTCTTTAAGTGTCACATATTAACCTGAGGCACTATGATCAACATGGTAGAGCTACATGAGGACAACAATATTTCTTAAGGAACCTTTGGCTGGATCAGCTCGGTTTGTAAGATATTAATTCCCCAATTTAGTTACATGGAAACTGAAAATGGAATTTCAGTCATCAACACTTAGCCAAATTTTGGGGCTTCAAAACAGCACTGAGTTGATTCTTGCGAGCTCTATTTGACTAGGTTAGAAACCAAACTAGCTCTTGACCATTAAATAAAGTTTGTTCCTCATGATATGTACTACAACTTTTATTTAAGGTCCAACCCCAAAACTGATATAGAAACTACTGTTCTACTCTGACCAAAGTAGGATCATGATAAAGCTTAAATTATCCTTTTTGATTCATTAGAGCATTTTCTGGGCATTTGCTCAACACGAACCTTTCACAACTTTTGTTGTAGAGTCCATCTAGAGTCTTTTGGGCAAGGTTTGCAAAGTTTGGTTGATGACCTATATTTCCATTCACTTAATAGTGCAATTCAAGCACTTAGTAAAATCATTCCAACAAGGATATAACTTATCATTTCATGTGACTTTTTGACTCCAAACTTCATGAAACTTTTCTAGGGATCAATATAGATAGTTATTGAGGTGAGACATGTGAAGATACTTTGATAGCAACATCCAAGCATATATCTTTTAATTGAGCCTATATGTAAGCGAGGGTGCAATATCCAAGTTTAGGTTAGGGCTTACTCCAAAGGTTTGACTTTGGCATCGTCATCTCCACTAATTTATCGTGTTTGAGCTTAAACCCACTACTTAATTGGTGATCAACACCTGGGGTGTTACAACCCTCCCCCCTTAAAAGAATCGCGTCCAGAGATTCGGAATGGAAGATCTTTTAAGGAAGAGAGACACGTTATCTAGTTCCCAACATCTGCTATAGCATTCAACTATAAAGCTTCAACATCGGTGAACAATTTGGTCAAAGACACCTTCTGATACTTACTCTTTATGGTAAAATTTGTTTGAAGAATTTCCTTCATTGACTTCCATAAAGCATTGTTACTTTGGGAGGAATCCAAGACAACGCAGTACTTCGTTTCAGTCTACAGAGATCATTTGACCCATAAGCTAACCACTCATAAGTATCTAATTCTTTAGTGAATCACAGCATAGGCCATATGAACTTTACACTAGACTGAAATCTTCAAAAGTATACTCATTGAAATAATCCTATGTTCACAAAGTTTGAAAAGCAGTTCTCTACCAAAATGGCTCGAGCACAACCTTCCAAATGGGTGAGATCATAGATGACAAACATCCTTTGAGGCTATAGGAAACAGACTAACCAATAGACAAGGTCTATGTTGGTCGTAAATGTTCATTCATTTAGACACCAACAATGGAAACTACTTGAGGTTCTATGTGTGCAGTTCTCTTTCTCTGATGACAACACTGTATTATCTGAGTCTGTTGATGGGTTAGTGAATGTGATAGCTGACTCTGTCGGCTTCGTATTTCTGCCAAATGTTACCTAAGAAGATTCTCTTATCCAATGGCAACAGTTATCTAGGTTGAATCACATGCAACCTCTTAGGTAAAAACATTTATAAGGTACCAAAGTATGTCATCATTGGAAAATAATTCCCAAAGAAAGATGTAACGAGGCCTTAAGGACAACAAAAGTTGTAATATTTACTAAACCGCGGGAAGTAGTCTACCACCAAGCGATTGAGTAAAATTTTCCCTTGGTGACTTAGTTGTACTGTAAGTTGAGTTGACTTGCAGCATAACAACTTTGTCAGGCCAACTTTCACCTTGAGGCTTCCTTTTTAGGATCAAACAGCAGCTCGAAGATGGAAAATCTGTTGTTTGACACTTTTCAAATTGCTTTTGACTTGAGATGGTATAAATTAATTTGCAGAACACCAAGGCTGCTCGTACATTGGGGATACGAGAAAGCAAAAGCAAATAAAAGAGTGTAAACTAGTATCTGTGGGACCTCAAAAGGGCCATCCAACAGCAGATCTCGCCTATTAATTTACATAACAATCCGAGGATGCACACGCTTTGAACTTGCAGGTTACTTTTGCAGGGCAAAACGCATACTCTGCCTGGAGAACATTCCTACAAGGATAAGGAACCGCTTTCGAATATTCCTCGACACTTCGTCCAATCAAGTTATGGACAAACCATTTGTGGCACCTATGGGCACAAGGATACAGATCGGAACTAGGGCATACTTTCTCTAATTCTTTACTTTAGCGGATAGAACACCTTGCACTATCTGTGTGATTGTCCAAGATGGAATTTACTTGATCTCCATGGCTCTGAAAGATAGATCATCACTCAAGTTGTGGCTAGTTGATTAACTTCTTGTTGGTTATTGCTCTGTAAGACATAGCCTTCATAGCTATCAAAGAGTCGTTACCTAGCTAGAGATTAACCTTCCTATTGGTAACTAATTAGTTGTCTCTCAACACTAAAAAGTTCCAAATCTTCATTCTTGATCACAATAATTGCGGTTGATACAAAGCAGATGGTTGCCATCGAAGTCCGCAGATATGGAGTCTCACTAGAGATGATTGATTTTGACGGTGTGGTCATTATGCATACAAAGGTTAAAACTTACATATTGTAATGATCGAGTCTTAGCCAACAGATGACTTGTCCAACGTTAAGTGTTGTGTGTCCTTTTTATCCAATAGAGATGAGATACTTTACTCACTAGATGGTGGCCATCAATACAGGGACAACTAAGCAAAGTCACTTGTCTACCACCTATTGCAGTCTGTTAATGTTTATGTCGGTGGCCTGTTCTTCAAAGGTTATCCTCTTAGCAACTTCAGGAGGAAGCTCTACTACTTTTGGTCTAAGATATGGATCTTACGATGCGATATGGGAAGATAACCAAGGAAAAGTTCACATGAGAATAACACATTGATGTTGTTCCGCAATGGATCATAACTAGAAACCACGATACCAACGTGTGCCAAGCAGCACAACCTTGCGTGTGCACCCACAGGAGGCTCTCGGTTTCGTCACGGCACCATTAGTTGCTACTCATAACACCATTACTGAACATACACCCGATGAGAAATTTTAAATGACACAGATTGGGTGGTCCGAACAAGCACCATACCAAGGAGAGATAGCAAGTAAAGGTAGTCACAAGGTTTAGAATCAACAGGGAAGCTATCCGTAGATCAAAACACCTCACAAGAGAACATAGCTCCATTGTCGAAGGTGACTGAGCATGCGATTTTTACGTAATTTCACGCACACCTGGGGTCGACTAAGGAACTGCCAGATAATTAATTAATAGAGATTCGATCATGTTGAATAACAACATGAGATCAAGACTGATAAACATTCCGATCTAATCAGAGCATAAGCAAAACCTGACAGTAAACTTTTAAAATTCATAACTCTCAAACCATAAGACCTAGGGTCATGAAATTTTAGGACAAGCTAGACAAGTAAGTTAGCTACAACTTTGGTATTCTCCATAACTACATAAAACACCATTATGACTATGAAAGCATCACTACATTGATCACAAGTTACTTATCATTTGAACAAGGGTGAGAGGAGCATAGCTATGCATAAAGCAGTACTCATGAAGATGCATGCTTCGTCCTATTCATCCTCACAAGATTGCCAACCTAAAGTGGCGATCACGTTCTATGTCGGTGGCATAACACGCACTCTCTCGATATATAGCTAGTCGGCAACTACATTCGACTTACACGTTCGTGGTTAGCATACCTGCAGAAAGATTTCATTGCAGCCCAACAATTCCCCAATAAAGCACACAATGAAAACAAAGAAGTAAAATTCTAAGTACTCCCATGTACATATACCCCTGTATACGTACATGTAGCACCAAGACTACCCGAATCATTAATTACCCACAATTAAGTACCTTCATATATACATATGTGTAACATATAAATAATCCAGTAACCAAAACTAGCTGTCCCCTAGACCGCAGGTTGTACGGTCATGCTCTCACAACTCACACTTACCTGAGTGTAGGTGCGACGTTTCATAAAAGTAAACTAACAACATATATGGCTATTTCATATATGAAGGCTACCTCTGATCTAACACACCGGTAGCATAGTGTAGGAGAGTCATCACACATACATACCTTGGCCTGGGCGTAGATGCATAAATGAAAAACCCCCCAAGTTAGTACTTATATAAGCCACCTAATAATCCTTATATGAGCATAAGGAAATTGACCACTGGCATACTTAGATTTAGAATTCAGTTTTCACAAATCTATATATAGCTATAAGTTGATAAAACTGACTTTAGAAAACAAAACCTTTATTTTAAATACACATACGACAAGTTTAATGTTGAATCTTGCTCCGATACCAGCTGTAACAGAACCGTCCAAATTATAAGAGCACAAGTACAAAAACAATCACCAGAGTGATCAAATTCTCGCACTTGAGCCCATATAACTCCGGTAGTCCAATGAAATCATGAGGGATTTCAAACCAACCAACATACAAGTAAATCAATTTACATCGGAGTTCAACATAGTTATTACAAATTAACTTGAAAAGTAGCGGAAGCAAAGTAATTTGAAACTAACATTTCTCTGATTTCAAATACATGCCAGTACCAAGCAAGTAAAAGCTAAACTAATTTCACATTATTGTAGACCTATATGAGGACTACAACTTTTCTTAAAGGATCTAGTTTTGGTTCGACTCGGTTTGAGAGATATACTGTCCTAAAGGAGGGTACATCAAAACAAAAATCTGAACTTCGGTTCCACACTGACTGAAACGACATTTTTCTCCCCCTTCTAACTCTTTAAGCGTCACATATTAACCTGAGGCACTGTGATCAACATGGTAGAGCTACATGAGGACAACAATATTTCTTAAGGAACCTTTGGCTGGATCAGCTCGGTTTGTAAGATATTAATTCCCCAATTTAGTTACATGGAAACTGAAAATGGAATTTCAGTCATCAACACTTAGCCAAATTTTGGGGCTTCAAAACATCACTGAGTTGATTCTTGTGAGCTCTATTTGACTAGGTTAGAAACCAAACTAGCTCTTGACCATTAAATAAAGTTTGTTCCTCATGATATGTACTACAACTTTTATTTAAGGTCCAACCCCAAAACTGATATAGAAACTACTGTTCTACTCTGACCAAAGTAGGATCATGATAAAGCTTAAATTATCCTTTTTGATTCATTAGAGCATTTTCTGGGCATTTGCTCAACATGAACCTTTCACAACTTTTGTTGTAGAGTCCATCTAGAGTCTTTTGGGCAAGGTTTGCAAAGTTTGGTTTATGACCTATATTTCCATTCACTTAATAGTGCAATTCAAGCACTTAGTAAAATCATTCAACAAGGATATAACTTATCATTTCATGTGACTTTTTGACTCCAAACTTCATGAAACTTTTCTAGGGATCAATATAGATAGTTATTGAGGTGAGACATGTGAAGATACTTGATAGCAACACCCAAGCATATATCTTTTAATTGAGCCTATATGTAAGCGAGGGTGCAATATCCAAGTTTAGGTTAGGGCTTATCTCCAAAGGTTTGACTTTGGCATCGTCATCTCCACTAATTTATCGTGTTTGAGCTTAAACCCACTACTTAATTGTATCAACACCTGGGGTGTTATAGTGTAGCTCCCCCTTGATCTGCGCAAGGATCAAGTGCTCTCTACGGGTTGATTCTTCGACACTCCGTCCGCGCGTGAATCACCCAAAACCGCTCACAACTTGAGTTGGGTCACCCACAATCTCGTCGGATGATCACCAAACTCCCAATCACCACCAAACCATCTAGGTGATGGTGATCACCAAGAGTAATAAGCTAGAACTCTCACTTGACCACAACAAGCCTAATGAGAAGATGGATGCACAATTGCTACACTCTTGTCACTAGAGAGGATTCTCAAACTTTGATTCGCAAATCTCTATCCTCACTAGGACTCTTTCACTCCCTTGCACTCTAAAGGTGTTTCTCAGCTGAACAAATGAGCAAGAGACCTCTAAAAGAGGTGGAGGGGATGTATTTATAACCCCCCTCAGACAAATCCAACCGTTACCTTTCGAATCAGCAAAACACGCACTGACCGGACACGCCGGTCGACATGACCGGACGCGCCGATCAGGTGTAACGGTCGGAAACCGAAAGCTGTGCTGAGTGATCGGACGTGCTGATCTATGATGACCGGACGCGCCGGTCTAAGATGATAGGATGCGCCGATCAAGGATGACCGGACGCGCCGATCAAGCAAGAGCTTACTGGAAAAGTGACTTGACGCTCGACCGTGTCCGATCATAGGTGACCGGACACATCAGGTCACCACGGGACCTTACTAGAACAAAGACCGGACGCTGACCATGTCCGATCATAGGTGACCGGACGCGTCAGGTCACAACGGGACCTTACTGGAACATGACCGGACGCGCCGATCACTTCACAGTCACGTCCGATTACGCTGTTTACCCTCTGGAACACATGTCAGACTGACCACCGCGTCTAGTCCTCTCAAGGACCGCGTCCGGTCGATCAGTTGAACCCGCAGTGAAGTGTTAGTACTGATCGAACGCGTCCGGTCATAGGTAAACGGTTTAAACGTCTTCTAAACGCGACGCAACTTGAACCAAGTTGCTTCCAACTAAACTCTGAGCTTTTCTCGAGCTACCTAGTGCTAAGTTTGACAAGTGTGCACCACACCTAAACACAAGACTCACCTAGGTCAAGCTACTCGCTCATGCCCCCCTTTATAGTATGGTCAAAGGAAGAAACAAAGATCCTAACGACTATTCCAGATGTAACTTAACACCTTGACATCCGAAACTAACCGTCCTTAATCTTGTCGTTGATCCTTTGAAAACCGAAACGATTTCCATCAAGGGACATGAATACCACATTGCCCAAAGCAGTTATCATCTCCATGACCTAACTTACCAACGTTTCTGTAAAACACACGTTAGTCATGGTAATTATGCGTTGTCATCAATTGCCAAAACCAACACCGGGGCCTAGATGCTTTCAGTGTCTGCTGTAGAAACTAAAGCAGTTGAGATTCTTGGTAAATTTCTGAAGAAAGAGAAAGATTTGATGGACAAGATTTTAGGAAAATATTATAAACGGTTAAACAGAATTTTTGATATTGCACAGATTAAGTATGGTGAAAGACCTCTACCTGCTTATACTCGTACATTAAAACTGAGTATAGAAAATGTGATGAAGAAGAAAAAAGCTGGTGGTCAACTTAGCAAGAAAATTGCGAAGAAGAAGAAGATTGCTACATCTTCTGGTTCTGAAAAACATGGAGATGGTGAAGAAATAGGTCCAGAGACTCTTAGCCAATTAGCTCATGATGAAGAGGTGAGGATGATTAGTTTAGTTTTTAATTCTAGTGGGTTGACTCCGCTAATGTTGACTCCGCTTGGTGATTGTTTCCAAAATTTGGAGGCCAATGTTCATTCTGATGTTAATTTGGGTGAAGCTATTTTGTCTTTGTCTCAGATTAATGTTGGCAAAGATATTTTGTCCTCTTCGGTTGCTGGCGTTCAGGTTGCTGTTGGTGCTGCCGCTGCTGAAGATGTTGTTTTAAAATCACAAGAGGAAGGTGAAATTGCTATTTTAACTTCGCAGGAGACTGTCGGACCGTCTTCTTAGAGGTTTGCGGCTGAAACACCCTCAAGGATTGTAGGAGCTGTGTCACCTCCCAAGATTGTGGTAGAAGGAAATATTGTTTTGGGAGGTGGACCAGTGGAGACTAGAGCTCCAAAAGTTAGGGTTCTTAAGGCTAAGGGTACCACTACTGTCAATTTTGATTTTGATGAATCTGATGATGATGTTTTTGATGAAGAAGCCAAAATTGCTCGTGCTTCTCGTCTTTCTGAATCCATAATTGATGTAAATACTGGTGAGAAAGTTGCATGTCATCTTGAAAAGGGAGTTACTACAGGTAATTGTTGTATATATATAGGCATATGTACCTTTTGTATTTGTCTTTTAACTTTGGTTACTGACTTGTTGTTTGATTTTGTGCAGAGGATTTTTTTTCTAGACTCTTCGTCTCATAGAGAGACAACTGTGGATGTTGGGAAGATGAAGGAAGTTGCCCAGGAACCTTCTACCCCAGCTGAAATTTTAGAAACCGTTCCTGATGGAGTTGATCCCGCTGCTTATAAACGCTGTATGGAATACTGCCAAGCTCAAGGTGTGAATTTAGACACTTTCAAATTTATTGGGATTGGTTTGGATAAACTTCGTATTATGCCAAAGAAGCCAGAATTAAAGTTGTCAAAGTGCATTGATAACGCCTTCGCAGTTCCTGATGCGGAGGCTGAACTTGTTGGTAAATCTTCACTTGAGTTGGCAGACGCCAGTGAGCTTTCCTGCATTGGTCGCGTTAGCTTCCTCCTTGGGACTAAATCTCCGTCTTGTATGAACTTCCTAACCGCCTGGCTATCTCTCCACTTCCTGGTTTGCTCTTGGTATTTCTTGATGTTTTCTATTGCTTCTAGTCTTGATCCTTCGATTGTTTCTTTGGAGTCATCTGCCGCTAGGGCCTATTTGGTTACCCGAAGGCTTTGATGCTTGATCTCTTCAGGTAGCATCACCTCTTCGCCATACAGAAGCTTGAATGGTGTAAAGCCAGTTGTCCTGGATGTTGTGGTGTTGTGAGACCATACTACCTTCAGCAGTTCTTCTGTCCATCTGCCTTTGCGAAGGTTGAATAAAGTTTTTGAGATTGCTGAAAATACTATTCTGTTGGTTCTTTCTACCGCTCCATTTGACTCTAGATGATAGACTGAGGCGAAGGCTATTTTTATGCCTATGCTTTGGCATAACTCTTTGAATTTGTCTGAATCGAACTACTCCCCATTGTCTACTATTAAGGTTTTTGGTACTCCAAACCTACAGATTATGTTCAGCCAAAAGAATTTTTTCACTGTCTCTGAGGTGATTGTTGCTAGTGGCTTGGCTTCAATCCATCTTGTGAAGTATTTGATTGCTACTACCATGAATTTGTTCCCCCCTATGAAGGTGGTAGTGGGCCGACCAGATCCATGCCCCATCTTTGCAATAGCCAAGTGGGTGGGATGAGCTTTACTGCTGCCTATTGATGGTGGATAACATCAACATTTTATATGTGAATAAACAAGAGAAATGGTTCAAGTACAAGAATATACATAGTCTAGAGTTTAAACTAACAAATTCCATGAGTTTTGGTGAATCTCTATTTTCCACATGATTATTCTAGAAAATATAGGAAGGGAGACCTAATTGAGAAAAGGACGAAACTTGATCATGACAAAGGATACACTAGAAGACTATAGAAGACACCAGAAGGCATGGGAACGAACAGGAGGACGAGACGCCACCAGGTGGGGCTGGCCGGCCCCACCCTTATGCCACCTGGCTCCCTGTGAGGGGATTCCTCCACAAGCTTCTCGAGTATTCCTCTGCCACCTCCTAGGATGCATCTCCACCCTACATCAAAGACGGTTTGATCCAAGGGCTTGCGTTCAACCCCTAGGGCCCCTGCACCCCCCTGAAGCATTAAGTCATCAAGTTATTCAGTTGAAGATCAATTCGTCTAGAGCCAACCCTAGTTCCTTAGAGTTCCTCTAGATTAGAGCTTAGGCTAGTTAGATTAGATCTAGAGGGAGATCAAGCAATACTTGGATTCCCGACATTGGCAAGAGCGTGGTTCGGTATATCTCTTGTACTTTACTCTATTTCTTTATTTCATTGAGATTGTATTGTTGCTACTATGTTTATGTCAACATTAAGTTTTATATCATTTATGTCATTGAAAGCAATGTTCATTGTTTGCTCTAGTTTTATATTCGGTGTAGCTAGATTATGGAAACCATGCATAAGATCGTATAGCGCTCACCCTATAGGACCATGGGTGAGTGATAGACATTATGTGAGCGTGGTGCTTAGATATTTGTTTGTCTGCGGATGTCCTTATATGCCAAGACATGTGGTAGATCGCGTAGGTGACAGCTACGTTGAGTCCTTTGCAGTCCATCCCCTGTATATATTGATGTTGGTAAAAACCGGTCTTGAAGGAGAGGAGGACTCTATTTCCAACTTTCCTAAGTTGATGTTTCTTATGTGGCATAATTTGGCTATGAACACTAGATATAATTAATTAGACTAAGCATTTGACATGTTAGTAAGACTACCTAGGAATTATCTTTCTAATATTCTAATTGGACTTAACCTATTGCTCAACTAGAGTGCTCTGAGTTACTATTTATTTATCATGATGATTGATCAAGTACTTATCATTTATCTTTATTTATTATCTTGTGACTTATCCCTATTTTGAGTAGAGTATATGATATTGGTTCATTCTCTCATGCATATTCATAAATTATCAATACTATTATATTCATAGTCATACCTTCCTAGTGGTAGAATTATAAATCAATAACCTGGTAATACTCTAGGTAAAATGCTACAATGGTATAATTATCTGTTCGCTTGCATAATTCTTTTCATTCTTATCTTTATATTCTTTTTAGTCACATGAAATAATAGATTCCTATTTAGTGTTATTCTTGTAGTAATGCTAGATAGAATCAATAAACATTTCTAAGTTCCTCACTAGGGATGACAACCTAGTTTAATATTAGAGATGAAGGTTAATTGATAGATGGCTACTATAACAGTGACAAGTTAATAATTACCATATCATTTCTGGCGTCATTGCTATTAGTAGGAGTAATTCTATTTTTAGTAGTGGTGTTAAGAAATGCCAACACTACCAAAGGCTTTGACTTGTGAGGGGATGTGGTCTGGCATGCTTCACATGTCTTAACAATTTGCTCTGCATCTTTAATGTGTGTGGGCCAATAGAATCCCTACCTGATTGCCTTCACAGACAATGCCCTTGGTCCAATGTGAGAGTCACACATTCCTGAATGGATTTCTTAGAGGAGCTCTCTACCTTCGCTCTGAGTTATGCATTTGAGTAATGGCTGGACTACCCCTTTTTTGTACAAAACACCATCCATTAATATGTAACTTCTTGCCCTGGCTGGTATTCTTGTTGTGCTTACTTCATCTTCTGGGTGATGGATGTTGTTCAGGTAATCTACAATCAAGTGTCTCCAATCTTCGGCTTCGGTGATCATAATTGTTTTGAATGCCTTCACGCTTGTTTGAGTTCCTGGTGCTTGTAGTATTTGGTAGAAAGGTCCTTCTGGAAAGAGTGTTATTTGCTGCTGCCTTTACTAGCTCATCTGCTTCTGTGTTCTCCGCCCTTGGTATATACTTTAGAGTGAATCCCTAGAACCTTCGCTCAAGTGCCCTCACTATTGCCAGATATTTGGCTAGCTCTGACTCTCTTGTGACATATTCCTTTTCAACTTGTCCTACCACAACTTGGGAATCTATTTTTGCTAACACAGTCTTTGCACCGAGTGCCTTTGCCTTGTTGAGGCCCAATATGAGGCCTTCATATTCTGCTATGTTATTTATTATTTTGAATTCTAGTCTTGCTGCGTATTTTGTGTGAAGGTCTAATGGTGCTACCAAAACAGTGGAGGCCCCAGCTCCCAAATGCCCCCAAGCTCCGTCTGTGTCGAGCATCTAGATTTGGGTTTGAGGCTATGGGTTTTGATGTGTCTAAGGTGTCCAGTCTGCCACAAAGTCTGCTAATGATTGGGACTTGACTGCTGTTCTTGGCACATAGCTAATTTCAAATTGGGATAATTCTATTGCCCATTTCTCTATTCTTCCAGAGGCTTCTTTGTTGTTGAACACGTCTCAGAGTGACTGCGAAGAAGGTACTTTGATCTCATGTGCTTGGAAGTAATGCTTTGATTTTCTTGATGAGATGAGTACAACGTATGCAATTTTCTCAATTTCTATATAGTTCAGCTTTGCTCCCGATAGGGCTTTTGAGATATAGTAGGCAGGCTGTTGAATGACCTTTGACCCTTCTTCTTTTTCCCAAACAAGTACTCTGCTAACTGCGTGGTAGGAGGCTGCCACATATAACGGTAGTGGGGCCTCCGGATATGGTACTGTTACCAAGAGTTTGCTGGCCATGTATTCTTTAAGATGCTGGAAGGCCTCTGTGGAAGAATCGTCCGGTTTAGCACACTTTTAGGGTGCTTGTCTTTCACTAGACACTAAGTGCCCCAAAAGTGAGCCAAACCAGATGATTCCGTCAAGCACACCCAACGGGAGAACTCGAACAATCCACATTTTACACCTGGGATCCAATAATAAGTACAAACTTACAATACTTAGTCCATTTCATACAACACAGAGTCTCAAAATAGTTTATTACAATACCAGAGATTTAGAGTGCGATAACTTAAACAACGGAAATAAAATAAACAACTAGCGGAACGAAATGAGAATCCGTCTATGCCCACCAGAAGAATCCTCCACACAAGGCCTATCTGCTCAAGGTGCACCTGCAATAGGGGTAAATTAAACCTTGAGTACACAATGTACTCACAAGACTTACCCGACTGGGAAATATAATTCTCGACTCTCAAAGATTATGATAGGCTTTATGGCTTGTGGGTTTCTTGTTTGTGAAAAGCAGCACTAAGAGTGTGTGCTTGATTCCTTCCTTTTATAGCCGTATTTTATTTATTATCCAACCTTCTATGTAAGCACCTAGTCTATAATCAAGCAGGGTTGAGCAATCAAGACCATTTCTCCATCTTTCAATTATCAATTGTTACTACGATGCCCGAGCGTAGTCAAGCCATACCGTCACGCAGAAATGGTGATTCGCGAATCAATATGCCTAGCTGGGTACCCCAATAAACACACGCCTCGCTTGCACCCCAGGCACAAGCGAGACTAACCCGCTCCTCTCCTATCACGGGTTTCCAAATCCCCGTCCAAACTTGGACTCCTAGCTCCCGCACTTGAGGCCCAGCCTCAGTGCGGTGCTAAGACCTCCACCTATCCCCGCCTCCACTCAGTCGGTCTGGAAAGAGCTGGAGCCCACGACAAGAGAGTAATAAGTCTTCCCGCTCCCATAAGCAAGTATGTGCTCGGGATAATAAATCTGTGACTTGACCAGGGTCCATGTAACGAATGGTCCTTAATTGACATGGACAGGGAAATAGTGCAACCCAGCTATGCCCCATGGCCGCGGTACACAACTTGTTACTGTAACAGAACCGCCCAATTATACGAGATTAAGTAGGAAATCATCCAACGGAAGGACAATTTAACAAACTTAAGCCCGTATAACCCGGTAGTCCGTGAAATCTCGATGGATTTCAAACCATTTCACATAACAGCCAAGATCGTACTAAGTTTAACGGTTACCATCATAAGTTACATAAATATTCACGGCATAAAATACATCAGAGTTTAAACATAGTTATTACAAACCAGGTTCGAATAAAAGTAGCGGAAGCGGTAGTTCAAATCACGCACACACACAACATTTTGAAATAAAGTGCCATCTTGTGATCATCTCCAGCAAAAGCATCAGACTAGAAGTAGCGAATGACCATTGCCCATGGTCCTAGGCTTCGCCCATTGCAGGATAGAGACAGTTGATACAATAGTCGTAGTACATCTGCCCATCTGCAACAAGTGGGAACAAAGCCCTGAGTACGAGAAGGTATTCAGCTAGACTTACCTGTCATAAACCCGAAATAAAAGACACCAAGGAATCATGATAGGCTTTCTGGTGGGATAGCTGACTCATTTGCAAAAAGGCATTTTTAGCATTTAGGAAAACCTTTACAAAAGCTTTGCATCAAGTTAAATCTTTATTAACCTGTCAACTAAATTTGCACCTGTACTAAAGTAACATGTAATTAAACAGGTAATGATAACCAATGATCATTAACAACTTCCATTATGTCATAATTCATATAACTGTCCAAGTGTTCCATCAATGTTACTACGATGAAGTAGCTCAAGTCAAGTGTTCATTATCCAGTGAACGATGGCGATTCGAATCGATTATTAACCAGCTGGTAAGTTATTCCTCACACAAACCTCACTCACCCGCTAAAGTGAGGTGTTGGTCGCCGAGTCAACCATTCAGGTAAAGTCGCAAGCTTGCCAGGAACCACTTGTACCCGGGGGCCGCCCGACTGCTCTTTGGCCTTATCATCGTGCCCCCGTATCCTACCACTATTGCTCCGGTACAGTGCGTTGCGGGCAATCCACTCGGCCCGAATAATCTCCAAGTTTCACGGTCGGAAGGTACTTTATCCGGCCAGCTAAATGTGAGGCATGCGTTCAACATGACCCGAGGGACAACAACGGACGGTCCTTAATCGACACAGACGGAAAACACTACAGTCCGAAACCCTGCAAGTTTCCGCCCGGTCTCAAATTCATTTCACACTTAGTTATACCATGACTTCATAGTCATCCAAGCAGATCCAGGTAACCACCTATAGCTTGCAGGTGATAGGAAATCACCCGACTTCTACCGGTCTAAGCAAGCTAAGCGTTGACTCGACTACGGATACCAGGGTAACAAGGATATAGTATAACAAAGGTAAGCAAGGTATAATGCAGCAATATTTGCAAACAACTCCTAAATGTAATGCATCAAATTAAGTAAAGTTAATAATAAATTATTTGCAAACCGGGATAGAAATGCTCCGGGGCTTCCTCTCTCGAAGGAGCTCGGACGGTGATCGGGGCACTCCGGGAGATCTTCACCGACCTCCTCTTCGGCTTCTGTCACCTCCTGTTGCTGCACCTCGAGCTGCTCCTCTAGCTCCTCGGGTAAGACGACTGGGTTCTTAGTTTGCGATCCTGTATGATGCAATGTGCGTAAGTGATTATGCAAGCGTGCATCGAAGGAGATGAATGCAATGAATATGTTGAAATGCAAGGTAGTCAACATCATCCAAGAAACTATACACTACAAGCACATGTCATCTACTGTATTCTCTTCTACTACTATTATGTTAAGTTAACATATCTTATGAAATGTTTCAAAGATACACCAAAGCTTTACAAAATTTCTTAATCATACTTAAAGCAACACTTGCTTAAAACCTAATTAATAATAAGTTTGAACAGCAACATATATTCCTGATGCTCCTAAAACTCTAAGAAAATTACAGTAGCATAATACTACCCTAAACAGACTACCATAAAAATTTCATGACATTTGGATAAGTAAACTATCCTATACAAAAATGACAAGCTATAATATAAAAATGAGTATGAAATTACTTTGTACTAGGAAAAGTGTCAAACAACAAATTTAATATTTTTCCTAGGTTCTTCATGAAATATAATGACTGTACAAAAATTATCACATGCATGTTTTATACAAAGTTTGCTCTCTAGCAAAAATAACAAAAATCAGCCATTAAAGGTACTTGAACTACTTCTCCAAAGTTTTCCACAGCACATGCATGAAACATATTTTTCCTAGGAAGTACATGATATAAGAAGATTAACAAACTTGAAATCATATTTTTCTGATACATATAGGATTTACTAACCATTTTACAAGATATCAGCAATATTAAGAATTAATTAAAGCTCTACAGAAAAGTATCCCAAAAATGACATGCAATATTTTTAGATTCTAGATCTGGTTCCAATGAGTTCATAGAAATTTATTTCATAATTTTTGGAGCTCAAATGAATACAAAAACATTTTCCACAACATCCTTTATTATGAATAATAAAAGAAAACAGAAAACGATTTTTATTTTTAAAACTGGGCCGGCCCGGGAAAGTAAACCGGCCCATGGCCGTTCTCGGCCTGGTCCACGCGCGCGGGGGAAAACGAGCGAGCAGGCCCGCTCGGGCTTCGGCCCATGGCCATTCTCGCGAGGAGGCCGGGGCGGGAGATGCCGGAGGCGACGGTGACCGCAACGGCACGGCCACGCGACGACCGGCCGGTGGCCATTGCCGACCACGCCCGGGTGCGGAAAAGCAAGCAACAGGTGCGCGGGAAGGAGGCGGATCCGTTTTCGGTGATAGAGAAGCAAGAGGGGTAGCGGGGAATCACTCCCGCGGGAGGCCGCGCGCGCGGTGGCGCCATGGCCGCCGGCGGCGGATGCACGAAATCCACACCTGCTTGGCTCGGATGACGGCAACGAGGTGCGCATGGGTGTCGGAGAAGGAAGCGAAGGTGGGTGCGCGAGAAAGCGAGCTATGGCGGCTCACCGTCGGCCAATTTGGCCGGCGGGTGCGGCGGTGGCGGCGCTCGCGCGGTGAGGTGCTCGCGCGGCACTGAGCGGAGGAAGGCCGAGGCGGGGAATTTCGGAGAGGGAGGGTGGATGCGGAGTGCAGGCGATTTAGAAGCGTGAGGCGCGCGCTGGCGGGGGCCACCGATGGCCCGCTGTCGACGGCGAGCGGCGCATGCCGGCCACGGGGCGCGCGGTGTCTGCGCGGGCGCGTGCGTGTCGCGGCGAGCGCGCGGGAGGAGGCGGCCGAGCGGACGCGGGCCGGGCCGAGGCGACGGCTGCGGCGCGCGCGCGGGGGGTGGCGCGGGCCGATTCGGCCAGCGGGCCAAAAGTGAGGCGGCGGCCCATTTAGGTTAGAAATTGGTTTTTCAAATTATTATTTTCAAACAAATTCAAATAAAAATTTTCAAATCTCATTTTGAGCAAGAAAAGGACCTTTTCTGAAAATGACCCAAAAACAAAAGTTGCTTAGAATTTAATTCTCTACAACTTTGCTTTTAAGACCAAAGTCCAAATCTGGATAGATTTTGATTTTTAGAATAAAAGCAAATTTAGAGAGGATTTTTGAATATTTTCAAATAACATTTTTAAAACAAATCTTTGACAAAACTTTGAGTGATTTAGTGGCTCCAAAAATTTTTCTTATCATTCTAAGTGATATGAAATTTATAGTTGCACAAATTTGATGAGTGTCATTATCACATTATCACAACATGTTATGCAATACTAGTTTCCACACTTTTATTTTACTAAAGGTACACCCTAAGCACATATAATTATGAATGCCATGACATGTTGTGCTCATGATTGCAATGCAAATGCTTGCGTAACACCGGAGTGTTACAGTCCTCCCCCCTTATAAAAATCTCGTCCCGAGATTTGGGTTACGAACCATTTATTATAAAAATCTTCGTATGCTCTTTGTAGGTATTCACCCGTTTCCCAAGATGCATCTCCCTCATCATGATGACTCCATTGTATCTTATATGTTTTCACCATACTGTTTCGAGTAGCCCTTTCTTTGGAATCCAAAACTCGAATTGGCTGCTCACGATACACCAGATCTGACTTAAGTTTTATGCCTCGAGGTTCAATTATTTCCTCTGCAACGTGCAAACATTTCTTGAGATGTGATACGTGAAAAATAGGGAATATAGCACCCATTGATTCTGGTAATTCCAATTTGTAAGCCACTGGACCCTTCCTTTCTAAGATTTTGTAGGGTCCTACAAATCTGGCGGCAAGCTTTCTGCGTATTCCAAACCGCTTCTTCTTCATTGGCGTGACTTTTAGATAAACATAGTCACCAACTTCGAACACAAGTGGTCTTCTTCTCTTATCCGCATAACTTTTCTGACGTGACTGAGCTGCTCTCATATTTTGCTGAATGATATGAACTTTCTTTTCGGCTTCTTCCACGAAGTCAATACCATAATACCTTCTTTCCCCTGGCTCAATCCAGTTTAAAGGTGTTCTACACTTTCGTCCATACAGAGCCTCAAAAGGTGCCATCTTGATACTTTCTTGATAGCTATTATTATACACGAATTCTGCTAAAGGTAACCATGACTCCCATGAACCTCTGGAAGACAACACACAAGCTCTTAACATATCCTCCAAAACAGCATTAACTCTTTTAGTCTGACCATCTGTTTGAGGATGATAGGTAGTGCTACGAATCAGACTCATTCCCAAACCTTTGTGCAAATGCTCCCAAAAGTGAGCAGTGAACTGTGACCCTCTGTCAGACACGATAGTCTTCGGTATGCCATGCAATCTCACAATCTCTACAATATACTTCTCGGCATATTGAGGAGGTCTATAAACTGTCTTGACAGGCAAAAAGTGGGCTATCTTGGTAAGACGATCCACGATTACCCAAATCGAATCATGGCCTTTCTGAGTAGTGGGCAAACCTGTGATGAAATCCATACTTATATCGTCCCACTTCCAACTAGGTACTGATAAAGGTTGCAACAATCCATCAGGTTTCATGTGAATAGCTTTCACTCGACAACATGTGTCACATCTGGCTACATAAGCTGCAATTTCCTTCTTCATCTTTGTCCACCAAAAGCGAGGTCTCAGTTCTTGATACATTTTACTACTGCCAGGATGAATGGATAACTTAGAGTGATGAGCTTCATCCATAATTTTATTCTTTAGCTCTCTATCCTTTGGAACAACAAGACGGTTGTCGAACCACAACACGTCCTGCTCGTCCACTCTGAAGTGTTTTGAAGGTTCTTCTTTAATTTTCTTTTTGATGTGGAATATCCCTTTATCTGCTTTCTAACCTTCTATTATCTTACTTTCCAAGGTGCAACTGATCTGAATACTATGTAACACGATAGGGTGCATTAGATTAAAACCATCTTCGAGTAAGGGTTGCATATTCAGACAATGCGACTTTCTACTCAAAGCATCAGCTACCACATTAGCTTTCCCAGGGTGATATTGTACATTCAAGTTGTAATCTTTAATTAGTTCTAACCATCTTCGCTGTCTCATGTTCAATTCTGGTTGGGTGAAAATGTACTTGAGACTCTTATGATCGGTGAAAATGTTGCACACATTACCAAGTAAATAGTGTCTCCAAATCTTTAAGGCATGCACTACGGCGGCAAGCTCAAGATCATGTGTTGGATAATTGATTTCATGTTTTCTCAGCTGATGGGAGGCATAAGCAATGACTCTTCCTTCTTGCATCAGAACACAGCCTAACCCTGTTTTTAAGGTGTCACAGAACACATCAAAAGGTTTCTCGATGTCTGGCTGTGCAAGAACTGGAGCAGTGGTCAACAGTTTCCGCAAGGTGTGGAAAGCTATCTCACACTCCGCTATCCACACAAACTTGTGATCTTTCTGTAACAGACTTGTCATTGGCTTGGCAATCTTCGAGAAGTCTGGGATAAAGCGGCGATAGTAACCAGCTAACCCTAGGAAACTCCTGACTTCTGGCACTGTGGTTGGAGTTTTCCAATCCATAACCTCTTGCACTTTGCTCGGATCTACCGAAACTCCATTCTTAGATAGAATATGACCAAGGAAAGGAACTTTCTTTAACCAAAATTCACATTTGCTGAACTTAGCATACAACTTATGATCTCTCAGTCTGGTCAAGACAATTCTTAGATGCTCTTCATGATCTTTCTCATTCTTAGAGTATACTAGAATGTCATCAATGAAGACAACTACAAACTTGTCCAACTCTGGCATGAAAACCGTATTCATCAGATACATGAAATATACAGGAGCATTTGTTAAGCCAAAATACATAACAAGATACTCGTACAACCCATATCTGGTAGAAAAAGCGGTTTTCGGGACATCTTGTGGCCTGATCTTTATCTGATGATACCCTGATCTCAGGTCTATCTTGAAGAACACCCTAGCTTTAGCCAACTAATCAAACAAAACGTCGATATGAGGCAACGGATATTTATTCTTGATAGTTACAGCATTAAGAGGTCGATAATCCACACACATTCTCAGAGTACCCTCTTTCTTTTTCTTCACGAACAAGGCAGGACATCCCCACTCAGACTTACTCGGTCGGATAAACCCCTTCTTTAGCAATTCTTCTAGTTGCTTCTTCAGCTCAGCTAACTCATCCGGAGGCATCCGATAAGGTCTCCTTGAAATAGGAGCTGTCCCGGGGATCAACTCGATTCCAAACTCAACATCTCTATCTGGAGGAAGGCCAGGTAACTCGTCTGGAAACACATCCGGGAACTCACATGCTACCGAGATCTGGCGGATAGGAACAACTTCCATGGCACAGGTCACACTCACAAGGTCTGTTCTTTCGGGCAATGGTACCTGAAAAGTACCCTCTCCCTAGGGATCCTTAAGGGTAAGCAACCGACTGCTTGTATCTATGATTGCCCCCCAGTTCTTCATCCAGTTCATTCCTATTATTACATCCAAAATTAGTCCAGGCATAACTATCAGGTTTACTCAGAACTTCCGACTACCTAACTCAAGGGTTGCCCCTCTAACCATCTTATTGGTTAACACATCAGCCCCGGCTGAACTTATACGATAACCATAACTCAATTCTGTGCATAGTTGTTCATGCTTCCATGCAAATGCTCGACTCATAAAAGAATGCGAGGATCTAGAATCAAATAGAACAACTGCAGGGTGATGGTTAACAAGAAACTTACCGGCAGTTACAGGCTCTCCCTCAGGAATCTCATCAACGGTGGTATGGTGTACACGGGCAGTATAAGTCTGTTGCTTCTTTTTAGGCAGATAAGGGTAGAACTTTGAAAAGAGGCCTGGCTGACCACAATTGTAGCAGGGCCCCTTCACTGTACCAGCAGATCCTATAGCTCCCTTGGAGTTGCTCTGTTCTGCAGCTGCGGTGATCTTTGCTGGCGGCACGGCCATCTTGTACGGCTTCTATGGTCCCCTGTAGTTTTGGGTTTTATGCTGTGGCGGCCGGAACCTTGCACCAGGTGCGGACGGACAATAAGAAAGACGGTTTGCAGTGACAACTCTGGACTGGGATGGTCCTGACTCAAACACCCTCTTGCGATTCTTGGATGCAGTGTAGGCGTTGTTGTTCTTTTCTTGTTTCAAACAATCACTGACAAAGTCATTGAATCTGGCACGGGTATTGGTACCCACATGCTTCATCATCTTCAGACTTAACCCTCTCTTGAAACTAGCAATTCTCTTTGCATCTGTGTCGACCATGTCTGGAGCATAGCGGCACAAGCTATTAAAGGCATGCATATACTGTGTTACAGTCTTGGTACCTTGATTTAAGGCCAAGAACTCTCCGAGCTTCATCTCAACCAACCCTGGGGGAATATAAACTCCCCTAAACGCTTCAGTGAATTCTCTCCAAGTAATCTGGGCATTGGGAGGAAAGGTGGTGCGGTGATGCTTCCACCACATCCCTGCCGGTCCTTGTAACTGATGTGCAACATATTCTGTCTTCACAACTTCTGTCAGTCTCAACACACGGAACTTGTCCTCCATAGTGTTGATCCATTCTTCAGCGTCGAGTGGCTCTGCTGCTTCCTTGAAAACAGGCGGCCTGGTGTCCATGAAATCCTTGAAATTGTTGTACTGGTTCACCCCATGGCCACCACCTTGATTATTTCCCCTCTGAACATTTTCAGCGATGGTACGCAGAAAATCTTCCATATTCCTTTGTGACTGCTCAGCGTTGCGCTGGTTTCCAAGGAACTGTGCGAAGAATACCTCTGCAGTGAGCGGTGGAGGAGGGGGCAATTGTGGCTCTGGCTGTGGCTCCTAGTGATTGACGTTGTTTGCACCACCCCCACCAGCCCCTGCACCGTTGCCACTAGTTTCAGCGGCCTCATATGTGGCACGACGAGTGTTTGCCATCTGCATATTTCAGCAACAAGTAATAATTGAGCGAAGTGGTAGTAATTGTATTCGAATGAACAATCATGCCATACTGAATTTATTGGAGAGAACAAGTCATGCAATAAAATAGAGGCACAATAATCACATTCCAATTAAAACAACATCACTAATCAAATTACTTCGAATGCAACATCGTGTTCCATACAACCATGTTGCCAGCATACATACACTGGACTTTTATGCGTTCGAGCATCGCATACAGAACCAAGATTCAAAAGATCGCTAGTCTGAAGATCGAACAGGATACAACACGATACATGGAAACCAAAAGAAGGTCATCGTGACAGAGCCTATCACTAACACAAGGCAACTAGCCTACTCCTCGGGGCCGTCGTCAAGGTCGAAGGCGTCACCATTGCTACCATCAGTAGCGGCGTCGTCGTCGACGTCCATCTGGGCGGCGTCCGGAGGAGCATACGGGCCCATCCCGTTGTAGAGGGCATGAAACTCTTCATGCAAGTTGGCATTATACCCTTCTAGCTCCTCGACCCTCTGCCTCAGAAGGTCCTTCTCGTTCTATACTTCATTCCTTTCCTGCACTAGCTGTCCCATCATGCGGTCTGCATTTCTGTTGGCCTGGGTCAACGTCTGTACCCGCTGCCTAGCACTCTCACCTCTCTCGAGAGCCCGATCTCGCTGCAAGCTCATGTCGGCCAACTGCTCCTGCAAGCTAGCTATAGCACGTGCTTGCTTCTTCTTCTGCTTCCTTGCTTCAAGCCGATCATTACCTCTCAGACCAGTCAAGGTCCAATAGGTAGTCTCAAGACCCTGGTATGCTTTGATGGCTGCATACATGGCACTCATCGTGTGGTTGTCGCTAGCCCGTCCTTCACTTGGACCTCTAACCAGGGCACTTCCTTGCGGTTGCACCCAAATGGCATCACGAGGATCATCTCTCGGGAAGGTGCCTACCAAAGCTGCTGTCAACTCATTAGGAAACCTGCTCATTATGTCTCGGATGACGTGAAAGGCTACACCCTCTGCACCCTCAACTGGAGTGCGTCCTTCAATCTCCAAATGCCAACCATCCCATTCTGGCGCATCACCAAGGGCAGGGACGGTGATCTCCACTATTGCAAGTCCATCCTCAGCTAACTGGCTCTCATTCCAGGAGTACACCGGCTCTTGACCCTCTAGGTACCCCACATCATGGAGCACTCTCCAAAGCAAGGTGGGCATGCCAAACTCACTTAGAAAAGTGTCCATGCTGCGGCGCTCCCGCGGGGCCATCTGGTGACGGGGTGCTCTTCCGCCAGTGGACTTACGAGCAGTCTTCTTCGTGCGGGCCATCTGTAGCACAAGTTTTTAAATTACCCAGTGAGAACATATTTTAAGTTGATGTCACTTTTATCAAACTGGGATAATCCTTTTATAAGGGGAGGAATGCATGTTATGAATGAAATGCACAGGCAATATGATGCATGCGCGAGTCTTACGTTCTCACAAACTTAGAAAATAAAGACATCTAACGATGAATTCAGTGGCATACAACGATCTCTCATATACGTAACTAATTCGATCTACACGATAAACGCTGTTATTCACCTGTAGAAAATTCATTTCAGCCCATTCCCCATGAATGCATGAAAGCAGTAAATCTACCTACACGCTCTACACGAATACCCAGATGCGTGTACAACAGTAGTAACTACCCAAACACATCGTCCTATTGATGGCATCGCCTCAACGGACGGAACACCCACACATGCGATACTTTTTATAAAAACATGCGTAAAACATGTAATTATTCTAGTATCATATTAGCACTCTCCCTAGATCGGCGGTGTATCCGATCATGCTCTCACAGCTCACACTTACCAAAGCGTAGAGGTAACTAATCCATACATTACCACTCAATTAAGTGGCACTCATACAATAGCACGTCATATGAGCAACGAAAGATAAATATGGTGCAAGAACCCGAAGTTAGTACTTAAATAGCCACCTAGAGTCCTTAACTGGGCATACAGGATATGACCACTGGCACACCTTTAGTTTTAAAATCACACTTTTTAAATAGAATTTTGTTTTAAAAACACTTGTGAATAGTAATCACGTTAAACCATGCTCCGATACCAGCTATAACAGAACCGCCCAATTATACGAGATTAAGTAGGAAATCATCCAACGGAAGGACAATTTAACAAACTTAAGCCCGTATAACCCGGTAGTCCGTGAAATCTCGATGGATTTCAAACCATTTCACATAACAGCCAAGATCGTACTAAGTTTAACGGTTACCATCATAAGTTACATAAATGTTCGTGGCATAAAATACATCGGAGTTTAAACATAGTTATTACAAACCAGGTTCGAATAAAAGTAGCGGAAGCGGTAGTTCAAATCACGCACACACACAACATTTTGAAATAAAGTGCCAGCTTGTGATCATCTCCAGCAAAAGCATCAGACTAGAAGTAGCGAATGACCATTACCCATGGTCCTAGGCTTCGCCCATTGCAGGATAGAGACAGTTGATACAATAGCCATAGTACATCTGCCCATCTGCAACAAGTGGGAACAAAGCCCTGAGTACGAGAAGGTACTCAGCTAGACTTACCCGTCATAAACCTGAAATAAAAGACACCAAGGAATCATAATAGGCTTTCTGGTGGGATAGCTGACTCATTTGCAAAAAGACATTTTTAGCATTTAGGAAAACCTTTACAAAAGCTTTGCATCAAGTTAAATCTTTATTAACCTATCAACTACATTTGCACCTGTACTAAAGTAACATGTAATTAAACAGGTAATGATAACCAATGATAATTAACAACTTCCATTATGTCATAATTCATATAACTGTCCAAGTGTTCCATCAATGTTACTACGATGAAGTAGCTCAAGTCAAGTGTTCACTATCCAGTGAACGATGGCGATTCAAATCGATTATTAACCAGCTGGTAAGTTATTCCTCACACAAACCTCACTCACCCACTAAAGTGAGGTGTTGGTCGCCGAGTCAACCATTCAGGTAAAGTCGCGAGCTTGCCAGGAACCACTTGTACCCGGGGGCCGCCCAACTGCTCTTTGGCCTTATCATCGCGCCCCCGTATCCTGCCACTAATGCTCCGGTACAGTGCGTTGCGGGCAATCCACTCGGCCCGAATAATCTCCCAGTTTCACAGTCGAAAGGTACTTTATCCAGCCAGCTAAATGTGAGGCATGCGTTCAACATGACCCGAGGGACAACAACGGACGGTCCTTAATCGACACAGACGGAAAACACTACAGTCCGAAACCCTGCAAGTTTCCGCCCAGTCTCAAATTCATTTCACACTTAGTTATACCATGACTTCATAGTCATCCAAGCAGATCCAGGTAACCACCTATAGCTCACAGGTGACAGGAAATCACCCGACTTCTACCGGTCTAAGCAAGCTAAGCATTGACTCGACTGCGGATACCAGGGTAACAAGGATATAGTATAACAAAGGTAAGCAAGGTATAATGCAGCAACGTTTGCAAACAACTCCTAAACATAATGCATCAAATTAAGTAAAGTTAATAATAAATTATTTGCAAACCGGGATAGAAATGCTCCGGTGCTTGCCTCTCTCGAAGGAGCTCGGACGGTGATCGGGGCACTCCGGGAGATCTTCACCGACCTCCTCTTCGGCTTCTGTCACCTCCTGCTGCTGCACCTCGAGCTGCTCCTCTAGCTCCTCGGGTAAGACGACTGGGTTCTCGGTTTGCGATCCTGTATGATGCAATGCGCGTAAGTGATTATGCAAGCGTGCATCGAAGGAGATGAATGCAATGAATATGTTGAAATGCAAGGTAGTCAACATCATCCAAGAAACTATACACTACAAGCACATGTCATCTACTGCATTCTCTTCTACTACTATTATGTTAAGTTAACATATCTTATGAAATGTTTCAAAGATACACCAAAGCTTTACAAAATTTCTTAATCATACTTAAAGCAACACTTGCTTAAAACCTAATTAATAATAAGTTTGAACAGCAACATATATTCCTGATGCTCCTAAAAATCTAAGAAAATTACAGTAGCATAATACTACCCTAAACAGACTACCATAAAAATTTCATGACATTTGGATAAGTAAACTATCCTATACAAAAATGACAAGCTATAACATAAAAATGAGTATGAAATTACTTTGTACTAGGAAAAGTGTCAAACAACAGAATTAATATTTTTCCTAGATTTTTCATGGAATATAATGACTGTACAAAAATTATCACATGCATGTTTTATACAAAGTTTGCTCTCTAGCAAAAATAACAAAAATCAGCCATTAATGGTACTTGAACTACTTCTCCAAAGTTTTCCATAGCACATGCATGAAACATATTTTTCCTAGGAAGTACATGATATAAGAAGATTAACAAACTTGAAATCATATTTTTCTGATACATATAGGATTTACTAACCATTTTACAAGATATCAGCAATATTAAGAATTAATTAAAGCTCTACAGAAAAGTATCCCAAAAATGACATACAATATTTTTAGATTCTAGATCTGGTTCCAATGAGTTCATAGAAATTTATTTCACAATTTTTAGAGCTCAAATGAATATAAAAACATTTTCCACAACATCCTTTATTATGAATAATAAAAGAAAACAGAAAACGATTTTTATTTTTAAAACTGGGCCGGCCCGAGGAAGTAAACCGGCCCATGGCCGTTCTCGGCCTAGTCCACGCGCGCGGGGGAAAACGAGCGAGCAGGCCCGCTCGGGCTTCGGCCCATGGCCATTCTCGCGAGGAGGCCGGGGCGGGAGATGCCGGAGGCGACGGTGACCGCAACGGCGCGGCCACGCGACGACCGGCCAGTGGCCATTGCCGACCATGCCCGGGTGCGGAAAAGTGAGCAACAGGTGCACGGGGAGGAGGCGGATCCGTTTTCGATGATAGAGAAGCAAGAGGGGTAGCGGGGAATCACTCCCACGGGAGGCCGCGCGCGCGGTGGCGCCATGGCCGCCGGCGGCGGATGCACGAAATCCGCACCTGCTTGGCTTAGGTGAAGGCAACGAGGTGCGCACGGGGTGTCGGAGAAGGAAGCGAAGGTGGGTGCGCGAGAAGGCGAGCTATGGTGGCTCACCGTCGGCCAATTTGGCCGGCGGGTGCGGCGGTGGCGGCGCTCGCGCGGTGAGGTGCTCGCGCGGCACTGAGCGGAGGAAGGCCGAGGCGGGGAATTTCGGAGAGGGAGGGTGGATGCGGAGCGCAGGCGATTTAGAAGCGTGAGGCGCGCGCTGGCGGGGGCCACCGACGGCCAGCTGTCGACGGCGAGCGGCGCATGCCGGACACGGGGCGCGCGGTGTCTGCGCGGGCGCGTGCGTGTCGCGGCGAGCGCGGGCGAGCAGGCGGGAGGAGGCGGCCGAGCGGACGCGGGCCGAGCCGAGGCGGCAGCTGTGGCGCGCGCGCGTGGGGTGGCGCGGGCCGATTCGGCCAGCGGGCCGAAAGCGAGGCGGCGGCCCGTTTAGGTTAGAAATTGGTTTTTCAAATTATTATTTTCAAACAAATTCAAATAAAAATTTTCAAATCTCATTTTGAGCAAGAAAAGGACCTTTTCTGAAAATGACCCAAAAACAAAAGTTGCTTAGAATTTAATTCTCTACAACTTTGCTTTTAAGACCAAAGTCCAAATCTGGATAGATTTTGATTTTTAGAATAAAAGCAAATTTAGAGAGGATTTTTGAATATTTTCAAATAATATTTTTAAAACAAATCTTTGAAAAAACTTTGAGTGATTTAGTGGCTCCAAAAATTTTCCTTATCATTCTAAGTGATATGAAATTTATAGTTGCACAAATTTGATGAGTGTCATTATTACATTATCACAACATGTTATGCAATACTAGTTTCCACACTTTTATTTTACTAAAGGTACACCCTAAGCACATATAATTATGAATGTCATGACATGTTGTGCTCATGATTGCAATGCAAATGCTTGTGTAACACCGGAGTGTTACAGTTACACCCACCAATACCCATACCGCATCCCTGTCCGATCGCTATTTCCTTTCCATCATTTTACCAAGGTTATAACAATAATATTAAATAACCATCTATTGTGAGTAACGGCAGGTTACCCACGCTACCGATCAACCTAAGCAAAGCAGCTACACGATCCTATAAGAGTAAGACTCATGGGTAGATATATAAATGCATGTGGGTATCATAAAATTCCTACAACATAAATGCACAACATTTAAATATATATATAACGATTTGTAAAATAAGGGTTATGCACCGGGGCTTGCCTTGGGCAGGTGCAAACTTAGAGGTGTCAGTCACGGGCGGCTCCTAGAACTCCTCCGGTATGAAGATCTTCTCCTCGTACTCCTCGATGACTTTCTCGTAGTCCTGCTCCTCCGCGGCCATGTACTCGACTTCCTCGTGATCTACATGCATGCAATGATAATACGACATTTAATACGATGACAGCAGTAACTCTCATAACAACAGTTACTAAGCTAGTTAGCTAACTCTAATGACTAAGATACTAAGTTACCCATTATTTCTACTAATCAAAAGTTGCCTGATGTACCCAAACTCTAGCAACTAACATGCACACCATCTTTCGATTCCCGATTCACTACATAGCACTACTAGGGAAACTTAGCTGCCCTATCAAACAAGCTATTCGATGGCTATGAAAATTACAGCAAACAACTAATAACATCATGAAGGTACCGTAAAAATTTCAGAGCTAGAGCTATCCTAGATTTGCCACAAAAATTCCCACATGATTTAATGGCTTAATAACGATCATTTTTGCATCGATTTAATAGATTAAGCCTCACTACATTTATACATGAAGTGATTTCATCAACTACTAGAGCAAGAATTTAACAACCCAACGAAACTGGTGTCGTGATTTTTGGACGCTTAAATAATTTATTCCAACTTTCCAATGCTTAGTCAACCACATGAAATAATAAGCTAATTTGATTTCTCTAAAGAAAATGGAAAACTCCATTTGACCGCGCGGGGCGGTCCGCGACGACGCGGCCCACGACGACGTGGCCCATGCAGGAGGAGCCCGCGCGCGCTGGCGGTCTTGCAAAAGAGGCCCCAGACTAAACCTATTTTATGCGAGCGCTGAACACACTATTCATACAGTCTGGTTAAATGTAAAAAGGTCCCCGCCTTTTCCCTTCCTCTCCACGGGGAAGTCCCCGACGTCCCCCTTGCCTGCCGGCGCAGCGCCGGGCGGCACTGGCTGGTCACGCTGGCCACCCAGGGTCCCTACCGACCTAGCTAGTAGGCCGACCTACATCAGTAGCTCCAACACCTACACTAGGCGGAGGTACGGGGGCAGCTGAGCTCGTGGAACCAGTGACCACGACGAGCGGCCATGCGCGACGGTGGCGCGGCCGTTCCGGCCACCCAAAACCACCGTGAAGCTGACTAACTACTGCTAGAGCATCCATGACCTACCTCGGTCTTGGCCGCAGCGCTCAAAGAAGATGGAGATGCACGGAGAAAGCTAGCCACGAGCGACCCGAGGGGCTTGCGGCGCACCATGGCGGCACGACTGCGCCAACGGCGGCTAGGCGGCAAAAGGGCCTCTAAGGTGGTGCGCAGGGTGAAGGGTAGGCAAAGGCAAAGCTAAGGGTGCTTTCAATTGGACTCAAGAAGCATGGCTCACAAGTAATTGGTGAGCGCGGTTGAGCTCGGCCTAAAAGGCCTAGTGCCGGGCAAACTCCAAAATTGGAGCTCGGTGGCAAGCAACACGGGGCGAGGTGGGGACGGTGACTGGGGCACTAGGCAGTGGAGCAACGTGCACAAATAATTTTGGCCGAGGCGGCTCCACCAAATAGCAACTGACTAGCGCAGGCCGGTGACCATGGTGGCAGGGGAGGAAAAGAGAGGTCAGCGGCCGCGTCACCTCCAAAACGGTAGCTGGGACCTCCGAACGGTAGCTGGACAACTTGCGCACAGGGGTGAGGTACGCCCGAACGAACACAGAGGCAACGGGTGATGTGCATGGGCAGATCGGTCAGCGGGCCAAGACGTGGACATGACGCCGCGTTGACCCTGGCGCGCGCGCTACACGACGACAGCTGCAACGCGAGCCAGCGCGGGGCAGCGTGGGACAACGAGCGGCTGTGGCCGACCATGGCCAGGGCAAGACATGCCGGCCCACCAACCCAACAGCGCGGCCAGGCGCTGGCACGGGGCGGCCCGCGGTGGTGACCGCGCACATAGGGCCGACAACTAAGACAAGGTTACAAGCATGGCTTTTAAAGCACACGAAAACCACCACCCCAGCTCGACTTCGGCTCAACCAACCAAACCACACCTGAGAGGACACCTAGGGCTTCCTAAAGCAACCAAAAATTGACCCTGCTCCTAAGCCCACTTTCAAGAAATGAAGTTGCCAAAGCAGCGCCGTCGACAGCAAGCAAGCTATGATTCTAAGCATATTTTTGGTTTTCCAAATTTGATTTCTAAGCCACTCAAAAAACTAGCTAACCAAAATACTATTCCACCACAAGGGTTGCATCGCAGTCTACCAAGCTAGTACTTCAAAACTCATTAAAGTGTTGCATACATGTTCTATACCAGTTTTGCAAAATAAAATTTGTTTTTGAACCTTAAACGATACAACACAGTTATTGCGGCTACTTCCGTTAACATTTCCATTGGCTATTTTAAATTACTAAAATGGTTCTACAAACTTTGACACATGCTAAAACACATAAATAAGATGCTCATGACATGTTTTGGTGTGTTGTTACACGTGGTAACACCGAGGGTGTTACAGCTCTACCCCCCTAAAAGAAAATCTCGACCCGAGATTTCCCGTGCCTAGTGTAGGAAAAGAGGCTAGAAAATAACTTTCAACTCAATCATTACCTTCAGGAGCTAGACAAGAGATGGGGATAGTGCTTCAAAATATAGCTCTCTAATTCCCATGTTGCTTCATCTTCCGAATGATGTTGCCACTAGACCTTGTAAAGTTTCACCACATTGTTCCTGGTCACTCTCTCTTTTTTATCCAAGATTTTTATGGGATGCTCCTCATAAGAAAGATCCGGTTGAAGGGGAAGTCCTTCAATTTCTACTGCCTCAGTGGGAACCTATAAACACTTTTTCAACTGGGACACATGGAAAACATTGTGGACAACTGACAAAATATCAGGGAGCTAGACGCGATAGGCCACTGGACCAAGCCAGGCCAAAATCTTGTAGGGCCCAACATAGTGTGGAGCCAGTTTTCCACAAACCCCGAAATGATGCACACCTTTCATGGGCGACACTTTAAGATATACATACTCACCAACTTCAAATTGCAAAGGCCTCCTTCGCTTATCTGCATAGGTTTTCTGCTGATTCTGAGCTACCTTTAAGTGACTCTGGATAATCCTAACCTTCTCTCTGGCTTCAAGAATAAAGTCAGGCCCAAAGTAACCACGGTCTCCTACTTCCACCTAGTTGAGAGGGGTCCTACATTTCTTGCCATAAAGGGCCTCGAATGGTGCCATCCGAATGCTTTCTTGATAACTATTATTGTAAGAAAACTTAGCCAATTTCAAACACTCATCCCACTTCTCAGGAAAAGAGATGACACATGCTCTCAACATATCTTCCAGTACTTGATTTACCATGTCCGTCTGACCGTCGATCTGGGGATGATAAGCTTAACTTCTGAGAAGGCTAGTACCAAGGCATTCTTGAAGTTGCGTCCAAAAACGTGACACGAAAACTGCTCTGCGATCAGAAACAATAGTAAACGGAACTCCATGGAGGGTCACAATGCGATCGAAATACAGCTTGGCATACTGCGAGGCTGTATACCTAGTACCCACTTGAAGAAAACAAGTAGTCTTTGTGAGACGATCCACAATGACCCAAATAGAATCATAGCCCTTGGCTGTGCGGGGTAATCTGGTAATAAAATCCATGGAAATATCCTTCCATTTCTAGACCGGAATAGGCAAAGGCAGCAGAAAACCTGGCTTTCACAGATGGTTTGCCTTAACTCTTCCATAAATATCACATTCCGCAATATACCTGGTGATATCCTGCTTCATGTTTGACCACCAATACAACTGGCGCAAATCATGGTACATTTTGTTACTTCCTGGGTGAATAGATAACTTGGATTGGTGAGCTTCTTCCAAAATCTTCCTTCTAAGCTCATCATTACCAGGGACCACCAACCAGTTTTTGTACTTCACCACACCTTGCTCATCAACGCTAAAGTGTGGACCACGCCCTTCGGCCATCAACTTTTTGATGTGGGGAATCTCCAAGTCATCATATCTTTGCTCAGCAATAATTTGCTCGAGTAACTCCAAAACTAGAGCAATCTGTGCTAGCACTATAGAGTGAGAGAGAGGCAAAGGCTCTTCATCAGACACATGTGATTTCCAGCTCAGGGCATCAGCCACCACATTTGCCTTTCCCGGATGATAATGGACCTCTAAGTCGTAATCCTTGATCAACTCAAGCCATCTCCTTTGCCTCAGATTCAACTTGGGTTGAGTGAAAATATATCTAAGGCTCTTATGGTCTGTAAAAATATGCACTTCATTTCCCAACAGGTAATGTCTCCAAATTTTTAGAGAGTGCACCACCGCAGCTAGCTCTAAATCATGGGTTGGGTAATTAACCTCGTGCTTCTTTAGTTGGCGCGAAGCATACGCTATCACACGCCCATCCTGCATAAGCACACAGCCAAGGCCAGTCCTAGAGGCATCACAATAAATATCAAACGACTTCTCAATATCCGGCTGAGCAAGAACGGGAGCAGAGGTAAAAACTTCTTCAACGCTTGAAAGGCTTCTTCACAGGTCGGACTCCATATAAACTTTGCATCCTTCTGAAGCAGCTTGGTCATGGGGTGGGCTATTTTGGACAAATCCAGAATAAAGCATTGATAGTACCCGGCAAGACCCAGAAACTGCCAGATTTGATGCACTGATGTAGGAGACTTCCAACTCAACACATCCTGAACCTTGCTAGGATCTACAGATACACCTTCGGGGGTCAGAACATGTCCCAAACACTGCACCCGATCCAACCAAAACTCGCGCTTGCTGAACTTGGCGTATAGCTTGTGCTCTCGCAGATGGGTTAGGACGATGCGGATGTGCTATGCATGCTCTTCTTCATTCTTGGAGTATATCAAGATATCGTCGATGAACACCACTACAAACTTGTCCAACTCTGGCATAAAGACTGAATTCATGAGATACATGAAAAATGCAGGAGCATTGGTGAGACCAAAGGACATGACTAGGTACTCATACAACCCATACCTAGTAGAAAAAGCTGTCTTTGGTATATCTTGTGGCCGGATCTTTATCTGGTGATAACCCAACCGAAGATCAATTTTTGAGAACACTTTTGCCCTAGCCAACTGATCGAACAAAGCATCAATATGAGGCAAGGGGTACTTGTTCTTAATGGTCACCGCGTTGAGAGGGTGGTAATCCACACACATGCGAAGAGTACCATCCTTCTTCTTCACAAAAATCGCAGGACAACCCCAAGGTGAAGAACTGGCACGGATGAACTCTTTGCTCAACAATTCTTCTAATTATTTCTTCATTTTAGCTAACTCCTTTGGGGCCATACGGTAAGGACGCTGGAAAATAGGAGCAGTGACAGGCTCTAACTCAATAGTGAACTCCACATCTCTATCCGATGGTAACCTAGGCAAATCATTAGGAAAAACATCAAGAAACTCACGGACCACTGGAATATAGGTAAGATCAGAAGAGACTTCCACATTTGCAGCAACTGGTGAAGTGGGATCCGAAGGAATAAGAAGAGACATCCTATCCTCAGATGCAGGAAGTCGCAACTCAACAACTCTTCGCTTGAGGTCCAAAACTACCCCATAAACCTTCAGCCAGTTCATGCCCAGTATTGCATCAATGCCATGCCCGGGCAGCAACATGAACTGGAGACGATAAGTGTGAGTGGCTAGCACTAAACTGACAATGTCCGTTCGAGTGTTGATAAACATCTATGCACCCAGAGTGCTGATTCTACAGGCCTTAGGGATGGCCATAATAGGTAGATTATGCCTTTCCGCAAACCCCATGCTCATAAATGAATGCGATGCACCAGAATCAAATAACACAAGTGCTGGGTGAGAGTTGATGGTGAACATACCAGCCATCACTGGCTGAATGTGTAGTAAATCCTCAGCCTCCGTGTAGTTAACCTACCCCGAACGACTCATTGGGACTTTCTTCTTGATAATCGTCCTCTTGATCAGGCGAGAGTTGACGGATGGCTAGGATGACTGAGCAGGCCAGTTCTCAGGACACTCTCGAGCAAAGTGACCCTCCTTACCACACTTGAAACAACCAGTAGACTTACCCATCTGCCCCTGGTGAGGTGGAAACTACTGTCCATGTGGCTGCTGCACCTGCTAGGTAGGTGCACAGTACTGAGTCGATGGTGCCTGACGAGTCTGCTAAGGCTACCGAGACGGCTATCCACCAGGAGAATGGTAGGACATCCTCTTGACAACCTGCATCTTCTACACCTGCGGGTGACTAGAAGACCTAGAAATCCCCCGCTTGCGCTTCCACTCAGCCTGAGAGTCATGCTGCAGTCCCTCCATAGCAATGGCAGCATTCATCAGAGTGCCAAAAGTCTGATAGTTCCTAGTGTACAACTCCTTCTATAGAATGCAAGAGAGGCCGTGGTAGAAGCGGTTCCTCTTCTTCTCATCTGTGTCAACATGAGTGCCAGCATACTGTGCCAAATGGTTGAACTTGTTGGCATACTCCATCATGGACAGACTTCCTTGCTTTAGGTCCAAGAACTCCGAGAGCTTCCTGTTCAGAACACCCACAGGAATGAAATACTCTCGAAAGGCGGCAGTGAACTCCTGCCACGCCACCTGGTGATCCACCTGCTGCATGGCATTGAAGGTATCCCATCAAGCGCTGGCAGACCCCAACAACTGTTATGTGACAAAGCGCACCTTCTGCTCATCGGTCACCATGAGCAGTAGAAACTTCTGCTCCAGCACACGAAGCCAGTGCTCCGCATCCAGAGGCTCTGCAGTCAGTGCGAACGTGGGTGGGTTGGTCTTCAAGAAGTCCTGATAAGAACAGGGCCTCTCAAGACCGTGAGCACCACCCCCGTTCCCACCGTTGCCACCGGGACCCCCACGAGCGAGGCCACCAACAGCCTGTGCCATCAACTCTAGGGCACGAGTCGTCTCACAACGAGTAGCCAACATCTCCGCCATCATCTCCGCCTGAGTCATCAGAGGCAGTGGTGGCGGTGGAGGAGGAAAAGAGGCCAAGAGTGGGGCATCGTGGCTCTCCCCATTGGCATTCTCGTGACCATTCTCGTCATGGCCCTCTGGGTCACGGCCCGCTCCAGCGCTGGTACTCCCATGACCGAACCCAACTCCCACACGGCGAGACCTTAGGTCCATCTGTAACAGATAAGAACCAACCATTAGGGTACTTCTCCAGATTTAGAAAACAAGACTGAGAAGATGATACAGCCTTCAAGAGAGTTGAAGCAATTCATTTTAGTTCTTATTCTACCCTGTTGCTAAGATTATGCGTGAAGGGGTTTTAGATTAACCGATTTTTTTATTCTTGTGATGCATGCATCGGCCTATTCGTTCACTCCAGCCGGAAATATAACGGCCTTTCGCTAGAAATCTTTGGCACATCGTACACTCACTTCCGAAACTAACGTTTTCTTAGCAACATAAGTTAGTGTACCTGCAGAAAATGGTTAGATAAAACAGTGCCACTATCCTAGTAAACCATATTGCTAGGGATTAATACTTATTTATGTCGACCTTACCGCATCCTAGTTTTTATAAATCTTTTGTTGGTCAAAGTTTTAAGTCTTTTAAAAAGGTGATTAAGCTTGTAAGCTCATTATTGGCTCTGGTACCAACTGTGGCAGAATCGCCTGGTTTAGCACGCTTTTAGGAAGCTTGTCTTCCACTAGACACTAAGTGCCCTAAAAGTGAGCCAAACCAGATGATTCTGTCGAGCACACCCAACGGGAGAACCCGAACAATCCACATTTTACACCCGAGATCCAATAATGAGTACAAACTTACAATACTTAGTCCATTTCATACAACACAGAGTCTCATAATAGTTTATTACAATACCAGAGGTTCAGAGTGTGATAACTTAAATAGCGGAAATAAAATAAACAGCTAGCGAAACGAAATGAGAATCCATCTGTGCCCACCAGAAGAATCCTCCATACAAGGCCTATCTGCTCAAGGTGCACCTGCAACAGGGGTAAAATAAACCCTGAGTACACAATGTACTCGCAAGAATTACCCGACTAGGAAATATAATTTCTGACTCTCAAGGATTATGATAGGCTTTATGGCTTATGGGTTTCTTGTTTGTGAAAAGCAGCACTAAGAATGGGTCCTTGATTTCTTCCTTTTAATAGCCATATTTTATTTATTATTCAACCTTCTATGTAAGCACCTAGTCTATAATCAAGCAGGCTTGAGCAATCAGGACCATTTCTCCATCTTTCAATTGCCAATTCTTACTACGATGCCCGAGCGTAGTCAAGTCGTACCGTCTCATAGAAACGGCGATTCGTGAATCAATGTGCCCAGCTGGGTACCCTGAAAAACATACGCCTCACTTGCACCCCAGGCACAAGCGAGACCAACCCGCTCCTCTCCTATCACGGGTTTCCAGGTCCTCGTCCAAACTTGGACTCCTAGCTCCCGCACTTGAGGCTCGGCCTTAGTGCGGTGCTAAGACCTCCACCTATCCCCGCCTCTAATCAGTCGGTCCAAAAAGAGCCGGAGCCCATGACAAGAGAGTAACAATTCTTTCTGCTCCCATAAGCAAGTATGTGCTCAGGATAATAAATCTGTGACTTGACCAGGGTCCATGCAACGAACGGTCCTTAATTGACACAGATAGGAAACAGTGCAACCCAGCTATGCCCCGTGGTCATGGGACACAACTTGTTACACCCACCAATACCCATACCACATCCCTGCCCGGTCGCCATTTCCTTTTCATCATTTTACCAAGGTTACCAAGATACTAAGTTACCCATTATTTCTACTAATCAAAAGTTGCCTGATGTACCCAAACTCTAGCAACTAACATGCACACCATCTTTCGATTCCCGATTCACTACATAGCACTACTAGGGAAACTTAGCTGCCCTATCAAACAAGCTATTCGATGGCTATGAAAATTACAGCAAACAACTAATAACATCATGAAGCTACCGTAAAAATTTCAGAGCTAGAGCTATCCTAGATTTGCCACAAAAATTCCCACACGATTTAATGGCTTAATAACGATCATTTTTGCATCGATTTAATAGACTAAGCCTCACTACAGTTATACGTGAAGTGATTTCATCAACTACTAGAGCAAGAATTTAACAACCCAACGAAACTGGTCTCGTGATTTTTGGACGCTTAAATAATTTATTCCAACTTTCCAATGCTTAGTCAACCACATGAAATAATAAGCTAATTTGATTTCTCTAAAGAAAATGGAAAACTCCATTTGACCGCGCGGGGCGGTCCGCGACGACGTGGCCCATGCAGGAGGAGCCCGCGCGTGCTAGCGGTCTTGCAAAAGAGACCCCAGACTAAACCTATTTTACGCGAGCGCTGAACACACTATTCATATAGTCTGGTTAAATGTAAAAAGGTCCCCGCCTTTTCCCTTCCTCTCCACGGGGAAGTCCCTGATGTCCCCCTTGCTCGCCGGCGCAGCGCCGGGCGGCACTGGCCGGTCACACCAGCCACCCAGGGTCCCTACCAACCCGGCTAGCAGGCCGACCTGCATCAGTAGCTCCAACGCCTACACTAGGCGAAGGTATGGGGGCAGCTGAGCTCGTGGAACCAGTGACCATGACGAGCGGCCACGCATGATGGTGGCCTGACCGTTTTGGCCACCCAAAACCACCGTGAAGCCGACTAACTACTGCTAGAGCATCCATGACCTACCCCGGTCTTGGCCACAACACTCGAAGAAGATGGAGAGTGGCGGAGGAGGCTGGCCACGAGCGACCCGAGGGGCTTGGCGGCACACCGTGGTGGCACGGCCAACACCAACGATGACTAGGCAGCAAAAGGGCCTCTGAGGTGGTGCGCAGGGTGAAGGATAGGAGAAGGCGAAGCTAAGTGTTCTGTTAATTTTGAGATAAATCTATTCAATGCTACTATTTTTCCAGTGAGCTTTTGTACCTCTTGGTTGATGGCTCCACCATTGAGATTATGGCCTTCGTCTTCTCTAGGTTGGCTCGAATACCTTCGGGTCCTATGATGTACCCGAGCATCTTTCCTTGGCTGACGCCAAAAACACACTTTTCAGGGTTTAGCTTTATGCCTGCTTCCCTGAGGTTGGCAAAGGTTTCCTTTAGATTTGCTATATGATCTTCCTTATTCTTACTCATTACCACGATGTCATCGACATAAGCTATGATGTTTTTCTATAATTATGGGCCAAGGACTGCCTTCGTCATTCTGGTGAAGGTTGAGCCTGCATTCTTTAGTCCTTTAGGCATTCTGGTGTAGTAGTAAGTTTCGAAGGGGTAGTGAAACTTGTCTTTTCCTCATTTTCTTTGTTGAGCCAGATTTGATGATATCCTAAGAAACAATCTAGTAGAGAGAAGCGCTTGCATCTTGCTGCCTTATCGACGGAGGTGTCTATCCTTGGTAGCGGAAATGGGTCTTTTTTGCAAGCCTTGTTGAGATCTATGAAGTCTATGAACATTCTCATCTTTTCATTCTTCTTTGGTACCAACACAACATTTGCTAGCCATTCTGAGTACTTGACTTCTCTGATGACATTTGCGTCTAATAGCCTCTGTACTTCAGCCTTTACTACTAAGATTCTATCCTTCGACATTTTCCTTTATCGCTGCTTCTTTGGCTTCATCTTGGGGTTGATGTCAAGCGAATGTTGTATGATGTCTCTACTAACTCCCTTCAAGTCGAAGGCTAACCAAGCGAAGACATCTTTGTTCTTGGCTAAAGTTTCTATAAGCTCTGCTTCTTCTACCTTCGACAGGTTAGCTCCAATGATGATCTTTCTGTCTAGCACTGCATCATCCAATGGGACTGACTTTGTTTCTTCTTGATCTTTGAGATCTGTTTTACCCTTTGGCATGTTTGGAGGCTCTAGCAAATTGCTCTTGGCTGACTTGATCGAGTTGATGTTGCGCTGTGACTGTAGATGGCTCTTTCTATGTTTCTTGCCTCTTTCTAACTGCCATGAACTATGATGGTACCGTGCAATGCTGGCATTTTCATACACAAGTAACCCATATGGACTGTTGTATTGAATTTGTTTGCAAATCCTCTGCCGAAGATGGCATTGTAGCAGTAGTAGAGGTCCACTATATCGAAGGTCACGTATTCTGTTCTTGTATTTTCTTGACCTCCAAAGGAGATTGACAGGGATATTTTCCCTAATGCATCAATCGTTTTTCCTCCGAAGCCAATTAATGGTGAATCCGATGGCTGTAGTTGGCTTCTGCTCATCTTCATCTGATTGAAGGCATTAACAAAGATGATGTCTGCGGAGCTCCCAGAATCTATGAGAACTCTGTTTATCTCCTAACTTTCTATGTTGGCCTTGATTACCATAGCGTCGGTGTGGGGATAGCTTTCCAGTTGTAGATCTTTTTCTGAGATGGTGATTGGTGTCTTCAACCAATCTGTATAACGCACCAAGGCCTTGGACTGCTACGTTATTAATGAGCCTGAGGTGATCCTTCTTCTATTTCTTTGTCTGAAATTCCATTGAGGAGCCTTTGGCTATTGGCAGGATTATGCCAATGGTGGATAGTAGTGTATGTGGGTTGAGTTGATTTCCTGAGTTAGGCTCATGTTTGGTGGCAGTTAGTTGTGGCGGAGGTGGTAGCGGAGGTGCCTCGAGTTGCCTATTATGCACTTGAGCTGGTTGGTTTGTCTCTATGAATGATATGTGCGGAGACCTTGGGTTTATGTAGTTGAGGTTAGCTTTCACTCGCTGATTACTTGCCTGCCCTTGCTATTGGGTGTTTGGTCGCCATGCAGGTAAGAAGTTGGGATAGTATGTGGCTGCTAACGTGGATGGGTGAATTTGATTGGAGTTAAGACTTGGGTAGATTGGGCAATATGGCTACTGTGAAGGCACAGCGAAGGTGTGGTTGACTTCCCTGGCGGGTTGTTGTGACGGAGGTTGAGGGTTTTCTCTATTTTTTATCCTCTCCTAAGTTTCCTTCGCATCTGGGCAATCTTTAGTGTTGTGCCCTTTGTTTTCTCCATGAAAGAAACAATACTGCCTCCGCTGTCTTGGTTCTTGGTTTTTGTTCTAGTTCTTTCTTTGATTGAATTTCTTGCCTTCGTACTGCTTGTGCGATGGCTTGTTTTGTTCTGCCTCCGGCATTTGCTACCGCTGCTAGCTGCTTCCTTGCTGTTCTATGTTAAAAACTTATTGATTAGAGGTCTGCTAAGGCTGCGATTGGCCCTAGCTTATGTTGCCCCTCTGAACATTTCTGCCACTTGTTTGGTACAGCTTGTTCTGATTTTGCTCTTCCAGCCTTCTTCGGAGCTCGTTGTCTAATCTACAGTACTTCTCAAACTCTGTATACAATTCTTGTATAGTGCTTGGCTTTTCCAAAGCTAGATGAGCCACGAAGGTTCCGATGCGGAGGCCCTTGATTGCGGCCTCCATTGCCACATCCTCTGATACGTTTGGTGCCTTCGCTTTAAGCTGTGCAAACCTCTGAAAATAATCTCTTAGCGTTTCACCTTGATTCTGTCTGCACTGAAATAAGTCTATGGATGTCAAAGATTCAATGATGAAACCTTTGAAGTTAGCAATGATCTTATCTCAGAGGTCTTCCCATGAATATACTGAGCTTGGCCTCAACATTGAGTACCATGCTAATGCGTCTCCTTCGGCTGCAATAACAAACAACTTGGCCAAGACAGTGTCATTTCCTCCTGCGGAGGCCACAACTGTTTCGAAACTCATGATGAACTAGTGAGGGTCCATCCTCTCGTTGAATTTGGGTAGGGTAATGGGCTTGTAAGATGGTGGCCAGGGTGAGGTTTGGAATCCCTCATAGAGTGAGGATCTAGATCTATAGCTCTATATGATGGCGGCGAGTTGAACGGCGTGCCAAAGGTTGGCTGGGCGACCATACTTGGCGAAGGGTTGGGCTAGCTTTGATTTGCTGATTGAAGCTGGTTGGAAATGTTGGAGTGGGGCTGGCTTTGTTGCATGCTCTGAATCTCCACCTGCAAGATGGCCAACTGTTGCCTGATCTCTGCTGCTTGCAACGATGTCTGGGCTGCCCTCTGATTTGCGGTGAAGGTTGCTACCAGCCTATCTCTTTCTTATTGTGTACTCTGCAGCTGGGTTTGCAATTGTTGGAGTACCTGCTCCAGGGTGGGATATGAGGTTTATTGATCTTCGGTTGCCGGAGGCTGATCTTCAACCGGGGGTTCCTCCACATCTTGGTCTTCTGGGGCGCTGGCGTATGTGCAGCAGGTGTTACGCTTGGGTCGCCCCCTTGTCGAAGGCTCTGCGGGCGTTCTGGTGAGGGCTGCTCTTTTTCTCGGCATCGTGGGCTTTGCTTGGCCAATGCGCGGTGGGCGCCAATGTTGAAAAAAGAGGGTTTTCCAGCAGGTTGCACACTGTGAGCGTTCGCCCGACCGGATGCCCCGGGCGAAGGTTTGGTAGGGGCGAAGGTTTGGTAGACGCAGGTGGGCCTTCAGAGCAATTAAGGTTTTATAAATGTATTCACCTACCTCCCCTGTACAGACTCTGAGTCCCTCTTTTATAGGGCACTGTTTGCTAGGGCTACTCTTTACAATTTTACTATTTGTCGGTTACAGTACATTCCCAGAATATTCCCATGCTAATACAAGTTGCCTGGGGCAGTTTGGGTATCTTCTTCTTCAACCGCCTTTGCTTGTCGGGCCACCGTCGGTGGCCTGTCATCGGCCCAAGGCCTAGTGCTGCCGCCGAGCAGGAGCTCTCCTAAGTTTTGGGGCCTCCGCCCGGGACCCTTCATCGCCGCCGACCGGGCCTAGGACTCTGCCCGTGCCGCACGAACATTCACCTTCAGCGTCTCCCTCATGGCCTTCGCCGCCTCTTCGGGACCTTCGCCTCCGCCACATCCTGGTGCCTCCGCCGTGGCCCCCTGGCCTTCGCCCCGATTGGTCAGCCGAGCGTCCGGCCTTCGCCCTGACTGGCCAACCGAGCAGAGGCACCTGTCTCTTTTTGTCCTGCACGTGGTTCATAAAAGCTCGTTAACCGTTAGTTCTTCGAGTTCCGATCTCCGCGGCTCATGACCATGTCCCAACATTGGATATCGCTGTCATGGTTACCTCCAAACAAAAGATGTTGTCCTTATTTTCACACAAGATTTTAGGCTTGTAAAAGAGGTCAAATCTGTGGATTGATTTATATCTTTCCCCATTATCCTTTTATGTTTCTAGATTACGTAAAAAGGTGAAATCGAAGGTATTTCTGGTGTCACTGGTTACAGCAGCGTCGACGGTCTCTCGTAGCTGACTTGTAATTCACTCTGGTTAATAAAAAACGGGCTATATCCCCCGATCGCGAAAAAAAAACAGCAGCGTCGACGGTGAGGCATAGCAATGGAGGTCCTTTAGCTCCCACAAGCACGCACGGTCTGGGAAAACAAACAGCCAGGTAAAGAGCTGCCAGGCAGGAGGGCTGGAGTTTCCATGCCATCTACCTTCTTCTTCAACTCTTAACTAAATTAGTTAAGGGCCTCTAAACTTGATAGGAGTACATTATGCCATGTGTTTTTTCAGCATATTCTCGCTGAAGCTTACGACCCCATTTCCTTATTTGTAGTTACTTTGCAGCGACATAGAAATTTGGTTCCGGCGCTCGCACCACGGTCCTCGGTAGTCCGCCTGGGATCACAGCGGCGCTCCCATCGGCCGCCTGTGCTCCTGCGCACCCTCCGCAGTCCTCCATGCTCCTGTTCCCGGTAATTTTTTTTCTTCCCAGACGCCGTTGGTTCCTTCCACATGGTTTTCGCCTCGTGTCCTATATTCCTGCTTCGTCCATTGTGGTGCCGGCTCTAGGTGTTCCGCTGCGTCTACCAGCCAGTATTACAATCGCACACTGACTAGGCTTTCCATTCTCAGTGTAGTTCCAGAGCTCTCCAACTAGATTATTCGTTTTTGTAGCAAGCAGTCTAATTGTATACAAGATCTTCTGTAAAACACCAAGGAACCAAAATCTAAGTGTAGGTGCCCTCCCCGCAGCTTTCAGTTTCACAACACCACCTGTAGCAACTGCATCTGCACTGCCACTGGCGGGGATTCCCTTCATGTGCCTGCTGCACAGGTTTAGACAGGGTTGGCTGCCTTCGCAGGCCTCCAGACCCCACAACACGCCACCACATCAACGGAGAGAACATGTGCTTTGTGCCATCTTTATTTGTCTATTTTCTAGACGCATGTTGTGAGATTAATTGGAAAACAGATCATTTCCCATGTTTTGTTTTCAGGGTCAGCTGATGCTTTTAGAGAGTTGTGCGCTCATTCTATATCTTTTAGTTCTTATTACGCCCCACTGCTTGCTCCATGTGTGTACGCAGAACGCGGCCTACGCTGGATACAAATGTTGTGTAGCATCTAACCCAACTGATAGCCTCACCACCGCCCTGTGCATGTTGTGTTCAATATGTTCCAAATTCAGTTGCACATTGTATTGGCCGACTTCTGACGGAGCGAAGCGGATTAGGGTTCCACTTTGATAACTCTCTTATAAGCCGTCATACGGTGTTGTAACTAGACTCTTGATAATAGTGAGGAGTGTTTGCTGGCTGGCGCCCGTGGTTTTTCCCTTCCGCATTGGGAGGGTTTTTCACGTTAAATCTTGTGTCTCCGCTGTGATTGATCTTATGTTCTTCGTCGTTTATTCGCCAGTCATTCACAACATGTTGTCGTCCTCATTTTTTTTACCAGCCCCTTTTATTATAGCCTGCTTCCTTATGACATTACAGGTTCCTTCACTTCGCTCTGCATATTTTGCGCGCTGTGTTTCGATCTCAGGTGTCTCTGTGGCTTGCCGCTGTAGCACCGACCGTTCCTATTTACGCCGCTTACAGCTCCACACATTACTGGCGTTCAGGTACCTTTACCTAAGTGGTGCCTCAACCTGTGTGCAATGGTCTGCTCTGCTTCCACTCTTTATATGCCCACACTGATCCAATATCCCTGCTTACCCAATGCATAGCCTGTTTGTTACTTCGGTGGTTGTTCTGTTATTTTGTGTTTCCCTCTTTGCACATTACTCGTATGCCTCTACTTATTTATTTGTGACCCCCGTGTTCATGCCGTCCTCGTTCTACGTTGTTTTGTGTCCACAGTTGGCCCCCACTGCTGGTCTCCAGTTCTCCCATCCTGCTGGTGCTGCTCTAATGAATACTCTATCACACGTTGGCCCCGCGCTTGCGGTTCATCGCCGACCAGGTACTATGCGTTTTCCCTCCATTCTCCGATGATTGTTGCTCCATCATTCTGTTGCATATATTCCTCCTGTTGCTTCTTGCTTTTTTTTCCCATACAGGTTTTACTGCAACCATCTAACGGGTTCCTCTTGTTCCCTTTTCTTTTACCCCTTAAAGAAAAGAAGCCTGCTCAAATTTTCACTTCTTCATCATTAATAATTTGTTCCCAGCTACTTTCTTCAAAGTAACCTACATAAAAACTAAAACCAGTTCAATATTTCTGATAATGCAATCATTTCACTGCTGAGTCCCTATAAACTAACTGAACTTTGAATACTAAAATGTCTGAAACCATTTACAGCTCCACTTATATACTCTACCCTTCTATATTGCCTTATATAGAACCCACACATCTATAATGCAATTTTCAGATTTCCTTGTTGACTGCCGCATTTTTCAGCGACAGCACTTACTATATTGAGCACAAATTATTTCCCAATTACCTACCGTTTACATGTACATGCCAACCATAGCTCCGAAATTGCTAATTCATGTCCCATGCTATATTACATTAACTGAATGTGGAGCTACACAACTTATTCCCTTTAAAGCCCCATTGTTATATTACTAATTCAGCAGCCATCTTCATTTACCCACTATCTGACGGTTATTTCTCGACATCTCATTCCATCATTTGTTTTAATAAAAGGTTATCCGACATTTTCTTATATATTGTTTTTTACTACTATTTCTTAAGGTAAAATAGTTTAACTGTGTCCTGACTGTTTTCTATTTTGCTACAGGTTCATGGGAAATACTCTTTTAATTCCAGTAACTAAGGTATGCTTGGATTTGCACTCTACCTCTGATGACCTATCTAAAACAATTAATAGATACACCTTCCTCCTATTTCTATTCTGGTAAACAAGATGCGGATTGGTAGTTGCATATCTTCATCATGCTTTTAAGTGGTCAGTGCTCATGCTGGATACTTGATACTGAAGTGATTTGAAAATCAACCTTTTAACCAATAGCCTTCAGCTTCTACTATCTACTTAGCGTCTGAAGTAAGACAACACAGTTCATACCTGCCAGCATTTTTTATCAGTTATACTGTGTGTTTATAGGCCATTTAAATTCTTTTTCCCACATATGCGATATTATTATTCAGAACAGTAGTCCTACAAGCATTATATCACAGTACTCATACATAGGAATATTGTGACAAATGGCATGATATAGAATATGTTTCCCCTTCTTCTACTTTACATAATCTCTGACACTAAGATGCCAATAAGCTTAAAGTCTTAACTCCAATCTACATTTTTTGCCTCACTTTTTAAGATTGTTATTATTGTACCAAATAGTCCTGGGGGAAAAGAGATTAACTTCCCTATAGAAACCATACTTATTCATTTTAAGCATGTCCTATTAATTCATTATTCATTACTGCTGCTACGATACCTATGAACCTATCTAGTGTGTCTGTGCCCCCAAATTTGCCTCATGTCTATGTTATATCAGATTTGCGTGCTATATAAGTTTATGGCCCTCTGCTTCCATTCTGCAGGTTGACTCCCCCTTCCTTCTACCACTGGATTATATCTCTCTTTTGCTTTGTATTCCCATGGACCAGTTATCTGCTGCAAAATCCCACATAATGTGCCATACAAACTATCTACACATGTAATATATCTCTATGCATGTAAAGTATGTGAATGCATCATCGTCGACTCTTTGCAAACTACAACATGTGTAATATATACATATATATATATATATATATATATATATATATATATATATATATATATATATATATATATATATATATATATATATATATATATATACACTTCGTTAGTCACCACAGTTTCTCCATACTCAAAATTTTACATATGACTACTGCACATGCGCGCGCCCTACACTAGTGGACTTATATCCAGTGGGTCTCTAAACCTTCTGTAGAAGGTTTTTACCCCCACCGGAAACCTCTGGTTTTCCCCATGGGGTATCACTAGAGAAAGCATTTTGACTTTCTAAAACTGAGGCCCTGTTCTTAGGGGCTACCACATCACTCATGGTGGAGAGCTTGCTCTAGTGCTCTGACTGTGACACCACCGGATAAATCTGGTGGCCCACCAGTCAGCCCAACAGTTAGAAAACCAAGGGGAGGGGGCTCAAGCCTATGCTCCGGTGCCCCTAAGAACCAGGCACTAGACTTATACAGAGACCTGAAAACCCCTCAAAACATCCACTCTCACAAGCAAGTTTTAAAATGCGCTAACTCCAAAGTGTGTTCTATTGAACATCAACACCTTGAGCACTTGAGTTAGCATTTTCAAAGCATTTTGAAAGCATTTTCACTTGCTTCCTTACCACGCCATTAGGTCTAATGCACATGCATTGTTAGTCCTCACCTAGTGGCACTAGATAACCACAATCACTTTAGTGCTCCCCTCTTAATAGTACAACTATCTATCCTAAACGCGACCATGCACTCTATTGCATCTTGGTTGGCAAAAGCAAAACCCTATCAATATACATTTGCCTTTTGGCTTGATTTTCATCTCTTTCTTCTCTCCAAGATTGAGCACTTGCTTCATGGTCATGATCATCATCTCCACCATCTCCTACCCTTGGTCAACTCCATCTTGTGTACCTAGCTCAATCAGCTCCATTGAAAGCATTAGTCAACTAAGTGTCACTCAATTACCAAAACCAAACTACAGCTTTCAATCTGTCCCTTTTTGGTAATTGATAACTATCTAATAGAACTATCCAAATCCAATATCTAACCAAGATATCCAAATTATCTGATCAAATATCTAACCTATATTCAATGGATATTACCCTTTTCATATCCGATATAAAAACTATCCGAATGCATATTCGATATCCAAGAAAATGTTTGGATATTAAAAAAATATATCTGATTCACTATTCGACCATCTTCAGTTGATAGCACCTGTAGGGAAATATTTGTACCCTTTACATCTCTACCAATGGGGAAATTTTATATATGTGTTTCTAAGAGTAATACATGTGTCGGATACAAAATAAATAAAATGTATTGGACACCATACATGAATTATACACACCATAAATTATATAGTAGTAGAACATATTTGATGACCTTATAGAACATTGCAGATATAATATTTCCTTGGTTTCACAACACTTGTTCTGTCATCATATATATAACTAGATGGCATAATATTTGAGTAAATGGGAGTTGCTAAAATAATTCAGGCAATTTTACCTTCCTTTCAGATGATGGTTATTGCATATATTTTATGTTAACATTGCAGCTTTAGTTTGTTGCAATTTTTGTAGACATAATCTATAATTTTCGGATCCAAGAATAAAAAAATTCGTTAGACAAAACCACAAATCCGACAAAATCTAATCTATGTTGGCACAAAGACAATTAACAGTTTGCAATTGTTTTTGTAGTTAGCCAAGAACAAAAAAATGATATATTATAACATAAAGACAAATAACAAATCACAAAAGTAACAGTTTACTTTTGCTAGTTGGTTGCACAATAGCGTTGCCTAAAATCATCTTAAAGTTCAGGCACGTGTAGTATAGGAGAAGTTGAGTAATAGTATCTAGACGGCATAATGTTTAACTAATATAAACCACAACCTACCCTACCCCTCAACTAGGGCAGAATCCCATGAATCAATTTGGCATCCTTAAGCATGGTTCATTTAGACCACCAGTTGGTCACTACTCAATACAATTCTTTGCCAAAAGATAGATAATTTTTGTCCCTGAGTAGGTTGTTGCCCCGGAGTAGGTCGTAGGTCTTATGGGTGTGTTTGGTTACATGGGCTATGAAAGCATCTAGGCTCCGGTGTTGGTTTCGGCAATTGATGACAACGCATTATTACCATGACTAACGTGTGTTTTGCAGAAACGTTGGTAAGTTAGGTCATGGAGATGATAACTGCTTTGGGCAATATAGTATTCATGTCCCTTGATGGAAATCGTTTCGGTTTTCAAAGGATCAACGGCAAGATTAAGGACGGTTAGTTCCGGATGTCAAGGTGTTGAGTTACATCTGGAATAGTCGTCAGGATCTTTGTTTATTCCTTTGATCGTACTATAAAGGGGGGCATGAGCGAGTAGCTTGACCTAGGTGAGTCTTTTGTTTAGGTGTGGTGCACACTTGTCAAACTTAGCACTAGGTAGCTCTTGAAAAGCTCAGAGTTCAGTTGAAAGCAACTTGGTTCAAGTTGCGTCACGTTTAGAAGACGTTTGAGCAGTTTACCTGTGATCGGACGCGGTTCTGGTCATGACCGGACGCGTCCGGTCAGTATTAACACTTCACTGCGGGTTTAACTGATCGACCGGACGCGGTCCTTGAGAGGACCGGACGCGGTGGTCAGTCTGACACGTGTTCCAGAGGGTAAACAGTGTAATCGGACGCGACTGTGAAGTGATCGGCGTGTCCAGTCATGTTCCAGTAAGGTCCCATGATGACCTGACGCGTCCGATCACCTATGATCGGACGCGGTCGTGCGTCAGGTCATTCTTCAGCTTAGCTCTTGCATGATCGGCGCGTTCGGTCATCCCTGATCGGCGCGTCTGGTCATCTCAGATCGGCGTGTCCGGTCACTCAGCATAACTTTCGGTTTCCGACCGTTACACTTGACCGCCGTGTCCGGTCATATCGACCGGCACGTCCGGTCAGTGCGCGTTTTGCTGTTTCGGCAGATAACGGTTGGATTTGTCTGAGGGGTGTATAAATATATCCCCTCCACCTCTTTTAGAGGTCTCTTGCTCATTTGTTCATCTGAGAAACACCTTTGAAGTGCAAGGGAGTGCAAGAGCCCTAGTAAGGATAGAGATTTGAGAATCAAAGTTTGAGAATCCTCTCTAGTGATAAGAGTGTAGCAAGTGTGCATCCATCTTCTCATTAGGCTTGTTGTGGTCAAGTGAGAGTTCTAGCTTATTACTCTTGGTGATCGTCATCACCTAGACGGTTTGGTGGTGATTGGGAGTTTGGTGATCATCCGACGAGATTATGGGTGACCCAACTCAAGTTGTGAGCGGTTTTGGGTGATTCGCCGTGACGGAGTGTCGAAGAATCAACCCGTAGAGAGCACTTGATCCTTGCGCGGATCAAGGGGGAGCTACACCCTTGCGCGGGTGCTCCAACGAGGACTAGTGGGGAGTGGCGACTCTCCGATACCTCGGCAAAACATCGCCGTGTTCCTAACCCTTACTTTCAAGCATTTACTTTCGTGCATTACTTTCATTGCTTGTTTACTTTCCTAGAATTGCCATACTAGTCTAGGATTGGAACTTAGGGTGCAAAACTTTTACCGGTAGAATCACAAGGAACACTAGTAGGCACTAGGGATGAAGTTTGGCTTGTAGGTTTTAATTCTTGCAATTAATTTTTAGAGAAGCCCAATTCACCCCCCCCCTCTTGGGCATTTTGATCCTTTCAATTGGTATCAGAGCCATGTTGCTCTTAATTTAGGCTTCACCGCCTAGAGCAAGATGTCTAATGGGGAAGGACCACCTCCCACTTTTGAGGGAGACGATTTTCCATATTGGAAAATTTGTATGGAGGCGTACCTCGAAGCCATAGATGTTGGGTGCCTTAGAGCCACAACCGAAGGGCTTCCTCCTATAAGGGATCCCGCCAACCCAAGTGGTGACGAGGAGAAGTACGACCGATGGAATGCAAAGGCAAAAAATGCACTCTACCGGGGCTTAGGCAAAGATATCTTCAATTGTGTGCGTAATGCCAAAAACACTCATGAATTGTGGGAAAATCTTTGTGCTCTCCATGAGGGAACTAAGAGTGAGCGTGAGGAACGCTATCACATTGCTTTAAAGAAAATCATTTCTTTTGAGATGCTTCCCAAAGAAAGTGCTAATGAGATGTACACTCGCTTGAATGTTCTTATAGAAGATCTCAATGCTCTTGGACTCACTCAAATGAGTCAATCAGATGTTGCAAGGAGGATCTTGAGTGTTCTTCCTATTGAGAAGTATGGACACATTGTCATCGTACTTCACCAAAGTGATCTCTCCGCCGCAACACCGACACAAGTATTGGGAAAGATCAACGCACATGAGATGTACATGCACATCACTCCGAAAGAGGGCTCATCATCTTCTAAGAAGAAAGACTTGGCCTTCAAAGCTAGCCATGAAAAGAAAAAGAAGAAGGGCCAAGCCATGATGGTGCAAGAAAGCTCAAGTGAAAGTGATATTGATGATGCATCACTTGCACTCATGGTGAGAAAGACCACCAAGATGCTAAAGAAGCTCAACAAGAGTGGCATCAAGTTCGATGGCAAGAAGAAGAAATTCTTCACAAGTAGCAAAAGGAAGCCAATATCCGAAATGGATTGCTTCAATTGTGGTGAACTTGGCCACCTAGCTCATCAATGCCCGAAGCCTCCAAAAGGCAAGTACAAGAACAAGTACAAGGGCAAGAAAGATGATTCAAGTGATGAAGAAGATGAGAAAAGAAAGAACAAGCCATACAAAAAGAAAGATGGAAAGAAAAGAGAGTTCTACAAGAAGAAGAAGTGAGGCAAAGCTTATATTATTGGTGATTGGCTCACCGACATTAAATCATCATGTGAATCCTCCGGCGATGAAAGTGGCAATGAAAAAGAGAAGATCACCGCACTTTTGATTGGGCCATCATCATCTTCACCGACATCTTCATCACCACCTTCACCGCCACCTTCACCATCATATTCCACTACTCATCTATGCCTTATGGCTAAGGGTGATCGAAAGGTAAAAAATAGTGATAGTGATGATGATAGTGATAGTGATGATGAATATGATGCACCTTCTTATGATGAACTAGTAAAATTGTTGAATAAATACTCTAAAATCATAAGAAGAACTAGAAATGAAAATGATGAGCTTCAACATGAAAATGAATCACTCTCATCTAAGCTTGAGAATGCACATAAGACTAGTGATGAGCTCAAAGATCAAAATGAAACTATGTCTTCTTCTCTTAAGGAGCTCAAAACTTCTAACAAGGAGCTTAGAGGTAAACATGATAAAATTGAGAAGAAGCATGGTGAACTCATCACTAGGCTAAACTTGCTAAAAGATGAATATACCGCATTGAAAATCAATTATGATACTCTTATTGTTGGTAATGAGCTTGCACTTGAGACACATGATGCTACTAACCAAGTTGTTAAGATTGATATAGCTACATCATGTGATGAATTGATTGTTGAGAACTTTGAGCGAGGCTCTAGCGGCAAAGGCAAGAGTGTGGTTGAAGCCAACAACTATGATGAGTATGTCAAGCTCAAGAGTAAGAATGAGATGCTTAAAGTTGAGAACAAGAAGTTGATGGCTCTTGAAAAGCAAACTTCAAATGAGTTACTTATAGAAGAAAACAAGAAGCTCAAGCAAGAAAAAGAGCATCTCAAGACCGGCCTAAGCAAGTTCACAAGAGGCCAACATTTGCAAAGTGAGCTACTCATGAACACCGTCATGAAGATGGATAGGAGTGGCATTGGTTATTTGGCAAATCAAGAGAAGAAGGTCAAAGCTCAACAACAACAAAGCAAGTCAAAGCCCAAGCCAAAGAGATGTATTGAGTGTGGACAAGAAGGCCACTTTGCTCATGAATGCAAAACTCCACCACCACAACCCTTGCCCAAGCATGCTAGACTCTTTGCCTTCAATGCTCATTACATGCTTAGAAAGGACTCAAGTGGAAAGATGAAAGTCATGTTCTTAGGTCCCCCTAACAAGAATAGGCCTAAGAAAATATGGGTTGCCAAGTCACTAGTTGAGAAAGTTAAGGGTCCCTCTCAAGTTTGGGTCCCTAAACAAAAGGCTTGATATCTTGTGTGTAGGTGAACTACAAGACCGGTGGATCTCATTGGGTGATTGATAGTGGTTGCACACAACATATGACCGGTGACCCTCGTATGTTCACCTCACTTGAAGAGAATGGGGTATGTCAAGACAAAATCACATTTGGGGACAATTCAAAGAGCAAAGTCAAGGGTATATGCAAGATTGCAATATCAAATGATCACTCTCTCTCAAATATGCTCTATGTTGCTTCATTGAGTTTCAACTTACTATCCGTTAGATAACTTTGTGACCTTGGCTACCAATGCTTGTTTAGTCCAAATGAAGTGGTTGTTACAAAGATAGATGACAAGCAAGTGATTTTCAAGGTCTTTAGATACAATAATCTCTATCTTGTTGACTTCACCTCCGAAGATGCAAACTTGATGACATGTTTATTCACCAAAACTACACTTGGATGGCTTTGGCATAGGAGGCTTGCTCATGTTGGAATGAACACTCTCAACAAGCTATTGAAGAAAGAGTTAGTGAGAGGCTTGAAGGATGTAAAGTTTGAGAAGGACAAACCTTGTAGTGCATGTCAAGCTGGCAAACAAGTTGCAAACACTCATCCAACCAAAGCCTACATGTCAACATCAAGAGTACTAGAACTTCTACACATGGATTTATTTGGTCCTACAACTTACAAGAGCTTGGGTGGAAATCTCTATTGCCTAGTGATTGTGGATGACTACTCAAGATACACTTAGACTTTCTTTCTTCATGACAAATCCGAAGTGGCAAATTGCTTCAAGAAGTTTGCAAAGAGAGCTCAAAATGAATTTGAAGTCAAGATAAAGAAAATTAGAAGTGACAATAGCAAAGAGTTTGACAACACCAACATTGAAGCTTATTGTGATGAAATTGGAATCAAGCATGAAGTTTCATCAACCTACACTCCTCAACAAAATGGTGTAGTTGAGAGAAAGAATCGGACCTTGATCACTCTTGCAAGAACAATGCTAGATGAGTACAACACACCAGAGAAATTATGGGCCGAGGCAATCAACACCGCATGTTATGCTTCAAATCGCCTCTTCCTACAAAAGTTCCTTTGCAAGACCCCTTATGAGTTGCTAAATGGGAAAAAGCCAGACGTCTCATTCTTCTGGGTGTTTGGTTGCAAATGCTACATCTACAAGAAGCGTCAACACCTAGGGAAGTTCCAAAGACGTTGTGATATTGGTTTTCTTGTTGGTTACTCATCAAAGTCCAAAGCATATAGAGTATTTAACCATGCCACCGGTTTGGTTGAAGAAACATATGATGTGGAATTTGATGAATCTAATGGCTCCCAAGGAGCAATTGAGAATTGTGATGATGTAGGTGATGAACCATTGAGGGAGGCCATGAAGAACATGCCGGTGGGAGACATCAAGCCTAAAGATGATGAAGACGATGTATAAATTGTCAATCCACCATCCTCATCATATGTGCCTCAAGATGATGATAAGAATGAGAGAGTTAAAAATGAAGATACTCATGTCTCTCATCAACAAGCCGAGGCACAAGCACAAGATGTTGATGCTCCCCATCCTACTCCTCAAATGGTTGATCGAAGAAACTAACCCCTACTTCAAGCACATCCACAAGATCTCATCATAGGGAGTCCTACAAAGGGTGTAATGACTCGATCTCAAAAGTTTGCTTCTTTTGTTGAACATCACTCTTTTGTCTCTTGTCTTGAACCTAAGAATGTAGAAGAAGCTCGTCAATATCCGGATTGGATAAATGCCATGCATGAAAAATTGAACAACTTCGACCGCAATCAAGTTTGGACACTTGAAGAGCATCCAAAAGGTGCAAGAGTCATTGAAACCAAGTGGGTGTTCCGCAATAAGCAAGATGATCAAGGTGTAGTAGTAAGAAACAAGGCAAGACTAGTGGCAAAAGGGTTCTCTCAAGTTGAAGGTCTTGATTTTGGAGAGACTTTTGCACCCGTTGCAAGACTTGAAGTCATTCGTATCCTTCTTGCATATGCATCACATCATAATATGAAACTATATCAAATAGATGTGAAAAGTGCTTTTTAAAATGGCTTCATAAATGAACTAGTCTATGTTGAACAACCTCCCGGGTTTGAAGACCCTAGATATCCTAATCATGTTTATAGGTTGTCCAAGGTGCTATATGGACTCAAGCAAGCCCCTAGAGCGTGGTATGAGCGCCTTCGGGACTTCCTCATTGAGAAGGGCTTCACTATTGGGAAGGTTGACACCATACTATTCACCAAGAAGTTTAATGAAGAGATCTTCATTTGTCAAGTCTATGTTGATGATATTATCTTCGGATCAACAAATGAAGATTATTGCAAAGAATTTGGTGAATTGATGTCAAAAGAGTTCGAGATGTCAATGATTGGTGAGCTAACATTCTTCCTTGGGTTTCAAGTCAAGCAAATGAGAGAGGGGATTTTTATCTCTCAAGAAAAGTATACCAAGGATCTTCTCAAAAGATTCAAGATGGAAGAATGCAAGTCAATCAAGACCCCAATGCCAACTAATGGACATCTCGACCTAGATGAGGGAGGTAAACCAATCGATCAAACTCTTTTCCGTTCTATGATTGGTAGCTTATTGTACCTTACCGCATCTAGGCCTGATATCATGTTTAGTGTGTGCATGTGTGCCTGCTTTCAAGCGTGCCCTAAAGAACCTCACCTAAGTGTCGTAAAAAGAATCCTAAGATATCTTAAGTATACCTCAAGCATCGAACTTTGGTACCCCAAAGGAGCTAGATTCCAACTAGTTGGCTACTCCGATTCGGATTATGCCGGTTGCAAAATTGATAGAAAAAGCACATCCGGAGGATGCCATTTGCTTGGGAGATCCTTAGTATCTTGGTCATCTAAGAAACAAAATAGTGTGGCTTTGTCCACCGCCGAGGCGGAATACATTGCCACGGGGGCTTGTTATGCACAAATCCTATACATGAAACAAACCCTCCTAGACTATGGAGTTGTTCTTGAAAAGGTGTCGCTTTTATATGACAATGAAAGTGCGGTTAAAATTGCTAATAATCTGGTATAACACTCTCGCACCAAGCACATTGATATCCGCCACCACTTTCTAAGAGATCATGTTGCTAAAAATGATATATCACTAGAAGGTGTAAGAAGTGAAAATCAATTAGCGGATATCTTCACTAAACCTTTAGATGAGGCTACCTTTTGTAGGTTAAGAAGTGAACTAAATGTGCATGATTCAAGTAACTTTAAAAAATGAGCTTGTGTTGTCCCTTGCATTGCATTGTATTTTATGTCATGATTAATATCCCGCAATGCATCTAGGACTTATCTAACACGGTTACGATAACCCTCCTTTGGAGGAGTGAAAAAGCCTAACCATGGATCAAACCTGACAAGCAACCTAGCTTTTATTTCTTGTTTTGCATTGCATATACATGGTTGTTGCTTTGTCGTTTCTCTTCAGTTTAGCTTTGAGTAACCACTGTGTTCGTCCATGAATAGAGAGAGCATTTGAAGCTCCCAAGGGTTCATAAACTCTATTGCATGGCCATACGTTGCTCCTCGGGTGTTTATTGAATATTTTCTTAAAAATAATACTAGCCTAAGGCAAAATATTTTGAAAATTTTGAGGGTTTGAGTGAGGTCACTCATATTAGGTTCCAATTGGTGTTTATTTGAGTCTCTTTGAATTGGAACTTGTTTGGGAGAAGTCGCGTCGAAAAACGGTTTGAAAAAGAGCTTTTTACAGCGATCGGACGCTGGACCGGACGCTGCATCGGACGCGGTTCAGCTTCACCACCACGTCCGGTCTCGGCGTCCACCAGCGCGTCTGGTCATTCCCGAAGTTTTTTCTTCGAAACCTCTAACCGGACGCTGCACCGGACGTGCCCCTGTCGACCACCGCATCCAGTCCCGGTAATCACCACCGTGTCCGGTCATCCGTTTCAGGTTTCCGGGCAAAACCTAACCGGACGCTGTCAGCGTCCGATCGTGGATAATCGGACGCGTTCGGTCATTCCAGGAGCTTACTGGAATGTGACCGGACGCTGCCTCCACCGCGTCCGGTCATTCGACCACCGCATCTGGTCATCACGCGAAAAGCGGATCTCAACCCTTCTTAACCGTATGGTTGGATCTCGATCTCTTTCTCGTTTTTCATCCGCTGCCGCCATACTCGCCATATTCGCCGTTTCGCCGAGCAGCCGCGCCCGCAGACCTCGTCGGAGCTGCGCCCTAGCTCCTCTCGCCCACACCAAGCTGCACCACCGCCGCGCCCGCACCCACGCCCGTGCTGAGCCGTAGCACCGCCGCACCCGCGCCCGCACCGAGCTGTCGCACCCACGCTCGCGCCTGCAAACCTCGCCGAAGTTCCGCCGCCATAGCCGCGCCAGCCCGTGCCCTAGCTTCTCCATAGAGCTCTCTTCTTGCTGCGCGCGCCCTTCTCCAAGGTCCTTGATTTTCACCGTGGAAAACCCTAACCCTAGCAACCCTTCGTTCGCCGAGATTTCTCGTGAGTTTTTCATCTCCGCGATCAACTCCGTCTCCGCGATCATCTCCGTCTCCGCAAGGTGACGTTTTCTCCTTGGATTAGGGTTTACCGTCGATTTTCTGGTGAATTACTAATTCAATCATCGATCTCTCGGTATTCCAGAGTTTTGATCGCCGTCTTCGGGTAACCCTAACACGTCGAGAAGGTCTTCCGCTCATCGGATCATCGCTCGTCGAGGTAGCTATCACGGTCATCTCATATCTTACCTCACCTGCTTGCTCTCATTAGGATCTCACTTATCTTTTAGATAATATATGTTGCTTATAGTAGATCCATCTATACTATCGTTTCAGTTTGTCCTGTCAGTGTTGAGTGTGTTGGGTGGTTAGTTGTGAGTCCGAGGCCAAGCCTGCGGATACGGATTGAGACCAAGCCTCACAAGTGTCAGTACATCATCTGATCTTTCTAGTTTGTCTCAGTTCAGCAGCTTGTTAGGATGGTTCGTTGCAAGAACGCTGGTGGGGCACCTAGTGACAGGGGTGACAGTCCCCCCAGGAGGACAGAGGTAGCTCGCGGCAAGCGAGTAAAGATTGCTGCCAAGAAAAGAAAGAGAACTCTTACAGAGGCAGAGATAGCTCAGGCAGTTGCAGATGTAGCAGAGGTAGCTGAGAGGGGTGGCAAGAGCAGTGTTATTCGCATTGGCGAGAGTCGCTTTCACCTTGAAGGTCGACAACTCGGTACAGAGGCCATAGAGGAGACAGTAGAGGTCACAGAGGAGACAGTGGATGCCCCTGCAGAGCAGCCTATAGAGGATCCACAGGAGACTAAGGAGCAGACAGTACAGACTCCACAGCGTCGTCGCTCAGGACGTACGCGTGTTCAAGTCACTCCCAGGCCAGAGGGTCAGCGTCGTGGAGGTCGTCCACCTCCTAGGGCTAGAGGTCATCCCCCTATTGAGCACTTTGACCTCAGGGGTGCTACAGCCAGACAGGTTCAGGCCCTCAGATTTGTTGAGGTCACTCGGTGGTTCTCACCTCAACGGGATCCCCGAGCGTCAGAGGGTTTCTACACTCCTCTGCATGAGGATTTCTACAGGGCCTATGTCGACAGCGGGATTGCTTTCAAACCACAGAGAGTCTGTCGACTAGAGGCATTAGTTGAGGTGGTTGGTGAGCAGCTTCGTCCACATCTATCTTTTCTACCTGGACTATCAGATCTCCTTGGATGGACTAGAGCGTACTGCGGGACCTGGGTCAGAGAGTTTTACTCCTCACTATGGATTGACCCAGCACATCAGTTCATCCACTTTGCTTTCAGAGGTCGTGACCACAGGTTATACAGCACCAGGGTACGGGAGATTCTCAGACTCCCTGCTTCAGAGACCAAGATCCATCAGCTGTGCTTCGGACAGACTGCTCCTCCGAGACGCCCTCACGGCGGGACAGTGCCTCCTACTGATTTGATTCGACCCTATTTCCATGAGCCTTTTGGCGAGGGGTCTCGACGCACACCAGCCAGCCTAACACCCATAGCGAGAGTACTGGATGCTATAGTGAGGAGGACACTTCTTCCAAGACTTGGATACAAAGAGGGTCTGACACGCATCCAGTTGTGGGTTGTACATCACCTCGTCTCACAGACCCCGTTTGACCTTTGGGATCTGATGCTCTGTGAGATGGAGGACACCTTGGCAGAGGGCTTCAAGGGACACAGACAGCTACCATATGCACACTGGTTTTGCTTCATCATCAGGTCTGCCTGTGAGTTGCCTGCTGAGATTAGAGCTGAAATTTCTGATACCACCATAGCCTTCCCAGAGTATGACATCCGCCAGCTGTGGGCATCAGTGACTAGAGAGTAGGCACCTAGCCCAGGACAGTGACAGAGGCCCGAGGTACCAGAGACAGCTGCTGAGCAGGACGAGACCGTCGAGGGTCTTGCCAAGGCAGAGCTCGCAGATTTAGATGCTCAGCCAGCTGATCAAGCCGAGGATGTGGCCACTGACAGCACCGATGAAGATTATCAGCCCATCCCTCGGTACCGCTCTCCTCGGCCTCACGACCATGAGGGCGGTGGCTCTGGCTCAGCCTCCCGCTCAGATCCAGCCATGGTGGCTATACTTGAGAGGTTGACCTAGGCCCAGGAGAGACAGGAGATCCAGATGCAACGATAGGCATAGGACTCAGCTGCAGCGTTCGCACAGATTTAGGCTCGCCAGGACGAGCTCCAGAGGCAGCAGCTCGAGTTTCAGCGACAGCAGTTCGAGATGCAGAGGCAGCAGGCAGCCACTCAGCAGCAGTACTTAGAGCTCCTGCGCCACCTTGTCGCTGTGAGAGTACCGCCACCACCGTTTGTCCTGACTCCAGCTTTACAGTCTAGTGGACCTCAGAGTCAGGGGTAGCCGAGCTTTCAGCACACCTCTCCCCAGCAGCAGGTACCGTAGACGTTTCAGTCTCTGAGCTACAGACCTATTCAGACAGGATTCACTCCACTAGCTCAGCCGGGACCTCACCTACTTTCAGGCATTGTATTCCCTAACTTCAGTGCCACATACAGTGAGCTAACTGGACAGCCGACACCGTCGCACTCTACCTTTGTGACTACCTCAGACATGTCGGCTTCAGAGACTACTGCACTTCTAGTGACAGGGGCCGCCACTACAGACACTCTGCCATCTTCAGTTGCATCTACAGATCCTCCTACTCTTGCTGTTATTCAGGCTCAGGCGACAGTGACTGATCCTATAGTTGCTTCTACACCTTTAGTTGCTGCACCTGCTTTACCGACCCAGACCGCTTCTCTGTCATGTCTATCTATAGAGGGTCAGCCTGATAGTTTAGAGTCTGAGGAGGACACTTCGCAGTTCGTGATCACTCCGCGCTCCTCGGCACCCGACATGACAGCTTCTGTTCCCCCGTCAGATCCTTAGATTAGTTTTTGGCGGTTGATGCCAAAGGGGGAGAGAGAGCATAGATTCAGGGGGAGTGGTGATAGAGGGTTTCGTTTTTCGTGTGTGCTACATTCATGCATCATGTTTATTTTCTCGCCCTGCATTGTGTGACTTTGAGTTTGTGAGACTATGTCTTAATATTTATGTCACTTAATGTTTTTAGCTCATAAGGTTGTGCTTCTGTGCCTTACTCCGATTTCATATGAGCTATGTTTTATGTGTACTAACTCTTCATGTTTTATCTTATGAGTACACTCAGTTGGCTTGGAACACATAAGCAATGACTAACCCCTTGTGCTTACAGCTTTATGCTTATGTGAACCAAGCACAATCAAAAACCTCAACTCATATCTTCTGAATCTAAGTGTTGTTATCAATCACCAAAAAGGGGGAGATTGAAAGCATCTAGGCCCCGGTGTTGGTTTCGGAAATTGATGACAACACATTATTACCATGACTAACGTGTGTTTTGCAGAAATGTTGGTAAGTTAGGTCATGGAGATGATAACTGCTTTGGGCAATATGGTATTCATGTCCCTTGATGGAAATCGTTTTGGTTTTCCAAGGATCAACGGCAAGATTAAGGACGGTTAGTTCCGGATGTCAAGGTGTTGAGTTACATCTGGAATAGTCGTCAGGATCTTTGTTTCTTCCTTTGACCGTACTATAAAGGGGGGCATGAGCGAGTAGCTTGACCTAGGTGAGTCTTTTGTTTAGGTGTGGTGCACACTTGTCAAACTTAGCACTAGGTAGCTCTTGAAAAGCTCAGAGTTCAGTTGGAAGCAACTTGGTTCAAGTTGTGTCGCGTTTAGAAGACGTTTGAGTAGTTTACCTGTGACCGGACGCGGTTCTGGTCATGACCGGACGCATCCGGTCAGTACTAACACTTCACTGCAGGTTTAACTGATCGATCGGACGCGGTCATTGAGAGGACCAGACGCGGTGGTCAGTCTAACACGTGTTCCAGAGGGTAAACAGTGTAATCGGACGCGACTGTGAAGTGATCGGCGCGTCCGGTCATATTCCAGTAAGGTCCCGTGGTGACCTGACGTGTCCGGTCACCTATGATCGGACGCGGTCGTGCGTCAGGTCATTCTTCAGCTTAGCTCATGCATGATCGGCGCGTCCGGTCATCCCTGTTCGGCGCGTCCGGTCATCTCTGAGCGGCGCGTCCGGTCTTCACAGATCGGCGCGTCCGGTCACTCAGCGTAACTTTCGGTTTCCGACCGTTACACTAGATCGGCGCGTCCGGTCATTGCGCGTTTTGCTGTTTCGGTAGATAACTGTTGGATTTGTCTGAGGGGTGTATAAATACATCCCCTCCACCTCTTTTAGAGGTCTCTTGCTCATTTGTTCAGCTGAGAAACACCTTTGAAGTGCAAGGGAGTGTAAGAGCCCTAGTGAGAATAGAGATTTGAGAATCAAAGTTTGAGAATCCTCTCTAGTGACAAGAGTGTAGCAAGTGTGCATCCATCTTCTCATTAGGCTTGTTGTGGTCAAGTAAGAGTTCTAGCTTGTTACTCTTGGTGATCTCCATCACCTAAACGGTTTGGTGGTGATTGGGAGTTTGGTGATCATCCGACGAGATTGTGGGTGACCTAACTCAAGTTGTGAGCGGTTTTGGGTGATTCGCCGCGACGGAGTGTCGAAGAATCAACCCGTAGAGAGCACTTGATCCTTGCACGGATCAAGAGGGAGCTACACCCTTGCGCCGGTGCTCCAACGAGGACTAGTGGGGAGTGGCGACTCTCTGATACCTCGGCAAAACATCGCCGTGTTCCTAACCCTTACTTTTAACCATTTACTTTCGTGCATTACTTTCATTGCTTGTTTAGTTTCCTAGAATTGTCATGCTAGTCTAGGATTGGAACTTAGGGTGCAAAACTTTTAACGGTAAAATCACAAGGAACACTAGTAGGCACTAGGGGTGAAGTTTGGCTTGTAGGTTTTAATTCTTGCAATTAATTTTTAGAGAAGCCCAATTCACCCCCCCTCTTGGGCATCTTGATCCTTTTAGGCTAGGCTCGCCTGACTTAAATTTTAAGCCAGGTCAGTTCATACCTGGCTCCACCAATACAATTTGCTGTTGTTTGGTTCACTTGTATAAGCTAAGCCTGTATAGCAAATCTGTTGTTTGGTTGCCTGGTGAGTATAAGCTAGTATAGCATCGAGCGAGAGGACGCCGGAGAGCCTCCTCCTCTCCATCCTGGCAAGTGGCCTCCCTCTCGTCCTTCTCACATGAAAATGGAGGCGGTGCGACCTCCTCTTCTTGCCGAGCGGCGGCGGCCTCCTCTTCTTCTTGCCGAGTGGTAGCGACGCAGGCTCGTGGTAGTCCTCCATGGGATTCGGGCGGCAGTGACGGCGGATCCCACAACACGGCTGCTTACGCGGGGCGGTGGCGCGGCCGGCTGGGGCTGCACAGTGGCATGGAGCGCGGTAGCCGGAGCTGAGGGAGATGGGTCGGAGCGTGGTGGCCGGAGCTGAGGGAGATGGGTCTGACCATGGTGTGGCCAGAGCTATGAAGATGGCTGGTGGACCCTCCCCTTCGTCGCGCGGACCCTCCCCTTCATTGTGGTGGCCGAAGCTAAGGTAGATGACCGCCGGCGGTGAAGACGATGCAGTGGCAGAGTAGTGGAGCCCTCACAGGTGAGCCCATAGGCTTGTACAAGTCTAGCTTAGATAGAACGAAGGGGTACGTTGAGCGTTCCAGCAATGCAGCCTGGCTCCCTTTTTTTTGGCTTCCACAAGTCTGGCTTAGAGGCTATCCAGGCAACCAAGCAAATAGAACCTGCATTATGGAAGGTTCACTGGGCCCTAAGCCAGGCAACCAAACACACCCTTTCTGACGACAAGAAGCTCATGACAAACCATCATCAAAAACTTGTTTCGTTTAAAAAATTAAAATGTTCCAGCCAAATAAAAAAGTTGCTCTAAACTAATAAAAATGCTTCAAGAATTTAGCAAAATTGTTGCACTGACAACACAGAAAAAATTGTTTTAGAGAAAATATAATTGTTATAGTTTAATAAAACATATTCTGAATTAAGTAAAATAAAAATGTCGAAAGGAATGTAGCAGAATTGTCCCACCAGTTAGCTAGGCGAAGGATAATGGTTCCAAACGCAAAAGCATTACGTTAAAGAAAATATAGCGTATATAGTTGTGCCTAGATTTTTGTTAGCAGGAAACAAAAGAAGAAAAAAACAAACGAAAAATAGCCTTTATGGGAAGAATCAGTTGAACGTTACCTTCCACTCGGTTGAAATGGAAGATGAAGATTCCCGCCGTGTGGATCCCTTCGATTTGGAAGAACTGGAATCTACTTACTAGATTAGGCTATTTGACTTTTTTTAAAAAAAAATTATATAGTACAAAGCAGACGCCCATAACACGCACGCACATTCAGATCTATGAATACATGTACGCAAACCCTACCCCTATGAGCACCTCCAAAGGACTAAGCCGGCAGATCTCGAGATTCACGAAGTCACCACTGACACCTTGCTGTCGATGGGGATATCGCTTACCACTAAAAACATAGCGCCATTAAATCCTAAAATAAATCCAGGAAAATATGAGCACGCGTACCAAGTCAATGACTTGAACCCGGGTGTGCATGTTCCCCCACAAAGAACCTAACTAACTAATCTATGATCAGTTCGCTAGGCTATTTGACTTGAAATTTGAGATTCCATAGCTTTCTAAAGTTTACATATAAGTCTATCTCAAAATTTATAGGTGAGAGATGAAAATCGATTCTATAGATCATCATGCTATGTTTATACTCCATAACTTATAACACGCTCTTCAACTCGCTTCGGTACAGTAGAAATGCATCATATTAGCATCTCTCTGGCATAGCTAACAATAGTATACAAATATATTTCATATACAACCATATTAACTTAATTAATATGTGCCTAAATTATAATTTATTAGAATGAATTCAATTCCAAACCAACGAAAAATAGGCTTATGGGAATAAAGGGAAGATTCCGCTGATTAAACCCTAAAGTGCTGAAAACAAAGGAGCAACGACACAACAGTACGTGACGTCGGACAATGGTTATACTAGTGTAGATGGGAACGGTTGGTTATGGCGTCATGCATGACCTGTATTAGAATCGCTGTGCTTATTTCAGAATATGTTTTACAACCGACTTGCACCAGATTCACACGTTACTTACTCACACAGAAATTCAATTCAATAAAAAAAATACAGAGGATGAACCAGCATATATATGTGCTATATATACAAATTTCAATGATCAAATCAGTACAGAGTTTGGTAGGACTGCCATGCATGGTAGACATAAATCCCTGAATTGCTAGCTTACATACGGAGTGATGTCAGAACAATCAATCTTTGCATTGCTGAATTTGCTTCTTCTTTGACTGTAAGAATTATGTCTACAGTCTCCAGCTTGCAACTACAACCGCTACAGAAACATCGAACGCCCTTATATAAATGGACCTGCAACCGTTTGGATTAAACACATCCCGTTGCCGGCCATATAGACCAAGGGATTCAGTTTTATTCTTATCGATAGGATAATATCAACTGCAGGTAGCCATGGCGCCAGTGAAGGTATTTGGGATGGCTATGTCGGGCAACGTAGCGCGAGTGCTGGTGTGCCTAGAGGAGGTCGGCGTTGAGTACGAACTGGTCAACATGGACTTCGGCGCCGGCGAGCACAAGAACCCTGAGCATCTTGCGCGCAATGTAAGTGTAGTAGCTCTGCTGTGTTCAAGTGTTACAATTATTAGGTACAGTAGCATGTTCGATAAGCATTGTTTTCTGATTATTTAACTGACGAAACATTTGTGCCCTTCTTTCGTCAGCCATTTGGACAGATTCCAGCATTGGTGCTCTTCGGTGAGTTCCTATATTAGCAACCCAATTGGGATTGCCAACCGATAACTCGATTCAAGTAGCAAGGAACCAGATGCAGTATAGAGTTCTAGGAAGATGATGAACAGTACAACTAAGAAAGAGATAATTGTTTGGTAATTTGGTTGCTGCCGAAAGCCCCTTTCCTTCCTTCCTTCCTCTTGTAGCTGCTGCTGGTGCTTGTTGCGAGGGCTTGTTGCGTGACTGGGCCGTGGCCCATAAGAGAGGCTGCCCAACTGATGCAGGTAGCTGACATTCCCCTCCCCTTGAAAGGCGGCTTGCCTCCAAGCTGCTAATATTGTAGCCAACAATATGATCACCAGCGTCGTCAATTGTATAGAAAACCATAGGATCAGACATTTCAAACCTTCCGCTAGCTTGGCAATAGAGTTGGGCTTTTTATCCGATTCCCTGAATAGCAGTAACTTGGACTTCCTATCAGCTGCATAGCAGTAAAAGAACGGCCATTGCAGTGGCCATAGAACCACGCCAGCTTGAGGGAGATGCAGAAGCACAGGTGGCGGCTAAGGGTTCTTTAAAAGCATAAAAGGAGAATCTCCCACATCACTGGAACCCAAAGCAATATGCTGATGTCTGACCCTTGCAATATAACTTCGGAGTATAGCAACTGAACGTGCATCAATCAGGGCAGAGCAATTGCAACTGAACGTGTGTATGTTCCAAATCAAGTAGCCAAGCACCATCTCCTTATCCATAGGTACAGGCCAACTGGATAATGCCAGAAACCACTTCAAGGTCCAGTACCCATAGATAGGAGCAATAGCCAAAAAGAGAACCCAGGAAATTCCATCATCTATGAATTCAACGGAGGCAGGTACCTGCCATGGTGGCTTCCAGAGCAATTGAAAACACAGCCAGTTAGAAAGCCAAGCCACTACTGTAAAGAACCCAGGTATTGTTCCAATTTCAGCTCTGTCCAAGAAGCTGAACTGAACACCATCAGCCTACTCAAACTGCATAGTAAGGGAAGACTGACTGCCTGAAATGGCTGTAGCAGACAAAGCTAGAAACAGCTGTGCTGGGGCTTCAGTATCAGAGGTTTCAGCTGGTTGAGCATCTTCAGGTATTTCAAAATCATCTTGACATAGTGCCCAAATTTCCTGAAGGGCGTGCAGCTGCAGAGTGGGGGCGCATTTGTGGCCGGGGACCCACTTCTCAGCGCAACGGACGCAGAGACCGCGGGCACGCCTGAAGGACTTCAGAGTAGCGAACTTGTCATCCACCAACGCAGGCTTGGCAGCCACAGTCTTGTCCTCAACCGGCCGAGCAGGTGGTGGTGGAAGAGGCAATGCGCCTCGCCCTCCTGGCAGCTTGGGCAAGAAGGTTGTATCCGACTTCCGGTAATCCTTGGGCCTTGTGGGTTCGCCAGCTTCTTCCTGCAACAGGGCAAGAGTATACGCAGCATCCAAACTTGTGGGTCGAGCAACCAAAACAACAGCGCGGATGTCATCGTGGAGGCCGTCGACGAATCGGGTGGTAAATGAAAGGAGGTCAGGGTTGGGGTTATAGGACTTGAGTTGGTCGATGAGGGTGTTAGACTTTAGGATCTTACAAGGAGTAGATCAGCAGGGTAGAGCTATACATTTCGGGTATAAACACCAACAATCTAGTAGGAGATCTATCAGATCCGAGATGTAGAGAGAGAGAGGAAGAGATTGAGGTAGTGCAAACCATCTGTGGGAATGGGTGCGGTGGAGTTCGATCCTGACGCCATCACGAACGTTGATGGCGGCTGCGCACGGGCAGCGACGTTCGGGGAAGGAGGGTCGGTGCAGTGAAGATCGCGGTGACCGAGTGAAGGCGGAGGTGCTTCCCGTCGCTCACAGCGCGACCCTCGAGATCGGTTAGGGTTGTAGGTGGGGAAAGGCGGCTCAGGTGAACCTCGTAACTAGAGCCCCGGCTCCCCACCTCCTATATATAGCGCTGCGCGACGGGGGCCCACCAGCCATTGTTGGGCTGGGCGCCCCCGATCAGGGCGCGGATCAAGGGCCTAATGAGCCGTTGGGCTCATTAGAGGAGAGATCAACCTAACATTCTCCCCCTTGATCTCACTTGTACTTTAACCTTTCATCTTTGACTTCAATGCTTTTAACTTTACTCATTTCATCACAAATAAGTGCATAGAACATGTTTCATCGTCACGGTCAACTGCCGATGGATTTGACAGCTACAATACACATATTTGATCCGAAACAGTTACTTTAACTTTGGGCCCTTTATTATAGTCCAGGAGTCATAGGCTTTCCCTTAAACCCATGCCGGCTACATGTTCTCTGAACACGTTGGGTGGTAAGCCTTTTGTAAGCGGATCCGCGAGCATCTTTTCAGTGCTTATATGCTCAAGACTTATAATTTGATCCCGGACTTTATCCTTCACAACATAATACTTTATGTCAATGTGTTTGGCAGCACCACTTGACCTATTGTTGTGAGCGTACTGTACTGCTGGATCATTATCGCAGTATAACTTTAGTGGCTTATGTATGCTGTCGACCACCTTTAAACCGGGTATGAACTTCTTTAACCAGTTCACCTGCCCCGTTGCCTCATAACATGCTACAAACTCGGCATACATTGTGGACGATGTAGTGACAGTTTGTTTCGAGCTTTTCCATGAAATTGCTCCTCCTGCGAGAGTGAATACATATCCTGACGTGGATTTTCTATCATCTCCCGTATAATCAGAATCCGAATATCCCACTATGTGGAGAGAGTCTGATTTTCTGTACGTCAACATGAGGCCTTTCGTACCTTGCAAATATCGCAAGACTTTCTTTACCAATTTCCAGTGTTCAATTCCTGGATTACTTTGAAATCTGCCAAGCAACCCGGTAACAAAAGCTAAGTCAGGGCGCGTGCACACTTGAGCATATTGTAGGCTTCCGACAGCAGAAGCATATGGAACCACTTTCATTTGATCGAGCTCGTATTGGTTCCTGGGGCATTGAAAATCCCCATATCTATCGCCCTTGACCATGGGTGCAGGTGAGGCACTACATTTATGCATACTGAATTTCTTTAAAACTTTTTCTATGTATGCCTTTTGTGATAGTCCTAATACCCCTTTAGTTCTATCTCGGTGAATCTCTATGCCCAAAACAAATGAAGCTTCACCAAGATCTTTCATATCAAATTTTGAAGATAAAAACTTCTTTGTCTCCAGTAGTAGACTGACATCACTACTAGCGAGTAAGATATCATCTACATACAGGATTAGGAAGATATATCTTCCATTCTTAAATTTTGTATAAACACAATTATCCTCAATATTTTCTTTAAACCCAAAATTCTTTATTGTTCTGTCAAACTTCAAGTACCACTGTCTCGAAGCTTGCTTTAACCCATAAATTGATTTCTTTAAGCGGCATCCCATTCGTTCTTTTCCTTCTACGACAAAACCTTTCGGTTGTGCCATATAAACATTTTCCTCCAGATCCCCATTCAGGAATGCCATTTTTACATCCATCTGATGTAATTCTAGGTTATAGTGTGCCACTAATGCCATTATAATTCTGAAGGAATCCTTACATGAGACTGGAGAAAATGTCTCATTGTAATCAATCCCTTCTCTTTGCGTGAAACCTTTTGCCACAAGTCGCGCTTTAAATCTTTCAATATTCCCTTGGGAGTCACGTTTTGTCTTGTAGACCCATTTGCAGCCTACTGTTTTGGCTCCTTTAGGAATAGGCTCTAAGTCCCAAACTTTGTTGGTACTCATTGACTTTATTTCATCTTCCATGGCCTCAAGCCACTTGGATGAATTGTCGCTTCTCATGGCTTCTTCAAATGAAGTGGGATCACCCTCTATTTGAAATTCTTCAGTGTTATACACCTCATAATCATCAGGTATAGCTGATCTTCTAACTCTTTGGGACCTTCTCGGGGCCTCCACATTTGGCACACCTTCTGTTTGGGGCTGTTGTTGCTCCCCTTCATCTGTGGCATCAGTTTGTATAGGTTCCTGAAGGATAGGTTCCTCATCATTATTCACTGTCACCACAGGAGAACTGATAACAGGTGTTGGCACTACAGTATCTGGCACTGTTGGTGCAACAAGAACAGGTAGTTCAAAGAATGGTTCCTGAATCATCGGAGTAGGCACAGATACCCGCTTCTCCTCAAGAACAATTTCTCGAGCCACTATGCTCCCCCTCATCATTTCATCCTCTAAGATAACAGCGTGTCTCGTTTCTACAAATTTTGTGTATCTGTCTGAACAGTAGAAACGAAAACCTTTTGACTTTTCAGGATAACCAATAAAATGACAGCTAACTGTTTTAGGATCTAACTTCCCAATATTTGGGTTAAATACTTTTGCCTCAGCAGGACTCCCCCACACACGTAAGTGTTTTAGTGAAGGTTCTCTTCCTGTCCACAACTCATATGGTGTTTTGGGCACCGCTTTACTCGGTACTCTATTTAGAATATGAATGATGGTTTTTAACGCCTCCATCCATAGACTCAATGGCAAGTCAGAGTAACTCATCATACTACGCACCATATCCATTAAGGTACGGTTGCGCCTTTCAGCTACTCCGTTCTGCTGAGGTTCGCCCGGTGTAGAATACTGAGCTACTATGCCATTCTCCTGTAGAAACCTTGCAAAGGGTCCAGGAACTTGGCCATATGGGGTATGCCGACCGTAGTACTCCCCACCACGATCAGACCGGACCACTTTAATCTTCAAATTATGCTGATTTTCAACTTCAGCTTTAAATATTTTAAATTTATCCAATGCTTCATTTCTTTCTTTAATTGGATAAATGTAACCATAACGGGAGTAGTCATCTGTGAATGTTATGAACGAGTCAAAACCATCCACACTTTTCACAGGAAAAGGACCACAAATGTCTGTGTGAATTATCTGTAGAATTCCTGTGCTTCGTTTAGCATCCTTTTTAATTTGTTTTGTGTATTTTCCTTTAATACATTCTCTGCACTGTTCAAAGTCTGAGAACTCTAATGAAGGAAGAATATCATTCTTAACTAGTCTCTCTATTCTCCCCCTCGAAATATGGCCTAAACGACAGTGCCATAATTTCGACGACGCATCTTGAGTTCTCTTTCGTTTTCTATTCGCGTTCACAAACGAGAATACGTTATCATTCGCATCACATACGGAATTCACATTTTCATGAAGTGATAACAAATAAAGATCTTGCTTTTGAAAAGCAAGGCCAACACATTCATTATTACATAATATTTCACATTTGCCATCTCCAAAATGACAATCAAATCCATCGTTGTCCAAACATGACACACTAATCAAGTTTCTTTGTAATGACGGAACAAATAAAACATCTTTTAACAAAAGAATGAATCCATCAGCAAGCTCTAAGGAGACATCGCCAACAGCTTCGACGTCTGCTTGGACTCCATTTGCGACTTTAACGTGTCTTTCGTTTCTTTGCGTAGTTCTCGTCGAACGGAATCCCTGTAAAGAATTAGCAACATGAACAGTTGCTCCTGAGTCAATCCACCAAGTAGATTTCGAATACTGTATATACAGGGATTCATTTATAAACGTAATTATGTTCTCACCTTGCTTTGCCATGATCATCTTTAGGAAATCGGGACAATCTTTCTTGTAATGTCCCGTCTTCTTACAGTGAAGACACTGATCTTTGTTCACTACAAATTGTTTCTGCTGAGACTGATGCTGCATGGGAGCTTTGCCCTTTGGCTTTGAGGGAGAGTTGGCATTGACATTGAAATTCTTTCTTTTGTTATCTTTAACGAAACTGAGAGTGCCACCATTGGCGGCTTTTATCCTCTCTTCCTCCTGTGCACACATCGCCATACAACGTTCTAAATCCCATTTTTCGGGCTGAATGTTGTAGTTGACAACAAAAGTGTCAAACTCTTTTGGTAACGAAGCAAAAATCAGATGAACAAGAAACTCTTCAGTAAGAGCCAGGTCCATTGATTTGAGCTTGTTGTTCAAATGATTCATCTTTGATATGTGCTCTCGAATGCCATTGCCATGACCACCTCCAGTGTATTTTTCTGTCACCAGCTGCTTGATCAGCTGAGTAGCATATGTCTTTGAAGAGCCATAGAACTGACTCTTTATCCTTTCTAAGTACTCTGTGACAGTGTCACACTCTTGGATTGAGCCCATTATGGTAGGCTCAATTGTGTTCTTTATGACAGCAACACACTTTTTGTTGGCATTGACCCACTTTTGCTTTTGTAGGTCATATGCCATCTGTATGGGAGCATGGTCCCTCTCTTTTTTCTGCCATTCAGCATCAGAGTCATTGGCCTCCCTTACCGGTGCCACAGGTTCACTGGGGCATGGTGTGGTGACCACCCAGTCCACCTCAGCCAAAACAAAGGCGAGGTCAATTTTCTTTTTCCATTCATTGTAGTTGTCACCTTTGAGGGGTGGGATATCTTTGATAAACCCCATCAAAGAGTAACCTCCTGAAAATATAAGTCATATAAAGTGAGATCATAATTATAACATGAATAATTACATGCTTTAGTTCCAACGTTGGTCAAAATTAGAACATACAATTTTTCTTTTACACTAATTCTAGATCACCGTTGGGCTGAAATAGAATTAATGCATGATAAAATCATAATAACATCATAATACTGCTATTAATCAACGTTGGTCAGAATAATAACAACATTATGATCATATTTTAAATTTATCCATTTTTCAAAATTAAATTCTCCCGTTGGTTTGAATTTAATGATGAAATTAACAACTTTAAATATGCAGCGGAAAGGCATAAAATTTCCATAATTATTTTTCTAGAAACCTTAAAATACTGTACTGCTGAACAAAATTGTCGTTGGATCAAAATTGGACAGAGTTTGCATCAAAATTCTATTCAAAACAATCAAATATGTAATGTAATTATTTATGGAAAAATAAAAAGGAAAAAACGTTTGCTCTGTGCAGCTCATTTCTTTTGGGCCAATAACCTGCGCCGGCCCATTAGGCCCACAGGCGCGCGCGCGCGGCGCTCCCCGCGCCCAGGCCGCAACCTGGGCCTGGGCCGGGAAAGTCGGCTCCCGCCTAGGCCGTTTTCGGTCCAGCTAGCCGCGCGATCGATCTCGGCCGTTCGCGTGAATCCGACGGTCGAGAGTCAATTTCGGGAGATCAAAAACCCCCACGCCGCAGCGGTCGCTCCCAAACCCTAGGTCACATTTCTTTTGTCTCCTCCCTTCGTTCTCTCAGCGCCGCGCAACCGTCCGGCTTTTGGCTCCAGGCGCTCGGTCACGCCGGGAGGCGTGCCCCTGGGCCTCGGCGTCCGCGCCGGCCGAGGCGGCGAGCAAGGATCTCGGGCGTGTGCGGCGACCTCCCCTCCTTTTGCTGCCTTTCTTCTTCCTCCCTGCCGTTTTTCTCTAGCCCACACAAGAGCAGCAGCAGTGCGTGGTCATGGCGGCCGGTGGAGGCAAGAAGACGGCGCCGCCGTGGGCCCCCTTGCCGGCGCGCGTGCTCGCCTGTGGTTGAGCACGCCGCCGTCGAGCGGCCTCGCAGTGGTGCCATCGGCTCACGCGCGTGCGCGGCGGTGTCCCGCCGGCGAGCGGCGGCTCCTATTGCTTTTCCCCGCACGGTTTCCAAAAACCACCGGCGATAAGAGGTCTAGGTAGGTCCCGTCCATACCCTCCTCTCTTCTTTTACCCGATTAGGGTTAGGGTTAGGGTTCCATTTGGAAGTTCTTTTCCGATTTGATTCGGTTCGGTTCTTTCTTTTCTTTTCAATCCCACGTCCGATCTACTACCATTATAGGCTCTGATACCATTGTTAGACTTTAGGATCTTACAAGGAGTAGATCAGCAGGGTAGAGCTATACATTTCGGGTATAAACACCAACAATCTAGTAGGAGATCTACCAGATCCGAGATGTAGAGAGAGAGAGGAAGAGATTGAGGTAGTGCAAACCATCTGTGGGAATGGGTGCGGTGGAGTTCGATCCTGACGCCATCACGAACGTTGATGGCGGCTGCGCACGGGCAGCGACGTTCGGGGAAGGAGGGTCGGTGCAGTGAAGATCGCGGTGACCGAGTGAAGGCGGAGGTGCTTCCCGTCGCTCACAGCGCGACCCTCGAGATCGGTTAGGGTTGTAGGTGGGGAAAGGCGGCTCAGGTGAACCTCGTAACTAGAGCCCCGGCTCCCCACCTCCTATATATAGCGCTGCGCGACGGGGGCCCACCAGCCATTGTTGGGCTGGGCGCCCCCGATCAGGGCGCGGATCAAGGGCCTAATGAGCCGTTGGGCTCATTAGAGGAGAGATCAACCTAACAGAGGGATGTGAATTTGTCGACATATTCGGACACAAAGCCGGTTTGGCGGATGTTGAAGAGTTGGCAAAGGAGCAGCTCATGTTGATCACGGCTAAAACGCTCATGGATCAGTGCACAGAACGTGGCCCAATCAATGGAGGACAAATGGTGCTCAATGGATTGCAACCAGCGCTTGGCAGCACCAGTGAAGTGCATGGTGGCCACGCGAATCCACATGGGGGGCTCCACAGCGTATATTTCGAAGTAGTTGACGGCACAGGTGATCCAAAATTGAGCGCGATCGCCATCAAATTTGGGGAAATCAAGTTTGGGAAGGCGGCCCAGGTGGGTTGGATTGAATTGGGTGGTGGGGAAGGGTACGATGGGTTGGTTGTGGACGAAAGTAGCCATGGAGTTGGTGGGAACAGGTTGTGGACGAGGTTGGGGAAAGGGGTGATGAAAGTGGTGGGAGTAATTGGGTGGGGTTTGGAAGAAGATGGAAGGAATTGTGGTATGAAATTGGAACTAGGAGAGTGATGAAATGGCTAGGTGAAATTGGAAGTGGGTGGAGGATCAGGGGGATTGGGAGGGAGGTGATGTGGGTATTCATGGTACTGTAATGGTTGGGGAATCGGATTCAGGCGAGGAAAGACAGGGGGAGGGGGATGATGCAACGTACCATGAACCGAAGGGTGGGCTATGGTCGTGACCTACCTGTAGCCCTTCTCCCAGTGCTCGCTGGGCTAGTCGACCTTTGCTCCGGCAGATGGGAACGCGGAGGCCGACTCGATGAAGGTGACGATACCGGGTTGGGTGGTGACCGGCTCCGTCGTGGATCAGGAATCCGCCTTGGCGAGACGACGCACTTCCAGGCGCACGTCGTGGATGGAGGCCTCAACCCACGGACACCATTCGTCAAGCACCTCGGCTGCGCTCTCCAGGGCGGCGACTTGGTCGTCCCTTTCGTCGCGGATCTCCGTGATGCGGATCAGCTCGAGGTCATCCGCCCGTTGCTCTAGCTCACTGACGTGTCGATCGATGGCCTGCCCCTAATCGTCCACCACCACGTTTTTGCTGTGACTGGTCGGAGCAGAATTCCTCTAGAGCGGAGACGCGCATCTGATGCACTGGGACGACGGAGCAGGAACCCTCCAGAGCGGTGAATCGGCGATCCACCACCGCGGCCCGCTCCTGGCTTGCGGTCTCGGTGCCAGAGAGCTTGGCCTCCCACTTGGCGTCAAAGGCATCGAATCGCCACAACACCTCCTCGAAGGCGGACTTCACCGTGGGATCCATGACGCCACGAGGTCGCTGTAGCCTGGTGAAGTGCTCATGGTCACCGGTTTGATCCAGCGCGCAGGCCTCGGATCGAGAGCTCTGATACTATATGTTAGCAACCCAACTGGGATAGCCAATCGATAACTCGATTCAAGTAGCAAGGAACCAGATACAGTATAGAGTTCTAGGAAGAAGATGAACAATACAACTAAGAAAGAGATAATTGTTTGATAATTCGGTTGATGCCGAAATCCCCCTTCCTTCCTCTTGTAGCTGCTGCTGGGGCTTGTTGGGAGGGCTCGTTGCGAGGTGATTGGGCCGTGGCTCATAAGAGAGGCAGCCCAACTGATGCAGGTACCTGACATTCTAGCCCATACGCATATATTCCCTACTAATAAAGTAATGCACGGATACTTTCTAAACAAGATAGCAACAAAATTCATCCATGACAATCAACAATTGTTTCACGACTATAGTCTATTAGGAGCATTTAATTTGAAGACACCTAAAATATAGGAAAAGTACAAAAAAAAGTATTGCTCACGCACAGATAACAACATATCCTCGTGTGCTTCCACCTTGTACCAGAGTCCCGGGCTATCTCAAGGCATGTGCTTCGCAAGTACAAGACCGCTGAGGCTGTGGACATCTGGCTAGATGTGGAAGTGCACCAGTACACAGACCTGCCGTTTCTACAATCGTGTACCAGCACATCCTCGTGCCGATGCGCGAAGGAACTCCCGACGAGAAGATCATTGCCGACTGCATTGACAAGACTAAGAAAGTGCTGGACGTCTACGAGGCACGCCTGTCCAAGTATAAGTACCTGGCAGGAGACTTCATCAGCCTGTCTGATCTTAGCCATTTCCCCATCACCTACTACTTCATGACCAGGACACCGTATGCGTCGGTGTTGGATTCCTACCCTAGTGTCAAGGCGTGGTGGGAAGACCTGATGTCAAGGCCTGCAGTCCAGAGGGTCATCTCCCAGCTGCCCAAGAGCACCGATGATGAACTGTGAATTGTCCCACCGGCCACAGGCCACAAGCATTAGGGATACCAACACCTGATTTACTGCTTTACCTTACGCTTCTTGGTTTTATAAGACTTTAAATAATGTGTGCTACTTTTGCATTTACTACTTCTATATGTAGCAAATTTTAGGCAGCCCCATAACATTAACATAGCAATCTTACTATTACTAATTAGAGGTCCAACGGAGGCACCACGTTAATTCCCACCAGACGCACTAGGAAGAAAAATAAATCCTAGAAATTCTTACGATAATCAGAAACACCTAGCCTTTAATTTGGTAAATTCGAATCATCATCATCGATAATAACCATTAGATCTGTTGTAATTTAGAATAAAAATTATTCACCACTGCCACTATGAAAAATACATAAAGTAACCCCCTAATTTTGCATCTAAATTACCCACCATTGCCATTACACAAGATAATCCAGAATAACCCCCTATATTTATATATAAATTACCCACATATGTCATTATGAAAGACAATTCAAATAACTCCCTAAATTTGTATCTAAATTACCAACCTTTATCATTATGAAACATATATAATTCCAAATAACCCCATAAGATTGCATCTAAATTACCCATCTTTACTATTATGAAAGATAATTTCAAATAACCCTCTAACTTTATATCTAAATTACTCACATCTACCATTATTAAAAATATAAATTAAAAATACCCATAGCGCTTCTATAAGTTCCCCTTCCTTATCATTATAAAAGATAATGCAAACTAACCTCCTAAGGTTGCATTCAGCCTACCCATAAATGTCATTATGAAAGATAAATATTTATATATGCCTCAATCATTTTAAAAAAATAAAAAATATATGTCAAATCCACGTGTAAATACTAATATATGCTATTGTAGAAAACGAACTATTATTCATAAAGTATGGTGTGTGTGGAAAATATTCATTTAACAAATGACATAGCGATAACATTGACTATTGACTTCAATTTATGTTAATAATACATTGTAATAAATTTTAGTTATTTTAAATAAATTTATACATTCGGACTAAAACAATATATCATATAAACGTTGGTAATTTAATTTTAAACACTCTATGATATATAAATAATACTACACACATATAATTGTGTGATAGAACAATTCAACATGTCTAGTGCTGCGGTGCAAGTTGAGTTTCAACTTAACATGTGGAAAATAAAACTACTTGGACCTAAACTCTTTTTAATAATAAAAAAATCTTTGAAATAAAAGATTAAAAAACACTAGAGTTTTTACTAAACAAGTGGAAAAATTTGTAACAACTCCACTAAAAGTTGGAAGCCAAACTATAAATTCATGAAGTCAAAAAAAGAGATGTAACAAGAGTTTATATATCTTAAGATTATATTTCAACTAAATACATATTATTCAAGTAAAAGATAAATACTATAAACTCTATCCAGATGTCCCGAATGGAGCCTCCACATTAATCCTCGGAAGACTCGATAGAAAAACAATATATAGATCCTAGAAAATCTCACAAAACTCAGAAACATCTAACCATCAATTTAATATAACCTAATCACCATTGATATCAATAGCTCTTCGAAATATTTTATTTTCTAAATAATTACCCTCCATTGATACTGCAAAAAACAACATAAAGTAACCAATGACTCTATATTTAAATTGCCCACTTATTCTATTAAGAAATATGATTGTCACACCCCAAAATTTTCAATTTTGGGTTGTGCATAGGAAACACTAAATAAAATAAATGTTTTAATATTTGGATAAAAATTACCAAGTTTAGTTTATCTTAACATTAGTAAGTAATAGAAAAAATGAGATTTTAATTTTTCTTTTTGAACTAATTTGACGGGCTTTTACTTGGTGTGATGTTTGCTTGTTGTTTGACTTCGTGTTGTGAATGCATAAACTTTTCAAAGCGCGTTTAGTAAGTCATTTATCTTTCTCTGGCTTGTCTGTCGTTTTCTGTAATCAAAATAGCTCTTTTTTCTATCTTAATCGTTTCATATGGAGTTGCTCTAGATCTTTTCCTTCTACTCTAAATATAAATCATTTCTTTGCGTTCATTATCTATCCACATGTCTCTGTGAACTTTTCAGGAATTGTTCTGGCTTTTTCTGGAGCTAGTTCCCATTTTCTGCGAGCATTATCTAATTTTTAGATGCTTCAAATTATCTTATCATGAGCTCCAAATACTTTATTTGGGTATGTCATGTTCCATAATGTCTTTGAGAAATTTTCCCGAAGTTTTGTGATTTTCTTAGTATTTTTCGTGGCTCAAATAGTAATTCTAGATTTTCTAGAATTATTCTTAGCCATGATATTAAATAATTCCGAAAATAAAAAAATCCAATCTTAAACCAAATCGACTCAAATCATACATATATACATATATATATCTTCTTTACTTTTTAGTCTACATTTGAGAATCTCCTGGCAATCTTTGGTTTACTTCTATATTCTTTGTTTCCGGTTTCTTTTCCTTATCATGACCTACACAGAATCTTGAACCCACGTCAAGTTCTACCAGCTGCCATTTATGATGTTGCCGCATCCACCTAGAAACTAGGCCGCTCCTCGCTAGGTTCTTTTCCTGGCCAAAATCGAGTCCTCTTGTTCCCCGCACTAAACGTTCAGCGTCCAAGCCCTAACTGGGACCAACACACGTCGGCGCCGCCCAAATCTCCACCGCCACCTCGCTTCGCCTTACCGTCCCCAGAAGTTTCGCCAATCCGGCACGGGTTTTGATCTTGATCCATGACTCATCATCAACTGCTCACCATGGGAGCTTATATATTGCTCAAGTTAAGACTCGCCGCTGCCGTCGGCCATGCCTAGATGCTCTGTGTCGATCTCCGCTCTCAAGTCCCTGGAGCACCATGTATTTGGGATGTCCATGCCGGCCGTCGTCTCCGTCACGATTCTATTTTCGGTGAGCACTAATCCGTGATTCTTGTGCCTCTCTATAACGGCCGTTGCCATCTACCTGCTGCAATCCAACCTACTACACGTGCAGACATGGTCCGTTCCTGTTTGAAGCTGCACTAGACACCATCTATTACGTATGCAAGCAAGAAGATGGCGTGCCTAGGATAGAAGGCAGCAAACGTCCATGAGTCGTTGCAGCGATCGACCGGCCAGAGAGCAGCCTATCGGATGATCAAGCTGCTCTGTCCAACAAGGCTGTTTGACAAGCAGGTGTTTCTCTTATCCATCTAATATCCGATAATGATTCGAGTTCAGATCCTACGTTCTCCTATATATGCTAATAATTTATCAATCTAACTCTGAACTTAGCCATCTATTTAATCAAATTGCAGTCCGCATGTTAAGTAGCTTCATGCAAGTTCAATACTTTAATTATTCATATGATGTCGTTCAGAGACCCCTTGTTATTATTCCTAACGTGAATAACCACCTATGTTGTTTGCATCAACTTTTCATAAATAGATGATAAAATATTATTAATATACAATATGTCTCAAATTAATTTTTCTTAGTTTAAGCACCTTGCATACACGATAACTCGTTTAGATGATTTCACACATGCATTTTTTTCGTTTGCAAAGTTAAAGTTTAATTTGATTAAATGATACAAGCTTGTTTATATAAAATAAAATGTGAATAGTTTCAACTCGCCTTTTTAAATATAATATAGTTTAACTAACCTGAATCGGTTTTCTCACATTGGATTAGTCAATATAAATCAAGCTTGTAATTGTTTCTTTTATAATAATAAAAAAACTTCTGATAGTCATTTCTTTTTAATGATAGTTTCGGTTCTGACGTTTCTTGTGACCTCGCCGACGAGCAGAGCAGAACCGGCACCACTTTCGTACGTTCTCGCCGTTTGCTGCTCCAGCGGCGCCGTGCTCAACCTACAGTTGGGACGAGAGCGCAGCCACCTGTGCATGCATGTGCAAGAAAACGCAGCCATGTCGAAGCACCGATCGATTCCTTGCTAGCTTGATGACGCCATCATGATGTCATATAAACATTATGGCCGTTTTCCTTTAGAAAAACAAATCTCGAAATACAATAAAAATACGTGTACACATATAATCTTGTTTAGGTCATATCATTTACGTTTTAATTCTGTTTCGAGTCATTCCAGTTGCATTAGATTCGCGTCGTCGCGCTGTATGCAATAGTGGTAACCTTTATCATGTCACTTGATTATAAATGTATTAATTATAAATAGTGATTAGATTAATATATTTATTTAATAGCTTCCCAATTAAAAGCAATCTAATTTTAACTCAGTTCTTGTTGCGTTACGACCGTGCCCTCAGTTCTTGTTGCGTTACGATCGTGCCGACCATAAACTACAGGTTAGGGATGATGTTTACCATGTCACATGTATTTTTCCATGTATAGTCAAATATTAAATTGTTTAATATGCATGTAACCAGTTTTCCAAATTAAAAGCAACATAGGTGATGTACTTAAAGATTTTTCTATACAAATATTAATATGATTAATTGCTACATAAATGCATTCTTAATTTCTTATTACTTAAAACAAGTTATACATATTAGGCACTATTAAGTATGCACGTGTTCCTTTTCATATTGCGAACTTTAAGTTGAATTTGCTTAATCCCTACGGCAATATTTATAAAACAAGATTGGTCTTAACTCAGCTTGGAATTAGAATATAATTTAAGTAATCTGAGTTAATAACTATCACGCGGTTTTTATTTAATTAAGATAATTAAGCGTGTAATTGTTTCTTTTATAATATAAACTCTTGGTAGTCGTTTATTTTTCATCGTAATTTCGTTATCGGCGTTTCTTATGTTCTCGTGACCGTAGCCGGTAGCTCTCTTTTAGTACGTTGTTTTCTCTTGTGTGGTGTATTGTTCTTAGTTGTATCTATTTGTTTGCTTGTATGCCTGTTAGTATGCTGGTTTGCTATGATCTACGAGTAGAAGAAAGACTATCCGTGAGCGCCGAAGATCCGAAGATGAAGACCAGAAGCTGAGTGCCAGAAGTTGCAAATGAAAGATTAAGTTGAGGTTTTTCAGAGCAAGTTGCTTTGGGCATAAAGCAAGTTCTAAGGCAAGTATAGCATGGGATTATCCTTGTTGTCCTATTCACAACAAGCAAATAATATCATTATGCATATATTCCTTGTTAAGGATGACTTAGTATTGATCTTATTCCTTGATACCTATTATATTGCATGGATTAGTATTGCTAGTGCTCAACATGAACTATGATCATGTAATTTGACTAATGGAATATGCAATAAACAATAAAAGATGATTTTATTACTGTTAAAGGGTACTAGAGCATGGGGTTACTTTGGTGCTCTGGTTACTCTCCATAAGGACTCATCTATAAGCGAAAATCCGGGATTTACAGTACAACTGTGAGGGCTAAAATGGCTCTGGCTTTAGTCATATAGAAGGACCTTTTCTAGCTTGTTAGAGGTATTCCTTTATGGCGTAAGAATGACTTGACGAATCGGGTATAGTGCGGCCTCTGTCCTCATGTGTATAGGCTGCGTGTTATTGTGCCATCAGGAAGGAGGGCTCTACATCTGTTTGCCGAGTGAAATCTAATGGCCCTAACTTGTTAGACGAACCTTTGAAAGACTTCATAGTGAACCCTGCCGACCTTCCTTGGTAGTGGGTCAAGAGGCTGATCACCTCGGGCGAAAGGGTAAATCACGACTCACAGTGAAAGTGTACAACCTCTGCAGAGTGTAAAACTGTTATAACAGCCGTGCTCACGGTCACGAGTGGCCTTGGACCCTTATGGAATAGTTGATCATTAATAATGGATATGTTTTTGCTATTCATTAATCATTTCACATGGATCATATGTTTACTGTTACATTGAGACACTTTGATATTATTGATATACTGAAATAATGCTAATTAAAAGCTACATGCTGATAAACCTATGTTATGCCTTTGAGCCTCATGAACCCCATGTTATATTTGTTGAGTTCGACATGGACTCACTCTTGCTATTTCCTCACACTCCAGTGTGTAGTGAGGTGTTGCTTAGAAGAAGGATGAAAGTGTAGTGGAGTTTCCAGAAGTCTTTTCAGAAGTGCTTGGCATATGGAACCCCCAGTCAGCCGTCCCTGTGATGTTGGAGCCTGAAGAAAAGATTAGTGACCATTCCGCGATACTCTGATGTAAGTGTTAATATAGCTATGTATACGTTGTATAATAACATTGTTTCTGATATTTTTTTTCATTCTGACATATGTGTGGACTTCCTGGGCACACATATGATTAGCCTGGTTTTGTTCTTTAGAAAACCGGGTGTGACAGAGTGGTATCAGAGCGGTGTTGACTGTAGGACGTATGCCAAGTAGCACTGGACGTATTCTAAAACTTATTTTACTATAAAACTATTTTCTCATCCCTTGACTCATTGATTTTAACTATTTTCCAGTTCCTTGTCCTGTTGTATCCCTTCCTTGATAGCTTCCTTTGAGCTATTATTTCTTACTCCATTGGTTTTTGATTTGTGTTGTTTTTACCAAAAGGTTTCTGATCTTATCTTGTTCTAAAGTTCGATGGCTTTTCATCATCTATAATCTACCATTTAGGATGACCACCATTGTTGAAGAAGCACGTGTAGTACCGATGATGTGATTGGTGCATTGTTTTGCCTGATGTGTGCTTGTATTGTTGGATGTGATGCCTGTGTGTTGTCCTTGTTCTCGTGCTTTGAAGGTGGCCCGAAAGGTTTCATCTTGAGAATTAGCTCAAACTATGTTAAAGTGGGGTAGTATCCTCTCTTGATCTACCTAACCTTCGATCAATCCTAATTCTTATAGTCTTTTTCCCTATATCATCCTTGCTTACTCTTGGTTTCTATGTTTTCTCCTTTATCTTAACCCAATGGAGGATCAACACATGAATGACTCATCAATAGCAGTAAGCCTTAAAGAAAGTGTTGCCTTCAGTGACATCGCCAGGTGGAACAAGATCTTTGTTAAGTGGGGTAGCGTCCGCCACCATCATCAATCTCAAGTCACGAGAGAAGAAGACCTAAAGACCAATCGCTATCATAATATCATCTTTTGCTAGCCCTTGCCCCTTAACCAGTCTCACCTTCTTGCCATCAATCTTTACTTTTTTTATCAACATTTAACAACTTTTGACCCTTGTTCTTACATCTTATAAATTCTGATTCAAGGACCTACAAAGACTTGAAGATCAATTTATCCTTCCCACTGGTCTTCCCAAATGATGAAATGGAAAACTAGTCTTTACCTTTCTTCAACCAATGCTAGTCTGTCACTTTTTCATGATGTCTCATAAATTTTGAATCGAGGAGTTGTGAGTACCATAAGATCTATCTTTATCTTTAGCTAATCTCCACCCTTGTTTTTACACCTTATAAAGTGAAGACTCGGTGATCAACCTTGATCTATCTTTTCAACCTTCTTTGATCTTCCTTTTCGTCTATGTTGACATTCAATCCTTTGACCCTCGGTCATTAGCTCGAATCAATCTTAACGATCAATCCAATGTTCTTTTGTCAACCATTGATAATCCTTGACGCTTATATCAGAACTTGTCAAAAGTTTTAAAACAATCTTATTGGTCTGTTTTATCTTTCTCCCTAGTCTCTTCGAATCTCGGGACGAGATTCCTGTTAAGTGGGGTAGAATTGTCACACCCCAAAATTTTCAATTTTGGGTTGTGCATAGGAAACACTAAATAAAATAAATGTTTTAATATTTGGATAAAAATTACCAAGTTTAGTTTATCTTAACATTAGTAAGTAATAGAAAAAATGAGATTTTAATTTTTCTTTTTGAACTAATTTGACGGGCTTTTACTTGGTGTGATGTTTGCTTGTTGTTTGACTTCGTGTTGTGAATGCATAAACTTTTCAAAGCGCGTTTAGTAAGTCATTTATCTTTCTCTGGCTTGTCTGTCGTTTTCTGTAATCAAAATAGCTCTTTTTTCTATCTTAATCGTTTCATATGGAGTTGCTCTAGATCTTTTCCTTCTACTCTAAATATAAATCATTTCTTTGCGTTCATTATCTATCCACATGTCTCTGTGAACTTTTCAGGAATTGTTCTGGCTTTTTCTGGAGCTAGTTCCCATTTTCTGCGAGCATTATCTAATTTTTAGATGCTTCAAATTATCTTATCATGAGCTCCAAATACTTTATTTGGGTATGTCATGTTCCATAATGTCTTTGAGAAATTTTCCCGAAGTTTTGTGATTTTCTTAGTATTTTTCGTGGCTCAAATAGTAATTCTAGATTTTCTAGAATTATTCTTAGCCATGATATTAAATAATTCTGAAAATAAAAAAATCCAATCTTAAACCAAATCGACTCAAATCATACATATATACATATATATATCTTCTTTACTTTTTAGTCTACATTTGAGAATCTCCTGGCAATCTTTGGTTTACTTCTATATTCTTTGTTTCCGGTTTCTTTTCCTTATCATGACCTACACAGAATCTTGAACCCACGTCAAGTTCTACCAGCTGCCATTTATGATGTTGCCGCATCCACCTCGAAACTAGGCCGCTCCTCGCTAGGTTCTTTTCCTGGCCAAAATCGAGTCCTCTTGTTCCCCGCACTAAACGTTCAGCGTCCAAGCCCTAACTGGGACCAACACACGTCGGCGCCGCCCAAATCTCCACCGCCACCTCGCTTCGCCTTACCGTCCCCAGAAGTTTCGCCAATCCGGCACGGGTTTTGATCTTGATCCATGACTCATCATCAACTGCTCACCATGGGAGCTTATATATTGCTCAAGTTAAGACTCGCCGCTGCCGTCGGCCATGCCTAGATGCTCTGTGTCGATCTCCGCTCTCAAGTCCCTAGAGCACCATGTATTTGGGATGTCCATGCCGGCCGTCGTCTCCGTCACGATTCTATTTTCGGTGAGCACTAATCCGTGATTCTTGTGCCTCTCTATAACGGCCGTTGCCATCTACCTGCTGCAATCCAACCTACTACACGTGCAGACATGGTCCGTTCCTGTTTGAAGCTGCACTGGACACCATCTATTACGTGTGCAAGCAAGAAGATGGCGTGCCTAGGATAGAAGGCAGCAAACGTCCATGAGTCGTTGCAGCGATCGACCGGCCAGAGAGCAGCCTATCGGATGATCAAGCTGCTCTGTCCAACAAGGCTGTTTGACAAGCAGGTGTTTCTCTTATCCATCTAATATCCGATAATGATTCGAGTTCAGATCCTACGTTCTCCTATATATGCTAATAATTTATCAATCTAACTCTGAACTTAGCCATCTATTTAATCAAATTGCAGTCCGCATGTTAAGTAGCTTCATGCAAGTTCAATACTTTAATTATTCATATGATGTCGTTCAGAGACCCCTTGTTATTATTCCTAACGTGAATAACCACCTATGTTGTTTGCATCAACTTTTCATAAATAGATGATAAAATATTATTAATATACAATATGTCTCAAATTAATTTTTCTTAGTTTAAGCACCTTGCATACACGATAACTCGTTTAGATGATTTCACACATGCATTTTTTTCGTTTGCAAAGTTAAAGTTTAATTTGATTAAATGATACAAGCTTGTTTATATAAAATAAAATGTGAATAGTTTCAACTCGCCTTTTTAAATATAATATAGTTTAACTAACCTGAATCGGTTTTCTCACATTGGATTAGTCAATATAAATCAAGCTTGTAATTGTTTCTTTTATAATAATAAAAAAACTTCTGATAGTCATTTCTTTTTAACGATAGTTTCGGTTCTGACGTTTCTTGTGACCTCGCCGACGAGCAGAGCAGAACCGGCACCACTTTCGTACGTTCTCGCCGTTTGCTGCTCCAGCGGCGCCGTGCTCAACCTACAGTTGGGACGAGAGCGCAGCCACCTGTGCATGCATGTGCAAGAAAACGCAGCCATGTCGAAGCACCGATCGATTCCTTGCTAGCTTGATGACGCCATCATGATGTCATATAAACATTATGGCCGTTTTCCTTTAGAAAAACAAATCTCGAAATACAATAAAAATACGTGTACACATATAATCTTGTTTAGGTCATATCATTTACGTTTTAATTCTGTTTCGAGTCATTCCAGTTGCATTAGATTCGCGTCGTCGCGCTGTATGCAATAGTGGTAACCTTTATCATGTCACTTGATTATAAATGTATTAATTATAAATAGTGATTAGATTAATATATTTATTTAATAGCTTCCCAATTAAAAGCAATCTAATTTTAACTCAGTTCTTGTTGCGTTACGACCGTGCCCTCAGTTCTTGTTGCGTTACGATCGTGCCGACCATAAACTACAGGTTAGGGATGATGTTTACCATGTCACATGTATTTTTCCATGTATAGTCAAATATTAAATTGTTTAATATGCATGTAACCAGTTTTCCAAATTAAAAGCAACATAGGTGATGTACTTAAAGATTTTTCTATACAAATATTAATATGATTAATTGCTACATAAATGCATTCTTAATTTCTTATTACTTAAAACAAGTTATACATATTAGGCACTATTAAGTATGCACGTGTTCCTTTTCATATTGCGAACTTTAAGTTGAATTTGCTTAATCCCTACGGCAATATTTATAAAACAAGATTGGTCTTAACTCAGCTTGGAATTAGAATATAATTTAAGTAATCTGAGTTAATAACTATCACGCGGTTTTTATTTAATTAAGATAATTAAGCGTGTAATTGTTTCTTTTATAATATAAACTCTTGGTAGTCGTTTATTTTCCATCGTAATTTCGTTATCGGCGTTTCTTATGTTCTCGTGACCGTAGCCGGTAGCTCTCTTTTAGTACGTTGTTTTCTCTTGTGTGGTGTATTGTTCTTAGTTGTATCTATTTGTTTGCTTGTATGCCTGTTAGTATGCTGGTTTGCTATGATCTACGAGTAGAAGAAAGACTATCCGTGAGCGCCGAAGATCCGAAGATGAAGACCAGAAGCTGAGTGCCAGAAGTTGCAAATGAAAGATTAAGTTGAGGTTTTTCAGAGCAAGTTGCTTTGGGCATAAAGCAAGTTCTAAGGCAAGTATAGCATGGGATTATCCTTGTTGTCCTATTCACAATAAGCAAATAATATCATTATGCATATATTCCTTGTTAAGGATGACTTAGTATTGATCTTATTCCTTGATACCTATTATATTGCATGGATTAGTATTGCTAGTGCTCAACATGAACTATGATCATGTAATTTGACTAATGGAATATGCAATAAACAATAAAAGATGATTTTATTACTGTTAAAGGGTACTAGAGCATGGGGTTACTTTGGTGCTCTGGTTACTCTCCATAAGGACTCATCTATAAGCGAAAATCCGGGATTTACAGTACAACTGTGAGGGCTAAAATGGCTCTGGCTTTAGTCATATAGAAGGACCTTTTCTAGCTTGTTAGAGGTATTCCTTTATGGCGTAAGAATGACTTGACGAATCGGGTATAGTGCGGCCTCTGTCCTCATGTGTATAGGCTGCGTGTTATTGTGCCATCAGGAAGGGGGGCTCTACATCTGTTTGTCGAGTGAAATCTAATGGCCCTAACTTGTTAGACGAACCTTTGAAAGACTTCATAGTGAACCCTGCCGACCTTCCTTGGTAGTGGGTCAAGAGGCTGATCACCTCGGGCGAAAGGGTAAATCACGACTCACAGTGAAAGTGTACAACCTCTGCAGAGTGTAAAACTGTTATAACAGCCGTGCTCACGGTCACGAGTGGCCTTGGACCCTTATGGAATAGTTGATCATTAATAATGGATATGTTTTTGCTATTCATTAATCATTTCACATGGATCATATGTTTACTGTTACATTGAGACACTTTGATATTATTGATATACTGAAATAATGCTAATTAAAAGCTACATGCTGATAAACCTATGTTATGCCTTTGAGCCTCATGAACCCCATGTTATATTTGTTGAGTTCGACATGGACTCACTCTTGCTATTTCCTCACACTCCAGTGTGTAGTGAGGTGTTGCTTAGAAGAAGGATGAAAGTGTAGTGGAGTTTCCAGAAGTCTTTTCAGAAGTGCTTGGCATATGGAACCCCCAGTCAGCCGTCCCTGTGATGTTGGAGCCTGAAGAAAAGATTAGTGACCATTCCGCGATACTCTGATGTAAGTGTTAATATAGCTATGTATACGTTGTATAATAACATTGTTTCTGATATTTTTTTTCATTCTGACATATGTGTGGACTTCCTGGGCACACATATGATTAGCCTGGTTTTGTTCTTTAGAAAACCGGGTGTGACAATGATCAAAGTAGTCTTAAATTTACATGTAATTACATTTGTCCTCCTATTATGATAGATATTTTACGGAACCTAATTTTCATCTTATTATTAGAAAAATTAAGTATCCCCTCAAATCTACATATAAATTATCAACATCTTCTATTAAAAAATGTTAACAATAGGGCATATATATGTTTCTATATTACCCACTTCTATCAATATTAAATATATTATTTTGATTAAAGTATGCATATGCGTGTGTTGTACAATCATACATGAGCAATATGTTATGTTTCATCACATAAAAAATATTTCCTTAACAAGTCATATACTGATCATACTAATAAATTATTTAAAACCCTATTAATAACCATGACATATAATTTATATAGGTTGTTACATTAAATACATTTATATATTTTAACTAAAATGTTTGACACATCTATATTAGTAATATAACTATAACTGCACACGTAGTCCTTTGATAGTTAAATTCAATCATCTTAAGAAGTGTGGGAGACCACTGGACATTATATTTTTCCGGCCCTATAAGATTACTTTAGAGTAAAAAAATGATCATTATGAGGCTTAAGTATTAAAATTCTATTGAGGTTAGCATTGGGACCCTCCTCCAAGATCTCACTTCATGCTTTATCAATTATGTTAAGCGACATGGCGCAGGTTTCAAATGATTGGTTATGGTAATAAAATATTTTAGAACGTACTCTATGACCTAAAAATCTAATTCCAAAAGGTGCTAAAAAGAGAGTTAATAAAAAATACAACCACAAGAGTTTTAACTTAACTTGAGGATAAAAAGAACTTGTAGTAGTCAATTAGAACAAAATTTGATCAAAATTCAGATTCATGACTTCACAAGATACATGATGCAACAATAACCACCATAGTTAATGGTAAGGTTTCAAACTAATTGTGTATTAATATATACAAAGGTGCCATGTAAACAAAAAATATGAATATGAGTGAAAAAATTTAAAGATCAGTCCCTTGCAAAAAAAAGTATTAATAAGTTAATGGTAATTGGATATAGACTACGAATATCTATTATGTTAGAAAATAAACAAAGAAAAAACATAAATTTAATATAAGTAATTCTTTATTCATCATATATATTAAACAATAACTAATAGCTAAATCTCCTAAAATTCTAGCCCGTGCAACAGCACGGGTTGATGGACTAGTGACCTCAAATTAATAAGGCATCGGTTCAAAAGCCAGCTTCTTTCTAACGTAGAGAAAGCAAGAATTGGTTTGAACGGGCCATTTACTCTTTCAAATCTCTTGACTAGCTTGTCCTCTGCCCCCCATGTGTAACTTGATGGTTTTCTTGGCTGGTGAGCGGTGGTACTGTTGATGGTTAGTTTTTGTTTGCTCATACGGTCGGTAAAAGGTCTGCCAAATCAAGGACCATGCATGACAGGCCAATGCTCACATGCTCACCTCCAAAAAAATCTCGACCTGCTGCACGGCTTGATACTGATGTCTGGCCTGATGGATGGAGTGCGGGTTTTTTTTTTTGAGACAATTCTTTGTATGCTACTGAAAAAGATGGTTGATTTGTATTTAACATTAAAAAGTTCGCTCCTATACCAACTTTTAAATTTTTCTTTCCTCTGATACTCACTTTTGTCATGTGGGTGTTCACTCTCAGGCTACCACTGTTAGTTTTCAGAATGGTGCACAAGGATTTGTCTAAAAAAACCAAAGGATAGATGTACAAATCTTGTATTTAACATTCGGCATCTAAACAACGTTCAATGAAAAAATTGTCAACTAAAAGGTCTTAGATGTGGTCGAGCACTACAACATTAATATAGCAGGACATCCCGAGCATTGTAATCTCTTGTTCGCTTGTTCTGCTGGATGGTTAAGTAGTAGTTAGGTTCGATGGTCTTGTGATTGGACTCTCATCGTCCTAAAATATATAGCTTATTCTGGCATTTGAATTTTGTCCTGAAATATAAGGGATTCTAGAGGACAAAACAGTTTTGCATTAAGTAGTTGCATAAATTTGCTAGGTATTATATTGTTACTTGCCATTTATCAACCAGTCACCATGATGATAACATCTAATTAGGAAATAAAAGTGAGAACAAATGAATCTTTTGTGTTCTCTCTTAATCTATCCTAGAATCTCTAGAATGCACTATATTATAGGATAAAGGGGTAGCAGCAAGATTGTTGTTTCAGTGTGCTAGCAATCTCAGCACAATGCTATTATTACATTTATTTTCAATATAAGCATAGGGTCGTCAAACCATTTAGTAGCAAGAAGGCTTGGACATCAATAAAAGGCCAGAAATCAGTATTGACCATGAAGTCATCAATGCTCAGAAACTGCTATCTTAGATATATCATACTCCCGTCTCTTTTTACACCATCTTTCTCACTTTTCGAGAAGTTAAACATATATACTCAACTTTGACCAAATATATAAAAGAAAATACTAATATTTACAATACATAATTAGTATCATTGGATAGATCATTGAATTTGTTTTCATAATAAACTTATTTGGAGATACAAATATTATTATTTTTTACAAATCTAGTCAAACTTAAGAAAGTTTGAACAGCATACTTTCCATATCGATGGTAAATAAGTGACGGAGGGAGTATTACGTTACTAAAAACTACAGAATAAGGTTTCATATATTTATGTGATGTAACCTCCACTTGGATGAATCTCAGCACATGCAGAGCATCTCTTGTTGAGGTAAATATAAATGTGCAATAACTTTTTTTTATCAAACAGTAGGGTGTAATCCCTTACTAGAATTTTACTATAAAAGGTAAGGTACAAATAGTACAATAGTAATCAAGAAACAAAGAAGGTCAAGAAGAAAATGAGAAGAATTACACAAAGGCCTCTAGCCATAAAACTATATTCGGATGATAATGGGCTTTTGCTCTAAGTATATCTAGAGCAAATTCTTGCTTGAAAATTGTTTTGCATCTTTGAATTGAGAATGCCACACCTCTAAAAATGTTGTCATTTCTCATTGTCCAAATTGCCCAACATATTGTGATTATAATCTCCATGAAGAACGGGAGCTAGAGCTTGTCTCTAAAATTTTCCAGAATCTCAAAAGGACCACAGTTAGGAGATATGAATAGGTTCAGAGCTGCCTAGCAATCCACAGCGAATGGGCAGCCAAGCATTAGATGAAAAGAGATCCTTCTCAACAGCCAGAGAGCAAATGACATAGTTGTAATCATCTAAATGCATATTTTCTGTTTAAGGAGCTCTCTAGTACTCAGCCGATCTTTTAGTTAAGACGAGAAGCCAGAAAAAGAATTTATTTTTATTTTGGCAAGCAGATTTTCACAACCACTTGAAGGCCCAATGAACATGTCGATGTACGGTAAGCTGCTTGTATACTTTGCTTGAAGAAAATATTGGTGACCCCCAGATGTAAGTCCAAACATTAGTGTCTTGTTGCAGGTGTATTCTAGAAATGATGGAGGAGAAAACGTGAAACTGATCAAAAGCCTCTGCAGAAAGAGGTAAATGAAAGCCTCTGCAGAAAGTAGGATGGAGGAGAAAACAGCAAAGGGGTTGCAACTGCCTTTTGCAGTGAAATATTCTTAAGTTTATAGAAAGAGTAGAGTCCTGGGAAATTAAGACTCCAAACATTGCCATGCCACATGTCATGGGCTAGAGAAAGCAAGAGGCACCATACTTGGGAGAAACTATATTGCTATTCCCTTAAAAAGGTTTTGAAGTTTAAGGACATCAGGCCACCAAAATGAGCCCCCTGAAATGAGAGTCTGGATGTGGCAAGTGCCCTCTAGTGTAGTATTTGTCCCAAACCAATTGAACCTAGGGAATGTCAGCTCTATTAAAGAACTTATGAAGATGCTTCAAAAGTAGACTTTCATTTTGTGTTTTGAGGTTCAAGACTCCAAGTCCTCCTTCTTCCTTAGGGAGACACACCATTGTCCAAGCTGCCTTTGGTGGATGCTTGTTGTTGACATCTGAACCTCTCCGCAAACAATGTTTTCTAAACTTTTCAATATGCTTGATTGTAGTCTTTAGGAGCAGAAAACTACACATAGAAAATGTGGCCGAGAAAACTACATTGGTGAGCTCCAACCTACCAGCCTGGCTTAGAAAAGTAGAAATTGAAACCAGCCTTCTTTCACATTTGGTAATCAGAGACCAAAAGTCTGCCACTGTGGGTTTGGTCAAGCTGAGGGGGGGACCTAGATAAATAAAAGGAAGACTACTAGGTGAACAACCCAGTGTGTTTGCCAGAAGTTGGAGTTTAGCTGGAGGCACATTAATTAGCACCATCATAGACTTATCAAAGTTCGCTTTGAGCTCAGTTGACTCAGCAAAGGAGGTGAGTAAATCTTTGAGAAAGGTCACCTGATTAAAATCTCCTTGTGTAAAGGTCAGAGTATCATCTGCATAATGTAAGATAAGAAAGTCACTGTCTCTAGGAGCTGGTATTGGAAGCTTCAAAGATCCAGAGTAGCAGAGTTGAGAAGTGTCTGTAAAATATCTGCAGTTAGAACAAATTATGAAGGTGATGAAAGAGGATCACCCTGTCTTACACCTCTGATGAGGCAATGAAAAACTTTCCTAGGCACTCCATTGAAGAGGACATTAGAGACTCCAAAGTTAAATATAAGTTGCATCCATTCTTGCCATTTTGGTGGAAACCCCTTGCTTTCCATGATCTACAGCATGAGCTTGTGCTCCACCTTATCAAATGCCTTCTCAAAATCAAGATTCAAAATAATTACTTCCTGCTTGGTCTAATGGCACGTATGAATGTATTCCAGAGAGGTAGCACCCCTTGCAGTACAATTCCTCCATTTGTGAAGTGACACGTGCAAGAAGGAAATCATGTACAGACAATTAAATAAACCACTGTTACCTTATTTGCTCTGCTTCTCTTCTTCCTCCAACCACATGAATCATTGTTGATGGAGATGATTTTATGATCTCCGGAATACTCCCTCCGCCCACGAAAGAATGCAATTCTCGTTTTTCGAGAAGTCAAACAGTTTATATTTTGACTAAAATTATATAAAAAAATACTACCAATCATGATACAATAAGCATCATTAGATTATTTATAGAATATATATTTATAATAATTTTATCTGGATACATAAATGATACTATTTTTTTGTCAAACATGAGCTTGTTTGACCGGCACGGATCCCATAGTTGGTATTCTTTTGTGAATGGAGTGAGTACAAAATTTCCATTACTTTTCTTCTTCTTGGAGCACAAGAGTTTACACTACTTCGATACAGGCACCCTTATAAATACATTGGTCGGCATGTGCACCAAGCCATCGCATACATATCCACTTAGAGGAACCAGCTGCTGCATCTATCTGATCTTGGGAGGAGAGGGAAGGTGGTTGCCATGGCGCCGCTGAAGGTATTCGGGCCGCTTTTGTCCCCGAACGTGACGCGCGTAATACTGTGCTTGGAGGAGGTCGGCGTGGAGTACGAGATCGTCAACGTGGACTTCGACACCGGCGAGCACAAGAGCCCCGAGCACCTCCAACGTAACGTACTGTTCTTACTTTTCTTGGACTCACTGTTTTCGTTACTAGGTTAGATATGATCGGCGCGCAGCGAGCTATAGCGTATTCTCTGTTTAGTCATATCGATCAGTAATTTCATTATTAAGATTTGTGTAACTTGGTCTCTTCTTCTCCTTTCAGCCCTTTGGACAGCTTCCAGCCTTCCAGGATGGCGAACTGATGCTTTTTGGTGAGTTCTAGCGTCTTAGTACATTGATGATAGTTTGGCGGATGTGAACTTCGGACATACAACTAGTATAATTAATTCAGGGTCGCGCGGCAAGAATCTTGACTCTTGAGACGTGGCAAATCAACTCCGGTGAATCCTAACACGTCAGAGACTCGGTGGCATCCAAAGTTGTCTTCTTTCTTAGACACGCAGTAAAACTCTTGCTATCTTAATTAAGGATAAGATTAAGAACAAACGGCTGTTCCCAAAATACTGGTACGTATTCAGGGTGGTATGTATTTTCGTCAGATACCAAGGACATATATATTGTGTCAAATTCTATCATAATATAGTGCAGCATCAGGGAGAGCTATTGAATATTTGGTTCTTCTATAACTATATATATGGCACATATAGGTACAATAAATATATAAATATATGCTTATCTGTTTATCCATCAGAATCCCGGGCTATTTCAAGGCATGTGCTTCGTAAATACTCCGTCCGTCCCGAAGAAGATGACACTTTAGACAAATGTATATCCAGACTGGTGTCATGTATATTGGGGCAGACGGAGGACAAGACCTCGGAGGTGAACCTACTGAGGGAGGGCAACCTGGAAGAGACCGCGCTCGTCGATGTCTGGCTAGATGTTGAAGCAAACCAATACGAGCCTACCATTGCCCCCATCGTTTACCAGCTCCTTCTTGTGCCTATGAATGGAGGAACTCCCGACCAGAAGCTCATCGACGATTCCCTGGAGAAGATGAAGAAGGTGCTGGACGTGTACGAGGCGCGGCTGTCCAAGTGCAAGTACCTGGCAGGGGACTTCGTCAGCCTGGCGGACCTCAGCCATTTCCCGTACACTGTCCACTTCGTGGCCACGCCGTTTGTGTCGGTGTTTGATTCCTATCCGAGAGTAAAGGCTTGGGTTCAGGGCTTGTTGTCCAGGCCAGCAGCCCAGCGGGTCATCTCCCAGTTCCCCAAGTACTAGATAATATATGTTAGTCCTCATATCACGTGTTCGCAACGCTCCTGTACTGTCAACTGTATACGAACCGTGCTCTACCATAGTGTGTGTTACGTATTTGTGTACTTGTAATTGCAAATCAGATATACGAAAATATATATGGAATATCCGATACCATTAGCCAAACGATCAATTCTACTGAAACTTGCATTTTCACCTCCTATCACGTCATTACCTGAGATGGTGAGAGACACGGATCCCGATACTCCACTCTGCTGGATGGTTTGAATCGTCAAAATTACCACACCACAGAGTACTTGGCGAGCCTATGTGCAAGTGCAACCAGTCGTCGAACGAATAGACTCCAAATCTACTCACTACAAATCCGCAGCTGCGGTGCCCATGCATACCCCCAGGGCATGTCGTTGTATTAGACCATTTCTTTACTTCATAAAGCTGAAGTCATACATAGCTAGCAGACGAAGCTAGTAACGCTCCAAGATGCCATATAAATTACGGCACAGTACTGAGCAATTTTTATGGCTACGTGAGAGGCTCAGAGCTAGCTATTAGCGAGCCATGACGCCAGTGAAGGTGTTCGGGTCGCCAGCGTTCACAAATGTGGAGCGGGTGCTGGCGTGCCTGGAGGATGTGGTCTCAGAGTACGAGAGGTCCTCGGCATCTGCCCTCATGTGTAACTTGATAGTTTCTTGGCTGGTGGCCAGTGGTCCGTCCTGTGGATGGTTAGTTTTTTTGTTTGCTCATACTGTATGTAAGGTCTGCCAAATCAAGAACGTGCATGACAGGCGAACGCTCACATGCTCACAAACAAAAACATCTCGACCAGTCGACCTGCTGCACGGTGTGATACTGATGCCTGGCCGGATGGGTGGAGTGGGTAGTTCTCAAGGTCCCAGGAGCTGGGATTTTTTTGCGAATGGGCCTGTGATTTAGTGACAGGGCTGTTCAGTGGGATGCTACCCACCCTGGTGATCGCATCTTTTTCTGGAATTTCTTCCGAAATTTTAGGTTACACGTATGCGTGCGCGTTTCCCGCGCACTGGAGGCAACGCCTCTCAATCTCTTCTTTGCATGTGTACGGACGTGCACGTGTGTGTGGTGTGAGTGTGTGGGTTGTCTGCATCCAAGTTGTACCCGATCAAAAAAAAGAAGCAAGGATTTTTTTATTTTTAATCCTTTTTAAATTAATATTTTAAAATTAACCGCTCCTAAAAAGATTTTGCACATCTCACTATTTTGGTTGCGCTAGTGGCCTCCCTCTGTCGCGTCACATGCACTAGCGCGACAAGGGCCGCCATGGTGGCATGGACCTTGGACCCGATCCTACAGTGGAATGTTGGCCCCACCCTGTCGCGCTAGCAACTCCGGCGCAACAGGCTTGTCACACCAGGCGAGTTGGCACGACAAGGGGATATAGAGCTCGCGGGCCCGGCACACTTTCTTCTCTCTCTCTCTCTCGTTCCCTTTCTTCCCCAGAGTGCTAGCACATGGGAGAAACTGGGCACCGCCACCGCCACACCCCCCGTGCCACCCCCATCCGCCACCGGCGACACCAACAAGCCCGCACCGGCCACCCTCCCCCATAGTCTAATATAAGTACAGCTTCTTCCCCTCGATTTGTTGATTTGTTGGTCTTAGTTCGATGACTAGGGTTTGGAAATTTGGGATATTGTGAATGTTTGTTTGCGTCCCTTCATAGTATTGGATGTGCACATTGGATTTAGGGTAGACTCTGGCCGCGGATTTGACGTAAACTATGTGTTGCATGAACCTAGGTAGTTGATATATGAAGGATTTGGATAGGTTTGTGTCTTGGATTTGTTGTCATCACTGTGAAGGTTGTTATATGTTAGTGTACTAGTGAATGCACACGAGTTGTTTGGATATATGGAGTTGATGTTGTTGTTGTTGATGTGTTGCTTGAATTTTGGTAGATCAATCTTTCAGTTCAATTTGTTTAATTGCATGGTAGCAAAGTTAAAGGAAATGGGGAGTTCAAAAGCATAAATGAACAAGTTAAGTTCTTTAGTACACCTCCATGTTTTGATGCTTTGGTTAGGCAATGCTGAGAGAAATTTGGGTGCCCAATAAGTTTGAAAGGTCGATTTGACTGTGGGAAGGAAAGACCACACTATGTCTTAATGGCTTTGTCATGTGAGGAAGATTGGGTTAACTACAAAGAAGTTGTAAAGAGTAGTAGTGTTAGGTGCTTGAAAGTTGTTGTGGACAAGGGATTAAGTCCATTGGTGGTGCTTGTGGATGATAATGTCGATGTGGAGCCTATAGAGAACCTAACCTAAGAAGACACGTTGTAGTCGCTTATTGTTAGGGAAGTTGATAGGTCCTTTCATCTCGGTGCCTTGAATGATGACTTTGATGTAGAAATGTTTGTAGAGGACGATGCGAACGGAGATGGAACTCATGATTGCAATGACATCGCCCAAGGATTTGAGGATGACGAAGTAGAGGTTGACTACGGAGGCAGATGAAGACTTTGCCATTTCATTAGGTTTGTAGGATGAGTATACTTCTGGGCCAAGTACTCAGGATGATGTGGTGGAGGATGAGTATAGGTCTAGGCCTAGTACTGAGGATGATAGTGACTCAAATGAGGTAGGGTTTAGGAAGTCATTTGGAGGCTCAGGTGATGGGTCATTGAGAATGGAGTACAATAACCTGGAATTAAGGCAATTCAAGGGTATTCATGTGAAGGTACCCTCAGTACCAAATTTCATGGACACCGGTTTGACATTGTTCGCCAATGTAGTACCAGAGAGTCAGGAGATGGAGATTACGGAGGGAATGGTATTTCATACCTTAGAGCATCTCTAGTATTTTCTGATGGATTATTGTTGGTATTTCTTATGTCTATTGGAGAATTCCGCAACCGCACAGATATACCGTTGCAGCACTTCACCCGGGAGTATTCCAAGATAACGATATTATTTTTATCCCAAGGGAAAGTGGTAGCTAGAAATGATAATAAATGAGAGATCCTTATGTTTACCATAACTTAATATCAACTAGTGTGACGATGTAATCGAAATATAGTAGGAAGGGTTGATGTAGTAAGCCAAGATAAAGATAGCTTGAGATAACTAGTACGGTATAGCTAGGTGGGAGGACAACAAGAGAGTAAAGGGTTTCTATGATTCTATCCTACTCCCTCTGTCCCTATTTAACTGTTGTCATTGGTTTCCGTACTGAAAGATTGACTCGATTTGTAGAAAAATACGTGCAACATTTGTATCTCTAAATAAATTTATTAAACAAACTAGATTCAAATATCTATCTAATGATATTAATTATGTACCACAAATATTAATATTATATATATATAGTCAAAGTTGTTTCTTATGAAGCGTAACGACAGATATTTAGGGACGGAGGGAGTACTTCTATGGTTCCATCTTAATTGAACAAATACAACATACAGATTGAGTCTACACAACAAGTATACTAGGCAGTAGATGAGACAATAGGAAATGTAGCTCCTACCCAAAGCAGCTACCTTTTATTGGTGCCTTACCCTCTAAGAACTTTCCTATAAACACATGGTGGATTACAAGAGCTAGGCAAGGTTGTCACCACTTGCTAGCTACCACAATGTACACACTTTAGGGAACCAGCTCTGCTTTCTAACTTTGGCTAGCGAGAAACCCAGAATAGAGGAGTTTATATTTAAAGACCTAAATCTCTTTTCTTATTTATTAGGAAGGACTAAAGAAGCTCTTGAAGATGCTCTAAGCATGATATTTTTGTTTTCTTTTTATGAAAATTGTGTTTTTGTTAAAGGGAAGGCACCTAGCCACTCAATAAAAGGGCGGAATTAGATTGTTGCAAGTAGAGGAAGAACGTCTCAACACGAGAACTACTCCCTATGTTCAAATATAGTTCACTTTAGTGTTTTTCTTTGTGAATAGTCAATTTTAGTTTTTTTCATAAAACAAAGAATTCCAACTTTAATCAACTTTATAGAAAAATATATGAACATCTACATATTCAAACAAACGCCATCACATAATGATTTTTAAAGGTGATGTTGTATTTCCAACCACCTATATAAATTGTTTACAGAGGGGACATTTCTAGGGATGATCCATAACACCTCTAGATATTGATTTTCAGAGACAGTCGGCGATAAGTTAGCAAATCTCAATAAATAGTTACCGCACATAAAAGCATAACTTCTTCGAGTGAAGTCAGATGAAGACAAAATTATATCAAAATTGTAGCATATAAAAATTTTCAGTCGACGAATTTTTATTATAGATAGCTTAGGGGCAAAAATTTATGTTGTTCTTATTTCTATTATATTCTTTTTTAAAATTTTCAAATGATCTAGACGGAGAAATGTTCTATATCAATTATCAAAGTTATAGTGTTCTACGAGATCTAAAACTTTTGTTTCATGTTTTTTATTTAAGATTGTTTGGGTCCCTAAATATATTCAATAAAAGTTTTGTAGAAGTTAATACATAACAATAACAATAGCAATAGATACTTGGTAGTAAGTGATTGTGTAGTATGATTGTGAAAAAATAAGAGGTACCAAGAAAAAATACTGGAAAGTACTCAGAAGTACCAAACACACAGACCTGTACCAAAACATGTGAGACCATACCGATAAATTTTTAGGTGATTTTCAGATATTATTGAAAAATAAAGAGTACTCTAGTAATTTCACTTCCTCTTCAGATATCGTACAAATACAATTTCTACCCCTCCTCATCCCGTACACATACCCGATACTCCTCCCGTCCAGCTACCACGCCCGCCGCACGTTGCACGCGGCCCACCACCCGCGGCCGCACTGCCCGCCGCCCGCCGCCCGTGGCCCGTGGCAGAGAGCACCCGTTCGTGCTCGTGGCTGCGTCCACCATGGCTGGACAGCTTGAGCTCAGGAAATTACTTGGTGTATGCCGAGGGAAGGGGAAGTGCTGCCTGGGTCCTGGGGGAAGATGGAAGGATTGCTGGAGGCGCTCACCGAGTCACCGTGTCGAGCTGCAATGGCTGGACTTCGGTCTTCGGAGATTGACAAGCACTGCTTCCTGCTGAGCAAGAACTTCAGCTAGCTTAGAAGCTTTGTGGTGTGGTGGAAGGCTTCCATGGCGTCGCCTTTTATAGGCGCGGGAGAGACACCGGCAAGCTTGAGCGTGTCATTAATGGCGTGCGTGCTCTGCAGAGCGGCGTTGCGGCCGGCCGTTATCGATTGCGGCGACGCTGTAGGAGAGGAGGCGTCGGCGAGCGTTCATGGAGATGTTTTCAGGCAGGGAGGAAAGACTAACCGGCAAGCACAGCACCTCACCATTAATAACATGCATGCGCGTGCTTGTAAGCAGTGCATTGCTGTGCATCGCTTTTCCGGCAACGCTGAAGTAGAGAAGTCGGCAGCGCGCGTGCATGGTGGAGTAGTAGCTGCAGCTTAGCTTGGCACGACACGGTGGAGTAATGGTGCTGCGGCGAAGTGACAAGAGATGCCGACAAGCGTGTTTTGCATGCATGTTGTGAAGCTTGTGTCAAACTGTAGAATAAAAAATACCCAAGAGTACTAGTTTCGAAACGTTCTGTTTTGTTCGATTTGATTTCGCTAGTCAATCATGAAGATTTTCATTTTTTTTTTACAGAGTGTGCGTGCCGCACACAAATAAACCACAGCAACTTGGGCGGGGTAAGGTACGCTTACCAGAGGAGCACATGAAGATTTTTATTTTCTTAGTAAACTCAGCGTGTACATACCACAACCTCCAATGTAATCTAGATTTTATGACAGCCAGTCATTGATGTACCCGAGTCAGACATAGCGAAAGTGGTGGTTCTATCGACGCAAACTATGCTTTGAAGTGCTGAATCAAATAGCAAAGGTTCTTGTGCTCTTGGAGATACTTTAATAAGTGTGACAATTTACATAGCGTCTTTCCTTTAAGGGCTGTTTGGATCTTTTCATTTTGGAGGAATTAGAATTTACTTAATGAATTAGGTTATTTGGCTTGGAATTTGACATTCTATAACTTTTCTAAATTTACATACTCCCTCTGTATCGGATTTAGAAGTCATTTAGGACAACGACACGGTCTCCAAAACACAACTTTGACTTCTTATTTTTATAAAAAAAATATTTATGGAAAAGTGATATATGTATACTTTTATGAAAGTATTTTTCAAGACAAATCTATTCATATAATTTTTACATTTGCAAACTCAACAACTTAAAAGTTATTGATGATTTATATTCCTAATGTTTGACCCAAACCTTGTCCAAAACGACTTCTAAATCTGATACGGATGGAGTACAAGCCTATCTTAAATTCATATCATAGGGTAGGAGATGTAAATTGATTATATGGATCATCATGCTACATTTCTACTCTCTAACCATAGCACAGTCTTCAACTCGTTTTCCTATCGTAGAAATGCAACATATAAGTATATCCCTTGCATGGCTAACAATAATATACAAATACATTTCATATACAACCATATTATCTTAATTAATTTGTCCTTAAATTATAATTATTAGAATGAATTCAATTCTAAAGATCCAAACGGGCTCTAAAGATAACCAATACTAAGTAGTAAAAACAAGCATATAAAGACAGACCACCGCAAACAAGAAGTGTTTCTGAAATAGATTTCACAGTTAACATCAAATAAAACTGTAGGGAAGGCGAGTAGAAGATTCAGATCTGGTCATGTGGTGAAGAAAACAGCAGCACTCGAGATTTGAAAGACCTCAGGAGGGCATGAACCATATCGAACTATAACGGCCAATGTTTTTGTACAATGTAGTATCAGGAGGGTATTCAACAGGCTCCTCAAACAAACAAAGAAAGTGCCGCATTACAAGTATATAAAACACGCACACAGTTACATTTTAAATGCTCCTCAGCTGTCATTAAAAAAATAAAAAAATAAAAACCTACCCAACGTTTTTCAATCATCTTTCTGATGTCTACTAGCACCAGGGAGACTACTACCATTCAGTGCTGCATGGTACACGCGCTTCTCCGCCAGCCCAAGATTAGAAAGAATTAAATTGCCCTGGAGAAAGAGATGGTTATTATATGGTGGGATCATGAACATATTAATTTCATATTAAAAAAGGTGATCGGTCATTCTAGAGCTTATTATTGGAGGAAAGGCCCCACTAGAACCAAGCCCATGCAAAAAAAAAACAAACAAACACACACACTATGTAAAGGCCCAATAACTTTTTTATGATATTTATTTTTGAAAAAGGAATTGTTTTGGCCTTTGCCTTTTTATTATGACGGGTGTTCAGAACAGCCGACAGCAGCTGCAGCTGTGCACCAACACAGGGAACAGTGCTGGGCAGGTGTTTGTTTGCAACAGCCGCTGCCCTGCGGCGTACTCACCAGTGAGGCTACCCGCTCTAAATCCCTCCTCTAAAAGAAATATTCTGTCCTGGTCATCAAAATTATCTCCTCTATATCACTTTTTCCCGCACACATCCATCCTCTATATCTCTACTCTATATCAGTAGGACCCATGCGTCAGTTTTTTTCTTTTTTTTCCCACCGGCCACCCTCCCTCCCTATTCTCTCTCCTCTCTCTCTCTTCTTTCTCCTTATCCTTTCCCCTTCTTCCTGGCCGTGTCGCCCGCGCTCCTCGTCGTGCACGGTGGGCACGGCCACGGCGCGGGGGCGCCCGCCTCCTCCGGCGGGCGCAGGGCCAGCCGCCGCGGAGCTCCTCTGCTCCCTCCGGCGGACCCGGCGCGGGCGAGCTCGGTCGCAGGCGCGGGCGCGGGGCCGGCCGCCATGGACGGGCTCCTCTGCGCCAGCACGGCGCAGCGCGGGCGAGCTCAGTTGCAGGCGCGACGCGGCCCCCAGCAGAGCTCCAGCCGCCCCACCGAGCGCGGGCGGCGGCGTGGGCGAGCGGGCGGTGGACACGACCTCGCTTCCTCCGCCGCGGCCATGAGCTCGTCCCGACCACCGCAGCCACGAGCTCGTCCCGGCCCGCGGAGCTCCGCGCGGACGGCGGCCGGCCGTCGAAGCACGGCGCGACGTCCCCAGCAGGCAGCCGTCCCCCAAGCGCTGGCCTGCTGCTCTCTCTCTCTCTCTCCCCACGAGCGCGGGCCCCGCGTGCGTGATACCGGAAGCTCAGTACATCCGCCACAGACCCCGGGTAGAGGCCGGTCCGGAACGATGGCGTATGCGATGGAGTACCCCGCTGCGGCAGTTTTTACTAGAAACGCATCCTCCAGTACGTGTTTTGCGTACCCGCTGCGGACAACCTAAGGGCTGGAGTGAAGCTTCACCTCATCACCTACAAAGGAGCCAAGGGATCAAGAAAGGGACTCTCCCAGTCTCCCTCTCACATTCCTTCTCCGAGCTTATCTTTTCTCCCCATATTTGGCAATGATAGCGGCGCCATCCGTGGGGATTAGAATCGAAAGGGCAATCATACTCTCCAGCCCTTGGTGGATACAAATATTACCAAGAGACCGTTGGGCCTTTGCATAGAGTTGCTTTTAGACATGGGCTCAGTTTTGGTTTTAGCCTACCTCCATTGCTATCAGTTTTCTGACGTTATTTGCGTAGAGCTTAGGATCTTCCTTTTCTTGTTGAGAAGGATAGTATACTGGCAACCGAACCACCTCCATGTGATTTACAAATTGACAGAGCAGCAAAAACACATGACGTGCCTGCAAGTTTTTATATAAGAGAAAAAATGAAAAAAAAAAAGGTGTCAGAACTCAATGAATCAAGAAAAGAGAGCATATTATTGCCAATGCAGAAATAAATGTAATAGTCAACACAAAAGATAGAAACAAAGTTGGTTAAGTGCCATATACTTAAGAAATTATATAGAAACAATGAATAAATGTTTGGATGTTCCATATGGAGAAGTGCTCTAGCATGGCAGTCTCACTATCTATCCTAAATAATAATATAGACAATGTCCTTAATGGTTTAATGTGTGATAGCATGTGTGTAGTACTGTAGTTTATTGAACTATCGAGAAGTTATGGCGGTTAGGCACAACAAGGTCAAAATATTAGACAGTACTACCTTCATTCCGAATTGTAAGTCATTTTGACTTTTGTAGATACATGTTGTTTACTATGTATCTAGAAACAGTGTATATCTAAGTTCATAGCAAAAACGATGTATCTGGAAAAAACAAAATGACTTACAATTTTGATACGGATGGAGTAGTTAAACAAACATGGACAGTACTACTAAACAAAAATAATAATGGCACAGTTGGCAACATCCTGATCAAAGCCTGAATAAGAGCTTAGAAAAATAGATAAAAACAAACTTCTCAAGCATGGAACTCTTCACACAAGGTTTCACTAAATTGCTCAAGCACTCCTGTGTCTACTTTTAGCTTCTAAATTGACATGGTTAAGAAAGTGTAGGTTCGCAGTAAGTACTTACTCCATCCATGGAATCCCATGCTGGACTAAATCTCTTGTAAGGGTATTTCAAAATGACTGGCTGCACTGGTGCACTTGCAAGAAAGGCTCCAGTCTTAAATGGAAGAAGGTAATCCCCATTTGTAGTAGTTCCCTCTGAAAGAAAAGGAAAGCGTAAGTCTACAATACAGCAAAATCAAGTTTCTTGAAGAGACAAAACAAAGGAAAGGAAACAAGATTGCATAGAATAAGAATGCTAACTTTCCAACATGTATGTTGGAATAGAAAATGATAGAGCCGAATATATTTTGATCGCGTGATATAAATAAAGTAGAAACAGACTGGAGTACAAAATTGAGGGTGAACACTGAAAGGTAACAATGTTTATACAGAGGCAATGGAACATGATTCTGAATTCCTGCTAATCCTGTAGCTCAAAATGGCTCTATTCAGTTATTCTCTCAGCAAAGCATGTTTTCATCATTGCACTTTGAATAGTTATGTCCAGCTTCAAGACAATACAAAGTTTGCCCATGTGATAAGGGAGGATGACTAATTTAAAAGCAGATAGGAAATAACACCTTTTAAAGAATGGTGCTAATAACCCTTCAAATGATCATGACTCAGGACATTGGCAACCATTAGATTAAATAAAGCATCATCATCATCATCAACAACAACAACAACAACAACAACAACATAGCCTTTTGTCCCAAGCAAGTTGGGGTAGGCTAAAGATGAAACCCAAAAGAGACGAGAAACAGGGAGACACATAAAGAGACATACACTAACCAGGGAACAACAACATCATTGGGGTATTCTTATCTTGACAAACCTCTCGGACCCTTTCAGTTACAGCACCTAGTATAGAAAGTTCAATAAAAAACAATGAATGAACAAAAGCTACAGAACATTACACGTCGTGAATATAATGCAATATTTGAAGTGTTAGTAAAAGAAGCCGTTCAATACTAACCGTATATTTTGAGGATGCTAAAAATAATAAATGACTTTTATTTGGCACGAGAAAACTAGCGCAAGTATAACTATTTCCAGGCATGTAGTACAATATCTACCTGAGACACCTTTAGCATCTGAAGACTTCGATTCTCGTTGAACAAAAATGCATCCAAGACAATTGCTGCATTACACAAGAAAAGAAAACTAAAGTTAATTTCAATATATTCTGCATATATAATATGAAGATATAAAAGAAACAAGCTAAGTCTATCTTCTGGCAGAATATATATATAAATAAGACACTACCAGAAATTAAGAAAGTACTAATGAGCACGAAAAAGATACCTTATGAGACCAACAAGTGGCAACCTGGACACTGACTCCTATAATAAGGATGCATTTAAGCATTGATAGGACACATAAGGTACATTGATTTGTAAAGTTTGAATAAGTTATGTGGAGCAACAAATAAGTACCTTAGCAACAAAACTTGGAAAGGATGCTGACATATGATAAAGAATATCCACATAAGACACATGATTAGATACAATTGCCCCTGGCCTTTGGGATTCTTCAGATTGGTACTGATTTACATCCTGACAAAATGTACACCAAGATGACAGGGGAACCAGGGAACAAAATTTATAGTTCAAGTCACATGGGCAGAACAGCAGTAATCTGCGGAAGTTGTATGATGCATTGCGTGCAGAAGAAATCATTGCCATTACTGAAGTACAATCCGAATTCGTTGAGTGCTTTAAGGCACCAAACATCTTTACTGCTAGTTGTCGCAAATTGAATTGAGCACTAAGATATTTTTATGAAAAGGGTAGGGGCACAGGGAATTGCCAGTCATTGTCCTAAAGTGAGAATATATGTAGCATCAGGATTCTGGATTCGTGACTAATACAACACAGTATGATGCCAAGTTCCAGCCACTTATTAAGGGTTTCGTAGTAGAAATATCAAACAACTGCATACTGACAATAAACCTGTCTCAAGAATTTGAAAGCATCTAATAAAGCAGGGGAACACGAGTCACATAACATCAATCTAACATATCTTCAATCTATCTGAACAAGCAAAACAAACCACCATGCATACGAATTCTATTAGCTACAAACATCCAAGTTTCTCTATGCTAATTTAAGCCAAGTAGTGGCACTCAGCAAATCACTTCCACAGTAGTAAGTAAGAATGGACGCACATCAACATTGCCCACAGACAAAGAGGGAAAACAAAGAAAAAATATCTCTGTAATCTACAATAGCATAAATGCCTAAGAGTGCATACAGGACTTCAAAAAATAATTCCATCATCAGGAAACGAATAGATATCTAAATGTAATCAATTACTCTACATGCTCTAGCCAAAAAAAGGTTAACTCGGACCCTATTTCTTGTCGATCCATAGTTGTATCAGCATCATAAACGTTGCTGCAGATGCATTCCAGAGGAAGTGAGTAACACTGACCTTAGTGTCGCTGTCACTCTACTTCCTACAACCCATCAACCTTGGTGCTCTAGGACCAAATACGGTAGGAGTACTTTTGAAGCAACACAGAACCAAAACGCTGAGATTATTCAGTACAGGCATGACACCGGAACTAACCGCAGCATTGGGGAACCCCCTGTGGGTCTCGCGGATCCAGTAGAAGCCGAAGACGAAGAGCATCGCCCGCGAGAGCGCGCACCCGGACCGCAGCACCGCCTTCCTCCTCCACCCCGCCAGCCTCGGGCGGCCCTCATCCGCATCCACGAACAGCGTGCAGGCGCGGCACACCAAGTAGTAGAGCAGGAGCACGAGCATACCCGCGACGAAGCGGAGCGGGAGGAGCAACGCGGCGGCCAGCGCCAGCCGCGCCGCCTGCGCCGCGGGCAGCGGGCCGCGGCCCATGGTCCCGTACGCGTCCCGGCGCGCGTAGGGGGCGTACCCGGCGTCCAGCTCCTCCGCTGTCTCCCCCGCCGCGGCCGTAGAGGCGGAGCCGTCGTCGGCGGAGAGGAGCGGGTGCACGGCGGCGCTGGCGTCGGGGCGCGAGCGCGGCGCGTCGGCGGTGTCGAGGGCCATTGCGCGCGCCGCGGGGCCGAGCGCCGGGCTGGATCGGCACGGCGAGACGAGGGGAGCACGTGTTCTGTGACGAGGACCCTGTCTGGTCGGCGCTGGCCGCTGTGCCCGGACGGAGGGGGGGTGATGTCTGATGAGGGGAGCTACAGGAGGCGGGGGCGTGGCGTGGGATCTGAATCGGACGTCGACGGGGAAGGGAGCCGTGTGGGCTAATCAGGGATTACGAACGATATCGGGCCCACCTGATGGGGTGTCCACGACGGAAAGGAATTGAACGAACTTGCAGAGTTGGACGGGACACCATCCAGTCCGATGACTCATGCGCATCCATTTTGTTCGTGCGCGTGAAAGGTGATGCACGTCACCGCCACCTCTCGTTCTGCCCGCACGGCAAGCCAACCAAGTAGCCAAGGGTCACGCCGTCAAGGAACGGACGGCGGCGTGCTGGCTTGCTTCGGATGTGTTACTGCACAAAACATTTCGCCGTTGCTGTAATTTTATCCACGGAGAGAAGAATAGTGGCGGATCCTAGGTTTAGACTAATGACTCTATTGCTTCGGATGTATTAGTGTACAAAACATTTTGTTGTTGTTGCGATCCTAGGTTTAGACTAATGACTCTATTGCTTCGGATGTATTAGTGTACAAAACATTTTGCCGTTGTTGTGATTTTATCCACGGAGAGGAGAATAGTGGCGGACCCTGGGTTTAGACTAATGACTCTATTGCTTCAGACCCTGGGTTTAGACTAATGACTCTATCTAGTTGTGAAAACTACCTCTATTAGAGCAATTCTAATGTATATTTTTATAGAAAATTTTAAGGTGAGAGATTGTAATTTAGACTCTATCCTTCCAATGCATAATTTTCACTTTTATACCAATTTTTATGGACAAAAAAATTTTACGAACCCTTGTTTGCACCACAAACTGAGAACAATCATCCACGGCAAACTAGCCGTGTGGCCTAATATGCTGCCACATCTCACTGAACTTCACATGAACTCCATAACATATATAATTAGCAAAAAGAACAATTAAGTTGACATCTAAAGAAAATATTTTGAGCTAAAATAGCAGTAGCAGTAGGAGATGAGCAGTGCTAAAGTTGTGAAAACAAAGAGACAGATCAAGAAGGATAAATTAAAGATTATCGGAGCTCGATTAGAAGTGTGTGGTCATGGGAGTTGGCTGTAGCCAACCTGGATTGAGTTCAATCCACGAGTGACCAGGGCTTGGGGATGGAGCTACTGGATGTTGTTGTTGGGTGGGAGATGGACACATAGGGTGTGTTTTTGTTACATGGCCTAGCCTAGCCTGGCTAAAATTTTAACGCAGTGTAGCTGGAGTCTGCCTTGAGCAAGCCAACTAGCTATTATTTACTTACATTGGCTAGCTAACCTCCCCCTCCACTTGTCGGAACTGGATTCTGGCCGGAGCTCAAGGAGATGGAGGTGTGCTGCTGCTCCACCTCGTCGTTTGTCCTCGCGAAAGGCCATGACGCCGCCCGGAGGTTCGGGAGGGCGGTGGTGCAGCGCCCGGCAGCCGCGCAGGGGAGTCGTGAGGGAGGTCTTCGAGCCGTTCATGGAGAGGCCACGCAGGGGAGTTGTGAAGGAGGTGGTGCTGTCGCATAGGGAGGTCGTCGTGGAGCCGCACTACCTCTTCCTCGGCTTCGTCACGGAAGGCCGCTCCTCGAGCGGCTTCCTCTCGTCGGGGATCTGGGCGTCTTCCTCACCTCCGCGAGATCTGGGCGCCGGCATCTCCTCCTCGAGTCCTCAAGCGGCTTCCTCTCCTAGGCGAGATGCGTGCATGGCCACACCGCAGAGATGTGCGCTCAGCCGAGCGCGGCTCCTCATGCGGGCTAGTAGCATGACTAGGGCTGCGGGGTGGGGGAGCGTGGTGGCTGGAGCTGAGGGAGATGGCCGGTGGACCCTCCCCTTCATCGTGGTGGTCGAAGCTGTGGGAGATGGCCACCAAAGATGAAGACCCACGCAGTGGCAGAGTGGTGAGGAGCACTGACAGGTGGGCCACATGCTTGTACAAGCCAAGCTTAGCTAAAACGCAAGGGTTGAGCATCTCCAGCAATGTAGCCTTTCTCCCCTTTTTTGGCTTCCACAAACCTGGCTTAGAGGCTACCCAGGCAACCAAACAGCCTGAAAGCTGCATTATGAAAGCCTGGCTAGGCCCTAAGCCAAGCAACCAAACACACTCATATTGATGGTGTGTGGCTTCTTTGTTTCACCTGAAGCAGTCGGAAGAACGCAAGAGCGCCCTTACAGTTTATTTCCAATCGCATGAGCCTATTTGGGGAGCGGGGTTGCGGCCATGGGCGCTTGACCCCTGGGCGTTGGGGACGATGGTAGTAGAGCCGCGGAGGCCGACGTGGTGGAGGCGTGGCGACCTCAGCAGTGGAGTGGCGGTGGCCAGCCATTCTCGACTTCTCTTGTCAGGGCGTCGGGTGCGGTGCGATCGAGTCCTCGCGAAGTCCTGGTTGCTGGCCTAAAAACTATATTGGTTTTAAGTGTTGCTAAATCAATGACTAGGGCCTTAGATTAACTCTAAGAGACTCTTTATATCCTTTCCAATTACTTGAAATAGAGATTTTAGTGCATAAATACATCAATCTTTGGGCCAGTAGTGAGGATGGATGCAACGGCCCAAGACATGGGGGAGTGGAAGCCTTCCAATTCATCGTGCCAGAACAGATAGACTCTTTTTTCTCCCGATTCTTTGTTAGTCCTCGCTTTCTGATTTCTTTCTTTTACCTTTTCTTTCCCACCGACACATGATATCTTTTCTTTTTTTCTTGCCCTTATTCCTTCATTTAATTTTGTCTATATTATTAATTCTATTTTTAGTTTTATTTTTTCTTTCTATTTTCTGTTTTATTTAAATTTTATTCCATGAGATGTTTGTATCTATTAGATTTTATATTTTTATCACATTTATATTTTAGTTTAAGTTTTGTTTTCTCTACGTACGATGTTTTATTCTTATTTTAATTTTATAGTTTTTTTATTTTTATTGTGTGTTTTCCTTTTTTTGTTTTCCCTTTTTCTTTCGTTCATTTTTTCTTTTCTATGGTCTTTTATTCTTTTTATCTTTCTTTTATTTTTTTCTTTTACTCTGATAGATTGTTTTTCTCTATTTCATTTTCTATTTTCATGTTTTTTATTTTTCTTTCCTTTCTTCTATTTACTTTTTATTTCTCTTTTTCTGTTTTATGTAGATTTTATTTTTTCATTAAATGTGAAGTTGATGTTCGTTAATGTATTTTATGGTGTTCACATGATATACATATGATTTTTGTATTTTGTGATGTCTAGTAGTATACATGTGATATTGTAGGATATATTTTATGATGTTCAAGTATATATGTGATATTCACGTAGTATGCATGTGATCTTTTATGATCTATTTTATGATATTTACATAGTGTACATTTGATATATTTTGTAATGTTCATATAGCATAAATGACATTTTATATGATTAGTTTTGAATATTCATAGAGTACACATGAAATGGTATAATATGTTTTAGGTTATTCAAATTGTATCTTGATGTTATTTTCAATTTTTCTCATGGTCCTTTTATTTCTTATTTTTTCCTTATGCTTGGTTCTATCTTTTATTAGTTTTTCTACCAAATATAATATATCAAGAAATTTTCTATATATGTTATAGCTCTTGTTATTCATGTTTTCTTTATTCTCATGGATATTATAATACCATTTTTAGAATGTTTTTATCATAAATATGAAACATTGTTTTTCTGAACTTAGAACATTTGTCTTATGAAGGCGAAACATCTTATCTTGAGATCTAAAACGTCGTCTCTTTTCAATAAAATAAAAATGTTCTATCTTCATAAGATAAATGCTCGTTAATAAAATTTTATCTAAATATATTTATGTGGGATCTTGTTTTAAATGATTTATTGTAACAAACACAATGGTTAAATTAAAATTTAACTTTGGTTTTTTAGTTTAGCATAGAAATGTTTGGCTCTCCTTTCCATACACCGTGCATGCATACAGCACTAATATGCATGCAACTCTGGCGGCCATGCACGGATTTGGCGATGCGCGGACGCGCGGAAGTGGGATGGCATTGGCACAGAAGACGAAAAAGCTAGTCGGCACGATGCTAGGTGCCACACTGTCGGTGCATGGCTCGACCCGCAAAAATACCCTCCAACGACTTTTTTATTTGGTTATATCAAAATATAGTTATCTTCTATTCTAAACTTCTCGCTAGCCGAAAATAGAAAACAAGATTGATTTTCTAGAGTGCAAATATGATATAGAAAAATTGGTTGAGAGTGGAAAGATATATAAAACGATTTTTATGTGTATGACTTTTCAAATGATAATTTAGAGAGTGAGTTTTAGAAAGACTCTTAGAGATGCTCTTAGGCCCAAGTCTGCCCTGGAGGAGAAAGGTGAAACAGACACATATCTTTCGTGATATAGTTTCTCATCATACAAACGGATAATATAGTGGCCTTGATCAATTGATATGGTGCACTTTAAATTTGAATTATGGACCAGTTTGAAGTCTGATCTCATATAGCTCAAATTGTTTGAAATCCTTAACTAATTCTCCATCTTCTAGAGTTTCAACACATATATCCATGACCAAAGATTTCACCCATATACGAGTGAGTTTGAATATTCTGTTATCACTGTGCACAAATTGAAATTTACACAATGAAGAAGACACCAAACAATAAATCGAACAGAAAACTGCATTACAATTTGAAATACAATTGTGTGAACAACCATTTTGCAAACTGAATAAAATAAATAAATCATTATTTAAAAAGGTTATGAGCATCGATCCCTAGATGATCGATCAATCGTCGGCTCGTCCGTAGTATATCCATAGTTTGCAAGTTTCTTTTCCGTGTAATCATCTCATTCTGGCCTCATCTTGCCAATCCTGAGGAAGATGGGGTACGTGACCGTCTTCACCTCCTTCCCGTCGCCGCCCCATGCTGCCGTGAACTCCTGCACGGTGGCCTCGTCGAGCAGCTCGACGCCCTTATCCTTGGCCGTCTGGTACGCGGACCACGACGTGATGTACATGAGGTAGTCATCCAGGTCCATCCGCCGCTGCGTGGAGAACTCGAACGGGCCCGTGTGCGTCTCCCCCTCGACCGGGTCGAACGGGAAGTCGGCGCTCCGGTACTCGTCGTCGACCATGCGGCGGTTGAGCGCCCAGTACTTCTCCGACCCGTGGTACAGGCGCCAGAACACGGCGTCGACGGCGCTGTCGATGCGTGGCTCGGTGTAGCACCAGGCGGCGAGCACGCCGTGGTCGGGGCGCAGCACGGAGCGGGCCTGCGCGTAGAAGCGCGGGAGGTCGAGCCAGTGGAAGGCCTGCGCGACGGTGATGAGGTCCGCGGAGGCCGGCGCGGCGACGGTGGCGTGGATCCCCTCGAGGGGCAGGTCCGGCGGGGTGTGGACGTAGCGGGTGTTGGGGAGGCGCGTCGCGTAGGCGAGCTGCTGCGCGCTCGTGTCCGTGCCCACCACGGCCTTGTACAGCGTCGCCAGCTGCAGAGTTCAAGCGGCTCTGTCAGCGTCCGCACGAGAAATCTTCTCGGTTTTGCTTTTGACCAGCCTTATATTGGCCAATCATCAAAGAACAAAGATGCACAGACGGTGCGTGGGGAGAGGACTAGGGCCTAGGGGAGACCGAGAGGATGATGGACTGACCGATGCTGCGGCCTGGCCGTTGCCGGTGCCGACGTCCCAGGCCATGTCGCGGCGAGGGGTCTTGGAGGCGATGAAGTCGAAGAGCTCCGGCGGGTACACCGGCCGCGTCGCCACGTACTGCTTGGCTTGCTTCAAGAACAGATTCGCCATCGTCTCAGGCTCTCGCACACTCAATTTCTTTCAATCTCTCTGTCTGGACTTTGGAGGCAACTGAAGTTGGATTCGTCGTTTGGTCTAGCGATGTTTAATTTGACCAGGTTGAAGCAAGAAGAGGCATGTGCGCTCCTACTTATACGCAGCGCCGACAGCGACGTCCACCAGGGGCTGCTTCTTGGCAGGTGCTGAGTTGCGCGCAAGCCAAGGCAGTGACGGTTTATTCCATTCCACCGGTCACCGGAAGCAGGCTCCTTCCGGAACGGGTTCATCGGCCAGTGAGAAGAACAGCAAACTTACTGCTCTTACTTAGCCTTCCTAATGGATAGGACACGTGCTTAAAAAAAACACGCGAGCGCGTGCAGAGGAGAAAAGAGAAGAGTTCTAGGACGTCCGTCTGATGGGACGGCGCGGTGATACGGACATGGACAGCCGTTATTCTGGTGAAGGTTACCAGAGAGGCCAATATCAAGTTGTTGATGCTTTCAGGGCACTCCCCACGAGGAATTAATTGTGATTTCTATCTCTATTAAATGAGATGTCAACTAAGCAAAACGCTGACATGGCAACTCAATTAATAAGAAAAGAGATACAAAATAGAGGAAACCGTTTCTTCTTGGAGAAACGAAGTCTTCTCTGGCACCGATGCACGAAGAAACCGTGATTTTTGCGTTGGGAGGAAACCGGTAGTTTCTATCGATCCGTGCCCATGCTGCCGCTGCGCTGCGCGCTCTCGCCGGCCGCCGCTGCTTACGCACGCTCGCTAACTGCCACTACACGCACTCGTTCGCGCGCCACTCGCCTGCGCTGCCACGCTCGCCGGTGCTACGCGTGCTCGCGGCTCGCTCGCACCACCACGCTCGCTGGCCGCCGCTGCTACGCGTGCTCGCTGGCCGCCGCTACACACGCTCGCCCGCGCGCCACTCGCCGGGGCTATGCGCGCTCGCCGGCTCGCCCGCGCCTCCACGCTCGCCAGCACCGCCGCGTCCCTACGTTCGCGTGCCAGCCGCCGCTCTCTTTTTGCGACTCCCGCGGGAGTTCTCCAGGTCATCGCGCCACTGTCCGCCCTAGCTGCGCTTGCCGCACCGCGTCTACCCAGGCCTGGGCCAGCCGGAGGACGTGGCATATACGCTGCTGCCCATATGTGCTACTAGCCTACTACGAGTTCATCAAGGTGAAGGACTTGACGAAGGACGTCGAGTTTCGGTGGCGGACGTTGTCGACGTTGAGGTCAGAGGCTACTATGAGCTCGTTGTCACCACTTTCACAGGTGAGCCACCGCATGCACATGCATCTCTATCCATTAGCTAGTAGTATGCTGCGTGCACATGCTGAGGAAGGAGAGAAGTGGCAGTGGAAGGAAGAAGATAAGAGTTGGAGAGAGAAAGAGAGAAAAGGACAACATTTATTATACTAAGATACTTCCATTGTAGGGAGTAGTTTCTATAAATGATTTCTTGCTAACTTGATTGCTATAGAAACCGTGTATAGTTTCATTTATTGGGACTGCCCTCAAGGAGGCCTTGACCCATTTATCTGTCTATATGTCTTGTTAGTTTTCATAGAGCGAGACAAAGCAAATCACATTGGTTTTCAAGAGCTAGAAATCACTCCATCAATTCTATGACGTCATGCGTGTAGCGTTGTTGTTTGTCATAAGTCAAACTTCGCTGAACAAGTACATAAAAAATACATCAACATCTACAATACCAAACTTGTTTTTGTTACTGGCCTATCAAACTATGCTCCAGCACAGCTTACAACATTATGTTTAATGATTATTAAATGTTGGTGTATTTGAATTTTAATACATAAATTGATTATCTTTACATTTCCTTATTCATTTCAATCACAATACTCGTTTAGATACTCTATAATATATATATATATATATATATATATATATATATATATATATATATATATATATATATATATATATATATATATACACACACACACACACACACGTTGATTAATTACTATGTATGTGTTTCCTCCTTTGCGTTGCACCTCTATAAATATTTAATATCAACTTAACTCAAGACATAGCTTAAATATTTGTCATGACCCGAAAAACACTCCAACAAAACTTTGTCAAAGGCCCTTGCGAATTCAACATGGACTCCTACCTTGGCACCTACAGTCTTAGGGTCTATTTGTTTGACCTGCAACTTTTCTGTTTTTTGCTCCAAAGTTAGTTTTCTGACTTTTGGCTTCTGTTTGTTGGTTTTTTTGCTATTGGCTTTTGTAATAAAATTTTAGCTTCCGGTTTAGGTTCAACTCAAGAAGAACCTCCTTTATCACACGCCTTGCCCAACTATACTCTTTAGGGTGTCCCCGTAGATGTAACTTTATCATTTCAGGAGGTTGTTTAGATCCACCTGCTAAATAGGTGGTTGGATAGGGAGTTGAAGTTGTATATGAACTATTAGCACCTATTAGCAACTCTAAATCTACTAATGTTTTATTAACAGATCCATTTGGATCTACTAGTACTAATTTTAGTAGCTAATTTTTTGTGCTAATGAATCCAAAGAAGCCCTAATCCTCCAAAGAGCAATTAGGTAATATGAGTTGTGCAATGTTCCCAAAAAGTCTCGGATTTGAGTTCGGCTAATGGTTTTTGTGGCTGATAAGCTGGCTGATGTTGTTTTGTTGTGAGAGAAGAAGAATGTCCATGGCTGATAAGCCGATCTGATAAGTTCAAGCGAACAAGGGTGGATGTTGCCTCAGGGTGTGGCATTCTTGCTTCCACTAGGCCTTTAAGCTATTGTCCAGAATTGTCGAAGTGGACCTGAACAAATGATGAATGGCAGAAACTAAACATGACCCATGATGTTTTCACGAGCGTGTTTTGTTTCATGTTTTGAAATTCCGGCCTTGTTTAGTTTCTAGAATTTGCTCCCAAATTCTACTATGCAAAAGAAGATTTTCATCACATCAAAATATCGGCACATGCATGGAGTTCTAAATATAGATGAAATCAAAAACTAATTGCACAGTTTGATTGTACTTTGTGAAACGAACATTTTAAGCCTAATTAATCAATGTTTGGACAATTATTACCAAATAAAAACAAAAATGCTACAGTTCACTACAGTGTAACACAGTGATTTGGCAATCCCAGAATTGGGCAACTAAACAAGGCCTCCTTTGCGAAAAGGCCACTGAGAGAAGCAGATGTCAGCGTCAGCCCCGTGCGCTCTGCGACTGTGACTCGCACGTGCGAACCGTTGTGACTTGTGAGACCAACAGGCAAAAAGAAAAGGTTGACTGGGCATTTGAGTCCACGCAGGTGGATGGAGACTCAATGACTCCTGGCCCTCCTGGGTCGTGGCGAGATGCTGCATGTGATCCTAACAAAACAATCACTAGCAAATTGGGCATTGGCCTGGTACGTGGTATCTTCGCCAGAAAACGGGAAAAAGTGAATCGCAGAGTTTATGGCAACTGTTTGTGTCACATCGCGGCGGCGGCGGCTGCTCCTAATCCAGGAGTTCTTCTCGGCTAATAGATTAGAGGCCGGCGTCTAAGTCTAAAATAGATTAATAAGATCGAAATCGATTGACCTAATGATTAATATAGGTCGACTTAGACTGTCACATAATAACCTATTTTCTTAATTTGTTGGTCTTTTTCTTTTTTTTGTAAATAACCATGGTGGGTTATAACTTACCAGCAGTAGATCGAGAAATATTATATTCGCAAGAAGAGAAAATTAGATAAAATTATATCTATATCTAATACCTAATATATAATAATAAAGAGGCAAAATTTTAGCCCATTTTTTTGTCCATCTATTTTTTTGGTCCATCTCCCTCTAATTACCGGATAATGGAGAGTTTGTTCTGTCTGCATTTATATATAGATCTGTGTTTATACGAGTTAGAACAGCTCGCGTCTGACGATGGTCTATACAAAATCCAATTTCAAAATGTATTAAATCATGTCTTCCGTATCTAGACTCATGAGTCATGTCCATACGAGTTAGATTTTAATATTAAAATATTAAAATATTAAAGAGAGTCCGCTTTTTTTAGCTCTTCCCTACCTATCCGGGAGGTTATAGTTGTATTTTTTTCTCCACTAGCTTCTAAAAAATTCCTGTTCTGCTTAGGTGAAGTTTTTTTTTGCCGAACCTCCTTCCACCCCTATGGTTTATTGTTTTTAAAAAATAAATAATTTTCATCCATTTCTATTTTTAAAATTTTTCTTGTGTTTTTCCGTTCCGTATACCGAGCACAAACTCCTGTCCAAGGAGTCCGTTCCAGAGAAGTACTGTTTTCCTATTTTTTCAGTTTTTCTATTTCCCTTTTTGTTTTAATTTTTCCCATGCCTTTTTGTTTTTCGTTCACGTTTTCCTGTTCATTTCAATTTTTCTCGTGTCTTTTTTTTCATGTTTTTTCTTTTCAATATTCTTTTTCTTCGAACTGTATGCCGTCAGGTAGATCTGAACATTTTGAAGACAGGGTTAGGCATGAGCCGAGCCAAAAAAAAACTCTGAGTATATAGCTACCGAGATTTATGGAATAGATGACGAGGTATTTTGGAAAATCAGATAGTATACCTGTTGGACCTCAGGTTTTGCTGTAAAAATTCTAAAATAGCCTATACAACAAGGATACCACGTCTGTTGGAGTTGCTCTTTGGTCGAAATATCCTGCCCAAGACCGTCCCACTGGATAAGTCGGGCCAATCTTTTTTTGGGCTGGGCTTGAATTGGGTCCAGGCCTAGGCGGGCTACCCGTGCAGTTTATACTGTAAAATAGCTAAAACAAATGTTTCGGACTGGGTTTAGCTAGGTCGAGAATAAATTTTCTGGACAGCGGGATTTATATCCAAGCCCTGTCCACTAAGAGTCATGGGCGGGACAAATCCCATCGGACTCAAGCCAGGCCCGCCGGCAAGGCAGGTCAGGCTCAGTTTGCTCAGGTCTACCGCCAGGTTATTGTATAATAGGTTCTACATCTCAGTATAACGTCTAGACATAAAATTAAAAGAGTATATCCATCCTATTTTTTCTAATTTCTGCAATACCCTCATGCTTCTCGTGTCGTATATATAAACAAGATTATCAATTCATCTGCAAACATGTTAATACAACATATGTCAACGAGAAGTCTTATTTCAAGACATGTCCAATAATGGAACGAAGTTCGCTTTAGAGCAACTCCAAGAGACTATATTTTTCCTAATTGTTAGGAATAGAGATTTTAATGGAAAAAAATACACTTCAAAAGCTTCTTTCTCTGGTTATTCCAAACATAACCATCTTCTATTTCTGGATTTTTTGCTAGCTAAAGATAGAAAATGAGAATGGCTCACTAGAATGCATACAAGATATAGAAAAACTGTTGGAGAGCGAGAAGACATAAAAATGTTTTTTTATGCAAATGACTCTTCAAATGATGATTTGAAGAATGAGTTTTAGAAAGACTCTTGGAGATGTTCTTAATGTTTGAAACTTAGATCGTTCGGGTGACCGCCAACAAACTTTGCATTCCGTTGTAACGCACAGGCATATTTGCTAGTTATAATTAATTTGTAAACTTATTAATTTGATGTATTGCTAGTAATTTTAATGTATTATTATCATGATACTTTTTTTATCGTTTACCCTTTTTGAAGTGTTTTTTATCCTTAACCAGACTCAATGGCCTTGTATTAACAGACTGAAGCTCAGCCAAATCGCGAGCATTCCAACAAGTTACAAACTCCGGGACGAGATCAGACCATAGGTGGTACTGACCCGGGTCCCAACTCATACCCAAAACTAGCAAGGTCGTGTGCGCAGGAATTACATGATCTCGGGATCTTACAAACATTTAAGCAATTAGAACTTTCCTGAAGAAACCCGCGGATCTCTTTGAACAGACCACCACCAATGGCAAGATCACTGGACGATGACGTGATTGCCTCCATCAACTGGGAAGAGTCAGTCTCGATCAGCACCTGGGATATGCCGAAATGTACTGCTGCCTCAAGCGCCTGTTTGCATGCCAATGTCTCTGCTATCAGGGCATCATGCACTGGACCCAGGTTCCCCGCACCGGCCAAAACGGTAGAGCCTTCATGATCTCGAACTATAAAGCCCCAAGCCCCGTTCTTGGACTCCATCTTATATGCACCATCTACATTGATCTTGAGGTAGTCCACGGGCGGCGGTAACCATCTCTGAATTTTTGGAGCCGGCGAGTCTGTAGCCTTGGGATCATTCTTCAGAATATCTTGCACCATGCTCATCACAGACCACACCGTCTCTTGGCACGACGGCATGAGTTCACCAGCATTCATCTTGTTTCTCACATCCCACCAGCGCCAAAGCAACACTATCACTCTGATGCAAATATCTGTTCTCAGCTTCAACACCTCCATCACAAATTCTTCAGCAGTAGTTGATAGCAGAAGCTGAACTCTGAACGTTTCAATTCCCAGTTCCCTCCAACACTGATGGACAGCCTTGCATTTCAAGAAGCAATGGGCCCCATCCTCATCAAATCTAAAACAGACCGGGCATTTAGTGTCCAGGCGAATGCCCTTCCTGCTAATATTCAACTTGAAGGCCAAACTGTTATGTGCAACCCTCCACACCAACTGCTTGATCTTTGGAGGTCCAGGAAGTCGCCAAATTTTCTTCCAGAGCTTGCCTTCATAGATACTTTGAGTATTAGATGATCCACCCTTTTGCCGGACGCATAGGGATTCAACTTCATCCTCCAATACATGGTATGCCGACTTGACCGAAAACACCCCTTTGTGGTCAAAGTGCCAAGCCACCATATCTTCACGATCGACATGCACTGGAATGGCCAGAATATTAGGCACATCCTCTTCCCAAAAGAGATCCTTCACTAGTTCAATGTCCCAAGTACCAGCATAGGGATCAATCAGATCAGATACTCTGGACAGAACGGTACTTCCACGGGGCGTTCTTGGCCTTCTGGTAAACCCTGACGGAATCCATGGGTCTTCCCAAATATGAACATTCATGCCATCTCCTATTCTCCATATAATCCCTTTCTCCATAGCTCTTAGGCCTCTGATCAGACTACGCCAGGTATATGATATCCCTGGTCCTTCCTTAACTCCCCACAAGTTGCCATCAGGCCAATACTTGGCCTTCAACAGTCAAGCGCACAGAGAGTCCGGCTGCTGAACTAGCCGCCAGCTTTGGCGTGCTAACATGGCCAGGTTGAACAAGTGCAAGTCTCTATACCCCAGCCCACCTTTCTCTTTTCGACATGAAAGGGTTTGCCAAGACAGCCAGTGTAGCTTCTTTTCATTATCTTGTTGTGCCCACCAGAATCTGCATATCATGGTGCTAATCTCATCACACAAAGATTTAGTGAGATCAAAACATGACATGGCATAGCTCGGTATAGCTTGTGCCACCGCCTTAATTAGAGTTTTTTTCCCTACTCTTGACAATAACTTGTCCTTCCATCCTTGTATACGTTTCCAAACTCTATCCTTCAGATATGCAAACATTTTGGATCGGGATCTACCCATATACACCGGCAGCCCGAGATACTTATCACTCTTAGCTTCCTGGGACAAATCCAAAGCGGTCATGAACTCCAATTTTCTTCTTTGATCACAGTTCTTGCTGAACAAGATTGATGACTTGTCTTTGTTAATTATCTACCCCGAGCACTCCTCATATAGCTGCAGCACATGTCGCAGATAATTTGCATTCCCTTCATTAACTTTCAGGAGAAGCAAAGAATCATCCGCGAACAGTAAGTGAGTAATACTCGGTGCATTTGCACGTATAGTGACCACCTCCATATTCCCAACTCTTTCAACCTCATTCAACAAGCCCGAGAATCCCTCAGCACATATGAGAAAAAGATATGGAGAAAGGGGATCCCCTTGACGCAAACCTCTCATTGGAACAATCACCTCCGTCAGATCACCATTAACCTTTATTTTATATGAGACCGTGGACACACAATGCATTATCAAATTGATCCATCTATTGTCAAACCCCAGCTTCTCCATCATACGCTTCAAAAAGTGCCATTCGACCCTGTCATAAGCCTTACTCATATCAAGTTTCAGGGCTGCAAAACAATCACCGCCACTTCGCTTATTCTGAAGGAAATGTGTCAGTTCATATGCAACCAAGACATTGTCAGTAATGAGGTGTCCGGGGATGAATGCACTTTGGTTCTGTGAAATAATTTCTAGAAGGATCACCTTCAACCGGGCAGCTATCACTTTGGAGGCAATATTGTATAAAACATTGCACAGGCTGATGGGCCTAAGGTCTTTCAAACTTTCTGGGTTCGGCACCTTCGGAATCAGCACTATCATGGTCTCATTCCAGTCACGTGGGAGATCACCACCATTCAGAAAGTGCAGCACCTCTTTTGTGATGTCCTCTCCAACTGTCTCCCAATACTTCTTATAAAACAGAGAGGTCATACCATCAACACCCGGCGCCTTGAGATCTCCAATTGCGTCAAGTCCTCCCTTCACCTCTTCTGCCGTGAACGGACGAAGAAGGGAATTATTCATCTCCTCAGAGACCTTGGGAGGTATTTGCATCATTAAGTCCTCCATGCGAGAACCTGCAGTAGCAGTGAACAAACTTTTATAGAAGTTCGAAATCAGGTTCTTGATCGCCCCCTCCTCAACCACCACACCATCCTCCTTCACCAATTTATTAATGCGATTCCTACGCCTCCGTTCGGATGCATATTGGTGGAAAAAACGCGTGCTCCGATCACCTTTGTCCAACCAGTGGACTTTTGCTCTCTGACGCCAGTAAATGTTTTTCTTCTCCTCTAACTTCTCTAGCTTAAGCTTCAACAACTCCTCTCTACCCACCGACTCCAAGGATACCACCCTACGTCTACATTCCTCCAAAGCTTTCCTTGTTCTTTTTATACTCTTCTCCAAACCCCTAGCACATTCCTCCCCCATTCACCTAGCTCCCTAGCAACATTTTGTATAGCGCCACCCACATTATCCCCCCTTGCCACCATGGAAGTCTTCCAAGCATTTTCCACGATGGCTGCACAATCGTCATCTTCTACCCAGCTCGCCTCAAAACGAAAGGCCGGCGGCCCTCTTCCACCTCCACCAACCCGAGGGGGATCTGTATTCACAATGACCGACCGATGGTCAGAATGGCGTGGTTCCCCGTTTATTATATGATACAAAGGAAACCTCGACATCCAATCTTTATTTGCCACCGCTCTATCCAGACGCTCACGTATGTAATGAGCACTGTTGTGGCTATTATTACGCCAAGTGAAAGGATCCCCTTCAAAGCCCAAATCCGCCAGCTCACATTCCTCCAACGTTTCTCTAAACCTGTCCATGCAGGATTGGTTCCGTGGCGGACCTCCTTCCTTCTCACATGCCAACATGATCTCATTAAAGTCACCCAAGCACAGCCATGGGCGCTGCCTCGCTGCATTAAGGACACGCAGCGCTTTCCATGACAAGTGCTTCTTCTCTGTACTCGGTTCTCCATAGCATAGTCACATAAAACGGGTTCACCACCTTCGACCCTCGACCCAGGTTCGTCGACCCCGACCCGGGTTCATGGGTTCATTTTCGACCCGAAGTGTAAAAATCTCTCGCAAGTAGCGTACCACGTACCACGACCCCGTACCTTGACCTCATCGACCCAGAAACTTTGTGACTATGCTCCATAGAACCCAGAAAGACACCACACAAAAACCATCTTCCTCCGTCACATCGGCATCAATGTACAAACGTGAGATGCCACGTACATGTAAATTGATCCCGCTCCGCCAAAAGATAGCGAGACCACCACCATGCGTCTCCGAGCAATCTTTCACAATCAAGTTCGCCAAACCCATCTTCCACCTCAAGCCTTTTATCCTACTCTCGTCCATCTTTGTTTCAGACAAGAATAGGATATCGGGGTCCTCCTCCTTCTGAGCATTCAGAAGGCCTCTAACTGCCGCGTCGTTCCCCAACCCGCGATAGTTCCAAGCAATTATCTTCATTGGGATTCACAGGGTTGTTCCAACAGCCCCGCCATAGAAGAATCAGACACCAACTCCTTCGCCACCGAACCTCCCTGCTTCAGCTTCTTACCCCCACCTTGCTCATCAAGGTCCATAACATCATCATCACCTCTCCTCTTTTTCAGAAAAGTCTCAGGGTTCTTCTCCCCCACCGGCTTCTTATCATCCCTTTTAATTCTCTTAAACTTGCCCCCTTTCTTGTTTTTTGCTTCTTCCTTATCCTTCACAGCTAGAGTCATTTGCACATTGTGCATGCTACTGTTCACGTGTGACTCCCTTCACTCACCCTCCTGCTCCTTTACATTCACCTCCTTAGCAAACAGCACCGTTTTCGCGGCAACTGAGTGTTGCTCCTCCGGCTGCACCTCCTTCATCGGACTAGTCACCTCCTCCCCATCCTGCTTCTTCCCCTCCATAAGCCTCGTACTCCCCTTCTCCAAATCCTTCCTCCAAGATGGGCCATCCGAACGTGATTTACCACCGCTGCTCCAAGAATTAGAGCGTCCGACTCTCCACAATCCCGAACCCCCGCTTCTTCCTGATTGCATACCCCTCGGCTCCAAATTTTTGTAGCCAATTGGTTTGCGTGGTGGTATATACCTCAGCTCTCTACTGAAAGGAGCAGGCTCATTCTTCCCCAGCTTCTTTGAACAAGCACGATCCACATGGCCAATTAGGCCACAGATGTAGCAGAAATCAGGCAGGTGCTCATATGTGACCGGGCACCAGCGCTCCCCTTTGTCAGCCCATAGATCCGCCATTATACCACAACGAAGAGGTTTGCGAACATACAGACGGATCTTGATGCGAAGGGCACGCCCAACCACCAAATCACCACCGTCAGCATCCACCTCCATGAACTCCCCTATATCATCTCCGATTGCCTTAGCCACCACCCGATTCATTAGGCCAAGGGGCAGGCGCTCCACACGCATCCAGATCGGGATGGAGGAGAAATCAAACTCCTCCACAGACTTCGATTCATCAAACTCTGCGACCACTAGGAGCTCCTTCGATATCATCCAAGGCCCATCGTCCAACGCTCTCCTTAGACCCGACCCCTGGTTGAAAGAGATCAAGAAGACATTGTCCCCCAGATCTTTGCAGGAGATCCCCTTCGCATGACACCATATCCATTCGATCGACTGTTCGATGACATCGGGACGGACATGCCTCTCCGAGAACAACTTCACCACCTCCTGGGGAGGCCGATCATTCACCCCATTCCCCGACTCCGCCCCGATCTTAATGCTCCTCTTCTCCTCCGACAAAAGCTGCAGCTCCTTCAACATCCCCAAGACAGTGACGATCCGGACGATATGGTGGACTCCGGGTGCACAGGCCAGTAGAACTAGGGTTTAGGATTTTCGTGGATGCACAGGACAAAGTTGCAACTAGAGATGCAACGACGATCCAAGGACTCAGGGAGTCGATGCGCATAGGAACCTAGACAAGGAATTCCAGGCTGAAACACGCTAGGAGAGGAGGAAGAAAAGAAGGAGAGATTAAGGACCGGCCGTCACCAACGAAACCACTCGAGTCGCCTAGGGAAACCCTAGGTGCCGAGAAAAAACGCACGATCGCCAGACTGATTGAACACCCTTTTTGAAGTGTTGATTGTATTCATATCTTATGATAGCAGAAAATGGCCGATCAATGCTACCCATTAATAAGGCAGCCAGATCATAGGCTTTAGGTAAGATGAATCAACCCATGACTCTAAAAATTGGTCTTGGGGGCTTGGGGTCACGGAGCCGGGTTCAAGACCAGGACTTTGGCCATTTCCATCCTAATTTAGCACGTTCTTTCTTGCCAGAAATCAATTGCTAGTACTCAATTGTTTTTGGCCTTTCCTTTTCCTTTGGAGAGGAATTCAACGGGAAGCAAGTTCCCGAATGAAACCCGCGCCAGAAAGAGCCTGCTGTGCCTCCGGTGCAACACATGTCCGAAATCGCTTCCACGCAGTTGCACGCAGCTGCCCAGAAGAAGCCCCCGATCGACGTCGCTTTTCCAGCTGCACTATAAGTACTCCGCGCGCGTTCCTCTCATCGCTTCAACCCGGGTCAAAGACCAAGACGAATCCAAAGCTTTCAGTGGCCTCCAACCCAACCTCCGACAGTCCTACTCTGCTGAAGTGCTGAGATCGATGGCGAATCTGTTCCTCAAGCAGGCAAAGCAGTACGTGGCGACGCGGCCGGTCTACCCGCCGGAGCTCTTCGACTTCATCGCCTCCAAGACCCCTCGCCGCGACATGGCCTGGGACGTCGGCACCGGCAACGGCCAGGCCGCAGCATCGGTCAGTCGATCATCCTCGCTCTCCCCTAGTCCTCTCCCCACGCACGCTGCACGCACCGTCTGTGCATCTTTGATCGGCCATTTCTTGCCGATAACAGGTTGGCCAAAAGGAAAACCGCGGAAGATTTCTCGTGCGGACGCTGACAGAGCCGCTTGAACTTTTGCAGCTGGCGACGCTGTACAAGGCCGTGGTGGGCACGGACACGAGCGCGCAGCAGCTCGCCCACGCGACGCGCCTCCCCAACACCCGCTACGTCCACACCCCGCCGGACCTGCCCCTCGAGGGGATCCACGCCACCGTCGCCGCGCCGGCCTCCGTGGACCTCATCACCGTCGCGCAGGCCTTCCACTGGCTCGACCTCCCGCGCTTCTACGCGCAGGCCCGCTCCGTGCTGCGCCCCGACCACGGCGTGCTCGCCGCCTGGTGCTACACCGAGCCACGCATCGACAGCGCCGTCGACGCCGTGTTCTGGCGCCTGTACCACGGGTCGGAGAACTACTGGGCGCTCAACCGCCGCATGGTCGACGACGAGTACCGGAGCGCCGACTTCCCGTTCGACCCGGTCGAGGGGGAGACGCACACAGGCCCGTTTGAGTTCTCCACGCAGCGGCGGATGGACCTGGATGACTACCTCATGTACATCACGTCGTGGTCCGCGTACCAGACGGCCAAGGATAAGGGCGTCGAGCTGCTCGACGAGGCCACCGTGCAGGAGTTCACGGCAGCATGGGGCGGCAACGGGAAGGAGGTGAAGACGGTCACGTACCCCATCTTCCTCAGGATTGGCAAGATGAGGCCAGAATGAGATGATTACACGGAAAAGAAACTTGCAAACTATGGATATACTACGGACGAGCCGACGATTGATCGATCATCTAGGGATCGTTGCTCATAACCTTTTTAAATAATGATTTATTTATTTTATTCAGTTTGCAAAATGGTTGTTCACACAATTGTATTTCAAATTGTAATGCAGTTTTCTGTTCGATTTATTGTTTGGTGTCTTCTTGATAGTGTGAATTTCAATATGTGCACTGTGATAACAGAATATCCAAACTCACTCAGATGAGTGAAATATTTGGTCTTGGATATATCATATATGTGACTAAGTGAACTCTTTCGCAAACTATGATATACTACTTCGAATGAGCTGACGATCACTTAGTTTGAATTTTATGCTGATAACCTTTTCTAAATAAGGATTAATTTTTATATGGCTATAGAGTTGTTTTGTTGAGAACCCTATTTCAAACTGTATTGCAGTTTTGAGTTCAATTTATGTTTGGTGTATCAAAATTCGCACCGTTTTATTTGTGAGAGTGTAAACTCCACTTCTAAATTAGCTTTTTATACCACAACTACCATTACAAAAGATATCATAAAATATTCTTTTTGTTTGTATTTGAGCCGTGTATACAAATCCTTGTTCAGAAATTATAAAACTCAGCAACAAAAAAATAGCAATTTTTTTAATCTGAGGAGACCCCACAAGTAGCGATGAAAACGGACGGAAACAGATGGAAAAACCTTATTTCTACTTCCGTTTCTATATTTTTTTGGCAGAAACGGGATCGAGTTCGGAAAATGCAGGTTTAGAAACGGAATCGGGATATGTGGATGCACGGAAACGAACAAATACGGATGGAGAGCCAGAAAATTAAGTTAGAATAATATGATTAAATATTCATGAATATACACGAGCAAAGTCACAAATTAATATACACATACGAAGTTATTTGTCTAGTATTCACTAGCATGCCATGTGTTAACATGCATAATTGGTGATTAATAGGTTTATGACCATAATAATTTCTACACATCTCATATAGATTTAAAACGGGATGAAAAACGGAATAAATACGAGTCAATTTCTGGTGAAAACGAGATCCCGCAGAAACGGACGGAAAAACACCTCTCCCATTTCCGTAAATACAGAAATGGGACTCCGCAAATACGGAAACGAACGGACAAAAGTAGAAAACGGAACGGGTCGGAACGGGAATTTATCCGTCCGTTTTCAACACTACCCACAAGAACATGCACACCGTCACAAGTCACATGATTTGTCTTGCGAAAACACTTGTTGCGCGGTCATAGGGGATCCAACTCGAAAACTACAACCCCACGCATGACTCCCCTAACCACTTAATCCATAAGTCACTCGTGTCCATATGAAATACTCTTTCTCCTCGTATTATCTTTATCCGATTTTAAAATGAGTATTTGGGACCACTAAACAAATTCAAATGAAAAAGTTTTCACCTATAAAGTTGTAGATATTGTCCTGATGTACAACTTTGGTTTTGTCATTTCTCCATCTAAGGTCATTTGAAATTTTTGAATTTTCAATGTGACAAATTAAATCATAATTTTCCTTGATAGACGATTTCAAATGAAAAGGTTGTCAACTACAAAGTTATATAACTCTTCAAAATGTACAACTTTGGATTTGCTCGTTTCTCCATTCGAAGCCCTTTGAAAAATTCCAATTTCAAATGAGATAAATACAAACATGACTTTTCTTGGATAGATGATTTTAAATTGTTGACAACCAAAATTTGTGAAGTTGTCAAAATGTGAAATGGACCTCAGCATTGCGTTCCTCTCGTCTAGGTGGTCAAAAAAACATATATGAAATGTCCAATTCAGAGTCCGGATAAAGGAGTTATGCCTTCAGGAAGATGTTGCAACATCAAAAGTTTCGACCCCTATCAGAAGCGTCGGAACTTCGGAGAAACTTGAAAAAACCTGCTCAGATGCTTGGGGTCATCCCCACGTTGGGAGTTCTGACAGACATCAGAAGTTTCAAAACAGGTGTCGAAAGTTTCGACAGACCTAATAAAAGACCCTATTCGAATCTGGCCTTATGGATTCTGCTCCAAACTCTCCCAAACTTGTGGGAAAATGGAAAATACGACTTGGAAGGGTTTCCTAATGGGATAAGACTGCCCCCTCTATATAACTAGAGAATCATGACCGATTGAGTTATCCAACATCCAATCATCTTTTTTTACGTCTATTACACATTTTTATCTTTTCCCAACCCTCTTGTTGTTCGTTGCATCTCTCCGCTAGATTTATCAGCGTTCTAGGTGGCCTTGCAAACCCTAGAACAACCCTAGGCACGCTCCACCATGATGGGTCCTGCCGAGAGGTGTTTTCAAGCTTTTGCGCTGAAGGATGGGCACTAGATTGGCCTAATCGATCTCTAGATCGGTTTAGTCGATCCCTAGAGTTGTTTGCTACGTGAGATAGTAAGGTTGATTGCAACCTAGGGTGGGCCATCCCTTGCTAGTGTGTGATTTGGTCCAATGTCAAGACAAATGAAAAGATTGTCGACTATAAATTTGTATAATGTTTTGAGATCTACAATTTTGGTTTTTGTCTTTTCCATTCGAGGCTGTTTGAAAAAAATTGAATTTCAAATGTGAGAAATTCAAACATAATGTCCCATGGATAGATGATTTCAAATGAAAAAATTGTCAACTATAAAATTGTATAATTTTTTGAGATCTACAACTTTGGTTTTGGTCCTTTCTCCATCCGATGTCATTTAAAAAATTGAAATTTCAAATATAAGAAATTCAAACGTAATTTTCATTGAATATATGATTTCATATGAAAAAGTTATCAACTATAAAGTTGTATAATTTTTTAAGATCTATAACTTTGGTTTTAGTTGTTTCTTCATCTCGGACCATTTGAAAAATTCAAATTTTACTATGCGCACAGGAAGCCAAGATGGCAGAGAGAAGCAAAACAACAGCCAAGACGTCCTGATTGGATGTTGGTTGGCCACGTCCGGTCAATTTTAACCGCGCAGTGTAGAAGGACAAGAGGGTCGCGAAGCGACCGGACGTAGGGACCTACGTGTCTGGTCACTTCTTGGTGAGGGCTAACGCTGAGGACCGGACTCTGACGGAACACAGTTCATCGTTAGGTCCAACTGACGTCGGGCGCGCGCGACGAATGTTGTGAGGACCGGACGCGGCTGAGCGTCAGGTCACCCTAGACCTAACGTATCCGGTCACTTTTTTCATGCTGAGAATCGTCTCTGGAAATGATCTGACTCCACGTGGCACGGCTTCTAGTCAACAGAGGGGCGCGTCCGGTCAACAGTTGACTAGAGCACTGACTGTTTTGTTACCATTGGAATCGAACGAACGATATTTAAAATAGGAACATATGGCGCGAATCCGAGGACCAGACGCTGAGGGCCTGTGGCCGGTCACCCCCTACCTGCGTGTCCGGTCAGTACGCAGGGCGCTCCTCTCTGGCTCTAACGGCTCTATTCGTTTGGGGACACCTATAAATAGTGTTTGGCCGGCTCCAAGGCATCTCTCTTGATCACTTGACATCTTTGACATCCTTATGAGCTGAGCACTCTCCCTCCCACTCATCCTCTTGCTTGATTGTGAATTCAAAATGAGATTGAGTGATTCCAAGTACATTTGCTTGAGTGATTACATCTAGTGGCACTTGGGGATCGTTGTGGCTGCGGATTTCTTGTTACTCTTGGTGGTTGCCGCCACCTAGACAGCTTGGAGCAGCGGTGGAGGTCCGACACATGTTGGTGATTGTTCGTGGCCGGCTCTAGTGATCTTGTGAGGGGTATTGCACCTTCCCCGGCGAAGCGCCGCAAGGTAGCTCTAGTAAACTACTCTTGTCATTGGGTTACCTCACTTATGGGTCGGTTCTTGTGGTGTCCAATGTGTGGACGAGGTTCGTGCAACACCTCTTAGCCACCGAACCACCAAGTGTTGATCGACACAACGGGGACTAGCATGCTGGCAAGCACGTGAACCTCGAGAGAAAAATCGTGTGTCTCCATTGTGATTGATTCATTGGATTTCTCCCGGTGATTGGTCCTCTTCTTATTGTGATTGGTTCATTTCTCGACGTGGCGGTATAAAGATCACATTACTCTTATTTACATTCCCGCAAACTATTTGCAACAAGCTCTTTACTGTAATTAGTTTTGAGAGCTTGTCTTACCTTTGCTAGTATAGCTTCTCACCTAGTTGTGCTCTTTAGTGTAGCTAGCTTTTGAGAGCTCGTAGTGACTTAGCCATTGATTGACTTAGAGATTATAGCAACTAGAATTATTGGAATAGGTGGCTTGCAACACTTGTTAGAGCTAGTGCAAAAAACTTTATAGCCAATTAGTTGTCTAACAAGTTTGCCTAGTATTTTGTAGATTTTAAATTAGGTTATTCACCTCCCTTCTAACCAATTAGGACCTTTTAGTACACCGTACCTGAATCAGTATAAATCTATGTCTCGTGTGTGACCCACCTGATTCCCTATGCGTGATACACTAATCTTCATTGCCGGAGTCGATTCCTCCGACACTTCTCTCATCCAACCACTAGCTTGTTTCATCATACTACTTCACAGGATCTCTGACCACATAGAACAGGTCACCACTAGGGTATGACTTCACGTGAGTATCAAGCTCATCTCCCTTGAGGCTCCATCAATCACATTACGTGATAGTTCCTTTCTAAATTGGTATGCCAAATTCTTGACATATGGGCATAGTCCAACACTATCACTCTGGAGTTTCTTAGCTTTCTAACATACTTCAACTGCCTCTTTATTTGCCTAGTTGACTTCATGTTGTCCTTAGAATTATTTGCTTTCACGATCACTATTTGATTGTCACAGTTCATGGAAATGGCTGATATATGTTTTTCAACCACCAGCAAATATATAAGGAGTTCAAGAAGCAATTCAGCATCAACATTGACAATGTCTAATGATGTGATTTCTGTTTCCAATGTTAACTTTGTCAAGATAGTCTGCATGCAAGACTAATATGAAACGATGTCACCTCCAAGTGTAAACACATGTTCACTTGTGGCATAAATCTCATATTCAATAAGCTCCTTCATCTTCAATAGTTGAGCACTTGCATCACTTGCCCAAGTCATCTCTCCTCCATGGCTTTTATGGCTTGTTCAACCTAGTGTGTGGGTGGACTAAACACCTCTTCATCTCACTTGATGACATGAAACACATTAGTCTATCTAAGTTTATCACTCAATTACCAAAACCAAATCGAGACTTTCAAACCCCCATGATGCTCGACGAGGTGCATGGCAAGAAGCAGGTCTTTGGCCGTCTTCCATGGTGCAATCAGGAGCATGGAGCCCGACCCCAAGATGCACCCGTGCCCATGCACTATCGCTAAGAACCTCGACCGGATCGGCTGACCCTCACGCACAAGACCATTTGGCAAGCTGCGAGTGAACCACCAACACCACACGCGATGGCCCCAAGCAAGGTGGTACGAGCAAGAGAATGGTGTCACCAACCTCGACCCCGATACACACCAAGCAGGAGCACCTGGTAGGCATCCAGGTAAGAGGGGCATGAGATATTGTCCCGTGAAGCCAAGTAGCAAAATATAAAGGTAACATATGTAAGAAGGCAATGGCACATAGGGAAAGAAAAATGAATATAAACCGATGGTATTTAAGGAACTTATATTTTTGAGTGCTATACTTCCACAATCCTAAAAAGAATGCAATCTCACTTTTCAAGAAGTCAAATGAATTGAAGTTTGACTAAAGTCATACAAAAAGTAATAGCATTTATAATATAAAATAAGTATCATTAGATTAATTATAAAGTATATTTTCATAACAAACCTATTTGGTGACATAAATATTAATATTATTCACTATAAATTTAATATGTACCTAATACTAAAGAGACAAAATTTTAGGCTATTTTTTCGTCCATCCATTTTTTTGTCCACCTCTCTCTAACTACCGGACAATGCAGAGTTTCTTCCATCCGGATTTATGTATATAACCCGTACTGATACGAGTTAGAATAGCTTTTGTCTAGCGCGATACAGAGTCCTATTCCAAAATGAATTGTGTAAGAGTACGTGAGGCAAAATTTCTGCAAATATTTGATTGTTTGCTCATGTGAAGGAAAAGAGAAATTGTGTGACTCGGACTCTACAATGCAGTTGCATGCCGTGATGATCACATAAGTAAGGAGAAAAGATGGAAGTTCTAATACGTGAACATGCATGCAAGACGCGTAAGCAGCTTAAGTTGATTTGGACTTTGCAGGTGCAACATGCATGTAGTGATTACTATATAGGAAGCTAAAGATGGAAAGCTTACGCAAACAGGTTTGGTTCCCGGAAAGCATATGCACGTGCACACGAGATTTTGGCTTGTATGCGTATTCTATTGAGACGATGTTATAACCGAGTCAGATTAGATGACTCTGCATGGGAAAGACCAGCCGTCTGCCCGTCCCCACGTTAGCCCAGCAAAGAGAAATAATTTCGATTCCAAACAATGCACGCTTCAATGTTCAATCAATATATGCATGTGTATATACTAGCCATTATATATATCCAATAAATCCTGTAGACAAGGCCCGCAGCCAATCGATCGATCGATCAATCGTTGTGGATGGGAATCGCACCGAGCAGGTTTGCCCGTTGCCCCCGCAAGATGACGGGCCGTGCGACGCACGACGGAGACCGTGCAGCAGCGCTCCTTTGAGTTTTTTGAGTCGCTCGACCCCGGCCGAGCCTTTCGCTGGACGCGGCGGCGGCATGCGCTCGCCCGCCCGCTGTGTCGACTACGCTCACCTACAGTGCCTGTGCCAACATGGAGATGTGTGTTGACGGTAGATAACTATCATTTTTTAACCGTCAACATAGCATGAAAAGGACTAAACAATAATTGTCACTTAGATATAGGGGGTTTACTGACCTAATTCCACGAGTTTTGGTGAATATCTGTTTCTGCAGGGTGTCAACTGAAAATAATCAAAGATGGCCCACATGTTAGGTTTACATAGAGAGAAAGGGCCACGGATGAAAAAAGTATAATATAGAAGGTTCGGGAAGCCAAACCCTGGGAGGTGGGACCCACCTGTCACTGTGACAGGGGCGAGCGGCCAGCCCTAGGGGCGGCCGCCCCACCCAGGTGGCCAATCAGGCTCCACCTTGTGGATCCTGCCTCCACCGCATTTGAGGATGAATAATAATCGTAGATCAAGGTCGGTTTGATCCGAGAGCTGTGGTGCTTCCTAGAGGGCTATATAAGCAAGGCCCCTGGCCCCTGGAGGAGGCATCCATTGAAACCCTAATTCATTATTTCCTGTGAGGATCAGCATGGATGGGTCCCTTGAATGGATCTCTCTCTTAGGGCACATATAAGAGAGATTAGCTTTGTAGTCTCCATGTGATATTAGAGTTCTTCTTCTAAATTAAGAGAGCTAGAGTGGAGGGAGAGTTGGAGGAAGCCCGGCATGTCGGTGTCTTCTCTCCGGCTTGTACCTGCGGGATCAAGTCTGCTAACCCGAGGATTTGGTTCTAGGATTCTTCGGTAATTCAACTTCCAATACTAAGTAAATACGTTGTTATTATTGTTCTATGGTTTATGAGTTTACTTTATTCTCTTCCACGGTAGAGGGTAGGGTAATCATCTATAGCGTAAGCGTGGTGCTTAGGCTAGAGATACTCGTAGATATCCCATGTCTAGCCGGATCGGTGTGTAGTAGCATGGGAAGTGACAGTCCCATTGTTACCTTTGGAGCCTTCTCCCGTCAGAAGGATTAGTAGGATTAAGTGCCCTGGTTAAGCATCCTCTATGGTGTCTCTTTTCCATCTGTATGTCCTTATATACCAATAGTTTCATAGCTTACCATAGGTTGGAACCAGACTATCGTCGTAGTCTTCTCTGATCGCTTATATCTTCGTTACCTTGTAGTGCGGCCCAAGGGTTAAGCATAGATTTAGGTTAGTCATCGCACGCTTTCTCCTTGCGGATAAACAAATACGATACTCTAGAAATATCTCCCAAGTGAAATGCTCACCGATATTCGTGCGCTTGTGGATCCTTTTCTGTGTGTGTTAACAAATATCAATAAGCTTTCTAGCGTCGTTGCCAGGGAGAAAGACATCAGCTGAGTTAACCCCAAGTCTTGCTTAACCTTGTATTATACTTTTATATTTTTCTCTTTTCTTTTTGCCTTTTATTTTCTATCCTTATGGATAACCTAAATTCCATGCCTATCTATCAATATCCTGCACCCATGAACCAAAGCTTAGAGCCACCAGAATCCATGATTCTCAAATCTAGCTATGAGCTACACCCATGTTTGGTTGCAATAGGTCAAAACCAACCCTTTCCTACAACCAAGGTCCTATCTTCTAATCAAGAAGATAATGAATCCAAGGTCCTATCTTCTAATCAAGAAGGTAATGAACCAAAGGTCCTATGTTCTGATCAATGAGATAATGAACTTTTAGCTACACTAAGGGAATCTTTCAAGCGTCTTATAAATTTAGGTTTAGACCTAGCCTTACAAGACCCTGTTCTTATTCAACATATTTATACGGGTCTTAATAATATCGCCTTTGGAGGAGTTTTCCTTTCTTTATCCATTAGTGGAGTAAGGTTTGTCCTTATTAGTAGACACACTCCTTGCACTAGCCATCATGATAAACTCCTAGAGGTAAAGAAGGAATCATCCCCCCAAACTAGAAGAGAAAGTTTTCATAGCCACATTACAAACTTTTCAATCTCACGATTTGGCTATCCATCCCAAACCAGTTGTACTACAAAATCATTTGAGGGAAGAAGTAATTCTACCCTTGAAAATCCTTTCCAATGATCTTGGGAGGAGCATAAACTTCCCGCTTTATGAGAGACCTTTTAGTACATATAGTTTGAATCTTCTCAAGAAGGGATCTCTTTAGAAGCTTTTCAAATCCAATCCCTTTGAATGACATTTAGAAAGACTCAAGGATGGCATGTCAAGTGACGCTATAGAAGGAGAGCAAAGCCATCTAGAATCCACTCCTATCTTCTCCCTTTCTATGCCCACATTAGATATAAAATTTGAACCCATCTTTAAACCCATCCTTGATCCCTATGAATCTTCCTATGCTCTTTCCCCTGAGCGATCCTAGAAATCCACCGAGACATCTAAAGCATAGAATTCATCAAGACCACAAGGTGGATCAAGAAGAGCAACATCAATGACAAAAGAGCATTAAAAACCTATGTGCTATTTTCATTGAATATGTAGGCGAGTCCTTATATGAGACCTACTCGAGAGGCAATACAAGGGAAATTTTAGACATTTATGCCGAATCACCCTTGGAAGTTGAAAATGATGGAGACTTCAATAAATAAGGAAGCTACTTTATAAAAACCCTATCAAGTCCTTGCTCATATAAGAAATCTCCTGATTCACTTAGTCTCTCTAACATTGCCCCACACGAGATCTTCAACCCCCTTATGCTCCCTGTTCCTAAATATTTTGAAAGGGTGATTGAAGACACATATGTTTATCATAAACATTACAGATCTCGTTATGTTGAATCTTGAGATTAGTACACATAAATTAGTGCTAGAGGGGAAACCACTTTGCCAATTCATATCTTGAAGGTTTTCCAGGGACAAGCTTAGTGTCCTAAAACAAGCACTGTTCAGACTATGACATGAGTATTCACCTTTCTGCTGTGTTGCCCTTGTGAAATGAGCATAGAGTTATAATTATGAAAATATCCCTTCAGGTATTCTTGTCACTAACCATTCCAGGTTGGAGCAGAAAGATTGAAGGAACAACAAATACAAGGTATGTCCAACCAATCATTATACAACATTGAATTACATTCATTCAATCTTAATTTTTGCAAAATTCAAGCTTGGGGGATAGACTTCCATAAATACATTTCTTGCCATGTTGCTACGTTATCGTGATTGTCCCTACCTTTAAGACATGCTCAATTTGCTAAACAACAATTATGCTCTTTCATCACTGTTTGAGTAAATCTCTAGAATGCTTTTATGCTACCCTTGTCTACCCTAGTAAGTGTTAGTTTAGAAGTAGTGTACATGCTTCTATTGGATTTTAAATTAAGCATGGTGCTTAGGTTAAACAGTCTTCCTTAATCTGATTAAACATGGAGTCTAGTTTGGTTATTGAACTAAAAACTGCTAGTAAAGACAATGATATATTTTGTTAGACTAACCCCTGCAGAGAAACTCCAAAATTCAAAATGGGAAAGTCCTGAGATGAACTCATACTAGAGATGAAGAGAGACAGAATAATCTTGCACAAGGGAGACACAACTCATTCATAGCCAAAGAGAAAGAAGAAGAGTGCCACAAAGCATGATCCACAATCAAAGTACTCACTCCATGGAAGCAGGTGAACAAATCTCTATCATGCCACTTGAAGACAAAGACCATCATAGAGGATTTCAAGTTGCAGTTGCATTCTCTTGTCAATTATTAATCATCGGGAATCAAGAAAGATTGACAAGAGAAGAGCATGTAACTTTTTGCACCCTCACTAGATTGAGAAGCTGATGCATGAGGAAAGAAGGCCAACTCCTTTAGATAATCCAACCATGACCTTCCTCCTATCATGCTCTCATCGCTCTACACGCTGGTTTGCAATCTCTCAATTAACTATTGCTTTATTTCTATAAGTTTGAGTTATTTCATAATGCCTATATATGATAATCAAATATAAGATAAAATCAATCCTCTAGAAAAGAAGTAATAGTGAATGTTTCTATACTAATATATTCAAATAAATTCTTCTATAGCATAGAAACTGACCCTTAGCTTTGTGACAACAATGCCCCTATCATTACTTGTATACTCCTTCGAGTATGTGTGTCCACTAATGATTCGTAGGAATGAAACAATAAGAAGAGCTAACGGTCCAAGCACAAATTAAAGAGAGAACGAAACATGACATTACTAAATGTAAGAAAGGAGTGCAACAGAGAAGACATTGGCGCATGAACAAAAGATCAAGAACGACCAACGAAGAAAAGCTTTCACAAGGTGTTATAGTGCCAGCACGCTCCAACATTAAAGGTAACATACTAAGATTAGTGATCATCACATTAAAATTCTTTCCTTGATGCTGGTATACACATAAATAGAGAACCAACCATGTTTGAGTTATAACCTCATTTGACCCAACCTAATTAACTCAACATACTTAGTTCTCTAATCTTTGTTCCTGTCACCACTTTCTTGATCTTATAATCTTAACTCAATGATCTGAAATGATTGCACGTCTTTTCTTTGGAAGTTGATAGTCATAATCATGAAATCATTACACAATATGCATAGATAGACTATCCTTCCATAAGATTAAGAAATTTAATCTGCCCAATTGATTTAATGCTATATTCATGCTCATTGTTTCATCCTATCACCCATGTCAAGTTCAAGCAAAACACACAAACATCAACTTTATCTTTCTCAATATGCCTAAGGTTAGAGAAGAACAAACTTTTGATTCTGTTGGTGTTTTTCCACCAACAGAGCCCATGCACTTGATCTCTGCCTTGTCTCTATGAGCAGAACCCACTTTGAACACAACAGTAGAAGAGCATGTCAACTCCCTAAGAATCCTACAAGTGAAGATCCTAGACCCACGAACATGTACAATGAGCAAGATACTGCCAGTTTCTATAACCAGTACTTCACTTCAAGCTGTTGGAAGAGCAAGGAACATGGGTGACACCATCTCAAGAGGTGCAAGCTATCAAGGTCTCTACTATGGGACCAGATAGTGCACCTACAGAATGAACATGGTAAGAGGTCCTCTTCAGAGGACCTAAAAACATTGAACCCTTGCCGAAAGGTAAAATCGGTAGTTATCCATATTTATCCTTTTTCAGCATTGCATCAGTTTCTCTTTTCACATAGTTACTTTCCAGCAGTTGTATAATCATTCTCCTTTTAGCATGTTTACTTTTCTGCATTAGCATTGCATTAGAAAATAAAATAAATATATGTTTGCTTTGCTGCATCATAAATTATAAGCCCCATGTGAATAATTTTATGGCATGTAAGGACACATAGGAATATTCACTGTGGTGGCATAAAATAAAAATAAATATGCATTCATCTTGTTAGACTTTCTCTGCATTATAAAAATATAAAAAGTATTTGAGAGAAATCCTTTTGAAACTCTGCTTAAAAGAATCAAGAACAATCTTAAAAACTCTGGACAATTAAGGCTTGAGTGGCCAACCACTAACGCTTAATCTATTCCACAAGTTTTGTTGTCTATTTGAGTTCCACAGGATTTGAAGGACCAAGAAGAGTCAACAAGCAAGTGGATGTTCCATCCACTAGTGGATCACTGTCTCAACAATCATCAACATCAATTAATGCTCCACTAGAGGAGGAAGAACATCCTCGCTGTCGGTCTGCTACTTCATAAGATTGAACGACTACGTCAACATCCAGCTTGGGGAAAAGCACCCCCATGTATCCAGCTAAGTATTTTCTTCTCTCAGTTTTACCTTATTCTTTATGAAGTTTTCTTATTTAGTAATAATAATGTTCTAAAATAATAGAAACAAAATAAAAAGGGTGTGTCTAGTTTGCTTGTCTTTGTTCTTAAAGATGTTAATAAAAGAAGAATCTTGAATAATCTCTTGCATGGAAGTGATGAATAGTTGCTCTGCCGTAATTCCTTTCAAGTACCTAGTTTTCAACCTCGAACTCTCCTGACTTTTAGGTACAACTGTTTTGATCTAAGATTTGCTCTGAACCTGAAACTCGTGGGTAGCGAATGCTTAATCTAAGTCTAGGTAGTTGGTGAATATGATATGGGAAGGTTTTGAGCTGTTGTTTATCATGCTCCTAGAGATACTAGAGTTCTGAAGAATTTATCTTTGAAAATTAAAAATCCTGCATGATGAGTTCCTGTATGACGAGAGTTTAATTTCTACCACAGCCATATATACATGCTTACTATATTAGGAAAGACTTTCACTTGTTAGCTTAGCTGCTTGTAAGCATTGAGTGTGGTCAGTCTGTGTTGACCCTAGGGGATTAGTCATGCGGTTAAAATCAAGATTCACGTGCACTCCACCTACTTATGCTGCTTTTATCCTGGAGGTATGCATTTAAATATTTTTCATTAGACACAACCCAACAAGTTATTCTGCTCCTATACAGGGCGTGAACAGAACCCTTCATCCATTGCTAGCTCCTTTTGTTATAAGCTTCAACATTTCTGTTGCTATCTCTTATCTATGTTTCCAAAAAGATACTTGGAAATTATTCCGTCGTATTCAGTTCCTTAAAAAAAGAAGAAGAAAGAAAGAAAAGAGAGTGAGAAAGAAAAATAAAGAGAGAATAAAAGGATAAGGGTCCTAATTATAAGAGATTTTTTAGCAACCCAAGTTCTCAGCAAGTTCTTCAAAGTTTAAGAGAGGTATAAATTTCTTTCAAGGAGCAAAAGTAGAAATAGATATTCACTATTTTTCCTCTACCCCTTCATTTCCACTTACATCCACCATTATTATCACTATATACATATCCACTCAGCCCATATTTAGGATCACACACATGCACATCTTGATTTGACTGTATGGCCGGACTTGTCCCTCTGGATCCATGTGTCTGACTATGCAATAAATATTTGCAAGTATGGATTCCTTGTCTCCCACCTATGAGCTCTAGATAGACCTATTAGAAGTAGGGTGAGAGAGAGAAGGTATAATGTTACTATGCCTTATGCCAAAAATACCACATATCTTGAGAGAAGAGAGAAGGCATACACCATAAATGCCTTGGTGAGGATCCAGAAATACCATAAAGGAGAGACGTGAAAGGGTCATACACAGGAATCTCTGAGTTTTATTTGAAAACCCTGTAAAACTCTGGAATAATGGTTGATCAAAGAGCTTGAGACATAGCGCTTGACTTGACCGTTCTGTCTTTCAACTGCTCAAGACCCAAGTGACGGCTACAAGCCCCATGGTAAAAGGTAATATGGGTAAGTTTGAAGTCAGGATAGTTCGTTCTAATCTGGAGGAGAGTTCTTATTTGAACGCATGTGTACTTTTGAGGCGTGAAAGCATTGTAGCAACTCTTGATCCATCGTTGAGTTTATCTTTGATCAGGGACGAGCAAAGGGTAAGCTTGGGGGAGTTTGTTGACGGTTGATAAGTATCATTTTTTAACCGTCAACATAGCATGAAAAAGGACTAAACAATAATTCCCACTTAGATATAGGGGGTTTACTGACCTAATTCCACGAGTTTTGGTGAATGTATATTTCTGCAGGGTGCCAACTGAAAATAATCAAAGATGGCCCACATGTCAGGTTTACATAGAGAGAAAGGGTCACAGATGAAAAAAGTATAATCTAGAAGGTTTAGAAAGCCAAACCCTGAGAGGTGGGACCCACCTGTCACTGTGACAGGGATGGGCGCCCAGCCCTAGGGACGGCCGCCCCACCCAGGTTGCCAATCAGGCTCTACCTCGTGAATCCTGCCTCCACCGCCTTTGAGGATGAATAACAATCATAGATCAAGGTCGATTTGATCCGAGGGCTATGGTGCTTCCTAGAGGGCTATATAAGCAAGGCCCCTGGCCCCTGGAGGAGGCATCCCTTGAAACCCTAATTCATTATTTCCTATGAGGATCAGCAGGGAGGGGTCCCTTAAATGGATCTCTCTCTTAGGGCACATATAAGAGAGATTAGCTTTGTAGTCTCCATGTGAGATTAGAGTTCTTCTTCTAGATTGAGAGAGTTAGAGTGGAGGGAGAGTTGGAGGAAGCCCGGCATGTCGGTGTCTCCTCTTCGGCTTGTAGCTGCGAGATCAAGTCTCCTAACCCAAGACTTGGTTCGAGGATTCTTCGGTAATTCAACTTCCAATACTAAGTAAGTACATTGTTATTATTGTTCTATGGTTTACGAGTTTACTTTATTCTCTTCCATGGTAGAGGGTAGGGTAATCGTCTGTAGCGTAAGCGTGGTGCTTAGGCTAGAGATACTTGTAGATTTTCCCTGTCTGGCCGGATCGGTGTGTAGTAGCGTGGGAAGTGACAGTCCCATCGTTACCTTTGGAGCCTCCTCCCATCAGAAGGATTGGTAAGATTAAGTACCCTGGTCAAGCATCCTCTATGGTGTCTTTTTCCATCGGTATGTCCTCATGGACCAATAGTTTCATAGCTTACTATAGGTTGGAACCAGACTATCATCGTAGTCTTCCCCAATCGCTTATATCTTCGCTACCTTATAGTGCGGCCCAGGGGTTAAGCATAGATTTAGGTTAGTCATCGCACGCTTTCTCCTTGTGGATAAATAAATACGATACTCTAGAAATATCTTCTAGGTGAAATGCTCACCAATATCCGTGCGCTTGCGGATCCTTTTCTGTGTGCATTAACAAATATCAACAATGTGCGCTGGTGATTCCGCCGCCACCAGGGAGCTCTTCTAGGAGTGGCGCGCCCGAACCGAGGCAGACAGCGACGCCTGCGAGGACGACAACCGGGTGGTGTCCCTATGGACCCACTACATCCTATTCGAGATTGAATATGGTGGCGTCGTGGTTGATGTTGCTGTAGTCGCGTGCCCTTGGAACGCTGAAGTTTGGTCTGAGTGTGTCCTGGCGGATGTTAGGTTCGGCAACAAAGCCTGCTCACGAGCAGCGTTCGACCGTGCCCTCGCCATCTTCGCTGATGATAACGAGGTCATGAGACAGTTCACACTAGAGGTGCCTACTTGCCTCTCCCACGGTGTGTGTCCCATCAACGCCGCACCGCGAGTAGCCACCAAAAGAAACGCACACGGTAGAGCCAAGGCGGAGGATGGCCGAGCCTGCTCTCATTGGCGACTTGGCATCAACGCTTGCTGCGCCATCTAGATCGATGCAGCTGGTGTTCGGCATCCACTAAGATCATCACATCCACCAATGGCGAAAAACAAAGGCACAACATTCAAAGCCTGCCGCGCATGGTGAGCTTTCAATTTATTTGGTGTTTGCCTCTTCACCACACGCACATGCAAGTAGATGGATGAGAGCCGGAAGCCCTTGTCGTCGGGGTTAATTTGGAACGGCAAGGAACAGGCTCGATGTGTGTGCATGCACACACGTTCTGCGTGCATACGTGTTACATGCAAGCAAGCATGCAACATGCATGTGTGGCTTCAATAAGAGTGCATCCCTATGAATTTCCGTCTATCCAGCCAAGACGATCGAACCTCTACGTGTACGCATCTAGGCACGAAGTAACGAAGGTGTCAGTGTCTAGAGGACCAGGTATCTAAATAGAGCGACTAGTGAATTTGTATCTGCGCGTCTAGACCTTGATGGTGTGCAAAGCGGACACAAGGATGTATACTGATTCGGGCATGAACGGCCCAACGTCCAGTGGGTTTCGCTGCAATTCGTGTTGCCTTGCACCGGGGTGCTCGTAGTAGGGGTTACAAGCTTTCGAGAGAGGGAGCAGATCCTAGGTCTCTTGTGAGTGGTGGTGTGTAGTTTCGATTGGAGTAGGCTCTAGCTGTTGTTGCTTGATCACTAGGTCATTCGATCTCTTCATCCCTCCTCTAGATGTGGCCCCTACCTCTACTTTTATAGCTTCTAAGGGGAGGGCTCGGGTTACATTCGTGGTAAAGGGGTAAAAATAGGGAAAATGGTAGAGAAAGACAAAAAAAAAAGTGGCCTCGGGCGTGGCCGTCCTCCTCCTTATCCGATGGGAGCAGTTCCCCTGTAGCGTGGAGATGTGTGGCGCGTTGATCTTTTGGCCTCCCCATCCGCTGGTGCGACATGCCATGGCCATGCCTTGACCTGTACGCCTCTGTGCCGTGAAGATGGGCGGCGCGTGCGCCTAGATTTTCGTAGTGAGGAGGTTAGGTGGCACAGCTTCCGTCAACCCCGTTGCTGTGGAGGTAAGGATGTCATCATGGTAGAATGACCGGGGTCATGTCAAGTCAGGGCGTGGTTCCCGTGCTCCTGTTGACTATGCATGGTCACGTCCATCCTATCGATGGGAGTGAGTATCATAGTTGGGGGCCCCTATGGCTCTCTGTCTTGCCTGAGGGATCCACGTGCCCCTAGGTTAAGGCAAAAACACGTCGCGAAGGGTCGGGCGCTTTTGATGACGTCGCAGGGGCTCGTTCGAGGCGGAGGGATGTCGCCCGAGACGCCTATCGTGCCCGAGGCCTCTTCGTAAGGCTCGGTGAGATAGAGTTCGTCGTTCAAGCCTTGAGCGGCTAACATGCTGTCAATGATTTTTGGGGAACCTACAATGGGGTTCTTTAACAAACGTGCAAGGTACCGCATTTTACCCCCTGTTGGGTACCCTGGGTATTTTGATACCCGACAGTAGCCCCCCAGCCTATGAGGAGTGGAGCACTCCTTCAGAGGCTTAAGAACAAGAGTTGTGGGTAGTTTTGACTCGTTTTTGTTTTTAGAAGGACTGTCCGGTGGGTGCGCGCGAGCGCACCCGGCGAGTGTAGCCCCTGAGGCCTTGGAGGGATGGGTTATCCCTTCAAGGGCTTTTAATCGAGCAAGCATGGCATTCCTTGTATGACTGTGGGTCAGGCGGGGAGCCCTTGCGGCCTTGGCCAGGACCGTTTGCTAGGTTGGGATGCGGGAGAAGTCCTCGAGCCCCTGCACGCTGCAAAGGACTGACCAGATGGCCTCTCTGTTGTCGTATTGTTTCCCTTGCACTCTTTAGCAGAACAGAGGGGTATGCGTGGGTCATCATCATCCTATTTGGGCCTTATCGTGGCTTATTTGATTTTGAGAAGACTATCCGGTGGGTGCGCACGAGCGAACCCACCGGGTGTAGCCCCCAAGGCCTTGGAGCGATGAGTTATTCCTTCAAGGGCTTTGAATCGAGCCAGTGGGTCCGCCTGGGGAAGACGAGGGGTCGTGCTAGGTAGTTGTTGTTGTGATGCTTCATGTTGCGGTGCGTGGGAAGGTGGATGATTCATGTTCAGTCGGTTATCTTCTCACAAGACTTCGTTGTCACGATGGGGTGTAAACCGTCTACGAGAACGGTTCACCTTCTCGAGGCGTGGCGTGAGACCGACGTGGCTCCCTTGGGAGATGAGCGGGACAGTTGGGCGCAATGAATGCCTAGGAGTTGAGAGGCCTTCCCGGGGCCCTTTATAACCTGAGTCGTGGCGCCCGACCCTAGCATCTCTCTTATTCTATCCTTGCTCTCTGTTCTTTCTTGCCACCTTAGCCATGGAGCACGGTGACTCGTCCAGGGGTTCTCGCGTGAGTACGTCGGGAGAAGGGGATGGGGCACCCTCTTGCCGCCGTCGCCTTAATCCCGACGTTGCTTCTTTGTCGGGGTACGGGCAGCCCCAGAACGTGGCGGCCTAGGGTGTTCCTACTCTGCTCCAGGAAGCCTAAGAGAAGTTAGCCACCATGAAGGTGGTGGTAACCTCTCTAGAGGAGGAGGCGGCGCTCGCCCGTTCGCAACGAACGGAGTCCGACCGTCGGTGCGTGGGTGACTGATTTTCCATTTCCTTATTTCGTTCTTTTAGTTGATTTAATATTTGATGTCTGTCATTTGTTTTGGATAGAGCTACTTGCGGAGGTGGAGTCCCTTCACAGCGCCGCCGACATCGTGGTAGACTTTGTTCGTGCTCCGATAAGGCATCGGGAGGAGCGCCTCCTCAGCGCGTGAGCGCTGATCCGGGCGACGATCGAGCACGGCGTCCGTCGAGGGACGACTGTCGCGCTGATAATGGCCCAGGCGGCAACGGACGTGGAGCTCCAGGACGTCGAGGGCTTCCCGATGGTAGAGGGGCTGGGTGACTACGAGTTCCTCCTCGAGGGCTTCGAACCAGCGGCGGACGTCGTCGCTACTCTGGTCCCTGCGGACCAGGTCCTCAATGAGGACCTATAGGACTAGTCTAGGACTCCCTTCCCTTATAAATGTAAAATAATTTATCTAAGAAATTAGTTTGTCCGATCGTTGTCTTGTTTTGTTTCCCTATTCCTATTGTTTTGCCTTGCATTGTTTGACAATAGTGGTTGGTGAGGTCGCTGAGACCCTGCCTATTGACGGTTTTCTTTGTGGAGGAACTAACTTGTGTGCGTGTAGTTCTCGGGGCTTTTGATAGATCGATCGGACGTTTGAGTGTATTAGTTTCCCGTGTCCTGAGATGGGGTCAGATGCGTTCTTATCGAGGCTTCTGCCATTACCTAGGACCATAGGTACATCGGGACGCTTGGTAAGGTTCGTTCGTGGGTCAGACATTTCTGCCTCCGAGTCCCGTGCCCCGAGGAGGGGTCGGACTCTTGCCTAAGTCTTAGGATCGTAGGTCCGTCGGGACGCTCAGAAAAGTTCGTTCGTGGGTCGGGCATTTCTGCCCTCGGGTCCCATGCCCCGAGAGGGGTCAGACTCTCTTGCCTAGGTCTTAGGACGTAGGTCTATCGGGATGCTCAGGAAAGTTCGTTCGTGGGTCGGGCATTTCTGCCCCTGGGTCCTTCGAAGTCCCTACTGGTGCGCGAGCCTAGTTAAGTGGCTTTGTTATTATTTCCCTCACGCATCTTTTTCACAAAGAGGAGGGTTTGGGCAACGCCACGGCTTCCCTCGCTGGGTCGAGCCGTGGTGCCCGTTGAGTTGCAATCGGGTTGGTTCAAGTGAAGCCCCAATTCCCGTTTGTGGGGATCCGACGGAGGTAAGCTAGTGACCGACTACAAAATTTACTGGCGGTTGGTTCGGGGAGTTCCCGGGGTCGTTACCTTTTTAGGAAAAAAACTCCCATACTGTAAATCGGCCTAGACTTGAACATGGTTTGAGAAGGCCCATGACGCTCAGCGCGTTCGGGTACTAGCCGCTCGTTGCCCCTTTTTGTACCATCCCTCACTCGGGTGGCTCGGAGCGGCTATCGAACCCTTTGTGGGCCAACCTTCGAACTCCATGCCGTAATTGGACCGTAAAGGGCGGAAACGTATCGCGTAATTATTGCTGGTAATATAGCTCATTATTTAACGCATAAATGATGAAACAAATTGTAGCAGATAACATGCAATGATTTCATCGGTACAAAAAGATTGTGTTCAAACAGAATAATAGATCGTGGGCAGGGGATGATGCGGTGACCTACCGATCATGGCGTGTCGACGCCGTGCGCAACCTCCACCCTCCGGCGCTATGGCCACGTGAGCTCATAGCCATCGTCATCGAAGTCGCCGTTGCCGAGGAGCTAGTCACAAATGCCGATGAAACGACGTAGAGCCTCCTGGTCGTCGAGCCCAGAGAAGTCAACGCCGGCCCAGCTGCTTTCGTCCTCGTCGGAGCTAGTACTAGAAGTTGTCTCAATAGTCACAAGTACCTCCATGATAGCCTGTGCATGGTGAGTCGGTAGATCTGCGGGAATCTCCCTCATAGACGGATCAAAATGAATTGCGGTCAAAGACTGGCCACGGGCCCTCTCGTGGTCATGTGGCTTACCGACCGGCATCGTTTGGCCTTCGGAACCTCCTGGGTAGTCGTTCTCGGGGGCCTGCCCCTCGTTCGTGCCCAGGCGGAGGTTAGACAAGGCCTCAGAGATGGCGTCGATGTCGACGTTAGGGGGGAGAAGAACCAGATCATAGTCCACTCCCGTGTAGATGAAATCTAGGTTCCTGAACCAGACATGGGAGCTTAGGGCAAAGCGGATGCGAGGATTGGCCATCAAGATCTAGTAGATGGATTGTGACGCGTAGAAGGCCCCTACCTGGCGCGCCAACTGTCGGTGTCTAAAGGACCGGGTGTCTAAACAAAGCAACTAGTGAATTTGTATCTGCGCGTCTAGGCCTTGATGGTGTGCAAAGCGGACACAAGGATGTATACTGGTTTGGGCATGAACGGCCCTACGTCCAGTGGGTTTCGCTGCGGTTCGTGTTGGCTTGCACCGGGGTGCTCGTAGTAGGGGTTACAAGCTTTTGAGAGAGAGTGTAGTTTCGATTGGGGTAGGCTCTAGCTGTTGCTGCTTGATCGCTAGGTCGTTCGATCTCTTGATCCTCCCTCCAGATGTGGCCCCTGCCTCCCCTTTTATAACTTCTAAGGGGAGGGCTTGACTTACTTTCGTGGTAAAGGGGTAAAAACAGGGAAAATGAAAGAGAAAGACAAAAAAACGTGGCCTTGGGCGTGGCCGTTATCCTCCTTATCCGGTGGGAGTAGTTCCCCTGTAGCGTAGAGATGTGTGGGGCATTGATCTTTTGGCCTCCCTATCCGCTGGTGCGATGTGCCATGGTCATGCCTTGACATGTACGCCTCTGTGCTGTGAAGATGGGCGGCGCGTGCGCCTGGATTTTCATAGTGAGAGGGTTAGGTGGTACAGCTGTCGTCACCCCCGTTGCTGTGGAGGTGTGGATGTCGTCGTGGTAGAATGACCGGGGTCATGTCGAGTCAGGGCGTGGTTCCTGTGCTCCTGTTGACTGTGCACGGTTACGTCCATCCCGTCGATGGAAGCGAGTACCGTAGTTGGGGGCCCCGTGGCTTCCCGTCTTGTCTGAGGGTTCCACATGCCCCTCGGACAAGGTGGAAACGCGTCGCGGGGGGTCGGGCGCTTTTGATGACGCCGCGGGGGCTCGAGCGTGGCGGAGAGATGTCACCCGAATTGCCTATCGTGCCCGAGGCCTCTTCGCAAGACTCGGGTGAGATAGAGTTTGCCGTTCGTGCCTTGAGCGGCTGACATGCTATTAGTGATTTTCGGGTCCCTACAATGGGGTTCTTTAACAAACGTGCAGGGTTCCATATTTTACCCCCTGTTGGGATTATTTTGATACCCGATAGAAGGCATATATAGCAAAGGCGTCCTGTACATCCACCCTCGGCCTCTACTTCAATGCTACTGTACGTTGTTTGGCGATCAAGGCCATTCCACCATTACGAGACCGAGTTCCCAGTGTTTTCTGGAAAACTCCTGTTTCTGGTTTCCTTTTCTTTTGTTATGGTGAGTGAGACGCAAATTCACCTGCGGTGTACCATATCAAACTAAGATTTCAGCCATGCACATGCATGTGGCTGTGCAGCCAATCGTGCATGGCAATTAATCGACCACATGCATGGCCCATACAGGACTCCATGCAGCACGCGTATCGCTAGATCACCCAAAAAACAACCATGTCAGTGCCACAGGATGCTGCCTAATCAAACACGCAATAGTATGAAAATTAATATTATGACATATATTTACGAGTAAATATTACTGTACTTCACAACATGAGAGAAAAAATATATCACAATTGTGTTTTAATTTGATACAGATTTAATAGGACTCTATTATATTAATGCAAACATTAACCTAAATTATGGATGTCATGGTAATTAACAAAAATTATAGCTTTAAAATTTAATAGAAAAGATAAACATAAATAAATAAATATGTAGATTTTTCCTCATTTTGTTTCTATGAAACTTTAACAGGTTTTTCTTCCCAATGCAACGCACGGATATATTTGCTAGTTAAACTTAAGGTACATTGACCAAAACAATTCTTCTAGTTGTATATATTCTTTTTAGGACGGAGGGATTATAAGTTTCAACGGTATTGAAGGAATTTTATTGTATTCGTATCCTACTAGGTCGTGGACTCGTGGTTCAGGAAAAAAGAACGATGTGCGGACAAGAAAGGCCTAAAGTTGGAGCTTAAAAAAAGGTCGGGGGGGGGGGGGGGGGGGGGGGGGGCTACGTTGGAATACCCCTTTTACATTACAGAATAATTTTTTTGTTTAGCTGGAGAATGGGTACAGTCGTACGGATCGTACCAACTACCAACCGCCCAACGGATCTGCTATATAACTGTTTACCTAGATGGATGGGTACGACCGTACGGATCGTACCAACCGCGCGCACTCAGCGCCCGGTACGGTGTTCTCCCATCCCATGGAGTCCGGGGAGGTGAAGGCCGAGCAGCGGCAGCAGCCCGTGACGCCGATGAAGCGCAGGAGGCCGAAGCCGGAGAAGTCAGCGCAGGCGAACGGCGGAAGCTCCAGCTCGGCCGCCGAGTCGTCGCCGCTGAGTAGAACGTCGTCGTCGTCACCTCCCAGCAACGACGCTGACGGCAAGGGTCAGCAGCAGCACCATCAGCAAGGCGGAGGCGGGAAGAGGCCGAGGCTCGTGTGGACTGACGAACTGCACGACTTGTTTGTGGAAGCATACGACAGCCTTGGGGATGGTATGGTAGCATACTGTCACATGCATGTTCTCGTCTTGCTAATTTAATCTTGATTCAGCAACTAGCGAAGATCTTGACCAGGATCTATCCTGTGAAACTTTAACCAGCACTGAATTTCAAACTATCTATTAGCTTATGATCATACATGCAAGACATTTGTGTAGATTTAGCTTGTACCTACTTTCATGATCTGTTGATGAGCTCATAGATCTATTAGATGTTATTACAATCATACGTTAACGGAAAAGCTGCATGCATGCAGCCAAACTTTAAGACCATAATCGATGAAGTATTATATATTTGAAGCAAAGGGTTACAAGTATGCAAGCTATGTTTTGTCTGGATTATATATAGATGGTACAGTATATAAGCTATACTCTGTGTGGATTATATATAGAGGCTGTGCCAAGGAGAATATTGGAGAAGATGAACGAGAAGATGAACGTTCCTGAAGTTAGCAGAGAGAAAGTTGCAAGCCACCTCCAGGTGATTTATAATATATACAAAGAAGGCTCTTTTTTATTACAGACTAAACTAAAAACTGGATATTGCACCTTTTTTGCTGATATATAAGATCCGTTCACGAACTGCAGAAACATAAATTGCATCTGAGACGTCTAGCTGAAGAAGCTTCAAGTCATTCCCTTACCGAAGCACCACCGGCCTCCCACCCTCTGCGTTCCCTTCCTCCGAACACAACTCCTTTGGCAGAGGTGTCTCAGGCACACCTAGAGCTTGTCCAGCAGGTACTCCAGGCACCGCCGCCAGATTGCTTGAGCAGAAGCAGCAGCAGCAGCATCGCAGCAAACCTTCAGATTGTACAGTCGATCCAGCAGCAGCTCCGTGGACCTCCAATCAAGGAAGGACAAGCACAGCCTGGTGAAACGATGCAGCGAGCTCCCGCTGATTCAGGCTCCTCTCCCGTAGGCATGGAAACGTCGACCGCAGGTACTGACTGATCTAATGTTTGGTTCTTCTTGCTCCCTAGTACTCTCTCTCTCTCTCTCTCTCAAATGCAATTCTTGTTTTCGAGTAGTCAAACAGTTTTAAATTTAATCAAACGTATATGCAAAAGATACTAGTAGCATATGGTACCAATTCCAAAATTAATTGCATCTTTCTGGACGGAGGTAGGATGATGTTTGAGTTGCATTCTGGAATAAGTATGCCATTATTATATTATTATTCTTTGTCATCCGTAGCAGTCTTGGTTCCTGAGGCCAACACAGAGGCAGTGAAGCCAGTGATACGCATGGCACAGACTACTGCAGCCAAGGCTGAAAACGCCGCGGAACCAGAACGAGCGGCTCCTGCTCCTGGCAGCATCCTTGGACAATTCTGGGCGGTAGGAATTAAGCGATGAACTATTATGTCTAACTAATTAATCACAATTGCTACTAGATTATTGAGGAAATAATTGTGATGCCACGGTCATTGTTGTAGAGCCCAGACGATAACGAAGCTTCCACTTCTTCATGGGACATCTTCGGGCTCTCGCGCGGAACGTAACCGAACAGCAGGGCGTCTGTGCCAACGGCAACGGATGAAGTTGTGTTAAGCAAGTGGTATGGTAATAATAATAAGGCCTTCTTCATGGACAAGGCCTCGGTTTGCTAGCTAGCTGCTTTTGGTTGGGCTTTTTTATGTCGTGGACTCGTCGTGGTCAGAACATTTTTTATATTATTCTATATAAGGACGTTGGTTATGTTATGTGGAGTCCAATTATTGACATTTCTTAGTAGTAGTTGGAGATTTTTTGTTTAATTTTTTTCATTTGTTTCACGTTTACCATTAGGAAGGCTCTGTCTTTTGAGAATTTTGGTATGTGATGCACCTGCAGGAAGAGCACATAAGGATTTTCCTGTGAAACAGGGCCGTGGCTGATCGAGTGCCGAAAATGTTAAGGTAGGAGCACTTGCCCAATCCCAGAGCAGAGCTCCATGCTGTGAGCCGCGCGATTGCCCCAGCGCTCGCGCCCGGCCCGGCCCGGCCCAGCCCAGCCCTGTGTGTGTTAGGAGGAGGATCCTTCAAAAGAAAAAGGATGGATGATGATGATAAAGTTTGGTAAGGGGGTTGTATTTTAGTGATGTCTTATCGGTTATCGCTAGTACAGTACAGGCTAGAAATATTGCCAGACGACCGTCACATGTAGCAGTACCTGGTTTGGCTGCCTACCTTAGTACCTGCTAGCGAGGCAAAGGCAAGTTTTTAAGCTCATGCTTGAGAATCTATGAAAATCTTACCAGGTACTGCAACAGTTATTACTACAGTACTTCATGAGCATCTAAACATATGCCAAGATCAGGTCTTGGGAGTACTAGACCGTATTTGTGTACGGCTGAGCAATACTAAAATTTTGACTTGTTAACAAAGTAGAGATGCTAATTAATAACCTCCACATTTTGTTCTTCTTCGATTCATCACTAGAAACATTTTCACTATGGTTGCACTTTGCGCTAGTATAACAGACAAACCAGACACAGCTTGTTATCCGCGGTGCAAATATGCACGAGACTTTGGATGCCATGCATGTTAATCCATGATCAAATTGTGAATGAAGAAAACAGGTACCGTGATTTACGAAGACGAAATGCTTGTGAGGCTTACGAAAGTTACAACTTATTACAAGTCGAGACATAAAGAGTGAGCAAGAAGAATACATGTTCCTTCTGCCGCTCAAGCTCAAACAGCCGTCGGTAGCCGTAGCGTGGCGGCGGCAGGCGCACCACCGGCGCCGTTGCCAGCAGTGACGGCGGCGATGGGGAGAGGCCCGCCGCCCGCGAGTATGGACCTGTAGATCTCCACCAGCACCTTCTCGTCGTACTCCTTGAGCTGCACGGCCGCCCCGTGGCCGTGGGTCGCCGTGGCGCAGTAGGGCCCGCCGGCGCCGCCGTACCCGACGACGGCGGGGGAGGACGCCAGGCGCAGCATGGCGGACACGTACGCGTCGCGGAGCCGCATGAGCCACCGGCGCGGTGACAGCGCCGAGAGCACCCGCCGCCCCAGCTGGCCGCGGCGCACGCGCCACCCGCGGCGGCGGCGACGGCGCCGGCCGGAGCCATCCTCCGGGGCCTGGGCGACGCCACCGCCTCCGAGCTCCGCGGTGGGGAGTCGCGGGCGGCGCTGCGCGGCCGCGGAGTCGATGCGGTAATAGCCCCGGCGCTTCCAGTACGCCTTGATGCCGCCCTTGTAGGTGCGGTCCATGCCTTCCTTCTTGAGGTGGACGAAAAAAGCTCGCTTGCGTCAGAGAGAGCTCTGCGCCTGTATGGAAATGGTGTGCTGTACGACGCGACGGTAGCAGAATGGGGGCAGGATTTAAGGAGCATGGGATTCCTCCTCTGTCCTCTTATTTTTTTTCCATGTGTGCAATGAAGCCCTGCAGGATTACACGTATTTTCAAGAACCACCGCAAGTGCTTAGGCCCTGTTCGGTTGCACACAAAATGCCAAATTTTTCAAGATTCTCCGTCACATCGAATCTTTGGACGCATGCATGAAGCATTAAATATAGATAAAAAATAAAACTAATTACACAGTTTAGACGAAATGGACGAGACGAATCTTTTAAGCCTAATTAAACTATGATTGGACAATATTTGCCAAATAACAACGAAAACGCTACAGTAACGTTTTGCCAAAAAATTCGGCATCCAAACGGTGCCTTAGCTGGAGGGGGAAAAACCTTTTTAGCTAACAATAATTAGACAGTGCGCATTCTATTCCGTCATGAATACACGGGTACTAGTTAACAATATTTAAAGGATTCATGAATACGTACTAGTACTAGTTAACATTTATCCATTCTATTCTGTCATGAACACGTACTCCCTCCATGGAAGAAATAAACGTCGTTCTGGCCCCTTCGATAATTTGTGAAAAAAACGACGTCCTGGAGCCACAGCCGGTGATCTGGACTTGTTTGCCCCTGCCTCTTTGATTGTCGCACGCGCAGTTTCCGCGTCGTGCAGTTACTCGCCTCGATTCTCATCTGTGCCGCCCGCTCGCCGTTCACGCCATGCTACGGGCGCCATGCTACGAGCGCCAGGCCGAAAAAAATAAAAAAAAAAAACGAGCAAGCCAAAAAGCGTCATGCAGCCTGCTCCGCGCTCCAGGCTGAAAAAATCGAAATCAGCGCGCACCACGCATGGCAAAAATAGGGCCATGCAAAATAAAGAAGCATGCAGTAAAAAACTGTTGTGGCCGCCAAGATTTGAACCTGGATCAGACTCACACCTGGATGCACTAACCATCCGAACTAGAAAACTTTCTCGTATGTAATGCACCCGTAGCGTTATTTAATAGGGACAGACAGGGAAAATTCTACCCTAATTAATCACTCATTGGTATGCTAAATGCTGTCCTAAACGTCATTTTTTTCCTATATGGTACTGTAACATGCATTTTACCTATTTTTAACTAACAATAATTAGACAGGGCATGTTCGAAACGCAGGAATTTTAAAGAATTCATACATGAGTTTTATATGAATCAGTACAATTTCTCATGAAAATATAGAAACAGAAGGGGAAAATCATGTGTTCAAAACAGAGCCTTAGACTGATTCTGACCAAGTTTTTTAGGCTTATTTCACTATATATCGTTGGTCAGAATACGTGATTATTGCAAGCATACATGAAAATCGTATGCACAGACTTGCACTATTAAGCATATGTCCACATGCATATCTATTGCACGTCGTAAAAACAGTGCATACAGGCCGCGTGGTTTGGGTTTATGCATGGGACCAGGGAGTTACCCAAGCTCTTCTCTGATTCTCCCCATCCTTTCGGCGAAAGGTGGCATATAGTACTCTATAATAGTAGGTGGCATGAAATAGCATTATATATAGGTGGCACGTGCACGTGACTAAGGCCATGTTTAGTTCCTAAAATTTTTTAAGATTTTCCGTCACATCGAATGTTTGGATACATGTATGGAGCATTAAATGTAGACGAAAAAAACTAATTACACAGTTTGGTAGAAAAAGCACGAGACGAATATTTTGAGCCTAATTACTCCATAATTGGACACTAATTGACTAATATAAAGTACTACAGTAGCCAAAGCCAAAAAATTTCGCAAACTAAATACTCCCTCCATCCCAAATTAGAAGACGTTTGACTTTTTTTGACCTCAAGTTTGACCACTCGTCTTATTCAAAAAAATTGTGCAAACATAGTCAAATTTAAGTCATTCTTGAAGAACTTTTATTAATAAACCAAGCCACGACAAAAGAAGTGATATTTTGCATAAATTTTTGAATAAGACGAGTGGTCAAACTTGGTGTCAAAAAAGTCAGACGTCTTATAATTTGGGATGGATTGAGTACACCCTAACTATCATGGCAACAAACTATAGGCCAAAACCTCCTGTCGTGCGCCTTGTCATTGATTTTGGAGGAAGTCTAGTACAGTTGAGTAACACTAGTGTGTTCCTACTGGTACTCGGAGCAGGCTATGCGCTAACACGCGCGAATGGGGCATATGTTTTTGCCGGCCACAAGTAGAAGTAGGCGTGCACTCTCCAACACCGCGCCTCTAGGTTTCACCTGAAACTCCCCTGTAGCGATTTTGGCATACTACGCATCACATTCGATTCACAATGCTACTAGCTTCATTACTGTACTCGCTAGCAGGTGTGAATTGAGGCGAGCAGAGCACCAATGCAATTGTGGAGATCTTGAATCTTCCAAGGGGTTACGTGCGAAGACGAGTACCACTAGTGGTATTCGCATCTACTAAACGATGGGAGAAACGGCGGTTGGATGTCTGCGTTCCCTCTGTCCCATCATTAATGGCGATCGGTGCGGTGCTGCCGTGGCCTGTGCTGGTGCGCAGGCGGCAGGTCAGCCGGTGTGGACCGGTGGCCCTGGCACTCATCCGAGCCGGCCGGGCCGGGATGGGAGGCAGGAGGGCCTCCGCGTCCGTCCGACGTCCGTGCCCATGCGGTGGCGCGCATGGGAATGGGATGCGTGCACCTGAAACCTGATCCGCGTCCGCTGACGCACGGAGCCTCCATGACGGCCCACGCGCCGGATTTAAGGGAGCGTTTGGACGGAGTCCAGAACTTGCCGCACCGTGCCACAGCTTTCTTGCCGGAGTTAAGCGCGCGTTTGGTTCGCTGCCGAACTTGCAATACGCCGCAGGTTTGCCATAACGGCCTAGTTAATTTTTCATGCCAAAAGCTGCCACAACTGCGGCGGACGATTTGCTCGCCGCAACTTTGGCGTAGCCACAACAGCGGCGTGACATGCCGCGGTAACCATTCAAACGCTCCCTAAGCGTTGGTGGGTTGGTTGGTGGCTCTGAAGAAACGACGCTTCGTCCGATCCGAGCGAGCGGCACCTGGGCAATCTCGGTTAAATACCTGGGCAATCTCGGTTAAATGATGATCGATCCTTTTGCGTTGCGTGCAACGGCAGCCAGCCATCACACCAATAAACAGCTTACGATGACGGCGAGCTAGCGATTATATACACGAATTAATTAATATACTGAACCCAGGGGCAGGGCATTGTCGCTGTCTTGGATACGTATTACGTACGTGGTCATCTCAAACCTAGCTTAGCCATCCTGACGAGGCAAGGTTCGGCATTGGTGCTTCGCGTGCTGCTGGTCCATCGGTCCCGACTTCGTTCAATTCGGCGACACTTTATTATCAACAATAATGTTTAGCATCATTCATAAGCATGTGCGCTATGGTACTACCACGAAGACGAAGAACTCATTCACTTTGCTAAAAAGTTATAGCTGAAAATACTATATATTGATATGTTATGAGAAAAAAATATTATTTTAATTAAAAAATTCAAGCTGAAAAGTACAGCCACCAGGGCCGAAGAGATCGCTTTGTTTTCGCTCCATGCACATGCACGTCAGTGTTTTTGTGTTAGGCCTCGTTTAGTTGGGTGAATTAGGGAGAAAAATACTGTATCAAAATTCCTGTGGTATTTCGTTTGTATTTGGTAAAAATTATCTAAATTTTGACTAACTAGGCTTAAAATGTTCATCTCGCAAAGTACAACAAAATTGTACAATTAGTTTTTGATTTCATCAACATTTAGTACTCTATGCATTTGCCGACATTTTGATGTGATAGGGAATCTTCTTTAAACAAGGGCTTAATAAAGCGCCGCCGCTCTATCTCTACGTAGGGTACTATCAGGCCCGTTCACTTCCCAAAATATTTCATCTGTCACCTGTGACATCGAATCTTTGGACTCATGTATGGAGCATTAAATGTAGGTAAAAAAATAACTAATTGTACAGTTTGTCTGTAAAGGTCGAGATAAATCTTTTGAGCCTAATTAATTTATGGTTGGATAAATTTTACCAAATAATAACGAAAATGTTACAGGAATATTTCCCCCAAATATTTTAGAACTGAACACAGCCTCAGTTGAGTTGATCATGCACTGCACTCGGGTACACCAACGTGACACGCTACCAAAAACTATAATGGGCTTTCTTAGTTCCCAATTCTAGGAGCTTAAAGTGGGGTGTTTCGGTATCGTAGCGCACTGTAACATTTTTGTTTGTATTTGGTAAAAATTGTCTAAACTTTGACTAATTAGGCTCAAAATATTCGTCTCGCAAAATCCAATAAAACTGTATAATTAGTTTTTAATTTTATCTACATTTAGTATTCCATGCATATGCCGACATTTCGATGTGACGGAAAATCTTATTTTTGTATAGTTAAATTTGAGAAGAACTTGGAAACTAAACGAGGCCCATGATAATAACGACTGGGGCATCAGAGGTCGTTGTTGTTGCGTTATTGAACCAGGGAAAAAGTCTACTTTTTATTCTCCAACTATCACAAAAGTTCGTTTTTGTTCATCAACTTTAAAACCGAACAAACAAGCTTCTAAATTTTTGAAACCGCACAGATTTAAGCTCTCGGCTGTTTTATCCTGTGGTTGCTGCAGTAACCGCGGGTTACTACAGTAATCACACATATTTATTTCGGCTGAATCTTTGAAAAATCATAGTAAATCACATAAAATTCATAAAATGAAAAATCCAATTTTGTTGGACTCCACACGAGTAGAGCTACACAGTGAACATATAATACGGTATGCTTTAGTACAAAGTTTTTACTATGATTTTTCAACGATTGAGCTGAAATAAATAAAAAAGAAAAATACAAAAACTTTGTACTAAAATATACTATATTATATGTTCACTGTGTAGCTCTACTCATGTGGAGTCCAACAAAATTAGATTTTCCATTTTTTATGAATTTTCTGTGATTTACTATGATTTTTAAATATTCAGCCGAAATACATATGCGAGGTTACTGTAGCAAACCGTGGTTACTGTAGTAAAACCACCAGACAATACAGCCGAGGGACTAAATCTGCGCGGTTTCAAAAGTTGAGGAGCTTATTTGTCCGGTTTTAAAGTTGAGAGACCAAAAGTGGACTTTCGTGAGAGATGGGAGACCAAAAGTAGACTTTTTTCTTGAACCAAACACAGAGCCTATTCGCTTGGCCCAGCCAGTACAGCAACCTAACCTAGCCTAGTAGCTGATGCCTGGGCCTCCTGAAAGCTAGCTGTTGGTGGTGGCCTGCTGCATGCATTGACCAAAGGAAAACAAACAAATGGGCCTCCAGATGTTTGGGCTCACAGCTCACAGGCTGATCCGACCTAGCTAGCTGCTCTTGTGTTAGTTGGCCCGTGTGAGCGTGAGTCATCTTCCTCCCTCTTGTCGGTCCGAACGCTGACGTTTCACTTTCATAGCAAGATCATTCGTGACTCGTGAGTTGTGACCAGCAGGTTCACGTCCAGGCAAAGCATGGGTTATGGATTGTTAGTTAAGTCATCTCTATTATCCGTTGAGCACAAGTCAGCATCATGGAAGAATCATTAGCAACAACTAAGTGACATGGGTCGTTGTCAAAGGAAGCATGCATATTAACAAACGGCACCAAACCATCATCAAGACAACACGGGCCGCAGCTACGAGCCTACGATACATTCTCATTTCACAAGGTTGTCTCCAACAGGAGACTCATTGCAGAACCCAAACCTAAAATAGGTCTCCAATACAATATATATAACCTCCAACAGAGTACCTATATGGAAGACCCATTTTAGATGCTAGGAGAGGCATAACCCAAATCTAAGTATCGTTTCTCCTGGAGACCCATTTGCAAAAAGGGTTGTCTTTTAGGTCTTGTTATTGAAAAAGACCAAAAATAGATATTGAATCATTTGCCTGTAGCGCTACCCAAAAGACGATGGGTCATGTATTTTGGGTCGCGGTTGTTGCAGACAGTCTAATGCATGTTGTCTCAATAGTGAATGTAATTACAAGTCGTAGCAAGATGGTTATCAGGGGCGGATCCAAGGTATTCTTCAGTATTCCCGGGAATACCCAACTATTTTGGTACACTTCTATGTATATATGTGTATATACTCATATGTATAATGTATATTGGTGTTAATTCGCTGTTTTTTGAGTAGAAACTCAGCCCACAGCTATTCATCGCCTCCTTTCCTTTCTAGCTGTATGCATTGGATTTAAAACTTATACCGCTATGTATTGGATTTTTTTTCGGAAGAGGGAATACCCAATTCGAAGATCCTGGCTCCGCCACTGGTTATTAGTACATAAGTCTTGCAAGATGTATGGTGGTTACTAGTACGGAGTATAATATCTTAATCAGGAACTTGACGTACGTGTCTCTGGTATGGTAAGCTATTATGGTGGATCCACCGACTCAAGTCCTAGACTTTTAGCAGGTATACGTGCCGGTATTTCTCTAGACTTACTTTAGGAGAAAAACAATATTATTCATTATTTAATGGTTCTAGGCAATAGGTCTATCAGTAATGAGAAAATTGTGGTGGCTCAGTCTTAAAATCTATCACTCAAAACGAACCATTTGGTTTGTCAAAAAACCCATATATTTGTTGAAAAGAAAACCACTACATGACTTAATTTTATAGTAATAATTATATTGCCCGTAATACATATGCATGCGTGAGGGTTCGTGGCACAGTATTTTGACACGGCCTAAAGCACGTCATGACACGAAATATGATGTATCTTGCCGGCAATGGTATCAATTCAGGAATAAAATTCAATGGACCAAGGGTCATGTTGTGTCTAGAATCTCAATATGATAGGGTACACGGCAGGGCCCGTATCTTGTGCCTGGGCCGACACGGTATAAAAATGGCTCATGAGCAAATCTATATTTTGTTGTTTAAGTATAAAGAAGATTTTGAATCTGGGCTGGGCAGAAGGTAAGGTGTTCCAAATGGCACACCGGTCGGCTACCAACAAAGATATATCGCCCTGGGAAAGTGACGCTCTGAGTCTATTGGTGACTGCATGCGTTGTTCACTTCGAGCGTGTTTAGTTCCCAAAATTTTTTGAACAAACCAAAAAAGTTGTGCACTGCAGTTCACCTGTAGTTTCTTGGCAAAAAGCTGACAACCCAAAAAATTTTGGGTGTGTTGTTTAGATGGCAAAAAATTAGTGCTGGGCATATCCATAGTAATAAATTTGCTCCCATTTAATGCTCTCATGCAACATGCAAAGACATACAACAGCATGCATGTTTCATCCATACAAATGATATATTCAACAATATACATATCACAATCAAACAAATGATATAATCAACAATTCTTCATCCATAATTCATCAAAACCAATTGTCCTCAATGATTAACACCTACCGCACAATAATAGTACACATGTACAGTTCATCGAACATAAAAAACTATCAATTATGGTTTACCAAACCGTAAGCAATTGTTTCACGAAACTCATTCATAAGATCGGACTCATCATCAACTTCCTCAGGTTTCGGCTGATTCTCATATGCTTCTCGCGGCACATAGCTATCATCACGGTCACACCTTTCAAAGTGTCTATCCCCTATGCCACTTTTCCTAATGAAATTATGTAGAGCACAACATGCAACTATCATTTGACTTTGTTTATGAGGTGCATAAGAAGGCATCTTCTGCAAGCTGCGCCACTTCATTTTCAAAACCCCAAATGACCTTTCAATGACATTCCTAAGACATGAATGTGCATAATTGAAGGTCTCCTCTTTACCTTGTGGCTTCGGGGCGTCTCAATACTCCTATAGATGATACTTGGTTCCCTTGTATGGAGCTAGATAACCTAGCCGGTTAGGGTACCCCGAGTCCACTAGGTAATATTTACCTATAGCAGCAACAAATATTTCAGCCACTAGCAGTTCAAGAACAATTAACATAAAGTATTTCAAGAAAGGTGTGGATCTGCAGGTGGATGTGGAAATACATGGTTGTATGTTGTTGTTGCATCATTGAATACTCTCATGTCATGGACAGACCTTGGCTAGCCAGCGAGAACAAATGTGAACCTCATGTCGAAGTCACAGACAACCATGACATTTTGTGTCGTCATGCCTTTGCAGCACAAGTGCTGCATAAACTTATCATTGGGCTCCACGCAAGGTACATGGGTTCCATCTAAAGCCCCTATGCAGTCCTTGAAGTAGGGATAGAACCTACGGTTTCTCAATCTAGAGCGCATTTCATTGAATTGAGGGTCCATAGGATTAAGGATGTTAGCTGCTAGCTTCACTATACACTTCAAAACTTTGTTAAACAAGTTGGGGACAGTCCCCAGTGACCTTTCAAATCTGTTCTTAGCTTGCCTAACAGATTGTAGGGCCCCTACCATCCAAAGAAGCATACCTAGTGCCTCAACCGAGGTGGACTTAGTACTAGATTTGAGGCCATATGATTCCACTAAAAGATCATGCAATTTATCAAATATATCTGGGCTTATTCTAAACATCCTATAACAGGCCTTGTTATCCCCAAGCTTCCTCTGTACCCAAGCCAAACCAGTCATGGCAAGTTCCCTATACTCAGCTCTATTCAAATGCTTGTCAATGTGGAGGGCATACTGGTACATACCAAACATAAATGCATCATCATCATCTTCAGCAGTCTCCAACTCAGCCAACATAAAGTCTTTGAAATCATCCCAAGAAGCTTTGCAATGCCTTCCTGCTGCTGAGCCAACATCATCCTGCGAAAACAAAGGACAAAAGCCAGTCATGAATGAAAATACAAATCCATGTCATGCATCCCACCCTTCACTGACATATGGAAGTCACTCTCGCCCATGCTTCAAGTTCACCAAACCATACATGTTCAAATCAATAGTTCACAATAATTATTCAAACAATAGACACTTAGTTCAAATAAACATAGTTCACACCACACCATGTCTACATTAATATCAATTAAGATTCAAAATAATATGACAAAAGGTCTATGGGTCGAACGGGTGTAGGGTCGAGATGACGGACTAGAGGGGGGGTGAATAGTCTTTTCTAAAACTTAAGCATGTTGGCTAACCAAAAACAAATGCGGAATTAAACTTATCGGTCTAGCCAAGACTTCACCCCTCTAACTAAGTTCACAAGCACCTCACAAAGATCCTAATTAAGCAACTAAGGTGCTTTCCTTAGCAAGAGCTCTCCTATTTAATTCTAGAGCAAGGTCACACAAACCTATGCACTAGTACTTTGCAAGCAAGAGGGAGCTCCTACACAATTCTAGTAAGCAAAGCGCACAAAGCCTAAGCTCACTAGCAATGCTCAATAACAAGGTAACTAATGCCAAATTAGAGAGCGCAAATCACTTAGCTACACAAACTAAGCAATGTGACTAACAAGGTTACACAAACCAAATTAGTCACGCAAAGGGGAAGCTTCTAGCTACACAAGCAAGAAGACGACTAGCAAGCTACACAAGCAAACTAGTTACGAGAGCAACTACACAAGCACAAGTATATATGAAAGTAAATACAAACTTGTGTAGCATGAAGGCAAACCACCGAGAAGAGTAGACAAAGTTGACACGGTGATTTTCTCCCGAGGTTCACTTGGTTGCCACCAAGCTACGTCCCCGTTGTGTCGACCAACACTTAGATGGTTCCTCGGTGTGACCCTCAAGTCACTTGCCCCTCAAGGCACGCCCCGCAAGGCACCGCAAGACACCACTCTCAAGTGAGGTAACTCAATGACATGCTCAACTAGAGTTGCTCTTCGCGATCCCCGCGGGGTGAGCACAATCCCCCTCACAAAGCTTCTCCAGAGCCTCGCACAATCTTCTTGCGAGCTTCGACAGAGCCACAAGCCACCAAGCCGTCTAGGAGGTGGCAACCTCCAAGAGTAACAAGCACTACCGGCTTGCAACACGATCACCTAGTGCCACTCGATGCAACCTCACGATGCAATCGCACTAGAATCGCTCTCTCACTCGATCCGATGAACACTATCAAGCATGAGTGAGTTAGAGGGCTCCCAAGCACTACCACATAAGCCACCAAGGCTAAAGTGTGCTCCACACCCAGCCACAGCCGGCCAAGGCATCTATTTATAACCCCACGGTCAAATAGAGCCATTACCCCTTCACTGGGTACTTTTTCGGGACGACCGGACGCGCCGGTCGTAACTGACCGGACGCGCTCAACCGCGTCCGGTCGCCCTGCGACGTCCACGTGTCCCTCAAATTTCAAATGCGACCGTTAGATCCTCCAACGGTCACTGCGCGCCAACGGTCAAACGCTATGACCGGACGCGCTGCTTAACCGACCGGACGCGCCGGTCGCACAGCACCGCGCGCGCGAAGCAACGACCGGACGCGCTCCTCGCAACGACCGGACGCGCCAATCCGCACAGCACCCGCGCCTGCGAAACAACGACCGGACGCGCCCCTCGCAAAGACCGGACCGACAGTGCCAGCGTCCGGTCGGAGTCCAGTAAGCTCCCTCGACGACCGGACGCGTCCGATCGCGTGTGACCGGACGCGCCCCGCGTCCGATCGTCCTTGCGAACCGCAGTTCCTTCTGGGCACTTGACCGGACGCGCCGGTCCCGCGAGTGACCGGACGCGCCGGTTACAAACCCTAACACCCGTGTCTGCGCAGTACTGACCGGACGCGTCCGGTCATACCATGACTGCGTCCGGTCACCTCTGTGACCTCCGTTCGCCTCCGTTTCTTTTCCGACTTCCGGCGTAGTGGAAAATAGGCTTTTCAACTCCTCGAAAACGCCTGAATCCCGCGCTCGCAAGCTCGGCGGGAGGGAGAGAGAGACCCAAACCCTCTCTATCGCTCAAACTTCATCGCCTTTGCAAATGTGCCAACACCAACAAGTGATCACCACCTTGTGCACGTGTGTTAGCATTTTCATAATCATTTTCGAAGGAATTAGGCACTCAACTTGCCTCGCCACTCGATCCTAACACGTATGCACAGTTAGATCGCTCAAGTGGCACTAGATGACCGATATGCAAACAAGTTTGCCCCTCTTGATAGTACGGCCATCTATCCTAAACCCGGTCATAAACTTCTCTACACACCTATGACCGGTGAAATGGAAATGCCCTAGGTTATACCTTAGCCTTGCGCATTCCACTCCATCTCCTCCGACATTGATGCAACACATGCACCAACCAATCACCAAATGATATGATTCACTTCATATCATCACGTGACCGTATTGGTTCATCGATCTTGACCTCACTTGCTCTTCACCGTTGCATTGGTCCATCGGCGCCAAGTCTTGCCCAAGCTTCACCATCGCATGGTCCTTCGCTTCGAAGCCTCAACTTGCCCTTCACCTTCACAACCGGTCCTTCGAGCCAAGTCTCATCTTGATCTTCTCCATCTTGGTCACATGACTCCATGTCATGTCTCATATGCAATGAGCTCCTTCATGACACCATCACATGTGGACTAATCTCCTGTGTATCTCACATAACCACATATTAGTCCACCTAAGTTGTCACTCAATTACCAAAACCAAACAAGGACCTTTCAATCTCCCCCTTTTTGGTAATTGATGACAACTCTACAAAGATATGGAAATTATGCTTTTTCAAGCTAGCACTTCACACAAGTGTAAATTGCTAACTTGTTTTGGATTTAATGTTACTTATCCAACTTTTAAGCTCTATGTCAAGATTTGGATAAGCACCATAAAATCCGACTTGGTAGTGATAACTCCCCCTACATATGTGCTCAAATGGTTTGGTTTCAAGCTTGCACATATGCATAAATATGAAATTTGTGGGAGGGTTAGCACTACTAAGTGATGCTAAGGTGTATAGAATAAACCTTTATAGCTTGATACCAATTAGTAGGTTGATACTATTTGAAAATCACAAGTTTGCCATCATCCTTAGCATCATGAGTAGCTAGACATCAAAAAACACTAGAAACCCCATGAGATCACATTATAAGCATGGTTCTAGTTTTTGCATGATAATCACAAGTCTAGCTAACATCCTATGCATGCTAGTTATCAAATCATCATTCATGTTCTATAACTAGCATACACCACACAAGCATGCATATTGAATTTAAGAACTTATGCAATGCAAGCAAGCACATGAATTATGCACATATCAAATGTAATCAATCAAAGTTCATGAGCTTGCTCCCCCTACTTGTGTGCTTTCTTTGTCCAAGAATATTTGATCCCCTTACATTCTTCAATGTTACTCCCTCTTTGTCCATGTCCATGTCCAATCTTTCCAATCTCTCCCCAAAGCTCAAAAAGCTTTCATATCTTTGTCCAACTTCTCCCCCTTTGTCATCAATTTCCATAAAAGGTGTTCTTCTCAATTGATACAAAGGCTTGTATTGGGGTAGATGGTTGAGACTTGAATATTGCATTTTTTATGGACATTACCACATATGTTGGAATGACAAACTTTATGGTTGCTCTTGAGATTCCACATAGGATCTTTGATCTTGATACCAATCGGTGGGGCTCCTCCCCCTATGTCATAGCATGTGTCATTCACTTGAGATACCACTTGAAGATGAGGGTAGCATTTCTTGATTTGATCACTTAAAGTTGAGGATCACTTGTGAAACTATTGTCTTGCATGAATGATACCATGTGAAGATATCATGAGTAGGAATGTGATATCATTTGAAAGAATTTTCTAGTATGGAACCACTTTGAAGGATTTGACAATAATACTCACTTCTTGAACATTTTCTATCTTCATGAGTACCACTTGTAAGATATCACTTGTAGATCATGATCTAGACACCACTAGTGAATACCACTTGGAAGATCAATTTGAGTCTAGATACCACTTGAGTCAAACTAGATATCCATTTTTATTGTTGTTTTGTGCTTGTACTCTTATCATTGTCATGAGCTTCTTGTATGACTTAAACTAAATTGATTTGCCTAAGATTCCAAGTCCGGTTTGATCCAATGATAAGCTTCTTCACACCTCGTGCTAAGGGTTATCTTGCCAATGTTGTACTTGTCACTTGTTAGCAATCCAAACTAGATCAAGTACTTGGATTCACTAGCTCATGAACAAACTCATATCCATACCACTAGATCAATTAATCAATCAGGCAATAATGGTAGGCTATGAATTTAAAACTTTTCATTTGTTATGCATGATCCTAATAAGCATGTACTATATGCACTAACCGCATACTAGTAAGAAATGAGATGATCATGCACATTTCAATGATACCTTTGCTATGTTGAAGTAGAGGATAGTTATATAGATTCCAATTCATTACTTCAATAGCAATGTGAAGTCCAATTTATTGCTTGGTGAAGACCAATCATCATAGATAAATCTATCCTTCACCCATATGAAATGAAAACCACTTATGATCAAGTGCACTTTCTTGTTGTGGTTGGCTTGCTTCATTATATCATCTTTGCTTGTATGAGAGAACTACTTAGAATATCACTTGAAATACATGACTAGCTCTCTTTTGGGTGTTGCTTGCTTTTCTTGATCAACCCTTTTGATTGCTTCAACTAAGCATCACAAGTTCCTCAGATCACCACTTCCATGTTAGCCTTCCAAGTCCCAAACTTGGTTTCACCTACACACGGCGGCAAGCCCCTCACTAGGGAGAAGTGACCTTTCTCCAAAGAACCACTCTTGACACTCACTTGAAATGATATAGTTTGATTGATCCAAATGATGAACTCAATCTTGATGAATAATCCTTGAATCTACATTTGAGTCCAACTCTTTCTACTTGTTTAAGTCCTTTTCTTTCTACCAAATGATCTCTAATCATCACTAGAACTTAAACTTCATCTTCATCTTAAGTTTGATCTTGATCTTCAAATTGAGTACCAAATAAGTACACCAAGTACATTCCACAATCAAATGTTCTTGTACTCATTGCTTTTCATGCTTCTAGATCAATCCAAAACCAAACTTAGGTACCTCAACCACTTATAAACAAGTTTCCAACTTGAGGACCTTTCAATTAAAGTGACTCTAGATTAATCCAATGATTGTCACTTTTCTGGCAGATTCTGTACCCTTCAAAGAATAATTCATATCTCACAATGTACGGATCTAAGTGCCATGAAATTTGGTGGAGATGTGCTTCACTAAGTCATCTAGCAACTGTAAAAATTTGAACTTCTTTTGATTCTAGATTTCTACTAGATTTCAAATCTTCCACAACTGATACATGCTGAAAACTGTTGCACTATTGCTGACAAGATGCACTCCAAAACCGAAGCATCTCTTATCCACTTATCATGAAATTTCTACAGCATCTTCTTTCATAAGTGTAGAGAATGTATACCAAATTTCAAGCCAATCCAAATAGATTTGTTCACTCAAACATGGCTAAGATCACTGCTAGCTCAGATTTTAAATTTTGGACAGATTTCAATACATTGAGCAATACTTCATCAAATATGAATCAAACTTGAAACTAACTTGTTTGAATACTTTCACAAGACATATATCCATCCAATCCACTTACTAAATGTCATCTTATGAATTTATCCAACACAAACCAATCCAAACTTGATCACTAAGCTTTTAATCCATTCAATCATCTCATCGCAAGCAACATTGCACATTTATCCAATTCAATCAACTCATATGCACCCAAATGAAATAATCAACAAGAGATATACCTTGGTTAGCTCATGATTATTCATAGCAATCTTTCAACTTGAACATTTGCAAGCCATCAAATAATTCCAATAAATCATCCACAACTTGATCATGACACTTGTATGTTGTAGTACTTTGGACTTCACTCATTTTGACTTGGCATTGGGATAGAATTGCAATAAGCTTCAATACTTGAGTCAACATATAATGATAAATATGAAATCAATTTGAGTCAAGCCTCCAATGCCATGGTACCTACACACATTCATCCACTTTTTGATGGTACCCAAACAAGTTTGGGTCCTCTCAAGTTAGGTGCAACATACTTAGGCATTGCCTTAGTATGAGTAGCGGAATGTTTTGCAATAGCAACCATAGAGGTACCATTTACATCCTTTCTAAGCACATTAGTATCATCAATTGAAATATGCTTAGAAGTGTTACCTAGGGGACATGAATGTGCCATGTGTCCCCTTTCCCGGCATGAGTAGCATCTTCTCTTTGATTGAGCCTTTTCTTCTTTGCTCATATGATGCTCTTCATTCCCTTGCCTCTCATGAGTTGCTTGAGCCTTCTTCTCAAGCTTGGTAGGACACCCCAAGGCGAAGTGTCCCATGTCTCCACATTTGAAGCACTTGATGTGAGCATGTACTTTCTTCTCATCTTGATTCTTGCTCATCATCTTGACATCTTGAATTTGCATTGGATGTCTTGCTCTTCCACCCCTTCTTGTTTTCTTCTTCTTCATCAAGTCACCATCATCTTCATGGTTGATCTTGATTTGCTCTTGGGGTGTTTTCTCTTGCTCAACTAGTGGCTTTGGTTGAGGCTTTATTTGTTGCTTTACCAATTGCTTGGTTGGGCACATTGGGGTGAGATGACTCCAAGTGCGGCACTTGAAGCACTTGACATGCTTTAGCCTCTCTTCTTCTTTCATCTTCATTGGAAATCACCCCATATTTCTCATTTAGAAACACCCAAATTTCATGGGCGGACTCGAAGTCTATGATCTCACAAAGTATGCTACTATCCAAAGATCGATAGAAAACATTAGTAGCTTGGATATCGAGATGTAGGCATTTACTTTGCGCTTGAGTTGCATTCTTTTTATCAATTGCAAAGGAAAAGCCCACATCTACGATCCACCACAATTGAGGAGAAATAAACTTAAAATTGCATGTCATCCAATTTCTCCACCGTGCAAAGTGTATGCCATCAAAAATATGTGGACACTCAACATCTAGCCCATAAGCCGCCATCCTCTCGGGTCGGTGAAGACCACAAATGAGAGACCCAGCTCTGATACCACTTGTAGGGTCGAGATGACGGACTAGAGGGGGGGTGAATAGTCCTTTCTAAAACTTAAGCGTGTTGGCTAACCAAAAACAAATGCGGAATTAAACTTATCGGTCTAGCCAAGACTTCACCCCTCTAACTAAGTTCACAAGCACCTCACAAAGATCCTAATTAAGCAACTAAGGTGCTTTCCTTAGCAAGAGCTCTCCTATTTAATTCTAGAGCAAGGTCACACAAACCTATGCACTAGTACTTTGCAAGCAAGAGGGAGCTCCTACACAATTCTAGTAAGCAAAGCGCACAAAGCCTAAGCTCACTAGCAATGCTCAATAACAAGGTAACTAATGCCAAATTAGAGAGCGCAAATCACTTAGCTACACAAACTAAGCAATGTGACTAACAAGGTTACACAAACCAAATTAGTCACGCAAAGGGGAAGCTTCTAGCTACACAAGCAAGAAGACGACTAGCAAGCTACACAAGCAAACTAGTTACGAGAGCAACTACACAAGCACAAGTATATATGAAAGTAAATACAAGCTTGTGTTGCATGAAGGCAAACCACCGAGAAGAGTAGACAAAGTTGACACGGTGATTTTCTCCCGAGGTTCACTTGGTTGCCACCAAGCTACGTCCCCGTTGTGTCGACCAACACTTAGATGGTTCCTCGGTGTGACCCTCAAGTCACTTGCCCCTCAAGGCACGCCCCGCAAGGCACCGCAAGACACCACTCTCAAGTGAGGTAACTCAATGACACGCTCAACTAGAGTTGCTCTTCGTGATCCCCGCGGGGTGAGCACAATCCCCATCACAAAGCTTCTCCGGAGCCTCGCACAATCTTCTTGCGAGCTTTGACAGAGCCACAAGCCACCAAGCCGTCTAGGAGGTGGCAACCTCCAAGAGTAACAAGCACTACCGGCTTGCAACACGATCACCTAGTGCCACTCGATGCAACCTCACGATGCAATCGCACTAGAATCGCTCTCTCACTCGATCCGATGAACACTATCAAGCATGAGTGAGTTAGAGGGCTCCCAAGCACTACCACACAAGCCACCAAGGCTAAAGTGTGCTCCACACCCAGCCACAGCCGGCCAAGGCATCTATTTATAACCCCACGGTCAAATAGAGCCGTTACCCCTTCACTGGGTCCTTTTTCGGGACGACCGGACGCGCCGGTCGTAACTGACCGGACGCGCTCAACCGCGTCCGGTCGCCCTGCGACGTCCACGTGTCCCTCAAATTTCAAATGCGACCGTTAGATCCTCCAATGGTCACTGCGCGCCAACGGTCAAACGCTATGACCGGACGCGCTGCTCAACCGACCGGACGCGCCGGTCGCATAGCACCGCGCGCGCGAAGCAACGACCGGACGCGCTCCTCGCAACGACCGGACGCGCCGATCCGCACAGCACCCACGCCTGCGAAACAACGACCGGACGCGCCCCTCGCAAAGACCGGACGCGACAGTGCCAGCGTCCGGTCGGAGTCCAGTAAGCTCCCTCGACGACCGGACGCGTCCGATCGCGTGTGACCGGACGCGTCCCGCGTCCGATCGTCCTTGCGAACCGCAGTTCCTTCTGGGCACTTGACCGGACGCGCCGGTCCCATGAGTGACCGGACGCGCCGGTTACAAACCCTAACACCCGTGTCTGCGCAGTACTAACCGGACGCGTCCGGTGCAGCGTCCGGTCACCTCTGTGACCTCCGTTCGCCTCCGTTTCTTTTCCGACTTCCGGCGTAGTGGAAAATAGGCTTCTCAACTCCTCGAAAACGCCTGAATCCCGCGCTCGCAAGCTCGGCGGGAGGGAGAGAGAGACCCAAACCCTCTCTACCGCTCAAACTTCATCGCCTTCGCAAATGTGCCAACACCAACAAGTGATCACCACCTTGTGCACGTGTGTTAGCATTTTCATAATCATTTTCGAAGGAATTAGGCACTCAACTTGCCTCGCCACTCGATCCTAACACGTATGCACAGTTAGATCGCTCAAGTGGCACTAGATGACCGATATGCAAACAAGTTTGCCCCTCTTGATAGTACGGCCATCTATCCTAAACCCGATCATAAACTTCTCTACACACCTATGACCGGTAAAATGGAAATGCCCTAGGTTATACCTTAGCCTTGCGCATTCCACTCCATCTCCTCCGACATTGATGCAACACATGCACCAACCAATCACCAAATGATATGATTCACTTCATATCATCACGTGACCGTATTGGTTCATCGATCTTGACCTCACTTGCTCTTCACCGTTGCATTGGTCCATCGGCGCCAAGTCTTGCCCAAGCTTCACCATCGCATGGTCCTTCGCTTCGAAGCCTCAACTTGCCCTTCACCTTCACAACCGGTCCTTCGAACCAAGCCTCATCTTGATCTTCTCCATCTTGGTCACATGACTCCATGTCATGTCTCATATGCAATGAGCTCCTTCATGACACCATCACATGTGGACTAATCTCCTGTGTATCTCACATAACCACATATTAGTCCACCTAAGTTGTCACTCAATTACCAAAACCAAACAAGGACCTTTCAATGGGGCAGCTTGCTCGATGATGATCATCCTCTCTTCAGGCCTGTTGGCAAGGAAGAAGTCCATGGCACTTTTATTTTGGATGATGTTGAACAGCCCCTTGAACAGTGTTAGGGTCTGATGAGTTATCCCCATCTCCTTTGCAATCTGCGAGACCCTTTCTATCTTCTGTCTTAGGGCTGACCGAGCATTCTGTTGCTCTGTCTTCCTTTGTTCCAACATGTTCTCGAGTAGGCTGACCCTTCGGCTGGCAAGCTCATTGTGAGTTCTCATATTATTGTCCATGGACCTCACTGCTGGCCTCTTGGAGCGCTTGCTTGGGCTGGAGGTAGTAGTACTAGTGTTGTTGGCCCTCTTATTGCCAATGCTTAGTGGGGTCAATTGGTCATCTGGGTCATTAGTAGCCACTTCATCAGAGCTGACAGCATCCAAGTCAATAGGACAACTCTCACCAGCAAGAAATGAGGTTGACCCATCTACTGTGTTGCCAATGAACATCCTGTCCATTTGATCAAGGTACACAGGCAGACCATTCTTGAACCTCATCAAATCAGCTTGCTCCTGCAAACCACATTATTTGGTACGTATTGGTGAACTTAGTAAGTGCTGAAAAACCAAAAAAGACAAATAGACACATTACGTGGGTGTTTGATTTCCACCATGCATCACTGGCATCAACAGTTCTATCTTCCCTACGGCCTAAGCTAGAACCGTAGCAGAGCTTGTTACAAAATCGCCACTGTGACCTTAGCTGGCTATGCCTACTTTGAAACTGTTCGCGGTCATGGACCAAACCAGTTGCTACTTGGTACCTGCTTATTACATCCCACCATCCTGCCTTGCTCATGACTCCCTTCGTACAATTGCCAATGGCAATTTCATGGCACCAAATGTCACAGAAAGTTACTGTGTTTGGTTCTGTCCAATTTGCCTTATGTTTGAAAGCCTAATTGATGAATACAAACACCATGCATTATGTAAACAAAATCTAAGAAGATTCAGTAAACACATGTAGAGAGATGCTGACAAGGCATGAAGCAAAGATCATTACACCAACCCATCTACATTGTACCTAACAAGTTTACCTTGAAACTGTCCTATTGACAGATCAAGTAAAAAACTGATATAGATTGTAAGCAACAGGTGTACCTTGAAACTGTCCTGTTCATACAAAATATGTAACTTCAAACTGATCTATTGACAGATACGGTAACAACTCATGTACATTGTAACAAGTAGGGAAAGGTTCAAACTAAACTATTGACAGTTCAGTTAACAAACTGACCAAAAACTCTAAGTATGGACAACTCCAATAAAATGAGTAAAAATGATTGCATCTATCAATGTGAGGACCATTTGTTGGTTCAACAAGTATGACAGATCAGATATGTCAGCATCAGATAAGCAAAACAAGCATGGATCACATCATAGCTTGTAGAAAACAAAAAATAAACATGGAGGGGAGTGCCAATTGTACCGTGACAAGCCGGGGAAGGGTGTAGTCATCTTACTGGAGGTTGTCATCGACAATGGCTGGGCCATGCTAAAAAGGTCCTTGTTTGGTTTTAGTAATTGAGTGACAACCTTAGATGGACTAATTATGTTTAATGTGAGATACACAGGAGATTAGTCCACAGGTGATGATGTCATAAAGGAGCTTAATGCACATGAGACATGACATGGAGTCATGTAACCAAGGTGGAGAAGATCAAGATGAGGCTTGGCTTGATGGACCGGTTGCTAGGGTGAAGGGCAAGTTGTGTGATGGCTTGGCGCCGAAGGACCGAGGCATCGGTGAAGAGCAAGTGAGGTCAAGATCGATGAACCAATACGGTCACGTGATGGTATGAAGTGGATCATATCATTTGTGATATGGTTGGTGCATGTGTTTCATCAACGTCGGAGGAGTTGGAATGGAATGCACAAGGCAAAGGTATAACCTAGGGCATTTCCATTTCACCGGTCATAGGTGTATAGAGAAGTTGATGATCGAGTTTAGGATAGATGGTTATACTATCAAGAGGGCAAACTTATTTGCATATCGGTCATCTAGTGTCACTCGTGTGATCTAACTTTGCATCGTTGCTAGGATCGAGTGGCGTGGCAAGTTGAGTGGTTAACTCCTTCAGTAAAATGATTGTGAAAATGCTCACACACTTGCACATGTTGTTGATCACATGGTGGTGTTGGCACATTTGCAAAGGCGACGGAGTTTGAGCGGTAGAGAGGGTTTGGGTTTGGGTCTAGGCGTTTTTGAGGAGTTGAAATGCCTATTTTCCACTACGCCGGAAGTCGGAAAAGAAATGGAGGTGAACGGAGGTCACAGAGGTGACCGGACGCTGCACCGGACGCGGTCACGGTTTGACCAGACATGTCCGGTCAGTTCAACACAGCAGTCAGACGCGCGGGTGTTAGGGTTTCACACCGGCGCGTCCGGTAACTCGCGGGACCGGCGCGTCCGGTCGGGCACCCAGAAGTGTAGCGCGTGGCGTAAAGCTGATCGAACGCGCGGCGCGTCTAGTCACACGCAATCGGACGCGTCCGATCGTTGAGGGAGCTTACTGGACTCCAACCGAACACTGGCACTGTCGCGTCCGGTCGTTGTCTGGAGCGCGTCCGGTCGATGCTTCGTAGGCTCGCGGCGCAGTGCACTCGGCGCGTCCGGTCAGTTGGGCAGCACGTTCGATCACTCATTTGACCGTTGGAACGCTGTGTCAACCATTGAGATCAGGCGGCCGCATTTGAATCTAGAGGGACATGTGGACGGCGCAGGGCGATCGGACGCGGTGCAGCGCGTCCGGTCAGTTCGACCGGCGCGTCCGGTCATCCCGAAATCTGCCCAGTGAAGGGGTAACGACTCTATTTGACCATGGGGTTATAAAATAGATGCCTTGGCTAGCCTTGGCCGGTAGCTGAGCACACTATAGTCTTTGTGACTTGTGTGGTAGTGCTTGAGAGCCCTCTAACTCACTCATGCTTGATAGTGTTCATCGGATCAAGTAAGAGAGCGATTCTAGTGTGTTGCTTTGAGAGATTGCATCGTGTGGCACTAGGTGATCGTGTTGCAAGCCGGTGGTGCTTGTTACTCTTGGAGGTTGCCACCTCCTAGACGGCTTGGTGGCTTGTGGCTCCGTCGAAGCTCGCAAGAAGATTGTGCGAGGCTCCGGAGAAGCTTTGTGCGGGGGATTGTGCTCACCCCGCGGGGATCGCGAAGAGCAACTCTAATTGAGCGTGTCATTGAGATACCATACTTGATGGTGGGTTCTTGTGGCGCCTTTTGAGAGGCTCGGTGTGTAACCGATTAGCCGTTGAACCACGAAGTATTGGTCGACACAACGGGGACGTAGCTTGGTGGCAACCAAGTGAACCTCAGGAGAAAATCACCGTGTTAACATTGTCTACTCTTCTCGGTGGTTTGCCTTCATGCAACACAAGCTTGTATTTACTTTCATATATACTTGTGCTTGTGTAGTTGCTCTCGTAACTAGTTTGCTTGTGTAGCTTGCTAGTCGTCTTCTTGCTTGTGTAGCTAGAAGCTTTCCCTTTGCGTGACTAATTTGGTTTGTGTAACCTTGTTAGTCACATTGCTTAGTTTGTGTAGCTAAGTGTTTTGCGCTCTCTAATTTGACATTAGTTGCCTTGTTATTGAGCTTTGCTAGCGAGCTTAGGCTTTGTGCTTTTGCTTCACTAGTTGTGTAGGAGCTCCCTCGGTTAGCAAAGTACTAGTGCATAGGTTTGTGTGACCTTGCTCTAGAATTGATTAGGTGAGCTCTTGGTAAGCTTAGCACCTTAGTTGCTTAATTAGAATCTTTGCAAGGTGCTAGAGAACTTCGATAGAGGGGTGTAGTCTTGGCTAGACCGATAAGTTTAATTCCGTATTTGTTTTGGTTAGCCAACGCGTTTAAGTTTTAGAAATGACTATTCACCCTCCCCCCTCTAGTCCGCCATCTCGACCCTTCACCTGCCCCGTTCCCGCGCACTGCGGCCCTGGCCCCGGTGATGGCCAGACGCGCCTGATGTGCGTCCCCGTGGACACGGAACTGGAGAGACGAAGGCTTCGGCGCCCGTCGCTGCTCCTTCACCGCATCCGCTGGCGATGCCCGCGTTCAACTTGCGGCTGCGCGCCACGTTGGGGGAGGGCACGCACACCGGAGAGGGAGGCATGGGGGGACGTCGTTGTCGCCGCGAAGAAACATACGTAGTGGTGCATCTGCTGCCATCCATCGCCGGCGTTCAGATCCAGGGAGTCGAAGGCAAGCTGGGATTCATTGAAGCTTGTTTAACCCGCTGCGGGTTGCGCCGCGCCAGGGAAGAGGCCCGAACTCCCCCCTTGCCACCAGGGACTAGACGTCGCCAGGAAGTCCCGTGTGCGTGCCTCGTTGCTTTCCCCTGCGCCGTCGTAGCCGTGGTCGCCATGGGACCCGGCGGCGCTGATGTTGTCGCGTTGGTGGCCGTCCATCACCGAAGTGGGCAAGCAACTCCTCGATCCGTACTCCTACGGCGTAGATCTAGCGGGCTACGTCGTGGATCTTCACGTCGGCGGTGGGAGTGGCGGGAGTGCGGGGACGGTGGAAGGAAGACTGCGGTGGCGGCAGGCTAGGGTTTGACGAAGGACGAGTAGGCCTCGGTGCAGAGAGGGGTATCCGGCGGATGTGGCTCCCCAAAACGTGAAAAGTGGCCCAATGGCCAACCTTGATTTTCTAGGGAGTGATAGGAGTATGTGAGACGGCAAACGGTGCCTTTGCTTTGTAAGCTGTGTCCTATGCAAACACCAAAGATGCGGTAACGATATCTCCACCATCATTCACCTTGGTGCGGACTGCAGAAGCGAGCGCGCATTCTTTTTTTTTTTAAAAAAAAATACTACTCTGTTGGTTTCGCCTTGTGCGATAACGATGCTACATGACGCGGAGTTAGGACCGTCGTGGGTTCTGGAAGAAACGCACGTGTGAGATCGAACCCATGCAGTACCTGGCTCTAGGGCTTCCTCTTCCTTCTCCATCCGTGGTGCTTAGATGCACAGTACGTAGTACTGGTCCTAGCGATTTTGATTTGTAGGGTAATCGATCCGTGGTGTACTTGGCCGACCAGAGAGACAAGCCACGCAAAAAGCCGGCCGTTTACCTCCACCGTCCATTGGCCAGTGGCCACCAATTAGAAAGTGGTAAAAAGGGAAGAGAGCGCGCGCCGACTGCAGAGCCATGCGCGCAGCGCGCGCGGCCTGTAGGCTGTATGGCTGTGTGCCTGTGTAAACATATCCTTCACGCGACGTCACTCGCGACGGCTACCTCCGGGCCTCTGCCGGCCGCCGCGCGCGCTCCTGCCCGTTTTTAGCAGATGGCTCCACAAGCCACATGCCCAGCGGCAGCAGCTCCCAGTAAGATTCCCCCACGCCACCACCTCCACTCCACCGCATCTCGTCGATCGTGTTCTACACCACCAACCCCGGCCCACCACCAGGCACCACCACCTGTCCGTCGTTGCCCGTCGTACGTCCACCTCGTCTCATCGTTGAGTTCCATCCATCACCTGCCCTGCCCGTTTGGCAGCTAGCGCGTACTCCTACTCGCCACCGTGCCGTGCATGATTACCCCCATGTGCAGCGGTGAACCTGAGGTGTAAAGTCTTGCTCAAAACAAAATACGATCTGATCTGAGGTGTAAAGAGCTTCAAGAAGTATATTTATGTGAGGCCGGTGTATATTATCACGCTTGTATTATATAACAGTGACACGTTTCGTCTAGTACTCCAATTCCAAGTTTTTATTATAATAAAACTTGTACTGATATTTTAGAAGATTTTTCTTATTCTGCCAGCAGTGAAGATCGATCGTATTTTACAGTATATATACTGATCAGTGCATGATGAAATGCGGATCAGTCGTCATCGAGTGTATTGACCCTTCCCGTTCAGCTGATCAGATCGTGCTGTTGCATTTTACGTTGCCTCGTGTTTTCCGATCGAGCCATCGTCCGGAGCCCGGCCGGTAGCTGGTCGGGAAGTGGTGCTGGACAGCATGCGTGCGCCCGCTGAGCTCCCTCGCTCCTGAGCTATCCTGCTAGTAGCAATAGCAAAAGTCATCAACCGGGATCGGTGTCGGAAACCCTGCAGAAATCGCCTTTGTGTCGGCGTGGTGCCACGGCTTTTTGACCACACGGCTCTAGCTAGATAGAGTACTCTAACTCTACGTCCGCGACCGCGAGCGAGAGCATCTTTCCCAGCTGTGCGGACCGCCGATGGTCCGCGCTTGGGACAACCGCCTCGCTGCCCTGCGCGCTCGGCACTCGGCGGCGGCTCCCGCATGTGTTCCACGCCGCAGGCGCCGCCGGCCAGCCCACACACAGCCGCGTGACCGCATGTGCAAAACGCCATGTCTCCGGTCCACGCATCCGCCGCAGCTGTCTGCAGCCGGGGTCAAGGACTTTGGGTCTTTGGCCATGCATGCTCGCCTAGCGCAGCGCAGTTTCGCTTATCTACGTCCCACGCAAGCAGGGGTCCAGGACGCCTTTGGATGGCGCCCGAGACCAGCAGCAGTCACGGACGGGGACACGTGTGGGCGTGGCTCCCTTGCCGTGCGCCTGCCTGTCTGTCTCCGGCGCCCCAGGCGGCAATGCCAGCATCTCGTTAGATTAAACCTAGTTGAAGACATAAATGTTAAAAAAAAATTCCTATAAACTTGACCAAACTCAGAAAATTTTGACTTATCTAAAACCTATCCTCTTTTGTCGGAGAGTGTACTAGGTTCCAAGCAACGGATGAGACAACGCTAGCATCATCGCGCTCATAGAAACATTAGATAGAAGTCTTTAGTCACAGCCAAGAGAAACCTTCAAATGATCAATTCAGATCATTGATAAAATATACAAACAACATCACAACAATCAGCATGCATGAGACTTGAATGTCATAAGGAAGCAAAAATACAGTATCAGGTTCCTGACTATTACAAATATGCATGGGCAAAGAAGCTCAATTGGAGGGTTTCGAATGTTCTGGGTATAATGTGATTGACTATTACCTTTGGCACGCAGAAGTCATACAAAAATTTCTACAGGCAGTTCAATTCCATGTAGGATTTTAGAAAAAAAAAACTTCACTCTAAAGAGCCCCTAACGAGCTAGTACACTAAGGGATTGCCCGTCGGCTGAAGTAATTATTGATTTAAGTATCTAATTGGAGGTTACCACCTTTTGAGGGTAAAAGAGTTTTATTTAGGGTCGATGATGCTCAAGCCCGGTCAACTAATTGTTCGGTTAGGATCCAACATTCTACAGCGTGTTCGCTTGAGCTTTCAACCGCTTATTTTCAGCCAGCCAGCAGTGTTTTTCTCTCACATAAATCAGCCAACAATACTTTCAGCCACTTATTTTCAGCCCAAACGAACAAACTGCTAGATATGGGTCATCTTCTTTCTCTGCTCCCCTCGGGTGGTTACTATGGTCCCTAAGGCTGGTGTTCCTCCGTCTGACCAAACCTCCTACCATGCAATGCAACGCAAAACCACTCCAACTAAGCTCCTCAGCCCATGTAGCAAAGCCCATCGGCATTATTTTCTACAATTGATGCTTGTTTTGAATCTAGGGGTTTTTTTTTTGGCAGGGGTAGCTTAGAGCACACGTTGAAATTGCAAATAACCAATCTCCACGTCAGTCGTCAGTTATGATCTAACCTTGCGTTGTCCTCAATTCCCCCACGACAGTGTGTGGATGCTGTAATCAACTGCCGACGCAGCTTCGGCGAGCCTCACCTGCTGCCTGGCAAGTGGCACCGTGCAAGGTACCGTCCGGCCTGCACTCCACTGATGCGCCCGCGGACACACACCCAAAAAGACGCAATACGCACGCAAAAAGTCCGGCGAAAGCGATCAAGTGGCGGGACGGAGACGAGACGACTAAACTAATCCAGGCCGCCGACCATGCCACCTTCCTTCCTCTTGCTTCCCTTCCAAATTAAGTACCCCACCATCGTTGGCATTGGCAAACACTCCACACGCTCTCACTCCCACTCGCGTCCCTATCACCCCGCCAGTCATGGCAGCTCTCCTCCTCCTCCTCCTCCTCCCGCTCCTCCTCGGCGCCGGCAATGCCGGCCCGGCGCCGCCGGCCACCATCGTGCTCAAGGACGGCACGACCTGCACCCTGTGCGCGTCCTGCGACAACCCCTGCAACCCGTCCTACTACCGGCCCCCGTCCCCTCCCCCGGCGCCGGTCGTCACGCCCTGCCCGCCCACCACGCCGTCCTATCCTACCCCATCCGGCGGAGGCGGCGGCGGAGGAGGAGGAGGCCCCATCATCTACTCGTCCCCGCCGCCTCCTGCTGCTTCTGCCGGCGGTGGCGGCGTTGGTGGCGGAGGCTTCTACTACCCACCGCCCACCGGCGGGTCTGCTGGGTCCAGCGGCGGAGGCGGAGGCAATGGCGGCGGCGGCGGGTCGCAGCAGGGCGGTATGTACCCGACGCCGCCCCCGCCCAACCCGTTCCTGCCCTACTTCCCCTTCTACTTCTACAGCCCGCCGCCGCCGTTGCACTCATCCGGCGCGTGGGCCGTGACGACGGCCGCCTCGTCGTCCGCGGCGGCGCTGCTCCTCACCAGCATGCTGCTGCTTCTGCTGTGGTAGAGACACCGTGACCCTGACTCCCTGAGGGATCTAGATCTGCAGAGTGAGTGAGTCAATGCATGCGCTGTTTCTTTTTTCGCTTACAGGACTAGAGGGGGGCGATCCAATGCAACTGGCGATTCAATTGTTGGCCTGGGTATTGTAGCAGTAAATTGTAATTGTAATTTTATACTATTAATTATATTTCCTCCTCTTCTTCTTTCTTTGGGATTCAGTGTCGGTCGGTATAACAGATTAATAATCATGTAGCAAAAAGACTGTACAAGGAGGCAGCATCGCTTGGACACGTTTAGATTGTGAAAAAATTTCAAACTGATAAATAGTACCACTTTCGTCTTATTTAGTAAATATTGTCTAATCATTGACCAACTAGGCTCAAAAGATTTATCTCGTGATTTTCAACTAAACTTAGTAATTAGTTATTTTTTTTACCTACTTTTACTACTTCATGCATGGATCCAAAGATTGATGTGATGGAGAGAGAGTAAAAAAATTTCAACTTTTGGAGTGCATCTAAACAAGGCCTTGTATAATATAACGCTAGCATACTCTCTCACCAGAAAGATCGAATCCACTGTTCACGGTTCATGTCAAAGAATGGAGTTTGTTCATCAGTTTCAGTAACGAAGATCGTTTGGCCAGCTTGATCGGTGTAGGCGTGCAGCCCGCTCGCTGCTGATTGCTGGGATGTTGTCGTTTGAGGTTGTTGTTGCATCAGATTTTGATTGTACTCTGATCTGCGGCGCTGCCAGCAGTACGCCGCCCGTCCTGTGAGTCTCAGTGAATGTGATGACGCCTGGCTGGCTGGCAACATTTTCTACCTCATCACAAGCAAAAATGCGCTTTCTTTCTTTACTCCCACCTCTGTCTCTCTCTCTTGTGCAGTTTGGCCACTGGAGTTTTGGACCATGCACAGCACATAGGAGTATCTAATACTCGTCCACTGACAGTATTGTGCGCGCAACTCCAGTGCCTATTTTTACTACCCATTCGAAACAACTAGTAGGAGTATTTCCATCGTGAGGTCGGTAGATCTCTGTGGCCAAGAAATCATATGAATACGTGGTGCAGCGAAATGTCTGGTCCCACGGCCACAGAGGAGGAAGAAAATGGAAGTGGTAGACACAATAATCTGCTTGCCTACTCATTGCCAGAGAGCCTCGAGACGCGCGAGCCAGCAAGCATCCAAAGCGTGATCTCGGGCAGGAGCATTGCAAGCAATTGCAAGAGGTCCACCACCTCCATCCGTCCGTGTGCTGTGCTGTGCATATGCAAATGCAAATGCAGTGGCGGCCATGGAAATAAAATACTAGTAGCACACTGTTGTTATCTAAACGGTGTAGATCTAGAGGAACACACGCCAGACTTGGGCTGCCCATGCCCATGCACCAGCAGCCTAGCTTGCACGGTGTTCCTTCAGCTTCAGCTGTAGTACACGCAAAAAAAGGAAAAAAAAACGTTGCTAGTACAGTGGCTTTTAAAAAGGTGCATACGTGTATAAGTGATGATGAGGAAAAGGTATTGGAAAGCACCTTTAATTTGTTAGTTTTCTGGCTGGGAGCTCGATTGATTTCTTTGCAGTTTCAAGGTATCGAGAAAGAGATGTGAAGCAAAGAAATAGAGAAGGAAAAGGGCGGAGAAAAGGCGCTGCCAAAGTTTGCAGCATGCATGTTGCAGGCTTGCAGCACGGAGCCATGGAGAGAGAGAGAGAGGCGCGTGTGCGTGGCATAGCCGATTGGCAGGGTGGAGCTTGATTTATTATTATTCTCCTAATCTTCTAGGCCCGAAAAGCGCAAGATCCTGTCTGCACTTGAGAGCTGCTGATCTTCCCTGTTTCACACTACGTTTTTAAGCCTTTTTTTTCTTTTACATCAAGGGTAGTACAAGCCTCCTCGTTTACCTTGTGCTACTTGGAGACTTGATACTGAACCGTGGAGTTTTTGACAGTTAATTTGTCATGTCTGATTTTTTGGTCAGGAAGGGGAAAAAACGTTAACGGGACTCGCTATGAGCCAGTTTTAGGAGTATTTAACGTTTCATTCAGGCCCCAATGAGACGGCCTGGCCTGCCGCCTATGTGCTGTGAGGCTCATCGGCCCATGAACTCCTCTTTCAGATAGATGGGCCAGCAGCTTTGCTTTCTGCTATTAGTTACCCTGGATCTGTGCTGCAACCTTTTCACATCAATATATGCATTTCGCTTCCCCTTCTTTTTTTTTCTTTACATTAGAGAATCTGTAATAGTTTCAAAAAAAACAATCAGTAAATCAATAACTTTTTCAAGTAGCTAAAAAAGTTGGAAGCATATTTATTGGGTTCATCCAACAATTTCCAATATATCGTTTCTAAAATATAGGGGATAATTTTACATCAGGATTCCCAGAAATCTCTCTTTCTTATATATTTGCATTAGGGACCCTATCCTACTTTTATTCTTTCTCACATCCTTCCACATTTAGATTGGCCATTCGATACGCGCACGTATATATCTGTGCGACTAGATCGAGTTTCCCAAGTGCAAAAAGATTAGGAGTTGAGACAGGGAGTTGATAGAGAGCAGTTTTTCTGGTCTTGCCAAAAATCTATATTAGGAGTGGGTTTTGGAAACTCTTGGAGATACTCTTAGAAAATGGCATTTCCCCCTAAAAAATAAAATGGCATTTCGCTTCTTAAACCAGCCTGACGACGCTGATGATGGCTCCAGATACTAGATTTGATAAATTCATTTTTGATTCAAAAGAAAGTTTTGAGTTCAAAGAAAGCTCGGGGTATTTTACCCCCACTACAAAAAGAACAAATTTATGTCATATTTTGATGCTTATCTAAAGTTTAACCACTAAAATTTAGCTCTAGGAGTTCTAAATATGTAGTCTATAATGATGTCTAAACTTTAGCTGACCCACCAAAACACATTACAGCATCTCCAAAAGTATTTCTAAAATTGACTCCCTCGAGACCTCAACTATTATTTGAAGAGACATTTGTATAAAAATCGATTTTTATATCTTTATACCATCCAACAACTTTTTTATATCTTGTACGCACTCTAGAGAGTCATCCTCGCTCTCCATCTTTGACTAGCGAGAAATATGGATTAGAGGATGTCTATATTTGGAGATCCAATTAAAGAAACCGTTGGAGTGTATTTTTTTCACCAAAACCTATATTCCTATATATTAGGAAGGATATGAAGAGTCTCTTGGAGATGCTCTTGATCCACTAAACCATAGAAGTGAGTTAAAATGGTCTAAAATTTCCTTTCTCTGACCAAAGGACAAATTTGCCCGGGCACCTATCTCCCTGTAGTTCACCTAGGTGCATAATCCTCCGCTGCTACACATCTTCTCCACTGGTGTCGCATGCCCAATCCCCCACTACCACCGCACGCCTATCGCGCACCGCCTCTGCGCCTCCTCCTCGCCCATCTCCATTGTGCCAATCCACTGTCGCACCAGTCTTCCCCCACCACTTTAAAACACGGCGGACTGCAAGGTGATGCAGGCGCTCAAGGACGGTAGGTTCGGTGCCATTGAGGCACAAGACTGTGCCACGGGCTAGGCTGTCGACGATGAGAGGCGTTGCAAGAGGGTGTTGTTGCTACCCGCTTGTGCCTGCCTGCCCAGCCGGGCTCCCACCTCACGCCCCTCACACGGTTGGGCTTGCCGCCGCCAATCACACAGCAAGAGAGAACAAAGAAGATGTAGACAAGAGGAGAGATGAGAGGTCGCAGATAGGGCAATACAAGTCTTTTTTATTGAATTAGAATTAGATTTAACTTTAGTTGATGATCTAAACAGTCTCATGGTCTAAAATTTAGTGTGGATTATGAGCACTAGGGTGATGTACAGTTGACAAGCTAATTGGATGAATGAAATAGGCAATGATAGTTACTATGTCATTATGTGCATGGCCGCATTGGCGATTCCCTGATCCCAAGCTGCACATCAAGAGATATCTAGAGAGTTGCGGATGCGGCACATCTGCAGCTAGCGGTGGGACGGTACCCACTGCAGCTAGCGGAGATAAAAGATGCCTTTCATGGTTCGGCGCGCGACGGCCAAAAATATCGCCAGCCTGGGTGAGCACCATTCCAATTGCCAACAACGAGCACGTACACACCCGAAAGCCCTGAAACACGATACACGAGGACAAAAGATCTGCGTCACGTCGTCGTCGCCAGTGTCCGTCCTGGTACGTTCCATCCCACACACAGTAGTGACACATTTGTATTGTTCGTGTGCACAGTGCGCGTACGTACACAAGAAATCATCGTGTGCCACGTCTTAGAGTAAAAAATGTCATCGTGATATTACCTAAAGAAAAGTTCATCATCATCATATATGTCTCCACGCTGCTTCATTTGGATTTGTTTTTACCGGATTCAAACTGAAAACTAAGAATAATGAATTAAGGAAGCTACTCATCTGCATTCGAGTTTCCGTCTCAACGCGAGCGTTTTTTTTTTCAACGCTAGCTATTCTTTCCAAGACGTCAAAGTGTTATATATGATAACTTTGCAATCCAAAGATTTAGTGATCTATCTTCGTAGAGGTATGTATATAATATATAAATATATTTATGGAGGTAAATGTGAGTTCCACAAACAATACAAAATAAATCACCCTAAAAAACAATACAAAATAAATCACATGCTCGAACGACAAATAGGATATACCCACGGCAATATCTAAATAAAATAAAGTGAGGACCGCAAAGATCCTATCTAAATAACGGAAATACCCCACGATGGGTCGCGTGTTTGGGAACCACATGCACCTTCTTCCTCTTTTGCTGGCGCTATCCCTACACTTGCCCCTGCCCCTAGTTGTGCACACTGCCTCACGCGCCCCTCTTCCTCCGCCCCTCTCCCTCACGCTTCCACCACCCACGGCCGGTGGATCCCGTCGCCTCGCCACGCCACCCACCTCCCGCTGTCGCTCTCTCGGCCCCGCCCTCCCCTTATCATAGGGAAGCCGCGAACACTCCTTCGCGACGCCCCCGCCGCCAGCCCCGCCCAACTGCCGTCTCCCACCGCCTCGGCGGGTGGCGCCCTTGCTGTCGTTTCGCCCGCCAACACCGTTGTGTTACGACCATCACCCCCAACTCTATTCTACACCCGCAGGTGAGTGAATCTCCTCCCAAAACCCTAACCGTTGGGGCGCGGATGGGTCGCGCAATTGTGTGAACGCGCGACCCATCGTGTGTTTGAGTTTGCTCCATCGATATATTAGTGAAAATGCAACAAGTTTTTGAACCCTGTAGAAAGACATAAGTCTACACTAACGACATAGTCATTATTTCTGACTTCTTGCAACTGATATTGGGAACTCCAAAGGTCCAAATATGGTGACCAAGCAATGGCATGAAAACTACACCCGAAAGCCATATGAATACAATTTCATACAACATGCAGCCTGTGAATCTTCTGTTGCGTCTAAAAGAGTAATAATCATCACCACAAACCTTTTACAGATGACAAAAAATGTGATGGAAATATTTGGGAATAAAAGGCTCAAAGTAGCACAACTTTTTCCAGAACTAGGGGAAATTTTTGTGGGTGTGCACAGATATAAGCTACACAGATGGTTTACTCTTTTGCCTTTGCGCTACCGCTACGTACCAAACCGATAGAAAAGGCCCATCTCAATAATAGAGCCCCCGGTGACAAAAACTTTCGTATAACCATGGCGTTGACACCAAAGATAAGAATGGCGACATGAAAAAGAAGGCACAAAAGTGACTGATCTGGTGAAGAGCCCAATCCAAGAATAAACACAGTCAGGCCTCATCTCCTGATAGCAGTGATAATCATTCATCTTTGCCGGCCTATCCGTATATAAGAAACATGTGGCCAATAATTAAAGCAGCTTATGTCACGAGAAACAAAGCTTTTAGGCCTAAAAGCTTTGTTTCTTATAAAATGCGCAAGTCCTGAACCTTTTAAATTTAACTAAGTTTGACACAACAATAGTATCACTAGATACAATTTAAATTGATAATCTTGTAAGTCATGGCCGGTTTGGAGATTACTGCAATTTCCGAAGTATCATTTATTTTCTTTTTCAGTATTACTGGCTGATTGACTATCGATCTTTGCTCCTATTATATAAAAACAACATTGCACTTGCCTTCATCTAACAGATATTAATTAACATCCAACTGACAGAGAATCTACAAGAACTAGCTAGAGCACAGAAAACCACAAAAATTCAGTATTGTGTAAATAGCAGATAAGAATATAGATAGATGAGATATTGTCAAGGTTGCACGAACATAAATACTTTCCTTTACCTAAGAGGATTCACTAGGAATGGATATCCTCCACCTCTCAAAAGAGCTCCTCTTTTGACCAAAGGAGCCTCCATCTATCATCTTTTCATCCTTCTATCTTCTCTCTGGCCGGCTATAACTGATATTCCCATCAGCACTCCAATCAGAGAATGCCAAAATTTTAACCAAAGCCGGCTCCAAAATGGAGAATAGTGAAGAAAATGGAATCCTCAGTTGAGGATGGGAAAGCCCAATCGCATACGAAGCATCTGTTGAGGTCGAGTGCTTTGAGCTTGATTCCGCTGCAAACTGATGCTAGCACTGCTGTAGTGCTATTCCAAAGTGCAAACATGAAGAAAGGAATGTAGCCAGAACTTTGGACAACAGGAAAATAAAATACAACACAATAAGAGACATGCACAGAAAAAAAGACCAAACACTCTATACAGTGGTGGATGACAGATAAAAACCAAGGTGTGGCACAGTAGAATTGTCTGAGCCACTTGTAATTGTAAGCAACTGGGAAAGGCCACTCGCATGTGACTGTGACTCCATGGAAAAGAAACGGAGCTCATGCCAACCCAAGATGGAGCCATCTAGCTAGGGGACTCCCTTTTCGCTTTCCAAATTATATTCTTTGGGTGACCCACACAAATCGACCAGTAAATATTCCATCCCAAAACCACCCCCGGCCCCGCACAAGCAATGCGATATAAAATGCAACGCATTGCATGGTCAGTGACTCCAACTCCAACCTGCCCTGTGCTAAGGTCTTAACAAGAGTTCATTCCCTGCTAGCTCGAACTCTTTGCAGCTTCAAGCCCGAAACCAACTCTACTAGTCAGAGCTTCAATCATGACTACAGAACTGGAGGTTTGTGGAATGTCCATAACTCAAGCTCTTGTTGCATTTTTTTTTCTTCGCATGCTAGTGAATTGAAGAATGGTTTGGATTCATGATGTCTGGTGTATCTGTATGCACAACATCAATAGTCGTGCACTGTGTCTTTGTGCCTGAATATAATGGAATTAATCTCCAAAAGGATACGTTTTTCAATGTTTTTTTTGGGGGGGTTTGCATGGTGGCTGTACTAATCTACTTTTAGATGAAAGCTGTACTAATCTACTAGCGTAAACCTGCAGACACCACGAATAACGGAGCTTCATGTAAGGATGGACTGCAATGGCTGCGGGAACAAGCTCAGGAAGACCCTGAGTGCCATTGATGGTAAAGCCAATTTTAACCTGAAACCTAACAGTTTCTTTTGAATCCATCCACTCATCATTCAGATATCCAGCTCGGCTTGTGACGAGCGTGATATTGATATGATACTCTAACAAAAGCATTACCTTACAAGTTAATGGAATGGACTGTACAGGTGTCAGCGAAGTATACATAGATCAAGCAACCCACAAGATCACGGTGGTGGGGATGGCCGATCCTGAGAGGCTCGTCAAGGCCATCAGGAAGACCAAGAGGGTCCCCACCATCTTCTCTCACACCGACCGCGCCGCCGCAGCCGCAGCCGAGGCTCAGCCACCTCCCCCTCCCCCTGCCGAAGCCGAAGGGGAGGCCCAGGCGGCCCCACCAGCTCCCGCCGACCCGCCAGCAGCCGACGCCGCTCCTCCAGCAGCGGCGGCGGCGGCAGAGGAGGCCGCACCAGCTGCCGCAGCTATGGATGCCACCGTGGTACGCACAGTACATGACTACCCGTACGGGTACGGCCATGGTGGCCACCACATGCACAGTGAGCACTGGGTGAGGGCGAAGCACCCCATGGACATGCATGGCGTCAGGTACGAAGCATCACCTTACGTAGCCGAGTACGACGGCTATGGTGGCTTTCCGGTGCAAGAAGGAAGGTACTACATCCCTGCAGAGGACTACCCAGCAAGGGGAAAAGGAGATGACAGACAGATCACTTCTATCTTCAGCGATGAGAACCCAAACGCATGCAACATAGTGTGAGATGAGACCCCATATGTTGCAATCTGCTCAAGGAATTAATTCGTTTCTGCAGAGACCTTGCATTGATGCCAAAGAAGCTTGCATGTATAGTGCAGAGACAGATCATGTAAGCTTAATTTGGTCTATGTACGAATTAATGGCCACTGTGTACTTGTAAGATTTAAGTATTGGGTTTATGTGATGTAGTGATAGAAAGGGAACAATAAGATGCTCGTGTACATAGTGGGAGAATGAGACGATTTTCCTGGCAATCACCACTATTTTCACTATGCATGCCCTTCATGCTTCTCTATCGTCTCAGAGAAGAATCTATAAAGCTGTGGTCCTGTGTGTATTACAAGGAAGTGGCACAGGTGTTCCGTTCCGGTGTTTCCTGACCAAGCGACTTTTTGTCCTGTCTAATAACAACTAGTAGCATGACAGGCATAGGCATTTCACATCTGATTTGTATCACATAAAGTGCAGTAGAGCAGAACCATGTCAAGGAGTTTATCAGAACATAAGCCTCATTGTATGATTGATTGAAAACATATAAGTCTACTTTTATGAGTAGCAAACACTGGTGCTACTCTAATGCATTTCGCTGTGCAGAATTCCAGAATGATGTAATCTTGATGTCATTTTCGTTTTTCTTTGGAGCATAAGAACGAGTTAATCTAGCATCCAGTACATGACCTGAAGTAATGTACAGCTATAATAAGTTCACCCAAGAAAGTAGAATTCTTTGATAAACTGATAGCACAAGTTACTCCCCCGTTCCAAATTGTAAGACGTTAGTACTTAATTCCATTTCGCCATGAAGGAATATACTATCTCGTACTTTCAAAAGAAGGGATAAGGAAAATAAGAGGTGAGAAATGCTTCATGGGAAGTAGGTACTGACCTGGGGAGGTCGTAACTGGAACTGGAATGTATGATAGAGAACAGGATAAGAGGCCAAGTGTTAACATCACTGGATCAGACAAACTCTGCACACCGTATGTTTTGTTTGCCTGTTGCCATGTCTTCCTGCAACTTAATCACACGCAAGGCCAACTGGGACTTGAACTTGGAAAGTATCATTCAACATCGATTCTTAAAGTTTGATGTGCCTTAAAAAAAAAAGTACTCCAGAGCAGTTCTGTTAAACTATGTGCTGAGACATATCTGAAGACTTTTTACCCTTCACCGTTGTTTGGACTAGTCTGAACTTGCAGCATGGAGCTCTTCTGAAAGATGGGCAATCGTCATCGTTTCAGGACAAAATATTAATTTGACTTTGCATCATGACATTAGATAGAAGAAGTAGCTGGCTACTTTTCTTTCTGTTTTGAAACATGAAAAGGAATTCAGCAGTCGAGAGTTTTTTTTCCCTAAGATCTAAGGACTTTCTCTACGAAGGAATACATGTCAACATAGCACCACATTACAAATTTAGAAAAATTGGAAATTACAAGTTAGATAAATTAAGTGCAAGCATGAAAAAAATCAAACATCTATGTACAAGTCAGGCTTCTATGGGCTATCTCTGATGCATGTATACAGCTTTGTAAAGTTTCGCCATATCTGTCTCACTGAAATCTTTACAGTATACTAGAAAAGAAGCAGAGTTCAGCCGTACACAAAAAGGGTGTTTTTAGTAAATTAATCATGCATTTCAATAACTCAAATTCCAAACCATGTTGACCGGTGTTCAGAAAACTCAGCAGGCACACAGGATTCATTGTCAGCTATCACAGTTAGTCAGTTACATCTATTTGTATGCTGATCTTTGTACCTCCATGTCAGCGCTAGGGTTGTTTCAGAGAAGACAAAGCAAGTGGCACATCTGAATGTAAATAAAAAACAGTAGTACAGCTTCAGCATTTACAACTATGAATTACTGGAGGATATGTAGAATCAAATTGTACAAAAAGTTGTGTCACTCTAGCATCCCATGTCCATTTGGCTAAAACCTCCACACTGCAAATTTTCTTCAGGCTGCCTCATCAGGTTATATCTGCAATTCTGCATTCTCTTCATGAAAGTTTTTTTTTCTTGCCTCTTATTTAAAGTTCATTAGCAACATATGGAAGCAGGATATTTTGGAGTCATAGTGGCAATGGCTATTCTCAAGAGTAAATGATATTTGCAATTATAAGAATTTTCTTACTCTCATGATCTCATCAGGGATAACCAACCTAGTCTTCGTACATCTAATCTCAAGTGCATGCCTGGCTGTGTCCTAATCGACTTCTGTTGAAAGATGCCCCTCAGGAAACCATGATAGATTCCAGTTGAATCTGAAATCAATTTTCCACTGCGGCAATATGCCAAAGAAACCAGAAGAAGATAGATATACCACACAGACGCGATAAGAATTAATATTATATTCTGTTAACTGAACTTTGTACATCTTGTTTTCACTACTCAGTGGATAGTTCATACCTGATATAGTAAAAATTATGTGTCAATGACAAACAAGCACAAATCACATGAGGCTTTGTATTTCCCCCAAATGTTTTTGCACGAAATTAGCAACGACCAGACAAAAAAAAACCAGTAACTTTCAAGACAAAAGAAGGAAAAAGAATCCTCAAAACAGTGTGTTGATATCATGGGCAATATCCATATTGATGACAGTTTAGTCATCTGCACAAAGTTATTGAAATTATGGATAAAGACAGCATCAATCATTGGACAGCATAGACCAGTGCCAACAAAGTTTGCTAAGAGTGAGAAAATGCAAATAACAGCAGTTCAGAATGAAAATAAACCTACATGGGAGGTGCCTAAAAAATATTCAGCAGCAAACAGTAGATGTTATAAGTGGAAGATAAACCCTCAGAAAAAAAGTTAAATCATAGACTAATGTTGAGACTTTGCGTATCATATGGCACTTGTTATATATGAGGTTTCCTTATTGGGTACATCAAGGTACAAAAGATGAAGCTACAGGGAGAAGTAGGAAAGCTGGTGTAAGCCCAATCAATCAAATATGTCTGAACCATAGTCACCTAAAACGGGTTCACCACCTTCGACCCTCGACCCGGGTTCGTTGACCCCGACCCGGGTTCACGGGTTTATTTGTCGACCCGAAGTGTAAAAATCTCTCGCAAGTAGCGTACCACGTACCGCGACCCCGTACCTCGATCCCATCGACCCAGAAACTTTGTGACTATGGTCTGAACTAGAAAAGATACAGACAAATCAGACTAGTAAAACTTGACAATTTCAAATCCTGAAATGTCAGAGTCCTTCTGATATTATTAAATTGGGAAAAAAAAACTTCAGCAAAATCATCTAAATAAGACCAAAAGGATAAGTATCTGCAACTTCACTTGTAGCTTCTGCGACCTTATTCCTTGGCTGCTCTTTCGAATAATCTAAGTTGAACCCATGATCCATTGAAGATTTTAGAAAAAATGATGACCCAAGAAAAAGCATTATCTCTGGTTCATTACAGCAATGATACTTCACAATGACAATCCCATTTAGCAGCAGAGTAACTATCCAACATCACCTTTTTCTTGTATGAAACTGGAGTTTGGTATCTGTTTGATCACATAGTTCAGTTTTTGCAACTTCTTCCCTTACGCAATGCATCACAAACCTTTGCAGCATCCGCACCATATCCAGCATTATGGACCCTTACTATGTTAGCACCATTCAAAATCCCAGCTGTCACAGCTGCAACAGTAGCAACATCTCTCTCAACTGGATTGGCACGATTGCATATTTCACCCAAAAATCTTTTCCTTGAAGGTCCCAGTAATATTGGCACATGTGAAGCACCTATACTCATTTTACCCATCTCCCTCCTAATGGATTCCAATCCCATAATTACTTCAAGGTTATGTCCAGATTTCTTGGAGAACCCAATGCCAGGATCAAGGACTAGCCTCCACAATGGAATCCCAGATAACTCTGCTTCTCTCACCTGTGTGTATAGCTCCAAAGCAACTTCCTTGCAGACATCATCATACTGTAAATTTTGTTCGCTTTGCATAGTTGATGGATCTCCCCTCATGTGCATTGCAACATATGGAACTCCCAGTTCAGCTGCAACCTTAAGAATTCTTGGATCGAGCTGTCCACCGGATACATCGTTGATCATGTGAGCTCCTCTTTTCACAGCTTCACTGGCAACTTCTGCATAGAATGTATCCACTGAGAGTAACTTGCCCTCCATCTCAGGAACTTTTATAATCTCATCCAGAACAGGAACCAACCTCTCAAGCTCCTCGTTTGGAGATAATCTCTTTGCAAAGGGCCTGGTAGATTGAGCACCAATATCAATGATATCTGCACCTTCTGAGATTAATAACTTAGCCTGAGAAATAGCAGCTTCCACTTGTTGAAACTTACCTCCATCACTAAAACTGTCTGGTGTCAGATTAAGGACCCCCATGACAAGGGTCCTCTCGCACCAATCCAACAAACGATCCCCAACAGGTAATACCCTTTTAATACTTTCTGTTCCAATCATAGATTCACCCCCAAGTTTATTCCATAATTCAAAGAAACCTCCACTGCACTTTGAGAGAGAGTGCCAACTTGTTTCGATACCATCGTCACCGGATGCACCTAGAAGATCAACAAGAGGTGCTAAAACAAATGACCTCTCATGGATGCGCTCATGTGGCACAATTAGAGTCTCACTATTAATCTGGGAGTTACCATAAAGAAGTATGTCTAGATCGATAGGTCTCGGGCCATACCTTATTCCACCAGTGCGGCCAATATCCTTCTCAATTTCCTTTAGCATTTTAAGAAGCTCATGTGGCCCGAGCCTAGTTGTGCCCCGAATGGCAGAGTTAAGAAACCGCGGCTGATCAGTCACATAAGCAGGGGCAGTCTCATAGAGACAGGCATGCCTAGTGATGGTCACGCCTGAGCTTTTCATCAGCTGCAATGCCCTGTTGAATGTACTGACTCTATCACCCACATTACTTCCCATAGCAATCACAATCTCTTGGTCAACTGAACGGCCCTCAAGTGAGCATTGCGTAAACAAACGGGCCTTGAATGGAACAACATGTCTGGAAGCTCTGGTCAAGGATCTTGGATGATGAGTAAGATCAGACACTGTCAAAAAAACAGGAAGAGTAGTTAGACCATTAGAGGCTTAGCTGTTTTTGATTGCATGGTAGTGGATCTAAAAAGTGAAAGCTAGAACAGTACCAAAGTAGTTCTTAGCAACTGAATGCATCTTCCTAACCAACTCCTTAGCATTGAGGAGCATGGTTGAACATATGAGAAGTAAGAAAGCAACCACTTGATATCAATTGTAGTCTTAGAATCTTTCACATGAGCTTTAATCCTTCACATCTGGTAATAGGCAAAACACAGACAAATGTGAGGTCTGAACAAGCCTAACCAAAGTTAATAATAGCGAGTAAGCTGATAAATGCATCGTGCAACCACACCAGTCTTAATTTTAAACTAAAAGTAAAAACATGTATGACAAAGAAAGGAAAGATATTGCATTATGTACCCCACTATCAAAGCTTGGTCACCAAAGTTCCAATCATGCACCCAAAAGAGACTCTGAAAGATAAAAGTATCTGCAGTAATGGAGACGTATAGCTTTAAAGTTTGATGTTGGAACAAGCAAGAGGTTTTTTCTAATAATAACTGATGGCAGGAGAGCAAATGAGATATAACAGAAGAAATAAACGAATAAAAATACAGAAGTTCTCTAGCAAACCTCCCCAGACAGGAAGGCGCTAGAACTAGAAGCTTATGCAAGATGGCTTGTCAGCTCAAGTGTTTTGCTGCTTGAAAATGCTGGGAAAACACGAAATGCTCCACTGCCATGCCATTGTGGCTATCAGTCCAACGAGGCAACCCAAGTGCTCAAATAGCTCTCTCGTCAATCAGAAACCTCCCTCCTAGAACAAGATTATCTAATACTCATATTGCCAGACACAGAAAATTTCTTGTCACAGTGATAAAACACATGCTGACTACCGTTCAATATGAATTCCCGATTTAAATGTATCATGCGGAGCATTCTATCTAATTGGTTGAGGAACCAACTACGCTAGGATATTACAAACAAAAAAAACCGCGCTGCCTTACCCCGAAGATCTCCCGATGCTCGGACCTTCCTCGGCCTCTCAAGTCTCGACTGGCAGCAGGCGCTGCCCCTGCCTTCGATGGAGCAGAGGCGGAGGCACGTACCGCGGCGCCGTCGGCGGAGCCCCCAAGCATCCACTCGGACGGGCGGCCGCGATGGTTGGGTGGAGGGCCCTTTGCTCGCAGGCTCGCAGCAGAGCAAGGCGGCGAACTGCCGGCGGCGGCTGTGTCCACACCGGGCCGAGTGCGGAGGAGGCGTGTTGCTGTTCTGGGCCGAACCGCCCACCTTCTTCAAGCGGTGTGTGTAGTCGGGTGGCAAATGGGTCCTTGATAGCGGGCCGCAAGTTTAGGCGCTCGCACTCCGCGCGAAGGCAAATCAAGGAACGATTCCATGTGTGTGTTCGCTTCGCGAAAAATATGTAAAAAGTTACTGTAACATCTTTTGTTGTTATTTGGTAAAATTTGTCTAATCATGGACTAACTAGGCTCAAAAGATTTGTCCCGATATTTACAGACAAACTATGCAATTAGTTATCTTTTTTACCTACATTTAATGCTTCATGCATGCGTCGAAAGATTCGATGTGATGGGTGGAAGAGAAAATATTTTGGGTTGGCATGGGAAGTGAACACACCCTATATAGGTGTTGATGAACGGTTCTCACCAAACCTTTGACAACTTACACCGGAGATAATTCAGAACTACTTTCCAGCCATGTAACAGTATTTTTTCTCATAATATTTCAGCATAAGCATCATCAGCATAAGCGAACAGGGTGAAAAGGTCCTGATCATTCCACATCAACACACCAACCAAGACATACTCGATCCATTCTTTTTACTTGACGACAACATCTGAAACTGAAAATATTGATATGCTTTAGTTTCATGAATGAAAGCTTTGATATATGGCAACGGATCAGGTGGAAACCAAGCTTATGTGCAAACTTTGGAAACCATCAATCTGGACCGCTGGATCTGCATCCGATGGCTTCAGATAGAGGTGGGCGCGTTTTGCAATTAAACGCCCGCAATTAGCACACTAGTTGCGTTGTTTTGCGAAAACCCCGCAGCGCAAATAGGAGCCTGGTCCGTCATTCCGGCTGGCAACGCGTCGATTCGCGCAAGAGCCGCGGATCGCGCGTCCTTCCATCTGGCCGCTGTCGGCGCATCCAGTTCCTTTGACGAGTTGACCCCTGCATCGGCAAGCGATCGGCAAGAGGTTCTTCCGTCTGGCCGCCGGGAGCCGGGCACGCTGGGGACGCCGTCGCGCTCGTCGGCAAGCGACCGACCTCCACAAGCTGACCCCTGCGTGGATCGAGACGGTTGTGATTTGGAGTCCGCCGTGGAGTTCGTTGCTACATGAGTCCGGTCCTCCTGTTGGTACGTGAGTGTATCATGGATTCGTTCATGGTTGTTTCGTTAGTGAGATGCTTGTAACCATTTTTTTCTAGAACGCGACTTTACGCGTATTTCATTAAGAAGAAGCACAAATCCAACAAGCAATATCCGGGTGAGGTACTATGATAGCAAAGTTCACCGACACACGCACACACCGCAGGCTAGCTTAGTGGACTACATCTTGACAATGAAGCGCTACAGGTGGCAAACAGGAACACCCTTAACTAGCAACAAACAAGAACTCGGCGATCGCCATGAAACCGGCACTGATCCAGTCGTCGGCTTCTTCTAGCAGCACTCGCATGGCCTGCTGAGCCGAGCAACGCCTGTTGTCGAAGACCCGGGCGTTGCGTTCTTTCCAGAGCACCCACGAAACAAGCAGCAGAACTAAGTCAAAGCTCCGCCTCAAATTCGCGGGAAGTAGCGACCTGGAATCCATCCACCAGGCAGCTAACGAGGATCCTGGCGCAGGCACCAGCGGATCCCAACTGCCCGGGCGCAGCAGGCGGTACCAAAGCTCTCTTGCGTAAGCGCAGCCCACCAGGAGGTGGTCGACCGTCTCGTCATCTTGATCACAAAGTGCGCATGCAGCGGAGTCCTGCAGGCCATGCCTCATCCTGCGGTCCGCCGTCTAGATACGGCCGTGCAGCGCGAGCCAGAAAAAGAATTTGACCTTCGGAGGCGCCGAAGCATTCCAAATCTCCTTGGCTCTGAGCAAGGAAGACATACCCAAGAAGAACGAATGATAGGCCGATGAAGCCGAGTAAGCGCCATCGAGCGTCCACTTCCAGATAAACCGATCACCCACGAACGGTCTGAGCTCGACGGACTCCATCTTCTCCCAGAGGCTGACGTATTCATATAAAACCGGCGCTGTGCGGGCGCCAGTGATGTGTCGCACCCAACGACGCTGGAAGAGCGCGTCCTTTACGGAGACCTTGAGGAATCTCTTGCCGATGGCCTGGAATAGGTGGGGCGCAAAGGACCTGATGTGTCCATCCGGCAACCAGGCATCAGACCAGAAGTAGGCCGAGGATCCATCCCCTAGCTGGATGTGCACAGAGCTGGCGAACATGGTAGTGATCATCTTCTCTGGCTTGGCTGGTAGTTTCATCCAAGCTGGAGCGCCGGGCAATCTTTTTTGCCATTCCCAACGCAGCCTCAACGCATAACCGAGTATCCTGATGTCGGGAATGCCCAAGCCACCATAGCACTTAGGGGAGCACACCACCGACCACGAGATCTTACATTTTCCTCCAACAACGGCGTCGGAGCCTGTCCATAGGAATGCTCGGCGACATTTGTCTATCTGCCTGGTGGCCCAAGGCGACAGGCAGCACGTGATGGACACATGCACCGGTATGGCTGAGAGCGTCGCACGCGTTAGCATCGTCCTCCCAGTGGTGTTGAGGAGGTTACCCTTCCATGTTGGGATCCGGCGTGCGATAGCGTCCACAAGCTGTTGTTCCTCAGAGCGGAGCCTCCTCCCTATTGTTAGCGGTGCGCCCAGGTAGCGGCATGGGAACGGCGCAAGCTAACAGGGGAAGGCCTGACGGACGAGAGCAATGTCTTCCTCGGAGCAGCGGATGGGCGAGATAAGACACTTGTCAAGGTTGGTGATCAACCCAGAGGCACCAGCAAACAAGTCTAGGATGGCCCGAACACAAGTGAAGTCTTCCGGCTTGGGTGCAAGGAAAATGACCAAATCATCCGCATACAGGGACATGTGTTGGCCAGTCCCATTCCCAGGTAGAGGAGAGAGCAGCCCCACGCGGTCCGCTTCCGCCACCATGGCGTTGAGCACCTCCATGACCAAGACAAACAGCAGCGGGGACAATGGGTCACCTTGGCGCAAGCCACGTGCGTGGCAAATGCGACGGCCAAGACGTTCGTTCACCAATACCTTGGTGCTTGCCGACGAGAGAATTGCCACAACCCAGTTCCTCCAGCTCAACGGGAATCCCATATGCTCTAGGACCTCAAGGAGAAATGGCCAGGCTACGGAGTCGAAGGCCTTCGCAATGTCGATCTTGAGCAAAATGCATGTGTGCTGCCTAGAGTGCAGCCAACGATAGTAAAGCTGTACCGAACGGAAGTTGTCGTGGATCCACCTTCCTTTTATGAACACAGTCTGATTATGCCTCACCAACCCGTCCATGAACTGTGCGAGTCGCATCGCAAGACCCTTCGTCACAAGCTTGCCGAAGCTATGGATTAGACTGATGGGCCTATAGTCTTTGAGGCCGGCAGGGGTTTCATTCTTTCATAGCAGCACCATCGAGGCATCATTGAGGAGGTAGAAGCTCCTCCAATCCTGCTGCCATAAGGCCTGGAAGGTGACACATATATCATCTTTGATTACAGGCCATGCGGAGCGGTAGAACCTGGCGGTGAATCCGTCCGGCCCAGGTGCCCGGTCTGGAGGGCATTCATGTACGATCTTCGTGATCTCGGCTTCAGTAAAAGGCGTAGCAAGCACTTGCAGATCGAGCCTAGGCAAGTTGAGGCGATGGAACCGCGTCCCAAGCAGACTATTATAATAGTCAAACACCGCCTTAGATTTGGCCTCCTCAGAAGTGAAGGTGCGCCCTTCATGCAACAGCGTTGGGATATAACTCTTGCGCTTACGGTGACAGGCCTGTAGATGGAAGAATTTGGTATTGGTGTCCCAATCTCGCAGATAGCGTATCCACGATTTTTGTCTGGCGATGGTCCTAGCCAGCGATGCTAGACCGAGTGTGTTTGCCTTGAGTTCATGGCGCAGCTCAAGCTCTTCCGCGGACAGCTGTCTGGTTTCCTGCGCAACATCAAGTTCATAGATGATGACCCGTGCCGCCGCAAGCTGAAACCGGACGCTTCCAATCTGCTGTGCGCTCCAGCACTGAAGTGCCTTGGCTACGTTGCATAGCCTTTGATCCAAAGCCCGGCACGCGTCCACATGGAGAGTGCAGGTCCAAGAGTTGGCGACCACGTCTAGAAATCCATCCACCGATGGCCATAAAGACTCAAAGCAGAATCGTGGTTGCGCCCAAGGTTCCGTGCTGAGCACAAGGAGCAGTGGTGCGTGGTCAGAGCAGTCCGTGGAACAACAATGCAGCCTATGGAAAGGGTGGTCCTCCAGCCACTGCACCGTAGCGAAGACGCGATCAATCCGTTCCAATGTCAGGCTGTTCCGCTCATTGCTCCACATATAGAGGCGGCCATTCAAATGGAGCTCCGCAAGCTGAAGCATGTCGATCGTGCGATGGAAACGTTGCATAAGGCGACGGTTCAGCCTGTCGTTGCTCTTGTCTTGGGCCTGGTAGATTAAATTAAAATCGTCGCAGATGAGCCAGGCCCCTGAACAGGAAGAGGCCAAGCCTTCGAGCTCGTTGAGGAAGGCCTCCTTGAGTGCATGATCTATTGGGCCGTAGACGGACGTGAGCCAGCAGGCCTCGCCAATAGCTGGGTCGACCCGGTCCAGATGCATGGAGACAGAGTGCGCCCCTACAGAATGGCTGGAACCCCGCCATAGGTCCCGACGCCAGCCGATTAGCACACCACTAGCGACCCCCATAGATGGTAGGAAGGAGTAGTCGAAATCAGTCCCCATTAATTCATTCAGCATGTTTTGAGAGAATGCCGCCACTTTGGTCTCTTGGAGACAGACCACCGAGACATGCTCTAGGACGATGATGTCCTTCACAGCAGTACGACGTGCCCGGCTGTTTAGCCCACGGGCATTCCAAACAAGGAACTGGTCATAATTCATGGGCAACAGTTGAGCGACAGAGGAGGCCTAAAGATTAGGCCACGACAGCCAGCGCGGCAGCCCGCCGACGACGTCCCGGGAACAGTTCCCTCATAGCGGTGCGCTTGGTGTTGGAGATCGGTTCTCTGAACGCACGATGGAACTTGTCAGAGTAGGTGTAGTCTAGGAGTTCTGGTGAGGGCGGATCCATTGCTGGTCGCCATTTACGCAGTAGAACCTTCTTGGCTTGGATTTCTAGCCTTGGGTCCTGGTGGCGAGTCAGAGCGGCAAGGCGGATGCTCCGACGCGGCACGAGGGGCGGGCTGACCCTGTGGGAAATACGGCGAATCGGTGTGGTGTCAACGAGCGGCTCTTGCAAAGGTAGCCGGAGGGAGTTGATGAAGTCCGGGAGCGCCACGGGCTGGTCCGCTGATGCCTCGGCCACACATAGCTACGAGGCGGTCGCGGCCACTGCCGTCGCCGCCAAGATGTGTTGGGGGCCTTCAGAATTTAGGGTCGCCTCAGCATGCACTTGGTGTGGGCTATCCGCGGCCACCGCCGCCTCAGCCCCGCCCATGGACAAAGTTTCCGAGCTAGTCACGGTCCCTTCCGTATCGTCCTGATCATGTTGCAAGGCCACAGCCGCCCCTGCCAAGATATGCTGCGAGCCGTCCGTGGCTTCTGCGGCCTCAGCTCTGACGTGCAAGCCGTTCGCGGCCGCTGCAGCAACGGCCTCAGCCTGCCATGATCCGGCCCCGGCCCCGGCCCCTGCCGCCTCATTCTGTTCTTGCTGCGAGTCGCTAGCGACCACAGCCACCTCCGCCAGAAACTGCGGGAAATTCATGGCCGCTGCCGCCTCAGCCTGATCGTGTCGCGAGGCATCCGCATCCACAGTCTCCACAGTAGGTTCAGATACCGGCGGCGCAGCAACACGGACATGCATAGAAGAAGGCCCCGGCAGGCTGTCGTTCTCTACCAGAGCAGGGCTGGGAGAACCGACATCAACGCGTGGTGGGTCCAGTGGCACCTCAACCGATAGGGCCCCTGGGGAGGTAGCAGGCTCACCACTCGTAAGCAGTGATTGGTCTTCCAGAAGGAACTCGGCAATCATCCCACGCACAACAAATCCGTCATCACAGCGGTCCAGGAATACAACATCATCATCACTGGGAGTATTGTTAGCCATGTGAACATCATCATCACTGGGAGCATTGTTAGCCATGACAGGGGGCACGTCCGCTGCCACCACGGAGGGAGCAGGCGCCACATCTTGAGTCAACTGTCTTACACGGCCGAAGACATGGTGTTGGCGCTCGGCCGCGTTTACAGGGCAGGTAACTGTACCGACGAGCACAGTGCGGCGCGGCATAAACGTAGTACCTCGTCGCCCGCCAAGATATGGATCAGCAGCAGAGGCACCAGCCCAACGGGTCGACCGTGGTCCACGCTGCCAATGGCCACCATCATCCAAACCAGGGTGGTAACGGTTGTGGTTACTGTCGTCAGATCCACCATGTTTCGAGTCATCGCGCCGGTAGTCTTCATCATTAATAGAGGCCGGCGGCGGATTCCAATCTTGAACCTCCACGATGCGGGTGCGTACCAGATATCGCAGCCCCGGTAAGCTGTCCAGTACGGTTTCCCCAGTGTCAAGGTACATCGCATCCCCCGTGAAAGGATCAAGATGCCCAAGAGGGGGGTGAATTGGGCTTTTCTAAAAATTAATTGCAAGAATTAAAACCTACAAGCCAAACTTCACCCCTAGTGCCTACTTATGTTCCTTGTGATTCTACCGATAAAAGTTTTGCACCCTAAGTTCCAATCCCAGACTAGCAAGGCAATTCTAGGAAAGCAATCAAGCAATGAAAGTAATACAAGAAAGTAAATGCTTGAAAGTAGGGGATAGAAACACGGCGATGTTTTGCCGAGGTATCGGAGAGTCGCCACTCCCCACTAATCCTCGTTGGAGCACCCGCGCAAGGGTGTAGCTCCCCCTTGATCCGCGCAAGGATCAAGTGCTCTCTACGGGTTGATTCTTCGACACTCCGTCGCGGCGAATCACCCAAAACCACTCACAACTTGAGTTGGGTCACCCACAATCTCGTCGGATGATCACCAAACTCCCAATCACCACCGAACCGTCTAGGTGATGGCGATCACCAAGAGTAACAAGCTAGAACTCTCACTTGACCACAACAAGCCTAATGAGAAGATGGATGCACACTTGCTTGACTCTTGTCACTAGAGAGGATTCTCAAACTTTGATTCGCAAATCACTATCCTCACTAGGGCTCTTACACTCCCTTACACTTCAAAGATGTTTCTCAGCTAAACAAATAAGCAAGAGGCCTCTAAAAGAGAGGAGGGGTTGTATTTATAGACCCCTCAAACAAATCCAATCGTTACCTTTCGAAACAGCCAGACACGTACTGACCGGACGCGCCTGTCGATATGACCGGACGTGCCGGTCAGGTGTAATGGTCGAATAACGAAAACTTGTGCTGAGTGACCGGACGCGCCGATCTGTGATGACCGGATGCGCCGGTCTGAGATGACCGGACGTGCCGATCAGGGATGATCGGACGCGTCCGATCATGCAAGAGCTCTCTAGAAATCTGACCTGACGCCTTACCGCGTCCGATCATAGGTGACCGGACGCGTCATGTCACCACGGGACCTTACTGGAACATGACCGGACGCACGACCGCGTCCGATCATAGGTGACCGGACGCGTCAGGTCTCCACGGGACCTTACTGGAACCTGACCAGACACGCCGATCATTTTCACAGTCGCGTCCGATCATGTTGTTTACCCTCTGGAACACGTGTCAACCTGACCACCGCGTTCGATCCTCTCAAGGACCACGTCTGGTCAGTCAGCTGAAAAACGCAGTGAAGATTTAGTACTGACCGGACGCGTCCAGTCATGACCAGGACCGCGTCCGGTCATAAGTAAATGGCTCAAACGTCTTCTAAATGCGATGCAACTTGAACCAAGTTGCTTCTAACTGAACTCTGAGCTTTTCTCGAGCTACCTAGTGCTAAGTTTGACAAGTGTGCACCACACCTAAACACAAGACTCACCTAGGTCAAGCTACTTGCTCATGCCCCTCTGTAGGGTCGAGATGGCGGACTAGAGGGGGGGTGAATAGTCCTTTCTAAAACTTAAACACGTTGGCTAACCGAAACAAATGCGGAATTTAAACTTAACGGTCTAGCCAAGACTACACCCCTCTATCTAAGTTCTCTAGCACCTTGCAAAGATCCTAATTAAGCAACTAAGGTGCTAAGCTTACCAAGAGCTCACCTAATCAATTCTAGAGCAAGGTCACACAAACCTATGCACTAGTACTTTGCAAGCAAGAGGGAGCTCCTACACAATTCTAGTAAGCAAAGCGCACAAAGCCTAAGCTCACTAGCAATGCTCAATAACAAGGCTACACAAGCCAAATTAGAGAGCGCAAACTACTTAGCTACACAAACTAAGCAATGTGACTAACAAGGTTACACAAACCAAATTAGTCACGCAAAGGGAAGCTTCTAACTACACAAGCTAGAAGACAACTAGCAAGCAACACAAGCAAACTAGTTAAGAGAGCAACTACACAAGCACAAGTATATATATGAAAGTAAATACAAGCTTGTGTTGCACGAAGGCAAACCACCGAGAAGAGTAGACAATGTTGACACGGTGATTTTCTCCCGAGGTTCACTTGGTCGCCACCAAGCTACGTCCCCGTTGTGTCGACCAACACTTCGTGGTTCGGCGGCTAATCGGTCACACACCGAGCCTCTCAAAAGGCACCGCAAGAACCTACCATAAAGTGTGGTAGCTCAATGACACGCTCAACTAGAGTTGCTCTTCGCGATCCCCGCGGGGTGAGCACAATCCCCCTCACAAAGCTTCTCCGGAGCCTCGCACAATCTTCTTGCGAGCTTCGACGGAGCCACAAGCCACCAAGCCGTCTAGGAGGTGGCAACCTCCAAGAGTAACAAGCACCACCGGCTTGCAACACGATCACCTAGTGCCACTCGATGCAATCTCACAAAGCACTCGCACTAGAATCGCTCTCTCACTCGATCCGATGAACACTATCAAGCATGAGTGAGTTAGAGGGCTTCCAAGCACTACCACATAAGCCACCAAGGCCAAAGTGTGCTCAGCTACCGGCCACAGCCGGCCACAAGGTCTATTTATAACCCCACGGTCAAATAGAGCCGTTACACACTTGTCCGTTTTTCCGCGGGAGCACCGGACGCGCCGGTGGTAACTCACCGGACGCGCTCAACCGCGTCCGGTGCCCCTCCGACATCCACGTGTCCTCCGAATTTCAAATTCGTCCGTTAGATCCTCCAATGGTCACTGCGTGCCAACGGTCAAACGACCCACCGGACGCGCTGCTGCGAACCACCGGACGCGCCGGTGCGCACAGCACCCGCGCCCGCGAAGCAACCACCGGACGCGCTGCTCGCAACCACCGGACGCCACAGTACCCGCGTCCGGTGCGAGTCCAGTAAGCGCCCGAGACCACCGGACGCGTCCGATGGTGTGACACCGGACGCGCACCGCGTCCGACGTCCTTGTTTCCCTCAGGGCGCAAGACCGGACGCGCCAGTCCCGTGGGTCACCGGACGCGCCGGTGCCAAACCCTAGCTCGCGCGCCTGACGCCCGGACGCTGCACTGACCGGACGCGCCGGTCCACAGTGACCGCGTCCGGTGCTGCGTCCGGTGCAGCGTCCGGTGCTGCGTCCGGTCACCTCTGTGACCGCGTTCGCCTCCGTTTCTTTTCCGACTTCCGGCGTAGTAGAAAATAGGCTTTTCAACTCCTCAAAAACGCCTTCGCAAATGTGCCAACACCAACAAGTGATCACCACCTTGTGCACGTGTGTTAGCATTTTCACAAACATTTTCTCCAAAGGAATTAGGCACTCAACTTGCCTCGCCACTCGATCCTAACACGTATGCAAAGTTAGATCGCTCAAGTGGCACTAGATGACCGATATGCAAACAAATTTGCCCCTCTTGATAGTACGGCCATCTATCCTAAACCCGGTCATAAACTTCTCTACACACCTATGACCGGTGAAATGGAAATGCCCTAGGTTATACCTTTGCCTTGTGCATTCCACTCCATCTCCTCCGTCGTTGATGCAACACATGCACCAACCATATTACAAATGATATGATTCACTTCATATCATCACGTGACCGTATTGGTTCATCGATCTTGACCTCACTTGCTCTTCACCGTTGCCTCGGTCCTTCGGCGCCAAGCCATCACACAACTTGCCCTTCACCCTAGCAACCGGTCTATCAAGCCAAGCCTCATCTTGATCTTCACCACCTTGGTCACATGACTCCATGTCATGTCTCATATGCAATGAGCTCCTTCATGACACCATTACCTGTGGACTAATCTCCTGTGTATCTTACATAACCACATATTAGTCCACCTAAGTTGTCACTCAATTACCAAAACCAAACAAGGACCTTTCAATCTCCCCCTTTTTGGTAATTGATGACAACTCTACAAAGATATGGAAATTAAGCTTTTTCAAGCTAGCACTTTCACATAAGTGTAAATTGCTAACTTGTTTTGGATTTAATGTTACTTATCCAACTTTTAAGCTCTATGTTAAGATTTGGATAAGCACCATAAAATCCGACTTGGTAGTGATAACTCCCCCTACATATGTGCTCAAATGGTTTGGTTTCAAGCTTGCACATATGCATAAATATGAAATTTGTGGGAGGGTTAGCACTACTAAGTGATGCTAAGGTGTATAGAATAAACCTTTGTAGCTCGCTACCAATTAGTAGCTTGATACCATTTGAAAATCACAAATTTGCCATCATCCTTAGCATCATGAGTAGCTAGACATCAAAAACACTAGAAACCCCGTGAGATCAACATTATAAGCAAGGTTCTAGTTTTTGCATGATAATCATAAGTCTAGCTAACATCCTATGCATGCTAGTTATCAAATCATCATTCAAGTTCTATAACTAGCATACACCACACAAGCATGCATATTGAATTTAAGAACTTATGCAATGCAAGCAAGCACATGAATTATGCACATATCAAATGCAATCAATCAAAATTCATGAGCTTGCTCCCCCTACTTGTGTGCCTTCTTTGTCCAAGAATGTTTGATCCCCTTACATTCTTCAATGTTACTCCCTCTTTGTCCATGTTCATGTCCAATCTTTCCAATCTCTCCCCAAAGCTCAAAAAGCTTTCATATCTTTGTCCAACTTCTCCCCCTTTGTCATCAATTTCTATAAAAGGTGTTCTTCTTAATTGATACAAAGGCTTGTATTGGGGTAGATGGTTGAGACTTGAATATTGCATTTTTGATGGACATTACCACATATGTTGGAATGACAAACTTTATGGTTGCTCTTGAGATACCACATAGGATCTTTGACCTTGATACCAATCGGTGGGGCTCCTCCCCCTATGTCATAGCATGTGTCATTCACTTGAGATATCACTTGAAGATGAGGGTAGCATTGCTTGATTTGATCACTTAAGGTTGAGGATCACTTGTGAAACCATCGTCTTGCATGAATGATACCACGTGAAGATACCATGAGTAGAAATGTGATACCATTTGAAAGAATTTTCTTGTATGGATTCACTTTGAAGGATTTGGCAATAACATTCACTTCTTGAACATTTTATCTCTTCATGAGTACCACTTGTAAGATATCACTTGTAGATCATTATCTAGACACCATTTGTATATACCACTTGGAAGATCAATTTGAGTCTAGATACCACTTGAAACAAACTAGATATCTATTTTCATTGTTGTCTTGTGCTTGTACTCTTATCATTGTCATGAGCTTCTTGTATGACTTGAACTAATTTTCCTTGCATAAGCTTACAAGTCCGGTTTGATCCAATGACAAGCTTCTTCACACCTCATGCTAAGGGTTATCTTGCCAATGTTGTACTTGTCACTTGTTAACAATCCAAACTAGATCAAGTACTTGGGTTTACTAGCTCATGAACAAACTCATATACATACCACTAGAACATTTAGACAATCAAGCAATAGTGGTAGGCTATGAATCTAAAATTTTTATTTGTCATGCATGATCCTAATAAGCATGTACTATATGCACTAACCGCATACTAGTAAGGAATGAAATGATCATGCACATTTCAATGATACCTTTGCTATGTTGGAGTAGAGGATAGTCACATAGATTCTAATTCATTACTCCAATAGCAATGTGAAGTCCAATTTATTGCTTGGTGAAGACCAATCATCATAGATAAATCCATTCTTCACCCATATGAAATGAAAACCACTAATGATCAAGTACACTTTCTTGTTGTGGTTGGCTTGCTTTATTATATCATCTTTGCTTGTATGAGAGAACTACTTAGAATACCACTTGAAATACATGACTAGCTCTCTTTTGGGTGTTGCTTGCTTTTCTTGATCAACCCTTTTGATTGCTTCAACTAAGCATCACAAGTTCCTCGGATCACCACTTCCATGTTAGCCTTCCAAGTCCCAAACTTGGTTTTACCTACACACGGCGGCAAGCCCCTCACTAGGGAGAAGTGACCTTTCTCCAAAGAACCACTCTTGATACTCACTTGAAATGATATAGTTTGATTGATCCAAATGATGAACTCAATCTTGATGAATAATCCTAGAATCTACATTTGAGTCCAACTCTTTCTACTTGTTTAAGTCCTTTTCTTTCTACCAAATGATCTCTAATCATCACTAGAACTTAAACTTCATCTTCATCTTAAGTTTGATCTTGATCTTCAAATTGAGTACCAAATAAGTACACCAAGTACATTCGACAATCAAATGTTCTTGTACTCATTGCTTTTCATGCTTATAGATCAATCCAAAACCAAACTTAGGTACCTCAACCACTTGTAAGCATGTTTCCAACTTGAGGACCTTTCAATTAAAAGTGACTCTAGATTAATCCAATGATTTTCACTTTTCTGGCAGATTCTGTACCCTTCAAAGAATAATTCATATCTCCCAATGTACAGATCCAAATGCCATAAAATTTGGTGGAGATGTGATTCACTAAGTCATCTAGCAACTGTAAAAATTTGAACTTCTTTTGACTTCTAGATTGCTACTAGATTTCAAATCTTCCACCACTGCTACATGCTGAAAACTGCTGCACTATAGCTGACAAGATGCATTCCAAAACCGAAACATCTCTTATCCACTTCTCATGAAATTTCTACAGCATCTTCTTTCATAAGTGTAGAGCATGTATACCAAATTTCAAGCCAATCCAAATAGATTTGATCACTCAAACATGGCTAAGATCACTGCTAGCTCAGATTTTTAATGTAGGACAGATTTCAATACATGAGCTATTCTTCATCAAATATGAATCAAACTTGAAACTAACTTGTTTGAATACTTTCACAAGACATATATCCATTCAATCCACTTACTAAATATCATCTCATGAATTTATTCAACACAAACCAATCCAAACTTGATTACTAAGCTTTTAATCCATTCAAACATCTCATAGCAAGCAACATTGCATATATATCCAATTCAATCAACTCATATGCACCCAAATGAAATAATCAACAGGAGATATACCTTGGTTAGCTCATGATTATTCATAGCAAGCTTTCAACTTGAATATTTGCAAGCCATCAAATATGATTCCAAATCACCACAACTTTGACATTGCACTTGTATGTTGTAGCACTTGGACTTCACTTATTTTGACTTGGCATTGGGATAGGATTTGCATTGAGCTTTATAACTTGACTCAATATATGATGAACAAAATGAAATCAATTTGAGTCAAGCCTCCAATGCCATGGTACCTACACACATTCATCCACTTTTTGATGGTACCCAAATAAGTTTGGGTCCTCTCAAATTAGGTGCAACATACTTAGGCATAGCCTTAGTATGAGTAGCGGGATGTTTTGCAATTCCAACCAATGAGGTACCATTGCCATCCTTTCTAAGCATATTAGTATTATCAATTGAAATAGGCTTAGAATTCTCACCTAGGGGACATGAATGTGCCATGTGTCCCCTTTTCCGGCATGAGTAGCAACTTCTCTTAGATTGAGCCTTTTCTTCCTTGCTCATATGTTGCTTCTCATTGTTTTGCCTCTCACGAGTTGCTTGAGCCTTCTTCTCAAGCTTGGTAGGACACCCCGAGGCGAAGTGTCCCTTATCTCCACATTTGAAGCACTTGATGTGAGCATGTATTTTCTTCTCGATTTGATTCTTGCTCATCATCTTGGCATCTTGGATTTGCATTGGATGCCTTGCTCTACCACCCCTTCTTGTTTTCTTCTTCTTCATCAAGTCATCATCATCTTTATGGTTAATCTTGACTTGATCTTGGGGTTTTGCTTTTGGCTCAACTTGAGACTTCTTGGTAGGGCAACACTTGGCAATATGTCCCACTTCATGGCATTGGTAGCACATGAGTTGGGATAGCTTCTTTACATCTTGCTTCTTCATAATCTTGCCCTTGCTCTTGTTGTAGCCAATACCACTCTTATCACCATATCTTCTTTGATTGGTCATGATATGCTCAATGGCGATTTTAGAGTTGTAGCACCTCTCCAACTTGTTGCTCAAATTCTTCACTTCACTTTTGAGCTCATTGTTCTCCTTCAAAAGGTTAGTCTCACAAGACATAGAAGTAGAACAAGCATCTAATTGTGAAGAACATGGCATATCTAATAAATCATCACAAGAGGTGGATACATGCTTCTTGCCTACATCACAAGGGTTAGTAATATGTGATTGATCATTTGACCCAAATGATGAGCTCTCACTAGATTTGGTTTCTTCATTAGAAAGCTTCTTAGTGAGTAAAGCATGTTCTTGTACCAAGTTATCATGAGCAACACTTAGTTTCTCATGAGTTAATTTTAGCTCCTCATGTGAACAAGTAGTAACATAAAGTAGATGCTTTTGTTGTTCACATGTGGTCTTTAGAAAAGAGTTTTCATTTTCTAATTTATTTACTCTTTCCATTTCCCTTTTCAAGGCTCTTGAGAGTTTATATAAAAGCTCAAAATTTGGATCATCACAATCCACAACAAAACCACCAACATGTATCTTATTGTTACCATGTGATGATGTCAAAGAGCTTGTTGAAGCATCACTCTCATAGCCATCATCTTCATCATCAAGTGTGCATGGAGTAAAAACATTGCTTGCATCACTTGTGGCATTATCATTCTTCTTGTCAAGTGATCTTGTGATTTGATCATCTTTGTCATCACTTGACCGTGAGGTGGAGCAATCCTCTACAACCACCTCGTTGTGGTCATGCTCAACATCCTCATGTACCTCCATCACTATGTGATCATCCTTCTTGAATTTTCCATCATCCCAAATTGAGGAGTCACCATAGTGATGCTTGAGTGCCATCCACATGCTATGTGCACTTGTGAGGCCTATCACCTTATCAAAGATCTCAACATTCAAAGCTTTAATTAGATAAAACTTAGCTTGTGCATCAAGTGTTCGGCAATCCTTTTGAGCTTGGGTACGGTTACCACACCCATCCAAGTCATGAGAAAAGCCAACAACTATGATCCACCAAAACTTAGGGCCAAGAGTACGAAAATGATCAAGCATGTGATTTTTCCACCGTGCATAGTGAGTGCCATCAAAAATGTGTTCCACACAATCATCTAGCCCATAAGCCGCCATCCTCTCGGGTCGATGAAGACCGCAAATGAGAGACCCGGCTCCGATACCACTTGTAGGGTCGAGATGGCGGACTAGAGGGGGGGTGAATAGTCCTTTCTAAAACTTAAACACGTTGGCTAACCGAAACAAATGCGGAATTTAAACTTAACGGTCTAGCCAAGACTACACCCCTCTATCTAAGTTCTCTAGCACCTTGCAAAGATCCTAATTAAGCAACTAAGGTGCTAAGCTTACCAAGAGCTCACCTAATCAATTCTAGAGCAAGGTCACACAAACCTATGCACTAGTACTTTGCAAGCAAGAGGGAGCTCCTACACAATTCTAGTAAGCAAAGCGCACAAAGCCTAAGCTCACTAGCAATGCTCAATAACAAGGCTACACAAGCCAAATTAGAGAGCGCAAACTACTTAGCTACACAAACTAAGCAATGTGACTAACAAGGTTACACAAACCAAATTAGTCACGCAAAGGGAAGCTTCTAACTACACAAGCTAGAAGACAACTAGCAAGCAACACAAGCAAACTAGTTAAGAGAGCAACTACACAAGCACAAGTATATATATGAAAGTAAATACAAGCTTGTGTTGCACGAAGGCAAACCACCGAGAAGAGTAGACAATGTTGACACGGTGATTTTCTCCCGAGGTTCACTTGGTCGCCACCAAGCTACGTCCCCGTTGTGTCGACCAACACTTCGTGGTTCGGCGGCTAATCGGTCACACACCGAGCCTCTCAAAAGGCACCGCAAGAACCTACCATAAAGTGTGGTAGCTCAATGACACGCTCAACTAGAGTTGCTCTTCGCGATCCCCGCGGGGTGAGCACAATCCCCCTCACAAAGCTTCTCCGGAGCCTCGCACAATCTTCTTGCGAGCTTCGACGGAGCCACAAGCCACCAAGCCGTCTAGGAGGTGGCAACCTCCAAGAGTAACAAGCACCACCGGCTTGCAACACGATCACCTAGTGCCACTCGATGCAATCTCACAAAGCACTCGCACTAGAATCGCTCTCTCACTCGATCCGATGAACACTATCAAGCATGAGTGAGTTAGAGGGCTTCCAAGCACTACCACATAAGCCACCAAGGCCAAAGTGTGCTCAGCTACCGGCCACAGCCGGCCACAAGGTCTATTTATAACCCCACGGTCAAATAGAGCCGTTACACACTTGTCCGTTTTTCCGCGGGAGCACCGGACGCGCCGGTGGTAACTCACCGGACGCGCTCAACCGCGTCCGGTGCCCCTCCGACATCCACGTGTCCTCCGAATTTCAAATTCGTCCGTTAGATCCTCCAACGGTCACTGCGTGCCAACGGTCAAACGACCCACCGGACGCGCTGCTGCGAACCACCGGACGCGCCGGTGCGCACAGCACCCGCGCCCGCGAAGCAACCACCGGACGCGCTGCTCGCAACCACCGGACGCCACAGTACCCGCGTCCGGTGCGAGTCCAGTAAGCGCCCGAGACCACCGGACGCGTCCGATGGTGTGACACCGGACGCGCACCGCGTCCGACGTCCTTGTTTCCCTCAGGGCGCAAGACCGGACGCGCCAGTCCCGTGGGTCACCGGACGCGCCGGTGCCAAACCCTAGCTCGCGCGCCTGACGCCCGGACGCTGCACTGACCGGACGCGCCGGTCCACAGTGACCGCGTCCGGTGCTGCGTCCGGTGCAGCGTCCGGTGCTGCGTCCGGTCACCTCTGTGACCGCGTTCGCCTCCGTTTCTTTTCCGACTTCCGGCGTAGTAGAAAATAGGCTTTTCAACTCCTCAAAAACGCCTTCGCAAATGTGCCAACACCAACAAGTGATCACCACCTTGTGCACGTGTGTTAGCATTTTCACAAACATTTTCTCCAAAGGAATTAGGCACTCAACTTGCCTCGCCACTCGATCCTAACACGTATGCAAAGTTAGATCGCTCAAGTGGCACTAGATGACCGATATGCAAACAAATTTGCCCCTCTTGATAGTACGGCCATCTATCCTAAACCCGGTCATAAACTTCTCTACACACCTATGACCGGTGAAATGGAAATGCCCTAGGTTATACCTTTGCCTTGTGCATTCCACTCCATCTCCTCCGTCGTTGATGCAACACATGCACCAACCATATTACAAATGATATGATTCACTTCATATCATCACGTGACCGTATTGGTTCATCGATCTTGACCTCACTTGCTCTTCACCGTTGCCTCGGTCCTTCGGCGCCAAGCCATCACACAACTTGCCCTTCACCCTAGCAACCGGTCTATCAAGCCAAGCCTCATCTTGATCTTCACCACCTTGGTCACATGACTCCATGTCATGTCTCATATGCAATGAGCTCTTTCATGACACCATTACCTGTGGACTAATCTCCTGTGTATCTTACATAACCACATATTAGTCCACCTAAGTTGTCACTCAATTACCAAAACCAAACAAGGACCTTTCACCCTCTTTATAGTACGGTCAAAGGAAGAAACAAATATCCTAACGACTATTCCAGATGTATCTCAACACCTTGACATCCGGAACTAACCGTCCTTAATCTTATTGTTGATCCTTTGAAAACCGAAACGATTTCCATCAAGGGACATGAATACCACATTGCACAAAGCAGTTATCATCTCCATGACCTAACTTACCAACGTTTCTGCAAAACACGTGTTAGTCATGGTAATTATGTGTTGTCATTAATTGCCGAAACCAACACCGGGGCCTAGATGCTTTCAATCTCCCCCTTTTTGGTGATTGATGACAACACTTAGATTCAGAAGATATGAGTTGAGGTTTTCGATCATGCTTGGTTCACATAAGCATAAAGCTGTAAGCACAAGGGGTTAGTCAATGCTTATGTGTTCCAAGCCAACTGAGTGTACTCATAAGATAAACTATGAAGAGTTAGTACACATAAAACATAGCTCATATGAAATCGGAGTAAAGCACGGAAGCACAACCTTATGAGCTATAAACAAACAAGTGACATGATTTAAAACTGTGATTAGATAAACCATAGAGACTCAAGGTATCTCATAAGACCACATGTCACATGAATGCAATTACTGTAAAATAAACATGATGCATGAGTGTAGCACACAAGAAAAGAACAAAAAACCCTCTAACAAGAGCTCTCCCCCTGAATCTACTCTCTCTCCCCCTTTGGCATCAACCGCCAAAAACTAATCTAAGGATCTGACGAGGGAACAGACGGAGTCGAGTCGGGTGCCGAGGAGCATGTAGTAATCACGAACTGAGAAGTGTCTCCCTCGGACTTGGAGCTATCAGGCTGACCCTCTGAAGAAGCACGCGGCTATGAAGCGGTCTGGGTCTGATCAGCAGGAACAGGTACTACCGAAGCAGCAACAAGTGAAGCAGTCTCTGTGACCTGAGCCTGAAGAGAGCCAAAAGCTGGAGGATCTATCGAGGCAACGGACGAAGGAACTGTCTCTGTAGTGCCTGTCCCTGTCACTGGAAGAAAAGCTGCCTCTGAAGCTGATAACCCTAATGAAGTAGCAAATGTGGTGTGCGAGGGCATCGGCTGACCAGTCAACTCGCTATATGTGGCACTCAGATCAATGAAAGGTGTGCCGGTCAACATATGAGGGTGAGGCTGGGTCTGAAGGAGTAAACCCCGTCTGAATGGGCGTGTAGCTCAGGGACTGGAACGACTGAGGAACCTGCAGCTGTGGAGAGGTGAACTGAAGGCTCGGCTGATCCTAACTTGAAGATCCACTGAATGGTAAAGCTGAAGTCAGGATAGATGCAGGTGGAGGAACCCCAACTGTGACTAGGTGACGCAGGAGATCCAAGTACTGCTGCTGGCTAGCTACACTTTGTCGCTGCATCTCATACTGCTGATGCTGCATCTCGACTTGTTGGCGTTGTATCTCAAGCTGCTGTCTCTGGAACTCGTCCTGTTGAGCCTGTATCTGTGCAAACGCGGCAGCTGTATCCTGAGCCTATCTCTGCAGCTGAAGCTCCTGTCGCTCCTATGCCTGGGTCAGCCTCTCAAGAATAGCCACCATGGCTGGGTCTGAGCAGGAGGCTGAACCAGAGCCACCGGCCTCGTGGTCGTGAGGCCAAGGAGACCGATACCTAGGGATGGGCTGATAATCCTCGTCAGTACTGTCGGAAGCCTCATCCTTAGCTATATCAGCAGGCTGAGCGTCTAGATCTGCAAGTTCTGCCTCAGCAAGACCCTGTACGGTCGCATCATGCTCAGCCGCTGTCTCAGGCACCTCAGGTCTCTCTCTGTCCTGGCACAGGGACCTGCTCTCTCGTAACTGAAGCCCATAACTAACGAATATCATACTCAGGAAAACAGTAGTAGTTTCAGTTATCTCAGCACTAATCTCTGAAGGCAGCTCAAGTGCAGATCTGATGATGAAGCAAATCCAATGAGCATAAGGCAGCTGACAGTGTCCCTTAAAGCCTTCTGCCAGGGTGTCCTCCATCTCACTAACCATAAGATCCCAAATGTCAAAAGGTGTCTGTGAGAGAAGGTGGTGAACTACCCATAGCTGCATTCTGGTCAGTCCCTCTCTGTAACCAAGCCTGGGAAGAAGAGTACGCCTGACAATAGCATCCAGGACTTGGGCAAGCGGTGTCAAACTGGCAGGTGTGCGACGAGACCCTTCGCCAAAAGGCTCACGGAAGCAGGGTCGGATTAGATCTGTAGGTGGCACAGTACCACCATGAGGGCGTCTAGGTGGAGCTGTCTGACCGAAACAGAGCTAGTGAATCTTCGTGTCTGAAGCTGGGAGTCTGAGAATCTCCCGCACTCTTGTGCTATACAGTCTGTGGTCGTGGCCTCTGAATGCAAAGTGTATGAACTCATGGGCTGGATCAATCCATAATGAAGCATAGAACTCCCTAACCCAAGTGCCGCAGTATGCACCCGTCTGTCCAAGAAAATCTGACAAGCCTGGTAGATAGGACAGGTGCGGACGAAGCTGCTCACCCACTACCTCAACAAGTGACTCAATGCGACAGACCCTCTGTGATCGAAAAGCAATGCCACTGTCAACAAGAGCTCTGTAAAAATCCTCCTATAGAGGAGTATAAAAACCTTCTGAAGCTCTAGAGTCCCTCTGAGGTGGGAACCACCGGCTGACCTCAACAAATCTCAAACTTTGCACCTGACGTGCAGTAGCACCTCTCAAGTCAAAGTGCTCAACTGGAGGTGTACCTCTAACTCTCGGAGGTGGATGTCCTCCACAACACTGGCCTTCTGGCCTGGGAGTCACCTGAGCCCGTGTGCATGTGGAGCGGCGATGTGATGGAGTCTGAGCTGGCTGTTCCTCTATCCCCTCTAAAGGTGCTGCAGGTGGATCAACTGACATAGTATCTGCATCCATTTGCACCTCTGTGCCCTCAGTGGTCTTAGTGGTCTCTGTACCAAGCTGTCGTCCTTCAAGATGAAAACGACTGTCGCCAATGCGTATACCACTGCTCCTGCCACCTCTCTCAGCTGCATCAGCTGCATCTGCCACTGCCTGAGCTATCTCTGCATCAGTAAGAGTCTTCTTCTTCTTTCTGGCCATAATCTTGATGCGCTTTCCACGCGCAACCTCAGACATACGAGGAGGACTGTTGTCCTCGTCACTGGGAGCACCACCAGCATTCTTGCAATAAACCATGCTGTCACACTGTCGGAAAACTTCTGAAAGATGATGTACTGACACTCGAGAGGCTTGGCCTCAATCCGTATCCGCAGGCTTGGCCTCGGATTCAACAGCTGAACAGCAGTCACCCCGACACACCGACAAACTCGCTGAAAAGACGGAATAGATGGATCTACTATAAGCAACATATATGATCTAAAAGGTATGAAACCCTAGAGATAGCAAGCATATAAGATAAGATGTGAAATGAAACGCGATGGCTACCTCGGATCGATGAGAAATCCGGTGAAGAGATGAGATGACCTAGGTCTCGAGACTTCCCGACGCACCGGACGAGAGCTGATTTGCCGAAATAGATGTCAATTAGGATAAACGATAACGAAATTTTGGCAAATCCTAACACGAAGATCAAGGATTTGCGAAACCACCTCGGAGCGAAGACGTCGTGCGAAGAACTTTTTGACGACGAACGAAGAAGACGCCGCAGCGCGAACCCCAGGGTTAGGGCGACGCACGGTGACCGAAAACCAAGGATGGTCACGAGGCAGGGGCTGACCGGAGGTCGTGCAAGGTGGAGGAGACCGCAGCTGAACGGCGGCAGCGGCTCACGGCGGCAGCGCAGGCGCAGGCGTGTGTAAGGTCCTAGATGCCTAGAGGGTGGTGAATAGCCTATAAAAAATTCTACAAGCACCACTAAGCAAACTTGTTAGAATAACAAACGGCGTAAAGCGAGTTTTGCTTAGCCAAAGGTGGTGATGCAAGCCTCCTATCCACAAGTCTAGTAGATTATGATCTCTAGTTCACACAAGAGCTATATCACTAATTTAACACTAGACAACAAGCTAACAACACTACTAGCAAAGCTACTACTAGAGCTACACAAGATAATCTAGTAAAGATAAGTGCAAGAGAGAGGATTGTGATTCTTATACTGACGGTGAGGAGAATATGTTGCCAATCACCAAGATGATATACAATCAATCAATATTGACAACAACTCAATATGAAGACCAATCACCAGGAGACAAGAGACACAATATTTTTGTTCACCCGGTGTTCACTTGTGCACCGACAAGCTACGTCACCGGTTGTGTCGACTAACACTTAGATGGTTCCCCGATGTGACCCTCAAGACACTTGCCCCTCAAGGCACGCCCCGCAAGGCACCTCAAGATGCCACTCTCAAGTGAGGTAACTCAATGACACGCGCATTCCACTAGAGTTGCTTTTGGCGTCCCGCCGAGGAAAGCACAAGAACCTCTCACAAACAACCGGAGGTGGCCAAGAACAATCACCTTCTCTTGCCAACGCCTCCAACAATCTCCAAGCCAGCTAGGAGTGGTACTCTCCAAGAGTAACAAGAAATCCACCGGCTAAACCACCCACAAGTGCCACTAGATGCCCTCAAGCTATGCAATGCACTTTGGGATCACTCAATCTCACTTTTGATTTGCAAACAAGCAAGAGAGATGAGTGGGAGGAGTAGCTCTAGCTCAAAGGATGCACAAGAGTGCTAGAAATGCCAAGAGGCCTCCCCAAGGGCCGACCAATGAGTATTTATAAGCATCCCATCCAAATAGAGCCGTTGCCACTCCACTGACCATTTTTTCGGGATGATCGGACGCGCCGGTCGAAACTGACCGGACACGCTTCACCGCGTCCGGTCGCCCTGCGACGTCCATGTGTCCCTCGAATTCAAACACGACCGTTAGATCCTCCAACGGTCACTGTGCGCCAACGGTCAAACGCTATGACCGGACGCGCTGCTCAAACGACCGAACGCGCCGGTCGCATAGTACCGCGCGCCCGCGAAGCAATGACCGGACGCGCCGATGCGCACAGCACCCGCGGCCGCGAAGCAACGACCGGACGCGCTCCAGAAGATGACCGGACGCGACAGTGCCAGCGTCCGGTCGGAGTCCAGTAAGCTCCCTCGATGACCAGACGCGTCCGATCGTGTGTGACCGGACGCTCACCGCGTCCGATCGACCTTGCGAACTACAGTTCCCTCAGGGCGCCAGACCAGACGCGCCGGTCCCGCGAGTGACCGGACACGCCGGTTGCAAACCCTAGCCCGCGCGCCTGACTCCTGCGCTGTACTGACCGGACGCGTCCGGTCACACCGTGACCGCATCCGGTACAGCGTCCGGTCACCTCAGTGACCCCGTTCGCCTCCGTTTCTTTTCCGACTTCCGGCGCAGTGGAAAATAGGCATTTCATTTCCCCGAAATCGCCTGAATCCCGCGCTCGCATGCTCGGCGGGAGGGAGAGAGGAACCCAAACCCCTCTCTACCCACAAACCACAGCGCGACCAACGCCACCTTTGCAAATGTGCCAACACCATCAAGTGTACATCTCCATGTGCTTGTGTGTTAGCTTTTTCTCAAACATTTTCAAAGGTTTTCCAATTAGCTCACTAGGCCCTACATGCAATGCACTTCATGAATTCACCTAGTGGCACCCGTGCATTGAATAACTGATAAGACTTCCCCTCTTAATAGTTCAGCTATCGATCCTAAACCACTCACACCCTCTATGGTGTCTTGAGTGTAAAATAAAATGGCCCTATGGTTATACCTTTGCCTTGAGCCCATTTTGTTTCTCCAAATGATATGATCCACTTCATATCATCACATGACCGTCTCGATCCATCGACCTTGACTTCACTTGCTCTTTACCGTTGCATCGGTCCGTCGGCGCTAAGTCTTGCTCAAGCTTCACCATCGCATGGTCCTTCGCTTCGAAGCCTCGACTTGCCCTTCACCTTCACAACCGGTCGATCGAGTCAAGCCTCATCTTGGTCTTCACCATCTTGGTCATATGAGTCAATGTCATGTCTCATATGCAATGACCACCTTTATCTAAATCATCCACTTAGATACAAAGGTTAGTCCTAGGTTTCATCAATTAGCCAAAACCAAACTAGGGACTTTTAATCTCCCCCTTTTTGGTAATTGATGACAACCCTCACAAAGATGATTTTGATAATAAAAGTTTTAAACCTGTCATACTTTTCCAATCATTTTGCTCATAAATAAAGTTTGGACAATTATCACAAAGCTCGATTTTGGTAGCATTAGCTCCCCCTACATATGTGCATAGAGTTTGGATTGAAGGCTTTGCACATATGCATGGATAGAAGTGTTGGGAGAGTAATTCTACCAAAATGATGCTATGGTGTAAGAAATGGACCTTTGAAGCGTGATACCAATCGGAGTTGCCTTTTACACCATCCTTAGCATCATGAAGTAACTAGACATCCATCAAAACTCAAGAACCCCGTGAGATCAACATTATATGTAAAGGTTCTTGGACCACTTGTAAAGCTAACCACTTGTAAAGCTTTAGGCAAGTCTAGATACCACATGTAAACTATTCCTATACATGCTAGTAGATCATTTCATCATCCAAGTTCTATACTAGCATTGCACCACACAAGCATGTATATTGAATTTAAATACATGTGCAATGAGCAAGTCATATGAGAATGCACAAACAAATGCAACAACTTTGTTTATGAGCTTGCTCCCCCTACTTGTGTGCATCAAAAAAAATTATTTACCCCTTTATCAAGTTGAATCATCTTTTTCTCTCCCCCTTTGTCAACAACTTACCCAAAAATGGGATCAAATTGTGGAGAGAAGGAAAAATGTTTGATGGAGTAGATTAAATTTTATCAAATTTGGTTCAACCTAGAACACTTGCCAAAGATATTTAATTCGATTTGAACCAAAGACAAGCTTCTTCACACCTTATAATAAGGTTATCTTGCCTATGTTGAATTAAACACTTATAGCAAATCTTCTAGATTCAACACTGGGTTTGCAAGCTCACAAACATGTCATATGCCACCACTAGATCAAAACAAACATAGAGGCAATAGTGGTAACATATATCCATCAAATTCATTTGATTTATCATGAATGCTCATGCATACCACTTAATATGTCTACATGCTCTAGCAAGTCCTTAGCATAGGATGAATGACATGTCAATCAATTTTACCTTGCAATGTCGAAGGAGAGGCATGTCAATAAGTGGGTGGGGTGCATTAAACTCATGTTTGAGAAATCAAGAATGTTCAATTCATTCCTTAGCTTGCAAAACCTCTTTTCATCAAGTGACTTAGTGAGAATATCGGCAAGTTGATCATCGGTGCCAACACTTTCAATGGCAATATCTCCCTTTTGTTGATGATCTCTAATGAAATGATGTCTTATGTCAATATGCTTTGTTCTTCCATGTTGAACCGGGTTTTGTATCATCTTGATTGCACTATCATTATCACATAGCAATGGCACATTCTTGAAGTTGAGGCCATAATCCTTCAAAGTTGATTTTATCCATAGCAATTGTGCACAACAACTCCCCGCACCCACATATTTGGCTTCGGCGGTAGAGATTGCCACACTATTTTGTTTCTTTGAGGACCATGACACAAGTGATCTTCCAAGTAATTGACATGTGCCACTTGTGCTCTTCCTATTGATCTTGCAACCCCCATAGTCAGAGTCCGAATATCCAATCAATTCAAATTTTGACCCCTTGGGATACCATAGTCCAACATCTCTTGTTTGCTTCAAGTACCTCAATATTCTCTTTGCCGCCGTGAGATGACTTTCTCTAGGTGAGGCTTGATATCTAGCACACATGCAAACACTAAACATGACATCCGGCCTTGATGCGGTGACATAGAGTAGACTTCCAATCAAAGACCGATATTCCTTTTGATTCACCATTTTGCCATCAAGATCACTATCCAAATTACCATTTGTGCCCATTGGAGTTGAAATTGGCTTTGCATCTTGCATTCCAATCTTCTTCAACATGTCCCTTATGTATTTCCCTTGACTTACAAATGTCCCGTTCTTCAATTGCTTGACTTGGAGACCAAGGAAGTAGCTAAGTTCACCAATCATAGACATTTCAAACTCTTTGGCCATCATAGCACTAAATTCTTCACAATAAGCTTGATCGGTTGATCCAAAGATGATATCATCAACATATATTTGCACTATGAATAGATCATTTCCAATCTTCTTGGTGAATAGAGTAGTATCAACCTTGCCCATTTTGAATCCCTTAGAGAGAAGGAAATCCCTTAGCCTCTCATACCATGCTCTAGGTGCTTGCTTTAAGCCATATAAAGCCTTCTTCAACTTATACACATGGTTGGGTTTCTTGTCATCTTCAAATCCGGGAGGTTGCTCAACAAAGACTAACTCATTGATGATTCCATTGAGAAATGCACTTTTGACATCCATTTGATATAGTTTGATGTTGTGTGCACAAGCATAAGCCAATAGAATCCTTATTGCCTCCAATCTTACCACGGGAGCATATGTCTCATCATAGTCAAGACCTTCTACTTGAGTGTAACCTTGAGCAACTAGTCTTGCTTGTTTCTCACCACAATGCCATCTTGATCTTGCTTGTTTTTGAACACCCACTTGGTTCCAATCACATTGTAGTCATTTGGCCTTTCTACCAACTCCCAAACATCATTTCTTGTGAAATTGTTAAACTCTTCTTGCATAGCCATGATCCAATCGGCATCCCTCAAAGCTTCTTCTATCTTCTTTGGTTCTATGGTTGACACAAATGATGCATGCTCACAAAACATAGTCAATCTTGATCTTGTTTGCACACCACTTCTAATATCACCAATAATACTATTAATGGGGTGTTTTATTGAAACATGTTGTGGTTGGAGTACTTGCACTTGATTGCTTGAGCTTGGTTGATCACTTGATGTATCTCGATGAGAAGAACTAGCACCATAATTTTGCACTTGAGAGTCACTAACTAGCTTGTTTGGTGAATTGAGCACTTGATCTTTATCATCATCTTGAATATCAATTACTTGCTTTGCTCTAATGTCCCCAATGTCCATGTTCTTCATTGCTTCCACCAATTGAGTTCCACCAACATCATCTAGATTCTCTTCTTCATCTTATGACCCATTGGTTTCATCAAATTGCACATCATGGACTTCTTCTAGAATGCTACTTGAGTTGTTCCAAACTCTATAAGCTTTGCTTGTAGTTGAATAACCAAGTAGGAACCCCTCATCACATCTCTTGTCAAACTTCCCCAATCTAGTGCCCTTCTTCAAGATATAGCATTTGCAACCAAACACCCTAAAGTAAGAAATATTGGGCTTTCTTCCATGAAGTAACTCATATGGGGTCTTCTCTAGCAATGGATGACAATATAGTCTATTGATGTAGTAGCAAGCGGTATTGATTGCTTCATCCCAAAATGATTGACTCACATTGTACTCATGAAGCATTGATCTAGCCATATCAAGCAATGTTCTATTCTTCCTCTCAACTAGGCCATTTGATTGTGGAGTGTACTTGGCCAAGAATTGATGTCCAATACCATAATGATCACAAAGTTCTTCAATTCTTGTATTCTTGAACTCACTTCCATTATCACTTCTCACTTTCTTGATTCTAATCTCAAACTCATTGTGAACTCTAGTGAGAAATGTCTTGAAGGTGTCAAACACTTCACTTTTGTCACTAAGAAAGAATACCCATGTGAATCTTGTGAAGTCATCCACTATGACAAAGCCATACTTGTTACCGCCTATGCTTGTATATGTTGTTGGTCCAAATAGATCCATGTGCATCAACTCAAATTCTTTGCATGTGCTCATTGTACTCTTCTTTGGATGTGAGCTTCCAACTTGCTTCCCAGCTTGACATGCACTACAAAGCTTATTCTTCTCAAATTCAACATCTTTCAAACCATTGACAAGATTGTGAGTTGTAAGCTTCTTCAATTGTTTCATGCCAACATGACCAAGCCTTTTATGCCAAAGCCAACCCATGCTTGATTTGGAGACTAAGCAAGTTGTCAAAGAAGTTTCTCTAGCATTGAAGTCAACTAGGTAGAGATTCTCATATCTAAAGCCCTTGAATGCCACATTTGAACCATCCACACTAATAACATCCACATCATCAACCCCAAAGATGCATTTGTAGCCTAGATCACATATTTGTACCACGGATAGAAGATTGAAATCCAAGCTTTCAACTAGCAACACATTAGAGATACTCATGTCATTTGATATTGCAATCTTGCCCAAGCCAATAACCTTGCCTTTCTTGTTATTGCCAAATGTGATAGAATCAACACCACTATCATTGTCATTGATTGAGTCAAACATTCTTGATGTACCAGTCATGTGTTGAGTGCACCCACTATCAATAATCCAATGCCTTCCTCCGGCTTTGTAATTGACCTACAAGCAAATCAATGAAGTTTAGGTACCCATTTTTGCTTGGGTCCTTGTAGGTTAGTAACTAAGCTCTTTGGTACCCAAATAGCCTTCTTCTTTGGGCCCACAATTGGTGTACCAACAAACTTAGCTTGCACACCCTTCACACCCTTGGTAAGCACATAGCAAGAATCAAAAGGTATAGCATTAACAAGGTTCTTGCTTTGATTCTTTTTATTGCAATTATGCTCTAGGTGCCCAACTTGCTTGCATCTATTGCAAAACCGACCATTGCCCTTTACAAAGCTAGGCTTTGGAGTTGCAAAGGCCGACTTGCCTTTCTTGGGGGTGTAGCCCAATCTCTCTTTGTTAAGAGAGAACCTTTGGCTACCCAAGCACTTAAGCAAGCGGGCCTCACCACCATAGGCATTGCCTAGGGCGTGAGTGAGCTCATCCACCTCTTTCTTGAGAGTCTCATTCTCAACCATTAGTGAGGCATCATGAGTGAAACCATCACTAGTAGTGGAGGTAGAGTTAGTGGTGGTGGATGAAGAGCTACAAGAAGGGTTAGCATTTGACATGATGATAGGTTCGTTAAAGGATTCATCAATTATGTCACATGTAACACCTATATCACATGATACAATAATCTCCTTCTTTGCTTGTTGCTCAAGTAGCAATGAGTGAGCTTTTTCAAGCTTGGAATGAGCCTTATCAAGATCCTCATGGTCTTCCACTAGACTCTCATGAGTGGTCTTAAGCTCACTAAGGACTTTCTCAAGTATTACTACTTTCATTGAAAGCTTCTTACACTCTTTGTCCTTGGCAATAGCTATGTCTCTAGTTTGTTGCATCAAGTCATATAGTTGTTCTTTAGTTGGTTCATCATCATCATTTTCATTATCATTATCATTATCACTATCATGAGCATATTCCATTTCACTTTCATCATCACTCTCATCATATAATACCTTAGCTTCTTTAGCCATGAAGCATGAAGAGGATGAATCAAATAGTGATGGCTTCTTGTTGATAGCAATGGAAGCAAAAGCCTTGTTGGATGATTCTTCTTCTTCTTCATTATCATCACTTTCCTAAGTGATCACATAGGCACCATTTTTGCCTTTCTTGAATGTCATCTTGGCCTCTCTCTCTCAACTTCTTCTCAAACTTGTCCTTTTTGTTCTTCTTCTTATCATAAGGACATTCCGCTTGAAGGTGCTCGGTGCTATCACAATTGAAGCACTTTCTTTGTTGCTCATTTCTTTTCTTAAAGCCTCTTCTCTTGATGAATATGTGACCCATCTTCTTGACTACAAGAGCAAGTGCCTCATCATCAATTTCAAATTCCCCATCTTCATTGTTGTCTTCTTCTTCTTCAATGACGGTAGCTTTGCCCTTGGAGGAGGTGGCCTTGAATGCCACGGTCTTCTTCTTCTTCTCATCTTCCACCTTCTCCTTGTCATCAACATCTTGATCATATTTGTCATAGGTCAATACTTCACCAAGCAAATCATTAGGCTTCATTGTTTCAAGCCCATCTCTTTGCAACATCATGATCAACATCTTGAATCTTCTAGGTAAGCTCAATAAGAACTTGTGACAAAAATCTTGATCTTGAGTTTTGTCCCCTAAGCTCTTGAGATCATTGACTATCACTTGCAATCTATGAAACATTTCAATGATTGTTTCATCATCCTTTTTCTTGAAGTTCTTAAACTCACTCTTGAGCCCATATAGCTTGGCACTCTTCACAACCTTAGTGCCTTCATATGTCTCACTCAACCTTGTCCATACTTCACTAGCCAATTCCAAATCTTTGATGCCTTCAAACACTTTTGTGTCAATACCATTGTAGAGTGTATTGAGAGCCATTCTATTGCATGTTCTATTTGCTCTATCTTCATCGGTGAGATGATCGGGATCAATGATAGCAAAATCATTCTCGGTGACTTGCAATACTCTATCATGAATAGAACCAAGGTCCATTGTCATCTTTCTCTTTCAATGAGCAAAAGAACTAACACCATCAAAGAACGGTGGCTTGCCCCCAACATGATTGAACACAATTTGAGCCATTTTTCACACCGAAGGATGTTAAGCCTTGATTAAAATGGTGACCATGGCTCCGATACCACTTGTAAGGTCCTAGATGGCTAGAGGGGGGTGAATAGCCTATAAAAAATTCTACAAGCACCACTAAGCAAACTTGTTAGAATAACAAATGGCGTAAAGCGAGTTTTGCTTAGCCAAAGGTGGTGATGCAAGCCTCCTATCCACAAGTCTAGTAGATTATGATCTCTAGTTCACACAAGAGCTATGTTACTAATTTAACACTAGACAACAAGCTAACAACACTACTAGCAAAGCTACTAATAGAGCTACACAAGATAATCTAGTAAAGATAAGTGCAAGAGAGAGGATTGTGATTCTTATACCGACGGTGAGGAGAAGATGTTGCCAATCACCAAGATGATATGCAATCAATCAATATTGACAACAACTCAATATGAAGACCAATCACCGGGAGACAAGAGACACAATATTTTTGTTCACCCGGTGTTCACTTGTGCACCGACAAGCTACGTCACCGGTTGTGTCGACTAACACTTAGATGGTTCCCCGGTGTGACCCTCAAGTCACTTGCCCCTTAAGGCACGCCCCGCAAGGCACCGCAAGACACCACTCTCAAGTGAGGTAACTCAATGACACGCGCATTCCACTAGAGTTGCTTTTGGCGTCCCGCCGAGGAAAGCACAAGAACCTCTCACAAACAACCGGAGGTGGCCAAGAACAATCACCTTCTCTTGCCAACGCCTCCAACAATCTCCAAGCCAGCTAGGAGCGGTACTCTCCAAGAGTAACAAGAAATCCACCGGCTAAACCATCCACAAGTGCCACTAGATGCCCTCAAGCTATGCAATGCACCTTGGGATCACTCAATCTCACTTTTGATTTGCAAACAAGCAAGAGAGATGAGTGGGAGGAGTAGCTCTAGCTCAAAGGATGCACAAGAGTGTTAGAAATGCCAAGAGGCCACCCCAAGGGCCGGCCAACGAGTATTTATAAGCATCCCATCCAAATAGAGCCGTTGCCACTCCACTGACCGTTTTTTCGGGATGACCGGACGCGCCGGTCGAAACTGACCGGACACGCTTCACCGCGTCCGGTCGCCCTGTGACGTCCACGTGTCCCTCGAATTCAAACGCGACCGTTAGATCCTCCAATGGTCACTGTGCGCCAACGGTCAAACGCTATGACCAGACGCGCCGGTCGCACAGTACCGCGCGCCCGCGAAGCAATGACCGGACGCGCCGATGCGCACAGCACCCGCGCCCGCGAAGCAACGACCGGACGCGCTCCAGAAGATGACCGGACGCGACAGTGCCAGCGTCCGGTCGGAGTCCAGTAAGCTCCCTCGATGACCGGATGCGTCCGATTGTGTGTGACCAGACGCTCACCGCGTCCAATCGACCTTGCGAACTGCAGTTCCCTCAGGGCGCCTGACCGGACACGCCGGTCTCACGAGTGACCGGACGCGCCGGTTGCAAACCCTAGCCCACGCGCCTGACTCCTGCACTGTACTGACCGGATGCGTCTGGTCACACCGTGACCGCGTCCGGTGCAGCGTCCGGTCACCTCAGTGACCCCGTTCGCCTCTGTTTCTTTTCTGACTTCTGGCGTAGTGGAAAATAGGCATTTCATTTCCCCGAAATCGCCTGAATCCCGCGCTCGCAAGCTCGGCGGGAGGGAGAGAGGAACCCAAACCCCTCTCTACCCGCAAACCACAGCGCGACCAACGCCACCTTTGCAAATGTGCCAACACCATCTAGTGTACATCTCCATGTGCTTGTGTGTTAGCTTTTTCTCAAACATTTTCAAATGTTTTCCAATTAGCTCACTAGGCCCTATATGCAATGCACTTCATGAATTCACCTAGTGGCACCCGTGCATCGAATAACCGATAAGACTTCCCTTCTTAATAGTTCGGCTATCGATCCTAAACCACTCACACCCTCTATGGTGTCTTGAGTGTAAAACAAAATGGCCCTATGGTTATACCTTTGCCTTGAGCCCATTTTGTTTCTCCAAATGATATGATCCACTTTATATCATCACATGACCATCTTGATCCATCGACCTTGACTTCACTTGCTCTTTACCGTTGCATCGGTCCGTCGGCGCTAAGTCTTGCTCAAGCTTCACCATCGCATGGTCCTTCGCTTCGAAGCCTCAACTTGCCCTTCACCTTCACAACCGGTCCATCGAGCCAAGCCTCATCTTGGTCTTCACCATCTTGGTCATATGAGTCAATGTCATGTCTCATATGCAATGACCACCTTTATCTAAATCATCCACTTAGATACAAAGGTTAGTCCTAGGTTTCATCAATTAGCCAAAACCAAACTAGGGACTTTCAGCGCGGCAGAGGCGCGGCACGGCGGTGCGGGCGCGGCTGAGGCGCGGCGTGGCAGTGCGGGCGCGGTAGAGGCGCGGCACGGCGGTGCGGGCGCGGTTGAGGCGCGACGGTGGTCTTCGGCGAGCGGCGCAGGCGCGCTTCCGGCGAGCTAGGGCAAGGAGGCGACGGGTAGTACGGCGCGGATGAGGGAGAGAGACGGAACGCGAAAGGTTATATGAAGGATTAGATCCGCTCGTCACGCGATGACAGGACACGGTGGTCGATATGACCGGACGCGTAGAGGCAGCGTCCGGTCACATTCTAGTAAGCTCCTAGAATGACCGGACGCGTCCGATTATCCACGATCGGACGTTGACAGCGTCCGGTTTTGATTTGCCCAGAAGACTGAGATGGAAGACCGAACACGGTGGTGGTTACCGGGACCGGACACGGTGGTCAATAGGGGCGCGTCCGGTGCAGCGTCCGGTCACTAGATTAGGAGATGGTCTTCAGGATGATCGGACGCGCTGGTGGTCGCTGGGACCAGACGTGGTGGTGAAGCATCACTGCGTCTGGTCCAATGTCCGGTCACTGTTTTTCATCCTTCTTCATTCCAAACTTTGACGCGACTTCTCCCAATCAAGTTCCAATTCAAAGAGACACAAATAAACACCAATTGGAACATGATATGAGTGACCTCACTCAAACCCTCAAGTTTCTCAAAATAGTTTGTCTTAGGCTAATATTATTTTTTGGAAAATAGGCAACAAACACCCGAGGAGTAACGTATGGTCATGCAATAGAGTTTTTTGAACCTTTGGGAGCGTCAAAATGCTCTCTCTATCCATGGACGAACATAGAGGTTGCTCAAAGCTTAACAAAAAAGAAACGACAAAGCAACAACCATGCATATGCAATGCAAAACAAGTAAGTTAAGCTAGATTGCTTGTCAAGTTTCATCCATGGTTAGGCTTTTTCACTCCTCCAAAGGAGGGTTATCGTAACCATGTTAGCCAAGGCCTAGATGCATTGCGGGTAATTAAACATGACATATAATACAATGCAATGCAAGGGACAACACAAGCTCATTTTTTAAAGTTACTAGAGTCAAGCATATTGAGTTTACTTCTCAACCTACAAAAGGTAGCTTCATCTAAAGGTTTAGTGAAGATATCCGCTAATTGATTTTCACTTCTTACACCTTCTAGTGATATGTCATTTTTAGCAACGTGATCTCTTAGAAAGTGGTGGCGGATATCAATGTGCTTGGTGCGAGAGTGTTGTACCGGATTATTAGCAATTTTAACTGCACTTTCATTGTCACATAAAAGCGGCACCTTTTCAAGAACAACTCCATAGTCTACGAGGGTTTGTTTCATGTATAAGATTTGTGCACAACAAGCCCCCGTGGCAATGTATTCCGCCTCGGCGGTGGACAAAGCCACACTATTTTGCTTTTTAGATGACCATGATACTAAGGATCTCCCAAGCAAATAGCACCCTCCGGATGTGCTTTTTCTATCAATTTTGCAACCGGCATAATCCGAATCGGAGTAGCCAACTAGTTGGAATCTAGCTCCTTTGGGGTACCATAGTCAGATACTTGGGGTATACTTAAGATATCTTAGGATTCTTTTTACGGCACTTAGGTGAGGTTCTTTAGGGCACGCTTGAAAGCGGGCACACATGCACACACTAAACATGATGTCAGGTCTAGATGCGGTAAGGTATAACAAGCTACCAATCATTGAACGGTAAAGAGTTTGATCGATTGGTTTACCTCCCTCATCTAGGTCGAGATGTCCATTAGTTGGCATTGGGGTCTTGATTGGCTTGCATTCTTCCATCTTGAATCTTTTGAGAAGATCCTTGGTATACTTTTCTTGAGAGATAAAGATCCCTTCTCTCATTTGCTTGACTTGAAACCCAAGGAAGAATGTTAGATCACCAATCATTGACATCTCGAACTCTTTTGACATCAATTCACCAAATTCTTTGCAATAGTCTTCATTTGTTGACCCGAAGATGATATCATCAACATACACTTGACAAATGAAGTTCTCTTCTTTGAATTTCTTGGTGAATAGTTGGTGTCAACCTTTCCAATAGTGAAGCCCTTCTCTATGAGGAAGTCCCGGAGGCGCTCATACCACGCTCTAGGGGATTGCTTGAGCCCATATAGCGCCTTGGACAACCTATAAACATGATTAGGATATCTAGGGTCTTCAAACCCGGGAGGTTGTTCAACATAGACTAGTTCATTTATGAAGCCATTTAAGAATGCACTTTTCACATCCATTTGATATAGTTTCATATCATGATGTGATGCATATGCAAGAAGGATACGGATGGCTTCAAGTCTTGCAACGGGTGCAAAAGTCTCTCCAAAATCAAGACCTTCAACTTGAGAGAACCCTTTTGCCACTAGTCTTGCCTTGTTTCTTACTACAACTCCTTGATCATCTTGCTTGTTGCGGAACACCCACTTGGTTCCAATGACTCTTGCACCTTTTGGATGCTCTTTAAGTGTCCATACTTGATTGCGGGCGAAGTTGTTCAATTCTTCATGCATGGCATTCACCCAATCCAGATCTTGAAGAGCTTCTTCTACATTCTTAGGTTCAAGACAAGAGACAAAAGAGTGATGTTCAACAAAAGAATTAAATTTTTGAGATCGAGTCATTACACCCTTTGTAGGACTCCCTATGATGAGATCTTGTGGATGTGCTTGAAGTAGGGGTGAGTTTCTTCGATCAACCATTTGAGGAGTGGGATGAGGAGCATTAACATCTTGTGCTTGTGCCTTGGCTTGATGATGAGAGACATGGGTGTCTTCATTTTTAACTCTCTCATTCTTGTCATCATCTTAAGGCACATATGATGAAGATGGTGGATTGACAATTTGTACATCGTCTTCATCATCTTTAGGCTTGATGTCACCCACCGGCATGTTCTTCATGGCCTCCCTCAATGGTTCATCACCTACATCATCACAATTCTCAATTGCTCCTTGGGAGCAGTTAGATTCATCAAATTTCACATCATATGTTTCTTCAACCAAACCGGTGGCATGGTTAAGTACTCTATATGCTTTGGACTTTGATGAGTAGCCAACAAGAAAACCAATATCACAACGTCTTTGGAACTTCCCTAGGTGTTGACGCTTCTTGTAGATGTAGCATTTGCAACCAAACACCCGGAAGAATAAGACGTCCGGCTTCTTCCCATTTAACAACTCATAAGGGGTCTTGCAAAGGAACTTTTGTAGGAAGAGGCGATTTGAAGCATAGCATGCGGTGTTGATTGCCTCGACCCACAATTTCTCTGGTGTGTTGTACTCATCTAGCATTGTTCTTGCAAGAGTGATCAAGGTCCGGTTCTTTCTCTCAACTACACCATTTTGTTGAGAAGTGTAGGTTGATGACACTTCATGCTTGATTCCAATTTCATCACAATAGGCTTCAATGTTGGTGTTGTCAAAATCTTTTCCATTGTCACTTGTAATCTTCTTTATCTTGACTTCAAATTCATTTTGAGCTCTCTTTGCAAACTTCTTGAAGCAACTTGCCACTTCGGATTTGTCATGAAGGAAGAAGGTCCAAGTGTATCTTGAGAAGTCATCCACAATCACAAGACAATAAAGATTTCTACCCAAACTCTTGTAAGTTGTAGGACCAAACAAATCCATGTGTAGAAGTTCTAGTACTCTTGATGTTGACATGTAGGATTTTGTTGGATGAGTGTTTGCAACTTGTTTGTCGGCTTGACATGCACTACATGGTTTGTCCTTCTCAAATTTTACATCCTTTAAACCTCTCACTAATTCTTTCTTCAATAGCTTGTTGAGAGTGTTCATTCCAACATGAGCAAGCCTCCTATGCCAAAGCCATCCAAGTGTGGTCTTGGTGAATAAACATGTCATCAAGTTTGCATCTTCGGAGGTGAAGTCAACAAGATAAAGATTGTTGTATCTAAAGCCCTTGAAAATCACTTGCTTGTCATCTATCTTGGTAACAACCACTTTATTTGGACCAAACAAGCATTGGTAGACAAGATCACAAAGTTGCCCAACGAATAATAGGTTGAAACTCAATGAAGCAACATAGAGCACATTTGATAGAGAATGATCATTTGATATTGCAACCTTGCCTATACCCTTGACTTTGCTCTTTGAATTATCCCCAAATGTGATCTTGTCTTGACATATCCCATCCTCTTCAAGTGAGGTGAACATACGAGGATCACCGGTCATATGTTGTGTGCAACCACTATCAATCACCTAATGAGATCCACCGGTCTTGTAGTTCACCTACACACAAGAGATCAAGCCTTTTGTTTAGGGACCCAAACTTGAGAGGGACCCTTAACTTTTTCAACTAGTGACTTGGCAACCCAAATTTTCTTTGGCCTATTCTTGTTAGGAGGACCCAAGAACATGACTTTCATCTTTCCACTAGAGTCCTTTCTAAGCATGTAGTGAGCATTGAAAGCAAAGGGTCTAGCATGCTTGGGCAAGGGTTGTGGTGGTGGGGTTTTGCACTCATGAGCAAAGTTACCTTCTTGTCCACACTCAACACATCTCTTTGGCTTGGGCTTTGTCTTGCTTTGTTGTTGTTTGGCCTTTACCTTCTTTTCTTGATTTGCCAAATACCCAATGCCACTCCTATCCAACTTCATGACGGTGTTCATGAGTAGCTCACTTTACAAATGTTGGCCTCTTGTGAACTTACTTAGGCCGGTCTTGAGATGCTCTTTCTCTTGCTTGAGCTTCTTGTTTTCTTCAATGAGTGACTCATTTGAAGCTTGCTTTTCAAGAGCCAACAACTTCTTGTTCTCATATTTAAGCATCTCATTTTCACTCTTGAGCTTGACATACTCATCATAGTCATTTGCCTCAACCACACTCTTGCCTTTGCCGCTAGAGCCTTGCTTAAAGTTCTCAACAATCAAGTCATCACATGATGTAGCTATATCAATCTTAACAATTTGGTTAGTAGCATCATGTGTCTCAAGATCAAGCTCATTAGCAACAATAAGAGTATCATAATTAATTTTCAAGGTGGTGTACTCTTCTTTTAGCAAGTTTAGTCTAGTGATGAGTTCACCATGCTTCTTCTCAATTTTATCATGTTTATCTCTAAGCTCCTTGTTAGAAATTTTAAGCTCTTTGAGAGAAGAAGACATAGTTTCATTTTGATCTATGAGCTCATCCCTAGTATTATGTGCACTTTCAAGCTTAGATGAGAGTAATTCATTTTCATGTTGAAGCTCATCATTTTCATTTCTAGTCCTCCTTATGATTTTAGAATATTTATTTAACAATTTTACTAGTTCATCATAAGAGGGAGCATCATATTCATCATCACTATCACTATCACTATTTTGTACCTTTCGATCACCCTTTGTCATAAAGCATAGATGAGTAGTAGAAGATGATGGTGAAGATGGCGGTGAAGGTGGTGATGAAGATGTCGGTGAAGATGATGATAGCCCAATCACAAGTGCGGCGATCTTTTCTTTGTCATTGTCACTTTCATCGCCGGAGGACTCACATGATGATTCAATGTCGGTGAGCCAATCACCAACAATATAGTCCTTGCCTCCCTTCTTCTTCTTGTAGAATTCTCTTTTCTTGCCATCTTTCTTCTTGTATGGCTTGTTCTTTCTTTTGTCATCTTCTTCATCACTTGAATCATCTTTCTTGCCCTTGTACTTGTCTTTTGAAGGCTTTGGGTATTGATGAGCTAGATAGCCAAGTTCTCCACAATTGAAGCAATCCATTTCGGAGATTGGCTTCCTTTTGCTACTTGTGAAGAATTTCTTCTTCTTGCCATCGAACTTGATGCCACTCTTGTTGAGCTTCTTTAGCATCTTGGTGGTCTTCCTTACCATGAGTGCAAGTGATTCATCATCAATGTCACTTTCACTAGAGCTTTCTTGCATAATCATAGCTTGGGCCTTCTTCTTTTTCTTTTCATGACTAGCTTTGAAGGCCAAGTCTTTCTTCTTGGAAGATGATGAGCCCTCTTCCGGAGTGATGTGCATGTACATCTCATGTGCGTTGATCTTCCCCAATACTTGAGTTGGTGTTGTGGTGGAGAGATCACTTTGATAAAGTACGGTGACAATGTGTCCATACTTCTCAACGGGAAGAACACTTAAGATCCTCCCTGCAACATCCGACTGACTCATTTTAGTGAGTCCAAGAGCATTTAGATCTTCTACAAGAACATTCAAACGAGTGTACATGTCGTTAGCACTTTCTTTAGGAAGCATCTCAAAAGAATTAATTTTCTTTAAAGCAATGTGATAGCGTTCCTCACGCTCACTCTTAGTTCCCTCATGGAGAGCACAAAGATTTTCCCACAATTCGTGAGCGTTTTTGGCATTTCGCACACGATTGAAAATATCTTTGCCTAGCGCCCGGTAGATTGCATTTTTTGCTTTTGCATTCCACCGGTCGTATTTCTCCTCGTCACCACTTGGGTTAGCGGGATCCCTTATGGGAGGAAGCCCTTCGGTTGTGGCTCTAAGGCACCCAACATCTATGGCTTCGAGGTACGCCTCCATACGAATTTTCTAATATGGAAAATTGTCTCCCTCAAAAGTGGGAGGTGGTCCTTCCCCATTAGACATCTTACTCTATGCGGTAAAGCCTAAATTAAGAGCAACAAGGCTCTGATACCAATTGAAATGATCAAGATGCCCAAGAGGGGGGTGAATTGGGCTTTTCTAAAAATTAATTGCAAGAATTAAAACCTACAAGCCAAACTTCACCCCTAGTGCCTACTTGTGTTCCTTGTGATTCTACCGATAAAAGTTTTGCACCCTAAGTTCCAATCCTAGACTAGCAAGGAAATTCTAGGAAAGTAATCAAGCAATGAAAGTAATACAAGAAAGTAAATGCTTGAAAGTAGGGGATAGAAACACGGCGATGTTTTGTCGAGGTATCGGAGAGTCGCCACTCCCCACTAGTCCTCATTGGAGCACCCGCGCAAGGGTGTAGCTCCCCCTTGATCCGCGCAAGGATCAAGTGCTCTCTACGGGTTGATTCTTCGACATTCCGTCGCGACGAATCACCCAAAACCGCTCACAACTTGAGTTGGGTCACCCACAATCTCGTCGGATGATCACCAAACTCCCAATCACCACCGAACCGTCTAGGTGATGACGATCATCAAGAGTAACAAGCTAGAACTCTCACTTGACCACAACAAGCCTAATGAGAAGATGGATGCACACTTGCTTGACTCTTGTCACTAGAGAGGATTCTCAAACTTTGATTCGCAAATCACTATCCTCACTAGGGCTCTTGCACTCCCTTGCAGTTCAAAGATGTTTCTCACCTAAACAAATGAGCAAGAGGCCTCTAAAAGAGGTGGAGGGGTTGTATTTATAGACCCCTCAAACAAATCTAACTGTTACCTTTCGAAACAGCCAGACACGTACTGACCGGACGCGCCTGTCGATATGACCGGACGCGTCGGTCAGGTGTAACGATCGAATAACGGAAACCTGTGCTGAGTGACCGGACGCGCCGATCTGTGATGACCGGACGTGCCGGTCTGAGATGACCGAACGTGCCGATCAGGGATGATCGGACGCGTCCGATCATGCAAGAGCTCTCTCGAAATCTGACCTGACGCATCACCGCGTCCGATCATAGGTGACCGGACGCGTCAGGTCACCACGGGACCTTACTGGAACATGACCGGACGCACGACCGCGTCCGATCATAGGTGACCGGACGCGTCAGGTCTCCACGGGACCTTACTGGAACCTAACCGGACGCGCCGATCATTTTCACAGTCGCGTCCGATCATGCTGTTTACCCTCTGGAACACGTGTCAACCTGACCACCGCGTCCGGTCCTCTCAAGGACTGCATCTAGTCAGTCAGCTGAAAAACGCAGTGAAGATTTAGTACTGACCGGACGCGTCCGGTCATAGGTAAACGGCTCAAACGTCTTCTAAATGCGATGCAACTTGAATCAAGTTGCTTCTAACTGAACTCTGAGCTTTTCTCGAGCTACCTAGTGCTAAGTTTGACAAGTGTGCACCACACCTAAACACAAGACTCACCTAGATCAAGCTACTCGCTCATGCCCCTCTTTATAGTATGGTCAAAGGAAGAAACAAAGATCCTAACGACTATTCCAGATGTATCTCAACACCTTGACATCCGGAACTAACCGTCCTTAATCTTATTGTTAATCCTTTGAAAACCAAAACGATTTTCATCAAGGGACATGAATACCACATTGCCCAAAGCAGTTATCATCTCCATGACCTAACTTACCAACGTTTCTGCAAAACACACGTTAGTCATGGTAATTATGTGTTGTCATTAGTTGCCGAAACCAACACCGGGGCCTAGACGCTTTCACCCCGGAACAACCGCTCCAGGCTCAGGGATGAAGATGGATTTCTCTTCTGGGATGAGCCGGGGGTCTAGGCACCAGGCCGCCACGAAAAATTCCCGATCGTCGTCGTCGGGGGCGACATCCAGCGGGGCTGGTTCGATTTTGGCACACGCCCGCCCCAAGATGGCCTGTGCTACGCTCGACGAACGCGCGTGCAGCGGGACGCGTTGCAATGCCACCAGAACCCTGAACCGGAAGGACTCTACCGTGGCTAAGGACGGCCGTCTCCATGGATGCCAAATGAGGAGGAATGGTGGGTCATGGATCCTTGTATGCAACACCCTTAACATGTCGTCGCAGTTCATAAATCTTACAATGAAATCTTCAGGTTCATGCCGACTCACAGGCGCATCCCTGATGCCGAAGCACTCCTCAAGGTAGGCACGGACCATGGCGGGGGACACATGGGGCCTGGTGTCGGCAATGACAGTCACCAGAGCCCGGGCAAGGTCCCGCTCCGCCGCCTCCAGCTCCGCAGAGCGAGGCACCACTACCAGGTCGACCGGCAGCTCCCGCACTAGGCCAGGCGCTTCACGTGGCGGTACGTCGGCCGGCTGCGACGAAGGGGCGCAGCACTGTGGCAACGAAGTAGATCACCCCGTAGAGACGTAGCGGCCGGATATCATGTCGCTGGAGCCCCATGAGCGCCCACTCCGCGAGGATGGCTGTCTAGGCGCCTGCTGACGGTGCGCGGCCGCCGCATACGGGGAACGGCGCTACTTCCACGAGTGGCGCCGCTCCGTCGAGTGGCCCGCCACAAAGGGGGGGAATGGGCAGTCCCGCAGGCGATGGCATTCGCTCCCACAATTGGTGCAACACGGCAGTGAGGAGCATTGGGCCTTGACATGCTGTTCGCTCCCGCAGTTGAAGCATTTGCCCACTAAGTGCGGCGGCACTGGCCTGGAAGGCCTGGAAGAGGCACGCCTGCGCTACCGCTTCCTGCTCTGGACGCAGTGGAAGCCGTCGGCATCAGGGACGCCGGAAGCACGCGCCGGGTGGGCGCCCGGGGGGTGCCGGCGGCGCCGATCATCACTCCCACGTTGCCGGGAGTCCTGAGAGAGGCCTTCAACCGGTGGGTGGGAACGGCGTGCCGCAGCCATGAATCCGCCCACAATCCCAGCACGACGGCGACGGCGTCGGTGGCGTCGGCGCCGGGCGCCCCCCTGAACCACCATCTTCCCCTTGTCCTCCGGCCGTGGAGAGGCAGCCTCAGAACCTTCCTCCAACCCGAAGGAGGCTTCTGAGTCAGAGAAGGAGAGGTGCCCGCCGAAGCCCTGAACAGGAGAGCCGCCGAAGTATGGCGCCGCGGCCAGGCCAGGGCCGACCGGACCGGAGTCGGCCGGCGAGGAGGCACCATAGAAGGGGGCCGCATTGGGGTTAAGACCCGCCGACGCGGCCCGCGCTTCCCCATCTACTTCACCCACCCAGGAGTATCGCGAGGCGGATCCACCCTCCATGGCACCAAACCGACAGGGGTGGGGTAGATCCGGGGCGGCCAACGCCCGATCCGCGCCCGAGAGGGCGGGATCTAATGCCGGAGCTCCCTGACCAGAGAGCAGGGGCCGGGGCAAAAAGGGGGGGTCGACGGGAGAGCGAGCGCAGAAACGGTGGGCGGCGCAGCCGGAGTGGCAAGCGGCGCGGCGGCGGGGCCCGGGGGGTGGCACCGGCGCTGGGGGGTGGGCGGCGGGGCCGGGGTGGCCGCCGGCGCTGGGACTGTTTTTTTGCCTTCAGCGTCTTGGCCTCACTCTACCTGCTCATCTTTTACTAGCACTACTAGCCTACTCTGTAACCAATTTGTAACAGATCAGTCTGTAGGAGAAGGCACGTCAAGAGGCCGTGAGTCTGCGCCATCGCTGCCATGGAGTCCGGCGCGCGTGACGTTCCCGCTGATGTTGTCGTCGCCGTTGATGCTGTCATCGTCGAAGATCCCGTCTTCATCGAGGCTGCCGCCATGGATCATGTCGCTGATGCCGTTGGAGCAAGTGATCCCGTTTCTGCAGATGAACTGGAACATCCTAGCACACCACGGTCAAGTTCCAAAGAAAATTTGAAGCCATGGAATGCTTCTTGAAAACACTTTTAGTTAACTGCAATGTACTTGCTTGTCAAATTTGAGATGTCAATTTGCTCCTTTTTTTATTCCAGTTCGACTCTACCTTCAGTTTGATCATCTGGCCGAAGCCATAGTTCACAATGTATATGCACAATATAATAGTTTATTTTCAATTCTGTGACTCCACTGAACTGGAATCAAGTTCTTGCATGAAACTGAACTGAACTGCATTTCACAATGCATCCTAACTGAACAGCATACACATCGCATAAAAAATAGCTTGACAAACTTCAGAAGAACCACTATTTGGTTTCCAATAATTCCTACTACAACAGACAGTAGCAGCTAGATGTCCGTGCTGATGCTTGGCTTCACTACTGCTATGTTCTTCAGTGCCTTTTCTCATTGTCTTCAGTACCCGGCTACAACAGACAGTAGCAAACTAGCAACAGACTGCTATGTTCTTCGTGCCTTTTCTCATTGGCTTCAGAACTAACATGTCGAGCTAGCTGGGCGGAGACGCAGCCGCGGGGGTGAGCTGCGACGGCGAGAGGCGCAGTTCGGCGGCCTGGCAACGGCGTCGAGGCAGTTGGGCGAGGCCGCGGCCGCGGTGGTGAGGTGCGACGGCTGAGAGCCGCAACTCGGCGGGCCGGCAACGGCGTCGATCCAGCTCGGCAGGGCGACGTGTGCGGCCAGCCGCGCATGGAAGGGCGGCGGCGGCGGAGAAAGGCGAGGCGGAGGGCGGGCCGCTCACGCGGTGGGATCTCGCCTGCGACCGAAGGACCTGGATGCGCCAGCGGCGGCCAGATGGAAGGACGTGCGATCCGCGGCTCTTCCGCGAATCGACGTGCTGCCAGCCGGAACGACGGACCAGGCTCCTGTTTGCGCTGGGGGTTTTCGCAAAACAACGCAACTAGTGTGCTAATTGCTGGCGTTTAATTGCAAAACGCGCCACCTCTATATAAAGCCATCAGATGCAGATCCAGTGGTCGGGTTTCCAAAGTTTGCACATAAGCTTGGTTTCCATCTGATCCGCTGTCTTGATATATATAACAAATACTGCTCCTAGGAAAACATTTCCATGTGTTTGCGACTATCAAATGTCCATCAAAATAGGACATGAAATGTTACATATCTATTTATTTTTTTTTGTCCTTTTTATAAAATTTAAGAGAAATAATTTCCCTTATTAATTAATATTATATATGTATTATTTTATGATGATTATAAATTCATGACTAAAATGAAACCTTGAGGGCTTTTTCCCTATTACGAAGTACGGATATATTAAGTCTATATCAAACTAAAATGAAACCTATTAAGTCTATATCAAACTAAAATGAAACCTTGAGGGCTTTTTCCTCCAATTATAAAGTGCGGACATAGCTGCTCGTAAATATATTTAATTATAATTTTAATGTTATCCATAGGTTGGTACAATTAAATATCAAGTTCTGTAACTTTCTTTAAGATCCATAAAAATTTGTAATCCTAATTTCTGATCAAGTATGTAGGGAGTTATTTTTGTCAATGTGTGAAGACCACATATGATTATATTGGGAGAGTTGTCGATGTTTTGTACTCCTGACATTTAAAATTTTGCGTGCACACGAGACACATAAATTATACAAGTTGCTCTATCGTCTCCCCTAGGTGAGGCTCCCCATCCCTCCTTATAGAGCCAAAGGGATGGGATTTGCAAGGGAAAGAAGCCGATGGAAATGTTGTTACTCTTGGTGTGGTCTCTAATTGATTGAACGAGGCCAGAGTCGAAGGATACCACATGGGTAGGGAAGCTCTTGACCGAGGATCCAAGTAAAATACTTGCCACCAATCATAGGAGTGCAAAAATTAAACGAAAAGACAAAACTTGACGCAAGCAGTTGATAAGCTATAGTGGGCTCACACCTAGAATGATAATGGGACAAAAATAGTGTCATTCATGCCTAGCACCATTCCATCACTATTCCATCGAATCAGACGTGGGTCACGTACTCACGCTGCACCATCTAACCCTATGTGGGCGACACCGCAATCACTGTCACCTCAGATCTAATCACTACAGTAATCGAGTCGGATCGTACGACGCAAGGAGAAGGACGTCAGCACCACATGCATGCTACTCGCCCTTTAGAACCCTATCCCCTTGGGTATATGCAGGGGATGGGGTGTGTGTGGACACAAGACATAGCATGACACAAGATATCACAACACACACACACACACACGATATTGCTCTTGTAACATACATTTAGACCCTGCTCAAACTTTGAACACTTAATACACACCAATTCGAGCACCACCGACCAATGGATATAAGACACCTTACTTGAACCATTATGAACCTCCATGTTTTATGTGTTATCCCATCGGATCCTTGTGCATGATATTAGAAACTACTCAACTAGTAGTTGTCGATACAAAACCACCGACACGTAGTCTTCTAAAAAAATCTATTCATATTTATATAATGATCTGAAACATCTGTTTTGCATTGCTTTAAGCAATCAAAATATTGTTTTGCTTACCAATAACTATCAAATTGTTGCGTGGCAGGGAAGTTGGGAAAGGATGCCTTCACTTCAGTCTCATGTACAAGGTGTTTGGAATTGCTCCTTCCATAAAATCCAACTCCGCTCCCAAATAAGCTAAATCACTCCAGCTATAGAAAGAAATGTGAATTTAGAGTGGAGGCAACCTCCAACTTCTATAAACAACACATAACATATAGTGACAAATATTTGGTCCATTAGAAATATATATTTAGTAAGCGCTTTCTGTCATTATTGACCACGTAAGATGGCTTAGTTTTTACCCCCATACTCATCACGCAAGACCACTTTCCAGTATTTTTCTTTTTCAAACATGGTATGGACACAAACAATCTGATACACGAACATTCACTTGTAGTTTGCTGTCGAATAAATTCTTTTTTACTATCTTAATATAAGAGCCTATGAGTGACTTATAGAAAACAAAAACTTAGCAAAAACTACAAGTCGTTCATATACAAAGGCGAAAGCAATGTTTTATTGATTAGTGGAGCATATAAGACTGTCCGCAGTGGGATACTCTAAAACTTTAGAGTATGAATATAGAGTAAAAACTGCTGCACTGGATACTCTAAAACGATACTCTATATTTTCTCTCATTCTATATTTAGAGTAGTACTGTGCTTACTCTATAGTAAACAGTGACGGACCCCACTAGCTAAACAAAGAAAAAAATGTTATAACTCACAGACCAAAAATCCAAATTAAATTTCGATTGCACCATTAAATTCGTCTCAATAAATTCTTCAAAACTAGATCACACATGGATATATTTAGATAAAGTGACAAGTGAGTCCCATAGTAGATATAGTGGATAGAGAATGATATAGATGATAGATGAGTGCGGGAGAATTGAGTATAGCTGAGAGAATCTTGCTGACTAGGACGTATAAAGGATGAATATACAGGTTGATAGCCTAGAGCGGATCCCACGTAAGCAAAAGCTGCTGAAAGATATTCGTCCAAAAACGAAGCATATCCGAATTTAGCGTACTAGACTCTAGCAACGGAGTATTGGATGGAGTTAGCCGTACCCCAGTCACAGTGATTAGGACAACCAAAATCGATCTAATCGGTTAGCCGTCGTCGGGCGACCATGGGGACGGCGACGATGGCGGCGGCGGTGGGTGGCGCCATGCTGCTCTACTTCGTGCTGAGCCGGCGGCTGGCGGGCGAGGACGTCTCCGTCGGCGGCGGCGGAGGGGGAGGGGGAGGAGTCGGTTCCGGGAAGCGGCGGAGGGGGCGCAGCGCGGCGCGCCGCCCGGTGCAGCCGCCGGCGACGTGGATCGAGGCGGTGGGCACGCTCGCGGAAACGCTGCGATTCACCTACTCGGAGACGCTCGGCAAGTGGCCCATCGGGGACCTCGCCTTCGGAATCAAGTATCTCATGCGCCGACAGGTGAGAGAACAGAGAACCGTTCCTCCTCGCTATTCCACCATCGGGTTGCCTGCCGCTTGGATTGGATCCAAGTGAAATGGCTCGGTTTCGTTTCGAATTTGGCTCTCAAGGCTTGCGTTTTGGATCTGAAATGCGAGTTCCTTTGCTCCAATTGTGTTTCCCGATAGCATTCTGCACTGCTGGTAGTGGTAGGAATGGATTTGGGCTACAAGCTTGTAGTGGTTGATACTAAGTACATAGATGCGCGCAAAGCGGGTGAGTTCTAGTGCTGATAGCCTTTCATGCCGCGAAAAAATTGCTACTACGAAGGTATCAAGCTGGTGGGTTTTGAGGTGGAGCTAGTGCTAATTCTAGTGTTATGCAGTTGCACCTGCAAAGTTAAGGTTGCATTACTGTGTATTGCTGGTAAATTTTAGTTTACAGATACTTCGGTTGACTTCAATCTTCAAGTTGTGCTTATTGTGAGTAAACATGCCATGCCTCTTAAGATGAAGTTTCTGATCCGAATAACATACTTAATCGTGAGAGAACTGTTAATATGGATCTCTGTGAGATAAGATGGTTGTGATTAAACTTATTATGGCTTAACTTTTTCAACTGAGGGATTCAGAGCTAAGTACTACCTTAAGTTATTAAAGGATACCAAAACTTATGTATTGTTCCTTTTCTCATGTTGGGTGATGAATCCTGATTCTTGAGTAACCTAATGTTCACTGTAACCTGGTGTTACTTGTCAGGGCAATTTACATGTTGCCAGTGTATATGCTGGAAGCGAGTGCATTGAACTGAAAGGACCTGAAATCATGGAAGAGCTGATTGTTCTACGGCGGTTGATTGATCTGTGCTTTCTTTTCTCTAAGAAACCGTTTCCAGTGTTCCGGGAATTAGCTGGATTTTCACAGGAGGATGTTCTTATTGAGGAACCAAAGGCGGGGGTGAGTAAGTATTGATAGCTTTTTAGTGTTCACTCCATTTCTTAAGGCATGGTCATTGGTAGTGATAATATGAATCTAGGTGATTATGTGTTTTTCTTTTTTGGTTCCCAACATTTTGTCCTACTTTAACAGATTTTGAAGCCTGCTCATACAATTCTACGTGATGAGTGCACCAAATCCTTCCTTGTTTTGATTCGAGGGACTCATAGCATGAAAGATACTCTGACTGCTGCTACTGGGGCTGTGGTGCCATTTCACCTCTCACTTTTGGATGAAGGCGGTGTGAGCAAATTAGTGTTAGGCTATGCGCACTGTGGGATGGTTGCTGCAGCCCGCTGGATTGCAAGAGGTGTAACACCATGCCTCCGTGAAGCACTCAGACAATACCCAGAGTACCAAATCAAGGTGCATATTCATTTTATGGTTCAAACTTGCCATGCCTGATCTTATTCGTTAAGTTTTGGTGTGGTGAAATTGCTGCATCATTTTGTCTCAATAATACCCCTTGACTTGTCATTTGAAGAGCTAATTTTGTTCTGTTAGATTGTTGGCCATTCATTGGGTGGTGGTACTGCTGCATTGCTAACCTACATCCTTAGAGAACACAAAGAGTTTTCTTCAACAACTTGTGTTGCATTCGCACCAGGTATGTCAACTGTTATCATGTCGAGTGTCCATAATATATTGGGTTAGGATCTAATAACAGCTGATTTTTTGTTGTCAGCTTCTTGCATGACATGGGAATTAGCAGAATCAGGCAAGCATTTTGTGACTACGATTGTCAATGGAGCTGATCTGGTTCCCACTGTATCGACTGCATCTATTGATGATCTCCGTTCTGAGGTAGCTCCATTTCTCCACGCAGATTTGTTGCTTTAAATAATGTTTTATCTCTGGGGAGAAATGTGATTCTTATTTACACTTCATTTGAATGCACCTTATACAACAGTGAATATGACACCATGGTTGTTTCCATTTAAAATTTAAAGCAAGAAATTTCACTCTCTTCCTCACTCCTTATGTCTTATCCATCATCCAGGTAACGGCTTCATCATGGTTAAATGATTTGAGGGATCAAATACAACAGACACGTTTCCTAAATGTCGTTTACCGGTCAGCCACTGCTTTAGGAACTCGCCTGCAGTCTTTTTCTGGTGCGAGAGAGAGGGTTGCAGGTGCTGGAGCATTTCTACGTCCTGTTTCAAACAAAACCCAGGTACATATGTGACCAGGAGCTGTATAGTTTAGATAAATTAAGGTTGCTTTGCAATATAGCACATGGTATTTTATTGGTAGCAATGGTGTGGTTCTATAGTGATGCCTGCACCCTATAACTAAAAGTTTTCTTTTGTTAGATTAAGCGTTCTCTACTTTATGACCTTATTTTGGACATGGTTGTTTCATAAACTGAATAAAGTCTTGATGCTGAATGATATTATTCAAATATTCAGTGCATGAAAGACGTGCACAGCATGATAGCTTTGTGTCTAGTTGTTCTTCAGAAAACTTATCTACCACAACCAAAGAATTATTGAAGCCTGCTTAATAAATATTCCAATGCAGGTTGTGATGAAACAAGCACAGAATGTTGCACAGGCTGTTGCTAGAAGTCGGTCTGCATTTTCCTCTTGGTCATGCATGGGTGCACGTCGTCGAGGTGTAGGTGTAGTTACTGCAAGTTCTAAGGATGATACGAGAGCAGAAACCCATGTAACAGCGACGGTTGAGTCAAAGTCCTTTGTTGTAGAACAATGTGGCACCAAGACCATAGAAGAACTGCAGTATACTGCAGCTAGTGTTTGTGTTGATGATACAGCAGATGAAGAAGAGGCTCTTTTGAGTGAGCATGAAACCTCTCGGGAGAATGCCGAAGAAGAAATAAGAGAGGGTGAGTTGTGGTATGAGTTCGAGAATGACTTGGATCGACAGGCTGAAGTGGAGGCACGGACTCGAGAGGAAGAGGCAGCTGCAGCCAAGGAAATAATGGAAGAGGAAAGTGCTGTGCTAAAAGGTGTAGAGAACAGGAAGTCCTTCACATCAGATAGCTTGGAGAGGCAGCAATTCTACCCACCTGGTAGAATCATGCACATGGTTGCAATGCCTCCCACAGATGCTGACCCAGATGATCCAGTTGCTGCTGACGAGTGCTCTGTTGGAATATATGAGACCCCTAGAGATCTTTACAGCAAGATTCGACTCTCAAATACCATGATCAATGATCACTACATGCCAATGTACAAGAAAATGATGGAAATATTGATTGAGAAGTTCGCGAAGGATGAGGACAGTTATTGTACAGGTTCTACTGTAGAATAGCATGAAGGCATGAATGACCTATATATACATCATATAACTGTACAATACTGCGTGTTAGCTGTCATTAGCCTCTCTGACATTGCAATATACAAGAGATGATGTCCTCCTGACCCGTGAAGAAGGATTTTAGTTAGGGTCATGTGAGTGCGTGAAGTGTAAATGTAAAAGAAACCAGAATCAGCAATTTAATACCTTTTCCAGTCACATCTGCTTGTACTTTACAAACATGTGACACTTGGATCTTGAAATCTAAATATTTAAGTGCTTAGAAATAACAGCATTTTTTGACAGAAAAACACTGATTCACTGAAAAGTCACGGCCGAAAGTACTGTTCGCTGATTTGCTGTGAGAGAAAAACACTGCTCCGGCTGAAAAAAAAACAAGTTGAAAAGTACGGATTATACAAGTGAACAGGGCCAATCGTTTATGTAGACCAATGGCTACGGGGAACTAATAAAAAGATGAGTTGAGACGGCGCACTGGTGCTTGCTTAGCTTGCCATACAATTGTCTTATTTGACGTGGCAAGAAATTTCTTAAGCGCTTTTGATTATTGCAGTGCGTCTGCATCTGTTGTTACGCTGTATAACTTGAGCATTTTGGTATATGTACTTCGTCCATTTTAAATTATAAGTTATTCTAACCTTCTTAGATAGTCAAAGCATCTCAAGTTTAACTAAATTTATAGAAAAAATTATAAATATTTATAACATCAAATAGATATACTAAGTATACTATAAAAATATTATTAATAAAGAATTTAATGATATTTATTTAGCATCATAAATATTATAATTTTATTATAGAAATTTCGTAAGACTTGAGATGCTAAAAAAGTTGGAATGACATAATTTAGGACATTTATTTAGCATCATAAATATTATTATTTTATTATAGAAATTTCGTCAAACTTGAGATGCTAAGAAAGTTGGAATGAGACGCTAAGGCTCTGTTTGAATGCGGGAATTTTTTTATGTTACCTTATAAAAATGAATTAATTCCTGTAAAATTCGGAATGACGTAACCGAGGAAGTAGTGCTAATTGGAAGACTGCATAAATAGGTGTTCAGGTCAATTTAAAGTTTGTTAAGGAGGGGATACCCTGAGAGAACGTATTGTATAGTTTAATATATTTTTTGTGCACATATATAAAATAAAGGAAAAGCTAATAAAAAATTAGCTCAACCTAGCAAACAAAAGCTTTGTCGGAGCTATATGTTCAGCTGTGGTGTAGGCCCTGTTTCCCATAAGGTAGCAGGGCCTTCCAATAATAAAAAAAATTAGGCCTCGTTCACTTCCTCATTCCAACCTAAAATATTTCTTGTCACCTGTCACATCGAATTTTTGGACGCATGCATGGAGAGGCCGTGTTTAGATCCCGAAAGCTGCTCGCCGAATCGAAGAAAGCTGCTACAGTGTTCCTGCCGGAACACTGTAACAGTTTTTATTTTTTAGTGCAAAAAATTGTCCAAAAATTAATTAATTAGACTCAAAATGCCGGAACACTGTAACAGTTTTTGTTTTTTAGTGCAAAAAATTATCCAAAAATTAATTAATTATACTCAAAATGTTCGTCTCGCAAAGTACAACAAAACTGTGCAATTAGTTTTTGATTTCATCTACATTTAGTACTTCATTTTGATGTGATGAGGAATCTCCTTTTTGCATAGTAGAATTTAGGGGGAAAATTTAGGATCTAAACAAGGCGCATGCATAGAGCATTAAATGTAGGTAAAAAAAATAACTAATTACATAGTTTATCTGTAAATATTAAGATGAATCTACAAATTTTACCAAAGAAAAAGATACTACAGTAACTTTTCACGAAGGAAAGACACCCCTAGCAAACGAAAGCTTTGTCAGAGCTATATGTTCAGCTGTGGTGTAGGCCCCGTTTCCCAGAGGATAGCAGGGCCTTCCAAAAATTGGCGCGCGAGCCCGCCCTAAAGTAGGGGCGGGACATCGGCGCACTTTTGGCAACGTGTTCAGTTCGGGTGTCGGCACGGCACGTCAGTCTCTATACGATCATCAACGGGCCGCCTTTCACCCCCTGCCAGGGTCGAGTAAGATTTCCGTCCCCCCTCGCGCCGCTCTTATAGCGCCCACGCAACGGCCTCGTCGCTTCAACTCGCAGTGTGGTACTAAAAACGACATCCAACGCGCGAACGCCTCCGACCGACGTTCCTCTCCTTCCGTTGGCTAGTTGGGCAGCCCAAGCGAAACGAGCCCAACGAACGATCTTTGTTTGGCCCAATAGCACACGATCGACCTGGAGTCACAGTCCTTATTCCGCAAAGGCCGTCATTTAAATATAATATATAATTTATAAAATGTATAAGAACATAGCGCTATCTGCTTTCTTCCGTATATTTTTCTAAGAAATTTGATCAAATCTAAAGAAGCTTAATTAAGATAAATCCCATTGTAAACTAAATTTGGATCAGAGGAAGTATATTCTAATGGCTTTAATTGATTGATAAGCTATTTGCTTTCTTCCTTATATACATTCTAATAGCTTTGCAATTGATAACACATACGGTAACACTAACACACCCTCCCTTCCAAATTACATGTCACAAAAAAACTTCTTGTTGCAAGTCAAATTGTTGAACTTTAACTGGGGGTGTTTGGTTTGCCCTGTTAAAGCTTAATAGGTACTGTAGCAATTTCGTCTTATTTGACAATTAGTGTCTAATCATGGACTAATTAGGCTTAATAGTTTTATCTCGTAAATTACTCTTAGTCTGTGCCGATAATTAGTATATATTTAGTACTTCATGCAAATGCCGCAACATTCAATGTGATGTGTGTTAAAAAAAACAGAGGCAACCAAACGGGGCCTGAGCTTTTAGCAAAAAATATATGTTAGGGAATTTAACGAAACTAGTTTGATTTGATGATGAAGACTTATTAGTGTATTTTTCTATAACCTTATTTGCATTTAGAGGAGTTTGACTTAATACAAATCTGAGTAATCTATAATTTGGGAAAAGAAAAAGGAGTACTACTAATTCATCTCAGCATGTACATTTACTTGCCTATACAACGGTCATTGGATGAAGCACGATACCAAATGTGCCATCGCAGAAACTGACAAAGTACATACATCCACAATAATAAACAGAGAGCAAACTGCAACAAAATCTGCCAATGCTCCATGTACAAGGCAGCAACTTCGACGTTAAGTCTTTATAAGTGCCTTTTATTTTGCATCAAGAAAGAACGAATCTAATAGTGTAACATCTCTTGCCCGAATTAACTCTGATAAACGAACTGTACAGATCTTGGCCATGTACAAATATTGGCCACCATATCCTATACTCGAAACTGGCAAGGATATGGTTGTTCCTTTGTTTTCTTTTTCTTTTTCCTATTCGTCCAGACACAAGATACTATCTAGGCATCTACAACTATAATAACCCTATAACATGTACAAGTATCCTATATGGGTGGACTTTCGCCAAAGGCGAGGGGAAAAAACTAATGAAAAACTTGTGGAGATGTATAATACTCGCTTTCACTGAAGAAAGGTCTCAAGTCCTCTTGGCACATGAACTCCAAAGGGAAGCAAACAATATGACCCCGAACAGCCTGCAACCGCTCCATTGGATTGACACATGCCAGGTCTGTATCCTGTTGAGTTTCTGGATTCTCTAGGGCAACACCCAAGTCGATGGTTGTGTGGCCAATTTTCTCCTTCCGATGAGCAAAACTTTGACGAAATTGGTACCTGCAAGAGTTTGGTATCGCTTCAGAGACCAGCGAGCACAATATTTCGACTGAAATGGATGAAAACTTGAAGACGGGTCCTGCATTCCGCACCTAGAATGGATGTGATCGTTGGGAACACATGAAAATACTTGTTGGTAGATCATTGTATTCTCCTGCCATGTATCAGTTTGTTAAGTTGAGGGGGGGAAATAAGTATTAGTGCTCATTATGTAGCATTCTTATGATAAAAAAATGCAATGGAAAATCATTAGTTAGTGAAATCACGACATCCATACAGGTGCAGTGACATTTAGTCATACTCAAATGGTTTCCTGGTTTAGCGGTTAGTTCAAAACAAACAGTTCAGTCTCTAACTTGAATAGCTTAAAAGAAATAAAGGGCAAAGATAAAGTATCTCCGCTACACTCACCTTAGCAGTGGCCATCCAAATGTTTTTGTATGCTGAATCATCCATAGGATCCATAATGCAACTAACCTGAAAGTGAAGATACACATTAAGTGGGATCAAACTCACAAAGAGCCCTAAACTGTATATGTATCATGCAACTATTCTACTTCTGTCAAAAGCATATGTAAAATCTTCAGGACTACTTTATAAAGGGTTGCCATGAAACAGATTCAAAGAGTTGGGTGTTAGATAGTTCAATTGCATGTGTTCAGATGGGAAGAGGGGTGAAACGTTTTTGCTGTGGTTGGCTTTATTCTAGATACCCTGCGTCTCACTCACTCTATATAGTGTGCAGAAACCTATAGTGATGTTCTTCAAGTGTCTCTGTCCAACTCATTTACTCTGTTTGCACTAGTGTACATGACGTAGAAAGGCTATAAGGCATCTTAGCTCAATCCATGCAGTAGACCTGTTCATCTGTGGTTTTTGCTGGTTTGTTAACCTAGCCTGTCACATGCTGTTTAGAATGGGACGTTCCAGTTTACAAAGTTTGCAGAGCACTAGCACTGCAGGTTGAGCTGGGCCAGTTTCACTGGCCCACGGTTTAGATGATATGAACCGTTATTTTCCTAGTTGTCTTCCTCGCCACAACTATCAACATCCAGTCTGCATTCACTTGTTCGTCCAAGGATTCTCATCGACAAATGCAATTTACAGCAGAGGCATCCAACCTTGGACAAGGAGCTTGGCGACCTGTGCATGCTTGGCAGCCCACAACTTGCCATCTCCTCCTGAAGCTCGTCACCTTCTCCTCCTGAAGGTGAGCGACCCAGTGCAGCATCAGCGGGACTGACTTTCATTCAGTGCCAGGTATGCTGGGCGGTAGTGCTATGTAGCGATCCGACCAGCTCATTCTCTTCTTCAACAGCATTGCGCTGTGTGGACCAGACATCCCGACTGACATGCCATGCAGGTGACTGACGGCATTGGCATCAGCATCGCAGGCACCTGCGGTGGCAAATTAAAGACGATGACTGCAGCAGCAGCAGCAGCAATGCAGCTAGGCCGCCCATCTTCCTTCAGACATGGATGTTAAGCCGGAGAAGCTGTCAACGTATAGGAGACGGCTCGATGGAGCTGATGTGCAAGGGGTGACACAGAGGTGAGCGTCCACATGCGCGGAGTGGCCCTGGTCACCAACTGTCAACATATAGGAGACGGCTCGATGGAGCTGATGTGCAAGGGGTGACACAGAGGTGAGCGTCCACATGCGCGGAGTGGCCCTGGTCACCAACTCCCCCGCCCGCGTCCTAGGTCTAGAGGTAGCTAGTCCGCCGAGGGGCGAGAGATGCTACTTGAACAGAACCTGACAATGGAAAGGAAGGAGGCTGCATCTTTGCCGTAACTGTATGCCGGCGGTCCAATGCAACTGGCATGCTGCGGATTCGTCAGCTTGACTTCATGAGCAGCTAAAACCAACAGCGACAAATGCAAGGCCAGTGAACATGAAAGCTGCCTCCGCTCAATATACGCGGTGAATCTGATGGGTCAAACGGTTTGCAGGGCTAAACCAGTACAACCCAGCCTGTTTCTTCGACACATGGTTCGAACCCGGAAACCAGTAAAAACTCCCCAATCACCTTTGACTGGTCAAGTCCAGCTCGGGTCAACGGGTTAGCTGGTTTGCTTCAAAACCGTGAACATGGCTACCATGCAGTACCAATATGAAATATTAGGACACACGGATTTGAGGTGGTGTTAGTTGGAATGGTTTGACATGGGCCTTAAATTGAAAACTGATCAGGTCAGATTTACCGAGGAATTGGATTCAAATACCGATACAGCAGGTTGTTAGATTACCTGTCTGACTGGGCGTCACAATAGGAAGCCAAAAGACAATGAAGATGAAGCTACTAGGTTGGCAATTAATATCTCATGGTTTAGATAGCATACAATCAACTTTGAGAAAAAACCAAACAAAGAAACAAGAGAACTTAGACTATAAATCCTTCTTTCCTCACAATGCTTCTATACTTATTGCAACTCTCAATTCAAAGTTTCAATTGGTAGTTAAAGCATAATGAAATATATAGCCCAAACCTCTCCTGGAAGAAGACCAAGGTGTTCTGCCCATAGAGAAAGTCGTAGGCTGAGGGAGAACTTTCCAGCTTCCCAAGGTCTTCCATCCATTATAGAACTGACAACCTCTTTATCTTCAATAACTATACCAATCTGAAAGAATAGTAAGACTCCGTTATAGTGTAAATAACAGGGGCTGGAGAAGATTGCCTAAGTAATCCTGGTAATCATGCCTTGATCTTCACTAATTGCAGTTTGGTCATGAACTAAAACACTCTTCACCTTCAACAGCAAACTTTCCAATACAAGAGTTTTTTAGTTTTATACAGAAGAGGAAAAAGAAATAGAGAAGATATATACAGGGAAGGGAAAATAATTTACATCCCAGTTTAGCCTAATTGCATAACTTAGGAGTATCTCTCCATTAGGGAAGGATATTTCTAAGTTAATCAAGCTGCTTGAATTCAGCAGTTATTGCCTGCATGGAGTCAAAGCATATATACTGTACAACCTTTCATCTATTTGGCCCGCTAATTACTTATAAGGGTAGCATGTGTTTGTTAAAAAAAGAGCACCATGCAAATATACAAGTCATACCTCGGAATCCCTAGATCCAAGCAAGCTTCTATCATTTATGTTAGCTGAGCCAATTAATGCCATGCGGTCATCAATAATCATCAATTTACTGTGCACATATATCTGCAACATGCAGGCTGTTAGGAAAAGAATTAAAGGAACGCACAGAGACTAACCATTGCCTAAAGGCATGACCTATTGAGTGTAACAGAACCTTTTAAACACCCCCCACCCCCCCACCCCCCAAAAAAAAAAACTTACCTGATTAGTGACCAAAGGACCCCCATCACCTAATCTGCCATGTGCTCTAAGCCCATAAAATGAGATGTAATCATGCGCCTTCGAGCCAACCACATCATACAGATTCTTAAGAATTGAATTAGGTCCTCTACAAATAGTTCGGTACTGCCAATGCATAATTGCCCTCACAGACGCAGCTCCACCATCATCAATGCCACCCTGAAACAAAATATGTAACTATACAGCCACCCTGAAACACCAAACCATGTGTAATCGATACAAAAGCACGCTACCTGAAAACCAGGTAAAAGTGGTATGACAATAATAACCCGGAAGCGCCTTTTCTCCTTTTCTGCTCTGAGTATACGCCTATATAGTGCTTCTAATACACGATTCTTAATTGTGTCATCTCCTGAAAGACCTGATATGAAAAACTGATTCTGCAAAGGACAGCAGAAAGAATGTATGTTACAAGGGATATCAGTCTATTTGTAATTATGTGCATATAGAAACATCAAGTCTATTGATTCTCAATCATATGAATGTGAACAACTCTGAATAAAGTGTTACGTCGAAACTTAAATCTTATGGCTTAAAACTGCAGAACTAAAAAACACACCTCAATGTAAACAAAATGTTCTGCCTTTTCAATGAGAGAAAAATAGGCATTGTGGATGCTTCCTTCGATTTCAGTTGTTCCTGCTGACCATGGGCCAACACTTCTAACAACCTAAATAACAGAAAGCTTTTAATTGGTTAGATATTAGTGTACAGTATGATTTTCGTTATTACTTGGTATACAAGCAATCTAAGAGGACAATAATATCATCTCTGATTCATTTCAATCCACTTGGAGACTAGGACAACAGTTAATGCAACCTGGTTTTAACAAATGCTGCATGTGATAATTTGAGACAAGGGTTTTCAAGTGCCACCTAAGAACAGCTCATGCCTATGGATACTCCTTTTTTTATTGGTGTGGAATAACTATGGATATTTCAACAGCTTTGGCAAGCGAGAAGTGCAAATGAAACTTCAAGATGCTATTTCCATTATTCAAAACTAGAATCTGTTAGCTTCCATGAAACTTTAAAGATTATGCACCATCGGCTATTTGAACAAAAAAAATATCTTTTTGCATGACCAAAACCATATGTAATAGTCTAATAGAACACACACAGATGGTCGCCACAAACAAATCAAGCCAGTGCGAGATTTTCCATCAGTATGTTATGGAATTCATGGTAAGATTGTACCGTGTGAAAAAAAAAGAAACAAACACAGGCAAAAATGTCCAAACAGGCATGTCTATCTGTTGGTAAAACAAACAAGTTATAATGTTGCACTTGGCATAAATCTTGACAAACATAACATTTTCTTCTAACTAGGAACTTCTTATGCTATATCTATTCTCTGAGAAAGTATTAAAGTTCCCTTGAACAACCATGGTCACGTTTACTTGTGTAACAATGAATAGCACTAAGCTGCAAGGGGCACGCACAACACAAAGTTTGGGGTGGCTGAATCTGTAAACCAACATATACCATTAAGTACAAACAAAGTATCAGGATATTAATATCAGTTTAATCGTCAGTGCATGATAACCTGACAACGACATGCTGCTCGGGGACCAACTTCTCCAACGTCAAGCGCAGAGGCAACTTGATCTCCTCGTTCTTGTGTCTCCCACCACTCCTTATCTATGTGTTGCATATTTGGATTTGAGGTGCCATAGTGTTTAGACACTGAAACCTCAGGGGAACCGACATTGTCCACAAATCCTTTCATCTGTAAATCTTGTAAAGAAAGATCTTGTTTGGCCTTTCGGTTCGACAGTGCCTGCTGGTTCCAATTGGTTTTATTTGCATGGTCTGAAAGACCATTGGTGATATTCATGCCATTCAGTCCAAAATCTCCACTTGCGAATGCATGGTGATCAGGTTCATGCGGCAAAAGCAACGGAATGTCCTGACATGATGCTGGTGTTGTCAAGGAGTTTAACCTATTAAATTTAATATTCTTATCATGGCCCTGTTTATTCTCCATTTCCCCATTTGTTTCCTTGCTTGTACCCATGTAATGAGGAATTACCATGTGATGATGAGGCATTAATAATGGAATTGCTTGCTCATTCGGTGCTTTATTCCTCTGCAATAGGTGAGATTGTTAAGTTCAGAACTGATACAGATGAAAATAATCCTAAAGCCAACTGACCTTTGCATAGTTCCATCTCTGAACAAAATGCCTTGCTACATCTCTACATGCTGGACCATAAAGTGCACACTGAACATCATGCCAAGGCATGCGAGGATATTTAGTGCGATCAAGCTCATCTTTCATTGTGTCCTCCCAAGAATTTGGCTCAGATTCCCTTACAAACAACAATAGTAAGCACACAAGCTAAATAATTAATATATAAATTATGCATGCATGGAACTTAATAAAAAATCTGAATAACAAAAATACCTAGGATTATAGTAATCCTTTCCAGGCCATGTTGATGGAGGAAAATCCGCAACTTTATGCTCAGGGGAGTCATAACGACCAAAGCACAAATCAAGACCTCCAACATAGCATACTTGATTATCAACAACAACAATTTTTTCATGGTGAGACCTTCAAGCCACAGAAAGGAGTGAATTATGAGAATTTAATTAATTACAGCTAAAAGAAAATAAAAAAGTATAAAACTCCCATTGTACCATAGATATATGCCAGTCGAGAAATGATCTGGGTAGCGCAGAACTTTAACATTCTCATGAATGTTAAGTAGCCTCTGTTTACTGTACATGCTGTTAATTTTCAATGCAAGAGAAACTTCCTTGTACAAAAGAATGTAAATCTGCAAAACAAAATAGCATTTCTTAGTTACTGAGACTGATAATTAGTATAACTAATTACTATGATCATTAAATAAAAAACTAGTGGTGTTTGGCCCGTGCTTCTGCTCTTCAGAAGCTCATCCTGAGGTCGCTTGCTCCAAGCCTTTAGGGTCTGATTGGTTACTTGTATTGAAATTGCATTGCATTAGAACTTATGCAGCATATCCTTAGCCTGAATAAGGCTACACATTTCGTTGTTGTTTGGTTTGGTTTGTCTCGATAGGAGGGTGTAGCCTGTTATGCAAGCGTTTGGTTGTCTGAGCCAGCCCTTGAACTGCATAGAGGAATACATTTTTATGTGTTTGGTTGTCTGCATATAATAACTAATATGCTTATCCCTTCATCCCAATAGGTAAACTTACCCTTCGTCTTTTTCACGCCCTCAACCATCTCTCACTTGTCTTCCCCGAGACTCCTTGGTCCTACAGTAGCCACACCACTGCTGGTCCACCAGCTCTAGCTGCGAGCAGTAGCCACACCACTGTTGGTTGCGGAAAGGGAAAGGGAAAGCGAGGGAGAGAGGTGCCAGCGCGCGCCGGCGAGAGAAGGCCGCAGGCGTGCAGGATGACAACAGAGGCACCGGTGTGCGCCTCCTCGAGCTGGGATAGGATGGCAAGGTAGTCGTGCAGGTCCTCGGCGGCTCCGAAAGCCACAGCGACACGACCCATGGCACGCGCGGTCGATCTGGATCCTAGCAGCGGCAAGCTCGGCCCGCAACACACGAATCAGGCACACTGTGGCCTCCAGCACCGTCAACGCCGCCTGATCTCCTAGCCCAGAGCCACCTGGTTCTCCTTGCTGACAGGCCAACGAGTAGGAATTGTCCAGTGTGCGTTGCACAGCCACGACGATGCGGCCCTTGCTGCTGTGATCCATCCCGATGGCCGGCAGGAACCTCCACTCTCGTCGTCACTAAACATGAACACGATGGGAGCAAGAAGAGCGGAGATGGACTAGGAGAGAATGGGAAAGAGGGAGGTGAGCACAGCCTGACCCTCCAGCCCATCTGCATTGGGCGCTGCAGAGTGCAGAGCGGATGCAGGAAACGGGCCACAACCTGGGCTGCATAGCTGGATACGCTGAGTTTTGAGCGAATAGTAGTATGCAAGCCTGGGGTGCTTTGAGGATAGTGCTATGCTGCATAAAGCTTTGTACAGGCAACCAAACAAGCTCAATTTGCATTACTGGAGCCTGGAGAAAGGGTTGTGCAATCAACCAATCAGACCCTTTGTGGCCTAGTGTGGAAGTTGGTTTTGGTCGAGCTTTATTCTTTTCTTTTCTTGCAGTATGTAGTGTGAGTTGGTTGTGTTGGGAAGGTTTTTTCTAGCCACCCCGTTTTTTGTAAAGTATTTTTCCCTTTTTTTCCTCTCTCAATGAAATGACACACAGCTCTCCTGCGTTGTTCGAGGGAAAAAAAAATAAAAAAAACTAGTTGTTAGAATGTAATTGTAACAGCCCATATTGGGCGTTTGGCCCATTGGCCCATGTACATTGTAACCCTAGCCTATTAGGCTATATAATGAAGGTCACCCCCCCTAATTAGGGTGTGCGGTGTTTCTACATGGTATCACGAGTTCTGGGGGCCTGATCCCGGGATTTCCCCTTTCCTTTTCCGCTGCCCGTGTGCCCTAACTCTAGGGCACGCGCCACCGCACCGGGCCGCCGCCGCCAGGGCCGCAGCCGCTGCCAGGGCCGCCGCCGCCTCGCATAGTCGCTGCCAGGGCCGCCGCCTGGCCGCCGCCGCCCCCGCACAGCCGCTGTCGCCCTCCGCGCGCGACACCCCTACAGGCCGCGCGTCGTCTTCGTCATGACGTCCTCGACGACTTCTTCTGCTACCTCCGGCGTTCTCGGCTCCGGAAACTCCGGCGCCCTGGGGGATGCCATCGCCCTTGCCTTCTACGCCGCCTATGCTGCCGTCAACGTCAAGCAGCACGTCCCCGTCGCCCTCAGCCTCGAGCGCCCCAACTACTCCAAGTGGACGGCGTTCTTCACCGCTCTCTGCGGCAAGTACGGGCTGCTCGGCCACATCGATGGTACGACGGCTGCGCGCCCGACTGACCCCCTGTGGTTCCAGCCTGACGCCTGCATTCGCGGCTGGATATACGGCTCCGTCGACGACGCCGTCCTCGACCTCGCCATGGAGCCTGCACAGGATGCACGCGCTCTGTGGGTCTCCATCGAGGCCTTGTTTCAGGCAAACAAGGAGTCCCGCGCCGTCGTCCTCGAGCAGGAGTTCCACAACCTGTCCCAGGGCGACCTCTCCATCGACGCCTACGCCCAGCAGATGAAGCGCACTGCTGATGCTCTCCGGGAGGTCGGTCACACCGTCTCCCCTGCGCAGCTCGTGCTCAACCTTCTGCGCGGCCTCAACCCCCGCTTCGCCAACACCGCCGACATCATCTCCAACACGTCGCCGCTTCCTGACTTCAAGTCTGCCACCAACATGCTCCGCGTCAAGGAGCTCCGTCTTGGCTCCGAGGGCAAGGAGGCTTCCGCATCAGCACTCGTCGCTTCCTCCACCTCTTCTTGCACCTCGCCATCCTGCAGGTCCACTCCCGCGACATCCAACCGTGGGGGCGGTGGCAAGGGCAAGGGGGGCAAAGGCAGAGGAGGGCGTGGCGGCAACGGCAACAACGGAGGCGGCGGCCGCAACCAGCAGCATGGCGCCCAGCAGGGCGCTCCAGGCGGACGTCACGCTCCTCAGCCGGCCGGTCCTTGGGTCTGCTATAACCCCTGGGTCGTCCAGCAGCAGCAGTGGGGCGTGCAGCCGCCCCCTCCGCAGGCGCAGGCGCACACTGTCTTCGCGCCAGCCCAGTACTCCACCGCACCACCAGGACACGGGTACGGATCCTGGGACGCGAACAGCCTGATCGCCGCCCTCAATCAGATGGCGGTACAGGGGTCTTCCCCCTGGGTCGTGGACAGCGGAGCGACATCCCACATGTCCTCCAATGACGGTATACTTCTTTCCCGTCTCCCGTCACCACCGTCCTCCATTACGGTTGGTAATGGGCAATCTATTCATGTCTTTAGTCGTGGCACATCTTCCTTACAAATAGCTGATCGTTCTTTTCATCTTGATAATGTTCTTGTCGCTCCGCACCTCAGTCGTAACCTGTTATCCGTTCGACAGCTTACTCGCGACAATAATTGTTCAATTGAGTTTGACTCCTCTGGTTTTTCTGTTAAGGATCTCAAAACCAAGACGGTCCTCCTTCGGTGCAATAGCAACGGGGACCTCTACACCATTCCACATCGCATGCCACCTCGTTGTCATGTCGCTGTCGTCTCTCCGGAGCTGTGGCACTCCCGCCTTGGTCATCCTGCACCTGCTGTCGTCGCTACTCTAAATAAACTATCAGCTATCCAGTGTAATAAAGCAGCTAGTCGTCTTTGTCATGCTTGTCAGCTCGGTAAACACGCTAGGCTGCCTTTTGCTAGTTCGGTCTCTAGTACATCAGCACCTTTTGAACTTGTTCATTGTGATGTCTGGACCTCTCCAGTTGCGAGTATTTCTGGTTATCAATTCTATCTTGTGTTAGTTGATGATTATACACATTATTGCTGGGCGTTTCCTCTTCGTCATAAATCAGAAGTTCATGAACACATTGTTCGTTTCGTTGCTTACGCTCACACACAGTTCAGTTCTGCTGTCCGCTGTTTTCAGGCAGATAATGGCACCGAGTTCCTCAACAATGTCACCGCCACCTTCTTGGCTGGCCGCGGCATTCTTCTTCGCACCTCGTGCCCCTACACATCCGCTCAGAATGGCAAGGCTGAGCGTATGCTCCGGACTTTGAACAATGGTGTTCGCACGCTTCTCATTCATGCCGCCATGCCTCCATCCTATTGGGTCGAAGCTCTCTCCACCGCCGTGTTCCTCACGAACCGGCGGCCATCCTCGTCCACACATAACGGTATACCATATCATCTCCTCCACCACAAGATGCCAGACTACTCCATTCTTAAAGTTTTTGGCTGCTTATGCTACCCTAATCTTAGTGCCACGACTCGCCACAAATTGTCTCCTCGCTCCACGGCATGTGTCTTTCTCGGTTATCCTCCATCACAGAAGGGTTACCGGTGTCTTGACCTCTCCACTCGCAAGATCATCATCTCGCGGCATGTCGTTTTTGATGAAACTCACTTTCCGTTTGCGGCCTCAAAGCCTCGACCGGATACTCTTGATTTTTTGATACAGGACTTACTTCCCGCGTCTGCCCCGTCTCCCTCAGACGTTCGGCACACGCGGACTTCGGTGGCGCCTGTCTCGTCCAGCCCAGACGACGCTGACGATGCTGGCGATCCCGTCGGCCTCGACCCTGCCATCCTGTGGCATGGCGCGGCTCACAGGCTGTCTTCGGCTCCTCGGCAGGACGCATCTCCAGCACCTCCTTCGCCAGCAGGTGCTGTCACCCCTGTCCCTGCCCGGCAGCGGTTCGGCATCCACTACAGTCGTCGTCCAGCTCCGCCGCCGGCACCGCAGCCGCAGCGGTTCGGCATCCACTACAGTCATCGTCCAGCTCCGCCGCCGGCACCGCAGCCGCCACCGGCGGCGTCTTCGGGATCTCCACCAACGCAGCAGGTGGCACCCACGGCTCCAGCACCGCAGGATCCAGCACCGCAGGAGGAGGCTCCTGCGCGGGCGACTCGTTCCCAGACGGGCTCCCTGCCGCCGCCCATGCAGCGGTATGGCTTCACCGCGGCAGCCTCCAGTCTGGCTTCTCCGTTGCCAGGCACCACTCGCGCCGCGCTTGCTGATGCAAATTGACGCGCAGCAATGGCTGAAGAATACAAGGCCCTCATGGATAATGACACCTGGCGTCTTGTCCCTCGCCCACCTCGAGCCAACGTCATCACCGGCAAGTGGGTTTTCAAGCACAAGTATCATGCTGATGGTTCTCTGGCTCGTCATAAAGCCAGATGGGTCGTTCGTGGCTTCTCGCAGCAGTACGGCGTCGACTACGACGAGACGTTCAGTCCGGTTGTCAAACCGGCCACCATTCGGGTCGTCCTCAGCATCGCCGCCTCTCGTTCCTGGGCGATCCATCAGTTGGACGTGAAGAACGTCTTTCTTCACAGCCATCTGAACGAGACGGTTTACTGTCAGCAGCCGCCCGGCTTCGTCGACCCGGCGGCTCCCGACCACGTATGCCTCCTGCAAAAGTCCTTGTACGGGCTCAAGCAGGCACCCAGGGCGTGGCACCAGCGGTTCTCTGGCTTCATCCGGCAGTCTGGCTTCACAGCTTCGGCCTCCGACACTTCCCTCTTTGTTTACAAAGTGGGATCCGACATCGCCTACTTACTACTCTACGTCGACGACATCGTGCTGACAGCCTCGTCAGCCTCGCTTCTTCGACGACTCACCGAGCTTCTTCACTCCGAGTTCGCCATGACAGATCTCGGGGATCTTCATCACTTCCTCGGGATCTCTGTCACGCGTTCTGCTGATGGCCTCTTCCTGTCTCAGCGCCAGTACGCTGTGGACTTGCTCCAGCGCGCCGGCATGGCTGAGTGTCACTCTACGGCGACTCCTGTTGACACTCACGCCAAGCTCTCCGCTACTGATGGCGCTACGGTGGCGGATGCCACTCAGTACCGCAGTCTCGCCGGTGCTCTACAGTATCTCACGCTGACTCGTCCGGACCTTGCCTATGCAGTTCAGCAGGTTTGCCTCTTCATGCACGACCCGCGCGAGCCTCATCTTGCAATGCTCAAGCGTGTCCTGCGGTATGTTAAAGGCACCCTGTCTACCGGACTTCACATCGGCACGGGCAGTATCACCAGCTTGACTGCCTACTCTGATGCTGATTGGGCTGGCTGTCCCGACTCTCGGCGCTCCACTTCAGGATACTGTGTCTTCCTCGGCGACAACTTAGTCTCTTGGTCCTCTAAACGACAGACTACGGTTTCTCGTTCGAGTGCGGAGGCGGAATATCGTGCTGTTGCACACGCTGTGGCTGAGACTTGTTGGCTTCGTCAGCTACTTCAGGAGCTCCACGCACCCATCTCTTCGGCGACGATCGTCTACTGCGACAATGTTAGTGCTGTCTACATGACCGCTAATCCAGTTCATCATCGTCGTACGAAGCATATTGAGATAGATATTCACTTTGTCCGTGAGAAGGTTGCTTTGGGACAGGTTCGGGTGCTCCATGTTCCATCATCTTATCAGTTCGCGGACATTATGACCAAAGGGTTACCTGTACAGTTGTTCACTGACTTTAGGTCCAGTCTTTGTGTTCGTGACACTCCCGCTTAGACTGAGGGAGGGTGTTAGAATGTAATTGTAACAGCCCATATTGGGCGTTTGGCCCATTGGCCCATGTACATTGTAACCCTAGCCTATTAGGCTATATAATGAAGGTCACCCCCCCTAATTAGGGTGTGCGGTGTTTCTACACTAGTTCCAATGTGTTATTCACAAAAAATGATTCATGATAAGCATTAAGCAAACTGTGTTCAGTTTCTACTTGATCAATGAAATATTTGAATGCTGAGAAGTATGCTCTTGCAGTCTTGCTTATGACCACTTCTGCATTGCAAAACATTTGGGAGCATATGGGAACACTAGACAAAGGAATCTGATTAAATGGCAAGCTAGAAGTACAGAAATATCTACACAGTTAAACCTAAGCATTGCAATATACAGAAGATATGCTCAGGACCCGTTTGCTTCAGCTTTTTGCTGGCCAGAAGCCAGAAGCTGAAATAATCAGCCCAACTGCTGAGCTGGATTTTGAAAAGCTGGAAAGTTGGCTTCTGAGGAAATAAACTAAAAGCTGAAAAGCACGCTGAGAGTGTTTCTGGCTTTTCGTTGCTGAGAAGCTAAAAATTTATTACAAAAGTCAATAGCAAAAAGCCAACAGCTAGAAGCCAAAAAGTCAGAAAGCCAGCTTTTGAGCAAGTCCAAAAGCTGCAGCTCAAACAAACAGGTCTTCAATCACGGTGCACTAGGTTCATGTCTAGAACAACCATTGTGTGATTAGCTCCTTTTTTTCTCGAACACAGACGAGTGTTGTGCATCATTATATTAAAGAAGAAAATTGGTTCTTAGATGATTAGATTCTTTGCTCTGTTACTGGACTACTGGCTAAGTAGTGCATTCTTGTCTTACTAATACAAAGCTTTAGTTATTGACAGAACAAAAGAAGAGAGAATGCAAACACATGCCGTACAGTAGATTGTAGACAGGTTTATTTATCATGTGATACAACTAACCCTCAAATGTTGACTTGTTTGGATCTTGGCCATAGACAAATATTTGAATTGATTTAAGACCTTTACCACCAAAAATCTTGTTGAATTAGGTTAAGATAAATAAAACTTAAATAAAAAAGTGACTTCTTCCAAATCTCAAGATAATGAGTTCCCACTAAGTTTTTTCCTCAATACTTTAGAAACAGGATAACCTTAAAAATCATTTGTAGCCGAATAATGTTTTCATAAAATATAATCATAGACGAATAACAACTAAAAGCCTGCATTTTTTTTGAAAGTAATGGCAGGAACTATGCCTTTCAATTAAGAAGAATAGAGTTGGCCTAGTTTATAAGGGAAACCAGGCCGAAAAACCTTACATAGGCACAGATTAAAACACAGAAAATACCCACAACACCAGAACATCAAAAGCCCGCATTATCAAAACTCAACTAGAATGCATATTTGTAAAATCCAACATAATCATCCAAAGGAAAAAAAAGGAAAAACCGTCAAACAATATCTTCATTAAACCTAACTGATTCACATCTTAAAGTCCACTACTAACCCTTACAAATAAATGCAATTTTGTAAAAACCAGTTAATAAAGCTCTTATAGATTAGATGGAGCACATACTGGAACCAAGGTTCTAACAGTTTTGCTGATTAAAAATAATAATTAAATACCTGTACACCTTGTTTCGCCCTTGATTCCAGAAGAATATCAAGCCTAGAGGATCCATGAAAGTGAAAGGGGCGTCGAAGATACAATTCTGGGCACAGCCACCAGTCAGTTATAAATATCTGCACCCAACATTTACTTATCTTCATGATATGGCGATGGCTTCAACTTGTAGCAGGAATATTTTCACTTCTTGAAGTGCACTAACCTCTGATTTGGCTTCCTCAATGGAAGAAGCAATAGCATCAAATGCAGCATGACCGTCTATGAACCATTGTACCACACTACCATCTTCAGTCAAGCCCCGAGGTGGTGCGAATGAACCAAAGCGGTGAGGGTGACACCAGCCCTCTGGGGGTCGTCGAGCAGCATTTATTGCAGTAACCCAATCTTTTACCTTAGCTGAACTTCTTGTTCTCAATTTTATTGTCCGCCCGCCAGAAGATACCTTCCACAAGCACAGTATTTAGAAAATTTGAACGAAACACCGATGTCACTTCTGCATTACCAAATTGCTTGCCCAGCAAAATCAAGTCCAGTATGAACAGTAATTTTTATCTTTTTTATTTGAGCTACACAAATCCATTGTCAATTTTTTTTCTTATGACACAAAAACGAGGCGAGTTATTTGCATCATGGCCTTTCACTATAAGTCAAATAGGGACCATATGTAGATAAAACATGGATGGAAGGAAAATGGAACATGAGGAACAAATGGAGAGCATACAGAAGAAATGCAAGAAACAACTGGTTATCAAGCTAGTTTCTCAACAAGTAGAAACAAGCCTACAACTGTACATAAAGATTCAAGTCCATGAAGTGAGTTCGGCATCATTCAAAGTACCAAAGCAGCTCTGAAACTGGTTAAATTAAAACTATAGAGAAGGTTTCTCACAAGAAAACACAAGTTTGCCAGTTGTATACATAGTTTATTATCATACAGATCAAGCACATGGGCGCAATATAGCTTCCTGGTATAGGCCAAGGGAGTTAAATCTCAGTTTCTAAGCACGGGAATTACATGAACTGTAGTCACTGTCAACAGTGCTTGAGGGCAGGCATGTTTCAATCATGAGGAAGGAGAAAACGTAATAACTTGATTTGAAGTAAATAATCAAGGTCCTTAATAGTTAATTGATAGCATATATTATATAAACAACCCTATACCCAAGGATGACTGGAATCTGCCAGGTGAATTTGTCATGACAGCTCATAAAAAGTAAATAAAAAAACTGCCGTATATGGCAAGATTTTCATACTAGATAAAATGCAAAACTCTTCTTAAACAGTGTATGACTTCAACAATACTGGACTACTGCATTTGTTGTGGTGCTTCACAAAATGCTCCATGCATAGAAGTAGAAAACAACTATGTGAGGGGAGTGCGCGTGTTCTGTAAGGGTTATTTCCCTTTCTTTCTTCTTACACAGCCTCCCTGTGTGTTTGAGAGAAAAAGAACAGAACAATGTGCTAGTTACACCTTGTCTCTTTGAGTGGCTTAAGACTTATTAATAATCTCTCTACTGTAGAAAACAAATGATCGAGGTTTTAAAGGCAGCATAAATAAAAATGTCTCAAAAGACCCAAGGTGTCAATACCCTTAAGTTCATTTATAAGCTGGACAAGCCACATCCTACCTGAAAGTCATCCCCACGAGAGAACTGGCCCTTCTCATGTAAGCAACTAAAACCAACTAGCAATATTTTGTTTTGATTTGACTTGAACCCAAAATTGGCAAAAAAAAATGTTATGCTAAAGAACCCATTTAGTCTACTTGTTTGGTAGGAGTGATAACATATAAGTCCACTGGAGAGACACTAACAATATTAGTTGTTTGATTGGAGTGATATGTCAAGCTGCTAGACCAAGCAATTCATAAACGGACCTCAAATCCAAAATGCAATGGATTACGTTCCTTTATCTCCTTTGCTAGAGTGGTTTGGCCTTCAACTCTATCAGTGTAAGGTAACACATCAAAAATAATTATGTCCAAAAGCTTAGGATCAAATGGATCTTGAAGTAAAGCCAAGAATCCTGGCTTCAGGACAGCCCAAACCTATCAAGAAGCAATAGATTTAACGGTTCATATACAAGTCAGCATCATGTTAGTAAAACAAAATAAAATCATCAAAAATTGCTTAGTACCTTTTGCCAGCTACTACTGCAAAAGCTAAAACAGCATGATGAACAGTATCTCTCTTTACTGTCCATCTCAATTTCAATTTTTGGCAAGTGCCTTGCTGTAACATAATCTTCCTTTAGCTTGGGCCCATACTCTGGCAGAAATGATAACAGTGAAACTTCCAAAAATTTGCAAACCTGCATTTTAACAGATGTTACAGTCTAAAAGAAATGAGAAACAGAATGATCCACTCTAATGGACACATGCACAATACTTTGGTTATATTTACAAATTTTCATCAGAACTAACATGGTTTTTTTACTAGAAGCAGGCTTTTGTTAGTTGTTACCTCCCTTGAGTTGACAATATCCAAGTTTCCCAAGAAATGGTTCAAGTATTCTTGCATGGCAGCCTTTGCACGATCAGAGATTGATTGCTGACGACCAAGGGCTGGCCGAATAACAGGTAAAACAGCACTTGAAGGAACATTTCTGCAGCCAAAGTTTAAGTATGTTTATTACTACATGCACATGGATATGTGGGAAGCCAACTGCTTCAAGTGCATCAAAATTGTTTACAAGATTTCATTGCTGAAGTTCCATTTTTCTTTTAGTTCAATAAGGAACATTGTTAATAAGCCACCACTTCACCTATTTTTGACAGAGTGTTCATCATGCTGTGAAGGAACATGCACATCATCGCCTTCATCATCATCATGTACAACTGGCATATGCTCCCCGATCCCCAAATTTTGAAGCCATTCTTTGACCTTTAATTAAACAAAGGAGATTAGTTCAGTTCTTCATGACTGAAAATGAAGCTTCCACACAAAATAATCATATCATGCCGAGTAGAGTTGACAGTCAAAGAAAGGGATATAATCAGGTCAGCAAAATCACTCATTTAGAAGGCATACTTGCATTGCACTGCTATATTAGCAGAGAGAACCCCAAACAGCTCTCAAAGTAAAATGCATGTGCTGGCTCAAGCAAGTGAAAATGACAGAAAACATAGTGAAATGCAAAACGTAATGAGAAGCAACTCCTAGATGGTTATAAACTAAACAATTTTGTCAAGAAAAAAGGTGCACTATATGGCATATATTTGCAATGTGCTGTAACCAATGCATTTAGTGGTTAACCAGAAAGAATAAGTATATTCAAGCACAGCTCAAAATAATCATAAAGATTATGTAACCAACCTGTTCCTGTTTCTCATGAAATTCTTCAAGAAATGCACGTCTCTTCAATGCAAAATGTAGATATAGCACTTGTGAAGCCTTCTTATATAGAAGCCACCTAAACTGAGAGAAGAACTAGTGAACATTATTTAGTGGATTTCAGAGTTCATATTTTGGGGAATTGCATAGGCTAAAATGCAATAAATGAACGTTAACAAAGCAACCCCAAATATTCCAGTGGAATCAGGTTTTCACATTATTCATCAACAAGAAAATCAATGTGCCATGCTATGCTACATCAACTGATGCAAGCTGTACTATTTATTTTTGTCTTGATGCCAACCGCACAAGGGAACATATCACATCAATCTTTTTCCTTGGTTGATTGGCTCAGAAAGCAGCACCCCAGTTCGCATCCTGTTCTCTGTGTCCACCCAACTACTTCACCCAGTCATCTAATACCATCAGTACATCACACTGAATGTCTCATACAGTTGCCACCAAATTGCAGTCTAATATCCCCCCCCCCCCCCCCCCCCCCCCCCCCCCCCCCCATCACAAAAAAAAGAGCAAAACTTGAGTTCCTTTGAAAGCAAAAGAGAGAAAACGAAAACTACCTGAATTCCATGTAAGCATATACTTTTTCTGTTTCGCAGTGCACACACAAAAGCACCAAATATAAGAAATGTTTAATGGCAGTTGATTTTATTGAAAACTATGGGTTACCCTTTTCTCTAAAAGAAGTATAATGATAGTGAGCCATACAAAGTCCTAATCTCCTATGTTAACTATTATTAAATGGTATACAATGATCACCTCAACCACTAGTACCCCACCAAAAGATAATGGACTTTTGAAGGAGTAGCAAGAAGCTCAAATTGCTAAAGGACACCAGCACGGCGAAATGTAGCCAGCAACGCAAAGACTTCACCAGCTTTTTGCATGGAATGGAAAATCCCAGACGGAACTCATGCAATCATTGAGTCACGCACTGACAATATTGCAACCCAAAGCACATAAGAGGTACCATTTTCCTCCACAATAAGCCCAATAAGTTTTTTGTGAAAAAAGGAATAGGAATTCAACAAAAGCTACCTTTATTATATATAAATAAAGTATACACAAGTACTTAAGTCACTTCCATATTCGCATCCACATCAAAGCAGCACGCCCGAATTGAACCACAAGCCACTCACAGAACCCGAATCGAACGAACAGCTCAGTTCCCGGCACCTCAAGGGATAATCGAAGCTTCTGAGATCACCTAGAAAAAATGTAGTCGGAGCCCATCGGGGAAACAAATCACCCAGACGCCCAATTCACGCAGCAATTATAAACCGCCAAATGCCAGGCACTACTGCGCTGCCCGCCCAACTAGAGGAGCTAGCAAGGCCAGACGAATCCGGAGGTGGGGAGAGGCGGCGCCCGGGGACGGACCTGCTTGTGGTGGACCTCGATGGTGTAGGAGAGCAGCATGGGCGTGATGTCCCCGGCGTCGGGGCGCGAGACCCCGACGATCCTGGCCCGCGGCAGCTCGTCGAACACCCGCGCCGACTCCGGCAGGCGGAACGACGCCGACGACGCGGCGGCCAACCCCTCCGGCTCGGGCGGCTCCGGCGGCATCCTGACGTACCTGTGGCCACCGTGCTCCTGCTCCTGCTCCTCCTCGCCGGTCATAGATTCCTCGCGGGGTTTATATGGATGGTTTGGCTTGGTTTGGAAAGTGCGGGCGAGACACGAAGCGGAAGCGGAAGGGGAGGAGCGGTTCGAGGAACGAAGGAAAGGGGCGGTGAGACGGTAGGTGTCACGACCGGACTGCCGCGCCGTGGAAGGAAGGGGAGACGAGCAGAGGGAAATTCACCTTTTTACCATTATTACGAGTGGCGCTCATCTAATGGTCGTCACTTACAACTTTACAGGATGAGATAAGTTTTTTTTAGTTTTAGGCCGCGTTCACTTGCCATGCATACCCAAAATATTTTCTCTTTTACTCGTCACATCGAATCTTTAGACGCATGCATGAAACATTAAATGTAGGTAAAAAAATAACTAATTGCATAGTTTGTCTGTAAAGTTCGAAACGAATCTTTTGAGTCTAATTAATCCATGGTTCGACAAATTTTACCAAATAACAACGAAAAGTGCTACAGTAACTTTCACTCAAATTTTCTCAACTAAACACAGCCTTAGATTTACCATATTTGCGCACATGGCATGCCACGCCAGCCAAACACGCTGGCGCCTAGTCAGCATGGACACGTGAAATGGCCTTGCTACTGCCTTGCTCCTCTCTCCCTCTCCGACAGCTGGGTCCCGCAACTCCTGTCACTGCTTAGGTGGGCCCTACTCGTCAACTTCATCTCCTACCTCCAGCCATACATGAATATTCACTCCAGGAGGAAGGAGAGGATGGAGGTGGCAGGGTCTCAGGCTTGCGCGGTTTCCCTCCTACTCCATCACCCCGACAAGATCCGTATCTGTCTCCAGCACGGGCTCTCGAGGAGCTGGGCGTGCGGCGACCCCCGGCACGGGACTCCGGCGGTGAGGAGGTAGAAGAGCACCGGATGGCGCGGGAGGCGGCCCCGAATCGAGGCTCTCGAGGTGGCGCTAGGGTTTTAGCAGTGGGAGCGGGAGGGGGGGGTAGGGGTAGGGGAGGAGGCGGTGACGAAGGTGGTGGCCATGGCGGGGAGTCGTTGCGCCGCCGCCGAGGCCGAGCTCGCCCGCGACCAGGGTCACTTGCACCGTCGAGCTTGCCCGCGGCGGGGGCCGCGCGCATGCCCACCCTTCCCGTAGCTCCCGTCGTTGCGGACGCCGACCTCGCCGTTGCAAAGGCCGCGACCGCCAAGTACTTCGGCGACGCAGAGGGAGGCAGAGGTAGGGGCGGAAAATGGAGGCGAGGGTGCGGCTGGTGTGGCAGCGGCGCCAGGCAAAGGAATGAGGAGCTGGTGGGTGGCGGCGCCATTGGAGGAGTGAAAGAGGAGCGCCCGCGAGCGAAGCAGAACAGAGAAAGTCGTATATGGCTGGAGGTAAGAGACGAAGCTGACGAGTGGGCCCGTCTGGCAGTGAGATGAGTTGCAGGACCCAGCTGTCGGAGAGGGAGAGAGAGGAGCAGGGCAGGGGTAGCAAGGACATTTCACGTGCCCATGCTGACTAGGCGCCAATGTGTTGAGCTAGCGTGGCATGCACATACGCAAATGTGGTAAATCTAAAACTAAAACTTCTCTCATATGGTAAAGTTGTGTCACCCTAAGAGTGACAATCGGATGAGCGCCACTCGTAATAATGGTAAAAATGTAAATTTCCCACGAGCATATGAATGTGCTGCCTGCCAAATTTGGAGTGATTTTGGCTTTTCCTCGCCAATTTTTTGGTTGAATTTTTATTTCTGATGATCTTATTTTGATGGTTAATAGGATGAAGAGTCCGGTACTCTAGACTGACAGATGGACGTGTCGTGGTGTGACGTGACAAGTTCCATGAGCCATACGTTGCCCAACGTTCGTGTGAATGCACCTCCAACTTCGTCCGTTCTAAAATAGATCTCCATCTCACGTCTCGAAAAATCAACAGATCTCAATTTTACCTAGATTAAATAATATTAATATTTGTATCTTTCAATAGATTTACTATAAGAATATATAATATGATTAATCTAATGATAATTATCTAATATCCTAAATATTAGTATTTTATATATTTAGTCAGAGTTAGAATTATTTAACTCCTTGATGAAATACGAGATGGGGAATTATTTTGAGACAGAGAGAGACCGGGAGTATATCTCATTAACATAAATGACAATATCATGGGGCGCCAATTTGATTATAGTTTATAATAAAATGTATGGTGATATTGAAAAGCAAACGATTGAATTTTATTATTTCTTCTTGACATTCAGGCCTGATCGGTTGTAATTATAGTTTGTTTGGTTGCTGTCCTAACAAATGAATATCTATCGGATAACAAATTTTGACCACACGACGTTCAAAATCAGTGATCTAAATTGCTATTCTCTGGGTTTCATAAAAAATGTCATTATTCCCCTAAAAAAGAGTGTCATTATCACTTCTCGAAAAATCAAATATCCTTATTTTTACCAAATATATAATAAAATATTAATATTTATGGTATATAATTTACTCATTAGATCGATGGTTGAATATATTTTATAATAAACTTATTTGGTGACACAAATAATGATAATATATATTTTCTACAAACCTAGTTGTACTTGAAAAAGTCCAAACACAAACATAAATAGACAGTTTGGCACACCCTATAACTGTAGCATACGTAGGTCACAGGTGACAAGCAAAACTGTAAAAGTTCAAGAGTGGAACTCCAAGGGTCCTATGGTGGCCAAACGCTAAGTTATGTTATTTAATTTAGCAGTGATAACAGTGTCGCGGGTAAATGCGCAAAAAATCCTAGCGGCAAAACGTTGAAATCGCCGCTATTTGGAACATTCTTACATATGATGTCATGGAGCAGTGAACGGATTGTGACAACCTTTTATATACTCTTGGAGCATGATTTTTCTGAGTGGCAACTTTTTTATGCATTACCTCTTCAAAAGTAATGTAATTCTAAAATATTTTAAATTTAACTTAAATCAAACTATTTTAAACTACAATGTAATTTTGCAGTGCTATAGCTGACACTTGAAAAGATGTTCGTTCGAGAAAACGGCGGGCAAAAGTCGAGAAACTTGATCCCTTTTTTTTTACAAAAATCGTCCTGCTACTTCTCTAAATGGAGAGGTTCCAAATCGAAGTCTAACAACGGCTAGCTCGGGCCAGTCGTGGAACTAGTTGGTTTAGTCCCAAGGTAAACGACATAATTGGCCACGCCTGTCAGGGTTATTATATTTGAGTACAATCAGAATAATGCAAATGCGAAACAGGAATTTCGAATGACATTCGTCTTTGTTTAGTGGGTTTATATTATTATTATTATCAGACCGAAAGTGACTTTTTCAGCTTCCTGAGCAAGGAGAGGCAAGTTCCAATTAAGTGCACGATTACTGTCATACATCGATGACATGGACAGATGGTATTTTGTGGGATCACACCAGAGGAGTGCACGAATATGCGGAGTTTGGTGCGGAAGCCGGGAGATCATTTCTTGCAAGATACGCTGACGCAAGTTGCGGGCCTGCGCTCCGCCAAATGATTCGGCGACCGTGGCGGCGCTCCTGCCGTTTGATTGGGGGATCACGCGTGGTAGAACCAGACATACGAGGGCACCATACCAACCAAGGCTAACACTACCACTGGTTTCAGCGTAAATAAAGTGATTCAGATGGACTGGAAATATTGAGACTACTATTTACACAATACAAACTATTATTACTCGTTGTTTGCAAATAAACTTTTTTCTTTCATCACACCTCACCTTTATTTTCTCTTCCTCTTCTTTTTTAGCATGGATCACCTTCTCTCCCCCTAAGCATATATAGCTTCTGCAAGCCACTATAACAAGTATAGAGCACGTATTTTTTTATCCGGTCCTATATGGCACTTAGGGTTACTAGTGAAAAAGTAGCGTTGAGGAAGCCCTGACCTGCATGTGAATTGTCTCTCTATTGGTGTCCACTCCTGTTATACACTCCGTATTTTAGACAACAAACATTTCGGTGTCATCTTGAAACATTGAAGCAAATTGGCGCGGAGCATCGGCATAATAAAGCCATAAAGGAGTGGAAGTCTTACCTACAAATTGGCACGGATCATCAGCATATAAAGGAGTGGAAAGAGACCAACGTCCGGGGAGCCTTAACACAAAATGATTTCCCGTGATTTTTGTGGAAATGGTTTCTTCCTTGTGTGAAATTATTTTGAAACTAGGGAATATCCTATCGAATGGTGAAACACATAGCAATCATTAATTACTCTAGAGTAGACACTTTTCGAAGGGCATGCTATATTGTTATTGTTGACGTTAATTCGAGCCACAAACCGGTAGATGCTAGATCGGTTCGAGGCTGCACACAGCCTAGCATGCAGTGGAGGGAGGTTCCAACAGAGAGGCTGGCCATTAGATTGATAGGGCCGATTCAACTTTCGTTCTTATAGCAAGGAGGTTGGAAGGGATAATAATAAGGGCTAAAAAGTGGGTAGATTGATAAAAGATCAATTGTGTAGTTTAATATGTACATCAATCGACTATATACCCCAAGCAGGGGTGATTTTATCTCAATAGAAATATGGTACAATTTCATGTCGTTTCGTGGAGTTTTCTTTGGATTAGGCCAAAATCGGCAAGTGCCGACTCTAAAACCGGTCTGAGCCCAATTTAAGTGTCAACGACAATTCTCCTAATAAAAGTGAGAACATTGCGTACAAATTTATTTATATGAAAACTAAGCTCATATACTGTAAGCTAGCATATTCATAGTTCTCTCTTGTTTATCCTATGTAGAGAGACGTGGAGGTGTGGTGGCTACGAGAAGTTTGGGTGAGATTTTGTTGGCTTCTAGTTTAGGCTCTGTTTTGGATGTGCTTTACGTGACCATGCAGTGTGGTAGTCGAGTCATGGTGAGAGAACCGCAGTACGAGAAATCAGATTTTCCATTCATTCTTGTAGTAGATGAGTCTTGCGCGACGAAGAGTTATCGATACCGTGAGACATTTGGCAGGATTTTTTTCGATTCGGTGAGGCAGCCAAGAATCCAATTTTAATTCGTTTCAAACAGACCTCAGAGAGAAGCTAGAAGCCATTTTTTATACTGCACAGTGAAATCATTTAAATATGGTTTTTCTGACTTTTTCTTTTGGCTTTTTGGATGAAACCGATTGCAACAAAACCCTGTCAAAAACACTAGCGACGTTTGATCAGATCTAATTTCAACTAGCAACACGCCAAAGTCGAGATGTCGCTGCTGTGGAACGTGGAAATAATCAGGGCCTAAGGTTCAGGCCAGTGAGAGAATCCCAGCCCAACAACGCAGGAAGGGAAGCCCAAAGTTTGAAAACAAGAGTCTGGCCTTCTAGCCCCCAAGCTTTTTCATTAAAGAAAATCAAAACCTTAACCTCACGATGAAAAGTGGTAGCATACCCACAGTTAGCAAACGTGCAACTTGGAAACAACAAAAGCTACATCTACAGCTTACAGACGGAAATGGGCTCGAGGGTAAATAATTAAACTCTATGCAAACTAACGTGTTTGCATACCCCTCATAATCAGAGCAGACTGGCAGTGCCAAAGCTGGACTGCCACCGCACTTGGCCCTTGCGCGACGGGGAACTGGAGGATAATATATTCATCAATTATCGTTTATGGACATTGACAAATCCCGCGGACATGCATGGCTTCAGCACTCAGCAGTAACAGCGTCTGAGATTCAAACCTCATCCCATGCGAATTTGACTCACAGCTCTGGTGCTCACTCTAGAGAGGTGCTATTGAAACTTTATACTCCCTTTGTTCCTTTATGTGTCGTTATTGAAAACGCACATGTCAAACTTTTTTTAACTTTAACTGAATTTATATAAAATATTAGTAATATCTTCAAATAAGTTTATTATAAAAATAGATTCAATAATCTATCAAATGATACTAATTATATATCATAAATATTAATATTTTCTTGTATATATTTGATCAAAGTTGAATATGTTTAGACTTCTTGGGAAATACGAACGACAGATTAAAAAAAGACAAAGGGAGTACATTATTATTACTGCTACATAGCACAAGTCTAACGGAAAGATCAGATGGCAATAAAAGATCATGTGTCACTGCAAGATGCTTGTGATTTTGTGAACCACATCACGTTCGGTTGTCGTATCGTTACTTAGACAAGCCTCACGATCCCACCGGCGCTCGGTGTGCTTGACAGGTTTTGCAATAACACGCGCAATTCCTTGACGGCAATGGTCATGCTGGGCCGGGAGTCCGCCTAGGATTGCAAACATCGGGACGCAATCGCTGCCATCTGCTTGCCAAAATAAAAATATGTTGCCTTAACGACAATATAATTATTTGTTCTTCACAGATTGCTAGTATATGTCTCTTGCAATGATATGCTCCTGTTTTGCTAACCATCATTTTCTGAGTAATGGTGCTTTAAAAGCACGTTATCCTCTTTTCCATCATACTAAGAATATACTACAGAAATATTGCCAATACTATACTCACAAATATTGCAAGTTCCTCACTGGGACAGCCTTAGCTGGCGCGACAACGCCACGCCCTATGTTTTCTAGTTGTGAGTTGTGGCACGAAAAGCAGCATTTGTGGGGAGACAAAATCAACTAAACACCCTATATTTCAAAGCACCCACAATACGAGTAATGCTAAATGATGGGGCTATAACCTGTATGCTCAACTTACACATGATTCTGCCCAAAAGGAGACTGTTCTTTTTTTTTCTTCAGGGTTGTTTGGCAGGGGTTACGAACTCCAATTTATTTTTCTGATTTTCTTTCTCCTTGAAAACGTTCCATAGATGAAAGGTAACATGTACAATCATTTGGCTGGTCTAGTGGATTCTGCTTCCTCAAAGAGTGCATGTGGGAGAGTGAGGGAGGTGATTCAGGAGAGAAACTGGAGCTAGAATCCTTGCCGAACTAGGCTAAATTGTGACACAAACTCTCTTTGTAACTCCAAATGTGATTTTACTTGATATGTTTTAATCTTAAATAAATGTAGAAGAAATAAGATTTTAACTGAAAGTATTAGTAAAAGAAGAGGAGCAGAAAAAGTAAACCTCTGTCCATTATTAAGGAAGGAAGAACTATAAGGCTCAAGGTGAAGTTAACCATTGCATCGACCTAAAATTGGTTTGTAGAATAAGGTAGAATTCAGGATCAATTATACTCCCTCCGTTCTAAATTATAAGTCGCTTTAACTTTTTTAATACATCTATTTTGCTATGCATCTAGATATAATAATATGTCTAGATATATAACAAAATGGATGAACTAATAAAATCAATGTGACTTATAATTTGGAACAGAGCGAGTATTACCTTAGCGGCATCCTTAGGAGGGTATTCGCCTCCAAGTTTTGGATCCACGCATTGGTGCACCTTTCCTTTTCTAAGTCTTCGTGTAGCCTACAAAGCACATATCAATTCAGATTCAGTGAACAATTACTTTTTTTGAATTTGATTCAGTGAACAATTATTGCCACATATGGTCAAGTATGCATGAGAGCAAATCTACATACCCATGACATGAGGTGCTGATCACGTGGTCTTGTACGATCAAATGCCTTGCGACCAGTTAAAAGCTCCAACAGAACAATCCCAAAGCTATATCGCTCTTGTTGCTAAACTCTCCAGTCACTATGTACCTGTGTAGAGCCAAGAAGGACACTGTTAGCAGGAGAGAATATGGCTCCTAAAGCCTGGTGGAAGAATCCGAAAGCACTGAAATATATGGTATTTTGGTCGCATACTCAGGTGCGCAGTAACAGGAAAGGGCAGTGGAAGCATGATAACGGTATTCTATACGAGGGTCAATCGTGGCATCAGGGTCTGATTCAAATACACCAACATCTCTAATTATCTTTGCGACTTTGTTGTCGAAGAGAAGTATGTCGCTTGACTTGATGACTGTAGGAGTGATGCAAGGCTCTGCCTTGTCATGGATGAACTCAAGCGCTTCCGCAGAACTTAAGGCAATATTTACTCGCTGTGCCCATGAAAGAGCTCGCTCTGATTGGGCTCCTACAACACCCTTTTTGCCTGTGATAAGGAATAGGAAAAATTTGAACTTCACTTGCAAATCTTCATATCTTTTTTACAAATGGAAAAAAAATCTTGCAGCTGCTGGCAAATACGACAACATTAATTTGCTGGCCCTTGAGTCTAAAGAAGGCCTCCTAATTATTATTGAAGGCAAGAGTAAAATATGATTCCTCTAAGAAATGAAAGGGTCTCGTGTAAAAAACGTTTGCTGAGATAAGGAACCCTAAACTTTAGAAACAACATCAGTTAAATAAAGCATGAATAGCACATAGCATCTCTCATGAAGTATTAAATATAATTTTATCACGACATAACTGCATGGTTCAACTAACCTAATTGATATAGCATCACCACATACCTAATGACAGTCGGACAAATAAAAAAAATTAACAGACAGTTTTTTTTTTGAAATGGGACAGTTGCTTTCATCAAGCATACCAGAATGATACCAAGAAACAAAAACAAGACTATCTCAAACTAAAGGTTTCATTTTCATCACCATGAAGATTATCATGCAAGGAGCCCCTTGATGAGTACTCATAAACAAGAGCACGGATGTTCCCCTCGATACAGTAGCTAAGAAATTGAACAACATTGTTGTGCTCCAATCTCGAGATGGACTGTACCTGCAACAAGAGATGAAATTGGAACACAATCTCTTTCTGCAAATCTGAACTAGAAGTGCCATATGCCATATGGAGGGTGTTTGAACAGGCAGGGTAGGCAGACATGACCTGCGAAAGGAATTCTTTACCCAACTCCTTAACTGCAAAATTGGGACAATAGAGCATCTTCACCGCAAATTTCCGGTTTTCATTCAGCTCTCCAAGGAAAACTCGAGCATGTGAGCCCTTTCCTATTAAAGTATCGCTACTGAAATCCTTGGTTATTGTTGTAGGTCGGGAAGGTTCTGGCTGGTTGAGCCCAGCCTCCCAAACTCTCTCTATTCTTATCTCTTCTATTTTACATATGAGTCCTTCTACAAACTTCTATTTACACCAACACTCTCCCTCAAGATGGGCTAAAGATATCTAGCATGCCCATCTTGCTACAACTCAACTCATTCTCACTAGGTCCTAAACCCTTTGTAAGGCAATCTGCTAGTTGATCACGTGATTTTACATATTTCAGCATTATGATCCCACTATCTAGCTTCTCCTTGATGAAGAATCTATCAATCTCCACATGCTTAGTGCGGTCAAATTGGACCGGATTGTTTGCAATGTTGATTGCAGCGACGTTATCACAATGAAGCGTCATGGTCTCCTTTCTCAACAACCGCAGCTCCTTCAACAAGCTTCTTAACCACAACATCTCACACAGGCTCAATGCCATCGCCCTATACTCGACTTCTGCAGTAGATCGAGCCACAACCGCTTGTTTCTTGCTTCGCCATGAGATAAGATTTCCTCCCACAAACACACAGTAACCAGTGGTAGATCTCCTATCATCTCGGCTACTTGCCCAATCCGCATCACAGTACCCCTCCAAATCCAGGTGCCCACTCTTCTTGAACCATAATCCTCTCCCAGGAGTTCCCTTCAGGTACCTCAAAATTCTGTAGACCACTTCCATATGTTCTGTTCTAGGATCATGCATATACCTACTTACCACACTCACTGCATAGGAAATATCAGGTCTTGTATGACACAGGTATATCAATCTCCCCACCAATCTCTGATATGTTTCTCTGTTAACAGGATCTCCAGATTGGGCACTGATTTGATGATTTTTATCAATAGGAGTACTATATGGCCGACATCCAAGCATTCCAGTTTCTGCCAACAGATCTAGGACAAATTTTTTTTGTGAGAGAACAATCCCCTTAGGTGACCTAGCAATCTCGATCCCAAGGAAATACCTAAGTGGTCCTAGATCCTTTACCTCAAAGGCTCTTCCCAGGTTCTCTTTCAAGCATTTGATTTCCTCCACATCATCTCATATAATCACTATGTCATCCACATATACTGCCATAATGGTGATAAATGTCCCTCTATGTTTATAGAAGATTGTATGATCACCATTGCATTGAGTGTATCCCATACCACAAACTACCCTCCTAAACCTGTCAAACCACGTTCGGGGTGACTGCTTTAGTCCATACAGTGACTTCTTAAGTCTGCACACCTTCCCAATAGTTTGACCATTTGTAAACCCCGGCGGAATCTCCATATAGACCTCCTCTTGTAGGTCACCATAAAGAAATACATTCTTTACATCCATTTGATGGAGTGGCCAACCAAAATTAACTGCACAAGAGATCAAGGTCCTAACAGTACCCATCTTCGCCACAGGAGCAAAGGTCTCATCATAGTCAATGCCATATGTTTGACTATATCCTTTTGCAACCAATCTTGCCTTGTATCTATCCACCTCTCCTTTTGGGTTTTGCTTCACAGTGAAGACCCACTTACAACCCACTGCTCTTTTCCCCTTTGGAAGTGGGACAAGTTCTCATGTCTTGTTCTTCTGAAGAGCATGCATCTCTTCTTCCATTGCTGCCTTCCACTTAGGGTCCTGTTTTGCACACTTTCAGTTTCTTGGAATAGGCACTATTTGTAAGGATGCAACAAATGCTCTATATGCAGGTGAAAGACGAGAGTATGAGAGGAAATTAGCTATATCATGATCTGTACTAGGATGCTCAAATCCATAGCTAACAGGAGGCTTTCCAAAATTAGATCTAGTCTCTCTACATTGTGTAAGAGGTAACTCTACATGCTCAGGAGTAGAAAAGACATTACCGCTTGACCTAGATTGGGTCGAGGAGTTCAATGGAGAGAGGTTCGAGAAGAGGTTTGGGACTGGTGAAACTGGTTGCAGTGGCTGTGGTGTACCAACTCACTCCCCCTGACTCCTAAACTATCTCCTTTGGTACACTATTGGCTCCTTCTCAACTGTTTGCTCTTCCTGACTCCTGAACCGCCTCCTTTGATACACAACTGGATCATTTGTAACTATTTCCCTAATCTCTGCTGAACATGAGTTCATCCCAACAATCACCTCTTCACTCTCTTCAACAGTCACATCCTCACTCTCATCACCAATTATCTCTTCATTCTCAAGGCCAACATTTCTCATATCCACAACATTATCCTGATCTACCTCTTGAATTTCAGACACATCCATTGGACATGGGATAGCACCAACAATCACCTCCTTTTGAGCAGTAGCTCCTTCATCCTCTCCCTCTCTACTGTCACCCTCAGTGACTGAAGAGAATTCTTCCAAAAACAGATCAAGATCCTAAGGTTTTGTGTAGTATGGTTCAAACTCACGAAACGTCACATCCATACTCACAAACAATTTCTTTCCAATAGGGTCCCAACACTTTGTAACCCTTTTGTGTAGAAGAGTATCCAACAAACACACACTTCACAACCCGAGGATCTAACTTTCCAACTGAAGGTCTATGGTCCCTGACAAAGCAAACACAACCAAATACCTTGGGGGTACTTTAAATTCCCGTTGTCCCAATAAAAGCTCAGCTGGAGATTTCATGCCAAGAATCCTGGATGGCATACGATTGATTAAATATGCTGCTGTCAGCACCGCCTCACTCCAGAGATACTTAGGCACATTCATTTGAAACATCAATGACCTTGCTACCTCTAACAAGTGTCTATTCTTCCTTTCGGCCACACCATTCTGTGATGGAGTATTGGGACACGTGGTTTGATGAATAATGCCATGACTCGAAAGGTATGCCACAAAATCATTGTTCACATACTCCTTTCCATTATCAGTGTGAATAATTCTAATCTTGGCATTAAATTAATTAACAACTAGATTATGGAAGTCTTGGAAGCATCGGAGAACTTCATGCTTACCCATAAGCATGTAGATCCATGTCATACGAGTATGACAGTCAATAAAGGTGACAAACCACTTAAACCCACTCAAAGATGCAACTAAGCAGGGACCCCAAACATCAGAGTGTATCATCATAAAAGGTTCACAACTACGAAGACCAATACTAGGATAGGTTGACCTTGTATGCTTCCCAAGTTCACAAGCATCACACACAAGTTTGTTTCTGTCCACGCCCTTAAACACAGCAGGATATAATTTATTCAAGTTTTCAAAAGGCATGTGTCCTAACCGACAATGAAGCAAGTAGATCTCCCTCTCCTGTACTCCAACAGCTGCTGCCAATGCTGACTCCTCCTGGTTGATGACCCACAACCCATTACGCCTGGCTCCAGTCCCAATCACTCTCCCCGTCCTCTTCTCCTAAAAAATACAAAGGTTTTCATCAAATGTAATGATGCATTTGAATTGATCAACTAGTGAACTAACAGAGAGGAGATTGACTGGGAAGGAAGGTACATGCAAAACAGATGATAAGTAAAGGGATGGGGTACACTCTATAGATCCTACACCATGAATGGGTTGAGAGGTGCCATCAGCAGTTTGAATAGTTTCAGAGTAGGAGTGTGGAGTATAGGTTTTAAAAGAACTAGATATGCCTGTGACATGCTTAGAAGCTCCTGAATCAATAACCCATTCTATGTTATGCCTATATGCGGATGCAAGTGCCTGTGCCTGAGTACCTTTGCCCAAATGGGCATAGTTGGCAAAGTTACCAAAGTGACTGGTGGTGGCAATCACAGGACCATCTGAAGTAGTTTTGGAACTTTCAGATCCTTTCAGCTTCTGTCATTGTTCCCATTGCTTGACCTGCTCCCCGGTCAATGTGACAGATAGGACATCCCCTGCGGTAGCAGCAGTGACCTGAGGACCACTCTCCGAGGTGACAACATTGGCCTGAGGGCCACCACGGCCCCTTCCACGACCCCCTGCACGACCTCCTCCACGGCCACCACGACCACCTCCTTGATCACCACGTCCACCACCACGACCTCCATGAGTTCCACTTCTTCCACCATAGATTCTAGGAAGAGGACAATTATAACTCAAGTGTCCTTTTTCTCCATAGTTGTAGCACTCCCTCTCGGCCACTGTGGTGTAGGCCGACTTCACAGGATTGCTACTACTCATCATCCGAAGTCTACTCTCCTCAATAACCATGGCTGACACCGCCTCCTCCATGGTAGGAAGACTCTCCTAGTGGCAAAAAGCAGTCCTCCTGCTTTCAAACTCAGGGTCCAAGTTCCTCAAAAAATGAGTCATCCTCCTGTCCTCTACCCACTTCTGGACATCCTGTGCATCATGTGGATCTCTCATATGAAGTGGAGCATAGTGGTCTAGCTCTCCCCACAAGTACTGCAACTCACTAGCATATTGCTCCACTGACCGCCCCGCTTGTTTCACTGCATCAGCCTTATTTTGAATCTCCATCATCACCATCACATTCCCTCGCCTAGAATACATGTTGCTCAAGGTCTTCCATATATGCGCTGCGGTGGGCATGGCTTCCACCATTTTACTGACAGATGGTGACATGGATGCCAATAACCACGCCACTATAGTAGAATTTGTGGTATGCCAAACTTTCCACTCCGAGCTAAGCTTGTTAGCCGGCTCAACACAATCCTCTACTAGATAGTGCTCTACCCCTTTTCCTCCTAGAAGCACCTTTACTCTCCTAGCCCAACTCAGATAATTTTTACTTCCCTCCAGCTTCACATCGTTCGACATTAATTCCAGCTTCAGCTCGTGTGGCTTAGGACCAATCATGCCCATCTCCAGAAGCTCCAAGATCATAGCCCTCATCTCACTTTTCATCTCACCCCTGGTAACCGGTGCTTCACCTCCACCATTGCTACCACTGCTATGCTGCTCACCTTTTTCCTTCCCTGCACCTTCTATCGCCTCCTTGGATCAGACAACACAGTCAACCGAATCTTCACTCGCACCAGATCAGACTTCTCCCAAAGCACCAGAGAAACCAAATCACCTCAACAACAGCATACACCCACGAGAACACCTCACAGCCAGCCGCTCAAAGGGTCTTCTGCTCGGCACCCGCGTGTGCTCAATCTCAGGCACGAGGTATCACCACAGCACAGCCGCAGGAGGAGCTCACCACCACGCACTTCTCCTCCGTTGCCCTCTGCTCGGCACCACCCTCTGCTCAGCACTGCGTCGCCCTTGCGCCCCCTGCTCGCGCACGCACTGCCTCACCGACCAGCTTCAGCTTCAACCATGGCGGACGTCGATGTGGAGCCGGAGGTCGCCGCCGGCGCTCCCAAGAAGAGGACGTTCCGCAAGTACAGCTACCGCTACGTCGACCTCGATGCGCTGCACGGATGACCTTGTCCAGCTCTTCCCCGCGCGTCGCCTCTGCTCGCGCTGCCCGCGCGCGCCCGCTCGAGGGAAGTGGCCAGGCGCACACGCTTCCTCCACCTGCTCGCTGAAGCTCACGCCGCCGCTGCCGCCGCCCAAGGAGGAAACCCCAGCTCCGAATACCATGTTGTAGGTCGGGAAGGTTCTGGCTGGTTGAGCCCAGCCTCCCAAACTCTCTCTATTCTTATCTCTTCTATTTTACATATGAGTCCTACAAACTTCTATTTACACCAACAGCTATTTTCTTTAGTTCATCTAGGGAAATGGCATGTACTTGTGTAGGATGTTTTTTCATGGTGGGGTCGATAGGGATTTGGGAAGGTGGCTGGATAGGTAAGTAGTTGCCACCTGCATCAATGAAAATTGTTATAAAAAAATACTCAATCACTACGGGACCTTAGACCCACAGTGAATCTGGAGCCACTTAACCAACTCAGCCAAAGACCCTTTTGCTCAATGAAAATTGTGACTACTGATAAAGCATCTAATACACTACTGCCACCACTCACAAATGTACATGTGAGGAACTTTTTGAAACTTATTACTGATAAAATATAAATAATTTTTTTTCCCAGAAACTATTTTATGTTATTATAATCTGTTTCGGTTTTATAAACATTATTATAATAGAAATACTCTGTCAAAATTATAATTTATAGACTGTGTGCCTGTCTAAAACATTATATTTAGTGGAGGGAGCAGTAAGTACCAAAAGGTATATACAATTTCCTCCAATTTTTTTTGTTAACACAAGCTACAAATCAGCTATCTTTCATTACCTGGAGACCAAAGGGGTGCTGAAGGCCCAGCCCTTGCTCCCCTCCTATGGAGCTGCAGATATTTTCTACACCACCTTAGTCTATCTGCCACTTCAACCATTTCTGGGCGCTGTTTGTCTTCCAATCTCAAGCATTCGACTGCTAGCTTTGCAATATTATCAAGCACCTTCATGTTCTTTTTTCCATCCACAATTTCCTCATCAAACATTTGTCTTATCTTTTTCCCTCTTTTAAGGGACTCGCAGAAATTTTGAATAAGGTAAAGATTGCCGTCGTCTGCCACTTTCTTTCTGGTGATCATTTCCACCAAAACAACCCCAAAGCTATATATGTCACTCTTCGATGTAAGAATCCCAGTCTGAATGTACAGAGGATCTAGGTAACCTATAGAACCAATGATATTTTTGGTTTGCTGGGCCCCATCAGAAGAAATCAATCTTGCTATTCCAAAATCTGATATCTTGGGGGTGAAAGGTTTTCATCGAGTAGTATACTGTCAGGTTTGATGTCCCCATGAAGAACAGGGCTATACATTGAATGCATGTATGACACTACTTGAGCCAACTCAATGGCAATGTTCAAACGTTTGTCCAAAGGGAAGGAAACATGGCCATTAGCAGTACTGCAGCGAAGGATGCTGGCAAGATTTCCGTTAGAGATAAGTTCCATAGCAATTGTTAGAGCATTTTCTTCAGTGCAGCAACCCAAAAGTCTAACCACATTCTTGTGGTTTATTTGAGAATGCACTATAACCTCCTTGGCAAAAGCTTCTTTCCTTGTTCCATCTTTGTATTTCTTTACTGCCACCAGATGCTGATCATCCAATACGCCTTTGTAAACCGCACCGAAGGCCCCTTTCCCTAGCGAAGTGCTATACCCATTGGTAATGAGCTCTATCTCCTTTTCCGTGAAAGATCTCAGATTGTAGTTATTGTTCAGTCTTTGAAGAACCACATGTCCATTAAATTGAAGGAAATCTCTGAGACTGTTCCCTTGGTAGTCCATGTCTGGAATTGGAAAGCGGTGAGTGGATGCTATAGCCTATATAAAAGTATCAAGTAATGTTAAGTCTAGTGTAACATGATGGAGGATATTAATGCATTATCAGTATTATATTACTCTCTGTCATCATGGTTTTTGAATATTTTGTGCCGCTGATTAAGACAATGGCGTTTGGGTGGGGTGGGGTGGGGGGATGGTGAGTGGATGCTATAGCCTATATAAAAGTATCAAGTAATGTTAAGTCTAGGGTAACATGATGGAGGATATTAATGCATTATCAGTATTATATTACTCTCTGTCATCATGGTTTTTGAATATTTTGTGCCGCTGATTAAGACAATGGCGTTTGGGTGGGGTGGGGTGGGGGACCTTTTTTTCTATAAAAGCAAAAAATGCTTGAGCAAGAACATGTGCTACACGGACAATAAAAAGATCATGTTGTGTTTATTAGATGTAAAATTGTATTGTATTATAACACAAGTCGTTTCCAGTCTATATATTTGAAAGGTCACCCGAACCAAAGGTACAAAATGTAATCCCAATCCATTATCACCGCTTGTTTACAGTACTTGCTGAACCAGGAATATATAAGATGGCCGTGTCCCTCCTTTTTTTTTAAAGATCCGGTTACCCGGCTTTGATTTATCATAAGAAGGAGTCTGCAAACAACTTTTACATGCGCGAGAGGCGCGACCATCCACAGCCTAGGCTGTGGAGGTTTTATGGGTTATATGGTTCTATTACATAATGTGGTGGTGCTAGACCGTGTCCCTCCTGGTCCGAGGTGATGCTGCTACCAGAGCTTGCGCCTAATCGTTAATTTTTCAGTGATCCTTCCATACCGCGCAACGTCGCATGTTTGTATGCAGTGCTAGTTGGTAGATGCCTCAGAAAACAGTGCTACTGTTGATGGACCGACAACAGCGAGACTGCTGCTTTCGAAGACCAGCCCAAGAAGCTCTGGTGGCCCAGGAAGCCCAGTACTTGTTACACCGGCAGGGAATGGAGTCCCTACTGAGCGCTTGCACGCGCGAACACGAGGCGGAGCCTCCGTAGTCTGTAATGCTTAAAAGTAGATCGCTGAGAGAGACAGGACACATTATTAATGTACCCCTCCGTTTCAAATTATAAATTATTGTAACTTTCTTATAGAGTTAAAGCACGACATGTTTGACCAAAATTATAGAAACATCAAATACACATACTATAAAAATATAATTAACGAAGAATCTAATGATACTTATTTAGTATCATAAATATTATTATTATTTTATTATATAAATTTAGTTAAACTTGAGATGCTATAATTTATAATTTGGGATGGCGAGAATAACAGAACTATGTTTTTTCCCTAAAAAAACAGAATTCTGTTTTTCATAAACTAAGTTGTCCTCCGAACGCCGATTTCTCTCGTTCTTTGTTCTCCACTCCTCTGGTTCTTCCCCTACCCATTACTGTAACAGCAAAAAAATAGGCCAAGTGGGCCCAAATTGCGGATGGGCTGATGCATTGTAGTAGGGCAGTGGGGGCGATCACCCTAGCTGCGGGCAACGTCCGTAGATTAAATACTGTAGCAACTCTTTACTGTAGCGCTAAATTGGGCCGGGTCGAATTCAGGTTACTGTAGCATCATGAAATACTGTGCAACCGGGTGAATTGAGGGCGAAAGCTCAAGCGGCTTGCTACGCAGGTGGAACCACTCCTCGGTAAGGTGGCCCTGGACCGTGTATGTCGGGACTGTATGTTACCATTACTAACAAGCACCATCGCTGAAGCCGGCTATGCGCGAGGCACCACCTCCACCAGTGACAAGGGGACAAGGCACCGCCGCGAGGTCACTACTCACTAGCTACAGCTCTGGTGGGGAGATCTACTAGAGACCTCTAGGTGCTCCATCGACGAGCCCTTTTGATCAGGTGGATCCCGATGGGTTCAGAAACGCCAGCGGCGCGGGAGCGATGCCATCCATATGCTTAACATGCGCAAAGCAAAATCACCATTTTATCAGTGCATACTCTCTCTCCGGTATGTATACATACATCGTCTCCAAAGAGCGTGTGGATACATGTAGCCCGAAGGATCGTTCGCTGACCGCTCACAAGCTCATAAAAATTCAGAGAATCCACCCCATTTTGCTCAAATATAATGTTGACGCCTTGAAGCAAGTCGGCAATTCTGAGACAAAACGAACCAACTACATCCATTCCAGTCCTATAGTAAAAATCAAATACGAGCTCGGAATCGCCAAGTAGTGCTAGCCTACTAGAGAAGAGATACGTACCGCGGGCGTCGGTGGTGGTCGTACGCCGAGGAACTTGAACACTTGAGCAGCCGCCCAGTTAGCCAAGCCGACGCGCACTGGCCCTCGACGTCGCTCATTCAAGCGGCGCGATTGTTGTATAGCGCAGGTCGATATGAGCTAGGAGATGACTCGTGAGTCAACTGTAATCATTTCCTTGAAAAAAAGGAGTTTCGAAAGTCGTCCCTCTGTTTTTGACTCTACCGCTACAAGTTCATATGGGCAAACAAACACTTCTACGAAGCTGCTGGGGATCCACTTGTCACTTGTGCCTACATGTTCCTCTCCGCCTAAATAGTTTCTTTTTTTTTAATCAACGCTCAAATAGTTCAGCACTCGCTTATTGCCAAAAATATGACAATTGAAAAATAGGTGTTATATAGTTTCGTTGTTAAAAAACAACAATCATCGTCGCATTTGCAATTTCGCTCAAGCCAATCTAGCCCATGAATGATCATGTCAAAAGAAGAAAGGGGCAGTACCTTAAGATCAGACTGGAACTCATATATAATCAAAGAGATCAACAAGATTCTGGTAAACGAGGCCGACACTATTTTCCAATACTAGTGAGAATAAATCACCAAAATTACAGTATGCCCTAACAAAAGCCATACTAGCTACAGCTGGTTCATTTCAATTTGGCTGAATTCATTAGTGCCTGGCTGCCTGCAGCTTCAGCTCCATTTTGCCTTGGCAAAGGCGATACTCCCTGCTCAGGAAGGCAAGCCCGGAGTTCCCATGTCTTCAGACTGAAAGAAATTTGCTCGACCTTTCCCACATTCAGCACGAATCCCCATTTCCTTCAGTCTTCATATTCAGAGTCTAGCAGCTTGCTGGCGGTGAAGGGACAGACTCGACCAAGGAAGACAACTACCAAGACAACTACCGTAGTTACACAACAAGACAACCAGGAATCAGAACATAATGCGATTCAATTATCACCACTTGAAGAAGACTGAACATTGCTTCAGCACTAACTGCGGTTGCACACCAGATAATCCCATCTCACATACAAATTACTAGACTAGACATGTTGCGTTATTCACTCCAAGATGGCCTGAAGATGTACCACGGCCATCCACTGTTCATTTCAGAGACACAAGTAATACTTACGAAGGAACTGAAAGTGATACAGAAGATGTCAACAAAAATCTTCTGTTACACAACAGGTAGCCAGGATGGATCACTGAAGCTCCATGCCACAAGAAATTTGACCAAATCGCATCACATGCAGATGTAACTGTTGGAGAAGAGACATGCGTCACGGTCACAGTCACACTCAAAAGCTTCAATGACACCAGAGTTAGCTTGGAGTGCTCTGCAGTAAGGAGCACATATCGTTAACGATCATGCTCATGCTGGGCCAGGAGTCCGCGCTGTGTTGCACACAGTGGGATGCAATTGTAGTCATCTGCTTGCCAAAATAGAAATTCGTTGGTTTATGTATATATAGAAGAAAGAGCTGTTAGCTCTGAAGAATCCTTATTAAAAAAAACTGAAGAAACTATTGCCAATATGCTTCATCTTAAATTTAGACTAAACAGATAGAGTTGAAGTATCTTTAATGGCACACAAATATTGTGCATATGATCATCTTTTGTGAGAGGAGAAAGACGAAGGTGAAGTGAAACGGTGAAACCCAAACTATCCACCAAAAATGGCTTGCTGAGAAAGAATATAATATTGGTCAATAATTTTACCCTTGCGGCAGCCTTGGGAGGGTATTTTCCTCCAAGCCTTAGATCCACACCTTGTTGCACCATGTCTTCACTAAGTCCTGGCATAGGCTGCATATGAAACCATAACTCCATAAGTAGTTCAGCTTCTGCATCATCTTCTAGAGAGACTATGCCTCTGGTTGCACATTTACGTACCCGTATCATGAGGCTATTCTGGGAATACAATGATATGCGACCGGTTAAAAGCTCCAACAGCACAACCCCAAAGCTAAATACATCGCTACCTTGGAATGGACTAGCCATCAAAATGAGTGACATAGAGGAGAGTTTATTCAGGTGCTGCACGACAATCACGCTAGGTAACGGGGAAAGGGCAAGATTTTGGAAAGACAACTGGCTAAATGGGAAGGCACCTATGGAGATTTCCCGAGCGTGTTTCAGGCTTGTTCGGCACAAGAACCATTCTGTCGCCTTAGCACTGCAGGGACGACGGTGGATGCGGGGACTTCAACGAATCCAAACAGAAGACCGACTCCCTCAGTTCATTGAACTCTGGAGCCAGCTACAAGGGATCCAACTACAGGAAAACGAGGACACCATCTCCTGGCGATTTGAACCTTCAGGACAATATTCAGCAAGGTCAGCGTATAATGTGCAGTTTATCGGGGCCTTCCCAGATCAAAATTGGAGCAAGATATGGAAACTTAAAGTAGAGCCAAAGTGCCGCTTCTTTGTTTGGCTGCTGCTCCAGTCCAAATTACCAACAGCAGATCGAATCATCAAAAGAGGAGGACAGGCAGATCCAATATGCAAATTGTGTCATCGCAGACAGGAAAAACTCATTTGCACATGATGGCCACATGCAGTTATGCCAAAACCATATGGAGGCAGGTGGAGCTCTCACATAATGAGCAAGGTTTGTCAGTCACCAGGAGGAACATCAAAGAGTGGTGGAGGCAAATCACCAAAACACAAGGGCAAGTAGACCATGAGCAACGAGCAAGGTTGATAACATACACTGCTTGGAATTTGTGGAAGGAAAGATGCAGGCGAGTCTTCGACAACAAGGCGTGCACCACGAGGAAATCATTCAACAGATTGCCAATGATGTACATATGCTGCAGATGGCGCAAGAAGAGTATTGATAGCTAGTTACTATATTATGCAGTTTTCTTTTTACTTTTTCATCAACCATTTGTAAATATCCAAGCTTTGCTTCCTACTGAATGAAAAGGCAGTGCACCTGCCAATTATGTTAAAAAAATACATCGCTCTCCCTGGTAAATTCACACCTAGTAGAACCAAGGACAGAGTAATAAGTATGAGAGTACATGCCATCCTGAGACTCAATCCCAAGCAAGGAATAACACGATCCAAAATAAGATCATCTAAGTAACCGGGGTGGTTTTTGGACACACGAAGGTCTCCAATTTTTGCAACATCATTATCAAAGAGGAGAATGTTGCTGGACTTGATGTCACCATGAATGATGCAAGGCTCTGTCTTATGATGGAGGAACTCAATCCCCAGTGCAGCGCTTAAGGCAATCTTCACACGTTGGTCCCATGACAGAACTGGTCCTTGTCGGGTTCCCATGACAGAATTTGTTCCTTTGATCACGAACCACAAGAATATCAGATTTTCTGCAGAACCCATATTGCCTCTAAACACTAAATTAGAATATTAAAAGCAATGGAGAAATGGGACCAACATAGTCTATGTCTATCCCATCTAAGATTGAATAGAAGTAGTTGACATGTGTTTGGCAATTGCAAAAACTGTGCCCAAAATTTGCTTTTCCTGAGCCTAAATTTTGGTGGTCCACAGATGATGACAGCAAAGACATTTCAATGAAATTGAGTCCTAAACCACAAAAAAGAACAGTAATAAATGTACGGCAAAACAACCATCCGATTGCACAGGTCACCATGTAACATCTCAACATATATCTGATGCCTCTATTCATGAAACATACTTGAATGCATGAAGTGAAGCAGAAGGAAGAAAAAAGAAAGAGGATCCGTAAATAGAGTATTCATTATCATCATCGTACAAGGAGCCCCTAGGGCAGCACATGTCAATCTTCATGAATATGTAATATTAAATTAGCACAAGCAACTGCATGGATCAAGAAATAAGTTGATATAGCATCTCAATGTTTTTCATGCCATTCTGCATTTCTGTTCACGAACAATGGCAGCTAGCTGCTTATCATGAAGCATACCAGAATTATAATCGCTCTCCAGAGTTTCTTGCAACATATTATCCAAAAGTATTATGCCAAAACATTTAAAAAGGGACAGCTATATTCAAAGAGCATTTCATTTATGGTTTGTTTGTTATGCCCAGACTCTTAAGATTAAAGTGCCTAGGCTTGATCATTACGCATGGAACTCTATTGCTAATTACCAATTGGTCCTCTTGCAGTGAATACTTAATAAGTACAGAGACATCTCCCCCAACTAGCCCTGCTAATGTATTTCAATCCAATGGAAAAAATAAAATGTTACAACAGAAATAAAGCAAAACAATAGAGGACACCTGACTGTAGAAAGTGGAAGGGGGAAGTTCTAACCATATTTTCCGAAGGAACTTGTCACGCCCGGTTTTTCAAAAAAGACCGAGCTTATCATATGTGTGTTCAGGAAGTCCACACATACAACAACAGAATAAAAATATTAAAATAATGTTTATATAAAGCGGGAAATATAATATATTAACACTTACAACTATCAGAGTGTTGCGGAACGGTCACTAATCTTTTCTTCAGGCTCCAACGTCACAGGGACAGCTGACTGGGGGCTCCGTATGCCAATCACTTCTTATAGACTTCTGGAAACTCCACTACACCTTTATTCTTCTTCTAAGCAGCACCTTACTACACACTGGAGTGTGGAAAAATAGCAAGAGTGAGTCCATGTCGAACTCAACAAATATAACATGGGGTTTATGAGGCTCAAAAGGATAGACACTGGTTTACTGCATTTAGCTTTTAATTATCACAGTTTTATCATATGAGTAGCATCAGGTTTTTATTTATCCCACAATAAACATATGATCAATGTAAAGATGAATGATGAACAGCAAAAACACATTTATAGTCATTAGTGATCATCTATTCCGTAAGGGTCCAAGGCCACTCGTGACCGTGAGCACGACTGTTATAACAGTTTTACACTCTGTAGAGGTTGTACACTTTCACTGTGAGTCGTGATTACCCATATGCCCGGGGCGACCAATCCCCAAAACACTCCCAAGGTGAGCAGGCAGGGTTCACTATGAAGCCTTTCAAAGGTTCGTCTAACAAGTGAGGGCCGCTAGGTTTCATCAGTCAGTCTGTGTGATACAACCACGCAGAGATCCACAGTCTGCTTTTCCCCATTTACGCCACAAGGGTAACATCTAACAAGCTAGAAAAAGTTCTCATACTTGACTAAAGGTAGAGTCATATAGCCCTCACAGTTGTACTGTAAATCCCAGATGTTCGCTTATAGATAAGTCCTTAAGGAGAGAAACTAGAGCATCATAAAAACAACCCAATATGCTTTAGCCCTCTTGAGCCATATTGCTTTAAAACATCTTTTAAACATTTATTGCATATACCCTTAGTCAAGTTACAGATCATGGTTATTTATCTTGAGCACTACCATAAATACTGTCCAATGCAATGTTCCATCGATGTCAAGGTACAAGATACAAAAGCTAGGATATCCTTAGGGTAACAAGGTAGACACATGCACATGAATTAAGTATATTAAAGGTGAATAGAAAACAAAGATGATCTCATGCTATACTTGTCTTAACTTGCTTTTCCCCCAAAGCAATACGCTCAAAAACCTTTAGTATCCAACTTCCAATCATCTGCTTCCAATTCTCAGCTTCTAGTCTTCAGAGAACATCTTCTTAATCACCACATAAACCTCACCTACTGGACTTGATCAATAAATCACCACACACGCATCGAGCAATCATACACGAAGCAAATAATGAATAATAATTAGAACAGTACACCAAACAAGTGAAACAACAAGTAAAAAGATTTTAAAGATGTTCTATACGTTCCTACGAACACACAGACGTGGAAAACACGCTAATCGGAGCTACGGTGAAAGAGAAATAATTACCGAAAGATTTACTTTATAAGAGTGAAGTCTATATGCTTGGTTTATTTTGTTTACAAAACCATGTGAAATATATTAATTTAGTCAATTTACATTGTAATTGAAAAGTTGATTAAAGGTACTAGTCATATTTTATTTACAAACATTAAATACTATTTAAGTCAATTAAACTTTATTTGTGAAGGGATAGTAATTATTTGAAAACATCTAACGAATTTATTTAGGACTCGTATTTAAACTAATCACGTTATAATTTAGAAACACATTAACGTTGGAATAAATTATGTTAATAACATTTATAAAATAGCAAAGTATAAAACCTATATTGCTCTTAATTGGAAAACTAATTGCATATATATTAATATTTTATTTGAACATATAAATTAAAACAGGCTAAACAATAATACTATCGAGAGTTTTTATATTATAAAGGAAACAACTACGAGCTTGTTTTAGATTAGCTAAGAAAAACTATATGAGCGATATTGATTTAGATTAATCACAACATATTTAGTTTTAAAAGTCGAGTTAAAGCTAATTATGTATTATTTATAAATTTTATCACATAACAATTAAACTTTACCTTCGCAAAGGAATTAAGCATGTGACTGCATCTACTCGTACTTATCACATATGTATCCTGTTCAGCTAATCAAATTATATTCTAGAAACACTTTTAAGTTAACAATTAATCAAATTAACTTTTAGGTATAAATTATCAAGGTTAAGCACCTATATTGCTTTTAATTCCAAACTAGTGTGCAAATATACTAATCAATTTAATATTTAGCTATATATGGAAAAACATATCAAATGAAAAACATTGCCCCTAACATATAGTTTACGTCAGCACGAACCAGACGCAAACTTAAATGGTGCAAAACAGAATTAGAACTTAAATTGCTTTTAATTAAAAGTTATTGAATAATCCTTAATCAAATTAATATTTAACTTATAAATTTCCAAGATATGAGACATGTTAAATATCATTGCTAACACGTAACACACACTGTGATGAAACTCGCGCAATCAAATCGAAATCAAGAACCTAAATCGACTTTAATTAATCAGCGATTAGTTAATTATAGGCACAATTAATATTTTAATAAAATAAATTCATAAATATGTGATATGAAAACTAATAACTCTATTACATACTCCCTCCGTCCCATAAAAAGAGTCATTCTCGCTTCCTAAAAAGTCAACAGCTTTTAACTTTGACCAAATATATTTAACAAAATATTAATATTTATGGTATATAATTAATATCATTAGGTAGATCTTTGAATATATTTTCATAATAAACTTATTTAAAGATATAAATGTTGCACGTATTTTCTACAAATGTAGTCAAAGTTGAGAAAGTTTGACCAGCACGCTTCCCACGGCGACTCTTTTTATAGGACGGAGTAGTAGATCTCAATGACATGAAACTAACGCAACTATAACGAACTGAAACGGAATTAAAATGAATAAACTATGATTATTTAACGACCGATGGCGAAATCGTAAATACCCCATCTTCAACCTTAGATCGTTATCACCAACAGAACGTATAGAACAGCGATGGCCATAGGAGGCTGCTGTTGCTCGCGGAGGGGAAAGTCAAGGACGGCCTTGGCCGCGGGGCCTGCTGGCTGACCGGTGGCGGCGCAGCGCCGGGCTCGGCAGCGCGGCGGCGATGGCGACGGCGAGAGAAGGATGAGAAAAATCTAATTTACTACACCAGAGATTTCCCAAGCTAGGGGCTTCTCTTACGGTAGTTTTGGTGTGCTTTGCCCAAGGGGTAGCTACGTATATATAGGGAGGAAAACTCTCCACCTCTATGTCAACTAGCGATATGATGCTAATTGACGTTGCACCATCCATCTCCGCTAATAAGCCTAGGTAATCATTTAAGCCCATTAGTAAATAAATGTATGAGTCTTTGAGATTTATTAAGATTATTGCACATGGGCTTTGAGCGTTGGAAAAAATGAGAGATTTATTATTTTCGGAATTAATTATTTTCATGGATAAAATAATTTCAGAAAAGTCCAGAATTATTATTTAAGCCGTGAAAATACTCCGAGAGCTCCGAAAATTCGGAAAAAAATTTCAAAGACATTATGGAACATGAGGAACCGAAATAAAGTATTTGGAGCTCAAGATAAGATATTTTGGAGCATCTAAAAATTAGACTATGCTCACAGACAAGTGGAAACAAGCTACAGAAAAAGTCGGAAAAATTCCCGAGAAGTTTGTAGAGGTTGATTGACAGACGAGGAATTGAAAGGAGTGATTTGGGTTACAAAGAAAATATTTTGAGAGGCTCCAAATGAAAACTTGAGCTGAGAAACAAGGAATTTGATTGTAGAAAACGATAAAGGCTTGCTAGAGAAGGAAGATCGTCCTACTAAATGCATTTTAAAGATTTTATTCACTCTCAACACACAAAGGAACAACAAGCAAACATCACATCAAAATAATATGCACCGGCATGTATACACTCAATGTTGCTAAACTATATGATAAATTTTATTTTAGTAAAAAATATTATTTTTCTATGTTTTCATGAGCACTAGAATACAAAATTAAATTACTTTGCATCTATTTTGAAAAGAGCAAATTTTAGGGTGTTACAGAACTGCAGAGATAGGTCATATACACAGTTTCACTCATTATCAACACAGCACACGAAAGACGAATGCTATGAGAGCAGAAAATTAATCTGGGAGTGTGTTGTAGAAATATATATAGGACTGTTGCTGTTAAAATATTTTGTGAGGTAAAAACATAGCAACTCTCATGCACTGCTAACTGTGGTGGAAATACACAAGTTGATTACAGGAATCGCCTCAATATGATAAATAGGTCCACAAGAAAGATTTATCACTGGCAGTGCAGGGTTTCTTCACAAACTATTTATAATAAAATAAAATGCAAAGACTTCAGTTTTAGTATTACTTTGCAAACTGATTCCTGCTGCCGAGCTAACTAGGACTGCACATAAGATTAGTTTACCTGTTAACAAAAAGAGAACACTTCTCTAGAAAATTTCCTCATTCAAAGCATACCACACAGCATGGCAAAAAAATTAGAGCACAGGACATAACAGTCACTCTAACAAATTGACATCTAACATAAAGATGATCAACACAGTTGAAAACTGAATTCACCTTTTTTTGTCAACACTCAACTCTTGGCTTCATTGAGAAAACGATACTTTTCAGGCAGAGACTTTGCATGGTGCTGATATTCACCCCTCGAGAAAAGTGATATAAGCACAGAAGTGGTGGAAGCCTCAAGTGAGAAATTCTTCTCATCAAGTTTGGAGAGGTAAGCCCCAGCCCTGCTTACGTCACCTCTCTGCAACAGCCACCTAGCATTTAACATACGTGAGTCTGGAGCAGTACCATTCTTTTAATTCCATTGCTGAAAACAGGCCATCAAACTCCTCTAGCGACCCTTCTTCTATGAGATTTTCTGCAATTAAGTGGTAGGTCACAACATTCGGAACCAGACCATTAGCAAAGATAGTAGCAAACAAATCCATGGCATCTTCCTTTCTTCCACCTTTGAGCAAAGCACCAATCATGACGTTCATAGTAAAATGTCAACTTGAAGATCCTTAGAACACAAGCTCTGAAACATTTTGAATGCTTCATCAACACAATTATTTTTGCAAAGCCCATTTAGAATTATGTTGTATGTGTAAATGCCGCACTTTGTTCTGTTGTTGATCATATTGAGATAGAGTTCCTTTGCTTCAGAAAATCTCCCGGTCTGAAACAAACCATGCAATATAGTACTATAAGTCACAACTCCAAGTGTAAGTCCCTTCATTAACATTTCTCGGAAAAGGCTATATGCATCATCTATCCTTCGAACTTTGCGGTAGCCATGAAGCAAAGTATTATAAGTAACTTCATCAGGTAACAGGCCAGTTGAGACCATACCATCGAATACCTTCTTAGCTTCATCCATCCTTCCAGCTAAGCAGTAACCACATATTAACGGATTATATGAGAAAACATCTGGCCTTACGCCTACATGTTCCATCAAGTCAATGAGCCTGCGGCCTTCCACAACCCGTCCTACATTGCATAAGTTATAAATTAATGTGTTGAAGAACACTGCGTTAAGACGGATTCCTTGATCCAACACTTCAAAAAATAGTTCCTCGGCCTTATCCCATTTGTCAACGGTGCACAGTCCATAAATTAGGGAGCTAAAAACAATAATGCTAGGAGTCACTCCTTCATTGATCATCTGATTGAACTTAAGGACAACATCATCCACTCTGCCTAACTTGCATAGTACATCTATTAGTGATCCATAGCTTACTACATCAGTACTCAACCCTTGCTGCCTCATTTTGTTAAAAATATCCATTGCCTTATCTATCATACCACATTTAGCATATGCAGAGAACACTGTGTTGAAGATGTGATGATCAGGTGAAATACCATTTCCTACCATCAAATCTAGGAAACTATGCATTTCAGAGAGAGCACCTTTGGTAGCATATCAATGAAGTAGAACACCATAGATAGTTACATTAGGTTTTATTCCCTTCCTAATCATAGAATAAAAAATAGCTTCTCTGCATCTTCCATTCTTGCATAGATAGTTCAGCAGCAAATCATAGGTAAAATTATCTAGCTCAAGACCACGTGCAGACATTTCTTTGAGCATTTGAACCACCTCTTTCTAGTGTCCTATAGAGAGGTATCCATGGATCAGACAGTTATATGTGTCATTATCTGGTTTAACACCTTTATCAATCATCTGCTGAAAGACACCCTCAGCCCTATCCACCGCTTGAGCTTTACACAGGCCATCAATTATTGTGGTGTATGTCACAACATTAGGTGGAATCCCCCGATCCATCATTTCAAGAAATAGGTTGTAGGCTTTGTCCACTTGACCCTCAGTAAAGAAACTGTTGATGACAGTTTTGTATGACACAACATCTGGTGGGCAGCTTTTACCTTGATCATTAGCCATCATACGCAGCAACTCAAGTGCCTCCTCAGCTCTTGTTTCATTGTAGAAACCCTTAAGAAGTATGCTGTATGAAACCACATCCGGCATGCAGCCAAGCTCAGACATTCGTTGGATCAAAATGTCCATGGCCTCACTCACCCTCTTTCTGTCACAGAGACCTTTCAGTAGTTGATTGATGACCATGTGATCCACCCGCTAGCCCGTCTTAAGGATGAGGCCAAAGGTTGCGAAGCCATGCTCTAGGCGGCCCATGTGGCAGAAGCAGCCAATGAGGATGCTGTAGGCAGCGGCAGATTTACAGGGGGGCTGGGTGGGCTCCAGCCCCCCTAATAACTGGATTTACCACTAAAAACAATGTAGCAAAAACCTCAAATCACCATTAAATCTTCATGCAAATCAACATCTTCATTGTTTTAGCCCCCCCTTGATTCTCATCCTGCATCCGCCACTGGCTGTAGGTGCAAAGGTCGGGAGCCACCTTGATGGAGCAGTCAAGTATCATCCGGTTGAAGAGGGAGACTGAAAGGATCAAGATGCCCAAGAGGGGGGGTGAATTGGGCTTTTCTAAAAATTAATTGCAAGAATTAAATCCTACAAGCCAAACTTCACCCCTAGTGCCTACTTGTGTTCCTTGTGATTCTACCGATAAAAGTTTTGCACCCTAAGTTTCAATCCTAGTCTAGCAAGGAAATTCTAGGAAAGTAAACAAGCAATGAAAGTAATACAAGAAAGTAAATGCTTGAAAGTAGGGGATAGGAACATGGCGATGTTTTACCGAGGTATCGGAGAGTCGCCACTCCCCACTAGTCCTCATTGGAGCACCCGCGCAAGGGTGTAGCTCCCCCTTGATCCGCGCAAGGATCAAGTGCTCTCTACGGGTTGATTCTTCGACACTCCGTCACGGCGAATCACCTAAAACCGCTTACAACTTGAGTTGGGTCACCCACAATCTCGTCGGATGATCACCAAACTCCCAATCACCACCGAACCGTCTAGGTGATGGCGATCACCAAGAGTAACAAGCTAGAACTCTCACTTGACCACAATAAGCCTAATGAGAAGATGGATGCACACTTGCTTGACTCTTGTCACTAGAGAGGATTCTCAAACTTTGATTCGCAAATCACTATCCTCACTAGGGCTCTTGCACTCCCTTGCACTTCAAAGATGTTTCTCAGCTAAACAAATGAGCAAGAGACCTCTAAAAGAGGTGGAGGGGGTGTATTTATAGACCCCTTAAACAAAACCAACCGTTACCTTTCAAAACAGCCAGACGCGTACTGACCGGACGCGCCTGTCGATATGACCGGACGCGCCGGTCAGGTGTAACGGTCGAATAACGGAAACCTGTGCTGAGTGACCAGACGCGTGATCTGTGATGACCGGACACGCTGGTCTGAGATGACCAGACGCGCCGATCAAGGATGATCGGACGCGTCCGATCATGCAAGAGCTCTCTGGAAAACTGACCTGACGCATCACCGCGTCCGATCATAGGTGATCGGACGCGTCAGGTCACCACGGGACCTTACTGGAACATGACCGGATGCACGACCGTGTCCGATCATAGGTGACCGGACGCATCAGGTCTCCACGGGACCTTACTGGAACATGACCGAACGCGCCGATCATTTTCACAGTCGCGTCCGATTACGCTGTTTACCCTCTAGAACACGTGTCAGCCTGACCACTACGTCCGGTCCTCTCAAGGACCGCGTCCGGTCAGTCAGCTGAAAAACGCAGTGAAGATTTAGTACTGACCGGACGCGTCCGGTCATGACCAGGACCGCGTCCGGTCATAGGTAAACGGTTCAAACGTCTTCTAAACGCGATGCAACTTGAACCAAGTTGCTTCTAACTGAACTCTGAGCTTTTCTTGAGCTACCTAGTGCTAAGTTTGACAAGTGTGCACCACACCTAAACACAAGACTCACCTAGGTCAAGCTACTCGCTTATGCCCCTCTTTATAGTACGGTCAAAGGAAGAGACAAAGATCCTAACGACTATTCCAGATGTATCTCAACACCTTGACATCCGGAACTAACCGTCCTTAATCTTATCATTGATCCTTTGAAAACCAAAATGATTTCCATCAAGGGACATGAATACCATATTTTCCCAAAGCAGTTATCATCTCCATGACCTAACTTACCAACGTTTCTGCAAAACACACGTTAGTCATGGTAATTATGTGTTGTCATTAATTGTCGAAACCAACACCGGGGCCTAGATGCTTTCAATCTCCCCCTTTTTGATGATTGATGACAACACTTAGATTTAGAAGATATGAGTTGAGGTTTTCGATCATGCTTGGTTCACATAAGCATAAAGCTGTAAGCACAAGGGGTTAGTCAATGCTTATGTGTTCCAAGCCAACTGAGTGTACTCATAAGATAAATCATGAAGAGTTAGTACACATAAAACATAGCTCATATGAAATCGGAGTAAGGCACGGAAGCATAACCTCATGAGCTATAAACAAACAAGTGACATGATTTAAAACTGTGATTAGACAAACCATAGAGACTCAAGGTATCTCATAAGACCACATGTCACACGAATGCAATTACTATAAAATAAACATGATGCATGAGTGTAGCACACAAGAAAAGAATGAAAACCCTCTAACAAAAGCTCTCCCCCTGAATCTACTCTCTCTCCCCCTTTGGCATCAACCGCCAAAAACTAATCTAAGGATCTGATGGGGGAACAGACGGAGTCGAGTCGGGTGCCGAGGAGCGCGTAGTAATCACGAACTGAGAAGTGTCTCCCTCGGACTCGGAGCTATCAGGCTGACCCTCTGAAGAAGCATGTGGTTGTAAAGCGATCTGGGTCTGATCAGCAGGAACAGGTACTGCCGAAGTAGCAACAAGTGGAGCAGTCTCTGTGACCTGAGCCTGAAGAGAGCCAAAAGCTGGGGGGTCTGTCGAGGCAACGGACGAAGGAACTATCTCTGTAGTGCCTGTCCCTATCACTAGAAGAAAAGCTGCCTCTGAAGCTGACACCCCTGATGAAGTAGCAAATGTGGTGTGCGAGGGCATCGGCTGACCAGTCAACTCGCTATATGTGGCACTCAGATCAATGAAAGGTGTGCCGGTCAACATGTGAGGGTGAGGCTGGTCTGAAGGAGTAAACCCCGTCTGAATGGGCGTGTAGCTCGGGGACTAGAACGACTGAGGAACCTGCAGCTGTGGAGAGGTGAACTGAAAGCTCGGCTAATCCTAACTTGAAGGTCCACTGAAAGGTAAAGCTGAAGTCAGGATAGATGCAGGTGGAGGAACCCTAACTGTGACTAGGTGACGCAGGAGATCCAAGTACTGCTGCTGGCTAGCTACACTCTGTCGCTGTATCTCATACTGCTGACGCTGCATCTCGACTTGTTGGCGTTGTATCTCAAGCTGCTGTCTCTGGAACTCGTCCTGTCGAGCCTGTATCTGTGCAAACGCAGCAGCTGTATCCTGAGCTTGTCTCTGCAGCTGAAGCTCCTATCGCTCCTGTGCCTGGGTCAGCCTCTCAAGAATAGCCACCATGGCTAGGTCTGAGCGGGAGGCTAAACCAGAGCCACCGGCCTTGTGGTCGTAAGGCCGAGGAGACCGATACCTGGGGATGGGCTGATAATCCTCGTCAGTGTTGTCGAAAGCCTCCTCCTCAGCTATATTAGCGGGCTGAGCGTCTAGATCTGCAAGTTCTGCCTCAGCGAGACCCTGTACGGTCGCATCCTGCTCAGCCGCTGTCTCAGGCACCTCAGGTCTCTCTCTCTATCCTGGCACAGGGACCTACTCTCTCGTAACTGAAGCCCATAACTGACGAATATCATACTCAGGAAAAACAGTAGTAGTTTCAGTTATCTCAGCACTAATCTCTAAAGGCAGCTCAAGTGCAGATCTGATGATGAAGCAAATCCAATGAGCATAGGGCAGCTGACGGTGTCCCTTGAAGCCTTCTGCCAGGGTGTCCTCCATCTCACTGACCATAAGATCCCAAATGTCAAAAGGTGTGTGTGAGAGAAGGTGGTGAACTACCTATAGCTGCATTCTGGTCAGTCCCTCTCTGTAACCAAGCCTGGGAAGAAGAGTACGTCTGACAATAGCATCCAGGACTCGGGCAAGTGGTGTCAAACTGGCAGGTGTGCGACGAGACCCTTCGCCAAAAGGCTCACGGAAGCAGGGTCGGATCAGATCTGTAGGTGGCACAGTACCGCCATGAGGGCGTCTAGGTGGAGTTGTCTGACCAAAACAGAGCTGGTGAATCTTCATGTCTGAAGCTGGAATTCTGAGAATCTCCCGCACTCTTGTGCTATACAGTCTGCGGTCGCGGCCTCTGAATGCAAAGTGTATGAACTCATGGGCTGGATCAATCCATAATGAAGCATAGAACTCCCTAACCTAAGTGCCGCAGTATGCACCCATCCGTCCAAGAAAATCTGACAAGCCTGGTAGATAGGACAGGTGCGGACGAAGCTGCTCACCCACTACCTCAACAAGTGACTCAATACGACAGACCCTCTGTGGTCGAAAAGCAATGCCACTGTCAACAAGAGCTCTGTAAAAATCCTCATGTAGAGGAGTATAAAAACCTTCTGAAGCTCTGGAGTCCCTCTGAGGTGGGAACCACCGGCTGACCTCAACAAATCTCAAAATTTACACCTGACGTGCAGTAGCACCTCTCAAGTCAAAGTGCTCGACTGGGGGTGAACCTCTAACTCTGGGAGGTGGACGTCCTCCACGACGCTGGCCCTCTGGCCTGGGAGTCACCTGAGCCCATGGGCGTGTGGAGCGGCGACGTGATGGAGTCTGAGCTGGTTGCTCCTCTGTCCCCTCTGGAGCATCTACAGGTGGATCAACTGACATAGTATCTGCATCTATTGGCACTTCTATGCCCTTAGTGGTCTCAGTAGTCTTTGTACCAAGCTGTCGTCCTTCAAGATGAAAATGACTATCGCCAATGCGTATACCACTGCTCCTGCCACCTCTCTCAGCTGCATCAGCTACATCTGCCACTGCCTGAGCTATCTCTACATCAGTAAGAGTCTTCTTCTTTCTGGCCATAATCTTGATGCGCTTTTCACGCGCAACCTCAGACATACGAGGAGGACTGTTGTCCCCATCACTGGGAGCACCACCAGCATTCTTGCAACGAACCATGCTATCACACTATCGGAAAACCTCTGAAAGATGATGTACTGACACTCGAGAGGCTTGGCCTCAATCCGTATCCGTAGGCTTGGCCTCGGATTCAACAGCTGAACAGCAGTCACCCCGACACACCGACAAACTCGCTGAAAAGACAGAATAGATGGATCTACTATAAGCAACATATATGATCTAAAAGGTACGAAACCCTAGAGATAGCAAGCATATAAGATAGGATGTGAAACAAAACGCGATGGCTACCTCGGATCGACGAGAAATTGGTGATGAGATGAGATGACCTAGGTCGCGAGATTTCCCAAAGCACCGGACGAGCGCTGATTTGCCGAAACAGAGATCAATTAGGACATTGATAATGAAATTTCGGCAAACCCTAACATGAAGATCAAGGATGAGCGCAACCACCTCGCAGTGAAGACATTCGCGCGAAGAAAATTTCAACGACGAACGAAGGAGACGCCGCAGCGAACCCTAGGGTTAGGGCGACGTGCGATGGCCGAAAACCGAGGATGGTCGCGAGGGCAGGGGCTGGCCGGAGGTGGTGCTGGTGGAGGAGAGCGCGGCTCACGGGCGGCAGCAGCTCACGGCGGCGGCGGTGGCGGCGCGGCAGAGGCGGTGGCGGTGCAGGCGCGGCAGAGGTGGCGCGTCGCGGTGAAGCTGCGGGCCGGGCGATGGTCTTGCCGGTCACCGAAGAGGAAGGAGACGCAGGGCACGGCGGTGGTCTCCGGTGAGCGACTGAGGCGAGCTTTCCGGTGAGCTAGGGCAAGGAGGCGATGGATTCGCGAGGAAGAAACGGTGCGAATGAGGAAAAAGGGAAGAACGCGAAAGGTTATATGAAGGATTAGATCCGCTCGTCACGCGATGACCGGACGCGGTGGTCGATATGACCGGACGCGGAGAGGAGCGTCCGGTCACATTTCAGTAAGCTCCTGGAATGACCGGACGCGTCCGATTATCCACGATCAGACGCTGACAGCGTCCAGTTTTGATTTGCCCGGAAAATTGAGACGGATGACCGGACGCGGTGGTGATTACCAAGACCGGACGCGGTGGTCAACAGGGGTAAGTCCGGTGCAGCGTCCGGTCACTGGATCAGGATATGGTCTTTAGGATGACCAGACGCGCTGGTGGTCGCCGGGACCGGACGCGGTGGTGAAGCATCACTGCGTCCGGTGCAGCGTCCGGTCCAGCGTTCGGTCACTGATTTTTGCCCTTCTTCATTCCGATCTTCGACGTGACTTCTCCCATTCAAGTTCCAATTCAAAGAGACACAAATAAACACCAATTGGAATATGATATGAGTGACCTCACTCAAACCCTCAAATTTCTCAAAATAGTTTGCCTTAGGCTAATATTATTTTTAGGAAAATAGGCAACAAACACTCGAGGAGCAACGTATGGCCATGCAATAGAGTTTTTGAACCCTTGGGAGCGTCAAAATGCTCTCTCTATCCATGGAAGAACACAGAGGTTGCTCAAAGCTTAACCGAAAAGAAACGACAAAGCAACAAACATGCATATGCAATGCAAAACAAGTAAGAAAAGCTAGGTTGCTTGTCAAGTTTGATCCACGGTTAGGCTTTTTCACTCCTCCAAAGGAGGGTTATCGTAACCGTGTTAGCCAAGCCCTAGATGCATTGCGGGTAATTAAATATGACATATAATACAATGCAACGCAAAGGACAACACAAGCTCATTTTTTAAAGTTACTAGAGTCAAGCACATTGAGTTCACTTCTCAACCTACAAAAGGTAGCTTCATCTAAAGGTTTAGTGAAGATATCCGCTAATTGATTTTCACTTCTTACACCTTCTAGTGATATGTCATTTTTAGCAACGTGATCTCTTAGAAAGTGGTGGCGGATATCAATGTGCTTGGTGCGAGAGTGTTGTACCGGATTATTAGCAATTTTAACCGCACTCTCATTGTCACACAAAAGCGGCACCTTTTCAAGAATAACTCTATAGTCTAGGAGGGTTTGTTTCATGTATAAGATTTGTGCACAACAAGCCCCAGCGGCAATGTATTCCGCCTCGGCGGTGGACAAAGCCACACTATTTTGCTTTTTAGATGACCATGATACTAAGGATCTCCCAAGCAAATGGCATCCTCCAGATATGCTTTTTCTATCAATTTTGCAACCGGCATAATCTGAATCGGAGTAGCCAACTAGTTGGAATCTAGCTCCTTTGGGGTACCATAGTCCGATGCTTGGAGTATACTTAAGATATCTTAGGATTCTTTTTACGGCACTTAGGTGAGGTTTTTTAGGGCACGCTTGAAAGCGGGCGCACATGCACACACTAAACATGATGTTGGGCCTAGATGCGGTAAGGTATAACAAGCTACCAATCATTGAACGGTAAAGAGTTTAATCGATTGGTTTATCTCCCTCATCTAGGTCGAGATGTCCATTAGTTGGCATTGGGGTCTTGATTGGCTTGCATTCTTCTATCTTGAATCTTTTGAGAAGATCCTTGGTATACTTTTTTTGAGAGATAAAGATCCCTTCTTTCATTTGCTTGACTTGAAACCCAAGGAAGAATGTTAGCTCACCAATCATTGACATCTCGAACTCTTTTGATATCAATTCACCAAATTCTTTGCAATAGTCTTCATTTGTTGACCCAAAGATGATATCATCAACATACACTTGACAAATGAAGATCTCTTCTTTGAATTTCTTGGTGAATAGTGTGGTGTCAACCTTCCTAATAGTGAAGCCCTTCTCTATGAGGAAGTCTCGGAGGCGCTCATACCACGCTCTAGGGGCTTGCTTGAGCCCATATAGCGCCTTGGACAACCTATAAACATGATTGGGATATCTAGGGTCTTCAAACCCGGGAGGTTATTCAACATAGACTAGTTCATTTATGAAGCCATTTAAGAATGCATTTTTCACATCCATTTGATATAGTTTCATATCATGATGTGATGCATATGCAAGAAGGATACGAATGGCTTCAAGTCTTGCAACGGGTGCAAAAGTCTCTCCAAAATCAAGACCTTTAACTTGAGAGAACCCTTTTGCTACTAGTCTTGCCTTGTTTCTTACCACTACCCCTTGATCATCTTGCTTGTTGCGGAACACCCACTTGGTTCCAATGACTCTTGCACCTTTTGGATGCTCTTCAAGTGTCCACACTTGATTGCGAGCGAAGTTGTTTAATTCTTCATGCATGGCATTCACCCAATCCGGATCTTGAAGAGCTTCTTCTACATTCTTAGGTTCAAGACAAGAGACAAAAGAGTCATGTTCAACAAAAGAATTAAATTTTTGAGATCGAGTCATTACACCCTTTGTAGGACTCCCTATGATGAGATCTTGTGGATGTGCTTGAAGTAGGGGTGAGTTTCTTCGATCAACCATTTGAGGAGTGGGATGAGGAGCATTAACATCTTGTGCTTGTGCCTTGGCTTGATGATGAGAGACATGGGTGTCTTCATTTTCAACTCTCTCATTCTTGTCATCATCTGAGGCACATATGATGAAGATGGTGGATTGACAATTTGTACATTGTCTTCATCATCTTTAGGCTTGATGTCACCCACCGGCATGTTCTTCATGGCCTCCCTCAATGGTTCATCACCTACATCATCACAATTCTCAAATGCTCCTTGGGAGCCGTTAGATTCATCAAATTCCACATCATATGTTTCTTCAACCAAACCGGTGGCATGGTTAAATACTCTATATGCTTTGGACTTTGATGAGTAGCCAACAAGAAAACCAATATCACAACGTCTTTGGAACTTCCCTAGGTGTTGACGCTTCTTGTAGATGTTGCATTTGCAACCAAACACCCAGAAGAATGAGACGTCCGGCTTCTTCCCATTTAGCAACTCATAAGGGGTCTTGCAAAGGAACTTTTGTAGGAAGAGGTGATTTGAAGCATAGCATACGGTGTTGATTGCCTCGGCCCACAATTTCTCCGGTGTGTTGTACTCATCTAGCATTGTTCTTGCAAGAGTGATCAAGGTCCGGTTCTTTCTCTCAACTACACCATTTTGTTAAGGAGTGTAGGTTAATGACACTTCATGCTTGACATACCCCATCTTCTTCAAGTGAGGTGAATATACGAGGATCATCGGTCATATGTTGTGTGCAACCACTATCAATCACCCAATGAGATCCACCGGTCTTGTAGTTCACCTACACACAAGAGATCAAGCCTTATGTTTAGGGACCCAAACTTGAGAGAGACCCTTAACTTTTTCAACTAGTGACTTGGCAACCCAAATTTTCTTTGGCCTATTCTTGTTAGGAGGACCCAAGAACATGACTTTCATCTTTCCACTAGAGTCCTTTCTAAGCATGTAGTGAGCATTGAAAGCAAAGGGTCTAGCATGCTTGGGCAAGGGTTGTGGTGGTGGAGTTTTGCACTCATGAGCAAAATGGCCTTCTTGTCCACACTCAACACATCTCTTTGGCTTAGGCTTTGTCTTGCTTTGTTGTTGTTTGGCCTTTACCTTCTTTTCTTGATTTGCCAAATATCCAATGCCACTCCTATCCAACTTCATGACGGTGTTCATGAGTAGCTCACTTTGCAAGTGTTGGCCTCTTATGAACTTGCTTAGGCCAGTCTTGAGATGTTCTTTCTCTTGCTTGAGCTTCTTGTTTTCTTCAATGAGTGACTCATTTAAAGCTTGCTTCTCAAGAGCCATTAACTTCTTGTTCTCAACTTTAAGCATCTCATTTTCACTCTTGAGCTTGACATACTCATCATAGTCATTTGCCTCAACCACACTCTTGCCTTTGCCGCTAGAGCCTTGCTCAAAGTTCTCAACAATCAAGTCATCATATGATGTAGCTATATCAATCTTAACAATTTGGTTAGTAGCATCATGTGTCTCAAGAGCAAGCTCATTAGCAACAATAAGAGTATCATAATTAATTTTCAAGGTGGTGTACTCTTCCTTTAGCAAGTTTAATCTAGTGATGAGTTCACCATGCTTCTTCTCAATTTTATCATGTTTATCTCTAAGCTCCTTATTAGAAGTTTTAAGCTCTTTGAGAGAAGAAGACATAGTTTTATTTTGATCTATGAGCTCATCCCTAGTATTATGTGCACTTTCAAGCTTAGATGAGAGTGATTCATTTTCATGTTGAAGCTCATCATTTTTATTTCTAGTCCTCCTTATGATTTTAGAATATTTATTTAACAATTTTACTAGTTCATCATAAGAGGGAGCATCATATTCATCATCACGATCACTATCATCATCATCACTATCACTATTTTGTACCTTTCGATCACCCTTTGCCATAAGGCAAAGATGAGTAGTAGAAGATGATGGTGAAGATGGCGGTGAAGGTAGTGATGAAGATGTCGGTGAAGATGATGATGGCTCAATCACAAGTGCGGCGATCTTTTCTTTGTCATTGTCACTTTCATCGCCGGAGGACTCACATGATGATTCAATGTCGGTGAGCCAATCACCAACAATATAGGCCTTGCCTCCCTTCTTCTTCTTGTAGAATTCTCTTTTCTTGCCATCTTTCTTCTTATATGGCTTGTTCTTTCTTTTATCATCTTCTTCATCACTTGAATCATCTTTCTTGTCCTTGTACTTGCTCTTGTACTTGTCTTTTGGAGGCTTTGGGCATTGATGAGCTAGATGGCCAAGTTCTCCACAATTGAAGCAATCTATTTCGGAGATTGGCTTCCTTTTGCTACTTCTGAAGAATTTCTTCTTCTTGCCATCGAACTTGATGCCACCCTTGTTGAGCTTCTTTAGCATCTTGGTGGTCTTCCTTACCATGAGTGCAAGTGATTCATCATCAATGTCACTTTCACTAGAGCTTTCTTGCACAATCATGGCTTGGGCCTTCTTCTTTTTCTTTTTATGACTAGCTTTGAAGGCCAAGTCTTTCTTCTTGGAAGATGATGAGCCCTCTTCCGGAGTGATGTGCATGTACATCTCATGTGCGTTGATCTTCCCCAATACTTGAGTTGGTGTTGCGGTGGAGAGATCACTTTGGTGAAGTACGATGACAATGTGTCCATACTTCTCAACGGGAAGAACACTTAAGATCCTCCTTGCAACATCCGATTGACTCATTTTAGTGAGTCCAAGAGCATTTAGATCTTCTACAAGAACATTCAAACGAGTGTACATATCGTTAGCACTTTCTTTAGGAAGCATCTCAAAAGAATTAATTTTCTTTAAAGCAATATGATAGCGTTCCTCACGCTCACTCTTAGTTCCCTCATGGAGAGCACAAAGATTTTCCCACAATTCGTGAGCGTTTTTGGTATTTCGCACACGATTGAAAATATCTTTGCCTAGTGCCTGGTAGATTGCATTTTTTGCTTTTGCATTCCACCGGTCGTATTTCTCCTCGTCACCACTTGGGTTAGCGGGATCCCTTATGGGAGGAAGCCCTTCGGTTGCGGCTCTAAGGCACCCAACATCTATGGCTTCGAGGTACGCGTCCATACGAATTTTTCAATATGGAAAATCGTCCCCCTCAAAAGTGGGAGGTGGTCCTTCCCCATTAGACATCTTGCTCTAGGCGGTAAAGTATAAATTAAGAGCAACACGGCTCCGATACCAATTGAAAGGATCAAGATGCCCAAGAGAGGGGGTGAATTGGGCTTTTCTAAAAATTAATTGCAAGAATTAAATCCTACAAGCCAAACTTCACCCCTAGTGCCTACTTGTGTTCCTTGTGATTCTACCGATAAAAGTTTTGCACCCTAAGTTCCAATCCTAGTCTAGCAAGGCAATTCTAGGAAAGTAAACAAGCAATGAAAGTAATACAAGAAAGTAAATGCTTGAAAGTAGGGGATAGGAACACGGCGATATTTTGCCGAGGTATCGGAGAGTCGCCACTCCCCACTAGTCCTCGTTGGAGCACCCACGCAAGGGTGTAGCTCCCCCTTGATCCGCGCAAGGATCAAGTGCTCTCTACGGGTTGATTCTTCGACACTCCGTCGCGGTGAATCATCCAAAACCGCTCACAACTTGAGTTGGGTCACCCACAATCTCGTCGGATGATCACCAAACTCCCAATCACCACCGAACCGTCTAGATGATGGCGATCACCAAGAGTAACAAACTAGAACTCTCACTTGACCACAACAAGCCTAATGAGAAGATGGATGCACACTTGCTTGACTCTTGTCACTAGAGAGGATTCTCAAACTTTGATTCGCAAATCACTATCCTCACTAGGGCTCTTGCACTCCCTTGCACTTTAAAGATGTTTCTCAGCTAAACAAATGAGCAAGAGACCTCTAAAAGAGGTGAAGGGGTGTATTTATAGACCCCTCAAATAAAACCAACCATTACCTTTCGAAATAGCTAGACGTGTACTGACCGGACGCGCCTGTCGATATGACCGGACACGCCGGTCAGGTGTAACGGTCGAATAACGGAAACCTGTGCTGAGTGACCGGACGCGCGATCTGTGATGACCGGATGCGCCGGTCTAAGATGACCGGACACGCCGATCAAGGATGATCGGACGCGTCCGATCATGCAAGAGCTCTCTGGAAAACTGACCTGACGCATCACCGCGTCCGATCATAGGTGACCGGACGCGTCAGGTCACCACGGGACCTTACTGGAACATGACCGGACGCACGACCGTGTCCGATCATAGGTGACCGGACGCGTCAGGTCTCCACGGGACCTTACTGGAACATGACCGGACGCGTCGATCATTTTCACAGTCGCGTCCGATTACGCTGTTTACCCTCTGGAACACGTGTCAGCCTGACCACCGTGTCCGGTCCTCTCAAGGACCGCGTCTGGTCAGTCAGCTGAAAAACGCAGTGAAGATTTAGTACTGACCAGACGTGTCCGGTTATGACCAGGACCGCGTCCGGTCATAGGTAAACGGTTCAAACGTCTTCTAAACGCGATGCAACTTGAACCAAGTTGCTTCTAACTGAACTCTGAGCTTTTCTCGAGCTACCTAGTGCTAAGTTTGACAAGTGTGCACCACACCTAAACACAAGACTCACCTAGGCCAAGCTACTCGCTCATGCCCCTCTTTATAGTACGGTCAAAGGAAGAGACAAAGATCCTAACGACTATTCCAGATGTATCTCAACACCTTGACATCTGAAACTAACCGTCCTTAATCTTATCGTTGATCCTTTGAAAATCGAAACGATTTCCATCAAGGGACATGAATACCATATTTGCCCAAAGCAGTTATCATCTCCATGACCTAACTTACCAACGTTTCTGCAAAACACACGTTAGTCATGGTAATTATGTGTTGTCATTAATTGCCGAAACCAACACCGAGGCCTAGATGCTTTCAGGAGACGACGGGCTCTGACTCTGAGGTGGAGGAGCGCCAGCCCGAGGCACGAGAGACAGCGGTGAGGGGCTGGTTGAAGGCGGTAACCGAGGCGGGCCTGGCGTTCAGAAGCAATTCGTCGAACAGATTGAGCGCGTCATCGAGGCCGAGGTGCCCCGAGCGGGCGCGACTGGCTATGACACGCTCCAGTTCCAAGCATCCGCGGTGTGCGTCGCTCACAAGGCGAGACATGCCGACGAGGCGCGCGCACGGAGTACCAGGGACGGCCCTGCGTCGGCCTTCGGGTCTGTGAAGCAGAGTGTGGACCGGCGGGGCCGTAACGCGTGCCGCGCCATGGAGTGCACGAGGGTGGGAACTGGAATGGTGGCCGGCGGGGGTAGAGGCGGAGGCGGCGGCGGCGTGTGCGCGCGGGTTGGTTTGGCGACGGTGCGGTGCCCTGGGAGTCTGGGACCTGAGCGGCTGTGCACTCGCCCTTGAGCCCAAGACTGAATGAGTCTTGTACTGTTTTTTCTTTTCTTCTTTTCTTCTCCCTTCATTCACATGCTTGGGAAGTCAGCACCGGAAGTCTGTCCATCCATGGGCCATGGCGTCTGTCTATCGACTGACTCCGTTGCTGCGCCGGCGGCCATGGCTTCAAGAATGGCATCCCGCACAGTGACAAACGGCGCGGGCGCAGGAGATGCATGGAAGATGCTAACAGCGATTGCTGCAGTTTACAATTCAGTAATCAAACTTGTTAACTGATCACTTTTGTCATCTCGACTTTTACTTCACTTGCTGCTGCTATTTAATCACTAGCTCACTAGCAAATCATCAAGCTTAAAATTGATCAAAGGTATATATATCAAATCTTGCCGCTCGAATCTGAAATGGTGATCGGTTGATGCATCTCGTTTTACCCACCACATTCAGTTCTTTTTTTTTTTGAGAGCGTGTCGACACATGTTTCATTAAGCAGAAGCGGAGTGTCAAAGGTTACAATGAATTCACAAGTAATCCATGGATTACCAGCGAATCCTACAAATACAAACGAACAACGAGAAAATAAGAGGGGCCTCCACCTCACAACCCCAACCAACTGAATCTAATATAACATGAGCCAACACTATGACAGGCAGCAGGATAGTGTAACCGCAAAAGCGACGACCACGGCGGCCAAGCAACCGCCGGAACCAAGGCGGCAAAGCATCCGCCAGAACTACGGCCATTGACGCGGCAAAACATCCGCGGATGGGGCCATCACGCTCACAATAGTAAAGCATTTGCATGGGAGGGGGCTTTAGCGACTACATGGCGGCAAAGCATTTGCCAGAAACGACGACCATCGACGCGGCAAAGCATCCACGGATGGGGCCAACACGTTCTCAGTAGCAAAGCATCTACATGAGAGAGGGCCTAAGCGACATCGGTGGCAAAGTGTCCGCCCGAACAACGACTGCAGCTACACCAACCACCAACATGACGAACCAAAGTGAAGATCAATATGAAGCACGATCAGGCACATCACAGCGAACAAACTGAACACGGTGAAAAGAGTACTATTGAGCACATTCAGGCCTGTTTGGTTAGAGTTGTTAAAGTTTAATAAACACTATAGCACTTTCGTCTTATTTGACAAAAAATTTCTAATTTTGGACTAATTAGGCTTAATAGATTTGTCTCGTAAATTACTCCTAATTTGTGCCGACATGCATGCAATTAGTCTAAATTTAGTACTCCATACATTTACCGCGACATTGATGTGATGGGAGTTAAACTTTAACATGTGGAAACCTCAGTTCCTTCAGTAGTAACTGCGGTTGCACAGCAGATAATCCCCATCTCTGCAAGTTACTAGTACTACACATGTTGCGTTATTCGTTCCAAGATGGCCTGGAGATGTACCGCAGCCATCCATGGTTCATTTCAGTTTTCAGAGACACAAGTAATACATACCAAGGAACTGAAAGTGATACAGAAGATGGCAACAAAAATCTTCTGTTGCACAACAGGTAGCTAAGATGGATCACTGAAGCTCCATGCCACAGGAAATTTGACGAAATCGCATCACATGCAGATGTAACTGTTTGTAGAAGAGGCATACGCCACACTCCAAAAGCTTCAACGACACCAAAGGTAGCTTGGCGTGCTTTGCAGTACGGAGCGCAGATCGTTAACGACCATACTCATGCTGGGCCGGGAGTCCGCCCTGTATTGCAAGCAGCGGGACGCAATTGCAGCCATCTGCTAGCCAAAATAGAAATTCATTGGTTTATGTATATATGCAGTCCTGTTGCAAGTTGCAACCAAAGCTAAATTTTCTCTCTTAACATGAAGAATCAACAAATACTGCAACGTTAGGTAAGTGTCAAAATATGGAAGGCACGAGTTAGATTGTGGCACTTGTATGGACACTGTTTTTCATCGGAGAGAACACAATTGCATATTCAACTTAATAGCCGGAAAGTCCTCCTAAGTCACCAACACCCAAGGCTATGAACTGCAAAGCCTTGATTTGTTAAACCCAAATAGACCACAAGGAAAAAGCAACCAGTGTGAAGTGTTTGCCTCTTCTCTCCCTATAAGACTCGGAATAATTCTGGTTCAACAACTAAATCAGCTTCTCTGGGAGCAGGACTTCTTCAGAAATAAGGCTCAAGATCTAAAACCCTAAGCATAGCTTGGCGAAACAGGCCTTAATACCAATTTCAGTTGTACCTCAATTACTAATTACTGTTGATAACTTTAAACTTTTACTCAGTTGTCCATAAAAAATTCAATCAAGAGTCTGTTTGGTCCAAAAAGCTGTTGCCTGTACACTATGAAGAAGCCAGTAACGAAAAAGTTGAACACACAATATCAATTTTAGCATAGAAGTAGAGACAACAATGAGAAAGATAGGTGTAGACCCAGCTGTTACTATAATTGTATGATTTATATGTATGTACAATAACATGTATCCACCTTTGCTTTTACACACACAAAAAAAAAACCTCACCCTAATAAGTCAATAATGTAAGACTGAAGCTACTAATGGATCTCATAGGCATATCCCGGCTTAGCCCTTCTTATACAGGTAAAGGTGAAATTATTCCAGAGTAAGTTTTACATATAAAATTTGAAATGGTCTTATCTCGTAAGGAGACACCCTGTTTTATGTTCAACAAAGGCGACCATATGTTTTTTCTGAAATGTTATAAAGAAGAAAGAGCTGTTTAACTCTGAAGAATCCTTATAAAAAAATCTGAAGAAACTTTTGCCCCATCTTAAATTTAGACTAAACAGATAGACTCGAAGTATCTTTAAAGGCACACAAAAATTGTGCATATATCTTTTGTGAGAGAGGAAAAAAGCGACATTGCAGAATGTGAAGTGAAACCCCAACTATCCACCAAAAATGGCTTGCTGAGAAAGAATATAATATTGGTCAATAATTTTACCCTTGCGGCAGCCTTGGGAGGGTATTTTCCTCCAAGCCTTGGATCCACACGTTGTTGCACCATGTCTTCACTAAGTCCTGGCATAGGCTGCATATCAAACCATAAGTAGTTCAGCTTCTGCATCATCTTCCAGAGAGATTATGCCTCTAGCTGGTTGCACATTTACGTACCCGTATCATGAGGCTATTCTGGGAATACCCTGATATGCGCCCGGTTAAAAGCTCCAACAGCACAACCCCAAAGCTAAATACATCGCTCTCCCTGGTAAACTCTCCAGTTGCTTCATACCTAATAGAAAGTATGAGAGTACATCAGTACATGCCGTCTCTGAGACTCAGATCCCAAGCATAGTGGAAGAATATGAAAGCACTATAATACTAGGTTACATACTCGGGTGCATCATAACCATTACGGGAAGGAACAACACAATCCAAAATAAGATCATCTAAGTAACCGGGGCGGTTTTTGGACACACGAAGGTCTCCAATCTTTGCAACATCGTTATCAAAGAGGAGAATGTTGCTGGACTTGATGTCACCATGAATGATGCAAGGCTCTGCATTATGATGGAGGAACTCAATCCCCAGTGCAGCACTTAAGGCAATCTTCACACGTTGGTCCCATGACAGAACTGGTCCTTGTCGGGTTCCCATGACAGAATTTGTTCCTTTGATCACGAACCACAAGAATATCAGATTTGCTGCAGAACCCATATTGCCTCTAAACACTAAATTAGAATATTAAAAGCAATGGAGAAATGGACCAACATAGTCTATGTCTATCCCATCTAAGATTGAATAGAAGTAGTTGACATGTGTTTGGCAGTGGCAAAAACTGTGCCCAAAATTTGCTGTTTTACTGAGCCTAAAAATTGGTTGTCCACAGATTATGACAGCAAAGACATTTCAATTCTAGTTGTCTGAAATTGAGTCCTAAACCACAAAAAGAACAGTAATTAATCTACAGCAAAACAACCATCCGATTGCACAGGTCACCATATAACATCTCAACATATATCTGATGCCTCTGTTCATGAAGCATACTTGAATGCATGAAGTGAAGCAGCAGGAAGAAAAAATAAAGAGGATCCATAATATTATCATCGTACAAGGAACCCCTAGGCAGCACATGTCAATCTTCATGAATATGTAATATTAAAATAGCACAAGCAACTGCATGGATCAAGAAATAAGTTGATATAACATCTAAATGTTTTTCATGCTATTCTGCATTTCTGTTCACGAACAATGGCAGCTAGCTGCTTATCATGAAGCATACCAGAATGCACCAAGCAATAAACTTGAGACATAGAAATAAAGGTTTCGTTGTTCGTCACCTTGAAGAATATCATGCAAGGAGCCCCTTGATGAATACTCATAAATAAGAGCACGGACGTTCCCATCAACACAGTAGCCAAGAATTTGGACAACATTATCATGGTTCAGTCTTGAAACGGCCTGAACCTGTAACAGAAGAGGAATATAGGATTTTCTCATACACGAAGGGCTTGCTTGTATGCCCATGTATTCACCTTAATTAAATTCCACACCAAACCACCCCAACACACATGGATTGAGGATTTTGAGGTGGATACATGGGCATCCAAACAAGGCCAAAAGAGGAATATAGAAGCTCTTCTTGCGACAGAAGTGCTAGCAGAGTGTTGATTAAAAGGCAAGGTAGGCAGCCACCACCTGAAGTACGAACTCTTCATCAGGCTCAGAAAAAAACCCGTCAAGGTTCTTCACTACAGGATTCTGGCCGAGCTTCTTCACCGCAGATTTTCGGCCATCTTTCAGCTCTCCAAGGAAAACTTTAGCATGTGATCCCTCTCCTATTAGAGTATCATCACTGAAGTTCCTAGTTATTTCCCTTAATCCAGCCAGGGTAATATTCAATACTGGAGTAGGTGCATTTTTTATACTGGGGTCAACAGGAATAGGGGCACTTAGCTGCGCAGGTAAGAAGTAGCCACCTGCATTAAAGAAAATTGGATTTACTATAAAAAAAATCTAATATACTTCAGTAGAAATGATTTTGTGTTAACACTTTGCAGCATATGCTAGGTGTACCATGGGCCAGATGACTACCTGTACGTATTATTTATACATTTATATTTTAGTCCTATATTAAGTAAAAACATATTATTTGTACATTTCATCACCTGGAGACCCCAGCTGTACTGAGGACCCGGTCATTTCTCCTCTTCTCCGCAGCTGCAGATCTTTTCTACATTTCCTTAGTCTATCTGCTACTTCAACCATTTCTGGACGCAGCTTGTTCTCCAATCTCAAGCATTCAGCTGCTAGCTTTGCAATATCTTCAAGCACCTTTATGTTCTTTTTTCCATCCACAATTTCATCATCAAACATTCTTCTCACCGCTTTCCCTCTTCTGAGGTAGTTGGTGAAATTTTGAATTAGGTTAATATCCCCATGCACCACTTTCTTTCTGGTGATAATCTCCACTAAAATAACTCCAAAGCTATATACATCACTCTTGGGAGTTAGAAGTCCAGTCTGATTGAACAAAGGATCTAGGTAACCTATGGAACCAATGATATTATTGGTTTGCTGGGCCTCATTAGTAGAAAGCAACCTTGCAATTCCAAAATCTGATAACTTCGGCACAAGATTTTCATCAAGTAGTATATTAGCAGGTTTGATGTCCCCATGAAGAACAGGACTATACATTGAATGCATACATGATAGTACTTCAGCTAACTCGATAGTAATGTCCAAACGCTTATCCAAAGGGAAGGGAACATGGCCATTAGCATTGCTGCAGTGAAGCATGCTGTTAAGGTTTCCATTGCAAATAAATTCCATAACAATCATCAGAGCATTTTCCTCAGTACAGCAACCATAAAGCCTCACCACATTCTTGTGGTTTATTTGAGAGTGCACTACCACCTCTTTGGCAAACTCTTCTTTCTTTGTTCCATCTTTGTACTTTTTTACTGCCACCAGAAATTGATCATCTAATGCTCCTTTGTAAACCTCACCATATGCTCCTTTTCCTAGCAAAGTGCTATATCCATTGGTAATTTGTTCTATCTCTTTTTTTGTGAAAGATCTCAAATTATAGTTGTTCACTCTCTGAAGCCCCACATGGCCATTATTTTTAAGGAAGTCTCTAAGATTATTCCCTTGGTAATCCATAAACAGACCAATACAGCCGATAGAATGTAGTGAATTATGCTTGCCTGCATAAAGAATGATAAATATTGCCACCATGGTCATTGCAATTTTAATTCTTTTTCTTTGAAGAGAATTTTACTGTTGTTTTCCCGAACAGAAACATTTGCCGTTCAACTAAAAACAAGCACACGGGAAAGTTGCGAAAATGTGAAATCTGAATGTAGTGGAGAATGAAAAGATATACGTTACCTGATTTCCGGATCAGATATGTTTTACAGTACACCTGGTTTTCGTTAAACCACGATGATTATTTTGTATCTCCTATCGCAGACAGTGATTTTATATTTTTGTGTTCATATGTGCATCAGATTCCAACTGGTTCTGAACATCTTCTCCTAATAAAATTAGCATTCGTGTGTGTTTGAAAACTAAAAGTTCAACCGACCAATGAGCAGGACAAGAAGGAAAAGGACAAGGAAATTAAAGTGAAAAATGTTTTCTTTCCAGAAGAATGTTCTAATTTTGTCCGAACTCGTTATTAATGTTCTCATCATGTGCTCTCTTAGAAAATCAAGGAAGAGGCATCCTTTGGCCTTTGGATAGCGGCAGGCGCTAAACACTTTGCTAATCTAATCTTGAGGATTTTCCTATAGACTTGTACAGTGCCCTCTTGGATTTTGCTACTTTTTAATATAATAACATCCTAGCAAACTAAAATCAGTTACTATCAAAATGATCAACAGGAAACTAACAGTCGAGATGACAGTTTTTTTTTAACACAATTTGTTAAAAGAGAAAAATCCTTCCTCAGACTTAAAAAAGGTTTGGCTTTCTTCCTTGGCCCTTTTAAATTCAAAGTTACCAATTTGGCCCGAAATCTAACTTTCCTTACTTATATGACCCTTCCGTCAGATTTGGCCACTACCGGTGTTCAGTGGGGGGGCGAAATGACGATTTTACCTCTAGGCAAAATAGTAAGTTTAGCTTTCATATATTTTATTTTGAGGATTATTTAGACTATTTTCGTTATGCTTCCATGCTCAAAAATAATTTGTAACTTACTTTTTTCAATTATGATGACCTTAAACCATACAAAAATAGTCTAAATAATTCTTAAAATGAAATATACGAAAACTGAACTTACCTGTTTCGCTCAGGGTAAAATCGTCATTTCATCCCCCACTTAACACCATTAATGACTAATTCTAACAGACGGGCTGGCCACGTAAGGAAAGAAAGTTTTACTCGGAAAAAAAAGTAAGGAAAGAAAGTTAGGTTTCTGGCCAAATCAAAGAAAGGAAGCTGGGCTCTTTCTAGTTTCTACGATCAACAAGGAATTTTCTCTTTAATAAAACGCGTGCATCCGAAGTAACTGACATATCGAAGTCAGGCAATAAAATCTGTAGTTTAAGCATATCCTGTGAAACCATATGTCAATTTTCAGTAATCGTTATTACTAGAAGAGATTTTTTTGTTAAGCCCAAAACACGCAAGTCATGAGTGAGAAAGTGACAGTGTAGCACACGTGGCAAATACAAGAGCATTTCAGCTTACTAAGGTCTCGTTCGTTTCCAGCTGATCCAACCCTGGGCCTGAATCAATCTAGGTCTAGAACAAGTGGATCCACTTGTGTCACTCATTTCAGGCCTGGGTTCGTTCCGAAGGGTAGAGGTGCGGATTAGATCCGGGCCGTGCTGTGCGAGGGGAAATCCAAGACAGGCTCGTTTTGGTTCTAGACCAGGCCGAAACGAACGCACATTTAAACTCATGCCTAGGTTGAAAACAGGTCTCTCCAATCCGGCCAGAACGACCCCTGAAACAGGTCAGTCCGATGGAAACCAACGAGGCCTAAAGCAGTAGGGTTGTCCTCCATCGCCGCCTCGTCCGAGGTAAAGATGGCTTTGCAGCCATTAGAGCTTCGGCGAAGCGCGAACGAGTCGACCTCGCTGGCTCGCTCTTGTGGAAAATTTTTCTAGGTCCGCCCCTGTGCCTGTGGATTGGTGAAGGGTGCCGTCGATTCGAAGCGCCATCGCCGCCAAGCCACCACATGATTCAGGGCCGCAGCATCTGAAGCTCCCTGATTTCCGCAGTCTATCGCAGGGAGACGAGACGAGACGAGACTTGCGGAATCCTAACCAAGAAGTGGGAAGAGGAGGCCAGAACCCAGATGGCAGCGGGCAACGATCCTGTGGCGGGGCCGCGCCTCAACGTGCTGAGGTGGAGGGTGGCGGCCGCCGGAGCCGGAGCCGGACAGGACCGTCCGGCCGTGCCTCAGCGCGTGGGCAACGAAACTAATATAAGACAAAATCTTCATCAAAAAGTAAAAAGCAAACATTTCGTACGCGGTCCCATTGATTTAATGTGCTTCCAGTCCAAATGCTGCTCACCCAAACGATGAGGGCAGGGGCATCCACGGGGTTGTCTTTGAACCAAATTTCACGACAATTCGGCAGAAAAGGGAACAACTCGATCCAAAAGGATGCTCAGTTGCTAGAAGAAACCAGCGACAACGATGAGTTCATGTGAACCCCAAGTCCCCGATTCTAGAGCAAAGACGACATACCGAGTTCAGGCAGCCAGTGGTTTACCTGCCTGTAGTCCTGCAGGCTGCGTGCTCTTCGGCAACTGCACCCGCTGCCTCGCTTGACGCTTGCAAACCAAAAAATCCCAGCCTACGCGCACAATGCCGTCCGTCAATGTTGTTCATCCATTGGCGTGACGACTCAACTCGTTAGTCTCCGGTCCTCCTTCAAAGAAAGTAGGCTAATGTTGTCGGAAAAAAAAAGTAGGCTAAGCACCAATTGGACATGCATATTCGTATGCAATGTACGGTCGCTGTGGCGAAAAGAGTTAGGCGCAATGGAACTAGTAAGCCCTTGTTTAGTTCCTAATTCCACCACCCAAATTGCACTATGTAAAAAAGAGATTCTCCATCACATCAAAATGTCGACAAATACATGGAGTACTAAATATAGATGAAATCAAAAACTAATTGCACAGTTTTGTTGTTCTTTGCGAGACGAACATTTTGAGTCTAATTAATCAAAAACTAATTGCACATGTGTAGGGTGCTATATGTATAGTTCAGGGTCCTATCTGTGTGTTGTGGGGACGTACAAATTTAAGCTACATCAGTTGTACATAGTGTAGGGTGATTAACCTAGCTTGCATTTTTTTATAATTTCTGCTGTTGTTATGCATCGTTTAGGCTATTAAACACAAGGCAACTTGGACTGTACCGAACACTCTTACTTTCTGTGAGATATGGTGTCATGAAATTGTCATTGGCAATTGTATCAAGGGAGTAATGAACAAGACTGGTTGGAGGGACCTCCTATGGAGGTACCAAGCAACAACAGGTTTGGTCCATGACAGGGAGCAGATGCCTAGTAGGTTAAGGCAGCTAAAGCACCAATGGGAATTCTGTAACAAGCTCCGCTACGGTTTTGGCTTAGGCCTTAAGGAAGATGGAACAGTGGATGCCAGTGATGAACGGTGGAAACAAAATACCAACGTAAATGGTGTTTCTGTCTCATCAAGGTTTCAGCACTTAGTAAGTGAAACAATACATAACAAATGATTTTATTTTGCAGGGCAATCTGATTTGGTGAAGTTCAAGAAAGGTTTGCCTGAGTACTTAGATCTAATGGACAAAATGTTTACTAGAAACACAGTTGATGGTTCCACCTCCTTTGTTGCTGGTGAGAGCGATACTATTGACTTGGATGGTGCTAGTTCAGATGAAGCGGCTGCAGCATAGCAAGCTGACCTGCTCACCCCACTTAGCATTGGCAACAAGCGGTCCAGCAACACTACTGATGAGTACAGGCCCGATCTTCCGAGAGGTAACCGGTAAGTTTGATTTATGGAGATCTCGACGTTGGCGATCCGGCTTCAAATCAAATATGATTCGAACCCTGCAACCGTTACACCACTGCTCTGTTGGTTATCAACCAAGCACAACTTGATTGACCTCGCCAAGAAGACTTTTTCTGCAAGCGAATCGAAGAGCACAAGCAAGAAGGTAAAAACACGTAATCTGAAATTGCAAATATGAATGATGCGAATATCAATAGAGGGTTCAAGAACTTGATTCCGAAGGACTAATCGACACAATGGAGGAGATCAAGAACATGGGCCCTGAATCACTGTAAAAGGATTTGTCACCACAGTTACAATGAACGATTCAGTTTCTCAATGAAAAACTAAACTCTAAACAAAACCCCATTGTCTAACAGTGACGGCGGCTGTGTTTATAGTCTAAGACTCGCCCTAGGGTTAGGAACGGCCAGGGGTTGGGCGCCCACAACTTGGGCTTAAGGCCCGACACGATACATGGCTAAGTTTGCCCAAATAGGTGACGCAGCACCTTGCCGTGGTCACATAGAATGATCCACGGACCTTCTGGAGCTGGGACCAGATCCAAAACGATGGCGTCGTCGTCCCCTTTTCAACGCATCCAAGAACACCCCGTTTTGATGTCGTATGAGAGAGTTATGACCGAAACAGTGATGACGTGTCTGCTGAATCCGATGGTGACGTGACAGCTGAGTTGGGGACGAATTGCAACTTGGGAAGACCATAACGTCGGTGTGTCCAGCGTGGCGATGTCCTCATCATCCTCCCCTTCTTGAATTGGAGTCGTCCTCGACTCCATCTTGGCGATGTCCTCATCAACTAGCACCACTGCCTCCAGCCCAAGCAAGAGGTCCAAGAGCCCAGCAGTGAGGTCCCTAGACAACACCATGAGGACGCACAATGAAATTGCCAACCGTAGGCTCTACTTGTTAGAGAACATGATGGACATCAAGAAGCAGAAGATAAAAAAGGTCACCCAGCTAGCAAGAGAGATGGGTATAGGTGCACAAACCCCAACACTGTTTAGGGGCCTCCACAACGTCATCCTCAATGAAAGTGAAATGGGCTTCTTCCTTGCTTGTGGGCCTGAAGAAAGGATGATGATCATCGAGCAAGCTACCCCGGTTGACCCATAGACCATCTTATCTTATTTCCTATATGAATTATAGTTCATGTAGTAATGGTGTCCTTCGAACAATGTCAGTCATGTCGTATGTCATTTGAACTAAGTGTCAAGTGTCTGAATGTGTGTGTTGAACTATGTTTGTGATGTTTGTTATGTGAACAACTTAAATGTAGTAAGGCTTGGCGAACTTCAACTATGTAGACCATTTGAACTATGTGATGCATGTGTGAGAGTGACAGGCATATGTAAGTGTGTGAGAGTGACTGGCATATGTCAGTAAAGGTAGTGATGCATGACATTGATTTGTATTGTGCCTCATGATTGATTTACTGCTTGTTTGTTTTGGCAGGCTGGTGTGGTATCAACAGCAGGCAGACATTATGTGCACCCTAGGAATGATGATGTCCAAGACATAATCATGGATGAGTTGGAGAATGCAGAAGATGATGATGCTTTTTTCTATGGTATGTACCAGTATGCACTGCACATTGACAAGCATTTGAATAGGGCTGAGTATAGGCAGCCTGCCATGACTGGTTTGGAATGGGTACAGAGCAAGCTAGGGGATAGCAAGGCTTGTTATACCATGTTTAGAATGAGCCCAACTATGTTCCATAGTCTGCATGATCTTTTAGTCCAATCATATGGCCTGAACTCTAGTTATAAGTCCACCTCGGTTGAGGCTCTAGGGATGTTTCTTTGGATGGTTGGGGCCCCACAATGTTTGGACAAGCTGAGGACATATTTGAGAGGTCACTAGGGACTGTCTCCAGCTTGTTTAACAAAGTGTTAAAGTGCATGGTCAATAAGCCTGTCGACCCACATTTCAGCATAATGCATCCTAGACTGAGAAACCATAGATTCTATCCCTACTTCAAGGACTGCATAGGGACTATAGATGGGACTCGTATACCTTGTGTGGTGCCCAATGATAAGTTTGTGCAACACTTGTGCCGCAAGGACATGACTACACAAAATGTCATGGCGATCTGTGACTTTGACATGAGATTTACATTTGTGCTTACTGGCTAGCCTGGGTCTGTACATGACATGTGAGTATTCAATGATGGAACAACAACATGCATCCATATCTTTCCACATCCACCTGCAGGTACACAGCTATTTGTTCCTACATTTGGTTCATTGTTGTTGAAATACTGAACTGAAAAATATTTCTGTGTGCTGTAGGTAAATATTACCTTGTGAACTCCGAGTATCCTAACCGGCTAGGTTACCTTGTTCCGTACAAGGGAACGAAGTACCATATGCAGGAGTATCGAGACGGCCCAGAACCAGAAGGTAAAGAGGAGACCTTCAATTATGCACATTCATGTCTTAGGAATGTCATTGAAAGGTCATTTAGAGTTTTGAAAATGAAGTGGCGCATCTTGCAGCACATCCCTTCTTATGCACCTCATAAACAAAGCAAAATCATAGTTGCTTGTTGTGCTCTACATAATTTTATTAGGACAAGTGGCATATGGGATGCACACTTTGCAAGGTGTGACCGTGATGTTAACTATGTGCCGCGCCAAGCGTCTGAGAATCAGCCTGACCCCGAGGAGGTTGATGATGAGTTTGATCGGATGAATGACTTTCGTGATATGCTTGCTTATGCTTTGCTAAACCGTTCTTGACAGATGTGTGTGTGAGGACATGTATGTGCACTATAAATGTGCGGTTCCTGTTGCGGTTGTTGTGAATGGTTGAGGTCGGTTTGTGCCTGTAAAGTGCATGAATAATTGTTGTGCATGTTGATTGTATGTGGGATGAATATTGCTTGCAAATAGGTTTAATACAAGTTATTTGTGAGTGTTATATGATGGACAAAGGGCATGCACGTGTGCATGTGAATGGTAGTAGCAGCAACATGCATGTGCATGGCAGTAGCAACAGCATGCATGTGTTGCATGTGCATATAGTTTGCATGCAAACCATTCAAAGGTGTTGCTTTGCCAAAAATTTTGGCAACTAAACAGCCAAACCAAAAAATTTTGGCTGTCAACTTTTTAGACAATTGAAGCTGCTTTTTGGGTTTTGCCTTTTGCCAAAATTTTTGGCCAAGGCCCAGTTTAGTTCCCTGAAAATTTTGCAAAATTTTTCAGATTCCCCGTCACATCGAATCTTTAGACACATGCATGAAGCATTAAATATAGATAAAAAATAAAACTAATTACACAGTTTAGACGAAATGGACGATACAAATCTTTTAAGCCTAATTAGACCATGATCGGACAATATTTGCCAAATAACAACGAAAAGCGCTATCATACCATTTTGCTAAATTTTTCGGATCTAAACCGGCCCCAACTAAATATGGCCTAAGATAAAGCACATTTTTCAACCTCTAACTTACATCGTACTTCGATTTTCAACCTTGAACTATTAGACCGAGTAGCACACACTCTCCAACTATCAAAACTGAACAAATTTACTACTCTGACGGGTCTCATAAGTGAATTTTCTATTTTCTAATAATAAAAATCTGATTTAATCTCTAGAAATTCATAATTAATTTACTTGAAATCATAAAAAATATGAAACTACTTCCATTTTTCCTCTAAAATATCATCTATCTGATTATGCTATAATTAGAGTTATTCGAATCCTACTTGTTTTGAATAAATAATGAGTGCAACTACGAGAGTAATAAGAATAGAAATAAACTAATTATAGATACCTATATATAGATAATAAACAAGTAGAGAACATTTACAAAAAAAAAGTAGTATTAATTTCATATTTTTCTGATTTAAAATAAATTATGTATGAATTTTTAGATAGTAAATTTGAGGGTGTCTGTTACACACTTTTGTAGCTTAAGAATACCAGTTAAAACCGTCATGAGGACCAAATTTGTTCGATTTTGATAATTTGAGGGTGTATGTTACACACTTTTGTAGCTTAAGATTGAAAATTAGCCTCGCAAGTTCGATGGTAAAAAATGTATTTTACCCCCAAAAAAACTACAATGCCTTTTATTTCTCGCGTTGCGTGCACAATGTCAAGGGGTTTTGGCTTTTTTTTGTTTATACTCTCTCCGTTTCAAATTATAAGTCATTCCAACTTTCTTGAGAGTCAAAGCATCCCAAGTTTAACCAAAGTTATAGAAAGAATTACAAAGATTCATGACATCAAATGGATATACTATAAAAATATAATCAATGAAAAATATAATAGTACTTATTTGATATTGTAGATGGGACGTTATTATTTAATATTATAAAAGTTGTTATTTTATTATTTGATATTATAAATGTTATATAATTAAGTGTTGCTTTCAAGTTAACACTTGGGGTTTGGTTTGTTTGAGCACAAGACTTGTCAAACTACTCAACATTGCATCCCTCTTGATGATACGACATACGATATTCAAGACATGAAATAAAATCAATTAAAAACGTCTTAGTTTGCACGAGTCTTCATATGCTGTTTCTCCATAATAAATATTCACAAGGGTTGCAACCAATTTTGTTTCAATCTTTGACCAAGTCCTGCTGGAGTATATGACTTGAACCATTTTAGCACATATAGGTTTAATTCATGACTTCAGGTCATTTCAATTCTTAAATCAACAATGATTTGTCACATCGTATGACTCCTCATGAATCATGATTTGATTGGTGCCTCAAATCAACACAAGTACTTGCTTCTTCACCTTGGTCATGGTCCCTCTGCAGTCAAGCCGTCGCTTTCCCTTCATCTTTGCTTAGTCCTCGAAGCCACTTCCTCGCTACCTTCACCTTATCTAGCCATCCTAAGTCAAGACTTGTCTCATATGAACATTAAGCATTTGTTTAATAATTTCATTTCTTCAATAACATGTTTCTTCTTGAATATTTTCTTTTATTTCAACCTTGAGATCAATCAAGCTTCTATATTGTCTTTGCTTGAAATACTATGACCTTGATCAACTTCCTCTTATGAATACCATCCATATGATCAAGTAATCGATCATCGCAATTCCCTTTGGTTCACACATTTTGACATAAAATATCCATGCTGAGTGATTTTCCAACTCTTTATCTCATACAAACAAACTGATATTGAGAGCATATTACACCCATTACATCTGGTCTCTTTGCAATTTAATATTTTCTTATCCTTTCTTCACACTTGATTATTTTATAGTTCAATCTTGATTAATACCAATCTTCTTCTATGGAAATCTACCCCAGGCACCGGGCAACGAGATCGTGCCACGTCGCTTGCTTTTCTCGACAATTGGATCGAGCGTTCGGACGGCCTGGATCATGCGATTCCTGGTCATTTTGCAAATAAAGCCCTTAACTTTAGTAAAATTAACCCGCAGTCCACAGCTCCTCTCAGGTTTTTTACAAGAAAGCCCTCTGACTTTACCAATACCAACCCGCAATCCAGGCTTTTAACTAGGCCGGCCTGCCTCAACGGGCCAAAATCGGCATTACCAATATCCAACCATTTTAAATGGGCCAGCCTGCCTCAATGGGCCAAAATTGGCCCATCAGTCTCTTCTCCTTTTCTACGGTCCAATCTTTTCTTTTTAAACCACAGATCTTTTAAAATTCATATAAAATCACAAAAAAATCATAAAAATACCAAACCAATTTTGTTGAGTTTATTATAACTACATCTATGCATTAAAATTAAAAAACATATGCTTAACTATATTTTATTTGTATAGTTGTAGATATATGCGTTTACATGATTGATTAATTTGCTGCTTGTATCACATGTCAACTAAAAATATCTCCTCTGCCTTAACTCCAATATCATATACCCTTTTTCATAATCTTCGGTGCCTAATTAAATTCAACATATGTTTGTTTTCCTGATTCCGTACATTCGCATACACAAGTATGTCACATCCCATATATAAATACTTAAAATGAATATACACAAATAAAAGATAAACATGCATAGATATACGTGACGACAGTTACACCGACGCATGGCTAACCTCCATGCTCATCCATTCACCGTAACCAAATAAAATGATTGAGTCATTTTACCCACTTTACGATCGTAAAAAAGGTCGCCTAAACATAACAGTCCATCAAATATACTAATATAGCGCATTAAAAAAAAGGCAAAACTAACCACTCACGTATCCGTAGCCCAGTTTGTACATTGAAATAATACTTGCTCTGCTGCATCTTCGTTATATACTCCCATTACAGAATAATTTGATTACTCAAAGTTGAATGCTACAAACTGCTGCATACAATATATAATCAGCTGCAATTTATTGAAAAAGCATACATTGGCAGTGTAAACCAAATAGATTAATTGATTAAAAAATAAAGACAAATGCTTCTACTACTCACGGTATCCGATTTAGTGACTTCAAACTCCTTTTCTAATAATTTGCAAAAAAAATCAAACCATTAAAATCTCGATTCAAAAAATAAAACGAATCAAAAGACCAAAAAACCTTAAACTACATTTCGCATCTACGCAACTAGCTCCATGATAGACTAATGGCAGCACCCCACATAACCGCACGGCAACGCCGCGCATACTTTCTAGTGAACTACCAATTTTTATTTGGCTCTGTCGAATTCAAGTAACCATGCAATAAATTGTACGTCTCAGTTCAACACACATGTATATGTTTGCTACTAAGCCAACTAGTTTTTAAAATCGCTAAATAAGTTATTTTAGTTTTTGAATAAGCTGCCGCTAAATAGCCTTTTGGGACCATCTTCCTTCCCTATCAGCGCCATTTTTATGACGTGCCGGTCCCGATCCGTGCAGGCCTGGCGGTCCCGGATTGGATCGAGCAGAACTCATGCTGCTCGCGCCGGGAGCCGACACAGCCTAGAAGTCACAGTCCATCGCCACTGCCGGGTGCCGTGGCTGGCGTCGCGACAACGGGCGCCTCGCTTCCGCGAAGCTTCGCGGGTCGATCGGCCAGGGCCGACCACGCATTCACGCCCACGCGCTGCCTCTCGCCGTCTGGCCCCCGGCCCCCAGGAAATTTTGCCCTGGTGACCGACCAGGTCCAAGTCGCGGCAAGCGACACCTTGCAAGTGGGGTAGCTAAAGAGTAAAGACAGCGACTTCCGCTGTGATTTGTGAAGAGGAGAGGAGACTAGCGCGCAGTAACACTAACACCTGGTTGGTTGATGCTACTAGTCAACTCTACTCTTGACCCTGCGTCTGGACCCGCGCGGCGGACGCATCACGGCCGTCCCACGGCATACGGGCGGTCAGCCAGTCAGCCCGGGGAACGGAGACTGACTGCGAAGGAGTGCTGCCTCTCCGTTCTCCAGCGTGCCCCAGACGTCCAGCCAATGGTAAAAACCCAAGGCTACCCTTCCATCTCCGTCCCAATTTTCCAACATTAACAAGGGTATTTCAGTCATGAAATCACGTATAAGTAACTGCGCTCACCGAACTCACCACGCTGCGGACACCAAAATCTCCCGCGAAACCACAGCTCACTCAGTTCGGCGAGCGCTCAACCATCAGACATGGGCGCCGGCGACGGCAATGTCACGGGCCCCAAGACGAACGAGATCCCGTGCAACGGGAGTCCCAGCCATGCGGCGCTGGACGGCTTTGGCCCGTTGCCCAAGCCCCCGCACGGCGTCTCCGACCCACCGCAGCAGGTGTCCGACCCGGCGAGCTACGCCACCGCTGGCAAGATCCTGCTCGCCGTGGCGGGGGCGTTCGCGGGCGTGCTCCTGGCGCTCGTCGCGCTGCACCTCTACAACAGCACCCGGCGCCGGCGCCTCGGCCTAGGCGGCGGCCAGCGGCGGCTGCTCCGGAGTCTCGCCATCGCCGGTGGCGGCGACGAGGATCGCCGCGATGGCGACGGCGCGGGAGCGCCTTCCCCGCGCGGCCTCGACTCCGCGGTGCTCGCCGCGATACCGGTGGTAGTGGTCGACGCGGGCGCGGGGACCGGCAACGGCGGGGACTGCGCTGTCTGCCTCGCGGAGCTCGAGGCCGGGGAGAAGGCCCGCGCGCTGCCGCGGTGCGGCCACCGCTTCCACGTCGAGTGTATCGACGCCTGGTTCCGCGGGAACGCCACGTGCCCGCTCTGCCGCGCCGACGTCGTCGTGGCGCCGCCGGGCGCTGCCGCGCCGTCCGCGCCACCCGAGGGCGGGGCGCAGCCGGAGGTGCGCATAGACGTGGCAGGGGACGCCGTCGCCGCGCCGGCCACTGGCTCCACGACGGCGCCGGTGATGGGGAGGCCGCATAGCGGAAGGGATCTTGAGAAGGCGAGGCGGGTCTTCGCTTCCACCCGATTCTCTTCCTTCTGACAGGCCCCATCGGCTACCACAGGACCTCGGAAGCTTCCTCTGATTTTCGCACATGGACCTGCTTACCTCGATTGTTTCCGAGCGTATGCCATTCCACTGTACATAGATTTGTTGGTGATGCCAGCTATTTTTGCCATGATTTGTAGTGGTACGATTTTTGCGGATGGACTCGTGGACATATATATCTTTCTCGATCTCGACTCTTGAGCGAGCCGTGGGGGCTACTTGATTCATGACACTGAAAAGGACGATCCATCCGTATGTATCGACCAAAACTATCTGCGATTTTTATGGAACTGAGGCCGGAGGAGAAGAAAAATCTAAAAACTAGTATAGAAATCGCAGTGGACTTTTCGATGATACATACTATAAGTCAACCATGAATAAAAGCAAGGTCAAATTATAAGAGCTAAGCCATATAATAGTTGTTTTATATTTATTTATAAAATGTTTTTTATTATTACATATTTTTATTCTTTTTTCTATTCCTACTCAATATTTTTCTATTTAGACCCACCACTGCTATGCTTGCTATAGTGAAATTAGCTAATGTATCTCCATTTATAATTTTTTTTATGTAGATTATCCAAACACATTTGAGGAAGTGTTGCTCAAATTTGCTTTAGAACATGCACATTTTATGTTGTCTTAACCTCTGCTGGAAAAAATTGGTGAGTTCGATTAGAACCGAGCCCGGACCGAAATAACTAAAAAAACAAAATGCTAGTCCATAGAATTTCTCAAAAACCAATTGGTTCTATTTTCTAGAAACCAAATTTCTTTGAGATCCAAGAAACAAAATCCAAGAACCGAATGCGCAACCTTATCCTAGGCGGGTTGGACTACAACGGAGGACAACCCAGGAGCCAGTGGAGAGGAGGGCTCGCAAAACCCATGTGGGCCTGTGGGTACAGCCCAAGGAGGCTGCCCCAGCAATGTTGCCCGTCAAGCGGACTGTGTGACCCATGGATTGAAGCCGATCCATGATCCTATGGAGAGCCGGCGTGTGCTTGGTTGCTGCAGGTGGCCTCAGAGTGGCGCATTCGGGCGGTTGCGCTCGCCACCAAAGCGTTGATTCTAGTTGTAGCGATCGTTAGCGTGGTCTGGGGAAGAAGTCGCGCCATTCTTTATTAAACCCCTCCAAGTCTTATGAAACCAGTTTGTAAGCATTTTTGTCTTATGAAGACCAAATAGATTTATTTGAATGTTGACCTTTGGTGTTGAAAGTTAGGGATGTCATGCTCATATTTTCTTTTGGTCGAGAGTTGGATTTGATGAGTTTGTGATTTCCAATTAAATCAATTGAAGTAAAAGGTGCAATTTGATCAGATGAACCAGAAGTTTAGAGGCAAATGCCCATTGCGGCACGTAAGCCCTGTTTAGATTCACATATTTTTCAGGAACTTTTTTCATAAGTCATCTTCTGTTTTACATACTTATCGTATTAGGAGCTTTTTGTGAAAGCCAAGTTTCGGTGTTTGGCACACTTGCTTATCATGTCCCTATGGCGACCAGGCCAACAGCCACCACTGTCGTCTCCTCCTCCTTCCTCTATCGTCGAAGCCCCACCGCGTTAACCGCCGAGGTCTCTTTGCCCGAGCTGTTGGCAAAGGTGCGCCAAGGAGGTGAGCTCACCGGATCCTTCCTGCACGCACCACCGCCCCCTCTAGAGGCATGCTCAATGGTAGTTTTTGGTTGCGAGCTCGCCTCGGCGGGGTGGAATAGGCGGTCACGGATGATGATCTAGTCGACGAAGCAGATGGTGCTCCAGACCTGTAGTCATGGATGGCAATCGAGGGCGAGATCCAGTTGGTGCGGGGTGGCTGCGGGCGAGCTTCGATCAGCGAAGGGCCGTGGCAATGCTTCGATCATAGGGGAGGCTTCATTGGAGAAGCCAAACGACATCAGGAGTGGTTGTCGCAGCGCTCAGGACAAAACAAGATGCGCCTACGAGCGAGAAAATTGGTTTTCTTCTCAGAAAAAATCTCACTCATAGTCCATTTCTGATAAGTCCATCTGAAAAAAAACATGAGAAGCCATATATTTGAGAGCACAGGTGGCTTAAAAACTAGCCAGCATTACAAATGAAGGCTTATTCGGTTGTAAAGTTAGGCCTTCAGTGTTGTTGCTGCCGTTGCAGCTCGGATGCCTCGCTCTCACACAACCGTTGTAGAAACAACCACTCCACTAGCTAAACTTTAGCTGACTAAATTTATCTATGGTGCATTCAAACAGCCACGCTCAAATATCAGCTAGAAGCTTTCTAGCTAATGAGAACCCCATTATCTCATTAGTTGTTCCAACCCAACTAAAATCAGCTAAAATTGCTCAATGACCAAATTGCCCTCGTTTCTTTTTCGCATCCGTGCACTCAGGCCCGTTCTCCACCGCGAGATATTTTTCCACCGGCCTCCTCCCACGAGCGGGCCACGCTGGCCGGTGCCACCACTCCCCACCATCTTGGAGTTTTCTCCCCCACCCCGTCTCACCTCGCTCGTTGCGTCGGCAGCCACCACCGTGCCCTACTAATGGCAACCGGATCTTGCCGCCCGCCGTGCCTGCCCCCGCATCCACGCCGTGCCGATGGAGATGAAGCGCCACCACCTCCCACCCGTCCTCTTCCTCCACGCGCTCGCACTCCTATCCCTCGCCCTAGGCACGGCCCGGTTTGCCGACGGGGACCAGATCCTAGGCGAGACGGGCACGCTGCTGGCCAACGCATCAGTGTCTACCTTTTTGAGCCTCGGCAACCACCACCTCCTCCCCTACCTATGCGTCCCCTGCCACAGCAAACCCACCTCGGCACCGTGGCAGCGGACTGTGTCCTGGTTCCGCGTCCCATTCCATGACCTCCCCAACGACGACAACCTCCTCACCGCCTTCTGCGGCTTCCTCCTCACGTGCCACCGCCACCGACACCGTGGGGACGTCGCGGGCACCATGGCTGACCTTCCCGCCCTCCTTGATAGGTGTCAACTGAAAGCCCAAGTTTGGTTTTAGTAATTAATGACACCAAGTTGCTAATGTCATATGTTAAGTGTTTTGAGTTAGGCATAAGTAACACATGTGATGAAGGTGTATGTGGCAAGAAGTGGTGGCCACAAGATCACAAAGAGATGGTGCATGGACATGAAATGATGATCATGGTGGAGATGCACATAATATGATGGACATGATGATCAAGTGGAAGAGAAGGATCTAAGAGCGCAAGGCAAAGGTATAACCATAGGGTTTTCCTTTTGCCGGTCTAAGATGAGTAGAGAAGTGATTGACCGGGTTTAGGATACATAGCCGACTATCAAGAGGGGCAATCACGGTTAGCTCGGAAATCAAGTGCCACTAGATCAATGTCTTGAGCATATGTATTAGGATCTAGTAAAGAGCTAACATAACGCCTTGAAAATAATTGTAAAATGCTAACACGCATGCACATGGTGGTGTACACTTAGTGGTGTTAGCACACTTTTGCGAATGTGGTGGAGTTTGAGCGGTAGAGAGGGGTTTGGGTTCCTCTCTCCCTCCCACCGAGCTTGCGAGGCGGGATTCGGCGCTTTTTGGGAAAGTGAAATGCCTATTTTCTACTGCGCCGAAAGTCCGAAAAGAAACGGAGACGAACGGAGGTCACAGAGGTGACCGGACGCTGGATCGGATGTGATCTCTATTGACCGGACGCGTCCGGTCAGCGTTCAGCGTCTGCGTGTGTTTCAGTTTGATGATCGGACGTGCAGCGCGTCCAGTCATTCAGGGAGCTTACTAGACTCCAATCGGACGCTGGCACTGTGGCGTCCGGTCAGTTCTACAGCGCGTCCGGTCGCTGTTTCGTTGTGCGCTACTCAGGCTGACCAGCGCGTCCGGTCAGTTGCGGGACCAGTGCATCCGGTCGCACCCAACGTGTCCGGTCTGCGCGACCAGCGCGTCCGGTCGGTACTTCGAAACTTAGCCGTTGCGTGACCGGCGCGTACGGTCAGTTTGACCAGCGCGTCCGGTCAGCGCGACTTTGGCTGTTTAAGTTCCTAACGGCTAGCTGCGTACCCCTTCGCTATAAATAGAAGGTGTCCGGGGTTTAAGGGTAACTCTTGCACATTTTGAGACCTAGAGACATCATTTGAGCTAGAGAACAACCCCTCCACTCATATCTTTGCTTAGTTGCACATCTTGAGTGAGATTGAGTGAGATTCAAGTGCATTGCTTGAGAGTTGCATTCTAGAGGCACTTGATCTTCGAGTTGCTGCGGATTTCTTATTACTCTTCCGTGTTTCTCGACACGGTAGACGGCTTGGAGCAGTGGAGGTGATTGAGCTCACAATTGAAGATTGTTGTAGCCCTCACCAAGTGTTGTAAGGGGTTCTTGATCCTTCCTCGCGGGAGTCCGCGAATTGGATACTCTAGTGGAGCTCGTGGCTTGGAGGATCCCCATCTTGTGTGCGGTTGTGCGGCGCCCGCCGAGGGCTTGACTCTTGATAGTCGATTAGCTCGTGAACCGACAAGTGGGTGTATCGCCACAACGGGGAGTAGCTTGCCGGGAAGCAAGTGAACATCGGGATAATTTTTTGTGTCATTCTCTTCCTAAGGATTTCTCTTGTATAATTGATTGATTGGTACTTCTCATCTCTACACAATGGTATAATCACTCAAAGCTCTTCTCTCATATTACTTCTTGTTTCTAGCTTGTAGTTGTTGTTGTGTTTAGTGGATAGCCTTGTACTAGACTTGTGTAGGTGGCTTACTTATTTAGTTAGAGCTAGTGCTTTTGCTTCTCCACCTTTCGTACTAACTTGTGGTTAAGTAATTCTTATAGAAGTTTTAAATAGGCTATTCATCCCCCCTCTAGCCTATTTGGACCTTTCAAGTGGTATCAGAGCCGAGGCACCATTTATTTGAGGCTTAACAACCTACGGTGAAAAAAATGGCTCAATTAAGCTTGCACATCAACAACACCAAGAAGGCACCTCACTTTGATGGCACAAATTATGCATATTGGAAGGTTAAGATGACCGCACACCTAAAGTCAATCAATAGAGAAGTGTGGAAGGTCACCGAAACAAAATTTGAGGTTGCTAATCCGAAAGCACCTACACTGGTGGAAGAGAAGAAGCTCCAATGCAATGACATTGCTATTAGTGCTCTTCATGAGGCATTAGATGACAAGATATTTGAGCAAGTGAAGAACATTGAGATTGCTCATGATGCTTGGTCCAAGCTAGAAGAAACTTTTGAGGGCACCGAAGGCACAAAGACCGCTAAAGCATATATCTTGCAAGAAAAGTTTTCTAGCTTCAAGATGCAAGAAGATGAGAGTATACCAGAAATGTTTCATTGATTGCAAGTCATTGTAAATGAGCTGAAGGCACTTGGTGAGGAGATCAAGGACAACCAATTCTCTATGAAGTTCTTGAGAAGCTTGCCCAAGAGGTTTGATACATTGATCACCGTGCTAGTGAGGACTACATTGAAGGATTCAACTCCTCAACAAGTATTTCAAGAAGTAATGACCGATGACTCATATAGAGAAGATGATGAGAAGGATGAGTTGATCAAGAAGAAGAAGAAGGAAAATGAGAAGAAAGATGATGAGAAGAAGAAGAGTGTGGCATTCAAAGCCACTACATCTAAGGGCAAATCTAAGATTGAATCATCAAGTGATGAAGACTCAAGCTCTTGTGATAGTGATGACATTGATGAGAAGATGTCTCTTTTTGTCAAGCAATTTGGGAAATTCATGAAGAAGAAGGGCTTTCATGCAAGAAGGAGGAAGAACTCATCCAAGAAGAATGAGCATACCATGAGATGTTTTAGATGCCATAGCAAGGACCATCTCATTGTAAAATGTCCTTATGATAGTGATAATGAAGATGCTATCAAAAAGGAGAGAAAGAAGCAAAAGAAGAAGCTAGAGAAGAAGGAGAGCTCTTATAAGAAGAAGAATGATTCTCATGTTGCTACATGGGATAGTGATGATTCCTCAAGTGATGATGAGGATGACAACAAGAGCAAGAAGAAGGGACATGCTAGCATTACCATCTAAGAGAAGGTCTCCCTCTTCGACACTCCATCGTGCTTCATGGCTAAGGCCGCTAAGGTATCATTCGACGATGAGAGTGATTATAATAATGATAGTGATAGTGATAGTGATGAAGAAAAATTCACTAAAGATGAACTAATCACTATGCTAGAAGATTGCACTCAATATTTTAAAGAATCTAGAAAGGAGTGCAAGGACTTGCTTAAGAAAAAGAAAAACCTTATGCAAAAACTTGATGAGCTTAGGGCATCTTATGAGAGTGTAAAGGTAGACCATAAGAAGCTTCAAAAGTCTCACACTAAGCTTGAAGAAGCTCACTCCTCTCTAGTTAAAAAATGTGAAAACATGCCAACTAATATTGAGAAAGCTAAAACTTGCAACATAGGCATATCATGTGATATAATTGATGAATCCTTTCATAAGCCTATTGTTGTTGCTCCCACTAACCCTTCATGTAGCTTATCTACATCATCCTCATCTAGTAGTGATGGTTTCACTTGTGACTCCACACTTATAGTTAAGAATGAAAATCTCAAGAAGGAGGTAAAAGAGCTCAATCACACCTTAGCTAAGGCTTATGGTAGTGAGGACCGCTTGCTTGTGTGCTTGGGTAGCCAAAGAGCTTCTCTCTATAAAGAGGGATTAGGCTATAACCCAAAGAAAGGCAAGACCGCTTTTGCTCCTCACAAGACTCGTTTTATGAAGAACAATGGTAGCTATTGCAAAATTTGCAAGCAAGTTGGTCATATAGAGCAACAATGCATGAACAAGAAATCAAATGCTAATGTATCCTCAATTAAGTTTGATTCTTTCTATATGCTTACCAAGGGTACTAATGGTGTTCATGCTAAGTTCATTGGTACACCATGGATGGGCTCAAAGAAAAAAGTCATTTGGGTACCAAAGAGCTTGGTCACTAACCTTGGAGGACCCAAACAAGTTTGGGTACCTAAAAAGAATTGATCTTATCTTGTAGGTCAATTACAAAGCCGGAGGAAGGCATTGGGTGCTTGATAGTAGATGCTCTCAACATATGATCGGGGATTCTTGTATGTTCAAATCAATTGATACAAGTCAAAATAGTGGTTTTGATGCTATCACTTTCGGCAACAACAAGAAAGGCAAGGTCAAGGGGCTTGGTAAAATCGCTATCTCAAATGACATGAGCATATCTAATGTGTTGCTAGTTGAGAGCTTGGATTTCAATCTTTTATCGGTGGCACAACTTTGTGATCTTGGCTTTAAGTGTATATTTGGTAGTGATGATGTTGAAGTCATAAGTGTTGATGAATCAAATTTGATATTTAAAGGATTTAGACATGGTAGCTTATACTTGGTTGACTTCAATGATAGTGAGACACAATTGACATCATGCTTGCTTAGTAAATCTAGTATGGGTTGGTTATGGCATAGAAGGCTCGGTCATGTTGGGATGAAACAATTGAACAAACTTTTGAGGCATGACTTAGTTAGAGGCTTGAAAGATGTGACTTTTGAACAATGTTTTTCTAAACGCTAAACAGTAAACAGTCGGTCACCCCTCGTTTAGCGTTTAGACCGTTTAAACGGTGTTTAAACGAAGTTAAACGGCCTAAACGGTTTTGCACAATAACAATAAAATATACATATTTATGTAGGTAAAAATAAAAATTACTAGAACCCATACATATTTACACATGTAAAAATAAAATATTCTACCAAATAATCTTGTTAGAAGAAATCTAAATCACACAACACTTCATATAATTACAATGTTAATTAGTTTCATGTTGATTGTGATAGACGTAGTCCTTTAATTCACTTAATTATGGATTAAATGGTTGCTTAGCTTATTTAATCACGTTTAATTTGATTTTGTTTAGACCGTTTAGACGGGATTGAACGGTTTAAACGGGTTTAAACGGCCCAACCGTTTAATTCACCGTTTAGGGCCTAAACAACACAGCTGACTTCTGTTTACCGTTTAAACGGTGTTTAAACGGACTAAACGGCCGTTTAGGCGAACAGTGCTTTTGAAAAGCATAAACCATGTAGTGCTTGTCAAGCCGACAAACAAGTTGGAAATACACATCCTAGTAAGAGTGAAATGAGCACATCAAAGGCATTTGAGTTATTGCACATGGACTTATTTGGGCCAATGACATACACTAGCATTGGTGGGAACAAGTATGGCTTTGTGATAGTGGATGACTATACTAGATACACTTGTGTGTTCTTTCTTTATGACAAGAGTGATGTTTATGATCTATTCAAATCTTTTGTCAAAAGGATGCAAAATGAGTTTGAGACTACCATCAAGAAGATTAGAAGTGACAATGATAGTGAGTTTAAGAACACAAGAATTGAAGATTTATGTGATGATCTTGGTATTGGACATCAATTCTCACCTACATACACTCATCAATCCAATGGTGTAGTTGAAAGAAAAAATAGAACCTTGATTGATATGGCTAGATCAATTCTTAGTGAATACAATGTGAGTCATTCATTTTGGAGTGAAGCCATCAACACGGCTTGCTATTGTAGCAACCGTCTCTATTGCCATGGGAAGCTTGGGAAAACACCATATGAGCTATTGAATGGAAGAAAGCCCAACATTGCATACTTTAGAGTGTATGGTTGCAAATGCTATATTCTCAAGAAAGGCACTAGATTAAGTAAGTTTGAAAAGAAATGTGATGAAGGATTCTTACTTGGTTATTCTACCACAAGCAAAGCATATAGAGTTTGGAATCTCACAAATAGCACCTTAGAAGAAGTTCATGATGTTGAGTTTGATGAAACCCAAGGGTCTCAAAATGAGGCTTAAAACCTTGATGATGTAAGAGGAGATCAATTGTCAAATGCAATGAAGAACATGGACATTGGTGATGTTAGGCCAAGGCAAGTTGATAATGATAATATTCATGTGATCAACCAAAGTGTGCAAATTGATACAAATCAAGCAAACTCTAGTGATATTCATGATGAAGCTCAAGTTCAAGGTCAAACAAGTGAAAGCAATCAACTCCCAAGACTACAACCTACTAGTATTGCAAGAGATCATCTATTGGACCAAATCAATGGTGGAATTCAAAGTGGTGTTCAAACTCGATCAAAGCTAGCATTCTTTTGTGAGCATTACTCATTTGTATCACTTGAAGAACCTAAGAAATTAGAAGATGCTTTGAGGGATTTTGATTGGGTAAATGCCATGCATGAGGAACTAAACAACTTTGCTAGAAATCAAGTTTGGAAACTTGTTGAAAGGCCAAAGAACTACAATGTGATTGGTACTAAGTGGGTCTTTAGAAATAAGCAAGATCAAGATGGCATGGTTGTGAGGAACAAAGTAAGATTAGTAGCACAAGGATACACTCAAGTTAAGGGTCTTGATTTTGGAGAGATATATGCACCGGTTGCAAGATTGGAGGCAATTAGAATCTTATTAGCATATGCTTGTGCACATAACATCAAGCTCTATCAAATGGATGTCAAGAGTGCATTTCTCAATGGCTACATCAATGAAGAAGTTTATATTGAGCAACCTCCTAGTTTTGAAGATGACAAGAAGCCCGCCCATGTTTACAAGCTAAAGAAGACATTGTATGGTTTGAAGCAAGCACCTAGAGCATGGTATAAGAGGTTAAGGGACTTTCTTCTCTCTAAAGGGTTCAAGATGGGAAAGGTTGACACCACTCTCTTCACCAAGAAGCTTGGAAATGACTTGTTTGTGTTGCAAATCTATGTTGATGACATTATCTTTAGATCAACTAACCAAGACTTTTGTGAAGAGTTTGGAAATATGATGGCTAATGAGTTTGAGATGTCTATGATTGGAGAGCTTAGTTACTTCCTTAGACTTCAAATCAAGCAAATGAAGAATGGCACTTTTGTAAGTCAAGGCAAGTACATCAAGGATATGATCAAGAAGTTTGGATTGCAAGATGCTAAGCAAATGAGTACACCAATGGGCACTAATGATCAATTGGGTATTGATGATAGTGGAAACATGGTAGATCAAAAGCAATATCGGTCCATGATCGGAAGTTTGCTCTATGTCACCGCTTCTAGACCGGATGTGATGTTTAGTGTGTGCAAGTGTGCAAGATATCAAGCTTCACCTAGAGAAAGTCACTTGAAAGCAACCAAGAGAATATTGAGATATCTTAAGGGCACTCATGATGTTGGATTATGGTATCCCAAGGGGTCTAATTTTGAGTTGATTGGATATTCAGACTCTGACTATGGTGGATGCAAGATTGATAGAATGAGCACAAGTGGCACTTGTCAATTGCTTGGAAGGTCTCTTGTTTTATGGTCATTAAAGAAACAAAATAGTGTTGCACTATCTATCGCCGAGGCCGAATACATTAGTGTCGGTAGTTGTTGTGCATAATTGCTTTGGATGAAGGCAACTTTGAGTGACTTTAGAATAAAATTTAAGAATGTGCCATTGTTTTGTGACAATAAAAGTGCTATCAAGATGACACAAAATCCAGTTCAATATTCAAGAACCAAGCACATCAACATAAGGCACCACTTCATAAGAGACTATCAACAAAAGGGTGATATTAGCATTGAGAGCATTGTCACCGAAGATCAACTAGCCGACATATTCACAAAACCACTTGATGAAAAGAGATTTTACAAGTTGAAGAATGAATTGAACATACTTGACTTCTCCAACTTGAAATGAGTGCACCCCCACATTCTTATATGACATGCCTCTTCTCCAACATAGCAAGGTAAAGTTATTTGGCATATCATTCATACTTTGCTAAGGACATGGTTAGAACATATAGACATATTTGTATGTCAAATAGGCTCATTCATGAAAATCAAATGATTTTGATGTATATATGGTACCACTATTGCTTCTATGTTTGTTTAATCTAGTGGTAGCATATGACATATTTGTGGGCTTGCAAACCTAGTGGTGAATCTAGTAAACGAGCTCATGATGTGTAAATCAACATGCTCAAGATAACCCTTATACTTTATGAGGTGTGAAGAAGCTTGTGCTTAGATCAAACCGAATTACATATTCTAGGCAAGTGATCTAGATTGAACCATAATTTGGACTCCCTCATATTGATTGACTTATCTCTCACTAAAATTAGCACCTTTTTGGTGATTGTTGACAAAGGAGGAGAGAAAAGTCACAAAGATAATTACAAAAAAAAGATATAATAAGGGGGAGAGAAAAGTCACAAGATAAAAAGTTAAGTCGCAAAGGGAGAAAATGACATTGGAAAGGGATCAATTAAAATTAAGCACACAAGTAGGAGGAGCAAGCTCATAAATTATTTGTTGCATTTGTGTGTGCATTAACATGATGAATTGTTGCATTGCAAAGCTTAAATTCATATTCATGATTGAATGGTGATTGCTAGAAATAGAACTTGAATGATGATTTGTTGAGAGTAGCTTTACAAGTGGTATCTAGACACCTTTTGCTTATAATGTTGATCTCACGGGGTATTTTAGTGTTTGTGATCTTTACAAGTGATGTATTACAAGTGGTGTCTAGCTGCATCGTTGCTAAAGATGGTATATAAAGGCAACTCCGATTGGTATCACACTTCAAAGGTCCATTCTATATACCTTAGTATCAATTTGATAGTAGTAACTCTCCCAAAATTCAAATCCATATATATGTGCACAATTGAACCAAACTCATGAAAACACATATGTAGGGGGAGCTAATACTATCGAAATTGAAAATTGATTTCATTTCATATCTTTGTGATGGTTGTCATCAATTACCAAAAAGGGAGAGATTGAAAGCCAAAGTTTGGTTTTGATAATTAATGATACCAAGTTGCTAATGTCATATGTTAAGTGTTTTGAGTTAGGCATAAGCAACACATGTGATGAAGGTGTATGTGGCAAGAAGTGGTGGCCACAAGATCATAAAGAGATGGTGCATGGATATGAAATGATGATCATGGTGGAGATGCACATAATATGATGGACATGATGATCAAGTGGAAGAGAAGGATCTAAGAGTGCAAGGCAAAGGTATAACCATAGGGTTTTCCTTTTGTCGGTCTAAGATGAGTAGAGAAGTGATTGACCGGGTTTAGGATACATAGCCGACTATCAAGAGGGGCAATCACGGTTAGCTCGGAAATCAAGTGCCACTAGATTAATGTCTTGAGCATATGCATTAGGATCTAGTAAAGAGCTAACATAACGCCTTAAAAATGATTGTGAAATGCTAACACACATGCACATGGTGGTGTACACTTGGTGGTGTTAGCACACTTTTGCGAAGGCGGTGGAGTTTGAGCGGTAGAGAGGGGTTTGGGTTCCTCTCTCCCTCCCACCGAGCTTGTGAGGCAGGATTTGGCGCTTTTTGGGGAAGTGAAATGCCTATTTTCTATTGCGCCAGAAGTCTGAAAAGAAACGGAGGCGAACGGAGGTCACAGAGGTGACCGGACGCTGGACCGGACGCGATCTCTGATGACCGGACGCGTTCGGTCAGCGTGCAGCGTCTGCGCGTGTTTCAGTTTGATGATCGGACGCGCAGCGCGTCCGGTCACTGTTGACCGGATGCGTCCGGTCGTTCAGGGAGCTTACTAGGCTCCAATCGGACGCTGGTACTGTGGCGTCCGGTCAGTTCTACAGCGCGTCCGGTCGTTGTTTCGTTGTGCGCTACTCAGGCTTGACCAGCGCGTCCGGTCAGTTGCGGGACCAACGCGTCCGGTCGCACCCAGCGCGTCCGGTCTGCGTGACCAGCGCGTCCGGTCGGTACTTCGAAACTTAGCCGTTGCGTGACCGGCGCGTCCGGTCAGTTTGACCAGCGCATCCGGTCAGCGCGACTTCGGCTGTTTAAGTTCCTAACGGCTAGCTGCGTACCCCTTCGCTATAAATAGAAGGTGTCCGGGGTTTGAGGGTAACTCTTGCACATTTTGAGACCTAGAGACATCCTTTGAGCTAGAGAACAACCCCTCCACTCATCTCTTTGCTTAGTTGTACATCTTGAGTGAGATTGAGTGAGATTCAAGTGCATTGCTTGAGAGTTGCATTCTAGAGGCACTTGATCTTCAGTTGCTGCGGATTTCTTGTTACTCTTCCGTGTTTCTCGACACGGTAGACGGCTTGGAGCAGCGGAGGTGATTGAGCTCACAATTGAAGATTGTTGTAGCCCTCACCAAGTGTTGTAAGGGGTTCTTGATCCTTCCCCGCGGGAGTTCGCGAATTGGATACTCTAGTGGAGCTCGTGGCTTGGAGGATCCCCATCTTGTGTGCGGTTGTGCGGCGCCCGCCGAGGGCTCAACTCTTGATAGTCGATTAGCTCGCGAACCGACAAGTGGGTATATCGCCACATTGGGGAGTAGCTTGCCGAGAAGCAAGTGAACCTCAGGATAAATTTTTGTGTAATTCTCTTCCCAAGGATTTCTCTTGTATAATTGATTGATTGGTACTTCTCATCTCTACACAGCGGTATAATCACTCGAAGCTCTTCTCTCATATTACTTCTTGTTTCTAGCTTGTAGTTGTTGTTGTGTTTAGTGGATAGCCTTGTACTAGACTTGTGTAGGTGGCTTGCTTATTTAGTTAGAGCCAGTGCTTTTGCTTCGCCACCTTTCATACTAACTTGTGGTTAAGTAATTCTTGTAGAAGTTTTAAATAGGCTATTCACCCCCCTTCTAGCCTATTTGGACCTTTCACCGACGCGCTTTACCTGCGCCGTCGTCGGGAACTATGGCATCCTCCTCGGCGCAATGGAGACGGAGGAAGAAAGAAAAGTCACCATGATCAATAAACACCAATTAGCTACAGGATCCAAACGGCACCAGCTAAACTTTAGCTAGCTAAACTTAGGACATGGATATCATGTGACCCATTGCGCGGAAGGTGTATCGCGCGACCCCAAAACATACGCGAGGAAGCATATGTGCAACACGACATGTTGGATCTGACCCCACTCCCTCCCCACGCTCTCTTTTTCACTGCCCATGCATGCATGCTAACGTAAGCAAAAAAACCAAAACATTTTTATTTCAAATTGCTATAGCTCTTGAATGGTGTATCCATTTTTAATTCTGTCTAGACGGTGTGTTCTATGTGACGAGGCGAACAAAACTAGACTCCACTTGCATATGTTTCAAAGAATTTTATTTTAGTAGCAATTTATGTGTAAATGTGCTAGGGAATTTATCTAAAGAGTTACTACCATGTAATACTAAAGTTGCTACTCTAAAAATATACTAAAATTTTTTATATAGTACGCACATCGATTGTTATCATGGAAATATAATGTTATAAAAAAATTTACATAAAGGTACTACCCTAAAGAGAGTAGCGGACCAAAACAAGACAAGCTGCAAACTGGAGGGGCCAATTATTAAAACAAGTATTGCGTAAGCTACAAACTAGGGGGCAAGTTATTATACAACACATTACAAAACCAGCAAACATGACTTGCTATCAACTGGGGACATTTATTAAAACTCAGAAAACATGAATCGCTGCCAATGAAACTGAAATTAGCAAACAAAAAATTGAACTGAAATTGATAAATAGACACCGAAAAGTAAAGTTGACAAAATGAAAAAAAGATGAAAACTATCACTAAAGTAGACAAAAAAAACAAGTATTGAGTAAGCTACAAACTAGAGGGTAAGTTATTATACAACAAGTTACAAAAGGTCCAGAAACATGACTTGCTTTCAACTGAAGGCATTTATTACAAAAGTCAGGAAACATGACTCGTTGCCAATTAAAGCTGAAACAAACAAACAAAAAATTGAGCTGAAATTGATAAATAAATACTGAAAACTAAAGTAGACAAAATGAAAAAGATGAAAATAACACTAAAACCGAAAATACAAAAAACTGAAATTAATAGGAAATGAAAACTAAAGTAGATAAAATTAAAAAATTGCGTAAGTTGCCAACTAGGGGCAAGTTATTATAAACACATTACAAAAAAAAAGACAGGAAACATGCCTTCCTGCCAACTGGGGGGCGACATTTATTATAAAAGCTAGGAAACATGACTCGCTGGCAATTGAAACCGAAATTTAAAAACAAAAAAATGAACTGAAATTGATAAATAGACACTGAAAAGTAAAGTAGACAAAATAAAAAATAACACTATAGCTGAAAAACAGAAAGAATGAAATTGACAAATAGGAAATGAAAACTAAAGTAGATAAAACTAAAAAAAACATCACTGAAAAAAAATCGAAATTGACAACCACAAAATATCACTGAAATTGAAAAATAAAAAATGAAAACTAAATTAGACAAAATAAAAAAAACGAAAGGAACCTCCCAGCCGTTCGAAAAGGGTCTACTGGGCTCCCGCGGCCTGGTGTTGCGCCCACGCGGCCTGGTGTCGCGCGAACGCGCTGAGCGCCAGTCGCGAGTTTTACTTTGCGCTAAATTTGTCTCCGACGACTAAAAAAGAACAAAACTAAGGGTCGTCGCTCTGCCGCATGCGAATGACTCTGCGCTCGCGCGTCCCTGTCTCCCTGTGCGACAATTTATCCCCCAGAAGTGGAAACAAATCAGTTAATCAACGCAGGAATCAATCAGTGAATCAACGCATGCCCGCGATCCGTGCCTACGCCCTCGCGAAGTCGCGACAACCACCGGCCTTGCGAAGTAGCGATCCGCACGGTGCCCTTCGCCGCACCGCGTCCAAGCCACTGCTTGGAGCCCTAATGCCACGGCAACCCGGAGCCCTGCACCGAGCCCTGGCCGTATCCACGACGGCCATTGCCGCCTGCCCTCCCGTGACCACGACGCCGACACCTCGGCGCCGCCGAGCTTCATTGAGAAGCGGCTGCACCTCGCGACATCTCTGTTCGTTGCGGTCGGTGATTTCTGCCGCTCCTCAAATCACTTCCTGCTGTTGCACGGTGAGCACCTCTGCCTCCCTGCACTCCCCTTGTTCTCTCAATCGAAACCAAGCAAAGCCGTCTAGGGCTTTTCCCAAACCCCGGCCGAACGCCGCCAGCTGCAGCCCCGCCCCGCACCCCTCTGCCTCCCAGTGCGCACGCAGCGCAGCGCCATGACCGAACGAAGCAAGCACCACCGACAGGAAGCATGCTCCTGCCTTTCCTCGTTAGCTTGATGACGTCATGTCCTTTCAGTACGCCGTTTTTCTGTAGGAAAATAAATCTGAAAATAATAGAAACACACGTATCACCCGTTGAATGGCCGACATCTGCCTCCCCTTAACCATCACCATGCATAGTGGACTGCACTCTCATCCTACCACCCGTCCACGGCCCACGGACTCAGTCTGCAGATTAGTGCACGCACACTTTGCGTTCTAACCCCTCTGCTTTCTCCCAATCGAGCCACTGTTTCCTGAGCCAAGTAAAAATTCCTAATGGCTTTGACCAAATTACAGCAATCGATGCCCAAACGGAAATTAATAATAACTGGGTACACATTTTATTGCCTTGGTAAACTTGTTAGTCATGTTGGATTGTCTTGCTACTTAAAGATGACTGATTGTTAGACAATGTTGCTTTTATGAAAAAATGCACTGACTGCTGTTTGGCCAGTACGATGAAATAGCAATTTATTTAGAGTGACTTTGTTCTTCATCTTGAATCATTCTGTTGTTTATTTATGAGTTAAATGCACCATAGATCCATTAACTTACGAGGAAGTTTCAGTTGAGTCCATCAACTTCCAAAGTGGCTTTTTGGGTCCATAAACTTTTAAAATGGTTCACTGCAGTCCATACCTATTTATTTAACCTTAAATTTAAAACATATTTGTAGAAAACCCCTTCCCATACGCATGCAGTGCATGCATCGCCGGGTTTAGTGCTTTACTTGCTCATGCCTTCCTCCACGTACGACCATCTCGGCAGTGGGTGGGAACGCCGGCCACCTGCACATCAATCGGTGAGCGCGACGGCGGCCTCGTGCACGAGCGGCTGCGTGGCGTGCGCGACGCCCTCGGTGTAAGGTCCTAGATGGCTAGAGGGGGGTGAATAGCCTATAAAAAATTCTACAAGCACCACTAAGCAAACTTGTTAGAATGACAAACGGCGTAAAGCGAGTTTTGCTTAGCCAAAGGTTGTGATGCAAGCCTCCTATCCACAAGTCTAGTAGATTATGATCTCTAGTTCACACAAGTGCTAAGTCACTAACTTACACTAGTGAGCAAGCTAACAACTACTAGAAAAGGCTACCACTAGAGCTACACAAGATAATCTAGTAAAAGTAAATGCGAGAGAGAGGATTGTGAATCTTATACCGACGGTGGAGTAAAGATGTTGCCAATCACCAAGATGATATACAATCAATTAATATTGACGACAACACAATATGTAGACCAATCACCGGGAGACAAGAGACACAATATTTTTGTTCACCCGGTGTTCACTTGTGCACCGACAAGCTACGTCACCGGTTGTGTCGACCAACACTTAGATGGTTCCTCGGTGTGACCCTCAAGTCACTTGCCCCTCAAGGCACGCCCCGCAAGGCACCGCAAGACACCACTCTCAAGTGAGGTAACTCAATGACACGCGCAATCCAATAGAGTTGCTTTTGGCGTCCCGCCGAGGAAAGCACAAGAACCTCTTACAAACAACCGGAGGTGGCCAAGAACAATCACCTTGTCTTGCCAACGCCTCCAACAATCTCCAAGCCGGCTAGGAGCGGTACTCTCCAAGAGTAACAAGAAATCCACCGGCTAAACCACCCACAAGTGCCACTAGATGCCCTCAAGCTATGCAATGCACTTTGGGATCACTCAATCTCACTTTTGATTTGCAATCAAGCAAGAGAGATGAGTGGGAGGAGTAGCTCTAGCTCAAAGGATGCACAAGAGTGTTAGAAATGCCAAGAGACCTCCCCAAGGGCCGGCCAACGAGTATTTATAAGCACCCCAAACAAATAGAGCCGTTGCCACTCCACTAACCGTTTTTTCGGGACGACCGGACGCGCCGGTCGAAACTGACCGGACGCGCTCAACCGCGTCCGGTCGCCCTGCGACATCCACGTGTCCCTCAAATTTCAAATGCGACCGTTAGATCCTCCAACGGTCACTGCGTGCCAACGGTCAAACGTTATGACCGGACGCGCTGCTCAACCGACCGGACGCGCCGGTCGCACAGCACCGCGCACGCGAAGCAACGACCGGACGCGCTCCTCGCAACGACCGGACGCGCCGATCCGCACAGCACCCGCGCCCGCGAAACAACGACCGGACGCGTTGAAGGGTCGAGATGGCGGACTAGAGGGGGGGTGAATAGTCCTTTCTAAAACTTAAACGCGTTGGCTAACCAAAACAAATGCGGAATTAAACTTATCGGTCTAGCCAAGACTACACCCCTCTATCTAAGTTCTCTAACACCTTGCAAAGATCCTAATTAAGCAACTAAGGTGCTAAGCTTACCAAGAGCTCACCTAATCAATTCTAGAGCAAGGTCACACAAACCTATGCACTAGTACTTTGCCAAGCGAGGGAGCTCCTACACAACTAGTGAAGCAAAAGCGCAAAGCCTAAGCTCGCTAGCAAAGCTCAATAACAAGGCAACTAATGCCAAATTAGAGAGCACAAAACACTTAGCTACACAAACTAAGCAATGTGACTAACAAGGTTACATAAACCGAATTAGCCACGCAAAGGGGATACTTCTAGCTACACAAGCAAGAAGATAACTAGCAAGCTACCCAAGCAAACTAGTTACGAGAGCTACTACACAAGCACAAGTATATATGAAAGTAAATACAAGCTTGTGTTGCACGAAAGCAAACCACCGAGAAGAGTAGACAATGTTGACACGGTGATTTTCTCCCGAGGTTCACTTGGTTGCCACCAAGCTACGTCCCCGTTGTGTCGACCAACACTTCGTGGTTCGGCGGCTAATCGGTCACACACCGAGCCTCTCAAAAGGCACCGCAAGAACCCACCATAAAGTGTGGTAGCTCAATGACACGCTCAACTAGAGTTGCTCTTCGCGATCCCCGCGGGGTGAGCACAATCCCCCTCACAAAGCTTCTCCGGAGCCTCGCACAATCTTCTTGCGAGCTTCGACGGAGCCACAAGCCACCAAGCCGTCTAGGAGGTGGCAACCTCCAAGAGTAACAAGCACCACCGGCTTGCAACACGATCACCTAGTGCCACACGATGCAATCTCTCAAAGCAACGCACTAGAATCGCTCTCTCACTCGATCCGATGAACACTATCAAGCATGAGTGAGTTAGAGGGCTCCCAAGCACTACCACACAAGTCACAAAGACTATAGTGTGCTCAGCTACCGGCCAAGGCCGGCCAAGGCATCTATTTATAACCCCACGGTCAAATAGAGCCGTTACCCCTTCACTGGGCAAAACTCGGGACGACCGGACGCGCCGGTCGTAACTGACCGGACGCGCTTCACCGCGTCCGGTCGCCCTGCGACGTCCACGTGTCCCTCGAATTCAAACGCGACCGTTAGATCCTCCAACGGTTACTGACCCCAACGGTCAAAACAACGACCGGACGCGCCCCAGGCAACGACCGGACGCGCCGGTCCCGATGACCGGACGCGCCTGTCGAACGACCGGACGCGCCGATCGTACTGACCCATGCGCCCGCGACGCAACGACCGGACGCGCTCCTTGCGATGACCGGACGCGACAGTGCCCGCGTCCGGTGTGAGTCCAGTAAGCTCCTTCAACGATCGGACGCGTCCGATCGTGTGTGACCGGACGCGCCCAGCGTCCGATCCTTCTTGCGAACCGCAGTTCTTCTCTGGGCACATGACCGGACGCGCCGGTCCCGTAAGAGACCGGACGCGCCGGTTGCAAACCCTAGCACCCGCGCGCCTGACGGCTGACCGGACGCGTCCGGTCATTCTATGACCGCGTCCGGTGCAGCGTCCGGTCACCTCTGTGACCTCCGTTCGCCTCCGTTTCTTTTCCGACTTCCGGCGTAGTGGAAAATAGGTATTTCAACTTCTCAAAAACGCCTGAATCCCGCGCTCGCAAAGCTCGGCGGGAGGGAGAGAGGAACCCAAACCCTCTCTACCGCTCAAACTCCAACGCCTTCGCAAATGTGCCAACACCAACAAGTGTTCACCACTTTGTGCACGTGTGTTAGCATTTTCATAATCATTTTACCGAAGGAGTTAACCACTCAACTTGCCACGCCACTCGATCCTAGCAACGATGCATAGTTAGATCACACGAGTGGCACTAGATAACCGATATGCAAACAAGTTTGCCCCTCTTAATAGTACGGCCATCTATCCTAAACCCGGTCATAAACTTCTCTACACACCTATGACCGGTGAAATGGAAATGTCCTAGGTTATACCTTTGCCTTGCGTATTCCATTCCATCTCCATTGATGTTGATGCAACACATGCACCAACCAATCATCAAATGATATGATCCACTTCATATCATCACATGACCGTATTGGTTTATCGATCTTGACCTCACTTGCTCTTCACTGTTGCCTCGGTCCTTCGGCGCCAAGTCATCACACAACTTGCCCTTCACCCTAGCAACCGGTCCATCAAGCCAAGCCTCATCTTGATCTTCTCCACCTTGGTCACATGACTCCATGTCATGTCTCATATGCAATGAGCTCCTTCATGACACCATCACATGTGGACTAATCTCCTGTGTATCTCATATAACCACATATTAGTCCACCTAAGTTGTCACTCAATTACCAAAACCAAACAAGGACCTTTCACGCGCTCCTCGCAACGACCGGACGCGACAGTGCCAGCGTCCGGTCGGAGTCCAGTAAGCTCCCTCGACGACCGGACGCGTCCGATCGCGTGTGACCGGACGCGCCCCGCGTCCGATCGTCCTTGCGAACCGCAGTTCCTTCTGGGCACTTGACCGGACGCGCCGGTCCCGCGAGTGACCGGACGCGCCGGTTGCAAACCCTAGCCCGCGCGCCCGATACCGCGCTGTACTGACCGGACGCGTCCGGTCATACCGAGACCGCGTCCGGTGCAGCGTCTGGTCACCTCTGTGACCTCCGCTCGCTTCCGTTTCTTTTCCAACTTCCGGCGTAGTGGAAAATAGGCATTTCATTTCCCCGAAATCGCCTGAATCCCGCGCTCGCACGCTCGGCGGGAGGGAGAGAGGAACCCAAACCCCTCTCTACCCGCAAACCACAGCGCGACCAACGCCACCTTTGCAAATGTGCCAACACCATCAAGTGTACATCTCCATGTGCTTGTGTGTTAGCATTTTCTCAATTATTTTCAAAGGTTTTCCAATTAGCTCACTAGGCCCTACATGCAATGCACTTCATGAATTCACCTAGTGGCACCCGTGCATCGAATAACCGATAAGACTTCCCCTCTTAATAGTTCGGCTATCGATCCTAAACCACTCACACCCTCTATGGTGTCTTGAGTGTAAAACAAAATGGCCCTATGGTTATACCTTTGCCTTGAGCCCATTTTGTTTCTCCAAATGATATGATCCACTTCATATCATCACATGACCGTCTCGATCCATCGACCTTGACTTCACTTGCTCTTCACCGTTGCATTGGTCCGTCGGCGCTAAGTCTTGCTCAAGCTTCACCATCGCATGGTCCTTCGCTTCGAAGCCTCGACTTGCCCTTCACCTTCACAACCGGTCCATCGAGCCAAGCCTCATCTTGGTCTTCACCATCTTGGTCATATGAGTCAATGTCATGTCTCATATGCAATGACCACCTTTATCTAAATCATCCACTTAGATACAAAGGTTAGTCCTAGGTTTCATCAATTAGCCAAAACCAAACTAGGGACTTTCACTCGGCCTCGCGCTCCACTTGCTCCCGGCACACCTCCCGTGCGCCCGGCTGGGACATGCGCTTGACGAAGGCGGCGAAGCGGCGCCAGTTGTCGGGCTAGAACAGATCGGGCCCCATGCGCAGGTACGTGAACGCCACCATGCGGTCCTCGGCAGCCCTGTCGGCGGCCGTGGCCACCACATGGTCGTGCACCGTCTCGTCGTAGCGTGGCAACGCGTTCTCCCCGGCCAGCCCGACACCGGCCTCCCACGCCGCGGCGGCCACCTGCTGCACCAGCACCTCGGGGCGGCACTACGCGTCCTGTGGCTGCTCGTGGTCCCGCATCTCGACGCACGTGAAGTTGAGCACGGCGCCGTGGTGCGCCAGCATGCGCGCAATGGGCGCGTACCCGTTGTGCTGCCGGGTGTTGTAGTACCCCGCCGTCGGCTCTGCCGCCGACAGGATGCGCTCGCCGTGCTCCAGCAGCATCTGCGAGTACCAGCTCATGAAGAACTGCCCGTACTCTCCGGGTAGGACTGGTAGCCCGACAGGACCCTGAAGACGCGTCCATGTCCAGCTCGCCATTTCCATCCGTCCCTCCGCCGAGAGCTCCAGCATGACGCCCTCCTTGCTGTGCAGAGCGCTGGAGGCCTTGCCGAGCTCGAGCGTGCGCTGGTCCGAGATGAGTGCCAGCTACAGAGCGCGGCCAGGAACTAGAGCTCAGAGCAGTAGGACGCCATGGCGATCTCGACGCCCTTGAAGCCGTAGTCCAGGCTCGGGTTGCGCCCTCCGGACAGGTTGGACGGCAGGCCGTTGTTGTAGAAGTCGTTCACGAGCTCCGAGAACTGCGTGAACATGAGCTTGCCGATCGCGCGCGATGGCAAGCGTGGTGTTGTCCATTGACAAGCCGATGAGCGCGTACCTGTCCTGCTTCGGCTTCATCAGAGCCGATGAGCTTGCCGTTCATCACCTCGCAGAACACAGCGGACATGACCTCGGCGAGGATGGCGAGGACGTTCGCCTCGAAGAGCACGATTGACGCCAGCCCAGAGCCGACGGCCGTGCCGTTCACCATGGCGAGCCCTTCCATGGGCTGCAGCTCGAAGAAGCCGTGCTGGATGCCGGCGATCTTGAACGCCTCCGCGGCGTCCACCTTCCTGCCGTCGGGTGCCACCGCCTTGGAGTTGGCCCTGCCGGTGACGAGTCCCGCGATGTAGGAGAGCGGGACCATGTAACAGAACCGTCCAAATTATAAGAGCACAAGTACAAAAACAATCACCGAAGTGATCAAATTCTCGCACTTGAGCCCATATAACTCCGGTAGTCCAATGAAATCACGAGGGATTTCAAACCAACCAACATACAAGCCAAGATCGTAGTGATTCAACATAACAAGTCACATGTTACAATCATTTCACAAGTAATTCAATATACATCGGAGTTCAACATAGTTATTAGAACTTACATTGAAAAGTAGCGGAATCAAAGTAATTTGAAACTAACATTGATCTTATTTCAAATACATGCCAGTACCACGGTCGACTTCCAACAAAAGCATTAGAGATAAGGTAACTAAGAAGGATCATGCCCATGATCACACTCCGCCACAAGGCAGGAGCCAACCAACTCTTGCAGTCGCCATGATACATCACAACCTGCAACAAGTGGGGATAAAACCCTGAGTACGACAAAGTACTCAGCTAGACTTACCCGTCAAAAACCAGAAATAAGGTGACACCAAGGATCATGCAAGGCTGATATAAAGTGGGGCTAGCTTGACAACATTTTGCATAAAAGCTTAATATAGATGATCAATCATTAATGCTTAAGCATCAAGTAAATTATCATTAACCTGTCATCTATATTAGCACCTGTACTAGAGCACTCACTTTATTAGGAGCAAACAATATTAACCATAGCAGGTATAAATTGAGGCAACCTTTCCATCGTGATCCAATTAACCATCCGTTCAATTTAATGGAATCTACGTTGCCGCTGCTCAAGTCAAGTGCTCACTAACCGGGAGCGACGGCGATTCGAATCGAATTCCTATCCAGCTGGAGGGGTATTTCTAACACTCACCGCGCAGGCCCCTGCCAGGGTCGCACAAGCCACCTTTTCATATGATTCAGGAATCGCGGGTCCGAATGATGTCGCGACCCCAAGGGTGACACTCTGCCAGGTGATAGGGACTCTAACCCCCCCTTGGTCTCACGCCAATGTCCCCAAGCACATCCTTTCTCTCCTCCAAGAAGCAACCTACCATTCGATTCCCGGCCTGAATCACATTACTCGGCTTCGCGGTCGGAACGACTTATCCGGCCAACTAAGTGTTAGACTGCGTTCAACATGACTTAAGGACGTACAGCGAATCGGTCCTTAAACGACTCAGACGGGGATAGATTCACACCCAAGACCTCCATGCCTTGTCGCTTCACTATCATCATCTCGCCCGGTCTTATTTTATTTTATTAACACATGGTTCCTTTCCACAATAGCAAATATAGCCAACCGTGCCATATATGAATATCCCTATATCTCGCAGGTGACAGGAAATCACCTGACTTCTACCGCTTAAAGCAGGGCTAAGCATCTACTCGATCCTAATCTATGTAGGATTCAAGGATTCATATATCTGGACAAGGAATGATATAATGCAGCAAGGGTTTCCAACCAACTCCTATCACTTAATGCAACAATACTTATAACATATATAGAATTAATTGCTTTAAAGATAGGAGGCTTATAATGCTCCGGGGCTTGCCTGGGATCCGACTCAAGTTAGAGTATGTCAGATGAAGTCACTTGGCGAGCATCTTCCAATCTACCACTTGTTCGGTCCTTCGATCTTCGAGATGGATCCGCCAACTCCATCTTCGGGTTGGATCCACATCACGCCCTTCACGTTTTTCAGCTAGCGTACCTAAATGAGGTGCAATAATGCATATGTATGAATGCATAGAAATGCAATAAACAAAATAATCAACAATCATGTATTTTCAATAATTCTGGACATACATGCAGTAGCTGAGTAAATCAATCATATCGGAAGTTCTACAAATCCAAATGACTTGCAAGAAGACATTATGGAAAGCTTATGACATTGTCTACAATCCATTTACTATCACCTAAGCCTGCTTCCCAAGTTTAATAGGTCTAAAAGATGAAACTACAGAATCTGGTCTGCTCCAAACAGAGAGCAACCAAATCTGGGACCTGACTTTAAACATTTATAACTCAAAAACTACTTGACCAAATGATACCAAATTTTAACAGAAGCTAGATACATGAATTATCTACAACTTTTGTATAAGCAAGTTTCCCAACAAAGCACATTATCATGAAGAACTTTGCTAAGTTTCCAGATCTGTCCAGAAACCTTGTTTGCAAGGAATAATTATTAACTTATGTTGCAAACATATACTTGGACAAAACTAACTTTACCAATATGTCACACAAGACTAATGAACACCAGAAAACATAGTGTCAATTACTAAATAAATTCTTTTAATACATTTTCTTAATTTATTTGGATAATTAGGTGGAATTATGAACACCTATCAAAAGTGCATAATAAATTCTACCAAAATTACAGAGGCCTACACATGCTCCCAAAAATCTACTGTCCAAATTTGAAACCATTTGGACATGTATCACAACCTCTATGAAAAAGACAAATGGCTATTGCAATAAATCATGTAAAAGCAAATTAAACCTAAAACTCAATATTTTCTGTGAACCCAAGGCCATATTATGAATCAATATGATAGAGAAACATCATACTCAGGTAATGAAACAACATTTTCCATTTTATCATTTATATACTATTTATAAGCTATTTACTAAGCCATAAACAATTTAACTCAATAACTTGAGCATATAGTAAGCAATGATCATGAAATTCATACCACAGTACATCCATAGCATGACAAGCCTACCATAAAAATTTCACATCAATTGGAGCAACACAACTCAAGATATAAAAATAACAAGCAATATAAGGTAAATTCCTTATTTATCAAGGTCCAATCAAAACCCTAAGAAAACCGTGAACAAATAGTGTTTTTAATATTTTTCCTAGCAAGTACATGTCATCACAAAATTAACAAAACAAGAATCACTATTTTTGGAGTTCTAAAACTCCAGATCTTGCTCTGGTCAAGTTTAGAGGCATTTTTAAAGCACTTTTAAAACTTAAATAAGGACATCAGAAAATATCTAAAAACATATAGACTTTTATGACTCTACTACAAAGATCTCTTCCCAAGGTTTCCAAAAAGTCCCCATTTACTATTTTTGGAATTTCCTAGCCCGAGATATTAATTTTTAACGATTCAACCGATTTATATGTATAAAAGAAAAGAATATCAGAAAAGGGAAAACACATTTACTCCGGGGCCCTTGAACTCTTCACTAAATAAGTCATCACCGAAAGATCCTTTGGGCACTATTCAAATGAGTCTGCATCTCCTCACTTAACCCCCCTGTTTTTCTCGAATTCATGCCCGACGTCCCTCTTCTCCTTTCCCCTGGCCGGAACAGAGGAGCTCGCCGGAGCTCGCGATTCACGCCGCCCCAGGACTCATCAGCGGAGAATCGAGGCTCCCAGAGCATCACCATACCCAACCGTGCCCGAAGGAGGTCGAATCACGGATTGAGATGGCCGGTGGAAGGCTGGCCACGGGAGCCGCAGCCCGGCGGCGGACGAGGGCGGCGGGACGTCGGCCGGAGAACGGGATGTTGGCGGCTTGGTGGGGGAGAGGCTTCCCGGGGCCTCGGCGCATCCGCTAGGGCTATCTGCACGGGCCGAGGTGGCCCATGGCCTCCTGACCACGCGCGCGTGCGGGATGCCGCACCGGTGGCCGGTCACGACGATGCAGGCCTTGGCATCGGCGGCCAGCAACGACGGCGGAATGGCGGGGAAGACACCATGGATGCGTGCGCACACATAGGGCTGCATTGCTCGGCCGGAGAGGCACTGGGAGGGAGAGACGACCGCGGCAGCATGGCGTCGGCCATGGCGATGACGCGGTCATAGCCCTGTGCTGGAGGCACGCCGACGACTTGCAGCACCCGTGGGTGAGCGCGGAGGTTGCGCGAGGCGAGCTGCAGAGCTGGGGAAGGCACTCGACGGAGGAGGAGGAGCGATGGCAGGAGCTCCGCTCGGCCACCAATGGCGACCCGCTCGGGCGCTCTCTGTGCGAGAGCAGCAGGGAGACAGAGGGGAGTGGAGAGGAAGTGAGGAGAAAGGGAGGGGCTCGGCTGGTCGCTCTGGTGATCTACCAAGCCGAGCAAGGCTCAGGCACGCGGCAGGTAAGCGGACGCGCGGCGTCCATGGCGAAGACGCGCGGTGCATGGTCGCCACGTCCACGGACAGGTGCCGCCCGTTGAGGCATTTCACCGAGCGCGTGGCAGGTGCTGCTGTGGGTCGGTTGGGACGCCGATTTGGGCCATTTCTGAGCTGATCTGGGTCTTGGGCCTAAAATAAAGTTTGCTCTCCTCCTAAAGCTCTACAACTTTGATTAAGGGTGCTCGGCCATTCAGCTATTGGATTAGCAGATAATTAGTACCAAACTTGGTAGTGTCAGCGATTTGATCGCGAAAAGCAAACATCCAAAATTGAAGGTCAACACTAAGTCAAATTGATGCCATACTTTTACATGCTCTTCTCTATAATGTCTACACCAACTTTTATTAAGGGGTCAAACCAAGTCGCTTAACAAAAACTTGAGAACGCGGAATGCCAATGTCGAAGACACTGAAATCGGGCTCTAAATTTCTAAGTGCTGAATTCAGCCCCATTTCTAACTTGTGGGCCATTTTTGAGCATGTTACACACATTTTCATGACTTGACTCTTAAACAAAGTTTGTTCCTTATAAAATTCTCTACAACTTTGTCAAAGGGTGCACAGTCATGCAAAGCTTCTAGGTCACACTTTTGAAATGGTCAAACCACAGGGCTCCAGGGTCCATACATGGTCAACCACCAATTAGAAGCATATTTAGGCAAAATGATCAACATGAACATTGTTCCATTAAGTGTCCTAAGTGTAGTTAAGGTCTTGTAGAGTTCATCTAGAGTCATTTGGACAAGTTTGCAAGGTTTGGTTGCTGATCTATAGTTCCATTAACTTAATGGGACAGATTCCAATAGGAATGGAACTTATCATTCCATGTGACTTTTTGATTCCAATCTTTACGAAACTTTCCCAGGGATCAATGTAGATAGTTATTGATGTGAGACATGTGAATATACTTTGATAACAAACCCAAGCATATATCTTTTAATTGAGCCTATATGTAAGCAAGGGTGCAACATCCAAGTTTCGATTAGGGTTTACTTCCATAGGTTTGACTTGGTATTATCATCTCCACTTAATCTGTCATGTTTAAGCTCAAACCCACTACTTAGTGAATGATAAACACCTGGGGTGTTACAGCCCTCCCCCCTTAAAAGAATCGCGTCCCGAGATTCGGAATGGAAGATCTTTTAAGAAAGAGAGACACGTTATCTAGTTCCCAACATCTGCTATAGCATTCAGCTATAAAGCTTCAACATCGGCGAACAATTTGGCCACAGGCACTTTCTGTTACTTCCTCTTCATGGTAAAATTTGTCTGAAGAATTTCCTTCATTGACTTCCACGAAGCATCGTTACTTTGGAAGGAATCCAAGACAACGTAGTACTTCGTTCTCAATGTACAGAGATCAATTGGTCCATAAGCTAACCATACACAAGTATCTCTTCTTCTCTAGTGAACATAGTATGGGCCGTATGAACTCCACACTAGACCAGAATTATCAGAAGTATACTCGTTGAAATGACTCTATGTTCACAACGTTTGAAAAGCAGTCCTCTACCAAAATGGCTTGAGCACAACCTTCCAAAAGTGTGAGACCATAGACGACAAATATACTCTGAGGCTATAGGATACTGACTAACCAATAGACAGGGTCTATATTGGTCGTAAATATTCAATCCTTTCGATATCAACTAATGGAAAACTACTCAAGGTTCCATGTGTGCAGTTCTCTTTCTCTGATGACAACACTGTATTATCTGAGTCTATCGAGGGGTCAATGAATGTGATGGCTGACTCTGTCGGATTCGTATTCCTGCCAACAGCTACCTAATAAGATTCTTTTATCCAAGACAACCGTTATCTGGGTTGAATCAGATGCAACCTCTTGGGTAAAAACGTGTATAAGGTACCAAAGTATGTCATCATTGGAAAATAATTCCCAAAGAAAGATGTAACGAGGCCTTAAGGACAACAAAAGTTGTAATTATTCACTTAGCCGCGGGGAGTAGTCTACCACCAAGCGATTGAGTAAAAATTTTCCTTTATTACTTAGTTGCACTGTAAGTTGAGTTGACTTGCAGCATAACAACTTTGTCAGGCCAACTTTCACCTTAGGCTTTTCTCCTTTTGGATCAAATAGTAACTCTAAGATGGGAAATCTGTTGTTTGACACTTTTCAAATTGCTTTTGATTCACGATGATATAAATTGATTTGTAGAAACCAAGGCTGCTCGTACATTAGGGATACGAGAAAGCAAAAGCAAATGAAAGAGTGTAAACTAGTATCTGTGAGACCTCAAAGGGTCATCCAACAGCAGATCTCGACTATTAAATTACATATCAATTCGAGGATGCACACGCTTTGAACTTGCGGGTTACTTTTGCAAGGCAAAACACATACTTTATCTACTTCTTCACCTTAGCTGATAGAACATCTTGCACTATCTGTGTGATTGTCCAAGATGGAATTGACTTGATCACAATGGCTCCGGAAGATAGAGTATCACTCAAGTTGTTGGCGGGTTGATTAACTTCTTGTTGGTTATTGCTCTGTAAGACATAGCCTTCATAGCTACCAAAGAGGCGTTACCTAGCTGGAGATTAACCTTCCTATTGGTAACTAATCAGCTGTCTCTCAACACTAAAAAGTTCCAAATCTTCACTCTTGACCACAACAACTGGGGTTGATGCAGAATAGATGGTTGCCATCGAAGTTGGCAAATACGAAGTTATTCTAGAGATGGTTGATTTCGATTGTATGGTCATTATGCACCCAAGATTGCGACTTGGATAGCTCTGGTCATATGCACAATGCGACAATCGATTCTCATCCCACAGATAACTTATCCAAAAGTAAGTGTTGTGTGTCCTTTTTATCCAACAGAGCTGAGATACGTGGCTCCCTAGATGCTGGTTGTCAATACTTGGGCAACTATGTAGAGTCACTTGACTACCACATATTACAGTCTGTTAAAGTTTATGTCGGTGACCTGTTCTTTAAAGGTTATCCTCTTAGCAACTTTAGAAGGAAGTTCCACTACTTTCGGTCTAAGATATGGATCTTACGATACGATTTGGAGAGATAACCAAGAAAGGGAACACGAGAAAATAACACATCGTCTGTCGTTTCATAATGGATCATGACTAGAAACCGTGATACCAACGCGTGCCAAGCAGCCAGCCATGTGTCTGCAGCCACAAGAGGCCCTTGGTTTCGTCGCGGCACCATCAGCGACTACTCATAACACCATTACTAAACGCACAACGAAAGTGAAATTTCAAGTGGCACCAATGGGCTGTAAGAGCAAGCGCCATACAAGGAGGGACAACAAGCAAAGGTAGTCACAAGGTTTAGAATCAACACGAAAATGATCCGAAGATCAAAATATAGCACAAGAGAACATCACACAAATGCCAAGGATAACTGAGCAAGAGACTCTTGCTTAAATTCTACGTACGACTTGCGTCCACCGAGGGAAGTACCAGATAAAAGATTAACAGGAGATTCATTCATGTTGGGCAACAACATGAGATCAAGACTGATAAACATCTCGAGACTGAGAAGGTTGGGGACGGATTAAGAAATTTTCAAGGCGAAAACCGATATGTAGTTCTAGATTGAGTTGATAAGGTAGATGCATGAATTTGCAAGCAATTGATTTTGAGGCCATAGCAGAGATACATTGCGTCATACTAGCTAACCTTTAGGAGAGGTAACCGGAAGGTTCAACATGGATTTGGGTACATTCTCCACAACTGGCAATGTACGAACCATGGTCAAAGGCTAGCGTTGATGAGAGTTAACTTAGTTGGTCCGTCGACAAGGGTCTTCACAAAAATAGTTGCAAAACACCCATGGCTTATGCAAACACATAGGAGAACTAAACTTTGGGCTTTTGGTCAAGCAAGGGTATGGATACAAGCACTCAAGGCAAGCAACCACGGCTACATGCTTAGGTTCATAAGGGAAAGAACCTAATTGAAGATGATAGCCAAGAGATTGTTTCACGTAACACGAGTGTTGCCCTAAGATAAAGCTATTCGACACTCGCATGCTTACCGTGGACAAACGAGGTGACAACTAGGGCACTACCAAGATAACAAGCATACATACAACATCACAATCAAGCAATCATTTAAGAAAATTCAAACAATGGGCTTAAGCAAACAATTCAAAGCACAAGGCTCACCTAATATAAGCATTCATCTCAAGCACGAACTAACTACAAGTTTAGCTCAAAACAAACGCTAGCTAAGGAAGCCAACTTAGCATGTGCCCAGAATCTGGACAGCAGCACAGTGGTTACTTGTTTCAACTATAACTGAGGTTGTAGACATCCCACAAAGATGATCCTAGACTTTATAGAAAGTTTAGGAAGATGACTACACTTTAGTTATTCATACCAAAAGCTAAATCATAGGTTAGCATGGTCAAACATGCTGAAGTTTCAGATCTGTACCAATATGGACAGAAAACTGACAAGAACTTCAAAATTGCATAACTGGAGTTCTAGGGGTCCAACAAGGCTGAGCCTTAACTTTATGTAAAGCTTATTAAGTTGTCTATAACTTTCTTATTATCATATTAAGATGATTCTATATCTAACAAGGCCAGACAAGACAAAGAAGACATCTCTGCCCAGATTTGGACAGATTCTGTCATTCCACTTTACAAGCTCATGAGTAGAGATTTAGACCACCAAAATTTGTGATATAGGACACTTTGGAAAGCTTAGAAAAAGTACTACACTTCTTCTATTATCTCCAAGACATGATTCCATATGCACACAGGTCAAATAAAGCAAACATTCAGATTTGTTCTACTTAACAAGAGAGCACACAAACATATCATCCTAGTGGCTCTAAACATTGTTACCTTAGACCAATACCAATTTAATTCATTCACGAGAATCCAATTTACTTAAGTGAGGTCTACAACATTTTCAAACACTTGTATGACAACAAATTCACCCCTTGACTAAACTAGAGGGCATTTATAGGTCAAGCAGGTAACCATAATTATTTCTAGCAAGGCTAAGCACACACTTTTCTAAAACAACATGGAGTAAGGCATTCTTATTTAGCTTCATTCAAGAAAGATAGTGTAACACATTGATCACAAGTTACACACTATAGAACAAGGGTGAGAAGAGTATAGCCATGCATAAAGCAACAATCATGAAGATGCATGCTTCGTCCTATTCGTCCTCACAAGATTGCCAACCTAAGGTGGCGATCACGTTCTATGTCGGTGGCATAACACGCACTCTTTCGATATATAGCTAGTCGCCAGCTACATTCGACTTACGCATTCGTGGTTAGCGTACCTGCAGAAAAGTTTCATTGCAGCCCAACATTTCCCAATATAGCACACAATGAAAGCAGAGAAGTAAACATTCTAAGTACTTCCATGTACATATACCCTCGTATATATACATGTAGCACCAAAACTACCCGAATCATTCGATCACCCACAATTAAGTACCTTCATATATACATGTGTATAACATGTAAATAATCCAGTAACCAAAACTAGCTCTCCCCTAGACCGAGGGTTGTACGGTCATGCTCTCACAACTCACACTTACCTGAGCGTAGGTGCGACGTTGCATAAAAGTAAACTTAGCAACATATATGGCTATTTCATATATGAAGGCTACCTCTAATCTGACACACTGGGTAGCATAGTGTGGGAGAGTTATCACACATACATACCTTAGCCTGGGCGTAGATGCATAAATGAAAAACCCCCAAGTTAGTACTTATATAAGCCACCTAATAATCCTTATATGGGCGTAAGAAAATTGACCACTGACATACTTAGGTTTAAAATTTAGATTTGACAAACCTATATATAACTATAAGTTGATAAAACTGATTTTATAAAACAAAACCTTTGTTTTAAATACACATATGACAAGTTTAATGTTGAATCTTGCTCCGATACCAGCTGTAACAGAACCGTCCAAATTATAAGAGCACAAGTACAAAAACAATCACCGAAGTGATCAAATTCTCGCACTTGAGCCCATATAACTCCGGTAGTCTAATGAAATCACGAGGGATTTCAAACCAACCAACATACAAGCCAAGATCGTAGTGATTCAACATAACAAGTCACATGTTACAATCATTTCACAAGTAATTCAATATACATCGGAGTTCAACATAGTTATTAGAACTTACATTGAAAAGTAGCGGAATCAAAGTAATTTGAAACTAACATTGATCTTATTTCAAATACATGCCAGTACCACGGTCGACTTCCAACAAAAGCATTAGAGATAAGGTAACTAAGAAGGATCATGCCCATGATCACACTCCGCCACAAGGCAGGAGCCAACCAACTCTTGCAGTCGCCATGATACATCACAACCTGCAATAAGTGGGGATAAAACCCTGAGTACGACAAAGTACTCAGCTAGACTTACCCGTCAAAAACCAGAAATAAGGTGACACCAAGGATCATGCAAGACTGATATAAAGTGGGGCTAGCTTGACAACATTTTGCATAAAAGCTTAATATAGATGATCAATCATTAATGCTTAAGCATCAAGTAAATTATCATTAACCTGTCATCTATATTAGCACCTGTACTAGAGCACTCACTTTATTAGGAGCAAACAATATTAACCATAGCAGGTATAAATTGAGGCAACCTTTCCATCGTGATCCAATTAACCATCCGTTCAATTTAATGGAATCTACGTTGCCGCTGCTCAAGTCAAGTGCTCACTAACCGGGAGCGACGGCGATTCGAATCGAATTCCTATCCAGCTGGAGGGGTATTTCTAACACTCACCGCGCAGGCCCCTGCCAGGGTCGCACAAGCCACCTTTTCATATGATTCAGGAATCGCGGGTCCGAATGATGTCGCGACCCCAAGGGTGACACTCTGCCAGGTGATAGGGACTCTAACCCCCCCTTGGTCTCACGCCAATGTCCCCAAGCACATCCTTTCTCTCCTCCAAGAAGCAACCTACCATTCGATTCCCGGCCTGAATCACATTACTCGGCTTCGCGGTCGGAACGACTTATCCGGCCAACTAAGTGTTAGACTGCGTTCAACATGACTCAAGGACGTACAGCGAATCGGTCCTTAAACGACTCAGACGGGGATAGATTCACACCCAAGACCTCCAAGCCTTGTCGCTTCACTATCATCATCCCGCCCGGTCTTATTTTATTTTATTAACACATGGTTCCTTTCCACGATAGCAAATATAGCCAACCGTGCCATATATGAATATCCCTATATCTCGCAGGTGACAGGAAATCACCTGACTTCTACCGCTTAAAGCAGGGCTAAACATCTACTCGATCCTAATCTATGTAGGATTCAAGGATTCATATATCTGGACAAGGAATGATATAATGCAGCAAGGGTTTCCAACCAACTCCTATCACTTAATGCAACAATACTTATAACATATATAGAATTAATTGCTTTAAAGATAGGAGGCTTATAATGCTCCGGGGCTTGCCTGGGATCCGACTCAAGTTAGAGTATGTCAGATGAAGTCACTTGGCGAGCATCTTCCAATCTACCACTTGTTCGGTCCTTCGATCTTCGAGATGGATCCACCAACTCCATCTTCGGGTTGGATCCACATCACGCCCTTCACGTTTTTCAGCTAGCGTACCTAAATGAGGTGCAATAATGCATATGTATGAATGCATAGAAATGCAATAAACAAAATAATCAACAATCATGTATTTTCAATAATTCTGGACATACATGCAGTAGCTGAGTAAATCAATCATATCGGAAGTTCTACAAATCCAAATGACTTGCAAGAAGACATTATGGAAAGCTTATGACATTGTCTACAATCCATTTACTATCACCTAAGCCTGCTTCCCAAGTTTAATAGGTCTAAAAGATGAAACTACAGAATCTGGTCTGCTCCAAACAGAGAGCAACCAAATCTGGGACCTGACTTTAAACATTTATAACTCAAAAACTACTTGACCAAATGATACCAAATTTTAACAGAAGCTAGATACATGAATTATCTACAACTTTTGTATAAGCAAGTTTCCCAACAAAGCACATTATCATGAAGAACTTTGCTAAGTTTCCAGATCTGTCCAGAAACCTTGTTTGCAAGGAATAATTATTAACTTATGTTGCAAACATATACTTGGACAAAACTAACTTTACCAATATGTCACACAAGACTAATGAACACCAGAAAACATAGTGTCAATTACTAAATAAATTCTTTTAATACATTTTCTTAATTTATTTGGATAATTAGGTGGAATTATGAACACCTATCAAAAGTGCATAATAAATTCTACCAAAATTACAGAGGCCTACACATGCTCCCAAAAATCTACTGTCCAAATTTGAAACCATTTGGACATGTATCACAACCTCTATGAAAAAGACAAATGGCTATTGCAATAAATCATGTAAAAGCAAATTAAACCTAAAACTCAATATTTTCTGTGAACCCAAGGCCATATTATGAATCAATATGATAGAGAAACATCATACTCAGGTAATGAAACAACATTTTCCATTTTATCATTTATATACTATTTATAAGCTATTTACTAAGCCATAAACAATTTAACTCAATAACTTGAGCATATAGTAAGCAATGATCATGAAATTCATACCACAGTACATCCATAGCATGACAAGCCTACCATAAAAATTTCACATCAATTGGAGCAACACAACTCAAGATATAAAAATAACAAGCAATATAAGGTAAATTCCTTATTTATCAAGGTCCAATCAAAACCCTAAGAAAACCGTGAACAAATAGTGTTTTTAATATTTTTCCTAGCAAGTACATGTCATCACAAAATTAACAAAACAAGAATCACTATTTTTGGAGTTCTAAAACTCCAGATCTTGCTCTGGTCAAGTTTAGAGGCATTTTTAAAGCACTTTTAAAACTTAAATAAGGACATCAGAAAATATCTACAAACATATAGACTTTTATGACTCTACTACAAAGATCTCTTCCCAAGGTTTCCAAAAAGTCCCCATTTACTATTTTTGGAATTTCCTAGCCCGAGATATTAATTTTTAACGATTCAACCGATTTATATGTATAAAAGAAAAGAATATCAGAAAAGGGAAAACACATTTACTCCGGGGCCCTTGAACTCTTCACTAAATAAGTCATCACCGAAAGATCCTTTGGGCACTATTCAAATGAGTCTGCATCTCCTCACTTAACCCCCCTGTTTTTCTCGAATTCATGCCCGACGTCCCTCTTCTCCTTTCCCCTGGCCGGAACAGAGGAGCTCGCCGGAGCTCGCGATTCACGCCGCCCCAGGACTCATCAGCGGAGAATCGAGGCTCCCAGAGCATCACCATACCCAACCGTGCCCGAAGGAGGTCGAATCACGGATTGAGATGGCCGGTGGAAGGCTGGCCACGGGAGCCGCAGCCCGGCGGCGGACGAGGGCGGCGGGACGTCGGCCGGAGAACGGGATGTTGGCGGCTTGGTGGGGGAGAGGCTTCCCGGGGCCTCGGCGCATCCGCTAGGGCTATCTGCACGGGCCGAGGTGGCCTATGGCCTCCTGACCACGCGCGCGTGCGGGATGCCGCACCGGTGGCCGGTCACGACGATGCAGGCCTTGGCATCGGCGGCCAGCAACGACGGCGGAATGGCGGGGAAGACACCATGGATGCGTGCGCACACATAGGGCTGCATTGCTCGGCCGGAGAGGCACTGGGAGGGAGAGACGACCGCGGCAGCATGGCGTCGGCCATGGCGATGACGCGGTCATAGCCCTGTGCTGGAGGCACGCCGACGACTTGCAGCACCCGTGGGTGAGCGCGGAGGTTGCGCGAGGCGAGCTGCAGAGCTGGGGAAGGCACTCGACGGAGGAGGAGGAGCGATGGTAGGAGCTCCGCTCGGCCGCCAATGGCGACCCGCTCGGGCGCTCTCTGTGCGAGAGCAGCAGGGAGACAGAGGGGAGTGGAGAGGAAGTGAGGAGAAAGGGAGGGGCTCGGCTGGTCGCTCTGGTGATCTACCAAGCCGAGCAAGGCTCAGGCACGCGGCAGGTAAGCGGACGCGCGGCGTCCATGGCGAAGACGCGCGGTGCATGGTCGCCACGTCCACGGACAGGTGCCGCCCGTTGAGGCATTTCACCGAGCGCGTGGCAGGTGCTGCTGTGGGTCGGTTGGGACGCCGATTTGGGCCATTTCTGAGCTGATCTGGGTCTTGGGCCTAAAATAAAGTTTGCTCTCCTCCTAAAGCTCTACAACTTTGATTAAGGGTGCTCGGCCATTCAGCTATTGGATTAGCAGATAATTAGTACCAAACTTGGTAGTGTCAGCGATTTGATCGCGAAAAGCAAACATCCAAAATTGAAGGTCAACACTAAGTCAAATTGATGCCATACTTTTACATGCTCTTCTCTATAATGTCTACACCAACTTTTATTAAGGGGTCAAACCAAGTCGCTTAACAAAAACTTGAGAACGCGGAATGCCAATGTCGAAGACACTGAAATCGGGCTCTAAATTTCTAAGTGCTGAATTCAGCCCCATTTCTAACTTGTGGGCCATTTTTGAGCATGTTACACACATTTTCATGACTTGACTCTTAAACAAAGTTTGTTCCTTATAAAATTCTCTACAACTTTGTCAAAGGGTGCACAGTCATGCAAAGCTTCTAGGTCACACTTTTGAAATGGTCAAACCACAGGGCTCCAGGGTCCATACATGGTCAACCACCAATTAGAAGCATATTTAGGCAAAATGATCAACATGAACATTGTTCCATTAAGTGTCCTAAGTGTAGTTAAGGTCTTGTAGAGTTCATCTAGAGTCATTTGGACAAGTTTGCAAGGTTTGGTTGCTGATCTATAGTTCCATTAACTTAATGGGACAGATTCCAATAGGAATGGAACTTATCATTCCATGTGACTTTTTGATTCCAATCTTTACGAAACTTTCCCAGGGATCAATGTAGATAGTTATTGATGTGAGACATGTGAATATACTTTGATAACAAACCCAAGCATATATCTTTTAATTGAGCCTATATGTAAGCAAGGGTGCAACATCCAAGTTTCGATTAGGGTTTACTTCCATAGGTTTGACTTGGTATTATCATCTCCACTTAATCTGTCATGTTTAAGCTCAAACCCACTACTTAGTGAATGATAAACACCTGGGGTGTTACAGACCAGGTCGCCCGACGCGGTGATGGTGCGAACTAAATGAACTGATCAATACCACCTCAAATATACAAGCTGAAACTCAATCTTCGGCTCCCTCAAACTATCAAACCAGCCCGATCCAGTGAAAGGTGTAGTAACAAAAATTGTAGAGCTAGAAGCGATCTACAAGTTTGTTTACATGACTTTGGGATTATTCGGTTCGGTTTGCAAACTACACCCTCAACTGGTACTTCGGCAACAACCGAGAGCGCCGTGAAGAGCTTTGTGCACGCCGGCAACACCAGCAGCGTGCTCGACCAGCAGTCCAGCACCGACCGCATCTTCTGCATCAGCGGGTAGTTGGCGCTACAGGGGTCTACGCGAACACCGCCTCGCGGTCGATCGCCGTGAGCAGGTCCTTCTCGCAGAACCGCGCGCTGTGGAGGCCCTCCGTGGCGCTGGTGCTCAGGGTCTTCTTGGCCACCGTCATCACGCAGCTCTTCACGGCGCTCTTTAGGTTCTCCTCCAGGTGGCGTAGGTCGACGGTCTGGCACAGCGCGATCAGGAACGTCGACGACATGAGCTTCAGCACGTCGATGGCCTCGGCGGCCAGATGCAGGGCTGCACCTTCACGCTCGGCCTCGGCGAGCCCAACCTCGCCGGCAAGCCCGTGCTCGAGTACAACCCGCACGAGCTGCACGCGCTGGAGCCCAGGCCAGCGCCGGAGCCATGCATGCACCTGCATGCGTGTGGGGAGGGGTTTTCTGCAAATGTGTTTTGAATTTAAGGTTAAATAAATAGGTATGAATTACAGTGAACTATTTTAAAAGTTTATGGACCCAAAAAGCCACTTTAGAAGTTGATGGACCCAACTGAAACTTCCTCATAAGTTAATGGATCTCTGGTGCATTTAACTCTTTATTTATTATTATGCATAATGACATTTCTTTTAAACTTCAGGCCATTAGAAGTTGTTCTCAAAGTGGATACCTTATTCTACAATATATGTCTGCGTGGAATAGACCTAAAGTTACGCATATTTATACGGTGAGTATAAGCTACTTTGTTTTAAGGTTTTATAACATTTTCCAAGACATGCAGTAGTACCCATGTGACGGATATTAATATTTATATATATACTCGAACCTGTGTGTACAGGATAATATGGACATGCAGTGAAACTTATTCGTGAAATTATTGGCGCACGAAAGAAATGTATATCGATGATTTCTTCCCGCCGATATAAAACATTATCTTAGTCGCAATCACAGAAAGGTGTATACATTAGAGTTTGTGTCTACAATACCACGTTCTCTGTGACTGTGTTAATCTTATCGTGCGATCTATGTGTTTTTTGCACAAAATATTAGCTATCCCGTAGCAACGCACGGGCACGCTACCTAGTATTAACTAAAGTTTAGGTGGGGTGGATCCAAATTAATAGGGCCTTAAACAGTTACAAATCGGCTCGTAATCTCCTCGTCCCTTCCATGCCTAAGAGCAACTCTAACAGCTCCACATCCCTGCTTCCCATCTTTTTTTAGGCAAAGTCCTTTGTTTAGATTGAAGATTTTTTTAACCTGATAAATAGTACCACTTTCGTCTTATTTGACAAATATTGTCCAATCGTAGACCAACTAGGCTCAAAAGATTCATCTCGTGATTTTGAACTAAACTGTGTAATTAGATATTTTTTTACCTACATTTAGTACTCCATGCAAGCGGCTAAAAATTGATGTGATAGAGAGAGAGTGAAAAAACTTGGAATTTTGAGGTGATCTAAACATGGGCATGGTCGGTTGACTGGTTTATTGTAGTTGGAAGTACTGTTTGCTGGTTTATTGTGAGAGAAAAACACTGCTGAATCATTGCTGATTCCGCTGAATAGCTCAAACCAACTGGGCCGATTCCATGACGTGGGGTGGCCAACGTGACATGACTGGCAGCAGGCCAAGGACGGAGCGGAAAGAGACAAGAAGACGATGCGACGGATGACTGAGAACGTCCGGCGTGCAGTCGACCATCGTCTCGTCTGACCGGCCGGTCGGGCTACCGGGCAGCTGGCAGCACGTGAGGGTGATGCAGGAGTGAAAGGAAGGGACGACCGCAGCAGCTGCAGATGGGTCGCCCGCGAAGGCTTGCTGTGAAAAAAAATACCCTGTGGGACCAAATTTTGATTTGATGAGTGAATTATGTCAAACTCTTGAAGATAGACTTTTTTTTTCTCTCCGTATTATTTTAGGAGTTGGCAAACACAATGATTTGGAAAACAAAAAATATCAAACTGTTGGGCTGCTCTAATTGCCTAATACTATGATATCAAACAGCCAATTTACACCTGATATGCCAAGCAGGCCCAGTGTCCGGGAGCATTTATCTCTCCGGAGACAATTGGTCGCCACGCACTCGCCGCTATCTTCGTGACTGCGTCTGTCTCGCTCTCGCTGCTCCATTCCTGTTCTTCCGCTCCCTCTCCCCACCTTTATCGTCGAATTCTTGTTGTCGCTTATCACAGTCCTTGTTCGCGACCACTTTCCTCTGCCTGACACTCTGAGTTCTGTAATCCATCGGCCACATCACCAGCTCACCACTTGCGAATCGCCATGCCAGGACAGAGCTCGAGCTCATATGGTGACACTGGCCCTGGCACGGACAAGGCATCCAGCACCACCCCCAGCAGCATCCGGTGGGCACCGCACGGCCGCGGCATGACGGCCTGCCTCATCGTCATCAACGTCGTGCTCGTCGCCCTCGTCTACCTCTACTTCTGGAGGGTGTTCTCCCGCAAAAGCAGCGCCGCGTCCCCCTCAGCCTCTAACCCCATGGACCACGACGATGACGCGTCGTCCACCGCCTCGACGCCGCCGTCCTCGCCTCCAACGTCCCAGGACCAGCAAGACCGCCTCGTGGCGTCGCTGCAGAAGTTCGTCGCGCGCTCCGGGTCCGGCGCAAGCGCCGAGTGTGCGGTGTGCATCGCGGAGCTGCGGGACGGCGACGAAGGGCGCGCGCTGCCGCGGTGTGGGCACCGGTTCCACGCGGCGTGCGTCGACGCTTGGCTGCGGCGGCGGCACACCACCTGCCCGCTCTGTCGGGCCAGCGTCGTCGTCGCCGGTGAGGAGGCGGGGCCCAAGGGCAGTGGCGTAACTGACACGACGACGGCTGCGGCTCTCGAGGATATGGACGCACCGGTCTAGTCATTACTGATTGATTGCATCAGTGTTGTTTATTTGTGTGGGAAGCGAAGAAATTTGGACGTCACGTTCACGTAGCGGTCTTTGGGTCAACGGAATTGTAGTAAGGAAGCATTATCTTGTTTGGATGACTCCAAACCAGGGAACTGGTTATGCAAGCTTGATTGGTACTCCCTCCGTCCCAAAATATTTGTCGTTTTTATTTTCCGAGAAACAATTTTGATAAAATATATATTAAAAAATACCAATATTTATGTTATAAAACTAGTATTATTGAAAAGATCTTTAAATCTAGTTTTTAAATAATTTTTTTGAAGATACAAATGTTGCATGTATTTTCTACGAATCGAGTTAAACTTGTGGCACGGAAACCCCAAACGACACATAATTTGGGACAGAGGGAGTAAGTTTTTAATTCATCCTATCATAGACATAAGTGTTTAATTTTGTCACGAGTTAAAAAAAGAAAACCAACTTTATCTTGTAATATCGTTAAAAATATGCTATCTTATATTTAAAAAATTCAGTATATATTTTTACTCCCTCGGTCCTTATTTAATTGTCGGTACGAGAAGCGTAGTGGTCAAATTTTCTTACGTTTAACAAGGTTTATAGAAAATATTAGAAACATTTGTATCTCCAAATAAGTTTATTATAAAATAGATTTAATGATCTATCTAATAATATTAATTATGTTTTATAAATATTAGTATTTTTTTTGTATATATTTAATCAAAGTCGAATAAGTTTGACTTCTCGAGAAGCGTAACGACAGTAAAAAAAGATGGAGAGAGTATGCTCCAAGAAGATAGCTTTAGCTTTGATCTTTTTTTTATACTAGTTTTATCTTTGATCTAATCTAACATCGATATCTTTGACCATTAGTATTTTTTAATTCTCATAGTACGCCAGGAATTGCTAGCACGCCTAAGGAGTTGCAAACAACCCACAATACAGCAAGAACGCAATGGGATCAACGAAACCGATCTAGAGACTGATTAGGCTGATTTTGAGCCCATTCTTTGCGTTGAAAACTCCCAAACACCTCCCGGGAAGACGTGACGAATAGCAAGGCAGAGAGAGGAGAGGGTAAAAGGGGTTTGTAAATGTGTTTTTGACGATGGACCGTTAGATCCTTCAGTCGGTCAAGATCCTCTCATATATATAGAGGATATGGTCTTATCTCAATAAGAAAGATCTCCAAGTTTCCTATACAAAATCCCGTTCCAAAAAATCAAATTGAAGAGAGTCCAACTCGGACTTGTACAGAGAAACCGGTGTAGCCAGTCCCAAACCGGCTGGGATGGTTTCTGCGGGCTCAAGCAGGAGCCAAGCGACAGCCACCAGCCGGCCGCCTGGCCGGTCCTCCAAAGCGCAGCAGCCAACCGAGGGGGCCAGCAGGGGCGCGAGCGGACCAGCCAGCCAAATCTGGGTCTGTGTGGCATGGACTCGGTGAGTATAGTGTGCTACACCAAATCTGCTACGCATCTTGGTCCAGAGCCCCTTAGCCTATCCTGTTTATTTGTCACATGACCAAGGAATAATCAATAATTACACACACAAAAACTTGAGCGTGGCATGTGGAGGAAAAAAACACGGATCTTACTGATGAAGTGGTGTTGAGAGTAAATTGAAGCAAAATATTTTGTTTAGAGGGTAAGTGGACAAAGTGGACTTACTTGGAGTAGTAAAATAGGTATATTTCTCTTCAACCAACTCAAGTTAATTATATAGGAAAACAAGGTTCTTTAGCAAAGATTACTGTGGCCTAAGTTGATTGCATGGAAGCATGAGGGTCAAATAACCAAAACATATGGTTTTTGGAATAGGGATCTAGATTCTCGTAGAAATGTTTCGGATTTAGCTTATCTCTGGTAATGTTTCCTTTTTTATGTTGAATTATAATCACTTTATGCGTCCATTCGACTGGTAGACTGGATTTAGATTCCCAAAGAATTTATTTTCTCTAAAAGGTCATATAATATATATGAAAATATGCTAAAAAATTAGAATATTTATTTGGGTAAGGATCAATTTAAATATAACTATAACTTATTTTTAACTTTTTGCACTTAAAAAGAACAACCAAGAAAAATACGATCACTAGTTCACATAAAAGACAATAAACAATAATTAGTTTAAACCACTCCGAGACCGTTTCACATGCATAGACAAGAAGATGAAAATCTCTGTCCAAAAGATTCACCACACCTTGTTATCGACAAGAACAATAGATGTGTTTAGTAGGGATTCAAATTCTCTTAGTCTTATAAGCATTTTAGATCCAGATTTTCTCTTGCAACGTTTCTCTACTGAAATAGAATCACTTGCAAGAATCAGTGAAACCATTTGGTTATTTGATTCAGAATCTCCTTGAAATGAACTAGAAACACCTATTTGAGTGATTTCATTCCTAATTTAAAATAGAACAATGGAGCCGTTCGGCTGTGCAGATAAGCCGACTGAAAAACACTGTTGGCTGATTTGTTGTGAGAGAAAAATATTATTCCGGCTGAAAAAACAAGATGAAAAAGACGGATTATAAGCCGAACGAACAGGGCCAATGTTTTCTAGATGTTTCATGGAGAATCACTTCACTGGATAAAGTGTTTGATAGGGATTCTAGATATTCAGTTAAGAATCCAAAACGTTTGTAGCACCCCAAACGCATGTTAAATCCATGAAAATATGAGCGCCCATATCAAATCTAAAACTTGAACTCGTATGGACATGTTCTACCGTAAGGAATACGATAACATCTTGGGTTCTTAATTTTTTACCCATACATACACTAAGACCTTGTTTGAATACACTCTATTCACATCAATCCATTACATCTTAGAGTCGATTGTGGTGGAAATTAATTTAATTTTCACTCTAACATACTCCTACGCATGGATTGAGGTGGATACGAATACATCCAAACAAGTTCTAATTCAGACGATCTAGTATCTGATTTGTAAATAGTTGTCCTTTGTTCTATGACGAAGCGATAAAAAAAAGAGGAAACTCTTCGACAGTCGTGGCTCAAATTATTCGTGTCAGCCTGACCAACAAGCAGTCATGATCCACGGTACATGAACGAAGATAGTATGTCAAATCACGAAGCCCTGCAAAGATCGGTACAACGGCATATCGGGAAATCCAGGCAGGATCGGACGGGGTGTGCTGACGGTGATGCTAGCCATTCTCCACGGACTCCGTTCCCAAAAGGCAATAACCGCCCCACTGTACGTACTGATCCACTCCACTCTCAACTTTCGTCTTCTGCCTTTGTCTCTCTGGCGCGCTGTCTCCCCCGGCTCTCCAGTCTCCAGCAGGCAGTCACCATTACGGAAAAAGCCGACAACCGGACGGAAAGGGTGGAGCGGGGAGGAAAACTCGCGCAAGATCCCGCCTTTTCCGTTGGGGGTCTGACGGCCCCGCTCCCCCACCGGGAAGCCAGGCAGCCGCAAAGCACAGGCCGTAGGCGGCGGTTGCTGAAACCTATATCACGCCAAGCGCCTGCGTAGTCAAGGGCTACCCGCGCCTTGCCCCTCCCATGGAACAGCAGGACGCGACGCAGCCAGAGGAGGCGGCGGAGGAGCGCGACCAGGAGCGGCCCTCCATTATTCCTCCTCCCAAGGTGGGTTCCTTTCTCTTCTTTGGACTTGTGTTTTGTGATCTGATGTGGTCTTGATTGATGCTTTGAGTTAGTCACTGTCGTAGACCTGTTGGCAAATCTGAACCTTTACCTGCTTCGGGACATGGTTGCGAAATGCAGCTGCTTTGTGCTGGCCAGGTTAGATTTAGGTTTGATATTGGTTCTTGATCCGGCTTGGTGTATCCGTGAGTCTTCCCTTGCCATTTAGTCTCATCTTGGCTATCAAGTGCGCCTTTCCCCCAAATGCAGTGAGGCTTGATGCGGGTTTATTTGGAGGGCCATTTAATCATGAATGAAGAAAAGCAGTTTGTTCTCGTCTTGTTATTTTGATTTTTGCACAATGCATTATGCTTGACACAATGACGCCTCCTGATCCAAACTAGATCAGCGTTCTGCTTCAATTCGAGTTTATACATGCTAATTTCTCCAAAGGTAGGTCATGTGCCAAATCTTGGAACTTTCTTCCTTGTAAGACCAGGGAAGTAACACATGGATGTGCCTTTTTCACTCCAGTTCGAGGTGAGCATATTAGGGATGCAAGTAGATTGCCCTAGACTGAGTGATTGACCTAGACTGAGTGATTGACCCATACATGAGTAGTTCATTTAGTTTACAAACAAGTGTTCCTAATGAGTAATGATCTACTTCCCCGTTTCAATTTATAGGTCACTTTGGCTTTTCTAGATACACAACTTTTATTATGTATCTAGACTAGACATAGAAAAGCCAAAACAACCTATATTTGGGACAGAGGGTGTACCAACTAAGTGAACACTGAACTCGTGACTAACTGCAATGGGTTTTGAATTGACCCAACCACTTGCATCCACGGAGCATAAGCTGGTAAATGGAAGTGTTAGTCTCGTGTTATTGTTAGTTCTGTGGGCTTGTACTTCTGTTTGCTAGAACTTGGTGATATAGACAATCTTGGTGCACAAAATTCCATCTGTTCATCTTCAGAAAAAAAAACTGCTTTAGATCTCTCTCTTTTTTTTCTCTCAATTTTTTCATCAATCAAGATATGCCATTAGAGTATTCTGAAATGTCTTGAAGCAGAAATACATAAATGTAATATAAATTTTTACATTTCTTACAGGAAAACGAGGATAGAGATCTGAACCTATCTTCTCGTGTAAGTGTTGTTTCCCCAATGTTTATTTGTAATTTTAAATTTGATACTTTATCTTACTGAGTAAAACCAAACAAATCTGCTTGTGTTTAGGTGGTTTCTTTATTATTTGGTGGTGATATATCGTCACCAGCACAAACATTTGAGAAATGGCTCTCATTAGTACGTAAGAGGAGTGGGGCTTTCCGGCCATCTGGGTTCCCACATCGGGGTTCAAGGATTGAAGTCATGCCAAGTGGGAGCTTCTCACTATTTGGTAGCGGGGACTTAAGGTTTGCTTTGTGGAATCCATCGGCATCCTATTATCCTTTAAAGATCACTTCATACCACTTAGTTGATTATCTGTAATTGCAAAATTAAGTTCTCATACCTTACAAACCTTATGGTGAAAATGTTGAATTATATTCCATCTTACTTCAAATGAAAAATGGAATGCTATGTGTTCCTGGAGAAAAAGTGAGTGCCCAAGAACAAGATTGAACCCTCTTTTACATTTCTCTTGTTAACTGAATTACCAGGAATAGTTATCTGAAATGTTGAAATCTGTGCCAACACATAGATTTCCCTATTGTCTTTTCTCTTGGTGAAGGAGTAGGTTGGATTGTATGTCTGTAATGTGTTTATACCTCCCTCCTATTCTCCTCCGTTAAGATGCTCATCTGGACATAGACCAAACTTGAGGGGAGTAATTTTGAATTTTTCCTATAATAGTTATTATAATTAGATCCCAAATTGTCTTCTTTGTTGCCAAGATGATAGATTAGATCTGTAATTATGATTAGGTGTAACTGTTATTATATGATGTGTAGATCTTGTTTCTGGAATTGTCTCAAACAAAGAGATGGCTCTAGATAGTAGAATGATGGCAACATTATCAACAAGTCAAGGAATAACATTTTGCATATAATGAATTTGGCCGGCTCTAGATAGTAGAATGATGGCAACATTATCAACAAGCCAAGGAATAACATTTTGCATATAATGAATTTGGCCCAATATAACTTCTACACTTAATTTGATTCTAATGGTTTTTTAGAATATGGAGCATGGATCTTAAGGGAATTTCACTTGCAAGATGAACTTGTATGAGTTGTAAATTGTGAAAATATATCGGTTTTAAGCATAAGCTTTCTGAGCTAATGTTGTTATTGTCTTTTTGCTGTGCCCACTGTAGTGAACACTTGATTAGAGAAGAACCAACAGGAAAAGATCCATTGGCCTGCAATCATTCTCCTGAAATAAGCTTGTGGGAGAGACTTGGGAACTCTTCTGCACTGGACATTGAGTCATCTGAATTTTCATGGGACGTGTTGTCGTCTCTGCATCATACAGAACATAGTAGTAGTTCAGAACAAACTGAAGACGAAATGAATAAAGCTCTTGAGGTTTGTCACAACCTGTTATCATGCCAATTTCAACATCCTGTGTAGTGGCCATTATAGTGAGAAAGACTATTTGCTTCTGTTTACCACATCTGAGACAAGTTGGCATGACAAACATATTATATTCTCCATCCACTTTCAGGGGAATATTTTAGTAGGGAATGGAAAGCACTCCAATGTAGACTTTATAAATTGATGAAAACTCAATATCATATTAAAAGCACTTTGAAATACAAACACAATTGATACTAGTTTTGTACACTAAGTCTGCATGTAATTTGATATCCATCGTTCAAAACTTGCTGTGTCTGACTTTCTCAAATTGAAATACACTTAACAAAAGTGGACAGAGGAAGTATTAAACATTCAAGCTCATATTCTTCTACTGCCGTTTCACTTGTGAGTATCATCTATATTGATGCATGCGATTAACATGCTGATTTCCATACCCTGTTGTTTATAGGTGACTGTGAACTCTGGCGGCGTAGTGTTCTTTGCTCTATTTAGTTCTCCAGGTAACTGTGGAGTTACAGAAGCGGCAGCTGTTATAAAATTCTCATCATCAAAGATGGCAACACAGGCAGAACGTTTGGGTTATGAGTTTGCAAGATTGCTCGGAGTCCATACACCACAAGTATTTCCAAACCCCCAATTAATCTTGTTCAACTTGATTATGTATGGAGCAATGATTTCTTATACAGCTTTTGTAACAAATGCAGGCTAGAGTAGTATATAATTCTAGTTCAGAGTGGCTGGCGATTAGGCATGCTGCAGAAAATGCTCGAACAGCAGCAGTTTCAAATAACGATGAGGTTGGTGAGATGACTTGCTCAGAGTTGTTAGAAGCTCTTGAGCTAAGCCGCTGCCTTCTTTTAATGAGGTAGTGTTGCAGTGTTACCTTATTAGTACAACCATGTTAGCTATACACATTGTCTCTATCTGACCTGTATATTGGAGTTGAAATTTGCATTTTGGCTTGGCAGTTATATTCATGGCTCCCCACTGCTTGAAAGTTCAAAGGCTTTCAATTCACGAGAAGCTGCTTGTGTTACTGCTTCATCACTGGGAAGGGTTTTGATGCTTGATCTGATACTGCGGAATGAGGACAGACTCCCATGCCGTCAGCTTGGTTGGCGTGGTAATCCTGCAAACCTGATGATTTCAGATAAATCATCCTTACCCAGTTTGGACAGATTGGATGATTTCAAGAGCTCTACAGATAGTTCCAACCAACTGGTTACAAAATTTTTGCATAGAGAGAAGCGGTCACACTCTTTGAATGGAAAATTTGATTCACCAGGGTTGGATCCCATGTCACCAAAACTAGAATCATTGATAAATGAAAAGGAAAATGCTGAAAGAATAAATGGCAATTTTCGCATTGTAGCAATTGATACTGGTGTGCCCCGCCGCCCCCCTGTGGGGCGACGTGTCAAAGATCATGAGAGGTATCCCAAAGTAGTGGAGCTCATTTTGAATAGCTCAGACTATTCAGCAAGTATCCTATATGAAATTTCTGGTGGTAAGCTTGGACATTCACGACCTGATGAGGTTACTTCCAGTGATTCTTGTTGCTCCCTTTCTGATGAAGACAATGCTGCAGTGATTCATGAATTTCGAGGATCATTTCGTGCAGCTCTTAGGGACCTGGAGGGGTTCCATCTATTTCTTCTCCAACTTTACCAAAAACTGGATGGTGTTTTGCGAGTTTTCTTGTCCATAATTACTAAAACCTCTGAAGAATCTGACAATAATGATGCTGCCCTTTCTGATTTTCCTTCACCTGGAGTCAGCTATAGCACTCCTTGCCCTCCTAGTAAGCAACTGAACAATGAGCTTCATAGTGATTCTGAAATGCTGAAATCTGCAACGAAGTCGTCTTCTGCGGGATCCCATGGAAGCTCAGATTCAGTTTCTCCTCTGTCCAGGGACGGTTGGAACAACAAGTACTTCAAGGGAAGTGCAGAGGCTCCCCGTAGTTTAAGAATGACAATGAAACTTCGTGATTTTTACAAAAACCCGAAGGTAAGAATCTCCTGAGTGAAAGTGAGAATTCGTTTTTTTTAAAGGAAAAACATCCTTACATCATATCTGCTGTGATTGTTGCTCTAATTTATTTTGTTCAGTGAAAGTATTTTCTTATCTAATTTAGTCATTCACTGTAAGTAGTATCTGCTTTATTTCGATCGATGTAATTGTTTTTTTTTTTGGGGGTGGTGGGGGTGGTGGTGGTGGGGGGGGGGGGTGTTCATTTCTAGCCTAACCCCAACTGGTTTTGTTGTTTTCCTTTGGAATAGCCTACCTTTCTTTTTAATGGTACAGTCACAGCCAGTGTGATTGCAACAAGCTTTACCGAGCCTTGTATTGAAAACTCAAGTTACCCTGTTCAGTGAGCTTCTTTCTGAGTTTGGCTTGTTTTTGTTGTTGATGTCGATTACGATTTACGAACCTCAATTGAAAATAATATTGATGCTGCAGGTTGATCTTGAATTGCTGAAAGAGATCGAGCAGTGGAATGAAGCACTTAAGAACGATGTGATCAAATTTTGCCAAGAGAACAATTTTCATTCTGGTTTCTTTGATGGAACTGAAAACAACATGGTAGCTGATGCCTATGAATTGAAGGTGAGTCTCAGGACATACCTAAACTTTGAACTCCATTTTAAGGAATTAGTGAGCTTGATAATACATCACCTGCAGGTGCGTCTTGAACACATCATTGAAAGGATAGCCTTGATTTCTGATGCTGCAAACACAGAACGACCTTCTCTTGTTGTCAACAACTTGTTCATAGGTGGGGCTCTGGCTGCAAGGTCTAAGTACACCCTACAGCATTTGGGCATTACCCATGTACTCTGTTTGTGTTCGAACGAGATTGGTCAATCCGATTCCCAATTTCCTGATCTTTTTTAATACAAGAACTTTTCAGTAAGAGCATCAATCTCTGTGGTTTAGGATTCCCATTTGTGATGCCTTTTACATGATTCATAGTCACATATTTAAATTGAAAAATGGTTTGTTTTACAGATTAGCGATGATGATGATGCAAACATCAGTGATCTTTTTGAGGAAGCATCAGACTTTATTGATCATGTGGATCATGTTGGGGGCAAGGTTCTAGTTCATTGCTTTGAAGGGAAGAGTCGGAGTGCCACAGTCGTACTTGCCTATTTGATGCTTAGAGAGTAAGAGTCTTAACTTCTGCCACTTGCGACTGAATTGCATGTTAATGGCTGCACAAGAATTTTGTTGGAGGTTTGCTATTGACATGATAGAGCTGTACTTTTCAGGGGTTTCACTCTCGCAAAAGCCTGGAACTTACTGAAGAAAGTACACCGTCGAGCACAGCCAAACGATGGCTTTGCCAAGGCTCTCCTGGCCCTTGATAAAAGGCTGCATGGTAAGGTATCTATGGACTGGCAGCACAAGCGTCCAGAAATGAAGGTGTGCCCAATCTGCAGCAAGAATGTTGGTCTAAGTACGAGTTCGCTCAAGCTGCACCTGCAGAAGGCACACAAGCGGCTGTCTGCAGGCAGTGTTGACAGCGCCATGACCATGGAAATCCAAAAATCGATCGAGTCACTCCGGATCAGCCGAGGAGGAAGCCTGAGCCCGTCTCAGAAGCTGACCAAGGTGTTCACCAATGAGCTGAGCTTCTGATCTGTTTTCCTGTACTATAGCTGAGGCAATGTACTTGGCTCACACTGTCGGAACTTGTACTATCAGACTGAACTTCAGTGACTATAGGTTTAGTTCACACGCCTGTATGATTAGCACAAGAATGTTCATGTATGAAGAATGTTCTTCTAATGGGATGTACTCCTCTCAATCTTTGTACAGAGTTATTAATTGTATGGGTATTTTCCCCGTGTTCATTCCTGTTGTTTGGTCTTTCAAGGTGGCACCTAAGGTACATTTTTTTCTCAGTGGTTCCTTTCACAAAACAAGGTCCTGAGTCCTGACCCATATAAAAACAAAGGAAGGGAGGTTGGTCTTGTTCGCTTTGCTTAAAAGACAGGCTGAAAAGTATTGTTCGCTGATTTGCTGTGGGAGGAAAACATTGTTACCTCACTGGAAAAATACGGCTGATAAGCTAAGCGAACAGGAGTAAGTGCATCCCTGCTATTATTTTTTAAATGCTCTGTTGTGAATCAGTACAAAGTACTCCGTCCATGAAAGAATGCAACTATGGTATGCATGCTCGTTTTAATGGTTCAAGTTTGATCAAGTTTATAGTAAATAGTATTCACATTTATGTCTTCAAATTAGTTCATTATAAAAGTATATTTCATAATAAATCTAATGATATCTATGTTGTATCATAAATGTTATTATTTTTTGTATAAATTTGGTTAAATTTGAAAGCATTTGGTTTCTTGAAATGCGAGGATTGCATTATTTTGTGGACGGAGGGAGTATGGCTTAGCGATAAGAATTATGTTATTCACAATATTCTTAGTACTGCTGCTCTATGGGGGCTTTTGGAAGCTAAGAAATGTTTTGTTTTCAGAAAGCAGTGTGGAAAAATTTTGAGTAGCTGCTAGTTTTTATCAAGAACTTGAATCTGGCGTAGCTACTCCTTTTGCGTCCAGCGGCCCAGGCCCGACTACTCATCCAGGCATCCAAATCCAAGAAGGCAATGACGCCCTCTCTTGCAAAACCGGCCCATTCCTGTTCAAATTCCGTGAATGCCAGGCGGGGCCCACCAAACTAACCCTAAATCCTGCCCCCGCCATCCCGAGCCAAATTCAGAAGGACCCCGTCCTTTCTTCATCGCTTACAGGTGTTAAAGTTTAACCTACACTGTAGCACTTTCGTCTTATTTGACAAAAAGTTTCTAATTTTGGACTAATTAGGCTTAATAGATTCGTCTCGTAAATTACTCCTAATCTTTACCGACATGCATGCAATTAGTCTACATTTAGTACTCCATGCATTTGCCGTAACATTGATGTGACGAGAGTTAAACTTTAACATTCATAAACCAAACAAGGCCTTAATGACACATACACATCTCAACCATCTCAAAGCACACACAGGCCGTGTTTAGTTCCCCAAATCGGGGGCCCGATTCGGGCACTGTAGGTACAGTGCCCGTGTCGGAACACTGTAGCAACTTTTGTTTTTTAGTGCAAAAAATTGTCCAAAAATTGATTAATTAGACTCAAAATGTTCGTCTCGTAAAGTACAACAAAACTGTACAATTAGTTTTTGATTTCATCTACATTTAGTACTCCATGCATTTGCCGGCATTTTGATGTGATGGGGAATCTTCTTTTTGCATAGTAAAATTTGGGGTAAAATTTGGGAACTAAACAAGGCCACATCCTCTATACTACTTTTCATGAATTTTCTATTCTCAATTTCTCATCTAACGGCACGTTGAAAACACCGTTAAGGCTTTATATCCTTCTACTCGAAGCCACCAACAGCTCCTTCTATCGGAAGGCACCGTCAGTTGTGTCGCTCCTCCTCCAGACTTGAGTCTGTGCAGCGCTCCTTGCGTAGGAAGCCATCCATACATGGCGATGGAGGCCAGCGTCGGCCACATGTTACACGTAGCTGCGATGGATCGAAGCCAAGCAGATGCTGCCGCGACACCCGGCGCATGTTTAGGATCAAGTTCTTTCTGTTAACTCTATCGATCATCTGGGTGTAGATCAGTGGGTGATTTCTATTCTATTTGGGATAATGAATATCATGGTGCACGAATCAGAGGGAGAGAGATGGAGATAGAGAGAAACGATGTTACCAATCATCCTGGTTGGAGGAACTCGCTTGGTGTCGGTGACGAGGAGGCAGTGGCGGCACCGGTGGGTCTTCCCGTCGCTGGCGGTGCCACTCTGATCGGTAGAGTTGGACGGTGGGGTGTACTGTGGCATCGAACCTCTCAACCCTAGCCACTAGCTCCCACCTCCTATTTATGGCACTAGGTGACAGGGCCCACCAGCCGTGCTTGGGCTGGACGCCCCCGATCAGGGCGCGAGTCAATGCCCAAGTGGTCGTTGGGCTATCTTGGTGGGAGATCAACCTAACATTCTCCCCCTTAATCTCACCTTATACTTTAAACTTTAGTCTTTACTTCACACTTATTTCTTTTGTCATTCCATCACAGATTAGTGCATAGAGCATGCTTCATCGTCACGGTCAGTCGTCGATAGATTTAACAGCTACAATGCACATATCTGATCTGAAACATATTCTTTATCTTTGGGCCCTTTATTGTCCGGAAATCATAGGCTATACCATAAAATCCACGTCGACTGTGTGTTCTCTGAACACACTGGGCGGTAAGCCTTTGGTAACGGATCCGCAAGCACTTTCTTATTACTTATATGTTCAATATCTTTTAGTATGATTCCGGACTTTCTCCTTTACAACGTATAACTTTAATGTCAATATGTTTGGCAGCACACTTGACCCGTTGTCTTAGGAGCAAACTACTTAAATGGTTATTGCTGTTGACAACCATTATCAATTCCGGGTATAAGTTCATTTAACCATTTCGCCTGTCCCGCAGTCTCATATCATGCTATACTGTAACTTTACATCATTGATGACAGTAGAACTATTTTTTTGGAGCTTTTTCATAATAAAACTTCAACTGCGAGTGTTAGCTACTATGTGAATTTCACTAAATATCTCACCAAAATTTAACATTTGTACCCACAACTACTTGATAGTACTTATTCTTTCTTTCTTAGCATGAGGCCAATATTCTTAACTCTATTCCAGTGATCTATATCTGGACTAGACTTTTGCCAAAATAACCCGGATACGTGAGCTGTGTCAGGGTAAGGTCTTATCTTTGTACCCATTAAGCTTTCAACAGCTGAAGCATATAGGACGTCCATCTATAACAATCTCACGTTGCTTTTTGAAACACTAAGGTTCTAAAAAACTATTACCCTTGACCATGAGAACAGGCGTAGATTTATCCACATAGGTACATTATTTCTTTAGAAACTTTTCTTAGCATGCCTATGCGATAGTCCTAATACCCCTTTTCTTCTGTCTCGGTGAATTTTAATTCTTATAACGAGATACATTTTACCGAGAACTATCTTATTGAACCTTGAGGACAATAGCTTCTTCTTCTCATGCAGTAGATTGACATCACTACTAACAAGTAAAGATGTCATCCACATATATAGGATTAGGAAATGAATTTCTCATTCTATAACTTTGTACAAACGCAATTGTCATCTCATTCTCTTTAACCCAAAATTTTTAATTGACTCTTCAACTTTAAATGCCACTGTCTAGAGATTTGCTCTAGTCCATAAGAGATTTCTACAGGTGACATCTCTTACGTTCTTTTCTTTCCATGACAAAACCTCTGGGTTGTGCCACGTAATCATTTTCATACAAATCACATTGAAAAATACCATCTTTACTTTCATCTGATGTAACTCAGATCATGATGTGCCACTAGCACTCATTGTAATCTATTCATTCACTTCGCACAAAATCTTTTGATTCAAGTCGCGTTGTACATCTTTACATATTCCCTTTGGAGTCACATTTTGTCTTGTAGACGCATCATAACCTACTGTTTTGGCTCCTTAGGAATTTATTCTAGATTCTAAAATATTATTGGTATTATCGAGTTTATTTCATCTTCCTTTGCTTCTTGCCACTTGGACGAGTGAACGCCTCTCATGGCTTCTTCAAATTAGGTGGAATTACCCTCCATTTGAATTTCACTAATATAGACTTTATAGTCATCAGAAATATCTGATTTTCTTATTCTTTGAGACTTTCTGCGGCCTTAGCTACTCGCATTTCTTGACCTTTATTGCCAAAAGACAATTAATTCTACAAGGTCCTGTGTAATAAGATCCTTGTTTACATTATTCATTCTCCTTGCGGAGTTAGGTACTTTTGTAACATGCTCCCCTAGATTGTTCCATATTCAAACTTTCTCATTTTGGGTTTAATCTGCTAAAACTTATATAGTGCGTTTAGCACCGTCTTAATAACTCTGAACTGTAAAAGGTCCAGGAATTATTTAGCTATTTCTTTACTTTAGGGGTATCGTTATTATGACCGTCTTACTCCCCTGACGATCACATTTATCTTTTATAGATCACTCTTGCCTTCAATGCATAGTATGCATCGCATTATCTGAAGTATGGGGAAGTATCTTTCTTAATTGTCTTTCTTAATTGATCTCACATTTCTCTCACTCGAAATGTGGTATGAACTTTTCTATCACAATTTCGAAAACTATTCAGAACCCTTGTGAATGAGGAAACTTTGATTACTTACTTAATTCGTATGGAATTCATATGGGAGTACTTTGTCCTCATTTCACTTCAAGAACTCAACAGAGTCTTTTATCATTAATACTTTCGCAAGTCACGCTTGTATGTCATTCTAATCTTGAGGTTCGTCTATAACTTATTTTTGTTCTTAAACTCATACTAGGATAGCATAAGAGCTACCCTAAAATTTTCTCCCTATGTGGGATACAGTAAAAGCACATGAGTCATCACAACTTTTCCCTGCCATACATGATAAGTGCTATGCTAACTTTATCCCGCCATGCGGGTATTTTCTCAAGCTTTTCCCGCCATGCGAGTACTTTCACAAACTTTTTCTCGCCATGCGAGATAATTTCCTTGAAGGGACATAAATCCCAGGATTGGCTCATACTCAACCATCAAATTTAAGAATAAATTCGAATACTCTTTAACACACATGCTTAATCCGATGTTGGTCAAATTAAACATGCATGTCACTTATTACATTTCATATCATGATGATTAAGACTAAAAATGTATTACTTATTACATCTCTTATCATGATGATAAAAACTAAAACTAAATTATTCTTCATAAAGAGTACATAAAAGGCATCTCTTAAACTAAACTCTTATTTTTTTTTCTTGGATCAATATCATAGAATTCTTTTCTTTTGAAGCCACTCTTTAAAGAGCACAATCTCTCATGTAATGGTCTTCTTTCTTTATCATCTTCTGAGTCACAAGTGCCCAGCTCATTTTCTTTTCACCCTTCAAGAATAAAGGCATGAAATTCTTTGTCTGAAAACATTAATCAACGATCAATAATAATGAGCATGAAAATAACCCTACGTTGATCTAGTTAAAGACATGCATATTAAACTTTTAAACCTTTCTTTCATATTCTAAATCACCGTCGGGCAGAAATAGAATAGAACATCATTCTTCTACATTAATTTCACATCACCGTTGGGCAGAAATGAAATTAACCTATAAAAAACTCAATTATCTTATGACTACTCTTCAAAACTAAATTCTCCTGTTAGTTCAAATTTAATTAGAAGATAATCATCATCATTGCAGCGGAAACATGAAAATACATTATATTCTGCTCGCTCTGGAGCATCTCTTGCTTCTTATCTATTCTCTGAAAATTAATCACTTTGATGCAAAATTTATCAGAGATTTAAACTTTAAACATAAAACTCATAGAATTATAATATTATTATCATCAACATTGATCAGAAAATAACAATATCATAATTTTCTTTAAACTTAAACTCATAAATATACTTATAATATTGTTATCATCAACGTTAGTCAGAAAATAATAATATTATAATTTATCTTAACTATAAAATGACTATTCCTCCGATTTTTTTGTCCCAACTTTAACTGGAGGATAAACTTTTCTTCATTCATTGAATAACTATAACTGTTCTTCAAATTAAATCATCCCGTTGGTTCGAATTTAATGAGAAGATAATAAACCTTTAACTTTGTAGCGGAAAACGTGAAATTACTAATTTATCTATTTTTTCAGAAGCTTTTCTGTATTCATCTGCTCTCTGAAAAATTCAGCACGTTGGTGCAAAATTTTTCCAGAGATGTAAACCTTCAAAATCTATCAAAATTCATTCAAATTTGCTTCTGAAAATGAATAATACAAATTCATTAGTGGAACTGTTCATTTGGCCCGACCTGAAAATTTTTTGACCGCGTCCCAAAACGCAGCAGCAGCACACAGTCTGCGCATGGCCCATCACGCGAGCGCGCGCTCGTCACCGCCCGCGGCAGCCTAGTAACGCGGCCCAGTGCCAACGTCCGCACGGCCCAGTTGAGGATTTTGGCCCACGGCCTGCGTCGTACGCGGCCCTTCCCGCGCCATGCCGCAACCTGGGCCTGGGCTGGTAATTCGCCGCGCTGCCTCCTCCCGCCTGGGCCGAAAGTAGCCCGTACGCTCCTGGCCTTTCGATCCGGAGGCCTTTCGATCCGACGGCTCTGCGCGTGTTTCGGGAGAACAAAATCTCCCTGCCGGCCGCTTCCCCCCAAACTCTAGGTCCATTCTCTCCTCCCCGGTTTCTTTCTTCACCGCCGCAGCTGAGGGGAGAGGCGGCGGCGGCCGCTGCCGGCGAGGAAAGCATCGCCGAAGCAAGTCCAACTGCCCTTCCTTTCTCTTCCCTTCATCCCCGTCTCTCCCCCGTTGCGCAGCACTGAAACCTGGAGCAGCGGCCGCGCGAGGCAACCGGAGTTGGGGATGGAGGTGACGCCGCCGTGAAGTTCCTCGCTGGCGCGCGTGCTCGCCCAGGGCTAAGCACGCCGCCGTCGAGTAGCCTTGCGACGGTGCCCTGTCATCCGCGCACAAGGCATGGTCTCTGGGCCGACTCTATTTCTGTCCGCGCGCCACGCCATGAAGATGGCCTGCGGCAACATCTCTCCGGTGAGGAAGACAGGTAGGGGTCCTCCCTCCCCGGCAACCGATCCATTCATCATCTTTTCTTTTGATTTTCTATTCTTCTCTTCCCAGTCATCGGGCTAGGGCTAGGGCTTCGGTTGAAAACCGATTTCTCTTTTCATTTCTCTTTCGATTCGATTCCTACCCGATCTACACGCTAGTAACCGGCTTTGATACCATTGTTAACTCTATGGATCATCTAGGTGTAGATCAGTGGGTGATTTCTATTCCATTTGGGATAATGAATATCATGGTGCACGAATCAGAGGGAGATGGAGATGGATATGGAGAGAAACGATGTTACCAATCATCCTGCTTGGAGGAACTCGCCTGGTGTCGATGACGAGGAGGCAGTGGCGGCACCGGTGGGTCTTTCCGTCGCTGGCAGTGCCACTCTGATCGGTAGAGTTGGACGGTGGGGTGTACTGTGGCGTCGAACCTCTCAACCCTAGCCACTGCTCCCACTTCCTATTTATGGCACTGGGCGACGGGGCCCACCAGCCGTGCTTGGGCTGGACGCCCCCGATCAGGGCGCGAGTCAAGGCCCAAGTGGCCGTTGGGCCATCTTGGTGGGAGATCAACCTAACACTTTCTTCCCTACGTCTTCCATGCTCAAGGAGCCAAGGCCAATGGCAGAAGCTGTCGCCGGTAGATTTGTCGCAACCAGCTGCCCATGGTGATATGAGCATAAGTTTTTATCGCAGTGTTCAGGTTGGCAATGGAGATTCCAACTCCGATGCTGAGAAAACTGAAGAAATTGCAGGGTTTGAAGTGAGCGAGGAACACCTTTCTATTTAATAAAATAAATTATACTGTGCATATGTGACATATCTAGCTCTCAAGAGCTTCTTCACCTTCCTGCTCGCCGAGAGTTGACATGTTTGCCTTCTGACCATATGTTGCAGCCGACTGCTCATGGTGATGTGGGCGAAAGCTCTTGTACCAACTTTGAGGATGTTGATGGATATTTTGACTCCCAGAACAAGAAATCCGAAGAAACTTTTGTAACAGGTTTGGAGGTCAGTGAGATATTGCTATAATGATGAATTAATTCATAAGTAGTTTTCTATGAAAGCTCTCAGCATAAGTAATTGATATGGGATATACGCCTTTGGTGTATGTAGGGTAATGACCAAACTCTCTCAACTGAACTTGTGCCAAAGGTTGGCATGACCTTTAATTCAGAGGAAGACGTATACAAGTTTTATAATGCATATGCTGGAAAAGTCGGGTTTAGTATCAAGAAGTGCCACACTAAACATCACCCTATTCGCTTATGCTAAAATTTGGCTTATGCTGATACTTATGCTGATTTGTTATGAAAGGAAAACACTGTTCGTTGGTTGAAAAGTAGTTAAAGCAAACAGGGTTATAGAGCAGATGGTACATTATCTTCGAAGTACTTTGTTTGCAGTAATGAAGGTCACAAGAAAACTAATCCAATATATAAACCAAAGAAAGAGCGTGCTTCAACAAGGACATGCTGTAATGCTCGTGTCCAATTCTATGTGTCACTAGAAGGGATTTGGACAATGCAGAGAGTCATACTCGCTCATAATCATAGCTTTGTAAGCCCTAACACAGTTGATTAAGGACAACCTTCACAAAGCTCAATCCAGAATTAAGCATCAAGCAGACAAACACAGAAAAGAGAGAGAATATGATGTTGGCATGATGGTCTACCTCAAACTGCAGCCATACCGCCATCCTTCTCTGAAACTCCATTCCAAGTAAGGATGAAAACGGTCGGAAACGGTCAAAAACGGACTTACAAAATAGAAAACGAAATCGGTTAGTTCGGTACATTTCTACATTTTAGCAATTAAAGAATACAGAAAATAGTTGAAAATGGTTGTGAAATCAATTGAAACTGACAACTTTTTATGTTTGAAAACAGAATCATAATATAAAAAACGAAAGCGGTCGGTTCGGGATATTTCCGTTCCGTTTTCATCCTTAATTCCAAGTACTATGGCTCATTCAGAATACTAGAACGAATTGGAAAAGTTGCTTACAAACTGTTGCTTCCGGAAGGCTGTCAACTGCATCCCGTGTTTCATGTGAGCCAGCTCAAGAAACACCTTGGCATTGTCAGGATACCAAGGGCGTGTAAAGTTTTGAAGGTACTGTAGCACATGTATAACTATAGCAATTAGTGTCCAGTTATGGACTAATTAGGCTTAAAAGATTCGTCTTGCAAAATACATGTAAACTGTACAATTAGTTATTTTTTTATCTATATTTAATGCTCCATATATGTCTCTAAACATTCGATGGGATGTGGTGTAAAATTTTTGGGTGAGAAAAACACCCCCAAGTAATCAGTCGTCAGGGGCTACCTACCTACTTGCTGTTTCTCTCCAGAACCGTCAATCGGCCATCCAAGGGACATCAACAAATGTCATCAAATTAGTGCCTAAGCACGCTTACCTTGTAATTGCATTAGCACTAAACAGGGTTCAAAATTTCGGCGAAATTTCGGCCGAATTTCACGAAATTCGGTAATTTCGGTGGTGGCCGAAAGAAAACTCCGAATTTTTGTAATACTCTAATACATGTGATGTATAACTTTAGACTTGTATTTTTCTATTGATTATATTGTATATTCTTCTATTTAATAGATGTGTAGTCATAAATCATACTAATATTTATTTAGATCTAAACTTTTTTTAGAAATAACATACTTTATGTCCTAATCTCTAAAAAAAATTTTGGCGAAATTTCGACCAAATTTCGCGAAATTCGGTAATTTCGGTGATTAACCGAAATTTTTGCGATAACGAAATTAAAATCCTTGGCACTAAACTTACTTTTGGTCTGTAACTTATTCCCCACCGAGCCGTGTACTTAGGCTGGGGAGAGCTGCTATCTGAGACATCACGAATATGATTGAACATTTGAACCCTCTTCTTAGCAGTTGTTGTAGAGGCCGCCGTCGCCATGAGCCCATGACGAGCTAGGGGACCATGTACTGCTATTTCCATTATTTCCAAGGCCTTGTTTAGATTCCAAATTCTTCCCTAAATTCTACTATGGGCATGTTTAGATGGTAAAAAAGTTTGGGTAAAGTTCCTGTAGCACTTTTTGTTGTTATTTGACAAAATTTATACAATCACAGACTAACTGGGCTCAAAAGATTTGTCTCGACATTTACAGACAAACTGTGCAATTAGTTATTTTTTTACCTACATTTAATGTTTCATGCATGCATCTAAGGATTCGATGTGACAGTTACTGTGCAAACTTTTTTTTTGGGCCTTTTTGGCAACTAAACAGGCTCTATGCAAAAAGAAGATTCCCATCACATTAAAATGTCGGCAAATAAATAGAGTACTAAATATAGATGAAATCAAAAACTAATTGCACAGTTTTGTTGTACTTTGCGAGACGAATATTTTGAGTCTAATTAATTATTTTTAGACAATTTTTTGCACTAAAAAACAAAAATGAGAGCCCGGCCCAATAGAATTTCAGCTGCTGCCGTGAGATTCTGGGTTCTGAATTCGTGTGTTCCTGCTTTTCTTTGAATTGTTCTTCACTCCTCACACAACGGCTCAGCCCGACACGGACCTGCTGTTGCTGTTACACGGACATGGTGGAGTTCCAATTGGAGACGGGCCGAGCTCGCCCGCGCGCCTTCCGCGGTTGCCGGGGATGAGCTCGCCGGCCGCCGGCGTGGCGCCCATGGGGACCGGGGCCGAGCTCGCAAGTTCGCGGCGCACGGCGCGCGCGAGCCACCGCGCTTCAGGCCGCTGCTGCCGCTGCCGCTGCCGCTGCCGCGCACACATCATCTGCTGGCGCTGCGCACGCGTATCAGGGCGACGCCGCAGCAGCCACCACCGCGGACCACGCACGCGCATCAGGGCGAGCTGTCGCTGCCGTCGCGCATCAGACTGCCTCGCCGCCGCAGCGAAGAGACACCGCGTGCGCCGTCTTCCTTAAGGCCGATGGGGAGCCGCTCGACGGAGCCGCGTGCAGCCTCGGCCGCGCGCGTGCTCCGGCGAATGGGCCCGCGCCGGCGCCACCGCTTTTCCCGCAGCCATGCGCTGGCCCTGGCCGAAGCCTCGAGCGCACGAGCAGCCCTCGGCTCTCGGCCGTCGTCACGTGAATCACGGAAGAGAAAGGAGAAGATCGCGTGAATCTCCGGCCCTCTCTCTCTCGCCTTTCCCCTGCTGGTGGACGAGATCTGAACGGAGGGAGGGAGTAAGGTAACGGCATCCGTAACGGAGACGGGAGTATACGGTTGAAGCTTTGCATTGAGATTGTTATACAGGCCACGTGTCAAGCAACGGATGGAGGTCTTTTAGGGCCTGTTTGGTTGCAACTTATTAAAGTTTAACTCTCATCACATCGATGTCCCCTCAAATGCATGGAGTACTAAATGTAGGCTTTATTTAGTTCTCAATTCCTCCCCAAATTTCACTATGTAAAAAGGAGATTCCCCGTCACATCAAAATGCCGGCAAATGCATGAAGTACTAAATGTAGATAAAATAAAAAACTAATTGCACAGTTTTGTTGTACTTTGCGAGACGAACATTTTAAGTCTAATTAATCAATTTTTAGACAATTTTTTGCACTAAAAAAGCAAAACGCGCTACCGTGTTCCGACAGGAATACTGTAGCGCGCAGTGCCAAATCGGTGACTTCCGACTTCGGAACTGAACAAGGCCGTAGACTAATTGCATGCATGTCGGCACAGATTAAGAGTAATTTACAAGATAAATCTATTAAACCTAATTAGTCTAAGATTAGAAAATTTTTGTTAAATAAGACAAAAGTGCTACACTTTTAACTCTCAAACCAAACACCCTTGCATAGGGGGAAGACCAGGTCTCTCAGAATTTGCCTCAACGGTCATCTCCCCTCCGCTCCGTCCGCTCCACGCCGCCACCGCTCTCCTCCTCGCGGCGCAAACCGCACCTCCACAGGAAATCCCAAGCGGCGGCCGTCCCTTCCGCTACTCCGCCTCCCTCTGCTCTCCGATTCTAGCGGATTCCATGGCCAGAGACGACGGCGGCGCGATGGTGCCGGCGCCGGCGCCTGCGCCCGCGGCCACTCCGGGCCAGGTCTACCTGCCCGCGTGGCGCCGCGCGTACGACCGCCTCGTGAAAATGCTGCGCCAGGCGTACGCGCGGCCGAGGAGCTCTCCGTCGAGCGCGAGCACCTCATAACCGAGCTCCAGCTCCTGCAGAGCGGCCTCCGCGAGCGCGAGGAGATCTCCCAGGCCCGCCTCCAGCAGGTACGAACGATTCGGGTCCCGGACTCCCGGTCTACGGGTTGTTTCTCTTTGCGATTGGATTCGGGGAAGGCCAGCTCTCCGCCGCCGCTGACGTGCGCTAGGTTTTTTTTCCCCCTTTGCGCCATCTCTACTTCCAGATCTGTAAGCACGAGGAGCTCCGCAAGAGAGTCGTTGAGGCTGAGACGGCGGCGCGTCTCGGCGGCAAGGAGCTTCAGATTCACTGCTACCAGAAGCTCGCAGGTAAGGAAGGAGAGGAACCAAGTTCCTTGGCCCCAGCTTCGACTGTTCCTCTTTTTTTGTATCGTTATATTGATACTGGTGTGCGTTTAAAATACTCGATTCTCACGTTGTTAGTGAAACCAAACATTATCTTCGCTTTGTGGGTTCCAGTTCATATTCGTTCTTTATGATAGGAGCTCTTTTGTAGTGATAGTTCGTTCCTTTCTGTGCTTGATTGCACTCTCGATTACTGAAGTTAGTTTGTCCTCTTTAGGTATATAGTACATATCTGTGCCAATTTCATTATGCTTTCTAGGGCCCTTCATGGGCACCTGCCCTTCTGAGCCTACTTTTGCTGCTACTATAAGAATAAGAGTGAAGAAGCTTCATCTCTATTTGTTTCTGCTGTGCATTGTGTAGCTTAGAGTTGTCTCTTAACTTCTTAAGATTGCGTTGGTGTAAAACAGTCACCACACTAGAAGTTGACACCTTGTATGGTAGCTACATCTCCACGTTGCAGTTTGAGATTCCAACTGTTGTTGACTATGCCATGTGCATTATTTTATTTACTTTTGGTACAGCAGCCTAGACTTGTACAACAAAATAGTTTCTTTATCAATAACTTGAATGTCAGTTATTTTTCCCACCTAATGGGCTTCACAGCTGTGTCGATCCAGTTGGATTTGTGCAGCATTTTCCATATGGTTTACAGCTGTTTAAAAGAAAAAGTATATGTTTGGCACCTTGTATATTCAGTTGTTCACTGCATCTCCATGTGTTGCATTTTGAGATTCCAACTTATTATTTTGGAAGTTTAAGTCAAACCTTCCCTTGTGTGCTCAAACCAGAACTTGCTGAGGATGATTTGGAGGACTTCAAAAGTTGTATTTCAAATTTGTCTGCTGAAAATACTGAGCTGAAGGTAATTACAAATACATGAGTTTAGTTTGCCTGGACCATTGTGGATTTCTTATTGTCCATCTCGCCGATTTTTTATCTTCTCTCATAATGCCAGGAAAAAACTGAAGAAGTTTGAAAGTCAGGTGGAGATTTGTACTGACAATTCAGATCACCAGAAAAGTGGGAAATATATTAGGGAAGAGATACGGAAACTAAAGAAAGCTTACAAGATCCTGAGATCAGAGAAGGACAAGGAAATTTCAGCATTTGTGTGTAACCAGCTTAAGACAATGGAAGAAGATTACAGTGGGACCATTAAGAGCAAGAACATAGAGGTAAAGCAAGCACAAAAGCTTCAGCAGAATGTAGATGAGCTGCAAGTGGCAGCCCAAAAGAAGGATGATGAAATCGTTACACTACAAGTTGAGGTGACAAATGCCAAAGAGAGGATGTCAATTCTTGAGGATGAGCTGCAAAAAATGCGCTCCTTGGTCAAGGATAGAGATCTTAAAACTGATAAAAATGAAGATGATCAATCAGACACTAGTAAGATGTTGAAGAAGGATATTAATAAGGCAAACAGAAAATCTAAGTCTACAAGAACTTCCCAGGTCACACCTGATATATCAAGAACTTCCCAGGTGACACCTGATAGGCGAGAAGTGAAGACTACAAGAACACGTGCGTCTGAGACTAATCAAAAGCGCAAGCGTAGCTCCTTCAAGTCCTCCCTGTCGTGAGTAAGTAAGATGTCGAAGAAGGATATTAAAAAGGCAAACAGAAAATCTAAGTCTACATGAACTTCCCAGGTCACACCTGATATATCAAGAACTTCCCAGGTCACACCTGATAGGCGAGAAGCGAAGACTACAAGAACACGTGTGTCTGAGACTAATCAGACTAATCAGAAGCGCAAGTGTAGCTCCTTCAAGTCCTCCCTGTCGTGTGTAAGTAAGATGTCAAAGAAGGATATTAATAAGGCAAACAGAAAATCTAAGTCTACAAGAACTTCCCAGGTCACACCTGATATATCAAGAACTTCCTAGGTCACACCTGATAGACGAGAAGCGAAGACTACAAGAACTCATGCGTCTGAGACTATTCAGAAATGCAAGCGTAGCTCCTTCAAGTCCTCCCTGTCGTGAGTAAGTATTCCGTTTACTGGTATATAGTAGGCTCGTATTGCACCGCCAACACATGATCTATGACTATCAATTAGCAACACTTTTCATTTGTTATTCATGTATGGTCAATGACAATGTTGTTTTATTAAGTGAACTTGATCTGTTTTTCTAATGTGCATAAACAAATAGACTAATTGTTTTAGCTGACCTAGAGTTCATCTAAAAGACTCTGGTAGGCTGTATGTATGAGTTGTGTCTTGCTGTAAATATGGATTGGTAATAATTTGAGAAATTAGGTTTGGTTTGTATGATTTCAAAAATATATGTATCCTTCAGAAGCGTCCTTTCTGGAAGTGCTAAAATGAACTGGAGTGTGGAACTGTGGATTAATCAACCTGTTCTACAATTATAGCCTGCAAATAGTAAATATGAACCTCTGTGTGCTCTTAAGTCTTAACTTAATCTCCTAATTCTTGGCAGGCTTCATGAGTTGCGTCTTTCTGTAAATATGAACAAAGAATAAGGTTGATGAAATTTAGTTGATTGTTAAATGATTTGTAAGTGCTCATAATGGGGCCACATTCACTTGCAAGAGATTAGTAAGAACCTAGCAGGATACGTTTCTTCGTTCTTGATTTATAGCTTTAACTTGCAAACATGCTGGCAGCCTTATTGCTGATATGGTTATATATTTACAGAAACATAGTGTGATGGGTAAAATATTATATTTTATATGATTTCTACAATGTCCTAATTCTTGGTAGGCCGCATGAGTTGCGTCCTGCTGTAAATATGGACAAACAATGAAGTTGATGAAATTTAGGTGAGCGCCATGTGAGTCGTAGGTGCTCATAAAGGACCATCAAACATTTTGGGTCAGTAGAAGCATGGTGCATGGATACAATAGAATATGTTAGTTGTGCTTCATCATCCGTACTAATTAGTTTGTTAGCAATCTTGTTTGGGTGCATAGACAATGCTGCATAACAATGACGTGTGATCCTCTAATATTTTTTTATCAACAAATTTTAATGCCTGTTGGGAAAAGTGTTTCTATTGATTTGGGCTAACCCTAGAGGGGTAGCTATATAGGTAACCATATACATGGGCCTCATGGGCCTAATACACACATATTCCAACACCCCCCGCAGTCTGAACTACCGGCGCAGCGGAGTTCCAGGCTGAACAAGAAGAAGAAAGAACACACACATGGCCCCCCACAGACGCAACTAGCCACTGGTGATGTTGAGGCTGGAGCGAAACTCGGTGAAGGTCGAGGACGGGAGGCCTTTGGTGAAGATGTCCGCGAACTGGGAGGTGGTCGGAACATGAAGGACCCGCACCTCACCCATTGCCACACGATCACGGACAAAGTGTAGGTCGATCTCCACGTGCTTCGTCCGCTGGTGTTGGATGGGATTGGTGGAGAGGTAGACCGCACTGACATTGTCGCAGTAGATCAGTGTGCTCCGGGAGGGCGGAGTGTGCAACTCAGCCAGAAGCTGCCGGAGCCAGGAGGCCTCAGCCACGCCGTTAGCGACAGCGCGGTACTCCGCCTCGGCACTGGACCGGGAGACCACAGGCTGGCGCTTAGATGACCAGGACACCAGATTGCCGCCCAAGAAGACAGCGTAGCCGGAAGTGGACCGCCGAGTGTCCGGACACCCGGCCCAGTTAGCGTCAGTGTAGACGACAAGGTCGGCTGAGGAGGACCGGTGAAGTAGGAGGCTGTAGTCGATCGTGCCCCGGAGGTAGCGGAGGAGGCGATTGAGAGCCGTGAGGTGGGGCTCCCGAGGATCATGCATGTGAAGACAGATCTGCTGAACTGCATAGGTGATGTCCGGCCGGGTAAAGGTGAGGTACTGAAGGGCACCAGCAAGACTCCTGTATGCAGTAGGATCAGACACTGGGGGGCCCTCAGCCTCTGACAACTTGCCCTGAGTATCAACCAGAGTGGAGCAGGGGTTGCAGTCAGTCATCCCAGCCCGCTCTAGGATATCCCGAGTGTACTGCCGCTGGTGAAGAAGTAAGCCGGCAGAACGAGGCTCAACAGTGACCCCGAGGAAATGGTGAAGCACACCCATATCCTTCATAGCAAACTCCTGCTGAAGAGCGGTAATGATCCGGCGAAGAAAGGGCTCACTGGAGGCTGTGAGGACAATGTCATCAACATAGAGCAGCAGGTACGCAGTGTCAGCTCCATGTTGATAGATAAACAGAGATGTATCCGACTTGGCCTCCACAAACCCCAGAGTCAGCAGGAAAGCAGCAAACCGATGGTTCCACGCCCGAGGTGCGCTCCTTGGTCAAGGATAGAGATCTTAAAACTGATAAAAATGAAGATGATCAATCAGACACTAGTAAGATGTTGAAGAAGGATATTAATAAGGCAAACAGAAAATCTAAGTCTACAAGAACTTCCCAGGTCACACCTGATATATCAAGAACTTCCCAGGTGACACCTGATAGGCGAGAAGTGAAGACTACAAGAACACGTGCGTCTGAGACTAATCAAAAGCGCAAGCGTAGCTCCTTCAAGTCCTCCCTGTCGTGAGTAAGTAAGATGTCGAAGAAGGATATTAAAAAGGCAAACAGAAAATCTAAGTCTACATGAACTTCCCAGGTCACACCTGATATATCAAGAACTTCCCAGGTCACACCTGATAGGCGAGAAGCGAAGACTACAAGAACACGTGTGTCTGAGACTAATCAGACTAATCAGAAGCGCAAGTGTAGCTCCTTCAAGTCCTCCCTGTCGTGTGTAAGTAAGATGTCAAAGAAGGATATTAATAAGGCAAACAGAAAATCTAAGTCTACAAGAACTTCCCAGGTCACACCTGATATATCAAGAACTTCCTAGGTCACACCTGATAGGCGAGAAGCGAAGACTACAAGAACTCATGCGTCTGAGACTATTCAGAAATGCAAGCGTAGCTCCTTCAAGTCCTCCCTGTCGTGAGTAAGTATTCCGTTTACTGGTATATAGTAGGCTCGTATTGCACCGCCAACACATGATCTATGACTATCAATTAGCAACACTTTTCATTTGTTATTCATGTATGGTCAATGACAATGTTGTTTTATTAAGTGAACTTGATCTGTTTTTCTAATGTGCATAAACAAATAGACTAATTGTTTTAGCTGACCTAGAGTTCATCTAAAAGACTCTGGTAGGCTGTATGTATGAGTTGTGTCTTGCTGTAAATATGGATTGGTAATAATTTGAGAAATTAGGTTTGGTTTGTATGATTTCAAAAATATATGTATCCTTCAGAAGCGTCCTTTCTGGAAGTGCTAAAATGAACTGGAGTGTGGAACTGTGGATTAATCAACCTGTTCTACAATTATAGCCTGCAAATAGTAAATATGAACCTCTGTGTGCTCTTAAGTCTTAACTTAATCTCCTAATTCTTGGCAGGCTTCATGAGTTGCGTCTTTCTGTAAATATGAACAAAGAATAAGGTTGATGAAATTTAGTTGATTGTTAAATGATTTGTAAGTGCTCATAATGGGACCACATTCACTTGCAAGAGATTAGTAAGAACCTAGCAGGATACGTTTCTTCGTTCTTGATTTATAGCTTTAACTTGCAAACATGCTGGCAGCCTTATTGCTGATATGGTTATATATTTACAGAAACATAGTGTGATGGGTAAAATATTATATTTTATATGATTTCTACAATGTCCTAATTCTTGGTAGGCCGCATGAGTTGCGTCCTGCTGTAAATATGGACAAACAATGAAGTTGATGAAATTTAGGTGAGCGCCATGTGAGTCGTAGGTGCTCATAAAGGACCATCAAACATTTTGGGTCAGTAGAAGCATGGTGCATGGATACAATAGAATATGTTAGTTGTGCTTCATCATCCGTACTAATTAGTTTGTTAGCAATCTTGTTTGGGTGCATAGACAATGCTGCATAACAATGACGTGTGATCCTCTAATATTTTTTTATCAACAAATTTTAATGCCTGTTGGGAAAAGTGTTTCTATTGATTTGGGCTAACCCTAGAGGGGTAGCTATATAGGTAACCATATACATGGGCCTCATGGGCCTAATACACACATATTCCAACACCCCCCGCAGTCTGAACTACCGGCGCAGCGGAGTTCCAGGCTGAACAAGAAGAAGAAAGAACACACACATGGCCCCCCACAGACGCAACTAGCCACTGGTGATGTTGAGGCTGGAGCGAAACTCGGTGAAGGTCGAGGACGGGAGGCCTTTGGTGAAGATGTCCGCGAACTGGGAGGTGGTCGGAACATGAAGGACCCGCACCTCACCCATTGCCACACGATCACGGACAAAGTGTAGGTCGATCTCCACGTGCTTCGTCCGCTGGTGTTGGATGGGATTGATGGAGAGGTAGACCGCACTGACATTGTCGCAGTAGATCAGTGTGCTCCGGGAGGGCGGAGTGTGCAACTCAGCCAGAAGCTGCCGGAGCCAGGAGGCCTCAGCCACGCCGTTAGCGACAGCGCGGTACTCCGCCTCGGCACTGGACCGGGAGACCACAGGCTGGCGCTTAGATGACCAGGACACCAGATTGCCGCCCAAGAAGACAGCGTAGCCGAAAGTGGACCGCCGAGTGTCCGGACACCCGGCCCAGTCAGCGTCAGTGTAGACGACAAGGTCGGCTGAGGAGGACCGGTGAAGTAGGAGGCCGTAGTCGATCGTGCCCCGGAGGTAGCGGAGGAGGCGATTGAGAGCCGTGAGGTGGGGCTCCCGAGGATCATGCATGTGAAGACAGATCTGCTGAACTGCATAGGTGATGTCCGGCCGGGTAAAGGTGAGGTACTGAAGGGCACCAGCAAGACTCCTGTATGCAGTAGGATCAGACACTGGGGGGCCCTCAGCCTCTGACAACTTGCCCTGAGTATCAACCAGAGTGGAGCAGGGGTTGCAGTCAGTCATCCCAGCCCGCTCTAGGATATCCCGAGTGTACTGCCGCTGGTGAAGAAGTAAGCCGGCAGAACGAGGCTCAACAGTGACCCCGAGGAAATGGTGAAGCACACCCATATCCTTTATAGCAAACTCCTGCTGAAGAGCGGTAATGATCCGGCGAAGAAAGGGCTCACTGGAGGCTGTGAGGACAATGTCATCAACATAGAGCAGCAGGTACGCAGTGTCAGCTCCATGTTGATAGATAAACAGAGATGTATCCGACTTGGCCTCCACAAACCCCAGAGTCAGCAGGAAAGCAGCAAACCGATGGTTCCACGCCCGAGGTGCCTGCTTGAGGCCGTAGAGAGACCTGTTGAGCCGGCAAACCATGTCGGGACGGGAGGAATCAACGAACCCCGCCGGCTGACTGCAGTACACTGTCTCGGTGAGAAGGCCATGCAGAAAGGCATTCTTTACGTCCAGCTGATGTACTGGCCACGACCGGGCTAGCGCCAGTGAGAGCACGGTGCGGACGGTGGCAGGCTTGACCACCGGGCTGAAAGTCTCATCATAGTCGACCCCAGGGCGCTGAGTGAAGCCCCGGAGAACCCAGTGAGCCTTGTAGCGCTCGAGAGTGCCATCAGCCCGACGCTTGTGGGTCCAGATCCACTTGCCGGTGACGACGTTGGAGCCCGGCGGCCGGGGCACCAACTCCCACGTCTGGTTGGCGAGGAGTGCGGCATACTCCTCTTCCATCGCGCGACGCCAGTGAGGATCCAACAGGGCGTCACGGACAGAAGAGGGTACCGGGGAGACCGGCACGTTGCCGGTCGATGCCGCAAGGGCCCGAGGTGGCAGAGTGCCAGCCGCGTGTCGTGTCACCATCGGGTGAACATGCCGCGGGTGTCGGTGAAGAAGCGGCGGGTGGTAGACCGGCTGTGCGTCATGGGCCGGCGGGGACTGAGGTGTTGGTGTCGGTGTCCCTGGCGGAGAAGGTGACGGCGGCCGCGGCCTGCGTTGGTACACCTGTACCGGCGCCGCGTACCGCGAAGGAGGTGCCAGGGCAGCACCGGGCGACGGCGACCGGCATGGCCCCCCCGGGGCCGTATCGGGGAGCGAGGTCCCCGGATCGGCGCCAGACGGAGAGGTCGGGACCGCGCCAGAGGACGACGGGCCCGGACCCGCCGGTGAGCCGGGACAGGTGGCCGGCAAGGAGCGCGGCGAAGCAGTACCTGCAGGAGACCACGGAAAAGGTGGCTGGACCACCGTGTCAGCGGGAAAGAGGGATGGTGGATCAGGAACAGGAGTGGTGGTGGTCGTGGTGGAGAAGGGAAAGACGGACTCATCGAACACCACATGGCGAGAGATGAGTACCCGTCGGGAGGTCAGGTCAAAGCACCGGTACCCCTTGTGATCCGGGGAGTAACCGAGGAAGACACAGAGAGTGGAGCGGGGGTCCAGCTTGTGAGAAGAAGTGGCCGCGGTGTTGGGGTAACACGCACACCCAAAGACGTGAAGGTGATCGTACCGCGGAGGGGTACCGAAAAGGGCGTGGTGTGGTGTAGGAGCAGGACAGGCAGTGGAAGGAAGACGGTTGAGGAGGTAGATGGAGGTGTGCAAACCCTCAGCCCAGAAGCGAGCAGGGAGAGAGGCCTGAAACAGAAGGGTGCGCATGGTGTCATTGGTGGTGCGAATCATGCGTTCAGCCTTGCCATTCTGTGAGGAGGTATATGGGCAATACATGCGCAACTGAACACCGTGAGAGAGGAAGAAAGCCCGGGAGGTGGAGTTATCAAACTCACGATCATTGTCACACTGGACGGCCTTGATGGTAAGGCCAAACTGTGTGGACACCCAAGTGAAGAAGTGAAGGAGCGTGGAAAACGTATTAGACTTCGCACGTAAGGGAAATGTCCACGAATAATGTGAGAAATCATCGACAACCACAAGATAGTACTTATAGCCATAAATACTGATAACAGGAGATGTCCATAGGTCGCGGTGTACAAGATCAAAAATACGGGCCGCATGTGAAGAACTATGAAAAGGAAGATGAACATGTCGGCCCAATTGGCACGCATGACACAAATGTTCAGCAGGAGCCTGAATACATGGAATGTCGGAGCTACGACTGAGCTGCATCAGGGCATCACGTCCAGGATGGCCGAGGCGCCGGTGCCAAGTAGTAGAGGAGGTAGAGGCGGCGAAGACAGCTGACAAAACGGACGGCGAAGAAGATGAAGTGGCCGTCGGGAAGCGAAGAGTGTAAAGGGGCCCCGTGCTGTCACATCGGAGCAGAGGACGCCGGGAAGCCAAATCCTTTACAGTAAGACCAGAAGAGTCAAATTCCACAGAACAAGAATTGTCAGCTGTAAAACGACGAATAGAAAGGAGGTTGTGAACCAAAGAAGGAGCAACGAGAACATCAGGAAGACGAAAGGAGCCATGAGCACTGGCGGTACCCACAGACGTGACAGGAAGACACGAACCATTTGCGACCATAATGGACGAAGGAAGAGAGGAAGAAGGAGAGTGGACAGAGGAGAGTATACCAAGGTCAGGGGTGGTGTAGTAGGTGGCACCCGAGTCGGCGATCCACTCTGGTCCGACAGGAGGTGTCAGGCTCATGGTGCTGAACGATCGAGCCAAGGCTGCCTGGTCCCATCCCGCAACCCCAGGAGGAGTGCCGGAGGGTGTAGCCCATGGAGGCGTAGTGGAGACACCAGGAGGTGGAGCAACAGTGAACATGGCCGCCGGTGGGCGAGGCTCACCACCGGGAGCGTGGTAGGGCCACATAGAGATGCGCCCTGACCACGGGTTGAAGAACGAGGGCCATGATGCCCCCCCTGTGGTCCAGCCGGAGGCAGAGCCTGGGTGACACTACCCCGGCCTCCCCCGCGGCCCCCACCACGGCGACGACGACCGCTACGACCCCCCCACCCCCGCTTGGGCCGGAGGGAGGGGGACCCAGGAGAGACAACGGTGGTGGAGCGAACGAACGTGGTGGAGCAGGACGAGGCGGAGTAGCAGCCAGAGCCGTCGAAGAAGACGAGGACCCCGGAGAAGGAGCGGACCCCGGTTGGATGCCCTGAGTGAGCTCCTCCATGACAAGGTCGTCATGGACCTGCAGGAAGGTGGGGAAGGGCCGCTGACGGGTGATCCACGTCCTGAGGTGGGCGTAGCGGTCGCTGAGCCCGCGGAGGATGTTGAGGACCAAGATGCGATCCTCCACAGGCCAGCCGAGGTCGCCAAGGGAGTCTGCCATGGTCTTCATCCGACGACAGAACTCGCCAACGGAGAGGTCACCCTGGACGAAGGTGCGGAAGCTCACGTCGAGACGCAGAGCCCGGGCCTCGGCGTTGCCCAGGAACTGTCCTTCAAGGGCGAGCCACGCCCGGCGCGCGTCAGGAGAGTTGCGGACGAGGTCGTGGAGGTCCAGGGAGATCGTCCCCAGGATCCAGGAGAGGGCGATGCTGTCGAGACGGATCCACGACGGTGTCTGGGCGGCGACCGAGGCGTCAACAAGGACGTGGTCGTCGAGGGCGTAGCGGCGGAGAGTGAGAAGCACCAGATCCCGCCAGCGGGCGTAGGAGGGCGATTCCGGCTCGAGCACGACCGGGACGAGGAGGCGAATGTTCTGTACGCCTCCGGCCTGGTAGTGGAGCTGGGCCACGAGGGGATCGGCCGGGTCGTGCCAGAGGACCGCGGTGGTGGAGACACGGGGACCCGTGGAGCCGGAGGAAGTAGCGCCGATGTCGTGGGCGAGGAGGTGCTCCGTTTCGGCGATCTGGCGTGCCAGAGTATCAGCGGCATCGCGCTCGCGCTCCCAGGCGAGGGCAGCCGCACGGACACGGGCCTATCCCGCTGTGGCTGCTGCCCGTGCAGACACAAGTGCGGCGGCGAGAGCGGAGTCGGAGTCCGTGCCGTGAAGCCGTGGCGGCAGTGGGAACACCCCCTGTGCCAGACCCCCACCAGCGGCTATGGCTGCACGGTCGGGCACGGCAGCAGGTGCGGTTTGGCCACCGACGCGCAGGGCAGTCAGTGCGGCTTGGAGATGTTCAGCGCCCCCGGCCCCGGCGTCCGCGCCCAGGAGACCGGCCAGAGCAGCCTGGAGGGTGGCCGGTCCTGCTCCTGTAGCCACCAGGGGAGCACCCGCAGCCGGCAGAGAGGGAAGGTCGGCCACAGGAGTCCCGGCGGCAGTAGCAGCATCGTCCCCCCCACCGGTGCCCCCGGCGGCCGCGCCAGCGGTGAAGGCAGCCGCGGCGCTGTGGGAAGGGAGGGGGAAGGCGCCGTGGGAAGGGAGGGGGAAGGGCGGTGCTGGCAGGCCTGGAGGAGGGGGCCGGACAGCAGCGGCGGTTGGCCGGCCGGGCCAGGCGGCGGTGGCGGCGCTGTGCGGGCCAGCGGTGGCAGGCCAGGCGGCGGCGGCGCTGGGAGGGGGTAGCTGGGCATGCGGGCCGGCAGGAAGAGGGGGGAAGTGGGTGGAGATAGAAGGAGGAGGGGAGGGAGGACGGCCAGCCATCTCCGGCGGCAGCAGCTCCAGGAGGAGCGCCGGCGGCTGGGCGGCGGCTGGGCAGCGGCTCAGGGGAAGGGAAGGGGAAGGGAAGAGAACCCTAGCTTGATACCATGTTGGGAAAAGTGTTTCTATTGATTTGGGCTAACCCTAGAGGGGTAACTATATAGGTAACCATACATGGGCCTCATGGGCCTAGCCTCATGGGCCTAATACACACATATTCCAACAATGCCTAATCCGTGGTGTTCTGCATGAATTGCATTCAATCTAAATGTGTACAGATAACAAACTGATGGAAATATGTGTATTGTTCTCTTAGTTTTTGATCCTTATTGCCTGCTGTATATATGGACAGACAATAAATGTGATGGAATTTAGGTGAGCATCATGTGAGTCGTAGATGCTCATAAAGGACCATCGCACATACACTAGAAGTAAGGATATGGTAGAACATGAGGGTTGGGTCTCACCACCTAAGCTGTTTGGTAGATTATGCTCATGTAAAATATTATAGTAACAGAAAGCACATCTACTGATACTATTTCCTTGAAATTTTCAATGCCCTATTTTTTTTGTTCACCTGGATCAAGCACATGTTGCTGTAAACTTGGACAGAAATAAGTTGATCGAAACTAGGTAGTGTTCTCTTAATTCTGATTGGTGATGGAGGATCTGCGAAATAGTTTGTTGGTAGTTTTCTGATTTATATTGCTTTGCATTGAGCTGAACTAGAGTTAGTATTTTAGATCTATTATGAACATGTGCAGTCCCTTGCTCAATGATCTTTGTGCTCTTTAACAAAGAGTTCTTCCATCCATTCCAAATTATAAGACGTTTGGCTTTTCTAGAAGCATAGCTTTTGCTATGCCGCTTAAATATAGACAATGTCTAGATACATAGTAAAAACAATGTATCTAAAAAAGTCAAAACATCTTATAATTTGGAGCAGAATATACTCCCTCGATTCCAAATTATAAGACGTTTTAGCGTTTCTAGATACGTAGCTTTTGCTATGCACTTAGATCACTTAGATATATACTATGTCTAGATACATAGTAAAAGCAATGTATCTAGAAAAGCGTCTTATAATTTGAAATGGATGGTATTTCTTAAGGTGTTATACGCTCTTGTTGGACCTGCACTTTTGTCTTTTGTTTTTTACCTTCTATTCATGTAGCCCTGGCATACATGTGCACTGGCTTTCTCATGTATTCCTTTATAACTAGTTGTGCTGAGAATATGTCGTTACCACATGCAGGGTAACCAGAGATTTTACACAAGGCTTCTGCAAGTTAAAGCTGCTGTGTCACCTGTGCTCCTCCCGCCAAATTTCACTGTTCCAAGGCTAAAGACCCCAACTCCTCCCTAAAAGGATGAAACCACTAGCTGTTGTAGTCTGATGTGCTGACAATTGAAGTTGTCCCGACACGCCCTGCTGACAGTAGGTGTGGCTAAGCCTATCAGTTGCTGCTGCAGGTTTGACTTAATTGCAAAGCAGCATTGTATAGTCGATTAACTGTGTTTGTAACATATTTCTCGATCCAGAAATCAATGGAGTCACTCTAGATCAGCCGAAAGCAGAAGCCTGAGCCTGTCTCATTAGCTGACCAAGGTGAGACCAATGAGCTGAGCTTCTGATCTGTTTTTCCTGTACTATTGCTGAGGCAGTGTACTTGGCTCACACAGTCGCAACTTGTACTATCAGACTGAACTTTAGTGACTGTAGGTTTAGTTCACACGCTTGTATGATTAGCACACGAATGTTCAGGTATGAAGGGCGTGATACCGAAGAATAAGACTACGCTCTTGTATCTGTAGTCTGCAATCTGCGGTTTCCTTCTAATGGGGGTGTACTCCTCTCAATCTTTGTACAGAGTTATTAATTTCGTGGGTATTTTCCCAGTGTACATTTCTGTTCTTTGGTCTTTGAAGGTACCGGTATTTTTGTCTGTGGTTTCTTCAATAAAACAAGGTCCTAGGTCCTGAGTCCTGACTAGGGATAATATAAGCAAAAGAAGGCAAGTTGATGCAAGTTGTCTTTTCTGTAGTGATAAGTCAGTGCATAACCCGCAATGTTTTTAATGTTCTGCTGTGAATTAATAATACGAAAGGAGGTTTTGCTGCTAAAGATTGCTGGGTTTAGGGGCGAAGCTACATTGAAAGTAGGGGTGTAAAAAAAGTTAAAAAAAATGATTGTCTAAATTTTTACCATATATGCGTAAGAATACTCCCTCCTACTTTGCTCTACCTTCACCACAAAGCTGACTAATTTTGTGTCCAGCAAATGAGCAAACAAGCTAGAGTTCTCTTGTGGAAGAAAAGAAGTGGTGAGAAGGTTAGTTGGCCATTGCTACGGGGAGGCTGGGTTTTGGGATGTGCTTAAACAAAGCTTCTTCGGGCCGGAGTTTGGATGAATGTGGAGAGGGATGCTGACGGTGGGCCAAGAACCAAACCTGGAAGAAGTGATCAAGACTGGCGGCTGGTTGGACCTCAAGATGATCAGGAAGACAGGCTCAAGGGCAAGAACCATAAGTGATGCTCTGAAGTTGTGAACATCAATAGCAGACCCTAAAGTTGCGAAGTAGCAGATCACTGCTATTGTTCTTTACAACTGATGTGAAATACAGTGGTAAGAATGTGTGAATCAGGTCGAGGCACTTGTTTATTACCCCTATAGACTCGCACTGCCTAGTGCCTCGCTCGTTAAAAAGATCAATATCAGAGGCATAAATCAACATGCTTTAGATAGTTTCATTCCTGGTTATCCAGTCTACCGGTGCTAGCAGCCCTTTAAGCAACAAGAGCTAGATCCTATTCAAAGCTTTCTCTGAGGTCGACACCAGAACGGCAGAACTAGAAGAACACCTCATTCCGCCGTGTAGGCACAGGTAGATGACAAGTCAGCACTCAGCAGTATCTGTCTTCCTCATTCAAGCAGCCACAACCACGAAACCAACACGACGAACCTACTGGTCCTTAATTTAGCCAAGACATCAGCTTCCTCACTACCTTAATTTAGCCAAGTCGAGCAACATAATACGGAAATCACTTAGGCCCCCCAAAAATGGTTGAGGCAGCAAAGGAAAGGACAAGAGAGAGCGGGCCAAATATGGCTTCGGAAACGTCCTACGCCGCCGTCGGCGTCATCCTCTCCGTCTTCGTCGTCGCCGCGGCGTCCGCAGACCCCACGGCGGCACCTACGGCCGCGCCGTCGAGAAAGTACTCGCTCGAGGAGGCGTGCAAGCAGACCGCGGGGCACCAGGACTTGTGCGTGGCGACGCTGTCCTCGGACCCGTCGTCCAAGACGGCCGACACTGCGGGGCTGGCCCGGTTGGCCATCCAGGCGGCGCAGCGGAACGCGTCGGAGACGGCGACCTACCTCTCCAGCATCTACGACGACGACAGCCTCGAGAACAAGACGGCGCAGCTGCAGCAGTGCCTCGAGGACTGCGGCGAGAGGTCAGTGCGTCGTGTCTGTCTGTGCCTGCCTTCCTCGAGTGCTATATGTGCGTAGCTGATGACAAGCACGTCCGGCCGAGTGCATGCAGGTACGAGTCGGCGGTGGAGCAGCTGTCAGACGCGACGTCGGCGGTGGACACGGGGGCGTACAGCGAGTCGGAGGCGCTGGTGGTGGCGAGCCAGGCGGAGGTGAAGCTGTGCCAGCGGGGATGCCAGGGCGTGCCGGACCACCGCAACGTCCTCACGGCGCGCAACCGCGATGTCGATCAGCTCTGCAGCATCGCGCTCACCATCACCAAGCTCATCGGCGGACCGCCATCGTGATACAGGACGTGATCAACATATATATATTGATGGATTACTCAGCTCTCGATCATGGCAGCTAGTTTGTTGTACAACCATGTCGCGCCCTGTGGCTATCAACTTCCATTGTAAGCAGATCTGCCAGTTTGTTGTAGTCGATCATGGCAGCTAGTTTGTTGTAGTCGATGGTTAATCAGATTAAATTACCTGAAAGTTTTCGGTCCATATATTCTGCCAGGAGAATTATTGTACTATAGTGGTGCCATAGTGGAATGCATATATATATAGAGACGATAGACCCATAATATAAGGCATCCTTGACTTTGCTGAAATAGTGGCTACTTCGGAACGATTTGAGCGATCTTTTAAAAAAAACGATTTTTTTCAGAACCCCTCATCTCAGATGATTTTGGTGACCCTTAAGATCGAGGGTCTGTGTAAAAATCGTTCGATCATCGGGCATTAAGATATCTTTAAGACGTGGATGATTATCATAAGAAATTTCTCACCATATCAGATTCATGTTCTCGAAAATTGTCACTTCTCCAAACCCAGAAGGGGATTCTAAGATTATCCTTATGAGAAAAGAAGACTTTTATGCTACCTCTACTAGGAAATCTATACCATACTATATGCTCATAAAATGATACACGCTAGCTAAAGATGAAAGGATCCACCTGGCGCTACGTCATAAACACATTGGAAACAAAAATAACTGTAACCATGAATATGACATCTATCGAATGTGATATATGAAATTTATGATGAAGATGGAGTAGTCAAAGGGTATTTCGATGGATCCATATAGGTTTGAGTCAGACAAAATAGTAGCTTCAATTTACATTATCCGTATGACACCTTATATGTATCAAAATTGAAGTAAAAATAAAAAAGTTATGTAATCCAATTCCTCGATTTAATACAAGCCCAAAAGATGCATATGGTACCCAAATAAGGATAGGATGCATATGTCGAAAGAACAAGACCCATCGCAAATACTCCCCTGTCCTGAGATATAAGGGATCCAGAGTTCAAAGGTTGTAACAAAATACAAGTTATTCTGGGTCCTCAACCACCTCTCTCTTGTCTTTTTTTGGTTGGATAAATATTGAGATTCTTTTTAAACTTGAGGTCACCCAAATACACAGCTAACAACTAAGGAAAATAACAACTGATCTACTCTCTCCATCCTAATTATTGAGAGGCATGGTGGTGTTTTACTAAGCTCCATATTTTATCTAAAAAACACTTAAATACCTTATATTTTAGGATGGAGGGACTAGTATCGTGAATCATCTTTCCTGGCCTTTACTTTTTTTATTTGGTTTATGATATGGAATGTGTTAATTTACCACCACTTCATCTCCAAAAGCTAGTAACTAGTATAAACATTACGAATGAAAACTTTTCACTAAAATTCATGGAACCAACTTGTCATGGGGTCGAAACCACGACAAGCATTGTTGTTCATTGGTGTCACTGAGTGTGTGTCTCCGGTGGCTCGGGTGGACTCAAGAACATAAAGATCACAGAGAGGACGCAACAGTTTATCTTGGTTCGGGCTATCGGAGCCCTACGTCCAGCAACAGATGATCCTTATACTCAAGAGCACCCAAAATCGGGGGTTACAACAGAGTGTAAGAGAGAGATTTGGCAGGGGATCGATCGGTGCTGATCCTAGATACCACGTCACCGGTGAGGTCTTCCTCCTCGTCGGAGAGGAGGAAGATGATGGAAGAGGGGAGGAGCTCTCGTTGCAGAGCTCGAGCTGTTCGGTGAGGATAAGAATGATCTATTTGGAATCGTCCTCCCTCTCTCTAAGATCCGACCTCCCCTTATATATTGAGGTAGGTCGGGTACATGGCGGTTTGGGGGAGTTTAGCCTATGGTCTACGTGCGCCAGAGTCCAAGAGGGTCTTACAGCGGCGTGGATGGACCTTGGCGTTGTTGTGGAGCCGAACAAACCCTAGGCGTTGTTTGGTTGCTTTGTTCTGACACGCTGAGTGTCAGGATGTGTCGTCTTGGACCGGCTGCCACCAGGTACACCTTCTGGAGGCTTCTTCGCGGTGAAGGCAACCGGCTTGAGGGGTTGATGAGCGGGCCTAGAAGCCCCCGACCCCTGAAGCCAGTGGAGGAGTTTGTCTTCTTGCGTCACGCCCCGTGCGTAACCCTATCGGAGAAGTGGTTGACAGTGCCGCGCCCGTTGGGCAGCGTTGGGGAGCCCTCGAGCCTTGGGGCTCAGGGTGCCTGTCTCCAGCTCGGGCCTTGGCTAGCGCTGAAGGCCAGGAGAGGGCCAAGGATCGGGCTCAAGCTCTTGATGATTGGGAGCCTGAGGCTCAGGTGAGCCCCCGAGCCCCGAGTAGAGGCGGCGGGTGTGCTCGTGCTTGGCCCAATCCTTAGCTGAAGGGTGCATGCGAGCGCACCCGAGGGGTGTAGCCCCCGGGCGACCCTGGAAGGGTCGGTCGAGGGGTCCCGTGGTCAGGAACCTTTGATCCTGAGACTTAACATACCCCTATGTTAGAATCTCGTCACAACTATTGATAGGCCATCTCATCTAGATCAGATTAATTTTTGCCACATGGTTCCTTTTTAGGTTCTCTTAATGTCATTAGTATTCATATAGTTTCCCTCGGTACCATCAAAATTCTTTGTTTGCTCTAAGTGCCATTATTTGACATTTTTTGGTTCTCTAATTGCCATTGTCGTCACAGAACTATGAAATTGTTATTATGTTCGTATCAAAATGACGATTTTGCTCCTCCCAACAAAATTTTGCCACTGCCAGCATTAATAATGAACGCATTCATGCTCTATATTTATGCAGGTTTCATCTCATTCTTTTTGTTGTGAAAAGTTCTTAAAACCCATTAAGATAATCAATTAGAATGTTTTTTTTTAAATCCATATTTTTTTATATTTCTCATTTTTCTAGATCTAAACTATTTTTGAAAACTTCTAGAGATATTTTCATGAGTTCTAAATATTTTATTTGAGTTTGTCGTGTCCTATTCTATCTTTAGGATTTTTCTCAGAATTTTTAGAAGCTTAGAGACATTTTTCATACTTTAAAAAACGTATTTACTAGAATTTTCACAAAAAGGATGAAACTGCCCTCAAAATTTTTAGTTTATCAAGTAGGGTGGTAATTTAAATGGTTCCAAATTAATGAAGATTTTAATTTTAGAGTTCATGGAGAAAAATTAGACCACTGGAATAGCTCATGGAGGTAAGAATTCTTACTTGAGGCCCTTACTGTTTCTTGCCGCAGGCTTATAGGCCCAACGATTCCATATGTGTGTTGTCAAAAAAAAAAACGATTCCATATGTGAAGTCGCTTGAAAGTAAGCAGGGCACGGTAACGAAGTCGCTTGAAAGTAAGCAGGGCACGGTAACAAAGACTTTTAGTACACATCTACACGCTCGACGCGGTTGACCTGCAGCGCAAGGCCATCTTTAGCTCCTTGTGTTCTTGGGCACATGGTTTTCTTTATCCGCCGATATATCCTGAGTATTTTGCTTAATTTTAGTTAAATTCAATTTGAATCTTATTTAAATTTGTCTGATATTTATAATTTATTATCTTGATTATCTTTGACCTCCATGAATTTTGTTTATGGGTAAGGCGCCGCCGAAATTTATAATTAGTGATGTCGCGGGAACTAGGTGAGTTTTCAGCGTCCATGGCCCCCACACGTCAGGACGTCCGTGCCTAGAGCGCCAGCTAGGCGCCTCGTATGTCGTATCAGACCCCGCCTGATGGTGGCCCCACATGTCAGCGGAATGTGGAACGAGCGCAGCCGGTTTTTTTTTTTTTTTTTTTTTTTTTTTTGGCAACAGAGCGCAAGCCGACCTTGGCTGGGCAGTCCCGTCCACCGCCTACAAATGCCCCGCCACGCCCAAACGTAACCGTCCCAACCAACGAACACCTGCGCTGCTCTTCCCTCCCCCTCCTCTCTCCCACGCATCAACGGCAAGAAGCGAAGAAACTCCACGCGCTCTCCGCCCCACCACCGCAGCGCGGAGGAGGCCGCCGGCGATGGACCTCTTCCCCGACGGGGCGCACGTGCGGCTGCAGAGCCGCGAGCTCGGCACGTACCTCTACGCCGACGAGGACGGGGTCGGCGTCTCCCTGAGCCAGCGCCGCGCGTCGCTGAACGCGGCGTGGCAGGTGCACCGGATCGTGCACGAGGGGGTCGCCTACGTCCTCCTCCACGGCGCCGCCTACGGCCGGTACCTCGCGGTCTCGCCCGACGCGGCGCCGCGGCGCGGCCACCGCGGCCGACGCGTCGTCCAGACCGACCGCGACTATTTCGACCCGCGCGCCGTCATGTGGTGGGTCATCAGGGCGTGGGACGGCGGCGACCCCGACGACGTCATCGTGCGCCACGATTTGCACCGCAACCTCCGCGCCAACGGCAGGTACCGCCGCTGGCACACAGGCGTCACCGTCGATGACACCTTCGCCCCGTGGAGCACGATGATGCGTTGGACGGTCCAGGCCATCCCCCCGAGAGCGGCGCCGCCGGAAATTCGACTTCCAGTTGCAACTCCGGTGAGCTCGCAGTCCCCATTCCTCGCATTGATTTGGGCTGAGAAGGGTTCTTGGAACCTCTAATTTTCGATTTGTGAAACTTGGTACTTGGAGCGCCAGCCCAGAATGCTTTCTGTCTGCGTCCATTTTTGCAACAACCGCTAAATGTGATTATTGCCTTCTCTTCATCTCTTGGGATCAACTTATGCAACGACCGCCACTTCTTTCGCTCTGCTTGATCCAAGAAACTAATTAAAATCGATTAGGATTGCTCTGTCTGTCGTTCGTTGATCCGTTTCAGATCAAAGTGTCCTGTAAGCATGAGATTCATGATGGCGTGAGAAATTCAGTTCATGTTGCCGCCTGCCACATCACCGTTGCAGTTCTCTACTTGTATCTGATGATGTATGTTTGAATCATAATGCTGAGCTGTTTTTCTTTTTCATGCATAGTTCATTTTTGCTAGTCCACACTTAACAATGTTTGTCTTTCTCTGAAGTCTGAAATCCTCTCTCCCAGTCCCATGAAGATGTGTAATGTATCCTCAGATTTGTTCATTCGTTTGCCTTGCTAGTGATGTCCAGTTTCTGCAGTTTCCTAAACACCAGTGTTTTTCATTGCAAAAAGAATGTAGGAACCCGGCGCGGCCTGTTCCGCCGGCGTACCGTGCTCGCCAGCGAGCCTCAGTGGATGATCTGGTACGTGCTGGCGGACGACGACGGGAACGTCGACGAGCACAACTGGGACAACTTCATGTTCTCCGGCCGGTCGGTGTTCAGCCTGATGGCCCGGGTGGCGTTCCTTGAGGGCCATAGGGATGCCAACCACTTCGTGTTGTGCGTGAAGGCCGGCCACGACGCTCGGCGAACCCCTCTGGTCATCGACCTGCTGCCTTCTCAAGTGCAGCCCATGAATATCGTCGCCCTCACCAAAGGCTCACCAGGTGAGAACTAACTTTGTAGTTTCGCTTTCCCCAGGTGAGAACATTGCAAATGGTCCATGCGGTAAAGTTGGTATTCGCAATAGATCATACCTTGCATACTTTGCAACTAGATTGTAACTCACAGTAGTTCTGAATTTTCTATGCACAGCCATCAGTAAAAATATCTCCATACTGATGACAAGAAGAAAGAAACATACTGATGACAACAGAAAATGTAACTTGCACACTGTGTGTCCATAGCTCACATGCTCAAACTACTTCTGCAATTTTGTTTCTTTTATAGTTTCTGTATGTACTATCCTCAATTGCAGACTTGTGAGTGAGAAAATGGCTTACTTGTTTGGATACAACTAGTAGGAAACATGGTACAGATGATCATAAGCAATTGAATGGAAACAATCTCAGATCTGATCTTTATTTCAGAAAATTCATTAGCTCCAGTGATATTATCTTTAGTTCAGAAAATCTAGTTGTTAGCCAATACGGAGTAGAGCTGATCTTGTAACTGATTGCCTGCCTCCTTTTTCATTTCGTTTCTTTCTTTTTTTTGGTTGACAAAAGTGAAAGTGTTAAAATACTACCCATAACATGGTTCCTAACTATAACTGGTGTTTTGCTTGTTTCTTTGGTAATTCAGGTGCTGCAGCGCTAGTGTACCCAGATGTTGATGCAGAAGCACCAAATGCTGATGCAGAAGCACCTTAGAGGACAACGAGGGTAGAACTTCTGACAACTTCGCAATTCATCTCTTCAGAAATCAGAAGGCCCAGTACTCCGGATAAAAAGAAAATTGAAATCAGTTTATTTTCTTTTGTTCAGAAATCTCTTCAGAAACCTTAGATTTGACGTCTTCTGCTGACAGGAAGCGGTTTGAGTTGGCCTTTCAGTTTCAGAACTTACAAACCGCTGAAATCATTACGTCGAAATATGGTGAACGATTTTGCAAAGAAACATTGCTTGCGCTGCTGCTTTGATCTGTACCTTGCTCCCGTAAAAAACAGAGCCCATGTTTGTTGGAAATATAATTTAGACTTCACTGAGAATCATGGTTAAACCGCATTTATGTGCTGGACCTCTCCACACGCATATATTCATTTTGGAAATGAATGGAACTTTCTGTTTTCGGATCTCCGTAACAGTCTGCAAGCTTGCCGGATTTGCAGTGCAATCAGTGGGACGCTCGGCACTGCCCAGATTGGGCACGGTGGCTACGTGTGACGCGATCAACAGGCTCACAGCACCAGCGTACTTCCAGTCTGGCAAACCTAGCTATCTGTACTTTTTCTAGTTTCTGTTCTGCTGTTGTCAGATTTCTGTCAGTTGTAAGCTCCTGCTGCAATTTCTAGTTTTGTTTTAAGAAAGGGCGATTGGATTCTATGTTAGCTTCGTCTTGACAGATGGATGAACTATTACTCATTATCCACGAACTAACTAAAATTCGCAAGACGTCAACTCTCCCTAGTCCCTGCGCAGAAGCACCATCCATGTCATCAAATAATCTCCACAACTTGGTCCTATTTGGATCCCATAACTAACAGTTAAAAATTTTAGTTGAAGACCTATTTAGATCCTCAGCTAATGTCTTACCTACTACCTGCTAACAATTAGCTATTAGCTTATTTCTTCTTGAGCATCTCCAACAATTTGACAAATTTTGTTTCCCAAATCTTATTGTTTGCCGACTCCTAAAATAATATGGGGAGGAAAAAAAGATCTCATCTCCAACAGTTTGGCAAATTTCGTTTCCAAAAACCCAAAATGGTGGACCCACAACGTGTCCTTTTCCTCGTCGGCGTCTTCATCTTTTTCTTCCTTAGTCATCGACATCTTAATTCTTCTACCATATACATGTCCAGGTTTCATGGTTGCTTGATTAGTCTGTCTACTCGACGAGTATATGCATCATCATCAGCCTGTTGTGCTGGAGGCCACTGCTGCGGGCTGGTGCCGCTACCTGCTGCGAAGCCGAGCGCTAGCCTGCTGTGCTGGAGGCCGCGAGGCCAAGGGCCAGCCGCTGCCTCGCCCTACCGCGGCCGCTCGCCCTCTGCGACCACGCGCTGCCCGCTGCTTGCTACGATGCCGTGAATAAAGAGTCCCGCTAAGCAACGAAGAGTCCCGCTAAGCAATGAAGAACCCGCGAGGAGAAAGACCGATGCCAAGCACGGAACCCGTGCGTATATTTGCGCGCTAGATAGGGAGATATGCCAAGTTGAAAAAGATGAGGAATTAGGATGCCAAACTGTTGGAGAGAGTTTTTCCTTATTTTGCCAAAAAATTATGGATGGGGAAAGCATTTGCCAAACTGTCGGAGATGTTCTAATTGTTAGTTGGGTGGATTCAAACGGGACCTTCTCATTTTATGATACAAAACAAATCCATGTCCATTTTTTCTAACCATATAGGTCTAGGATCCAGCAGATCGGTAAGATTGTAAGAACTATTGATATGTGCTGGAAACCATGATAAAATATATATGGTGGAAGCCACCTACTAAGCGGAAACATAGAAACCAATTCATAAAGAATGTATTTCGGTCGTTCAAAAAATTTGAAACTTGACAAATCTGTAGTGCATATAAATATGGACTCACATGAAAAGGTTGGAATTCACACTCATATTTGAAAAATTCATACAAAAATGACAAATTTTATGTTCATGTGCACTGAAAGACAATATTTGTCATTTTTGTATGATTTTTTCTAGTTTGAGTTTGCATCACAACTTTTTCATGAGCCCTCGAATAATGTGATATCTCACACCAGGAAAATCCTTAACCCTTCCTCCTCATCGTTTTAAACGAAGTTTTACCTATGTCATACTGTTAAATAACAAGCCTTCTATTATCTATTTTCTTTCTAGTTAATACGTGTATATTTGTATGCATGTGCCAAGTTCTTTTTAAAAAACGGGCGAAATACGTTTTTTTGAATTGATTCCCATGTTTTCACCTAGTAGATGCTTTCCACCACATTTTGCCACTACATCAACAGCCTCTTGAAGCTGTTCCCTCTTAACTCATGATAGAGCAGTTTCCAAGACTACAAGCATAAGCTTCCCAGACAGTCGACAATAATGGTACAAATCATTTTTGCAGCATGTTATAGCTGAGTCCAACAAGATCTTGTCATCTGAGTTAGTATCCCTCTCCACAACAATGTTTCAAGAAATCTTTTGAAAGGAAGAGGATCCCATTAGCATCAGCGACATCATGATCTTCAATTTCTTCAGAAAGGATGTTATCCAGAGTTCCAGACTGAGCTAGAAACAATACAAACAATTAGCACTATCCAAGACAAAGCATGCAAAAAAATGTAATCCAGAAGGTAGACATTGCAATATGTCAGGTGTTGTGATGTTCAATGAATAAATTCAAGCTGTAGCCATCTACATGTAAATCTTTGGCCTAAAATGCAAATAAATTCAGTATATGCGACATTCAAGGGCTAAAATTTCTGCGTGTGAAAATGTTCTCAAATTTCCACTACAAAAGGGAGAACAGCATGGTTATCAGACATGAGGTGCAGGTTCTTAACCAGGAAAGGAAAAGATGGAAACAAATTCAACAGGCAGAGTCGCAGAGAAGTCATAGTTAAGCACTTCAATGAAAGAAGAATGCCAGCAAGAAAAAAAATTGTAATTACCTGAACGAGTTGCACGAGCTGGGGACTAGTAGACTGAAGAGCTGCTCCATACAAGTTAGGGCCTATTTGGATACCCCAACCTAAAGTTTAGTCACCTCACCTAAAGTTTAGTCCACAGGTATCCAAACATGTGAACTAAAAGTGGACTAAACTTTAGTTTCTACTCCAACACGCCATTTGTCCATTAGTTGGCAAATGTGGACTAAAGTGGACTAAAAGGTGTCCATGAGTCTATGTTTTTTTTTTTTTGCTTTTAGTTCACTTTTAGTCCATGTATCCAAACATCACTTAGCTCAACTAAATTTTAGTCCATCTAAACTTTGGTTTTAGATCATCCAAACAAGCCCTTAGTTATTCTATCCTCCAACTCAGACCACGCTCCACCATAACTGGAGCTTTTGCCCATCCCTTTCTGAGAAGCTCTGCTATGACAACCATGTAAGCAGTCAATTTCAGTAATTTATTGAATGTATTCATATTCCAGATCCGGAACCAAACTGAAACCAATATGCATAATATAAGTTGAGCGTTTGCATGTGTTATTCTGGAATCAATTGAACATGTTTGATCCAAAAACAGGAACTTGAGTATGATGTTGCTATCTCAAAACATACAATTGATTACATAATCCTGCTCTGCAAAGAGCTAACTGTTACCAGTTTGCATATCATATGTTGCAACTCTGCAAAAAAGATTTGTACCATTATTGTACCGGCGAACTGGCCATAAAACTACATTAAATCCTGACCAACTAAATTATACAATACTGACTGTAACTGAATGCTACTACTGGCCTTACCATTCCACAAATGATTCGATACGTTTATTAAATGGCTCAGGTTGCAACTCTAGCTAATGTCCCTGGCTATCATTTGTTGAAATAATACTAAACAAAGATGTGCCATCCATTAATACTTACAGCTTACTGTACTCATCCTCCTCCAGTCCATGACCAAGATATGGCATTCATACACATAGCGACTTCACAACTATTTCAAACCACTAGACTCTACAACTATTTCAAATAAGTACGGATAAGCATCACCAGCATGTTTTTACCATGCACACAAATACACAATACATGAAGACAGCATGACACCCCTAACTCCAGACAATAGCCACAGGGAATGTGTTCCAATCAATTTAGGTGTCATATCTGTTTTTTTGCTTTGGTCCTGCATCAAGCTGCTTGAGTCATTGCTAAGTTCCCATCGGAGCTTCTTTCATGCCAAACCACAGTATGAAGACTGCAATAAATAAATCCCAAAGTACTCTAGCCAGCTTCTGTGTGCCACTCTGGAAGAATAATCTGGTTGCCCACTTTATAAAAGCTACAGTCCTATAACTTTTACAAACTGGGTTCCCTCTGGATCACTATTCATCTCTTGGTTGACATGCTATGCAAATGGGACCAGTGGAAGAATTAAACATCTTATGGACAGCAACAACCAGGAGCAATGCCCATGTCGTCGAAGAAATACAATGGCCGTTCAGCTTTAAAGGGAAAAGATTAAACTAGTGAAAGCATCAGCAAGGAATTAGCTACTGCATGATAGAGCTCGAATTTTGAGGCATCCCACCTCAACTTAATGGATATCGGTCGACAGACTGTGGAACAGGAAATCAACAGTCGAAGCTTGAAGAAGTCTGACACATCCATTGAAGTTTCACAAAATGGTCATGTTATTTATTAGTGGATCTCAATCTCATGACTATGGTTACTTGTTAAAAATCAGAAAATCTACACATACTTTAGTACCTAACATTAGTGACATGCAGTAAGTCCACATTTTATAAAAAATGAACTCACCCATTCGACCAGACTTTCATCTCCCAATGGCTGAGAAGCATCAACAGGTTTTCTTCCTGTAATAAGCTCCAAAAGAACTACCACAAAAGAATACACATCAGACTTGCTGTTAACTTGCCTGACAATGCATAATCTAGAGCCAAATACCTGGAGAGGATAAATCATGTAAGTTCTAAACTAGACTAGATATTGGGCATAGATTAGCCAGGATAAATCATGTAAGTTCTAAACTAGACTAGATATTGGGCATAGATTAGCCAATAAACTCTGAAAATTGCAAGATGGTGCGGATTTGCTTCATTACTTAGTACTTACCCAAATGTCCCCATTACACGTGTGGTGACATGTGTATTGGAAGCAGCCGCTAATCTTGTAAGTCCAAAATCAGAAACCTGGATAGTTTCAATAGAGTATATCGCTGAAGAATAATTTAGTAAGAATATTATAATCTTCATGGAGGTAACCAATCCCCCAGGCTGCTCCAGTTGCAATCTTAACCCTTGTCCGCCAATCCAGTGCTGCTTCGCTTACTGCAGTTTTGAGTGGTCAAGTTAATGATCATATAAGCGATGAACAATTAGAGTATTCTCATGAAGCTGGCATTAAATAAACGTTAGAAAATAATATAACTGGAGAAAACTGTTCTCATCATGGAGGTGGTAATAAAGTGTGTTGTTGGGAACAAAATCATAAACAAGCATTCGCTGGCCATCTGCAATGCAATAGCCTACTAGCGAAACCAAATGCCTGTGATGTAATTCTGCTGATAGTATCGTCCTCAGCCTTGAACGCACACTCACCTTGCCCATTCCCAATCTTCAGCTTCTTGACGGCGACTGGGCGACCATCTGGCAAAATGCCCATGAATACACACCCAAATACACCTTCTCCCATGCTTGCAATGATGAATAACTATGTTGGAAACTCAGGAACACATCAGGGAAGTTATAATGACATCATACCAGAAACAGAGACTAAATCAGAAAATATATTCTGAGTATACAGAAGATCAAGATTATCATAGATACTGGAACTGACATATCGACTCCATGATGAAGCGACATACATGATACATGGTATGTAAGAGAAAGGTGGGAACAAGTGATGGCATATACATTCCTACATTATTAACCTTGAGATGTTATTGGAGCTAATCATGGTAATAACTAACACTGGGGCATGGTCTGTAGGTTTTATTGAAGGGAGTGACAACACTCTGGTACCTACTGCGGCCTCCTCCTTGTTCTTCTTATGGTTGGGGACTCCGAAGGCCTTGACCGCCTACTTGACCCAGGCTCGCCCACTATAACAGCTGTGGTGCTAGAAGTTGACAGCTGTTCGACAGACGATGACTGCTGAGGAGCTGCAAGAACCATCTGTGCAGCATTGTCGCCATTAGAATGTGGCAACTGGATTTGATTGCTGCTCTCAGAGGTAACATTGCCCATATTCTGCGCTGCAACATGTATGGAAGGTGATGCATTATTATCCTGCCTTTGCTGCCTCCGAGCCCTAGCCCTTTGCCGGCCTGCAGGAACCACATTCATTTCGATCCCTGTTGGGCTTGGGAGGCCTCTAACTATACTATGGTTTTGTATCAACTGCCTCACCAATGCATTTCCTCTTGTGTCTGCCATTTGCAGCTGTTGCCTCAGGCTCTCCCTTCTGTTTGCTCGTGGCCTGGGTGGCAAGTCAGGGTTGGTGGAATCCACTTCTTCACCGCCTCTTCCATATATCGGAGTGACATTCACTTCTAGCACCTCACCCTTGCATACAGGGCACTCAGAGTGGGGTGAATGTGCATGAAGCCACTGGTACAAGCATGGCCAACAGAAGAGGTGACCGCAGGGTGTAACCACAGGCTCTTTAGCTGGGTCAAGACAGATATTACACTCAAAGCTAGAGTTGCAGTCACAGGACCCATCCTTCTTAGCAGCACCGTTTCCACACACCTTGTCGCCATCTAGCTTTTGCCGCCTTGCTGCTTCTAAAGAGTTATGAGTGCGCTGGATTGCCCAGACAAGCCTATCTGCATCTGTACTAGCTGCCCCATGACTGCGGTTCGCTGATGCTGGCCTCACGATGCTGTGCTGCTGACTAATCTGTATCACCCTCTGAAAGCGAAGCTCGGGAGTCCCGGCCTCAATTGCAGCAGCCCCTTGACCAGACCGCCGAAGTATACTTGTGTTCATCATCTCCATTCCACCAGCAGCCACCCGACTAGGGCGCACAAACCTTACTACAGGAAGATCATCCTCTTCCAACCCAGTGGCAGCTACCAGAAGCTGCGACCTAGAGACATTGGCACCATCGACTGGCCCTGGCTCAGGAGCATCAGTGTCCTCTTCACCATCGGTACTGTTGCCGTCGAGCCAGGAATAAACTATAGGATCAAGCATTGGTTGCTCCTCCGGGGTGGAAAGCGCATTGGATGGCGAATAGGCCGCCGCCGCCGGGGCGAGCGATTCCTCAGGCTCGCCCGTTCTTGGGGCTTCTGGCGCAGCACCAGTCGAGTTGGGCATCAACGTCGAGGAAATCATCGCTGTGTCCAGCCAGACTGGAGGCCGCGGCAATGGAGGGAGGCCGAGATACAGGTTTAGATCCATGCGCCTCCTGGCCCCGCTGCCCTCCGGAGCCTCCTCGCCCGCCATGCTCGCGCAGCCGCAGCACCAGCTTGCTCTCCGCAGATTAATCAGACGGAATACACCCTCCTACACCTGCAAGACCCCATGGGAGGAGACACCAATCCAAAAGTAGCAAGAGCAAGCCTCCTGCCGCCGGAATTGCAGAATCAGCCGAGAACCGTATGGATCTGCGTCGGATCAAAAGGGCCAACAAAATCGAACCCTTCAGGACGAACCTATATAGGCATCATGGCCTTTCCGGCGCCGGGCGCGACCCACCAGGATCTTGAAGGAAGACCGGGGTTTTCTCAGGCTCCTCAACGCCGTCTGCGCGTGGCGTTCGCCACGGATGCCCGCTCCCTCCTCTCCGCGCTCACGGCCGGAGGCGGCGCTGGGTCAGGGCAGCGGGCACTGGGGCTGTAGGCGGTGCGGCGGCGCCGCTGGGGCTGGGCGGGCGCTCCAGCCGGCCCTGCTGAAGAACGAGAGGAGACTCGATAGAAGACTCAGCGGGCGCTCCAGCGGGCGAGGCGGGGCGGGGATGGTGGACGTGAGAGCAGGGGCAAAACGGGAACTCAGGTCATTTTTACCCCAGGAAGGATTAAAAGAACATAAAAAATCGGAGGGATAATTAACCAATTGTCACTATTTTATGGAGAATGACAACAGATTTGACACCCACGTAAGATAAGTGGATGTGAGAGGGATTAATTAACCATAGCTAAAAGTGGCAAATAGTTAAATGTCCCCAAAATTGGAAGGCGATACGACAAAATCTACTTGTCATTGACAACAAATATAATTTACTCGCGATAATAGCGGTGGGAAATTGCTAGAGAAATATTGAATCGTAAGTGAAATTTTACTACTTATATTTATTAGTATGATTGAATAAATATTATAATACTGGACGATTTTTAGCTTTCTAATATGAATTAATAAATGATGTGGTTTACTAATATAAAGAACTTGGATGAAGACATAATGGTACGTGTTAGTTGGATGTGTTAGTGGATGCTGACGTGGACACTTTGCAAAACGAGATGGTTGATGGGATGTTCTAGTGGATGCTGATGTGGACACTTTGCACGGCAAAATAAATTGCTAGTGGGGTTTATCTTATAAGAGATATATATAGATTAAATGAATCATGTGGAGGTAGGGATATGGAAAGTAGGGGATTTATGTTTGGGGGAAAATTCAAATCATTGAGTCATAGTGAGGCTGTGTTTAGTTCTGAAATATTTGGGGGAAATATTCCTATAGCACGTTCGTTATTATTTGGCAAAATTTATCCAACCATGAATTAATTAGGCTCAAAAGATTCATCTCGACCTTTACAGACAAACTGTACAATTAGTTATTTTTTTACCTACATTTAATGCTCCATGCATGGGTCCAAAGATTCGATGTGACGGGTGGCAGAGGAAATATTTTGGGAAGTGAACGGGCCCTGAATGAATATAATGCAGGCCGACCTAGTAAATCCTCTGCTATATCTTCTACCACGTCTTATCCTATATTGTTGTGAGCTCTAGGACTCGTATAACTTATGTGCAAGATGCAAGATGGTGTTGTTTCATTATGGGCGTGATTGGTTTAGAGAAGCCGGCCCGACTTGGCTAGCGGCATGCAATAGTTGGGTGCATGGCTGCCAGAGCCTGGCCGCCCGCATGCAAGAGGCCTCGTCGAGCTAGACTGCCAAGAATCCAGATGGATTCCGTTTCTCTCAGGCCTAGCTCGTGCGGGCGCAAGCATGCGTATGTTGTGGCGCAGTTGTGAGAGAGCAGATGTAGTAGCAGATAACCAAACAACTGTGTGTACTCGTTCAGTCAACCAAAGAGTATGGACTTGGATGCACCTAACCTGTCCTAGCTCAGCGTGCCTGGCTGATACGAGCCAAGCTCACCATTTCTCTGAACCAATCTTCCATCCTTTACCGTCTCTCTCGACCTATATCCTCCACGATGCTCAAGCTCGTATTGCTGCATCATGCATCATGTCGATCTATCACCACAGCTGCTTGCCGTTGACGATGATTTCGTCAATGCTTTGGATAGTCAAAAACATCACAAAAGTGTCACATGTGAAAGGAGATAAGCCAATTTATAAGGGCATAACTCCTTCGGATACAACCATTGATTATAAGGTGAGCTCATTCCTATATTTATATAATGATAAAAGTGAATTGGTTGCTACCCATATTGGTATTTCATTGATTAGGAACAACAATGATGATGATCATGATAGAGAATGGATATGCCATAAACAAGACCAATCTCAAAGTGTAAGTCCATCAAAATTGAACTTTTAGTTTGTCGGTGACCTGATAGTACTTCATTGGAAAACCATAACTCGTTCATCAGGAGTGACTTTGAGGTCCATGAACACTTTATGAAAAATTTTTTATAAGCTTTCCAATGGGTTTGGTTTGATCTCAAGATCACATTGACAACGCCTCCAAACCATCATGATAAGTTGTCGTTGTTTCTGCCGAGAGTTGTGTCATCGTCATGGGCTTGATATTCACTCCTAGGACCCTGGCTCAAATTTGGACACGCTCAATTAATGTCAAGTTTGAGTTCATCTCGGACTCCAAGAGTAGCCTATAGTAAAATAGGCATCCAGGTCGCATATAGACTCAGTTTTCAACGATCCATATATGGATGGAAATATAATTTGATAATCTAACCAATGACTCTGGTCTCACATCAAAATTCCTTCGGAATCAACGGGGATCGCCAAAACAAGTTGACATTCAGCTGTTATGGCACTGCATCGCCGTCTTTTGGGCCGTTGGGTCTTGTAACGTGCTGGGACACCTTATGGACATGAATAGGGGTTCTTGGATGCCCCATAGGCTATATAATCAGTAGCCATCGTCCATGTTAGGGTTTGGATTTTGCTTTAGATCAATCTGCCTTTGAACAGTCGTCGTTATCTGTTTGGGAAATCCTAAATTCGAGTGCTTAATCATACACCTGCAATCATCACCATACTTAAGTTGCATTTTATATTTGTTCTTGTGTTCTTTGATTCGCAGCAGGGATTAGCCTTTTCGATGAGGTCAATCAGATTGTGACACAGTTGATAACCAGAGGAGACATGGTGCTAAGGTTGCAGGGTTCGAGTCTTTGTGATCAGAAGCTGAAGCGATGTGTCGCTCTCCACCAAATTAATAGTTATCTTGGACCTAACGGAAGATCGAGAACCCCGTTCCCATCACCAATCATGAGCGATTTGGTTCAAATAACTTTGTTCCACATGTATATGTCCTCTATTTTGAATATAGGAACAAAATGAAAAAAAAATTAACTTGATGGGCTACGCTTATGAAGGGTATGTGCAAAAGATGGGCCTGATTGGTCCTAGAAGCCTGGTCAGCCGACATGTCAATTTTGGCCAATTGAGTTCAAGTTTGGTGTGGAGAGAGGAAACACACTCTGAAGTATCCCCTAGCCATTGGATACAAAGTGTATTTTATTTGGACAGTGGATGACGTCTTTCCATAGATTGAAGGGTTGAAAGATCCTAATGGCTAGAGGTGGTGAATAGCCTATTAAAAATTTCTACAATAACACTAAGGCAAGAGGTTAGATAATTAAGTGGTGAAGCGAGTGTTGCGCTAGCCTACTAAAAATGCAAGCCACCTATCCACAATTCTAGTTACTATGATCACTATATCACACAAAGGCTATGTCACTACTCTCTTAGTGAGCTCTCAAAGACTAACTAAAGAGCCTCACTAACTAAACTACTCAGCAAACAAGCTAGCTCTCAAAACTAGTTACACTAAAGAGCTTAGCTACACTAGAATGTAAATTCAAGAGAAGTAGTGAGGGTTTTACCGTCGTGGCAAGTGACAATCAAATAATCACAATAAAAATCTCGAAGAAAAGATGACACAATGATTTTTCTCTGAGATTCACTCGATTGTCGACAAACTACGTCCCTGTTGTAGCGATTCACCCACTTGGAGGTTCACATGCTAATAGGCATCAGACGCCTAACCCGTAATCGGGTGCCGCACAACCAACAGAAGATGATGATCCATAAGCTACGAGCAATCCACTGGAGTACCTTTTGGCTCTCCACCGGGAAAATGTCAAGAACCCCTTACAATCACCATGATCGAAGTTAGGGACAAACACCTTTCTCCACTCGTTGATCCTCGCTGCACCAAGCTATCTAGGTGACGACAACCACTAAGAGTTACAAACGAATCCTGCAGCAAAACACAATCACCAAGTGTCTCTAAATGCAATCACTCAAAGCAATGCACTTGGATGCTCTCTAACCTCACCAAGCAAGATGAGTTAGAGAGGATTGGCTAGGCTCACTAGGGTGTGTTCTTAATAGAAATGGCCAAGAGAGTGAGCCTAAGTTGGCCAAACCATTTTACAGAGGTCCCAAACAAATAGAGCCATTAAGGTCTGTCGATGCAAGACCCATAAGGTTCCCCTGCGATATGACTACAAGTCATGGGCCCTGGCTTGGCCCATGGACCGAAGCAGGAAAGGGTGCAACAACTGCTACACCTAATCCGAGTAGAATAGGCCAGACTAGCCGGGCTCCTAAAGGAAAGTACCTTCTAAATTTAGATCAGAACACCTTCTTTGGATATGACTAGGATTGTAACCGCACCATAGTCTTCTCTATTGATTTAAAGAGACTATGGGCACCCCTGTAAAGATAGGATACAACATACCAATCAATCCAACGCAAAAGGCTAACGCCAACTAGACATAAAGGCTATTACTCGATCACGGTCGAGGGCCCGAACCAGTATAAATCGAATATCTTTTGCATTCACCATTGAGTTTTGCACCCGTCGAGACCCGAACAACTATCCCAGGTACCCCCGTGATAGGCTATCGGTGGTAAAACATCGACAGCTGGCGCGCCAGGTAGGGGCTTTCGGCAAATTTGCATCTAAGAGCTCGATGGATCTCGACAACATGATCTTCTCGACGGGATCAACCTTCATCTTCAGATCATGGATCTACGAGGCAGATGATAAAGGCAAGCTCTAAGGACATCTCCTCAAAGATCGAGAGAACCAGGAAGGCCTCGCTCTTTCAACAAGATTAACAAAAGAACTCTTCGGAAGGTTCTCATGTCTCACGATGTCTGAATCAACTCAGATCTCGCTGACGATTGAATTTAACTCAGACTCTGAGATGGAATCTGCCTCAAAAACCAATCCAAGTTCTTTTCATAGCAATCTAGGTTCTTTTCCGATAGGACACCGGAACACAACTTCAACCCATCAAGAGATCAATTCAAGCTTACTTTAGAACTCTCCCATAAAGATGGGTCCCTTCCTGTTCGGACTCAACAACATGGCAAAATCATGCCAGATTCTACTACAAGAAGCAGCCAGATCAGTGCAAGGGATACCACTCACAGGAGCCCAAGAAGGCCTCGTACTGACCATGACTCCACAAGATTGCCTCATCCACTGGCCGGGTTCTATCCCTAGGAGTAACAACACCTGACTAGTCAACATAGTAGCTGTTCTGAAGGAAGGATGCTCCACGACATCAATGACTCTACAGAAATCATTGGCAACTCTGATAGGGCAATCACAGACATAGAAGCAATACATGCCCGAGAAGTATTCATGATTCAGCGACCACCACTGATCCAACCAAGAGCACTTAATGTTAGATCCTCAGATGAGTCAGTCCAACATATCACCCAACGCTCTAGAGTACGATGGCGAGACTGAAGGCTAGAAACAAGTTAGGGAGAGAAGGAATAAGTTGAAAGAAGGTCGTAGAAGCCACGCAAGGCAGTGCAAAGAAGCCTAGACCAGATACAAGTCTGACCTGGCTGAGTACAATAGAAAATAGTTGGAACAAGAAGCTGAGGAAAGGCACGCAACTAGGAAGATGAACAACTCGCTGTATGACAGAATCCGAGAATTAGCCAAAGAACTTGAAGATATTTCTCTTCCCAATGAAGAATAAGAGCATCTCCGAGAAGTCCTTCGATCAACAGCCCTCCGAGTACAAGGTGGAAGAGCCAACTCAAGACAATCGGTCAGGTCAACGTCTCACAGGACAAATAATCAAAGTCAAAGGAGGTCTGCTTTCAAAAGATTAGGTCCAAGCAGAAGCCACAACAGAGAAAGCGGAAGGGACCATAGTCAAAGTAATCGGTTCAAGCAACCAAGGGAAAACAGGAGCAGAGTACCCGTCCACACAGCTCCCCGAAACTATTCTCGCTAGAACGATAACTGGCAGGAGGGAGGGGCTGAATCAGAATTTAAAGAAGCCAAAATACATGACAGATTCCCTTGCTTTGCAAATCGACTTGCTTCGATACGACTAGCTCACAAATTCAAACCTTCAAATCACTCCAAATACGATGGCAAAATCGAGCCTAGACAATGGCTTAGGATTTACTCCCAATCAATTGAACTCGCTGGTCGTGATGATGACATCAAGGCACTCTTCTTTCCTATGGCACTAGAGGCCATACCACTGTTGATATTTGTTAATGCACACAGAAAAGGATCCGCAAGCGCACTGATATCGGTGAGCATTTCACCCGGGAGGTATTTCCAAAGTATCATATTTGTTTATCCGCAAGGAGAAAGCATGCAATGACTAACCTAAATCTATACTTAACCCCTAGGCCACACTACAAGGTAGCGAAGATATAAGTGATTAAAGAAGATTACGACAATAGTCTGGTTCCAACCTATGGTAAGCTATAAAACTATTGGTCTATGAGGGCATACCGATAGAAAAGAGACACCACAAAGGATGCTTGACCAGGGCACTTAATCCTACCAATCCTTCTGACGGGAGGAGGCTCCAAAGGTAACAATGGGACTATCACTTCCCACGCTACTACACACCGATCCGGCCAGACAGGGGATATCTATGAGTATCTCTAGCCTAAGCACCACGCTTACGCTATAGATGATTACCCTACCCTCTACCATGGAAGAGAATAAAGTAAACTCGTAAACCATAGAACAATAATAACAACGTACTTACTTAGTATTGAAAGTTAAATTACCGAAGAATCCTAGAACCAAGCCTCGGGTTAGGAGACTTGATCCCGCAGGTACAAGCCGGAGAGGAGACACCGACATGCCGGGCTTCCTCCAACTCATCCCTCCACTCTAACTCTCTCAATCTAGAAGAAGAACTCTAATCTCACATGGAGATTACAAAGCTAATCTCTCTTGTATGTGCCCTAAGAGAGAGATCCATTCAAGAGACCCCTCCCTGCTGATCCTTACAGGAAATAATGAATTAGGGTTTTAAGGGATGCCTCCTCTAGGGGCCAGGGGCCTTGCTTATATAGCCCTCTAGGAAGCACCACAGCCCTCGGATCAAACCGACCTTGATCAATGATTATTATTCATGCTCAAAGGCGGTGGAGACAGGATCAGCGAGGTGGAGCCTGATTGGCCACCTGGGTGGGGCGGCTGCCCCAAGGGCTAGGCGCCCGCCCCTGTCACAGTGACATGTGGGTCCCACCTCCTAGGGTTTGGCTTCCCAAACCTTCTAGATTATACTTTTTTCATCCGTAGCCCTTTCTCTCTATGTAAACCTGACATGTGGGCCATCTTTGATTATTTTCAGCTGGCACCCTGCAAAAATAGACATTCACCAAAACTTATGGAATTATGTCAATAAACCCCCTATATCTAAGTGGTAATTATTGTTTAGTCCTTTTTCATGCTCTGTTGACGGTCAAAAAATGATACTTATCTACCGTCAACAACCTCCCCAAGCTTACCCTTTGCTCGTCCTTGAGCAAAGATAAACTCAGTGATGGATCAGGAGTTGCTACAATGCTTTCACACCTCAAAAAGGACACATGCATTCAAACAAGAACTCTTCTCTAGATTAGAACGAACTATTCTGACTTCAAACTTACCCATATTACCTTTTACCATGGGGCTTGTAGCCATCACTTGGGTCTTGAGCAGTTGAAAGACAGAACGGTTAAGTCAAGCGCTATGTCTCAAGCTCTTTGATCAACCATTATTCTAGAGTTTTACAGGATTTTCAAATAAAACTCAGAGATTCATGTGTATGACCCTTTCACGTCTCTCCTTTATGGTATTTCTGGATCCTCACCAAGACATTTATGGTATATGTCTTCTCTCTTCTCTCAAGATATGTGGTATTTTTGGTATAAGGCATAGTAGTATTATACCTTCTCTCTCTCACCCTACTTCTAATAGGTCTATCTAGAGCTCATAGGTGGGAGACAAGGAATCCATACTTGCAAACATTATTGCATAGTCAGACACATGGATCCAGAGGGACAAGTCCGGCCATACAGTCAAATCAAGATGTGCATGTGTGTGATCCTAAATATGGGTTGAGTGGATATGTATATAGTGGTAATGATGGTGGATGTAAGTGGAAATGAAGGGGTAGAGGAAAAATGGTGAATATCTATTTCTACTTTTGCTCCTTGAAAGAAATTTATACCTCTCTTAGACTTTGAAGAACTTGCTGAGAACTTGGGTTGATGAAAAATCTCTCATAATTAGGACCCTTGTCCTTTTATTCTCTCTTTATTTTTCTTTCTCACTCTCTTTTCTTTTTTTCTTTTTTTAAAGGAACTGAATACGATGGAATAATTCTCAAGTATCTTTTTGGAAACATAGATAAGAAATAGCAACAGAAATGTTGGAGCTTATAACAAAAGGGGCTAGCAATGGATGAAGGGTTCTGTTCACTCCTAGTATAGGAGCAGAATAACTTGTTGGATTGTGTCTAATGGAAAATATTTAAATGCATACCTCCAGGGTAGAAGCAGCATAAGTAGGTGGAGTGCATGTGAATCTTGATTTTAACCGCATGACTAATCCCCTAGGGTCAACACAGACTGACCACACTCAATGCTTACAAGCAGCTAGGCTAACAAGTGAAAGTCTTTCCTAATCTAGTAAGCATGTATATATGGCTGTGGTAGGAATTAAACTCTCATGATACAGGAACTCATCATGCAGAATTTTTAATTTTCAAAGATAAATTCTCCAGAACTCTAGTATCTCTAGGAGCATGATAAACAACAGCTCAAAACCTTCCCATATCATATCTGCCAACTACCTAGACTTAGATCAAGCATTCGCTACCCACGAGTTTCAGGTTCAGAGCAAATCTTAGATCAAAACAGTTGTATCTAAAACTCAGGAGAGTTCGAGGTTGAAAACTAGGTACTTGAAAGGAATTACGACAGAGCAACTATTCATCATTTCCATGCAAGAGATTATTCAAGATTCTTCTTTTATTAACAACTTTAAGAACAAAGACAAGCAAACTAGACACACTCTTTTTATTTTGTTTCTATTATTTTAGAACATTATTATTACTAAATAAGAAAACTCATAAAGAATAAGGTAAAACTGAGAGAAGAAAATACTTAGCTGGATACATGGGGGTTCTTTCCCCCAAGCTGGATGTTGACATAGTCGTTCAATCTTATGAAGTAGCAGACTGGTAGCGGGGATGTTCTTTCTCCTCCAGTGGAGCATTAATTGATGTTGATGATTGTTGAGATAGTGCTCCACCAGTAGATAGAACATTCACTTGCTTGTTGGCTCTTCTTAGTCCTTCAAATCCTGTGGAACTCAAATAGACAACAAAACTTGTGGAATAGATTAAGCATTAGTGGTTGGCCACTCAAGCCTTAATTGTCTAGAGTTTTTAAGATTGTTCTTGATTCTTTTAAGCAGAGTTTCAATATGATTTCTCTCAAATACTTTTTATATTTTTATAATGCAGAGAAAGTCTACCAAGATGAATGCATATTTATTTTTATTTTATGTCACTACAGTGAATATTCCTATGGGTCCTTACATTCCACAAAATTATTCACATGGGGCTTATAATTTATGATGCAGCAAAGCAAATATATATTTATTTTATTTTCTAATGCAATGCTAATGCAGAAAAGTAAACATGCTAAAAGGAGAATGATTATGCAACTGCTGGAAAGTAACTATGTGAAAAAGGAAACTGATGCAATGCTAAAAAGGATAAATATGGATAACTACTGATTTTACCTTTCGGCAAGGGTTCAGTGTTTTTAGGTCCTCTGAACAGGACCTCTTACTATGTTCATTCTGTAGGTGCACCATCTGGTCCCATAGTAGAGACCTTGATAGCTTGCACCTCTTGAGATGGTATCACCCATGTTCCTTGCTCTTCTAGCAGTTTGAAGTGAAGTACCAGTTGTGAAAACTGGTAGCATCTTGCTCATTGTACATATTTGTAGGTCCAGATCTTCACTTGTAGGATTCTTGGGGAGTTGACAAGCTCCTCTACTGTTGTGTTCAAAGTGAGTCCTGCTCATAGAGACAAGGCAGAGATCAAGTGCATGGGCTCTGTTGGTAGAAAAATACTAACAGAACCAAAAGTTTATTCTTCTCTAACCTTAGGCATATTGAGCAAGATAAAGTTGATGTTTATGTGTTTTGCTTGAACTTGACATGGGTGATAGGATCAAATAATGAGCATAAATGTAGCATTAGGCAGACCAAATTTCTTAACCTTATGGAAGGATAGTCTATCTATGTATATTATGTAATGATTTTATGATTATGACTATCAACTTCCAAAGAAAAGATGTACAATCATTTTAGATCATTAAGTTAAGATTACAAGATCAAGAAAGTGATGACAGGAACAAAGATTAGAGAACTAAGCATGTTGAGTTAATTAGGTTAGGTCAAATGAGGTTGTAACTCAAACATGGTTGGTTCTCTATTTATGTGTATACCAGCATCAAGGAAAGAATTTTAATGTGATGATCACTAACCTTAGGATGTTACCTTTAATGTTGGAGCGTGCTGGCACTATAACACCTTGTGGAAGCTTTCCTTCGTTGGTCGTTCTTGCTCTTTTGTTCATGTGCCAATGTCTTCTCTGTTGCACTCCTTTCTTACATTTAGTAATGCCATGTTTCGTTCTCTCTTTAATTTATGCTTGGACCGTTAGCTCTTCTTATTGTTTCATTCCTGTGAATCATTAGTGGACAAACATACCCGAAGGAGTATAAAAGTAATGATAGGGGCATTGTTGTCACAAAGCTAAGGGTTAGTTTCTATGCTATAGAAGAATTTATTTGAACATACTAGCACAGAAACATTCACTATTACTTTTTTTTCTAGAGGATTGATTTTATCTTATATTTGATTATCATATATAGGTATTATGAAATAACTCAAACTTATAGAAATAAAGCAATAGTTAATTGAGAGATTACAAACCAGCGTGTAGATCGATGAGAGCATGATAGGAGGAAGGTCATGGTTGGATCATCTAAAGGAGTTGGTCTTCCTTACTCATGCATCAGCTTCTCAATCTAGTGAGGGTGCAGAAAGTTGCATGCTCTCCTCTTGTCAATCTTTCTTGATTCCCAACGATTAATAATTGATAAGAGAAGGCAACTACAACTCGAAATCCTCCACGATGGTCTTTGTCTTCAAGTGGCATGATGGAGATTTGTTCACCTACTTCCATAGAGTGAATGCTTTGATTGTGGATCATGCCTTGTGACACTCTTCTTCTTTCTCTTTTGCTATGAATGAGTTGTGTCTTCCTTGTACAAGATTATTCTATCTCTCTTCATCTCTAGTATGAGTTCATCTCAGGACTTTCCCATTTTGAATTTTGAAGTTTCTCTGTAGGGGTTAGTCTAACAAAATATACCATTGTCTTACTAGCAGTTTTTAGTTCAATAACCAAGCTAGACTCCATGTCTAATCAGATTAAGGAAGGTTGTTTAACCTAAGCACCATGCTTAATTTAAAAGCCAATGGAAGCATGTACACTACTTCTAAACTAACACTTATTAGGATAGACAAGGGTAGCATAAAAGCATTATAGAGATTTACTCAAACAGTGATGAAAGAGCATGATTGTTGTTTAGCAAATTGAGCATGTCTTAAAGGTAGGGACAACCACGATAATGTAGCAACATGGCAAGAAATGTATTTATAGAAGTCTATCCTCCAAGCTTGAATTTTGCAAAAATTAAGATTGGATGAATGTAATTCAATGTTGCATAATGATTGGTTAGACATACCTTGCATTTGTTGTTCATTCAATCTTTTTGCTCCAACCTAAAATGGTTAGTGACAAGAATACCCAAAGGAATATTTTCACAATTATAACTCTATGCTCATTTCACAAGGGTAGCACAGCAGAAAGGTGAATACTCATGTCATGGTCTAAATACTGCTTGTTTTAGGACACTAAGCTTGTCCTTGGGAAACCTTCAAGATATGAATATGCAAAGTGGTTTCCCCTCTAGCACTAGTTTATGTGTACTAATCTCAAGATTCAACACAACGAGATCTATAATGTTTATGATAAATATATGTGTCTTCAACCACCCTTTCAAAATCTTTAGGAATAGGGAGCATAAGGGAGTTGAAGATCTCGTGTGGGGGCAATGTTAGAGAGACTAAGTAAATTAGGAGATTTCTTATACGAGCAAGGACTTGATAGGGTTTTTATAAATTAGCTTCCTTGTTCATTGAAGTCTCCATCATTTTCAACTTCCAAGGGTGATTCGGCATAAATATCCAAAGTTTCCCTTGTATTGCCTCTCGAGTAGGTCTCATATAAGAACTCGCCTACACATTCAATGGAAATAGCACATAGGTTTTTAATGCTCTTTTGCCATTGATGTTGCTCTTCTCGATCCTCCTTATGGTCTTGATGAATCCTATGCTTTAGATGTCTTAGTGGATTTCTAGGATCGCTTAGGAGAAAGAGCATAGGAAGATTCATAGGGATTAAGGATGTGTTTAAAGATGGGTTCAAATTTCATATCTAATGTGGGCATAGAAAGGGAGAAGATAGGAGTGGATTCTAGATGGCTTTGCTCTCCTTCTATGGCATCACTTGATATGCCATCCTTGAGTCTTTCTAAATGTCCTTCAAAGGGATTGGATTTGAAAAGCTTCCAAAGAGATCTCTTCTTGAGAAGATTCAAACTATATGTACTAAAAGGTCTCTTATGAAGCGGGAAGTTTATGCTCCTCCTAAAATCATTGGAAATGATTTCTAAGGGTAGAATTTCTTCTTCCCTCAGAGGATTTTGGAGTACAACTAGTTTGAGATGGATAGCCAAATCATGGATTTGGAATGTTCGTAACGTGGCTATGAAAACTTCCTCTTCTAGTTTGGAGGATGGTTCCTTCTCTTCCTCTAGGAGTTTATCATGAAGGCTAGTGCAAGGAGTGTGTCTACTAATAAGGACAAACCTTGCTCCACTAATGGATAAAGAAAGGAAAACTCCTCTAAAGGTGATATTATCAAGACCGATATAAAAATATTGAAGAAGCACAGGGTCTTGTAAGGCTAGGTCTAAACCTAAATTTATAAGACGCTTGAAAGATTTCCTTAGTGTAGCTAAAAGTTTATTATCTCCTTGATCAGAATATAGGACCTTTGGTTCATTACCTTCTTGATTAGAAGATAGGACCTTGGGTTCATTATCTTCTTGATTAGAAGATAGGACCTTGGCTGTAGGAAAGGGTTGGTTTTGACCTATTGCAACCAAACATGGGTGTAGCTCATAGCTAGATGTGAGAATCATGGGTTCTGGTGGCTCTAAGCTTTGGTTCATGGGTGTAGCATATTGACAGATAGGCATGGAATTTGGGTTATCCATAAGGATAGAAAAGAAAAGGCAAAAGAAAAAGAGAAAAAGATAAAAGTATAATACAAGATTAAGCAAGACTTGAGGTTAACTCAGCTGACGTTTTTCTCCCTAGCAACGGTGCTAGAAATGCTTGTTGATATTTGTTAACGCACACAAAAAAAGGACCCGCAAGCGCACGGATATCGGTGAGCATTTCACCTGAGAGATATTTCCAGAGTATCATATTTGTTTATCCACAAGGAGAAAGCGTGCGATGACTAACCTAAATCTATACTTAACCCTTGGGCCGCACTACAAGGTAGCGAAGATATAAGCGATTAGAGAAGATTTCGACAATAGTCTGGTTCCAACCTATGGTAAGCTATGAAAGTATTAGTCTATGAGGACATATCAATGGAAAAGAGACACCACAGAGGATGCTTGACCAGGGCACTTAATCCTACCAATCCTTCTGACGGGAGGCGGCTCCAAAGGTAAGAATGGGACTATCACTTCCCATGCTACTACACACCGATCCGACCAGACAGGGGATATCTACGAGTATCTCTAGCCTAAGCACCACGCTTACGCTATAGATGATTACCCTACCCTCTACCATGGAAGAGAATAAAGTAAACTCGTAAACCATAGAACAATAATAACAACGTACTTACTTAGTATTGGAAGTTAAATTACCGAAGAATCCTAGAACCAAGCCTCGGGTTAGGAGACTTGATCCCGCAAGTACAAGCCTGAGAGGAGACACCGACCTGCCGGGCTTCCTCCAACTCACCCCTCCACTCTAACTCTCTCAATCTAGAAGAAGAACTCTAATCTCACATGGAGACTACAAAGCTAATCTCTCTTGTATGTGCCCTAAGAGATAGATCCATTCAAGGGACCCTTCACTGCTGATCCTCACAAGAAATAATGAATTAGGGTTTCAAGGGATGCCTCTTTCAGGGGCTAGGAGCCTTGCTTATATAGCCCTCTAGGAAGCACCATAGCCCTCGGATCAAACCGACCTTGATCAACGATTATTATTCATCCTCAAAGGCGGTGGAGGCAGGATCCGCGAGGTGGAGCCTAATTGGCCACCTGGGTGGGGCGGCCGCCCCTAGGGCTATGCACCCACCCCTGTCACAGTGACAGGTGGTTCCCACCTCCTAGGTTTGGCTTCCCGAACCTTCTAGATTATACTTTTTCCATCCGTGGCCCTTTCTCTCTATGTAAACCTGACATGTGGGCCATCTTTGATTATTTTTAGCTGGCACCCTACAGAAACAGACATTCACCAAAACTTGTGGAATTATGTCAGTAAACCCCCTATATCTAAGTGGTAATTATTGTTTAGTCCTTTTTCATGCTATGTCGACGGTTAAAAAAATGATACTTATCTACCATCAACAACCACTCCAATGGTTTGATAAGCTAAGCCGTGGATCGATTAGGGGATGGGAAGACTTGCAGAGAGCTTTTTGCATTAATTTTGTAGGCATCATCACACACCCTATCACCCATGCTGAGCTAAAGATACTCAAACAGAAAGGAGGCGAGAGCCTCAGAGATTATTACCGCTTATTTGGTGAGATGTGTGCTCAGGTACATGACATCACCGAATGAGAACTAATCGAGGCTTTCTCCCATGGGATTATGGCCAAGTGGCAGTTTCAAGACTTCTGCAAAGAGAACTCGAGAAATAACGAAGAACTTAGATGCATAGTGGAGAAGATGATCACTGCTGAGGAAAAAACAAGAGAAAGGTTTCCAGATAGAAGCAACCGAGACAGCTTAGATAGGCAAAATCATCGGAGTAATGGACATCAAGACAGAAAGCATGGACCTGACAACACGTGGCTGTGGATGACAAATCAAAGAAATTCTCAAAATTCAAGAAGTTTAAAGACATTGAGAATATGCATTGTATATGGCACCCTCAAGGAATTCACATAACTAGAGATTGCTGCATATTCCTTGACAGATATACAAGAAAAGGCAACAACGGAGATAAGAAAGAAGATAACCAGAAGAAAGATAAGGACAACCCAGGGGATAAGGGATTTCAGCAATCAAAGGGAACAGTAGTAGTCATCTTTGCTAGAATTCTGGGTTCTAGGAGTAAGCTAGCTCTACGAACTATCATGGCGGTGAAACCAGAACCAGGTACTCCTAGGTACCTCAATTGGTCACAGTATCTAATCTAGTTTTCAAGAGAGGATCAATGGACTAGCATGGGAAATGCTGGCCACTACCCACTGGTTTTAGATCCAATAATCACTGGTACGATCGTCACAAAGGTGCTAATCGATGGGGGAGCCAGACTTAACATAATATTTTCAGAAACGCTAAGGAAGATGGGACTAGACCTTGCCGGGTTGATTACCCCAACAAGTATACCTTTCTACGGAATAGTACCCGACAAAGCCACCATGCCGCTCAGACAAATCACTCTACCAGTCATGTTTGGAACACATATCAATTACCAAACCGAGTTCATTCAGTTTGAAGTAGCAGATTTCAAATCTTCATATCACGCTATCCTTGGAAGACTAGCATTAGCTAAGTTCATGGCGATACCACACTACCGATACCTCCTACTCAAAATGCCAGGGCCCAACGGGGTCCTCTCCCTTAGAGGCGACCTAAAGCGTGCCTTCGACTATGACGTACAAGCAGTTCAAATCGTAGCAAAGGCACAAGAAGCCAGCAAAAGAGAAGAGATGGCGACCGTATCAGCTGAAATCAACCCGGAAGAACTAGAGATCCCAGCCAAGAAGCCTAACATTCTCACTCCTCTGAAAGAAGTCGAAGTAAAGCAAATCGATCTGGGTTGGTGATCCCTCCAAAACGGCGACCATCAGTGTGCACCTCTCAGCAAAATAGGAACTCACGCTCACCAACTTTCTTCGGGACAACAAAGATATCTTCGCTTGGAAGCCAGCCGACATGCCCGGTATCCCAAGAGAGTTGGCTGAGCACAGAATTGATGTTAACGAAGGTTCCAAGCCTATGAAGCAATGACTACGACGATTCTCACCCGATAAAAAGGTGGCAATTAAAAAGGAGATTGCAAATTTGATGGTGGCAGGGTTCATAAGAGAAATCCTTCATCCAGATTGGCTGGCCAACCCAGTTTTAGTACAGAAAAAGAACACAGCCGAGTGGCACATGTGCGTCGACTACCCAGATCTCAACAAACATTGCCCGAAAGACCTATTTGGACTACCACGTATTGATCAGATAGTTGATTCAATAGCAGGATCTACCCTATTGTCTTTTCTTGATTGCTATTTAGGATATCATCATATCACATTAAAGGAAGAAGATCAAAGCAAGACATCTTTCATCACTCCATTCGGCGTTTACTGCTACAAAACCATGTCGTTTGGACTCAAGAACGCTGGTGCTACTTACCAAAGAGCTATCCAGACATGCCTTGGTGAGCAGATTCATGAGAATGCAGAAGCATATGTGGATGACATAGTAGTAAAGACAAAAAAACCTAGACACGCTAATTGAAGACTTGAAACAAACTTTCGAAAATCTAAAGTGGAAGTGGAAATTGAACCCAAACAAGTGTGTATTCGGAGTACCATGAGGACAACTACTCGGATTCTTGGTCAGTCATCGTGGAATCAAGACTAGTACCAAGAAAATTCGAGCTATAATGGAGATGGGCCCTCCTTGAAGTGTCAAAGATGAGCAGAAACTGACAGGTTACATGGTAGCCCTCAATCATTTTATATCATGACTCAGTGAAAAAGGGTTACCTTTCTTCAAGTTACTAAAGAAGATGGACAAGTTTGAGTGGACAGAGGAAGCCAAGGAGGCTTTTGAAAGCCTTAAGGCATACCTCACCTCCTCGCCCGTCCTCACACCTTTAAAGAAGCATGAAGACATGATGCTCTACATTGCGGCAACTTCTACGGTGGTCAGCGCAGCGATCGTCGTAGAGAGAGAGGAAGGACACATGTACAAAGTATAGCGGCCAGTTTACTACATCAGTGAGGTACTATCAGATTCCAAAATTTGGTACCCATATGTGCAAAAACTACTCTACGTCCTCCTAATCACCTTCCACAAGTTTCGCCACTACTTTGGAAGCCACAAGATTACTGTGGTAACAGATTTTCACTCGAAGACATCCTACGTAATAGAGACACAACAGGGCGCATATCTAAGTGGGTAGTTGAACTTGGTGCTCTCAACGTTGATTTCTCCCTACAAAAGCAATCAAATCTCAAGCCCTAGCTGATTTTATTGCTTAATGGACAGAAATCCAATGACCTACGCAAGATGCCATCCTCGACCATTGCAAGATGTAATTTGATGGATCACTCAAAATAGGTGAAGCTGGCGTAGACGTTTTCTTCATCTTTCTAGATGGAAAGCAACTAAAATATGTCCTTCAAATATTATGGTAAGCCACGAATAATGAAGCAGAGTATGAAGCACTCATCCATAGGCTCCGGGTAGCTATCTCCCTTGGAATCAAGCGACTTCTCATCTACAATGATTTGGCAGTAGTTCTCAATCAAGTCAACAAAGATTGGGATTGCACCGAAGAAAACATGGATGCTTACTGTGCCGAAGTACGCAAACTAGAGAAAAACTTCAAAGGATTAGAAATTCTACATGTTCTGCGTGACTCAAATGTCGTAGAAGACATCCTCGCAAAGCTAGGATCAGACAGGGCGAAGGTCCCACCTAGTGTGTTCATAGAGGAGTTGTTAGCACCCTCTATCAAACAAACCAGTGAGATAACCCCTAAACTCTCTGCACCAGCTACTCAGATTTTGGTAATCACCTAGTTGTGGACTTAAGGCTTTATCGATTACATAAAAAAGTTACTGACAAATAAAGAAGAAGCCACTCGGATAATTTGAAGAAGCAAGAACTATGTCCTCGTCAGAGACAACCTATACAGAAGAGCTGCATCATCAGAAGTACTCCTCAAATGTGTCTCATCAGAAAAAGGCAAAGAGATCTTAGAAAAAATTCACTCAGGTTGCTGTGAAAATCAGCCGCTTCAAGAACGTTGGTCGGTAAAGCATTTCGCATCGAATTCTACTGGCCAACTGCTTTGAAAGATGTAGAAGAACTCGTCAGAAAATATAAAGGTTGCCAAATGTTTGCAAGACAAGTTCACATCCTAGCACACAATCTTATCTGCATCCCGCCTGCTTGGCTGGTTTCCTGCTAGGAGCTAGATCAAGTAGGACCTCTTAAGAAAGCTAAAGGCGGTTTCAAGTACATCTTCGTGGCTATTGACAAGTTCACCAAGTGGATCGAGTACAAGCCACTAGTGAAATACAGCGCAACCGAAACAGTTGAGTTCATCTAGGACACCATGCACCGCTTTGGCATACCCAATCGAGTCATCACAGATTTGGGTTCTCCCTTCACGGCTATAGAATTCAAAAGTTAGGCACAAGACTGTGGCATCAGCATAGATTATGCATCGATTGCGCATCCAGAAGCCAACGGACAAGTAGGAAGAGCCAATGGACTCATATTGGCAGGGTTAAAACTAAGGGTATATGAAGAACTAGAAGACTATGGCTCCAAATAGATCGAAGAATTGCCCAAAGTAGTTTGGGGGCTACGAAATCAAGTGAGCAGAGCCACCAGATACTCACATTTCTTCTTAGTCTACGAATCAGAGGCAGTGTTACCAGCCGACTTGATTTGAACATCACCAAAGATTGAGCAATACGAAGAAGAAGCCAAACACACTTGAAGACTATAGCTAGACAACATAGAAGAAGTCAGAGTCAATGCTACTCTATAATCCACTCGTTATCTTCAAGGTTTACGATGCCACTACAACAAAAGTACCCAACCTCGCTCCATATAAGTTGGAGATTTGGTACTTCAAAGAATACAAAAGGTAGATGGACATCACAAACTACTCAGCCCATGGAAATGCCCTTTTATCATCGCTAAGGTCACCGAACCAGGAACATATGAGCTATTGACCGAAGATAGGGCACAACTCAGGAATTCATGGCACATCAGCCAACTAAGAAGATTCTACGCCTAAAGAGCACCAGACAGATTTTATGTAGCAAGAAAACCTTATGTAATCAAGATTCCTGATCAAAGAAATATACCTTGTCAACATTTGCCTTACTAAGATCTACAAAATCTATCCCCGAGTTGTTCAACCCAGATGAGAGAAAAAAAGCTAAAAAATGCTTGAGCTCGCCTATCCCAAGTCTTATCCGGCTTGGATGAGACTAAGAAGGCTGATAAGCCAATACTCAACCTATCCTGGGTTGTTTTTACAGCCAGGATGAGAGCTAGATAGCGCTCGCCCTATCCCAGAGTTGTTCAACCCAGATAAGAGTAAAAGAGCTAAAAAGGTGCTTGAGCTCACCCTATCCTAAGTCTTTTTAGGCTTGGATGAGAGTAAAAGGCCGCTAAGCCAACACTCAACCTATCCTAAGTTGTTTTCACAGCCTAGATGAGAGCCAGATAGCGCTCACCATATCCTAGAGTTATTCAACCCGAATGAGAACAAAAAAGCTAAAAAGATGCTTGAGCTCACCTATCCCAAATCTTATCAAGCTTGGATGAGAGTAAGAAGGCTAATAAGCCAATACTCGACCTATCCTAGGTTGTTTTAATGACCTAGATGAGAGCCAGATAGCACTCGCCCTATCCCAAAGCTATTCAACCTAGATAAGAGCAAAAGAGCTAAAAAGATGCTTGAGCTCGTCCTATCCCAGACCTTTTCAGGCTTGGATGAGAGTAAGAAGGCTGACAAGCCAACACTCGACCTCCCCACCCTGGGTTGTTTTTCAACATCGGATGAAGAATAATAAGGCTACTAAGCCAGAAGCTCAAGTCGCAAATCTTATATGCACTACGAATATGAGCAAAATCTAAGATTGACTACTCGGATAATTCGTCTAAAAGGACAAAGCAACCCATGCAAAAAAATCAAAAGGAAGCTACATTGAAAGATAAAAAATCTTCATACAAGGCAGTACAGTATATTGTTATTTACAAAAAGCTAGAGTATAAAAGTTGATTACAACTAAGTCAAATGCCGTCATTGGGAGAAGAAATGTTGATATTTAGATTCTCTACAATCTTCCCAGCTGACTCATCGACTTCGGGATCCACTCTTTCGATAGCATCTAGAGTTGGGCGCACTTCTTCACGAACTCCTAGAAATGAGTTAGCACTAGGGGGATAAACTGAGCCTAAGACTGACCATCATCCACCGAAGTTCAGAGGAGGTCGGCCACCGAGCGAAAGGATTTCCATAAGAAATTCCAGTTCTCAGTGGTCATCGCCAGTTTGCTGCTCAAATCCTCAATGGTTTTTTAGACATGCACAAGATCCCTATTAGCTCCACGCCTAATCAAGTATCTCCTCAGCCCTATTGTGGTTATTGCAAACAAGTATCTTCATTTCCTCAATGTTCTCTAAGAGCCTCAACTTATCTCTATGGAGAGCTGGTCAAGGCAATAAGAAGAGATCAAGCAAATTCATAACAAAAAAAATAGAAGTTAAGAAGTAATTAAGCACAAAAGAACCCAGTTACCATCACACTCTTTTTTAGGATCTCAGCCTTCTCAGAAGCCTCCTGAACGGTGGCCATGGCTTCATCCTTCCTCTTCCCCGCCTCGACGACTTAGGCGCGGAGGGCTTGTTCAATCGTTTGATGGTCATGGTGCTCCGATTCGAGCTTAGCCTCATGGAGGACAAGCTCCACCTTCAGATTGCTTACTTTGAAAGCCAACTTCTTCTCAATCTCACCCGAGCAAAAGAAGCTGGAGTGATCACGAGAGAAGGACTTCTCCAATAGGTAAAACAAGATAGTAAGAAAAAGAAGCAAAAGAAGCCAGACAACTAGAAAACATAAAACAAAAAAAGAAGAAGCACTAACCTAGAGTTGTTCTCCAAAAGAAGTCACTCTAGCCGAAAGCATCCCCCAAGCCGTGGTCAGCTTGGACAAACGGTGGGTGGCATCAAATTGCAACACCACATCATCTTCCAAACGCTGACTACTGGAGGCATGGGCGGTGGAAGAAGTCGATAGGGGTGTGGAGACCACGGCCAGGGCTATGTCTAGAACAGTAGAAGTCCTAGCCACCTCCATAGCTAGGTCCTTCACCACGGTCACAGTAACCTTCGGCTAGGGTGACTCCACAACGGCCCGATCAACTAGAGCCGTCGTCTCTCCCACGGCCCCCTCGCTGACCGTACGCTCCAAGTCCTAAGACTTAGTATGTAGAGGAACACCAGCCGACTGAGAAGGAGTCAGTTATGGACTAGGAGAGGGCGACAACGATGGCCTACAAGATCATGAAGAACTCTACAATAAAGATATGAACAAGAAAGAGAAAAAGACAAACAAGTCGGTCAAAGTTCACTTACTTGGCTGCCTTCTTCTTCATACTAATGCTCCCAAGCTGAACAGATGACTTCGGTGGGGGCATGGTGGAGGCAAAAATATCATCACCACCCTATGCCAAGGATGGTGTGATTAGTGCCTGAGCACTAGCAAAACTCAGGTTTGATCCCCGTTTACTACAAGGAACAAAGACGAGACAAATCAGAAGAAGAACTTGGACCAATACAAGATGACATAAGGAGGATGTTATAACAACTCACCGACGGGTATCAAGGGCCGCATCATCATCCTCATCCTCATCCTCAAGAATCTTCACCACACTGCCATCTGAAGAGAAAAAAGTACTCAAGTAAAGATACAAACTAAAAAATTAAAGAAAAATAAGGAACATTGATACGCTCACCTAGGAGCATGATGCCTATGACTTGAGTACTTGGACGAGTACTCGGAGGATAGGGCTTCTTGGTAGCAGATGCGCTAGCAAAAGCATCATCCGCTCATGCCCTCTTGCTGGTGGAATGAGGAGCTTGAGGAACTGGGCGCGACACATATTCAACATATTGGTTGAGTTCTCTAGAGGAAATACTAGGAAGAATTGTGACGACTGGAGACTTACTAATTGAAGACAATCTAGTAGGGTTCTCGCCAATCCCTGCCCCAATTGAGTTGCTCTTAGAAGGGATCGGATCGACAAAATTTCACCCCAAGTCCTGCAAACAACCAACAACAAGATAAGCAAAAGAAGCAAAGATAGAAAGTATTCGCACAAGAACAAACAACAGAAAAAGTACTCGCAAAGCAGAAACAAAAGCAACTTACAGTGGAAGGTGGGTGATCTACATGGTATTCAGGGACTGTGTGGGGGACGATGGTCACCCCTTTAGAACCTTCTTGAGGTGCTCCAACACCTCTTCTTCGGTTAATTCTAGAGCTAGAACCATCCGAGATGGGTCCTCGGCTCCAGAGTACTCAAAGCTATAATTTTTTCTCGCCTTCAGAGGTTGAACTCGGTGGCAAAGGAAACTAGCGATGATCCCAAATCTGGTCAGGCCTTGCTGCTTCAGAGTCTGGATTTTCTCAAGTAGTGGCTTGATCTTCTTGAGCTCCTCATCTGTCAAAGGGGCCTTCTCCCAATGGTCATTAACAACTGGACTAGAGTTTGAATGAACAGCAAGAGGAGGGCTCATGTTCCCAGCGTAAAACCACTCAGAACGTCACTCCTTGATAGAATCAACCAGGTCATATCGAAAAATAGACCCTTTTTACCCTGGCAGAATTGAATCCTACAACCACATAGAAAAAGTGTTGTCACTCCGGGGGTGTGGTTTCAGACGAAAGAAGTAGCGAAACAAAGAAATTGAAGGAATTATTCCAAGAAAAGTTTCACAGAGGTGAACAAACACTAACAAATGGAGGATAGCGTTCGGGGTCAGATGGTTCAAGGAGATATTAAAATATTGAAGAAAGCGATGGAGGAAGGGAGATGCTGGAAGGCAGAGACCAGCACGGATGAAAGAGATGAATAAAACAATCTCACCAGGGTTGAGGGCATGAACCCGATGCACACCTGGCGTCTTCCATTTGGCAAAGCTCTAATCCTAGATCAGTCTGTCGCTAACCAGCTCCCTCAACTGGTCCACTGTGGTGGCTAGCGAAGGCTAGATCTTCTCAACAGTCCTCATGGCGATGAACTCTTGGTTCTCAATCACCTTGAGTGACTCCTCATCCACCAAGACTTCCTTAGATTTGTCGCTCAATGCCTTCTTCTTGCCCATGCACAAACGATGCTCTAGTCGCACAAGAGAGGATGGCGGCAATGCACGGGCAGTGGCGGCACTCGAACGGCGATGATGGCAGTGGCGGAGCTCTGAAAGGTGGTTAGGTTTGGCAAAGGCTGAATGCTAGAAGGCAAAGGCAGGGTAAGAAAGGGGAAGAAGAAGAAGAAGAAGAAAGGCCCTTAAATAGATTTATAATGATAAAAATGTGGCCCACCAGGCCCGTTTAACGTGGCATGGGAACGTCATGGTCTGTTTCCTGCCATAACTGATGTGGCTGAAATGACAGCGGCACACCTTTTCATAATGGTATAATACAACAGGTAGATTTTAGACTTATCCATCCACACAACTTCGATTTATTATAGTTTATACTACTCGAAAAAGAACTTGTCAAGAGATTGACAGAAGAAGACCACATAAGACTGCCAAAGAACTCAGACTTTACAGAAAGTACTCAAATTTTCTAGAAACAACCAATATAACTCTTAGAAAAAACCTGGATGATACTCAAAAGCACTCAGACAAGCAAAGGAGACAACAACTCAGAAAATAAGATTTTTTTGATTACAAATATCTTTAAGAGATATAAGATTACAGATCTCTCAAGCCCCAACGAACTCGGTACTACAACAAACAAGATAGAAATAAGGAGCACAGAAAGAACACGGCTCTGAAAATGACTACGTGCCCCTATTTTCTACTCGACAGAACACACTCTACTCGGCTACACTATTTTCTTTAAAGGAGGACCACAATGCATCCAAGATTGGTGTCAACAGCACAGCGTGACAACATGAACTAGGTAAGGCTCACAAGCATCTGTCTACCCAAGCTCGATGTGATCCTAGATCAAATGATGATCTGCACCGGATAGTCACAAGGCAGAGTGGAAAGATCAACCAGGAACTGCAGGATGAGGGAACGCATCCCACATCACAATACTTCTTCCACCTGCTAGGATGGACTACCCGGCACAATGCCACCGCGAGATTAGTCTACCTCTAATCTATATCACAAGACTTCTTCGATCCACTATAAGCAATACAAGACTTCTGACTCACATCCAGAGGCTGCTCAACCTCACAAACTATCATATTCATGGCTGCAAGACTACAAGTTCTACACTAAGACTTTGCTGATTTATAGCAGCTCGCCAGTGGGGTATTGTTGAAGGTAGTTAACTATCATTTTTAACCATCAACTTAAATAAAAGAATGCTATAAAATTAATTATCACCATAGACTAGGTGTTTAAACTGACAGAATTCCATGAGTTTTGGTGAATATCTATTTCTGCAGGGTGTCAGCTAAAAATAATCAAATATGGCCCACATGTCAGGTTTACATAGAGAGAAAGGGCCACGGATGAAAAAAGTATAATCTAGAAGGTTCGGGAAGCCAAACCCTGGGAGGTGGGACCCACCTATCACTATGACAGGGGTGGGTGCCTAGCCCCAGGGGCGGCCGCCCCACCTATGGAGCCAATCGGCTTGCACCTCGCGAATCTTGCCTCCACCGCCTTTGAGGATGAATAAAAATCATTGATCAAGGTTGGTTTGATCTGAGGGATATGGTGCTTTCTAGGGGGCTATATAAGCAAGGCCCCTAACCCCTGAAAGAGAGAGTTCAGAAATCCTAATTCAAATTTTTGAGAGAGAATTCGCCTAAGAGGGGTCCCTTGAATAGATCTTTCTCTAGGGCACATAAAAGAGAGTTTAGCTTTGTAGTCTCTATGTGAGATTAGAGTTATTATTCTAGATTGAGAGAGTTAGAGTGGAGGTAGAAGATTGGAGGAAGCCCGGCCTATCGGTGTCTCCTCTCCAAGCTTGTATCTACGGGGTCAAGTCTCCTAACACGAGGCTTGGTTCTAGGATTCTTCGGCAATTCAACTTCTAATACCAAGTAAGTATGTTGTTATTATTGTTATTTGGTTTATGGGTTTACTTTATTCGCTTCGCGTAGGGAATAGAGTAATCATTCGTAGCGTAGGCGTGTTGCTTGGGCTAGGAATACTCATAGTTACCCCCTATCTGGTCGGATTATTGGGTAGTAGCGTGGGACGTGACAATCTCATTGTTACCTTTGGAGTCTCCTCCCGTTAGAAGGTTTGGTAGGATTTAAGTGCCCTGGTCAAGCATCCTCTGTGGTGTCTCTTTTCCATCGGTATTTCCCCTAAGATCAATAGTATCATAGCTTGCCATAGGTTGGAACCAGACTATCATCGTAGTTCTCTCTAATCGCTTATATCTTCACTACCTTATAGTGCGGCCTAGGGGTAATAGTAAAGACTAGGTTAGTCATCGCACGCTTTCTCCTTGCGGATAAAACAAATACAATACTCTGGACTTATCTCCCGGGTGAAGTGCTCACCGATATCCATGCGCTTACGGATTATTTCTCTTAAATTCCTTCATGTGCGTATCTAATATCAACAAGCATTTCTGGCACCGTTGCCGGGGAGAAAGATGTCAGCTGAGTTAACCTTAAGTCTTGCTTTACCTTATACCTATACTTTTATCTTTTCCTTTTTATTTCTTACCTTATTCTTCTTACTTTTTTCTATCCTTATGGATAACACAAATTCAATTCCTATCTTTCAATTTTCTGCACCCACGGAGACCAACCTAGTGCCATGGGAGTCATCACAACCTATCCAAACCCCTAACTATAGGCTGAGTCCGCGGTTGATCGCAATGGTCCTAAGCCTATCCTTTTTAGGAGGAGTAGATGAAAACCCTTACCTTCATATTAGAGAATTTGAGCAAACATGTGACTGTCTTCGCATAGAGGGCATGTCTGATCAAACTTTACGTTGGAAGCTATTTCTTTTCTCTTTAAAGGGAAAAGCTAGACAATGGTATGATAAATCAGTAGGTAAGCAACAAGAAGATTGGGGATCCTTACGTTCTAATTTTTCTAGATTTCTACCCTATCTCTTAAATCGTCGACCTTAGGATCAAGGTTCTGACTTTTAAGCAAGAACCTAGTGAATCTTTGGCCTCATCCTGGAATCGTTTTACTACTCTTTTAGCATCTGGCCCAGACCTTAGTTTACAAGATTCTATTCTTCTTCAACATTTTTATAAAGGTCTTCATAAAAATAGTAAGCAATTGCTTCATACAACTTCTGGAGGATCATTCTTGCATGTTTCATCAGAAAAAGCAAGATTAATCTTAGATCAAATACTAACCTCTGAATTAGATAATCTCCTAGAAGAAGAACCTCAAGTGGCTGAAGCAAATTCTTTGCCAGATATACCATCTACTTCAGCTATTCCAAGTTCTGAGCAAGAAGCAGAAGAAATTTCGTTTCCTGATTTTATGCTTGATATCGAACCCGATCTTTTTTTCGATTTGGAAACATTATGAATTACATTCCATAAAGAAACCACGGAATCATCATAATCATCTTAGAGAATCTTTGAATCCTTCTGAGGATATTTCTTATAGAAGCACTTCAGCAGAGCTAGTGTCGGTCATAAGCAGTGAATGGTTAGAGGAATAAGAGCTTTCCTCTGATGTGATCCGTTTGGATTCACCCTCTTTACCAATACGGTGCTCATTTAATTCTGATCACATAGATGCTCGCTATAATCTAGTTGTGGGTATTAATATCATGTATATTACACTTGGACAATATTTAATAAGGCACATGACATTAACCCCAACTACCAAATTGATGAAGAGTCTTTCAGGACATATTGTCCCTAGTTTTGGAATTTTACATATCGAACCAATCCAGGTAGAAGGAACCTTGGTTCATTTGAGCTTTTATGTCTTCCCCATATGGGACTTCAACCTGTTGATAGGACAATCTTTTAGAAGACTCCTTTATGAAGGATAAACTAGGAAATTAAACATTCGTTTTGGAAAGAAACTCTAATTCCTAGTGTCCATATCTCATTCTCTAAGTACTAGGACCGAATCTTATCTAGAATATGACCCGCTGGAGGAATTTAAGGTTGCTTCTCTAGAATTCTTAGTCGACTCAGGTCTAGAGGATGATGCTCAATTCTTCATAGAAGAAGAGGTTGATTACTCTGAGCTTGAACCTTTAGATAAGTTTGCAGAGCCACCTAGACCTCCTATAGATCTTAAACCTTTACCAACCAGTCTTAGATATGCTTTTCTAAATGATGATCCAGAGTTCCCTGTGATCATAAGTGATAAACTCACTCTAGAGCAAATTTTTTGCTTAATGGCTATTTTAGAGAAACATCGATCAGCTTTTGGCTACTCACTCCAAGATCTTAAAGGAATTAGTCCTGCCCTTTGCACCCATCGCATTCCCACAAATCCTACTGTTACACCTTCTAGAGAGCCACAACATAGACTCAACAATGTGATGAGAGAGGTTGTTAAAAAGGAAGTTTTGAAACTTTTGCACATTGGGATTATTTATCCCATGCCACACAGTGAGTGGCTAAGCCCTATCCAAGTTGTGCCTAAAAAGGGAGGCGTGACTGTTGTTAAGAATGAGAAGAATGAGTTGATCCCTCAACGTACCGTCACATGATGGCTGATGTGCATAGATTATAGAAAGCTTAATAAAGCTACAAGAAAGGATCATTTTCCGTTGCCTTTTATTGATGAGATGTTAGAACAATTAGCTAATCATTCTTTCTTTTGTTTCCTTGATGGATATTCAGGATATCACCATATCCCTATCCATCATGATGATCAAAGCAAAACTACCTTTACATGTCCCTATGGAACTTATGCTTATCGTAGAATATCTGTTGGGTTATGTAATGCTCCAGCTTCTTTTCAAAGATGCAAGATGTCTATATTTTCTGAAATGATTGAAGAAATTATGGAAGTTTTCATGGATAACTTTTCTATTTATGGAAAAACTTTTGATTATTGTCTTGAAAATTTAGATAGAGTTTTGCAAAGATGTGAAGAAAAGCACTTAGTCCTCAATTGGGAGAAATGCCACTTTATGGTTAGAGAAGGAATAGTGCTAGGACACTTAGTGTCTAAAAGAGGTATAGAGGTAGATAGGGCTAAAATTGAAGTAATTGAACAACTACCACCACCTGTAAATGTAAAAGGAATTAGAAGTTTTCTTGGCCATGCTGGTTTTTATCGTAGATTTATAAAAGATTTCTCATTTATTGCTAGACCTCTTACTCGTTTGCTAGCCAATGATATTCCTTTTGAATTTGATGATGCATGTTTAAGATCTTTTGAAATTTTAAAGAAAGCACTCATCTCAGCACCAATCATTCAACCCCCTGATTGGTCTTTACCTTTTGAAATTATATGTGATGCAAGTGATTATGCTGTGGGGGCAGTCTTAGGACAAACTAAAGATAAAAAAGCATCATGCAATAGCCTTTTTCTAGCAAAACTTTAACAGGACCTCAGCATAATTATGCAACTACTGAAAAAGAGCTCCTTGCTATTGTTTTTGCTATCGATAAGTTTAGATCTTACTTAGTGGGAGCTAAAGTAATTATTTATTCTAATCATGCTGCTCTAAAATATTTGCTCACTAAGAAAGATGCTAAACCTTATTTAATACGATGGATTTTGTTACTCCAAGAATTTGAGTTAGAAATAAAAGATAAAAAGGGAGTGGAAAATTCTGTTACTGATCACTTGTCTAGAATACAGTTTGAGAATTCACAGGAAATGCCCATCGACGATTCACTCTGGGACGACATGCTCTACGGGATCAACAGATCTGACCCATGGTATGCAGATATTGTTAATTTTATGATTTTAGGATATGTACCACCAGGAGCAAACAAAAGGAAACTCATCCAGGAAAGTCGTACTCACATATGGGATGAACCGTACCTCTTCTGAGTCTGCTCAGATGGTCTACTCAGGAAATGTGTACCTATTGAGGAAGGAATAAAAATCATTGAAAGATGCCATTCATCACCATATGGAGGACATTATGGGGCATTCCGCACACATGCAAAGATTTGGCAATGTAGATTCTTTTGGCCAACCATGTATGAAGACACAAGAGAATTCATCCGAAGATGTGGACCATGTCAGAGGCACGGCAATATCAATACAAGACATGCCATGCCACTCATCAACAACCTTCAGATCAAACTCTTTGATGTCTGGGGAATCGACTATATGGGACCATTCCCACCATCGAAGAAATACGAGTACATTCTGGTGGCAGTAGATTATGTCTCCAAATGGGTTGAAGCCCTACCATGCAAGAATGCTGATAACATAAATTCCAAGAAGATGTTTGAGGAGATAATATTTCCTAGATTTGGAGTCCCGAGGATAGTGATAAGTGACGGAGGATCACACTTTATCGACAAGCGCTTTGAGCACTACTTGTCTAAGCATGGAATACGTCACAACGTTGCTACCCCTTATCATCCTCAGACAAGTGGGCAAGCAGAAACATCAAATAAACAAATCAAGAACATTCTGCAAAAGACAGTAAATGAGATGGGTAATGGATGGAAGGACAAGCTTCCTGAAGCACTCTGGGCATACCGAACAGCATACAAGACACCTATTGGGATGTCTCCTTATCAGTTGGTGTATGGGACAACTTGCCACCTACCAGTTGAGTTAAAACTTAAAGCTCACTAGGCTATCAAGAAATGGAACATGGACCTTGATGCTGCTAGAATGAGGAAAATGCAACTCTCAGAGGTAAATGAATGGAGAGAAAAAGCATATAACAATTCAAAGATTTATAAAGACAGAATTAAGAGATGGCATGACAAAAGAATTAAGAAAAAGGAGTTCACCCGAGGAGATAAGGTATTACTTTTTAATTCTAGGGTGAAACTTTTCGGACATGGAAAGCTACGAAGTAGGTGGAAAGGACCATTTAAAGTGGTAGACGCATCATCACATGGCGCAGTCACGCTCCAAAACAACGAAGGTACGTTATTCAAGGTAAATGGTCAACGCCTTAAATTATTTTTAGAGCCCAATAAAGAATTAGAAGAATTAGATGTTATTAATTTTTTTATTACTTAAGTATTGTTTGACCCTTCCTTTTTAGTTTTTGTTTTTTGGGGTCCAAGACAATTTTAAAAATAGCAAAAATATTTAGAAAATTCTGTGAAAAAGTAAATCGAAACCGGGCCTGTGGGTCAGGCGCCTGCCCCTAGGGCTGGGCGGCCGCCCAAGTCCCTGCATCATTTAGCCGCCGCCTTTTGCCTTCGCGATTCTCCTACATTCTTCTTCTAGAAATAGTTTATTCCTAGATTATTCGGGCGTTTTTATCACAAGATACCGTTTATATACCATTTTGGTCCTCCGAACCCTCCTATATAAATGCCCCATGACGTTAGCCATCCTCATTCTATCAGATCATTCCTCTTTTTCTTTTAGAAGCTTGCTAGCTCTCTTTCCCAAGCTCCAATGGCCAACCACGACAAGAGGATCATCCCCTACGGTCTCGACCTCAACTCCATCCCTAAGGAAGATCCAAATTGCAAAGCTCTTATCCCAGTTAGCAACACTCAACCCCTCGTTGCCATTCCACCAAGACCTCATAGCTATAGCCAATCTTACTTCGCTCAGCCAGTTCTCGCAGTACCTCCACAGCCCCTCTTGCTAGAAGATAAACCGTCGAAGGGGCCCGTCGTCAAGCTACCTACTAGAACCAAGCTTTTGCTGCCAAAGCACAATGATACACTTGTTGGTGTGAAGACCAACAAGAAAGGAGAGATCGTCTGTGCTAAGTACAACACTAGGGAATGCACCTACTTCGAAGAGGTTCACGCTCATCCAAGCAAAGTCAAATACCTTCCACCTAAGGAAGCTCCTAAGCACGCCCCTTGCTAAATCCAAAGCTCCACGCAAGCGTCGTAAGACTTTAGCTGATCTAGAGAAACTAATAGAGGCTCAACAAGCGACTATCTCCTCTATAGAAGCCACTCTACACCTTCAGAGTAGATGTTTTCTTCACACGCATGAGAAAGTAGAGAACATAAAGGAAGACAATAAGAAACTAGAAAAGCGTGTAAGTACCTTAGAGCCTCCTAAGCCAAAGAAGTAGATTGAGCCCGTCTAGCAGTTGATAAGGCACCTTCGAGATTAGCCATGAGATCGCTTAAATTCTTTTACTTAGATTAATTTTTTTATTCAGAATTCTTTGTAAACAAAGTGCCTTACATGATACAAAATAAAGAGTTGGTTTCTTATTATTATTGGATATATTTTTCTTGTGCTTTTGTCTCCACCATGCTTTGTATAAAGAAAAATAGGAAATAAGTGTGGGGGAAGTACCCGACAATTTAATAAATAGATTTTACCGCATGAATGAAAAATCTTGAAGATACATAACACGAGGACCCTGCACGTCGAAACAGGTTTCAGAGAACCACCCCAAGTGGGGCGGCCGCCCAGACCTAGGGGCAGGCGCCCAGGTGGTGAGCCCTCCTCGCTCTATCCTTCGATCACGGTCAGGTATGCTCCCTACACATTTCAATTTTTATATACACACTTTCTGTTACGTTTCACATTATAAATTCTTAAGTACAACCTATTTAATGCTGAAATTAAAAAGGATATATTATTTTAGTCATGATCTCTTTATAGACTCACACCATGATTCTTTCCTGAGAGTTCTATTACTGTTGGGAATTTTTTTAGGGACCCCATATCATTTAAGTTGTTGTGGAGTGAGAGATAGTAGAATCATGAGAACCTGATTTCTGATACTTTGTCACTTGGAGAATTTCTTTTACAAAAAAATGTTAAAATTTTTAGCTATGCTTCTCCTCTGTGGTAAGAATAAAATACCTATTAGAGCCTTATATGTATAAAAACTAGCTCATAAGCTATTTACTTTGTGTTGAGTTTAGTCAACCCATGCTAGACCCTTGTTGAGAGGTGGGCCATACTCCCAAGATCGGGATTCACACTAATCTTTGCACCCCTTGCTACTTCTACCTTGGAAGTACGCACCACCATATTACCTATTTTAGATCCACTCAAAATTTGTTCTGCTCCTACCCTAGGAGTAAACAATCAAAAATATATTCCCTATAGGTTTTCCTTGATTGCTAGCCATGATTTAAAATGCTCCAGAATGTTATCATCCTCTCATAAATGTTCCATCAAAGTTCAGTGTATCTCATTATTATGGTTATTAAAAAAAGAAGAGAAAGTATTGATTTTGCCTTTTGTGAAGTACAAGTTTCAAGTTGTAATTCCTCAAATCAAAGTTGAAAAAGTGTATCTTTTGTAAAGGAGCATTGTAGAATTATCTTGCACCCCCTCTACCTTCCACAAATATTTCCTACAATATTTATTCTTTTAAAACCACACCACATGCACGTCCTGATCTAGGGGTATGTCACTCCCCTCCTTGGATCCCATTTTGACTAGGCAATATATGCAAGGTAAGTATGCTACATCCTTGAAATACCTTCAACTCCAGATAAGCTTTTGTAGAGTAGGATGTGCTACAAGGTATTCGTTATACATGCCTCAGAGAGGTCTACAAATATCACATATTTTGAGTGACTTGAGAGTGCCACATGAGGTAGAAGGTAAGCCATGCTTTTATTTCAAATACATACAAAAACACCAAGTGACAGGTTGAAAGGAGAAAGGCTCAGTTTCAGGCTGTTCCATTCTTCAACTACCCCAAAATGGTATGGTAGACACTTTCAATCCCGCAGTATAGGTATGACTAAGGAATAAATCTACTGTTGATGTCTTGTCTAGAGATTATGCCTAAGGTAATCCATTCTTTTCTCGAGGACGAGTAAAAGTCTAAGTGTGGGGGGGTTTGTTTACGGTAGTTAACTATCATTTTTAACCGTCAACTTAAATAAAAGAATGCTATAAAATTAATTATCACCATAGACTAGGTGTTTAAACTGATAGAATTCCACGAGTTTTGGTGAATATCTATTTCTACAGGATGTCAGCTGAAAATAATCAAAGATGGCCCACATGTCAGGTTTACATAGAGAGAAAGGGCCACGGATGAAAAAAGTATAATCTAGAAGGTTCGGTAAGCCAAACCCTGGGAGGTGGGACCCACCTATCATTGTGACAGGGGTGGGTGCCCAGCCCTAGGGGCGGCAGCCCCACCTATGGAGCCAATCGGCTTGCACCTCACGGATCTTGCCTCCACCGCCTTTGAGGATGAATAAAAATTGTTGATCAAGGTCGGTTTGATCTGAGGGATGTGGTGCTTTCTAGGGGGCTATATAAGCAAGGCCCCTGACCCCTAGAGGAGAGAGTTCAGAAACCCTAATTCAAATTTTCTAGAGAGAATTCGCCTAAGAGGGGTCCCTTGAATGGATCTTTCTCTAGGGCACATACAAGAGAGTTTAGCTTTGTAGTCTCTATGTGAGATTAGAGTTATTATTCTAGATTGAGAGAGTTAGAGTGGAGGTAGAAGATTGGAGGAAGCCTGGCCTGTCGGTGTCTCCTCTCCAAGCTTGTATCTACGGGGTCAAGTCTCCTAACCCGAGGCTTGGTTCTAGAATTCTTCGGCAATTCAACTTCTAATACTAAGTAAGTATGTTGTTATTATTGTTCTTTGGTTTATGGGTTTACTTTATTCGCTTCGTGTAGGGAATAGAGTAATCATTCGTAGCGTAGGCGTGGTGCTTGGGCTAGGAATACATTCATGAAGATCTTTTGTGAAGGGAGGGGGGCCTGTTTCTTGACCGTTTGCTCGGCACAGTGCTGTCAACTTGGCTACATAGCCACTGCCATGCCCAAGTCACCCATGCCACCGCCCAGGCTGCCCATGCCAGTCCCTATTGTGCCACACCACCTCACCCACACCCTGTTGCATTGTGCCCATGCCGCGCTGCTCCCTTTGCCTGCCTTCTTCTGCACGCCTAGCTCACCCAGCTCACTCGCTCGTTCCCTGCTTGCTCACCCTTGCGCCCTCTTGCACGCTCTCTACCTCCTTCGTCGCATGCGCACCGACTGCCATGGCCGCGAGCCTTGAGCTCAACCACCGCTATTCCCTCTACTGCACGTGCTTGTAGGCCGAGCGAACGCGCCTCTAGCTTCGCCACTTAGCCACCTTGCCGTGGTGCACGCTCGCCTGAGTCGCACCGCTGGGAACCACTACGACCCCGTCGTTGTTGACATGCACATCCATAGGCAGCTGACGCTTGTAGTTGCAGCCATGCGGCCCACCTCTGCCTACCCTGAGGCTACTAGCATCCGCTCCATCGCGCGCTAATGACGCTCGCCACAGCTATCGCACGCCAAAGCACTTCCAGCGTTGGGCCACGACCGCACTCGCCGCCTACAGCCGTGGCCTGGGCCGCCTTGGCCACCTCCAGCTGAGCCACCCCTAGGCGTGGGTGGGTCAGGATGGCACTACCCTCGTAGCCTCGCCATCGACGCTGCCGGCCACCTAGCCACCGAAATCGGCTGGAGCCCGTCCGCCGTCTGCCTCTCTGCTACGTTGAAGAAGAAAGCAGGGAAGAGAACGAATTAGAAACTTTCTTGGGTCCAGATGCAAAACTTTTGACTTATGTGAATAGTGTGTGATGTACTATGGGTAACTTTCAGAAAATGTCAAGGGTCTTAGCGCAAAGTGTCTGTCTTATCTAGTTTTCCTTTTTCTTTTTAGTATAAATCGGCTAAAATTAAAAAAAATCATAGTAAATTGTAGAAAATCATAAAAAGAAAAATGAAGATGTTTTGAAATCCTTGTAACTAGATCTATGCAGTAGATGTATAATCTTGTATGTTTGAGTAGAAAATATTGCCCTAAATTTTTGCCTATGCTTGTTAGGGATAAATTCATATCTGCTGTTATGATGATCCTTTTGTGGTAAAATTTTTGTTGTATGTTACTTGTTGCATTCTTGTACTATGGTAAAAATTTCATGTCTAATGGATATTTATTTACTGAGTTATTGAATTATCATGTGTCACATGCTTTTATTACCTCTAAATCTAAATTAATTGTTAGTAAATAATTTGCTTATCTAGAAATTATGAAATTTATACAGTAGTTATGTTTAGTCAAGATGTACCTCCCATAAAATTTTCATATCCAAAAGAGATGTATAGTACACCACCTTTTTATTCCCTGGTTGTATTTATTGAAGCTTTGAAATATAATAGATGTATAAATCAGGGTTAGGATATGTTTTCTATGCCACTTGTTTTACATGCTTGACTAAGCCAAGTGTTGTGTAGTTGTGTTTAGTAGTAGATATGTGCTTGACCTGTTGCTTCAACTTGTACTTGTATGTTAAAATGCAAATGGTATAAGGAAGCTCACTTGTGTCAGGTTGATAATAGTTAACTCACAAGTAAGTCGCTAGGAGAGGATGGGAGTCGAACCTCCAAAGATTAGTTACCCATGTTCACCGTAATGATGTGTTGCTTGTCCTTTCATGCTTGTAAATATCCTTGTGTATGTCGTTTCACTTAAGCATGCATTGCATTATGCATATCATTTAGGAACGATGATGGATCAATGGGTCAACACAAGGATGTTGGCGTCAAGCAGGAAGATGATGAATGATGACTCAAGTCCTGAAGATGATGGTTGTATCATGTTGAAAGGTCTTAATATGGCTAGAGGAGGGTGAATAGCCTATTAAAAATTCTACAAACTCACTAGAACAAAAGGTTAGTATAACAAATGGCGAAATACAATTTTGCTCTATCTCTATAAGGGTTGCAAGACATCTATCCAATAATTCTAGTTAGTATGATCACTATAACAATCAATGACTAAGTCACTACGAGCTCTCAAAAGCTAGCTACACTAAAGAGCTCAACTAGGTGAGAAGCTACACTAGCAAAGATAATACAAGCTCTCAAAACTAATTACACTAAAGAGCTTGTTGCAACTAGTTTGCCAAAAAGTAAATGAGAGGTATGTGATCTTTATACCATCACGTAGAGGATGAACCAATCACAATATATGATGACCAATCACCAGGAGAAATTCAATCATACATAAGATGAACATAAGATTTTTCTCCCGATATTCACATGCTTGTCGGCACGCTAATCCCTATTGTGTCGACCAACACTTGGTGGTTCAGTGGCTAAGAGGTGTGGCAAGAACCTCATCCAACCTATGGACACCACAAGAACCTACCCACAAGTGAGGTAACTCAATGACACAAGAAATTTACTAGAGTTGCCTTTGGTGCTCCGTCGGAAAAGGCACAACACCCCTCACAAATCACTGGGAAGTGGCCAAGAACAAGCACCACTCTTGCCACAACTCGTCCGCTGCCTCCAAGCCATCTAGGTGGTGGCAATTACCAAGAGAAACAAGAATCCCGCAGCCAAAGATCACCAAAGTGCCACTAAAATGCAAACTCACAAGCACAATGCACTTGGATCACTCAATTTATAGGGGTCCCAAAAGAATAGAGCCATTAGGCACACAATCTAGCACACCCTGACTGCACTAGCCGCACAGGTGCCAAAGCACCGAACGTTCCTCAGTGTTCGATCGCCAACACGCTCGCCCGCTCAATGATCGCCATGTGTCACTTTTAAATCCTTGTCGTTCGATCACCAACGGTCAACTAATGTCGCGCTTGTGTACACAGATGCACCAGACACATAGGAGGGATGCACTAGATGCTAGACGGTGCACATCCGGTCGACTCCAGTAAGGTACTAGAGAGGGAAAATGTGCACCGGACGCATCTGCTGGGGGCGATCGGACGCACCCCAACATCTGGTGATCACTCGGCCTTGCCATGCGCTTACGTCATTTGCACCAGATGCGGACGACACACGTCCGATGGCCTACATTCGATCACCAGATGCACCGCAGCCAACGTTCGCTCGCTGAAGCCCTTCACGTGCGCCTCTGCCTGAAATGACTGGACGCGTAGGTGCCCCTGAGGCCAGCGTCCGATCACTTCCAGTGACCTTTTTTTTGCCTCTGTTTCTTTGCCGAATCCTTCCAAATGTGCCAATCACCTTGTGTATCACCTGATGCACATGTGTTAGCATATTTTCATAAATATTTTTAAGGGTTATGTTAGCTCTCCACTAGATCCTAATGCATATGCATGCAAGTCATCATCTAGTGGCACTTATGAGACCAAATAGCCAAAGGATTCTCCCCTTTATTGTACGGCTATCGATCATAAACATGATCACACCCTCTATGGTGTCTTGATCACCAAAACCAAAACCCTAGCAATACCTTTGCCTTGATTTCCATCGGGTTTTGTTTTTCTCTTTCTTCTTTTCTAAATGTCAAGCACTTGATCATCCTTTGGTCACCTCCATCACTATGACCATCATCTAGCTCCATCACTTGGCATGAGACTTATTATTTTATGTCTACACACTTAGCATAATGATTAGTCCCTAGGTTTCATCAATTATCTAAAACCAAATTTGGGCTTTCACACTCTGTTGACAGTGGATAACGTCAATATTTTATATGTGAATAAACAAGAGAAATGGTTAAAGTACAAGAATATACATAGGTCTAGGGTTTAAACTGACAAATTCCATGAGTTTTGGTGAATCTCTATTTTTCACAGGATTATTCTAGAAAATGCAGGAAGGGGGACCAAATTGTGAAAAAGGATAAAACTTGATCGCGACGAAGGTATACTAGAAGACTATAGAAGATATTAGAAGGCACGGGAATGAGTGGGAGGATGAAACACCGCCAGGTGGGGCCGGTCGGCCCCACCCTTGTGTCGCTCGGCCCCCTATGAGGGGATTCCTCCACGAGCTTCTAGAGTATTCCTCCACCGCCTCCTAGGATGCATCTCCACCCTACGTCAAAGTCGGTTTGATCCAAGAGCTTACGTTCAACCCCTAGGGCTATATAGGGACCCTTGCACCCCCCCTGAAGCATCAAGTCATCAAGCTATCAGTTGAAGATCAATTTATCTAGAGCCAACCCTAGTTCCTCATAGTTCCTCTAGATTAGAGCTTAGGCTAGTTAGATTAGGTCTAGAGGGAGATCAAGCAATGCTTGGATTCTCGACGTTGGCAAGAGCGTGGTCTGGTATATCTCTTGTACTTTACTTTATTCCTTTATTTCATTGAGATTGTATCATTGCTACTATGTTTATATCAACATTAAGCTGTATATCATTTATGTCATTGAAAGCAATGTTCATTGTTTGCTCTAGTTTTATATTCGGTGTAGCTAGATTATGGAAACCATGCATAAGTTCATATAGCACTCACCCTACAGGACCATAGGTGAGTGATGGACATTATGTGAGCGTGGTGTTTAGATATTTGTTTATCTATGGATGCCCTTATATGTCGGGACATATGGTAGATCGTGTAGGTGACAGCTGTGTTGAGTCCTTTGCAGTCCATCCCCTGTATATGTTGATGTTGGTAGAACCCGGTCCCGAAGGAGAGGAGGACTCTGTTTCCAACTTTCCTAAGTTGATGTTCCTTATGTGACATAATTTGGCTATGATCACTAGATATAATTAATTAGACTAAGCATTTGACATGTTAGTAAGACTACTTAAGAATTATCTTTCTAATATTCTAATTGGACTTAACCTATTGCTTAACTAGAGTGCTCTGAGTTACTATTTATTTATCATGATGATTGATCAGGTACTTATTATTTATATATCTTTATTTATTATCTTGTGACCCATCCCTATTTTGAGTAGAGTATATGATATTGGTTCATTCTCTCATCTCATGCATATTCATAAACTATCAATACTGTTATAGTCATACCTTCCCAATGGTAGAATTATAAATCGACAACCTAGTAATACTCTAGGTAAAATGCTACAATAATATAATTATCTATCCGCTTGTAGAATTCTTTTCATTCTTATCTTTATATTCTTTTTAGTCACATGAAATAATAGATTTCTATTTAGTGTTATTCTTGTAGTAATGCTAGATAGAACCAACAAACATTTCTAAGTTCCTCACTAGGGATGACAACCTAGTTTAATATTAGAGATGAAGGTTAATTGATAGGTGGCTACTATAACAGTGATAAGTTAATAATTACCATATCATTTCTGGCACCATTGCTATTAGTAGGAGTAATTCTATTTTTAGTAGTGGTGCTAAGAAATGCCAACAAGCATTTTTGGCGTTGTTGCCGGGGAAGGTATTTAACTTAGGAAGTATTGATAATTGTATGTAACTGCTGAGAAGAAACAATGACCATTGATCTCTGCTCATAACAGGCTTACTCTTATTTTGTCTACTTGTGTATCTTATACAGGGTAATGCATGCGTAATCTTCCAGAGAACTTTGTTGACAATCCAAAAGCATTACTCAAGAAGACTAGAGCTAAACTCAAGAAGGTTCTTGCTCTTGAGTTGGAAGATCACCGAATCAGAAGATCACCGAAGCATTACTCAAGAATACTAGAGCTAAACTCAAGAAGGTTCTATGCAAATAGAGAGAAATACACTATATGGAATATCTGCTCAATTGCTTTCCTAGCTAAGTTATTTCCCACAGGCAAGACCAATGCTCTGCGCGGAAAAATTTTAAGCTTTCAACAACAACATGATGAATCAATCTCTGAAGCTTGGGAATGCTTTCAAGATTATATTGCAGAATGTCCTCATCATGGGATGGAGAATTGGCTATTACTGCAGACTTTCTATCACGGGCTAAACACTAGCACCTATAAGACCATTGATGCTGCTGCTGGAGGTGCATTCTTGTCACTCAACCTCGCAAATGCAACATCACTTGTTGAGAAGATGGCTTCCAATCAGAGCTGGAATGAAGAACGTGTTCAACCTTGTAAGAGAGGAGGAGGTTTGAATCAACTCAAAGAGGCAGACATGCTGACTGCCAAGGTAGATCTGCTGATCAATAGGCTCAAAGATCAAATTGGTGAGAAGAAAGAAGTCATGCACTTTAATGATTTCCACATGACTTGTCAAGAGTATGGAGACACTGGGCATTCAGGGAGCAACTGCCCTGAACTCCAAGAGGATGTGAACTACAACAACAACAACAACAACAACAACAACTATCGTCCTCAGCAAAATCAAGGATGGAATCAGTAATAGAGGCCAAACTACCAAGGTAACTATCAAAGTAACTTTTGAGGTAATAATTATAATGCTTCAAGTCAACCACCTTTGAGAGATGTAATTGCTTGTCAATCTAGATTGTTAAATCAAATGACTAGAGAGGTAGCTTCTACTGATAAAACTTTAGAAACTATAAGCACTAGAATGGATGTCTTTCCTTCTACATTAAGAATCAGTACAACTTTAATAAAATGATAGAATCACAATTAGCTCAGCTAGTAGCTACTATTCCTCCATTGGAAAAAGGTAAGATTCTGGGCCAGCCGAAAGATTTAGGAACTGCAAATCTTGTCGATATTTACAATGCAGTCAATTATTACATTGAACCACTGGAAGTGAAGTGGATTTATTACACACTTCCCGATAAGAAAGGCGATCCAAGAAGACCAGTCATTCCTATCTCCATAGGATGTCACATTTTCCAGGAAGCTATTTGTGATTTCGACGCAAGTGTCAACATCATGCCCAAGGTAATTTATGATAAGATTTTAAAAGATCCTTTGTTGTACACAAATATACGTTTGCAACTTGCAGATCAGACATTGTGCTTCCTTGAGGGAGTTCTTGAAGATGCTATCATCAAAGTGGGACACATGCATATGTTTAATAATTTTAGTGAATAGGACAGCAAGGATGGTCCCATGTTACACTTGCCTTGATCAAAGTTTTCCTGTTGGTACTGCTGGTCCGGCTCGAAATAGTACTCTTCGTTGTCAGGGTACTGCTCACCGTCTATAATTGATCACCAAGAATCAACACACATTCATCCGAGCAATCATACACGAAGCCAACAAAGAGACATAATTAAAACAATACACCAACAGTAGCAAAACAATATAAAAGTTTTATGAAACTATTCTACACGTGGCTACGATCACACAGACGTAAAGATCACAAAAAACGGAGTTAAAACATGAAAGGTATGAATTTTCTAAGATTTTCTATAGATAAATAATTACTTTAATACAAGTTCAAAATTTAAATGTTACAAACCTACTGTACAGTAGCACTAACATGTAGAGCTCGCGAATACGAACCTAACACACCTTGAACGGATCAAATCAGAGTTAAAACAAAGAAATAGTGAAGATTGATGGCTAATTATGGGTTATGTATTCCTATTGTATTTCTTGAATTGTTTTTCTGAAAGAAAGCGGCCATAAGGTGTGGATGACGTCATGATACCGCCATCAAGCTAGCAAGAGCAGAATTGTGCACGCAAGGCTGCTCTGCTGTTGGACGAAATGGGTGGCCACAACTTGCATCTACTGAACATCAAGCATCACGGTGTCTAATCGAACTTGCATAGTGGAGGACTAGGTGGTCGATTTGTAGAAAAAGATGGTGATACACGTAACGGGACTCCTCCACGGACATCGACGAAGTATCTCCGGCGACCTCGGAAAAGAAAAAAAAACCTACAGCATCGGTGGTCTATGAACATGGAGGTAAGGTGGATCACGGGAAGATTACCTATGGGCTCGACGTGATCACGATGGTGACGGCGCCGTGAAGCCAGGACGAAAGCGGCAGCAGGAAACGTAGATGAAAAGAGGGGCACGGTTTGGACCTCCGAGTTGTATAGGACGTCAGATGCAGCAACCAAGCCGTATCCCACAAGATCGAGCGACGGTGGCAACGCTGCATCAGACTAGAGTCCGATTGCTGCACGGGAGGTAGGAAAAGGATGCAGCTGACGTACGGGTCTGGGCATAGCTAGCTAGCTGGGCTTGCGCAACAGCTGCTCCTAGGCCACTTCGGCCAGCTGAGGGAAAAGGCCACTCGGGCCCAAAACAGTAGAGGATAGAGGGTTTTTTCTTTTTATTTTTGAAATTTTCAAAGCCATTTTCCAAATGATGAAATTTAGATCAGTTTAAATTCCAGTCAAAACCACTCAACACAGCAAAACAAATGCACCAACATGAATGCATAAACATGTATCTAGCCTTATACTGAATTTTAATTTCAATAAAAATATTATTCCCCTATGTTTTAATGCACAAACAATTACATAATAAATCAATTTAAACTATTTTAAACTCTTGCAAATTTTGGGTGTTACTGACTCGCGCTGCCGTGGGCTTGTGCTCCTTCGCCAGGTGCTGCGCGGCGAGCGGAGGAGGAGGGCTCACGCAGGCGTCAGCTCGTCACCACGGGCACAGTGGAGGAGGGCTCACGCCGACCGCCAGGTGCTGCACGGGATCTCCTCTACCGCACAGCAACTGGCGAACGGGCTCGTTCGCCAGTTGCTGTGCGGTAGAGGAGATCCCACGCGACACGGAAGAGGACGCCCCATGTGGAGCCAAGGTGCTGCGCGGCGGAGGTCCCGTGTTGTGCCAAGGTCCTGCGCATCGGAGGAGGTACAGTCCACGCGGCAGTGATGTGCGGCAGGGGGTGCGCGGCGTGGTGGTATGCTGCCATGCTTGCCGGCCAAGGTGCTCGCAGGTACCCAACGCTGCGTAGACGAGTATGCCCACCACCTGTTCGACTAAAGCCTCAGAGGGTAAACTTACCAGTTGAAGGAAGAGGTGATTCTATGCAATCTAAATCAGATAACCAAACACACCGATTTCTAGCCAGGCTAAGGCACTACAGGCAACCAAACATGTGCTACTTGCATTGGCTAAAGCTGGCTAGAATCCTGTCTTAATTTTGCTAGCCAAACTTAGCGAGGAAGTGAACCAAACACGCCCATAGTGTCTAGCTTTACTTGGATGGCTGTCTTGGTGTACCCAAGCTTATCTGCAGCCTGCAGATCATAGCTCAATATGATGAATGTTAAGTGATGGAGTTGGGAATATATTTTTCTAGATTTTATATATGTATGAGTATTTGTACTCGTAAACTTTAGCCTAGTTAAATATTTACATGCATAGTTAATTAGATTTTTTTCATGTTTTCTACAAAACTGCTAAATGAAATAGCTTTCGCTATGGTCTGTAATAGTCTTTTTGTAGTTTTAAAGAAGGCTAACGCTAAATGTCTTACCCCGCTATTTAAAACATTGCCTCTAGACTCGCTGGGACATATCGGGACGTACCAATGCGGTACGATAAGTCTTTGCTTCGACACGGTCACAGCCCATGGCAATGGCCGTATGCATTCGTGCAATACCAACCCAAGCATGACATTCGGAATATCTTTGTGTATTTTCTTTGTCTGCTCGTGATATAAAAACAATATATTGTATATTATTTTTATGAAAAAATTTAATTATTTTATAATCCTTTCAAGAATAAGATAAGAAGTAGCAAATAAATACTAGAAAATTATATTGCAGTTTGTTGATGTGTTTACATGTCATTTACGTGTCTTGTGCCATCCAATGTGCCAAGATCTTAGGCATGACCATCATGTTGTTGTAAATTTTTCATATTGTGATGTGCTTTGGACAATGCCACGATCCAAAATGTCATGGCCCAATTTGCAGATCTAGCTATAGCTAACTAGCTAATTTTAGCTATAAACTAGTATTAGTGGACCACTGGGCTATGAATGTGTCGTTGCCTATACTCGGATTCTATTTTATTTGTACAGTTTCGATCGCTCAGAGATATAGCCAACAATCCTTGCATCCACTGCGCAAGTCTTCCTCGCTCATCGTTCAAGCAGGAGCAGCGGACGCCGCCAGCAGAAGCCCAACGCAGAAATCTAATTTTTTTTAGTTAAATGCACCATAGGCCCCTGAACTTGTAAGCGTGTGTTATATAGGTTCATGAACTTTAAAAATGCATTTCTGGCCCCCTAAACTTGTTAAGTGGTACACCGCAGGCCCCTGAGCTTTGAAAATACACTTCTAGCCTCTAAACTTGTCAAGTGGTATACCGCAAGCCCCTGATCAGTAGCATGCACATCTGTGGACCGGTGGCACGCCATGGACGACGCTGCGCCAGAGCCGTACTTCCTCTCCTTGGAGGTGGCCAACGTGTTCAACAACAACCTCGCTGGTGCCCTCCCGCCGTTCGGTAGGTCGCAAGGCAGGCTGCGGTATCTGCACCTTGGCGGGAACGTCTACACCGGCAGCATACCCAGCCCGAGGCATACGGTGACACGGAGGGGCTCGAGTACCTGGGGCTCAACGGCAACGAGTTTTCCGGCCGTGTCCTGCCTTCACTCTCAAGGCTCAAGAGACTCAGGCGGATGTATATTGGGTACTACAACTCGTTCGACGGTGGCATCCCGATGGAGTTCGGCGAGCTCGAGGCCCTCGTCGAACTTGACATGGCCAGCTGCAATCTCACAGGTCCTCTCCCTCCAGAACTAGGCTGTCTCACTCAGCTCGAAACACTCTACCTCAGCGCCAACGAACTGTCCGGTGAAATCCCTGTCGAACTCGGCAACCTCAAAAACCTAACGAGCCTGGACATCTCCAGAAACAAGCTTACTGGATAGATACCGGCGAGCTTCGCCGGCTTAACCAAACTGGAAGTGCTAAGTTTATTTGAGAACAATCTCCAAGGTGTGATTCCGGAGCTTCTTGGGGAGTTGGCAGAGTTAAAATACCTCTACATCGGATCGAACAACCTTTCCGGGAAGCTCCCGGCAAACCTGGGCAAGAACGGCAGGCTGCTGAAGCTGGATGTCTATGACAACCAGCTCACCGGCACTATACAGCCCCACCTCTGTGTCGGAAGGCGGCTTCAGTCTCTTGTTCTGGAGTGGAACAAGCTTTCTGGGCCAATCCCTGAAGACCTCGGCAACTGCAAGATGCTTACCGAGGTTGGGCTAGACGACAACTTCCTCAATGGTTCTATTCCCGCCGGGCTCTTTGGCCTTCCCAGGATCAACTGGCTGGATTTGAGCTATAACTTGCTCTCTGGTGAGCTCCCGGTGATGAACCCCAGTGAGAGTTTGAACTATTTGTCAGTGGCATCGAACAACCTATCTGGCCTTGTGCCACCGGAGATTGGCTATTTCAAGAATCTGTCCTGGCTCAGCCTAAGTGCCCACGCACTCACCGGTGACATTCCCAGAGAGCTCAGCCACTGTGACTCGCTAACCATGCTCGATCTCAGTGGCAACCAGTTTACCGGAGAGATACGGAGATGGAAAATTTGAAGGTCCTCCGAAGTTTGAATATGTCTAGGAATAGCATTTCTGGTGAACTTCCTATGGAAATTCTTCGTATGCCTAACCTCACCATGCTCGATGTGTCCTATAACAACCTCACTGGCAGTGTGTCACTGTCGCAACACGAGCTGCTCGCAGTTTATTCAAACAAAATAGATTTTGAAGGCAACCCTGGTCTTTGTGTGGAGCACGTCACTGCCGCTTCGTGCCCCGTATTGCTGCAGCGTTCACGCCGTTTCAAGACGAGAACGCTGTTGTGGCTCGTCCCAACCGCCAGCGCCATGGTGGTGACTGTGTGCCTCGGACTAAGATGAGCGTTCAGGGCGTGGCGGGAGACGGCGAATCGGCTGCGGCCTACGGCGTGGAAGATGACACGGTTCGAGAACATGGACCTGGAAATGGATGACATGTTCGGGTGCCTCAGGGAGGATAACGCCATCGGCAGAGGAGGTGCCGGCACCGTGTACCGCTGCGTGACGCGAGGCCCAGCGGCCGCGACCACGGCTTCCGGGCCGAGGTGACCACGCTCGGCGGCATCCGGCACCGCAACGTCGTGCGGCTGCTCGGCTTCACGTCCAGCGCGGAGGCCAACCTGCTCCTGTACGAGTACATGCCGATGGGGTCGCTGGGCACGGTCACGCACGGCGACAGCGGCGGGCTCCTCCTGAGCTGGGGCATGCATGACACAGGCTTACAAGTTCAGGGGTCTATGTTGCATTTTATTCTTTTTTTCTAAAAAAATAGTAGTGGCACATGGGGATAGAACGCTGGACCTCAGGGTCACTAGTCAAGTGCCCAAACCACTAGACCAACAAGGTCCTAGGTCTAGCAACTGAAGATAATATTCATTTCTATAAAGAAAGCGTGCAGGTAATATTCATTTCATTTGTATATCGGTTAGCTCATGTCTATTGAGCTGGCTGATGTATGTATATGAGCTGGCTGATATATTTATATGGGCTGTAATGTTCTCGGAAGAACTAGGATCATGAAACATTTGGAGCACCTAATGTTGTATGAAGCATTGTGTTTGGAGGAAATCGCACGTTTAAAATTGTGATTTTATGTAATTGGTGATGTGATTTATTATTTGTGATGAATATTTAAATGGGCTTAGCTGATAATACGAATGCTCAACCTCTAGAGAAAAAAAGAATGGGCCAAAAAGATTCATAAGAAATTGGGCCAAAAGGGCCAGCCACAACGTGTGGGCCAAACTAGTTTTAGCCCAATTAATTAGTGAGGAAAGCAGCCCAGCATACATGGGCCAATCGGGCCAAATTCATTTTTATGACAAATATTTTCGTTATACTACCTGTGCCACGTCATACGCCATGTCATGTGCCCCGTCAGCATATGGACACTTGTCATCATCCCATCTAATATATTATGACAAATATAGTGACAAATACCATAGTCATAACTTGGTGACAAACGTGCAATGGTCACTAAGATTAGTGACAATTGGATCTGTTAGTCACAGAAGGGGTTTTATGACCCACCTTCTATGATCACTACCATATAGTCACAGAAGGGGTACAATGACAAGAAAATTGTTGTAATTGTCACAATCAGTTAGTCATAGAAGGTCTAACCTCTTTAGTGTGAACAACGGCTCCAATGGGCGACGACGGAGAGGAAAGGGATGACTACCCAAGGACTTCAATGTAATTTTATTTTCTTTCAGGGGTACCCTTACAAGGGGCTGGATGTAAAGTTACTCTTATATAAATAATAAAATCCAACTCTTTATCTCAAAAAAGCTGCCACACATAAATTTGATAGAAGGGCAACGTAAGACCAACGGCAGTGCTAGCGCCCGAACTCCGTCTCCCCCCCCTCGCACATGCATCCTGTGCCTGCCTACGCAGGGCCCACACCGCCCAACTGCACATGGGGAGTCCTACGCTCGTGCCCCCTCCGCTTCTCACGCGCATGTACGCGGCCAGAACTGCAGTACAGCAGGTGCTATGCCAGCATCTAGAAGAGTGGGGAAGGGGCGGTGGATGCCCAGCCGACGCCGGGAGGAGGAGGAAGAGGAGGAGACACCGAGGCGAAGGAGGCAGCAGAAAAGCGAGGGCAGAGATACAACAACCGATCTTTTTTTGAAACATCCGGATGCAACGCTTGCAACATTTGTCTAAAGGCAGATGAAACATATGAAACATGCATATGAAGCATTAGCTGCAACACTATATCTACTTTGAAAACATGCGTATGAAACACTTGCAACATACTTACGAATCAATTGAAACACTCAAAACATGTAGATAAAACACTTGCAAAAAACACCTGAAAACACTTCATATGTGTGAAAACATATGCAACATCCAGATGAAAGACTTGCAAAACATACGTCTAGAAAACGAGATGAAACATTTGGAACATATACTTAAAATATACGTGTATAGCCATTGTAACATGTGCAACATTTCGATCTACTTTTGCAACATCAAAATGAAACATTTGTAACATCCAGATGAAACATCTGACACACTTGAAACATACTCTTGCAAAATAGGCTTTGCTTCGACGAATGGAGGCACGCCGGTGTGGAGGCACGCGGGCGCGGCGTCACATGAATCTCGTCCCCCTCGCCACACTTTGCCTCGTCGCTTTTGCCCATGCTGCTCACTCCCGCCTGCAACGCGCGCTTCGCCCTCGACAATTGCTCCCTCCCGTCGTGCGCCCGATCCACGCGGATTCGACACCCATGTCACGCAGCCCGCCCGTCGCGTGGCCTGCCCGCCGCGGCCACCCTCGCCGCGCCCATCCTGCGCGTTTTGCCTCTGCTCTCCCCATCTCTCGCTCTCTATCTTGCATTCGCTGACAGCAGAGTGCATCCCCGACCTCTTCCCTAACCCCCAACGTCGTCAGGATGCCTTATCGCCATCGCCCCACTAATGACCACTAGGCGCACGTGCCGGGGCACCTCGGGTCATCCCCGGCTGAGCCTAGAGCACCCATGAGCGTGGCCAGACGTTGGTGGTGGTCACGCGCCGCTACTCGCCGCCGGCTCACCCTGACAGCCGGAATCGCCTGGCCCAAGCCTCCCCTCCCCTATGTTGCAAATGCATGTTTCAAGTGTTTCAAACGTTTTAGAGTTATGTTGCAATTGTTTTATATGGATATTGCAAATGCATGTTCCAAGTATTTTGTCTCCATCAGACGTATGTTGCATTCAAGTGTTTTCATGTCGCAAGTGTTTCATATTTTAGAGATATGTTCAGAGAGTCATGGGGGCACCGCCCAGACGCTAGGGGATGGGGAACGGTGCACCAGGGGGCCTGTGGGTGGGGCGCGCTGATGAGGACATCGTCAAGATGGAGTCGAGGACGACTCCAATTCAAGAGGGGGAGGATGATGAGGACATCGCCATGCTGGACACATTGACGTTATGGTCTTTCTCAAGTTGCAATTTGTTTCCAACTCAGCTGTCACATCACCCTCGGATTCAGCAGACACGTCGTCACTGTTTTGGTCATAACTTTTTCATACGACATCAAAACGGGGCGTTCTTGATGTGTTGGAAAGGGGACGATGACGCCGTCGTTTTGGATCTGGTCCCAGCTCCAGAAGGTCCGTGGATCATTCTGTGTGACCACGTCAAGGTGCTGCGTCACCTATTTAGGCCAACTTGGTCATGTATCGTGTCGGGCCTTAAGCCCAAGTTGTGGGCGCCCAACCCTTGGCCGTTCCCAATCCTAGGTCGAGTCTTAGACTATAAACACAGCCGCCGCCGCTGTTAGACAATTGGGTTTTGTTTAGAGTTTAGTTTTCCATCGAGAAACCGAATCGTTCATTGTAACTGTGGTGACAAATCCTTTTACAGTGATCCAGGGCCCCTGTTCTTGATCTCCTCCACTGTGTCGATTAGTCCTTTGGAACCGAATTCTTGAACCCTCTATTGAAATTCGCATCATTCATATTTGCAATTTCAGATTGCGTGTTTTTACATTCTTGCTTGTGTTCTTCGATTCGCTTGCAGGAAAAGCCTTCTTGGCGAGGTCAATCAAGTTGTGCTTGGTTGATAACCAACGGAGCAGTGGTGTAACGGTTGCAGGGTTCGAATCGTGTCTGATTTGAAGCCGGATCGCCAACGTCGAGATCTCCACAAATCGAACTTACCGGTTACCTCTCGGAAGATCGGGCCAGCGCGCTGGGGCCAGGAGATGGAGTGCGCAGTGCGGCGGGGGCTACGGACGGGGCGGGCTGGGGGGCCAGCACGCACCGCGCTTGTGGGAAGGCTAGGGTGAGTCGCTTGTATCGGACGGGCTCATGTGGAACGTATAGTACGGGTGGCGCGGAGCTGCATCCAGACGCGCTGCTGGGGCGGACGTCCGCCCTAAGACCAATGCGCAATGGCTAACCCATTCAGCTCGGGTCGTGTATATTCAATCAGATCTGGTACTACAGCATGCGAACCTAAACTTGACTATGGATCATGCATGGTGTTACGTTGTTGCACCACACCTATTATTTCTGTTAATTATACGCAACTTATTTTTTTTCTGTATGCCCCTACCTATCTACCTCTTGTAAGTTGTAACGAATACAATACTCTATATAGCAGTATAACATATCCACTAAGATCGACTTTTGCACCGACTTGCCCAATAATTAGCTAGTACGAGCAGATAACGATTATCCATCATCAGTTGAGTAGTCCGCTGGTGAACGGCACGCCGGTTTGGGGCAGCCAGAAGTCCCCGAGCACCATGTTGCCGACGGTGAAGTTGGCGGCGTCCGCGGTGCCGTTGAGCACGTGGAAGCCCGGCCAGGCCACCCTCCTGCTGGTGTCCGCGCCGGGGCCGGAGTTGTTGTACTCGGCGTAGAAGAGCGTGCTGAGCGCGTAGTCGCCGTCCCACGGCATCCACCCGGTGGGGTCCACCAGCGCGTCCACCTCCGACTGCATGATCACCGTGCGGGAGTAGAGCTTCCATGGCCGGCCCAGGTAGGTGGCCACGGGGAACGCCGCGTTGGCGGCGAGGTCGGGCGCGGCGGCGAACGTGCAGCCCTGGAGCGTGGTGCCCGTGTTCTGGTTCGGGTCCGTGCGCCCCTGCGCCGTCACCGTGTTGCTCTGCCCCTGCATCGGCAGCCGGGAGTAGAGGTTGCAGTCCTGGAACACCACGGCCGCGTTGCCGAACACGTAGTCCACGGTGCCGTAGATGTCGCAGCCGCGGTAGAACTGACGGAGGGAGTGCGTGTACAGCGTGTCCTGGTACGCCTCGAAGCTGCACTCGTAGAACGTCGACAGGTCCGCGCCGGAACGCAGCGCCACCGCCTGGTGCTTCGCCGGACCGGCCGTGTTCCGGAACGTCATGTTCACCGCCACGAACCCTGTCCCAACAACAGCTGCATGCATTCCGAAATTCCGAGGCGTAAGGTAAACCTCAACTGAAGAGTCAATATATTCGCTTTTTTGACTATGATACGAAAAATACTAAAATAGTTTTCTTGGCACCGAGTCACCGACCGACGCGCCAAACCAAATGAAGACACTAGTCACTAGCAAATCATCAACTAACAAAAGTCCACGCTCACCGAACGTTGCGGAGTTGAAGGTCGTCCAGCCGTCGACGACGCTCCGGTTGCCGGTGACCACCGACTGGCCGATGCCGTCGCCGATCATCATGACGTACTTCTTGTTCTTGGGCACCACCACATTCTCCTGGTACACGCCCGCGGGCACGCGTATGACGAAGTAGCCGGTGCTCCCGCCAAGGTTGGTCGGCGCCGCCGCCACGGCCGCGCCGATGGTCGTGTAGTTCCCCGCGCCGCTCGGGTCCACCGTTACCTCTCCGACCACCGAGACCGCGGCCGCGACGCCCTCGAGCGCCATCCTGCGGACCATCTCGTCGTCGGTGGCGTCGAACAGCCCCCTCCCGTGGCCGCCGCCGTGGCGAGGCGGCTTATTGGACTTGGACGAACGCACCCATGCCCTGGTGAAGAGCGACAGCGAGACGCTGTACAGCTTGGTGCTGTTGACCATGGGCACGGCGAGCCCGTTGCGCACGGACCACGCGGAGGCGGCCACCTGCAGGCCGTCGGCGCACGTCTGCTGGTTGGTCAGGATCGCCGACAGCAGCGTCTGCACGTCCTCGGCCTGCGGGTCCAGGAGCGTGCTGTTGCCCGACGTGTTGAGCGTGGCGCCGGCGGACGACAGGAAGTCGATGTTGAGTCCCGAGAGGAGCTGGCAGTCCTGCAGCGCGGCGACGGCGCCGGGGGAGAGGCCGCCGCGGGCGAGGTACCGGTTCACGAGGCCCAGGAACTTGTTGGCGTTGGCGAGGGACTTGGCCACGGAGAAGCGCCCGTAGGTGTAGAGGTTGCTGGTGCCGTTCGACGGGAGCACGGTCCGGCAGAAGCTGGGGTCCGTCGTCTCGTTGCACGCCGTGGACGGCGTCACCGGCGTGGCCGCCGTGTCGGAGCGGACCACGGCGACTAACAGGGACAGGGACAGCAGCGCCAGGATGGCGGAGAGCGCGGTGGTGGTGCGGAAGGCCGCTGCTGCCATGTTTGGTTAGTGTCAATGAAGCCGGAGTACTTCTTGTCAAGTGATCGAGTGTGTTGATGTACTCGAGCTTGAGAAGATGGTGAGACAACCATTAATCGGATCAAGGTGTCCTTTTATAATGTGGATCCGAGGGTTCCATGGTCATTTTGAGAAGTTGGCGGGTCAAACGTGGGTTGACTTGCGAGGTCCAAGTGGCTGTTCACGGAGTCCGGGGGTCCCTAGCTAGTGAGGAAAGCGCGTCTGCGCCATGACGGTGGCGACGACAAACCGGCGGCATATGTCCAACTCCCGACCTGTACTTCGAGCTTGCATTGCATGAGGGAGGTCACATTTGTCTGGGTTGGGTTGGTCGGGTTCAAATACACTAGGGCCTTGTTCACTTCCCCATCCTAACCCAAAATATTTCCTCTTACACCCATCACATCAAATCTTTCGACGTATGTATGGAGCATTAAATGTAGGTAAAAAAGATAACTAATTGCATAGTTTGTCTGTAAATGTCGGGACGAATCTTTTGAGCCTAGCTAGTCCATAATTGGATAAATTTTGCCAAATAACAACGAAAGATGCTACAGTAACTTTTCAGCTACTTTTCGCGAAGTGAACACACCCTAGTTGCTCTCTCTCTCTCTAATACCAAAACAACAGAACGGGCAATACATATATGGCAATCACGTAGCTACTACCGATATCATTTTAGTTAGGTTGACGAGCATTTGGATTTAGCTTCATGAATGCAATTTGAACTACACCTTTAAGGAGACTGAGTTTCATTTTTTCTTCTTCTTTCGTAGTGACAAAACATGTCGTCCAATTAATTATAGAGGTCGAAACTATATAATTCATGATAAAGCTTTATTTTATCTAATAAGAGAGGAAAAGTACAGAGACGACATGGGTATGATACGAACAACATGGAGACATTTAATTTCAAAATTTATTATGTATGGAGTGAAAAGATCAAAATAGAGATGTGCCATAGATTTCATAAAATACTTATTTACATAACGTGATAATTAAATGGCCAGTGAGATCTTTTTACTATATATAGTTACATACACTGCTGCACGTTCGGCCTTTAGTCCCGGGCCTAAAGGGCCTCTAGTCCCGGTTCCAGAGCCGGGACTAAAAAATCGGGGTACACATAACCGGGACTAAAGCCCGTCCTCGGGTGAAAAAATAAATAAAATTCTAGAGGCCTCTCCTATGGTGCGTGAGAATCGAACTCAGGACCTCTCACCTCGCGCGTAGATTCCTTACCAACTCAACTGAACACAACATGTGACAAAGTCCTTTGCGCTCTTCCTTTTGATTTGACTCATGGGGGACCTTTAGTTCCGGGTCGGAGACCTTTAGTTCCGGTTCGTAACACCAACCGGGACTAAAAGTTGGAGGACATTTAGTCCTAATTCGTAATACCAACCGGGACTAAAAGATGACTTTTAGTCCTAGTTGGTGTTACGAACCGGGACTAAAAGTGGTCCGGCCGTTGGGCAGGGTACCAACCGGGACTAAAGTCGTTTTTTGTCCCGGACATAAATTTCGCCGGGACTAATACCCATTTTGGATATCGACGAAAGGTCTGTTCTCTAGTAGTGATACTTTCTCCGTCCATAGAAGAATGCAAATATGGGATCAATGCAAGTCAAACTAGTTTAAATTTAATTGAATTTATAATAAATATTATTAGCATTTACGTGTCCAATAAATTTACTATAAAAATGTATTCATAATTAATCTAATAATGGTACTTATTTTGTATCATGAATGTTAGTACTTTTTTATTTAAATTTAGTCAAAGTTCAAACTGTTTGACTCATCGAAAAATAAGAATTGTATTTTTTTGGTGAATGGAGGGAGTATATACGAGTTAGAAAATTGGCATGACTTAGGTAGAATACACCAAGCTGTGCACCGTGTGTCACTGATATGGAGCGAGGCTAAGGTTAACCGAATTGCATGGATGTGATTTTGATTATGCAAGGTTAAGTGCGCACGCAAGCGTCAAGCATTAACCCACCCATGCAGGGCTCAAAAGGATGCATGATTAACCCATGCATGGGTGATCGAGATGGGTGGCCATTTTTAGTGCGTTAGTGATGGCGGAGCCATGGAAACCTGTAGAACGCTTAAAACATGTTGGGATTTCATCTTCCTGCCTGAGTCAAAAACCACTGAAATCCCATTTGCTATAACTAGCCTAGCCTGCAACCAGAGACGAAACCAGCGATTTTGATTAAGGAGAGCCGGACAAGTGTGATCGTATTTTTAGTGTGATAAAATATACATAATTATATGTTTCAACAAATTTTCAAAAAAATCTACCCAATTTCTAACCAAAATCATCATATTTTAATAAAAAATAGGTGAAATTAATATTTTTGTGCTATAAATATAAATATTTATATAGGTATTTAAATGAGTTTACTGTGCTGGGGCCACGGCCCCCGGTTCCGCCACTGCCTGCAACTAACAAGCTCGGCAACTTGTTAATTCGCGAGGTGCGCTCCGGCGGCTGCCCTGTATATACATAGCTCATGGCGCCACAAGATCTACGTGCGGACGGTGGATGTGACAGCCACGAGAGTTCAGCAACATTAATCGAAGTTTCTGTGTGGTGTGCAGTGTTCCACACAGTTAGGCAACCACTAAGCAGTGGTTGACTCCTAGTGGATTTAGTAGATTACGTGCTTTGTGTGTTCGGTCGGTGGCTAATATATATATATAAAAACAACGCTCGTCGTCATATATAGAATGATCATGAGAGTTCTGTTTTTATATAGCTAGAAACTACACATCAGTAGTACGAGTGGCATTGTAAGGGTTTTTTCTTTTTGATGGGGGCGGGTGTGTGCAAATTTGGGATAGACTGTAGCGCCATTTTCGTGGTGCTCAGTTTCGTGTAAGCTGTGGGCGTAAGGCTTACTAAGTTAGTCCTTTCAATGGATGCTACTAGAAGCAAGATGATGACCATATCTTTGGTTAATTTAGTTTCCTTTTTTTATATGATTTGGTTTCAACGGTTGTGCATGGATGAGTCTTTTCTTGCCTTCCGGCCTTCCGGGCTTCCATAATCAAATCAAAGAATCAAATGACTTTAGCATAGAGTTAATATAATTTTTTGGTTGAATAATAATATGGTTAATATTGGACTACACAACGTTTGCTACATACTAATACATGTAATTATTCGCACGAATGCAATGTGATCTACTCCGGTGGTCAAACACCACGAGTGAAGACAATATTGAAGGTACTAGAAGATCAAAAGAAGATCCAAGACATCATCAACAGATAGACATTATCAAAGAAGCTTAAGACCCCGTTTAGCACGTTGAAGATTAAAGCAATTAATAAGAGATTTAGGACTTTATTAGTGCTAGATTAGGCTCTTTAGTCCATCTTAATAAGTGTTTATCTTAGAGTGAGGTGAAGATAAAACCTCTTGTATCATTGGTGTTTGAGCGCACCTTAAGAACCTCTGGTAAATTTCATTCCAAAAACCAGCTAGCAACTACTCTGTCTCCAAGCATCAAGTGAAACCTTCTCTTCATACTCTTACTCCTCCATCCTCAAAAAGTACAATTCTAGATTTGAATCAAGTAAAAAAAACAAATTTAACTAACTTTATCGAAAATACAAAGTAGTATAATATTTATGCCTCCAAATAAATTTACTATAAAAATATTATATAATTAATCTAATTATATCATAAATGTTTGTATTTTTTATAAATCTAGTCAAATTTAAAATTGTTTGATTACTAAGAAATGAGAATGGTACTTTTTTGTACATAGGGAGTACTATTTTGGTGCATAGGTTTACGCGAAACTGGAGAGGTGTTGCAAGGGCTGGCAAACTGGCTTTCAAGGGGATCTCCGATCTCCAAACGCCACTCAAGTTGCAGTTGCATGTCCCTGCTGGAATGTCTCTGGTCTACTACTAATCAATTACAACTGCTCTGTCTATAAAAATCCAGTGGACATTTGGGGCGTCGGAATTCAGAAACAAGTGGAGAAACGGGCCACAGTTTGTGCGTGATCTGGATTTTTATAAAAGCATGGGGCCGGCATTGGCAGCCGAAGCGGCCACACGCGACGTGCAGTCGTGCATGCTGCCTGTCCGGACAGCAAAGCAAGCGACTGACGCGGCAAGAGTTCGGCAGATCCGAGAATGTCATCCACGTTCTGCAACAGCTGGGATGCATCGATGCATGGCACGGTCGGTACGTGCGACGGTGCTGGCCGAAGACGCCGACGACGTCTGACCGGATCGATGGGGCGGGTTTACACAGTGTGCCTTGTAATTGCTAGGGAATGAGAGATTGAGAGGAGTCTGCGCCGCGCGTTCCACGCGCGCCACCGGTTAATCTGGATCTGGTACCGGCGCACTGCACTACACACTCGTCGTCTTGGAGTTGTTGGGTCCTGCTTGTCGTTTTCCAGCCTCCGCTAGGGTAGGCAATGTGTGGTATGTAGCCCGTAGCCGTCCGTAGGGAGGCCATGACTGACGGACTCACACCTAGCCAACACTTGCTTCTTGGACCTCTCGAAATTGTTAAAATGGTCTCATGGACCTTAGAACAAGGTCTCCAGCCGAAGTCGCCCGGCCAGGCCCATGGCAGCTAACCAGGCGTGCGAACTGCTGATCAGTGATCACCCACCGTCTTCTCCGACCGACTGGCCCGAGTACCTGACATGACATGCAATGGCCAGCGGCCCGCAGCCGCGGATGGCGGTGACCCGGAGAGCCGAGGTCGTGCGTGGCCCGCCCGACACGAACCAGCAGCAGGCGCAGACGCGCGGGAATCTGCCGTGCCCGTGCCTGCTGTGTCGTGGAGTGGAGATGGGGCGTCGTCGTCCACTCGTCCTACCACCTCGCACCCGTTGCGGACTGCGGTCCTGCCCCGGCCCGTGGGGCGCGCAGACGCAGCGAGCTGGACGCCTGGACGGACCTCTCGATGACCTTGGGGTGCGGGCGCGGTGCGTGGATAGTGCCCCCCAAACCGAAACGGGCCGAGCTCGTCTGGCAGCATGCCCTGTTACAGTCGTCGGTGGATCGTACTACTGGGTGAGATGATGATTGATGAGGTCCTTGTCTCGTAGTAACTGTATCGTGCACGGTAATGGTATACCCCCAGATGAGTTGGCGTCAATGCGTCATCATAATGGGCTCAGGCTAAGCAATGCGGAGTTGCTGCGTCGACGACCGGCCGGGCACGGCACAGGTGAAGGATCCGATCCGGCGGCCCCGGGCGGCGCCCGACAACGGCGTTACTCGGGGGTACCAGCCTACCAGGGAATCCAGAGAGGAATTTGACTATTCTGGGGCCGCGTGCAATTCATGCACAAATTAGACCATGTTCGCTTGAACTTATCAGCCATGTATTTCTCTCTCACAACAAATCAAACCGGCTTATCAGGAGCAGAAACCATACGTCAAATAGCTTCTAAGTCGTCGACCCAATAACCTGCTAGTCAGATCGGATGGGCCTGGCCTGCACGAGCCAGGCTTTGCTGCTCGAACTTACTAGCAAACTACTATAGTGTGGACAGGCTTCTTGAGATCACGGTGGCCGACGTGAGTCTCCTCTAAAGCGGCAAGGAGAGTATAACAATAAAGCCCTCTTCTTCCTTGCTTGCTCCATGGCTGTGTGGGCTGCATGATGCCGCTCCCATCCATTTTGAGCCAAGCAGAAGCATGGTGAGCAACACCGTTAACAACAGTGGCATCAAGGTCAACTACATCGACAAGGTCAACATCAAAGGCAGTAGGGGGAGAATTGGTGGCGGGCCACCGAGTCACGAGCGGTCGGTCGGTCACGGCATCTGCGCCGACAAGGAGCCGTTCTTACCGTCCGATTGGGGAGTGGCGCACGCACGAGGGTGCGCCATGATGCAGAGCGTGGAGCCGGTTTGCGCGGCGGGCGCAGAGCGGCGGGCCGACTACAAGGCTACCTTCTTCCTCCGCGGTGGGGCCAGCATTGGGGCCGTCGCGGGCGTCACAGGCGGCGGTGGTGACGTCGCTGCGCTCAACTTCCCTGGCCATGCAGCGGCCGCGCAGGTGGGGAGTCTGGAGCCAGCGTCACAGCTTCGGATCTGTTGCCGCCGACTCCTTCGTCAGTGCTCCTATGCTATGTGGTAGGGGGCCGCTGCTGTGCAGTGGGCCCTGCCTCTGCAACTATTGGAGTTTGGTTGACCACAAAAAATCGTTGACGCAGGTCATTAGATTTGACACTGATGGTTGTGGAACCATTTTTCTTGAGTCCGGTGAAACCTACTCTTATCTACGGCTCAAGATTGTTTATCCTCAAAGACATAGGCCGATTAGACAGCCGAGGGAGCGTTGGTTGTACTATCGGAGTGCAAGAACGAGGACTCTTGACGTTTTTGTCGCGGCCACTTCTCTTGGGCCCTGTGCCACCGACGAAAATATCACCTATGTCTACAGATGCAGTTCACCGGTTTCTTTTACAATAGCTTGCTCTATATTCTGGGAAAGCTTTTCTCAAACTATTGTATCGTGCTTTAACTTTATATATTATTTGTTGCACTTGTAAAAAAAAGTCAAAACAGTAATGTTTTTGTCGAGTACCAAAAACAAGGGGTACCCACAAATCAACGATTAAGAAAAACAAAACCAACGGGACTAGCCGAGACAGCGAACGAAACGCCTCGACCACATCCCGACTCGTACGAGGCTCGCTCGACGGGACGCCTCGACCACGTTCCGACTCGTACGAGGCTCGCTCGACAAGACGCCTCGACTACCGAGAAATCTCCGACTCGCACGACCCAGGGACGGGTCGGTCGACCCACCTCATTCACCAACTCTGAGACAAAAGTCAGAGCTTTTAATGGAAACTGCCAACCACTTCCTACCCTCATGGCTACAGCAACAACCGACATGGGGAGCAGTACCAGTGTCAAATCTCACTTTTTACCGCCCATCCCGGGATGGGCGGTGAAAACCTGTCACTGTACGCACCATACTGGGCACTATTCCGCCACTGATCACCCTCGAGGGTGAATACGACGAGTACCATACCCCGCGATTCCGGGGACTCGGCCTTATCCGTTCATCGTCGACCCACCTCGATCCGACCTCGACCAACCGACGGTCAAAACAAGAATGCAAGGCTTACGTGACACAGGACCCGAGTCTTTTCACCGTCTCATCCTCTACGTCACCATGGTGTATAGGGATGGCCGGCCATTCTCGGGGCACGTCGCTACAGCAACCTCCACAGCGTTTGACAAAACTTCACCTAAAAGGCACTCCCGGCGTCCTTGCCTCATCTTACCCTATAAAAGGGCAGGCAGGAGACTGTACAAGGGGGCGGCAGACAACAGATGAAAAAAGGCCAGCCACCTTCCCACCATAGAGATTGAGGCGGAGAGACGTGCACGCGATGAAGGACGGCGGTGGACCACCGGCGGCTAATTTTGCCGGCGAGGTAGCGGTGGCGAGGGCGTCTCGAGCAGCGCTCGGTGCGGGGCAGAGAAACTGCAGCGCGGGAGAAGGAATGGAAAAGACAGAGAGGGAAGCGGAGCTCCTGCGGATTGAAAACGGCGAGGCGCGTGCTCGTGGGGGCCACGGACGGCCAAGTGTCGCCGGTGAGCGGCGCATGCCGGCCACGGGACGGCCTGTCCCTGCCGCAGCCAGGACGTGGCGCGGGCGCGCGGACGCGGGCGAGGCTGAGCTGGGTCGGGCCGGTTTCACGAGCAGGGCAGGAAGGGAGGAGGTGGCCCAATAGTTGAGAAAAACGATTTTCCATTTTCTAATTTCAAACAAATTTCAAATAACCGTTTTCAAATCCCATTTTGAGCAAGAAAATGACTTTTTTCTGAAAATGGCCTAAAAATGAAAGTTGCTTAGAATTTAATTCTCTACAACTTTTATTGAGGGACCAACTAAAAATTCCCAACAGATTTTGAATTGAAGAATAAAAGCTAAATAGGGAGGGTTTTTGACCATTTTCCAATAATATTTTTAAAAGCAAAACTTTACAAAACTTTGAACACCAAAGTTGTTCCAAAAATTGTGCTAACTAATTTTAGATGATTAAAAATTGTAGTCACCCACATTTTAGTAGCCTAGCAAACATAATTAAGGTGGAACAATTCTAAACAAGTATATGCAACATTCACGTTTTCGCAGAAATGTTTCAACTCAAAATGCACTCTACTTCACATGTGTTTATAAATGCAAATGATGCATCATGCGTATGATTTGCAATGCTAAATGCATGCATAACACCGGGGTGTTACAGCCCTCCTCCCTTATAAAAATCTTGTCTCGAGATTTGGGTTACAAACCATTTGTTATAAAAATCTTTATAAGCCTTTTGTAGATATTCACCCATTTCCCAAGTTGCATCCCCTTCATTATGATGACTCCACTGTATCTTATATGTTTTCACCATATTATTTCGAGTAGCCCTCTCTTTATAGTCCAAAACGCGGACTGGTTGCTCACGATATACCAAATCTGACTTGAGATTTATGCCTCGGGGTTCGATCCTTTCCTCTAGAACGCGCAGACACTTCTTGAGATGTGATACATGAAAAACTGAGAATATAGCACCTATTGTCTCAGGTAACTCTAACTTATATGTGACTGGACCCTTTCTTTCCAAGACCTTGTATGGTCCCACAAATCTGGTGGCAAGCTTTCTTCAAACTCCGAACTGTTTCTTCTTCATTGGCGTGACTTTCAGATAAACATAGTCACCAACTTCAAACACAAGCGGTCTCCTCCTTTTATCCGCATAGCTTTTCTGACGCGATTGAGCTGCTTTCATATTTTGCTGAATGATATGAACTTTCTTCTTGGCTTCTTCTACAAAGTCAATACCATAATATCTTATTTCTCCTGGCTCGATCTAGTTTAGTGGTGTTCTACACTTTCTACCATATAAAGCTTCAAATGGGGCCATTTTGATACTTTCTTGATAACTATTATTGTAGGCAAACTCTGCTAAGGGTAACCATGACTCCTATGAACTCTTGGAAGATAACACACATGCTCTTAACATATCTTTCAGAACATCATTAACTTGCCCGGTCTGACCATCTGTCTGATGATGATAGGTAGTACTACGGATCAAACTAGTTCCCAATCCTTTGTGCAAGTGTTCCCAAAAGTGAGCAGTGAATTATGACCCTCTGTCAGACACTATAGTCTTTGGTATGCCATGCAATCTCACAATCTCAGCAATATACTTCTCGGCATATTGAGGTGGTCGATAATCTGCCTTGATAGATAAGAAATGAGCAGTCTTTGTAAGACGATCCACAATCACCCAAATCGAGTCATGTCCTTTTTGGGTAGTGGGCAAGCCTGTGATAAAATCCATACTTATATCATCCCATTTCCAACTAGGTACGAACAAAGGTTGCAACAATCCGGCAGGTTTCATATGAATGGCTTTCACCCTACAACATGTGTCACATCTGGCCACATAGGCTGCAATCTCTTTCTTCATCTTTGTCCACCAATAACGAGGTCTTAGTTCTTGGTGCATCTTGCTACTTCCAGGATGTATAGATAGCTTAGAAAGGTGAGCCTCATCCATAAGTTTATTCTTAAGCTCCTGATCCTTGGGAATAACAAGACGGTCGTTAAACCATAACACGTCTTGTTCATCCACTCTAAAGTGCTTAGATGGTTCTTCTTTAATTTTCTCTTTGATGTGGAATACCCCTTTGTTGGTCTTCTGGCCTTCTATTATCTTACTCTCCAAAGAGCAACTAATCTGAATACTATGTAGCACAGCAGGATGCATCAGATCGAACCCATCTTCATATAACGGCTGCATATTCAAGCAATGCGACTTTCTACTTAAAGCATCTACCACTACATTGGCCTTTCCAGGATGATACTGCACATTAAAATTGTAATCTTTGATCAATTCTAACCATCTTCGCTGTCTCATGTTCAACTCTGGTTGGGTAAAGATGTACTTGAGACTCTTGTGATCGGTGAAAATATTGCACACATTACCAAGTAGGTAATGTCTCCAAATTTTTAGTGTATGCACTACTGTAGCAAGTTCAAGATCATGTGTCGGATAGTAGACCTCATGCTTTCTCAATTGACGTAAGGCATAAGCAATGACTCTTCCTTCTTGCATAAGAACACAACCTAATCTAGTTTTCAATGCGTCGCAAAACACATCAAAAGGTTTCTCAATGTCCGATTGTGCTAGAACTAAAGCAGTGGTCAACAGTTTCCGTAAAGTGTGCAAAGCTGCTTCACACTCCTCTGTCCACACGAACTTGTGATCTTTTCTATAGTAGACTTGTAATTGGCTTGGCAATCTTTGAGAAATCTGGTATAAAACAGCGATAGTAACCAGCTAATACTAAGAAACTTCTAACTTCCAAAACTATGGTTGGTGTCTTCTAATCCATAACCTCTTGCACCTTGCTCGGATCTACTAAAATTCCATTTTCTGACAGAATATGACCAAGGAAAGGAACTTTCTTTAACCAAAATTCACACTTGCTAAACTTAGCATACAACTTATGATCTCTAAGTCTGGTTAAGACAATTCTCAGATGCTCTTCATGATCCTTCTTGTTCTCGGAATACACCAGAATATCATCAATAAATACTACCACAAACTTATCCAATTCTGGCATGAAAACCGTATTCATCAGATACATAAAGTATGCAGGAGCATTTGTTAAGCCAAAAGACATAACAAGATACTCATACAACCCGTATCTGGTGGAAAAGACGGTTTTCGGTATATCTTGTGGCCTAATCTTGATCTGATGGTAAACGGATCTTAAATCTATCTTGAAAAACACTCTGGCTTTGGCTAACTGATCAAACAGAACATCAATATGAGGCAAGGGATACTTATTCTTGATAGTTACAACATTAAGTGGCCTATAATCCACGCACATTCTCAAAGTACCCTCTTTCTTTTTCTTCACAAACAAGGCAGGACATCCCCATTCAGACTTACTTGGCCGGATAAACCCCTTTTTCAACAATTCCTCTAGTTGCTTCTTCAACTCAGTTAACTCATCCAGAGGCATCCGATAAGGTCTCCTTGAAATTAGAGCTATCCCAGGGATCAACTCAATTCTAAACTCAACATCCCTATCTGGTAGAAGACCAGGTAACTCATATGGGAACACATCCGAAAACTCACACACTATCAGAATTCGATGAATAGGAATGACTTCCACAGCACATGTCACACTCACGAGGTCTGTTCTTCTAGGCAATGGTACCCGAAAAGTACCCTCACCCTAGGGATCCTTAAGGGTAAGTACCTAACTCCCTGCATCTATAACTGCCCCCCAATCCTTCATCCAATTCATCCCTATAATGACATCCAAAACTAGTCCAAGCATAACTATCAAGTTCACTCAAAACTTTTGACTACCTAATTCAAGGGTTGCCCCTCTAACCATCTGATTGGTTAAAACATCAGCCCCCGCTAAACTTATGCGGTAACCATAACTCAAATCTATGCATAGTTGTTCATGTTTCCATGCAAATGCTTGACTCATAAAAGAATACGATGATCCAGAATCAAATAGAACAACTGCAGGGTGTTGGTTAACAGGAAACTTACCAGTGGTTACAGGCTCTCCCTTAGGAATCTCATCCATAGTGGTGTGGTGTACCCGAGCAGTATAGGTATGTTACTTCTTTCTGGGTGGATAAGGACAGAATTTTAAAAAGTGGCCTAGTTGATCATAATTGTAGCAAGGTCCCCTCACTGTACCAGCAGATCCTATAGCTCCCTTAGAGTTGCCCTGTCCCGCAGTTGCAGTTGTCTTTGCTAGCGGCACTGCCATCTTATACGGCTTCTGTGATCCCTTGTAGTTCTGGGTTTTCTGCTGTGGTGGCCTAAACCTTGCACCCGGTGCAGACGGACGATAGGCAGAATGATTAGCCATGAGGACTCTCGGCTGTGATGGTCCTGACTCAAAGGCCCTCTTGCGAGTCTTGGATGCAGTGTACGCGTTGTTATTCTTCTCTTGTTTCAGACAATCACTAATGAAGTCATTGAATCTAGCGTGAGTATTGGTACCCACATGTTTCATCATTTTTGGATTCAGTCCTCTCTTGAAACTAGCAATTCTCTTTGCATCTGTATCAACCATGTCAGGAGCATAACGACACAAGTTGTTGAAGGCATGCAAATACTGCGTCACAGTTTTGGTGCCCTGGTTTAAAGCCAAGAACTCTCCCAACTTCATCTCAACCAGCCCTAGTGGAATATAAACTCCACGGAAGGCTTTAGTGAACTCTCTCCACAAAATCTGAGCATTTGGAGAGAAGGTAGTGCGATGATGCTTCCACCACATCCCTACTAGTCCTTGTAACTGATGTGCAGCATATTCTGTCTTCAATACTTCAGTCAGCTTCAATACATGGAACTTATCTTCCATGGTGTTGATCCATTCTTCAACGTCAAGTGGCTCTGTTGCTTTCTTGAAAATTAGTGGTCTAGTGTCCATGAAATCCTTGAAGTTGTTGTACTGATTCACCCCATGGCCACCACCTTGGTTCTTACCACGTTGAACATTGTTGGCAATGGTACGCAGAAAATCTTCCATGTTCTTCTGAGATTGCTCGGCATTGCGCTGACTTCCAAGAAACTGTGCAAAGAATACCTCTGCAGTGAGCGGTGGAGGAGGCAACAAATGTGGTTCTGGATGTGGCTCATTGTGGTTGACGTTGTTTTCACCACTCCCACCTGCCCCAACACCATTACCACCAGTTTCAGTAGCCTCGTACGTGGCGCGGCGAGTGTTTGTCATCTGCATATTTTAGCAACAAGTAATGATTAAGTGAAGTTGTAGTAATTGTGAGTGAATGAAAAATTATGCCGTACTAAATTCATTGGAGAGAACAAATTCATACAATAAAATAGAGGCACAATAATCGCATTCCAATTAAAACAACACCACTAATTAAATTACTTCAAATGCAAACATCGCGTCCATACAACCAAATTGCCAGCATACATACACTGGACTTTTATGCGCTCAGGTATCGCATGACCAACCAAGTTCCAACATCCTACCAAATCTCAAGGTTTGAAACAAGATACATCAAGATACATGAAGCCAAAAGAAAGGTCATCGCGACAGGACCTAATCGCTAACGCAAAGCAACTAGCCTACTCCTTAGGGCCATCATCAGGGTCGGAGACGTCACCAACGCTACCATCAGTAGCGACATCGTCGTCATCATCGGCAGATGCAACTGCAGGCTCGTCCTCGTCGTCATCGACGTCCATGTCGGTGGCGTCTGGAGGAGCATATGGGTCAATCCCGTTGTAGAGCGCATGAAACTCCTCATGCAAGTTGATGTTGTGCTCCTCTAGCTCATCAACCCTTTGCCTCAGAAGGTCCCTCTCGTTCCAGGATTCATTCCTTTCCTGAACCAGCTGTCCAATCATGCGGTCTGCATTATTGTTGGCCTGAGTCAACGCATGCACCTGCTGCATAGCACTATCACCTCTCTCTAGAGCTTGGTCTCGCTGCAAGCTCATGTCAGCCAACTGCTCCTGCAAACTAGCTATAGCACATGCCTGATTCTTCTTCTGATTTCTTGCCTTGAGCCGATCATCACCACGCAAACCAGTCAACGTCCAATCGGTACACTCAAGACCCTAGTATGCTCTGATAGCTACATACATAGCGCTCATAGCGTGGTTGTCGCTAGCCTGTCCTTCGTTTGGGCCTCTAACCAAGGCACTCCCTTGTGGCTGCACCCAAATAGCATCGCGAGGATCATCTCTAGGAAAAGTGCCAGCCAGGGCTGCTGCCAGCTCATTGGGAAATCTGCTCATTATGTCCATGATGACACGGAAAGCGGCTCCCTTTGCACCCTCAACCAGAGTATGTCCCTCAAATACCAAGTGCCAACCATCCCACTCTAGAGCATCACCAAGAGTAGGGACTGTGATCTCCACTACTGCAAGTCCATCCTCGGCTAACTGGCTCTCACTCCAAGAGTACACCAGCTCCTGACCCTCTGGGTACCCCACATCATGGAGCACTCTCCAAAGCAAGGTTGGCATGCCAAACTCGCTCAAAAAGGTGTCCATGCTGCGGTGCTTCCTAGGGGCCAACTAGTGTCGGGGTGCTCTTTCGCCTGTGGACTTACGGGCAGTCTGCTTTGTGCGAGCCATCTGTAGCAAAAGTTTAGATTACCCTGTGAGAACATATTTTAAGTTGGTACAATTTTTATCAAAAGGAGATAATCAATTTATAAGGGAAGGAATGCATGACATGAATGGAATGCACAAGTAATTTGATGTATGTACGTTTCTTACGTTCTCACAAACTTAGTAAATAAATAATCTCTAGCGATGAATTCGGTGGCATACAGACGATCTCTCAGATACGTAACTAATACGTTCTACACGAGAAACGTTGTTATGTACCTACAAAAAATTCATTTTAGCCCAATTCCCCATGAATGCATGAAAGCAGTAAATTTATCTACACGCTCTACATGAATCCCTAGATACGCGTACAACAGTAGTAACTACCCAAAACATCGCCCTATTGACGGCATTGCCTCAATGGACGGAACAACCACACATGCGACACTTTTGTAAAACATGCGTAGAACATGTAATTACTCCAACATCAAATAAGCACTCTCCCTGGATTGGCGGTGTATCCGATCGTGCTCTCACAACTGATACTTACCGATGCGTAGAGGCAATTGATCCATACATTACCACATAAACAAGTGGCACTCATACAATAGCACACCGTATGAGCAATGAAAGAGAAATATGATGCAAGAACCCTAAGTCAGTACTTAACTGGGCATAAAGGATATGACCACTGGCACACTTTTTAGTTTGGAAATCACGTTTTTCAAACACATTTTTGTTTTAAATACGCTTGTGAATAGTAAACACGCTAAACCATGCTCCGATGCCAGCTGTAATAGAACCGACCAATTATACGAAGTTAAGTAAGAAAATCATCCGCCAAGCAGATGATTCAACAAACTTAAGCCCGTATAACCCGGTAGTCCGTGAAATCACGATGGATTTCAAATCAACTTACATACCAGCCAAGATCATAATAAGTTTAGCGGTCACCATCATAAATTACATAAAAGTTCACATCACGGATACATCAGAGTTTAAACATAGTTATTACAAACCAAGTTCAAATAAAAGTAACGGAAGCATTTAGTTCAAACTACACACACACTCACACTGAGTTCGAAATAAAGTGTCAGTTGATGATCATCTCCAACAAAAGCATTAGATGAGACGTAGGGAATGACCACTGCCCATGATCCCAAGCTTCACCCATCGCAGGATAAAGGTAGTTGATACAATAGCCATAATACATCTGCCCATCTGTAACAAGTGGGAACAAAGCCCTGAGTATAAGAAGGTACTCAGCTAGACTTACCTGACATAACCAAAAATAAAATGACACCAAGGATCATGAAAGGCTTTATTGTAGGGTAGCTGACTCATTTGCAAAAAGGCATTTTTAGCATTTAAAGAATCTTTTCCATATGCTTTTATATCAAGTTAAGTCTTTATTAACCTGCCAACTACATTTACATCTATACTAGAGTAAACATGTAATTAAACAAGTAAGGATAACCAATGATCATTAACAACTTCCATCATGTCATATTTTACATAACTGTCCAAGTGTTCCATCAATATTACTACGATGAAGCAACTCAAGTCAAGTGTTCAGTATCCAGTGAACGATGGCGATTCGAATCGATTATTAACCAGCTGGTAATTTATTCCTCACATAAACCTCACTCACCCGCTAAAGTGAGATATTGGTCACCGAGTCAACTATTCAGGTAAAGTCTCGAGTTTGCCAGGAACCACATGTACCCGGGGGCCGCTCGACTGCTCTTTGGCCTTATCATCGCGCCCCCGTGTCCTACCACACCTGCTTCGGTACAGTGCGCTGCGGGCAATCCACTCGGCTCGAATAATCTCCCAGCTTCACGGTCGAAAGGTACATTATTCAGCCAGCTAAATGTAAGGCATGCATTCAACATGACTCGAGGCCCAACAACGGTCGGTCCTTAATCGACATAGATGGAAAACACTATAGTCCGAAACCCTACAAGTCTCCGTCTGGTCTCAATTTCCAATTAACACTTAGTTATCCTAAGATGACATACTTTTTCAAGCAGATCCAGGTAACCACCTATAGCTCGCAGGTGACAGAAAATCACCCGACTTCTACCGATCTAAGTAGGCTAAGCATTTCTTGACTGTGAATACTAGGGTAACAAGGATATGGTAGAACAAAGGTAAACAAGGTATAATGCAGCAACGGTTGCAAACAACTCCTAAACGTAATGCATCAATTAAGGTAAAGCATTAATAAAATATTTGCAAAATGGGAGAGAAATTCTTCGGGGCTTGCCTCTTTTGAAAGAGCTTGGGCGATGATCGAGGCACTCGGGAAGATCCTCACCGACCTTCTCATCGGCTTCGGGCACCTCCTGCTCTTGCACCTTAGGCTACTCTTCCGGCTCCTCGGGAACTGCTAACGGAATTACTTCATGCAATCATGTATGATGCAAATGTATAAGTGCTCGTGCCTAGGTGCATTGCAGAGATGACATGTAATGATCACGATGAATGAGATGTAGATGAACATGTTTACTTTATTGTATAAAGTAGGAATACAATTCTTCTACAAGGTAGTCCACATCATCCAAGAACATGTACTAGTATACTACTACTATAATCATTCTCTACCATGCTAAGTCACCACAAAAATCTAAGATGCTTCAAAGATACACCAAAGCAATTCTTATCAACTAATCATGCAATTAACAAGGTTAATTAAACCCTAGTTGAAACTATGTTTGAATGGCAACACTTCTTTTGGCAACATAGAAAAATCTGAGAAAATTACAGTGCCTTACTATCATCTAATCTAGCATGCCACAAAAATTTCATTACATTTGGATTACTAGAACTGCCTCCACAAAAATAACAATCTAGGGCCCAAAAATAAGCATAAAAAATACTTTGTACTATGAAAAGTATAAAACAATAGATTTATTATTTTTCCTACATTCTACACAATAAACAATCACTATAGAAAAATTATTATATACATGTTTTATTCATATTTTTCTTTCTATCAAAAATAACAATTATCAACAATAATAAGCACTTACACTACACATCAAAAATTTTCTACAGAACATGCATGGCACATATTTTTCCTAGAAATTACATTGCACAAAAAGATTAACAAAATTAAAACCATATTTTTCTAAGCTTTATATGATTTATTATATAATTATCAAGAAAACAGCAATTTCAATGATTAAATAAAAACTCTACAGAAAAGTATTTCAAACTTGACATGCAATATTTTTAGATCATAGATCTAGTTCTAAGAAGTCTACAAAAATTTGTTTCACAATTTTTGGAGCCAAAATGAGTACACAAACATTTTCCAAAATATTTCTCTCCCCAAATAATAAAAGAAAAACAGAAAACAATTTTTCTTATTGCCAATGGGCCGGCCCATGGAAACCAACCGACCCGATGCTGCCTTCGGCCTGAGCGCGCGCGGGAGAAAGGCGAGCCGGCCCGGCTTGGCCTCCGGCCTAAGGCCGTTTCGGCCCCGTGAGGCCAAGGGGGGGAGATGGTCACGCCGACGACCATGGCGCCACGGCCGCGTGGCCAGCAGGCCTACGGTCGTTGCCGGCCATGATCGGGCACGGCGGGGTGTGCATCGGGTCCGCGAGAGGAAGGCGAACGCAGCAAGGTAGCTCCAAGGGGGAGAAAAGTAGCGGGGACACTCATCCCACGGTGAGGTCGAGCACGGCGACGCCATGACCGACGGTGGCAAAATCGCTCAAAGTGACCCTACCTAGCTTAGCTGGTGAAATTAAGGCGAGCACGATGTGTCGGAGATTAAGGCGGAGAGATGTGCGCGCGATGGAGGACGGTGGTGGACTGCCGGCGGCTAATTTTGCCGGCGGAGGTAGCGGTGGCGAGGGTGGCTCGAGCAGCGCTCAGTGCGGGGCGGAGAAACTGCAGCGTGGGAGAAGGAATGGAGAAGGCAGACAGGGAAGCGGAGCTCCTGCGGCTCGAAAACGGCGAGGCGCGCGCTCGTGGGGGCCACGGATGGCCAAGTGTCGCCGGCGAGCGGCGCATGCCGGCCACCGGGCGGCCCGTCCCTGCCGCGGCCAGGACGTGGCGCGGGCGCGTGGACACGGGCGAGGCTGAGCTGGGCCGGGCCGGTTTCGCGAGAAGGCCGGGAAGGGAGGCGGTGGCCCAATAGGTGACAAAAACGATTTTCCATTTTCTAATTTCAAACAAATTTCAAATAACCGTTTTCAAATCCCATTTTGAGCAAGAAAATGGCTTTTTCTGAAAATGGCCCAAAAATGAAAGTTGCTTAGAATTTAATTCTCTACAACTTTTATTAAGGGATCAACTAAAAATTCCCAATATATTTTGAATTGGAAAATAAAAGCTAAATAGGGAGGGTTTTTGACTATTTTCCAATAATATTTTTAAAAGCAAAACTTTACAAAACTTTGAATACCAAAGTTGCTCCAAAAATTGTGCTAACTAATTTTAGATGATTAAAAATTATAGTCACCCACATTTTAGTAGCCTAGCAAACATAATTAAGGTGGAACAATTCTAAACAAGTATATGCAACATTCACGTTTTCACAGAAATGTTTCAACTCAAAATGCATTCTACTTTACATGTGTTTATAAATGCAAATGATGCATCATGCGTATGATTTGCAATGCTAAATGTCTGCGTAACACCGGGGTGTTACAGGACCTCCCCTCGGATAAGATCGAGGCTCGACGGATCACTCGTTGGGCCAAATCCTTTGTGATATTTGGCGACAGCAAGGAGCTGTATCGCCGTAGCCCTACAGGCATCCTCCAACGCTGTATCACAAATGAGGAAGGCAAGAACTTGCTCAATGATCTACACTCGGGGGCTTGTGGTCATCACGCAGCGCCTCGAACCCTCGTTGGAAACGCATTCCGACAAGGCTTCTATTGGCCGACCGCAGTCTTCGACACTGTCAAGCTAGTACGCTCCTGCAAAGGATGCCAGTACTATGCAAGACAAACCCACCTCCTGGCTCATGTCCTGCAAACTATTCCCATCACATGACCGTTCGCTGTTTGGGGGCTCGACTTGGTCGGACCTCTGAAAAGGACAATTGGTGGCTTCACCCACTTGCTCGTCGCCATTGACAAATTTTTCAAGTGGATCGAGGCCTGCCCTATCACCAGCATCAGGTCTGAGCAAGCTATGCTATTTTTTACTGACATCGTCCACCACTTTGGGGTTCCTAACTGCATCATCACGGACAACGGCACCCAATTTACTGGCAAAAATTTTCTGGATTTCTGCGACAACCATCACATCCGTGTGCTCTGGTCGGTCGTAGCTCATCCAAAAACAAATGGCCAAGTAGAACGTGCCAACGGCATGGTCCTACAAGGCCTGAAGCTAAGAATTTTTGACAAGTTAAAAAAACACGGCAAAAACTGGGCCGCCAAGCTCCCCTCGGTCCTATGGAGCCTAAGAATGACACCGAGTCAAGCCACGGGGTTCATTCCGTTCTTCTTATTCTACGGGTCCGAGGCTATGCTCCCAACTGATGTAGAATATGGATCCCCGAGGCTGAAAGCCTACAACGAGCAAAACAATGACGCCACAAGAGAAGACGCCCTCGACCAGCTCGAGGAAGCTCGTGATGTGGCTCTGTTACGCTCGGCAAGGTATCAGCAAAGTCTTCGATGCTACCACGACAAACATGTCCGTATACGGGACCTCAACGTCGGTGACCTGGTGCTACGGCGAAGCCAGAACAACAAGGGACGACACAAGCTTACTCCACCATGGGAAGAGCCATACATCGTCGTGGAAGTACTGAAGCCCGACACCTACAAACTATCGAACGAGAAAGGCAAAATCTTCACCAACGCATGGAACATTGAATAGCTACGTTGCTTTTTTCCTTAAATCCTCGAGGCTCTGTAAATTGTTTCACAATCCCATGATAGAATAAAGAATACATCGGTGTTCAAAGCATTTTTTATAACAACCAGGAAGGATTGACCCTATTTTCTTAGAGTCGACCCTCCCTCGGGGGCTGCAAGGGGGGAACCCCCTACGTGTCCCCAAAAAATTCGCATTTTTCAAAAAAGAAGAGAACTGTTACATAAGTTGACCAGGCCGCAAGCGCACCCTAAGGCTCGAGGGTCGCTGAGCCACGAGATCACCTACGCCTCTGAGCTACGGTACCTCCACTCAGCCCCCCCACGCCAAAGGGTGCAACCGCGTGCTAAGTAGACCTAGTAATAGTTCACGACTTTGAAAAAGCTCACGACTAACATTCCTGTTCGCTTTGAATCAAGTTCTTACACGGTCTACGAGGCCACAAACGCGCCCTAAAGCTCGAGGGCAGTTGAGCCGCGAGATCACTTACGCCTTCGAGGCTACGGTACCTCCACTCGCTCCCTCACGCCAAGGGGCGTAACCACGCGCTAAGAAAATCATGCAAGAATACGATTCAAGCGAGAAAGGAAAGAAAAAACTTGAACAAAAACGGACATCTAGTACAAACTTACATCTAAATGTTTCAAGGCCCCCGAGGCCATCACAACAAAAGTTACAAATATTAACTCATTTACATGGGCCCTCATGCCCAGTTTTGGCTCACAGGCCCTCGTCGTCGGCAGGCGGGACCACCTCGACCTCGAAAATTTTTGTAAGGCGACCCCCGAGCTCCTCAGCGGCCTCGATCAGGTTCAGGCAAGCGACTTCATTCTCCTTGTCCGTCCGGTCTGGATCCGTGATGAAGCCATCAGCGATGAGGTCCATGTCATACTCGAACCCAGACTGAACGACCGCTATGGCCCTCTTCACGCCGTGATACAGCCCGCCTCGTATCTTCTCGCGGATGAGGCGGTCCAGCGCCGCCATCCGATGGACAAAGGAGTTCCTCGGTGTGTCCTCCTCGGTATCAGCATCAGGCTCGACCCCTAGGCTGTCACCCACCGAGGTGATAGCACCCTGGAGCAAATGAGTCCGCCCGGCCTCGACCTCGAAGAGGTTCTGGAATAAGGTGACCGTCGCCTGGGCCGCATGTTGCTGCTTCTCCAACTCTAAAACATAAGCACTGAGTTAGCATAAGCCTGGGACCTCGAGGCCAAGGCCAGAACACAACAAGAGATTTACCCTTAGCGTGGGTCTACCAACCCATGACCTCATCGTGCAGCTCCCTACACGCCTTGTCCGACGCTCGAAGAGCCTCGTCCTTATCATGGACCACCGCCCTCAGCGCCTCAATCTCCTGACCGGTGCCCGAGAGAGCCTCGTCCCTCTCTCGGACCATCCTCTTCAACGTCACAACCTCATCCTCTAAGGTTCTGATGCGAGCGGATGCCATCCCGATCTAGATGTTGAGGGTGTCACACTGACCGCCGACCAAGGCGACATCCTCCTCGAGCTCCTTCACACGTGCCAGCAGCGGCGCGAGGTCCTCACGAGCCTTAGCCACCTCCTCCTGAGCCCTTGCCGCGTCTTCATGTGCCTTGGCCTCGGCTTCCTAGGCTTGCGCCGCCTCCTCCCTAACCGCTGCATGGGCGATGCGGAGCTCACCCACCTCGGCACTCTTCTGGGATAGCCGCTTGTTGGCTTCCTCGACTAGAGCCCGTTGACAAGCAAGCGCTGCCCACACGCCACTCTCATGATGAATAATGAGTGACTTGCGGTGAGAACGCTCCTTGAGCTCATGACCATAGTCAAAACCTAAAAATCAGAACCAAGGAGAAGGGAAGGATAAAACACAAGGAAAGACTAGCGAACCCAGCTTACCTCAAAAGCCTCTGACATACCTCGCACCAGGGTATCCATGACCATGTGCATGGATTGCACGGAGTGCTTACGGAGTCCCTCGACGAACTCCCAGTGTTGCACCTCGTCCTTGTCGTCGAGAGCGAAGAAGGGCTCAGTGCTGGGGTTAGACGCGTCCCTGAACTCCAGGGTCGACCGACCCCAGTGCGGAAGCTCCTCCTCCGCATGTACAAGCGCCAACCCTGCGTAGTTGGGCCACCTGATCGACACCTCGGCCAGTTCAACCCCCAACGTCGCAGAAGTACTAGGCCGATCCGAGGCGTTGACCATCTCGATGTCCGCCTTCTGTTTCCCCTTGTCAGAAGGAGGGTCATCGACGGTAAGGTCGATCATGGCCGGGGTCGACCCTTGGGGCGGGGCTAGAGTCTCGACTGTCGGCACCACCGCCTATACGATGGACGGTGGCACGACCACCCCCTGTTTCGCCTCGATCGCCTGCTCCGTTGGCCGGTCCTGCTGCGGCTATGGCTCCTCCCATGCCGGTTGCGACTCTGGCTGCACCGCCTCTTGCCCCGCCTCTGGCGGGTTCTCCGCCACCTCCCTTAACTTTTCGACATCCGCCCGCCCCGTATCGTGGACGGATGTTCTGGCCTTAGCGGCCTCGATGGTCGCCTAGGTCGTCGCAATCGACCCAAGCTCCAACCCACCAGCTCAAGGCACCTCGAGCCTGGCATCGCCCAGGATCGCCTCAGCCAGCACTGGCCCCCGTGCGACGTCACCAGGACCAGCGAACTCCTGGGCGCTTGCCCTCGCCTTGGTGGCCGCCTCCCTCAGCCTGAGCCGCTCCGTCGCAGCCTGGCACCTCACGACCTAGGCAGCGTCGTCGGCCGGCATCCACATCATCAGGGCAGCGCCCGACCTGAGCGCCTTGACGGGAGTCGGAGCCGCGAGCTCCGCCTTGCGCTTATGGCTGAGCAGCAAATAAACACGTTAGAATAAAGAACTAGATCACCGATGACGAAAAGACAAGGTGAGATACTTACCTAGATAAGGGAAGCAGGGGCCTAGACCCCGGCAAGCTCGAGCCACCCGACGGCACCTGTGACAGCCCCTCCGTTGAGCCTCCTGTCGGCCGAGTGCTCCTCGAAGCCTGGGCTGACGGGGCATTGGAGGACCTCTGCGCTGACGAGGCTATTTGGCCTCGAGTCCTTACGCCTGTCGACAGCGCCCTGGCCTCTGACGCCAACGTTGTTGCCCCACCCGCCGGCTGAGTCCGGGGCGATCGGGCTCGTGGGAGCGGCGCCACCAACCTCCCCTGTGGGACCCCAGGCGAGGTAGCTCCCCTCTCTGAAGGACCCGCTCGGGCCCTTCCCTCTACTAGCTCTCCTTACCCTCGATGGGCGCCGAGACTTCCCTCGATGCCTGGGAAGTCGATCCCCCAACGGGCTCCAGCAGGGGCCGCACGTCGGGGAGGTGCGCTAGAAAGGTTGCGGTATCATACCGTGACCCGGCATCGTCATCGCCGCTGTCTTCGTCCTCCCACGAGACTGTCTCGGAGGGAGACTCCTCGATTGGGAGCCCCTCGAAGCTCTGTTGGTGGCGGTGCTTCTTCAACGCCTTGCGCTCGAGGGTTTTCTGGACTTGACGCTTCTTGGCAACGTCCTTCTGTTCCTTCTTCTGGGCCACTGAGAGGCATCTAGCCTCCCGAGCAGCCCGATCCTCTAGAACTGGCGACCATGACTCCTTGACCGCCGACAAATCCTGTATAGAGGCCTCGACCGACTTAGTCGAGGGAATCAGGAAACAAAGGGACTCAAGGCTGTCAAAAAACGACACTTACTAGAGGCTCAAAGCCTTGAGTGGGGCGCATCGGGACCCTGTCGATGTCCTCCTGCTTGAAACTCCCTACCATCCACCGTGCACGTCGGGTGACTTCATCGAGGGGGAGGGACTGGTGCGACATCCGACTCCCCTCCAGCGAAGCCTCTGGCGTCATCTCGTCAAGCCGGAGCCGGCGCTGCGTCAGCGGTAGCACCCTCCGGCGGTGGAACGCGGCGGCCACCATTCCCGCCGTCAACCCGCGCTGATGAAGCCTCCTCAACGCGTCGAGGAGCGGCTGCAGTTTCGGCTTGTCCTCCTCGATGACACCGTACGACTAGTTCTCCTCGCGCAACATCAGCACCCGGCCAGAGAACCTCGGCAGCTGGTCGTCGTCATTGCGCAGATAGAACCATCCGTCGTGCTAGCCGCTATTCGACGAGATGAGCTGTGCCGGGATGTAATGCTCACCTCGACCTGACTAGACTTGGAGAGTGTAGCTCCCTGCATGCACTGTGCGCTACACTCCTCGCTCACCTGCCTTCTTGGCGAAATGCTCTGCCCTAAAGAGGTGGAGCCACAAATTCTAGTGTGGCTCCATCCCCAGGTACCCCTCGCAGACCACCGTGAAAATGGCAGCCTACGAGATGGAGTTGGGGTGAGATGATGCAGCTCCACCTTGTAGTAGTGGAGGAGCGCCCGCATGAAGCGGCTCGGTGGCACTCCAAGCCCCCTCTCATGGAAAGCCATGAAGCTTACCATGTATCCCTTCGGGGGGCGCCGGCTCCCGGTGGTCGGACGGCGGCACCCTCCATTTCGGCTGGGTCCGGCTTGCCCTTGGTCGCAAAAGTTCATCGTGGACCAACTCCTCCAGCATCCTCTCCGTCACTGAGGAACAAGCCCATGCATCCACGGGAAGGATCTGGCTCTTGCCCACCATGGTTGTCGGAAAACGGCGCGCGGCGGTGGATGAAGAAGCAACGACGGTGGGGGATGGCGGCTGAAGGGCGCACAAAGAGCAAGGAAGGCAGAAATGCAAATGGCCTATAGGGGGCATATGGAACCCTGGGCCTCACACTTATACCCCGGTGGAAGGCCAACAGGTGGGTAAAAAGGTAGGAACAGTTTTCGCATTTAATGACCTTACCTAACCACTCCCTCGAAACCCGCAGGTAAGGGCATGTGTCCGCCATTTATTCCGTAACCGTCGCACCACGCCACCCACTACCGCACCGATCTCGCTTCCCCTCCTAAAAAGACGCGGCCCAAACGGGCCAGAAGGAGATCCACGGACGGATATTCCCAGACGAATGGGTAACAGGCTCCGAGCCCGATATAAACCTCGAGGGATCGAAAGCTGGCCCTCGACCAGGGTTCGATAGCTGCCCTTGAGTAACGGAGTCAGGGACAACTAGGGACTCGCCCGTACAAGGCCAGGGCTCGAGCCACGCTCTCAAGGCACCCCAGACATATTCGAGGCTAAAAGAGAGGTCGACGGAGGAATCTTCTCGGAGGGAGGCATCGAGCCCTTGGATCCTATCGCAAGGAACCGAGATCCACACGACTACTCTTTGGCATTTTTGAGAGCGCCTCCGTGGCCGCTAGCTGACTCCTACCGAATGGAGCATGACTCCCACTCGAATTCCCCGTTAACAGCTCACCGGAGACCATCGGAACTCGCCCAACGAGGGTAGTACGGCATTCCCCACCCCTCCTCCTTTTCTTAAAGAAGGAGCGTGAGGGTCAAACGATAAAAGACGGCCAAGACTCTGATCGACCTCATGCGCACGAGGCTCGAGGACTCGACTGCACAAGGCCAAACCTCAAACGAAAAAGGACAAAACATGCCATGATACAAGAGCATTCCTCGATAAAACGTACAAAAGATCTTAGAGGAGTCTAAACACTCCACCGAGGCCTCGGGGGCTACACCCGCTAGAAAAGGCTACGACGCTATGACTCCAGTTCATGACTCGCTGAGCCTCTACGAGAGTGACCCACACTCACCCAAAGGCTCGGGGGCTACTGTCGGGTACCAAAAACAAGGGGTACCCACAAATCAACGATTAAGAAAAATAAAACCAACGGGACTAGCCGAGACAGCGAACGAAACACCTCGACCACGTCCCGACTCGTACGAGGCTCGCTCGACGGGACGCCTCGACCACGTTCTGACTCGTACGAGGGTCGCTCGACAAGACACCTTGACTACCGAGAAATCTCCAACTCGCACGACCCAGGGACGGGTCGTTCGACCTACCTCATTCACTAACTCTGAGACAAAAGTCAGAGCATTTAATGCAAATTGCCAACCACTTCCTACCCTCATGGCTACAGCAACAACCGGCATGGGAGCAGTACCGGTATCAAATCTCACTTTTTACCACCCATCCTGGGATGGGCGGTGAAAACCTGTCACTGTACGCACTATACTGGGCACTATTCCGCCACTGATCACCCTCGAGGGTGAATACGACGAGTACCGTACCCCGCGATTCCGGGGACTCGGCCTTATCCATTCACCGTCGACCCACCTCGACTCGACCTTGACCCGGCCTCGACCAAACGATGGTCAAAATAAGAATGCAAGGCTTGCGTGACAAAGAACCCGACTCTTTTCACCGTCTCATCCTCTACGTCACCATGGTGTCCAGGGATGGCCGGCCATTCTCGGGGCACGTCGCTACAACAACCTTCACAGCGTTTGACAAAACTTCACCTCAAAGGCACCCCCGGCGTCCCTGCCTCCTCTTACCCTATAAAAGGGCAGGCAGGGGACTCTACAAGGGGCGGCAGACAACGGACGAAAAAAGACCAGCCACCTTCCCACCATAGAAGATCAACATCTCAAGCAATCTCCTTTGTACTTTCTCTTTCTCTCTGAGACCTGGGATCGGTTCCCTCTCTCACAGCTTGTAACCCCTACGCAAGCACTTAGGTGCAAGGAAATACAATACTCTCTCTCCCCACTGGACGTAGGGCCTTCTTTTGCCCGAACCAGGATAAACCTCCGTGTACTCTCCTTGCATCACCATCCAGATTAGGGACACGCAGCATTGATTCACTCGTTGGCTTAGGAACCTCGTAGGACCAAACGCCGACAGTTTTAGTGTCGAATCTTAGGAACTGACAAATTTAACCACCAAACTGATTTTAAATAGTTTGTATTTATTTTTTTCCTTAAATTTTTTTACAATAACTTTGGGTTATATTAAATTTAATACTCCATGTAATCTAAGTAGTTTAGAGGAGAAATTTGTGTGTACTTAAAATATACTTTGGACTAAATACATATTAAAAAACTACAATGATGTAATGCAAAATGAAAACATGTTTATGGGGTGTTTAGTTCCCACCCAAAAATTTTTCACCCCATCACATCGAATGTTTTGGACACATGTACGGAGTACTAAATGTAGACAAAAAAAACTAATTGATAGGTTGGTTGGAAACCACGAGACAAATCTTTTAAGCCTAATTAGTCCATGATTAGCCTTAAGTGCTACAGAAACACACATGTACTAATGACGGCTTAATTAGGCTTAATAAATTCATCTCGTAGTTTCCAGGCGAGTTATGTAAAAAAATTTTTAATTAGTATCCGAAAACCCCTTCTGACATCCCATAAAACATCCGATGTCGCAGGGCAATAAGAGCTTGACTGAATATCTGCAAGCTTTCAACAACCTGGCAAGGTATGCCACGGAGTTTGTGGATATCGATTCTAAGAAAATTGCTAGCTTTAAAAGAGGCCTCGGCCCGAAGCTGATGAAGACTATGGGCACTAGCAAGTGCACTACTTTCAATGAATTTATCAGTGATGCTCTGACTCAAGAGAACAACAATGCTATTTATTCTGCCTCTAAGAGCCGCAAAAGGGCCATTGAGGCGAGTGCTTCACAGTCTCGAGCTCTAGCTGCCCCGAGGGCTCCTCCTCGCCCTCCTGCCACAAATGCTAAGTTCCGTCCTCCGCAAAAGAAGGTGCCAGTGAATACTAGGTTTCGCAAGGCATATACAGTGGCTCTGCCAAAAAGTAGTTCGAGCCAAGGCAGCTCCAGTGTCCCTCCTAGCAACATGCCCTGCTGGAACTGCAATAAGCCAGGCCATTGGTCCAGGAACTGTCCTTACCCCAAGAAGAATGTCAACCCAGGTGGCCGTCAAGGGCACGCTCATTATAACAGTATTGAGGAAATCCCATCTGGTGAGGTTGTCACTGCTGGTAAGTTTCTAGTTGACCAACACCATGCAGTGGTACTTTTTGATTCAGGTGCTTCGCATTCCTTTATCAGTCCTAAGTTTGCATCAGAGTTTGCACACAAATTGCATACTGTTGAAGGTGGGGGTTATTGTATTAGCGCAGCAAGTGGGAATATTTCCATAAATAAAGTAGTGGGGAATCTTGAGCTTGAGATAGAAGGGCGAAAGTACTCGCTTGCCTTAGTGGTTTTGCCGGGTTTAGGCATAGATGTTATCTTGGGCATGAATTGGATAAGTCAGAATGGGGTACTCATTGATACATCCACTCGGGTAGTTATGCTCAGAGATCCTACAGATCAAAAGGGTTTTCTGGTACAACTTCCCAGAAAGGTTGATTTGTCTGGGGAAGTTCATGCTGTGCAAGCAAAGGCGTTGACCGAAATTCCAGTAGTAAATGAGTTTCCGGACGTTTTTCCCTATGATTTGCTGGGGCTCCCTCCGGATCGGGATGTGGAGTTTAAAATTGAGTTGTTGCCTGGCATGGCTCCCATCTCTAGGAGACCCTATAGGATGCCTCCAAATGAACTCGCTGAACTTAAGGTGTAATTGAATGAACTTTTGAAGAAGGGGTTGATTCGTCCTAGTTCGTCGCCGTGGGGATGTCCTGCTATCTTTGTAAAGAAGAAGGATCAGTCGTTGCGGATGTGCATAGATTATAGACCTCTCAATGCAGTCACTGTCAAAAATAAGTACCCTCTACCACGTATCGACATTTTGTTCGATCAGTTGTCTAAAGCTAAAGTTTTCTCCAAGATCGACCTAAGGTCTGGCTTCCATCAAATTAAAATCCGCCCAGAAGATGTTCCAAAAACAGCCTTTTCTACCAGATACGGTCTTTATGAGTATCTTGTTATGTCCTTCGGCTTGACAAATGCCCCCGCACACTTTATGTACTTGATGAATTCGGTGTTTATGCCTGAATTGGACAAGTTCGTGGTGGTATTTATTGATGACATCCTGATATATTCTGTAAATGAGGAAGATCACGCTGAACATCTGCGTATAGTCCTCACAAGACTGTGTGAACATCAACTATATGCAAAGTTCAGTAAGTGCGAATTCTGGCTTTGAGAAGTACCTTTCCTTGGGCATGTGTTGTCTGATGGAGGAATTATGGTGGACCCCGCCAAGGTACAAGAAGTACTGAACTGGAAGGCTCCTATCTCGGTTCACGAGGTCCGGAGTTTTCTTGGTTTGGCTGGCTATTATCGTCGCTTCATCCCGGATTTCTCCAAAATAGCCAAGCCAATGACTCGGTTGCTGCAGAAAGACACCAGGTTTGTCTGGACTCCTGAGTGTGATGCAGCTTTTCACAAACTGCGAACTCTCCTAACCTCAGCTCTGGTTTTGGCACAACCGGATATCGAGAAACCATTTGATGTTTATTGTGATGCCTTAGGCATAGGTTTGGGAGGTGTTCTGATGCAGGAAGGCCGAGTAATTGCATATACCTCTCGACAACTTCGGAAACATGAGGTGAATTATCCAACACATGACTTAGAACTCGCCGCGGTTGTTCATGCTTTGAAAGCCTGGCGACACTATCTGTTGGGCAATGTTTGTAATATCTACACAGACCATAAAAGCCTCAAATACATCTTCACCCAACCCGAGTTAAATATGCGTCAAAGAAGATGGCTCGAGTTAATTAAAGATTATAACCTTCAAGTGCACTATCATCCTGGCAAGGCAAATGTCGTTGCGGATGCTTTAAGCCGTAAGTCTCATTGCCATTCCTTAGTTGAAACAGATTTTCATCGATCTCGCCTTCTACATCCAGCAGTCTTGTACAACATCACTGTCAGTTGTACTCTCAAAAATAGAATTATTGAACTCCAAAAGACTGACACTAGTATATTCCACATCAAGCATAAGATAAAAGAACAAGAAACTACACAGTTCAGGATAGATGAAGAGGGTGTACTATGGTTCAAGGATAGGTTAGTTGTGCCTAAGGACCGGGAGCTTTGAAATGATTTTATGTCTGAAGCACACTCCTCTAAGTTGTCCATCCATCCTGGTAGCAATAAGATATATTATGATTTGAAGCCATACTATTAGTGGACCAAGATGCGGAAAGAGATAGCTGCATATGTGGCTAGGTGTGACACCTGCTGTAGAGTTAAGGCTGTGCATATGAAAGCTGGGTTACTTCAACCACTTTTTATCCCAGGTTGGAAATGGGAAGAGATAAGCATGGATTTCATTGTCAGACTTTCTCCTACTGTCAAAAATCATAACTCCATCTGGGTAATTGTGGATTGTTTGACCAAATCAGCTCACTTCATTCCTGTTAGAGTGGACTATCGTCCCACTGACTATGCTGAGTTGTACTTCAATCAGATAGTCCGGCTCCATGGGATACCTCGTACTATCATATCTGATCGTGGTCCCCAGTTCACTGCTCGCTTTTGGGAGCACTTGCATCACCTTCTGGGAACCAAGTTAGTGAGAAGCTCTGCTTATCACCCCTAGACATCAGGACAGACGGAATGGGTTAACCAAATCTTGGAAGATCTGTTACGGGCATGTGTCATTTCATCCAAGGGTTCTTGGGAAAAATTGTTACCTCTGGCCGAATTCTCGTACAACAATAGTTACCAAGAGAGTATTAAGATGGCCCCATTCGAAGCTTTATACGGTCGTAAGTGTAGAACCCCACTAAATTGGATAGAAGCTGGCGAGAGGAGATTTTATGGTATTGCTTTTGTTGAGGAAGCTGAGGAACAAGTTCGTACCATCCAAAAACATATGGCTGCAGCCCAAGCTAGACAGAAAAGTTATGCTGATCGTCGTAGAAAACCACTCGAGTTTGAAGTTGGAGACTTCGTGTATCTGAAAGTTTCTCCAATGAAGAGTGTCCAACGTTTTGGTATTAAGCGGAAACTTGCGTCGAGATACGTGGGTCCTTTCCAGATCATAGGCAAGAGTGGAGCTGTTGCGTATAAAATCCAGTTACCTCCAGAAATGAGTGCCATATTCAACGTCTTCCATGTATCTCAGCTCAAAAAGTGTCTTCGAGTTTCTGAGGAAAGAGTCCCTTTAGGAGATATCAGGCTGGAATCCGATCTAACTTACGAAGAAAAGCCAGTCCGAGTGATCGATACTCAGGAACGAGTGACTAGAAGCAAAGTGGTTAAGTGGTATAAAGTAATGTGGAGTAATCAGGGTAGTGAAAGTGACGCTACATGGGAACGGGAGGACTATTTGCGGGATGGTTATAAGGAATTCTATGAAAAATGGTACGCTTTCCAAATCTCGGGACGAGATTTTTATAAGGGGGGAGGGCTGTAACACCTCAGGTGTTTAGCTCCTTAATTGCATTACATTTGCATAAGCATAAGCAAGCATCATTCATTTCATGCATAAGCTTATAATATGTGAAACATGCTTTGGAAACATTGCCACATATGTTTATATTTCATGTGAAGTAAGAAGTGAGTAGTGTGTGTGCAAATTCCTTTGTGAGACATGTCCACCACTTTAGTGTAACATAATTAGCAAGTGTTATGCAACACACTCATGCAACATGTGCAACATGAGCTTGCAACATTTGGGAGAAAGTATTGAATTACTTGTTCCAAAGTAAGTGACACTAGGAATTTTGTGCAACCAATGTGTAGAGTGGCTAATTAGGTCTTATAACACCTTAATTACATTTAGAGTAAGTGGTGGAGCAATGTTCATGTTGACCAAAATTACCAAATTGCCCTTCCAAATGTGGTTGACTAAGTTGGACCCCTAGAGTGATCTAGTTTGACCAATTAAAAAGTCCAGCTTAGAAATCTTGCATGGAGGAGCACCCTTAAGCAAAGTTGTAGAGAATTTCATAAGGAACAAAAGTTCTAATATGGCCGTCTCATGAAAATGACCAGAATATGCTTAAAAATGGCCCACAAGTCAGTATTAGGGGCTGTTTTGGGACGTAGCAAATTTTGGCTAAGTGTAAAGCTGAAAACCGTTTCACTATACCTCACTTTGGCAACTTGTAACTCACAAACTAGGTCAAACCAGTCTTTGAGCCAATTGACAAAGTTGTTGTCCACGCATAGCTCTACAACATTGTCAATATCACCATCACCTAGTTCTAAATGGTTTAGGAGATATGGTGCCTGGAAAAACGAGTTCCAGTCGGTTAGCTAACTGAAACTCGGTTTCAGTTTCTGGGTACCTCACTTCAGGGCCCTGTATGTCACTAACTAAACCGAACCAGCTCATGAGGTCTTTTACAAACTTGTAGTGCTCACATAGGTCTACAACTTTGCTAATTGGAGGTTTCACTAACACGAGCTGGTTTGAGAGTAAATCGTCGACGAAACTGCCCTGTCAGTCGGTCTTTGGAGGCTCGGTTTCAGTCGACGGGCCCGAACACCGGCATGTCATGGCGCTCGGGCAGAAGAGCATCGCCGCGTGTCGACCGAGCGCTGCCATCGCCTCCACGTCGCGAGCCCAGACGCGGGATTGAACACCGAGCGGCCACCTCCACCCCCTCACTCGCGCTCATTTTCTTCTCCCTCCCTCTCGCTCTGGCCGGGCTCGCCAAGGCGGAAACCGGAGACACCATCGCCGTCGCAGCTGTCTCCGAGCTCGCGCACTCACCACCGCTCGCCAGACCACGTCCATCCCTCCGCCTCCCCGTCCTACACCTCCTCGACCCATCGATAGGTTGGATTGAGCCCAAGGTGAGCCGCATTGCCGTGTTCGCCCGCTCACCGAAGCTCACCGGAGCTCCGCCATGTGCGGGTCACCGTGGCCAACACCACACAGTATTTCTCCATCTGCCTTCACCCACGTTTCCCCCTCCCTGTCACGTGTAGATGCTAGGATGAAGATGTTACCGCTAGTATCGGGACAACCATGACGGAACGAGACCGTGCACGGTCGCGCCATGGCTGCCGGCCAAGTGCTCACGCGGTCAAGCGGCTCCGTTCCATCCCTGTCTGTGTGAGTGGTCTCGAGAGGTCCACTAGGAGTCCAGGATGGTGATGCACCCTTCGGTAGGCCGTGCGACGGCCGGGACTCGCCGGTGTACCGCCAGGCACCACGGCCGTCTGCCATCGCCGTCGGCCTAGGTGCTGCGGTGCATCAGCTTTGGGGAAAAGGGGTAGCCTCGGTGCAGTTGGGTCTGGGCAAGACATCGGTAAACTTGGATTGGTCGGAGGAGCCACCGGCGGCGAGGAATCGCTCGCCGGAGCTCACTGCCGCCCGCTCCCCTGTCCTCTTTCGCTGACACGCGGGGGCCACCTGTCTGTTGCCACACGTGGGCGGGAGCCCGAGCAGGCCGCACGCGCGCGTCTAGGGCCGCGTCGGTTCCCAGGCCGGCCCAGTAGCGAATAGGAATTTTGTCATTTTATTTATTCTGTCACAGTTTTGGTTAAGTTTTGGAAATTTTAGATCTAGGTTTTTACTTGCCCAAAAATTATGAGATAAATTTTGTTAGGATCTACATGATGTGTAGTATTTTAGAAAAATATGAATTTGTTATGTGATGTCTGGTTTTCTGGATATTTAAATAGGTCTTTAAAATGTGTTTTAAATCACATGCAAAATTGTTTAAATTATATCTCGAGTTTCAGTGTTCCAAAAATTATGAAATTTGGTGGGTAGACTAATTTATACTTGCTCTAGCTCTGGTAAAAATTTGGGCAGTAGTGCTTAAGTACTTTTCAAGTTATAATGCTATCTTGTTATTCTAGAAAAGACTTCAACGACTTTTAGTAATTTTTCTACATGTGCAATGTTCATATAAATTTTTGGAGAATGTCTTGGTACCCTAGAGTGTCGAAGAAAATTAATAAATATGTTGTTTGACACTTTTTACTATGCTTTATTATTTATACAAAAATCAGCCTTTTGGGCTTGTGAATTTTGTTCAGAGAGTTCCTGTGAATAAATTGAGTTCAAATTTTTACAGTAGTCTCTTTTTGGGTCAGAGAGTCCCCTGTAATTTTTGTAGAATTTTAGGAGCAGTTTACATATATGTTTAAAATTCCACTTAATTACTTAAGTAAATTAAGAAATGAGTTTAAATAAATATTCTAGGTGGGCACACCTTACTTTCTGGTGTTTTTGTGACCTTTGTGAACTTATAGTAGTATTAGTTTGATCTTAGAGAATGTTTGCCACATAAATAATTATTTAATCTTTGCAATTCTAGGTTTTCTGGACAGCTGATAGTATTTCTAGGTTTGACCTTGGATAAGGGTGGTTTCTGGAAAACTTGTAAATACCAAAGTTGTAGTAAAATTTGTAAATGAGCTTGTATCAAAATTTGGGAGCATTTGGCTTAGTAGTTTGGGAGTTATTGCTGTTTAAAGTGACAGTCCAGAATTGACTGCTCTCTGTTTAGAGAGAACAGATTCTGAAACTTTGGAATTTCGACTAGGTAAACTTTGGAATTAAGTGTTGTGGTCTGAAAACATTTTGTGGTAAATTTCTTAAGCTTTCCAGATTGTCTTAGATCATATCTTTTGGATTTGGGAATCTCTAGTTATGTTAGAAACAAGTAGCTGCTGTCCAGAATGTCTTACCGTGATATTTTGGGTTGGATGTGGTAACCTAAATAATGTCACTCTTGTGTTTGTTAGGTGTTAGGGCCTTAACCGAAGATGAACAACTATATCTTAGGTTGGGTAGATTAGGTGAGTACTTCTCCACCGGAGAAGAGATTTGCACATTGTAATGAAGTAACTTGAATAGAGTATTTTATTTCTGAAATGCATTTCATTCCGAGCATGTTGCACCATTATGCACCCATGATATTTATTGTGCACTCATGCAATAGGTGTTCCGGAGGGGGTAACTCTCCTCGAATTCGAGCCAGTGATTCCGGAGGAAATCCAGGACCAACCGGAGCAGCTAGAGGAACCAACCGGCGGAGAAGTTCCCGCAGAAGACCTGCCTGAGTGTCCTAACCACCGGCCTTCGACCTTTCTTAAAGGCAAGCCCCGGTGCATGCTGAACCTACTGATTTATAAATTAATCTTGAGTACTTTTAATTGTTTACTGCATTAAGTCGTAGGAGTTATATGAAAACACTTGTTGCATTATACCTGTCCTTGTCCAGATATCGTACTTAATCCTATATTAGGTTTAGGCACGTGTCAATGCTTAGCCCTGCTTAGTACGGTAGCAGTCGGGTGATTTCCGGTCATCCGCGAGATGTAGGAAGGAGTCACGAGTGGCTTTATGGCTATCGTGGATGGAACCATGCTTAAAAATAAAATTGAGACCGGGCGGGAGTTTGATAGTACAGCCGCAAGACACTTCACGTCTTGGGTGTGGAGCTATGCCCGTCTGAGTCATTTAAGGACCGATTTGTTGTACGTCCTTGAGTCATGTTGAACGCAGTCTAACACTTAGTTGGCCGGATAAGCCGTTCCGACCGCGAAGCTGAGTAATGTGATTCAGGCCGGGAATCGAATGGTAGGTTGCTTCTTGGAGGAGAGAAAGGATGTGCTTGGGGACATTGGCGTGAGACCAAGGGGGGTTAGAGTCCCTATCACCTAGCAGAGTGTCGCCCTTGGGGTCGCGACATCATTCGGACCCGCGATTCCTGAATCATATGAAAAGATGGCTTGTGCGACCCTGGCAGGGGCCTGCGCGGTGAGTGTTAGAAATACCCCTCCAGCTAGATAGGAATTCGATTCGAATCGCCGTCGCTCCCGGTTAGTGAGCACTTGACTTGAGCAGCGGCAACATAGATCTCATTAAATGAATTGGTGGTTAAGGGAATGATACAATGTTGCCACAATTCATACCTGCTCTGGATATAATGATGATAATTGTTTGATTATAATCAAGTGCATGTTTAGTACAGGTGCTAAGATAGATGACAGGTAAATGCTAAAAATAACTGCTAGTACAGGCTATAAGAGTTTCAATTACTTATGCCTTTATGCAAAATGTTATGTCAGCTAGCCTCTTGTGTAAGCCTTGCATAATCCTTGGTGTCATCTTATTTCTGGTTTTCGACGGGTAAGTCTAGCTGAGTACATTCCAGTACTCAGGGTTTATTCCCTCCTGTTGCAGATGATATGCTCTACCAAGGCTTCTGCAAAACTTGTCTCCACCCTACGGGTGACGAAGACTAGATTACTAGGGCGTGATCATCTTTTATGTACTTTCCTCATGCTTTTGCGGGTTGTTGATCATCAAGACTGGCAGTAGTTAAACAACTGGTGTGTGTTTGCTTCCGCTACTTTTATAAACTTGGTTTGTAATAATTGCGACTCCGTGTGTGTAAACTTATTTCAGAACTACTTGTGAAATGTAACGTATGATGTTGTATGTTGAATGATGCGATCCTGGTTGTAAGCAAGTTGGTTTGAAATCCTTCGCGGTTTCGATTGACTACCGGGATTATATGGGCTCAAGTTCGAAAATTTGAGCACTTCGGTGCTTGTTTTTGTACTTGTGCTCTTATAATTTGGTCGGTTCTGTTACAAATATGACGAGTACCGTACCCCGCGATTCCGGGGACTCGGCCTTATCCATTCACCGTCGACCCACCTCGACCCGATCTTGACCCGGCCTCGACCAAACGATGGTCAAAATAAGAATGCAAGGCTTGCGTGACAAAGAACCCGACTCTTTTCACCGTCTCATCCTCTACGTCACCATGGTGTCCAGGGATGGCCGGCCATTCTCGGGGCACGTCGCTACAACAACCTTCACAGCGTTCGACAAAACTTCATCTCAAAGGCACCCCCGGCGTCCCTGCCTCCTCTTACCCTATAAAAGGGCAGGCTGGGGACTCTACAAGGGGCGGCAGACAACGGACGAAAAAAGACCAGCCACCTTTCCACCATAGAAGATCAACATCTCAAGCAATCTCCTTTGTACTTTCTCTTTCTCTCTGAGACCTGGGATCGGTTCCCTCTCTCACAGCTTGTAACCCCTACGCAAGCACTTAGGTGCAAGGAAATACAATACTCCCCCTCCCCACTGGACGTAGGGCCTTCTTTTGCCCGAACCAGAATAAACCTCCGTGTACTCTCCTTGCATCACCATCCAGATTAGGGACACGCAGCATTGATTTACTCGTTGGCTTAGGAACCTCGTAGGACCAAACGCCGACAGTTTTAGTGTCGAATCTTAGGAACTGACAAATTTAACCAGCAAACTGATTTTAAATAGTTTGTATTTATTTTTCTCCTTAAATTTTTTTACAATAACTTTGGGTTATATTAAATTTAATACTCCATGTAATCTAAGTAGTTTAGAGGAGAAATTTGTGTGTACTTAAAATATACTTTGGACTAAATACATATTAAAAAACTACAATGATGCAATGCAAAATGAAAACATGTTTATGGGGTGTTTAGTTCCCACCCAAAAAAATTTCACCCCATCACATCGAATGTTTTGGACACATGTACGGAGTACTAAATGTAGACAAAAAAAACTAATTGACAGGTTGGTTGGAAACCACGAGACAAATCTTTTAAGCCTAATTAGTCCATGATTAGCCTTAAGTGCTACAGAAACACACATGTACTAATGACGGCTTAATTAGGCTTAATAAATTCATCTCGTGGTTTCCAGGCGAGTTATGTAAAAATTTTTTTTAATTAGTATCCGAAAACTCATTCTGACATCCCATAAAACATCCGATGTGACACCCAAAAACTTTTCACCTCCCGACTAAACACCTCCTTAGAGTACGTAACTAGTAATAAATTTATCATAACTGAATAGAGATTATAGAGTACTCCCCTAGTTCCTAAATAAATCATTTTGTAGAGTTATCTTAAACTAATATTTATGTTTGACCGGATTAAAGAAAAGATAACAAATATTTATGACACCAAATGAAAAGATTATGAAAGTATGTTTTATGGGATATCTAATGATACTAATTTAGTATCTTAAATTTGGCACTCTTTACTATGATTCCAGTTAAACAGTAAAAAGTTTAACTTAAGGCAATTCTAAAAATTATTTTATTCAAAGACAAAAAGGAGTATCTAAAAGTATATTAGTGAAAAAAATATAGACACAGTATAATAAATACTCAATTTTCCCAGTAAACTTCTAATGTTCATGTATAATAAATACTCAATTTTCCCAGTAAACTTCTAATGTTCATGTACCGTAAGATTAATAGATTATACAGATGCTCGAAGCATTGCCTGATGGGCTAGTTTATTTAAATTAAAGACCGATAATTCTTTCACATTTGTATCCCATATAAGGCGCCGTTTAGATGCTAAAAATTTTGCCAAAATTTTCAGATTCCCCGTCACATCGAATCTTTGAACACATGCATTAAGCATTAAATATAGATAAAAAATAAAACTAATTACACAGTTTAGACGAAATGGACGAGACAAATCTTTTAAGCCTAATTAGATCATGATTGGATAATATTTACCAAATAACAACGAAATTACTACAGTAGCGTTTCGCCAAAAAAATTTACCAACTAAACAGCCCCTAAAACGAAATCTCAGTCACAGGATCCATGTAGGGGGTAGGGACCATAGTTTGAAATTCCTGTGTTTCAATCGCTATTTTTGGAGACTGCTTCGGATCTCGGTTCCAACACCGACACGATATAGCAAAGCAACGACCCATGAACCCACTTCCGTCTTCACTGTCCACTCTGCACTCTGCACTCTGCAGCTCCCTCTGCAGCTCCACTGCACGCGAGAGCAAGCCGCCATAGACAAGGACACAATGCCACCCATACCCAAGGAAGCCGAGCATCTCCTTGTCGTCCTAATTGTCGCATTCGCTGCCGCCGCCACCAGCAGCGCCGCCTCCGACGACGCCGGCACCGTCCCCTTCTACCCTTCCGCGGAGGCCGCCGCCGCCGCGCACTGCGACGGCACGCTGTACCCGGAGCTCTGCCTGTCCACACTCGCGGACATCCCGGACCTGCACAAGAAGCCCCTCCCGGACGTCATCTGCGCGGCCGTGAACCGCACCGAGGACGTCGTGACCGCCACCTCCACCAACTGCTCAACCTACCTACAGGATAGGTCCCTCTCGGCGCGGGACCGCCTCGCCATCAACGACTGCCTGGAGCTGCTGTCCACCACCATGGACGAGCTCCGCGCCACCACCGCCGACCTCGAGTCCCCCGCCGGCAGGGGCTCCGGCGGCAACGGCTCCGCGGCCGCCCCGTCCGTGGGCGCCAGACGCGCGACGATGGACCACGTGATGACGGTGCTCTCCGCGGCCATCACCAACCAGTACACCTGCCTCGACGGCTTCGCGTACCAGAACGGCGGGCGGGTGCGGCACTACATCAAGCCGACCTTCCACCACGTCTCCCGCATGGTGAGCAACTCGCTCGCCATGGCCAAGAAGCTGCCCGGCGCCAGCCCCTCCGCGCCAGCGACGGAGACCGCGGCGGCGGCGCGGCAGCCATTCATGGGGTACGGGCAGATGGTGAAGGGGTTCCCGCGGTGGGTGCGTCCCGGGGACCGGCGGCTGCTGCAGGCCCCGGCGACGGCCATCGCCGCGGACGCGGTGGTGGCCAAGGACGGGAGCGGGGGCTACACGACGGTGTCGGCGGCCGTGGCGGCGGCGCCGACCAACTCGAAGAAGCGGTACGTGATCTACATCAAGGCCGGGGCGTACATGGAGAACGTGGAGGTCGGGAAGAAGCACGTGAACCTGATGTTCGTCGGCGACGGCATCGGCAAGACCGTCATCAAGGCCAGCCGCAACGTCGTGGACGGCTACACCACCTTCCGCTCAGCCACAGTCGGTAAGTACAACACTAACTAGCTACTTAAGTCATGCTTTAGAATGATTGATTACATTCTAATTGCTCCCAATCCCATCGCATCGTGCATTAATCGATCCAATCCGATACTGGTACTGTTGGCATCCAAATTCAATTCAGTCGTGCAGACAGACCAGATCATCATTGCACTGCGAACATCGCATCAAGTAGAAGTAGCGGTATCTGAACTCACTCGCTTAGTCGCACGCACACACACTCACACTTACTGTACGTCCCAATGCGCAAGTTAAATTTACACATAGGCCGCGTTCACTTGGCATGCATGCCCAAAATATTTCCTCTTCCACCTGTCACATCGAATCTTTAGACGCATGCATGAAGCATTAAATATAGGTAAAAAAATAATTAATTGCACAGTTTATCTGTAAAGTTTGAAACGAATCTTTTAAGTCTAATTAATCCATGGCTAGACAAATTTTACCAAATAACAACGAAAAGTGCTACAGTAACTTTTCACCTAAATTTTCTCAACTAAACCCGGCCATATAGAAAGAGACTTCACGTGACTGAAAAATATCAAAAGTCATCCAGGTTTTAAACGCGACGGGTATCCACAAATGAAGCAATGAAAATTATAATGGGAAACTTACTGCTCCGGTGAGGCACCTGCGCCAGCCAGCGCTCCGCTGCCCGAAAACAGTCGGAGCAGTCCTCCACTGCGAACAGTTTGCAGTACCACAGCCTCTTCGTTTCGCTGGTTTATTGTGCTGAAAGCACTATTTACTGGTTTGTTGTGAGAGAAAAACACTGCTGGATGACTGCTAATTCTGCTGATAAGTCTAAACGAACAGGGCGTTCCAGTGGACAGCACCCACTCACTACTCATTAGCTGGCAGTTAAAACTGTAGCTCGAAATCAACAGTGAGTGAAATATGTTCGGCTGTTCCTGGATAAAAAAACGTACTTAGGCTATCCGCACTCATTCATCCTCTATATCATCCTCTATATTGTCTGGTCATCAAGATTCTCTCCTCTATATTCATTTCTCCCGCACCCATTCATCCTCTATATCATCCTCTATCCACTGTGGGGCCTACTTGTCACTTTATCTAAATATATCCATGTGAGATCTAGTTTTAAAGTATTTATTGCAACAAATTCAATGGTGTAATCGAAATTTAATTTAATTTTTTAGTTTATGAGTTATAACATTTTTTTAGCTTGTAAAATCAGTGGGGTCCGCCACTGGCGCATGAACAGCGGCAGCAGCGGCAGCGCCTGCCTCTCCGCGCGCGGGGCTGCGCCTGCCGTGGGCTCCACGCCCGTCCTTTAGCGAACGACCGGTAAAAACACATTCCCACGCTATATTTGACGGATACACTTCCGGATGGCGGACGAGCTGGCAACATGGCGTATCCCGCTGCGGGAGTTTTTCCTATAAACACGTCCTGCAGGGAGATATAGCGGGTGCCGGTGCGACTAGTCTTAGGCCATGTTTAGATCCATCCAAAATTTAAAAAGTTTTCAAGATTTCCCGTCACAACGCATATGCCGGCACATATATGGAGTATTAAATGTAGGTAAAAAAATAAATAATTGCACAATTTGTCTGTAAATGTCGAGACGAATCTTTTGAGCCTAGTTAATCCATAATTGGACAAAGTTTGTCAAATATAAACGAATAGTGCTACAGTGTTTTTTCAAAAAAAATTGCCCTCTAAGGGCCTGTTTAGTTTGCTTTTTTTTTTTTTGCAAAAACCCACTGTAGCAGACTGTAGTATTTTCGTTGTTATTTGGTAATTAGTGTCCAATCATGGACTAACTAGGCTTAAAAGATTCGTCTCGTGATTTACAGCTAAACTGTGTAATTAGTTTTATTTTTTATCTACATTTAATGCTTCATGCATGTGTCAAAAATTGATGTGACGGAGAATCTGAAAATTTTTGGGAAAATTTTTGGGAACTAAACAGACCCTAAACATGGCCTTAGTGACTCTACAGTTGAAAAGAAAATGAGTAGGTGACTGCTACTATGTTGCAGTAGAAATTAACGCGTGCATGCTCCGACAATGTATTTAGACGGGGAGTAGAAATTGGCCGGTGTCCAAGCTCCAAACCATGGGGCATACTAGTACGATGCATAATTTGCGCACCATGGCATTCATCCAGATGCAATCCTGGCAGATGGATGCATGTGATGATATCGCCATAATGCCATTGCTATCCACCAGATCAGCTATAAGTACACTGATCGAAATGCTTTGGTTGATCCTGTGTGAATTTACTCACGCCAACTAGATAGATAACCTAGAATCTTCACGCGCGTACCATTTGGGGAGCGGAGTTCAGTAATTACTACGTAGTACAGTATTTTGGCTAGTGTATGATTTAGGATAACTGTAACCCTGTGTCTTGATTTATCTTGGAACGAAAATACGGAAAGAATTTTGAAAAAGCGTAGAACAACTGCATAAGTTGATTTATCTTGATCGAGTTGAAGAGAGTACAAAAGTATAGGAGGAAGCAAGCATACATATCTTAGCTGCTAAGTACGTATATACCTCTGTCGGCATGGTATTTCCCGGGATGTCTTGTAGTAGCTAAAAAAAACTCGTGCCACGAGTGGCAGGACCGCACGAACCACATGCTCTATCAGAGCCAGCTTTTTCTCGCTGGTCTCTGTAGCTAAATAATACCCCCCATCTATTTGGCTGCTTCTTTGACACTGCGATTTTCATAATACTCCTACGTACTAGGAGCACGTACGATGCACAGCGCGTGTACTAGATTCGCTTGCCGACTATACTGTGCGTGTAAGAAAGCATGCACGCACGAGCAATCGAGCATGGCATGAAAAGAGGGAGAAGGCAAGTGCCAAGTGCTGCGCACGACACGCGCACGCAGATCCTGATCCTCCATGCACGCCGCGTGCGATCCAGGTCACTCGCCGGCATGTCGATGTCGATCTCTCTGTCGCGCGCGGGGCGGGCGGCGCTGCGGACCAAGTCGTCCGTGATCCGGGGTGCATGGTGCCGCCTCCGTATCCATCGGTGTCGGTGTGACGCGCCAGCATTCCAGTGCGTGCATGCTGGCGGCCGTCTGACCGTCTGTGAATGCCTGCCTGGCTATCTGACCCCAAAAATAAAAATCGCCAGTTCATTCGCTCAGAGTCTGCAGGGACCCAATAAACCAAGCCCCATGCGCCCATGGCATGTATCGTCGGTGGACCGGGTGAGTGCCGGTGCCACCACCAGCGGCGGACTACTTCGTCGGGTAATAACTGCACTGTTACGCGCGTGTCGCGTGCTTGCATGCATGGCGTTGATCATCGATACACCGCCTGCTGGGTAATCCTAATCCACAGAGTTATGCGAGAAAATGGTGAGTGCATTTACGTAATCCACTCACTGCAAGCAAGAGAGCTCCGAAATTGCAAGGCTCCTCCCAAAGGTACGGTGAAGTTCTCAGCGTGGATTGCATTGCATGACAATTCACAGATGCACGCTGGGCGGCACAAAGAAGGAAACGTCACGGCTTGCAGGACGACAATGATTGCACTTTATGGAGCCGGGAAGTAGAATCAATTGATCATCTCTTGATTTGGCTGCTCCTAGAGGTTTACTCGTAGACGTTTAGTGGACGGTTCTCTTTAATTTCTTTGGAATTTCAGGATCGATCTCCACACCGCTGCGTTCTGAACTTCTGGTAATATATTTGTCTTGTAGTGGATTCAAGCGAGGAAGAGAGTTACGTTCGCAGACACTTTAATTAGGAAGGCTATTGATACTCTCCCTGAAACTCCCCCAGCTCTTGGTTAATGGGATTGTGATTATTTCCTCTCTTAATAAAAATACGTGTTTCGGTTAGAACAAAAACAAAACCCATTGGACTCGCGTGTATGCTTGCTTGCAAATCGAAGTAGTGGTTGGCAGTTTGGCACCATCACTGGCAGTGGATAATAATGGCATAAATGCTGGTGTGGTACTGGTTGGTAGGGAGTAGGGACGTATAATCAAAATTAAACCGTGTACTGTATAGTAGCTCATGCATGGCGGGGAGCCAGGCGCCCAGGCCAGGGGATGGTCGCCGGTCGCCCGTACGTCGGATACAGTCATACAGATCGAGCACGACGAATTGAATATCGCGCGGAGCGGCCGGGAGCTATAGCTATGAACGGAGTACACGATATACATTGGCTCCTCAGATCCTACTCCACGCTCCATGCGGGACACACAACAGATCAGAAGTCTAGCTAGCTGACCAAGATCACAACCTCCTTCCGGACCAACCGGTACCAGCATTTGTACTATACGTGCTGCACGCTAGCTTTGTGGATACGCACAAGAGAAGGGACAGCACCGGTTATATAGATACATACTCCCTCTATCCCTTTTTTTTACGTCGCCCGAAAAACACGTCTGTGAGAAAAACACGGTTTTCTAGTGATAAACATTCAAGGACAGAGGAAGTATATAGTATGACAGTGGTGCAGTTGCTAACTAGTAATGTAAACTACTCACACGTACATACCAGTAGAAGAAATGGAGAAGAGATATCATATTCTAGATGAAACATTGATGAATGTCCAACGCATATGCATGAGCAGGGTAAAATAGTGCTACCATATACTATATAGACAAACACTAAAATTTACAAGATCCTACTTGGATGGTGGCCTTCAAGCGTTTAACTATATACTATATGTGTAGCAGCATACTGTACTAGAATGACAGATAGCTGCATGCGCAAACAAAAAGAACGGCACCCGTGACTTACACTACCCGCAGGGTTACTCTAAAACGATACTTTAAAGCTTTAGATTATGAATATAGAGTAAAATCTGCTGCACTGGGTACTCTAAAATAATACTCTATCATTTCTCTCACTCTATATTTAGAGTAGTACTGTGCTTACTCTATACTCAATGGCGGGCCCCACTAGCTAAACAAAGGAAAAAAATGATATAACTCACAAACCAAAAATTCAAATTAAATTTCGATTGCACCATTAAATTCGTCTCAATAAATCCTTCAAAACTAGATCACATATGGATATATTTAGATAAAGTGACAAGTGGGTCCCACAGTGGATAGAGTGGATAAAGGATGATACAGAGGATGGATGGGTGCGGGAGAATTGAGTATAAAGGAGAGAATCTTGCTGACTAAGACGTATAGAGGATGAATAGTACTGTAGTAATTTTGTTTTTATTTAGTAATAATTATCCAAACATTGATTAATTAGGCTCAAAATGTTCGTCTCGTAAAGTACAACAAAACTGTACAATTAGTTTTTAATTTCATTTACATTTAGTACTCTATGCATGTGTCGATATTTTGATGTGATGAAGAATCTTCTTTTTACATAGTGAAATTTTAGGTGAATTTGGGCATCTAAACAAAACAAGGCCCTATTCCTTGCGAAAACAGCATATGTGCGCAGGTACAGTTTACCACAGAACCATGCATGACCATGCCATGAGAGTCGTTAGTATACGACACATAGCATGTGCGCACCACTACAACGTACTGTTCCGGCGGACGTATACAGTTGTACAAATATACACATGCCCTATATATTGTCTACTACTCCTAGTAGAGCACAGAGTACTAGAACTACGGTACTGGCAGTACGTGATACTACGTACACAGTACAGTACGCTGTTTGTAGCCGTACGTACGGGTACGGTATTCTTCTCTGCTGCTAAAATTACCATGTGCGAAGAAGTCGGTGCGTATCAGTTACCATGTCACTCGTGCCATACTAGCTCATAGCCTCATAGGCAGGGATGAAAACGGTACGGATATTTTCCGACCGTATTTGAGACCGAATCCGTTTAGAGGGGTTTTAATCCGTCCGTATCCGAGTCCGGATATTTAATATCCGATATCGTATTCGTATCCGAATATTTAAATCACATATTTATGATGTCGATATCCAATCATATCCTATCCGGTATTTTTTATATTATCCGTATTCGAATCCAAATCCGGACATAAATATAAAAATAAATACAATATCAGTGATATGCTTCCGTATCCTTTCATCCCTACTCATAGGATAGCAGCGTGGTATCCGTATCCGACTAGGACGGGCCCTGCCGTGGCTGCATGCGCCGCAGACGTACAGTACGTACACGGTTGCCCACCACGCGCCTGCCTTGTGCAGCTGTGCGCGTCCGCGTCGTCAAGACTCAAGACCTGCCGGCATGTGGGCGCGCACAGCTTTCCATGCAGCGCTAGTCGACCCGTCCCTTTCGCCCTGCTGGACTGTGAGGCTGCCGCCGATTGCTGAATGCGATTGGGCGCTATCAGAACAACGCCGGATCAAATTGCCATCACAAAACAGAAGTCTTTCTCACCTTCCCAGAAGTCAACTTTTTTTAACTTTAACTAATTATATATAAAACAATATTAATATTTATAATATATAATTATCATCGTTAGGTAGATCATTGAATATATTTTCATAATAAACTTATTTGAAGATATACATGTTGCTTTTCTGCAAAGTTAGTCAAAATTAAAAAAGTTTGACCTACGCGCATCCTATAGTGACTTTCTTTGGGACATAGGGAGTAATTCTTAACAAAAAAAAGGGTTCTACGTGGTATTGAATCATTTTGTGGGCCACTATATTAAACCTAAGCTAACAATCTGGGGTATAATTAATGTTATGGGACATATAACATTGTGAGGGTTTCTTCTTCTTTCAAACATACTTAAAAAAAGCTAAAATTATGAAGCTTGTAAACGTATAGATAAGAGATTTGTACTAAAAAATCATTGCAAAATTTCATAAATTTGAGAGAATATAATAATGAAAAAATATTTGAAAATATACAATGAAGTCCAGGCAAAATTAAATGTAACATGTATGTATTTTTTAAGAGACAGAGTACTTTCACGGTCAATCTTTTAGTGGGATGTCTTCGGTGCGGAAAGCTAAACAGGCTGATTTGTTCGATGGGCCAAGACAACGAAAACTAAAGAAATTGATGAATTGGCCCGTGCCTGCAGCTGTGGTGGGCAACAACTTCTTGGCCCGCGACCTGACGATCGAGAACTCGGCCGGCCCGTCGAAGCACCAGGCGGTGGCGCTCCGCGTGGGCGCGGACCTGTCGGCGTTCTACCGCTGCAGCTTCGTGGGGTACCAGGACACGCTGTACGTGCACTCCCTCCGGCAGTTCTTCCGCGACTGCGACGTCTACGGCACCATCGACTTCGTGTTCGGCAACGCCGCCGTCGTGCTGCAGGGCTGCAACCTGTACGCGCGCAAGCCGCTGCCCAACCAGAGCAACATCTTCACGGCGCAGGGGCGGGAGGACCCCAACCAGAACACGGGCATCTCCGTCCACCGGTGCAAGGTGGCGGCGGCGGCGGACCTCGACTCCTCCGCCACCAAGACCTACCTGGGCCGGCCCTGGAAGCAGTACTCCCGCACGGTGTACCTGCAGTCGGAGCTGGACTCGCTCGTCGACCCGGCCGGCTGGCTCGAGTGGAACGGCAACTTCGCGCTCGACACGCTCTACTACGGCGAGTACATGAACACGGGGCCCGGCGCCGGGACGTCCGGCCGGGTCAAGTGGAAGGGGTACCGTGTCATCACCAGCGCGACCGAGGCCAGCGCGTTCACCGTCGGATCCTTCATCGACGGCGACGTATGGCTCGCCGGCACGTCCATCCCCTTCACCACCGGCTTGTGAGCGCGCAAGGTGGGGTTCACGGCAAGGGATGTCAATAAAATTAAATTGGCAGCGGAAGTAATTCGTTCATTTCATCAGAGCCAAAAAAAATGGCACCGATCCGGTCGTGTTGCTGTCGTTGATTCTTTTGTGTTTGGGACCCAGGCCAATTATATATTAAATCGTTCCATATACTATGTAAACGTGCATATCATGTCATGAATCGGTATACTATTACTAGGATTAAGTCTATTTTTGGCCTTTGAACTCTTGTCTTTATCTAATTTTAAGCCTTAACTACAAAACCGTCAACTTTAGCGCCTCAGCTATCAACACTGTTTAATTTTAATCCCATAGCCATGTCAAAACCACTTAAAACCGTCTTGATCGTTAAAATTGAATGGTTTGACATGCTAAAGTGAGATAAAGACAAGAGTTAGGGGTCAAAATGGACTTAATCAAGTACTTTGAATTTTTAGATATTTATAAAAATAAATAAATATTGAATTTACTTATAGATAAATATCTCTATGTACTAAAATTATCTACACTGTATTGGATTTTTATCATAAAAAAGTTTCAAAATTATCAAAAATTAAACTTTAGTACCAACAATTATCATAAAAATAATATCTTTCATGGAGAACTGTAACTTTGATTTGGGTTATTTCTCATCCTAGTTCATTCGAACAAATTAGAAAATTCTAAATTTTAAAATATCAGAACTTGTAATAGAATTTTGGACCGTAAATGAGTCAAATGAAGAACTCATCAACTATAATGTTGTATATCTCATAGAGATATACAAGTTTGGTTTTGGTCATTTCTCCAACCGAATTCGATCAAATAATTCAATTCAAAAAAAATAAATTTGAAAATATGAGAACTTGAAACAAAATTTTAGGATCGTAAATGATTTCAATGGAAAAAAAATTGTCAACTCAAAAGTTGTATACCTCAACGAGTATCTGCAACTAAAGTTTTGATCATTTCTTCGTTCGAGTTCATTCAAACCATTCAGAAAATTTGAATTTTAAAATATGAAAACCTCAAACACGTAGATAATATTTTTAATAAATTCCGATTCACAATTAGAACAAAAAATCCAATATACAAAAATCCAAAAAGTGTAGATAAGTATTTTAATACATAAAAAATTATGAATAAGTAAATTTAAAAATATAACATTTCCATAAATATTAGAAAAAAAACTAAAGTACTTGATTAAGTTTATTTTTGGCCCCTCAACTCTTGTCTTTGTCTAACTTTACCACCTTAACTATCTAATCATTTTAATACATAAAAAATATGAATAAGTAAATTCAAAAATATAAAATTTCCATAAATATTAGAAAAAACTAAAGTACTTGATTAAGTTCATTTTTGGCCTCTCAACTCTTGCCTTTGTCTAACTTTACCGCCTCAACTATCAAATCGTTCAATTTTCACCCCAAGGCGGTTTTGAGTGGTTTTGAGATGATTCTAGGGTCAAAATTAAACGGATTTAATAGTTGATTGAGTTGCTGAAGTTAGACGGTTTTATAGATGGGAGTGAAACTAGACAAAGGCAAGCGTTTTTTTAGAATAACAAATATAACGTCGGCGCTCATAAAGCACGTATATTTACCCCTATGAACACACGCACACAAACCATCTCCCTATGAGCATCTCTGAAGACTCGGCCGACAAAGGAATCCTTGAGATCACCGCAGGCGCCTCACTGTCAAGGTGAATGTTGTATACCATTGAAAATTTTAACGCCATTAAATCCTGAAATATTCGCTCAAGTCGAACCCAGTACTGAAGTGCTACTAAAACTCTTGTAACCACTAGCCTAGAGACAAAGGCAAGAGTTGAGGGACAAAAAAATAGACTTAATCCTATTATTATTAATATATTGATACGGGTGTTAATAACCTACTCCCTCCGTCTCTAAGGGTCTGTTTGGTTTCAGTTTGTTAAAGTTTAACTCCCATCACATCAATGTTCCCTCAAATGCATGAAGTACTAAATGTAGACTAATTGCATGCATGTCGGCACAGATTAGGAGTAATTTACGAGACGAATCTATTAAGCCTAATTAGTCCAAGATTGGAAACTTTTTGTCAAATAAGACGAAAGTGCTACAGTGTTCGTTAAACTTTAACTCCTCAAACCAAACACCCTCTAAATGTTTATCGTTTTCGCTTCCCGAGAAATAACTTTGACTAAATATATATTAAAAATATTAATATTTATGATACATAATTAGTATTATTAGATATATTTTTTAATCTAGTTTTTAATGAATTTATTTAGAGATAGAAATGTTATATATATTTTGTATAAATCGAGTCAAATTATCGGGATGTAAATCACGGCGACGAACATATAAGGACAGAGGTAGTACAGTACTTCTTTGTAGATCTCTACGTTCATGCATGGCGTCAAATTTGGTGAGTGTGCAGCCCGACTTTTGGTAGGGAGGCACGTGACGATGGATGGTTCTGTACTTCTTTATTACAAGTACAGTTGAATCGGAGTATGCAACGCATGAACGCAATGCAAGCCTGCACTGCAATGTTGTGTTGTCCATCCCTAGTGGCAAGTGCAGTCACGGGGGCATTGCCGAGTATGTAGTAGGCCTTCGGTGGATCATTCACACTGTTGTCGGCTTATCGCGTTGTCACGTTGCCACATGTCCAGGTCGTTCTTGTAGCACAGGCTTTTCGTGACGCTTTTGCATATGGCATGGTTCTGTCTAGCGATCGATCGAGGCCAGGGCGAGACACACACGAATGAAGTCAATGAGCATGAAGTCCGGCGGTGCTTTTATGTTACACTTGATTTCGTAAGCCTGCCTTGCGCGTGCGCCGAACCACGGATGAGAACGTACGGGAGAATAATATTGCGCGGCTTGTGTTCAGCCGATGATCACGCACGGCACGGCCGTCGCGTCTCGCGGTTGGAGTGGAGCGGAGGGCTCCGAGATAACACAGCTTGACGCCGTTAATGTTGACGCCAAGCCTCTGGCCGATGACACCGAGTTGGCGTTGACGTGGTAGCACCTTGGCGACAGACCTGTTACCATGTATATTATTTTTTATCCTAAGTATTTCTAGGTTGTTCTAAGTGATCGAACAGAAAGTCACGGTAAAAACTCTAGAGTTAGTCACATTTTTCAATATCCGAGTCATGATAAAATTTTAAATTTGTAAATGTCCAAGTCAGGTTAAAAAAGCTATTTTCCATATGTCTACCACATGGTAGTTGATATTCTAACATATTCAAGCCGTAGCAAAAATCCAGATTTATTTGGCTAAGTCTTTAAGTTTACTATGAGATGAGGATGGAAATATGACTGACTTTGCCAAAATTTTGTATGTCTATCTCATAGAAAAATTAGGGTCCAAGTCATATTAATTTAGAGCTTTGTATGTCCATCTCATGGTAAAATTATGTAGTCAGGATTTTTGCTGCGGCCTGAATATGTTAGAATACGAACTACCATGCGATAGCATCAAATTTATCAATGTCATGATAAAATTACAGACTTTACAAATTCCAACCTGTCCCATCTCATGGTAAATTTATAAACTTAACAAATTTGCATATGTCCATCTCATGATAAAATTCCAAACATAAGAAATTCCAACAGCTCGACGCCAAGATCCATGACACCAGTCTTGGCGCCAATGACGATGGCGCCAAGCTTGGTGCCAATGGTGACGGCGCCAAGGTGTTGCCACGTCAGCGCCAGCTCGGCGTCGTCGGCCAAGTGGCATGGGGGCTTGGCGCCAACGTCAACGGCGCCAAGCTGTGTTACCTTGGCGCCAGCGTGGATGACGTCAAGTCCTGGGTCCATTTCCTGAAATCTTTTCGTCAGGGGCGTATTTGAGAAAATCTTTCAAAAAAAGGCTAAAAAATAAAAAAGACGGACAATGAGTCGGTTTGGTATGACTCTGCTTCAGTGGTGACTAGTTTTTTTTCCTTCAGCTCGAGGAGAAACTTCATTGATGTATCTGAACTTGTCTTAAAAATATTTGATAAAACATCTTTCATGTACATAGAAATGATAAAATGTTCATAATACTCTTATTATCATTTTTATTTTCTTTTATTTTTCTCCCATATTTAATTTCTCTTGCCTTGTTTATTCTTGTTGTTCGGATAGGTTATTTTATCTCCAGATTTCGACGCCTTCGTCCCTTTCTTCCTCATCTTCGACCCTGCCTCGGCATCACAGCGCCCGCGTGCCTCGAACCTGCCACCGCGCCATGACTACACATGCACAGAGGAGGCCATGCGGGGGGCCTGCCATGGTGCGTTGGGTGGGCACGACCATGTCAAGGGCGGCTGTGGCCGCAAGACGACAACAGGGCCCAGGTGAGGGTGGTCGCGACACACCGAGTGGCGTCATCAACAACGATAGGGCAAGGTTGGCACATCCATGGTGGCAGGACCGCGGCGCACCTTCGAGCAGCCTGACGGGGGCAAAGCACTGGCCATGGCTGTGTGGCCGTCGCGCGCCTCCGAGCAACCGGGTGAGAGCGACCAGGGGTAGTTCAGGGAGGGCCCACTCGCCTGGACAGAAGAGCGAGGGGAAGCGACTATTTTCAACTCGCGCTATCTCACGTGACTTCTCTCGATGCATTCCTCGAAGAATCGGTGCATTCCTCGAAGAAGCGGAGCAACGAGTTCGCATTAGGTTGTTGCTCATGCGGAGCCACTCCCGGAGCGCTACCAAACACCCCTTATGTATGCAAGCAGAAATAGTTTGCCCAATTACACCAGGAGTAGGACTGCAAGCCAAAAGAACCAGCGTTGGCAATAACGGACTGATTCAAGCGACTCAACCTAGAACAGAGAAACATAGCAAGGCGAGCACTTTGTTTTTAAAATGATTTCATTTTGGGTCTGTTTGACATGGCTCCTCTCTGGCTCCGGCTCTGGCTCCTCCAGAGGAGCCCTGCCAAATGTTTTTCTAGAAGAGCTGCTTTTCTGTAAAAAACAGAGCCAGAGCTGTTTTGGAGAAGCCACAAATTATGGCTCCTTCAAAAACGGCTCTGGCTCCTTTGGAGGAGCACCTTAGGAGGAGCCGTGTCAAACCACCACATATGTCTCTCAGATAGGCACGTTAAGGTTTCAGGCATAATTTTCCAGTGGCTCTAGCTTCTCAGTGTAGTGCCGAGAAGCTGAAGCCGGCAAAGCCAAAAATGATGGCGGCTCCTAATTAATTTTAAAATGAGATATGGTGCACAGAGGAATTAGAGCACTCCAATTTCTTTTCCTCCCCTGTCACCAACCAGTCGATTGCTAAGGAGCACCTTCCCCTACCTTCCGCGAGGTTAGGACATTAGGATAGTGTATGAGTTTTAGAGATTGGGTGTTTCCTAGGTTATATGTCACGCTTAGTCGCTTAGAGTATGTTTAGTGATGGTAGTCTTGCCCAACAATACCGGGGGTGTAGGCTTGCCCGACTATTGTGATGTATGCGTTCATATAGTATTGTGAAGATGTTTTATGATGTATTCTAAAATTTTAGAAGTAGTTGCTTTCGTGTAGTATAATTTTAGAAGTACTTTGAACTCTACTTTGTCTTGTCTATTTGCTTTTTGAAATAGGTGGAAATAATCAGTTGTTTTATAGCTGTTTTAAAGGAGATAGCGAGATGGGGTTTCAACCAAATAGCTTATAGTTTTACCACGACACATAGCTTCCAACAGATTTTTCACAACTCAAAACACCTTTTCCACAACTCACAATTTAACCAAATAGATCCTAAAGAAATACACATATCCCTATATCTCTTATCAAGTTGATCCCTGCTACAAGTCTACTTCCACATCATCCCCCACTAACTATCCACATCATCTTCACTAATATCCACGTCATCTCACTAACTTCTAAACATCTTAATGCAAAGCCATCCGTATCCTCTTCACTTAATTTTATTCTAAATTTTTTAATCCACGCAGCAGCGCGTGAGATATCTACTAGTTTACTAGAATTGGAATTTCCAAACAAAGCTGATTTATGGACAGACAGTAGGGGGCGTCGGGGCATGGCAAGCTGGGCCGGGCTGAGCCTCTTTACCAGGCCCGACAAAACAACAAGGCCTACCTTTTGTTCTTGCGCCCGAGGTCCCTGAGCAACGAAAGTGCGGGCATCTTGTGCAGCTGAAATCAAAAAGCGGAAAAGTGCACCTCTTGTGGCTTAATGGCCGGCGGTGATGGCTGCACGGTTCCCTCGTCTGCACAGTCATTGCTGCGGCGGGTCAATCTCCTTGAGCTAACCGTCTATACTCCCTCTTCCCATTTTGAGCTCTGCTTCCGTTAACAAAATCAATTTGCCGTTTTGAGAAACCAAAACCTGACCGTGCTTGATTTCTTGGCAATGGCAATTCCTCCTCGGAAGCCACCACAATGCACACGAGACATCACGCATTTGCAGGGAACCAGGGAAGCATCTATCTTAGGCCCCGATTACTTCACATCCAAACCCAAAATATTTCCTCTTTCACCAATCACATCAAATCTTTGAACGTATACATGGAGCATTAAATGTCTCATTAAATGTAGGTAAAAAAATAATTAATTGCATAGTTTATCTGTAAAATGTCGAGACGAATCTTTTGAGCCTAGTTAGTCCATAGTTGGACAAATTTTATCAAATAACAACGAAAGATGCTACAGTAACTTTTTACACACTTTTCCCCAACTAAACACACCCTTATCTCACCATTTTTTTATCCGTTTTCATGCGCCGAAATGGGCTTAGACCCTTTTTGGTTCATAAATGTTAAAGTTTAACTCTCATCACATTAATGTTACGGCAAATGCATGGAGTACTAAATGTAGACTAATTGCATGTATGTCGACACAGATTAGGAGTAATTTACGAGACGAATCTATTAAGCCTAATTAGTCAAAAATTTAAAACTTTTTATCAAATAAGACGAAAGTGCTACAGTGTTTATTAAATTGTAACATCTCTAACCAAACATGCCCTTAAAAAAACCAAATCTGTTAGTGTTCTGCCACTGACGATATGGATACCATTTCCATGACCCTGGGTGTGTTTAGATCTCCTTAAAAAGGTGAAAAATGTACTGTAGCACGTTTTGACTTTATTTGGCAAATAGTGTCCAACCGTTAACTAATTAGGTTCAAAACGTTCGTCTCGCAAAGTACAACAAAGCTGTATAATTAGTTTTTTATTTCATCTACATTTAATACTCTATACATGTATCGCAAGTTTGATGTGATGGAAAAATTTTTTTTACATAGTGCTTTTTTTTTTAGAACTAAACACAGCCGACGAAGCGGCTGACCCCTGTCACCCACGCCACGCTCGCCCACTGGCGCATGCCAGCCAGTCGCCATGCCCATGTCCATGTCCATGTGAAGGAGCTCAGGCGTCTCTCCGGGGACGCGGCCATGGCAGATTGGCAGGAGAAAAGTAATGGCCGTTCTAAAACCGAAAAAGGAAACGACAATAAAATATACGGCGAAAAACAGTCGCGCGCCTTTAAAAGCAGCGCCCGAGTGGCCACTGGTGCCAAGCGAGGAGGCAGGGAGAGCCAGTGGTAGCCGAGGAGCCAGTGACAGTGAGCGGCGACGTTCCAGTGTGTCCGTCCAGTAGGCGAGCGAGGAGAGGAGGTCCAGTGGCCGGCCAGTCCATGGCTCGTCTCCGCTGCCTCTTGGTCGCCTTCGTCCTCCTCGCGGCCGCCCTCCGCCTGCCAGGCGACGCCATTGCCTCCCGCGGGCACCACGGCCCCGCCGCGCACGACTACAGGGACGCGCTCGCCAAGTCCATCCTCTTCTTCGAGGGCCAGCGGTCGGGCAAGCTGCCGCCGTCGCAGCGCATGTCCTGGCGCAGGAACTCGGGCCTCTCCGACGGCTCCGCCGCCAAGGCAAGTAGTGACCGGCCGCCTCTCTGCTTTCATTCAGTCCTGCATTGTGCTAGCTGTTTGTTGACGGCCGGCGTTGTTCTGGCGGCGGGCAGGTTGACCTGGTGGGCGGGTACCACGACGCCGGCGACAACGTCAAGTTCGGGTTCCCGATGGCGTTCAGCATGACGATGCTGGCGTGGAGCGTGGTGGAGTTCGGCGGGCTCATGAAGTCGGAGCTGCCGCACGCCAGGGACGCCGTCCGCTGGGGCGCCGACTACCTGCTCAAGGCCACGGCGCACCCGGACACCATCTACGTCCAGGCAAGTGGTGGTCTTGCCTTCTTGTTCCCGTTCCTGTTCCTCATGGAGCGAGTCATGGTCACACAGAAACGAGTCACTTCCTAGTAGTAGTAGTACACTAGTACAACAAGCACGGCACGAAAGCCTGCTTCCTTTTAAATCCTCTGTGGTAGTACTTGCACGGTTCACACCATCACCATTCATCATGTGGGCCAAGCAAGCAGTGTGGACTGCTGCTGGTGTTGCGCCCATTGGCGGCGGCAGCGGCACCCCAAGCTGCTGATCTGATCGATGTCCCCTCGCTCTCTCTTCTCTGGTCGTCGTCACTCACATATTCACATTCACAGGTTGGTGACGCGACCAAGGACCACGCGTGCTGGGAGCGTCCGGAGGACATGGACACCCCGAGAACGGTGTACAAGGTGGACCCGCGCACCCCGGGCTCCGACGTCGCCGCCGAGACTGCCGCCGCGCTCGCCGCCGCGTCCCTCGTGTTCCGCAAGTCCGACCCGGCCTACGCCAGCCGCCTGGTGGCCAGGGCCAAGCGGGTGTTCGAGTTCGCGGACAAGCACCGGGGCTCCTACAGCACCGGCCTCGCGGCGGACGTGTGCCCGTACTACTGCTCCTACTCCGGGTACCAGGACGAGCTTCTCTGGGGCGCGGCGTGGCTGCACCGCGCCACCCGGAGCCCCTCGTACCTGAGCTACATCCAGACGAACGGGCAGGTGCTGGGCGCGGACGAGTCGGACAACACGTTCGGGTGGGACAACAAGCACGCGGGGGCTCGCGTGCTCATCGCCAAGTCGTTCCTAGTGCAGCGCCTGGGCGCGCTCCACGAGTACAAGGCGCACGCCGACGGGTTCGTCTGCTCCATGGTGCCCGGCACGCCCACGGACGCGACGCAGTACACCCGGGGCGGGCTGCTGTTCCGGCTCAGCGACAGCAACATGCAGTACGTGACCTCCAGCGCCTTCCTCCTGCTCACCTACGCCAAGTACCTGGCGTTCGCCAAGGGCACGGTGCGCTGCGGCGGCGTGGCGGTGACGCCGCAGCGGCTGCGCGCCATCGCGCGCCGGCAGGTGGACTACCTGCTGGGGAGCAACCCGATGGGAATGTCCTACATGGTGGGCTACGGCGCCCGGTACCCGCGCCGCATCCACCACCGCGCCTCGTCGCTGCCGTCCGTGGCGGCGCACCCGGGCAGGATCGGGTGCTCGCAGGGGTTCACGGCGCTGTACGCGGGCGGCGCCAACCCGAACGTGCTCGTCGGCGCCGTCGTCGGGGGACCCGACATGCAGGACAGGTTCCCCGACGCGCGGAACGACCACGAGCACTCGGAGCCGGCCACCTACATCAACGCGCCGCTCGTCGGCGCGCTCGCCTACCTCGCGCACTCCTACGGCCAGCTCTAGCTTGTTAGCTGCCTGCCTTTGGGTGGCTTGGCTTAGCAGTTAGCATGCATCATTGGTGAGAGGTATGAGTAGTGTTATTGTTGCCGTGTCGATTGATTGTTCGGTGATTAGAGCACCGCGATTGTATTTGATGACCCCAGTGCAAGCCAAAACCAAGGGCGCTTCGCTTGTGGGTCTTAATATATTGCCACTGGTACTAGTAGGCGTGATTGTTACGTGACGCCGCTGCTGGCGCACGGTTGTAAGCAGGGAGACAAACTGTGCTCCACCAAGTGTACTGCTACTATGGTTGCAGCTCGCAACTCTATCTATGCACGTACGGAGTATTGTTGAATTGCACCAAGTCTAGTAAACCTATCCGCCATTGTTGCATGAATACTTGCTCCCTGTTGAGAACTGAGTACAGTATGACGTCACGCCATGTCGTTTTTGTCAGACACTGTGGAGTGCGTACGTAGTGTTTCTGACCGGTCAGTGACACGCGCTGACACACAAGCCGCGCGTCCTCGTTAACCATTTCAACGACACGACTCACCCCGAGTGAGGGCGTGAACAGTAACGCTGCCGTCATCGTAGGAGCTCGTTGTCCTTGTCGCACAGGCGCACACCACACATGATGGACCAATGCGGCGGTGCCCCATTGTCCTCCTTGAGTTCGTTAGGCTTGGGGTTAGGGCTACGTACACACGCACACGACACGAGTCCTCAATCAAACCAGTTCGTTAGGCCAGTTTCATGGCAACGCGGGTGAACGCCGAGGCTGGTTGGTAAGCGCCCTCGGGCCTCGCGTGACCCACATGGCTGTGGCTCACGGTGCTCAAGTCTAACGAACTCCCCAACTGCCAAGAGACATAAATGAGCTCACTCCATCAAAGGAATCCGAGATGATGCCTACTAGGCGGTACCTGCAATTCCCAAGGCCTTTTTTCCTTCCCTTTTTTCATATTTTCCCCAAAGAGAAGAGAGTTATTATACTCAGTAACGAAAACATATGAGTTTCAACAAGATTTAGTTAACCCTTGAAAACTACAAACATAAACTTTTAATTTATTTAGGGCACATCCACCTACAATAATAAAGACATTCTTTGTTGTTGTGTGTGTCCATGGTGGTGATGTATCAGGATTAGGGTCTCGCCGTCTCAGGCCCTCATCTAGATCGTGCAATAGTAGATTGCAAGAATGGACGCGGTGGTGGCACTAGGGAGGCAAACCAAAGCTCAAGGAATATGCAAAAGGCTAAGATCTAGATAGACGTATCGCACCTAAGATGAAGGGGCGTGAGGAAGACAAAGGTGATATAGCAGAAGTGTGGTTCTCACTCCATTCCTTTCCCCTTTAAATGGCCAAGCGATATTAGGTTGCGATGGTTTGACATACTTTCGTATTTGTTTGATCTAGGTTCCTGAGGGTTGACCACCCAGTGGGTCCATAATCCTTTGAGTACAATTGGAGTGAAGGGCAGCAGTATTACCCCTCTAGACGGCCACTAGCTGAGTTTCTGATCCACTCAGGACTAAGGTGCTATAATATGGGTTTAGGTTTTGGCATGAATTACGAGGGTTCTCCTTCAAAAGGACAATAGCTAACCACGATCCACTTGGGAAATAGATTCCACTTGGGCATTCAACCAAAATAAATGGTAAGGCCACTAGCCCAGTGACCATCGGTGGAACTACTGGATACCACTTAGAATAACCCATTATTAGCTCACCAACCGTGGTATTTCTGCCATTCGAATAAATATCACTCATCTATCTTTCTTCAATTTTAGGTATTTCACGAGTCCTTCATGACCTCCCTACAATCAAAGAATAAAACACGCTTAGGCGGGTCAAACTTGGAAGACTAGATCAAGGGAAAAAGGCCAAAGGACTCGACTCTGGTTGAGATATCGTCAACATTTGTTGTAGCTCAATAGTGAAGCACTTCGGGCTATTGATGATGGCCTAGGGGTATCACCATAGAGGACAAAGCTACCCTCTTGGACATAGGGTGGTCGCGGACGCTACTTGGAGTCTTATTTCTACCTAGGGAGCCTTCACTAAATTAATAAGCAAGGCACAAATAGCTACATTTAACAATGCCCCCATAATCACAGCTAGTGATAAAAATCTTGAGAAGTTTTATATGTAAATTTGAGGGCATATTAATTTGAGTCTATTGTTAATAATGATATGCAAACTTAAGGGGTTACCCAATTATCTATTACAAAGGCAAATATAAGTAATTTAGTGCAAATGTAAGTAATTATCTGTCATCGAACTGGAGTAAACCTAAGTATTGCACTAGTAAAAATGCCCGTGCATTGCAACGGGATTTAGAATCTATAACTGGATTGCTTGTGGCTCGAAAATCTATTGATACATTAGACATGAGAGGATTTGAGATTAATTATTATGTTACGTTTCTCAATTGATCTTAAGATTTTATTTCAGTTACGCTACTTGAACTCGTACAGGATTGGGAAAAAATCATTGAAATGATTCGTACTTTAATATTATAAAAAATAGATGGCATAAGTGTGCGTTGTTATGAATTTTAATTCTATAAGAAAAAGTCACACTACTTGAACTCGTACAGGATTGGTAGAAAAGGACTATGGAAACGATTCATACTTTAATATTAGAAAAAAATAGATGGTATAAGTGTGCGTTGTTATGGATTTTAATTCTATAAGAAAATACTCAATTAAAGTAAAGTGATGAATTCAAGTAGTTTAGACCGACTTGTTTTTCTCATAACTTGTTTTACGCGTATAGGGTCGATTTTTGGTTTTATGCTTCAGAAAATATATATAGGAATACATAGTGGTTGTAATGGGATGTATAGATTCTCAGAGTCACCTAATAGATCATATGACATATGTAGACAAACTACTCTAATTTTTATGAGTACCGAAAAGAGTAATGGACCATAGAAATGTTTTATATTCTATTCAAACTTTATACTTATCTGAACACGCTGCTCCAGCCTATATATGGTATTTTAGAGAATGAATGACCATTAAAAATAATCATTATTATTTATTTAAATAGTAGGCTAACATAGTTGCCGTGAGCTGTCTATAAATGTGCGCCTCCTGTCTTTGCCTTGGAGCCAGAGGTGACGTATCTGATTTGAACTCAGGCAAGCGACTTGGAACGGAGATCAGGACTCGAACATTAAAACGGAAAACATAAACTGAAACAGAGTCGTTGTCTTAGCTAGAAGAAAAATTTTGTTGGCAAGAAATATTTCCTATTTAGTATTAGGAATCTATTTAGATTAGGATTTGTACTCCATATTCGTCTAGACGCGAGCCATTCGAACTCGTACGTAAATAGAGAAAACAGTGCAAAATAAAAAAATAATTCTTATCCTTTTCTATTTATTATTAAGAGTTCTATTTAGAGTACTTAGCTGAGGAATCTATTTAGATTAGGATTCCTACTCTATTTTGGTCTACACGTGAGCTATTCTAAGTCGTATGAGCACGGGTTATATATATAAGTACAGGTAAAAGAAACTCTCCATTGTTCGGTAGTTAGAGGAAGAAGAACAAAAAAAAATGGATAGACGAAAAAAAGAGCCTGAAATTTTGCCTCTTTATTATTAGGTATAGATAATACTCCCTCCGTCCACGAAAACATGCAATTCTAACACAGTGTCACGTTTTAGTATCTTAAGTTTGACCAATTACGGATAAAAAAGTATCAATATTTATGATATCAAATAAATATCATTAGATTAATTACGAAATATATTTTCATAATAAACTGATTTAGAGCCCTAAAAATAAATACTATTTACTTAGAAACTTGAACAAATATGAACTATTTTTCTACCGTGTAACCTATAGGGTGTGTTTAGTTCCGCGAAAAGGTGTAAAAAAAAGTACTGTAGCACGTTTTGGCTTTATTTGGTAAATAGTGTCCAATCGTTGACTAGTTAGGTTCAAAACGTTCGTCTCGCAAAGTACAACCAAGCTGTACAATTAGTTTTTGATTTCATCTACATTTAGTACTCCATGCATGTATCGCAAGTTTGATGTGACGGAGAATCTTTGGTTTGCACAGTGTTTTTTTTTAAACTAAACACAGCCATAGTTGCGTGGTTTCCTTAGACAGAGGGAGTAAAACGTATCCTAAAGATCCTGTCAGCTGCACGGTCAGTCCTGGCCGGTTACTCTTGGAACGAGATGCGTGCAGTAGTCAGTCCTGGCCGGTTACTCTTGGAACGAGATGCGTGCAGTAGTCAGTACGGCATTGGATAAATAACTTAGGCTATATTTAGTTACCGGAAATTTTACAAAAAATTTTAACATTTTCCGTCACATTGAATCTTTAAACATATGCATGCATCATTAAATATAAATAAAAAATAAAACTAATTACATAGTTTAGACGAAATGAACGAGACAAATCTTTTAAGCCTAGTTAAATCATGATAGGATACTAATTGCCGAATAACAACGAAATTTGCTACGGTGTCATTTTGCAAAAAAAATTTGCAACTAAACCGGCCCTTACCCGAAGCCTGTCCATCCTCCCAAAATCAAAACGGGGTAAAATTTGAAGAATAATGTTCGTGGTGCGTCCATCCTTCCCGCCAAAATTTGAGGACTGTGCGCGCATGACAGACAGCATATGAGAGTGGTCAGCGGTGTGTTTGACCCGACGGAGCACGTTGGTGGCCTCCTAACTCGGCGCAGGCGGGCCTTGTTGCCGGCGCGTGGCGTGCATGTGCATACTGTACCACACGAGAGCGGCTGCAGTGCAGCTGGCCGCCCACCCGCCTGTGAGCTTGTTCCATACCCATTTTAACATAATAACATGTGGAAAATAAAATGTGAACACAGGAACCTGCCATGCAAGCTGTTGCGCAGAAAATGGATTTATAGGACTGGAGCCAACGGATTGGATTTGGATTGGCTCGCCCACTCAAATCATCATCAGAATGCGCTTGATGGATGGATCCCCGCCCCGTATTTCTAGTATTCACACTGCACGCATGCAGCTACAATAGTACTACGTAATGGACAAGATTCGTGTTACCGGGGCCTTGTTTAGATGGAAGAAAATTTCATTCCGATGAATAGTACCACTTTCGTCTTATTTGGCAAATATTGTTTAATCATGGACCAACTAGGCTCAAAAGATTCATCTCGTGATTTCCAACTAAACTGTGTAATTAGTTATTTTTTACCTATATTTAATACTCCATGCAAGCGGTTAAAAATTGATGTGATAGAGAGAGTGAAAAAACTTGGAAACTTTGAGGCAAACTAAACAAGCGCATCAGCAAGCATTTGGCAGTCACGACGCAACGCAAAAACATCTTGGGTGTGTTTAGTTCCGCGAAAAGTGTAAAAAAAGTACTGTAGCACGTTTTGGTTTTATTTGGTAAATAATGTCCAATCGTTGACTAATTAGGTTCAAAACGTTCGTCTCGCAAAGTACAACCAAGCTGTACAATTAGTTTTTGATTTCATCTACATTTCGTACTCCATGCATGTATCGCAAGTTTGATGTGACGGGGAATCTTTTGTTTGCACCGTGATTTTTTATGAGGAACTGAACACAGCCCTTGTAGGGTGTCGCTAGACCGACCTGTTCCATTGGGCCGTCGTACTGTACTATCTGTTCATGCTGCGAAAGCCACGTGCGGCGTTGGATGTGTTTAGTTTCGTGAAAAGGTGTAAAAAAAAATACTGTAGTACGTTTTGTCTTTATTTGATAAATAGTGTCCAATCGTTGACTAATTAGGTTCAAAACGTTCTACTTGCGGTCCGGCCTCTGCCTGCCTGTGACTCGCACAGGGCAAAGCTGCGGCTGCCCTTTCACAGAAACGGCCACGCCGCACCAGTTGGCCGCAGAACATGCGACGAGAGGTAGCCTAGTAGGACTAGCGGCAGCCAAGCAGAGAAGCGAGCGGCACTATAGGGCATTGTTTAGTTACCCAATTCTCCTTAAATTTCACTGTGCAAAAATAAGATTCCCCGTCACATCAAAATATCGGCAAATGCATGGAGTACTAAATGATGTTGATGAAATCAAAAACTAATTGCACAGTCGGCAAATGCATGGAGTACTAAATATTGATGAAATCAAAACTAATTGCACAGTTTTGTTGTATTTTGCGAGACGAACATTTTAAGCCTAGTTAGTCAAAATTTAAATAATTTTTACCAAATACAAACGAAATGCTACAGGAATTCTGATACAGAGTTTTTCTCCCCTATATTCTGTGAACTAAACGAGGGCCAGTACGAAAAGGTTCGGGCAGCGATCGCTGGTGTTCTTCCTTGCTCCTCTTGTACTCCTCACTCCTCAGTCCTCTGCCCTCCACGGCACGTCCTGTGTCCATTATTGTGATTTGTTAACGTCTGATAAGTTGGTAACATGGCTTTGGGTCTGGTTTAGTTCTCGGGCGAAAAGTTTTTGGGTGTCATATTAGATGTTTTATGAGATGTCGAAAGAGATGTTCGGATACTAATAAAAAAACTAGTTACATAACTCACCTGAAAACCACGAGACGAATTTATTAATCATAATTAATCCATCATTAGCACATGTGCTACGGTAGCAATTATGACTAATCATGGTCTAATTAGGCTTAAAAAATTCTGTCTCCCGGTTTCCATATGCAATTGGTTTTTTAATCTACACTTAATGCTTCACTCTTTTAAGACTAATTAGTCCATGAAAAATCTTAAGTGCTACAGTTACCAACATATGCTAATGATAGATTAATTAGTATCATTAGATTCGTCTCGCAGTTTTCTGAGAGGTTCTGTAATTTACTTTTTTTATTAGTATACAAAAACTTCTCCCAACGTTCTTCCGACGTATGTGATGTAAGAAGTTTTTTTTTTCACGAACTAAACGCAGCGTGATTATAAATGGCGTGGATTGATGGATCTACCTCTGTACATGCAATGACGAATTTCATGGGTTTCACACCCATGTTTGACTACCACACGTTAGCCACTGGCAGCATGGCGGCATGAGCTGGGCCGAGCGCGAGCAAGCAATAAAGGACACATGTACTACTAGACACTGGAGTAGTACTACTTACGTCACGATGGCAGTTGGCGCTATGCTTCGTCCAAATGTATGCCCTTGTTCAGTTCCCAAATCCAACCCCAAATTTCACTATGCAAAAAGAAGATTCCCCGTCACATCAAAATGTCGGCACATGCATGGAGTACTAAATGTAGATGAAATTAAAAACTAATTGCACAGTTTTGTTGTACTTTGCGAGACGAACATTTTGAGCCTAATTAGTCAAAGTTTGGACAATTTTTACCAAATAAAAACAAAAGTTGCTACAGTACGACGTGACCTACACTATTCCAACTTCTCCTCCCAATTCCAACATCTAAACAAGGCCTATGCTTTATTAGGCTGTGTTTAGTTCACCAAAAACGTACTATTCTAAAAAAAAAAAAAGATTTTCCATCACATCAAACTTACGATATATGCATGGAATACTAAATGTAGATGAAATCAAAACTAATTATACAGTTTGGTTGTACTTTACGAGACGAACGTTTTGAACCTAATTAGTCAACGGTTGAACACTATTTGCCAAATAAAACTAAAACATGATGCACCCGTGTACCTCTGTTCATTTCATTAGTCCTGAGTCCTCGTTTACTATTGAGCCCTTGTTTAGTTCCACTGATTCTCCCCAAATTTCACTATACAAAAAGAAGATTTTCCGTCACATCAAAATGTCGGCAAATGCATGAAATATTAAATGTTGATGAAATCAAAAACTAATTGCACAGTTTTATTGTACTTTACGAGACGAACATTTTAAGCCTAGTTAGTCAAAATTTAAATAATTTTTACCAAATACAAATAAAATGCTACAATAATTCTAATACCGTGTTTTTCAGGCCAGTTCACCGAACTAAACGAGGCCTGACAATGGGTTCTGGGTTCAGGCCGAGCTATCAATACAGGTAGTACTACCCCTAGCGGTACCCCTTCGAGGCCAGTCCTGGGCACGACGTTTGTTTGGCCTACTGATCCTGATCACGTGCTTGGTTACTACTCCCTCCGTCCCTTTTTACGTGTCATCCGGAAAACGTATCTGTAAGTCAAGTACGGTGCCTGGCAAATTAGCAATATCCAGTAACAGTACACTTCAGTCTCGAGGCCTCGTTTAATTCGGTAAATTGGGGAGAAAAACACTCTATCAGAATTCCTGTAGCATTTCGTTTGTATTTGGTAAAAATTATCCAAATTTTGACTAACTAGGCTTAAAATGTTCATCTCGCAAAGTACAACAAAACTGTGCAATTAGTTTTTGATTTCATCAACATTTAGTACTCCATGTATTTGCCGACATTTTGATGTGATAGGAAATCTTCTTTTTCATAGTAAAATTTAGGGAGAATCAGGGGAACTAAACAAGGGCCGAGTCATGTGACGTGTTTTGCTAGCCCAGGCTGCCATATCATATCGCCACTAGTGCCTCGTTTAGTTCGATGAATTGAGGAGAAAAACACAGTATCAGAATTTATGTAGCATTTTGTTTGTATTTAGTAAAAATTATCCAAATTTTGATTAACTAGGCTTAAAATGTCCATCTCGTCAAGTACAACAAAACTATGCAATTAGTTTTTAATTTTATCAATATTTAGTACTCCATGCATTTACCGACATTTTGATGTAACATGAAATCTTCTTTTTGTATAGTGAAATTTAGGAAAAACTGGGGCAACTAAACAAGGGCTAGTACGATCCGGTGTGTATGGGCTCAAGCGATTGGCTCAGAGTCTATCCTTTTGAGGAACATGTGCTACTACTGCATGGTGCTTGATGCCAGCAGCCAGCAGTGCAGCTCAGCGCTACCTACTCCCTCCGTCCCACAAATAAATGTACGTTTTTGACTTCTACACTTCTTGTTTGACCGTTCGTCTTATTTAAATTTTTTTAATAAATATTATTTGTTTTGTTACGACTTATTCAATCATTAGAGATATTTTCATAATGATTTATTTATTTTATTATTTATAAAAAAATTTAAATAAAACAAATGGTCAAACATAGAGTGTAGAAGTCAAAAACGTTCAATTATTTATGGGACCGGAGGGAGTACGCCCACCACCCATTCTCTGACGAGTGACGAGCGAGGTGAGGGTGTGAGCTCACGGTCACGGGCAACTCTGTGTGACGACGCTGAACGGCGGGACCCGACAAGCACTCGATCGCGGTCTCGAAGACAACACAGCAGGTCAGCAGCAATGGCAATGGCCTGCGATCGACTGCGAGACACAACGTGGCCGTGCAGGTGTTCTCTGAGCATCTCGCTCCGACTCCACAGCAAAAGTTCAGCACAGCTGGAGCTGGGGGGGCGCTCTCCTCGGGCCCGGCAGCAGGGAGTCGGATTAATCAGCGCCGAGTAGGTCAGACTGACTGCACTCTTCATCTCTATATTTATTCTCTAAAAAAAAATTTCATCTTAGGGCAGGTCCTGTTTAGTTCCCAAAAATTTTGCAAAATTTTTTAGATTCTCCGTCACATCGAATCTTTAGACACATGCATGAAGCATTAAATATAGATAAAAAATAAAACTAATTACACAGTTTAAACGAAATGAATGAGACGAATCTTTTAAACCTAATTAGACCATGATTGGATAATATTTACCAAATAACAACGAAAACGCTACAGTGCCCATTTTGTAAAAAATTTTGCATCTAAACCGGGCCTTAGTTCCCAGAAAATTTTGCAAAATTTTTCAGATTCCCCGTCACATCGAATTTTTAGACACATGCATGAAGCATTAAATATAGATAAAAAAAATAAAATTAATTACACAATTTAGATGAAATGGACGAGACGAATCTTTTAAGCCTAATTAGACCATGATTGGACACTAATTGTCAAATAACAACGAAACGTGCTACAGGGTCATTTTGCAAAAAATTTTGCAACTAAACAAGGCCTTAGTCATCGAGATTCTCTCCTCTATACCACTTTCTCTCGTACCCATCCATCCTCTATATCAATAAGACTCATACGTCATACTCTACTTTTATTTTTCTCCCCCACCCGACCTCTCTCTCTCCTCCCTTCTCCCTCCCACCCACTCTCGCTCCCTTCGCCGGCGGCTTCCCTCCCTCCTCGCGCTCGTGCTTGTGGCCGGCAGAGCTCGCGGTGGAGGACCCGCTCACCCCCGCGCCCGCGGCCGGCGGCGCCCACGACGGAGCTCCCGCTCGTGCCGTTGCCAGCGGTGGGCTCGGCCTCGCTCGGTGGCCTGCTAGCGCGCAGCGGACCAGTGGAGCGGCGCGCGGCAGAGCAGCGCTCGCCCGCGACGGAGCCCGAGGCGGCGGACCAGCGGCCTCCTCCGTTGCTCCCTTCTCTCCCCACCAGGTCTCTCTTCTCTCTGCTCGGCGCGGCGGCGAGCGGGCGAGCTCAGCGAGCGGCGGGCGGGCGAGCTCGGCGAGCGGCGGGCGGGCGCGCGAGCGGCCGGCGAGGGAGCAGCGGGTGGGCGCACGAGCGAGCGGCCTCCCTGCTCCGACGTTGAGGCGCGCGAACGGCGGGCCCCACGCCTGTAGCGGAGGTTTGCTACATCCACCAAATTTGGCATTCAGGAGGGCGTCCGATACTTTAGCGTACCGTTTACAGGGCACCGTTGCAGGACTTCGGTCCGGTAAAAACATTTGGAGGAGGCTTTACAGGGTCCCAGTGCGGATAGTCTCACTACTGGACTACTGCACCACGGGGGTGGGACACCAGACATTGGCACAAAGACATTCTGCCCCAACAGCGCTACCATGTAGTACTCCGTATTACATTGACGTGATTCTTTTAAGAGCAAGTATAGTGACTCTATTACGAGGTGAGAGAGAGAGGAGAGGAAAAAGAAGAAAGATGGTTTGTAAGCCAACTGAATCATTAGAACAAAAAAAAACTTTTTAAGAAAAAGTGGTGGATCATAGCTAAGCTAACTACTATATACTATACGTGTCCATAGTCCATTCAGCCAACTATATTTGTAAAAGATATATATTATTAGCCTTGCTCTAATTGATCTCTACTAGGATAGCAAACAAAAACCCTCCAATTATTTGACGTCTAGCAAAAGAGTTAGCAAAATGCCAGGGCCTCACGATTTCTATTACAATGACAGTTTTTCGAGTGTTTCTGTAGGTACGGCGTATTTCACCATTTACAACTAAACTAGCAAGGAGACCCATGAGCACTGCATGGCTGCTACATCTTTCGATTTTTATGCAACTTAGCTTAGACTCTGTTTTTACTTACACATCATACTCTAAAAGGCAATGGCCTTATTAGCGTTTGTTGCAACAAGAAATAGTTGTTCCACCATGAGCGCCCCTACATCTCTGTTTCTTAGTTAACGTCATGACCTCTAGCTATACAAATCAAACATGGGCCCATCCAAGCCTTATATATACAATAACTCATCTATTGTTGTACAATTCTGCTGAAAAAAATCTATTGTTGTACAATTCACTTACACATATTGCTCTGCATATATATATATATATATATATATATATATATATATATATATATATATATATATATATATATATATATATATATATATATGGCTCCGTCAGGCGTCAGCGTTCCTTTTCATCGTCGGATATCAGTTTTACCATTAGCTTTACATATAACTATAGCGGGGCGCGCGCTTGTGCGCATGTGAATTCGGGAAACCTAACGCCGATATAGTATGGATGGTTTTTTTGGTTAAATTGATTATGGTTATAACATGCAGATGAAAAAGCTCAAATATATAAGGAAACAATGTGGTGTTTAAGATAAAGCATTACTATGCTTACATTGAAACATTTGTTCAGTTACTGTTCTAAGTCTAGGATTGGAGATGACTGCACTTTTACAAACACAAACAAAGATGTAGCCTTATGTCACTTGATCTAGAGTGCAAGGCAGAGGATCTACGTTACATTAATATGTGCTTTCGTACATTGATAGCGGTGCTCTGCACAGTAGCACGGTTATTATACATGGCTAGCTTCAAACGTGGGTACATCCTTGGTCTGCTGTCTAGTGAAGTCTCCATCTCCGTTTTGAATGAGAAGCTATTGGTTCATCAATCTGGGTATGTGTGTTTCTGAATGAGCTGTAGTTTGCATGAAACCTGTACTGTTAGGGTAATGAGTGTTGAGGGATGATTATTGTACCTGAATCATGTAGGTAGCACATGCAATAGGTGCTATGACTGCAAGTAGATGGTGTACCTGTGGAGTAGTTAATAATGAACTATGAGTGCTGGTAGTGTTTGGTCTACGTACTTGAGTCTGATGAAGCAGGGCCGCTTTCATGGTCGTTCTGATCTGCTTGTATCATGTCATCATCTATAATGCATAGTTTGTTGTATTGATTAGAAACGATAAGAACAACAATAGTATGGGCAGGTTTTTTACATAAGTAAAAAGATGTGTTAAGTGTAGACATACTGATGCCTTCATCCTGTTCTTCTGGCTGGAATTGCATGTTTCCCCCTCTGAGGCCGCCTTCAACGGCGAACCGGGGGGGGGGGGGGGGGGGGGGGAGATAGGGAAGCGGCATGGAGCAGGGCCGAGGCGTCGCGATGCTTGGAGACGGGGAGGACGGCGGCGGCGCGGACAACGGAGGCATGGCGACGGCGGAGAAGGCGCGAAGAGGGCGGTGCGGCAGGAAAGCGTCGAGTTCAGCGCAGGGTGAAACAACGGGAGTCTAGATCGGGCAGAAACCGAGGAAAATATTTGGTGGAAGGAAACCAAAATCAAAGGGCAGGCATTGGTCGAAGAGTAGGACGCCGGGAGCAGAAGCCGATGGAAGCGAACAGGTTAAACAAGGTAAGTGAAGCTGTTCCTGGGTTGAAGCCGGTGTGGTAAATCCTGGCAGTTAATTTCAATATCCAACGGATGACAGATTTGGCACGAGGATACTGTATTTGTGTGCAGCATCATACCACACATCAAACTTCTCAAAACTGTCAAAGATATTGAGAACTGCAAATTTACTTGTGATGCATAGATATCTCTAACGACATCATCTTTTACTAACATGTACCATGCAAAGTAGACCTAAGCATGCAGCAAGAGTCTTAAAAAACCAGATCTCTGCACCACATTTCTATAACTAAATTTCAACAGAACCGAAGATAGAGAATATACTAATTTAAATCTGAAAGGCCTAACAACCACCATGCCCACATCCACTATTTGGAACTGCATTTAGAACTCCACTTGCTTCATTATGAGACATCCGATAAGAAACGATTAGTAAGAACAACACTTCACTAACTAGAACCACCAGCGCTGATCCAAATGATGTGCTTATAGCACATTGTTCTCAAGAGATGAAAATTGTAGTAGCAGAATGACATTCTGAGAGAAAATGCATTACTGACCGAACACGGGCTCTGTCAACTCTTTTCACTCTGATGGCCATCTCCTGTTCTGAAACCTTGCCGATCATTCCTTTAGAACCATTGCTACACTTAATCAATAGCAAGAAAGCGGGGGCAAGCCCTCCTGATCTTATCATAAAAAAAAACCAGCGATGAGAACTTCGTAAGTATGAACCTAGAAAGGGAGTATGCGATGCAGGAAAGATCACATACTGAAATAGGCGTCTTCTTAAAAAGCTGCACAAAGCATCATCAAACCAAATTGTGGACAAACATGATCTTTACCACAGCAGAAAAATACATAGTTATTACACATGATGGTCAGCACAAGCATTCAGATAGGTTGCTGGTTCTGAGCTATGAAGATAAGCAGTACCTAATTAGGGGCATTCAAAGTTTTGGTGATAAACACATTAAAAATGCAGGTGAGAATTATTGTGCAAAGTTGTTAACCATGCTGAAGCTCTTTTCCGAGGGTCCAATGTTATACACAGGCTGTACATACCATGAGGTAGTTACTTCCTGATTTAGGAGGCTTATTACCTGCCGAAATCAGTTTTTTCTAGGAAATCATAAGCATTGAAAGTGGTAATACTTTCATATGCATGTGCTAACTATTGTATGTAGCATTTAACCTCAAGGGAAATAAGAAGACACAGATGCCAACTGGGAAAAAAAATAAGCATAACAAATACCCCTATCTTTGTCATAAGGCAGATACAATATAAGTGCACTATCCTATATACTGAATCAGATTTAAAAAAAATACTATGCTTTCTATGTTTTTTTAAAAAACTGTATCGAAGAAAAATTGTTGGAATTTTATGGTTTTAACATGATCATTAATCCACATGCAGAGGAAGCATGCCACGGCAGTAATAATCAAGTTTTCAATGTGATAACTGTAGTTTCTTTTAACTGACAGACAACCCAATAACTCATTAACATGCACTGTATTGGTTAAAAAAAACCCACACAGTTGACGTTCACTTGTTCAAGAGACGAATTAAAATGAAGCTTGCCTTTTTCTTATCTAGCATATTTTCTAAGAATTTACGCTCCCAAAACATGCCCAATTCAATTTTAGTTTACAAACATCATGTGAGGCAAAAAGAAAGATAGAATCCATCCTCCAACAGTGGCTGCTACATGTCATTATCAATTATTCAGAGACAGGTCCTTTATCATATACCGACTCATGCTCAACAAAAATATAAATGGACATAGTGATGGTAGGGAAAACAGGCAACGATCTCAATGAAGTAATTATATAAGTAAGCAAATAAGTTCAGTTTAGGGAATGTATACTCATTTATACTCTACATAATTTTTGGCTAGGAAGCAGAAATAGTGATCAGAATCGTGAGGTATACAAGCAAATAAAAGACCTCCAATTTTACAACCAAAACACATATATAGAAGTAAATAAAAAAATAGTAAAGAAAATAAACCTTTGGACAGCCAGGCAACATCTGCTATCAGCTGAAGAAAGCCTCAAGCGGTGTGCAACCTCCAATTTGGCGACCTTCATACATAAGACACACACGTCAGAAGTTAGTTGCCAAAAAAAAAAGAGTTATTCCATAACTTCCTAAAATCTACCTGGACAAGCCTGGACCAGTAGAGAAGAATGACTGATAAACTCTTACACCTGTAAGTGAAGACACACACCGGAGAAGTTAGGTGCCAAAAAAAGGAGTTCTTCCATAACTTCATAAAATCTACCCGGACAAGCCTGGAGCAGCAGAGAAGAATGACAGATAAACTATTACACCTGTAAGTGTCGTGAAAATAAACAAACACATTTGTAACATAAGTAACGATAAAATTGAGAAATGAAACTGAAGCATGTAATTGTTAATACAGGAAGTACATCTTCAGTGCAGTGGTGAATAGATAGGTACCAAAAGTTCTAAGAAATCAGGCACTTTATGGGAGGTGCCTGCATGTTTCTTCTTGGTTGAATCGTCCTCTCCATCTTTAGAAGAACACATCATCCAAGACGGTAGGCTTCTGTTGGAACCGAACAATTTTTCAAAACGAACTGCACCACTTTGCAGTTTTAATCTGCAGTCCAAAATGGTGTCAGTTGAGATTGGACGATATTGTGCGCACTGAACAACACCCATGTACACAGTAACCCGATATTTTTTTTTTGCAAGAAATAAAAAAAATCGAAATTGGTAAGCATAATACATTTATACACTTAAAACTTGCAATTAGATTAGGGGAGCGTATGCTATGGAAACTAGCTTCTTGTGGAAACTATGGAAACTTTAATCTAAGTCCACATGATTCTAATCCGATGATCTCAGATGAAGGTGTGTCATTTATTCACTTAAACCCTCCCACCAAGATTCTAATCCGATGATCTCAGATGAAGCACAACTCACCTTCAGCTGAGGCCATCGGATTAGAATCCTGTGGACTTGATTGAAGTTTCCATAGTTTCCACAGGAAGCTAGTTTCCATAGCATACGCTCCCATTAGGGGAGCGTATGCTATGGAAAGAGTAGATCCAACTACAGATAGCCAAATAGGTTTCGCGAGGGAAACAAATCAGATAGCCAAATAGCTTACTCAGGGTTTGGGTGCTCGGTTCCACGCAGCAGGAAGGGAAACGAAGGGACTACCATACGTGGGTGCTCGTTGCTGGTGAAGGGCATGATGAAGAACTGGGAACCGCGACAGCAGCGAGCAGCCTGCATGCCATCGCCCGTACGCGCCGATGGCTGACCAAACCCTAGGGCGGCACGGCGACGCTGGGGGTCGTCCGCCCAGGCCAACGTCTCGGCTCAGGGGCCAGAGAGAAGGCCACGGCGCTTGGAGGCGGCGACATCGCCAGGGGGCGACCATGGTGCTCGGTGCTCCCGGGGCGCGCCATGGCGCCATAGACGGGGGACGCCGTCGCGCGCCAGCAGCGCCTTGTGCGGGGAGTCGGCGGTTGGGAGCCGGCCGGGACGACGCGAGGGGGAGGAGGAAGAGGAGGGGTGGGCCGCAACTGCCATGCCGCCCGCACGAGCGGGCATCACCCTGTTGGCGTCAGGAGAGCGAGGGGGAATCGGGAGAAGGGTTGGTCAGGATCAAGGTGCGAGGAGGGAATCAGAGAAGCCTTTGGAAGGAGAAGTAGGAGCCGACTATATATTTGTTTCTATGGATTCTGATAAGAAGCTGGAAGAGTTAAAGGGAAGCCGAGGAGAAGTTGGAGGAGGCTAAGAGAAGCAAGAGGAGCCGCTTCCGGGTAAAATCCGCTGCAAACAATCTCAGCTGTTCGTCGCAAGATCGGACGGCTGTAGGAATTTCAGGCGACGTGGCTGATGTCCTTTGTTGGTTTAAATGCCTTCCTTGGTTGCCACGTTTTGTGTCTTGTATTGTGAAATTTCTTCTATATTTATTTTAAGCTCTTCTTTTTTATATAAAAAAGATATCACAACCTTTGGCCTCTTCTTATTTCAAGACAATTTGAATCACAACCTTTGGTCTCTTCTTGTTTCAAGCACTATGCCAAAACAACACAAAGAAGACACCTTAATCAGTGACCTGGAGTTGAAACTCGTCACTAATATAACATCAGTGACGCGGATAAATGGTACGCGTCGCTCATTAGGTGTTGCCTATGGCCAAGAAAAAAACACGTCACTATTGACAGCTTATCGGTGACTCTTCCCGACTAGACGTGTCACTAATATCGGGGGCTCCTTGTCTGCAACGCGTTTCAAGAAAACACCTCACCTCGGACCCGAAAAATGTTAAAATTAGTTAAGTCTCCCCCGTCCGTTCCCCCCTCTCTCTCCTGAGTCTCCCCCGTCCCGTCTCTCTCTCATCCCCTCGGTCCCCTTTGCATCCTCCACCGCCACCACCTCTCCCCCTGCCCCAACCAAGACAACTTCATACACGGAGGTTGGATCCAGCGACGAGGCAGCCCGGCCAGGGAGCCGGCGCTTGGCATGGCCCTCAGCAGATCTGGCGAGGTGGTGGCTTGGTCGGGTGGAGGCCATGCCCGACGGTGGATCCGGGTGGTGCGACACCCCTGTCCCCGGTGGCCCAGCTGCCTCCCTAGATTGACCACATGGTGCGGCGCTCTGTCCCCGGTGTCCTCCTCCCCAGATCACCGTGCGGGTAGCACCCCGTCCCCTGCGCCCGCGGCCTCCCCAAATCGGTCAACCGGCGCGGCGTGACCCCCACTTTGGCAAGGCACAGCCATAGCCCTTTCTCCCACTCGGCCGAGGCTGCAGAGCAAGGCGGCCAGGAAGATCGTTTTGGTCGGCGAGGTTCCTCTCCTATCTTGTTGACTTGGGAAATCGAGAGAGCAGCAGATCCAGTTTCTGTGCGACAGCGACAAACTCAGGCAACATTGATTCCCCAATGCAAGAAAAGGTATTGTTTAGGTATTCTCTACAAGAAATTCAGAGGTCCTATGAACCTGCAAGTTTCAGATGTGAAATTATTATGTCCTGTTATCGATTGGTTTGAAGCTAGGTACCTGTAGGGTTAGTTAGACAGCCTAGGTAGAATCAATGTATGTTATGAACATAATAATTACTATGTTAGAGGCTAGAAGGATTTAATCTAAACTATGGTATATTTATATCACTTACAGTCTAAGGGTGGTTTGCATTGCTGTGAATATCTGTTATTTCAAGTCAAATACCTATTGTTTAGACCCTGAACCAATTCTATTCATTGAACCCTTCCACTCAATTTCATGTGTAAACATCTTAATTGGGTTTAACAACAAGCATTCTTGGTATATTGAACGTTTTACTGTGTTAGGATTTGTGTTAGGATTTGTTCTTGGTATATTGAATTCAATCCTTTGCTTTCCATGGTGAATGTTTTACTGTGTTAGGATTTGTTCTGTTCAATATTGATGTGAACTCTTTTATTTCCTTACCGTTTTGTAGTCTTATGGACTGATGCCTCTTTGTTTAAAGGGTTTGAATCCATGAACTTTCCATTTTCTAAAAATAGTACCCTAGTTCGTCTTGAATGGACTATCGCTACGTAATCTTGTCATAGGAGTATGTGTTAGTGAGTTCACACTAAGGCAGGATGTCATTTTTTATTACAGGATTGGCCACATCAAGTCTGCTGGCGACACCAAAATGCAGATCAATCAAATTATAAAAAATCCCGTCGAATCTACCATGCATAGGTCCCGTTCAGCTATGCTGATAAGCCGGCTGAAAAACACTGCTGGCTGATTTGTTGTGAGAGAAAAATACTGTTCTGGCTAAAAAAAAACAAGCTGAAAAATACGGATTATAAGCCGGATGAACATGGCCATAATTCGCACCCTTGCCATTTGGATTATATATATATACATATGCTGCCATAGGAATTAACCCAGACAAGCCGGACCTGCTCTCTCGAAGGAACCGTTGTCCACGTCGCCCGAAATTAGCCCCGCCGTCCGATCTGCCGTTCAATGGCCCAGATTTCTCCAAACGGATTCCACCCGAACCGGCTCCTCATGCTTCTCCTTACGTTCTCTGCCTTCTCCCGGGCTTCTCCCGCTTCTCGTCGGAATCCAGCGAGACAGATATATACTCAACTCCAGCTTGTCCTTCACGAAGGTTCTTTTCTCCTCGTCTCTCTCTCCTCTACGATCCCTCTCCCGACACGGACGACGCCACCGGAGCAGCGCCGACCTCGGCGATGGCCGGCCTTCGGCGTCGGTGCAGCGCCCCCCCCCCCCCCCGATGCGACATCGTCCCGCCGGCCTGCGTCTTCTCCCTAGGTACTCATCTCTTCCCCTCTCTCCTTCTCTCTCTCGATCTCTCTCTCCCAAAGTGGTGCTGCCCCGGCAGATCCCCCTACGGTGGCTGGCCTCCGGCGCGCTACCCGAACCCCTGCGGTGGCTGAAAGTCCCTAGTTTGGTTTTGGCTAATTGATGAAACCTAGGACTAACCTTTGTATCTAAGTGGATGATTTAGATAAAGGTGGTCATTGCATATGAGACATGACATTGACTCATGTGACCAAGATGATGAAGACCAAGATGAGGCTTGGCTCGATGGACCGGTTGTGAAGGTGAAGGGCAAGTCGAGGCTTCGAAGCGAAGGACCATGCGATGGTGAAGCTTGAGCAAGACTTAGCGCCGATGGACTGATGCAACGGTGAAGAGCAAGTGAAGTCAAGGTCGATGGATCGAGACGGTCATGTGATGATATGAAGTGGATCATATCATTTGGAGAAACAAAATGGGCTCAAGGCAAAGGTATAACCATAGGGCCATTTTGTTTTACACTCAAGACACCATAGAGGGTGTGAGTGGTTTAGGATCGATAGCCGAACTATTAAGAGGGGAAGTCTTATCGGTTATTCGATGCACGGGTGCCACTAGGTGAATTCATGAAGTGCATTGCATGTAGGGCCTAGTGAGCTAATTGGAAAACCTTTGAAAATGATTGAGAAAATGCTAACACACAAGCACATGGAGATGTACACTTGATGGTGTTGGCACATTTGCAAAGGTGGCGTTAGTCACGCTGTGGTTTGCGGGTAGAGAGGGGTTTGGGTTCCTCTCTCCCTCCCGCCGAGCGTGCGAGCGCGGGATTCAGGCGATTTCGGGGAAATGAAATGCCTATTTTCCACTACGCCGAAAGTCGGAAAAGAAATGGAGGCGAACGGGGTCACTGAGGTGACCGGACGCTGCACCGGACGCGGTCACGGTGTGACCGGACGCGTCCGGTCAGTACAGCGCGGTTTCAGGCGCGCGGGCTAAGGTTTGCAACCGGCGCGTCCGGTCACTCGCGGGACCGGCGCGTCCGGTCATGCGCCCAGAGGGAACTACGGTTCACGAGGATGATCGGACGCGAGGCGCGTCCGGTCACACATGATCGGACGCGTCCGATCGTTGAAGGAGCTTACTGGACTCCGACCGGACGCTGGCACTGTCGCGTCCGGTCGTTGCGAGGAGCGCGTCCGGTCGTTGTTTCGCGGCGCGGGTGCTGTGCGGATCGGCGCGTCCGGTCGTTGCGAGGGGCGCGTCCGGTCATTGCTTCGCGCGCGCGGTGCTGTGCGACCGGCGCGTCCGGTCGGTTGAGAGGCGCGTCCGGTCATAGGGTTTGACCGTTGGCGCAGTGACCGTTGGAGGACCGGACGCGGTTGAGCGCGTCCGGTCAGTTTCGACCGGCGCGTCCGGTCGTCCCGAAAAAACGGTCAGTGGAGTTGCAACGGCTCTATTTGTTTGGGGTGCTTATAAATACTCGTTGGCCGGCCCTTGGGGAGGTCTCTTGGCATTTCTAACACTCTTGTGCATCCTTTGAGCTAGAGCTACTCCTCCCACTCATCTCTCTTGCTTGATTGCAAATCAAAAGTGAGATTGAGTGATCCCAAAGTGCATTGCATAGCTTGAGGGCATCTAGTGGCACTTGTGGGTGGTTTAGCCGGTGGATTTCTTGTTACTCTTGGAGAGTACCGCTCCTAGCCGGCTTGGAGATTGTTGGAGGCGTTGGCAAGAGAAGGTGATTGTTCTTGGCCACCTCCGGTTGTTTGTGAGAGGTTCTTGTGCTTTCCTCGGCGGGACGCCAAAAGCAACTCTATTGGATTGCGCGTGTCATTGAGTTACCTCACTTGAGAGTGGAGTCTTGCGGTGCCTTGCGGGGCGTGCCTTGAGGGGCAAGTGACTTGAGGGTCACACCGAGGAACCATCTAAGTGTTGGTCGACACAACCGGTGACGTAGCTTGTCGGTGCACAAGTGAACACCGGGTGAACAAAAATATTGTGTCTCTTGTCTCCCGGTGATTGGTCTACATATTGTGTTGTTGTCAATATTAATTGATTGTATATCATCTTGGTGATTGGCAACATCTTCACTCCACCGTCGGTATAAGATTCACAATCCTATCTCTTGCATTTACTTTTACTAGATTATCTTGTGTTAGCTCTAGTAGTAGCCTTTGCTAGTGTTGTTAGCTTGCTCACTAGTGTAAGTTTAGTGACTTAGCACTTGTGTGAACTAGAGATCATAATCTACTAGACTTGTGGATAGGAGGCTTGCATCACAACCTTTGGCTAAGCAAAACTCGCTTTACGCCATTTGTTTTTCTAACAAGTTTGCTTAGTGGTGCTTGTAGAATTTTTTTAGGCTATTCACCCCCCCTCTAGCCATCTAGGACCTTACAAGTGGTATCGGAGCCGTGGTCACCGTTTTAATCAAGGCTTAACATCCTTCGGTGTGAAAAATGGCTCAAATTGTGTTCAATCATGTTGGGGGCAAGCCACCGTTCTTTGATGGTGTTAGTTCTTTTGCTCATTGGAAGAGAAAGATGACAATGTACCTTGGTTCTATTCATGAGAGAGTATTGCAAGTCACCGAGAATGATTTTGCTATCATTGATCCCAATCATCTCACCGATGAAGATAGAGCAAATAGAACATGTAATAGAATGGCTCTCAATATACTCTATAATGGTATTGACACAAAAGTGTTTGAGGGCATCAAAGATTTGGAATTGGCTAGTGAAGTATGGACAAGGTTGAGTGAGACATATGAAGGCACTAAGGTTGTGAAGAGTGCCAAGCTATATGGGCTCAAGAGTGAGTTTGAGAACTTCAAGAAAAAGGATGATGAAACAATCATTGAAATGTTTCATAGATTGCAAGTGATAGTCAATGATCTCAAGAGCCTAGGGCACAAGACTCAAGATCAAGATTTTTGTCACAAGTTCTTATTGAGCTTACCTAGAAGATTCAAGATGTTGATCATGATGTTGCAAAGAGATGGGCTTGAAGCAATGAAGCCTAATGATTTGCTTGGTGAAGTATTAACCTATGACAAATATGATCAAGATGTTGATGACAAGAAGAAGGTGGAAGATGAAAAGAAGAAGAAGACCGTGGCGTTCAAGGCCATCTCCTCCAAGGGCAAAGCTACCATCATTGAAGAAGAAGACAATAGTGAAGATGAAGATTATGAAATTGATGATGAGGCATTTGCTTTTGTAGTCAAGAAAATGGGTCACATGTTCATTAAGAGAAGAGGCTTCAAAAAGAGAAATGACAACTTCAAGAGCAATGAGCAACAAAGGAGGTGCTTCAATTGTGATAGCACCGAACATCTTCAAGCCGAATGTCCCTATGATAAGAAGAAGAACAACAAGAGGGGCAAGTTTGAGAAGAAAAAGAAAGAAGCCAAGATAACATTCAAGAAAGGCAAGAATGGAGTCTATGTGGCCACTTGGGAAAGTGATGATGAAGAAGAAGAAGAATCATCCAACAAGGCATTTGCTTCCATTGCTATCAACAAGAAGCCATCACTATTTGATTCATCCTCTTCATGCTTCATGGCCAAAGAATCTAAGGTATTATATGATGAAAGTGATGATGAAAGTGAAATGGAATATGTTCATGATAGTGATAATGATAAATATGATAATGAAAATGATGATGATGATGAACCAACTAAAGAACAACTATATGACTTGTTGCAACAAACTAGAGACATAGCTATTGCCAAGAACAAGGAGTGCAAGAAGCTTTCAATGAAAGTAGCAATACTTGAGAAAGTTCTTGGTGAGCTTAAGACCACTCATGAGAGTCTAGTGGAAGACCATGAGGATCTTGGTAAGGCTCATTCCAAGCTTGAAAAGGCTCACTCATTGCTACTTGAGCAACAAGAAAAGAAGGAGGTTGTTGTATCATGTGATATAGGTGTTACATGTGATATAATTGATGAATCCTTTAATGAACCTATCATCATGTCAAATACTAACCCTTCTTGTAGCTCTTCATCCACCACCACCAACTCTACCTCTACTACTAGTGATGGTTTCACTTGTGATGCCTCACTAATGGTTGAGAATGAGACTCTCAAGAGAGAGGTGGATAAGCTCACTCACGCCCTAGGCAAGGCCTATGGTGGTGAGGCCCGCTTGCTTAAGTGCTTGGTTAGCCAAAGGTTCTCTCTTAACAAAGAGGGATTAGGCTACACCCCCAAGAAAGGCAAGTCGGCCTTTGCAACTCCAAAGCCTAGCTTTGTGAAGGGCAATGGTCGGTTTTGCAATAGATGCATGCAAGTTGGGCACCTAGAGCATAATTGTAATAAAAAGAACCAAAGCAAGAAATTTGTTAATGCTATACCTTTTGATTCTTGCTATGTGCTTACCAAAGGTGTGAAGGGTGTGCAAGCTAAGTTTGTTGGTACACCAATTATGGGCCCAAAGAAGAAGGCTATTTGGGTACCAAAGAGCTTAGTTACTAACCTACAAGGACCCAAGCAAAAATGGGTACCTAAGCTTCATTGATTTGCTTGTAGGTCAATTACAAAGCCGAAGGAAGGCATTGGATTATTGATGGTGGGTGCACTCAACACATGACCGGTACATCAAGAATGTTTGATTCATTCAATGACAATGATAGTGGTGTTGATTCTATCACATTTGGCAATAACAAGAAAGGCAAGGTTATTGGCTTGGGCAAGATTGCAATATCAAATGATATGAGTATCTCCAATGTGTTGCTAGTTGAAAGCTTGGATTTCAACCTTCTATCTGTGGCACAAATATGTGATCTAGGCTACAAATGCATCTTTAGGGTTGATGATGTGGAAGTTATTAGAGTGGATGGTTCAAATGTGGTATTCAAGGGATTTAGATATGAGAATCTCTATCTAGTTGACTTCAATGCTAGAGAAACTTCTTTGACAACTTGCTTAGTCTCCAAATCAAGCATGGGTTGGCTTTGGCATAGAAGGCTTGGTCATGTTGGCATGAAACAATTGAAGAAGCTTACAACTCACAATCTTGTCAATGGTTTGAAAGATGTTGAATTTGAGAAGAATAAGCTTTGTAGTGCATGTCAAGCCGGGAAGCAAGTTGGAAGCTCACATCCAAAGAAGAGTACAATGAGCACATGCAAAGCATTTGAGTTGATGCACATGGATCTATTTGGACCAACAACATATACAAGCATAGGCGGCAACAAGTATGGCTTTGTCATAGTGGATGACTTCACAAGATTCACATGGGTATTCTTTCTTAGTGACAAAAGTGAAGTGTTTGACACCTTCAAGACATTTCTCACTAGAGTTCACAATGAGTTTGAGATTAGAATCAAGAAAGTGAGAAGTGACAATGGAAGTGAGTTCAAGAATACAAGAATTGAAGAACTTTGTGATCATTATGGTATTGAACATCAATTCTCGGCCAAGTACACTCCACAATCAAATGGCTTAGTTGAGAGGAAGAATAGAACATTGCTTGATATGGCTAGATCAATGCTTCATGAGTACAATGTGAGTCAATCATTTTGGGATGAAGCAATCAATACCGCTTGCTACTACATCAATAGACTATATTGTCATCCATTGCTAGAGAAGACCCCATATGAGTTACTTCATGGAAGAAAGCCCAATATTTCTTACTTTAAGGTGTTTGGTTGCAAATGCTATATCTTGAAGAAGGGCACTAGATTGGGGAAGTTTGACAAGAGATGTGATGAGGGGTTCCTACTTGGTTATTCAACTACAAGCAAAGCTTATAGAGTTTGGAACAACTCAAGTGGCATTCTAGAAGAAGTCCATGATGTGCAATTTGATGAAACCAAAGGGTCACAAGATGAAGAAGAGAATCTAGATGATGTTAGTGGAACTCTATTGGTGGAAGCAATGAAGAACATGGACATTGGGGACATTAGAGCAAAGCAAGTAATTGACATTCAAGATGATGATAAAGATCAAGTGCTCAATTCTCCATTCAAGCTAGCTAGTGACTCTCAAGTGCAAGATCATGGTGCTAGTTCTTCTCAACAAGATACATCAAGTGATCAACCGAGCTCAAGCAATCAAGTGCAAGTACTCCAACCGCAACATGTTGCAAGAGATCACCCCATTGATAGTGTTATTGGTGATATTAGAAGTGGTGTGCAAACAAGATCAAGATTGACAATGTTTTGTGAGCATGCATCATTTGTGTCAACCATAGAACCAAAGAAGATAGAAGAAGCTTTGAGGGATGCCGATTGGATCATGGCTATGCAAGAAGAGCTTAACAATTTCACAAGAAATGATGTTTGGGAATTGGTAGAAAGGCCAAATGACTACAATGTGATTGGAACCAAGTGGGTGTTTAAAAATAAGCAAGATCAAGATGACATTGTAGTGAGAAACAAAGCAAGACTAGTTGCTCAAGGTTACACTCAAGTTGAAGGTCTTGACTATGATGAGACATATGCTCCCGTGGCAAGATTGGAGGCAATAAGGATTCTATTGGCTTATGCTTGTGCACACAATATCAAACTATATCAAATGGATGTCAAAAGTGCATTTCTCAATGGGATCATCAATGAGTTAGTATTTGTTGAGCAACCGCCCGGATTTGAAGATGACAAGAAATCCAACCATGTCTACAAGTTGAAGAAGGCTTTATATGGCTTAAAGCAAGCACCTAGAGCATGGTATGAGAGGCTAAGGGATTTCCTTCTCTCTAAGGGATTCAAAATGGGCAAGGTTGATACTACTCTATTCACCAAGAAGATTGGAAATGATCTATTCATAGTGCAAATATATGTTGATGACATCATCTTTGGATCAACCGATCAAGCTTATTGTGAAGAATTTGGTGCTATGATGGCCAAAGAGTTTGAAATGTCTATGATTGGTGAACTTAGCTACTTCCTTGGTCTCCAAGTCAAGCAATTGAAGAATGGAACATTTGTGAGTCAAGGGAAATACATAAGGGACATGTTGAAGAAGTTTGGAATGCAAGATGCAAAGCCAATTTCAACTCCAATGGGCACAAATGGCAATTTGGATAGTGATCTTGATGGCAAAATGGTGAATCAAAAGGAATATCGGTCTTTGATTGGAAGTCTACTCTATGTCACCGCATCAAGGCCGGATGTCATGTTTAGTGTTTGCATGTGTGCTAGATATCAAGCCTCACCTAGAGAAAGTCATCTCACGGCCGCAAAGAGAATATTGAGGTACTTGAAGCAAACAAGAGATGTTGGACTATGGTATCCCAAGGGGTCAAAGTTTGAATTGATTGGATATTCGGACTCCGACTATGGGGGTTGCAAGATCAATAGAAAGAGCACAAGTGGCACATGTCAATTACTTGGAAGATCACTTGTGTCATGGTCCTCAAAGAAACAAAATAGTGTGGCAATCTCTACCGCCGAAGCCGAATATGTGAGTGCGGGGAGTTGTTGTGCACAATTGCTATGGATGACATCAACTTTGAAGGATTATGGCCTCAATTTCAAGAATGTGCCGTTGCTATGTGATAATGAGAGTGTAATCAAGATGATACAAAACCCGGTTCAACATGGAAGAACAAAGCATATTGACATAAGACACCATTTCATTAGAGATCATCAACAAAAGGGAGATATTGCCATTGAAAGTGTTGGCACCGATGATCAACTTGCCGATATTCTCACTAAGCCACTTGATGAAAAGAGGTTTTGCAAGCTAAGGAATGAATTGAACATTCTTGATTTCTCAAACATGAGTTGAATGCACCTCACCCACTTATTGACATGCCTCTCCTTCGACATTGCAAGGTAAAATTGATTGACATGTCTTTCATCCTATGCTAAGGACTTGTTAGAGCATGTAGACATAATAAGTGGTACGCATAAGCATTCATGATAAATCAAATGAATTTGATGGATATATGTTACCACTATTGCTTCTATGCTTATTTTGATCTAGTGGTGGCATATGACATGTTTGTGAGCTTGTAAACCTAGTGTTGAATCTAGAAGATTTGCTATAAATGTTTAATTCAACATAGGCAAGATAACCCTTATTTTGAGGAGTGAAGAAGCTTGTCTTTGGTTCAAATCGAATTAAATATCTTTGGCAAGTATTCTAGGTTAAACCAAATTTGATAAAATTTTTTAACCTTACATGTGGTATCGAATTAATTTCAAGCTACTCCATCAAACACTTTTCTTCTCTCCACAATTTGATCCCCTTTTTGAGTAAGTTGTTGACAAAGGGGGAGAGAAAAAGATGATTGGGGTACATAAAATTTATGTGAGAAAAAGATGATTCAACTTGATAAAGGGGTAAATAAAATTTGTTGATGCACACAAGTAGGGGGAGCAAGCTCATAAACTAAGTTGTTGCATTTGTTTGTGCATTCTCATAAGACTTGCTCATTGCACATATATTTAAATTCAATATACATGCTTGTGTGGTGCAATGCTAGTATAGAAATTGGATGATGAAATGATCTACTAGCATGCATAGGAATAGTTTATATGTGGTATCTAGACTTGCCTAAAGCTTTACAAGTGGTTAGCTTTACAAGTGGTCCAAGAACCTTTACATATAATGTTGATCTCACGGGGTTCTTGAGTTTTGATGGATGTCTAGTTACTTCAAGATGCTAAGGATGGTGTAAAAGGCAACTCCGATTGGTATCACGCTTCAAAGGTCCATTTTTTACACCATAGCATCATTTTGGTAGAATTACTCTCCCAACATTTCTATCCATGCATATGTGCAAAGCTTTCAATCCAAACTCTATGCACATATGTAGGGGAAGCTAATGCTACCAAAACCGAGCTTGTGATAATTGTCCAAACTTTACTTATGAGCAAAATGATTGGACAAGTATGACAAGTTCAAAACTTTTATTATCAAAATCATCTTTGTGAGGGTTGTCATCAATTACCAAAAAGGGGGAGATTGAAAGTCCCTAGTTTGGTTTTGGCTAATTGATGAAACCTAGGACTAACCTTTGTATCTAAGTGGATGATTTAGATAAAGGTGGTCATTGCATATGAGACATGACATTGACTCATGTGACCAAGATGATGAAGACCAAGATGAGGCTTGGCTCGATGGACCGGTTGTGAAGGTGAAGGGCAAGTCGAGGCTTCGAAGCGAAGGACCATGCGATGGTGAAGCTTGAGCAAGACTTAGCGCCGATGGACTGATGCAACGGTGAAGAGCAAGTGAAGTCAAGGTCGATGGATCGAGACGGTCATGTGATGATATGAAGTGGATCATATCATTTGGAGAAACAAAATGGGCTCAAGGCAAAGGTATAACCATAGGGCCATTTTGTTTTACACTCAAGACACCATAGAGGGTGTGAGTGGTTTAGGATCGATAGCCGAACTATTAAGAGGGGAAGTCTTATCGGTTATTCGATGCACGGGTGCCACTAGGTGAATTCATGAAGTGCATTGCATGTAGGGCCTAGTGAGCTAATTGGAAAACCTTTGAAAATGATTGAGAAAATGCTAACACACAAGCACATGGAGATGTACACTTGATGGTGTTGGCACATTTGCAAAGGTGGCGTTAGTCACGCTGTGGTTTGCGGGTAGAGAGGGGTTTGGGTTCCTCTCTCCCTCCCGCCGAGCGTGCGAGCGCGGGATTCAGGCGATTTCGGGGAAATGAAATGCCTATTTTCCACTACGCCGAAAGTCGGAAAAGAAATGGAGGCGAACGGGGTCACTGAGGTGACCGGACGCTGCACCGGACGCGGTCACGGTGTGACCGGACGCGTCCGGTCAGTACAGCGCGGTTTCAGGCGCGCGGGCTAAGGTTTGCAACCGGCGCGTCCGGTCACTCGCGGGACCGGCGCGTCCGGTCATGCGCCCAGAGGGAACTACGGTTCACGAGGATGATCGGACGCGAGGCGCGTCCGGTCACACATGATCGGACGCGTCCGATCGTTGAAGGAGCTTACTGGACTCCGACCGGACGCTGGCACTGTCGCGTCCGGTCGTTGCGAGGAGCGCGTCCGGTCGTTGTTTCGCGGCGCGGGTGCTGTGCGGATCGGCGCGTCCGGTCGTTGCGAGGGGCGCGTCCGGTCATTGCTTCGCGCGCGCGGTGCTGTGCGACCGGCGCGTCTGGTCGGTTGAGAGGCGCGTCCGGTCATAGGGTTTGACCGTTGGCGCAGTGACCGTTGGAGGACCGGACGCGGTTGAGCGCGTCCGGTCAGTTTCGACCGGCGCGTCCGGTCGTCCCGAAAAAACGGTCAGTGGAGTTGCAACGGCTCTATTTGTTTGGGGTGCTTATAAATACTCGTTGGCCGGCCCTTGGGGAGGTCTCTTGGCATTTCTAACACTCTTGTGCATCCTTTGAGCTAGAGCTACTCCTCCCACTCATCTCTCTTGCTTGATTGCAAATCAAAAGTGAGATCGAGTGATCCCAAAGTGCATTGCATAGCTTGAGGGCATCTAGTGGCACTTGTGGGTGGTTTAGCCGGTGGATTTCTTGTTACTCTTGGAGAGTACCGCTCCTAGCCGGCTTGGAGATTGTTGGAGGCGTTGGCAAGAGAAGGTGATTGTTCTTGGCCACCTCCGGTTGTTTGTGAGAGGTTCTTGTGCTTTCCTCGGCGGGACGCCAAAAGCAACTCTATTGGATTGCGCGTGTCATTGAGTTACCTCACTTGAGAGTGGAGTCTTGCGGTGCCTTGCGGGGCGTGCCTTGAGGGGCAAGTGACTTGAGGGTCACACCGAGGAACCATCTAAGTGTTGGTCGACACAACCGGTGACGTAGCTTGTCGGTGCACAAGTGAACACCGGGTGAACAAAAATATTGTGTCTCTTGTCTCCCGGTGATTGGTCTACATATTGTGTTGTTGTCAATATTAATTGATTGTATATCATCTTGGTGATTGGCAACATCTTCACTCCACCGTCGGTATAAGATTCACAATCCTATCTCTTGCATTTACTTTTACTAGATTATCTTGTGTTAGCTCTAGTAGTAGCCTTTGCTAGTGTTGTTAGCTTGCTCACTAGTGTAAGTTTAGTGACTTAGCACTTGTGTGAACTAGAGATCATAATCTACTAGACTTGTGGATAGGAGGCTTGCATCGCAACCTTTGGCTAAGCAAAACTCGCTTTACGCCATTTGTTTTTCTAACAAGTTTGCTTAGTGGTGCTTGTAGAATTTTTTTAGGCTATTCACCCCCCCTCTAGCCATCTAGGACCTTACAGTGGCCCCGGCTGCGCTTCGGCGTCTGCTACACCCCCACCGCCTGCTCATCTCTCTCCCTCTCTCTCAATGTGGCATATGCATGGTCTGCTGCTGCTCGCAGAGGCTCGTGTCCTAGGGTTTGCTGGGGTTCGATTCCAACTCGATCTCGTGGCCGGCTGATGACTTGGACCAGGTATGTACCGTGCTTACTTTATTGATTGTCCAAATCAATTTCATGTGGTTTCATCTATTTGGTTTTGTTCTTAATTTTTTACCTGTTTCAGGTTTGATTTCATACCCTGCCCAACCACTGCAGCTCAACTAGATGCCTCAGAACACGGTGACGGTCTTCTTGTGTGCATCTAGATACTGTATGACTACCAATCTGAGATGCTCATACTGCTGCTTCGTACCTGACTGCTATACTCCAGGTTCCTAATATTCATACTGTTGCTTTACAAACCTTGTCATGGATGACAAAAAAGGATCAACATAGATTTGTTTTTCTTCTGAGCATACCGTGTTTATCTAGGGGTTACTGACCATGTGTAGCATGGAGGAACAAGGCTACTTTCCTTTGCAAAGCGTTGTTGCTTCAGGTATGTATATATGTGTGTGTTGAGTCTTTATAGGATACGCCCGCTTATTGCTGAATGTTAAATAGCTATTGCATTAGCAAAGCATTATTCCCCCTTTTATGTTGCAAAGTAACCTTTTCCATATTCATTTACCCTTCTCTTTTAGCAGGTGTGATTTGCCAATGTACGTTGATTCTTAGCCTTCTCTTAGCCATCCACTAAACCAAGGTATTTTTATCTCCTTCGATTATGAACTCCCTTTCTGTAGCTATCAGTGCACATTGCAACACTATTAATCGTGTGGATTTGCTTACCACTACACATATTGGGCTACTACAATTGCTATCCAAGATATTTTTTCCCTGCGTATGCCACATATTCTTTGGTGGAATTTTGTACTACATATGTTGGATTCATGAAAGCCCTTGTTTAGTTCCCCCAATTCTCCCCCAAATTTCACTATGCAAAAAGAAGATTCCCTGTCACATCAAAATGTCGGCAAATGCATGGAGTACTAAATGTTGATGAAATCAAAAACTAATTGCACAGTTTTATTGTACTTTGTGAGATGAACATTTTAAGCCTAGTTAGTCAAAATTTGGATAATTTTTACCAAATACAAACGAAATGCTACAGTAATTTTGATACAGTGTTTTTCTCCCCAATTCACCGAACTAAACGAGGCCAAAACTACAACACTTCTGCAACCAAACAGTCCTGTACGAAACTGCTAATTTAGCGATGCAATTTTAGCGCTCTACGGCCTCTACTTTTTCTTTTTTCTGGTGATGTAGATTTATATCTATTTCTATGCACTGTGCATGTTTTTCTGATTGAATGGGCGGCCTAAAGTCACTGCACAGGGTTCATAGAGTACTGTTCACATAATCAAAACCAATGATTAATCAGTTCTTACCTATTTCATTTTCCTGACACAAAAAACAATATTCAGAGTTCACCAGTTGAGTTTTTTTGGGGGAAAAACGATATTCTTTTTACATTTCCAGTCCATACAAAAAAAGGCATTAATGCATACAGAACTTGGAATCTCATAAGCTATTGCAACGTCAAACAAAACATATTTGAATGTCTGGCAAAACATATTTTAACAAGTATAGATCAAAGAAATCTATGCCTAAATTGTATTAATGTATACAGGTCAGTCCGAAAGGGGTGCATATGTTTGCTGGATTAGTTTTTTAATTCAGTGCTGAAACTCGAAATGTTCAGAACCCTCTAATTTAAACATATAATCAGTTATAACTAATCTTAGTTTTTTCTGTACATTGTGCCTGTATCACTATCTTTTCTCATTTGGGGCTAGAGCAAACTCAGGTTCCAGCTTATGAAAATAGGTTCCGGGTGGTCTGGTGTAAGATTTCGCAACAACAAAGTCAAAATCTACAAATGAAAGGTACATGCTTCTCTCCATTATAATTCTTCACAGCCTCTTATTTCGTAGAGTTCCTGTCAGCGTCACGTGGCCTTGTTACGAATTCTCCATTCTGGAGATTAGCGGGTTGTTAGCCTTCGGCGCAAGCCAGAATGACATCGTTAATAACATGCCAAACCCCTATGAAAGAATCAGCTATTCACAGAGTGGTTAGTAACATATCTACTTTCTCTTTATCTTCTACATAGTCTTCCTTATTTTGTTATGACCTTCCATTTGTTTGAAATATTACATGGTTGCATGAAATAGATATCCATAAACAACCCTCAAAGGGACCTTCCTCATCGGATTGGTACCAAGATTAGGAACCTAAGAATAGTTCTAATGTGTTCTAGGGAGTCATGTTCTGATAATACCTTTTAAAAAAGCTATGAGAATAGCAATTTAAGATTCTGCCTTACTGCTATGGTAACTTCTAAAAAAACGATCACTTTACTGCTTTAGGCCTGCGCATTACTGCCTCTATTATAGAGCAAAAAAACATTCTTTCTAAGCCTAATTTGGTTCCAAAGTGTTAGATGCAACAGATCCGTAGTGAGGATCTTTGCTATAGGCTCATGTGATTTATGGTGGCTGTATATTTCCTGACCAAATTTGTTCAGTGAATATCCATGTTGAGGGTTTCTTCTAAATGTGATCGTCTCTGCCAATTTGTTGTGTCCGTATTTTCTCTTAGAAAATAATTTGGATCTATGCTATTCAATGTCGGTTTTCACTGGTTCTGTATATTTTCTTCCTTTCCTCTTGCTAATTGTGCTTCTCATTTTCATATTGCTATGCAAGTATCCATGTTGAGGGTTTCTTCTAAATGTGATCGTCTCTGCCAATTTGTTGTGTCCGTATTTTCTCTTAGAAAATAATTTGGATCTATGCTATTCAATGTCGATTTTCACTGGTTCTGTATATTTTCTTCCTTTCCTCTTGCTAATTGTGCTTCTCATTTTCATATTGCTATGCAAGTATGATCTTCATAAACAGACATACCTTCCTCTCTAGAGATTCGCCTGAGCTCCAAGGCCAATCTTGGTTACCCAGCTGCTCTACTTCCAGCGCACTATTTTTGAGACAAAAATGATGCCGAACAGGTACCACACCATTGCTGCCCTGTTCGCCTCCTTTATGAGCTTATAATTCAAAATGTGTTGCATTGCATTACCAGATAGTTTTACAACTCAATTACTAATAAACTACCTGACTTTCACTCTCCACGAAACCACAGCAGATGAGGATATCAATGTACATGACGTCATGCAAGACAACCAGAACACCTAGCATTGGTCTGCGGGGTTCCTGAAGCTGCCGCTCCACAGTTTGCATATCAGTTCGGAGTGACCAAATTGTCCCTGGCCTTTTTTCGTCCTCCAGTAAACCGTACACTAAATCTAGGTAAAAACAACTATTCTCTCATTTACAGATGCGTCCATCGCTCCTCACTTCCCTCTCCACCAGCATAGTCTGCTAACCTTCATCTTAAAGTTGGCACCATTCCTTTGTTGCATGTCATGTTGCTTTGTCTTCGCCTATTTTTCAAATATATATTAATAATACAACTGTCCTTAGTGTCTTACTGCTTGTAGCTATAGGAATTTACAAATTTAGGGGCAGTCTGCCATGCTGTGCTGCCGCCATTATAACTCTTCCGTTGACAGCAACCAAGCTCATCCTATCAACATACTCATTTGGGGCCCCTGGACTTTCCTTCATCTTCAGAATTGCATGCAAACAATGGTTTAGTCTAATGTTGATGGAATGTTTCATGGGTTCACATTTTATCTACGTGGATAAGATTTTAAGATGCTCTAGGGTGGGTAATGGGTTGTTCGAACTTCTTGGTTTGTTACCTTTTACTCTAATGAAATCAGTTTATGAGGTCTAGGTTTGATGGAAATATTATATGGTCAGCTGATCAGCTCTTCCTTGTTTTGGCCAATTTCGATTTGCCTACGCACTTGGTGTTCCCCAGAAGTTGCTGTGTTGTCAAATTGAAATTGGCCAGATTGGTTCGCCTTGTGTCAGGTAGTTTACTCAATGTGTTAGTGGGTCTATGTAACTTATTGCTCAGCACATTTTCTCCAAACTAAAAATTTCACTGGTGCCTGCGTATGCGCGCGATTACTTGGTTATGTTTGATTTTTTACTGTGCCACAACTATGCATGGTCCATGTCATATATGAATATGTTATTTGTATTTAGAGCGACGCTATCTCATATTATCTAGCTGCTTCACAGCACGGTCCGCAGCACCCACATTTTTTCCAGCACGGGCGCGCGAAGGCGCGCGCCCTGACACTAGTTTTGGACGTTAAAGCACATCAAATCGGACGGATGGGAGAAGGCGCAAGGCGTCCGGATGTCGTCCTTGCCATTTGGATTATATATACTAGTGGCAGGGCGCGCGCCATCGCGCGCAAACACGGGTACAAATTTGAAGACACGGAAATAGTAGCGTGTCGAAGCATAATTATACAGATATTATACATGAAGCTAATTGTATAGTACTTGACAGCAATCTCACATGTTTTGGGTCTACATACATATATACAAAGAAAGATCTGGTTTGCTAAACCATGGAGTATGGCAGATATAGCAAACCGTTACAGTTCATCGGGCCGAAATATAATACAAGGCTAGGAGCAACTAGATGCAGCAGCGTCTAGTGGGGCTTGCAGTAACTATGCAAAAGCATTTGAGAGCACTGGGCACAGATATTATACAAGGTTAGTAGCAACTTGATTGGAGCCTCTCTTACATCTGGAGGTAGCTGTAGGAACGATAAGTGAGATGTGTTGCTGCGGTCCGATTCCCAGCCTTGATTGTTGTTGTCCGAGGTGTCCATTGAAGAATTGTTAGAAGTGTCTGCACAGATGTAAACATGTTTTATGTTTGTGAGATTGACGAGGCACCTTAGAATTTGAGTTTGATATATTTTCATAATGTGTGTATTTATTGATCTTTGCAGAATTAGGAATTGTAAATCCGTATATAAACCAAGAAGGTAATCTAATTATCAGAAATGTAAAACAGTATGAAGATACAGAGACATCTGACGAGAAAATGCCAAACTTATAAAAAGCACAGATAGTGAGTGCTTGAATTGATTGACCAATATGTGAGCATATTTCTTTTATTTAGGCTGGAACGTAAGGATTTATCATGAATATGAAGCCATTAGCCATATAGAAGTTGAAATGCACAGGGGATAGTGACTGAGACAATTGGAAACTATATTGTTATACTTTTCTTACTTTCTTCATGTTCCACAGGTGGTAATAGGCACACAAAAAATCATTCAATCCTATTGAGGTATAACTTGAACTTTGCAAGTAGGATGGAATTTGATACTGCAAAACTTCATTTAAAAGGAGTCAACTAAAAATGTCAATTTAACATGTACCACTTATGCTCTGACAACCAAAAAAACAATGGATACAAATGAGAGGTGACTTGGTCCATTGGTGTGGACAAGAGCTCTGAGCATACCTGATTTCTGTTCTCAGAGAACAAAGAAGCAACATTGTTATGAGCTGCTTGGCGGCAGAGGGCAGCTGGTCCGTAAGTGCTATTGGTCCCACCAACTTTTTTAAATCAGAACCTGCTCATGCAACTAATAGACAACATTTTTAAGTTATGACCATGGAAAAAATTACCTATGAGATGGGAAATTCGTGACAACAGTTAGATCCTTCCAACTTTGACATAGCTTCTTGTGAGTGTGTGCATAAAGTTGGTACTATGCTTTTGTTGGCTTTGGGGAAATAATCTTATCAATCTTCAGTAATTATAAGCAGATAAAAGTGTAGGGAGGGAGACACTGATCCTAGTAACTATATTAGGCTGTAAAATAGACATCAAGAACATGGAAAGATATACGAGGGACCTTATATTTTGTGAACTGACTGTGACACTGCAGGTTGTAGCAGAAGCGAATATGCGGTGGAAATTTTCTGTCAGCAGTTGGATCCTTCCAACTTTCGCATAACCTCTTTTGACTTTCTGCAAAAAATTAGAGCTATGCTTATGTTTGCATTGGGATAATAATCATATCATCATTCAGTAATTTGAGATGGTAGAGTTAAAAGCAACAAGAGACGCAAAAAAAAAGAGTCGGACCAACTTGCAGTTGCTGGTCACCGGATCATGGTGATGGAGAGGGTAACAGGGAGGCAAACGACGTGCCGTTGCGATCGTTCTCCAGCACTTGTTGCAAGCATTTTATGTGGTGCAAAAAACAGGGAGTTATTTGGACAAGATCCTGAATTTTGGGATGTCTGCATGTAAGCAAAAAAATTTGAGTTCAGATGATAAAATATACAAACAGTTGTGAGTGGGCAAATGGAGACCGAGAAACAAGAGAACTTGATGACTAAACTATAAAATGTTCAAAGTTTGAAACTAAGGTTTTCATGCTTCGATACCTAACCATGTAGAGTTTGAGCATTTATGCATGTAGGTCTAGTCATTAGCAGCATTCGAAGGCCTCAAATCAGATTGCTCAAATGTGGTAAATTTTTTTGACAATCTGTTCTATTGTTCCCATATTACGTGAAACATTCAGAATTTAGAGTATGGATATCGAAGGAATGGACGATGCACCAACCTGAAGACCAAATCTCGCAAAATCAGCAGCCTTACTGAACTTGCAATAATGGCATGGTCAGCAGGTAATGAAAGAAGCACAAGAAGTGAACGTTTGAATCTAAAGATTTCGCACTGGAGATCTCAGCATCTCGTATGTCCAGGGGAATGGCTTGTCTGCAAAGAGTACCAAATCAACTATATTAGTAAGAAGGGGAAGAAATGGAGACCTGACTTATTGTCCAAGTGGACTTTAGGTATTTATATGGCGTGTGGCTTCTCCGCTCTCTATTTTTTGTTTGCACAACTGAAGAAATATGTTTCCTTAAACATCCTGAGGTTTCCCATGCTATAAAACTATAAAACTGGTATATGGAACAAAACAAACTGAACTTTGATTCTTCTTTTTTTGTGCAAGAAATGTACTTTGCTTATATAATTGTAGCGACCCCAGATTTAATTTGAAGAATGCACCAATCAATATAGCAGCACAAGACCGGCAGAAGGCTGTGTATACTGACTATTGCATTTTTTTGGGAAACACAGCAATAGTTCTATTAGAAATTAATTGAGTATTTGCATTGACAACAACAAAACTTAGAAAAGATATTCATCAGTTGGGATCTTGCTGGTTTTGAGGAGCACCTATATTTGGTATGGATCCTAAACTCGCACTGCCTATGGCGTGAAGATGTTGCCAGAAAATGTCACAACACTCAAGCATTTGTCAGTGCCGAGCACAGGTTCAGTGTGGAAAACGGTCAGCCATGCAATTAATTCCTAAGTTAAAATGAAGTGAAATACAAGAAAGAGGAAAATGGTATGCAACAGCAGACAAGGCGACAAATGAGTAAAATGAAACCATATGTACAGGAAGACATCTGCCCAGAAAAGGTGAAATCACTTAGAAAAATAAAATCACAGCACAAATAAGCAATGGCAACTGTCGAATATCCATATTTTCATTTTCAATTTAATTGAGTCCATTCTCAAATACTATCTGCAAGGTATATTTCATCCCTAAGCACAACCTGGTGTCGCAGGCATCAAAGACAAATAGCTACATCAGTTCATTCCACATGTACCTATAAAGCTGCTAAAGTACCAAGTGGGGATATGTAAGCACCTGAACATATGCAAATGCTATGCTCAAGTAAATATGTTATGAGGAAGGTCGTCGTGGATTGGTAACAAAGAAAATGTAGTCCATCAGTGTAGATAGAAATAAAAAAGGGCATGACTTTAAGTTTAAAACAGGAAACTATTGGAAAGAGCACACGGACATGTGCACTAACTAATAGCAGCCACAAGTCACACAAGCAAAAAAAAAGACATAAAAAAGCACTGACCTTGTTGCTATTTCAAATAATGTTATTTTTTAATTTGTCAGCATGAAGGCTTGGCATCAGAGTCCTAATCCAGGTATATTTTTGGCATTCACAAAAATATACCACATCTCCTTATATATTTAGTTTGTAGATGGAGTGAGGTTAGGATGGTAGTAAAGATTCAGAATGTAGATTACAGTTAATTCCAAATCTTCATAAAACTGAAGGCAGAGCCTACCTGTTAGTTGTGTAGGGGAGCATATGTGGAGGCACTTGTCATCGATGGAGCAGCGCTAGTCCTACACCAACAATGATGAAGTGGTGCAACAATTTTATTTTCAAAAGAAAAAGGGAAAAAGTAATCATATTGTAAAGAACTATTTTTTTATGTACAAGTACCACTGAACCTTATTCAGTAACTTACCTGCTCAGTTGAATCGACACAGTTTTCTCTGACTTGTTAAACATGAACCTAACAAAAAAGAATGCTAATGTCAACATGTTTAACAAATGGAACCTAACACAAAAGCATGATAATGCATTTTTTTACGCTTGATGAAATGGAAACACAAAACAACATTAATTTTTTTAATAAATCCACAATCACTCAACATGCTATACAATTATTTATTGCAAAAAAAAAGGTAGGAACCCACTAATCATCGACCTTGAATAACATGTACCATGACTTTAGCCTAACCAATGTGTAGTACATAGCCATAAAATTGCACTGCCAGGGAAAAAGAAAGAGCATAGCAACCTCTTATTCTTAAAGAAGACAAATGACACCAAACTTTCATAAATGACCATCAAGGATGGCTTAGCAAATGAGTTGAAGCATGTGCTCGAAGATCATCACACAAATCTATGAGAAACCTTGCACAACCTACACTCCTATGAAAAATAGACCCTACAAGAAGGAGCAATTCAGTGCTATTTGAAAATGTGTCCACCGAATAGTTCATAGCAATGCATCCATCTCTGAACATTTCATACCAATGCATCCATCTATATTGTTTCAACATACGAGCAGGTATCTTTTCTAGAGGCTAAAAGCTAAGGACCTATGATGTACATGGAGCCACTAATCATTATGTCAAAAAGCAAAGCATGTACCAATAAGGAAAAAATAGGAAAATTACATCCATGCTCATATATCTTGCTGTGCTCGCCTTTCGTTGTCATTAGAGAACTATCAAATTGAAGATAAAAGTTGTACCTTCCTAGGCAGGACAAATTGAAAAATGGACTGAATCAAGTATCAAGCTCACTGAAAAATAGGTTTGCTTTTCGAAATCCCAACTACAACACTAATCATCTCTTATCTTTCCATGCTGCACGGCCAAAATTCTGGTGGACATGAATATATACGGAAAATCTTGATAAAGGGAAAGAAAACAATAATGGCAGGGTCCTAAAAATTAGGGTTTGGGAATCAGTGACCAGTGGAGCCCCCATCAGCTAGGTTTTCATACTGCGTGGCTGCTGCCGTTCGCTGTGGCGAGCTTGGCCGGCGACGCCGAAGAGGCAGCTAGGGTTTCTTACCAGTGGGAGGAGGCAGCGCTGGGGGAAGCCGTGCCGGCGGACACCGGCGTGCGCAGGGTCACGGCACTCCGTGGCGACGGCCAACATCGGGGCCCACGCGCGGTGCTACGCCGCAGGCCAGGGAGCCGTCGCCCCGGTAGCGCATTGCCGCCATCCGGTGTCGCTGGGGCTGGCTGGCACACCACCACGTCGGAAGAGAGGGAGAGTGCGGGTGTAACAGAACCGACCAAATTATAAGAGCACAAGTACAAAAACAATCACCGAAGTGATCAAATTCTCGCACTTGAGCCCATATAACTCCGGTAGTCCAATGAAATCACGAGGGATTTCAAACCAACCAACTTACAAGCCAAGATCGTAGTGATTCAACATAACAAGTCACATGTTACAACCATTTTATAAATAATTAAATATACATCGGAGTTCAACATAGTTATTAGAACTTACCATTTTATAAATTTTAGTCAAGCAAAGGCATGGTCACAAACATTCAAGGCAAGCAACCATGGCTACAAGCTCAGGCTCCTAAGTGAAGAATCTAATTGGAGACGACACCAAGAGATCGTTTCGCGTAACTCGAGTATTGCTCTAAGATAAAGCTACTCGACACTCGTATACTTACCGAAGACAACGAAGTGATAACTATGGCACTAATTAACTAACAAGCATACATACTTGCATCATAACTTCAAGCAACACATAAAGAAGCTTACACAAACGAACTCAAGCAACTAACTACATGTTTAGTCCAAACAAACGTTAGCTAAGGAAGCCAACTTAGCATGTGCCCAGAATCTGGACAGCAACACAGTAGTTACTTGTTTCAGATCTGTACCAATATGAACAGAAAACTGACAAGAACTTCAAAAATGCATAACTGGAGTTCTAGGGACACAACAAGGCTGAGCCTGAACTTTATGTAAAGTTTATTAAGTTGTCTATAACTTTCTTATTATCATATTAAGATGATTCTATGGCTAACAAGGCCAAACAAGACAAAGAAGACATCTCTGCCCAGATTTGGACAGATTCTGTCATTCCACTTGGCAAGCTCATAACTAAAAATTTCGACCACCAAAATTAGTGCTATAGGACACTTTGGAAAGCTTAGAAAAAGTACTAAACTTCTTCTATTATCTCCAAGACATGATTCCATACGCACATAGGTCAAACAAACCAAACATTCAGATCTATTCAGAGCATAAGCAAAACCTGACAGTAAACTTCTAAAATTCATAACTCTCAAACCATAAGACCTTGGGTCATGAAATTTTAGGACAAGCTATATAATTAAGTTAGCTACAACTTTGGTATTCTTCATAACTACAGAAAACACCATTATGAGCATGAAAGCATCACTACAACAGAAATCGTTATAGCAGCCAACGTCCTAAAAGCAAAACAAAGCTTGCCTTTGTTCTACTTAACAAGAGAGTACACAAACATGTTATTATAATAGCTCTAAATTTTATTTCCTTAGACCAACACCAATTTAATTCATTCATAAGAATCCATAATTACTTAAGTGAGGTCTAAAGCATTGGCAAACACTTAGGTGGGCAACATAAAGGCATTCTTGTTTAGCTTCACACAAGAAAGATAGTGTAACACATTGATCACAAGTTACACACTATAGAACAAGGGTGAGAAGAGTATAGCCATGCATAAAGCAACAATCATGAATATGCATGCTTCGTCCTATTCATCCTCACAAGATTGCCAACCTAAGGTGGCGATCACGTTCTATGTCGGTGGCATAACACGCACTCTCTCGATATATAGCTAGTCGACAGCTACATTCGACTTACGCATTCGTGGTTAGCGTACCTGCAGAAAAGTTTCATTGCAGCCCAACAATTCCCCAATATGGCATACAATGAAAGCAGGAAAGTAAAATTCTAAGTACTCCCATATACATATACCCCTGTATATATACATGTAGCACCAAAACTACCCGAATCATCATTCGATCACCCACAATTAAGTACCTTCATATATACATGTGTATAACATGTAAATAATCCAGTAACTAAAACTAGCTCTCCCCTAGACCGAGGTTGTACGGTCATGCTCTCACAACTCACACTTACCTGAGCGTAGGTGCGACGTTGCATAAAAGTAAACTTAGCAACATATATGGCTATTTCATATATGAAGGCTACCTCTAACCTGACACACTGGGTAGCATAGTGTGGGAGAGTTATCACACATACATACCTTGGCCTGGGCGTAGATGCATAAATGAAAAACCCCCAAGTTAGTACTTATATAAGCCACCTAATAATCCTTATATGGGCATAAGGAAATTGACCACTGGCATACTTAGATTTAGAATTCAGTTTTCACAAACCTATATATAGCTATAAGTTGATAAAACTGATTTTATAAAACAAAACCTTTGTTTTAAATACACATACGACAAGTTAAATGTTGAATCTTGCTCCGATGCCAGCTGTAACAGAACCGACCAAATTATAAGAGCACAAGTTGAAAGCCCAAGTTTGGTTTTGGTAATTAATGACACCAAGTTGCTAATGCCATGTGTTAAGTGTTTTGAGTTAGGCATAAGCAACGCATGTGATGAAAGTGTACGTGGCAAGGAGTGGTGGCCACAAGATCACAAAGAAATGGTGCATGGACATGAAATGACGATCATGGTGGAGATGCACATAATATGATGAGCTTGATGATCAAGTGAAAGAGAAAGATCTAAGAGCGCAAGGCAAAGGTATAACCATAGGGTTTTCCTTTTGCCGGTCTAAGATGAGTAGAGAAGTGATTGACCGGATTTAGGATACATAGCCGACTATCAAGAGGGGCAATCACGGTTAGCTCGGAAATCAAGTGCCACTAGATCAATGTCTTGAGCATATGCATTAGGATCTAGTAGAGAGCTAACATAACGCCTTGGAAAATGTTTGTGAAATGCTAACACACATGCACTTTGTGGTGTACACTTGGTGGTGTTAGCACATTTGCGAAGGCGGTGGTGTTTGAGCGGTAATAAGGGGTTTGGGGTTCGCTCTCCCTCCCGCCGAGCGTGCGAGCGCGGGATTCAGGCGTTTTCGAGAAAATGAAATGCCTATTTTCTATTGCGCCGGAGGCGAGAAAAGGTGGCGAAAGTCCGAAATATTTTTCACTGAAAAACGGCGATCGGACGCTGCACCGGACGCGGTCTCGGTTTGACCGGACGCGTCCGGTCAGTACAACTGAGCGTAAGAGAGAAGCGCGCGACCGGCGCGTCCGGTCCTTCACGGGACCGGAGCGTCCGGTCAGGCGTCCAGGAACACAGAGCGAAGCGGAGTGACGATCGGACGCGCGGCGCGTCCGGTCACGTACGATCGGACGCGTCCGGTCGTAGCTGGAGCTTACTGGAACGCGACCGGACGCTGGCACTGTCGCGTCCGGTCACTTGTTGAGCGCGTCCGGTCACGTGTGATCTGACGCGTCCGGTCGTAGCTGGAGCTTACTGGAACGCGACCGGACGCTGGCACTGTCGCGTCCGGTCACTCGGTTCAGCGCGTCCGGTCAGGGCAACGGCTAGTTCTGACGCGCACAGTTCACGGTTGTCGTGTAGTGATCGGACGCGTCCGGTCACCCTGACCGGAGCGTCCGGTCAGCACGATTTTCGCTGCGTCGTCCGTAACGGCTAGCTGCGTACCCCTTCGTTATAAATAGAGGATGTCCAGGGTTTGAGGGTAACTCTTGCACATTTTGAGATATAGAGACATACTTTGAGCTAGAGAACAACCCCTCCACTCATCTCTTTGCATAGTTGCACATCTTGAGTGAGATTGAGTGAGATTCAAGTGCATTGCTTGAGAGTTGCATTCTAGAGGCACTTGATCTTCGAGTTGCTGCGGATTTCTTGTTACTCTTCCGTGTTTCCCGACACGGTAGACGGCTTGGAGCAGCGGAGGTGATTGAGCTCGCAATTGGAGATTGTTGGAGCCTTCACCAAGTGTTTTAAGGGGTTCTTGATCCTTCCCCGCGGGAGTTCGCAAATTGGATACTCTAGTGGAGCTCGTGGCTTGGAGGATCCCCATCTTGTGTGCGGTTGTGCGACGCCCGCCGAGGGCTCAACTCTTGATAGTTGATTAGCTCGCGAACCGACAAGTGGGTGCATCGCCACAACGAGGAGTAGCTTGCCGGGAAGCAAGTGAACCTCGGGATAAATTCTTGTGTCATTCTCTTTCCGAGGATTTCTCTTGTGTGATTGATTGATTGGTACTTCTCATCTCTACACGGCGGTATAATCACTCAAAGCTCTTCTCTCGTTTTACATCTTGTATCTAGTTTGTTGTTGTTGTAGTGTTTAGTGGATAGCCTTGTACTAGACTTGTGTAGGTGGCTTGCTTAATTAGTTAGAGCTAGTGCATTTTGCTCCGCCACCTTTTATACTAACTTGTGGTTAAGTAATTCTTGTAGAAGTTTTAATTAGGCTATTCACCCCCCCCTGTAGCCATTCGGACCTTACAAGTGGTATCAGAGCCGAGGCATCGTTTATTTGAGGCTTAACAACCTACGGTGAAAAAGAAATGGCTCAATTAAGCTTGCACATCAACAACACCAAGAAGGCACCTCACTTTGATGGCACAAATTATGCATATTGGAAGGTTAAGATGACCGCACACCTCAAGTCAATAAATAGAGAAGTGTGGAAGGTCACCGAAACAAAATTTGAGGTTGCTAATCCGGAAGTACCTACACCGGTGGAAGAGAAGAAACTCCAATGCAATGACATTGCCATTAGTGCTCTTCATGAGGCACTAGATGACAAGACCTTTGAGCAAGTGAAGAACATTGAGATCGCTCATGATGCTTGGGCCAAGCTAGAAGAAACATTTGAGGGCACCGAAGGCACAAAGACCGCTAAAGCATATATCTTGCAAGAAAAATTTTCAAGCTTCAAGATGCAAGAAGATGAGAGTGTACCGGAAATGTTTCATAGATTGCAAGTCATTGTAAATGAGCTCAAGGCACTTGGTGAGGAGGTCAAGGACAACCAATTCTCTATGAAGTTCTTGAGAAGCTTGCCCAAGAGATTTGATACATTGATCACCGTGCTAGTGAGGACTACATTGAAGGATTCAACTCCTCAACAAATATTTCAAGAGGTAATGACCGATGATTCATATAGAGAAGATGATGAGAAGGATGAGTTGGTCAAGAAGAAGAAGAAGGAAAATGAGAAGAAGGATGATGAGAAGAAGAAGAGTGTGGCATTCAAAGCCACCACATTCAAGGGCAAATCCAAGATTGAATCATCAAGTGAAGAAGACTCAAGCTCTTGTGATAGTGACGACATTGATGAGAAGATGGCTCTCTTTGTCAAGCAATTTGGCAAATTCATGAAGAAGAAGGGCTATCATGCAAGAAGGAGAAAGAACTCATCTAAGAAGAATGAGCATACCATGAGATGCTTTAGATGCCATAGCAAAGATCATCTCATTGCAAAGTGTCCTTATGATAGTGATGATGAAGATGCTATCAAGAAGGAGAGGAAGAAGCAAAAGAAGAAGCAAGAAAAGAAGGAGAGCTCTTATAAAAAGAAGAATGATTCTCATGTTGCTACATGGAATAGTGATGATTCCTCAAGTGATGATGAGGATGACTACAAGAGCAAAAAGAAGGGACATGCTAGCATTGCCATCCAAGAGAAGGTCTCCCTCTTCGACACTCCATCGTGCTTCATGGCTAAGGCCGCTAAGGTATCATCCGATGATGAGAGTGATCATGATAATGCTAGTGATAGTGATAGTGATGAAGAAGAATTCACTAAAGATGAACTAATCACTATGCTAGAAGATTGCACTCAACACTTTAAAGAATCTAGAAAGGAGTGCAAGGGCTTACTTAAGGAAAAGAAAAACCTTATGCAAGAACTTGATGAGCTTAGGGCATCTTATGAGAGTCTAAAGGTAGACCATAAGAAGCTTCAAAAGTCTCACACTAAGCTTGAAGAAGCTCATTCCTCTCTAGCTGAAAAATGTGAGAACATGCCAACTAATGTTGAAAAAGCTAAAACTTGCAACATAGGCATATCATGTGATATAATTGATGAATCTTTACATAAGCCTATTGTTGTTTCCACTAACCCTCCATGTAGCTCATCTACATCATCATCATCTAGTAGTGACGGTTTCACTTGTGACTCCACACTAATAGTTGAGAATGAAATTCTCAAGAAGGAGGTAAAAGAGCTCAATCACACCTTAGCTAAGGCTTATGGTGGTGAGGACCGCTTGCTTATGTGCTTGGGTAGCCAAAGGGCTTCTCTCTATAAAGAGGGATTGGGCTATAACCCCAAGAAAGGCAAGGTCGCTTTTGCTCCTCACAAGACTCGTTTTGTGAAGAACAATGGTAGCTATTGCAAAAGTTGCAAGCAAGTTGGTCACATAGAGCAACATTGCATGAACAAGAAATCCAATGCTAAAGTATCCTCAATTAAGTTTGATTCTTTCTATATACTTACCAAGGGTACAAATGGTGTTCATGCTAAGTTTATTGGTACACCATGGATGGGCTTAAAGAAGAAAGCCATTTGGGTACCAAAGAGCTTGGTCACTAACTTTGAAGGACCCAAACAAGTTTGGGTACCTAAAAGGAATTGATCTTGTCTTGTAGGTCAATTACAAAGCCGGAGGAAGGCATTGGGTGCTTGATAGTGGGTGCACTCAACATATGACCGGGGATTCTTGTATGTTCAAATCAATTGATACAAGTCAAAATGGTGGTTTTGATGCTATCACTTTCGGAAATAACAAGAAAGGCAAAGTCAAGGGGCTTGGTAAAATTGCTATCTCAAATGACATGAGCATATCTAATGTGTTGCTAGTTGAGAGCTTGGATTTCAATCTTTTATCGGTGGCACAACTTTGTGATCTTGGCTTCAAGTGCATATTTGGTAGTGATGATGTTGAAGTCATAAGTGTTGATGGATCAAATTTGATATTCAAAGGATTTAGACATGGTAGCTTGTACTTGGTTGACTTCAATGATAGTGAGACACAATTGACATCATGCTTGCTTAGCAAATCTAGTATGGGATGGTTGTGGCATAGAAGGCTTGGTCATGTTGGAATGAAGCAATTGAACAAACTTTTGAGGCATGACCTAGTTAGAGGCTTGAAAGATGTGACTTTTGAAAAGGATAAACCTTGTAGTGCTTGTCAAGCCGGCAAACAAGTTGGAAATACACATCCGAGTAAGAGTGAAATGAGCACATCAAAGGCATTTGAGCTATTGCACATGGACTTGTTTGGGCCAACAACATACACTAGCATTGGTGGCAACAAGTATGGCTTTGTGATTGTTGATGACTACACTAGATACACTTGGGTGTTCTTTCTTTATGACAAGAGTGATGTACATGATCTATTCAAATCTTTTGTCAAGAGAGTGCAAAATGAGTTTGAGACTACCATCAAGAAGATTAGAAGTGACAATGGTAGTGAGTTCAAGAACACAAGAATTGAAGATTTATGTGATGATCTTGGTATTGGACATCAATTCTCACCAACCTACACTCCTCAATCCAATGGTGTAGTTGAAAGGAAAAATAGGACTTTGATTGACATGGCTAGATCAATGCTTAGTGAATACAATGTGAGTCATTCATTTTGGAGTGAAGCTATCAACACGGCTTGCTATTGTAGCAACCGTCTCTATTGCCATGGGAAGCTTGGGAAGACACCATATGAGCTATTGAATGGAAGAAAGCCTAACATTGCATACTTTAGAGTGTTTGGTTGCAAATGCTATATTCTCAAGAAAGGCACTAGATTGAGCAAGTTTGAAAAGAAATGTGATGAAGGGTTCTTACTTGGTTATTCTACCACAAGTAAAGCATATAGAGTTTGGAATCTCACAAATGGCACCTTGGAAGAAGTTCATGATGTTGAGTTTGATGAAACCCAAGGGTCTCAAAATGAAGCTCAAAACCTTGATGATGTGAGAGGAGATAAATTGTCAAATGCAATGAAGAACATGGACATTGGTGACATAAGGCCAAGGCAAGTTGATGATGATGATACTCATATGATCAACCAAAGTGTACACATTGATACAAATCAAGCAAGCTCTAGTGGTTCTCATGATGAAGTGCAAGATCAAGGTCAAGCTAGTGGAAGTAACCAACTCCCAATACTCCAACCTACTAATATTGCAAGAGATCATCCATTGGATCAAATCATTGGTGGAATTCAAAGTGGTGTTCAAACTAGATCAAAGCTAGCATCCTTTTGTGAGCACTACTCATTTGTGTCACTTGAAGAACCTAAGAAAATAGAAGATGCATTGAAATATTCCGATTGGGTAAATGCCATGCATGAAGAGCTAAACAACTTCACTAGAAATCAAGTTTGGAAACTTGTTGAAAGGCCAAAGAACTATAATGTGATTGGTACTAAGTGGGTCTTTAGAAACAAGCAAGATCAAGATGGTGTAGTTGTAAGAAACAAAGCAAGATTGGTAGCACAAGGTTACACACAAGTTGAAGGTCTTGACTTTGGAGAGACATATGCACCGGTTGCAAGATTGGAGGCTATTAGAATCTTATTAGCATATGCTTGTGCACACAACATTAAGCTCTATCAAATGGATGTCAAGAGTGCATTTCTCAATGGCTACATCAATGAAGAAGTTTATGTTGAGCAACCTCCCGGTTTTGAAGATGACAAGAAGCCTGACCATGTTTACAAGCTAAAGAAGGCATTGTATGGTTTGAAGCAAGCACCTAGAGCATGGTATGAGAGGTTGAGGGACTTTCTCCTCTCTAAAGGGTTCAAGATGGGAAAGGTTGACACCACTCTCTTCACCAAGAAGCTTGGAAATGACTTGTTTGTGTTGCAAATCTATGTTGATGATATTATCTTTGGATCAACTAACCAAGACTTTTGTGAAGAGTTTGGAAATATGATGGCTAATGAGTTTGAAATGTCTATGATTGGAGAGCTTAGTTACTTCCTTGGACTTCAAATCAAGCAAATGAAGAATGGCACCTTTGTAAGTCAAGGCAAGTACATCAAGGACATGATCAAGAAGTTTGGATTGCAAGAAGCTAAGCCAATGAGCACACCAATGGGCACTAATGATCAATTGGGTATTGATGCTAGTGGCAACATGGTAGATCAAAAACAATACCGATCCATGATTGGAAGTTTGCTCTATGTCACCGCTTCTAGGCCGGATGTGATGTTTAGTGTATGCAAGTGTGCAAGATATCAAGCTTCACCTAGAGAAAGTCACTTGAAAGCAACCAAGAGAATATTGAGATATCTCAAGGGCACTCATGATGTTGGATTATGGTATCCCAAGGGGTCTAATTTTGAGTTGATTGGATATTCGGACTCCGACTATGGTGGATGCAAGATTGATAGAATAAGCACAAGTGGCACTTGTCAATTGCTTGGAAGGTCTCTTGTTTCATGGTCATCAAAGAAACAAAATAGTGTTGCACTATCTACCGCCGAGGCCGAATACATTAGTGCCGGTAGTTGTTGTGCACAATTGCTTTGGATGAAGGCCACTTTGAATGACTTTGGAATTAAATTCAAGAATATGCCTTTGTTTTATGATAATGAAAGTGCTATCAAGATGACACAAAATCCGGTTCAACATTCAAGAACCAAGCACATTGACATAAGGCATCACTTCATAAGAGACCATCAACAAAAGGGTGATATTAGCATTGAGAGCATTGGCACCGAAGATCAACTAGCCGACATCTTTACAAAGCCACTTGATGAAAAGAGATTTTACAAGTTGAAGAATGAATTGAACATACTTGACTTCTCCAACTTGAAATGAGTGCACCCCCACATTCTTATATGACATGCCTCTCCTCCAACATAGCAAGGTAAAGTTGTTTGGCATATCATCCATACTTTGATAAGGACATGTTTAGAACATATAGACATATTTGCATGACAAATAGGCTCATTCATGAAAATCAAATGAGTTTAATGTATATATGGTACCACTATTGCTTCTATGTTTGATTGACCTAGTGGTAGCATATGACATGTTTGTGGGCTTGCAAACCTAGTGTTGAATCTAGAAAATGAGCTCATGATGTGTATTTCAACATGGTCAAGATAACCCTTATACTTTATGAGGTGTGAAGAAGCTTGTCCTTGGATCAAACCGAATTACATATTCTAGGCAAGTGATCTAGATTGAACCATAATTTGGACTCCCTCATATTGATTGACTTATCTCTCACTAAAATTGGCACCTTTTTGGTGATTGTTGACAAAGGGGGAGAGAAAAGTCACAAAGATAGAAAAGTCACAAAGATAAAAAGTTAAGTTACTAAGGGGGAGAGAAAGCAAAAGATATGACATTAGAAAGGGATCAATTAAAATTGAGCACACAAGTAGGGGGAGCAAGCTCATGAATTATTTGTTGCATTTGTATGTGCATTAACATAATGAATTGTTGCATTGCAAAGCTTAAATTCATAATTCATGATTGTATGGTGTATGCTAGAAATAGAACTTGAATGATGATTCGTTGAAAGTAGCTTTATACGTGGTATCTAGACACCTTTGCTTATAATGTTGATCTCACGGGGTACTTTAGTGTTTGTGATCTTTACAAGTGATGTATTACAAGTGGTGTCTAGCTACATCGATGCTAAGGATGGTATATAAAGGCAACTCCGATTGGTATCACGCTTCAAAGGTCCATTCTATATACCTTAGCATCAATTTGATAGTAGTAACTCTCCCAAAATTCAAATCCATACATATGTGCACAATTGAACCAAACTCATGGAAGCACATATGTAGGGGGAGCTAATACTATCGAAATTGAAAATTGATTTCATTTCATATCTTTGTGATGGTTGTCATCAATTACCAAAAAGGGGGAGATTGAAAGCCCAAGTTTGGTTTTGGTAATTAATGACACCAAGTTGCTAATGCCATGTGTTAAGTGTTTTGAGTTAGGCATAAGCAACGCATGTGATGAAAGTGTACGTGGCAAGGAGTGGTGGCCACAAGATCACAAAGAAATGGTGCATGGACATGAAATGACGATCATGGTGGAGATGCACATAATATGATGAGCTTGATGATCAAGTGAAAGAGAAAGATCTAAGAGCGCAAGGCAAAGGTATAACCATAGGGTTTTCCTTTTGCCGGTCTAAGATGAGTAGAGAAGTGATTGACCGGATTTAGGATACATAGCCGACTATCAAGAGGGGCAATCACGGTTAGCTCGGAAATCAAGTGCCACTAGATCAATGTCTTGAGCATATGCATTAGGATCTAGTAGAGAGCTAACATAACGCCTTGGAAAATGTTTGTGAAATGCTAACACACATGCACTTTGTGGTGTACACTTGGTGGTGTTAGCACATTTGCGAAGGCGGTGGTGTTTGAGCGGTAATAAGGGGTTTGGGGTTCGCTCTCCCTCCCGCCGAGCGTGCGAGCGCGGGATTCAGGCGTTTTCGAGAAAATGAAATGCCTATTTTCTATTGCGCCGGAGGCGAGAAAAGGTGGCGAAAGTCCGAAATATTTTTCACTGAAAAACGGCGATCGGACGCTGCACCGGACGCGGTCTCGGTTTGACCGGACGCGTCCGGTCAGTACAACTGAGCGTAAGAGAGAAGCGCGCGACCGGCGCGTCCGGTCCTTCACGGGACCGGAGCGTCCGGTCAGGCGTCCAGGAACACAGAGCGAAGCGGAGTGACGATCGGACGCGCGGCGCGTCCGGTCACGTACGATCGGACGCGTCCGGTCGTAGCTGGAGCTTACTGGAACGCGACCGGACGCTGGCACTGTCGCGTCCGGTCACTTGTTGAGCGCGTCCGGTCACGTGTGATCTGACGCGTCCGGTCGTAGCTGGAGCTTACTGGAACGCGACCGGACGCTGGCACTGTTGCGTCCGGTCACTCGGTTCAGCGCGTCCGGTCAGGGCAACGGCTAGTTCTGACGCGCACAGTTCACGGTTGTCGTGTAGTGATCGGACGCGTCCGGTCACCCTGACCGGAGCGTCCGGTCAGCACGATTTTTGCTGCGTCGTCCATAACGGCTAGCTGCGTACCCCTTCGTTATAAATAGAGGATGTCCAGGGTTTGAGGGTAACTCTTGCACATTTTGAGATATAGAGACATACTTTGAGCTAGAGAACAACCCCTCCACTCATCTCTTTGCATAGTTGCACATCTTGAGTGAGATTGAGTGAGATTCAAGTGCATTGCTTGAGAGTTGCATTCTAGAGGCACTTGATCTTCGAGTTGCTGCGGATTTCTTGTTACTCTTCCGTGTTTCCCGACACGGTAGACGGCTTGGAGCAGCGGAGGTGATTGAGCTCGCAATTGGAGATTGTTGGAGCCTTCACCAAGTGTTTTAAGGGGTTCTTGATCCTTCCCCGCGGGAGTTCGCAAATTGGATACTCTAGTGGAGCTCGTGGCTTGGAGGATCCCCATCTTGTGCGCGGTTGTGCGATGCCCGCCGAGGTCTCAACTCTTGATAGTTGATTAGCTCGCGAACCGACAAGTGGGTGCATCGCCACAACGAGGAGTAGCTTGCCGGGAAGCAAGTGAACCTCGAGATAAATTCTTGTGTCATTCTCTTTCCGAGGATTTCTCTTGTGTGATTGATTGATTGGTACTTCTCATCTCTACACGGCGGTATAATCACTCAAAGCTCTTCTCTCGTTTTACATCTTGTATCTAGTTTGTTGTTGTTGTAGTGTTTAGTGGATAGCCTTGTACTAGACTTGTGTAGGTGGCTTGCTTAATTAGTTAGAGCTAGTGCATTTTGCTCCGCCACCTTTTATACTAACTTGTGGTTAAGTAATTCTTGTAGAAGTTTTAATTAGGCTATTCACCCCCCCTCTAGCCATTCGGACCTTACACAAGTACAAAAACAATCACCGAAGTGATCAAATTCTCGCACTTGAGCCCATATAACTCCGGTAGTCCAATGAAATCACGAGGGATTTCAAACCAACCAACTTACAAGCCAAGATCGTAGTGATTCAACATAACAAGTCACATGTTACAACCATTTCATAAATAATTAAATATACATCGGAGTTCAACATAGTTATTAGAACTTACATTGAAAAGTAGCGGAAGCAAAGTAATTTGAAACTAACATTATTCTTATTTCGAATACATGCCAGTACCACGGTCGACTTCCAACAAAAGCATTATAGACAAGGTAAATAAGAAGGATCATGCCCATGATCACACTCTGCCACAAGGCAGGAGCCAACCAACTCTTGCAGTCGCCATGATACATCATAACCTGCAACAAGTGGGGATAAAACCCTGAGTACAAGAAGGTACTCAGCTAGACTTACCCGTCAGAAACCAGAAATAAGGTGACACCAAGGATCATGCAAGACTGATATAAAGTGGGGCTAGCTTGACAACATTTTGCATAAAAGCTTAATATAGATGATCAATCATTAAAGCTTAAGCATCAAGTTAATTATCATTAACCTATCATCTATATTAGAACCTATACTAGAGCACTCACTTTATTAGGAGCAAACAATATTAACCATAGCAGGTATAAATTGAGGCAACCTTTTCATCGTGATCCAATTAACCATCCGTTCAATTTAATTGAATCTACGTTGCCGCTGCTCAAGTCAAGTGCTCACTAACCGGGAGCGACGGCGATTCGAATCGAATTCCTATCCAGCTGGAGGGGTATTTCTAACACTCACCGCGCAGGCCCCTGCCAGGGTCGCACAAGCCACCTTTTCATATGATTCAGGAATCGCGGGTCCGAATGATGTCACGACCCCAAGGGCGACACTCTGCCAGGTGATAGGGACTCTAACCCCCCCCTTGGTCTCACGCCAATGTCCCCAAGCACATCCTTTCTCTCCTCCAAGAAGCAACCTACCATTCGATTCCCGGCCTAAACCACATTACTCGGCTTCGTGGTCGGAACGACTTATCCGGCCAACTAAGTGTTAGACTGCGTTCAACATGACTCAAGGACGTACAGCGAATCGGTCCTTAAACGACTCAGACGGGCATAGCTCCACACCCAAGACCTCCATGCCTTGTTGCTTCACTATCGTCATCCCGCCCGGTCTCATTTCATTTTATTAACACATGGTTCCATTCCACGATAGCAAATATAGCCAACCGTGCCATATATGAATATCCCTATATCTCGCAGGTGACAGGAAATCACCTGACTTCTACCGCTTAAAGCAGGGCTAAGCATCTACTCGATCTTAGTCTATGTAGGATTCAAGGATTCATATATCTGGACAAGGAATGATATAATGCAGCAAGAGTTTCCAACCAACTCCTATCACTTAATGCAACAATACTTATAACATATATAGAATTAATTGCTTTGAAGATAGGAGGCTTATAATGCTCCGGGGCTTGCCTGGGATCCGACTCAAGTTAGAGTATGTCAGATGAGTTCGCTTGGCGAGCATCTTCAAATCTACCACTTGTTCGGTCCTTCGATCTTCGGGATGGATCCACCAACTCCATCTTCGGGTTTGGCTCCACCTTAGGTCCTTCACGTGCTTCAGCTAACGTACCTAAATGAGGTGCAACAATGCATATGTATGAATGCATAGAAGTGCAATAAACAAAGTAATCAAGCAAGCATACCAAAGTTCTCCTAAACACCTAGATCTAATTAACTTAATCCTCAAGAAGACATAACATAGAAGATTACAAGCACAACAATCAAGGCACAAGTATCATAAGATTACAGGGTACCAACCCAAGTACCATCAAGGATATGAGTCACACTTCAACACACTAGCATGGCAAAGTTAATCAAATCACTAGACTAGAATTTGCCACTTTCTGGGCATCAGAACAGCAGCTAAGTAATTTAATCATAACTGGAGATCTACAACTCCAAATGACTTACAAGAAGACATTATGGAAAGCTTATGAAATTCTCTACATTTCATTTATAATAATCACAGCATGATTCCAAAATTTAACATGTCGAATTTACATAAACACAGCAACTGGTCTAACAAGACAGAGAGCAAACAATTCTGTAACCCAACTTTAAACAGTTATAACTCCTAAACCACATGGCCAAATGCCACCAAATTTTAACAGCAGCTAGATATATAAATTATATACAACTTTTGTATAAACAAGTTTCACAATAAAGCACATTATCATGAAGAACTTTACCAAGTTTCCAGATCTGTCTAGAAACCTTGTTTGCAAGGAATAATTATTAACTTATGTTACAAACATATAATTTGACAAAACCAACTTTACTAACATTTCAAACATGACTAATGAACACCAGAAAACATAGTATCCATTTCTAAATAAATTCTTTTAATACATTTTCTTAATTTATTTAGATAAATAGGTGGAATTATGAACACCTATCAAAAGTGCACAATAAATTCTACCAAATTTACAATGTCCTACTAATGCTCCCAAAAGTCTACTGTCCAAATTTCAAGCCATTTGGACATGTATATCAACCTCTATGAAAAAGACAAATGGATATTGCAATAAACCATGTGAGAGCAAGATACACTAATAACTCACTCATATAGAAACTAAAATTCATGAAATTATTACCACACATCAAACATGACATGAGTAGTGTGCCACAAAAATTTCACTTCATTTGGAGCCCTAAATTTGCAGTTAATAAAATGACAAATACAACTAGCATTGAAAACCTAATCTGAAAAATCTATTTTTACAGCACAAATATGAAACTAAAACATGCCATATTATAAATCCACTGCATAGAAAATTTTACAAGGATTCCAAAAAGTCCTCATTTGCTATTGTACGATTTTTCTACAATTTACCATGTATTTTCGAAGTTCAGCCATTTAATTGCAATATAAATTCCGAAAAAAAGAAAAGGGAAAATATTATGCAGAGTGAACACAAAACTACTCTGAAATTAACCAAGCCCACATTTGTAAATCTATGTGTCTAGCACTTTTACAAAGTGAACACACAAAAGAGTTTCTATTTACTAGAGGGTCCTTCTTCTTCAATCTCTCGACGCAATAGGCAGGGGATCGACAGGCTCTGGTCGGTTTCCGGCGAGGTGGTCATCCGCCGGTGGCCAGCGGCCGAGCTGTGACCAGCCCTGAGCCGCGCCTCACCTTGGCTCGGCCTATGGTAGCCAGCTGCAGCCTAGCTACGGCGGTCGATGGCAACGAGCGTGGCTTCGGCGGCCCGTGGCAGGTCGCGTGCCCGCACCTGTGCACGTGGCTGTGACCACCGGCCTGGCCAGCCAGCGATGGCAGCGGAGGAGGTGCAGCATGGCCGTCACGGGATGGATAGAGGAAGAGGATAGTGAGGCTGGAGGGGAACGCTGCAGAGGAGGAGCAGCGACATCATGGCTCTGCTCGTACTCGACCTTGAAGACGACGAGGGCGAGATAGAGCGAGAGATGAGGGAGACCGAGGGGGAGAAGAGAGAGGGCACCGGCTTCTTCAACTCGGCACGAGGACGCGTGGGTGCGAAGGTGTCGAGCAGCGGGCGTCCCCGAGGCCACGCGGCATAGCTAGACTGTGACCGGTCGGCCACGACGGGTCCAGCCCGATCAACGTTTCCAAATTTCAGAAATTAGAAACCAACAATACTACTGCAAACATATGACTGAAACTCAATCTTCCTCATCCTCTGTCTTCCAATCCGTTTGTCCATTGGTTTTGGCGCAAGAGACAAAGTTATAGAGCTTTATGAGGTGAACAATATTGCTTTAATAATCAAGAGCTAAGTCGGCCTAGATTAGAAGATATCGAGCTCCAAAGAAGGGTACATCAAAACTGAATTCTGCAGTTTAGTTTCAAGCGACTGAAACTGCTAACTTTGAACCCCTTGATCTCTCAAAGTGTGGTGTGATTTGGTCAACCAATTTCACCAATGTGTAGAGCTACACAAGTACAACAAGTTTGCTCAAAGAACTTTCATCTAATTCTCAACGGTTTTCAAAAGAAAATGCGCCAAAGTAAGGTACACGCAAACTGAAACTGAAAAGTTCAGTCACCCAGACTTAGCCGATTTTCAAAGCTTCAAAACAGCATGAACTTCCAGACCTTGTAGCTCATGAACTAGGCCGAATTAGCCAAAGTGCCAATTGACAAACTTGTAGCTCAGGAAATTCTCTACAACTTTGCTTTAAGGAGTCAAGCTTGAATTAGCATAGTTTGCGAGATACAGATCAAGGAATAGAATCTATTTTTGGGAACTAACAGAATTCCAGAACAGTAGTAAACTGCAGTTTTGACAGGCTTAAGAGCTGAATCATGAGATGGGTCAATTGACAAAGTTGAAGCTTATAAAATTTACTACAACTTTTATATAATTGACTTGGACTGATTCAAACTCTAAGATAGAGATTCTGAGAGGTCAGCTAGCACACTATACTAACAAAGCATGGAAAACAACACTTTAGGAGCTAAGTTAGCATAAGCTATTAACATGAGAAATGCTCCAAATGCATAGTTAAGCAATCCTAACATGTTTACAAACATTCAAAGCAATAACTTACATTTGCACACATGATCATAGCATTACAAGACAAAGAAACATAATGGCACAAGCATGTTTCACTTACTTAAACTTAGGTAACAAGATGAGATGCTTATGATAAGGCTATACTCATGTGAAGCAAGTGCATTAGGAGGCAAGATAACACCCGGGGTGTTACAGCCCTCCCCCCTTAAAAGAATCGCGTCCCGAGATTCGAAATGGAAGACCTTTTAAGGAGGAGAGGCACGTTATCTAGTTCCCAACATCTGCTATAGCATTCAGCTACAAAGCTTCAACATTGGTGAACAATTTGACCAAAGGCACTTTCTGATACTTACTCTTCATGGTAAAGTTTGTCTGAAGAATTTCCTTCATTGACTTCCATGAAGCATTGTTACTTTGGGAGGAATCCAAGACAACGCAGTACTTCGTTCTCATTATATAGAGATCAATTGGTCCATAAGCTAACCATACACAAGTATCTCTTCTTCTCTAGTGAACATAGTATGGGCCGTATGAACTCCACACTAGAGCGGAATTATCAGAAGTATACTCGTTGAATTGACTCTATGTGCACAAAGTTTGAAAAGCAATCCTCTACCAAAATGGCTTGAGCACAACCTTCCAAAAGGGTGAGATCATAGGTGACAAATATACTCTGAGGCTATAGGATACTGACTAACCAATAGACAGGGTCTATATTGGTCGTAAATATTCAATCCTTTCAATATCAACTAATGGAAAACTACTTAAGGTTCCATGTGTGCAGTTCTCTTTCTCTGATGACAACACTGTATTATCTGAGTCTATCGATGGGTTAGTGAATGTGATAGCTGACTCTATCGGCTTCGTATTTCTGCCAACAGCTATCTAAAAGATTCTTTATCCAAAGACAACAATTATCTGGGTTGACGCAGATGCAACTCTTGGGTAAAAACATTTATACGGTACTAAAGTATGTTATCATTGGAAACTTAGTACCAAAGCAAAAGGTCGTGAGGCCTTAAGGACAACAAAAGTTGTAATATTTACTAAATCGTGGAAAGTAGTCTACCACCAAGCGATTGAGTAAAATTTTCCTTGGTGACATAGTTGTACTGTAAGTTGAGTTGACTTGCAGCGTAGCAACTTTGCCAGGTCAACCTTCATCCGAGGCTTCCTCTTTGGGATCAAACAACAGCTCTAAGATAGGAAATCTGTTGTTTGACACTTCTTAGATTGCTTTCAAATATTCCTCAACACTTTGTCCAATAAAGTTATGAACAAACCATTGGTGGCACCTAAGGGTACAAGGATATTGATCGAAACTGGGGCATGCATTCCTCTAATTCTTCACCGAAGCTGATTGAACAACTTGCACTATCTGTGTGATTGTCCAAGACAGAATTGACTTGATCACAATGGCTCTAAAAGATAGAATATCACTCAAGTTGTTGGCTAGTTGATTAACTTCTTGTTGGTTATTGCTCTGTAAGACATAGCCTTCGTAGCTACCAAAGAGTCGTTACCTAGCTAGAGATTAACCTTTCTATTGGTAACTAATCAGTTGTCTCTCAACACTAAAAAGTTCCAAATCTTCATTCTTGATCACAATAATTGTGGTTGAGACAAAGCAGATGGTTGCCATCATATAAGGAGTCACACCAGAGATGGTTGATTTCAATTGTATGGTCATTATACATACAAAGGTTAAGATTTGCATAATGTGATGATCGAGTCTTATCCAACGGATGACTTGTCCAACAGTAAGTGTTGTGTGTCCTTTTTATCCAACAGAGATGAGATGCTTTGCTCACTAAATGATGTTCATCAATACAGGGACAACTAAATAGAGTCACTAGGCTACCACATGTTGCAGTCTATTAATGTTTATGTCGGTGACCTATTCTTCAAAGGTCATCCTCTTAGCAACTTCAGGAGAAAGGTCTACTACTTTTGGTCCAATATAAGGGTCTTTTGATAAGATATGAAAAGACAACCAAGGAAGAAGGTCACGTGAAAATCACATTAGTGTTGTTCTATAATGGATTATGATTAGAAACCATGATACCAGCGCGTGCCGAGCAGCACAACCTTGTGTGTGCACCCACAGGAGGCTCTCGGTTTCGTCGCGGCACCATTAGTTACTACTCATAACACTATTACTGAACATACACCCGATGGGAAATTTCAAAAGGCACAGATTGGGTTGATAAGGTAGATGCATGAATTTGCAAGCACATGATTTTGAGGCCATAGCAGAGAGACGTTGCGTCACACTAGCTAACCTTTGGGAGAGGTAACCGGAAGGTCCAACATGGATTTGGGTACGGTCTCCACAATTGGCAACCTACGAACCATAGTCAAAGGCTAGCGTTGATGAGAGTTGACTTGGTTGGTTAGACGACAAGGGTCTTCACGCAGAAAGGGTTGCAAAACACCCATGACTCATGCACACAAATAGGAGAACTAAACTTTGGGCTTTTAGTCAAGCAAAGGCATGGTCACAAACATTCAAGGCAAGCAACCATGGCTACAAGCTCAGGCTCCTAAGTGAAGAATCTAATTGGAGACGACACCAAGAGATCGTTTCGCGTAACTCGAGTATTGCTCTAAGATAAAGCTACTCGACACTCGTATACTTACCGAAGACAACGAAGTGATAACTATGGCACTAATTAACTAACAAGCATACATACTTGCATCATAACTTCAAGCAACACATAAAGAAGCTTACACAAACGAACTCAAGCAACTAACTACATGTTTAGTCCAAACAAACATTAGCTATGGAAGCCAACTTAGCATGTGCCCAGAATCTGGACAGCAACACAGTAGTTACTTGTTTCAGATCTGTACCAATATGAACAGAAAACTGACAAGAACTTCAAAAATGCATAACTGGAGTTCTAGGGACACAACAAGGCTGAGCCTGAACTTTATGTAAAGTTTATTAAGTTGTCTATAACTTTCTTATTATCATATTAAGATGATTCTATGGCTAACAAGGCCAAACAAGACAAAGAAGACATCTCTGCCCAGATTTGGACAGATTCTGTCATTCCACTTGGCAAGCTCATAACTAAAAATTTCGACCACCAAAATTAGTGCTATAGGACACTTTGGAAAGCTTAGAAAAAGTACTAAACTTCTTCTATTATCTCCAAGACATGATTCCATACGCACATAGGTCAAACAAACCAAACATTCAGATCTATTCAGAGCATAAGCAAAACCTGACAGTAAACTTCTAAAATTCATAACTCTCAAACCATAAGACCTTGGGTCATGAAATTTTAGGACAAGCTATATAATTAAGTTAGCTACAACTTTGGTATTCTTCATAACTACAGAAAACACCATTATGAGCATGAAAGCATCACTACAACAGAAATCGTTATAGCAGCCAACGTCCTAAAAGCAAAACAAAGCTTGCCTTTGTTCTACTTAACAAGAGAGTACACAAACATGTTATTATAATAGCTCTAAATTTTATTTCCTTAGACCAACACCAATTTAATTCATTCATAAGAATCCATAATTACTTAAGTGAGGTCTAAAGCATTGGCAAACACTTAGGTGGGCAACATAAAGGCATTCTTGTTTAGCTTCACACAAGAAAGATAGTGTAACACATTGATCACAAGTTACACACTATAGAACAAGGGTGAGAAGAGTATAGCCATGCATAAAGCAACAATCATGAATATGCATGCTTCGTCCTATTCATCCTCACAAGATTGCCAACCTAAGGTGGCGATCACGTTCTATGTCGGTGGCATAACACGCACTCTCTCGATATATAGCTAGTCGACAGCTACATTCGACTTACGCATTCGTGGTTAGCGTACCTGCAGAAAAGTTTCATTGCAGCCCAACAATTCCCCAATATGGCATACAATGAAAGCAGGAAAGTAAAATTCTAAGTACTCCCATATACATATACCCCTGTATATATACATGTAGCACCAAAACTACCCGAATCATCATTCGATCACCCACAATTAAGTACCTTCATATATACATGTGTATAACATGTAAATAATCCAGTAACTAAAACTAGCTCTCCCCTAGACCGAGGGTTGTACGGTCATGCTCTCACAACTCACACTTACCTGAGCGTAGGTGCGACGTTGCATAAAAGTAAACTTAGCAACATATATGGCTATTTCATATATGAAGGCTACCTCTAACCTGACACACTGGGTAGCATAGTGTGGGAGAGTTATCACACATACATACCTTGGCCTGGGCGTAGATGCATAAATGAAAAACCCCCAAGTTAGTACTTATATAAGCTACCTAATAATCCTTATATGGGCATAAGGAAATTGACCACTGGCATACTTAGATTTAGAATTCAGTTTTCACAAACCTATATATAGCTATAAGTTGATAAAACTGATTTTATAAAACAAAACCTTTGTTTTAAATACACATACGACAAGTTAAATGTTGAATCTTGCTCTGATGCCAGCTGTAACAGAACCGACCAAATTATAAGAGCACAAGTACAAAAACAATCACCGAAGTGATCAAATTCTCGCACTTGAGCCCATATAACTCCGGTAGTCCAATGAAATCACGAGGGATTTCAAACCAACCAACTTACAAGCCAAGATCGTAGTGATTCAACATAACAAGTCACATGTTACAACCATTTCATAAATAATTAAATATACATCGGAGTTCAACATAGTTATTAGAACTTACATTGAAAAGTAGCGGAAGCAAAGTAATTTGAAACTAACATTATTCTTATTTCGAATACATGCCAGTACCACGGTCGACTTCCAACAAAAGCATTATAGACAAGGTAAATAAGAAGGATCATGCCCATGATCACACTCTGCCACAAGGCAGGAGCCAACCAACTCTTGCAGTCGCCATGATACATCATAACCTGCAACAAGTGGGGATAAAACCCTGAGTACAAGAAGGTACTCAGCTAGACTTACCCGTCAGAAACCAGAAATAAGGTGACACCAAGGATCATGCAAGGCTGATATAAAGTGGGGCTAGCTTGACAACATTTTGCATAAAAGCTTAATATAGATGATCAATCATTAAAGCTTAAGCATCAAGTTAATTATCATTAACCTATCATCTATATTAGAACCTGTACTAGAGCACTCACTTTATTAGGAGCAAACAATATTAACCATAGCAGGTATAAATTGAGGCAACCTTTTCATCGTGATCCAATTAACCATCCGTTCAATTTAATTGAATCTACGTTTCCGCTGCTCAAGTCAAGTGCTCACTAACCGGGAGCGACGGCGATTCGAATCGAATTCCTATCCAGCTGGAGGGGTATTTCTAACACTCACCGCGCAGGCCCCTGCCAGGGTCGCACAAGCCACCTTTTCATATGATTCAGGAATCGCGGGTCCGAATGATGTCGCGACCCCAAGGGCGACACTCTGCCAGGTGATAGGGACTCTAACCCCCCCTTGGTCTCACGCCAATGTCCCCAAGCACATCCTTTCTCTCCTCCAAGAAGCAACCTACCATTCGATTCCCGGCCTGAACCACATTACTCGGCTTCGCGGTCGGAACGACTTATCCGGCCAACTAAGTGTTAGACTGCGTTCAACATGACTCAAGGACGTACAGCGAATCGGTCCTTAAACGACTCAGACGGGCATAGCTCCACACCCAAGACCTCCATGCCTTGTTGCTTCACTATCGTCATCCCGCCCGGTCTCATTTCATTTTATTAACACATGGTTCCATTCCACGATAGCAAATATAGCCAACCGTGCCATATATGAATATCCCTATATCTCGCAGGTGACAGGAAATCACCTGACTTCTACCGCTTAAAGCAGGGCTAAGCATCTACTCGATCTTAGTCTATGTAGGATTCAAGGATTCATATATCTGGACAAGGAATGATATAATGCAGCAAGAGTTTCCAACCAACTCCTATCACTTAATGCAACAATACTTATAACATATATAGAATTAATTGCTTTGAAGATAGGAGGCTTATAATGCTCCGGGGCTTGCCTGGGATCCGACTCAAGTTAGAGTATGTCAGATGAGTTCGCTTGGCGAGCATCTTCAAATCTACCACTTGTTCGGTCCTTCGATCTTCGGGATGGATCCACCAACTCCATCTTCGGGTTTGGCTCCACCTTAGGTCCTTCACGTGCTTCAGCTAACGTACCTAAATGAGGTGCAACAATGCATATGTATGAATGCATAGAAGTGCAATAAACAAAGTAATCAAGCAAGCATACCAAAGTTCTCCTAAACACCTAGATCTAATTAACTTAATCCTCAAGAAGACATAACATAGAAGATTACAAGCACAACAATCAAGGCACAAGTATCATAAGATTACAGGGTACCAACCCAAGTACCATCAAGGATATGAGTCACACTTCAACACACTAGCATGGCAAAGTTAATCAAATCACTAGACTAGAATTTGCCACTTTCTGGGCATCAGAACAGCAGCTAAGTAATTTAATCATAACTGGAGATCTACAACTCCAAATGACTTACAAGAAGACATTATGGAAATCTTATGAAATTCTCTACATTTCATTTATAATAATCACAGCATGATTCCAAAATTTAACATGTCGAATTTACATAAACACAGCAACTGGTCTAACAAGACAGAGAGCAAACAATTCTGTAACCCAACTTTAAACAGTTATAACTCCTAAACCACATGGCCAAATGCCACCAAATTTTAACAGCAGCTAGATATATAAATTATATACAACTTTTGTATAAACAAGTTTCACAATAAAGCACATTATCATGAAGAACTTTACCAAGTTTCCAGATCTGTCTAGAAACCTTGTTTGCAAGGAATAATTATTAACTTATGTTACAAACATATAATTTGACAAAACCAACTTTACTAACATTTCAAACATGACTAATGAACACCAGAAAACATAGTATCCATTTCTAAATAAATTCTTTTAATACATTTTCTTAATTTATTTAGATAAATAGGTGGAATTATGAACACCTATCAAAAGTGCACAATAAATTCTACCAAATTTACAATGTCCTACTAATGCTCCCAAAAGTCTACTGTCCAAATTTTAAGCCATTTGGACATGTATATCAACCTCTATGAAAAAGACAAATGGATATTGCAATAAACCATGTGAGAGCAAGATACACTAATAACTCACTCATATAGAAACTAAAATTCATGAAATTATTACCACACATCAAACATGACATGAGTAGCGTGCCACAAAAATTTCACTTCATTTGGAGCCCTAAATTTGCAGTTAAGAAAATGACAAATACAACTAGCATTGAAAACCTAATCTGAAAAATCTATTTTTACAGCACAAATATGAAACTAAAACATGCCATATTATAAATCCACTGCATAGAAAATTTTACAAGGATTCCAAAAAGTCCTCATTTGCTATTGTACGATTTTTCTACAATTTACCATGTATTTTCGAAGTTCAGCCATTTAATTGCAATATAAATTCCGAAAAAAAGAAAAGGGAAAACATTATGCAGAGTGAACACAAAACTACTCTGAAATTAACCAAGCCCACATTTGTAAATCTATGTGTCTAGCACTTTTACAAAGTGAACACACAAAAGAGTTTCTATTTACTAGAGGGTCCTTCTTCTTCAATCTCTCGACGCAACAGGCACGGGATCGACGGGCTCTGGCCGGTTTCCGGCGAGGTGGTCATCCGCCGGTGGCCAGCGGCCGAGCTGTGACCAGCCCTGAGCCGCGCCTCACCTTGGCTCGGCCTATGGTAGCCAGCTGCAGCCTAGCTACGGCGGTCGATGGCAACGAGCGTGGCTTCGGCGGCCCGTGGCAGGTCGCGTGCCCGCACCTGTGCACGTGGCTGTGACCACCGGCCTGGCCAGCCAGCGATGGCAGCGGAGGAGGTGCAGCATGGCCGTCACGGGATGGATAGAGGAAGAGGATAGTGAGGCTAGAGGGGAACGCTGCAGAGGAGGAGCAGCGACATCATGGCTCTGCTCGTACTCGACCTTGAAGACGACGAGAGCGAGATAGAGCGAGAGATGAGGGAGACCGAGGGGGAGAAGAGAGAGGGCACCAGCTTCTTCAACTCGGCACGAGGACGCGTGGGTGCGAAGGTGTCGAGCAGCGGGCGTCCCCGAGGCCACGCGGCATAGCTAGACTGTGACCGGTCGGCCACGACGGGTCCAGCCCGATCAACGTTTCCAAATTTCAGAAATTAGAAACCAACAATACTACTGCAAACATATGACTGAAACTCAATCTTCCTCATCCTCTGTCTTCCAATCCGTTTGTCCATTGGTTTTGGCGCAAGAGACAAAGTTATAGAGCTTTATGAGGTGAACAATATTGCTTTAATAATCAAGAGCTAAGTCGGCCTAGATTAGAAGATATCGAGCTCCAAAGAAGGGTACATCAAAACTGAATTCTGCAGTTTAGTTTCAAGCGACTGAAACTGCTAACTTTGAGCCCCTTGATCTCTCAAAGTGTGGTGTGATTTGGTCAACCAATTTCACCAATGTGTAGAGCTACACAAGTACAACAAGTTTGCTCAAAGAACTTTCATCTAATTCTCAACGGTTTTCAAAAGAAAATGCGCCAAAGTAAGGTACACGCAAACTGAAACTGAAAAGTTCAGTCACCCAGACTTAGCCGATTTTCAAAGCTTCAAAACAGCATGAACTTCCAGACCTTGTAGCTCATGAACTAGGCCGAATTAGCCAAAGTGCCAATTGACAAACTTGTAGCTCAGGAAATTCTCTACAACTTTGCTTTAAGGAGTCAAGCTTGAATTAGCATAGTTTGCGAGATACAGATCAAGGAATAGAATCTGTTTTTGGGAACTAACAGAATTCCAGAACAGTAGTAAACTGCAGTTTTGACAGGCTTAAGAGCTGAATCATGAGATGGGTCAATTGACAAAGTTGAAGCTTATAAAATTTACTACAACTTTGATATAATTGACTTGGACTGATTCAAATTCTAAGATAGAGATTCTGAGAGGTCAGCTAGCACACTATACTAACAAAGCATGGAAAACAACACTTTAGGAGCTAAGTTAGCATAAGCTATTAACATGAGAAATGCTCCAAATGCATAGTTAAGCAATCCTAACATGTTTACAAACATTCAAAGCAATAACTTACATTTGCACACATGATCATAGCATTACAAGACAAAGAAACATAATGGCACAAGCATGTTTCACTTACTTAAACTTAGGTAACAAGATGAGATGCTTATGATAAGGCTATACTCATGTGAAGCAAGTGCATTAGGAGGCAAGATAACACCCGGGGTGTTACAGCCCTCCCCCCTTAAAAGAATCGCGTCCCGAGATTCGAAATGGAAGACCTTTTAAGGAGGAGAGGCACGTTATCTAGTTCCCAACATCTGCTATAGCATTCAGCTACAAAGCTTCAACATTGGTGAACAATTTGGCCAAAGGCACTTTCTGATACTTACTCTTCATGGTAAAGTTTGTCTGAAGAATTTCCTTCATTGACTTCCATGAAGCATTGTTACTTTGGGAGGAATCCAAGACAACGCAGTACTTCGTTCTCATTATATAGAGATCAATTGGTCCATAAGCTAACCATACACAAGTATCTCTTCTTCTATAGTGAATATAGTATGGGCCGTATGAACTCCACACTAGACCGGAATTATCAGAAGTATACTCGTTGAATTGACTCTATGTGCACAAAGTTTGAAAAGCAATCCTCTACCAAAATGGCTTGAGCACAACCTTCAAAAGGGTGAGATCATAGGTGACAAATATACTCTGAGGCTATAGGATACTGACTAACCAATAGACAGGGTCTATATTGGTCGTAAATATTCAATCCTTTTGATATCAACTAATGGAAAACTACTTAAGGTTCTATGTGTGTAGTTCTCTTTCTCTGATGACAACACTGTATTATCTGAGTCTATCGATGGGTTAGTGAATGTGATAGCTGACTCTATCGGCTTCGTATTTCTGCCAACAGCTATCTAAAAGATTCTTTATCCAAAGACAACAATTATCTGGGTTGACGCAGATGCAACTCTTGGGTAAAAACATTTATACGGTACTAAAGTATGTTATCATTGGAAACTTAGTACCAAAGCAAAAGGTCGTGAGGCCTTAAGGACAACAAAAGTTGTAATATTTACTAAATCGTGGAAAGTAGTCTACCACCAAGCGATTGAGTAAAATTTTCCTTGGTGACATAGTTGTACTGTAAGTTGAGTTGACTTGCAGCGTAGCAACTTTGCCAGGTCAACCTTCATCCGAGGCTTCCTCTTTGGGATCAAACAACAGCTCTAAGATAGGAAATCTGTTGTTTGACACTTCTTAGATTGCTTTCAAATATTCCTCAACACTTTGTCCAATAAAGTTATGAACAAACCATTGGTGGCACCTAAGGGTACAAGGATATTGATCGAAACTGGGGCATGCATTCCTCTAATTCTTCACCGAAGCTAATTGAACAACTTGCACTATCTGTGTGATTGTCCAAGACAGAATTGACTTGATCACAATGGCTCTAAAAGATAGAATATCACTCAAGTTGTTGGCTAGTTGATTAACTTCTTGTTGGTTATTGCCCTGTAAGACATAGCCTTCGTAGCTACCAAAGAGTCGTTACCTAGCTAGAGATTAACCTTTCTATTGGTAACTAATCAGTTGTCTCTCAACACTAAAAAGTTCCAAATCTTCATTCTTGATCACAATAATTGTGGTTGAGACAAAGCAGATGGTTGCCATCATATAAGGAGTCACACCAGAGATGGTTGATTTCAATTGTATGGTCATTATACATACAAAGGTTAAGATTTGCATAATGTGATGATCGAGTCTTATCCAACGGATGACTTGTCCAACAGTAAGTGTTGTGTGTCCTTTTTATCCAACAGAGATGAGATGCTTTGCTCACTAAATGATGTTCGTCAATACAGGGACAACTAAATAGAGTCACTAGGCTACCACATGTTGCAGTCTATTAATGTTTATGTCGGTGACCTATTCTTCAAAGGTCATCCTCTTAGCAACTTCAGGAGAAAGGTCTACTACTTTTGGTCCAATATAAGGGTCTTTTGATAAGATATGAAAAGACAACCAAGGAAGAAGGTCACGTGAAAATCACATTAGTGTTGTTCTATAATGGATTATGATTAGAAACCATGATACCAGCGCGTGCCGAGCAGCACAACCTTGTGTGTGCACCCACAGGAGGCTCTCGGTTTCGTCGCGACACCATTAGTTACTACTCATAACACTATTACTGAACATACACCCGATGGGAAATTTCAAAAGGCACAGATTGGGTTGATAAGGTAGATGCATGAATTTGCAAGCACATGATTTTGAGGCCATAGCAGAGAGACGTTGCGTCACACTAGCTAACCTTTGGGAGAGGTAACCGGAAGGTCCAACATGGATTTGGGTACGGTCTCCACAATTGGCAACCTACGAACCATAGTCAAAGGCTAGCGTTGATGAGAGTTGACTTGGTTGGTTAGACGACAAGGGTCTTCACGCAGAAAGGGTTGCAAAACACCCATGACTCATGCACACAAATAGGAGAACTAAACTTTGGGCTTTTAGTCAAGCAAAGGCATGGTCACAAACATTCAAGGCAAGCAACCATGGCTACAAGCTCAGGCTCCTAAGTGAAGAATCTAATTGGAGACGACACCAAGAGATCGTTTCGCGTAACTCGAGTATTGCTCTAAGATAAAGCTACTCGACACTCGTATACTTACCGAAGACAACGAAGTGATAACTATGGCACTAATTAACTAACAAGCATACATACTTGCATCATAACTTCAAGCAACACATAAAGAAGCTTACACAAACGAACTCAAGCAACTAACTACATGTTTAGTCCAAACAAACGTTAGTTAAGGAAGCCAACTTAGCATGTGCCCAGAATCTGGACAGCAACACAGTAGTTACTTGTTTCAGATCTGTACCAATATGAACAGAAAACTGACAAGAACTTCAAAAATGCATAACTGGAGTTCTAGGGACACAACAAGGCTGAGCCTGAACTTTATGTAAAGTTTATTAAGTTGTCTATAACTTTCTTATTATCATATTAAGATGATTCTATGGCTAACAAGGCCAAACAAGACAAAGAAGACATCTCTGCCCAGATTTGGACAGATTCTGTCATTCCACTTGGCAAGCTCATAACTAAAAATTTCGACCACCAAAATTAGTGCTATAGGACACTTTGGAAAGCTTAGAAAAAGTACTAAACTTCTTCTATTATCTCCAAGACATGATTCCATACACACATAGGTCAAACAAACCAAACATTCAGATCTATTCAGAGCATAAGCAAAACCTGACAGTAAACTTCTAAAATTCATAACTCTCAAACCATAAGACCTTGGGTCATGAAATTTTAGGACAAGCTATATAATTAAGTTAGCTACAACTTTGGTATTCTTCATAACTACAGAAAACACCATTATGAGCACGAAAGCATCACTACAACAGAAATCGTTATAGCAGCCAACGTCCTAAAAGCAAAACAAAGCTTGCCTTTGTTCTACTTAACAAGAGAGTACACAAACATGTTATTATAATAGCTCTAAATTTTATTTCCTTAGACCAACACCAATTTAATTCATTCATAAGAATCCATAATTACTTAAGTGAGGTCTAAAGCATTGGCAAACACTTAGGTGGGCAACATAAAGGCATTCTTGTTTAGCTTCACACAAGAAAGATAGTGTAACACATTGATCACAAGTTACACACTATAGAACAAGGGTGAGAAGAGTATAGCCATGCATAAAGCAACAATCATGAATATGCATGCTTCGTCCTATTCATCCTCACAAGATTGCCAACCTAAGGTGGCGATCACGTTCTATGTCGGTGGCATAACACGCACTCTCTCGATATATAGCTAGTCGACAGCTACATTCGACTTACGCATTCGTGGTTAGCGTACCTGCAGAAAAGTTTCATTGCAGCCCAACAATTCCCCAATATGGCATACAATGAAAGCAGGAAAGTAAAATTCTAAGTACTCCCATATACATATACCCCTGTATATATACATGTAGCACCAAAACTACCCGAATCATCATTCGATCACCCACAATTAATTACCTTCATATATACATGTGTATAACATGTAAATAATCCAGTAACTAAAACTAGCTCTCCCCTAGACCGAGGTTGTACGGTCATGCTCTCACAACTCACACTTACCTGAGCGTAGGTGCGACGTTGCATAAAAGTAAACTTAGCAACATATATGGCTATTTCATATATGAAGGCTACCTCTAACCTGACACACTGGGTAGCATAGTGTGGGAGAGTTATCACACATACATACCTTGGCCTGGGCGTAGATGCATAAATGAAAAACCCCCAAGTTAGTACTTATATAAGCCACCTAATAATCCTTATATGGGCATAAGGAAATTGACCACTGGCATACTTAGATTTAGAATTCAGTTTTCACAAACCTATATATAGCTATAAGTTGATAAAACTGATTTTATAAAACAAAACCTTTGTTTTAAATACACATACGACAAGTTAAATGTTGAATCTTGCTCCGATGCCAGCTGTAACAGAACCGACCAAATTATAAGAGCACAAGTACAAAAACAATCACCGAAGTGATCAAATTCTCGCACTTGAGCCCATATAACTCCGGTAGTCCAATGAAATCACGAGGGATTTCAAACCAACCAACTTACAAGCCAAGATCATAGTGATTCAACATAACAAGTCACATGTTACAACCATTTCATAAATAATTAAATATACATCGGAGTTCAACATAGTTATTAGAACTTACATTGAAAAGTAGCGGAAGCAAAGTAATTTGAAACTAACATTATTCTTATTTCGAATACATGCCAGTACCACGGTCGACTTCCAACAAAAGCATTATAGACAAGGTAAATAAGAAGGATCATGCCCATGATCACACTCTGCCACAAGGCAGGAGCCAACCAACTCTTGCAGTCGCCATGATACATCATAACCTGCAACAAGTGGGGATAAAACCCTGAGTACAAGAAGGTACTCAGCTAGACTTACCCGTCAGAAACCAGAAATAAGGTGACACCAAGGATCATGCAAGGCTGATATAAAGTGGGGCTAGCTTGACAACATTTTGCATAAAAGCTTAATATAGATGATCAATCATTAAAGCTTAAGATCAAGTTAATTATCATTAACCTATCATCTATATTAGAACCTGCACTAGAGCACTCACTTTATTAGGAGCAAACAATATTAACCATAGCAGGTATAAATTGAGGCAACCTTTTCATAGTGATCCAATTAACCATCCGTTCAATTTAATTGAATCTACGTTGCCGCTGCTCAAGTCAAGTGCTCACTAACCGGGAGCGACGGCGATTCGAATCGAATTCCTATCCAGCTGGAGGGGTATTTCTAACACTCACCGCGCAGGCCCCTGCCAGGGTCGCACAAGCCACCTTTTCATATGATTCAGGAATCGCGGGTCCGAATGATGTCGCGACCCCAAGGGCGACACTCTGCCAGGTGATAGGGACTCTAACCCCCCTTGGTCTCACGCCAATGTCCCCAAGCACATCCTTTCTCTCCTCCAAGAAGCAACCTACCATTCGATTCCCGGCCTGAACCACATTACTCGGCTTCGCGGTCGGAACGACTTATCCAGCCAACTAAGTGTTAGACTGCGTTCAACATGACTCAAGGACGTACAGCGAATCGGTCCTTAAACGACTCAGACGGGCATAGCTCCACACCCAAGACCTCCATGCCTTGTTGCTTCACTATCGTCATCCCGCCCGGTCTCATTTCATTTTATTAACACATGGTTCCATTCCACGATAGCAAATATAGCCAACCGTGCCATATATGAATATCCCTATATCTCGCAGGTGACAGGAAATCACCTGACTTCTACCGCTTAAAGCAGGGCTAAGCATCTACTCGATCTTAGTCTATGTAGGATTCAAGGATTCATATATCTGGACAAGGAATGATATAATGCAGCAAGAGTTTCCAACCAACTCCTATCACTTAATGCAACAATACTTATAACATATATAGAATTAATTGCTTTGAAGATAGGAGGCTTATAGTGCTTCGGGGCTTGCCTGGGATCCGACTCAAGTTAGAGTATGTCAGATGAGTTCGCTTGGCGAGCATCTTCAAATCTACCACTTGTTCGGTCCTTCGATCTTCGGGATGGATCCACCAACTCCATCTTCGGGTTTGGCTCCACCTTAGGTCCTTCACGTGCTTCAGCTAACGTACCTAAATGAGGTGCAACAATGCATATGTATGAATGCATAGAAGTGCAATAAACAAAGTAATCAAGCAAGCATACCAAAGTTCTCCTAAACACCTAGATCTAATTAACTTAATCCTCAAGAAGACATAACATAGAAGATTACAAGCACAACAATCAAGGCACAAGTATCATAAGATTACAGGGTACCAACCCAAGTACCATCAAGGATATGAGTCACACTTCAACACACTAGCATGGCAAAGTTAATCAAATCACTAGACTAGAATTTGCCACTTTCTGGGCATCAGAACAGCAGCTAAGTAATTTAATCATAACTGGAGATCTACAACTCCAAATCACTTACAAGAAGACATTATGGAAAGCTTATGAAATTCTCTACATTTCATTTATAATAATCACAGCATGATTCCAAAATTTAACATGTCGAATTTACATAAACACAGCAACTGGTCTAACAAGACAGAGAGCAAGCAATTCTGTAACCCAACTTTAAACAGTTATAACTCCTAAACCACATGGCCAAATTCCACCAAATTTTAACAGCAGCTAGATATATAAATTATATACAACTTTTGTATAAACAAGTTTCACAATAAAGCACATTATCATGAAGAACTTTACCAAGTTTCCAGATCTGTCTAGAAACCTTGTTTGCAAGGAATAATTATTAACTTATGTTACAAACATATAATTTGACAAAACCAACTTTACTAACATTTCAAACATAACTAATGAACACCAGAAAACATAGTATCCATTTCTAAATAAATTCTTTTAATACATTTTCTTAATTTATTTAGATAAAAAGGTGGAATTATGAACACCTATCAAAAGTGCACAATAAATTCTACCAAATTTACAATGTCCTACTAATGCTCCCAAAAGTCTACTGTCCAAATTTCAAGCCATTTGGACATGTATATCAACCTCTATGAAAAAGACAAATGGATATTGCAATAAACCATGTGAGAGCAAGATACACTAATAACTCACTCATATAGAAACTAAAATTCATGAAATTATTACCACACATCAAACATGACATGAGTAGCGTGCCACAAAAATTTCACTTCATTTGGAGCCCTAAATTTGCAGTTAAGAAAATGACAAATACAACTAGCATTGAAAACCTAATCTGAAAAATCTATTTTTACAGCACAAATATGAAACTAAAACATGCCATATTATAAATCCACTGCATAGAAAATTTTACAAGGATTCCAAAAAGTCCTCATTTGCTATTGTACGATTTTTCTACAATTTACCATGTATTTTCGAAGTTCAGCCATTTAATTGCAATATAAATTCCGAAAAAAAGAAAAGGGAAAATATTATGCAGAGTGAACACAAAACTACTCTGAAATTAACCAAGCCCACATTTGTAAATCTATGTGTCTAGCACTTTTACAAAGTGAACACACAAAAGAGTTTCTATTTACTAGAGGGTCCTTCTTCTTCAATCTCTCGACGCAACAGGCACGGGATCGACGGGCTCTGGCCGGTTTCCGGCGAGGTGGTCATCCGCCGGTGGCCAGCGGCCGAGCTGTGACCAGCCCTGAGCCGCGCCTCACCTTGGCTCGGCCTATGGTAGCCAGCTGCAGCCTAGCTACGGCGGTCGATGGCAACGAGCGTGGCTTCGGCGGCCCGTGGCAGGTCGCGTGCCCGCACCTGTGCACGTGGCTGTGACCACCGGCCTGGCCAGCCAGCGATGGCAGCGGAGGAGGTGCAGCATGGCCGTCACGGGATGGATAGAGGAAGAGGATAGTGAGGCTGGAGGGGAACGCTGCAGAGGAGGAGCAGCGACATCATGGCTCTGCTCGTACTCGACCTTGAAGACGACGAGAGCGAGATAGAGCGAGAGATGAGGGAGACCGAGGGGGAGAAGAGAGAGGGCACCAGCTTCTTCAACTCGGCACGAGGACGCGTGGGTGCGAAGGTGTCGAGCAGCGGGCGTCCCCGAGGCCACGCGGCATAGCTAGACTGTGACCGGTCGGCCACGACGGGTCCAGCCCGATCAACGTTTCCAAATTTCAGAAATTAGAAACCAACAATACTACTGCAAACATATGACTGAAACTCAATCTTCCTCATCCTCTGTCTTCCAATCCGTTTGTCCATTGGTTTTGGCGCAAGAGACAAAGTTATAGAGCTTTATGAGGTGAACAATATTACTTTAATAATCAAGAGCTAAGTCGGCCTAGATTAGAAGATATCGAGCTCCAAAGAAGGGTACATCAAAACTGAATTCTGCAGTTTAGTTTCAAGCGACTGAAACTACTAACTTTGAGCCCCTTGATCTCTCAAAGTGTGGTGTGATTTGGTCAACCAATTTCACCAATGTGTAGAGCTACACAAGTACAACAAGTTTGCTCAAAGAACTTTCATCTAATTCTCAACGGTTTTCAAAAGAAAATGCGCCAAAGTAAGGTACACGCAAACTGAAACTGAAAAGTTCAGTCACCCAGACTTAGCCGATTTTCAAAGCTTCAAAACAGCATGAACTTCCAGACCTTGTAGCTCATGAACTAGGCCGAATTAGCCAAAGTGCCAATTGACAAACTTGTAGCTCAGGAAATTCTCTACAACTTTGCTTTAAGGAGTCAAGCTTGAATTAGCATAGTTTGCGAGATACAGATCAAGGAATAGAATCTGTTTTTGGGAACTAACAGAATTCCAGAACAGTAGTAAACTGCAGTTTTGACAGGCTTAAGAGCTGAATCATGAGATGGGTCAATTGACAAAGTTGAAGCTTATAAAATTTACTACAACTTTGATATAATTGACTTGGACTGATTCAAACTCTAAGATAGAGATTCTGAGAGGTCAGCTAGCACACTATACTAACAAAGCATGGAAAACAACACTTTAGGAGCTAAGTTAGCATAAGCTATTAACATGAGAAATGCTCCAAATGCATAGTTAAGCAATCCTAACATGTTTACAAACATTCAAAGCAATAACTTACATTTGCACACATGATCATAGCATTACAAGACACAGAAACATAATGGCACAAACATGTTTCACTTACTTAAACTTAGGTAACAAGATGAGATGCTTATGATAAGGCTATACTCATGTGAAACAAGTGCATTAGGAGGCAAGATAACACCCGGGGTGTTACAGCGGGGAGAGGGAGGAAGGTGGAGGGAGGAGGGCGGCCTCCGCTGCCCCGAGGACCGGCGGCGGCCGTCGCCCTGGTCGCCGCTACTTCAGGAAAGAACGAGAGAGAGGACGGGAGAGATGCGGCTTTTTTTTGTTGGAGTAGAAGTGGAAGCTGATGTATATATGTGTTTCTCTAGATTTTGATGAGAAGCGGGAGAAGTAGAGGAGAAGCGTCAGAAGCAAACGAAAAGCACAAGAAGCTGATCCTGGCAGAATCGGATTCAACAAATCTGGGCAATACGATCGCAGATCGAATGGCTGGAAACATTTAGGGCGACGTGGACAGGGCTTCTATAGCAGAATCAGACGCAATTTGTAGTTTTAATTTAAAAAAATACACATAATGCTTCTGAACCATCTAACGCTGGTGCCCGGATCAGCTAGATTATGCTTTGCTCGCAAAAAAAAAAAAAAAACTTCAATGCTTTGTCTCCTCAGTTTGGGTTCCAGCTCGGGGGCACCAGCCTTGCACTTCTGGTTCCAGCTAGTCTCACCCACCCAAGGTCACCGGCCCCTCCGCGCCCACAACTCGAAGCTGTATAAATACACCGTCGGTCGTCTCATACCATCGAACCAAATCCAGCGTCCGCAGAAAACACGCGCCCGCCGACTCCCCTAGTTTCCACTCCACTTCGATACTATTACTATCCTCCCTCAAGCACTCAACCAAGAACCTTTCCCCTTCCAAGTTACTCGAGGAATCCATGTGCGGCGGTGCAATCATCTTCGACTACATCCCGGCGCGGCGCCGGGTGTCCGCCGCCGACTTCTGGCCTGATGCCGGAGCGGACGCCGAGGACTCCCACGCCTCGCACACCCCTGCCCCTGAGAGAGGTAAGCAGCTCTGCTTCCGTTCCGTCTTGCTCTGTTTCTTCCTTCATTTTCTCCCGGCGACAACACGCCATCCAGCGAACTGACTGACTGTTCCCGTGCAGCGCCGCTCGCGAAGAAGGCGAAGCGTGGCCGCAAGAACCAGTACCGCGGCATCCGGCAGCGGCCGTGGGGCAAGTGGGCGGCGGAGATCCGCGACCCCGTGAAGGGCGTCCGCGTCTGGCTCGGCACCTACCCCACCGCCGAGGCCGCCGCGCGCGCGTACGACCGCGCCGCCAGGCGCATCAGGGGCGCCAAAGCCAAGGTCAACTTCCCCAACGACACCTCCCCCACCGTCACCGGGCCGACTGCGGCGGCGTCGGGGGCTGCTGCTGCTGCACAGGCCCCGGCCGTTTTCCCGGCGCCCAAGGTGGAGGCGCAGACACAGGTGTCCGACGAGGTCAAGGAGCTGTCCGAGCAGCTGATGGCCTACGAGAACTACATGAACTTCCTCGGCATCCCCTACATGGAGGGCGGGAATGCAGCTGCAGGTGCCACCACCGCTGCCGCTGCCGCCGTCGCCGAAGAAGCGCAGGTGCCGGCGCCGGCCGGGCTGTGGAGCTTCGAGGACTGCTACTACCCGCCGTCTCTGTCGCTCTTCACTGAATAATGAACGTGGTTTACCGTGTCTGTTTTGTAAACTCTTTTGTAAAAAGATTACCTGCTCGGTCCTAGTCGCTGTGAGCCTGTGACGACTAAGCAACAATCGAGCTCCTGTTTTGTGTTTTGTTGAACCCATCCATTGTTTCATTTCTGTGACTGTACTCTGTGTCTGTAACTCGCAAGTTGAGGCATCTAATCAAGATTTGCAGTTTAGCTCTGATCTTTGCTATTCAACAGCTCGCTGCAGAGGAATCTCTTTCATTTTGGACGTGATTGAATTGGTTTTACAGTTACAACGCGCTGTTGAGTGTTGGTCGATGCATGATTCTCCCATCGGTGGATCATTTTATTCAATGAAATACTCGTATACGTGAAGTCGTGTTCTCGGAAAAAAAGACAGGTGGATCGTTGGGCCTCTGTAAATAGGCTTGCCATTTTAGCTGCTCATCATTGGAAAGATTTATATTTTATTACCGTACTGTTGAATTGGATACTCACATCCGTGCCGTTGTTCCTTGCATTCCCAGAACATAAAATGCGTGCCTTCTCAGCTTCAGCCTTCAGGAGAGAGACCCTGGGCCCCCCGGCCGGGTAGTGAAGAAAGTTTCAAGCAGAGAAACTCCGGAGCGTAGGATCAGGACTCAACTGAAGATGCCGCGTAGAGCGCGCCACCACGGCGCCGCCGTTTCGCGGCCCATTGTTTTGTGGTCGCGTAGTACTAGTATCTCAGCTAGCGGTCGTACACGGCGCTAGAACAGGAACATGGCCTGCACGTTTTGCTCGCGCGGTCGTTGCTTGGAGTACAGGCCAAGGCGCATCAGGCGTTTACAGTGGGCCGCCGGCGAATTCGTTGGGCAACCGCTGGTTTTGGGCCGGCGGCGCACGCCGAAACCCGAAGGGCCCCCCATCCACCCTACCTCCGTGTCTGCGGTTAAGACCAAGAACAAGGAAAGGCCAACTTGGCATCTTCTGCACGCAATGACGCAACGCCACTCTGGAGATAGTTGAAGTCCATACAGCGATTTCCTCTGTTTTCAGATACTCCTCCTACTCTGGTACGTAATTCACACACCCATATAGTTATTACACTGTTAAAAACTTGACCACATAATAAGTTTTGAAACACTTGGTTAAATACAACAAGAAAATATATTTGATAGGCTTGATATAGTGGATAGGAGCAGTTAAATGTTTATACGGGTTTAAATAGGGATTCACCGAAAAACATTTCTCAAACTAGGAATATTAAAAGTCAACATTGACAAGTACTTCCTCCGTTTTAAATTATAAGTCGTTTTATTTTTTTTTGTCATCCATCGCTTTGACTTTTCTACACGTATATTTTACTATACATCTAGACATGGATGAACAAAAAAAAGTTAAAGTGTCTTATAATTTGAAATAGGGGGAGTAATAATTTTACTTACGGAGGGATGTACCATGTTTGTAGCTAGTGCTCCTCGGATCGTATTGGACTTTATATGATAGAAAGAAAGAAAGAACAAAAACACTATTAGAATTGAAATTAGGCCCTGTTCGTTTGAACTTATCAGCCATGGTACAATATTTTTCTCTCACAACAAAACAACATCAGCCGGTTTATCAGCCATAAAAACCATCAGTCGGCTTATCTATGGCTTGGGAACTTCCCATCTGCAACATGCGCATGAGATACTTCACACCAACCCATAGATGTTTCGTTAGAAAACTAAGTACACAAGCAGTCGTCTACATACATATATTGATATATGCTCATTCATCTCTATAAAGTATAAACACATGTGCATACACTCTATTCTTGTGAGCACCTATGAAGGATTGGATCGTCAATACAGATGTGTCACTATCGACGACGGACACATTACTTATGGAAGAATAGTGCAGTTAAATGCTAGAAAAAATCTAAAAAAATATGCACACCAATGTCCATACAAGCCAAAAACATAAACTCGAGTGGACATGTCCCTCCACAAAAAGTTGCTCAGTTCACAAGCCATAGATTCCTTTACGATTCCCATTCGTCTTATTAAACATCTATGAAAAAATTTAAATTCAAACAAAATCAATTTTTTCTTAAAATAATTTCCATCATAAAAGCAGAATGCAATAAATTCCACTCATTCTAAAATTCCCTTGCATCATGGCTATTGCTTATCTATACTATTGGGGTATTACCTAGATAGTGTAAGTGGCGAAGAAGGTGCAGAGAACCAGGAAGACGAGATATAAAGTAAACAACGGAGGAAGGAAAAAAAGAACGAGGGTGACCACAAGTTCTTATTTGTAAATAACATCACGGTCATTTAACATAGGGCACAACAATAATCATAACATTAATTTCTCTAATCCTAGGAGAGAGACATGATAGTGAATGTCCTTTTTGCCCTCCAATAAAGTGGAGCTTGCATGTTAGAGCAAGTACAATAATGAGCTTATTGCCAAGTTAATATTGATGTGGAGGAAAGAAGAGAGGAGAGAGATGAGGGCTTGGCTCCCATGCAAGCACTAAACTGGGCACGAAAGCATATGCATTAGTGGACCTAAGTAGCAAGTGTTGTGAGGAGGAATAGAAGAGAGAGACTTTTTAAGATAAATATGAGACACTTATTGTATAACTTGGTTCTTGTAGCTTGACTTATAGCCAAGTAACTTGGCTCTATTATTGGCCTTGCTCTTAGCTCCATCCTCACTATCTTGTTCGACCTCTTGTTCTTGCACCTACATCAATGGCTGAGGTAGGGTAGGCACTTTGCGTAGCTGTAGGATTATTTTGCTCTGGCAATGTAATCATGTAGACGGAATCAGATGGTAGCACACGAGACACAGAGATTTATACTGGTTTGGGGCGTGGTACACGCTAATACCTACTCTAGTGGTGTAGCTGCTCTTGTATTCGTATGCTCAATTACAAGGGTTGTTGCTCCTAGCTATGAGGTAGATGGAATTGGTAGAAGATTGGATTCCGAGCTTAAGATCCCTACCCTCCTTTATATAGGCAGGAGAGGTAGGGTTACAGAGAGGGCAATCGGGCTGACAGATTGTTTCCTAGCTTGTTACAACAAATTGATCCTTGCTATCATCCAGATACGCCCGCCTTGATTTGCCTTGATCCCCACGTTGATTGATCGCGTCAGCCCTTGTGGGCCTCCTCCTTGTCGGCTGTTGGGCCGATAGCTTGGTGGTAGTCATATTTACGAGCGGTGCAGGTATCCCTGGCCCATATCTCTGACAGTAGTCCCCATATGACTTAATGATAAGCTAGCATGTAGCTTTAAGCCCTCGGGACGTCGTAGCCCCCCTGCAAGTTCTGCGTACTGTGAGTACATAGTGAGCATCTTCGGGTGCCAAAGTATTGAGCATCACAATTAGATATTCCCAAGTATTGGAGAGCCAGTATGTTGCCATTCGAGTACCAAGAGCATTTCTCGGGTAGCAAGAATCTTCTTCAAGCATCGAGTGCGGCGGTGGTACACCGTACATCAAGGGACGTTGCCCCCTGGCAACTGTAAGTGCTTGACTCAGGTGGTACACCTCATATCGGGAAATGTAGTTTGTTGGGCGTAGCCCATGGGAAGTTGTTAACGCCGCGTTCGAGTGGTGTTCCTGATAACCGAAAGCATAGCTTCTAACACATCGTAGATGCCATGTTAGGGTAGAAATACCGCTGTACTTGAGAAGTTGGTTCCCGACGTATTTCGACGTGTAAATAGTGGTTGCACATCATTAAGTCCTAGTCATAAACAATAATGAAAATGGGGTAGGTGCACCTCCATCGCCCACATGTCACTAAGCCAGTTAATTTTTAGGGTGACCTATAGTAGGTCGTTTGAGCACTGAGGGTATCACGTTTTTCTTCGAGATCTGTCAAGCGACGTGATACAAATTTTTGTGAACCTCATTAGTGCTAGAGTGAGGACGTTGTCCTAGAGCCCTGAGGCCAATATAATAGTGTCCCGGTTCGGGCACCACTGTGGGTGAGTAATGAACGCGTGAGCAGTTGTTGGCAGTTGCATGTGTTACTCTTTGAGCTAATAACGGGTAGAACGAGTGAACATCCGCTTCACTGAAAGCAAGCGACAGGACAAGCCAGACCAGCAGGGGCATGTCATAAAACTCTTTTACCAGATTCCAGGAGCTCGTACTTTAGTTATAGCCATGGCCAACCAGTTTTCTAGTTTCCCCCAATGGGACACATCCGTTGAAATAAGGTACTTTGAGCACGTCCAAGTATTGGGAGATTTACGTGACACCAAGTGTTAGAGGTTTTAGAGTCAGACTGGTGACCCCTGACTCTAGAGGGGCAGGGTCGATAGTGAATGAATCGCTACCGCTTACACCTGCTGAAGGGGTGAGCCGGGCCGAGTACCCGATCTGAGTGTCAGACCACTCGCCTACACCGGCTCGGGTGACGGTGCGTCGAATTTTGGACGTTTTGGTCCCATGGCCTCTGTGGTTACGTGGATGGGTTCCTTCTCCACGAAGCTAAGGTGTCAGTTTTGGCAGCTCGTCTCCCCACGTGTCTATCTTAGAAGCTGTGCCTCTCAGAGATTATGGGGGCGTAGCCGAGCCTTAACTCTTGCTTTCACCCATGGAGACTGCTAGATTCCAACGACCATGTGCATCCCCTACTTATAAAACAGAGAAATGGAAGAGGGGAGTTAGTACATCTGCATAATAGCCTTTGCATGCTCACCTTCCTTCGCTTGTCGCATCTCCTGTCGTCGTTAGATATTGCCTACCATCCATGGCCGCAGAGAAGCACCAGCGGGAGGAGCTTGTGGGGGATATACCCCCAGATACCTTCATGGCTATACATGGGCCACACCATCCGAGGTGGCCTGGCCCACAAGATCAAGGCATGCACCGCAAGACTACAAGATGTACTAGACATTGTAATAGTACCAAATCGGATACTTTACTTGTAACCCTCCTCCTCCAGAGTATATAAGGAGAGGAAGGGGTCCCCTAGAGGACAGGTCATACATCTCATTACATCTCTTCATGTAGAGAAATACAATCTGACGCAGGACATAGGTATTACGCCCTCACGGTGGCCGAACCTGGATAAATCCTCGTGTTTGTCTTGCGTCACCATCTAGTTCGTAGCTTGCACACATGTCTGCCGACAATCTACTACCTTGGGCATACCCCTCGGTAGACTGCCGACCATATCTCGTCGATAATGGCGCGCCAGGTAGGGGCTATGCGTACAGCTTCCCAGGCGAGCAAGATGGGATTCTCTACTAAAAACCGGGTGAGTCATTCTATGTTGTTGATTGGATCAGTCTGTTCTTTGAATATCCAATACAGATTGATTTTTCTACATGTAACGACATCTCCCTCGTTCACGATCTACTTCGCTAACATCGCCCTGGAGCTTGCTGGGATTAACATCGAGAATTAACTTGACAACGACGGACTCGGCGGCTTTAGTGGCAGGAGAGCACTTCCAACATGCTCTGACTACGACCACGGCCTCTTGCCCCGACCACCTGCCACGTCGCAATAATAATCGCCGCACGGAAAGGCGCTACGACAACTGTGATGCTGTCGTCATGACAGATCGGAAAGCTCGAGGGCCAGACAATTTCATCACCACCGACTAGACAACGTCTCGACTAAAGCTAAGTACACTTCCAATATTTATATTTAATACAATTTTCGCTATGACGTTTCTTCACAACGTCCTCGTCATGGTTATTCTTCAAATAAGGTTTGTGCATGTATACCATCTTAAAGATGACATACATCTATGCTTAACACAAATCCCTGACCAGTCATGTTAGCGCTCGATGTCTCTAGAGACGGTCCTGTCTCCGGCTTCTCCCCACACGTGCACGAGCGTCTGCCCTCTGCGTTATGGGTGGTCAGCAATGACTCCTTAGCGACGCCATCCACACGCACACGGGCTCGTGCTCAGCGTAATGCGGGCAAGCTAGGGCTGGAAACTCAACTTCATACTAACTGGTCGGGTGGTTTATGCTAAGTGTAAACACAAACCTCACATCAACACTGATGTTTACAAAGCACCAGTTGCTTTATCACATCATGCTCATTTAAAACTGACTGCTGAGCGTCATATACTATATCATCATTACTGATTCTCTCTGGAGTTCATATATTCCTACATCACGTACTACTGCTCCACATATTTATATTGTAGGATCTTCACTGAGCTCTCGTCGCTCCTCGTCAGGCTCATCGCCGAGCTCTCGCCGCTCGACCACGTCTCCGGCCATGCTGGGGACTCCTCGCCGAGCTTTCGTCGCTCCTCGTCAGGCTCATCGCTAAGCTCTCGCTGCTCGACCACGTCTCCGGCCACGCTGGGGACTCCTCGCCGAGCTCTCGTCGCTCCTCGTTAGGATCATCACCGAGCTCTCATCGCTCGACCACGTCTTCGGCCACGCTCGGGACTCCTCGCCGAGCTCTCGTCGCTCGACCATGTCTCCGGCCACGCTGGGGACTCCGCGCTAAGCTCTCGTCACTCCTTGTTAGGCTCATCGCCGAGCTCTCGCCGCTCGACCAAGTCTCCGGCCACGCTAGGGACTCCTCGCCGAGCTTTCATCGCTCCTCGTCAAGCTCGTCACCAAGCTCTCGCTGCTCGACCACGTCTTTGGCCGCGCTGGGGATTCCTCGCTGAGCTCTCGTAGCTCCTCATTAAGATCATCGTCAAGCTCTCACTGTTTGATGACGTCTCCGGCCAGACTGGGGACTCCTCGCCAAGCTCTCGTCGCTCGACCACGTCTCCGGCCACGCTGGGGACTCCTTGCCGAGCTCTCGTCGCTCCTCATTAGGATCATCGCCGAGCTCTCTTCGCTCGACCACGTCTCTGGCCACGCTGGGGAGTCCGCGCTGAGCTCTCGTCGCTCCTCGTCAGGCTCATCGTTGAGCTCTCCCCACTCGACCATGTCTTAGGTCACGCTGAGGACTCCTCGTCGAGCTCTCGTCGCTCGACCATGTCTCCGACCACGCTGGGGACTCCTTACCGAGCTCTCGTCGCTCCTCGTCAGGCTCGTCGCCGAGCTCTCGTCACTCCTCGTCAGGCTCATCGCCGAGCTCTCGTCGCTTGACCATGTCTCCAGTCACGCTGGGGACTCCTCATCGAGCTCTCGTCACAATGTCTCATCAATGCGCTATCAATCTACTCCATGCTGTTCAGATCAGGGTGCTGATCTTGGGCACATCAGGGGGCTTGATGCGTACATCGCTGGTGACATTGGCTGGCAAGCTTTTGGATTTATTTTCTTTAGACCTTGGCATCACGTGTTTACGTCACCTACTATCAGGCTTGGGGATTAAGTAGCTACACTTCACCTCGCAGTGAATGTAGTGCTTTTCTTTTAGCTTACACTCCTTATCGACCAAGGAGTCTAAGTGGTTACACTTCCTAGGAAGGAAATCTTTTTCTTTTTCTTAAGAGCACCATGCATTATTCGAACAACCATCTTCTTTGATAAATCCAGTCAGCTAATGTCACGACAGGTCAAAGACCGTCAGCAACTGCTTGGATGGTATGTTCAGTGGTCGAAGACTCCAGAAGTTGATGCCTCACTGGTCGAAAGAAGGTCATCGACGTGTTGCTTCATAAAACATGGCGCTCGGGGAATAGCTGTGGGGGAAATACCCCCGAATATACATGGGTTGCACCATCTGAGGAGGCCTGGCCCATAAGATCAAGGCGTGCACCGCAAGGCTACAAGGTGTACAAGACATTGTAATAGTTCTAAATTAGAAACTTTACTTGTAACCCTCCTCCTCTAGAGTATATAAGGAGAGGAAGGGGTCCCCTAGAGGGCAGGTCATACATCTCATTACATCTCTTCATACAGAGCAATACAATCTGACGCAGGACGTAGGTATTACGCCCTCACGATGGCCGAACCTGGATAAATCCTTGTGTCTGTCTTGCGTCACCATCTAGTTCATAGCTTGCACACCTGTCTATCGACAATCTACTACCTTAGGCATACCTCTCAGTAGATTGTCGACTATATCTCATCAACAGAGCCTGAGGAGGGATCTGCCAAGAGGGGAATGCCTTGCTCCGCTCGGACCTTCTGCCTGGGCTTGATGGGGTTCGAATAAGGATAGATCTTGCTGTTGACTTTGTTGGGGATGGATCTGATGCGTTTCTTGGTGTAGTGGTTTCTCGTCGGCGCGCTCGATACTGTGGCCCGCCACCATCTGAGAGGCCCTGTCTCCGTCACGTCCTCTGGCAATGCAGGTTGTGCTACCGTCAACCTTGCCTTCTTCCTCCGACGATGAGGAGGCCGAAGGAGATGAGCACGACATCCATAACGTGCGAGAGGAGTTGGCAATAGCTGGGCAATCCCTTCGAAATAGGTGTCCGGAGGTGGAACGGCTGAAGGAGTGCCTTGCGGCAGCCAAGACCACGCTCGGTGCCACGGACAGGGAGGCGGCCGATGCTAGGGCCACAAATGTGGTGACCCGCACTTAGCTCGCTGGTGAGTTGAACTTCTTTGCTTCTGTTGCGAAATTGCTTCTTGTCTTGACTTGGAACCTCCGCATTTTTCAGCGATTCAAGAGCAGCTAGGCACTGTCCTGGCTGAAGCGGCGGATCTTCGCCAGGCCAACGAGGAGTTGGCCGACAGACTAGTGGAGGTGACTCATCTGCGTGATGAGTCAACAAATTGGGCATGTGGCGGTGCCTCCATGGCCCAGATTAATAGCAACCGCTGCGTGGCACTGGAGAGGGCAGTGGAGGCCGCCGTCATGTTGGTGCAACTGACGGGGTCAAACCTTCACGAGTAGGCTCTCCGTCTCCCAGTGTGAATTAGGGAGAAAACAACACATGGTGATTGCCAAGGGCCGCGGTGGCCCTTGTTGTTGCTCACCTTCGTCTTCAGCTGGAGGTGGACCTACGTGCAATGGAGCCTAGGTTCCCATTTGCAGACAGAGGTGCCCGAAGACGTTGACGTTAAATGGCTGATAGTCGATTTTGGCGTCACCGCCAATGCCATTGCGGTGGTTGTAAATGTAGAGCAAGTCATCACGGACACTTCTCATTGAGGTTGGGTCCTGTTGGTTTGCTTTTTTGTGTAAAAATATTATCTGAATAAAATTGCACTTTTGCAGACCGATAGTTGCGTGATTGTATTATTGTAGCCCCTGAGCACTTGGGTAGGTTAGTATAACATGTCTGAGTGCTGAGACCACACTAACCAGCGTGACTATTTTGGCGTTGCCATGTCAGTGCAAAGCCCTTGAGCTTGAGTGTTGACTAGCCAGTATGGCTTTACTCAGGGGGGAGATGTTGCGTATTATTTAGGACATAGCCCCCGAGCTGTTCTCTAGAAAATTGTTTTCTTAGCTGTCTGGGGCGTGAGACCCTTTCGAGCATAGCAATCATAAATTTTTCCTCTTTTTTTTTAAAAAAAGGTGGGAAAACAAGGATTAGTGCATGTTAACAGCACTGGTGGAGTTTGTCCCTCCTTTGCTTGGGGTTGACCCGAGGTTTATTGCGGTTTGCATCGTTGGTGCTCGAGGCCCTGGTCATGGGGTCCTTCCTGGCAACTAGGTCATTTTTCTCTTCTTCTGGTTTTGCTTCTTCGGGCAAATCGGGTGCCTCTGGTGGCTCCGATGTAGCCGGCGAAGCGAAAACCGTAGAATCGAGAGGTAAAACTTTGGTCAGGGTTTCTATTGTGAGCCAGTGCTCTAGGGATCGGGGCAAGCATCGGGGCGTTCCTGAGCCTGTCTCTTGTTTGTCCTCATAAGCATGTTTTGACTCATCCAGGATTAGGTCCCATTGGGCCTATTCAACAGCCAGCCTCTCGCACTCGTATGCATATTGGAAACTACCCATGACGGTGATGACACCGAGGGGCCTGACATCTTGAGCTTGAGGTAGGCGTAACTGGGGATTGCGATGAATTTGGTGTATCAGGGTCTCCCAAGGATGGCGTGGTAAGGACCCTCAAAGTTTACGACTTTAAAGGAGAGTGTCTCCTTGCGGTAGTGTACCTAGTCACTAAACATGACAGACAGAGTGATCGTGCCGAGGGGCATAACCCATCATCCAAGGACGATCCCATGGAACCAAGAATGCAAGGGAAGCAGTCTGCTTGTGTCGATGTTTAGATTTTTCGAATGATCCTTATAAAGGATGTTTATGCCGCTTCCTCTGTCCATAAGGACTTTGGTCATCTTTACGCCTCCCATAACCGCGTTGACCACTAGGGGGAACCAACCAGCCTTGATGACATGATCAGGGTGGTCGTCCCTATTGAAGGTGATCGAGCGCTCTAATCATCTTAAATACACAGGAACTACAGGCGCAGTGGCAAAGATGAGACATCGGGTTACCTTTTCACAACGGTGATCCTCATAGGCCTGTGGGCCTTCGAAGATGATCATGACGCCCTCAATGTTGGGGTAGCTGCCTTCATCATCCTCAATGGCGTTGCCCTTCCCTTTCTTCGGGCGGCCGCCCTTCGTCTTGCCCTTGCCAGCTTCCATGATATCACGTTTGTAAGTATGGCAGTCCCTGACCAAGTGATTCACTGGGAATTTGTGGTTTTGACAGGTCTGGTTCATGATCTCATCGAATTTCACATGGCTTTCATGGCTTTATTTGAATTTGTTGCCTTCTTGTTTCTCGGTGTTGGCCACGAGCTCGCCTCGATGCTTACGATCCTTCTTAGTTAGCGCAGATTGGTCCACGTCGTCGGTGAGTTGTGACTTATATTTGCTGTTACTATCGTTAGAGCAATCTTCACCATTGGTGTGTTCGTGGGCTAAGGCGAACATGTCACAGAGACTGATGTTCTTCCTTCACTCAATGTCCCGAATGAAGGGTTTGCTATCGACACTGGTGGTGAAGGGCGGTGACGATGCTAGCGTCGAGGACATCCTCAAGCTTATTCTTGCGTTGTGTGAAGTACTTTATGTAATCACGGAGACTCTCACCGGTCTTGCATTTGCATCCCAGGAGGTCCCATGAGGTGCCAGGCTTAGTATAAGCCCCCTCAAAGTGATTACAGAACGCCTTCTCGAGGTTAGCCCATCGCTTGATCGTGCCTTCCCGAAGATTGTTTATCCAGTTTCTGGTGAAGTCAGTGAGGTAGATCGGAAGATACTGGATCATGAAAAATGTATCCGATGTGGATGCCACTTTCATGGCGAGTTGGTAGTTTACTAGCCAAATCTTCGGGTTTGTCTCACCATCGTATTTTTCAATGTTGGGAGCACAAAACCTACGGGGCGTGGGAGCCGACCAGATTCGATAACACGGGAGGTCCTGCCAAGTCACAGGGGTTGCCCCCGATAGTGCGTGGCGCCGGCTTGGGTCGGTTCCTGGGATTCGTCTCTTTGTGACGGGTATTGCCCTCATCATCAAAGCAATAGCTGCTTCTTGAATCGTTGTTAGCCCCATCATCCTCGTGACTCCCTCCATTGGGAGAGTGCTCTCCGCTGCCTCTTCCTTGCCCACCACCTCCTTGTTCGCCACCATCGTCACCCGGTTGTGGGGCAGGATCTTGGGGGTGTTTGTGGTTGTGGTGTGGGGATCTGTTAGATCGGCGCAACGGTTGAGCCCCCGAGTTTCGGGGTGCACGGCTGCGTGTAGTAGACGCATTGCTGGGTACTGGTATGCGGTCGACAATAGTCGCTATCAGCTCTTGAATTCTTTGAAAAGCCTATCGGCCCTCTTCGGTGGATGGCTGTGACATCGTCGTCACTTCCCTCATGGCCTCAGCCAAGTTTTGCTCGGCGTTAGAATATACCGGGGCTACTCGCAGAATGTCGTTGGGGGGGCTGATGGCCCCGAGCGGCGCTCTGCTGTTGGAGCTAGCATCAGAGTTTTTGATTTTTCTCTGCCAACACATCGTTGTCATTAAGTAGACGATCCTGAGCTTGCTGGCTAGTCTCGTAAGGCGCTGCATAATCAAACTCGACATGATCATGGGGGGAATGTTCAGGTGTGATATACTCGTTCCCCTCACGATCGTCCACACCAAGGTAGCAACTGCGTGTAGGCGAGATGATGTAATCATCATCAACATCCGGGTGGCTAGCTCCACGTGGCTGGTAACGGCCGTGGAGAGAAAGGCATGAAGCCGCTGCGTTAATGAGTTCGATGGCTCCCATGTCATGGTGCCAATCACTCTCATCGGAGTAGTCTGATTGTTCCAGGATGGGACCACCCTGGCTGAGATTGTGGATATTGACCCTGACTAGGTTCGAGTTGAAGTCATCATTGTGGTGGTCCCCATCAGTATGACACGGGTTTTTTGGTTTCTCTATAGGAGATTTGGAAAATAGCATGACGGCCCGAAGGGGTTGGTTCGGGCAAGTCATCGCCGCATGTATTGGCACTCTCGAGGATCATGAATGAATCAGATTGGGTACCACATCTGTTGTTAGGACTAGATCCCCAATCTTGCAGAAGAAAAGGGTGGCGTTGAGTCTTGGCTCTTGGCCGGGTTCGGCGAAAATCTGACCGTGGTGGGTTCGATGGCGGGCGATGGCGAGCAGTCCTTCATCGACAGCCTTCTCTAGTCCGGCGGCGAAAGCACGGATCTGGAGCGATTGCTCCTCCTCCCGTTCGGTCGGCTCAGGCTCCTGCAGGCACAGGTCCCCGAACCGGTCGACGATGAAGTCGAGCTTGCCGAAGACGCTCCTCATGCCCGACTGCATCTTCTCTAGTTTGTCGCCGAAGTCAAAGACGATTCCCATCTAAAACACAAAAACAAATCTGAATGCGAAAGGCCCCTACCTGGCGCGCCAACTGTCGGATTGTTTTGCTCCGACAATATCCAGCAACATAATTGCATAGACGGAATCAGATGGTAGCATACGAGACACAGAAATTTATACTGGTTCGGGGCGTGGTACACGCTAATCCCTACTTCAGTTGTGTGGCTGCTCTTGTATTCGTTTGCTCAATTACAGGGGTTGTTGCTCCTAGCTACGAGGTAGATGGAATTGGTGGAAGATTGGATCCCAAGCCCGAGGTCCTTACCCTCCTTTATATAGGCAGAAGAGGTAGGGTTATAAAGAGGGCGATCAGGCTAACAGATTGTTTTCTAGTTTGTTACAACAGATTAATCCTTGCTATCGTCCAGATACGTCCACCTTGGTTTCCCTTGATCCCCACGTTGGTTGATTGCTCAACCCTTGTGGGCCTCCTCCTTGATGGATACTGGGCCAATAACTTGGTGGTAGTCATATTTACGGTGGTGCAGGTACGCCTAGCCCATATCTTTGACACTAGTAGTGGACGCAGAGGCGAGCACCGTTATTAAAAGGGACACTAATGGTATAGAGTAGAGAAACGATGTGTCGGTGTTCGGTCCCGTGGAGGTCCTAAACCGACGAGTGAGTGCTGCGTGTCCCTAACCTGGATGGTGATGCAAGGAGGACACACGGGGGTTTATCCTGGTTCGGGCAAAAGAAGGCCCTACGTCCAGCGGGGGGGGGGAGAGTTTTGTATTTCCTTGCACCGAGGTGCTTGCGTAGGGGTTACAAGCTTGCGAGAGAGGGCGGCGAGCCGAAGTCTCAAAGAGAGAAAAAAGAGTACAAGGATGATTGCTTGAGATGTTGATCTCTGTGTTGGGAGTCTTGGATTGCTTGGCACTAGTCTTTGGACTGGTGTCTTGCCTGTTGTCCTTCTCCCCTTGTAGGGTCCTGGCCTGCCCTTTTATAGGGTAAGAGGAGGCCAGGGCGCTGGGAGCCTTGAGGTGATGTTTTTTTTTATCCCTGTAGGAGTGCCTGTAGCGACGTGCTCTAGGAATGGTCGGCCATCCCTGGGCACCATGGCGACACCAGGATGAGACGGCGAAATGACCTGGAGCACTGTGCCATGCCGGCCTTCCCTCCCTGTCGAACTGTGCTAGTCATCGAGGCTGGGTCGAAGTCGGGTCGAGGCCGGATGGATAAGGTTGAATCCCTGAGATTGCAGAATACGGGCCTTGTCGTATCCTTCCTCGAGGGTGACTGGCGATAAACAGTGCGCGGTAAGGTGTGCATAGTGATAGGTTTCACCTCCCGTCATGGGATGGGCGATGAAACAGTGAGGACTGACACCGGCGTTGCTCCCACGTCGATCCTGGTTGCGGCCATGTCGGTAGGTGGTAGCAGGTAATCGCATTAAATGCTCTGACTTTTGTCTTGGGGTAGGTGAAGTGAGGGGGTCGAGCGCTCCGACCCGGGGTCACGCGAGTCGGAGTTTTTCCGGTGGGCGAACGAGCCTCGTGCGAGTCGAAATGCGGTCGAGGTGCCCTGTCGTGTGGGACGGGGCGCGGCAGAGGCGTTCCCGTCAAGGGTGCCTCGTACAAGTCGGAGCCGGAGCACGGTCGAGGCACTCCGTCGAGCTGGCCTCGTACGAGACGGACCCGGTATGCGGTTGAGGCGGGCTGCCTTTTGCTGTGGCTTAGTCGTTTTGTTTTTATTATCGTTGGATGTGGGTACCCCATACTGTTGGTACCGATAGTAGCCCCCAAGCCTTTGGGTGAGTGTGTAATCACTCTCCCAAAGGCTTGTTAGTTAATGAACTAGAGTCGTAGCGTCGTGGTTTTTGCCAGTGGGGGCACGCGAGCGCACCCGCCGGGTGTAGCCCTCGAGGCCTCGATGGAGTGTTGAGACTCCTCCGAGGTCTTTTATGCATTCTATTGGGGAATTGTTTCTAGTGGTGGCGGGATCCGTGCCTTTTTGTTTTTGAGTTTGGTTCGTTGCGGTCGAGCCCCGAGCCTCATACGCACGAGGTCGATCAGAGTCCCGGCCATCTTTTGTCATTTGATCCTCACGCTCCTCCTTTAGGAAGGAGGAGGGGTGGGAAACGCCGTACTACCCCTGTTTGGGCGAGTTCCGACGATCTCCGGCGAGCTACTAGCGGGGGAATTCGAGTGTGAGCCCGTGCTCCAGTCGTTAGGAGTCAACTAGTGGCCCGGAGGCGCTCTCAAGAATGCCAAGAAGTGGTCGTGTGGATCTCGATTCCCTATGACAGGATCCGAGGGCTCGGTGCCTCCCTCGAGGGGATTCCTACGTCGACCTCCTCCTGCAGCCTCGAATACGTCTTGGTGTTCCTCAAGAGCGTGGCTCGAGCCCTGGCCATGTACGGGCGCATCCCTGGTCGTCCCTAACTCTGTCGCTCAAGGGCAGCTATTGAACCCAGGTTGAGGGCCAGCTTCCGCTCCCTCGAGACTTATGGCGGGCTCGGAGCCCGTTTACCAGGTATCTGGGAATAGCCGGGCGCGCGCACCCAACTCCTGCGAGATTCAGGGAAACGGTTAGGTAGGAGCATTAAATGCGAGAAACCGCTCCTACCTTTTCGCGCGGCCGTTGGGCTTCCACCGAGGCTATAAAAATAAAGCCTAGGGGTCTGCCTCCCCTACTGGCCCTTTGTGTTCTTGCCCCCCTTTGCCTTAGACAGCTCTTCGATGCCCCTTGCGCCCTCTGCCTTCATCTAGCGCCGCCGCCGTCGCACCCCCTTCGTCCACACCACTTTCCCGGTACCAATGGAAGGCAAAGGTCAAATCCTCCCCGCTGACGACTGGGCTGCCTCCTCAGTGATGGAGAGGAGGCTGGAGGAGCTAGTCGAGGACGGGCTGCTGCGGCCGAGGACGTGCCAGTCGCGGCCGAAGTGGATTGCGCCGTCGCCCGACCACCGGGGGCCGGCGCCCCCCGAAGGATACGTGGTTAGCTTCATCTGCTTCCACGAGCGGGGGTTTGGCGTGCTGGCGACCACCTTCATGCGCGCGCTCCTCCACTACTACCGGGTGGAGCTGCACCATCTCGCCCCCAACGCCATCGCACAGGCCGCCATCTTCGCGGCGGTCTATGAGGGCTACCTGGGGATGGAGCCATAGTGGAATCTATGGCTCCATCTTTTCAAGGCGGAGCTCTTCGCCAAGAAGGCGGGGGAGAAGGGGCTATGGTGCGCAGTTCAAGTGGGGAGCTGTGTCTTGTAGGTGAGGTCTGGTCAGGCAGATCAGTACATCCCGGCCCACCTCATCTCCTCGAACAGCTGCTGGCACGATGGCTGGTTCTACCTCTGCAACCACAAGAGTCAGTTGCCGAGGTATACTGGCCGGGTGCTGGTCGCCCGAGAGGAGAACTAGTCCTATGGAGTCGCGGAGGCCGAGAAGCTACGTCTGGACCCGCTGCTAGCGGCGCTGCAGCAGCTCCGTCTGCGAGGCTTGACGGCGGTGGCAGTGGCCACGGCATTCCACCAGCGCAGGGTGATGCCGTTCTGCCAGCGCCGCCTTCGTCTCGACCAGATGACACCGGAGGCGCCACTGGAGGGAGCCAGATGTCGCACGAGTCCCTTACCCTCGAGGAGGTCCTCCGGCGAGCACGTCGAATGGTGGGGAACTTTAAGATGGATGACGTCGACAAGGTCCCCATGTGACCTACCCAGGGGTTCGAGCCTCTGGTAAGTGTTATTGTTAGCACGTTCGTTTATTTCGTCTGTTTTTGGGTTCCTCTGATTTAGTCGAGGCCGATGCGCAGGATTTGTCTGCGGTGCAGGAGATGCGGCCACCAGTCCCAGAGGACCAGCCCGCCCGGGAGGCTCGACGCCAGCAGGCGTCCCAAAAGAAGCAGACAAAGGAGACTGCCAAGAAGCGGTAGATCCACAAGGCCAAGGAGAAGGAGGCGCTGAAGAAGCTTCGGTGCCAGCAGGCCCTTGATGGGCTTACCTTTGCGGAGTCTCCCTCTGAGACGGTCTCGGGGGAGGACGATGATGGTAGCGACGGGGACGACGACGATGCCCTGTCGTGGTACGACGCCACGACTGGCCTGGCGGACCTCCCCGACGTTTGTCCGCTCTTGGAGCCCGTTGGGGGTCGTCCTCCCGGGCGTCGATGTCGGTTGAGGTGGTGGAGGAGGAGATGGAGGAAGAGGCGGGCAAGGAGGCAGGCCCCTCGATGGGAGGGGCCGCCCCATCCCGGACCCCACAGGAGGGGTCAATGGGGCCGCCTCCGCCAGTCTAGGCCCCACAGGCACAGCCGGCGGCTAGAGTGGCAGTGCCGGCATCGTCATCAGCAGCGCCGCCGGTGGGCATGAGGACCCGAGGCCAGCTGGCCTCGGAGGCGCAGAGGACCTGAGGCGGCCCTCCAGCCAGGGCCCCAAGGAGCACCCAGCCCGCCGGGAGGCCGGCCGCGAGACCGCCGTAGGCAGCACCAGGGGGTTTAGATCGACCGGGGTCTAGGCCCTTGGTGCCCCTTTTCGGGTAAGGATTTGTGCTCCGCTTTGTTGCTTTTTATTGGTACCATTTCTGATGCTTCTTTTTGCTTCACAGCCTCAAGCGCAAGGCGGAGCTGATGGGGCCGACCCCCGCAAAATCGCTCCGGGCGAGCGCCGTCATCATTAATCGAACGGCGGCGGACGCCGCCGCCTGGGTCCAGAGGCTTCAGGCCGCAAAGGAGCGCCTGAAGTAGCAGGAGGCGATGGCCCAGGCGGAGGCGGGTGTCCCGATGGTCGCCGGTTCTGACCCCGCCGCACAGGGATCGGGACCGTGGCGGCGCCCAGCACGAGCAGGGCGGAGCCGGGGTCGTCGTCGACCGCCGAGGCTGCCGTCGAGGCCGCAACGGCCGAGGCACCCGTCTGCGACGCGGAGCAGGTGGATGCGGATGTGGTTATGGAGGAGGTCCTGCCGGCGGCGGGACAGGAGGCGGCGCAGCCAGGAGAGCCGCAGCCGCAGCAAGACCCGCCGACGGAGCCGACGGCTACGGTTGAGGGTGGGGTCATCGAGCCCTCGCCCGTGGTTCTAGAGGAGGAGGTGCCGGCGATCGAGGGGCCAGCCCCGGCGGAAGGGTCGACGCTAGCCATGGTCGACCTCACCCTCGACGACTCCCCCTTGGACAAGGGGAAGCAGGTGGTGGGACTCGAGGGGGTCAAGGCCGTGGACCAGGCTGGTCCCTCGGCGGCGGTTGGTGAGGCCGGAGCTGTGGGTCAGGCCGGTCCTTCCGCGGGGCCGGAGAGCGCCCCGGCCAGACCATCGTCCGAGTGGCCGGACCTCGCCGCGCTGGCCCTAGTACGGGCGGAGGAGGAGATACCGCACTGGGGGGGACCGTCCCTTGAGTTCAGGGATGCTTCCAACCCCGGCGTGGACCCCGTCTTTGCCCTAAACGACATAGACGAGGTGCATCACTGGGAATACCTCGAGGGCCTCCGTCGACACATAGATCGATCGCTTTGTGTGGTGACGGAGGCCGTGTCATGAGGCATGCGGGACGCCACAGAGGTATGTTTTGGCTTATCGGTTCTTTTGCTATCCTTTTTCTATCCCCCCTTTCTTTTGGTTCTTAATCTCTTTGGTTTTTCTGAACCGTGATCAGGAGCTCAAGGAGCGCTCCTGCCGCAAGTTGCTCTTCATTCGAAATGAGAGCGGCGTGTGGGCGGCGCTTGCCCGGCAACGGGCTCTGGTCGAGGAGGCCAACAAACGGCTTTCCAATCAGAGTGCCGAGATGGCCGATCTGCGCATCGCCTACGCGGTGGTCAAGGAGGAGGCGGTGCTGGCCTGGGCAGCCGAGGCCGTGGTGCGTGAAGACGTGACCAAGGCCCGGGAGGAGGCAGCTAAGGCCCGCGAGGATCTCGTGCCCCTGTCGGCACGGGTGAAAGAGCTCTAGGAGGATGTCGCCCTGGTCAGCCGTCATCGTGACACCCTCAACGTCCAGATTGGGCAGGTAACTGCTTGCTTCGTTGCCCTAAAGGACGAGGTCACGGCGCTAAGCGAAGCCGTTCAGGAGAAGGACGTGGCTCTTCTGAACGCCCGCCAGGAGATCGAGACGTTGAGGGTGGCCGTTCGTGATAGGGACGGCGCTCTCCAAGGGCTCGAGAGGACGTGCGGGGGGCTCCGTGACGAGATCGTGGGCTTGCAGACCCATCCCGAGGGTAAGTATTGGTGTTACGGCCTTGGCGTCGAGGCCCCGTATTAGTGTTAATTTAGTTAATTGTGTTTCAGAGCTGGAGAGGGAGTAGCGGGTGGCCCAGGCGGCGGCCAACTCCTTCTAGAGCCTCAAGGCCGAGACCCAGCGGACTTAGATGCTCTAGGGCGCGATCACCTCCGTGTGTGATGGCCTAGGGGTCGAGCCCGACGCCGACACCGGGGAGGACGCCCCGGGAACTCCTTCGTCCACCGGATGGTGGCACTGGGTCACCTTGTCCGAGAAAGGATACGGGGCAGCCTCCACCACGCCTTGAAGAGAGCACTGGCCGTCGTTCGGTCTGGGTTCGTGTATGACATGGAGCTTGTTGCTGAAGGCTTCATCACCGACCCGGACCGGATGGACGAGGAGAACGAGGACGCCTGCTTGGATCTGATCGGAGCCGCCGATGAGGCTGGAAGCCGCCTAGCTAAGCTTTTTGAAGCCGAGGTGGTTCCGCCTGCCGACGACGAGGACCTGTGAGCCAAATCTGGGCACAAAGGTCCGTGTAATAAGTTAGTGTTTTTTGAATTTTGGTCATGGTGGCCTCGGAGGCCTTAAAAAACTCAGAACATAAACCAGCGCTTGGTTATTTAAGTTTTGCTCGAGTTTTTCTTCCCCTTATTGCTTGAATCACGTTCTTGCATGATTTACTTAGCACGCCGTCGCGCCTTTGAGCGTAGGGGAGTGAGCGGAGGTACCGTAGCTGTAACACTCCGGTGTTACGCAAGCATTTGCATGGCAATCATATGCATGGCATTTCATATCATCCTAATCATACATGTTAATATTATAATTTGAGTGAAATAAAAGCTTAGAAAGTGGTATTTGAGATGTAATATATTAATGTGCTAATCACATTCCATTAAAATTTTGTGCAACTATAAATTTCATATCACTTAGAATGATAAGGAAATTTTTGGAGCCACTAAATCACTCAAAGTTTTGTCAAAGATTTGTTTTAAAAATGTATTTTGAAAATATTCAAAAATCCTCTCTAAATTAGCTTTTATTCTAAAAATCAAAATCTATCCGGATTTGGACTTTGGTCTTAAAAGCAAAGTTGTAGAGAATTAAATTCTAAGCAACTTTCATTTTTGGGCCATTTTCAGAAAAGGTCGTTTGCTTGCCCAAAATTGAATTTGAAAACTGCAAATAGAATTTTATTTGAATTTTCTCTGGAAAAATAAAAAGGAAAAACAATTTCAGCGCTAGCAGGCCGCCGCCACCCTTTCGGCCCGTCGGCCGAAGCGGCCCGCGCCACCCCCGCGCGCGCGCGCCCGCGCAGCGCAGCGGCCCGGTCCACGTCCGCGCGGCCGCCTCCTCCTCCCGCCCGCTCGCGCGCCTCGCTGTCCGCCGTGGCAGAGCACGCTCGCCGCGTGGCGGCCGCATGCCGGCGACGACACCCCGCGTGGCCGCCCGTGGACCCCGCGCGCTCCGCCTCAAATCACCGCGCGCGCCTGGCCTCCATTCCACTCGCCCCCCTCGCTCGCTCCCCATCCACTCCCCCTCTCCAAGAACCGAGCGGGCGAGCGGCTCACCGCCGAGAGCTCCACCTCCGCTCCCCCGTTCCGACATCGACCCTCCACCGCCACCAAATCCGTCTTGCACCAAGCTTCGCCACTCCCTTGCCTCCTCCGAACGAGCGCCACCATCGCCTTGCTCACTCCGGTAGGACACCAATTTGGCTTCCTCGCCGCGCCACCCGTGACGGAGCCGCCGCGCTTGCGCTCCGGCCACCGTCGCCTCCGCTCCTCCCCATCTCTATCGAATTGCGCGTCGATGTTCACCGTGTCCCCGCGATCGTGTTGCGCGCCTCGCCTTGCTCGCTCGGGCACGGAAGCGGCCGCTGGCCGTCGGCGGCCACCGCACCGCCGCGGTGTCGAGCACCGGCTCGGCCGTGTGCCGTTCCCGCTCGCCCGCGGGTGACGCGAGTGACTGGGCCGGCCTGCTCCAACAGGAGACGGCCCATTTTCTTTCTCCCGGCGCGCGCGTTCTTGGGCTGAGCCGGACCGGGCCGTTTGCCCCGTACTGTGCCGGCCCGTTTTCAAATAAAGAATTTTCAGTTTCTTTTCTTTTATTAAGTGGAAATAAAAATGCTTTAGAAATTGTTTGGGTGATTAAATGTACCCCAAAAATGGTGAAATAAATTTATCTAGATTCATTGGAACCAGATCTACAATCTAAAAATATTGCATGTCATTTTTGGAATACTTTTCTGTAGAGCTTTAATTAATTCTTAATATTGCTGATATCTTGTAAAATAGCTAGTAAATCCTATATGTATCAGAAAAATATGATTTTAAGTTTATTAATCTTCATATATCATGTACTTCCTAAGAAAAATATGTTCCATACATGTGCTGTGGAAAAATGTTGAGGTGTAGTTCAAGTGCCTTTAATGGCTGAATTTTGTTATTTTTGCTAGAGAGCAAACTTTGTATAAAACATACATGTGATAATTTTTGTACAGTCATAGTATGCTATGAAGAACCTAGGAAAAATATTAATTCTTTTGTTTGACACTTTTCATAGTACAAAGTAATTTCATGCTCATTTTTATGCTATAGCTTGTCATTTTTGTATAGGATAGTTTACTTATCCAAATGCCATGAAATTTTTATGGTAGTCTGTTTAGAGTAGTATTATGCTACTGTAATTTTCTTAGATTTTTAGGAGCATCAGAAATATATGTTGCTATTCAAACCTATTATTACTTAGGGTTTAAGCAAGTGTTGCTTTAAGTGTGATTAAGAAATTAGTAAGGCTTTGGTGTATCTTTGAAGCATTTCATAAGATAGGTTAACTTAACATAATAATAGTAGAAGAGAATGCAGTAGATGACATGTGCTGGTAGTGTATAGTTTCTTGGATGATGTTGACTACCTTGCATTTCAACATAGTCGTTGCATTCATCTCCTTCGATGCACACTTGCATAATCACTTACGCACATTGCATCATACAGGATCGCAAACCGAGAACCCAGTCGTACCCGAGGAGCCAGAGGAGCAGATCGAGGTGCAGCAGCAGGAGGTGGCAGAAGCCGAAGAAGAGGTCGGTGAAGATCTCCCGGAGTGCCCCGATCACCGTCCAAGTTCCTTCGAGAGAGGCAAGCCCCGGAGCATTTCTCTCCCGGTTTGCAAATAATTTATTATTAACTTTACTTAATTTGATGTATTACGTTTAGGAGTTGTTTGCAAACGTTGCTGCATTATACCTTGCTTACCTTTGTTATACCATATCCTTGTTACCCTGGTATCCGCAGTCAAGTCAATGCTTAGCTGGCTTAGACCGGTAGAAGTCGGGTGATTTCCTGTCACCTGCGAGCTATAGGTGGTTACCTGGATCTGTTTGGTTGACTATGAAGTCATGGTATAACTAAGTGTGAAATGAATTTGAGACCGGGCGGAAACTTACAGGGTTTCGGACTGTAGTGTTTTCCGTCTGTGTCGGTTAAGGACCGTCCGTTGTTGTCCCTCGGGTCATGTTGAACGCATGCCTCACATTTAGCTGGCCGGATAAAGTACCTTCCGACCACGAAACTGGGAGATTATTCGGGCCGAGTGGATTGCCCGCAACGCACTGTACCGGAGCAGTAGTGGCAGGATACGGGGGCGCGATGATAAGGCCAAAGTGCAGTCGGGCGGCCGCCGGGTACAAGTGGTTCCTAGCAAGCTCGCGACTTTACCTGAATGGTTGACTCAGCGACCAACACCTCACTTTAGCAGGTGAGTAAGGTTTGTGTGAGGAATAACTTACCAGCTGGTTAATAATCGATTCGAATCGCCATCGTTCACTGGATAGTGAACACTTGACTTGAGCTACTTCATCGTAGTAATATTGATGGAACACTTGGACAGTTATATAAAATATGACGTAATGAAAGTTGTTAATGATCATTGGTTATCATTACCTGTTTAATTACATGTTACTTTAGTACAGGTGCAAATGTAGTTGACAGGTTAATAAAGATTTAACTTGATGCAAAGCTTTTGTAAAGGTTTTTCCTAAATGTTAAAAATGCCTTTTGCAAATGAGTCAGCTATCCCACCAGAAAGCCTATCATGTTCCTTGGTGTCTTTTATTTTTGGTTTATGACGGGTAAGTCTAGCTGAGTACCTTCTCGTACTCAGGGCTTTGTTCCCCCTTGTTGCAGATGGACAGATGTACTACGGTTATTGTATCAACTGTCTCTATCCTGCAATGGGCGAAGCATAGGACCATGGGCAATGGTCATTCGTTACTTCTCGTCTGATGCTTTTGCTGGAGATGATCACAAGCTGGCACTTTATTCCAAAATGTTGTGTGTGTGCGTGATTTGAACTACCGCTTCCGCTACTTTTATTCAAACCTGTTTGTAATAACTATGTTTAAACTCCGATGTATTTTATGCCACGAACTTTTATGTAACTTATGATGGTAACCGTTAAACTTAGTACGATCTTGGCTATTATGAGAAATGGTTTGAAATTCGTCGAGATTTCACGGACTACCGGGTTATACGGGCTTAAGTTTGTTGAATTGTCCTTCCGTTAGATGATTTTCCTACTTAATTTCGTATAATTGGACGGTTCTGTTACAGCTGCCTCGGAGGCGTGAGTGATCTCGCGGCTCGACTGCCCTCGCACTCTAGGGTGCTCTTGCGGCCTCGCAGATCATGTAGGAACCTGATTTAAGCGACGGGGGGTGTACTCCTTTTCAAAGTTATGAACCGCCATTAGGTCTATGTCGGTAGGTGGTAGCAGGTAATCGCATTAAATGCTCTGACTTTTGTCTTGGGGTAGGTGAAGTGAGGGGGTCGAGCGCTCCGACCCGGGGTCATGCGAGTCGGAGTTTTTCCGGTGGGCGAACGAGCCTCATGCGAGTCGGAATGCGGTCGAGGTGCCTTGTCGTGCGGGACGGGGCGCGGCCGAGGCATTCCCGTCAAGGGTGCCTCGTACGAGTCGGAGCCGGAGCACGGTCGAGGCACTCCGTCGAGCTGGCCTCGTACGAGACGGACCCGGTATGCGATTGAGGCGGGCTGCCTTTTACTGTAGCTTAGTCGTTTTGTTTTTTATTATCGTTGGATGTGGGTACCCCCATACTGTTGGTACCGACACGATGATAAGTGTAGTTGAAGAACATAGCCGTTGTAGCTATATCAGAGCCAATGGAACTAGATCAAAGGGTGCATGCCAGAACAGTAGGCCCATGCGCGTTAGGCGGTGAAGTATGAGTGTTACTAGAGCAAGGAAGATGGTGTAGCCATGCGGCACCTCACGTCGAGCTATAGGCACAAAAACATGGAGAGGAAGAAGATAGGGGATGGTGAGCTGACATGTGGAGCCCAATTCAATGGAGTGGAAAATAATATATCATATCATGTATCTCTCAAATCATAGAAATTAATATTATAATTTGTATGGTGTTCTAAGGCAAAGAATCACATGTAATGGTATTGACCAAAATAAAAATACCGACCAACCTTCCGATGAAAAAAAAGATATAGCGACCAATTGTCTGTTAGGAAGTTATACCGCCTGACAGTCCAGCTACATATTGATACATTTTAGCGACCATGTTCGACGCTAATTTTGGGTTATGGTATATTGGATAGTGGTCCTAGAATTTTTGAACGGATGAAGTAATATATCTCTCGCTATCGATCGATAGTGAGGTGCATTCTAGCTCAATAATAATAATAATAATAATAATAATAATAATAATAATAATAATAATAATAATAATAATAATAATAATAATATTATTATTATTATTATTATTATTATTATTATTATTATTATTATTATTATTATTATTATTATTATTATTATTATTATTATTATTATTATTATCTGAAAAAAGCTCAATGATATCATGAATTCCCTGCAAGGGCAGCGTACAAGACAGTGTTCCAGGTGTCTGGGACGCCAGCAACGCACCAGTGGGTGCAGTCACGGCCGAGGCTATCTCCATTGTACTTGGTGATGTGGCCGTCCTTCCTCAGTTCCGACATGAAGGTGATGTCGAGCAGGGGCACCGGCTTTGACATGCCACCCAGGGTCCTTCTCACGATCGCGTCTTGCGGGTTGGGCTGGCCGTGGTACGCCGCGGCGTTGTTTAGCGGCTGCGTCTCCCCAATGCACGTCTTACCCGGCGGCGCTCCCCATTCTTGGCTACTGCAATAAGGTAGTCACGCCTTGTTAGCTCATGTCGGACTCGCAGCCTCCTCAAGTGATTGCGAATTGTGCAACCCTCTATATATATAAATTTTCTAAAATTGAATATAAACTCTGGAGCGGAGGGTGTAATTTTATCTGGTAAATAAACGGTCTAGTATTTGCTATAGCACGGTGTGTGTGCAGAAAATTCTTTTTCTTACTCGAGGTGATTGGGCGAGTATCCCTGGAAGAAGACTCTGGTACTGGTCTGTGCGAGGTTGGCGTCGACCCATCTAGCCCAGGTTTGCAGCGCCTTGGTGAAGGCCTGGGTCCGGTCCATGTCCTGCACGGCCGTGTTGCCGTCTTGGATGTAGTCCCAACTGCACCAAAATAATACACACACCGAGTGCGAATTCGTAGTTTCAAGCACAGAACCAGCTGTCCCAACGGGTCGGAATTCAGCCCCTTGGTGAATTGGGGGCAAGGAGCCAAGCCAAGGAGAAACAATCGAGCGAACTCTCACAGTCTCACCTCTTGCGCCACCACCAACGCCACGAGCCAAAGACGAGCACGTCGGCGCCGAGCCACGCGCGGCCTTCGTCCATTCCGTCGAGCTTGAGGACGGTACGCCCAGCTGTGTCGTTGGCGAGGTCGACCAGGTAATGCGACAAGAAGTACACCAGAGTCACACCGTAGTCCTGCAAGAGTCGTCTATCATTCGTCAACTGAGGAGACAATTGTCTATTTCACATGATTTTCACTTCTGAATAAATCATTCGTTTTTGTAATTTATCACAGCTGGATAGAATCCGACAACTCATATTCACCCTTATCTTCCCTTATTTATGTCCCATCTTCTCCCATCTATCTTAGGCCTAATCATGTGTCATCTAACCCGTCCAAGAAAGAAAAATACCTAACCCATGTTTTTTTTATCATGACCCAATCCAACCTGAAAATAACCTAAGGCCCGTTTGGTTTGGTTTTGTTAAAGTTTAACTCCCATCACATCAATGTTCCCTCAAATGCATGGAGTATTAAATGTAGACTAATTGCATGCATGTCGGTACAGATTAAGAGTAATTTACGAAACGAATCTATTAAGCCTAATTAGTCCAAGATTGAAAACTTTTTATCAAATAAGACGAAAGTGCTACAATGTTTGTTAAACTTTAACTCCTCAAACCAAACACCCCCTAAGTAGAAATAGGCTGGCCTGACCTAATCTATCAATGCATCAGGTTAGGATCGAGCCAAGTATACTTCCATTTGGTCAGCACCCTGGAGCACTATTTGGAATACTATTCATGATCATCTCCTCCTCCCAGTCACCACTAACCCTCTGCCATCCAAGGTGTCTGACCTCTGGGTTCAGGGCACTCAATCCTGGGACCTTCAAATGCTCTCCACCACCTTCTCTGCCCAGGCCACTCAAGCAATCATTGCCATTCAGCCCACTGCTAGTGACAGCCAAGATATCCTTCGTTGGACACCCACAAAGACTGGTCTCTGCACTACTAAGAACATCTACAACCACCTATCTTTACAACAGCAGGTCAATCTACCTCTACATGGTTCCAGGAGTATTCTCCCTGGAGCCAACAATATTTTGCAGCGTGTGTGGAAAAGTAAGGACCTACCTCCTCTCATCAAAGCGTTCACCTGGAGGCTCATAAGACGTGCACTCGCCACTGCACAAAGAGCAGCCAGGTACTCTAACCATATTGATGAAAATTGCTCCTACTGCGGGACGGTGGAAAATGATTTCCATTTATTCTTCCACTGTAACTTGCCTCGTGCAGTTTGGTTTACTTCTAATCCATCTATTAAAGTAGACACCTTGGCTCCTGAAGATGACGGTGTACAATATACACTCTCTACATTAATATCAGCCAACACTACTAATGAAATTTTATGCAGAATTTTAATCACTTTGTGGTATTTATGGAAAGCGAGAAACGACAATCGCTTCCACAGAAAAAACTGGACTCCTTGGCAGGTTCACCATGCAGTATAGGCGTATATTACCGCCCAACACCAGGCACTACAGGAAGCAATCACAAACACTAATGTTCCAGCCCATGATATGACTCAACGGCCAAATATGAACTGCCAGTTCACTGCTCATGCACAGGCTGCCAACCTCGACCACACTACGGAAGGTACGCACTATATGAATGCAGGCACGATGGTTCAGCAGATGGATAGATTCACATTGCAGGTGCCGGCACTCCTACCAGCAACCAGATGTTTTGTCGATGCATCGACAACACCAGATCACCCCTCTCACTCAACTAGGAAAGCTGGAATTGGCATACTTTTTGTTAATAAACAGGTGCAACCAGTGCAGACTATCTACATCAAGGCGTCCATGTCGATCACTCACTCAGTCATTATGGCTGAGGCAGCGGCGTTGGCCCTGGCAACAGTGCTGGCTGACCACCTCAACTTCACCCAAATTTCCTTTTTGTCTGATTGCAGTCAGTTGGTTCACTTCCTTAATGCTCATGATCACAACCACCCTCCGGACTGGAGAATGAAACCTTTCACTCAGATCTTCGACAATTTCGCAGCCGGTACAGGTGCAAAAATCTACAAGATCAGCAAGGACTCTCAACTCCACAGCCGATGCTTTGGCTAGACAGGCTTTCTCTTTACCTGTAACTACTACCCAGTCCTTTGTGACTGCTTGCTCTTACAGCAACCATGATCACCAGTGCCCATTGCTAGGTGCACTGAATTCTGTAAACCTGCACTCTGTAACGGTACTTGCAGCTGCTTGCTGCTAATATAAGGGGGGTGTTTAGTTCACGAAAATTTTTGGTTTCGGATACTGTAGCTTTTTTGTTTTATTTGGCAATTACTGTTCAATTATGGACTAATTAGGTTTAAAAGATTCGTCTCACGATTTCACAGTGAACTGTGCAATTAGTTTTTTGTTTCGTCTACATTTAATGCTTCATGCATGTGCCGCAAGATTCGATGTGATGTTTTGGGGTGAAATTTTTTGGGAACTAAACACCCCCTAATTGGGTTTGTTTTAAAAAAAAGTATTTTGACCCAACATTTTTTTGGTCTGATCTGACCCAGCATCTAATCGCATCAATCTATCTATGGCACCGTTTATATGCCAAAAAATTTTGCCAAAATTTTCAGGTTTCCCGTCACATCGAATCTTTGAACGCATGCATGAAGCATTAAATATAGATAAAAAATAAAACTAATTACACAGTTTAGACGAAATGGACGAGACAAATCTTTTAAGCCTAATTAGACTATGATTGGACAATATTTGCCAAATAACAACGAAACTGCTACAGTAGCGTTTCGCCAAAAAATTTGCCAACTAAACAGCCTCTATATGACCACACAACCATCTCTGACCTCCTATGTCCTTCCATGCACATCATTCTATGTTACACGCTCTGAATCCCCCCTCCCCTACCCCCCCCCCCCCCCCCCCCCCCCCCCCCACACACACACACGCACACGCCATAATCACTGACCTACGCAACACTGCCACATCCTTCTACAAAATATCGCTTGTTTCGCTTTACTTCTTCATATTTGAAGAAACATTAGTGGCCCATGGCTGACTGACTGACTGTCCACCACCGAGCTAACCAATAGCCTAGTTACGTAGTACAACGCCTCCTTGCCATTTTTTCATACCTACTATCCCATAGCTTTTTTTCTAAGGGCCTGATTGGCAAGCCATATAGTTAGTCTAGGCTAAGGTTAACGACTATATATAGCAATTGCATGAGTGAAATCTTATACTAAATATTAACATTAGTGCAGAAAAAAATGTTATCTTGGTAACTGACCAGTAAAAGAAGTCTCCACGTCAATTCTAAAGGTCTATAAATTACAATGCTTATATCACAAAAAATAAATTAAGGTACCTCTCTACATGATAATAAATTACCCTAGCACTACCATTATACAAAACTAATCTAGAAATACCCCTATATCTATTTCTCTAGTACCAATCCAATACACGCATTATTAAAAATTTGCTTCATTATGTTTGGTTAAGTGATTAAATATTTGTATTGGAACAAAAAAATATTCAAAAATTGTAATTTAAACTATCTTGCAGTATAAATATAATATAAAAATATAGAAAAAGTTCATGAGATAAGACGCAATATCGTGGCAACTACGGAGGGCGTAATCTATAGAGAGATAATGCTAAAACTTTGATATCTCACAATGACAAGGGACGTTGATGAGATCCATCAACGCAATATCGTGTCAACTAAGAAAGGCGTAATCTATATATAGAGATAACGCTGAAACTTTGGTATCTCACCATGACAAGGGACAAATAGCTCTGTATAATTTCCCAGTTAGTTACTATTCAACCTATGCACATGCATCCGATCCTACGGGGGTCGGTTTGTTGTGCAACAAAAATATGGTTTAGGTCAAACCACTAGTTTCATCTAACTCCACCCCTGATGAGCTGACTGGTATATATATATATATATATATATATATATATATATATATATATATATATATATATATATATATATATATATATATATATATATATATATATGGAACAAAAATGTGGCTTGTTATATGGAAGTGGAACACCTCTGATGACGAGCTGACACAAACTCATTTTGAATGCTTAGTGCCATGTGCACGATCAAGCTTGTAGGGAGTGTTAGATCCCAAACTCAGGGCGACAGGTTTTCCACGTACGTACGTTGACTTTTGAAGTGCGTGGCCAGCCTAGCTGCACGCGAGTATCGAATCGATCGGCAAACAACACGGCAGCCACGCGCTCACAGCGTTGACGCAGACGCTCGCAGTAGCAGATCTAGTAATGGAACTTAGCTTCGTCCAGCTAACCACAAACAGTCCATCTCCGCACAACGTAGAGAAAAACCGAGGACAAACTGGCGGATCGGATGACAAATATCGATGCTGAATATAAGGACAGAGAAATCGATGCAACCCACTGCATGGGCCGCGCCGATGCTAGAAAAAAAAACTCAGCTGGAGAGGCTTGTCGTAGCATCGGTGCTGGAGTGAATAAAAAAACTATTTCATGGGCTGTTACAGTCTCGATCCCCATTGTAAGCCAGTCTAAGTCACACGGTAGATTTATCAAACATGGATATTTAAGTAGCTTTTTTTTGTGGGGGGGGGGGGGGGGGGGGGGGGGGGGGGTGAGGGTGGTGGTGGTTTGTCTCCGTTTCAGGTGACTGATGGTTAAGCTCCTAATCTCACGGCTGCCCCCATCCCATGTGTCAGCTACGGTTTTGGAAGATGGCCGTACGGCGACCCGCAAAAGAAACGGTTGTTTGCTACTGCTCCATAGTTCCTTTCCGTGGCCCGAAAACGCAGCAGAAGCATGGCACCGTGCAAGTGATCGCCAAGTGTAGGTGCAGTCTCTAGTCCCAAGGGCTCGTGGGCGTGCAGCGTGCTCGGGCGCATGGCCGCCGTCGTGCTGCAATCGTGCTGTATATATTCACGCAGAACGATACATCGACGACCTGCACTTGGGGCTTGATCAGTTGTAAATTTTTTTGCAAAATAACCCTGTAGCACGTTTCGTTGTTATTTGACAATTAGTGTCCAATCATAATCTAATTAGGCTTAAAAGATTCGTCTCGTCCATTTCGTCTAAACTGTGTAATTAGTTTTATTTTTTATTTATATTTAATGCTTTAGGTATGTGTCTAAAGATTTGATGTGACGGAGAATCTGAAAAATTTTGCAAAATTTTCTGGGAACTAAACCGGCCCTAGGTGCTGCACGGAGCCACGGTACCGCAGAGTTGCAGAGAATTTTTCCCCGTCGACTGACGGATAAGCAGGATAACAGGCAACTGCTATTAAGCCCTTGATTAGATGTGAAAAGTTTTTGGTGAAAATATCACATCAAATGTTCCATGCGATGTTGGAAGAGTTTTTTGGATACTAATAAAAAACTAATTACATAGCTTGCCTGGAAACTGCGAGACGAATTTATTAAAACCTAATTAATCCGTCATTAGCACATTTAGTGTCAAATCACGAACTAATTAGGCTCAAAATGTTTATCTCACGATTTCTAACCAAATTGTGCAATTAGTTTTTTTGTCAACATTTAATGCTCCATACATACGCCGCAAGATTCATTACTGTAGTTTTTCATAAAAAGTTTTTAATCTAAACCAGGCCTAAATAATAAAAGGGTGCGCATACTGACAAGTCAACAACGGAACAGCCATGATGACGATCCAAGGGAATCACGGCACACGAGCATCGAAGAACGTACCTCGAAACGCACTGTGATGGAGGGGTTCTCCCCCGACGCCCACGACTGGTTGGTGCGCGCGCCGGGCGCGGCGGCGTGCAGCATACACAGCAGCGACTCGTACTGGTTCACCACCAGCGAGTCGCCCACGAACATGACCTTCTTCCCGCGCCACATGTTGAGCAGCTTCACCCCGTCGAACCTACGTAGTACACACAAGCAAAGAACCAGCTGGAACTATGTATATATGTTCGGGCGGCGGCGTGATCGAGCTCAGAACAGAAGGAACCTTGGCAAGGAGCACGGCGGGTTGGGCTGCCACCGGTACTTGAGGTACGTCGTGTCCGGGCGGCCCATGCGGCGGCAGTCGAACTCCTTGCGGACGAAGGGGCAGCTCGCCGCGTCGTACAGCGGGTACGACTCGTCCACTACCCAGCTGCCCCTGTACACGTCGCACGACGACGAGCCGCCCGCCGCCGCCGCCGCCGCCTGGGGGTGCAGCTGCTCATGCTTCCGAGGGACAATGGCGGCTTTCTTCCCGGCGGCCGTGTCGGCGCAGGCGGCTAGCGCGAGGATGGTCGCCAAGAACAAGTCCCGCCGCTTCATCATCCTCCTTCAGTTTCCCAAATAGGAGGTGAAGAGGTGGAGCTGGAATAATGGAGGGGCTGCCGGGCTTGGAGTGGATCGAAGCCCGAAGGTCTTCTCTAGCTCTTCTTCTTTTATATATACTGTACTAGCTGTAGTACTTGGCGTGCTGCCAACTTGGCTATGGATTCTATTACAGGTTACAGCATGTCCAAAATACTCTTTATATCTTTACATCTTTCCTAATTCCGAGGAATAGAGATTTTGGTAAAAAAAAAATATATCCTCCAATAGCCACTTCAATTGGATATCAAATATAGCATCCTCTGTTCTGGATTTCTCGCTAACCAAAGATGGAAAGTAAGGGTGGCTCTCTAGACTACACACGACATATAAAAAATCTATTGAAAAATGTAAAGATATAGAAAATAATTTTTACACAAATCTCTCTTCAACGATGATTCAGATAGTAGACTTTTAAAAGATCGTTGGAGATGCTCTTATGCTAAGCATTGGACGATCCAGTGGCTAATTATCTCGCTGTGGGTAGGCAACCCAGTAGAGAAACGTCGTAGTATTTGTAGGGGCGGAATCGGTCATATTTATGTACTCAGTATATTATATGTAGCTAGCTCAAATTTGCATCATCTCATTAGAATATGACATACAAGAGGTATTCTCTACGCCTTCATCTAATAATAAATGGTCCCCCAAGTAAAAATTAGTCCCTATTTCAAATTATAAGTTAACCTAACTTTTCTAGATACATAAGTTTTACTATATATTTAGACATGGTTTATATCTAAGTGTGTATAATAAAAATAATATATAAAAAAGGACTTATAATTTATAAAAAAGAGTATTATTTTATTTCTTTGGTCCTCCCAAGTTCTCATCGTCAAGAAGCTTTACTCGATGAGCCTAGAGTTTCTGCGTGTAGGAATCCGTACTTATCTTCAAGTGCGCTAGTGACTTTTTCCTCGTCCCTTCTCTATTCCATTCCACCTCCCACACGGTTGCAAACTGTAAATCGTTCTAGATTTCTAAATATATATATCTTTCGCTGTGTATATAGATATACAATAGATCTAGATATACGGTTTTTATTATATATCCAAAAAATCAGAATGACTTGTATGAAGGAAATAAATCTGATATTAACTAGATAGCTGACATGCTAATCAGCTATTATTGGGGTGCCCCATAACTCAGAAAATCTCTTGGATGCTAGAGCATAATGAAAAAAACAGATATATACTCGCCTCTCTCCATCAATATAAGATATATATACATATAAGATATGGGAAAAATCTTTAGGGACTATAGATTCTAACCATTAATTTTCTCACATCATCATCAATTAAAGATATATATTTCGTTACGAGAATATATTTAAAAAATATGGACTTTGACCATTAATTTTTTCACACCATCAATACAATAAAATATTTTGATATGAAAAATCTATAGAAGTAGATTCTAAGCATTAATTTTCACATGCCATTACGAGGTTAATTTGTCTGTAGTCTTTTATGCCAGGGAAGTTCCATTATACTCCCTTTGTCCTAGAAATAGTGTTGTTTTAGACCGTGGGTTTTGCTTAAAGGAGGTTGCAGGCCTATGGCCTTTATCTCAGTCCGCCGGATGCTCGCACCTGTCTTCCTCTTCACTTCCTGTGTGCGGCGCTGAGGCGGAGGCCGCCGGCTGAAAGCTCTAGTTTGGTTTTGGTGAATTGATGAAACCCTAAGTACTAACCATTGGCTCTAAGTGAATTTGAGATAGGTTAGTACACACCAAGTGGTGGAGCAAGATGAAGTCCATGGAGATGATGATGGACATGTGATGATGGTGATCATGCTCTAGACTTAGAAAAGAAAAAAGAGAAAAACAAAAAGGCTCAAGGCAAAAATATAATTGATAGGAGCTTTTTGTTTTGGTGATCAAGACACTCAGTGAGTGTGATCACATTTAGGATAGATAGCCATACTATTAAGAGGGATAAAACTCGACGTGAAATGCGGTTATCAAAGTGCCACTAGATGTTCTAACTCATTGCATATGCATTTAGATTCTAGTGAGTGCTAACACCCTTGAAAATGCTTGTGAAAAGTTGCTAACACACGTGCACATGTGATTCACTTGGTGGTTGGCACATTTGAGTAAGGGTGGAGAAATTGGAGATGAAAAGGAGGAGTTGCGCAGGGAACGGACTCTGCCCTGGGCACTGACCGGACTCTCCCCTGTGTCCGATCAGTGGCGCACAGAGAAGGGCACGCCCTCGGCCTTCGATCGGACGTTGAGGTTGTGATGGAGCGGACGCGCAGGGGATGCGTCCGATCTTGGTGATGTGGCAGAGCGTAGCGAGAAAGGGGAGCAGTGGACGCTAGGCGCGTCCAGTCAAGAAAAATCCTTTCTGGATGCTTACAGGAAGTGATCGGACTCCATGTTGAGGAGCGTCCGGTCGTTCATTCATCGGGTCCGGTCATGGCGTGGTGTTTGTGTTGGCACACGCGAGCGGACGCTGCCTTGGCGCGTCTAATCAGCGTCGGGTGCGTCCAGTTGTGACTTAACCGTTGGACGATTTAGTTTTGACCGTTGGGATCGGGCGGCTAACATCAAACGCGGGGACACGTGGCAGCGTTTGGTGGACCGAACGCTGGCTCGGGTGCGTCCGGTCGCCCCGACCAGCGTGTCCTATCAATGCGCAGGGAGCCCCTCCTTGACCCTAACGATTCTATTCGTTTGGAGGCTCTATAAATACGTGGTAGCCGGCTTGGGCTCACTCTCTTAGACGTTTCTATTGAAAATACACCCTAGTGAGCCTAGTCAATCCTCTCTCACTCATCTAACTTGATTGATTCATCATTTGGTGAGATTGGAAAGCATCCAAGTGCATTGCTTTGAGTGATTGTATCTAAAGGCACTTGGTGATTGTGTTTCGCTGTGGGATTCACTTGTTACTCTTTGTGGTTGCTGCCACCTAGATGGCTTGGTGCAGCGAGGATCGTCGAGCGGAGAGTGGTGCTTGTCTCCGGCTCTGATCGTGGTGATTGTGAAGGATTCTTAACCTTTCCTCGGCAGACAGCCAAAAGGTACTCTAGTGGATTGCTCGTAGCTTGTGGATCCCCATCTTGTGTTGGTTGTGCGGCACCCGAGTGCAGGTTAGGCGTGTGATGCCTATTAGCGCGTGAACCTCCAAGTGGGTGAATCGCTATAACGGAGATATAGCTTGCCGGCAAGCAAGTGAACCTCAGAGGAAAAATCATGGTGTCATCATTGTCTTCGGGATATTCATTGTGATTGATTGATTGTCTCTTGCCACGGTGGTATAATCCTCACTACCTCTCTTGTATTCACTTTCTAGTGTACAAGCTCTTTAGTGTAGCTAGTTTGAGAGCTTGTTAGTTTGGTTAGTGAGGCTCTTTAGTTAGTTTTTGAGAGCTCACTAACTTAGAGAGTAGTAACATAGCCTTTGAGTGATATAGTGTTCATAGCAACTAGAATTATGGATAGGTGGCTTGCATCTTTAGTAGGCTAGCGCAAAACTTGTTTTACGCCATTTAGTTATCTAACCACTTGGCTTAAGTGTTATTGTAGAAATTTTTATAGGCTATTCACTCCTTCTAGCCATTTAGGACCTTTCATTGGAATCGAAGAGGAGTGGACCGGCGTTAAGGTGGAGCTAACCGACACTGAGCGGGCCCCAACCCCTCCCTTCTCCCCCATTTACCGCCTTGCCAAGATCCATGCATATCCATTATTGAGATTGACACCTAGCTCGAGAGGCAGACTGCGTGGAGGCAATGCTGCTTGGTGAGGCTACGTCAGGGCAGCAAAGATTTGTCCCTTCCCTCGCACCGCTGTAGTCAGCCGGGATGCTACAGTGGCAGACGAGTGATGCCTCCCTGGCAGCGTGTGTCATGGGGTAGACGGCGGTGAGCCATGGCCTCCCTTGCGGTGCTTGACGTGAAGCGGACCGGCGGCGAGCGCGGGCTTGGCTTGGCAGGAGCACCTGCACCGACGACTGCGTGTGGATCTACAATGCAAAAGAGAGAGGAAAGCAGGAGAGCGATAGTATTGTAGGGGTATGATGGTCATTTTCCCTCTCTCCTTGGTTGACGTGCCCATCCCTAGAACGACCATATTTCTAGAAGGGAGGGAGTTGTTTTTTGTATCAAAAGAACATCCATTGCAATTGAGTTTTGTTTTGTTTCACAAACTATTGAAAAGGCATACTAGAATAAAAAAAATATAAGCAACAAGCACTATGCCAAAACACACAATCACTATTGGACCATCACTGCCAGTTATGGTGGAGCTGGCCGACATTGATAAGCTTATCGCTGTTAGTTCATGGTTTCAACCAACAATGATAACACAACCGGGAGTGATAGGTGGATTATTGCTGCCGGTTTATGGCTCCAAAGGGCAGTGGTAGACATGGTACTCACTGCTAGTTGAAGCCTATTTTGCACAAAAAAATAGGGTCAACAAGTCTCAACAAGGGTCAACAAGACTTGACAAAACTCAACACAAAGTAAGCAGCTTATGTGGAAGGTTTGCATCATACAAGTATGTATATAGCTCTGGTAGAAATTTATTACCATTAAGGAGTATGTGACACTATGGTTTCATAATATTTTTATCAAAAAGAAATTCTCCAAGCACCGTGATTCGAACTGGTAGGATTTCTAAGCCAGAACTATATCACACTCCACAACAACTTAGTCAATATGATTTTCCTATGTGATATTTTTCCCACAAGCAACAAGTATATGTAAGGAATAAAAATTATGCTTGCCAATCTTAAGGAGCTATATTCATATTCACTTTCAAAACTTTAACTTTAAGTGTGAATCTTGGTTCTTTTTAATTTGCATGTTTAAACAAGTGCAAACAAGGAGTAAGCATATGAACAAGTGAAAAAGAATCAAACCGAATTTCAGAAGTTGTGTACAGACTCCTTCACCAGTTCATGATGTGCTTCAATGCTTTTGTTCATAGTGGAGTTGGCATGACCCCCACACTTTTTCAAAACTATACCTGGCTTTTATAGACAGAGAATGGTGAAAACACAAGGGACTCTTCTGGTAAGGGACACCAAAGAGTCAAAAATTTATTGAACTATTGGATTAGCCTGAGATCTAGAAGGAAATAAGAACAAGATTGAACTTTCTAGATTAGATCATTAAATTGCAAAAATTCAATCACGTCAATTTCTTCTAAGTTTTCAGGTTCAAGGAAAACTTTCAAACGTTGACCATTTACCTTGAATGTGTTACCTGTATCATCTTGGAGCGTGACTGCACCATGTGATGAGATTTCAATCACTTTGAATGGCCCTTCAAATTTGCTTCAAAGTTTTCTATGACCGAAGAGCTTTACTCTTAAATTGAATAATAGAACCTTATCTCCAGGCTTGAACTCCTTGTGTTTGATTCTCTTATCATGTCATCTTTTGGTTCTCTCTTTGTAAATCTTGGAGCTATGATAAGCCTTCTCTCTCCATTATTCTAGCTCAGATATTTGCATCTGACGATTCTTGCCAGCTAGATGGAGATCAATGTTTCATTTCTTGATTGCCCAATGGGCCCTGAATTCCAATTCAACAGGCAAATGGCATGTTTTTCCATATACAAGCTGATAAGGTGACATACCTATGGGTGTTTTGTACGCCATCGATACGCGCACAGTGCGTCATGAAGCTTATACTTCCATTTCTTCCCTATCTCATCCATAGTCTTTTGTAGAATGTTCTTGATTTGCTTATTCGATGTTTCAACTTGACCGCTTGTTTGTGGATGGTATGAAGTTGCAATGTTGTGCTTGACTCCTTATTCTGCCAGGAACTGATGGAAAGTCTTGTCAATGACCAATCAAGGTGTTCCAAATCGTGGGAATATCACTTCATGGAACATCTTCTTGGCATGCCTGGAGTCAGCGTTTTGACATGGTAATGCTTCTACCCATTTGGACACATAGTCCACTACCACCAAAATGTATTCGGCATCTCCTAACTTTGGGAATGGTCCTATGTAATCAACCCCCCAGACATCAAACAGTTCCACTTGGAGGTTGTTCATGAGTGGTATTACATCCCGAGCATTGATGTTTCCATGCTTCTAACATCTAGCATATCTTCTAACAAATTCCTTTGTATCTTGATATATCGTTGGCCAGAAGAATCCACTTTGCTAGATCTAATCATGTGTACAGAATGTTCCATAATGTCCTCCATAGGGTGATGCATGACATTTGTCTATGATTTTCATGGCTTCTTCCATTGGGACACATCTCCACAACAATCCATCAGAACAGATTCGATAGAGATATGGATCATCCCACAAGTGGCAATGAGCTTGATACTTGAGTTTTCTCTTGTCCTCCCCTGGTGGTACATAACCTGCAACCATATAATTCACAATATTCGCGTACCAAGGGTCGGAGTGCGTTACCTTGAGGAGTGTCGTCCCTCATATAGTCATTAATAGGTAACTCTTGTGTTTCCTTATATTGAAGCCTTGACAAGTGATCGGCGACTGAGTTCTCTACTCCTTTCTTATCTCTTATTTCTATGTCAAATTCTTGGAGTAGGAGAATCCATCAGATCAACCGAGGCTTAGCATCTTTTTTAGTGAGGAGGTACTTAAGAGCAGCATGGTCCATATAAATAATTACCTTCGCTCCCACTAAATAAGATCTAAACTTTGTCTATTGCAAAGACAACAGCTAACAACTCTTTTTCAGTGGTAGCATAATTGAGTTGTGGCCCAGACAAGGTTTTACTAGCATAGGATATAGCATAATGCTTTTATCCTTTGTTTGGCCAAGAACGGCTCCAACAGCAAAGTCACTAGAATCACACATGATCTCAAAAGGTAGCTTCCAATCACGTGGTTGGATGATTGGAGCTGAAATGAGTGCCTTCTTAAGGATTTAAAAAGCTTCATGGCACTCTATGTTGAAAATAAAAGGTGCATCTTTAGCTAGGAGGCTAGTCAAGGGTCTAGTTTTTGATGAAACACCTGTAGAACTCTGCATGGCATAGAAAGCTACGAATGCCTTTAACATTCGTGGGAGGTGGAAGTTGTTCAATGACTTCAATCTTTGCTCTATCCACTTATATCCCACATTCGGACACCTTATGTCCTAGCACTATACCTTCCCGAACCATAAAATGACATTTCTCCTAGTTCAAGACTAAGTACTTTTCTTCACACCGTTGTAAGACTTTGTCTAAATTCTCAAGACAATCATTGAAGGTTTTGCCATAGACAGTGAAGTCATCCATGAACACCTCCATGATTTTCTCAATCATGTCTGAGAAAATGGACATCATGCACCGTCATAAAGAAGCTAGAGAATTACATAATCTGAACGACATTCGTCGGTATGCATAAGTTTTATACGGGCGAGTGAAAGTGGTCTTACTTTGGTCATCGGGGTGGATCGAGATTTGGTGATATCTAGAATAACCATCAAGGAAATAAAAGAAGAAATGGTTCGCAAGGTGTTCTAACATCTCATCAATGAATGGTAATGGGAAGTGATCCTTCTTTGTGGCCTTGTTAAGTTTTCGGTAGTTAATGCACATTCGCCACCTAGTGATAGTTCGTTGAGGAATGAGTTCATTCTTTGTATTCCTAACAACTGTTGTTCTTCCTTTCTTTGGCACAACTTGGACAAGGCTAATCCACTCATTATGAGGCACATGATAGATAATCCTAGCGTGCAAAAGCTTAAGGACCTCTTTCTTAACAACTTCTTGCATAGCGTTGTTAAGCCTTCGTTGTGGATCCCTCAATGGTGAAGAATTGGGATCGATAGGGATATGAGGAGTGCAGAGAGCAGGACTGAAGCCTTTGAGGTCATGGAGTGAGTAGCCTATGGCTGACTTATGTCTTTCTAGAATAGTGACAAGTTTACAGGTTTCATCTTGGGTAAGCTTGTCGCTTATGATGACAGGAGTTTCTCGATTGTTGTTGAGAAAGACATATTTCAAGCCAGAAGAAAGAGGTTTTAGCTCAATTGAGGGTTCTGATGGCACCTCCATTTAATCTAGCTGAACTGGTAAATTTGAGGGACATGTCTGAGATGTCACAGAATGTGCCAGAGGCTTCACCTGAACTGGTAAATTCAAGGCATTCCCAAAATCTTCAAAGAGGTCTTTCTCGATTTCAATGGGGAACATAGAAGGATGAGGTTCATCATTCTCTAAAGTGTGTTGTGTTCCCATAGTGGGAGGTTCTTTAGCAACCAAATTATCAGAAGAATTCGAAGGGATTTCAGATTCGGTTGCTTGTGCCTCCTCTTGTTGGTCGGGGCTTGGCTCAACTTCTTCTTTCAGGAAACTCATCAAAAACACCAGTATAGGGGGTGTTTTCAAGGATTTTCTCTAAAATGACTTTCTCCTCACTAATGGTTTTTGTGTGAGAACGAACCTCCTGAAGATATGTCGAGGTGGAGAGCAGCTTCCTTTCTAAGACCAAGATGGAAGTGATGTAAAAGGACATGGTTAGGCAAGGAAACATTTGGACCAGAGTTAATAAAGCTTATGAACCTAGCCCAAGCTGCTCCTAATGTCTCCTTCTCCTTCTGTTTAAAGGTAAGAACTTCTATTCGCAGAGCAGCAATTCGAGACAAAGGGAAGAAAGCAAGACAAAATTTGTCTCAAAGTTCATCCCAACTTCCATTTATTCCTATGGTATGAGCATACCACTATTTCACTCTTCCTAGAAGGGAAAACATAAACAATTTCTATTTAATGGTCTCTTGTGTCATGCCAGCAATAGTCAGGCAAGAACACAATTGCTCAAATTCCCTACGGTGGGTGTAAGGATTTTCATATTCTTTGCTAGAGAATGATTGCTCCCGAACCATGGCTATGAAAGCAGGATGAAGCTCATAGCCATCTGTAAGAATGGGGTGCGAACATGGTGGAGGCTCCAATAATTCACCCTTCAGAGCTGAAAGTTGAATGGTAGGTGTTGAATCCATGTGGTGATGGTGGTTGAAAAAGGTAAAGGGATATATGAATGAACTTGGTTTGAAACTAGCACAGCTACAGTTTCCCAGCAACGGCGCCAGAAAGTTTGTTGGTATTTTTTAACGCACACAGAAGAACTCACAAGCGCACGGATACTGATGTAGCTTTCACCCGGAAGTATTCTAGAGTATCGTATTTATCCACAGGGAATGCGAAGTGTTACTAGTATGAATCAAGGTCATCTAAGGATAGAAAAGTGTTTTTAGTGGGTAGAGAGGGGCTTTCTAGGCTTAAACTAGATAACTAAGGATCAGTCTTACTATACTTTACTTACTTTAGAGCAACAGTACCTTTCTAACTCTCGAAAGAGGTGAGATTACAACGGCCTGACAGAGCTATCACCTCTGGGGCTACCACAAATAACCGGGGGATTGGGTGCAAATTTAGGTAACACTAGCCTAGACTCCACGTCTACACTAGTGATTACTACTCTAATCTAGATCTTAAGACTAGAGCACTCAATACAAGCGGAATTCCCATAAGTAAAATAAAGTAAAGAACTGAATTTAATTAACTAGAGAACATGAAAGTACCAATAGAAGAACCTAGATGTAACTTATAGAAGAATCAAATCTACCGAGGTATAAGGTCAAGGAGAATCCCAACAGGCCGGCTTCTCTTCAGATCTCTCTCCTCTCCTCTCTCCCTATTTTCTAAGACTAGATCCTAATGAGGACTAATATTCTTTTGATAGCTAGCTTTGAGAGGTTGATCCTTTCATGGGACCCCTCTTAATTGATCCTGACTAGAGAATATGAATTAGGGTTTTAGGATAGCTCTAGGGAGGGGGTACAGGGCTGCTTATATAGCACAGAGGATGCAACATGAGCCCTTGGAGCTAACCAACTTGAAGAACGACGTAGATGCATTCTAAGAGGTGGTGGGGAATCGTCGTATGAAGAAGAGGCTGATCTATGGGTCCCACATGTCAACAGGCATGGGGATGGGGCCGCCCGGCCCCACATGGAAGCCCCTCGGGCTCTGCTTTGGTGATTCGCCTTCTAGAGTCTTTTAGAGTGTTCCCACGTAGGTTTCGTCGCGGATTTAATATCTTTTTATTCCAGGCTCCAAATATAGCAAATAATATATCCGTTTTGATAGTCTCGACGAGCTCTTCGCAATGGTGTGCTCCAATTCATTATTTGGGATACTTTTATTTGGTAAAAAATTAAATATTCCTGCAAGACAAGTGAGAGCACCAAAACTCATGGAACTTGTTAGAGCCAAACCCTATAACTATTGTTTGTGATTCGTTTTATATCAATTTATGCAATAGTTGATTGTTATATTTGGTATTTAATGACCATCAACAGCCCCTAGGTGAATGCAGTACATGGCCACCTCCATGACCCATGGCGGCACGGTGCAGAGGCGGTCCGCCAAGGTCATCCCCACAGGCGCAGGAGGTGAAAGCACGCAGACGATGTTGCCTACTACCATGTGGAGTTCCTGGTAGCTCTTGTTGCTCTCAGCCACCATCCGGGAGGAGACACGGGTGTTGTCCTCAGCTACCTGGCAAAGGCAGATCACCTCTATCGCCTCGCCCTGCGCGGCGATTAGCTGCTCCTAGATGGCTAAAAAGGAGACAAGAAAATGCTACAACTGAAGACACAACATTGCACGTAGTGAAAAAGCAAGATAATATCATGTCGAATGCCTTACCAGCGAGGCACGCCTAGGCCACAGTAGCGGCAAACTCTGTCGCGGTCGTTTCCCGCTTCGTGGTGGCAACAGAGGCGCAGCAGATCCGCCTCTCGGCTCTCCTCGTAGAGGGTGGAGGTGGCCACGTCTAGCTGCTCCACCAACTCAAGGACATCATCTGCCCCCCATCATCATCGGAGGAGATAGCTGGAAGTGGGGATCGGCTCTCCGATGGCGGCGTCGTCGAGCTGCCCTCCCCGTCCCATCGCAGCATTGCACCAATGCGGGGACAAGCAGGGACAACCTCCGGTGACACTTCCATGGGGCGCTTCATTGCCTGATCTACCATTGGATGAGATATGCAAGATAGGGTGTCAAGGCGAAGCGCCGGACGAAGAAGATAGAACGAGAAGATAGGTAAGTGTAATGAGTTTAGAAAATGAATCGTGTACTTGCTTTCCCGCCTTAGCCTGCACTTTTATAGAAGGATGGGTGAGATAGGCTTCCATTGGAGTTCCCTTTGCATTGAGCGAGAGCAGGAGTTAAGGCGAGGCTACATCTCGCTTGATCTTAGTGGAGCACGCTTCTCCCGGCAAAAGTAATGGTGATGGAACGGTGTTGGAAGTTGGACGAAGAAAACTCACTCGACCATGTGGCTTGGCCCCTCTAGCGCTAACCACGTGATTTGGGGGAGACAAAGTGACTGTTGATGGTCATTAACATCAATCATAAATCTTCAATAAAACCTTCATATATGCTTAATTCCATCACCAAACATAGGTCTAGGGGTTCAAACTAATAAATTCTATAAGTTTTGGTGAATCTGTGTTTGCAGGCGGATTTAATCAGAAAACCAGCAATGTGGACCTATTCATTAGAGCAAATCATGTTTATCCGCAATGAAATAGATATAGGAAGACTCTAGAACCATCCAGAAGGCAATTCACCGATGATCAAGCCAAGTGGCTGACAGGGGGTCAGCTGGTCTATGGGCCCCACCTATCTGGCCCTCCTCACTACGTTAGTTCTCCATCGCCTTAAAGATCACATCTACGTCGTTGTTTTAAGTCAGTTTGATTCGAGGGTCCAGAATTGATGCTACCCCTATATATAGCAGCCCCTACCCTCTCCCTAGAGCTACCCTGAAACCCTAATTCATATCTCTCATTCAGATTAACCCACACCAGGAGGATTAGGTCTAGAACTCTCCAATATAGTAGATTAGTAGCTCGGGAGTGAGGGTCGAGTTGGGCTCATGCTCAAGTTTCGGATGTAGTCTTGGAGGCTTGGCAAAGCCTTGTATCTTCACTTCTACATCTTGTAAGACTTATATCAATTTATCATATTCCTATTTACATGGCTATGCTTACTTTGAATATATATCTTGCTTAGTTAAAGGTTATCATTACTTTTATATACGGGTTCATACAACACTTAGCCTGCTAGTTTACCGGTTGGGCTAAGTAGCCGAGCCTCGTGTAAGCATGGTGCTTATACGATGCTTTGCCTATGAGTGCACCCTATTCCCTAGTCGTGTGGTAGCAGCGGGAGGTGACAGCCCTGTTTATCCTCTGTAGTCACCCCATGTGAGCAGGTTCTTAAATTGGAGGGCCGTAGTCACGTCAGTAGAGTTATCCTTTTGTAGTGCTCTATCGTCTAGCAGCGTCCCAAAGTGCACAAGAGTAGAGTTAGTGTTAGCTATAGTTGGTTGTACTTTGACCTTGTAATGAGGATGTCATAGGAATCTACCTCAGCCGTTGGTCTCCCGAGTTGACTAGTTATTTATCTTTATTGACTTATCCCCTGAGTATCATTATACATAATTCCTATCATTACATATTACCCCTACTCTAGCTATGCTGGTATGTTGATTAGTAGATACTCCTTGGTTATTCAATAATCTTTATTCCATTGTTTCCCTATAGTAAAATATAAATAACAATACCTGGAATACTTTCGGTAAAATGCTACAATGGTATTCTGTGCGCTTGCGGAATCCTTCATATTTTATTTGCACTTATAAATACCAACAAGCATTTTTGGCACTGTTGCTAGGGAAATAATTGGCGTAAAGATTTAGATTAGTAACATACCGCTAGCTTGAGTAGGAGTACCCTTGTTCTGTTATATTGTGAAATAGATAGTACAACAGATGTCGTTTCGACCTTCCGGCAAGCTTCCACAAGAAAAGACGAACAGACATTGAAAAACCCAGGGTGCCTGAACATTCAAAGATCCATCAACACTGGAACCCTGCCATCTCACAGGTTTATATAAACATATATATATTCTCTAACCATGTGTAGATTGGAGAAAACGTCGACGTCACAAGAATTTAAATCATATCTCAAGTGACGAATACAGACGCTGCATTACTCATAAATTCCACCATGTGAGTCATGATAAGTATGATCAAGAAAGGTGAGGTAGTCTTGCTCATGGACTTTAAACTTGATGAGTAGTTATCTTTTAACAATTTGCATTCCATTGCAATTTACTTTGAACAATCTATGCATCCATCTCGTTTAGTTTAAATTTTGTCATATCAAATCCACAACATATTTGGTTACCTACATATATCCATATCATTTGCATTTAAAAATAAAAACAATGTGAGCACATGAAGGCTCATGCTTATCTTTAAAAAAATCTCACCATGATCATGCTCTTTTATCTCTATTTGAATACATCTCTTTTATGCTTTCATGCTACCTTTATTTGCCATAGTATGCTTTGGCTTGGAAGTACTCGCCATACTTCTAAAGGTTTTTTAATTAAGCGTGGTGCTTAGGTTAAAAAGTCTTCCTTAATCAAAACTAGACATGGAGTTTAGTTTGGTTATTGAACTAAAAATTGCTTGTGTAGATACTGGTTATTTTGTTGGACTAACCTCTATAGAAAATTCTCAAATTAAATTTGGGAAAGTCCCATAAACTCACCCCAGAGGTGAAGCAACGCACATGATGAACTCCAAATAACTTTGCACAAAGAAGACACAGCTTATCCTTCATGGATGGAAGATCTAAAAGAATGAATATAAGCTATGCCTGTCCATGGTTTGGGTATGAACTTGTGAACCCAAACCAAACCATCACTTAAGTTGTGGAACAAAGAGAAATGGGACGAGTGCCAGAAAAAGGATCTACAGTAGAAGCACTCACTCATAGGAAGTGGATGAACAAATCAACAGGCCACAAGTAACATCAAAGGCAACCTAGCATTGAGCCTTTCCAGGACTCAAGCTAGGAGGCTGATGAGAAGCAAGATACAACTCACTTAATATCATCCAATCGGATGCTTGCTCTCACCACCTTCAAGGACACCATCTCGCGTGTCACAACAAGGACAAGAAACGAGATGCCATGGCGTACATTCTCATGCTAACAGATATCATCAATCAATGGTTCACTACCGACTGTGTCTCGTAAGACCATGAATGACCATGGTCACACAAAAGACACCCTTAAGTCATTGGAGATGAAGCTTCCACGCAAACACCAATGAAGTTCCTTCCTTGTTCATCAAGACGACTGGCATATCGCTAACAAACAAAGAAGAATAACTCTCCGCCACACCGCTAGACAATCAAGGAGGAACTTGAGTTGCATCTCCAATGAACACCAACTCGTTAACCAAGAATCAACAAAAATCAAGAAAGGTGATGGTAGAAGTGCATGCAATTGTCTGTATCCTCATCTCTAGGATCGAAGCTTAATACAACAAAAGGTCCTGCTCAACGGACTACGAGCTCTCACCAACAAGTATATCAGATAAGCCTCCTTCAGGTATATTTGTCACTAACCATTTCAATAAAAAGAAGGAAAGCACAATATCCAACCAAGCATTATGCAACATAAAATCACATTCATAGGAGAATTCTATCATCCAAACTTGATTCTACATTCTGCAAAATTCAAGTATGGGGGATGGAGTTCTTCAAAACATCTCATGTCATGTTGCTAGTTTGTCTTGGTCATCCCTACCTTTATGATGAGCTCAACTTGCTAAATCTTTGTAATGCTCCTTTGTGTCACCATACATATTCTTGTTTTTACTTGAATAAATCTCTTGAGTCTTTCAAGCTTCCTTATTTTGTTATAAGTATGCTTTGGAATATTATTCGAACATGATTATTGAATCAAAATATACTTTTATAGAGTTTGGTTGTATATATAGACTAACCCTTACAAGAAAATATTCAAATTTATTGTGAATGTTAGGAGATCATTTGTAGAAACAAATCAAGGTTTGAGGTATTCTTCAAAATAATCTCACACATCTTTGCCTTAACCTTGTTGAAAATTTAAAGTAGTGGTGAACAGTAAGGCATGTTATTTAAAACATGGGATAATGATTTTATGCTAACTGAAATATTAAAACCAACTCTGTTATAGCATAGAGGGTGACCTTTAGGTCTATGACAACACATCATTGCTTTGAATTATTTGTATATTCCTTCGGGTATGTGTTGTCCGCTAATCCTTCACAGAGAAGAAACAAAAGTAGAGCAGAAGTTCCAACACAATGCCAAGATCCACAAAAGAAATAACAAAAGGATGGCATGACAAAAGAATGAGAAAGGAATACAACATATGAGACAAGATGCTCATGAACAACTCAATATGCGAAGTTAGTCAAGCAAGGATGGCTTCAAGTAGAAAGAAAAGAACACCACAAGTCATCTACCCTTCATCACATGGTGCCATCACACTCCAATAATGAAGCTTTTACTACTAACACTGAACAAAGAGGAAGAACAAGTCAAGAAGAATGAACCTATCAAACCAAAATCAAAATCAAAACCAAGACGGGTTTGGTAGAAGAAGGTGGCACCACCATTGGAAGCACCACTAATGGAGGCGCCATCATAAGAATCCTCACCTTCAAAAGTGAAACGAGGGAGGACGCATGTCTTTCTCTGGCCGAGGGTATCATGACTCTCAGGAGGCCTTCCACCGCTTCGACAATAGGCTCGCAACCATTGAAGAGACAAATACTGCCATACAAGATACGTTACACAATCATACATAATGGCAGGTAAGCATGGGACAAGAGATGGCTAGCCTCCAGCAATAACAGCAACAGCAAAATCACAATTAGGAGGCTCTGTTCCAGCACCTCCACAGTTGGCCACCTCGTTGAGCAACCACGACAACAACCAGCATGGGAGAGAAGGCATCCCTCGTGTATCTAGATAAGTATTTCTTTTCCTTTTATTATTCTTACTTTGCTTTATATATATTAGAAAAAAGATGAATAACTAAAAACAAAATAAAAAGTTATCTTTATAGAAATAAATATAGTTATAATGTGTGATCTAAAAATGAAATAAAATAAAAAAAGTGTGTCTAGTTTGCTTTAATTTCTTTTAAGAGCTAAATAACTAAAAAGGGACACTGAAGATAATCTCTTAAAATAAAAATGATGAATAGTTGCTCTGTTGTAATTACTTTCAAGTACCTGGTTTTCAGCCTCGAATTCTCCCGAGTTTTGGATAAGATTGTTTTGATATAAGGATTTACTTTGAACTTGAAACTCGTGGGTAACACATACTTATCTAAATTTAGGTAATTTATGGATATGATATGAGATGGGCTAAGCTACTGTTTATCTTGTTCTAAGTGACACTAAAATTCTAGAGATTTATCTTTTCAAAAAAACACAAAAAAATGCTATGATGAGTTCCTGTATGACAAAGTTTGAATTTCTACCAGAGCCATGCATATTATTTAGGTTAGGAAAACTTCCACTTATATGCTGCTTGTCTTGCATTGAGTTTTGTCAAGCTTTATTGACCCTATGAGAGATTTGTCATGTTTTAAAATCAAGATCATGTACAATCCACCCAAATTTGCACTACTCATACACTAGGAGTAGGCGCAAAAACATGCCATTCCATTTAGATCCACCCAAAAATGTTTTACTCCTATACTGGGAGTGAACACAAAAACATGCTTAATAGGTTTTTCCATCCACCAAATAAATGCTCTAAAGCTCTTGTTTCTATCTCTCAAAAGTTTTGTTGCAGAGAAGAGGCATGGACTATGCATAAGTTATTCATAAAAAAGAGAAGAAAAAGAAAAGAATTGGCAAAAATGGACAAGTGTCCGAGATATTAAAAAACAATGGGTACTTAGATGCCCGCTTGAAAAAAAGAGAGCGATGAATAAGATAACCCATGTTCTCTTACAAAAATATTTTCAAGTTTTAAAAAAGAGATATTTTTCAAGGAGCAAAGTAGAATCAGGTTAGACACCACATATATCCACCTCATATATCCACACACATGCACATCTTAATTTGATTGTATGACTCAACTCTCTTTGTGTCGGTGTTTTGTAAACTAGACTAGTAAATTTATACGATTACCACGCTGCTCTACGAAGACGATGGTAACATCCAAAAGACATGAGGATTTATACTGCTTTAGGCTAGAGCCCTACGTCCAGTCTCAGAGATGATCAAGTGCATGTTCCTCGCTTGAATGCTCTGAAGTTCTTACAATGGGGGTGCAATAATGGTGAAAGAGGTTGGAGAGCTAGAGCTAGGAGATGGACTGCCTGAAGGAAAGCTCCAGGAGCCCTACTACGATGGAGAATGAGTAAAATGGTAGAGGATCCCCAATATGGGTGCCCTGGCTACCCTTATATAGAGTTCGGGGCCAGGGCGTATACAAAGAAGGTTCTCCCGACCAAAGGGCCGTGAGCCTAAGGGAGGTCCTAGCTAACTTGGCTTGCAAGCTACACCATCTTATGGAGCACGTCTGGGCATGGTTGTCATCATGGTCTTGTGGCCACGTCATGGCATGGTGTGATGTGGTGCTACTGTGTTGGCCGTGGTGGCATTGTAGGCACGGTGGTGGTTTGCCAGCCGTCCTGTACGACGTGGTCTTCGTCATCGTCTCCTGGTTTTCTGAGGTGTCGTACAGGAGTTGGTAGTCGTCCCTGGGTCATAGATCGCCTTGTTGGTTTGAGGAGCTGAGGGCCACGATCTCGATCGTTGGGGTCATGGCTCCCGTCGGGTTGGATGGCCTCTAAGTTAAGGCCTTCATCGTGGATCCCATCCCGTGGTGGGTAGAATCATACGTGCATCCTGTCGGACCGTATTTGGATGGTGGACCGCCGTACCGGTTGTCACCGCCGTGCGATGTTGTCTTTTCTGCACAGCCTGGTGCAAGGATGGCGTCTGACCAAACTAAGGTGACCATTGTCCCCTTGGTCCTTGCAGAGTTAGAGTAGTGTGCTTACCTTTGCCAGAGCAGGCGCGTTTGGCTAGGCTTGACCTCTTCCTGTTCCTCCTAGGGATCGTGAAGGTGAAGAGGTCATGAGTCTTCTGCTCATTATGCGGCCAAGACAGAAGGAAGGGGTCATGGCTGACCCTGGCCCTGGCGTCTAGCCTGGTTCGCTTGGCTCAACTGGGCCTTGGTCGTTCAGGCCATTGCTAGCTGATATATTGTGGGTCGCGTGGCCTGCCAACTAATCGGTGCCTTGATACACCCTGGGGTTATAATCCTGAAACTTTGGATCTGTTGTTTGACTTTACAATATATGCATTAAAAGTATGCTCTAGCTTTCTCCCTACCTATGAACTCCACATAAGCTTTAGTGGTAGGAAGAGATAAGGCATAACATCACTATTGCCTTGGTGAGGATCCACAAATACCACATATATTGAGAGACTTGAGAGTGTCATACAATGGAATCTCTGAGTTTTATTTTGAAAACTTACAAAAACTCTAGAACAATGGTGGAACAAAGATATTGAGACATAGTGCTTTGACTTGATCGTTCTACCTTTCTCTTTCAATTACTCAAGACCCAAGTGAAGGCTAAGAAGCCTCATGGCTGAAGGTAATATGGGTAAGTTTGAAAGTCAACATTTTATTCTAATCCGAAGGAGAATTTTTGATTGAACGCATGTGTACTTTTGAGGCAAAAAAGCATTGTAGCAACTCCTAATCCATTACTGAGTTTGGCTTTGCTTAGGGACTAGCAAAGGTTAAGTGTGGGGAGCTTGTTGACGGTCGTTAACATCAATCATAAATCATCAATAAAACTTGCATATATACTTAATTCCATCACCAAACATAGGTCTAGGGGTTTAAACTAATAAATTCCATAAGTTTTGGTGAATCTATGTTTGCAGGAGGATTTAATCAGAAAATTAGCAAGGTGGACCTATTCGTCAGAACAAATCACGTTTATCCACGACGAAACAGACATAGAAGACTCTAGAACTATCCAGAAGGCAACCCACCTAAGATCGAGCCATGTGGCTGACAGGGGTCCGGTCGGCCTATGGGCCCCACCTGTCAAGCCCTCCTCGCTACATTGGTTCTCCACCACCTTAATGATCACATCTATGCCATTGCTTTAAGTCGGTTTGATCCCAGAGTCTAGAATTGATGCTACCCCCTATATATAGTAGCCCCTACCACCCTCCCTAGAGCTATCCTGAAACTCTAATTTATATCTCTCATTCAGATCAACCCACACTAGGAGGATTAGGTCTAGACCTCTCTAATGTAGTAGATTAGTAGATCAGGAGTGAGGGTCGAGTTGGGCTCATGCTCAAGTTCTGGATCAAGTCTTGAAGGCTCGGCAAAGCCTTGTATCTTCACTTCTACATCTTGTAAGACTTATTATTAATTTATCATATTTCTATTTACATGGATATGCTTACTTTAAATATATATCTCACTTAGTTAAAGGTTAGTACGGGTTCATAGAGCGCTTAGCCTGCTAGTTTACCGGTTGGGATAAGTAGCCGAGCCTTGTGTAAGCATGGTGCTTATACGATGCTCTGCCTATGACTGCACCCTGTTCTCTGGCCACGTGGTAGTAGCGGGAAGTGATAGCCCCGTCTATCCTCTGTAGTCCACCCCATGTGAGCAGATCTTAAATTGTAGGACCGTAATCGCGTCCGTAGAGTTATCCTTTTGTGGTGCTCTACCATCTAGCGGTGTCCCGAAGTGCATAAGGGTAGAGTTAGTATTAGCTATAGTTGGTTGTACTTTGACCATGTAATAAGAATGTCATAGGAATCTACCTCACCCGTTGTTCTCCTGAGTTGACTAGTTATTTATCTTTATTGACTTATCCCCTGAGTGTCATTATACATAATTCCAATCATTACATATTACCTCTACTCTAGCTATGCTAGTATGTTGATTGGTAGATACTCCTTGGTTATTCAATAATCCTTATTCTATTGTTTACATGTGGTAAAATATAGATAACGATACCTAGAATACTCCCGGTAAAATGTTATAATGGTATTCTGTGCTCTTGCGAAATCCTTCATATTCTATATGCACTTATAAATACCAACGGTGATGAACCTTTAGCCTATTTTATTCTTATCGACTGCTTTGAATTATCTTTTGTAATGGCAAAGGTGGGTAATTTATATGCAAAATTAGGGGGTTCACATGGTTTACATACACGGTTTATGCGGTTCACACGGTTTATACCGTTGGGGCCTCTAATTAGTAGTCGTAAGATAGTATGATAAGATTCTTTCATTCTGAATTTTTGTCACTTTTTCATACATGGTTTACGTGATTCACACGATTTGGAGGATGACGATTGACTTTCTCGAGACGTTCGACATCCCCGCGCCGTGGAACCTTCAAGAATGGAGCGATCATAAAATCCCAAGAGTGTTTTTTTGGAACTCACTTTGCTCCGCTCTGATCCCCCTCATCCCTAGTGCTCTGCTCTGCGTGACTTCGCTCCCTAACTCGAGGATCCATCTTTTGCCACTGCTACGTGTGTCCTTGTTCCATGGAGAAGCTCCCGGCGGATGTGGCTGTTCAGATTGCTAGCCGCATCGCTGCGGCTGCAGCGGATCCCATGGAAGATCTTGACAGCCTGCGGGCAACCTGTTCGTAGATGCGTAGGGTGTGCGGCGATAGTGGGACGATGCATACCATTGCGGCGGGTGCTACTGCGTGGGATCCAAAGTGGGACCTAGAACCGATTCTATGACCATGAATACCGCACCAAGCTCATCGCCAGGCTTGCTAGCGTCAGCAACCCGGAGGCCTGCTTCTACGCTGGGATGCGCGCCGTCTTCGTGGAAGACCGCATCACGCTCATGTCGTGGCTCGGCATGCTTGAGTGCTCCGTCGCGGCAGGCCATGATGTTGCTGCATTTGTTCTCTCCCTTGTGCTCCATAGGTCCAATAGCGGTGCCAACAACAACAACATTGCCCAGCAGTGGTTGAGGAAGGTCAAAGGTGATGAAGCGGACCCAGAGGTGAATGTGATGTGGAAGAACGAGAAATGTACACGGCGCCTCCAACAGGCCATGTTCATGTTGCGGGACTTGGCTAGGCGGCCAGCGCTAGGTGAGTCTAGTCGTCTGCCTCCTCTGGGCATGCCGGTGCATCACCAAGATGGACATTAGTGCGGAGGCGGAGGCTGCGACGACCACACAGGATGGGACGGTTGGGAGGAGTGGGCTATGTTCTGCGGCGAGGAGTGTAGGATCCGCAATGAGTGTGATAGGTTCTTCACAAGTATGTGGTACATTCTAGGCAAATCAATGTTGATATGTATATATCTGGATGACGGGGACTTGTATGATAAACTCTTCATTCTCCTCAATATAATGATACACAAGTACGATTCCTTTCTAAACTCGTTACAGTTACCATCCTTCTCGTATGATGTGGTTCAGATTCCCTTGCATATGTTTCCAATTTCTTAATACAAGTCATTCAAGTCATATCCACTAATAAAACACGAGTGGGGAAGGCAACAGTTAAGGTCCGTGACATCCACGGCCACCCACGCGAGTCGCGGGCGACGAAGCAGGGAAGACAACGTGGACCATTTGATTTCCTGCACTTTGCAATCTAATACTAATGTTAAATCACCATATGAAACGGCGATGGGAGCTGCAACAATAACAATTTGCAAACACAGCAAACCAACTTGCAAATAATGCAAGGTAAATACTTTCACCCCAGCACCATCTCAATGAGGTGCTTTATCTCATGTCTGTGTAGCCAAGGCAAATATTATGACATTTAAAAAAATGGAGTATCAAGCATCGCCATTCAACTATTAATTGTTTTTAAGGCAAAAACTATATATAAATAACACAGTAACAATCGTCACAGGAACTTTATTGATAACTTCAGTTACATTCCACAGTTGTACAATAAAAAAGACCTATCAAAGACTACTGGGTGTACAATAACAAAGACCTGCAAGTACAGGTGCATCCTATAGTTGAGTTTGGAGACAGGCAGTGCACGCTAAGGACGAGACAACACCTCACAAAACTTCCACTAGCATCTGCACCTCTCACGGTTGAGAGAGATAGGCATGAAGAGGAGCATTTCAGTGAGGTGCTTTACCTTCCTTGCTGCATCTCTCACGGTCAAGAGAGAGGCAAGAAGAGGAGCATCTTAGTGAGGTGATTTACCTTCCCTGTTGCACCTCCCACGGTCAGGAGACAGGAGACAAGAAGAGGAGGCGTGGAAGAGAAGCGTCACCGTCGTCGCTGCTGCTCCAGAGAAAGGAGAGGATCGCTAGGGCGCCGGACTGATGAATCGACGGCAGTACAAGAAATACGCAGGGCAGAAAGGTGGCAACTGTACATACAGACATATCACCTTCCTAGCGGCCTTGCACATTTCGGATACCAATCCAGGGATACCAAAGTGAATTCAGTACCCCTTGGTTTGCCTAAATACGCGAACCCCCTTAATCGCAAAATTTTCACTAGCACCTAGATCGAGCAGCCCCCGCTCCGCCTAGATACCGGTAGTACCCAATCTTGAAGGCCTTCTCCCAATACCGCTGCTGTCGCAGGAAGAGTTGGAGAATGAGCGCCATGGTGATGAAGAAAATATAATTGGTTGGCTCAAGATAGCTTTGTCTGTATCTATCTGTATCTAAGAAGAAAGAAATGTGTGGATTGCCAAGAAGCACATCCAGCCCCGGCTTAAATAGGCCAACCTTGAAGATGGAGAAGCCAAGAGGAGGCATAGAGTAATGGTAATGCAATTGTATTGTGGGTAGTTGGCAAATGGGAAAATAACTCACGCTGAAATTACTACCGTCGGTACACTAAACGGTCGTGTAAGGCCGATGGCCATAATGCCTATCCCAGTCGGCTCGGCTTTTCATACGACGGAGAAAATACCACTGCTGCATCTATTGTTAACCCGTCGGTGGTAGAAGTTTGAACTGCCGGTTTTCTTCTTAGGAGGCTTAGCTATCGGTCCAACCGGCGGTAGAAATATAACACCGTCGCTTCTATCGCTATGGCAATGAAAGTAGCGATAATGATAAATCAATCTGTAGTAATGGGTCTTCTCACTTTATACACTCATATCAAGTATTTTTTTTATTATAAGTGCCCTTCGAAAAAGAGAGAAATCTTAAACAATCTCACAAGAAACCAGTATTCGAGCACCATTTTGGTGGACTCTAAAATGGTCGTCGACAACAATAGCCATTGCATCTAAATATGTTTCTAACTCGCACAACTTTGCCATTACAAAAAATAATCCTAACTAGTATATTTAACATCTATTTCTAAATTACACGCTCCGGCATTACAAAGACGCTTACCCAAAGTATCTTTAACAGCTGCTTCTAAATAGCACACAGTCACCAGAAAAAAAAACCAATGTACTCATAATATCTGCTTCTAAATTTCCAGCAGGGCCGTTACAAAAACAGAATCCAAGTACCCCAATACCTACATCTAGAATAGCCACCTGCGTCTTGCATCATTCTATATTTTTCACCTAAACATTAGTTTAGGACTTTAGGTTACTCAGTTGCATGATGAAGTTCAGAGACAAACTATATAAGAAAAAGTACACAAATATCATGAACACAAGAGGAAAACCAAGAAAAATTGGGGAGAATTTTTATATTTTAATAATTTTTATTCAATATTTCAATAATAATCGTGTCTTTTTTTTTTGCAGATCTAACCCTTTTGGTCGCACCACTCCTGCTGACGTGACCAAATAACGTTGTCGCGCCATATGCGTTGGCGCGGCAAGATATGCCACGTTAGATGACGTTTCTAACGTGGAAAACCTTGTCATGCCACTCCCGTTGGCGTGACAATATTGTTTTTTTTTGCGCCACTGGGAGTGGCGTGACAAGACTGAAATTTAAAAAATCATAACTCTTTAATACGGCGTCAGATGAAGACGATTTTTATATGAAAATTGTAGAGCTTGATTAGACCTACAACTTTCTAGTTTGAGTTTTTTATTTGAGTATGTTAAAATGCTCAAACAATAATATAAAATTTCAGCTTCATAATAATTGCGCCTTAGCACTTGTATTAGAAAAATAATATCTTTTTTGTACGGTGTCAAATGAAGATACTTTTTATATCAAAGTTGTAGCTCCCAATGAGATCTAAAACTTTATAGTTTTAAGTTTTTATATTTGAGGTTGTTAAGATGCTCGAGAAAATAATATAAAGTTTCAGTAGCATGTTAGTCGTGAACCAGAACTTCTCGCCTCATGAAAATTATATTTTTCTTGAACTGTGTCAAATGAAGATACCTTTTATATCAAAGTTGTAGTTTTTTATGAGATCTATAAGTTTTTTGTTTTGAAGTTTTTCATCTGAGGTCGTTAAGTTTTTCGTTTTGAAGTTTTTCATTATTAGGCGAGAAGACCTGGTGTACGACTAACATGCTGCTGAAACTTTATATTATTTTCTCGAGCATTTTAACAACCTCAAATGTAAAACCTCAAAACTATAAAGTCTTAGACCTCATTGGGAGTTATAACTTTGATATAAAAAGTATCTTCATTTGACCTCACACAAAAAGATATTATTTTTCTAATGCGACAAGCACTATTACGCGATTATTATGCTGCTGAAATTTTGTATTATTTTTTGAGCATCGTAACATCCCCAAATAAAAAAACTTAAAACTAGAAAGTTGTAGATCTCATCGAGCTCTACAATTTTCATATAAAAACCATCTTCATCCGACGTTCAAGTTTAGTCTCGTCACACCACTGGCGCGACAAGGTTTACCACGTCGAAAACGTTTTCCAACGTGGCATATCTTGCCGCGCCAACGCATGTGGCGCGACAGCGTTATTTGGTCATGTCAGCGGGATTAGCGCGACCAAAAGGGTTAGATCTAAAAAAATAGACGCGATTATTATTGAAATATTTAATAAAAAAGGATTAAAAATATAAAAAATGACTCTGCACAATAATCTCATTCAGTAGAGAAATATTGTAAGGAAAGGTAGTTAATACAAGTATCGGTACACTGTATATCATAAATTAGTCACTTAATGAGTTTTATTGCCCATGTACTAATTATGCGCAAACAGGTTAACGGATTAGTTTCACTAATTGTTGTTCAAAACTTCCAATCTTTAAATAAAAATACATCTTAGATTGACGGAGGTTGTATTTGCTTCCAGCAAGAATATCTTTTATAGTTGGTCAGATGAATTTCAGCAAAGAAAAACATAAGGTTTCTGAGACAGGGCAAACTCATTGGTTAGGACTTTCGAAAATAACTCTCCGCTTTATTTCCACTGCTTTCTTTTTTTTTGAAACTATTTCCACTGCTTTCAGGAAGAGAAGCCACGTTGATTATTTATTTGAAGTACATGGATTTCATTGTGATACCGGAACGCCTCCGTTTCAGCTCATCTTTACAAGGTTTGGGGCTTTGGGCGATCTGTCGCAGTAGGTACTAGTATCTTACTGGATCATCGCATATGCAACAAGAGCAGCTTTGGCTTCTCCACGAGGCTCTTCCACTCGTTACAGAATCTTGCAACCGTGGCCCCGTCAACCACTCGGTGATCGGCTCCAACAGTAACCTGTACGCCATAGGTTGAGGGATGAAATTAGTGAAACACAGCAGTGCAGGCTTAGTTTTAGTGAAACATGTATTGTAACAGGCATACATTGATTATGGATGAAGGGTAAACGTTTTCGTCATCATCAAATCGAGGAAGTTTTTGAATCCGCCCAAGGGCAATGATGGCAACTTCAGGTAGGTTCAGAAGTGGAGAGCCAAACTTGCCACCAATGGCACCTATGTTGCTAAGTGTTATAGTGCCACCTTCAATATCTGCAGCGCTTAGCCTGTTGTGTGATGCCATCTCATGCAATCGCGCCAATTCCTTCGTGATCTGGTGCAATGACGGTCAAGATATCAGAATATTAGGCAGAAGAGGCACACAACAACCATGACTGCTGAAGGTCTCACTGGACAGTCTTCAAATTCTCTGATCTCAATACATAAGTATCATATTTACTAGGTTGCATGCACAGTTGCATAGTTATTGTGCAAATGACTAAGAGCAAGTATAGTAAAAAGCTGTTGGTGGCCTTTATGCTGAGGTGAAGGAGAGAGGGGAGGAAAGAGAACAGAAGCTGGCTTTAAGTTTACAGCCAGCTTATGCAAATGACTAACTAGCTGAATGAGGGTTATCTCAACGGAAGTATTCTTCAGAGGTTTAGCTAGAAGATTAATTATTTATCTACAAAGCTTGAGTACAATAATTTATTTTCATTTCTGCAGAAGAAAGAAATAACTTCTGAAACTATCCAAACTTACTGTAGTTCATTGTTCCAACCTTTAGGAACTAGCAACAAAATTATCATGGATTCCAGGAGAACAAAGAAGTTTCTACTAACCTCTAATATTGATAGGGACTGCACTTTCTTGATGTTTGGCACGACTAATCCATGTGCTGTAGCCATCGCCACCCCAATGTTGTGGGACCCTAGAAAATAAAAAAAAACTATTATTCGTCACCTTCACCACAAAATAATGCATTGGATACAGTCAAAATGGTGTCTTAGTATGGTGGAATACTGTAATATTGAAAGGAAAATCACAGAGTATCATTCATACTTGAATTTTAAATCACAGGATGTATTGTCATAAGTGCAAAAACCACGATCCTGTAAATAGAACTACTGGTCAGTCTTCTGTATTCCTACCATATGAACATGACCATTGTCATTCATGTTGAAATTGTTGCACAAAACAATTAAGTTTTGTTATTGCAAGCAGCAAACACCAGACTATATGCTATGCTACTCCCTAAACCTTCCTGCCACAATAAGTGGACTTCTTGGTGGTAGTTTGAACATGAGAAGGGCAGGGCCGGCCCTGAGGGCGGGCGGACGGGGCGGTCGCCCTGGGCCCCCAATCCCCTGGGGCCCCATCCTAGGTATATATACCGTATATTGCGTGGTTAAGAGCTTTAAGCAGCGAATAGTTTCCATCGTTGCTATTGCTAGCCTACGCTGCCTCTCGCTGCAACTGCAACAACCTGATAATTCTCAGAGAGCTATTTTTGTGAAGTCGTTTGGTTACTGCAGATAAGCGCGGTGGGCCCTGATGGCTCCAACATATAATTTTGGCTCAGTTATTATATATATATAATATTATATATTATTCTTTATTAGAGATAGCACATTACGTTGCATTTCATGCAACTCGCTGCTAACTTGCTTTCTTCATCTTCTTCTATTAAACCAAAATTTACTTTACCGCAATTTGCTAGCTTCCTTCACTATCTTCTTGCCTCTTCAAAGAGCACATGATTATGCATGCACGCGTACAGTAAAAGCTTAACCTGCTTCTTTTATTTATTTTTTAAATATTTTATACAAAATCTAGTCAAACAGAGAAAATAAAAAAGTGAGTATGAGTAGATGAATTAATACAATCACACAGAGAGATTTATACGTAAGTTTTTTAAGAGTAATTCAAGCGCTTTAAGAGATCCAAACAATATGGTGATATGGTTGTGTCGAGAAACCAGAGTATACCATCATTATAATGACTTCACATCGAGAAACGTCAGAAAAAAATTTTTGAAGGTATTTTAATATATATGAATTGTTTCTCTGAATTTCGCTTAGCTAAGCATTTATCATTAACTATTTTATACATATAAGTGTCTAAGTCATGTGTATATAAAGGGCCCCTAAATTTTGGTTTCGCCCCGGGCCCCTAAAAACTCAGGGCCGGCCCTGAAGAAGGGTAACCATTGAGAAAAAGAAGTGTACGTGTTTACAGAGTAAAGTAGCAGTTGAATGGGTAAATAGGGAAATGTAGATAACAATTTTCTGATGGGAGATTTCTGAAGTTCTGAATCTGAGTCATCAGTTCAACTGTTTTCTGTATCCTTTTCTGAGATGAAAGAAAACAAGAATGAAACGAAAAATTCAAAGATTGCATACCTTTGAACACAACTTCGTTAGTTTCCTCGATGAAAGAGCTGTTCAACATAGGGTATTTACTGAGTGCCATAGAAAGTGATTTTATGAGGAACGGAAGGAAAGTGTGCTTGATAGTATGATCCTTGTTCTCATTTTGAAATGTGGTCTTTAGTTGTACAAGAGAATCACAGTTTATTTCCTCCAGATAATGAAAATGTGGAACTTTTGCAGCCAGGCTCATTGATTTGACCATTGATCTCTGGTATCCCCTGCATAAAGGAAAGATCAGCTTAAAATCACATATATACTGAGCAAGCATGCATATGACCTATCATTACAAAGTAGACATCTTGAAAACTTTTACAGTACCTGAGAAGGATTTTCTTATCTTCATACAAGTGCTCATGGAGTAATGATTTCCCTTCCTCCAGTAACTCAACTTGACCAATGTCCCCTTCCAAAGCTGACGATTGTTCTTTGCAAACACCCTTGCTGACAGCATAGTTCAACACATCTTCTTTCAAAACCCTACCATCTTTCCCAGTTCCAACGATTTCATTTATGTTGATCCCATACTGCTTTGCTAGATGCCTAACAGCTGGTGTAGAGAGAGTTCCACTAGGAACATTGCCTTCACTTAAGGAAACTGCAGACTCTACTCCAAGGGACTTATCAGCAGATGGAACTATATTATCTGGGGAAACAATTTGGCTGTCACCCACAATCATTTTCAGTAAAGTTTCACCAACCTAAGAAGTATAAATTGACATAGGTAAGTTGTTGGGAAAAATAAGTTAGCGGAAATACTCCCTCCAATAACAAATGCTTGTCACTTTGACCAAGATCCGGTAAAACTTTTGAAACTTTAACCACCATAGTTTTCAGTATATTTAGTTAGGAAACATAAAAATCATGTGTAGATTTTTCTTGAAAAGGGTTTTCATTATCTCATGCATTTATTAGATATAATAACTATATTCTAATGGAGAATAGTAGCCAAAGTTGCACACTGGAGATGTTGAAAAGTCAACAAGTATTTGTATTGCTCACTGGAGGGAGTTAGACAATTTGTTGATACTGCAAGAATCACCACAGAACACACTTAAAAATTGTACAACATGACATCAAGTTTATTCACATAAGTTCGAGAATTAACTTTGACAAAATCGATCTAATAACTACCTTGACTATGTCACCAGGGCCAAAGTGAATATGATGTACTTTTCCCTTGAAACGACTTGTTATCTCAATAGTTGCTTTGTCACTCTGTACTTCACAGAGTGGCTGGAATTCATCTACTTGGTCACCCTGCAAAAATGAACAACTCAGCAAATTTAACTGCAGTTACATAGAGATTGCAAGGCAGGAATTATAAAAATCTAGATGAGTGAACAAAGAAAGCTAAAAACACAGTATATGCATGATTAATTTGTGATCGAGATCTCACTCCCAGAATAGTCTTCAAAGTTCAAATTGTTAGCAACAATAGCTTTCTAGTTTTTTGAAGAATTTTTTTCAGTCATATCCACATTTCTTTGAATACCTCTTTTTGATCACCTATGTTCAAGCAATGCTTTCATGAGCCTTTTAACACAATAGCAAAGATCCCTCTAAGAAAAAGGTAACCTTACAGTCCAATCATGTACAATCTGTGAAAAGGTACAAAACTCAGCACGCAAAAGAAAATCAGCTGGGAAGCAACCAACCCTGTACATGACAGGGGCAGCGCATAGCCTCTTATGTGAATAACATGGACTTGTGAATCTACGACGCGAATGGCTCTAATCCAAGCATCACAACGGTGTTGCGAGCCTCACTTATGATTGCTTTCTGTGGTTCTCGGCCGCAGAAAAGGGCCTCCAGATGCTTCTTGCGAGGTCTTTTGGGAGGGGTTTCAGGGCAATAGTGTGGTTGTTCTGGTCGTTTTGTTTTCAGTTCTTATTTTCAGTATGATCTAGTAGTCTTCTAGAGTGTTGTGGATCTGTGAATGTGAGTGTTGTAGGAATTTCTTCCCCTGTGTTTTCAATGAAATGATAAGCAGTTCTTCTGTGTGTTTGAGAGAAAAAAAAGCGTACCACCCTAGGTCCTCCACTCCCAATGGGAGCGAATTTTAGGCTGGGATTAAAGGGGCCCTCGTTAGCACACACTCTATCCAATAAACCAGCAAGCTGCATTTTTAGACTGGCTGTGTATAGGTTTCTCCATATAGAAAAGCCCGGGAGAGTGGTCTCTTTTTTCTAATTCCATCGCAAAACTGTTTGACTTTCCTACAGTATTTTGGTCAGCTATTTAGGCAGCAGATACACTATTTATCAGTTATCACACCAATTGATACCGTGAGGGAAAAAGGTAAGCTGAACTGCTAGTCTGCTACTGAACCTGAATGTAGCAATTTCCTTCCCTAATAACAGGAAACAAATTGTTCAACTATGTACAGTACCCATGAACGTGCACTAAGTTGCAAAGACAACACGGGAATCTCTGTTAACAAACGAAATCGTATGATCCGTATCCCCGGAGCACAATTCAGAACGGGACAACTGAAACTGTACGCAGCCTCGCACTCACCTCGGCGACGAACCAGCGCAGCAGCTCGCACTCGGCGATGCCTTCCCCAGTCTGCGCCAGTGGCACCTCCACCAGCTCAGACGCCTCCGCCACCGGCGCCTGCGCCGCGGAGGCCTCACTTGCGAAGAACCTCCTACCGTGCCCCTGGGGCCACCGCTGCACGGTTCCAAGCCCAAGTCCAAGATCAAAACCGAAGTGAAAGTGAGGGCTGGGCTAAGGAGGCGAGGTCGGGGGGTCGCGGACTTACGGCACCGAGCAGCCGCGCGGTCGACGCCGAGGACGCGGCGGCAGCAAACCGGTACCGGGGAAGGAGGAGGAGATGCCGGAGCGGTGGCGCGGAGGTGGCCGCAGGTATCGTGCGCGGTGTGGGAGGCGGAGCCGACGGTGAGGCGTGTGGCGGTCGGCCGACGGCGGAGGCCGCGGGGCGCAGACGGGAGCGGGAGGCAAGGCGGGCCCAGGCCATGTGGGCGGCGTGGGGAGGAGAGGCTTCGTGTCGTCACTCGTCACGTCTCCCGCTGAAGCGCTGCTGGTGGGTGGTGGCGGTCTTGATCTGCGCGCGGTGGAGTTTTCGATTGGTTGGCGCGGTGGCCGGTGGCAGTTGCGTGCGCTGTGTACGACGGGAAGACGAGGAGGAAGAGGAGTGCGGGAGCGGGACACTGCAAGTGCGAGCAGCTGACAAGGAGCAGAGTGGAGTGGGGGCTCTGCCTAGCTTATCATCAGCTGCTCGCCTGCTCCTGCGTTCCTGCCCATGCTTCGTGGAAAGCTTGGGTCGAACACGAGCTGACAGGTTGTTCGTTTCGCTGGTTTACTGAGCACTGTTCGTTGGTTTATTGTGAGAGAAAAACACTGTTGGATGGCTGCTGATTCTGCTGATAAGTCCAAACGAACCGGGCGTGAGCTGGCGGCGTCAGCGTCTTGGCACTTTCCTAACATATCTACCTATCCGATCTGAAGTTTACGACATTTGATGCATCACGTATTTTCCCATTAGCAAATACTCATCTGAAGTTTACGACATTTGATGCATCACGTATTTTCCCATTAGCAAATACTCATGGTTAGATCTGATCGGACGCCGGGTTAGATCGAATTTGGATTGGACCTAGAAAAAATATCTAGTCAAAATTTTTGGCCTGAGTTCAACTCAATACAAAACGGGCTCCGTCAGATCAAGCTATATATCAGATTTTTTTTGTTCCTCAAAACAAATATATATCTGCTTTTTTTCTTTTCAATTTTTCCTAATTTGGGTCAGGTTATGGATTGAAATCATAACCTGAATTCAACCCAACACAACGACGGGTCTGTTTTCTCGTGCAGGACTGATCAGATGGCCCATAACCAGATCTACCAATGGTACTTCGAGAGGTTTCCCCTGTCGATGCTATGTGTGCTCGAAACCCAAGTACACAAAACACAGGTGGAAGTGTCAAAAAGTTCTTTAGGCTTTGATAATTCCTTTGTTGTCAACAGTCCTGGCCGCAGTGACTGGTTGGGCATCTTTTGGAATAATGAAATAAAAGTGGTTTTTTTAATTGTATACTCATAGTATCATATATAGATGTCATCATTGCTGAGGGAAGCAATGAAGCTTAGAGACTAACTTGTGTGTACGGGAGGCTCAAACGAGAGGAAGATATAGGGCGTGTTTGGTTGGATCCTGCCAGGAGCCGCCTGGCAAGCAGCGTTCCCAAACATCCGATTTCAGACACCTGGGGATGAGATCGATGCGTGGCAGCACTCCTAACTGGGAGGCGTCGATCTAAACAGGCCCATAAAACATGGCATCTGTTAAAATTTATCGAGTCATCGTCGCATCTAGCCTGGGTGTATATATTGGTGACTTCAATGAAGTTTTACATCGATCGGAGCATGTCAGTGTGTAGGAGAAGTCTTTCACAAACCACAGGCTTTCATGAGATGGTTGATGTATGTGATCTTTATGACTTGGGTTTTGAGGGTTGTAGCTCGACGTTTGAGAAGAAGGTGGCGGGTGGATCATACTGTTATGTGCGTATGGATTGTGCTATCTTTAGCATATTAGAGTGCCAAGTTCCTTGTAGCTTTGGTGAAACACCTCTCATTGGCTGCCTCAGACCATATTCTTATCTTGTTGTAGTGGAATTAGAGAAGGGCACAACAACGTCGCAAAGGACGCTTTAGATATGAGATGAGGTGGGAGACCCATCATGATTTCTCGGATATGACATCACAAGCGTGGAAGAATGGGAGCAATGCGACATCACAACAGAAACTCCAGCAAAAACTACAAGACATGTTTCCTGGTTGATGCGCTAGTATAGGAATACCTTTGCCTATATCCGGAGGGAGCTACAGAAGCTACGGGATTATGCTGTCGAGTTTTATACGCTGAAATGGGGGGACAGACATCAGTGACATCCTGATTTTTTTGGAGTGCTTGGTGTGTTACATAAAGATCATAGCTTTTCTTCAAGCTGGGATCGACTACTTAGTTACTTATATGAGATTTCTCCTCTATGCTTGGGTAGAGTACATATATGATCAAACTTTTCTATCTTTGGTTTATCGTCTTTGCAAAGGTCATTTTTTGAGTCCAGTGAAGCTTGCTACACACCTACGACTCAACTTTAACCTTTAGTGCCAAAGTGCGCAAGGGAGCCTATTGGAAGTCTTGGTCACCGTTGTCCGGTGATGGTATTCACCATGTTTCCAATGTGGCTTCATCAAAGTGCACATCCAATGCTGCTGCGCCATGGATGTGCTCTGCTTTGGGATATGAAAGGACGAAGAGAGGAAAAGAATATGTCACACCTTGAGAGTTGCTAACTAACGCAAAACAGTCCTCCATCCTGTCCTCCATCCTTCGAACCAAACATAAAACATGAAGACCTTGTCGAACTAGGACCATCCCAACCTAGAAAACGAGGATAAGACCATTCTATCCGCTTCATCTTAGAACTAAACACAACCTATACAGCAGCACATATTTGCATTCACTGTCCATTTACAAAGGAAGTCTGGATGCTAGTCAAAAATTGGGTTGGAGATCACATTGTCCTCATTAATGACGGTGTGCATACTTTGAAAATCTGGTGGGAGAAGTCACTGCAGGGAGATCAGCAGAAAACCACAGCAGCCATTTTGATGTACTCGACTTAGAATATCTGAAAAGAGCGCAACCAGAGGACTTTCGAGGGGACAACGCGAACACCGGCCCAAGTATTGAGGCTGATCAAGGAAGAGCTTGGTCTCTTCAGTAAAGCTTTGAAGAAATTAGAGTTACCGCCATGAATATCCTCTTTATTATCTCCATGCTTTTTATGAGTTTGAGTGGTCTTACTAATGTAAGAACCAAATTATTGTAACTAGTTTGCTTCCGTCTTATATGATATAGCAGTGCTCCTGCTAGTTCTTCTAAAAAAAATAAAAGAAAGAAATTTATCGACAACGTAAGCTCAAATTACTTGTGGCTCGTTAGCAAAAAATAATTTAGGAAAAACAAACTGTAAGATCAAATCACTTGTGGTTCGTTATAGATTTTCTCGCTTGCTTCCATTTGAAGGTAAATTGTTTTGGTGAAAGTGCAACAATTTCTGAAAAGCGCACCAACCCACTGCCATCTAAAGCGCTGAACACAGCATTCATAATCCAGCTTCTGACAGGCATTCGAACACCAAAGGATCGGAGTAAAGCTCAACTTATCTCCAGTAAATAAAGCTTCTTACTACTTCATATTTTTAAACGATATACCAGCTGTGCAGATACAGTCATGCTGGTGATTATATATCTCAATACGATCTGCCGCGAGTTCTGAACCCCAGAGGATTCTACTCATTCGAGCCGTTCCATCTGTCGAAGGAAAAGTGGTCAGTATCATCCAAGTTGAACTCAGAACCTAAATACATTGCATTCAGCCCTTTCTTTACTCCATAATCTCAATCCAACACAAACATTTGCCGGTTAAGGCTTACTTCTTAATTCAAGAGCATAATTGCAATGTACTATTTACAACATCATCCAAGTATTCATTATTTGCAATTTGAGAAGACGGTGAGGTAGACAGGGAAACCCAAGTACCTTCCATAGGCCATCATTTAGATAGTGCATATTGTCAACGCCAATTCCTTTGTTAATGGTCCTTCTACAGAAATAATCAGATCATTGCCAACAGAAGACATGTTAGTAGCTATGATTATGTCGGATGCAATATTAAGGAAAGCTAAAATCACAAAGAAACTATCAAAAGTGAAGATCAACCACTTCAAACCATTAGAGGCAAACATTGGACACTCAAAAACAGAGTGAGGCAACGAGCATGAGTGCAAGCTTCGCGCTTGGAATATTACTTCCAGATTGAGAAGTGTCAGTATTGATCAATACTTCAGAGTGAAACTTACATGTCTTTTGCTGACATCTTTGTATATCCAATTGCCAGTGCGTGTTGTTTGCCTTCAGCCATTATAGCCTGGAAAAAACATAGTTAAACAGAGAAGATGAGAGTCACAGCAGGCATGTTCAAGGGCAGAACAAGCTTGGTAAGAAATTATCATGAACTATGGTGCATAAATCAACCATACAGATGCAATGCAGAATATTTCAATATGGACAGTTTAAAAGTTTATACCCTTCATTTGCAGAATGCAGAAGCACACTAAGGTATACCATTTTTTTTGTTGCAGACTACCTACTGAAGTAGATATTAAACATTCAGTATTGGTAACATATGAACTAGAAATTTAGCATAAGCCATTTACCACTGGTGTTTCCTCCTCAACTTCGTCATCCAAGGCACCACCAGGTGATGTCAACCCAGGACACATTATGTTTGCACCAGATAGAACAAATTTGATAGCACCTCTATCCACTTGGAACTTTTTCATGATATCAGGATCTGATCAAATGCAAGCACAGTTTTCATACCAGTTAATATTCTCCAACAAATTAATATTAACAATGACAGAGCCCAAACAGATATGTATGACAAAATAAAAAAGGATGATCCCTAAAATTTGTTTCACACATCATGCTACATCTTGTGTGCATAGAAGACATGCCAGAAAATTTGGAAGAAAATTACACTGATGAAGAAGACGCAGGGTTGGCATGTAAGGACCATCACGGATGTTGAAAAATAGAGGGACATTATTCACCACTACAAGATTCAGATGGTTTTGGCTGCAGGAATAAAGAAATAAACTGTTATCAGTGCACTTCAAAGGCCACACAAGTACTTTTGATCTATTTAATATTATTTCACCAAAAAGTACAAGTACATTTATTTATTCTTCACTTGGCAGAATAGTTAAGAAAAAAATGTCAAATACAATTTCAGGTAAGCAATATTATGTACCAAAAAAACATAGTGTATAGTTAGCAAGCATGCTGAACAAGAAAGAAAAACTACTAACCATTTAACAACAATCATAGGTGACTTCTTTGGGAGCAAGTCATCTAGCAAAGGTTCAAGGCTGGGGTACTGCAATGTAGTTAATTTTGGTAAGCTAGGCAGAAGATTATGTAATGTAACTGAAAGGAAAAGGAAATAGAGGTCCAAGCAGATTCTTTGTAATAACAAAACCTCATCAGCGATACTTTGCCGAATCTTCCGTTGTACAGAGGCCTTAACTTGATTCTGTCCAGATATATCTTCTGAAGAGAATCTGGAGGTGTAAATAACAAGATTAAAAGAGTAGTCTGTGTTAAAACTGCCAAAGATCGGCAACAAAAGATAGAAAAGCCTTGCATAGAGTATAACAACTTTGCAGTCCATGAACCATTTTGTGTCTGATAATATATACAGTCATAAGGTAATCAACAATGTTTTATATCATGATGTTAGACTATAACAAATTACGTGTATAATTTCCAGCTTAAGATCACCACTTATGGGTCAACCAATAATAATGTCATATCTACTGATTATTCTTAACTCCGCCTATGTTGACTGGAAGACTTTCTTAAGTCGTCTCAACATAGCCGGTCCTAAGCCCGGGTAAAGGAGGAGGGTGTGTTAAGGTCTGGCGAACCAACAGTAAAAAAACAGCCTCTCATGGATTTGAAACCCACAGGAGATTCGTTGGGGCGTAACCCTCTTAGCGACGCGCTACATCGGAACCCGGGTGTGGTGTTAAATGGGCAAGGGCCGGGTCGTCATCCCCTTAGTGGCGCGTCGTATCGTGACCTGGGTACAATGAAAAATGAGCAAGGGTCGGGCCGTCGCAACCTTAGTGGCGCGCTACATCTACGCCCGGGTGTAGTGAAAAATGAGCAAGGGTCTTCGCACTTCCCTCGACGGGTGCGAAGGGTAAGGAAGCTAGCCGAGCCAACTAGGATTCGTCTAGGTAGCTGGAACGTAGGGTCCCTAACGGGTAATCTAAGAGAGCTAGTCGATGCAGCAATTAGAAGGCGTGTAAATATTCTATGCGTTCAGGAGACTAAATGGAAGGGACAGAAGGCGAAGGAGGTGGAGGATACTGGCTTTAAACTTTGGTACACGGGGACAACATCGGGTAGGAATGGTGTAGGCATCTTGATCGATAGGAGCCTTAAGGATGGAGTCGTTGATGTTAGGAGGCAAGGCGACCGGATTATCTTGGTCAAGCTGGTAGTTGGAGATTCGGCTCTGAATGTGATCAGTGCCTATGCCCCTCAGGTAGGTCTTAGCGAGGGCACCAAGAGGCAGTTTTGGGAAGATCTTGATAGCATGGTTAGTACCTTGCCTATCAGCGAGAAACTCTTTGTAGGAGGAGACCTCAACGGCCATGTTGGTGCGACTAATGTAGGTTTCGAGCGGGTGCACGGGGGGTTCGGGTATGGTAGTAGGAATCAAGAGGGGGAGGATGTTTTGAACTTCGCGCTGGCCTATGACTTGTTGATAGCGAACACCCTCTTTAGGAAGAGAGAATCTCATCTAGTAACCTTTCGTAGTGGACAACACTCGAGCCAGATCGACTATATCCTTGCAAGGAGGGAGGATAGACGTGCTTGCTTTGATTGTAAGGTGTTACCTGGGGAGTGTGTTGTCCCTCAACATAAGCTTGTGGTGGCGGACTTTCGCTTTCGGGTACGTGTCCACCGGGACAAACGGGTCAAGATTGCGAGAACGAAGTGGTGGAAGCTTAGAGGGGAAGCAGCGCAAACGTTTAAGGAGAGGATGCTAGACGATGGGCCTTGGGAAGAAGGAGAAGATGCCGACGACATGTGGCTAAAGATGGCAACATGTGTCCGGAAGGTGGCTTCGGAAGTGTTTGGCGTGAGTAGGGAAGGCAAACGGGAAGCGAAAGACACATGGTGGTGGAATGACGAGGTGCAAAGGGCTATTAGGGAGAAGGAGTGTTTCAAGCGTCTCCACCATGACAAGAGTGTAGCCAACATCGAGGGCTATAAAATAGCGAAGAGGGTTGCAAAGCGAGCTGTGAGTGTAGCAAAAGGTCAGGCGTATGATGACCTTTATCAGCGGCTAGGCACGAAGGAAGGGGAGAAGGACATTTATAGGATGGCTAGAATCCGCGAGAGGAAGACAAGGGACATCAACCAAATAAAATGCATCAAGGATGGGACAGATCGACTTCTGGTGAAGGATGAGAAGATCAAGGACAGATGGAGAGAGTACTTCGACAAGCTGTTTAATGGGGAGAATGAGGGTCCTGCCCTTGAGTTGGACGACTCATTTGACGATACCAACAAACGCTTTGTGAGGAGAATTCAGGAGACAGAGATCGGAGAGGCTTTGAAGAGGATGAAGGGAGGTAAAAGCGATGGGCCCTGATGGTATCCCCATTGAGGTGTGGAGATACCTAGGCGCCAGAGCGATAGTATGGTTAACTAAACTTTTTAACCTTATTTTTCGGTCTAACAAGATGCCTGAAGAATGGAGGAGAAGTATATTAGTACCTATCTTCAAGAACAAGGGAGATGTTCAAAGTTGTACTAACTACCGTGGGATTAAGTTGATGAGCCATACGATGAAGCTCTGGGAGAGGGTTATCGAGCATCGCCTAAGGAGAGTGACACATGTGACCCAAAATCAGTTTGGGTTTATGCCTGGTAGGTCGACCATGGAGGCAATTTTCTTATTACGACAATTGATGGAGAGATATAGGGAGCAGAAGAAGGTCTTCCACATGGTATTTATTGACCTCGAGAAGGCATATGACAAAGTACCGAGAAATGTCATGTGGTGGGCCTTGGAAAAGCACAAAGTCCCAACTAAGTACGTTACCCTCATCAAGGATATGTACAGGGATGTGGTGACGTTTGTCCGAACATGTGATGGCGACACCAGTGACTTTCCAATTAAAATAGGACTGCATCAGAGGTCAGCTTTGAGCCCTTATTTATTTGCTTTGGTGATTGATGAGGTCACAAGGGACATACAAGCTGATATCCCTTGGTGTATGCTCTTTGCTGATGATATGGTGCTAGTTGACGACAGTAGGGCGGGGGTTAATAGGAAGTTAGAACTATGGAGACACACGTTAGAGTCGAAAGGGTTCAGACTTAGTAGGACTAAGACCGAGTACATGAGGTGCGATTTCAGCGTGACTAGGCACGAGGAGGGAGACGTTAGCCTCGATGGGCAAGTGGTGGCCAAGAAGGATACTTTTCGGTATTTAGGGTCGATGCTACAAAAGGATGGAGACATTGATGAAGATGTTAGGCATAGAATTTCAGCCGGCTGGCTGAAATGGCGTCAAGCTTCTGGCGTTCTCTGTGACACAAGGATGCCTCAGAAGCTGAAAGGTAAGTTCTATAGGACGGCGATTCGTCCGGCGATGTTATATGGTGCTGAGTGTTGGCCTACAAAAAGACGACATGTCCAGCAATTGAGTGTAGCAGAGATGCGTATGTTGCGTTGGTGTTGTGGGCACACAAGAAGGGATAGAGTCCGGAACGACGATATTCGGGGTAGGGTTGGGGTGGCACCAATTGAGGAGAAATTGATTCAACATCGGTTGAGATGGTTTGGACATGTCCAACGGAGGCCTCCTGAGGCGCCGGTGCGTAGTGGAGTTCTAAAGCGGGCCGATAATGTAAAGAGCGGTAGAGGTCGACCTAAACTAACTTGGGACGAGTCCGTTAAGAGAGATCTTAAGGAGTGGAATATCTCCAAGGATTTAGCTATGGACAGAAGCGCTTGGAGATTGGCAATCAACGTGCCTGAACCGTGACATCTTTTTGTCTTGTGCCATTTATATCCCTTTACATGTCTCCCTGTTTCTCGTCTCTTTTGGGTTTCATCTCTAGCCTACCCCAACTTGCTTGGTGTTGGAGTATATGTAAGCCCATGTGGCTAAGGCCCATGTGGCCCATGTAAGGAACCTATATAGCTACCCTTCTAGGGTTAGCCCAAATCAATAGAGTCACTAATTCTAGCATGGTATCAGCAGCCTCTCTATCTTCTTCCTGGTAGCAGCCGCCGCCCCCCTGGTGCAGCCGCCGCCGCTGCCTTCCTGGCCGGCGGGCGCCACCATGGCTGGCCGCCGCGATCCTCCCCCCTCCCCTTCCTACTTCCACTCTTTTCCCTCTCTCCCCACACCCTCCTGGGCCACGGTTGCTGGAGCTGGTGCTCCACCCGCCGCCGCAGGGCCCCAGCCACACCACCACCAGCCGCCGCTGGGGACCCAGCCGCCTCACCTCCAGGCGCCGCTGGGGACCCAGCCGCCCCACCTCCAGGCGCCGCTGCTGGGGCTGTCTGCCCGGCCCGCCCTACCCCTTTCCCCTGGCGCGGCCGCCTTCACCCATCCCGCCGTCGGTTTCCCTCTGGCGGGCACCCCTGTACCCAGCGCCTCCCCCTCTGCTGCTGCCCTCACAGCCGCTCCTGCTGTTGAGGGCGCAGCCGGGGGCTCGGGCTCCTCCCTCACTGCTCCGGCGGTTGGGGGACATGGGGGGGCCCCTGCTGCAGCCCTTCCTGCAGGGGGTGTTGCGGATGAGGGCGTTGATGCCCTGTCAGAGCGCCCCGCCGACGCCGTCCACCTTCCCGGTGCCGGGACGGACACCGGCAACCACCTTCCCGCCGGTGCCCCCATTTTCCCGGCCTCGACACCGCCACTCCTCTCCCAGATCTACGCCGGCTCTCAACCCTATGATGGCCGTGACACCTCTTCTCTCGCCGCTGCTCTCGTCGCCGCGCGTGCCGCCGCCGCGGAGGGGCAGGCCCGGGTGCGGGCAGCCGCCCTCGTGTGGGAGCACGAGCGCGAAGCGGCCGACGCCTTGGCTCGTCAGATTGCCGAGGCGGAGCGGCTCCTCTCTCCCGCCTCTCCGGCTGGTGCCCACTCCTCTGCTTCGCCGGGTCGTCGTGCATCTCACACTGCTGTCCTCTGGCACGATCCGGCTGACCCGCTCGTGGCACAGCTTCACTACCAGGCCGGGGGGGTCCAGAACATCCGCCTCCTCGTGCCGGTCGTTCTCGAGCCGGAGTCACCCTCCTACGCTCGCTGGCGGGACCTCGTGGTTCTCACTCTTCGCCGCTACGCCCTCGACGACCACGTCCTCCTCGACGCTTCGGCCGCTGTCCAGACCCCGTCGTGGCTCCGTCTGGATAGCATCGTCCTCTCCTGGATCCTGGGGACGATCTCCCTCGACCTCCACGACCTCGTCCGTACCTCTCCTGACGCGCGCCGGGCTTGGCTTGCCCTTGAGGGCCAGTTTCTGGGCAACGCCGAGGCCCGGGCTCTGCGCCTCGACGCGAGTTTCCGGACTTTCGTCCAGGGGGACCTCTCCGTCGCTGAGTTCTGCCGCCGGATGAAGGGCATGGCGGACTCCCTGGGGGACCTTGGGTGGCCCGTGGAGGATCGCATCTTGGTCCTCAACGTCCTCCGGGGGCTCAGCGACCGCTACGCCCACCTCCGGACGTGGATCACTCGCCAGCGGCCCTTCCCCACCTTCCTGGAGGTCCGCGACGATCTCGTCATGGAGGAGCTCACGCAGGGCCTCCAGCCGGTCTCCACTCCTGCAGGGGCCTCGGCCTCCTCGACGGCCCTGGCTGCTACTTCTCCGCGCCCCCCTACCCCACCACGGACCACTGCACCACCACCGTCGTCTCTCCTGGGTCCTCCTCCCTCCGGGCCGAGCGGAGGCGGGGGGGGGGGGGGCCGTGGCGGTCGCCGACGCCGCGGTGGGGGTCGAGGGGGTGGCCGGAGCGGCCACACCCAGGCTCAGGCTCCCGGTGGGTTACCGGGGGGGGCACCATGGCCCTCCTTCCAGCACCCATGGGCAGGGCGCATCTCTATGTGGCCCTACCACGCCACTGGGGCCGAGTCGCGCCCACCGGTGGCCTTCCTCTCCGGGGCTCCTCCTGTTGGGGCTCCTCCTGCTGGTACTCCACCTGGCGCCTTCCCTGCTGCAGCGTGGACTCCACCGGGGGTCGCCGGATGGGACCCGACGGCCCTGGCTCGTTCGTTCTCCACCATGGGTCTGACACCTCCGGTTGGATCCGAGTGGATCGCCGATTCAGGAGCCACCTACCACACCACTCCTGACCCTGGTATACTTTCGTCGCTCCATTCTCCGTCCTCCTCACTTCCTTCGTCCATTATGGTCGCAAACGGCTCTTGCCTTCCTGTCACGTCTGTGGGTACCGCCGGTGCTCATGGCTCCTTTCGTCTTCCTGATGTTCTTGTTGCTCCTTCTATGGTTTATAACCTCCTTTCTATTCGTCGTTTTACAGCTGACAATTCTTGTTCTGTTGAATTTGACTCTTCTGGTCTTACTGTCAAGGATTTGGCTTCCCGGCGTCCTCTGCTCCGATGTGACAGCACCGGGCCCCTTTACACCCTTCGCTTCCCGGCGGCGCATTCGTCTTCTTCGCCGTCCCTTTTGTCAGCTGCCTTCGCCGCTTCTACTTCCTCTACTACCTGGCACCGGCGCCTCGGCCATCCTGGACGTGATGCCCTGATACAGCTCAGTCGTAGCTCTGGTCTTCCATGTACTCGAGCTCATGATGAGCAACTGTGTCATGCGTGCCAATTGGGCCGACATGTTCGTCTTCCTTTTTCTAGTTCTTCTTCTCATGCGGCCCGCATTTTTGATCTTATACATTGCGACCTATGGACCTCTCCTGTCATCAGTGTTTCTGGTTATAAGTACTATCTTGTGGTTGTTGATGATTTTTCGCATTATTCGTGGACTTTTCCCCTACGTGCGAAGTCGGATACGTTCACCACGCTCCTTCACTTCTTTACTTGGGTGTCTACTCAGTTCGGTCTCACCATCAAGGCCGTCCAGTGTGACAATGGTCGCGAGTTTGACAACTCCACCTCCCGAGCTTTCTTCCTCTCTCACGGTGTTCAGTTGCGCATGTCTTGCCCATACACTTCTTCGCAGAATGGCAAGGCAGAGCGGATGATTCGCACCACCAACGACACCGTGCGGACTCTACTGTTTCAGGCCTCTCTTCCTGCTCGCTTCTGGGCTGAGGGCCTGCACACCTCCACCTACCTTCTTAACCGCCTTCCTTCCGCTGCCTGTCCCGCTCCCACCCCTCACCACGCCCTCTTCGGTACCCCGCCTCGGTACGATCACCTACGCGTGTTTGGGTGTGCTTGTTACCCCAACACTGCCGCCACCTCCTCTCACAAGCTGGACCCTCGTTCCACGCTCTGTGTCTTCCTCGGTTACTCCCCTGATCACAAGGGGTACCGATGCTTCGACCTTGCCTCCCGCCGTGTTCTCATCTCGCGCCATGTGGTGTTCGATGAGTCCGTCTTTCCCTTTTCCGGCACCTCTACTTCTCCGGTCCCTGACCCACCCACCCTGCTTCCCACTGACCCGGTGGTCCAGCCACCTTTCTTGTGGTCTCCTGCAGGTACCCGCTTCACCGCGCTCCGCGCCGGCCACCGGTTCCGGCTCCCCTGTGAGTCCGGGCCCCTCGTCCTCCGGCGCGGCCCCGTCTCCTTCGGTTGGTGCAGACCCGGGGCCTTCGTCCCCCGCTTCTGCCCCGGGGGGGTCGTGCCGGCTGCCGACGCCGGATCCCGTCTCGGCACCCGCACCGGCGCCTCCGTCGAGGTTCGCCGCGCCGGTACGGGTCTACCAGCGCAGGCCGCGGCCTCCTCCGATCGCGGTCCCTTCTCCACCGGGGACACCGACACCGCCGCCACTGTCTCCACCGGCCCGTGGTCCCTCGCCGGTCTACCATCCGCCGCTGCTTCACCGACACCCGCGGCATGTTCACCCGATGGTGACACGACACGCGGCTGGCACCTTGCCGCCTCGTGTCCTCGCGGCTTCGACCGACGACGCGGTGGTCTCTCCGGTACCCTCTTCCGTCCGCGACGCCCTGCTGGACCCTCACTGGCGCCGCGCGATGGAAGAGGAGTATGCCGCGTTACTCGCCAACCAGACGTGGGAGTTGGTGCCCCGGCCGCCGGGCGCCAATGTCGTCACCGGCAAGTGGATTTGGACTCACAAGCGCCGAGCGGACGGCTCTCTCGAGCGCTACAAGGCTCGATGGGTCCTTCGGGGTTTCACTCAGCGCCCTGGCGTCGACTACGATGAGACCTTCAGCCCGGTGGTCAAGCCGGCCACAGTCCGTACAGTGCTATCGCTGGCGCTTGCTCGGTCTTGGCCTATCCACCAGCTGGATGTCAAGAATGCCTTCCTCCACGGCCTTCTTACCGAGACGGTGTACTGCAGTCAGCCGGCGGGGTTCGTCGACACCACCCGTCCTGACATGGTCTGCCGGCTCAACAGGTCCCTCTATGGCCTCAAGCAGGCACCTCGGGCATGGAACCACCGGTTTGCTACCTTCTTGATGACCCTGGGATTCGTGGAGGCCAAGTCTGATACGTCCCTGTTCGTCTACCACCATGGGACCGACACTGCATACCTGTTGCTCTATGTTGATGACATTGTCCTTACCGCCTCCAGCGAGCCACTTCTTCGGCGGATCATTGCAGCTCTCCAGCAGGAGTTTGCGATGAAGGACCTGGGTGAGCTCCACCACTTCCTCGGTGTCACTGTTGAGCACCATCCTGCTGGGCTTCTTCTTCATCAGCAGCAGTACACTCGGGATATCCTGGAGCGGGCTGGGATGTCTGACTGCAAGCCCTGCTCCACTCCAGTCGACACCCAGGGCAAGCTGTCGGAGACTGAGGGACCTCCGGTGGCCGACCCCACTGCATACAGGAGTCTTGCCGGGGCCCTTCAGTACCTCACCTTCACCAGGCCGGACATCACCTATGCAGTTCAGCAGGTCTGCCTCCACATGCATGATCCTCGGGAGCCTCACCTCACGGCTCTCAAGCGTCTCCTCCGCTACCTCCGGGGCACCCTCGACTACGGCCTCCTCCTACACCGGGCCTCCTCCACCGACCTCGTCGTCTACACCGACGCTGACTGGGCTGGGTGCCCGGATACTCGCCGCTCCACCTCCGGCTACGCCGTCTTCCTGGGCGGCAACCTGGTGTCTTGGTCTTCCAAGCGCCAGCCGGTGGTCTCCCGGTCCAGTGCCGAGGCGGAGTACCGCGCCGTGGCTAACGGCGTGGCGGAGGCCGCCTGGCTCCGGCAGCTACTTGCTGAGTTGCACACTCCACCCTCCCGGAGCACACTGATCTACTGCGACAATGTCAGTGCGGTCTACCTCTCCACCAATCCCATTCAGCACCAGAGGACGAAGCATGTCGAGATCGACCTACACTTTGTCCGTGATCGGGTGGCCATGGGCGAGGTACGGGTTCTTCATGTTCCGACGACCTCCCAGTTCGCGGACATCTTCACCAAGGGCCTCCCGTCCTCGACCTTCGCCGAGTTTCGCTCCAGCCTCAACATCACCGGTGGCTAGTTGCGTCTGTGGGGGGGTTGTGTGTCTTCTTTCTTGTTCAGCCTCGAACTCCGCTGCGACGGTAGTTCAGACTGCGGGGGGGTGTTGGAGTATATGTAAGCCCATGTGGCTAAGGCCCATGTGGCCCATGTAAGGAACCTATATAGCTACCCTTCTAGGGTTAGCCCAAATCAATAGAGTCACTAATTCTAGCACTTGGGACAAAAGGCTATGTTGTTGTTGTTGTTGTTGTTGTACTGATTATTCTTGATAGAAACTTCCACCATTCAATGTCATATGCTTGCAACAATCAGAATGAACTTTAGTATAAAGCACAGGAGGCACAAGTCAGTTACTTCACTTACTCGGAATAATCATATAGTATTAATTAATGGTTCTGGTAAAATATAGAGAATCCAGAAGAAAAATGACATTACAACAGCAATTCAGTATTCTCTTGTTCCTGGTCAAACTCAAACACTAAAGGGACCACACTTCAGTTAATTTGGTACATGCACAATTTAACTGAAATCTTGTCACCAGTAATGTTATAAAACATGACATACTACAAGTATCCAAATTCATAATAAAGAGGTTAGGCTAAATGATAACTATACTAATCCTAAAAGGTGTGCTAACAAAATCTTGGCAAAAATTTTGGCTGCCAAAATTATGATAGGACCGATACATAAACAAAGCAGGCAAGGCAAGCCCTCACAGTAAAGTGAATAACTTTTGGAAATTCCAAAATGCACATCTAAAATATAGCAGACAAGATTCTCGACGAAGCATGTAATTCAGTGAAGCTATTGCACTAATAAATACACTTAAAATCATCTTGAAAAGTAAAGAACTACTTAGTTAGGGTTTGAAAAGACAAACAACTGTAGTGCAGTGTCCTTTGAAAAGTTTTGCTCCATTTATGATATTGAAACATGGCGGTATGAATCTTAAGAGATGCATTGCAACCAAAGCATGAACACTTTAGCTGGCTCAAATGAGGGTACCAAGGGAAAAGAAGCCATGCACTCCAGAGGGATCTGGTGCAAGCAAGTGCAGTAAGAGCTCTCCAGAAATATAAATGTATAGTAGTCCCTCTATGCATTAAATAATTAAAGAAGTGTCATACAAGTCATTTCCCATTACTACAATACTGCTCTTAAGAAATCATGGGGATCCACCATTAGTTTTATATAGTTGTATACATAACTTGAACTGAAAATTCTTAGCTTTAGTGAACTGGCCTAACATGCCTTAGATAAAAAAAACACATGCGCACATATTTATCTCTATATATACTGCTTCAACTGTACCACCCTAAATAAATTTCTGATAAATAGCAGGTAGCCAGGTACCAAGATAATTCTACAGCAGACAGGAAGCATAAACCATATTCACTAAGGTGGTGGTACAAGCATGACCCACTCGTACACGGCACACCTCAACATCCAGAAACTCCAACCACACAACGGCAGCATCTAACCGCAACCGCATCCTAGAATCATAACGCTCTTTGTCAGCCAGTTGATGCAACATCGAGCAGCTTCAGCACATCCCAACTCATGTATCAAGAACTCCATGCCGACCACCATTGCTGTCACATCTTGCTCCCACAAAGCCCCCTACCATGTTTCAGAGAGAAACTAAGCGGCCGACCACCATTGCTGTCACATCTAGCTCCCACAAAGCCCCCGACCATGTTTCAGAGAGAAACTAAGCGGCCAAAGGGGTGGTCGTTTTCCACAGATCCCCGATCCCAGCGAAAAGAACAGAGAGCAACACAATCCCGAATTGCGCATGGTGGTGCCAAAGTAATTAGCAGCGGCGAATCGCAACGGAGAACCAGATCGGTGAACGCAGCGGACGGCAACGACAGATCGAATTACTGAGCCCGGGAATCGGAAAGGGGTTACAGGGAAGAAAGATGCGGGAGGGGAGTAGGAGAGTACTTCACTTCTTAAACATGGCGCACGCCGCACGGACTTGTCCCTCCCCTTGTTCGGCGTCGGACTGAAGCGGACGGGGCGGCGGCGGGCGAGAGGGAGAGGAGATATGCGGCCGATGCCGCGCTGTGCTGGAACCGGAAGAAAGACGCGCTCCGGACCTTCTTCCTCTGGGTGCCGGCTGGATTCCAGTGGGCCCAAATGTGCTGAGAGCAGCCCGCTCACAATGGATCAGAATCTGTCAACGGAACGAATACCGGCCTGTCTGGATAGCATGTACGGAATGTTGTTCTGGGACTGCCGAGGCCCATGTTGCTATTATGCTAGAATTTCCTTCCTCTTGAGTGGAACATTTTTCTTTTTATTAGCTAGAACAAAACAGCTGTGTTCATGGGATGATTATGCTTAAAAATATTTCTGTGATGAAACTATTTTGTGGAAAATATGGTGTTTCGGCTGAACGCTTCAGGAAAATCATGTTCTTATCTCTGCAACTAAAACATTGGTAAAGGAATCGTTCACCGGCGCCATCGCACGCTCCCTCGCTTCATCGCTCCCGCGCGTGCGGTGGACCCAGCGCCGTGCTCCCTCACATGCTCTCCCCTCCCCACGCGACAATCACGGCCAAGAGGGCAACAGAATGCGGTGGACCCGGCCCCTCGCGCCGCGTGCGCTCTCTCCCCCCCCCCCCCCCCCCCCCCCTCGCGCGAAACGCCGGCGAAAGAAGACAACAGGAAATCAGGAATCAATCTACCGCATCCATGCCTCTCCTATTCCGTTTCCAGAAAGACGGTAATAGCAACGAATCATCAAATCCTTGTCTGCATAAGAGCTGCGGTTCCCTCATCGCCCACGGAGACGATCGTCTTCCCGACGGCTCATCCTCCTTCCTCACGAGGGCCACAAAGAGGTGCCCACCTCGAAGGCGTTGTTATCCTGCTCGAACTTCGGCACCGTACCACCCACCGGAGGCTCCACAACCGGAGATGCACTGAAACGCATCTCGTACTCTCCGCCGCCCGCCGGCGGTGGCCCGTTAAGCCTCTGAAGCGAAGTGAAGAGTTTTGGGCGGCTGCGATTCCGTGCGCAGAGGTGTCGAGGCAGGCGCTCCGCGACGTCACCCTCGGCGGCATGTGATGCGAGTGCATGCAACTGGGCATTAACATCTACGTGCCCGTCTCGACAGTGCACCTGGAGCTGGAGTTGTGGGGTGCCGACGCACGGGAGTTTGATCCAGGGTGATTCGCGGACGTGCGGCACACCAGCAGCCGCACGTGTACCTCCCTTTCGGTGTCGGCGTGTGCACCCTGCCTTGGCAGGCCTTCGTGATGGCCGAGCTCAAGGTCGCCGGCGCTTGTGCTGTCCAGGTTCCAGCTCAGCCTGTCGCCCGGCCTACATGCACTTGCCGGCGCTCAGGCTCATCATGGAGACGAAGCACGTCGTGGGAGAACATGGAGCCCAGGGCCTGACGCCGCTGGTCATTCTGTGGGCTGGCTGGATGCCTGGACCTCATTCATTTCTTCCACTCTCACTGAATCCGGAATTTCGGCCCAATCGTTAACGATATGGGTCATGGACGGGTCACGACCATTACATTCTATAGATTGGACAAAAATAGTAGCACAATCCGGTGATTTGTTGGTTCTTGTGCCTATTTGTTCACTGTCAAGAGGTTCTGCTCAATGTTAATTCCCAGGTCAGGTGTAGTTCATGAATCATATGTAAAGCCCTCCTCCTGGACAAGCCAGCCATCATTCCTGATACATGTTATCTTCATACTGAATCATTTGTATTTTGGAGTGAACCTTCAGTTACATTAGTGGAAAGATCTGAGTTTTTCAAATATGCTTCAGCGTGCCAATTGTTTGTGTCACTTATGCCAGTCCAGGATATGTGCAAATGCTGAGAAGAACATTTAAGTCTGCATTTCGTTTGGCTAGACTTTCTTATAAATAGTTTGGCCTTCTCCTTTGAAGTACTGTTCAACTTGAAAAGGAAGTTCATTTCAAAAAAATCATCTAAAAAAGCTTCAAAATAAGTGCAGAAAACTAATTTTGAGACCTGGTTCCCACAGTTTTGGAATACCAGAACCCTCAATTTTGGAATATGCTATAAGTTCTCTTGTGAACAGAATTCGAATATTTGTAGCCTAACCCTTCAATTTTGGAAATATATAGCCGATCCTAGCTGCACTGCAATTTGCATTACTAATTTAATCATTGAATATATGGTTTGCTGCATTTTTTTTTGGCAGTGCTGGGATATTACCCGAGCAGCGTGGAGATATATTTCTTGCATTGCTAAAAGTGTAAATTTCTTGCTCCCGTTGCAACGCACGGACATTAACCTAGTTGAAGAAAAAATGTTCGAAAGTGTGCGGTAAGCGTGCTCTAGTCGCATACATATACTACCACATATACAACACATTCCCTTACATATCCTGCCATCAGAAATCTTGCGGTCAGCCTAAACGAAAGCTCCACCCACACTCAGATTTTGTGAAACTTGTTTCATTAGTAAAATCTTTTTTATTCCACATCTACAATATTGTAAGATCCTTACTCCCACCGGGCCACAGGAGTGGGTCGAGCTTGGGCGTGGCAACCACCAGGACGTCCGGACGGACACGCGTCCAGACGCCTGCGCAACCCGCCCCTATCCGCCTCGCCTCACCCCGCACGCGCACCGCGCCCATGTCGCTGTGCCATTAAGGATCATGGATGATAGCAAAGTAAGGAAAATGATGGTGAATATTGGTCGATTTGAAACTTGTGCAAACATTAAGAGGACTTGATCACCAAAGATGGCCGGAAAACCAGGTGCAAGGATGAACGGCCTTGAAGTGTGGGGGTCTCTAATTACGGCGCCTCCCAGAAGGGATTGACATCGAAAAATATCACCATCGAATATTCAGGGATTTGGTTTTCACCTAGAGACCACACGCAACAAGGTAGTAGGAGGTTCTTGACAACGCCTTCGAGAAGGAATATAACACATGAGGATGCCATTGTCGTCGGCATTGGGTACAATTCAGGCAAGACTTTTGTCTAGAATCCATCATGATAGCCACCAGAACAGGCAAATAGCGCTTGGTTGTGACCACCAACGCTGACACAATTGTACCTGAGACTGAAGGCACCACCCTTTAAGGGATAGACTTGCCCCATAGAGGCTATATTGAAACCATGGCTTTAACATAGAAGAAGCTTTGATCCAACACATCAAATTTGAAGACGAACCTCTAAATATTAGAAAGATGAATTAGTGAGAATAATGAAGTGACCATATGGCATAAACATTTTGATAAATATTATGATAATATATATACACATATCACTAAGCATGTTTAGATTATCCACACGTCTAGATTGACGATTCACTCTCTAGTTTTCTCATGGCTTAAAATCTCCTCTAACGGCTAAGGTATGAAAATTTAATCAAAACAACCACAATTAATAGATTACACCATTTGTTTTGGTCTTCTTCTTAGTTCTTACCAATGTTGGCAGCATTCGTCGGTGAAGCTTTGACCTCGGCTTCGGCTTCAGGATCTCAAGCCACCATGCTAGAGGCCTGGAGCTATTGCCATCTCTAACGCTAATAGGCTACGACCATGGCCAACAGCTGTACCCAACAGCATTGGACACTTCTTCCTCCCACTTCATTAGGCTCCACCCGGGGAAGTGGCACCAATGCACAATTACAATGAAGAATTTTGCCTCTGATTCACCACTAAGCTGTAGGTGAGCCCTCATACTCGTGATACCACTGTCGCTCCGCTATAGCTACGGTTTGCTTCGAGAGACAGAAATGGGGATGACGACTAGGTGACTGGGAAGCGCGTCAAAATGAGGCGAGGGTAATATGCATGTAGGGTACACGTCTGATGCCTATTGGATTGTGTTTTCTAGGCTGCTATGTAGTCAGGCTGCATTGAGCTTTTAGTACATTATATCCCAGATAGCCCACCAAGCCACCAACACCTTCTTTAATGGTCCTGGACACACACAATCACAAAAGCTGAGCTTCTTCTCTAATCAGCCATGGAGAGAGGGGTTATAGTGGTGATCGTCGGCCGATACTGGGGCATATGCCCTAGCTTGCCTATAGGGTGGGTTCGTCCCTAGAGTATTCAGCAGTGACCTCCACGCCACTGTTGGTAGTCACAGCGGCTGTGCCACCAACCCTAGGTGCTCAGGTTCGAGGAAAAGGGGAGGAAAGGTGTGAGGACCAAATCCAACCTTAGAGGCACTGGATCAGGCAGCCTCGTAGGCCACCGAAGATGCTAGCCAGGTGCAGGTGGCCATGAGCAGCAAGATGCATGCGACCAAGCTGCTGACCGCCACCGGCCAAGAAGAAAACACCATTGGAGTTACAGATCCGATGGCAAGGAGGCTAGTTCGGCCTTGGAGCAATCCAATGAGGCCATCGACACCGCGGCCACCGGAGCATGAAACACATGAGAAAGAAGAGAGGGATGGGAAGGGAGATGGAGGGACATCTTTGTTCACAGGCGCCACTGCACGCCAGTGCCAGTAGTGGCGGCCCGAGAACTGGAGAACAGGGGAAGGTTCTAGGCACGAAGGGCGATTCGCCTTTCCTATCACATGTGAGCAACTCGGTCCTTTTGATGAATCTATATACTCTAATAAAGCTAATCTCCCACTAGATATTATATCTCTTCATACAAGGTGTTCACATCATTCCTCATTAAGTGCCCCACTAACTTGCAATCATTCATAGAAGTTATCCATGTCATCCCTTATTAATTACAAAAAATTGTCCACATCATCTCTATCATATACAATACTTTAAATCTTTAATCTATCAACATACAAATCATCTACATATGATGTTTGTTTCATCGTCCTACCCTTCTACAATATCATCTAATATAATATTATCTTTTCTTCCATAGTTTACCATTTTTTACTAGGTCCGATAAGATAACATGTAAGCTAAGCTCATACATATACACACAGTATCTAGGATACCATATAGTAATGATATATAAATAACAAATTTATTTTTAGAAAGTCATGAAGTAGTAAAAAATTTGTAGTGGATGAATCTTAATGTAGGCCATCTTTAAAGATTTTGGTGTAGGACAGATATAGATAGGTATATACTAATATATTAGGTGCGAGTGTTATAAAACATGTTGCCAGCGGTTGGAACCTTTCCCTCTCCGTCTCTCATGATCAATATAGTAGATAAAAGTAGAACACATAAATACAAGATGTAGGGAGACTATTCTTTATTCCTCTGAATATTGGTGATTACAACATAGAGCTCCCACGTATATATAGTCCTGCCAAGGGCTAAGAGTTTTGGTAAGAGCCCACATACAAACGGACTAGGATTAGGATTCCTCCTTCTCCTTTCCTTCTAGGATTAAGTCCGTATGTTTTACAACACTCCCCCTTGAGCGATTACCACGATATGCACATGCCTCGTTAAAAACTCCATCCGAAAACCCAGTGGGAAAAACAGTTCTTGGAGAAAAGAGTACATCGCATTCGTTAATTGTATTGCACATGTTGTCTCATTAAAAACCTTGTGTGAGAAACCTTCAAGTAAAAACTCATATAGAAAAAAAGAGTACAACATCTAACCTTCTTGGTTATGTATTCTTCAGGATATTCTATTCTTAATGAATAGATATTGATCTTCATGATATATGCATAAACTTCAGTGTTTTAGCAAATATGATCTACTTGATGTTTATAATTCTGATGATTTACCTTCAAGGTAGATGCAATAAAATATACTCCCCCTCATAAAGCCATCATTTGAACTACATTGCTCAAACCACACATTTCATAAATGTATGCTTAATAATGGTATGCAGTACCATAATACTATATCCTTCAAAATGTTGGCTCGAAATTCTTCTATGAATTATAATATGAGAAAATAAGAGTGATATACTTCATGCATAAATGACCACTTATTAGTTGTGCAAGACAAAAATTTATCCTTCAGGGTAATAGATCATATCAGAGGATTATGGGGGTAAATAACTTACAATATTCAATATCTTCTAGATAGTACACCAAACTTATTATTCTTCCTTAGTAGATTTTCAAATTATATGTTCTACAAATCTTCAAGATTTTGATTATACCACTAAATAATAAAAATACAGTCTCACATATGACATTTAGGGGACAATTCAATTGCCAAAATCACCACTACTCTTATACCTTCATGGTATTTAGAGGATATCAACACTTCATTTCTAGCTTTACAATATACACTTTCTAAGTGTTTATATGATTCCTCATTTTCTTTCTCTCAGGTCTCTATTCACTTCAGGGATTAATGGTGTTTATTCAAGAATCGACTGGTAAATCCTTCATGGATTGACTCCTTCAAGGACTTTCTCATTTTTGGTGACTAATATTTCTTTTCTATAAGATATATTCTCTGCTTCATGAGAGATTGTTATGTGATATACACAATGAGATAGTGTTATTCACTACAAAGTCATTTGATGACTCTTCCTTCTAGGACATGCTCTTCTTGAGACATATATATTCATTCATGAACATATTCTACTTTAGATTTTTTAATACTTATATATGAGATTTAATTTTCATATGTTATGATTTATATTCTTCAAGAATTTTATGGATTTTCATAATCCACTTATTAACTGCATATTCCATATTCATTCAATTCATTTGCCAGAGGTATAGCAGAACATTTATTTCTTCTTAGTAGGGGATTTAACCTCAATTGCTTTCTTCATTGACCCGATATAATCGCTACAGGCGACTTTGCCATGGACTTTATTTTTCGGATCCGGGTTCTCATAAGAGAAACATTTGCAATTATAGAGGTAGTGTTGTCGACAACTATTATTTTCTCCCAATATTCTCATAATATGAGATTATTCTCTGTCTCTTTGTTATTTCTCAAACAAGAGATGATTTGTTGTTCTGCGTACCCAACACTATGATGCGCGCTTATGTGTTGGATTTCATCTTCATGATGATCCTCTTCATGAGGTGCTTGACCTTCTTCGTGAGGTGTTCTCTTCATGAGAATGAAGGAGTTTGTTCTTATTTTATTTACCAAGTGTACACTAAACTATAACCCATAGGCGTCCCCATAGATTTTAGCTTGATAATATACAACATTTAGTTTACTACTAGTAAACATAACTTCTGGTTTTTCTATAACTTCAAGTTACTCCTCTCATTTCAAATATATCTGGCATATACTCTGCTTCATGCTTCACAAGAGCATTAGTCAAACTATTGTTTGATTTAGTGCGTAATACTATTCCTACTTTAAGATTAAAGGAATATTTTCTCTTAAGATCACTTTCCTTCCATGGAAATAATATTTGGCATTCAACATATCACTTTCCTTCCATGGAAATAATATTTGGCATTCAACATAGCCTTTCTCTCCCCCTAATGCCAATATTAGATCTATAAATAGCATACTTCAAAAGATATCCCCTATCATGGACTTAAAATAATCAAATTCATGTATCTCCAACTACAAGTGGAGGCCCATTCATGTATGCTATGATAAAAATTTATAGGAAATATTCAAGCACATATTTAAATACGGGGGTTATTATACATTATATGCAGTGAGCTAGAATACATAAAGTGCAATAAAGAATGTTCATCATTCCTGTAAACTCTGAGGTGTTCTCCCCCTGATTTGCACATATTGTAGTTCAAAAACTATTTCATTATCTAGCTTCTTTATTGTTTAGCCAAAAAATGATCCAATTACTCATACATAAAAACGGACCATATACTTCAAAAGTATAGATATGCAACATTCAAACTTACAAGAAATTTCTTCTATAATTTTCTAACCAAATGTCTTTTCTTCATAAATCCTAAATCATCATTAAGTGTTTTATCTATTAACTCAATTTCCACTATAATTCAGCCCATTCAAGTGGGGTCACTTCTCCATTTCGTTAATTTTAATTTAAGCAACTCCCCCTGATCATATGCTACTTGGCCATAGACCAATATATCGCTTATGCATGCAACACATTGAAAGCAAAAATATTTCTTAGTTCAACGGAAACTATATAGACATAGTATACTAGCTAGTCAATCTAATTATGGGGGAAGTGCAAGGTAGCTACAAGCTACAAATATAGCTTCTTTGCTAATATTCATGTAAGAGTGGAGATAGGTGCAGCTCGACGAGAGCATAACATAGTGATACACATTCAAGTGTAATGTGGTATGTTGGTATTCAATCCAACGTAATAGATATCAACAAAATGCCACAAGCTTACTTGCAATTAGTGCAATGTAGAGAAAGTTAATTCTGCTGAAAAGGACATGACTAGAACTCCAAGTTCTTATACATGCACTTCACTTAAAGATAGATTTAGAAAGACTATGCCTATTAAATATATATTACCCACATTTTCTCATGCCTTTACTCAAAATTCCTCCCCTTTTCATGCCATAATTACTTGAAGTAGTAATATGCTTCTTGCATCTATGAAAAATCATTTCATATGTTTAATATAATTCAATCATACTTCTAGTATTCAATGGTTCTGGCATGAAATTCATATATCCAGTATACTATTCAGTGTACAACAACATATTCAGGGTAGGACATAAACTTCTAGTTTCTGGGCTAAAGTATTAAATACTTGCTTCTACCTACATGGTAGTGGTGCACAAAGAACGATAACCTTCATGGTTAACTAAGGCTTCTTTGTGGATAAATTAATGCAAAATTTATTTAGATAGGCAATAGGCAATTGTTTATATGTAAAACACAATTCATTCCATGCAAGGTTAACATATATTACTGCAAGTAAAAATTGCAACTAAGAATATTAAATACTTCATATTAGTCTTCAAGCCAATAGATTAACTATTAACTCTTCTATGAGTATACGAGAACCACTTAATTCAACAAGAATTAAAACTTAATGCACCACCGCTACTACTAATACTTCAGGATAGTAATTTCAAAGACAACAAATATATAAGCACATGATTCAAGTTCTTCAAGAAAAACCATTAAATATTCTAATTCTAAATAATATCCATTCTTACATATCTTTACTTCTATGCATGACATGTGGTAGCTTCATGCTTTATTTAAAAGTTATGATATACAGTCACAAGCCTTCAAGGGGTGTAACATTTGCAAGCTTACAATATCCTGGTTTATAAAGTTATCTAAAAATTCCAACTCAATTTCTATTTGAGTATTTTCTAATGATAAATTCAAATACTTCATGTATTGCATTGCTCTTTGATATTCTATACACAAGAGACATTTCTTCGAGAACATTCATTAATAAAATCTTATTTACCATCTTGTCTTTTAGACATTTAATACAAAGCTTTAAACTATTGTTTATAGAGCAGCATTATACCTCAATCCATAGGCATACAAGCTTGAAAATTCAAATGCAATATGATATTCTATAGTCATAATTTGGGTTTTTTCTCATGCAGTGAGTCCCACAATGCATTTGTTATTTCTCTCGGCCATATACTCATTCTAGAGAGTAATTAGGAGATATATATTCTAAATTCACTACACTTCAATGGTAGCAAAATATCCTACATGGATTTAATAATGACTGCACCAAATAATTCTTATATTCAGAGTAATTCCAGGATATTTCTTCTTCTTTTAAGGCATACATATCAACATAAATTGGACCATATGCATATATGTTTACTACATGTAAACAAGTAGCAAGGTGCAAAAAGGTAGTGGATGGTTATTCAAAATATTCTTAGAAGCATCCTAGCATTTTTAGGATTATGGTATATGTAAATTTTCAGAATTAATACCAAGTATTTATTCATCCCAAAAAATTCATTACGCTAGGAAAAACAAATGTGAGCCTCTTAAAGATGATAAGTCTAAGATCTACAAGATTCAGAGAACTCATATATCTTATACCATGTTTCCTACATAATCATTCAAGATTTTATACTTGCAATTACATGATATATAAATAAGTCATGATGTGTCATAAGTAATTGCATTCAAATGAGCATAAGAAAATATCGACACATAACTCATATACAAGAACATAAAATGATTATTGTAAATGTATTTTACAAAAAGAAACTTAGTTTCCTAAACATCAAGGTGTATTATGGAGGAATATAGTATCAAGGTGAAATTTACAACTTCCGGTTGCTATTTCGAAAATTTACCCAATTTCGGCTCAATCGATAATCCACCTTTGGAGAGACCGTAGTAGCGGGTGCCACCACGCTAGTGTGCTGCATTCAAGCATAGATGTGCACACATGCAAGTGCTGATACGGCCCACTGTAGCAGCGGCGCCGATGAAATCCATGCGATAGCACCTGCATGGTACTATTTGCCCATGTAGCGATGTACTATTCATGCAGTAATACGTGGATCATCGTTGGTATATAGGCGTGCAGGCCGAATTCACCATGGTCATAGATACATGCATACAACATTAGGTTTGAATCTAATCTTCGGTTTGGGACCATGGAAACATGTAACTCGGATTCTGTCCGAGCACGACATGGGATGTCGTTTACTTTCTGCGTAGCCGACGCCAACGCAGGGCCGCCGGATCCAACGGTACTGACTGCGTGTCAAATCCACTACAGATGCAATTGTACTGACATATGGGTAAGCGATGATGTACTTGTGCACGTTCAGGTTGCCAGGCCAATACTCGTATAGATGTGCTTGCATGCACAAAATCGATGTACCTATACATGTATGCATGGTGTTTTATTTTCTTCTTGCATATTAATTTAACAATAATTAGCGACTGCTGGCCTATAGTTCTGCTTGCGTTCGGCGACGTGCAAGTCGCAGACGGTGGCATGTGTTGCGTGCAACAACAGCCACGTTGATTTGCATGTTGAAAAATTCAAAATCAATCTGCTAGATATGGACGATCAACAAGATCCAGTACTCCATGTCATGGCTGCTATGCCACGTGATGCAATGACGATCATGCTGTTGCCTTCTTGGCTTTGTTCTCGTAGATGAAACTCTACGTGCATATTAGCCTAACAAGCTTATGCGATCTCATGGCCGCACCGCATGCATGCAACATAAAAAACGACTCGGTGATCGAGGCCGACACAAGTAGATTGGAAAATAAATCTGATTTCATTGCCAGACGTAAACCAATCTACCGTTTCGAATCAAATCATACCTTTGATTATTAAGGATGCCAATTGATCTACCTCACGTGCCACGTAGGACAGTGGTTAGTAGATACATACCGCGTAGGGCGTTTGACATTGTCGTAGAACTGCATGCTTGACGACGATGGTACATGTCGATGCAGTGCAATTAGTTGCATGTAGAGGTAGCAGATCCGTTCCGCTAACAACGTCAGGATGTCGACGTCGTCGAAGTAGTCGCGGCAGCCGGCAGGGACGTCGGTATGAGCAGCAGCGTCGATGGCGACGGCTTCAACGAGATGTCGATGTAGAGCTTGTCGTGCTGATAACGTGTTATAAAACATGTTGCCAGCGGTTGGAACATTTCCCTCTCCGTCTCTCATGATCAATATAGTAGATAAAAGTAGAACACATAGATACAAGATGTAGGGAGACTATTCTTTATTCCTCTGAATATTGGTGATTACAACATAGAGCTCCCACGTATATATAGTCCTGCCAAGGGCTAAGAGTTTTGGTAAGAGCCCACATACAAACGGACTAGGACTAGGATTCCTCCTTCTTCTTTCCTTCTAGGATTAAGTCCGTATGTTTTACAACAACGATAACCTCGTGGGATGCCATTGCGACAAAGAGACAACCGATCTATGCTATAATTGCCTTAAGTCATCTTTATTAAACTTACATGACTACGATGGATATGCTTACTAATCCTGTTTAGTGATTACACCCACGTAGGATTTGGATAGAGCCCCCCCCCCCCCCCCCCCCCCCCCCCCCCCCCCCCCCCCCCACACAAGGATTGGGACAAGGGAGGCACCGATGTTAGCATGGTGCGGGCATGCGGCGAGGCGGCTTATCTGCTCTGGTAGCCTGGTGCTCTGGGCTACCGAAAACCATGTCACCAGAGAAGAGAGAACACAGCTGTAAAAATGTAAAAGTATATATATATAATTTCCTACTCCCAGGGAGTAGCATGTTTATATCTCTGGATTTAGAGTATATATGACCTAACGAAGTATATGTATACGAATCCCATGTTTATATCTCTGGATTTAGAGTATATATGACCTAACGAAGTATATGTATACGAAGTATATGATCGTACCAGACCATCTATGGTAGTATGTATGTCAAGTATGCAATTATACGTAAAGTATATGGTTATACTTATTTTATATACTACAGTGGTAGCATTTTAGTAATATATTAAAAAGTATAGGCTCTGCTAATTTTTTTACGTAGTAAGATTTAGAGTATCTTAAAATAAGTATGTAAACATACTCACGGTGATAAATGAGTATGCATCCATACACAATGTGATTTTTTAAAGATGGAAGTAACTACTCCCGGAAATATAGAAAACTCACCACACACACACACACACACACACACACACACACACACACACACACACACACACATATATATATATATATATATATATATATATATATATATATATATATATATATATATATATATATATATATATATATATATATATATAAGCAACAGCAGAGCCTTGTTTTTTTTATTCATTCCACGGGCAGACCTTCAAGTGTCAGAAACATCATAAATAAAAACCTCCATGCCCTGTTTGTAGTCGCTTTCTCGTCCCTCTTGTGTCGATCTCACGAGCTGATTCTCCATTGCTGGTCCTGTTTTCCTTATTAGCTGGTCCAGCATAGCAGAAGTTGACCTGTGCTGCGTTTCAAACCATTTTTCCATGGTTCGTGGCCGTTGTGGTTAGTTAGCTACGTACCTGTCTTTCTCCATTTTATTCTTCTCTCCGATTTCGTTGATCGTGCGGATTTTGAGATCTACCCATTACGTTTTTTTTTCCCTGTTTGTATGGAGTGTACGTATGTACATGTTATTATTAATATATTTGCTCTGCTCAAACTCTCTTCTTGTGTGCAGTATCTCGGTGGCATTTTTTTAAATATATATTCATATTCACCATCAAAGGATGACTTGTACACAACAACATGAGATGGCAACGTAATATTAATAACGAAAAGCATGCGACTAAAAAAAGTCCATGTGGTTGTGTGTCGGGGCGGCGTTAGGGATACTCAAGTAATACCTTTACAATGAATTTAGAAAATAGGGATTAAGGCAAGCGGGCTATCCAGTGAAGCCACATATATGTATTTAATAATTATGTGTGTGTGTGTGTGTGTGTGTGTGTGAATTGCCATGAGTTATCCACACATATATAAACTAGAATCAACCGTACGTACGTACACACACAGTACATGTAGTTGATATGAGCTTCATTTTCAGTTGTCGTCGTTTGCGAGTCATGACGATTCATTGTCATTCATTCATTCTCAGCAGAGCGAGATGGCAACCCGGTCGATGGGGTCGAGGTCGATCAACGTAATTGAGCCAGAAACGACTCCGTTGCCTTCTCTTTCAGCGTTGCTTTCTGTAGCAATCGGTGTCAGTGATAATGGTTGAGAAGCTTAGAGCAGATGGTGAGATGGCCGAGTCGGAGGACGTGTTCGATCTATGGCCGAGCGTGCACATCGTCTCGGAGGGCCAGGGTTGGTGAGCAATCGTAGCGTGCACAGAAAACGATATGATCCCAGTCATCCAGCAGATGGATGGACGCGGGTGGATCCATGCTTGCTCAGCAGCCTCATCAGCCCTAGCTAGCTTGTCCACTCTCTCCAAGCACCAAAAGCTAGCTTCTATATAGCAAATTAGCAATATCGTCAAACACACTCGAAGGCGCATGCATCTCATGCTGCATAATTAAAAGCATGTATACGTGGACATGATGAGAAATTAGTATCTTTTGCAGATATATATGTCGGCAAGACAAAAAGAAAAATTATCCAATAATCGTCATTGGCCGGGCCGGATCTTCAAATCATTATTCACAAAAACGATATATGCTGGTTGTTTATTCTGCTCCTGTCCATTTCTCGTGCTTACATTGCATTATTATTATTGCACAAAATTAAAGCTGACACGCACAGAGTGTTATCCAACCAGCTGCTTCGTAAGGCTTCCTATTACTCTATTATTATGTGCTCTACCTTTTCATGCAACTAGTACAGCCAACTTCCTCAAACACAGTGCTATATACATGGAGCTGTCCAACTACTCCTGCAGAGTTTCGTCACTTTCGTGGTGGTGCCCCCTACCTGTCTGTTGACGTTGGATCACGATCAACGCCAGACACTGAGCACACAACGTGCAATCCAGAAATGTGCCCCTCGCAGCTAATTTGCGCAAAAACCGGACACTACGGTAGTACGGTTTGTACAGGGGCGAATCTAGCTGGGTCAGACTAGACTTAGAGCTTTAACTATAGTTGACAATAATCTAACACGGTGCATAAAAAAATAATATACTATAAAAAGTAAGTATTCGTTCAAGGATAAATATGACGATAACATAATACGACAAAAGAAACTATTTACAAAAGTGATTACCTCTTATAATTTCACCCTGCGAGTACGATCATCCATATTCTAAAAACGAACTATGATGTCATCATTTGGAATTGCATCAAGAAATTCTTGCTCAACAAAGCAAATGACACAATCATTCATAAATCCATCGTTGATTCGGTTTCGGAGGTCCGTCTTCACAATTTACTACCGAGAAACACCTTTCCACCGACGCCGTCGCAATAGGAAGAACTAGCACAAGTTTGAGGAGCCGATATACCAAAGGAAAATTAAGATTTTTGTTTGTATCCACCATCAGTTTACCAAGCTCAGAAATAGTGGCCACTTGGGCAAATCTAGCATCAGCTCGCACATTGTCGATGTAAATATTAAGCTCAATAATAAGATCATCTAGCTCCCTTGAATCAAAATCATCGGGATATGCCTTAGCCAATTTCATCAAACTCTCAATTTTGAATGCATCAAAAGAATTCTTTGGACTAAAAGTAGCAATGTTGGTAAGAAATTCAAAATTTACCTCGTTGAAACGGTCATTAAATTCTGCAAGCTGTAAATCAATAACTGGGTTCAAGCAATCATATTTGTAGTGTTGATAGTTGGTGCGGTTGGTCTTCTTCCTTGGTTTGTGCCTATCAATGTACTGTTGATCCATGTCTAACTTTGGGATGCCATGTTGTTCACAAAAAGATAGCACAGAATTTAGTAAGGAATCCCAACCATCATCTCTAATTTGCTGAAATTTCTGTTTTGTTAACTGCACTTCTGACATAGCCTCTAAGATGTCTTTATCTTTCCTTTGTAAGGACAATGACAAAGAATTTGCATGTCCCAATATAAGCAACATTAACTGTAAGTGGAACACAAAGTCAAAATCCTTGAGACAGTACATGAGACCATGGGCTTGACGTCTCTTGGCATCAGTGGGACCTTCTTTTTCAACGTATTGAAAGACTTCAATAATATCAGGGAACAAACTGTTTATGCTTTGAAGAGTTTTATAATGAGATGACCAACGAGTGTCACTGACTCTTTGAAGTGATTGTTCTTGATTTAATCCCGTTCCAGTACTAAGTTGTCCACTGCCTATTGCTTTACCAACTCTCTCTTGTTGACTTTCTCGAATCATATCCTTCCTGTTGTAAGAGGCTCTAGCAACATTTATTAATACAGATACCATGTCAAAGAAATCACTAATATCATCATTCTTTTTAGCCACTGCAACAATGACTAACTGCAATTGATGAGCAAAACAGTGAATATAATATGCAGAGCTATTTTCTCTCATGATTAAAGCTCTCAAACCATTAAATTCGCCTCTCATGTTACTTGCTCCATCGTAGCCTTGGCCTCTAACTTGTTTTATGCTCAATCCATACTTACCAAATAGACTATCAATGCTAGATTTGAGACATGAAGCTGAGGTCTCGCTCACATGAACTATACCAATAAGTTCCTCTTTTATTAACCCACTCTTGTCCACATACCTCAAAACCACCGCCATTTGCTCCTTGCCAAAAACATCAGCTGACTCATCCACCAATAAACAAAACACATCGCCACCAATTTCTTCAACAATTGATTTCACTATGGTCTAAAAAAATAGACACCGTTAATGCATCTGTATAAATAGTCTATGAGAGATATAATATTATATGTAACCAAAGCAACAAATCATTCTTTTTCTTACCTCAGCAAAACAATTTGCAATATCTCTTTGGATGTCTGGAGCCACCATTTGAGCATTCCTCAAAATAAGCCTTTTGTTTTTCTCATTTTGATTTGCCAAAAGCCGCACCAACTCTCGGAAATTTCCATTATTGTTGGATGCTTCTGATTCATTGTGACCACGAAAAGTTAAACCTTGATGCAACAAGAATCGAACAACATCAATAGAAGTATTCAATCTAATAAGATACTCTTTTTTAGTGACATCTCTCTGGTTCTCGAGGGCATTGGCAATGGACCGATCAGGCTTCATCAAATTGTTACATCTTTTGACTGCTGTGTTATGAAAACTATTAGGTTAGGTGCCTACATGATCTTGCAGCCTATCTAATTTGTTAAAGCCATCCCAACCATCTTTTACAAATGCATCATTCCCACCTTGGCCCTCATTGCTATCCCTGAATAAATAACAGTGTAAACAGACGCATTTATCCACCTTCTCACTATACTCAAGCCAATCATATTTTGTGTACCATTCAGCTCTAAACCGACGTGGATGACCTACTATGATTTTTTGTGGATAATTAAAACCAGGTGGTGGTCTAAAAGGACCTCTAATCAAATACTTCCTTCTTATCTCATTTTGTAGCTTTTTGCCAATGTAATCTAAAATTCTTCTTCTATCTGCTGGATCGTATGGAAGCTCATCAAAATTTACCTCGTGTCGCTGGATTCATGAAGAACGATGAGTTATATAGTTGGTATTTGCTGCATTTGCATCTGTCATCTCTTCTTGAAGTACCTCCATCAAGATTCTTCATTCCATCTCTTCTGGAGGTGCCTCCATCTCCATCAACATTTTCATTATCACTTGTTGGGACTAATTTCCTTTTCAAAAAACGATCCATTGTGCTTTGATTGCCTATCAAATTATTCAATCAACAAAATTAAAGACACAAGTAGATATTGAATGCACAGTTAAAAAATCAGTAATTTACTATTTTACTTATGTGACATGTTTGCTGGCAAGTGGCAAGATGAACAGATGATTCCTGAAAATATAAAAAAAACATAAGCTGCAAGCATCTTGCAATTGTAGATTGGGGAGCAAAAATAATTTTGAGATAGGATTTGGGATTTTAGGTTACCTATACCTCGATAGAATACAATACAGGTAGGATTGAATTAGGATTCAGGAACGGAGACTCGGAGAGTCGGAGAGCAGCGGTGGCGACGCCGTTCGCCCGTCCGTCGTTGCTGTCAACACCGAGCGACGGTTGCGACTTGCGAGCCTGCGATCACGGAAGGGCGACGAGAGCGACGACGCGATGATAGGAGAAGAAGAATCGTCGAATGTTTCGGCTTTCTGTGGTCTGCGGCTTCGACAACTGAACGGAGTATACGTGACTTTTGGCCTTCTCTCTTGGGTTCTTAACTCTTGGGCTGCTATTCTTGCTGGGCCACCGGGGTCATGACTGGTGGAAAGTTATACGTATAAGAGATTCCTATGGAACCATCAGGGTCACGCGACCCCGGCGACTCCACGTAGATTCGCCCCTGGGTTTGTAGAAACCGGAACCTCAACTAACAACGCATCTACTCAGCAGACACCCCATTAGGAGTTCAGGACAAATGCACCTTAGGTTTATTTATCATTGGTAGGACTGCCAGAGAGTCTTCCTGCGAACACAAGGTTGATATGTGCCCTTATATGTTGAGCTGTGATGAGTGATTGTTAGAAGATGATCGGCTTTAGTTGAGTTTAGAAACTAACCATGGCGTGAGTGTATGAACATGTCTCTTGCATGTGTTGGTCTGCAGGTGTGAAGCACTAAGACTCTAACAGAACCGCCCAATTATACGAAATTAAGTAGGAAAATCATCCAACGGAAGGACAATTCAACAAACTTAAGCCCGTATAACCCGGTAGTCCGTGAAATCTCGACGGATTTCAAACCATTTCTCATAACAGCCAAGATCGTACTAAGTTTAACGGTTACCATCATAAGTTACATAAAAGTTCGCGGCATAAAATACATCGGAGTTTAAACATAGTTATTACAAAACAGGTTTGAATAAAAGTAGCGGAAGCGATAGTTCAAATCACGCACACACACAATATTTTGGAATAAAGTGCTAGCTTGTGATCATCTCCAGCAAAAGCATCAGACGAGAAGTAATGAATGACCATTGCCCATGGTCCTATGCTTCGCCCATTGCAGGATAGAGACAGTTGATACAATAGCCATAGTACATCTGTCCATCTGCAACAAGTGGGAACAAAGCCCTGAGTACGAGAAGGTACTCAACTAGACTTACCCGTCATAAACCAGAAATAAGAGACACCAAGGAATCATGATAGGCTTTCTGGTGGGATAGCTGACTCATTTACAAGAAAAGCATTTTTAACTTAACAATTCTTTTCCAAAAGCATGCAGTAATTAATTCTTTATTACCCTGCCAACTATGTTTGCAATGGTGCTAGAGTAACATGTAATTAAGCAAGTAAGGATTACCATTGATCATTAACAGTAGTTATCATGTCATCTTTCACATAACTATCCAAGTGATTCATCAATATTACTACGATGAAGTAGCTCAAGTCAAGTGTTCACTATCCAGTGAACGATGGCGATTCAAATCGATTATTAACCAGCTGGTAGGTTATTCCTCACACAAACCTCACTCACCCGCTAAAGTGAGGTGTTGGTCACCGAGTCAACCATTCAGGTAAAGTCGCGAGCTTGCCAGGAACCACTTGTACCCGGGGGCCGCCCGACTGCTCTTTGGCCTTATCATCGTGCCCCCGTATCCTGCCACTACTGCTCCGGTACAGTGCGTTGCGGGCAATTCACTCGGCCCGAATAATCTCTCAGTTTCGCGGTCGGAAGGTACTTTATCCGGCCAGCTAAATGTGAGGCATGCGTTCAACATGACCCGAGGGACAACAACGGACGGTCCTTAATCGACACAGACGGAAAACACTACAGTCCGAAACCCTGCAAGTTTCCGCCCGGTCTCAAATTCATTTCACACTTAGTTATACCATGACCTCATAGTCATCCAAACAGATCCAGGTAACCACCTATAGCTCGCAGGTGACAGGAAATCACCCGACTTCTACCGGTCTAAGCCAGCTAAGCATTGACTCGACTGCGGATACCAGGGTAACAAGGATATGGTATAACAAAGGTAAGCAAGGTATAATGCAGCAACATTTGCAAACAACTCCTAAACGTAATGCATCAAATTAAGTAAAGTTAATAATAAATTATTTGCAAACCGGGAGAGAAATGCTCCGGGGCTTGCCTCTCTCGAAGGAGCTTGGACGGTGATTGGGGCACTCCGGGAGATCTTCACTGACCTCTTCTTCGGCTTCTGCCACCTCCTGCTGCTGCACCTCGATCTGCTCCTCTGGCTCCTCGGGTAAGACAACTGGGTTCTCGGTTTGCGATCCTGTATGATGCAATGTGCGTAAGTGATTATGCAAGTGTGCATCGAAGGAGATGAATGCAATGAATATGTTGAAATGCAAGGTAGTCAACATCATCCAAGAAACTATACACTACAAGCACATATCATCTACTGCATTCTCTTCTACTACTATTATGTTAAGTTAACCTATCTTATGAAATGCTTCAAAGATACACCAAAGCTTTACTAATTACTTAAAGCAACCTTGCTTAAACCCTAAGTAATAATAGGTTTGAATAACAACATATATTTCTGATGCTCCTAAAAATCTAAGAAAATTACAGTAGCATAATACTACTCTAAACAGACTACCATAAAAATTTCATGATATTTGGATAAGTAAACTATCCTATACAAAAATGACAAGCTATAGCATAAAAATGAGCATGAAATTACTTTGTACTATGAAAAGTGTCAAACAACAGAATTAATATTTTTCCTAGGTTCTTCATAGCATACTATGACTGTACAAAAATTATCACATGCATGTTTTATACAAAGTTTGCTCTCTAGCAAAAATAACAAAACTCAGCCATTAAAGGCACTTGAACTACACCTCAACATTTTTCCACAGCACATGCATGGAACATATTTTTCCTAGTAAGTACATGATATATGAAGATTAACAAACTTAAAATCATATTTTTCTGATACATATAGGATTTACTAGCTATTTTACACGATATCAGCAATATTAAGAATTAATTAAAGCTATACAGAAAAGTATTCCAAAAATGACATGCAATATTTTTATATTGTAGATCTGGTTCCAACGAATCCATAGAAATTTATTTCACAATTTTTGGAGCTCAAATGACTGCTAAGATATTTTCCAAAGCATTTTCATCAAGAATAATAAAAAAAAATGGGAATGAATTTTTCATAACGGCACTGGGCCGGCCCGGGAAGTCAAGTGGCCCATGGCCGTTCTTTGGCCCGGCTTCGCGCGCGGGGGAACGGCCGAGCCGGCCTGCTCGGGGCGCGGCCCGCAGGCGCAGCCCAGTCCACCGAAAGGGGGAACAGAGGGCAGAGCGAGTTTGCCGGCTCTCGTGGCCTCGACGTCGCGGCGGTGGCCGAGGGCCAACGGCCGGCTCTGGCCAAACCGCGACCAGCTAAGGTGCGCAAAACGCTCGCAAGAGAGTGGCGAACGCGTGAAGGAGATGCGGGATGGCAGAGATAGGGCGAGCGAGGCGGTGGCGGAGCACGGGCTCGACGGCACCGTCGCGGTGGCGCGGCGAGGCGAGGGAAAATTGAGCCATACCAGGGCAAACGAGGAGAAGGCGACACTCGTTCGGAGGAGGGGAGGATGGGGCGGAGCCTCGTGCACGGGCAATTGGACGGAGGTGGTCCACCGGTGCCGGAACAGGGCGGTGACGGTGGCGGAGCTCGGTGGCGAGCGGTGTTCCGCTGCGGTTTCACCGGAGGGAGGAAGAAAAGGAGCAGGCGAGGCGGAAATGGAAGGGAGACCAGGTGTCCGATCGTTTTTGAAGCGGAGCGCGGGCGCGGGGTCCACGGCGGCCACGCGGTGGCGTCGCCGGCATGCGGTCGCCACGCGGCGGGCGTTTGCTGCCGGGGCGCCAGCGTGCGCGCGCGCGGGCGGGAAGAAGGGAGAGGGGGTTGGCTGGGCCGGACCGTGGCGGAGGCGGACGCGGGCACGCGCGCGGGAGTGGCGCGGGCCGATTCGGCCAGCGGGCCGAATCCGAGGCGGCGGCCTGCTAAGCTGGTTTTGATCTTTTTCAAATTTTTCATTTCAAATCAAATTCACACACAGATTTCAAACCCCATTTTGAACAAGAAGAAGACATTTTCTGGAATTGACTCAAAAATAAAAGTTGCTTAGAATTTAATTCTCTACAACTTTGATTAAGGGGCCAACTAAAAATTCCCAATAGATTTTGAATTGAAGAATAAAAGCTAAAATAGGGAGTATTTTTGAATATTTTAATTAATATTTTTGAACAAGTTTTTTGACAAAACTTTGAGTCATCTAGTTGCTTCCAAAAATTGAACTATAGTTCTAAGTGATATAAGATTTGTAGTTGCAAAAATTTTGATGGAATGTGATTAGCACATTAATATATTACATCTCAAATACCACTTTCTAAGCTTTTATTTCACTCAAATTATAATATTAACATGTATGATTATGATGATATGAAATGTCATGCATATGATTGCCATGCAAATGCTTGCGTAACACCGGAGTGTTACAGCCCTCCCCCCTTATAAAAATCTCGTCCCGAGATTTGGGTTACGAACCATTTATTATAAAAATCTTCGTATGCTTTTTGTAAGTATTCACCCGTTTCCCACGATGCATCTCCCTCATCATGATGACTCCATTGTATCTTATATGTTTTCACCACACTGTTTCGAGTAGCCCTTTCTTTGGAATCCAAAACTCGAATTTGCTGGTCACGATACACCAGATCTGACTTAAGTTTTATGCTTCGGGGTTCAATTATTTCCTCTGGAACGCGCAAACATTTCTTGAGATGTGATATGTGAAAAACTGGAAATATGGCACCCATTGATTCTGGTAATTCCAATTTGTAAGCCACTGGACCCTTCCTTTCCAATATTTTGTAAGGTCCTACAAATCTGACGGCAAGCTTTCTGCGTATTCCAAACCGCTTCTTCTTCATTGGCGTGACTTTCAGATAAACATAGTCACCAACTTCAAACACAAGTGGTCTCCTTCTTTTATCCGCATAACTTTTCTGACGTGACTGAGCTGCTCTCATATTTTGCTGAATGATATGAACTTTCTTTTTGGCTTCTTCCACGAAGTCAATACCATAATACCTTCTTTCCCCTGGCTCAATCCAGTTTAAAGGTGTTCTACACTTTCGTCCATACAAAGCCTCAAAAGGTGCCATTTTGATACTTTCTTGATAGCTATTATTATATGCAAATTCTGCTAGAGGTAACCATGACTCCCATAAACCTCTGGAAGACAACACACAAGCTCTCAACATATCTTCTAAAACAGCATTAACTCTTTCAGTCTGACCATCTATTTGAGGATGATAGGCAGTGCTACGAATCAAACTAGTCCCCAAACCTTTGTGCAAATGCTCCCAAAAGTGAGCAGTGAACTGGGACCCTCTGTCAGACACTATAGTCTTCGGTATGCCATGCAATCTCACAATCTCCGCAATATACTTCTCGGCATATTGAGGTGGTCTATAAACTGTCTTGATAGGCAAAAAGTGAGCGGTCTTGGTAAGACGATCCACGATTACCCAAATCGAATCATGGCCTTTCTGAGTAGTGGGCAAACCTGTGATGAAATCCATACTTATATCATCCCACTTCCAACTAGGTACTGACAAAGGTTGCAACAATCCGGCAGGTTTCATGTGAATAGCTTTCACTCGACAACATGTGTCACATTGGGCTACATAAGCTGCAATTTCCTTCTTCATCTTTGTCCACCAAAAACGAGGTCTTAGTTCTTGATACATTTTACTACTGTCAGGATGAATGGATAACTTAGAGTGATGAGCTTCATCCATAATTTTATTCTTAAGCTCTCTATCCTTTGGAACAACAAGACGGTTGTCGAACCACAACACGTCCTGCTCGTCCACTCTGAAGTGTTTTGAAGGTTCTTCTTTAATTTTCCTTTTGATGTGGAATATCCCTTTGTCTACTTTCTGACCTTCTATTATCTTACTCTCCAAGGTGCAACTGATCTGAATACTATGTAACACGACAGGGTGTATTAGATTAAAACCATCTTCGAGTAAGGGTTGCATATTCAGACAATGCGACTTTCTACTCAAAGCATCGGCTACCACATTGGCTTTCCCAGGGTGATACTGTACATTCAAGTTGTAATCTTTAATTAGTTCTAACCATCTTCGTTGTCTCATGTTCAATTCTGGTTGGGTGAAAATGTACTTGAGACTCTTGTGATCGGTGAAAACATTGCACACATTACCAAGTAAATAGTGTCTCCAAATCTTTAAGGCATGCACCACGGCGGCAAGCTCAAGATCGTGTGTTGGATAATTGATTTCATGTTTTCTCAGCTGACGGGAGGCATAAGCAATGACTCTTCCTTCTTGCATTAGAACATAACCTAATCCTGTTTTTGAGGCATCACAGAACACATCAAAAGGTTTCTCGATGTCTGGCTGTGCGAGAACTGGAGTAGTGGTCAACAGTTTCCACAAGGTGTGGAAAGCTGTCTCACACTCCTCGGTCCACACAAACTTGTGATCTTTCTGTAACAGACTTGTCATTGGCTTGGCAATCTTCGAGAAGTCTGGGATAAAGCGGCGATAGTAACCAGCTAACCCTAGGAAACTCCTGACTTCTAGCACTGTGGTTGGAGTTTTCCAATCCATAACCTCTTGCACTTTGCTCGGATCTACCAAAACTCCATTCTCCGATAGAATATGACCAACGAAAGGAACTTTCTTCAACCAAAATTCACATTTGCTGAACTTAGCATACAACTTATGATCTCTTAATCTGGTCAAGACAATTCTCAGATGTTCTTCATGATCTTTCTCATTCTCAGAGTATACTAGAATGTCATCAATGAAGACAACTACAAACTTATCCAACTCTGGCATGAAAACCGTATTCATCAGATACATAAAATATGCAGGAGCATTTGTTAAGCCAAAGGACATAACAAGATACTCGTACAACCCGTATCTGGTAGAAAAGGCGGTTTTCGGGACATCTTGTGGCCTAATCTTTATCTGATGATACCCTGATCTTAGGTCTATCTTGGAGAACACCCTAGCTTTAGCCAACTGATCAAACAAAACATCGATATGAGGCAAATGATATTTATTCTTGATAGTTACAGCATTAAGAGGTCGATAATCCACACACATTCTTAGAGTACCCTATTTCTTTTTCTTCATGAACAAGGCAGGACATCCCTATTCAGACTTACTTGGTCGGATAAACCCCTTCTTTAGCAATTCTTCCAGTTGCTTTTTCAGCTCAGCTAACTCATCCGGAGGCATCCAATAGGGTCTCCTCAAAATAGGAGCTGTTCCGGGGATCAACTCGATTCCAAACTCAACATCTCTATCTGGAGGAAGGCCAGGTAACTCTTCTGGAAACACATCCAGGAACTCACACACTACCGGGATCTGGTGGATAGGAACAACTTCCATGGCACAGGTCACACTCACAAGGTCTATTCTTTTGGGCAATGGTACCTGAAAAGTACCCTCTGCCTGCGGATCCTTAAGGGTAAGCAATCGACTGCTTGTATCTATGACTGCTCCCCAGTCTTTCATCTAGTTCATTCCTATTATTACATCCAAAACTAGTCCCGACATAACTATCAGGTTCACTCGAAACTTCCGACTATCTAACTCAAGGGTTGCCCCTCTAACCATCTTATTGGTTAGCACATCAGCCCCTGCTGAACTTATGCGATAACCATAACTCAATTCTGTGCATAGTTGTTCATGCTTCCGTGCAAATGCTTGACTCATAAAAGAATGCGAGGATCCAGAATCAAATAGAACAACAGCAGGGTGATGGTTAACAAGAAACTTACCGACAGTTACAGGTTCTCCTTCAGGAATCTCATCAACGGTGGTATGGTGTACACGGGCAGTGTAAGTCTGTTGCTTCTTTCTAGGCGGATAAGGGCAGAACTTTGAAAAGTGGCCTGGCTGACCACAATTGTAGCAGGGCCCCTTCATTGTACCAGCAGATCCTATAGCTCCCTTGGAGTTGCTTTGTTCTGCAGCTGCGGTGATCTTTGCTGGCGGCACGGCCATCTTGTACGGCTTCTGTGGTCCCTTGTAGTTCTGAGTTTTATGCTGTGGAGGCCTGAACCTTGCACCAGGTGCGGACAGACGATAAGAAAGACGATTTGCAGTGACAACTTTGGACTATGATGGTCCTGACTCAAACACCCTCTTGCGATTCTTGGATGCAGTGTAGGCGTTGTTGTTCTTTTCTTGTTTCAAACAATCACTGACAAAGTCATTGAACCTGGCGCGGGTATTGGTACCCACATGCTTCATCATCTTCGGACTTAACCCTCTCTTGAAACTAGCAATTCTCTTTGCATCTGTGTCGGCCATGTCTGGAGCATAGCAGCACAAGTTGTTAAATGCATGCAAATACTGTGTTACAGTCTTGGTACCCTGATTTAAGGCCAAGAACTCTCCGAGCTTTATCTCAACCAACCCTGGGGGAATATAAGCTCCCTTAAACGCTTCAGTGAATTCTCTCCAAGTGATCTGGGCATTGGGAGGAAAGGTGGTGCGGTGATGCTTCCACCACATCCCTGTCGGTCCCTGTAACTGATGTGCAGCATATTCTATCTTCAGAACTTCTGTTAGTCTCAACACACGAAACTTATCTTCTATAGTGTTGATCCATTCTTCAGCGTCAAGTGGCTCGGCTGCTTCCTTAAAAATAGGTGGCCTAGTATCCATGAAATCCTTGAAATTGTTGTACTGGTTCACTCCATGGCCACCACCTTGATTATTTCCTCTCTGAACATTTTCAGCAATGGTACGCAGAAAATCTTCCATATTCCTTTGTGACTGCTCGGCATTGCGCTGGCTTCCAAGAAACTATGCGAAGAACACTTCTGCAGTGAGCGGTGGAGGAGGGGGCAATTGTGGCTCTGGCTGTGGCTCCTGGTGGTTGACGTTGTTTGCACCACCCCCACCAGCCCCTACACCGTTGCCACCAGTTTCAGCGGCCTCATACGTGGCACGGCGAGTGTTTGCCATCTGCATATTTCAGCAACAAGTAATAATTGAGCGAAGTGGTAGTAATTGTATCCGAATGAACAATCATGCCATACTGAATTTATTGGAGAGAACAAGTCATGCAATAAGACAAAGGCACAATAATCACATTCCAATTAAAACACATCACTAATTAAGTTACTTCGAATGCAACATCGCGTTCCATACAACCACGTTGCCAGCATACATACACTGGACTTTCATGCGTTCAAGCATCACATACACAACCAAGATCCAAAAGATCGCCAGTCTCAAGATCGAACATGATACAACACGATACATGGGAACCAAAATAAGGCCATCGTGACAGAGCCTATCGCTAACGCAAGGCAACTAGCCTACTCCTTGGGGCCATCGTCGAGGTCGGAGGCGTCACCATCGCTACCATTAGTAGCGGCGTCGTCGTCGATGTCCATCTGGGCGACGTCCGGAGGAGCATACGGGCCTATCCCGTTGTAGAGGGCATGGAACTCTTCATGCAAGTTGGCGTTATACCCTTCTAGCTCCTCGACCCTTTGCCTGAGAAGGTCCCTCTCGTTCCAGGCTTCATTCCTTTCCTGCACTAGTTGTCCCATCATGCGGTCTGCATTTCTGTTGGCCTGAGTCAACGTCTGCACCTGCTGCATAGCACTCTCACCTCTCTCGAGAGCCCGATCTCGCTGCAAGCTCATGTCGGCCAACTGCTCCTGTAAGCTAGCTATAGCACGTGCTTGCTTCTTCTTCTGCTTCCTTGCTTCAAGCCGATCATCACCTTTTAGACCAGTCAAGGTCCAATAGGTATTCTCAAGACCCAAGTATGCTCTGATGGCTGCATACATGGCACTCATGGTGTGGTTGTCGCTAGCCTGTCCTTTACTTGGGCCTCTAACCAAGGCACTTCCTTGCGGTTGCACCCAAATGGCATCACGAGGATCATCTCTCGGGAAAGTACCTGCCAAAGCTGCTGCCAACTCATTAGGAAACCTGCTCATTATGTCTCGGATGACATGAAAGGCTGCACCCTCTGCACCCTCAACTGGAGTGCATCCTTCAAACTCCAAATGCCAACCATCCCATTCTGGCGCATCACCAAGAGCAGGGACGGTGATCTCCACTATTGCAAGTCCATCCTCAGCTAGCTGGCTCTCATTCCAAGAGTACACTGGCTCTTGACCCTCTGGGTACCCCACATCATGGAGCACTCTCCAAAGCAAGGTGGGCATGCCAAACTCACTTAGAAAAGTGTCTGTGGTGCGGCATTCCCGCGGGGCCATCTGGTGACGGGGTGCTCTTCCACCAGTGGACTTACGGGCAGTCTTCTTCGTGCGGGCCATCTGTAGCACAAGTTTTTAAATTACCCGGTGAGAACATATTTTAAGTTGATGTCACTTTTATCAAACTAGGATAATCCTTTTATAAGGGGAGGAATGCAGGTTATGAATGAAATGCTTAGGCAGTATGATGCATGCGCGAGTCTTACGTTCTCACAAACTTAGAAAATAAAGACATCTAACGATGAATTCGGTGGCATACAAACGATCTCTCATATACGTAACTAATTCGATCTACACGATAAACGCTATTATGTACCTGCAGAAAATTCATTTCAGCCCATTCCCCATGAATGCATGAAAGCAGTAAATCTACCTACGCGCTCTACACGAATCCCCAGATACATGTACAATGGTAGTAACTACCCAAACACATCGTCCTATTGACGGCATCGCCTCAACGGACGGAACACCCACACATGCGATACTTTCATAAAAACATGTGTACAACATGTAATTATTCTAGTATCATATAAAACACTCTCCCTAGATCGGCGGTGTATCCGATCATGCTCTCACAGCTCACACTTACCAAAGCGTAGAGGTAACTGATCCATACATTACCACTCAATTAAGTGGCACTCATACAATAGCACGCCGTATGAGCAACGAAAGAGAAATATGGTGCAAGAACCCCAAGTTAGTACTTAAATAGCCACCTAGAGTCCTTAACTGGGCACACAGGATATGACCATTGGCACACATCTAGTTTTAAAATCACACTTTTTAAATAGAATTTTGTTTTAAATACACTTATGAACAGTAATCACGCTAAACCATGCTCCGATGCCAGCTGTAACAGAACCGCCCAATTATACGAAATTAAGTAGGAAAATCATCCAACAGAAGGACAATTCAACAAACTTAAGCCCGTATAACCCGGTAGTCCATGAAATCTCGACGGATTTCAAACCATTTCTCATAACATCCAAGATTGTACTAAGTTTAACGGTTACCATCATAAGTTACATAAAAGTTCGCGGCATAAAATACATCGGAGTTTAAACATAGTTATTACAAAACAGGTTTGAATAAAAGTAGCGGAAGAGGTAGTTCAAATCACGCACACACACAACATTTTGGAATAAAGTGCCAGCTTGTGATCATCTCCAGCAAAAGCATCAGACGAGAAGTAACGAATGACCATTGCCCATGGTCCTATGCTTCGCCCATTGCAGGATAGAGACAGTTGATACAATAGCCATAGTATATCTGTCCATCTGCAACAAGTGGGAACAAAGCCCTGAGTACGAGAAGGTACTCAGCTAGACTTACCCGTCATAAACCAGAAATAAGAGACACCAAGGAATCATGATAGGCTTTCTGGTGGGATAGCTGACTCATTTGCAAGAAAAGCATTTTTAACTTAACAATTCTTTTCCAAAAGCATGCAGTAATTAATTCTTTATTACCCTGCCAACTATGTTTGCAATGGTGCTAGAGTAACATGTAATTAAGCAAGTAAGGATTACCATTGACCATTAACCGTAGTTATCATGTCATCTTTCACATAACTATCCAAGTGATTCATCAATATTACTACGATGAAGTAGCTCAAGTCAAGTGTTCACTATCCAGTGAACGATGGCGATTCGAATCGATTATTAACCAGCTGGTAGGTTATTCCTCACACAAACCTCACTCACCCGCTAAAGTGAGGTGTTGGTCACCGAGTCAACCATTCAGGTAAAGTCGCGAGCTTGCCAGGAACCACTTGTACCCGGGGGCCGCCCGACTGCTCTTTGGCCTTATCATCGCGCCCCCGTATCCTGTGTGACACCCTAATTTTTGCATTATTTCAAAATAGATAAATTTGATTTAAATATGTATTTGTTTGTGCATTCAAATTTAGGGAATAATAATTTTTGGGAGATTAAAATCAATCATAAGGTTTGCAACTCCTTGATGCACTCATGCTGCCACAATTCTTTTATTGTGTTGAATGGTTTTGATCCAAAACTCAAAATGATTCAAAAACCATTTGAAAATGAAGTTAGAAAAATCAATTTAGAAAATAAAAAGGAATTCCCTTTCCCAGCTCCCTCCCATCCTTCCTTTTCGGCCTGCTGGCCCATTTCCTTTCCCCCTTCCTCTCATTTTTCTCCTTGGGCCGGCCCAACCCGAGCTGGCAACTGCTACCGCCTCCTATCTCCTCTTCTATGCCGCTGACGCACCGGGCCCACGTGTCGGCGCCCTTCTCCAACCTCCGCTCTCCCTCTCTCGGCCGAAGCAACCGTCGTCCGACGCCCGCGCCCACCTCCGCGCGACGTGGGAGCCTCCCCCGCGCCTCGGGCCCTTTAAAGGGCAGCGCGACCCGGCTCCGCCCTCCTTTCCCCCTCCAACTCCCTCTCTCTCGGTTTCGCTTCGCCATAGAACCATAGCGCAAATCACCACCGAAGCCACCTTCCGCCGCTTCCGTGGACCGTCGTTCCAGAGCCGTCCCCGTCTCGTTTGAAGCCGTGGTGAGCTTCCCCGTACTCCCCTCTATGTTCCCATGCTTTTATTTTCTCAAATTTTAGTCTCTATGGCCGTGTCCGCGAGCTCCGATGAGCTTTTCGCCGCCATCCATGGCGGGAGCCGCTCGGGCTTACCCCGTGGCCGTGTTTTGCTCCGGGGCGAGTTCATCTTCCTCTCTGCATCACCCCGGTGCTCTCCGTTTTGGAAACCGTGCACCCTAGCGTCGGTTAGACCAACTCCGACGAGGTCCCGTCGCCGGCCATGGCGGCGCCGCCGTCTCCTCCCCTAAATCCGGCGACCGGCCTCTCTCTCCTCTCCCCCATCCTTTCTCGACCGTCCATCAGCTGATCATCGGCTCAGAGAGCTCGATACCCCTTCGGGGGTAAATTTGCTAAAGAGCCCCTAGACTTTTCTAAGTCCTAACCCGCCGTCCTTAGCGTATTTTCCCGAATACGCAATCCCGTTTGGAAAGCGTAAACTTCACTGTTTAAGTCAAAAGTACGCTTTCAGTATTTACAGAAATGCCATTCGAACTGTTTCGCTTATAGAATTGTCGTTTTAACACCGAATTGATCCATTCAAATCGCGTTAGCTTCGTAATTTCATAAGCTACATGTTGGAGCTACTGTTAGTCAAGTTTGGAACTTTTAATTTCATGATTAGAATTAATTAAATATAGGGCGATAGGAAAACCCGTTTTACTCATAACTTTCGCATTTTAGCTCTGTTTTTCGTGAACTTCGCGTTGATGTGATCGTAGCGAAACGTAGATTAGTTTTACAAACATTTTATCTTGATTTCAATATTGTTGGTGTAATGTTCTAATGATAGGAATGTTTGCTTTGCATGAATGCTTTTGGAATGTTGTATGTTGCCGTGTTGGTCGCGTTCAGACGGTGAGGAAAACGTTGGAGACCAAGAACTCTTCAATGACCAGCAGGACCAACACGAGTTTGGGAACCAAGGCAAGTATAGCATGGGCCTACCTTGATTCCTATTCATTATATAATCTACTCATTATGCATGTGTCTAATATTGCTCGACTATAAGGACATCCTAGCCATTGATGACATATACCTCGATGCCTATGGGTTTTATTGCATATGGGTAGAATGCTAGTGCTCTATTCAAACATGATCAATGCTATGATTAATGGAACAAACGGATAAACATGATGATAATAATTGAACTATAGGGTGATGGTGCAAATGATGTCGATCATGTTGCCCTAAACTCTCCGTAAGGACTTATCTGTAGGGCAAAAGCTGGGACATATAGTGCAACCGTGAGAGTTATATGGCTCTGACTTTAGCTCAGTAATAGGATCTTTTCTAGCTTGTTAGAGGTTACCCGAAAGGGCGCAAGAGGGGCTTGCCACTTTGGGTATAGAACTGCCTCTGTTCTTGTGTGTATAGCCTGCGGGAATTGTGCCACAGAAAGGGGGGTTCTCTATATCTGCCTGCCGAGGAAACCTCGCGGCCCTAACTTGTTAGACAAGACCTATGGAAGGCTTCATAGTGTACCCTGCCCACTCACCTTGGAAGTGTTATGGGAGTAATTAACCCGGGCATATGGGCAACACGACTCACGGGTAAAGATGCACAACCTCTGCAGAGTGTTAAAACTGTTATAACAGCCGTGCTCACGGTCACGAGCGGCCCGGAAAACTCACAGAATAAATGGTCACTTGTGAAGATGTTGTTCGTGGTGAACTATGATGGTATTATGATGATGATGACGATGATGATGATATAATGTTGATCAATGACTCTATTTAATTCTAGTATATGATCATGTGGGTTAATTTGGGAGCTTAAGCATAATTTGATATTGATCAATAACAAAATGTGACTTACTAAAATGCTAAATGCAGTAAACTGTGTCTGCCTTTTGAGCCTCATGAATCCCCATGTTATGCTTGTGGAGTACGAAATGTACTCACGCTTGTTTATTTTTAATATTTTGGAAAAATCCCGGATGGGTACCAGATTTCCAAAAATTGGAGCAGACAGGCTTGTGATCAACCAGTCAGTTGTCCCTGTGGAGTGGAGTCTTCACCTGAAGACCGGAGTTGTCTTTCCGCTGTTTGCTATCTAAGGTTATATCTTTTATAATAAGTACGTTATATATTATGCATTGTCATTTGATATTACCTTTATTTGTAGCTATATGTGAGATTTGACTTCCTGGGCTCACATATGGTGTGTATCTGGTTTTGTTCTTAAAACCGGGTGTTACAAAGTGGTATCAAAGCAATGCTGACTGTAGGACACAAGCCTAGTTAGCAATTGGTCGTCTTAAGGTTTAGGAATTGCTATAAGACCCTTGTTCTATAAACGTTGATATTTCTCCTCTATTATTTCTGTACCCTTGATATTCATCTCCTTCTTGATACTTGTTTAAGCCTTTGCTCTCATCTTCACTCCTTGCTTTGATATGCTCTTAGAATCTTGTCTCTTACCATCTTCCTGTGACATCGGAAGCGGAGCTTTAGGATATTTGCCCTTAATATGAATAGAACGATAGCATCGCAAGCTGAGTCAATGATTGAAGTATGCACCTTAATTGCTTGTTGAATTTTCATTATGCATGTGCTGGTTTTGGATCTTTGTAATGATTGTAATGATTTTGTGGGGATTTTCCACAATTTCATTTAGTCTATAGGCCTAAGGCATAAGGATTAATGAAGTAAATATACGGGTTTTGGTTTTCTCCTGTTTTATCCATCCTATTTTCTAGAGCAGTCTGTGTTCATCATGATATATCTCCAGATCTGGGCATCCAAAAGTTATGAAACTTTTATAGATAAAAGAAGACTCTTGTATGTTTCATCTGCCGCTGGAATCAATTCCATAGCTATTTTGGTTTGGGAGTTATGGAAATCACAAGATGATATAGTTGTGCTATCTGAAACCTGGAGTAGTTTTGTGGTGCACAGTTTTCGACCAAATTATGTTTGGAATCAGAAAAAGTGTTCTATACAAAAGTTGTAGAGGATTTCAACAGCTTTCCAACAGTATAAACTACAACTTCATTGGATTAACAGAATAGGAGTTACAGCTGTTTTCATGCGCTGCAGTTTTTCTACTCATAAGGAATTTCAGACTTCTTGTTCTTACTTATACACATGAGTTTCCGTGGGATATCAGAAGGTCATTATGATGGTTAACTCACTTGGAAGAAGATGTAAGCTACCCTTTGTTGTCCCCTAGTTGATCTCTCTTAAGGGGGGTAGCCGAGTAAAGAAGTAACAAGATGAAGGTTTCTTACATTCAAGTACTCCACCTGAAAGAATTAGTTATCCCTAGGGTTGAGAAGTCACCATCAAGCACAGTTGGGTGTTTGAACTTCACCATACCCAAGACAAGTCAGCAACAATGACAAGGCAAGGAGATATGGTTCATCTACAGTTGGTTCTATAGAGACTCGGAAGATTCGTTGTGACATCAATTATGGCAATAAATTTTTGATTCAAGGAAGATCTCTACTTGGATAAGTTATCTCAAATGGTGGAATTATGGGAAACTTAAGAAAGCTAATGATGTGTTGAGTTGGAACCCACCAAAGGATGCGAGATGTGAGTGAGATTTAAAGTTTTCCTAGAAATAGAAGATATCGTCAGAGATTCATTAGAGGCATCATAATCTTGGATATAAGGGTGACATCCACAAGGATCGTAAGAATCTAAAGGATATCTTCGCTAAGTTGGTTTTGATCTTATGAAATCATCGATGAATTAGAGCGATCAAGGATTATGACATGGAAGTGTGTTATCGTCCGGAGAAGCAAAAGTTGTTGCTGATGCTCCTAGCATAAAGAGTGAGCTGGGGAGGTTCGGGCGACACCAAGGTTGAGTTGTGTGAGAAACTTGAGTGGTGTCACCTACACTACAAAGTTGGTAATTAATAGTGATCACCTTGGAACAAAAGGAATTGCAAAGGTCAATTGGAGGAATGGCATAGAGGGCTAAGGGATTGTGCTTAAGAGTTGATCAAGCAATTAGGAGCAAGGTTGTAACAACGTGCAAGCTACAACGTGATCGTTATGAGAAAATGAAGAAGATCCAAAGGCAGAGCATGTAAATCTCTTTGATCACCGTCTTCCGAATCTCGAGGACGAGATTTCTCTTAAGGGGGGTAGAATTGTGACACCCTAATTTTTGCATTATTTCAAAATAGATAAATTTGATTTAAATATGTATTTGTTTGTGCATTCAAATTTAGGGAATAATAATTTTTGGGAGATTAAAATCAATCATAAGGTTAGCAACTCCTTGATGCACTCATGCTGCCACAATTCTTTTATTGTGTTGAATGGTTTTGATCCAAAACTCAAAATGATTCAAAAACCATTTGAAAATGAAGTTAGAAAAATCAATTTAGAAAATAAAAAGGAATTCCCTTTCCCAGCTCCCTCCCATCCTTCCTTTTCGGCCTGCTGGCCCATTTCCTTTCCCCCTTCCTCTCATTTTTCTCCTTGGGCCGGCCCAACCCGAGCTGGCAACTGCTACCGCCTCCTATCTCCTCTTCTATGCCGCTGACGCACTGGGCCCACGTGTCGGCGCCCTTCTCCAACCTCCGCTCTCCCTCTCTCGGCCGAAGCAACCGTCGTCCGACGCCCGCGCCCACCTCCGCGCGACGTGGGAGCCTCCCCCGTGCCTCGGGCCCTTTAAAGGGTAGCGCGACCCGGCTCCGCCCTCCTTTCCCCCTCCAACTCCCTCTCTCTCGGTTTCGCTTCGCCATAGAACCATAGCGCAAATCACCACCGAAGCCACCTTCCGCCGCTTCCGTGGACCGTCGTTCCAGAGCCGTCCCCGTCTCGTTTGAAGCCGTGGTGAGCTTCCCCGTACTCCCCTCTATGTTCCCATGCTTTTATTTTCTCAAATTTTAGTCTCTATGGCCGTGTCCGCGAGCTCCGATGAGCTTTTCGCCGCCATCCATGGCGGGAGCCGCTCGGGCTTACCCCGTGGCCGTGTTTTGCTCTGGGGCGAGTTCATCTTCCTCTCTGCATCACCCCGGTGCTCTCCGTTTTGGAAACCGTGCACCCTAGCGTCGGTTAGACCAACTCCGACGAGGTCCCGTCGCCGGCCATGGCGGCGCCGCCGTCTCCTCCCCTAAATCCGGCGACCGGCCTCTCTCTCCTCTCCCCCATCCTTTCTCGACCATCCATCAGTTGATCAACGGCTCAGAGAGCTCGATACCCCTTCGGGGGTAAATTTGCTAAAGAGCCCCTAGACTTTTCTAAGTCCTAACCCGCCGTCCTTAGCGTATTTTCCCGAATACGCAATCCCGTTTGGAAAGCGTAAACTTCACTATTTAAGTCAAAAGTACGCTTTCAGTATTTACAGAAATGCCATTCGAACTGTTTCGCTTATAGAATTGTCGTTTTAACACCGAATTGATCCATTCAAATCGCGTTAGCTTCGTAATTTCATAAGCTACATGTTGGAGCTACTGTTAGTCAAGTTTGGAACTTTTAATTTCATGATTAGAATTAATTAAATATAGGGCGATAGGAAAACCCGTTTTACTCATAACTTTCGCATTTTAGCTCTGTTTTTCGTGAACTTCGCGTTGATGTGATCGTAGCGAAACGTAGATTAGTTTTACAAACATTTTATCTTGATTTCAATATTGTTGGTGTAATGTTCTAATGATAGGAATGTTTGCTTTGCATGAATGCTTTTGGAATGTTGTATGTTGCCGTGTTGGTCGCGTTCAGACGGTGAGGAAAACGTTGGAGACCAAGAACTCTTCAATGACCAGCAGGACCAACACGAGTTTGGGAACCAAGGCAAGTATAGCATGGGCCTACCTTGATTCCTATTCATTATATAATCTACTCATTATGCATGTGTCTAATATTGCTCGACTATAAGGACATCCTAGCCATTGATGACATATACCTCGATGCCTATGGGTTTTATTGCATATGGGTAGAATGCTAGTGCTCTATTCAAACATGATCAATGCTATGATTAATGGAACAAACGGATAAACATGATGATAATAATTGAACTATAGGGTGATGGTGCAAATGATGTCGATCATGTTGCCCTAAACTCTCCGTAAGGACTTATCTGTAGGGCAAAAGCTGGGACATACAGTGCAACCGTGAGAGTTATATGGCTCTGACTTTAGCTCAGTAATAGGATCTTTTCTAGCTTGTTAGAGGTTACCCGAAAGGGCACAAGAGGGGCTTGCCACTTTGGGTATAGAACTGCCTCTATTCTTGTGTGTATAGCCTGCGGGAATTGTGCCACAGAAAGGGGGGTTCTCTATATCTGCCTGCCGAGGAAACCTCGCGGCCCTAACTTGTTAGACAAGACCTATGGAAGGCTTCATAGTGTACCCTGCCCGCTCACCTTGGAAGTGTTATGGGAGTAATTAACCCGGGCATATGGGCAACACGACTCACGGGTAAAGATGCACAACCTCTGCAGAGTGTTAAAACTGTTATAACAGCCGTGCTCACGGTCACGAGCGGCCCGGAAAACTCACAGAATAAATGGTCACTTGTGAAGATGTTGTTCGTGGTGAACTATGATGGTATTATGATGATGATGACGATGATGATGATATAATGTTGATCAATGACTCTATTTAATTCTAGTATATGATCATGTGGGTTAATTTGGGAGCTTAAGCATAATTTGATATTGATCAATAACAAAATGTGACTTACTAAAATGCTAAATGCAGTAAACCGTGTCTGCCTTTTGAGCCTCATGAATCCCCATGTTATGCTTGTGGAGTACGAAATGTACTCACGCTTGTTTATTTTCAATATTTTGGAAAAATCCCGGATGGGTACCAGATTTCCAAAAATTGGAGCAGACAGGCTTGTGATCAACCAGTCAGTTGTCCCTGTGGAGTGGAGTCTTCACCTGAAGACCGGAGTTGTCTTTCCGCTGTTTGCTATCTAAGGTTATATCTTTTATAATAAGTACGTTATATATTAAGCATTGTCATTTGATATTACCTTTATTTGTAGCTATATGTGAGATTTGACTTCCTGGGCTCACATATGGTGTGTATCTGGTTTTGTTCTTAAAACCGGGTGTTACATCCTGCCACTACTGCTCTGGTACAGTGCGTTGCGGGCAATTCACTCGGCTCGAATAATCTCCCAGTTTCGCGGTCGAAAGGTACTTTATCTGGCCAGCTAAATGTGAGGCATGCGTTCAACATGACCCGAGGGACAACAACGGATGGTCCTTAATCGACACAGACGGAAAACACTACAGTCCAAAACCCTGCAAGTTTCCGCCCGGTCTCAAATTCATTTCACACTTAGTTATACCATGACCTCATAGTCATCCAAACAGATCCAGGTAACCACCTATAGCTCGCAGGTGACAGGAAATCACCCGACTTCTACCGGTCTAAGCCAGCTAAGCATTGACTCGACTGCGGATACCAGGGTAACAAGGATATGGTATAACAAAGGTAAGCAAGGTATAATGCAGCAACGTTTGCAAACAACTCCTAAACGTAATGCATCAAATTAAGTAAAGTTAATAATAAATTATTTGCAAACCGGGAGAGAAATGCTCCGGGGCTTGCCTCTCTCGAAGGAGCTTGGACGGTGATTGGGGCACTCCGGGAGATCTTCACCGACCTCTTCTTCGGCTTCTGCCACCTCCTGCTGCTGCACCTCGATCTGCTCCTCTGGCTCCTCGGGTAAGACGACTGGGTTCTCGGTTTACGATCCTGTATGATGCAATGTGCGTAAGTGATTATGCAAGTGTGCATCGAAGGAGATGAATGCAATAAATATGTTGAAATGCAAGGTAGTCAACATCGTCCAAGAAACTATACACTACAAGCACATGTCATCTACTGCATTCTCTTCTACTACTATTATGTTAAGTTAACCTATCTTATGAAATGCTTCAAAGATACACCAAAGCTTTACTAATTACTTAAAGTAACACTTGCTTAAACCCTAAGTAATAATAGGTTTGAATAGCAACATATATTTCTGATGCTCCTAAAAATCTAAGAAAATTACAGTAGCATAATACTACTCTAAACAGACTACCATAAAAATTTCATGACATTTGGATAAGTAAACTATCCTATACAAAAATGACAAGGTATAGCATAAAAATGAGCATGAAATTACTTTGTACTATGAAAAGTGTTAAACAACAGAATTAATATTTTTCCAAGGTTCTTCATAGCATACTATGACTGTACAAAAATTATCACATGCATGTTTTATACAAAGTTTGCTCTCTAGCAAAAATAACAAAACTCAGCCATTAAAGGCACTTGAACTACACCTCAACATTTTTCCACAGCACATGCATGGAACATATTTTTCCTAGTAAGTACATGATATATGAAGATTAACAAACTTAAAATCATATTTTTCTGATACATATAGGATTTACTAGCTATTTTACACGATATCAGCAATATTAAGAATTAATTAAAGCTATACAGAAAAATATTCCAAAAATGACATGCAATATTTTTATATTGTAGATCTGGTTCCAATGAATCTATAGAAATTTATTTCATAATTTTTGAAGCTCAAATGACTGCTAAGATATTTTCCAAAGCATTTTCATCAAGAATAATAAAAGAAAATGGGAATGAATTTTTCATAACGGCACTGGGCTGGCCCGGGAAGTCAAGTGGCCCATGACCGTTCTTTGGCCCGGCTTCGCGCGCGGGGGAACGGCCGAGCCGGCCTGCTCGGGGCGCGGCCCGCAGGCGCAGCCCAGTCCACCGAAAGGGGGAACGGAGGGCAGAGCGAGTTTGTCGGCTCCCGTGGCCTCGACGTCGCGGCGGTGGCCGAGGGCCAACGGCCGGCTCCGGCCAAACCGCGACCAGCTAAGGTGCGCAAAACGCTCGCAAGAGAGTGGCGAACGTGTGAAGGAGACGCGGGAGGGCAGAGATAGGGCGAGCGAGGCGGTGGCGGAGCACGGGCTCGACGGCACCGTCGCGGTGGCGCGGCGAGGCGAGGGAAAATTGAGCCCTACCGGGGCAAACGAGGAGAAGGCGACACTCGTTCAGAGGAGGGGAGGATGGGGTGGAGCCTCGTGCACGGGCAATTGGACGGAGGTGGACAAAGGTGCCGGAACAGGGCGGTGACGGTGGCGGAGCTCGGTGGCGAGCGGTGTTCCGCTGCGGTTTCACCGGAGGGAGGAAGAAAAGGAGTAGGCGAGGCGGAAATGGAAGGGAGACCAGGTGCCCGGTCGTTTTTGAAGCGGAGCGCGGGCGCGGGGTCCACGACGGCCACGCGGTGGCGTCGCCGGCATGCGGCCGCCACGCGGCGGGCGTTTGCTGCCGGGGCGCCAGCGTGCGCGCGCGGGCGGGAAGAAGGGAGAGGGGGCTGGCTGGGCCGGGCCGCGGCGGAGGCGGACGCGGGCACGCGCGCGGGAGTGGCGCGGGCCGATTCGGCCAGCGGGCCGAATCCGAGGCGGCGGCCTGCTAAGCTGGTTTTGATCTTTTTCAAAATTTTCATTTCAAATCAAATTCACACACAGATTTCAAACCCCATTTTGAACAAGAAGAAGACATTTTTTGTAATTGACCCAAAAATAAAAGTTGCTTAGAATTTAATTCTCTACAACTTTGATTAAGGGGCCAACTAAAAATTCCCAATAGATTTTGAATTGAAGAATAAAAGCTAAAATAGGGAGTATTTTTGAATATTTTAATTAATATTTTTGAACAAGTTTTTTGACAAAACTTTGAGTCATCTAGTTGCTTCTAAAAATTGAACTATAGTTCTAAGTGATATAAGATTTGTAGTTGCAAAAATTTTGATGGAATGTGATTAGCACATTAATATATTACATCTCAAATACCACTTTCTAAGCTTTTATTTCACTCAAATTATAATATTAACATGTATGATTATGATGATATGAAATGCCATGCATATGATTGCCATGCAAATGCTTGCGTAACACCGGAGTGTTACAAAGACGGTCGACGACTATGGAGAAGGTCAAGTAGAGACGTGCCATGTCGATGGACTGGGAGCTGTGAAGGACGAATGTGAGATGGACCGAGGGACCAAGGTGACCCGAAGATTGACAATGTGTGGCTGACACTTAGAGACATAGAAGAGTAAGAGCGCATGAGGACGAGTAGACCATGTTGACCAAGTCAAGATGGTGATTGACCAAGTCAAGCGGAGGCGTAAGAGGACTTGGTGATCGGTCAGTCGAGGACAACAGTGACACATGTCAAGATAATGGAGGAGGCGTAACGGATACGCTTCTCCAGGGGGTTGGTCGTTTGGGCCTCAAAACCATCGACCGAGCAGTTTTCAGGTTTGGACCTCGAAACCTAGTTGGAGTTCTAGCAGGAATGGAAGGAGGCATGTGGCGTCGTCATGAAGTTTGCGTCGAGGCAAAGTAAAGTCGTGAAGAGCCTGTGGCCATAGGATGCTTGGATCTCAAGTTGGACCATTTTGACCCTAGGGTTAAGTGGTTCAACCAAAATATCTAAGGGCATGTTAGAGGTTGTGTAATAGCTCTATAAATAAGAGGATGATTGCTCCTAGCCAGTCCATCATTCCAGCTTTCATTTCCTAGGCTTAGGTTTTCTAGTCTCCAGTTGAACTCTAGTTTTCATGCTGTTGAGATTCGTAGTGTAGAGGCTGATTCCTCTGCTGTGTTAATCATTTCTTTGTAAGAACATGATCTTTTTGGTGATAAAATAAAGCAATTATTCATGGTAGATCTGAGTTCTTGACTTCTATTCTTGAATCGTTCTAGTTTTTCCTCTGTCGAACCCTCTTCTCTTGGCTTTTGGGTGATTTCATTTTTCGGGGGACTTGGGATCGATTGGGATGGTTGGATATGTGCTATGACACATGAGGAACATATTTGCAAGTTGATTTGACTAGATTCCTCATGAGCACAAGATTGGGGGATTTTGAGGAAAGTTTGGAAAACCTCAATCTGATCTGGAGATTTCTCGATCTACGAAGTTCCCTTCATATTTTGGCTTTGATCTTCTGGTAATACTTTCTTTACCTTCTCTCCCACCTCTGTGCTAAGTTTCATCTCGATCGAGTTTAGGTGATGTGCCCTTTTGGGAGAAAGTTTCGGGTACAGGATCTACAAAGTCGTGCTAGCGGGGTTGAAGGGTCAGTATGGCCATGTTATGTTGCAAAGGCGTTGCAATATCAGCCTTAGTCATGTTGCAAAATTGGCCTAGCCGGGTTTTCTAGTGAGGTTCACATTTTTGGTGGTTTTGAGCTTCTAGTCTCGTTTCTTCAATCCGTCTTTTCCATGGGGCTTCTAAGGTGGCCAAGAAGTTTTCCAAGTCACCAAACCACCAATTGGTTTAGGTGATTTTGGTTTGGGCTCTTCCTTCATTTTGGTTGAAGTTGAGAGCTTCACTTTCATATTTCAGGGAGTTTTGGTGTTGCGCTTGGTTTTCCACCGAGGTGAGTGTCCCGTTCTATTCTCTGGTCTTCACCAAGAACATCCAGCCACTAGCACTACAAGAAATGTGCCATCTTTTGACATTTCATATATGTCATAATACATGCAAAAATAAGTCAGAAATCACCATTTATGACACTAAGTTGACGAAAAATCAAATGTCAAAAGATGAGCGTCTTTAATGACAACTTATGATGTTTAAGTGTTCAGATCTTAATGTATTATGACATTAATTTTGGAGTCACAAACGTTTATGACCTATGCTTTCATGTCACAAGTTCTTAGACCTTGTCACATAGAATGGCTCATTGATTTGGCCCGATCCATAGCATCACTCTTGTGAGATTTGGTGTTTTTAGAGGGTTGTTTGGGACAATGGTCATTTCGGAAGAAATTTTGATTGGCTCTCATTCACCCCCCTCTAGTCGCCTTTCTTGTTCCTTCACTAGCTTCCACCGTCATCGAGATGAAGGAAAAGAGAGCTTTTATATGTTACTCAGAAATAAATACATTTGTGACCAATAATTTGTTCAACACATATACTAGCATATTGAATCGCCATAGCCACACCAATAAGTACTTATTCCCCTTTGCTAGTTGTGCGAGCTCATGTGCTACACAATTCCGCTCTCTTCGGATGGACGACCTTCCACTCTTGCAGCATATCTACAACTTCCAAGGCTACTACTCATATCACAAAATTTAAGTATGATCTTAGCTTTCTCTTCTCAGCAACGTGCCCACCATTATATTGCAATACGTCTCAAGTATTGAGTTGACACCATTCAATGGCAAAAAGAGAAGTACCCCTCTGCAAGCCAACACCTCCACTTTTCTCAGCACACATGTACGTAGTGGCTCTGGTAGTGTTAGGACAATATTTGAACCTTCCCTACCTGATCCTGACTAATGACGCCCACATCGCCTTTCCTCGTCGCCTCATCACATGCCCCATCTATCTTGACGACTTTGGTCCATCTCGCAGGTGCAGTATCCCATCTTGGTTTTGATCGGCTTCCTTTGTCTCATCCCCTATAACTAATGAGTCACATACTGGGTTCTTACCTTTGGCATTGAATGGTCGATAGTGTTGTCGAAATCTACATAGCTCTACTCAATATTTCAAAGGAAATTCAATGACACTATAGATATTAGCTTCTCTATGTTATGGGTTAAATTTAATTTCTTCTTACCTACTCCATCCGTCCACAAAAGAATGCAATTCTTGCTTTTCAAGGAGTCAAATAGTTTGAACTTTGACTAAGGTTATATAAAAATACTAACATGCATTCATGATACAGAATAAATACCATTAGATTAATTATGTAATATTTTTATAATAAGTTTATTTGGAGACATAAATGCTAATATTATTTCCTATTAACTTGGTCAAATTTGAGCTAGTTTGACTAGCATATTCCTCATCCAACATACTCCAATGCTTCCCCATGGCCTCTCCATGGGTCATGGCATGGGAACACCCAACTAAAAAGCATGCATTGCTAAATGCTAATTACCCTTCCATGCGACAAATCTTACAAGTGTCAGTAACCTTGATAGTTCTCTTCTTATTTGTATGGGTTGCCAAACCATCTTTCATTACCTATCCAAATATAAGAATCTTGTGTGGAAGAGTCAACTTCTGGTAGGCTTTCCAAATTGTCCTTCCAATCTAATTAGAAGAGGTGGTTTGGTACCTGGCGTGGCCATTGCCGGTTCCACCATATCGCAGTGATCGTCTATTCTGTAGTAGTGACAACAAACTAAAAGGCCCCGCTGCAACTTGTGTGCAAGAGCTATGGCATAAAGCCGTGAACCGTTGTAACAAACAAAATGCACCCTCTAGTAAGTACTGTCAACAGTAGTAAATTTACGCTAACAGACAGTTCATATATCATTTAAGTTAAATTGAAAACTCTCTCTTAAGATAAAGAAAATCTCCCTTTGATGCCTCCAAAGAGGTGTTATCTTAACAAAGTACAATTTAGCTAAGAGGAACTGGACCGGAAGCCAAAAGTTTTGTTTTTGTGATTGCAATGAAACAATTAAGCATGCTTTTTTATTGTCGTCATGCTAAAGCTATTTGGAATATTGTCCATGTAGCTACTAGATTAACCCCACCTAGATGTACTACTAACATTCTTGGGGGTTGGCTCACAAGCATTGAGAGGGAGGATAAAAACTGATTTTTATGGCTTGCTGCTATTATTTAGGAAATTTGGTGTACTCATAATGATATTGTTTTTGAGAAAAACAAAATATTCCTTTTATGCATGCTATAGGATTATATTGGTTGTGATTCTGGAACTACTACAACATGAAGATAAAGGGGAGAAGTTTCGATTGGCAAGCAAAGTGATGGAGGTTATCGCTTTTATATGTGTTTGCCAAGAATATATGGCAAAGTAATTGTAGACTTCCCATATGATATTCTCCTATTTGAGTGCGCTTTCTCTCTCTCTCTCTACTTCTATCAACAAATAAACTGAAAATATTGCAAGATTTGGCTATGTGCGGTTATAGAGGCCGAAATTTTTCTATTTTCTAAAAAAATATACCCTTGAATTTACACATCAGCTTCTCTTTAGTTAACTACGTAGTGCTTGACAAAGTACAACTGATAGGTCAGTGGCCTGGTAGCTTACATAGTATAATTATATGTATATATACGTTCTTTATTACAAAATATCTTCATGTGTGTTACACGAGGCGGGGCCTGAGTCGTTCGGATGTTCATGCCACTGCTGTGCTTCATGGGTGAACGTGTACCTATAAGAAGGGCAGGCTCGAATGCTCGATCGGCCTAGTTATAATTGCACTATACGGCCGGCCTCTATTGCTTGAAATATGCTTCAGCGGCCCTGGTCCTGTCTCCAGCTCAAGGGCAGCAGAGAAAACAGCTGAGCTGACTGTGGATCTCATCCATATCGTACGAGAAAGTCCTGTTTGGATACCGTTTTGCTTCTCTTTGAGCCTGTGGTCTCCTCGATCCCTGCTGTCTCCCTGCTATCAGCCAGAGCTTCCATGGATTCCACCCTCTTCATCATCGGCGTTATAGGTACGCATGTGTACATATATGGAGGATTATAACTAATTTGCTTTGTTAGTGTTATAAGTGCTTTGTTATTAGTCTTCATTCATCCAGCTGCTTTAATTTGTAGGCAACATCATCTCAGTTCTAGTCTTCATATCTCCTATGTAAGTGTGTCTTGATCTGTACATAGTTTTCCTGTCATCGTCGTTTCTAGCTGCCTGCAAATTTAAAAGCTTTGTTTCCCAACACCACGGGCTCCACACCATGCATACACAGCAAGACGTTCTGGAGGATCGTGCGGAGCGGGTCGACGGAGGAGTTCGAGCCAGCGCCGTACGTGTTCACGCTGCTCAACGCGCTGCTGTGGCTCTACTACGGCGTCACCAAGCCTGACGGCCTCCTCGTCGCCACCGTCAATGGCTTTGGGGCTGTCATGGAGGCCATCTACGTCGTCCTCTTCATCGTCTACGCCGCCAATCATGCCACAAGGGTGAGCTCGAGGGATCATCATACTTAACAGCTAGCATTTCTCTCTGGCTTCTTTGGTGGTGTTCAGTTCACTCACAATCCGTTGCTTGGCTTCCTAAGACTTGGCCGTGTACTCAATTCATAATTGTTTCTTCAAGCACTTCAGTCTCATAAGCTGCTATCCATACCATATGCTTGGTTTCAAAACCCTTTCTAGATGCGTTGTGCAAGAGTTCATCTTATGAATTCAGGTGAAATCACCTTGCTTCTTATGCTTATACTAGTTAAGCTAATGAGACGTGAGGTAGTGGAGGATCAAACAATTAAGTTCCACCAAATCAAACAAAAAAAAAGCGAGAACTTCATTGGTTTATTAAACCAAACACACCCTAAGAAAAAGCATGCATCTTATTATTAGTACTAGTTATAGTTGCTTTATTGCAATTATAATTATGCAGGTTAAGACGGCAAAGCTGGCAGCAGCGTTGGACATTGGTGGCTTTGGAGTTGTGTTTGCGGTTACCACATTCGCCATCAATGAGTTAGACTTGAGAATCATGGTGATAGGAATGATATGTGCCTGCCTTAATGTGCTCATGTACGGGTCACCCCTTGCTGCCATGGTAAGTTTCACTCACTTTATTATATACAAATTAGTCCTCTTTTCTACCCCTTTTAACGAGACTTTATTTGTTTGCCGTGGATTTGAGATGCACCTTTTTCTTTCATTTTCTCTTTATAGCTAAGACCGTGTATGTACGTGCTTGAAACATCACGATCTTTTCAATGATGACAGTTAAATTTAATTTGTGACCGGTTGAATTTTAACTTTGGAAAAGGAAAAAACCCCCTAAATTTCACATATATAAGTAGCAAACCGCTAATGGGCCAGCAAAGGTTATGGAAGATGACATTGAGCAATGAAATTATTTGTCGTAATTAATGGTAAATATATAAGTGACTCGATCGATGATCTAATATATATTTTACAATATATGGCACTTGCCCCACATACAAAATTAATATAAGTATAGTTCAAGTTTGGAGATATATAAATGAGCATAAAGCTCCTCAAGATATTTTTCATCTGACAATCCATTTGTGTTCACAATTGATCGATGATGAAATAATTGACGTTTATAATGGACAGACAGCTTGTGGGGCAATTGTTTTTTGTTGTGTTGTCCCTTTCATGTTTATTTATTAAATAAGTTTTCAAAAAAAATGATTATTTATTAAATAAGCACAAAGTCCAAACAAATATTAAGAGACATGTGCCCCAAGAAATTAGGGATAGTGACATATTCTTGTAGTAGTTCATATTTTTTCTGGGGAGAATCATGTATCAGCAGGGATATTGTACAATAAAAAATATTTTTTAGTATGTAGATCCTCATCTGACCCTGTTTTTCTCTAATTTTTAGCAGATCCTCGATCCACTTCCACAATTCCACTTGCAGGAAGAGTATAAATATAATAGTATATGCAGTAGATAAACTGTTTGTAAAATTAATATAATAAAATTAATATACGGCAATAAAATCATTTCTAAAGCTTTTTTTAGGTATAAAAGTAAAATTACATTCCGGTACGTGTAGCTAATCGTGGGGCACGTGCATGCCAAATCGAATTGGTCCCTCCTTTACTATTTGTTAGAATTATATGAAACATTTTCCCACCAATATAGTTAGAGATCCAAATTCTGATACAAGAAACTAATGATGATTTACAAGCAGTTAATAATAAATAAATAAATAAATAAAATGTTTAGATTTTAATTTTAAAGAAAAGAGAAAATTACTTCGGTTCGATCCAGATTAACTTATAACAGTCTTCATATATAGATAGTGCAGGCATCATAAATAATTCTAGACTGCGATTTCGTGAGAGATAAGCAAGATTGGTCAACTTACAACTTGCTCTTTCTTGTACGGTATCTATTTCTTGCAAAAGCAAGTTTGCCTTAAGATTATTTTATCGTTATCTTTTTTCTAAAGATTATTAGCTGGTCATTGGTTCTCTTGGCAGTTAACGGGGTACAGTATTCCACAGAATAAATAATCATCATATAAGGAACACGCGTTATCTCTATATATGATTCTTCAGAGCATCTCCAGCAGTTCACCATCCACACCCCAATGAGAAAAACATGTAGTTTGAGGAATTTGCAAGATCCAGCAGTCCTCCAATCCAGTTCCCAATGAGAATTTTTTTTCTCATCCTCCTCAAAACCAGCCCTCCACCTGGCAAAAAAAGGGGAACATCCCCTCCCCCCGCAAACCACCCTCATACCCTGTAATTTTGGCGGGCATGAAGTTTCACAAGCAACCGCCATCGATCTTAGTTGCCATGAGCACTAGATCGACCTCAGCCGCCAGCGAATGGAGCACCTACCTTGCCGGATGGACCTCTGCCAGGCACAAATCGAGGTACTTGACCGTGGGTAGGGACAATCCCGCTGCAGCTCGGGGAGAGACCCTACCTCCCATGGCAGATTTGAGCTCCACCTCACAAGGGAGCCGCCACCATCGCCGCCGCCGGAGGTGGACGAGCCGCCGCCGTACACTGCTAGGGAGAGGAACCAGCCGTGGGTAGGGGAGGAGCCGGCCGCGGCCACCGCTGCTCGGCTAGAGAGAGAGAGAAAGGTGGGGAGCATGGGAGCGCCGCCATTGTTGGTCGGGTGGAGCCAGCATCGACAGTGCTCACTGCGATATGGGACGGAGAGGAAAGAGAGAGATAGCGTTGGGAGGAGGGGACGGTAAAAAATACAAGATTACCCACTGACAGATTGGTCCCACACGACATGGGACATTCTGGGAGAGAAATTTTCTCACTCTGCTGGAGCAGACACCTGTACAGACCCCTTAAAAAATTATTGGAGCTCCCAAATGACTGGTTTTGGGGTTAGGTTTTCTCCTACCGCTGAAGATGCTCTTATAATTTCAATTCTACATCACATTTCATGCAAGAATAGTAGCTATTCAAAAATATACATACAGAATACCGTTATCCAATACTTCGTACTCCCTATGTCCCTTTTTAAATGTCACTATAGGATGCAAGTCAGTCCTTGCCTAGATTTGTAAAAATATTAGCAACATTTACATCTCTAAATAATCATTTATCTAATGATATTAATTATGTATCATAAATATTACTATTTTTTGTATATATTTGGTCAAATTAAGTAATTTTATTTTGCGAATCGTCAGAGTTAAGTAATTTAATTTCTCAGAAAGGGAGAACGATGCTAAACAAGCAACAAAGGGAGTATGTGACGAGAAAAAAGCCTACTCCTTGTTGCTTGGATTAACCGAGAAGCACGTGAGTAAATTGGGTAGTACGACGAGTGCACGACATGACAGTATGTCTCCCAAGAGATTCCAAAGCCTTTCATTATCTGGCGAAATAAGGAGGGCATCGCGACATGCCATCATGGTCATGACCTTTGCTGGTTTGACAGGCCCGACCTGCTATTTGTGTACGCCCTGTTCTCGTGGGTCTCGTTGGATGGGGTTTCGCTATCTGAATTTTCTGATTGGTTTCATCGTACGTGGCGCCAAATTCAGCCAGACCACTCATCCCTTCCCACTTCCCGGGGTTATGGGCTTATGGCACGTACTGTTGCTTCACATGAGTTGATTAATAGTACTTTCATGCAGATTATACGGTGCAGACGTTTACTACAGTAGCCTCGTTTAGAGACGTCTCCACGTGACAAATCACTTACCACCGGAAAAATAACGCCATTGAATTCTGAAAAATTCTAGAAAAATATAAGCAACCTATGGCAAGTCGAATACTTGAATCCAAGTGAGTTGATTTCACCTCAAGCAGAACAACTAACATAGACTAGAACAATACAAGACGAAATCACCCTGCAATGTAATGGATGTGTCATTAGTATATAACTAGCATCTCATTTTACCGTTTAACCCAATCTCTTTCCTTAGGTCGTCATCTCATTGTACCTACATATATTTTCAGCAACACGATACTAATAAGGTTGATTCAACAAAATGTATTTATTTGTATGAACAACGTGCATGGTGGCGTACAGAAAACGGTGATCACCACCAAGAGCGTGGAGTTCATGCCGTTCTTCCTATCCTTTTTCCTCTTCCTCAACGGAGGCATCTGGGCGACGTATGCGGTGCTTGACCGAGACATCTTCCTCGGGGTAATTTAAGCCTCTGTTACGCGTAACGGAGAGCAACTACTCATCACAAACCATCTGGCAGATTTATTTCCGACACTGATTGTTTCTCTTTCTGTGGGAATTACCCTCGCTCGCTCTGCATGCAGATCCCCAATGGGATAGGCTTCGTCCTTGGCACCATCCAGCTGATCACCTACGCGATCTACATGAACAGCAAGGCCTCCCAAAGCAGCAAAGAAACAGCGACGTCGCCTCTTCTGGCCTCCAACCATCAGGGAGAAGCATCTAGCCATGTCTGATGATGATCATCAGTGCGCTGGTGTATAGTAGCAGTCTGCTGTCAAAAGCAGGCGAACATCCCAAGCCTACGGTGTACACCGTACCTACCAGTAATACGCAAGAGATTACCAATTTTTATTATTTGAGAATGTAAAGTTTATATTCTTTGCTGATCCTTTTATATATATATATATATATATATATATATATATATATATATATATATATATATATATATATATATATATATATATATATATTCCAAGATGCCCACGTCGACCCAGTTACATTTTAACTGTTAGCGGCATAATTTTGCCAGAGAAGGGCGCGGCAAATATTCATAAATTTGAGTATTTGACAATCGGCTGCTACCGCCGGACGTCTAGACAAATCGGATCGTTGAAGGCTCCATCTATCCGTAAAAGTTATTTTTATACGTGTCTTGTTCATTATTTATATCCACAAAAATTATCTTCCTATGTACCCCGTTAATTATTCTTTTTTAATTCCGTGTCCTGAATACTCGTACGATCACATGTTCCTCTTTCCCTAACTCCACGAGGGGATGGCGTCATCGATCTCTCTAGTTAAATGTTATGTTGTCCAACTAATTAACGTTGCATCATTCACTATGGGTCTTGTATGGAAATGAACACATGTACACACGGGACCACCTGCACCTGCACTTGCTCATAAAACACTTGCAACATGAAAACACTTTCTATAACATACGTCTGAAGCAGATAAAATATTTTGGAACATATGCTTGCAACATATGTGTATAGCACTACAACATATGCTACATCCAGATAAAAACACTTGCAACGTACGTGTATAGTCATTGCAACATATATGACATCCAGATATACTTTTGCAACATCCATATCGCGCACGCATGGACCACCTTCGCCTGCGGGGATCGCCTGCGCCTACTCATAAAACACTTTCAATATGAAAGCACTTCCTGCAACATACGTTTGAAGCAGATGAAACATTTAAAGCTTACGCTTGCAACATATGTGTATAGCCACTGCAACATATGCAACATTCAGACAAAACACTTGTAACATGCGTATGAAGTAAATGAAACATTTTGAATAGATACTTGCAATATACGTGTATACCCATTGCAACAAATTCAACATCCATAACTATTTTTTTGTAACATCCATATAGAACACTTGTAACATACATCTAGAACATTTGAAACACTTAACACATATGTTTACAACATATGCTTTTAGTGCAACATGGGTGGGCGGCGTAACGAACTGGCACGGTGGAGGCGGCCCCGCGAGACGAATCCACGCGGGCTGAAGCAAGCAACGACACGGGTAGGCGGGGCGCGCGGAGTGGTCCATCCGAATGGACGGATGCCCGCTTCGTAGCATTACCGTTAAAGACATTGCATGATGAAATTTTGGCACAATGTTGACTATGGTTAATCAGGCAAAATAAATTATTAAGCCGACCATACAAATATTTTATGTGCGGCTCTAACATATTAGGGCCCATAAGGAAATTGTTGCTATTTATGTTAACCATCCTAAGTTGACTCGCAATATGATCAGGCTCACGTATATTTGTGGTCTATAATTATTTTTGGACCAAAGATATTTTTGTGCAATGCAAGTATAGACGGTGGCCATACATTGCTCTGCTGGTCATTCATTATAGCTCTCCATGCACGTCGATTATGCCCTCTTCTGGTATACATACATGTCACGTATTCACATTCTGAACTTCTGATGAGGCCTTTCGTACATACGTGTACATGTATATACGTCTTACGTTGCATCCATGGATTAACGCTATGTTCGCTTGTCTTGTAAGCCGTACTTTTTCAGTCAACAAATAGTATTTTTCTCTCAGGATAAATCAGCGGACAGTACTTTCAGTCATACCTTTTCAGTCAAGCGAACAAAGCCTAAAATATAATTGGGCCCATTGAGCATTCGGTATAGCCTAGCCTAGAGCAACGGCAAGGGCGAGGCGCGGCGCGCGAAAGAATCCGTTTAGACACTTAAAACAAATCAACCACATGACATGTGGATTTTAAAAAACACGGGCGCACCGCGCACGGAGCGGGTCCGTCCATCCGTTTCCTAGCGTTACCGTTTCACAATTAGAGAAGGGTTGCGGCTCTGTAGTCTGTAGGGTTTCCCTGCCTAGGTGCGGCGGCTGGTGGTGGCCTGGGCCAGCTGGGTCATGCAGTGGGCTACGTGAAGCGGGCGGGGGAGAAACGTGGCCGCTTCATGGGCTTCGGTGCAGGATGGCCTAAGGTGGGCAAGCAGTGAAAGTTGTGAGGTGGGCAAGCGGTTGGGCCTACTGCCCTGCTAGGCTTGCGGAGTGGGCCTGGCAGATGTGAGAGGGGAGGGAGCTTGGCTGGAGGAACGAGGAAGCAAGAAGGGAGTTTTTCCTTTTTAATTCGAACGACCCAAAAAAAATCCAAATCAAGCTCAATTAAGAGCCAAAGGCACACATGCATACTCATATGAAATGCATAGATTAATCTTATAAATATTGTTTGAAAAGGAGAGTTAGAGAGATAGGGTTTATTTTAAGTACAATATAAAATGTATGTGAAGTGGTCTTGCATTGAATTCGAGTGGCTCGAATTCGACTCAAACTTTTAATTTATTCGGAGAGATTTTATTTAGAAAATCTCTTTGCCACGATGTTGACTTGGTCGACACCATAATAATAAGGAGTTGTTGTTGCAAAATAATTTTGAAATCATGATTTTGAGAATAGGGTGGGAAAGAAACACTAGTACAGAAAAGATTTTTAGCGGTGGTCAAAATCGATCTTTAGAGCTGGTTTCAAAAACTGCTACTACGCCATCAATTATAAAGATAGGCTATTTGTAGTGTCGGGCATCTAACCGCCCATGAAAAACCATTTCTAGGGTGGTTCTATTAACATATCCACCCCTAAAAATGGTATTTTTAAGGGCGGTTGCAATAGGAGAACCGCACCTAAAAAAATATTTTCAGGGGCAGTTTCAATAAGCGAACTGCCCTTGTAAACATATTTTCAGTGGCGGTGGACAGGGGCGAAGCCAGGTCAAAACCGACCCTGGTGCACACTCTACATGAATGTATACATTTGAAAAGAAATACATGGAAAATTTGAGGCATATATTAGTAAACTTTCATTTTACCATGGTGCACGTGCACCAGGGAAAACCAACGTGGCTTCGCCCCTGGCGGTGGATGCACTGCAACCGTCCTCAAAACTGTTTTTTCAAGGACGGTTTTGGAAATGCAGCTGCTTCTAAAAACACATTTTCAGGTGTTGTTGGCTTGCTGAAACCACCCCTAAAAATAAATTTACAAGTGCGATCCTACTCAATCTGAACCGCTCCTAAAAATCATATTTAAATTTTTGAAATTTTCCACCATATTTGAAATCGCCCTGTTTCCCACCAAATTTCAGAGCCTATTGCAATTGATTCAAATTAGCTTCATATATACTAGTGAACTAATTAACTAATACAAACTTGATTTACAAAGTATTATAGCACACTATAATTTACATTACAAGCTAGTAAATAACATTGTGCTTCATGACAACAATGATTTGAAGGGACTGCAGCGCGAACAGCTTCAAACTTGGGATGTGTGGCATACTCCGAATCACGATCAAAGAATAAGCCTCCCTTGTGGAGAACCTCCGGCATCAAGAACTTACAAAAAATCATCTTGAACTTCTTAAATATCCTTTTGGTTAATTGCACAGGAAGGCGAAAACGCCGTTTGCTGCACGAAACAAAAAGGGGATAAATTAGCTAGATTCATATTAATGAACATATGCATATGATATGGTTCGACAGATCGATTTATGTCTTCAGGGTTAGTGTAGTACAACTCGTTGGTTCTCATCCATTGCATTAGCATACAAAGTAGCCACAAAGCATGTTTCCGGGAGGCTACCTCACGCACCGCAGGTCGGTGATATGACAAAAAAAACAATACAGTGAAACATTGTTCTATATAATATGCTCGCTATTTGGGTTAGAAAAGTGGTCATACCCGTAGATGTAGAGAAACAGTCATCTTATCCGGCTTCTTCGGGTTATGCACTCCACCTTCTGCAACGTAATATCCGTAGGCACTGTTTAATGGACGAAAAATTCAGTTTCGCTATAACAACAACTGGATGCAACAATTAGTCTCACAAGTAATAAACTATGTTGCCTTCAAAAGAGTAATAAACTACGATTACTTACGTCTGTAAAATGCTGATGAAATTTTAGAACTTTTTTTTTTATCTTTTCTCATCGAGTCAAAGATCAAAATGCTGCCAAATCTCAAATTGATGCTTGGTAAGATGAAGTGATCGCTGCTTTAGTACAAAAAGATAATGGTGTCAACGTAAACCAAATTGCATGAAAAATCAATGGGCCAACGTAAACCAAATAATATGAAAAATGATAGTGGTCGACCTTACCCGAAATAGTATGGGGCGTATATACATTGGAACCTCTGATAAGCTAGCATAACTTCTGACCTTGCTTCTTTGTGTGCAGCCTTCCTAATTTTTTTCTCTTGCCTTGCCCTTGGCACCCGTCACTCGTTAATGCAGGATGATCGTCTATCCACATTAGAGGTCCAGCGTCTCGTGCCTCCTTAATGAGACATGGGTCAAGGTATGCGTTCCTCACATCCAACTTGACCGCATCCACCCACTCTTCGCTACACAAAAGTACGGCACATGTGTGGTTAAAAGGATAGTACATGCACAAATAACCAAATTTGAGGATGAGTTTAAGGAAACACTACTTTAATGCACCACAGGGAAATCTGACTCATGTCGAGTCACTTCTGGCAGAATAACAATTGCATCTCCTCAAAAGATATAGTCAAGGGTGATGATTCGACACCGGTGTTGTAAGGATGAAAACGGTCGAAAAACCCCTCAACTGTTTTCTACTTCAACATTTGAATACAAAAACAAAAGCAAAAACAGTAAAGCTGGACACGAAAACAAACGCGAACTTAAGGAAAATCGAGTATTTCGAAAACGAACCAATTCGAGCAGAATTATGTCGAACACTGTCGGTATACGAAAAGTAAATACGGAATACCGCCGTATAGTACCAAGTGCATAACAATTAACAAGTGCATGACCCTTGATCTTAAGTATTAACACAATCGCCTCAGGCTGGGCATTCGGTTAACCGAAACCGATCAGTTCGGTTCTTCAGTTTTTACTGAAATTCAGTTATCTAAGAAATAGGGACCGATCGGTTCTTCTGAAAACGTGGAACCGAGCAAATTCAGGTTCGGTTCTTTCGGTTCGGTTTCGGTTATAACCGAAAAAACCGAGAAAATATTAGCACAGAGAAAAAGAAAAAGGAAAAAAAATGAAAAATGAAAAAAAGGATGTCGTCGTGGTGACCCCGTCCACTAGAAGGCCGCGCGCCACCGCTGGATATTGGAAGCCACCGCAGCCACTGGATCTTGGAAGGCCAAGCTGCCATCGACGAGGGGACTAGGGGCAGCGTGGAGGAGAGGACGACGGAGCAAGGGCGTCGGGCACCGCCGCTGTAGGAAGGGAAGGAGCCGGGGCGCCGAGCATCGTCGCGCCGGCTACCGGGTAGGGAAGGAGATGGGTGGTGCTACGTGTGGGAGAAGAGAGCAGGGATGGGGTCGGGAAGGAGAAAGGAGGAGGGCGTGCGGTGAGGCGCGCCTATGTGAGAAGGAAGCACCGCTGCGTGTTGGGGATTGCCGGTGGTGGCTGGGAGGGAGGAGTGGAGTGGGCTTTAGGGTTTGGAGAGGTTGCATATATACCAAGGCATGTTGGGCTGGACCTTTTCTTTCTAATTACTGGGCCTCATTACTCACTTCGGTTATTTCAGGTAACCGAGCCCAAGAACCGAACTAACCGCAGTAATTTCGGTTACTTAGAAATGGAAACCGAATTAGGAACCGAAATATTTGGTTTTGATTAATTCGGTTTCAGTTTCGGTTCCGGTTAGTTTGGTTCGGTTCCGGTTCTCGGTTATTTTTGCCCAGACTGGCAATCGCCGACACACAAATACATGTCTAGAATAAGCAATTGAGTTGGTTACGAATATTTCTCTGGATATTGAGTAAAACCAACATCTATATATATAACATGTGTTGCAGTCACTTGACCACTCTATGAGTACTATTTACAACTCGATTATACGTGTACAAGCAAATTATCAATAGTTCATACACAATTCACATTGTTTTTTTTAAAGTTGAGTTGCATTGTCATAGCTTACATAGCTTATGCATACCTAAGCCAATGTTTTTTGAGCACGAAATATTAAACTTATACATACAAAAATCATACAAACAATAAAAAAAGAAAAATATGGTGGTAAATATAAAATAATTAAACTTGACCGAGCACCAAGCAGGCAGCACACTCGGCTGTTGTGTGCTTCATGGGCTTCGGCCAACCACATTGGGCCTGTGCGGATGGGGACTCAGACTAAGCAAATATAACCAGTGTGTGAGTATGCTAGTTTTTTAGTACCACCTCGACGTCCCAACCTGTGACAAAGGAGCAAGCTGCTTATATATAACGCCACAACACGAGTGAGGGATGGCACAACCACACAGCAGCTGGGTTACGCTGAGGCCTGAGGGCACAACCAGTGAGTGGACTGGGCTGTGTGTAGTGGGCTAAATTCGGTTCAAACTGAATTTTGAATTTGGGATATTTTGAATTATTAAAAGTAGAAAACGGTTGAAAAAAATGTCTAAATTGATTTTAATGTGATTTTGAATTTGTTGTAAATTTTGAACCTAATTTGATTTGAATTTGTTGGAAAATATGGATTCGATTGGATTAAATGTAGAAAATGATGCGGTTTAGTTCAGGATATACACAGACCACTGCCTCTAAGCTAAACTAGTTGGGCCCCATGCAGGTACCACTTTTGAAAGACGTGACAATCTTTTGGATTCTAGTGCAAAATCAGGAATTCCTTGCCTAATACAAATTCGGAGCAACTGGGGTGGTCTTGACTCATCAAAGTCTTAACGAACTCCATGCCCACCACGGCTTTGCTCATATGGGACTAGCCAAAGCTAGTTGCAGATGCTGCTTCCTTGGCCTTGCCTTCGATGCAGATGCTTCCTCCTTGCCCTTGGTCGCAGAAGCTTCGTTGGCATTCTTTTTGCAGAGCGACCGAAACATAGCCAATAGGTCAACATCCAGCGGGTCGGTATCCTTCTCAAATGCTCTCACCTTCTTAGGAACCATTTATAGCTGCGGTGGCGGTGGTGGCGCAGCCGTTTGTAGCTGCGATGGCGGTGGTGGCGTAGTGCTGCCCCCTTTCACTTGTTGCCTTCCTGCTTGAGTCTGACCCTGATGTGCCTCTTCATTGCCGCATGTGAGACTTGTAGTGCCTGGTGCCGACAACCTATGTACTTGCACCCCTACGATGAGCGCTAACATCTCTTCTTCAAAGTTGTCGAAGGACCCTGGATCTTGCTGGGCTACTATCTCCTCTAGGATCGATGGCATCTGTTGATCATATGTCTGTAACGACTGCTCACATGCTTCGCTTGTGGAGCCTATTTCTACTTGTTCCTCTACCTGAGTTAATTGCAACTGAGAAGTAGAAGGTAGAGTCGACGGGTTGGTGGACAGCACAATGTCTCGTTGTTGTCAAGCAATGAAATACCCTACAAGGTTGCCCAAGATCATCTCACCATCAGGAGCAGAGAGGTCAACTTCATAATCTTGATGTTTTGGGGAAAGCGAGAGAACTTCAACCCTTGCTTACTCGTCCGGAAGTAAGCAAAACCTCTCCCCTCTCTTTTGCAATTTCTCGCCTACAAGTGAGCTCAACAATGACACGAACAGCTAGTCACGAGGAAGAAGAAGGGTACTTGTACCAGGTTATTTTTAGGGGCTGTGAACTAAGTGGACCATCCTTGTAAATATATATCAGACATGGTTCTCTTGACGCAACCGTCCCTGATAATCGGGTTCTTCTAGAGACGTTTCGGTAAAGACGACCGTCCCCAAAAATCGTATTTTCAAGGATGGTTCTCTTAACTAAACCGCACTAGAATGGATACGTTTCTAGGGCGATTTTCTTAACCGAATCGCCCTTGAAAATTGATTTCCAGCAACGGTTGTATAGCTACAGTGTCTGCTGTAATGGTTAGAGACGGTTTACTAAGTGGACTGCCTCTATTAGAAAAGAGAGCCGTTTGTAAAAATCTTTCCTGTACTAGTGTTGGGAGACATAAATTTTGTGACCGCCTCTCAAAAATCTTTTTAGTAGTAGTGTCGGGTACCACAATTAGGGGTACCCAAATTGTGATGGAAAACCACCTATTTAAGGGAATAAATCAACGAAGGAGAAGCGGGCTAAACTCCCCCTTGCTAGGCCTCCAGCAAAACGCGTGAGCAAGCCGGCCCATATCCCCACCTCATCTGAGGTCTCACTCAGAGGGGTCTCGGAACACCTCCGGTTCGCCCGAGGCCTCTGCCCTCAGGTCTCGGACACATACCGACACCCGGCAACATCACCGCCTCGCCCGAGCCCCAGAGGCCGCATTATCCGTCTCCGACTCGCCTGAGGCCGACCTCTAATGCCGCTCCCCCATTGGCGCGCTCGAGACCCCCTGTGACATCACCCACGTTCTCGCGTCTGCCCAACCGGACAGGCCGGGAATGACTGGGGTCAAATCACCACGCCTTCGACTGTCACAGGCATGGGGAAGAGCTGCTGACCACTCTGCCACCCATACTGGCACTATACGCACGATTCGTGTGTGCGCAGTGTACGGAGCAACTGCTCTGGGCTACTATTCCCACGATCGAATAAGATTGCACCACATTTCCCGCCTCCGAGGCCTCGAAGCTCTACGCTGGGTCATACTACAAGGACAAATACGCCACGTCGGGTACAGAACCAAGCATGACAAAGCACGTTGCTACAATGCCAAAAGACAGAGACCACTCCTTCAACAGTGGTGCACGTACCAGAACACGTAGCAGCAGTACTAGAAGTACTGACGCCATGCCTCTATAGTGCAGATCATGCCGCCACCAGATAAGGCCCTTCTGAGGCCTCCAGGTTCCTCCACCTCCAAAGACACACCAAACACCCACATCATGTAACCCTGCACCTCCTTGAGACTATAAAAGGAGCATGCAGGGATCATTCGAGAGAGGAGAAGGTAGAGGACAACTCAACTGAACCACCATAGCAACACAACGCGAGATACAAGTAGGCTACTCTCCCGGACCTTGCGAGATAACCAGCAGAGTCGCACACACCAGCACGACCATCGTCACCGCTTATGCCGTGAGACTTGGGAACTCTTCCCTCTCTCATGTCCGCTTGTAACCCCTACTACAAGCACTTTGGTGCAAGATAATACAGAACTCTCCCCCCCTCACTGGACGTAGGGCATTTCTCGGCCCGAACCAATATAAATCGTCTGTGTCTATCTTGCACACCATCCGGACTCCCGACGCGCAAACACTCATTACTCGTTGGTGCTAGGACCGTCGTTTCTTACACCGACAAGTAGTGTAAGACAAAGCAGTATTGTTACACCTAGCTTCAACCGGTTCCTCTTCTATAAAATAAGCTAAGCATGCACATGGAGTCCACATCACCCAGAGCATGCAATGCCTTATGAAGCATATCATAGCATGCTTTTCACTCGAAAGAAACAGAGAGATTGCACCACGATGGTAGCAAACATGCAATTAACAAGGAAACACACGAACATTCGACGATGACCAATTCTTTAGTAGTCATGCACGAAAGCTAAAAAAAGAAAGAGTCGGCATGATCCTACTACATAGTCTTATGATGAGCTTGTAAGGGCCGCCGGTTCAGTACAGCTCCGCTGCTCCTAGTTTTCTTTCGTTTTCTTTTCGGAATGTTCATCCAACAAGGCGTGTATGGAAAAGCTGATTTTATATATGCGTGTTGCCCAGCGATTTGATGATAGTACGTGGGGCACATGTTGCCCAAATCTTGGACCTTTGAGCTGTTTAGGTCATAGGCAAATCCTCTACCTCTACTCAAAGAGCTATTGAGGAATACAGTCTCCTTGAACGGATGAAATCCAAGCAAAGTAACATACGAGTGCTGTGTGAGTTGAGATTGATCCACATGCTCTTCGTCGGCGCCATTGTTATCTTCGTGCCAGTAAGCGTGACGGTTAATATCCTCAAAGGTCCAGTCTCCATCAGCTTCTTGATAAAAGTCCGGATTGCCAGCACGCGCGCAAGGTTGTTTTCATGCTTTAGCACCCACTCCATCTGGCCACAAGATTCTTGAATGATCCACACCCGAAGTCGGAACTTAAGATCAAGTATTGAACAATAGACCCTACTTCCCCAGATAAGCTCGGTGAGGTCCGTCCTGCAGATTACTTGTCACTGCAGGTGGTTTAGGGTGTGTTTAGTTCGCGAATTTTTTTTGACTTTGGCTACCATAGCACTTTCGTTTGTATTTGTCAATTAGTGTCCAATCATGGACTAATTAGGCTTAAAAAATTCATCTCGTGGTTTTCTACCTAACTTTGTAATTAGTTTTTTTTCATTTACATTCAATGCTCCATGCATGTGTCCAAACATTCGATGTGACGGGGAATCTTGAAAATTTTTGGGAACATGGCCTTAATGACTTGGTACTTACTGTCCGTCACTGATATTTTGCAGAAGAAGTCATTCTGGCAATGTATGTAAAGTGCCTCACGACAATATACACTGTAGCGCTTCCTGCTTGTGTGTGCTTGTTGTATGACCGCGGTGGTTCCTGCAGCATCTCCTTCCCTAACAAATGATCTCTCCTCCCAGCACCATGTCGTCCTTGATGAGAAGACATGTGTCTCACACAGCAATGGTGCCCACTCGGACTCCGCTGTTGAGCGGTCGAGCTCTGCGCATGGGTGAACAACAGGCGTCAAGAACACCTCGTAGTAGGGAGAGATGGCTGGATCAAACACGAGGTATGGTTCTTCATAGATCACGTCGTCCTCTGTAGTACCCATGCGCATGCGCGGAGGTGGTTGCCGGGGCAAGCGTGACCAGTGCCGTGTAGCAGGGTTCGCCACGGTTTGAGAAAGAATAGCAGGCCGTTGCAGTGGCCGTCCACGGGGATGTTTGGACGTGGCAGGTAGCCAAGGTTGCCGGAGACCGCAGCACAGCAGCCTGGCCCACGGTAGGAGAGGAACTCGGTGCGCCCCAGCATGTTGAAACCAATCATTATGCCACCGAACGAGAGGGGGAGGAGGTCCGCGCGCATCAGCTTGTGAACGTCGACGATGGCATGCCAGGCCTTGCAGACGCAGCGGGACACGGGCACACGGCAAGGCTGCGAGGCGGCAGGCGGCGGAGCACATCCGCGAGCAGGTCCTCGGGCAGCATCTGCAGGTGGCTCTTCCGCTGCCGCTTCATGATCGGCTCGATTTGGTCCAGGAAGCAGAAGCAGGCGACGATTCTGGCCTTTTTTTTTGGTTGTGGTTACCTCCTCCATCAGGCGGACGGGTTAGCTACTTAATTTAAAGGCGAAAGGATGGGCCATTGTCCGACTCGGGATTTGGTTCAGGTTAGGTAGGATCGACGGACCGCTAGCCGTGGATTGCTTCTTCCCGAAACGGGTTCGGGGCAATATGTAACCATTTTCCGAATCTAAAGTACGAGGCCGCGCCGTCTAGGCGGCCTCCCAATGTGTCCACGTATCCTTTATTTTCATAGCCGTTGGATGAGGGTAGATGAATCCGTGTTGGTTTGTTCCTCGCGATTTCGTGGACCTCCTATTTAATTTTCCGCAGAACCTCTTGAATCATGCATGCGTGGGCCAGGAGCTTGATGAATGTGATGATGACTTATGCATGCATGCATGCAACTGAAAGGCTGAGACGTGATAAATGATGTGAAGAATTGACGGGCCGTTGGATGAGGGTAGATGAATCCGTGTTGGTTTGTTCCTCGTGGCTTCCTGGACCTCCCATTTAATTTTCCGCAGAACCTCTTGAATCATGCATGCGTGGGCCAGGAGCTTGATGAATGTGATGATGACCTATGCATGCATGCAACTGAAAGGCTGAGACGTGATAAATGATCTGAAGAATTGACGTTGCTTGTATGGAGTAGTATGTGTTGGATTCATACGTGCAGCTGAAAGCCTAGAGGTGATGCACGTGGTGCATTAATGCAGCGCCACCAATGGTCACTTGTCCATGCAACATTCATTTACTTTCATTTACTATGGCTGTGTTTACATACAAAATTTTTTGTAAAATGCTTATGTAGCACTTTTCGTTGTTATTTGGCAATTAGTGTCCAATCATGAACTAATTAGACTTAAAAGATTTGTCTCGTGAATTTCGTCTAAACTGTGTAATTAGTTTTATTTTTTTATCTATATTTAATGCTTTATGCATGTGTCCAAAGATTTTATGTGATGGAGAATCTTGAAAATTTTTGCAAAATTTTTTCCATCTAAATTGGGCCTATGTGTATAGTCATTGCCATCCATGAAACCATAGGTCCAGTTAATGTGATGAGACTTGATACACATAGACGTCCGTGCGAGCTTGTTCTTTGCTCCTTGCTCTGAGCTCCACGCTAGACCCTGATTAGTCCACTTACTGATACATGCATCGGCGTGAGCCACGACAGGTGCCTGCCCCCGCCTTGGCCCTCACTTGATGTGCCAACACTTAGCAAAATTGTTTCTTTATCGATCCATAGTTATTCACTTTTTCTCTATTAGCCTTTTTTCTTCTGTGCTGCACCATACGATGTGATGTATCCTAATGTGATGAAATCTCGTAATTAAAGCTCTTTGTCATGTCCCTTTGTTAGCATTTACTCTTACTTTGTCCTTCGCGTTTGGCTCATATATGGATGTTCAGGGTTGCATGTTTTCATGGTGCATGTGTGTCCCTATTTATAGCCTCCTAGGTCATCTTTCATCACCATCCTCGGCCATTGCACATACACCAGCACTAGGCTATTCTCTGCGTACTGAGAGACTACAATTATATGGTTGTGAAGACCCTTGTTGCCTAGCGTTTAGTCACTGACGTATCATGGTGCGCAATTGATTATTTGCATGTGCAAATGATATATCTTTAGATGATTGGAATTTTATTAGAACATACAAACTTATTTTCCTTTCGAGTATATTTTTAAATCATTTTTTGACCTTCACGTGTGCAATACAAAGTAAACGTGAAGAAAAATATTTTTTCTTTAAAGATAGCCTTTTCAGAAAGAGGCCATGAAATAATGTTAAAATTTATATTTCTTTATACCTGTTGTGGTCTTATGTACAGGTATAGGCATGGACTATGGAAAGTGCGCGTTCTACTAGCCGGGCTAGAAAGAGGCGGCGTGGCAAGGGAGCGGCTGCAGCACCAGGTGCCCTTGCCTAACCTCACGTTCCTTTTCGGGTTGTCTACCTTCATGTGATTTTATATTATAGATGGAAATAATTTTCTGCCGTAATAAACCTGTAATCGTAAGATTGTTGAGTTATACTGGAACGTTATATATGTTTCATACAAGGTACTAACAAAAATTAGTATAGTTTTCGTCAGAGTCAATTCTAGAGCTCAATCTTTATAGCATTTCATTGATGGTTAGACGAGCAGTGATTAACATACGTGGTCAGACAAATAATAATATAAAATAATAATATGCTATTGTTATTATTCATTTGTCTACTTGTGTTGGCTACCTGGCTTAGAGCCCGACATATTATAGATGGAAATAATTTTCTGCCGTAATAAACCTGTAATCTTAAGATTGTTGAGTTATACTCGAACATTATATATGTTTCATACAAGGTACTAACAAAAATTGGTATAGTTTTCGTCGGAGTCAATTCTAGAGCTCAATCTTTATAGCATTCCATTGATGGTTAGACGAGCAGTGATTAACATACGTGGTCAGACAAATAATAATATAAAATAATAATATGCTATTGTTATTATTTATTTGTCTACTTGTGTTGGCTACCCAGCTTAGAGCCCGGCAAACAACTCGCTTCCTGTTGCGCTCTGGCTGCAACGAAATAATTTTCTGCCGTAATAAACCTGTAATCGTAAGATTGTTGAGTTATACTGAAACGTTATATATGTTTCATACAAGGTACTAACAAAAATTAGTATAGTTTTCGTCAGAGTCAATTCTGGAGCTCAATCTTTATAGAATTCCATTGATGGTTAGATGAGCAGTGATTAACATACGTGGTCAGACAAATAATAATATAATAATAATAATATAAAATAATAATATGCTATTGTTATTATTTATTTGTCTACTTGTGTTGGCTACCCGGCTTAGAGCCCGGCAAACAACTCGCTTCCTGTTGCGCTCTGGCTGCAACAAAATAATTTTCTGCCGTAATAAACCTGTAGTCATAAGATTGTTAAGTTATACTGAAACGTTATATATGTTTCATACAAGGTACTAACAAAAATTAGTATAGTTTTCGTCAGAGTCAATTCTAGAGCTCAATATTTATAGAATTCCATTGATGGTTAGACGAGCAGTGATTAACACAAATAATAATATAATAATAATATAAAATAATAATATGCTATTGTTATTATTTATTTGTCTACTTGTGTTGGCTACCCGGCTTAGAGCCCGGCAAACAACTCGCTTCCTGTTGCGCTCTGGCTGCAACGAAAAGGACCGACCCCCCGGACTCCCGGTTCGGCCTACCCGAACCCGACCCAAATGCCTAGCTCGAATCCTCCTTGCCCGTGCTCGCCTTCCTCCTCCGATCTGTATTTGTCTCCCGTCAGGCCTGGCCCCGGGCTTCTAATCCTTTCGGAGTAGGCAAAGGGATCGGTCGCAGAAGCGGCATCGCCGGCAAGATTTACCCACCGACAGCCGCGATGGCCGATATGGTCTGAGGAGGCAGCGCGCCAGGTCTGGGCCGGCGCCGTGCCGCTCCAGGTCCACCTCCATAGCACTGGCTGCCAGCGCCCCGTATAGCGAGTCCACATGGTCAGAGGAGGTCTGGTTTCCCTCTTGTTCCTGCCTGCTCCCAGTTCTTTGCCTCGCTTGACTGTTAATTAAGTGCTAACTAATACCATAGCTGCTTAATTTATAGTGGTCACACCACGATAAATAATCAATTTACCGCTTGGAGTTGTATCTGTTTCTAGAGAGATTAATAAAGTAAAATGTTTTCCGTTAGTTCAAATATAAATCTGATTTTTTTGGCACTGGATGGAATGTTAGTCGAGCTAGGTATTGACATGCATGGACAAGGTATTATTTGGAGCCCCCGGGGCCCTAAGAGTAGATAAAGAGCATTGCATACACAAATAGATTTATCTGGCTGTATAGTGCCTCATCTCTCATATTACATAAATATTGTCTTTAAGTCTCATGGATATAATGGATATTGTTTTTTGTTTTCAGCCCTACCTGTAGCTGCACTGACAATACGTGAGCAACAGACACTTCGCAGATCCATAAGGGAGGCAAAGAAGAAAGGTGCCCTGTTTGCTTCCCCTTCCTCAAAATATAGTCAGTTTTATCCAAGGGGTTCGAGTATGTACCTGTTGCTAACCTGTGAGATTTATTCCTTATGTAGGACCCAGCGCTGGGCAGCAAAATACTCCAGGTCAGTGTAAGATATGTTGGGGTTAGAGGGCTGGTGTAGGCCAATACTCCAGGTGATCAGTCTGGTTACTTGTCCCTCCTTCAGTATCCTCTGCGGAACAAACTTCTTACTACGGCCCTCCTGCGCACGAGTGCCAGTACTGTGGTGCACAGTTCTGGTATCAAGAACGTGTTAAAAGGACATATCCAGGTGAAGCGGGTAGTGTTCGGTTTCATCTTTGCTGCAGGGGAGGTAAGGTCAGCTTGCCATTCCAAGAAAGCCCGCCTCCCTTCCTGGATAAACTATTGGACCCAGGGGGTGATGTTTTATCTAAGTACTTTATCAGGTCTATTCGTTCTTATAATTCGATGTTTGCTTTTACATCACTGGGAGCCAAAATTGATACAGGCATAAACAGGGCCCCCGGGCCATATGTATTCAAAATTAATGAGCAGGTTCATCATCGAATTGGGTCTTTGTTGCCAGATGAGGGTAGAACTCCCGTGTACGCGCAGCTGTATATTTATGATACTGAGAACAAAGTCTAGAATCGAATATCAATTTTCGATAGAGATAGGGAATGTGATAGCGATAGCCAAGTTGACAAAACAATTGTGGAGGGCCTGGTAAGAATGTTTGATCAGTCTAACGGGCTGGTCAAATCATTTAGGATGGCTAGAGACCTTTTGTGGCATGGTCAGTGCCAATCTTTGTGTCTTAGGCTGTTGCACGATAGGTCCAGAGTCGCACCCTAGTATAGCGCGCCAACAGGGTCAGAGATAGCTGCTTTGATAGTGGGGGATTTCTCAGAGGAGAAGAAGACCCCCGACGTAATCATTTAAGATAGAGGAGGTGGGCTTAGAAGAATTAGCAACCTACATGCTAACTATATGGCCCTGCAATACCCAATTTTGTTCCCTTATGGGGAGCAGGGGTTCAAGTTAGGAATTAAATATAGCCAATCAGGAGCCTTACCCGTTAGGACTAGAGATGAGGTTACTATGCTTGAGTATTATGCTTTCCGGTTACAACAACGTAGATGTGAGGCAACAACACTGATACATGGCGACAGGTTATTCCAACAATACATTGTTGATGCCTTTGCCTCCATAGAGGAGAACAGACTCAGGTTTATAGTAAAGAACAATAAAAACTTGCGATCTGAGGTGTACAAGGGCATTGAAGATGCACTACATAAGGGTGATGTTGATGGAAATAGCATTGGCAAAAGGGTTATTTTGCCCGCTAGCTTTACAGGGAGCAAAAGATACATGGTCCAGAACTACTAGGATGCCATGGCCATCTGTCGATTCTATGGACCTCCGGACCTGTTTATTACTTTTACATGTAATCCAAAGTGGCAGGAAATAGCTGGTGCTCTTGCGTTTGTTCTAGGGCAGAGGCTTGACGCTAGACCTGACATAGTTAGCCGAGTCTTCAAGCTAAAGGTGGACGAACTTGTTTCTGAGCTGAAGAAAGGGACTTATTTTGGGAAAACGTGAGCAGGTACAACCCCTTTTTTGTGCCAAGGCTGCCTCTCGGCTTTGAAAAAATGATTGTTACCATGCATGTCTGGTTCTAATGATGGTGTTCGTAATTTGTTGCAGTCCTCTACACTGTTGAATTCCAGAAACGCGGTCTGCCCCACGTCCATATCTTGGTTTGGCTTCAAGGTAACACTAGAGACCCACACCCCTCTTTTATTGACTCAATCATATGTGCAGAGGTACTAGATAAACAATCGGATCTTATCGGTTATAACCTTGTTGATGAATTTATGGTGCATGGTCCTTGTGGCGAGATTAACCAAAAATGCCCATGTATGAAAAATAGCAAGTGTTCTAAATTCTTTCCAAAAGACTACCAGGCAAACACACTTGTCGGTGAGGATGGGTTTGTGCGGTATAGGCGTCGTCCCGATACTGGGCATTTTGTGGAGCGGTATGGGGTTAGACTTGACAATAGGTGGGTTGTTCCATACAATTTGGCACTTTTAAAGCGATTCATGGCACACATAAATGTGGAGTGGTGCAATAAAACACACCTTATCAAGTACCTGTTTAAGTATATTACCAAAGGCCCAGATCGCGCTAGAGCGGTGATTGAATCATTTGGCACCCAAGTCCCCGATGGCAATTCACATGATGTTCCTGTTGGTACCACCAGTGTTTCCCAACCATTGGAGTCACTAGATGCCCAGAGATAGTCTGTAGATGTGGATGAGGTTAAAGAATACCTTGACTGTCGTTACTTATCCTCCCATGAAGCCGTATGGCGTATGTTTGAATTTGATATACACTATAGGACCCCTGTAGTGGAAAGGTTAGCTGTGCATCTCCCTTGGATGAATACTGTCATGTATCCAGCTAGGCAGCCATTAGCTGACATTGTAGATGACCCTCGTCACATGCGAACAACATTGACTGAGTGGTTTTCTGCTAACAGGATGTTTCCATGCGCACGAGAGCTAACATACATAGAATTCCCCACGAAATGGGTTTGGGATAGGAAGGACAAGGCATGGCGTCCACGCAAGGGACCTACAAAAATCGGTAGAGCCATATACATTAACCCTAGCTGTGGTGAGCTTTACTACCTCCGTATGCTTTTGAATGTTGTCAAGGGCGCTACGTCATATGAAGATCTTAGAACGGTTAGCGGTGTCCTGTATCCTACATTCAAGGATGCCTGCCAGGCTATGGGCCTCCTTGGCGACGATAGTGAGTGGCGTGAGGCTCTAAGGGAAGCATCCGTGTGGGGTTCAGTCGCTCAGATGCGACAACTTCTTGTTACTATAATTCTTTTTTGCTCTGTTTGCGATGTAGTGTCTCTATTCCATGAGTTTTACACATATTTCACTGATGATATAGAGTATAAAATAAAGAAGCTGATGTAGTTGCCTTTCTACAAAGTTCCTGACCATCATCTAAGGAATCAGGTCCTGATTGAGCTTGATAACCTATTTGTCAAAAATGGTGCTTCAATGACGGATCATGGTTTGCCTAAACCTGACCTTAGCACTAGCAATAAGATGAAAAATAGATTACTAGCTGAGGAACTGGCTTATGACTCTGCAAATCTCTGACATATGCATGATACCCTTGCCAACCAGTTGACCTCTGAACAGCGACATATATCTGATGTTGTGCTCCAGTCAGTCTACGAAAATTCAGGGCATTGTTTCTTTGTGTATGGGTATGGTGGAACTGGGAAGAACTTTCTCTGGAATGTGCTCATTTCACGTTTGTGCTCAGAAAAGCATATTGTCCTAGCTGTAGCATCTTCTGGTGTCGCCTCACTCTTGCTCCTTGGAGGTCGTACTACGCATTCTCGTTTTAAAATTCCTATAGTTATTGATGAGTCGTCCATGTGTGATATTAAAAGGGGATCTTTTCTTGCTGACTTAATTGTGCAGAGCTCTTTGATTATATGGGATGAGGCCCCCATGACTCATTGGCATTGTTTTGAGTCCTTAGACCGTAGCATGCGTGACATCCTTGGACAAATAGACTCTTCCAGCTTTCATAGGGTGTTTGGTGGGAAAACTGTGTTACTGGGTGGAGATTTCTGCCAAGTGATGCCTGTAGTTGAGGGTGGTACTAGATTAGATACAGTTGATGCATCCATTACTAGCCATGTTAGGATCCTAAGGCTTACAATCAATATGTGTTTGCTTGGGATGGCGAGTGCTGGGTTACCAACTGAACAAATCAAATCATTCAATGATTGGGTGTTGAGCATTGGTGATGGAACTACAGAAGGTACTGCCCATAATGAGGATGATGGTTCTGCCCTTATCGAAATACCACGCGATATACTGGTTCCAAGGATTGGTTCTGCTGTTGATGACATTGTGAGATCTACTTACCCTAACCTAGAAACCTCATATTCTGACCCAGTATATCTAAGGGAACGGGCTATTGTTTCTCCAAAAAATGACACAATTGATGAAATTAATACCCATGTGCTTTCCTTAATCCCAGGCCATGAAAGGATATACCTCAGCTCAGATAGTTTGGTTGATTCGTCAAAGGAGCACGGTAACTTGGACCTGCTTTATCCTGTCGAGTTCCTAAATTCTCTGCAATTCAAAGGAATCCCTCCCCATAAGCTTATTCTAAAGATTGGTTCCCCCGTAATGCTTCTGCGCAATTTAAACCAGAGTGCTGGCCTCGGTAATGGTACATGTCTTATAATAACACAGCTAGGAGATCGTGTGTTGGAAGCTCAAATAATAACTGGTTCGCATATTGGTGATAAGGTCCTCCTTCCTCAAATTTCCTTGCACGTATCCAACACTAAATGGCCATTTGTACTTAGTAGACGTCAATTCCCAGTGCGACTGTGTTATGCAATGACTATAAATAAGAGCTAGGGACAGACTTTGCATAGTGTTGGCCTATACTTGCCCCGTCCAGTATTTTCTCATGGATAGCTCTATGTTGCTATATCTCGTGTTACATCTAGAGATGGACTTAGGGTTCTAATTGATGATGACAGCGATCCAGACTCCAACCTCACTGAGAACATTGTTTATAGAGAAATCCTCCAAGCCTATGGTATTGTTTCTTCTACTGTCATGTGTGTTCCATACTTGCTCAAATTGTTATGGCATCTTTCATGTCACCCACACACCCCTACAATTGTTTGTTGTATTTTTCTCGTTTTTTTGTGCTTTATTTGACTCCTGCTTCCCTTCCCATGTTTGCCTGTTGCCAGATGTCGTACAGCTTGCTATCCCATATTAATCCAACAAGGCACAATTGGTGCATCAAGGTTAGAGTTGCTAGGATGTGGCACTCATCTAGGACTTCTAAGGGAAATGGTGCTACTGCCATGGAGCTTGCTCTGGTTGACGAACAGGTGACTACCTGACACGTGTGCCTATATTGTTTTACTCCATGGTTAGTATGGACCTTTGAATCTTTGTGCATCAGGGTGTTGGCATTACAGCCTGCATTGCCCAGAAGGACGTTAACAAGTTCGCCGATGCTCTAGTGGAAGGGCATTCATACATGATAAAAAATTTCAAGTTAGCAAGCAAGCAAGGAAGTACAATGCCGTGCCCAACACACACACGATCTTTTTTACGCCATGGATTGTTGTTGAGGATGTCCCTGTGGAGCTATCCAACAATCTTCCACTCTATGTTTTTAATTTCGTGGACTTTGAGGACTTAGATCGCAGGGCAAGAGGCAAGCATGTTGTGCATGGTTTAGTAGGTATGTGTTGAGCCTCATGGTCCAGATTTCTGTAGCCTCTTTGGCAATGTAATGTTGATACCATGTTATGTTGAGGAATTTTCAACAGATGTTATTGGACAACTTACGGTCATCCATCCAGTCATACAGTCTAGTGGTCTAAATGGGATGACTGTCAGGCGTTTGGTGGACCTACGCGATTTAAGGTTGGTTTCCGGATTTGTTTATACATTTGTTGGTAATTATTATTGTTTTCCTAACCCTTCACTATGTTGTAGTGACCGGCTTTTGCAAGTAACCTTGTGGGTTGAGCATGCCACAACCTTTGAGGATGAGTTCCTTGCTGAAACTGCCGATAAAGATGAACCAGTCGTAATCATTTTTGCTGGAATGCATGTGAGGCAATACTTGGGTGGGTGTTAGCATCGTGTTCCTCAATACTAAATATATGCCCATCATGCATCCTGATCTGCCCGTTTAAATGCTAACCTAGGTAATCCAACATGTGGGAGTGGTGATGCAACAAAATGGTACATGAACATTGACATACCTGAGGTCAATGCTTTCCGTGCTAGGTAACCTATTACACAGCCTTTTTCTTGTTAAGTTATGCATATGCCTTTGTGGGTGTGCTCACGTGGTTTGTCCTGTCCTCAGCCTACAGGGGAGAGGTTCTGAGGTCGTGCTCCTACCAGGGGATGGTGCATCTGATGCCGGTGCTATCGATGACCCAGGTTCTAATAGGAAGACTGTGTTGGAGCTCCTCTCATTAGATCCTCATGAGAATAATGTACTTCCTTCCTATCAACTCATCATATTTGTGCCTATTGTTGCATGGTGTAGTTTAACCTTTATTATGTTCTAGGGCGTATGCTTTACTTGTGATGCAAGGATACGGGAAGTCGACGTTTCCAATGGGTGGTGGTACAAGGGATGTGCTACATGCAAGAGAGGGCTAAAGCCAACTTTTGATGGCTTCGAGTGTACTAACTGTGATGAGACGTAGCCAACGGTCATCCCTAGGTATCCCTTGCTCGCCATTGGTTCCCTTCCAGTATCCAGGCCTATCAGCTGATCTTAGTAATTGTCTTCCCTGCAAACACAGCTACAAGCTGAGTGTGGTGATTGATGATGGTACTGGCCGCGTCAAAATATTTCTATTCGGTGGTGTAGCAGAGCAGGTTGTCCGGCGCACTGCTGCTGATCTTGTGGAAGAAAGCTCATCTAATCAGATTCTGCTTCCAGCTTCCCTTCGCAGTCTTGTTGGACGGAGCTATGTGTTCCAGGTGGTTGTCAGTGAGCAGACATTTAGAACTGGACAACTGACTTTCTTGGCAAGGAGGGTGTTTGCGTCCCTAGCGGACGCTGATGGCCAGCGTGGTGGTCCTCGTGCTTCTATTGGTGGCTGTCCTCTAGGTCCATCGCCGAGTAAAACCTCAACCCAACCAAAGGAACCTAGTGTTGGGACAACGATTGAGACAACAAATACTACCTCAACCCAACCAAAGGAACCTAGTGTTGGGACAACGATTGAGACAACAAATACTACCTCTACTAAAGAAAACGATGGCACCGATTCCACCTTGGCTAAAGTCCCCACCTATGTAGAAAGCGCTTCCACTCCACCTCCAGAGGCTGTTGTAGTTGCTGATGGCAAAAACTTGGCAAATGAAAAAGGGGTGCTCTCTAGTGCTCATGAGGATACTGGGTATGCACATTTTCTCTCGATACAATTACCTATTGCTCTTGCGTGTTACTTAGTATTCCAATTAAAGATGCTACCCATTTCCATGGCATAAATGAATGAAATAATTATATATTGGGACGGAACCTGTTGATGATGTATTTGTGTGATGCAGGAGCCATCTGGGCAAAAGATCAAGATCTGCTCGGAAGGAGCTATCCTTTCCAAAATAAGAGGAGGCAAGGTATATTCTCTATCGTGTTGGTTCTCTGTGCACCTTGAACAACTAAATGATTTTTTCTTTAATTTTCCAGTGACGAGTAGGCCTGCGTCGGTGTGTTGCACCGTCAACCTACCACCGCTACGCCTCCTGTCTAGACCACACATGTGGTTACCGTGTGCCCGTGTTGGTGTCCTAATAACCAGCAATATATGCACATGGAAGAATAAATAGTGCTTGTTGCACTTATGCTTTGCTGTGACGCTGTCTGCTATTTGTGTTAGCCTTTTGTGTTCGTTTAGGGACCGTGTACTCCGTACTCTAGACTCTTCTACATCAGTTCATTCAATAAGGTCCTATGTATGCCTACCTGTTCCAGTGTAGCATATGTATTAGGCCATTTGCTGTTGTCTCGCCTGGCATCGTGCCATGTTACTACTACCATGTGAGATATTGTATTCCAAGATAATTTGTATGGTCATGTTCACCGATTTGAATAGATATATATCTGCCGTTTCGTTTGCATATGGTACCCACGTCCACGTGCTTGTACTCGTGATTTGTCTATCCTTTGGTGTAGGAGCAACTTTCTGCGGTACCCAGTTGGCCAGGCTCCTCTGAAACAGCTTACCGTCATCTATATGTATAGGTGAACCGAGGCATATAATGCACCTTGGAAATAGTTTTATTAGTTTAGTTCTAAGTAGTAGATGATGTGACCTTGTATGCAAACTTGATAGCAGTAGGAAATTACATTGGCCAAGCACAGTACGCGGCACTTAGCTTGGAACCTAATGAGTTGGTTGTCTCCAAGGAACACATACACCTAATAATCAGATAATTTGTATGTGCGTCCATAGTACCTTGTTCTATCATTCCTTATCGGCTAGATTCATCAGCACGTACATCCCTGTTCGTCATCGTTCCTTCTTGCAGAGAATCACGTACTTTCCATCTCCGTTCCCGAGCGTCGAGGCTGCCGACGTGCTGCTCACCAGCGTGCGAGCTGTTCGCATAGTTGTATGCGAGGGTGCGCACGGTGCATATCCGTCGTGCTCTTAGAACTCGCCTCTTTTGAGCTAGCATCCGTCGTGCTCTTAGAACTCGTCTCTTTTGAGCTAGCTTATGTTCCCGGCCAGGAAAAGGTAAGGGCGCCATGCATGGACGCTGGTCGCCAAAAAACACACAACAGTTGTCTGCTGGCTCTGGAACCATGAGTGCATATGAAGGCTTAAATGCGATCAATGCATGTAGTCGGTGCCTGATGAAAGTAGCGACGACACATGCATGCATGCGGCTGAAAGGTTGATACTTTCAATACCCATAGCATGTTGAATTTTATGATTGGGCAGTTCACCTAATATCTTAAAATTTTAGGGAAATTTTGATGAAGTAACCGAACAAAAACCGAACAAAAACACTTCAATCAGCACCATCAATCAAACTAACACATAAACCAAGACAAAAACCGAACATAAACCGAACATGTGCACTTCAATCAAACTAACACATAAACCGAACAAAAACACTTGCACCGAATCAATTACAAAGGATGGCCTCCACTGAGATTACTTACAGATCAAAATCCTGACATTGGTGCTATTAACCAGCACCATCAGTTTTGCACAATCCTCTGAAAATACAAAAAAAAAGAATAATAAATACTTTGATCAGATCAATCTCCTAGGGATTAATTATACCTCCCAAGACGATTGGCATCGTATCTGACTGAAATGGAACGATCGGCCACCGTGGCCCATGGCCATGGTCGACTGCGTGAGCGACGTGAATCGTGCCGGCTTTGCGCTTCTAGGTTCTGGCTGAAACGAAACGTGGGGGCTGGGAAGGGTGGCGGCGGGGCAGAGAGAGACGATCTGGGCGAGTTTATTTATGGTTTTTTTAACGGAGCGATTAATAGTCCGACCCAAATTAGGGGGTCGATCGTTTTGCAAATATTAGGATACGGTTAGCAAACGACCTAAAATAGTGTTCTACGTGATGTATGCGTATACACTACTAAAGGATGCCTTGGACGTGATGACCTCTGTGGGATTATTGCACTGCCGCATGCGAGCAATTAGGGGCATGCTATATAGTTTAGACGAAAAAAATGCACGCAACATCGGCTAGAACCTTGTTTAAGGTAGCCCCAACGACATGGGTGGTGCGCCATTAGGATTACATACCCATAATGTACATACCCTGGGGTTCTACTTATACATTACAAATACGCGGTACAAGGAAACTAAATATAGTTGGATAGTTTTATGCCACTGGATTGCATGTACCCTCCTCCTCAGACGGTATTCATGGCTTAGTAGAATGGCGCGCGTGTCGGTCTCCCTTTACGTGGGCTTTTAGGCAATGCACCCTCCTTATTGAGTGAGCATATAGATGGGGTAGCATCATCTAGGCTCTTAGGCAGTGCAGCCTCCTTGTTGAGTGAGCACATAGATGCCGTACCATTTTGCATCCTGAGTGAGCTAGAGGCTGCAACATTCTCCATCTTGAGGGAACGCTTGGGTTCCACGAGTAGCTTCTTCTGCTTTACAACTCGAGTAGCATGGTACATGTCGCACAAGGATCGGTACTTGCCGATGCCTTCCGAGTCTCCAGTAGGATCCGGGGTGCTACGTGCCTCCGTTTCTACCTGCATGCAGGAAATAAAGACCGATCACGAGGTGTCACATTTTGGTGACCATGGAATGTCTTAGTCTGCATTAATAGGTAGAATGATGAATTCACCTTGCATTCGACTGAACAGAAGTAGGCCGCACCCATTAGCCACTGTTTGCACAACAGACATTCAGAGATTCTGTGCCCACGCTTGAATCCCACACGTCCATTGGTGGTCCACCTGGTCAGATGTACTACCTGAGATTGGTTGATGGAATGCTGTTGTACTCCTGTTATGTCAACCAATCCCATGATATCTTCGGTCTGTACCACTTCTTTGAATGATACTTTGCGCACCTAGGTGATGATTTATGTGGTGTTACATACAATGTTAGTAATAAATAGAAGGACATGGTTGTTTTTATTAAGTGTGATAACATTTGGAAACCTGTAAAATCCGATGAGACAGATGATTTTCTCGGCAGAGGGAGCACAGAGCCTCTTGTCGTAGATCCCGATAGTCTAGACAAAAGAAGCTGCACCGACTGTGCCTGTCTACTGTTGTTGAACTATGCATGGGGCAGGGGTGACCAAACTTGTTGCCAAGCAGTGCTGCCATACGCTCAGCGCTTATGCCCGTAGCAGCCATTACGGCCAACTTAATACGCTGAGCGAGCAACAGTTACACTTGCCACCTAGTGTTTTTTGATCGGTGTTATACTTTACCCTATCTGACAGTATGTGTCAATGCACGTACCCACTACTACATGCCAGGTAGCATTGTTATGGTTTAGTTCTTTGGAAATAGAAGACAAGCTCAGGTGATATGAGGATTCACTTCTTTGGATTGAAGGCAGATTCAAGTAGCATCGGTTTCAAGTATCTATGAGAAGGCGCATGGGAGCGGAGGTTTTGTGAAAAGTCAGATACCCCACCTGCGCGTCGGGAAGTACCTAGGTGGTGTGTAGGTGCTGGGACACATTTCATAAGTTGCAGCCATGCATAGCTATGAGCAAGGCTCTAGTGGACGAAACGGGGCACAACTAATAATAATGGGCAACTGGAGCAATCATTACAGTGTGGCTATTTCTCACCTTGCTTTTCTTTCTAAAGACACGATCAGCAGGTTTGTGGGTTATAGTATCTACACTAGGCTGCTACTTGGGGCTGGAGAGCATGGAAGGGCAAGGTGTGGCCTGGAAGGTATATATAGGGATGGTCTATTTAAGGGACCTTTCGGTGGGTAGCCCCTATAAGTTGCTCTAACAGCCTGATCCGGTTGTGCTTATTTGGCCATGGCTGACGCTGTTTACGGCAATCTTATGCCATGATTATAGAGAATGACACCAATAATCATGCTATAGGCAGGTTCTGTGTCAAAAAACATGTTATCTGGGTTACCTACTGCTCAGCACTCGGTGCCCCGAATATTCTAATGATCCTAAATGCACATATGCCTTGAATCCGTATATGGAACGATAGACATTTACCATCTCCAATTTTGATAAATACGTACAGTCGGAAATCATATTTGAGGCAACTTTTGGAAATGTGAATCCTTAATTACCAATAAACTTTGGTATATTTGATTCCGGTGGCAAGATGGCGTCCGTATGTTTAGCGCAAGGAGAGGATGTTGTCATTACGTTACAATCTTGTCAAAATAGCTAAAGTCTCGTTTGGTTGCTTCTGTTTTTTTAACACACATCACATCGAATGTTGTGGCACATGCATAGAGTACTAAATATAGACTAATTACATGCATATCGGCACAGATTAAAAGTAATTTACGAGACGAATCTATTAAGCCTAATTAGTCCATAATTAGACACTAATTACTAAATAAGACGAAAATGCTACAGTACATGTTAAACTTTAACAGGGCAAACCAAACACCCCTAAAACTGGTGGTTGCATGTTGTAGGCTTTGGTCTGGACACTTGTTGTCACGTTGTGGTACCAGCTGCTGCCTGGTGATGCACTTGCAATAAATTGGCGCCTGGTTGCTGCTGGCTGCTGCTTGGTAGGTGGAAAAGACAAGACCCTACTTTGGTGCTTCCATGTCTGCATCCCTGAGTGTACAGCATGGACCAGTGCAGCGGCGGCGTGCAGCCATGTGCACGCTAGGCTCATGCTGATGGGTACCATCTATAATTACTGCTCTATATTGTTGTGCACACAGGCACACATCTATGGCAGCAGCAACAATGAAAGCCTCGGACCGCTCCAAATGTACAGCCAACACATGGGAGAATTGTGGTCATCCCTTATCCCTAGCCTACGTTCCACTGGTAGACACTTTTTTTTGTTTACATATGCAGACTGCATTTATTTGATTGGCTTCGTGAAACATGTTCTATCCTGTCACATTTGTACAGCAGTGCGTGTCTCATACTCTCTTGGATCAGATTAACTTGTCTCTTACTCCCTCCCTCCAATAATACATGCAACTCTGGGTTGCGTATCAGATAAAATTATTCATGTTTGATCAAGTGTTTAGTGCATAATATTCATAGCTATGACTCTAAATTAATTTATTATGAAATTATATTACATATTTAATCTAATGATATTTATTTGGTATTATAAATATTTATAGTTTTTTTATCTATAATTAGTTAAACATAATATACTAAAACATGCTACTGTGCTAGAATTGTATGTTTTCTTGGACGGAGGGACTTCTACCTTCGTCCCATAGGGATTGTCCTTTTTTGACTCCCAAAAATAAATATTTCCAATTCTATCTAGGCATAGACAAGGGGTAGTACTAATATTTACGGTACCTAATAATATGGAATTAAACAAATTAGCATGCATTGCTCATAAATATAACATGTGTAGCACCATTCCACAGTCGTTCATATATCACTTCACACAATATAATACAGGGGTAAGAAGACAACAACAGATTGTCCACAATCAGTTGTTGCTCTTATGTTTGTGTGGGCCTAATTTCGAACAAGGTACCTACGCACAATCGCTAAAGTTGCGATGAGTATTACTCTCGCTATGGCTTGCTGCTATTACAGCATGCAATGAGCCGTGTGTGTAGCTCAAGTTTTACAAACACTAGCACCATGAGCCGTTGCCACAATGCCATGCTCGAGTTGTCGAGCTGCCACCTACTCCACACGATTACCGCATGAGTCGCCGATGGTCCACTGCACGGGAGCTGCCACCTAGGCGCCCTGTGCGAAACACTTCCTATGCGTAGCGCCGGTCCGTCGCACGCGAGCTGTTTCTGGTCAAGAAGCAAAAAGAGACCTTCTACTTTGCTGCTTTGAGAGAGACAAACCCCATGTTGTCGTGTGCTTTGTCACAGTTGCGTCTTACGTACATAGTTATATTGTTTTCACTCTTACATACGATTTTGTAGTTACTCTTTGGTTATTAATATAGATAATGTTACAGTCTTGTGGATGAAAATGCACATCATCTAATAGCGCCGGAGATGAAACCTTCATAGCCAAGGGTGAGGATGACATATTGTGTATCAGATGGCAAGGTGTGTCTCCACAGCAGTTGCCTGATATTTTGCATAAGCTTCAGTCATCTTCGACCTCTTGCTCTACCGAGAGTGCCCCCGTTGAAAGCTAGCCAGCCCTTGGTGCCGTGCTGCCTCGTCGTGCAAGTGTGCGACTGCAGCCGCAACAGCATCGCTTGCTGAGCCACGCGCTAGGCCGCCGGCCCTTCCTTGCTTGCTTGACCTAGCTATACCTACCTGCCTGTGCACCCTGCACTGCCCCGCACAGGAACCCCGATGTGCAAACGCACTGAGCTATCTATAGCGGCGTCAGTGGACCGGCACGCGGTGCCTAGCTGGGAGAGATCGCCGGGCGGCCGGTGCCTGGCTTAGTCAAACCGGTCATCTTCTTGTGAGCCCGTCGACTGACGGATAAGCAGATTATCAGGCAACTGTGCTTGAGTATTTCTCAAAAATAAAATACACAATTAATAATGGCTCAATGCAAAGTATTGAAGAAATTACAGACAATTTATTATAATATCTATCTATTTAACTGTCCATTTTCGGATTACAAGACCTTAAAGACGGTGGGTTGCCTGTAGGCTGGTGAACTGCCCTAAGCTTCCATCTTCTCCACCGGTGTTGGTTTCATCTAGCTACCTTCACCCCACTAGACACAGCCTTACCAGGCTAGCTATTTGCCTTCCCCATAGCGGGCCATCTCCCTCTCAAGTTCCGTTATTTTAGCTTTCAACCTAGCATTCTCTGTGAGTAACTTGCCTTGTCTACTTTGTAGTCGTGAACAGGTCCATTCAAGGTCCTCCCTTTCTTCAGCAACTTCCTTACATATTTTTGCGACGCCCATCACCCTCGCCTTCCATACATCCAGTTTCCTACTGCTAAAATCATTGATTTTAACAAGGCCACATTTCTCTAGCATGGTGACGGCATCAAGAGCCGACTTTCTGCTGGCTTTTCTTGCAGAAATCGATGAGGTGGCTGTGAACTCTCGTGGACCACGGTATCCCATGGAGACCCAGTTAAGAAGATCCACTTCTATGATAGCATAGAACTTCGTGTCCTCCCTCTGCTTGCATGTAATTCTTGGTTCATTCAGTCCAAGCCGACGCACAATCCATGCGAGGCTCCTCAAGTAGTTGATGGTTAGCTTTGCCATGTAGATCACCTGGGATGGTAACTAAGGAATAAAATTACAGTATGTTAGGGTAAGTGGAGACGCAAAAGAATATTTCGCTCAGCTTATACAAGAAGTGAATACTAATAAGTGTTCTATCTAAATATCGAGCCAAGTGCAATTATTCCATGCACTGACCTAGCACGTACGATGTCTAATTATTCTTAGGCTTAGTGAATGAGAAGTGGGAATTGATAAACATATTTCTTGTCAGCCATACCTCGCCCCCTATGGCTTCCTTCTTGCACGTATAGGATGCCTATGATGGCATAGACTTTGTGTCCCCTTTTATAGACTCCTAGAAACTATGGCTCGCACAAACGCAGGTGAAGGAAAGGGGTACTCTAGGGATATAGGTTCACCATTTTAGGGTCCGTTTGGATTAAATTTAGCTACTAAAACTATTTTAGCTACTCTTGGGTGATAGAGGGACTAAACTATTTTAGCTCTCTTTTTAGTCAGTGTTTTAGAAAATTTAGCTACTAAAGTGACTAAAATTTAGCTGGCTAAAATTTAGCAAGGGGAACCAAACAGGTGTTTTAGCTCTCTTTTTAGTCCGTGTGTTTGAAAATTTAACTACTAAAGTGACTAAAATCTAGCTGGCTAAAATTTAGCCGGGGGAACAAAAAAGGCCCTAGTGTATGTTGTCGTTTTCCCCATCCCGTTACGCGTTTTGACCTCAAACTGATAGCCGAGCATGGGCGTCGATATTGATAGATATGGGAAGCAGTTTAAAAATGGGTTCACGTGGGTCTATTATTGCCACCCATGTTATAATTAGACTCAGACATGAATATCTACGCTTTCTCTAAAATAAATACTCCGTCGGTTCAGAAGAGAACATAATTATAACTTTCCAGTAAAATAAATGATTTTAGATTTCGCTAGATCTATACAAAATATTACTAACATTATATTTTATGATACCAAATAGGCGTTATTACACTAACTATGGGGTGTATTTTATATAGAAAATTTATTTGTAGAGGCAATTGTTAATATTACTTGTGTTTTCTTGACCAAAATTTGTAAAAAAATTGCTTATTCTAAATCTAGAATTGAACAGGTAACGCCTACACTTGTCATTTGAATTTTGCATCAGGACCCATCTCTATCCTTATGTTCCATCATATGATGTAGATTGATTCGACCCATGAGACAGTCAGCCAGTCACCCACCTTGCCAATTGTGACGGGACAAAACATGCTTCAGAGTCTATGAAAATTAAATGCTAGCCTGCATGCTTAGCCATAGTGTATGCATGCAACTGAAAGGCTGAGACGTGATAAATGATGTGAAGAATTGATTGTGCTTGTATGGAGTAGTATGTGTTGGATTCATGCGTGCAGCTGAAAGCCTAGAGGTGCATTAATGCAGCACCACCAATGGTCACTTGTCCATGCAACATTCATTTACTTTCATTTACTATGACTGTGTTTACATACAAAAATTTTTGCAAAATTGTCACACCCCAAAATTTTTAATTTTGGGTTGTGCATAGGAAACACTAAATAAAATAAATAATTTTAATATCTGAATAAATTTATTAGATAAGTTAAGTTGCTGCTAATTTAAATATAGAAAATTATGGTTTTAAACTTTCTCATATTAATTTGATAATGTGGTGTTTGTGTGATGCTTGTCTTTGGTGTTGGTGAGTGCTATTATTTTCAAAATACCATAGGACGACATTTACTTCTCATCGGAAAACTTTTTGGTATTTTCTGGATTTAAAATTTTAATTTCCGTGAGCTTAATCTTTTCCCTTGATCTCTTCATCCATGTTTTCATGAGCTCAAACCTATTTAGTTGAGTTCCTTATCTCTCTAAGAGTCTCCAGGATTTTTTCGGTGATTTTTCTGAGCTCTGTGCTATTTTTTTGTGGCTTAAAAGGAAATTCTGGATATTCTATAATTATTTTAATTCCGAAATCAATTAATTCTAAAAATAATAAAATATCTCATGTTTCCAAAAGTTTCCAAACCCTACAACTATATATATGCCGGCGTAGCCCTCGACGCCCTAGTCTCAGAAGTACAACCCTTATCGCGAGCCGCCGCTCGTAGCTCCCTCCACCCCTCGCCGAAGTTCTTCATCTACAGCTTGCGTTCCGGCGAACTTCCGGCGATGGTTCGGCAAGCTTTTTCGGCCACCTCGGACATCTCCGGCGAATTCCGCTTCCACTCCGAGGTTCGTCTCGTCGTCCTCTTCACCGGCACATCTTTATTTTCGCGACAAGCACCAATGATATTTTCGTCGTTTCCCTAACCTTCCTCCTCTTTTCCGGTGACAAGCACCATGGCCGGCCATCTTCATTGTCTTTTCCGGCCAACTCGCAACCGTACGTCGCTACCCGGAGGGGCCTCATCCGCAGGAACCTTCCGCGTGACCCTGGAGCCTCGCGCCGCCCTGCTCACGCTCGGCCCCTGTCCTCGAACGGGAGCAGTCGGTGCTGCTCGGCCATGGCAGGCCACCGCCGCCTCCGCGCATCGTGCAGGCTAGCCACTAGGCGTCCTGCCCTGCGCCGCTGCGACCTAGGCGCCGCGCCACGCACCTGGCCGGCCAAGCCTCGGCCATGTCCTCCATCCGGCGCAAGAGCAGCAGCCGGTCGTCTCCACGGCCATGACGTTCGTACATGCCAAACAAAGAAGATGACGATATTTACAGAACTGTCACTCATCTTTTAATGCGCGCCGTTTATTCATTTTAAGTCCGATTCGAGTCGTTCCGATTGCATTAGGTTCGTGTAATCGAGCTCTACGCGATAGTACCAAAGTTTTTATAGCACATGTTTTTTTCTATATATCACTAAATATTATATTGATTAATATGTTTGTACTAGTTTTATAATTAAAAGTAACCTAGGGTTATAATTTTGCTCTTGATGTGTTGCGACCATGTCAACATGAACTACATGTTAGGAATGATGTTTAACCTGTTACATGTTTATGAAATTAATCCTATTAATTTGACTAATGATTACGCAAGTTTGTCTCTAAATGGAAGCAACATAGGATAATCTCGATCTTTTTATAATTACTTAAATATGTATTTGTTAATTTGTCTAGTTTAAACATGATAAATATAAAGTTGTAATACATGCAATTTTATTAATATTTATACAATGCCTTTTTAATTAAAAGTAATTTAGGTTTTATATCTGGTCTTTTATAAACAAATGTTAACTCGATCGATAGCAATTTGAATATTCTTTACTAGTCATAACTTGGTTAGTACCGAAATTAATGTCTCTTTATTAATTATAATTTGTTTCTATAATTCTAAAACTAGTCTAGATGCTCACTTGTTTACTTTCTTTTCATAAAAGAAATGTGTTTGCTTATATGTTTATGAATAATATATGGCTAGATTTAACTTGGTATATTAATAATATAGGTTTATCGCGTAGGTCCTTTGTAATTAAGCATGAAGGATGTATCTAATAGCAACTTGAATATGTTTTAAATTATGATTTGCTTAGCTCAAGCATGATATATATCATAAACTCGTCTTAGTGTTCACTGGGTACATTGTTCAGCAAGTTAAAGTTTAACTAGCATGATGTCAAATTTGTATGAATAAATGTGATCTGCTTCAACATGTATCGTGTACCAATTGAATAGATGTTCTCACCTGTTCTTTTATTTTGATAAGTTAAAGTTTGCTTTGATTGAATGATATATGCATGTTAATATTTAAAATATGATTAGTTTAATTCAACTCTTCTAAAATAAAAAGATATGATAATGACTAATCTGAATTGTAGTTCTCATTATTTTATTTAACTAAAATATCTTTTAATTGATTGTTTTATTTTATAGTATAGAACTCCCGATAGTCGTTTCTTTTTAATGATAGTTTTGTTATTGGCGTGACCCTAGTAGTTAGCTTTCTTTTAGTACGCTGTTATCTCTTGTGTGGTGTATTGTTCTTAGTTGTCCCTATTTGTTTGCTTGTATGTCTGTTAGTGTGCTGGGTTGCTATGATCTACGAGTAGAAGAAAAACTATCTGTGAGCACCGAAGATCCGAAGATGAAGACCAGAAGCTGAGTGCCAGAAGTTGCAAATGAAAGATTAAGTTGAGGTTTTTCAGAGCAAGTTGCTTTGGGCATAAAGCAAGTTCTAAGGCAAGTATAGCATGGGATTATCCTTGTTGTCCTATTCACAATAAGCAAATAATATCATTATGCATATGTTTCCTTGTTAAGGATGACTTAGTGTTGATCTTATTCCTTGATACCTATTATATTGCATGGATTAGTATGGCTAGTGCTTAACATGAACTATGATCATGTAATTTGACTAATGGAATATGCAATAAACATTAAAAGATGACTTTTTATTACTGTTTAAAGGGGACTAGAGCATGGGGATTACTTTGGTGCTCTTGTTACTCTCCATAAGGACTCATCTATAAGCGAAAATCCGGGATTTACAGTATAACTGTGAGGGCTAAAATGGCTCTGGCTTTAGTCATATAGAAAGACCTTTTCTAGCTTGTTAGAGGTATTTCTTTATGGCGTAAGAATGGCTTGACGAATCGGGTATAGTGCGGCCTCTGTCCTCATGTGTATAGGCTGCGTGTTATTGTGCCATCAGGAAGGGGGGCTCTACATCTGTTTGCCGAGTAAAATCTAATGGCCCTAACTTGTTAGACGAACCTTCAAAAGACTTCATAGTGAACCCTGCCGACCTTCCTTGGTAGTGGGTCAAGAGGCTGATCACCTCAGGCGAAAGGGTAAATCACGACTCACAGTGAAAGTGTACAACCTCTGCAGAGTGTAAAACTGTTATAACAGCTGTGCTCACGGTCACGAGTGGCCTTGGACCCTTATGGAATAGTGGATCATTAATAATGAATATATTTTTGCTATTCGTTAATCATTTCACATGGATCATATGTTTATTGTTACATTGAGACACTTTGATATTATTGATATATTGAAATAATGCTAATTAAAAGCTACATGCTGATAAACCTATGTTATGCCTTTGAGCCTCATGAACCCCATGTTATATTTGTTGAGTTCGACATGGACTCACTCTTGCTATTTCCACCACACTCCAGTGTGTAGTAAGATGCTGCTTAGAAGAAGAATAAAGGTGTAGTGGAGTTTCCAGAAGTCTATAAGAAGTGTTTGGCATATGGAACCCCCAGTCAGTCGTCCCTGTGATGTTGGAGCCTGAAGAAAAGATTAGTGACCGTTCCGCGACACTCTGATAGTTGTAAGTGTTAATATAGTATGTTTTCCGCTTTATATAAACATTGTTTTGATACTTTTTCATTCTGACATATGTGTGGACTTCCTGGGCACACATATGATTAGCCTGGTTTTGTTCTTTAGAAAACCGGGTGTGACAAAAATGATTCTGTAGCACTTTTTGTTATTATTTGGCAATTAGTGTCTAATCATAAACTAATTAGACTTAAAAGATTTATCTCATGAATTTCATCTAAACTGTGTAATTAGTTTTATTTTTTATCTATATTTAATGCTTCATGCATGTGTCCAAAGATTTGGTGTGATAGAGAATCTTGAAAATTTTTGCAAAATTTTTTGCATCTAAACTGGGCCTTGGCCCTCACTTGATATGCCAACACTTAGGCTACGTTTAGATGCAAAATTTTTTGTAAAACGGAAAATAATATCCAATTATAGTCTAATTAGGCTTAAAAGATTTGTCTAATTAGGCTTAAAAGATTTGTCTCGTCCATTTTGTCTAAACTGTGTAATTAGTTTTATTTTTTATCTATATTTAATGTTTCATGCATGTTTTATTTTTTATCTATATTTAATGCTTCATGCATGTGTCAAAGATTCGATGTGATGGGGAATCTAAAAAATTTTGCAAAATTTTCAAGGAACTAAACAGGGCCTTAGCAGAATTGTTTCTTTATCGATCCATAGTTATTCACTTTTTCTCTATTGGCCTTTTTCCTTCTGTGCTGCACCATACGATGTGATGTATCCTAATGTGGTGAAATCTCGTAATTAAAGCTCTTTGTCCTGTCCCTTTGTTAGCATTTACTCTTACTCTGTCCTTCGCGTTTGGCTCATGTATGGATGTTCAGGGTTGCATGTTTTTATGGTGCATGTGCGTCCCTATTTATAGCCTCTAGGCCACCTATCCATTGATGGTTAGACAAGCAGTAATTAACATACGTGGTCAGACAAATAATAATATAATAATGATAATAATATAAAATAATAATATGTCAAACAAGATTTATTATGAAAAAACATTCCATCATTGGTCAAAGTTGAAATTCGTTGACTTCTCGGGAAACGAGAATTGCATTCTTTTTGGGACCGAGGGAGCACATCGTTGTAGACGTGCGTGGTCATATCATTTTCTCCGTAGTTTATTCTTGATAGAAATATTCTTCCGTTCACAAAAATATATATAGTCTCATTTTTTTGAGAATGAAACAGTTTAAACTTTCATTGAATTATATGAAATAGCAGCAATGTTCGTAATATACAATAGGTACTATTAGATTAGTTATATTAGTTATATAATATATTTTCGTAGTATTTTTTGGTAGGTGTAGATGCTGGTATTATTTATTATGAACTTAGACGGACATGTGAGCTAATTATTTGATCGGCGAGGATACTGTGGTTACATTCTTGGAGCAAGTGATTTTGTTCACACCTTGCCAGGCATGACTCAATTTATATCTCTGTTTAAGTGGTCACACTACGGTCACTGTTTAAGTGATCACATGTCTCGTCTTGCTGGATTTACACTTTACAGTGACGAGTGCCGCTACAGACACACTGCTAGTGTTATCACGTCAATATTTATTTGGTTCCTAGTCCTGGTCACATACATGCTGCGTCTCCATCCAGACGCGCGCCCCAGGCGATGCGTGTGTGTGTCTACTTATACCGGCAGACCAATGCAAGACCACACATTCTAGATCAGCTACTCGCGGGCAGGCAAAGACTAACGCATAGGTAAATAAGCCTCCCAACATTTTCGCGTTCGTTCCCACCAACAAAAGTGCACTATTTGTGCCACATGCCCACGTGTATAGGCCAAGCTAGGCATAGGTTTCTCTGCCTAGCATTCTATTCATTTTTATACTTCGAATCTCCTTAGTTCATCAGTGCTACATATATTTTTGCATAAGCATGGGAATTGGTAGCTCTGAATAAACAACTGGATACAAGTGAAATATGGTCATGCATTGTTTCCTTTAGATGATAGCGAGTGGAATATATATGCGTGTTTTAATCGTGTACACCTTTCCTTCAGAAATATGCTCATCATAATAATTCGTTGTTACATACGTCTGACAAATGGCAGAACGAGTATCGGTAACATGGACAGGGGGAAGAGCACGAACGGGGAGCCAATGCCGCAGGGCTCCCAGAGAGTACAGTCTAGTGATTTCGTAACCTAGGTACACTTTAATTTTAAGAGGGGTACACTTTAACATTATTAGGCACAACTAACACCGTTTCTACCCACATTTTTATTAGCTATTATTTCATGCATAGCACATGTTCTTGTTAGTGATCACCTAGCATGTAAATGGCTAAGCGTATGGTAGGTGGTAATTATTTTCATGATTTCATAGCCTATCCGTGTATGTAGCTCATCTATATATACACTTTTTTGTTCTTTTTAGGAACCTCTTGTAGTGGTTATCTCGCACAAGGACATCCTGCGCCAAATCATTACCAGCATAGGCGCAACTATTCGTACTGCAGGGGTGGTAAAGATGGAGGACTGCAAAAGGATGGCCTGGCTTAGCATTGAAGTCCCATCTAAAAATGGTACAAGAGGCATGGTGCTTGAGAACTTCCGAGGTGCTCCTTGCATGACCGATTATGGGGCAGAAGAAAATGTTTGTGAACTAGCAATTCTCCACCTCATGTCACGTTTAGATATATGGGTCAAGGATATAAGTTATGATCCACTCATAGAAACAAGTAGGCAGTTACACTATTATATGTACTGGTCACAATACCTTCTCACCACATATCGAGAATTGAGTGCGGAGAAGGATGCCTTATTCAATGCCCACAAGTCTCTTTTGGAGCGTCTGGGCTCCATCTGTGTAAGATACAGTGACATCCTTCCCCTAGCGTCTAGTGCTGCAGCGACAAGCGTACAAAGTCAACCAGTTACGTGCACAGGAGCAGAAGCACCAGAGCTACGATATGGAGGGCTTGCTCGCGAGCTAACTAGCGTTTTGCAGGATAACACCATTGGTGTTAATCTGGCAAATGTTAATTGAGTGGTACGCATATCCAATTATAGTTTCATGTTACATACCTCTTCGAATTTAGCAATCCATTTACATGTATTTGTGTACCCTCTCGCAGGAATTCAGTCAAACGAGGAATCCACTCTGCACCATCCAGTTCAGTCCAGTGCGTATGGGGCCTTAGGCTACCTAATAATCTCCTTCAATTATATTTCTCACACCTATATCTATCACAAACCATGTACCACCTAGCGAATTTACCTCGTACTAGCATGCATATGGCTCCCTCTACAGGGGGACATCTTAGTCCATCTGGAATGTTGGGTCACACAGATGGCACTATATATTATGATATCCAGAATTGTCCTGCCCTATAATGTAATTTCTATGTGTTTCAAGTCTGTGCCTTCCCACCATCTAGGTTGCATAATAAATAATATTGTGTGCTTTGACCTAATATTGGCTCAGCTACTGTGTTAATATAACTACATGCATTCTGCATGTGAAATTATATACACGTATGAACGCGCGCACACACAGTGTGTGTCTATATGCTCCTTATAAATATTGTGCCAGTGTGTATGGCACTATTTGATAAGTAATTTCATCTCCAGCACAGGATAGATTAGCATATTTAGTCAGCTAGGTAAATCGCATCCATCTCAACTATAATTAACGGTGTATGAACATAGTCCCTAGTGTACCCGACTAGCATCGAGTGGTCAACTACACAATCAACGAGTATAAATTAGCACACAAATTGATGATGAGGATTTTTTTATAGATGGCTACTTCCTTGCATAATTCATCATAAAGAGGATGGAACGTTAAGGTACATACAACCATACAAAACATTACCGCTGCCCCCATAGATTAATACAACGGTAGGTAAAATGCTTCCATATATACAGCATAATACTACAAGTCCAGGTCTCAAGGGGGTGATTCAGGCAGCAGTCCATGCTTTGGCTACCAGAGGCCACCACCTTAATTACTTGATAATGAATTATGGGGAGGAAGTGGCAAGCATATGCATCTTAGTTTGTGTGCACTGGTACTGGCTCTGATGAACTCAAAGCATCAAATATGCAAGAAATCATTAATGGTGGTAATAGCAGGGAGACTGACGTAGTGTTCCCATATTATGTCCTCTACAATTTGGCTTGATCCATTGAGACGTGCACGCATGGCTTCTGTGGCATCTAGGGCACGAACAGGCCAACCCCAAACACCGGCAATGCGGCAGATCTTTCTAGTTTGTGCTCTCGCAAGGGCTTGCGTATTCACCTTCATCTCATCTATGCAGGTAGAAAGCCCCCTATGTCCACTAAAATAATCCTTTAGTTCTCGCACGCCAATTGCCCTGGCCAACCCATTGTGGCCATCGATCTTGCCAATGGACATAGTATCATAATACTCTTTGATTTCCTCAACTAAGCCATGTTGAACCATATCATCAATACGGCAATTCAGATATTCATTGAGAACCAACTCATCAGCATGGAGCCACAAGAGGCAGCTCTTGAACCTCAAGTTTGGCCGATACCTCGCAAGTGCGAAGGGATCACCAATGGAGGGATCAAATTGTTCAGCGAGAAACCCATGGATTAGTGAGTTGGACCCACCTACCAAAACTGGCACCCAGCCACGCCTTGCAATAGACATCGAAGTTGTAGTTGCAATAGATCGAAACCAAGGTACGGATAAATCATCACTAATTGCTGAAACCATTCCGATAAGGTGATGAGGAATACCGTGTTGGTCATTTAGATTGACCTTGTTTGTTGCAATGTTGAGGCCAGCATAGATTTGCATCTTGTCGGTGTTTACCACTTTGCCACCGATCGCCTTGCATACATCGATTGATAGCTTCGTCTTTCCCGTACCCGTGGCGCCTAGAATCACCACTGGTTTAATCGACAACATCTGGAGTCTATGGCAAGGGGAAAGAGTATGGGGGATGCAATCGGGGGGAGGAGGGGAAAGTGTCGCCGGTGGTGCCAATTGTTGCTCACCGTTGGTGTGTACTATATTAACGCATCTTACTACTTCTACCACTGTTTATGTGAACTTCCACATGGCAACCTTACAAAGAAATACAATGTCCTTAAGGACATGATAAGTGTTTCCACTAATTCATTTCTGGTTACATCTAGTTGCTAAGGTAGGTTACAAACACAAACTATACGTGTGCTCATTTCTCATGTGGTAATGAACCATATTTAACTCATTTTCGGTTAGAGGATAAGTATTTGGTGCATTTTTTAGTTTGTCCCTTCATGGGTGCCTTCTTTCACATTGTTTCTATATGAGGTAAATGTTGCTAGGCCATACCTTCTTATGTTTATGTTTAGACATTGATTAGACCGGGTGTCTCCTATTGGCAATAACGACACCATCTATTGCATCATTATTGTTGTGTGAGGTGCGTATAGCGACATCCTAGGTCTTGTTTGTTTGTCAAGTGAACAAATTTTATTTTTGGTCTAGCGCTTAAATATAAACCACGCGCCCAGCTTGTAATTTTTGTAAAATTCTTGACCTCATTAGTGTCCCCTAGCCATATAATTGCACTATGTCTCCACCTTGCTACACCATTTCCATTTCTATCATCATGTTGTATCTGTGCATCATACATAAAGGCACTCATGCCCACGAATAATGGAGAAAGCCCCTAAGGCATCTCGCAACTACTGACTGACCATACCACTACACAGCTCCACGCGCATGTGATCTAAACGCAGCCTAAGTGTTGGCATATCAAGTGAGGACCTGCCAGCCCGATGTTTGAGCTTGTCCCTGCATGGGTGTTTCGCATTGTTTCTATATGAGGTAAATGTTGTTAGGCCATGCTTTCTTATGTTTAGACGTTCATCAGACCGGGTGTCGCCTATTGGCAAAATAACGACACCATCTATTGCATCATTATTGTTGTGTGAAGTGTGTATAGGGACATCCTAGGTCTTGTTTGTTTGTCAAGTGAACAAATTTTCTTTTCAATCTAGCGCTTGAATATAAACTGCGTGCCCAACTTGTAATTTTTGGAAAATTCATGACCTCATTTGTGTCGCCTGGTAATATAATTGCAGTATGTCTCCAGCTTGCTACACCATTTCTGTTTCTATCATCATATTGTCTCTGTACATCGTACATAAGGCACTCATGCCCGTGAATAACGGAGAAAGCCCCTAAGGCATCTGGCAACTACTGCCACTTTATCAGTCGCCATCGACCATACCACTACACAGCTCCACCCGCATGTGATACCACGGTCCCTAACATTAAAGAATACCATCGGGCTGGCAGGTCCTGCCCATGAGTAATGGATAATGTCCGTTAAGCACCCAATAGCTACTCCCATGTTGTCACATCGCCACCGCCTATGCCACTACACAACACTACCCACGTGCGCTAACACAGTCTCTCACATTAAAGAAGGTCCTTGGACTGGTGGACACAGCTCCATCCTTCTATCTATAAGATGTGGCAATGAAGAGCCCCTCCACATCATGAGATCTCGCACGTTCTCGCACAACATCCTTTCCATCAAGAATCCCTAACATTAAAGAATACCATCGGGCTGGCAGGTCCTGCCCATGAGTAATGGATAATGTCCGTTAAGCACCCAACAACTACTCCCATGTTGTCACATCACCACCGCCTATGCCACTACACAACACTACCCGCGTGCGCTAACACAGTCTCTCACATTAAAGAAGGTCCTTGGACTGGTGGACACAGCTCCATCCTTCTATCTATAAGATGTGGCAATGAAGAGCCCCTCCACATCACGAGATCTCACACGTTCTAGCACAACATCCTTTCCATCAAGAATCATACCTCCAATTCCTCCCTTTTTCTACTTTCTTATACAAGTTGTGCTACGTTGCTTCTCGGTGCCCTTAGCAAGGTAACCAAGTCATTATCGTATCTATAGAAATCTTACCCTCTCCTAAATGTTGAAAATGACTTTCCTCATTTTCCTCGCAGATGGCAGATGAAGGGTGGACCACCAACTATTGCCTGAACAAGGACGACTTCCCCAAGCTCCTGTATGCCACTATGGTCAGGCTAGGTATTTTGGATCACCCAGAATATGTAGGAAGGGAGTATGAGGAGTATGGCACTAAGAGGTGTGAGGTGATCATCTATGTTGGAGCAAGTAGGGATTTCCCTGACATAAATCCTTGGGTGGTGTCCACCATAGGGTTTCGGTTTGCGGACACTTACCAAGCTGTCACTCGCAAAGCTTTGAGGTACCTATGCCAGATTTTTGAGAAGCCAATATGTCATACACCCATGAGATTCTTCCCCCCTTTTGTAAAGAACAACCCTGTGTGGGTAGCCCGAATGAAGACCCTAGAAGGCCCTGAACTTCGTGAACGTGATCCAACTACGGTTTTTATGTCTGACTACTTGCTTTCCTTGGATAAGCAGATTAGAGTGCTCCAACTGCAGCTTGCGAATGCTAAGGTGCAGGTCGCTGAGGCGGAGAGCCGTGAGGCAGCAGCAATTGAAGCCTTCAAATAAGCCGAAGATTGGCACACTCAGCAACTGAAGAATATCTATCTTGTCAATAGGGCCAAGAGAAGGATTGCCACCCTCGAAGATAGAGAGTGCCCAATACTAGATGGAATCCCAATTGCAACCATGGAAGAAATCCAAGGGGAAATAGTGGATACACCGCCTGCACCTCCCCCAACCGAGGCCTCCCATGGAATTCCTGAGATAGGGCCACCAGATGGAGAAGAGATTCTCCCACTCACTCAGCCACCACTAGGAGATGGTGCATGTGCTCATGCCATCCTTTCAGAGGATTCCTCAAGCTCCGAGGCATGATCTAAGTGGTCACATGGCCCCCTCAGGGAATGAGGCTAATATGGTCCGAAGCTAGACCCATAAAAGTGGTTTTAGCGATGCGCCCTTACGCCTAAGGGGAGTGAATCCTGATTCACTTGTAGTGTTTGCTCTTTCCATCTACAATGTAATCCCCACCTGAAAGCCCAAGTTTGGTTTTGGTAATTAATGACACCAAGTTGCTAATGCCATGTGTTAAGTGTTTTGAGTTAGGCACAAGCAACACATGAGATGAAGGTGTATGTGGCAAGGAGTGGTGGCCACAAGATCACAAAGAGATGGTGCATGGACATGAAATGATGATCATGGTGGAGATGCACATAAAAGGAAGGACATGATGATCAAGTGAAAGAGAAGGATCTAAAAGCGCAAGGCAAAGGTATAATCATAGGGGTTTTTCTTTTGCCGGTCTAAGATGAGTAGAGAAGTGATTGACCGGGTTTAGGATACATAGCCGACTATGAAGAGGGGCAATCACGGTTAGCCCGGAAACCAAGTGCCACTAGATCAATGTCTTAAGCATATGCATTAGGATCTAGTAAAGAGCTAACATAACGCCTTGGAAAATGATTGTGAAATGCTAACACACATGCACATGGTGGTGTACACTTGGTGGTGTTAGCACATTTGCGAAGGCGGTGGAGTTCAAGCGGTAGAGAGGGGTTTGGGTTCCTCTCTCCCTCCCACCGAGCTTGCGAGGCGGGATTCGACGCTTTTTAGAGAAGTGAAATGCCTATTTTCTATTGCGTCGGAAGTCGGAATAGAAACGGAGGTGAACGGAGGTCACTGTGGTGACCGGACGCTGCACCGGACGCGGTCACGGTATGACCGGACGCGTCTGGTCAGTGTTCAGCGTCTGCGCGGTTTTTAGTTTGATGATCGGACGCACAGCGCGTCTGTTCACTGACGACCGGACACGTCCGGTCATCCAGAGAGCTTACTGGACTCTAATCGGACGCGGGCACTGTCACGTCCGGTCATTGCGAGAGGCGCGTCCGGTCGTTGTTTAGTTGTGCGCTACTCAAGTTGACCAGCGCGTCCGGTCAGTTGCGGGACCAGCACGTCCGGTCACACCCGGCGCGTCCGATCAGTACGACCAGCGCGTCCGGTCGGTGTTTCAGAATTTAGCCGTTGCGCGACCGACGCGTCCGGTCAGTTTGACCAGCGCGTCCGGTCAGCACGACTTCAGCTGGTTAAAGTTCCTAACGGCTATATTCAAAGGGGTACGCTATAAATAGAGGTTGGCTGGGGTTTGAGGGCAACTCTTGCACATTTTGAGACCTAGAGACATCCTTTGAGCTAGAGAACAACCCCTCCACTCATCTCTTTGCATAGTTGCACATCTTGAGTGAGATTGAGTTAGATTTAAGTGCATTGCTTGAGAGTTGCATTCTAGAGGCACTTGATCTTTGAGTTGCTGCGGATTTCTTGTTACTCTTCCGTGTTTCCCGACATGGTAGACGGCTTGGAGCAGCGGAAGTGATTGAGCTCGCAATTGGAGATTGTTGGAGCCTTCACCAAGTGTTGTAAGGGGTTCTTGATCCTTCCCCGCGGGAGTTCGTGAATTGGATACTCTAGTGGAGCTCGTGGCTTGGAGGATCCCCATCTTGTGTGCGGTTGTGCGGCGCCCACCGAGGGCTCGACTCTTGATAGTCGATTAGCTCGTGAACCGACAAGTGGGTGTATCGCCACAACGGGGAGTAGCTTGCCGGGAAGCAAGTGAACCTCGGGATAAATTCTTATGTCATTCTCTTCCCGAGGATTTCTCTTGTATGATTGATTGATTGGCATTTCTCTTCTCTTCACGGCGGTATAATCACTCAAAGCTCTTCTCTCGTATTACTTCTTGTTTCTAGCTTGTAGTTGTTGTTGTGTTTAGTGAATAGCCTTGTACTAGACTTGTGTAGGTGGCTTGCTGTAAGGTCCTAGATGGCTAGAGGGGGGGTGAATAGCCTATAAAAAATTCTACAAGCACCACTAAGCAAACTTGTTAGAATAACAAACGGCGTAAAGCGAGTTTTGCTTAGCCAAAGGTTGTGATGCAAGCCTCCTATCCACAAGTCTAGTAGATTATGATCTCTAGTTCACACAAGTGCTAAGTCACTAACTTACACTAGTGAGCAAGCTAACAACTACTAGAAAAGGCTACCACTAGAGCTACACAAGATAGTCTAGTAAAAGTAAATGTGAGAGAGAGGATTGTGAATCTTATACCGACGGTGGAGTGAAGATGTTGCCAATCACCAAGATGATATACAATCAATTAATATTGACAACAACACAATATGTAGACCAATCACCGGGAGACAAGAGACACAATATTTTTGTTCACCCGGTGTTCACTTGTGCACCGACAAGCTACGTCACCGGTTGTGTCGACCAACACTTAGATGGTTCCTCGGTGTGACCCTCAAGTCACTTGCCCCTCAAGGCACGCCCCGCAAGGCACCACAAGACACCACTCTCAAGTGAGATAACTCAATGACACGCGCAATCCAATAGAGTTGCTTTTGGCGTCCCGCCGAGGAAAGCACAAGAACCTCTTACAAACAACCGGAGGTGGCCAAGAACAATCACCTTCTCTTGCCAACGCCTCCAACAATCTCCAAGCCGGCTAGGAGCGGTACTCTCCAAGAGTAACAAGAAATCCACCGGCTAAACCACCCACAAGTGCCACTAGATGCCCTCAAGCTATGCAATGCACTTTGGGATCACTCAATCTCACTTTTGATTTGCAATCAAGCAAGAGAGATGAGTGGGAGGAGTAGCTCTAGCTCAAAGGATGCACAAGAGTGTTAGAAATGCCAAGAGACCTCCCCAAGGGCCGGCCAACGAGTATTTATAAGCACCCCAAACAAATAGAGCCGTTGCCACTCCACTGACCATTTTTTTTCGGGACGACCGGACGCGCCGGTCGAAACTGACTGGACGCGCTCAACCGCGTCCGGTCGCCCTGCGACGTCCACGTGTCCCTCAAATTTCAAATGCGACCGTTAGATCCTCCAATGGTCACTGACCCCAACGGTCAAACCAATGACCGGACGCGCCTCTCAAAACGACCGGACGCGCCGGTCCTGATGACCGGACGCGCCTGTCGAACGACCGGACGCGCCGATCCGCACAGCACCCGCGCCCGCGAAACAACGACCGGACGCGCTCCTCGCAACGACCGGACGCGACAGTGCCAGCGTCCGGTCGGAGTCCAGTAAGCTCCTTCAATGATCGGACGCGTCCGATCGCGTGTGACCGGACGCGCCCCGCGTTCGATCGTCCTTGCGAACCGCAGTTCCTTCTGGGCACTTGACCGGACGCGCCGGTCCCGTGAGTGACCGGACGCGCCGGTTGCAAACCCTAGCCCGCGCGCCCGAAACCGCGCTGTACTGACCGGACACGTCCGGTCACACCGTGACCGCGTCCGGTGCAGCGTCCGGTCACCTCAGTGACCCCGTTCGCCTCCGTTTCTTTTCCGACTTTCGGCGTAGTGGAAAATAGGCATTTCATTTCCCCGAAATCGCCTGAATCCCGCGCTCGCACGCTCGGTGGGAGGGAGAGAGGAACCCAAACCCCTCTCTACCCGCAAACCACAGCGCGACCAACGCCACCTTTGCAAATGTGCCAACACCATCAAGTGTACATCTCCAAGTGCTTGTGTGTTAGCTTTTTCTCAATCATTTTCAAAGGTTTTTCAATTAGCTCACTAGGCCCTACATGCAATGCACTTCATGAATTCACCTAGTGGCACCCGTGCTTCGAATAACCGATAAGACTTTCCCTCTTAATAGTTTGGCTATCGATCCTAAACCACTCACACCCTCTATGGTGTCTTGAGTGTAAAACAAAATGGCCCTATGGTTATACCTTTGCCTTGAGCCCATTTGTTTCTCCAAATGATATGATCCACTTCATATCATCACATGACCGTCTCGATCCATCGACCTTGACTTTACTTGCTCTTCACCGTTGCATCGGTCCGTCGGCGCTAAGTCTTGCTCAAGCTTCACCATCATATGGTCCTTCGCTTCGAAGCCTCAACTTGCCCTTCACCTTCACAACCGGTCCATCGAGCCAAGCCTCATCTTGGTCTTCACCATCTTGGTCATATGAGTCAATGTCATGTCTCATATGCAATGACCACCTTTATCTAAATCATCCACTTAGATACAAAGGTTAGTCCTAGGTTTCATCAATTAGCCAAAACCAAACTAGGGACTTTCACTTGCTTAATTAGTTAGAGCTAGTGCATTTGCTTCGCCACCTTTCGTACTAACTTGTGGTTAAGTAATTCTTGTAGAAGTTTTAATTAGGCTATTCAACCCCCCTCTAGCCTATTTGGACCTTACACCACCTACTGTTGTGCTTTAAATTAGTAGTTCTAGCTAGGTTCGCTTACACGCTCGCGTGAGATGTACCCGTATTTTAGTGTTTGCCTTTTCCACCTATAATGTAATCCCCACCCAGTGTTGTGCTCTGAATTAGTATTTCTAGTGCTGAATCCTAATTCACTTCTTTGTAAACCCTCGCGTGAAGTGATGTACTTGTATTGCAGTGCTTTCTTTTTCCAAGTATGGTGTAATATAATCCTACCATGTAATCACTCCAGTAAATGTTTCTTTGAGCTAGCATGCCATTGATTTTATTAACAAATAGTAGCTTCCTTGGATGTATTTTTCCAAGATTCAATGTATCAAACAAGCCCTTCCATATAACACATAATGGAAAAGACACCTTAGCCTTTACTAACATGTTTTCCCAAGGTTTGATATACCAAACAGATCACCCGCAGCGAAGCGCGGGCATCAGTGGCTAGTACAAATAAAAGCTTTGTCTTCGGAGGACGTCCGGATGCGGCGTCCATCCGCACGCCCACGCCCGTACGCCCCACACCTATCCCCAGCACTAGAGGCAACATTCGTTGGGACGGAGCTTCCTACGTCTACGCCCGACACACGCAGCATGGAGGCCACGTCCCGTCCCGTCCGATGTGCGGCGTCCACGCCCATCTCGCTCAACGTCCCAGTCGATCCACTGCGGCATCCCGTCCCCGCACGCTCTCGTGTTCATGGCCTCCATCTTCGCCACACTAGGGAGCCACAGCGGCTAGACCACCAAAGGTTTAGGTTTCCTCCACACATATATCTAGATCTACACTAATATAATAATCTTTATGGAGGCGGGCATTTTAGATTTTCGAAGGCAGACAAAGCAACCACCTCCATTCAAAGGTCTCCGTTAATGCGCAGATAATGAAGGCGGGCACTTTGTTCGCCTCGGTTAATCAATAAAAAAACAAAAAAAAGAAAAACCCATTGATGAGCCCACCGAGCCCATCCACGGGCCCGGCGAGCCATTCCACACGCTGCTGCCACCGCACTCCCTCGCCGGTGCCTACATCCTTGTCGGACAGCGCGCCGGATCCAGCCTCCTACGGCCACATCCGACCTCCGCCCGCCGGGATTCAGCCTTCGTCACTAGGATCCGACCGCACGCTGCCAGATCAGGCCGCCAGCCGCCGCACGCCGCCACATCCGCGTTGATCCACCGCCGAAGCTTGCAGAGCCGCCCTTAAACCACCGGAGCTCGCAGCGCCTGCCGCCAGGGCACGCGACTAACGTCGCTGGAGCTCGAGTGGCGCCTGCTGCAGGCCCCCGCCGCCGGGGCCGCGACTCTCGCCGCTGGAGCTCGGAGGGAGAGGGAGAGGGAGGAGGAGCGCCGGTGGAGGGAGGAGGGGCTCCACACGGAGGGAGGAGGTCTCGGAGAAAGGAGGGGCGCCGCTCGCGGTACGTCGTAGGGAGACGGAGGTCACGAGGACAGGCGGCGCTGGGTTTCAGAGGCGTGAGGAAGTGGATTGAAAGAGAAACCTAAGTGTCTGTATTTATACTCGAAACCGCTATGGGCCTCGCCTAGGCCTGTTGGGTCTCGGCCTTTCTGGAGGCGGGCTTCTTTAGACAACCGCCTCCAGAAATAGAGCATTTTTAGAGGTGGTTGTCTTAAAACGACCGTCTCTGTAAATCGATTTTAAGAGGCGGTTATTTTTTGACCGCATCTGTTAATCAATTTTAGAAGGCGCGCAAATTTGACCGTCTCTGGAAATAAAAATGACCACCTCCATTAATCGTCCGGTAGTTTTGGAAGCGGTCAAATTTTATGACCGCCTCGATTAATATATGGGCACTGTCTTGCAAAATCATTTGTGTAGTAGTGTTACTTTTGCAACATTCAGATGAAACAATTGCAACGTACGTCTGAAACAGATAAAATATTTGGATCATACACTTGCAACATAGTCATCTGCAACATCCAGATAAAACACTTGTAACATACGTCTGAAAACAGATGAAACACTTGAAACATGCTCTTAAAACATGCGTGTGTAGCCATAGTAACGTATGCAACATCCAGATCTACTTTTGTAACATGCAGACAAAACCTTGCAACATGTGTAAAGCATAAACATACTTTTGAAACATGCATGTATAGCCATAGCAGCGTATGCAAACATCTAGATGAAACACTTGAACACATAGGTTTAAAACACTTGAAACATAGGCTTGCAATATGATATTTGGATTTCTTAATATATCTCCAATTATATGCACAATGTTTATCTCCTTGAATTTGTTACTTTACATCTGCAGCTTTCAGTTCAGTGAAATCAGGTCACGATGATCTGCAGCTTTCAGTTCAGTGAAATCAGTCCACACATGCCTCAGCCGTCACTACCACCAGAATACCAGATTATATCGTCGTATATTCAACAATTTATACCACTGGTCTCAGAGCAAGTGGAAAACAAAACCATAGATGTTGCATAAATAGAAGGAGTTTAATAGAGGCCGCGTGCGCAAGCGGATCGCCTGCACGCCTCTTCCCGCCCCGTACTATTCCTCTTCCCTGCAGTCCCGTCTCCCTGACGCCTCCGCCCCTGCCTTCTTCTCTCCCCGACACCTCCTCTCCTGCCGCCCCTCGCCGCCGGCTGCGCGAGTGACCCCACATCCAGATCCGGCAAGCCCCTGCCTCCAACACCTCCCACCGCCCTGCCGCCGGCAGTAGGGTCTCATCGATGAGACCCTACTATCGGTGGCGACCTCCTCCTTCCCCTCCCCTCCCCCTCCCTCCCCTCCCCCTCCCGCATGCTGCCATGGCGAACTTCAGCGAGCTCCGACGAACTCCGGCCATGGCGTCCCAGCCTCGACCTGGCCCGGCCGCCACAACCGTCGCCAGCTCCCCTAAACCGCACGTCGACCATCCCCACCGCTTGGCCTACCTGCCTCCCCCTAGCTGGCCATTCTATAACCCACCAGATTTGGGGAAGAGGGTGGGGCGCAGCTCGCCGAAACCCTAGCGCCGACGTCTTCTTCGCCGGAGTCGGCGTAGGCGCGGTCGGGCACGGGTGAGTGGGGCGCAGCGTGTGGTGGGGTGTTGGCAATGCCTTATCTGGCGGCGGTGGCGTCGAACGAACCCCAGCGTGCGTCTTCTCTAGCCTGGCGTCGAGCGCATCGGACGGCCACGTGGGTGTGCGCGCCGAGCCTCTAGATCCTGCACGCGCAGAGTTAAGCATTTCTGTAAATAAAAATGCTGTAGCCTGGAGCATATAGCCTCTTCCTCACTGATAGAGGAAAATGGATGAGAGTGGGCTGGAACGCTAGGTTAGCTTTGGGCCGGGATGGAAAAGAGGCTGATTGCAAGATTCCAGCCCATGAAAAATAATTAAGTTTAAATATGGTAATGTCTTTTCCTCAAAAAAAAATTAGTAATGTCCTTTTGGCGGCCTAAATGGTTAATTTTACGTGATTATAAGAAAATCCAGAGTTCGTTTTAAAAAAAAATCCAGAGTTCGAGTTTATGTTCGAAGATAGAGATAAAACATTTAAGTCAAGTCGATTATTTCAGGTTATTTGCTTGCCCTAAACGCTGCTTATTTAGAAACTGACAGGACATTCTTTAACTGCTTTTACTAGAATGTACTCCGTATGATTTACTGTAGGATGTTACAGCATTTCCAACGGTATTTAGAAGCTCCTAAAAGCTTTGGTTTTGGAACCTTTTTCAAAAACCAAGTACAAAAAGCACACCACACTAGCAGTTTTTTTTTCACGACGGTAGTTTATTTTTATTGTTCAGTAAAAAAAATGTACATGTCGTCGTCTCCGTGGATACTAAGCCGCCACAACTCGTCATCGTGGCTGGCCATACACGACATCCTAGCTCACATTCAAACCCTTAAATATATTTTCTGTTCTACCTTCTAATATTCTCATATCTAAAAATAGTGGTCGCAATTCCGATGAACCTCCCAGACGAGCCATGGATAGACATCTCTATCACCATAACTCACACTAGAACCTCCAATACATGATCTTCATTGGCTTCTGCATATCCTAATACTCTTAGATCTGAAAATAGTAGCAATAGATCCAATTGTGGTATACATCTAGACGATAGCAGGGGCAGCGGGCAGGGATGGCTGGAGTGCCAAGGAAAAAAACGCCGCCAAAGGCACCGACACGATAGGGAGTTTCGGTCGTCCATGTATCTTTACACGTTGGTGGCCCCTGTTTTTCTGAAGGAGCTAGATTGAGAGTAAGGATAAGGAATTGTTAGAGTGCTTGTTTTTTTTCCACATTGCCAAAAAAAAACACAAGTTTGGGATCGGAATGTGTTTTACCAAACTATTAGATATGCTTTTACGTTAAACTAGAGGATTCCCCGCGCGTTGCCGCGGGTATGAAGGATAAATATAAATATGTTAGAATGTTAACTAATAAGAATTAGGAAATGTATACGTACGGTGTTGGTAATGCAGAAATATAATATAATATAATATAATATAATATATGTATAGATTTATTAGTATAATCGTGGAGATTGTATCCACAGTGGATGATGTGTCTCGCTGACGTGGATATCACAATTCTTGTGCCAGTGAACTTTAATTGCAAATGATAGTGGACTGCTGATGTGGACACCTTGCATGTTAAGAGAAATTGCTTGTGGCAAATGATAGTGGACTACTAAGGTAGACGCCTTATATGTTAAGAGAAATAGGTAGTGGGATGATAGTGAACTGCTGAGGTAGACGTCTTACATGTCAAGAGAAATAGGTAGTGGGGTTTTACTTTATAAGAGTTATAGATATGGACTTTTACTTTGCACTCGCTCCTTGTCAAATAATAGAAATATATACTATTATTCATCTAATAATATTTGTTATACATCATAAATATTAGTACGTTCTTTTATATATTTGGTCTAAATGATTTCTTAAAAAACGAGAATAATATATTTGTTTAGAACGAAGGTACTCCCTTCATTCTAAATTATAAGACGTTTTTATTTTTTTAGATTTATAGTTTTTGATGTGCACCTTAGATATATGTTATGTCTGTATACGTAACAAATGAAATGTCAAAACTTATAATTTTGAGATAGAGGTAGTACGTTGGAGCACTTCCTATAGCTATTATGCCTCAAAGATACAGCACCGTTATGCTCTAGGCCCAAGCGATCGATCAACGAGCGCATCAAATCCAAAAGCCATCGAGTTAAACCAGCTGGACTGCCGCTAGATTGATTTAGTTGGCGACCCTCTGCGTGAGCAGCCTGGCGCGAAGCTCCGCCGCGTCCACCTCCTTGGCGCCACCCGCCGGGCGGTAGTAGCCGGTGACGGGGTCTGGCACCCACGGGGTCTTCTCCGCCGACACCGAGGCCGCAGCCGCGGTGTTCACCTCTTTGCCCAGCATCATGCGCTTGGCCACCTTCTCCCCGGCCTTCCGCCCGCCGGTCCCCTTCACCACGGCCGCGGCCACGGAGTAGCCCCTCCTGCACCATCGCACGCATCCCCAAGACATACATACAATTCGTTCAGAATGACGTACGGCGCGGGTTCAGAACCATCGCACAGTGCAGCTGTCTGACCTTTGTGCTAGGAGGCTGGCGCAGCTTGACGCAACTCTCTCCATGGAATCGATCAGAAGCTAGTAGTTTGAGGACGAAGAAGCGCAGCTAGCTCGATCTCTCTAGCTACTTCTGAAGTCTCTTCTGACGATCTCTCTGATGCTGTGCAAATATAATTGCAATGCTGTCTGAGGACTTGTGAGCTTAGATGCTGCAGGGTGGCTTCTTTTATAGAGTGGTAGCGCGCACGCGGGAGATGATGATGGCACGAACGGGCACGGAAGGAACCAAATGATGATGGCCACGGAATCAAGCAGGAAGAAGGCTCTTGGAACATGTCCAAGGGGCACACGCCAGATGGCCACAAATCAAAAGCTAGCTGCCTTTGCTTGATACGTGTAGGTGTAGCACTGCGCAGAGAGCAGGAGCCGCACGCTTCCTTGTGTGTGACCGGCGCGCGCGGCGCCCTGCCGGCCGGTAGGTCTCGTCTCGGCTAGCATGAGGACGAAGCATCTGGATTGCCGGAGTTTGTGGGTGCCAGGGCGTGATTGGCTGATTGCGATGTTTGTTCGGCTGGGGAGGCTGAGTGGAGGCGACAAAGGCATTCTATCATTTGATTGATTTGATTTGAGAAGTGGATAGCGCCCGGCGCCCGCGCCTCCCGTCTAAAGAAGATGGTGGAGCGCGTCTGTATAGGGACATGCATGCATGTCTGGTAGGGGTGAAAACAATACATATATTTCCCGACCGTATTTGAGACCGAATCCGTTTACAGAAATTTAGTTCTGTTCGAAACCGAGTCAACATCCTTAACCGTATCCGTATCTGTATACATATTCGTATCCGAATACTCAAATTGCATATTTATGATATCGATACCCAATCGTATCATATCCGACATATCGTATTTGAATCCGTATCTGAAGAGAAATATGAAAACAAACGTAATATCGGTGATATCCGTCCGTATCTGATCCGTTTTCATCCCTATGTCTGGAGATCAAAAGATGCAGCCTTAACTTCTATTCTCCGCGTGTGGATGTTAATTCTCTGCACGGCGCCACATGCCTATACACGGCCGACGATTATCAGTCGTGCCACCTATTGATAATGCAGATTGGGTTTCTGTCTGCCGGTAACTTCCGTTCCGATCCAAATAATATGCGGCGTTGCTAGCGCGCCCGGACGCCCGCGCCTGCTTCTTCTTCCCCGTGCCCGTCCCGTCCCCGCCTGTCCTCTTGCGCCTGCGCCCGACTGCTCCTCCACCGCCCCTCCACTGCAAGCCACCGCCCCACCGCAACGTGGTAGGGTTCCGGAGCTCCGACGCCACAGCCGCGGCCACGGAAATCCGGCGAGACCCTACCAAGCCCGTGGTGGCCTCCTCCTTCCCCTTCCCGCCTCCCGCCGCCATCATCTTCTCCAACTCCCCTGGTCGGACCGTTAAGGCCCCTAACCGCCGGCCACTGTTCGCACCGCTTGGCTGGACCGCCTCCCCTGGCCGGCCCCTTAGCTGCCGGAGTTGGAGAAGAAAGAGGGGGAGAGGACAGAGAGGGAGGGCGCCGCGCCGCTGCCGCCGGAACCCTAGCCAAAGCAGGCGCAGAGGTGGAGGTGGCATGGGAGCGGGCACGGAGGCAGAGGAGGCGCGGGAGAGGCAGCGCGCGGAGGTGGAGGAGGCGTTCTGACGCTCGAGTCGTTCCATCATTACTGTTCTACATGATGTTACAAATAACACGTATGGAAATGTCTAGTTGAGAATTTGCTAATATTTTGAAGTTAAGGTTTTAGTCACCATCGTCAATCGCCTACCACCTCAGGCAGGTTAGTTGATTTCTATGGCTGAAAATCTGGAATTTCTAAGTGACATTTGGCATATTCTGTAGGACTTTGATGATAAATATAATTCAAGTTACTATATTGTATAATATGAAACCCCTGACCCCTGTATGTAAGAGTTCAATGGTTTTGTAATTAACTGGCAGTCATATGCATGTCAATAAGAATAGCACTATATTCATATCATATATATTATATTGCAAGAAAAAGTATGAGACGTATGGGTTTGCCACAAAAGCAGATCAAGCTGACCAACCAGAAACAGAATCAGAACCACACAAAGCAAGTAGGAGTTGGACACACAAGATCAGGAAGCGAGACCGAATCCGTGGCAGGCAACTTGAGTTGGGGCAGGATTTATTCCTCGACGAGCCAACTTGTCCATGTGTTTTTAACCAAATCCTGAGGTGACTGATGATTTATCATCAAAGTCTAAATACTACAGCTAATAAGTATGATGATACTAAGTCTAACCATTTCAGATTTTATTAAAAATTATATAAAAACATGAAGTCATAAACCATTTCAGCTTTTGATAAATCATCAGTCACAATCTTCTTTCCTTCTTTGCGGGTGATTAATCGAACTGGACTTTGTATACTGCGTGACGTCTACTAGTCTAGATAAAGGTCTTTTGCGCACAGCATCGCCGTCACGGACCCAAGAAAATACATGAACGAGCTAGAAGCCGTGAAACGGTGAACGCCGGCCGACAAGCATGCGGATGCATACCTTACGTTCGGTAGCCTACTATACATACCATGCTGATGCTGCCGAGTGCCTAGCCGTGTTATAAAGTAGCTCCAGCCGAGACAGAGCCTTTTTCTATTCATGGCTCAAGGGCACCATGATTCAAGAGAGTAGTTAGCTAGCTGCCTTTAATTGTTAGGTCAGGTCTTCATTACTATTTTTGATCATACGCATCATGTGGTGTGCCAAAACACCAGACCTTGATGTTTGTTCTAAACACTAAAAATATATGGAGGATTGTAGGAATGGAGCTTGCCTAACGTAGGGATCGGTTTGGACCGCTACTCCCCGTATCCTCAAATATAAGGTTTATATTAAGTATTCAAAATTTATCCTAAATCATAAGATATTCTAGGTGAATTAACATCCCCAAAGGTCCAATCACCGTTAAGAGAAGGTTGCATATGTCATTTGCGTTACTCCATAATTTGTTCTAAAATTCCTGAACCTTATATTTTAGGACGGAGAGAATTATATATATATATATACATATATATATATATATATATATATATATATATATATATATATATATATATATATACACACACACTACATAAAAATGATACGTTGAAAGAGAGAGATGGACAAGGCCAAGCCACACACGAAAGCAAATTGGCTTGCTATCCATGCTTTATACAGAGTTGGCAGGACCGATATGGATATGCACATATATATGTTGAATTCCCGATAACAAACTTGTGTACTGCAACCTTCTCTACCTAATATTTTTCTTGTTGGCAAATACTCCCTTCGTTCCAAATTATAAACTACTTTAACATTTTTTATACATAGCTTTTTGCTATATATCTAAACATATATTATATTAGGATACATAGCAAAATCGATAAGTGAATTATAATTTAGAACGAATGAAGTATATATAATATATATTGAGAGTGACTAGTTTGCAGTAAATTTATATATGTAATCTATACGCGCGCGTGTCAACTATCTTTCTTGTATGTTTGCAGTTCCTTGAAGATTAAACTCTAAAATCTTTAATCACCGCATATTGTTTATGGTAATGCTACGCGTCTTACGTCCGATACGAGTAAATCGTCGGACACTCCCGCAGGCCCACCGCCTCGTTGCTTGTATTTTTACCCCACTGCTCGCTCTGTCCATGAGTTTATTAAAAAAAATCACCCATCCTTATCCCTTTCGCTTGCTCATCATTTGTCGCAGCGCCTTGCAGCTGCCCCATCTGGACACGGACACACACTCCCCTCGCTGCTGCCATGCACTCCATCCATCGCCACTCGCTTGCGCCCCGTCACGCGCGCCTCTCGCCCCCTCCTGCTGCGCCGCGCCGCTCGCTTCCTCTCGTCATGCGCGCTGGTGCTGGTGCTGCTCGCTCCGCCCGTCGCGCGCATAGCCCGCCCGGTTGACCCAAGCCTGATGATGGTGGCGTTGGTGCTCGCGCATGCAGCTGGTGCTAGATGCTAATGGTGCTCGCGCAACGCCACTCGCCGTTGGCTCCCACCTCATCGGCAGGAATTGATCGACACAGTTGCAAATATATGTTTCAATTGTTTCAGACGTTTCAGAGGTATGTTGCAGTTGTTTCATATTGATGTTGCACATGTTGCAAGAGTTTGTTCAAAATATTTTATCTGTTCTCGACGTATGTTGCAAGCATTTTGATCTGGATGTTGCATATGTTTCACACATATGTTGCAACAGTATGTTCCAAATGTTTCATCTGTTCCAGTCTTCCGTTGCAGTAAGTGTTTTCATATTGCAAGTTGCAAGTGTTCGATCTGGATGTTGCATATGTTTTCACATATATATTGTAAGTGTATGTTACAGATGTTTCATTTGTTTCAGACGTATATTGCATTCAAATGTTTCATGTTGCACGTGTTTCATACTATTCGAAAGTCAGGGGACGCGGGGGAGTGACGGTGGTACGACATGGGCACCGGGGAATGGAGCGTAGTGAGCCAGTGGCTGGCGGACATGGTGTGCGACGCCCGATGCGCTAGGGGCCGGCGGTCGGGGGCACGATGGGGAGGGGTGTGCCTGTGGGGCGGGCGAATGGGTGGGGACGGGGTGTGCGGATTGGGGCGGGTCGAATCGAGACGGACGGGACGGATTGCAAACGAGTCGTACGGACGCGACGACATGCAGGCAGGGCGAATTAGTGGATGGGGTAGGTTGTCAGACGCGCGCAGGAAACGGCTGTTCGACGGAATCCTATCTCAACGTACCGTGCGGGCTCCCTATTATTTACCTATTGGAATTAATCAAAGGAAAGCAATTCGAATAGATCTGTGAGGACGATTCGGTCACGAACACAGTTGAAACGTGTCGAGAAAGGCATCGATTAGTTTGGCTTATGTCAGGGTATCTTGCACACAGATGCATTTAAAATCGAGCTCTGGGATTTTCAGATCTGGATGTGAAAAAATAAACACTTTATTACGCTGTATATCTTATTTATGGTACGTGTCCTTCATCACATCATCCAGGAAAATTTTGACATGGGCAAAGTCAAATCATGAATATGTCTAAGTGCTTGGGATCTGTCCTGTTCTATCTTATTGCCAAGAACTAGAACGTGAAAGTCAGACAAGATGGTTGGAGGTACAGTACAAAATTCAGTTGCATGTGACCAGGTTATTTCTCCACGGCTTATTAGCTTATGGCCCAGAAATATACAAGGTTATCCTAAATTCTGGTGGACAGAATATTTGCATCCGACAAAAGATGGCTCTAGGAAAGAATATTTTTAGGCTATATGATACACCGGTGGTCAGGGGGACTCACCAAGTTTTCCACCTTTTGGCAAATGGCAGAACAAGGGCACCATCTAAACATAGGGACTGAACACTGAACAGAGAATAAATGGTGAACAAAGTGATAATATGGATCATGTGGTAGGTTTCTACAAGAACCTATTTGGGGACACTGACCATAGACAAATCACAAAATCTTTCTAAAAAGTAACTTCTGGAACGACAATCAAATCCTCCTAGCTAGAGGAGAGTAAAGAAGGTTTAATCAAATCTTTTAAGTAACAGGAAGTTTACAAAGACATCTTTGACATGGAATCAGATTCTCCACCTGACACAAATGGATATGGAGTCACTTTCTTCAAGAAGTTCTGAGACACCATTAAACATGATTACATGCACATGTTCTAGGATTTTCACCAGAGATGTATTGCATTGACATCAAACGGCTAAATTTTGGAGTCATTACTTTGGTTCCCAAGATCAAGGAGGCTAATACAATTTTGGAGTCAATCTGTTTAGTCAATGTGGACTATAAGGGGTGTGTAATTGAGATCACGACCGAGGAAAGAGGCCGCTCACGTCGCTTCTCAGGGGCAATTCGGGCGGAACCCTAGCGCCGCCGCCACACACCTCATCCTCGCCACTCCTCCTCGCCACCACTCGAGCGCACCACTGGTAGCCGCACTGCCGCAAGGAAGGTGGCGGCGGGGCGCTGCTCAGCTCGTTTCATCCCTTCCCCTCCCCATCTCCCTGTCCGACAGTGAGCAGTGCGCTGCCTCTGGTGGCAGCCGGCGGGGTGGATTCTGGCCCCTGGCCATGGATCTGCTATCCCCGCCGCCGAATCTGCGTGGTGCAGCGACTAGTATGGCTCCCCTCCTTCCCTCGTTGCTCCTCCACCACCACTCCACCCTCTTCCTTGGCGACGTATTGCAGTGTACGGCCGGATCCAGACACTCTTGGCCGGATCCACCGCTTGCAAGCCAAGCCCAGCCAACAACGCCCCCCGCCCTTTCTCGGCGGCACTCGACCGTGGTGTCATCCGGGCAGCCTGAAGCAGCTTCGGGGCCATGCGCCCCTGGATTAGAGGTCGACTGGCCAAACCCGGTTACCCGGTTGCCGGATCTAGCTCCTCGACGGCGCCAACCCCCTTCCCACGCTTCTCTGGTGAGTTGATGTTGCGACTCTCATCTCCGTCCGTGCGAACGGGGCCACGGCACCTGTGGCAGCGCGTCGGTGCTACGACGCAAGAGGGAGGCGCCCAGACGACGCTCGCCTGCAACTAGTCCTTCCTTGCGTGCAATGGAACTACTGGCCAAGGCGGCCAGGCTGGGCTGCGCCGGGAAGTTGCAACGGCTGCGGCAACCGGGTCTGCGATGAGCTCCCTCGTCGCAAGCGTGCAAAGCTGGTGGATTTGACCCACGGCTTCACCAGCTCTCGGCTCGACACCTTCCGGCAACGGAAATGGCGAAGGAGATGGGCGTACGGTGCAAGAGTGGGGCTACGAGTGCACACCTCCCATCATCGCCGGCGAGTCCGAATGGCTCCGCGAGGTGTGGCGGCGACTGGCATTGCTGGTGCGTGCCTCCCATCGTTGCGAGCGAGTCCGAATGGTTCCGCAAGGTGTGGCAGTGACTGACACTGCCGGTGCGCGCCTCCCATCTTTGCGGGCAGGTCTGAACGGCTCCGTGAGGTGTGGCAGCAACTAGCATGGCTGTGCGCACCTCCCATCATCATGGGCGAGTCCGAACGACTCTGCGAAGTGTGGTGGCAGCTAGCACTGCCGATGCTCGTCTCCCATTGTCGCAACCTCGTGGGCGAGTCCGAACAGCTCCGCGAAGTGTGGCGGCGACTGGCATTACCGGTGAGCACTAGCAAAGGTTCTGAGCTCAAGCTCAAGCTCATATTAGTCTGGCCAACGACGAGATCTCCTTCTCGTAGGCGTCACTGAAGAACCTCCTGTGCTGCTTCCGCATGGTACCCGACCCGTTTAACCCCTCGCGGCACAAGACTCGGGCGAAAGCCTTATCAAGCTTCTGTGGTGTTGTCTCTTATTGCTTGACTGACGATGATTACGCTATGGCGTCATCCACCTTTCTGGAGGCATCGTCAAAGAATTCACGTGCTTTGGTGCTGTAATTTTCTCTGGCCCTGTTTGCTTGGCTGATAAGCCATGGCTGAAAGTACTGTTCGCTGATTTGTTGTGAGAGAAAAATACTGCTGAATGGCTGGCTGATTTGGCTGATAAGCTCAAGCGAATAGGGCGTCTCTCTTTTTTGTTGTATTTGTGGATATGCCACAATCTAGCCCTTATGCTGGGACTATTGTATTGGTCGTTCGGTTTTTCAAAATTAACCAAACCACTAGATTTTTTTGACTCATTTCCTAAAAACGAGACAATTGGTAATAAATTAATATATCCAGGCGGAGAAGCTCTTTCCTCGTAGTTTGCGTCAAAAAAAATATGGACTATATGGGCTCTATTGTTTTTTTAATCGACTCTTCACCCGGCTATCCACCCGGTCTTTCATATCTCTTTGATAAAGAAGGTGATGGGTAATCAGGATCTTCAATATTTTCTTTTACCACGGAGTCACCAACCCTCCTTCTATGTTGGAACCAGAGCTAGTGCTTAACCACCGGGTGACACGTAAAGGCAACTATGTTCTTCATCAACAACCATCTACTCGCCTGTGCTGTAGAGCCTAGATCCGCAGCTGCTTGCGCCACCTACATCAAGGATATGTCGATTTTTATACCAAGCTATCACACCCATGGCCACCGGTGTCTTGTCTTCAATGTGAACCCTCAAGTAAGACCTCAGACACTGATACTTAGCACTACCGGCACTCGGTAAAAGAAAACCCTGCCAAGTGCCAAATAAAAAACATTTCGTAAAGCTCTGCACTCGGTAAAGAAGGCTTTGCCGAGTGCCAAATAAAAAACACTCAGTAAAGAAGTGTAAAAAAAACACTCGACAAAGGCTTCTTTGCCGAGTGCCAAACTAAAACACTCGGCAAAGCAATTTTTCAATTCACGTTTTGGTGCCCTAAACGAATTCAAATAAAAAAGTTTTCAACTACAAAGTTTCATAACTTCTCAAGATCTACAAACTTTATATTGGTCATTTCTTCATTCAACAAAGTGATAATTACGTTGTTCACAAAATCTATGTCTCTCATATAGTTTCATGAAACTACAAGAGAGATATATAAGATTTGTGAATAATGTTAGCACCACAATCTTGGATGGAAAAACTTTCTAAATGAAGTTTGTAGATCTCGAAAGGTTATAAAACATTGTAGTTGATCACTTTTTAATTTGAATTCATTTTGTCATGCAAAACTACGTTTGAAATTCAAAATTTTAAAATTCGAATTTTTTAAAAGACCTCGGATGCAAAAACTTCCTAAATGAAGTTTGTAGATCTCAAAAAGTTATGAAACATTGTAGTTAACCACTTTTTAATTTGAATTCATCTTGTCATGCAAAACTACGTTTGAAATTCAAATTTTTAAAATTCGAATTTTTCAAAAGACTTCAGATGGAAAAACTTCCTAAATGAAGTTTGTAGATGTCGAAAAGTTATGAAACATTGTAGTTGACCACTTTTTCATTTGAATTCATCTTGTCATGCAAAACTATGTTTGAAATTCAAAATTCAAAATTTTAAAATTCAAATTTTTCAAAAGACCTCGGATGAAAAAAAAACTTTCTATATGAAAATGTAGAGCTCGAAAAGTTATGAAACTTTATAGTTGACAACATTTTGATTTGAATTCGTTTAGGGCCTCAAATAATCAATTTTCACTTGGTTTAGTATAATATTTGAGTAACCGAAACGGTATATAGACACATGTGAGTGTGTAGTGTAGGTGGTAGAGGAGGTATCACACGAGGGAGAGGTCACGAGTTTGAATCCCGCCAACCGCGTAGCCGCGAAAAATGGGCGCTGGCCAGTGGGCCCCTCCCCCGATTAATTTTTTTTTGGTTTTTTCGTATTTTTTCATTTCGTGTCGGCAAAGGCTTTGTCGAGTGTCCGATAAAACACACTCGGCAAAGACAGCTTTGCCGACATGTTCTTAGCCGAGTGCTCTATGCCGAGTGTGTATTTAGACCTTTGCCGAGTGTAACAGGCACTCGGCAAAGCGACGAGCTCCGGTAGTGTAGGGAAGGAGAAGGTCTCCTTTAGCCTAGTTTAATATAACCACTAACCAATTACGGATGCTTGACTTACAGTTTGGCATGTTTCAATTCATCAGCACTAAAATTTAGCAGCTAAAATTAATACGAGTGAATCCAAACATAACTGCTAATAAATCTGCTAATTATTATCTAAAGAGCTGCTAACTATGAGTTTCATTAGCAGGTTTGAAGTTGATAATAGGTGTTAATAGTTTATATCCACCTTCAACTCACTATTCAACCATATTAGCAGGTGAATCCAAATAGCCCCTGCTAAAAATTAGCTAGCTAAAATTAACTATTAATTATTAGCTAGCTAATTTTTAGTGCTAATGGATATAAACAGACCCTAAGAGCATCTTCAAGAGTTCCCTAAATTTCTTTCTAATCCTTGATTTTTAGTAATATGAAAAAAAACCTCTCCAATAACTCATAATCCATCCTCCTAATCTTTTAGAACTCAGAAAAAGTTACTTGTTCCGCGTAAAGTTACGCGCTTTCGAGTCGCACGTATCTTCTCTCTCCCGCGCGTGTTTATTGGCCAATCTAAAGGTGGAAGGGTGTGGAAAGAATAAAGAGCAGAAAAAGATTCCTGATGCAAATGTATGAGAGAGAAATAATATATAAAAGTGGTTATGATAATTGAAAAATAGTATATGATTCGTAATGTAAAATTGTCTTCTATATTTTAGGAGTAGATTATTAAAAACTCTTAGAGATAGATTTTTTATTCCTTCCAATACTTTTTTAGAGTGGTAAATTTATGTTTTTAGGAAGAAAATATTGGTTACTCTCACAGATGCTCTAACTCCTCTTAGAGCATGCGCAGCGTGGGATTCTAAAGGATGGTAGCAAAAGATTCTGCAGGTGTCGAACGCTGGAGCATATGGTGCTGGGAAGCACCACATTGGCTTGGGTGCTTGTTTGAGCACCTGGTGCTACAAATCGAATATTATTATTTTTTATTTATCTTCTTTATTTCTTAATGGAAAGTTGAAGAGCCTTTTATAGTTTGGGCTCTAAGCTTAGACTATAAGTTCATACTCTGGAGCAAATTTATCCATAACACTATCAGCTGATGTGTCTTGCTTAGCAATTTCTAGAAAACATAGAAAATTCGGTTGGAATGGTCCTCACCGAAACACAGTGCGGATGTGCAGCTGACACTTAGACCATGAAACATCTGATTTGCCATGCGTGCGGTTAAAATAATACAGTAACCCACGTGTTAGCCAAGCAGTCCGCACCACATGCTGGCAGGGATGGTTCTCACCTAATTTTTTTTTACGCTGCAGCTGCTCTTAGAAGCAGGTCCCGCGGACCATTTAACTCACACGCCACACACAAGTGGACACGCATCGTCAACTCGCCCACGAGCTGTCGCTTCCCGCGCTACGCTCCCGATGCAGACGGCGTGACACCTGGGCGCCACCTGAGACGAGCGCGCTGCGGCGGCGTTTAGTGCTGCATGCCGGCGTGACGTACCTACGCAAGTCTTGGAGAAAGCGGATCCGGCCATGGACGGCCCGTGTCGATCACGTCGGCGACAGCCGACAGGAATGCAACCAGAGTGAGTTGCGAGCCGAGGGAAGACAAGGCGAAGGGAGAAAGACGTGGAGAGGCGCGAGCGCGCGTGGAAGCCAACGTCGGCTTTTGTCTCTGGACTCTCTGATGACCGGTCACAGCTATTGCCGATGAAGCGACGCACGGCAGGGGGAGTCGGTTTCTAAAAGCTTGCGGATCTGTAGTTCCTTTTAATTTGTGCTGCTTATCTAGCTAGCTCGCCTAATTTTCATTGATGACCTATTCTTTTCAGATCATGCAAGACTTGCCTAGGTATGCAAATATCGATCAGCAGCCGATGTATGTCAACCACCACTCAGCGCGACCTTGATAATACGGTACGTCTCATACCTCTTTGTGTGTACTAGTATTTAATTAGTTGTAGACTATTCGTCCAGGTCAACGTATAAAGCTATATATATTCATATAGAAGAGATAAACATCAGTACAGTACAGGATTAAAAAAAATCAGACATGCATGCATTCAGCTGCTGAAGTTAACTGCACGGATCAAACTGAAATGTATATATTTAACCTTATGGGCTATGAAACAAAACGAAAACTGAAATTAACCATGAACCTTGCAATGTTCTGTTCTGTCCTTCTGGACGGTGGTCGGTGGCCAAGAAGGTGGTGGCCAGACAAGAAGGGAAATGCTTATTATATACGTATGTATCATTCAGATACATGATGTGCAGATAATCAGGGATTGAGCATAAAATATACTCCATCTGTTCTATATTATAATTCGTTTGACTTTTTTGATCCTAAATTTGACTGCTCGTTTTATTTAATAAATTTGTGCAAACATAATTAAATTTAAGTCATTCTTAAAGAACTTTTGTTAATAAAGCAAGCCATAACAAAAACAAAAGTGATATTTAGCACAAATTTTTAAATAAGATAAGTGGTCAAACTTAAAGTAAAAAAAAGGTCAAACGAACTATAATTTGAAATAAATTTAGTATATGGTAAGGCTTGGACGTGTATGGGTGTAGAAGCCGGTTCTATTCCGTCTTCCTATTAAAAAGAAGATGGAGCACTTTGCGGACAATACTATACTCTGCTGACTGCAAAGAACAGACGATACACAGCACCCTCATGCGCTAGGCCAAGGAGCCCGGCGATCAACGAGCGCGTATCTTAAAGCAAGATAAGCTAGGCGTGGACAGCCAACTCATGCTCGAGCTCGACAAGGTGACTGTTTGATTAATCATCAGTTGGCCGCAGCCTCCGGCAGCAGCTTGGCGCGCAGCTCCGCCGCGTCCACCTCCTTGGCAGCGCTACCTGCTGGGCGATAGTAGCCGGTCACAGGGTCCGGCACCCACGCCCTCTTCTCCTCTGCCGCAGCAGCGGCTGCGGTGTTCACCTCCTTCTTGCCCATCACGCGCTTGGTCACCGCAGCCGCCGCCGCCGCCTTCTTATCGTCGGCCCTCCGTGATGCGGCTCCCTTCGCCATGGCCGCGGCCACAGAGTACGCCCTCCTGCACGTACACGTACCGCCAGAATAACTCGTCAATATAGACAAAAAGGAACATGGCAGAAAAGAGACAAGTTAAAGCTTCATGGCAGAGCTCTACAGCTAACTAGCTGACCTTTGTGCTAGGAGGCTGACGCAGCTTGATGCAACTCTCTCCATGGAAGCTAGCTGGGTTGATAATCCTCCGTAGCTCTCTCGCTCTTTGCCTCTCTGAATCTGTTGAAAATATGTCTTCCAGCCAGCTGTTTCTGTTTCAGATGTGAGAAGAGATGGTGCAGGGTGGCTTGTTATATAGAGCAAGCTAGAGAGGAGACGGAAGCAAGGGAACAAATGAAGATGGCTGCGGGATTAACGAAGGCTCTTGGAACATGTCCAAGGGGCGGGCGATGCCAGATGGATGGCCATACAAATCTCAAACGCTGGCTTGCCTGCCAGGTGTAGTAGCTCCAGCACCCGAGAGCCCGAGCCGCACACGCTTCATTGTGCCTGTAGTCGTCTGTCGATGGCAAAGCCAGGACCTTGCCGGCCGGCTGGTTAGGTCGTCTCGGCTGGGATCTGGAATTCTGGCCGGACGGGGTCTTGGCTTCAAGAGTTTGTGCGCGATTGCGATGTTTGTTCGGTTCGGGTGGGCCGACGCTGAGTGCAATGTGGAGAGATAAGATATGCTCCGTGCGTGAATTATACGATGGCCTATTGGCGCAAAGCTGCCACAAAAAAAAGATGTATACTCAGTAGTACAATAAAGCCGAGACTGTACACGTATCCGTGGCGGGCAAGTTGTGCTTATTTGGGGCTGGATTCCGTGAGGAGCCACCTTGGCCAATGGCCATGGATCCGTGTTGACTTGTATATTATCAAAGCTACCACGGCTCAGCGCTTGCTTGGATCTCAAACCCTCCCTTCTTCATGACTGAATCCAAGTTTGCTTTTGGTACACTCCGATCCAGCTGGTTGCCTAATGTTGTGGGCTTGTGGCTAACGTCCAAAAGGTTCTACGCGCCAAACGCCAACACGGATTGCTTGCATGCATGAATGAATGAAGCGGTGAAGGGCATGCAAAATATAATGCCAAACTCCGGCGACAGAGCTAGCATAGCATGCATCATGCAGGTCCACTCGGCGGCACCAAACATTCGGTAGGGGACTAGCATATATATTGCAAAACCAGATGTAGCCTTTTGTTCATGCATGTGCACATCATGATTTAAGAGAGTATAGGAAAGCTGTTTTATTATAATAAATATAATAATGAGTTCCTTTCATTTTGGGTCCATCATATGTATGTGCGATACCAAATAAAATTACTACCTATACGTATATATATACAACTAGATGCATTATTCCCCGCACATTGCTGTGGGTATCAAGATATATGAATGGATTTAGACATTAACCACTAAATAATAAGAGTACATATATGTATGGTATTGGTAATGTAGCAGCACTTATGAACTGATGATGTAATATGATGAATTACCACAATCATAAAGAATTTTATCCGCCGGATCGTAGACGTGCAAAAGAAAGATATGGTTCCATGGCCGATGTGGTGCTAGGAAGGTAGCAGCGGTGGCAGTAAGAGTGTGAACGGGAGGGGAATGGTGGCGATGTGGCAGTTTGGAGCAGCGCATGAATGTGGGGCATGGGAGGAGAGCACCAAGCACATGCAATGAGAGTCAACACTAGGGGGAAGAAGTGGAGGCGAAGGGCAGCGACGTGGAACATGTACTAGAGCAGCAGGCGCTTTCTTTTCCGTTTTTCCGTGGGTGGTGTTTCTCCAAGACGGAATAATGCAAGAAGTGCGGAGGTGGCGGCGTGAGTAATTGTTTTGCTTTTTTTGCATCTGCTACTGAATAGTGTAGGGTCAAGTGGTTCATTTAGACTTGTAATGCGTGGGGACCTATAAATTAAGAAATGGATTGCGAATAGGTGAACGGATATATGAGCAGATGGATTTGTTGACAAATCTGATTAAACGGAATATACTAGGTGATGATGTGAATCGTTGTGGAATCAGATAGACTCTCTAGTGGGATTTTATTTTATAAGAGATAGAGATTGTTTTGGCCATGTATTGTTTGTGAAGCTAGAAGTTGGCACGCTAGAACTTATAAAAGCTTGAAGGTCAGGCGCAAAGGTATATATTACTTCTATCTCACAGGCATACAACTATGACTATGCTAATAACCAATACAATACAACTAGGTATGTTGCAATAAAGTAAAACACTAAGGCAAAGTATATAATATAACTCAAAGTCCTACAAAGAAGGAAAGGGTACAAGAGCTTTACCATACCTCCATGAAGACTAGATCAAGAAACTTGAGACTAAGCTCAACTCACTCTAACTCTCAACTATACTATTACTACTACTATATCTTGAGAGAGTGGAGAGGTTTGCACCTTATGTTGTGTGTTACATGTGAGAGGAGCACCTCCTATGTATGGCCTAGAGAGAGTGAGGAGGTAGGCCCTTCAATCAAGTGAAGGATCCTGCACACCTTTGGATCAAGCCACTGTAAATCCCATGGCTAAAGATGTCCACAACTATGTTTCCTTGCATGTCCAAAAGATTGAGGCTGTATGGTGCAACTTGACCGTTGGCCGACCATATGGTACATCAGCCAATGCCCCACTGATGCCTAGGGCCGTCATCGTCCGCGTGGTGAGTCTTAGCATGATTGTAGATGTGGGTTAGGCCAGGAATTGGTGTGTTGATCTCGTTCAATTGCCTTGTGGGCCCATGGATCCATGTGACACTTCATTTGACCCATTGTGTAACACCCCAGGTGTTATCACTCACTAGGCAGTGGGTTTGAGCTCAAACATGATAGATTAAGTGGAGATGATGATGGCAAGGTCAACCTACGGAGATGAGCCTAATCTAAACTTAGATGTTACTCCTTTGCTTTGCATATAGGCCATTTTCAAGATATATGCTTGGATGGTGTTATTGCAATATCTTCATATGTCTTACCTTAGTACCTATCTATATTGACCCCTGGAAAAGTTTCATGAAGTTTAGAATCAAAAAGTCACATGAAATGATAAGTTCTATTCCTATTGGAATTTTCACCCTTAAATGGATGGAACTATAGGTCATCAACCAAACCTTGCAACCTTGCCCAAATGACTCTAGATGAACTCTACAACAAAAGTCATAAAGGGTTCATGTTGAGCAAATGTCAAGAAAATGCTTCCATAGATCAAAAAGGATAAATTAAGATTTATCGGGATGCTACTTTGACTTAGGGTGAACTGTGGCTTAGAGTGGTTACGTGGCAGTGAAACCTAAATAAGAGTTGTAGTTCATTTTATGTACAATAAACTTTGTTTAATAGTTGAGAGCTAGTTTAGTCTCTAACTTAGTTTAAGAAGGCCTCCAAAAGTGAATGCAGTGCTGTCCCTGGAGCTGAAAATTTGGCTAAGTCCCTAATGCTCTGAAACTGAATTTTCAGTTTCGAGGTACCCCACTTCGGGGATTTATATCTCATGAACCATTTGAAAATTTACTATGAGCTTTTAAGCAATGTTGTTGTCCTCCTGTAGCTCTACACTTTTCATTACTGGAGTTTTCGCTAACTCGAATCGTATTAGGAGATGGACGGGGATGAAAATGGAGTTTCAGTCGGCTTGAACTGAAACCCAGGATTTCAGTTTTGAGGTACCCTCCTTTGGAGCTTTGTATCTCTCTAACTGTGCCGAATTAGACTTTGATTCTTTAACCAAAGTTGGAGTACACTTGTAGCTCTACAATTTTGTCAATTATACCACGAGCCAATTCGAGCTAATTTGGGAGGTGTGATCGATGAAAAATGGAGTTTCAGTTGTACGTTTGAGGTGGTATTGAAAATTTGAATTTAAGGGGCAACAGTAGTGGCCGACCGGCCTCAGGCGTGGGCCGCCGCGTGGTGTGGCCGAGCGCCGCGTGCCCTCTCCTCGTCTCTACTGCTCGCCACCTCGAACCCATGTTCAAGAAAAAGAGGTCGAGCGCCCTGCCCTTCTTCCTCTCTCTCCCATTCTCTCCCTCACTCGCTCTCCCTCCCTGTCTGCTATCTGTCTCGGTCTCGCTCGCCATGGAGGGCGAGCACGAGCAGAGCGCCGCAGCCGCTGCTTTGCCACCGCTCTCCTCCAGCCACCACCGTCCCCATGCCGCGCCTTCCAGCTGCTGCCGCTGGCTAGCCGCTCGTTGCCATCGCTGGTCGGGCCGATAGCCGCAGCCACGCGTGCAGGCGCTGGCGCGCAACCCGCCACGGCCGAGCAGCCGGAGGCCGCTGCCGGCCAAGCCAGGGCCAGGCGCAGCCCTGGGCTGCCGCGACGACCGTCCGGGCGACCCTCCCGAGCCGCCGATGTCGTCCCACCTCACCGGAGCACCAGCCGCCACCGTCGCTGCCGCTGTGCGTGCCGCCGCACACATGGCCAGGTGGCCGCGAGCCACCTCCGGCCAAGCCGTCGCTACCCACGGGAGCGCGCGGACCCCCTTGTGCTCTCCGCCACTCCACCGCCGCCGGCGAGCACCACGGCGGTCGGAACCGCCGTTTCCCTGAACCTCCTCTGCTTTGGTTCACGTGGAGGGCTTCACGCAGCAATTAGGAGAAAGGGAGGGTCCTAAGTGCAATGTCATAGACTCATATGAATAGTACCTAAAGGACCTAGTTGTGGTAGTTTTTGCTGATTTTTAGAAATTCATAGTAAATCATAGGAAATTCGTAAAATAGCAAATGTTGACTTTTTGGAATCCTTGTGAAATTATCTATGCAGTAGATCTATAATATGGCTTGTTTTAGTTTAATGTTTTTGCTGTAAAAATGGATTTTTCAGATTAGGTTTTTAATACTAGTTGTATTTGTTATTTTCATAACTGCAAATGTAGGGATCCAAATGAAGTGAAATTTTTGTGGCATGCTACTCATGTGATGTTTGATGTGTGGTAAAAATTTCATGAATTTTAGTTGTAGTATGAGTGAGTTATTGATTCATCTTGCTCTCACATGAATTCTTGCATTAGCCATTTGTCTTTTTCATAGAGGTTGATATATATGTCCAAATGGTCTGAAATTTGTACAGTAAACTATTGGGAGCATGTGTAGGCCACTGTAATTTTGGTAGAATTTATTGTGCACTTTTGGTAGGTGTTCATAATTCCACCTAATTATCTAAATAAATTAAGAAAATGTATTAAAAGAATTTATTTAGGAATGGATACTATATTTTCTGGTGTTCATTAGTCATGTGTGACATGATGGTAAAGTTGGTTTTGTCTAATTATATGTTTGCAATATAAGTTAATAATTATTTCTTGCAAATGAGGTTTCTGGACAGATCTAGGAACTTAGCAAAGTTCTTCATGATAATGTGCTTTGTTGTGAAACTTATTTATACAAAAGTTGTAGATAATTTATGTATCTAGCTGCTGTTAAAATTTGGTGGCATTTGGCCATATGGTTTAGGAGTTATAGCTGTTTAAAGTTGGGTTACAGAATTGCTTCATCTCTGTCTTGTTAGACCAGTTTCTGTGTTTGTGTAAATTTGATATGTTAAACTTTGGAATCATGCTGTGATGATTATAAATGAAATGTAGATAATTTCATAAGGTTTCCATAATATCTTCTTGCAAGTCATTTGGAATTGTAGATCTCCAGTTATGATTAAATTACTTAGCTGCTGTTCTGATGCCCAGAATGTGGCAATTTCTAGTTCTAGTACTTTAATTAACTTTGTCGTGCTTGGGTATTGAAGTGTGTCTCATATCTTTGATGATACTTGGGTGGTACCCTATGATCTTGTGAGGCTTGTTTCTTGATTGATGTGTTTGCAATCTTCTATGTTATGCCTTAGTGAGGATTAAGTTAATTAGCTCTAGGTGTTTAGGAGAACTTTGGTATGCTTGTTTGATTACTTTGTTTATTGTACTTCTATGTATTCTTACATATGCATTATTGCACCTCATTTAGGTACGCTAGTTGAACCACGTGAAGGACGTGATGTGAAGCCAAAACCGAAGATGGAGTTGGTGGATCCATCCCGAAGATCGAAGGACCGGACAAGTGGTAGATTGGTAGATGCTCGCCAAGCGGGTTTTATCTGACATACTCTAACTTGAGTCGGATCCCAGGCAAGCCCCGGAGCATTATAAGCCTCCTACCTTCAAAGCAATTAATTCTATATATGTTATAAGTATTGTTGCATTAAGTGGTAGGAGTTGGTTGAAAACCTTGCTGCATTATATCATTCCTTATCCAGATATATGAATCCTTGAATCCTACATAGACTAGGATCGAGTAGATGCTTAGCCCTGCTTTAAGCGGTAGAAGTCAGGTGATTTCCTGTCACCTGCGAGATATAGGGATATTCATATATGGCACGGTTGGTTATATTTGCTATCGTGGAATGGAACCATGTGTTAATAAAATGAAATGAGACCGGGCGGGATGACGATAGTGAAGCAACAAGGCATGGAGGTCTTGGGTGTAGATCTATCCCCGTCTGAGTCGTTTAAGGACCGATTCGCTGTACGTCCTTGAGTCATGTTGAACGCAGTCTAACACTTAGTTGGCCGGATAAGCCGTTCCGACCGCGAATCCGAGTAATACAGTTCAGGCCGGGAATCGAATGGTAGGTTGCTTCTTGGAGGAGAGAAAGGATGTGCTTGGGGACATTGGCATGAGACCAAGGGGGGGGTTAGAGTCCCTATCACCTGGCAGAGTGTCGCCCTTGGGGTCGCGACATCATTCGGACCCGCGGCTCCTGAACTGTACCAAAGGTGACCTGAGCAGCCCTTGCCAGGCGTGACTCGGTGAGTGTTAGAAATACCCCTCCAGTTGGATAGGAATTCGATTCGAATCGCCGTCGCTCCCGGTTAGTGAGCACTTGACTTGAGCAGCGGCAACGTAGATTCAATTAAATTGAACTGATGGTTAATTGGATCACGATGGAAAGGTTGCCTCAATTTATACCTGCTATGGTTAATATTGTTTGCTCCTAATAAAGTGAGTGCTCTAGTACAGGTTCTAATATAGATGATAGGTTAATGATAATTAACTTGATGCGTAAGCATTAATGATTGATCATATATATTAAGCTTTTTATGCAAAATGTTGTCAAGCTAGCCCACTTTATATCAGCCTTGCATGATCCTTGGTGTCACCTTATTTCTGGTTTCTGACGGGTAAGTCTAGCTGAGTACCTTCTTGTACTCAGGGTTTTATCCCCACTTGTTGCAGGTTGTGATGTATCATGGCGGCTGCAAGAGTTGGTTGGCTCCTGCCATAGAGGCGGAGTGTGATCATGGGCATGATCCTTCTGAGCTACCTTATCTCTAATGCTTTTGTTGAAAGTCGACCGTGGTACTGGCATGTATTTGAAATAAGATTTATGTTAGTTTTAAATTACTTTGCTTCCGCTACTTTTGAACTTAAGTTGTAATAACTATGTTGAACTCCGATGTATATTGAATTACTTGTGAAATGGTTATAACATGTGACTTGTTATGTTGAATCACTACGATCTTGGCTTGTATGTTAGTTGGTTTGAAATCCCTCGCGATTTTATTGGACTACCGGAGTTATATGGGCTCAAGTGCGAGAATTTGATCACTTCGGTGATTGTTTTTGTACTTGTGCTCTTATAATTTGGACGGTTCTGTTACAGCTGGTATCAGAGCAAGATTCAACATTAAACTTGTCGTATGTGTAATTAAAACAAAGGTTTTGTTTTATAAAATCAGTTTTATCAACTTATAGCTATATATAGGTTTGCGAAAACTGAATTCTAAATCTAAGTATGCCCGTGGTCAATTTCCTTATGCCCATATAAGGATTATTAGGTGGCTTATATAAGTACTAACTTGGGGGTTTTTCATTTATGCATCTACGCCCAGGCCAAGGTATGTATGTGGGATGACTCTCCCATACTATGCTACCCGGTGTGTCAGTTTAGAGGTAGCCTTCATATATGAAATAGCCATATATGTTGCTAGTTTACTTTTATGCAACGTCGCACCTACGATCAGTTAAGTGTGAGTTGTGAGAGCATGACCGTACAACCTGCGGTCTAGGGGAGAGCTAGTTTTGGTTACTGGATTATTTACGTGTCACACACATGTATATATGAAGGTACTTAATTGTGGGAGATTGATAATTCGGGTAGTTTTGGTACTACATGTATATATACGGGGGTATATGTACATGGGAGTACTTAGAATTTTACTTCTCTGCTTTCATTGTGTGCTATATTGGGAAATGTTGGGCTGCAATGAAACTTTTCTGCAGGTACGCTAACCATGAATGCGTAAGTCGAATGTAGCTGGCAACTAGCTATATATCGAAAGAGTGCGTGTTATGCCACCGACATAGAACGTGATCGCCACCTTAGGTTGGCAGTCTTGTGAGGACGAATAGGACAAAGCATGCATCTTCATGATTGTTGCCTTATGCATAGCTATGCTCCTCTTACCCTTATTCAAATGATAAGTAACTTGTGATCAATGTAGTACACTATCTTTCTTGTGTGAAGCTAAACATGAATGTCTTACTCTATGTTGCTCACCCAAGCGTTTGCCAATGCTTTAGACCTCACTTAAGTAATTATGAATTCTCATGAATGAAATAAATTCGTGTTGGTCTAAGGTAACAAAAATTTAGAGCTACTAGAATAACATATTTGTGTGCTCTCTTGTTAAGTAGAACAAAGGCAAGCTTGGTTTTGCTTGTTGGACGTTGGCTGCTAGAACGATTTCTGTTGTAGTGATGCTTTCGTGGTTATAATGGTGTTTTCTGTAGTTATGGAGAATACCAAAGTTGTAGCTAACTTACTTTTCTAGCTTGTCCTAAAATTTCATGACCCTAGGTCTTATGGTTTGAGAGTTATAGATTTTAGAAGTTTGTTATCAGAATCTGCTCATGTTCAGAACAGATCTGAATGTTTGGTTTGTTTGACCTATGTGCATAGGGAATCATGTCTTGGAGATAATAGAAGAAGTGTAGTACTTTTTCTAAGATTTCCAAAGTGTCCTATAGCACTAATTGTGGTGGTATAAATCTCTAGTTATGAGCTTGTAAAGTGGAATGATAGAATCTATCCAAATCTAGGCAGAGATATCTTCTTTGTCTTGTTTGGCCTTGTTAGATATAGAATCATCTTAATATGATAATAAGAAAGTTATAGACAAATTAATAATCTTTACATAAAGTTAAGGCTCAGCCTTGTTGGGTCCCTAGAACTCTAGTTATGCAATTTTGAAGTTCTTGTCAGTTTTCTGTCCATGTTGGTATAGATCTAAAACATCAGCATGCTTGACCATGTTAATCTATGAATTAGCTTTTGGTGTGAATAACTAAAGTGTAGTCATATTCCTAAGCTTTCTAGAAAGTCTAGGATCACCTTTGTGGGATGTCTACAACCTTAGTTATGGTTGAAACAAGTAACTACTGTGCTGCTGTCCAGATTCTGGGCACATGCTAAGTTGGCTTCCTTAGCTAGCGTTGTTTTGAGCTAAACTGGAAGTTAGTTCATGCTTGAGATAAATGCTTGTTTTGGGTGAGCCTTGTGCCTTGTATTGGTGGCTTAACCCATTCATTTGAATTTTCTCAAATGACTGCTTGATTGTGATGTGGTATGTGTGTTTGTATCTGGGTAGTGCTCTAGTTGTCACCTCGTTTGTCCTCGGTGAGCATACGAGGGTTACATAGCTTTATCCTAGAATAAAGTTCACATACGTAATTGTATGGTTGTTGTCTTCCATTAGGTTTTCTCTCTTAGGAACCTGAGCCTGTAGACTTGGTGGTTAGCCCTTGAATGTTTGTATCCATGCCCTTGCTTGACCGAAAGCCTAAAGTTTAGTTCTCCTATATGTTTGTATAAGTCGTGGATGTTTCCTAACCCTTTTTTGTGAAGACCCTTATCGACTGACCAACCAAGTTAACTTTTATCAACGTTAGCCTTTGACCATGGTTTGTACGTTGCCAATTGTGGAGACCGTACCCAAATCCATGTTGGACCTTCCGGTTACCTCTCCTAAAGGTTAGCTAGTATGACGCAATGTATCTCTGCTATGGCCTCTAAATCGTGTGCTTGCAAATTCGTGCATCTACCTTATCAACTCAATCTATGACTACGTGTCGGTTTTCGCCCTTAAAATTTTCTTAATCCGTCCCCAACCTTCTCAAGTCTTGAGATGTTTATCAGTCTTGATCTCATGTTGTTGCCCAACATGAATGAATCTCCTGTTAATCTTTTATCTGGTACTCCCCTCGGTGGACGCAAGTCGTACGTAGAATTCAAGCAAGAGCCTCTTGCTCAGTTATCCTTGGCAATTGCGTGATGTTCTCTTATGCTATATTTTGATCTTCGAATCACCTCCTGGTTAATTCCAAACCTTATGATTACCTTTGCTTGCTATCCCTCCCTTGTATAATGCTTGTTTTTACCACCCAAATTATGTCACTTGAAATTTCACCTTGGTGGTGTGATCGGTAATGGTGTTATGAGTAGCAACTAACGGTGCCGCGACGAAACTGAGAGCCTCCTGTGGGCGGCCGACACAAGGTTGTGCTGCTTGGCACGCGCTGGTATCGTGGTTTCTAGTCATGATCCATTACGAACAACATCAACGTGTTATTCTCATGTGAACTTTTCCTTGGTTATCTTTCCCATATCTTATCAAAAGACCCTTATATTGGACCAAAAGTAGTAGAGCTTCCTCCTGAAGTTACTAAGAGGACAACTTTTGAAGAACAGGTCACCGACATAAACATTAACAGACCGCAAGAGGTGGTAGACAAGTGACTCTACTTAGTTGTCCTAGTATTGACGAACGTCATTTAGTGAGCAAAGTATCTCATCCCTATTGAATAAAAAGGGACGCACAACATTTTAGTTAGACAAGTCATCCGTTGGATAAGACTCGATCATCACATTATGCAAATCTTAACCTTTGTAGGCATAATGACCATACAATTAAAATCAATCATCTCTGGTGTGACTCCTTATCTGCTGACCTCGATGGTAACCCTTCGTTCTGCATCAACCACAGTTGTTGTGGTCAAGAGTGAAGATTTGGAATTTTTAGTGTTGAGAGATAACTGATTAGTTACCAATAAGAACATTAATCTCTAACTAGGTAATGACTCCTTGATAGCTACGAAGGCTAGGTCTTACAGAGCAATAACCAACAAGAAGTTAATCAACTAGCCAATAACTGGAGTGATACTCTGTCGTCCAGAGTCATTACGACCAAGTCAATTCCATCTTGGACCATCACACAGATAGTGCAAGGTGTTCTATCAGCTAAAGCGAAGAATTAGAGAAAGCATGACCTAGTTCCGATCAGCATTCTTGTGCCCTAGGTGCCACAAACGGTTTGTTCATAACTTTATTGGATGAAGTGTCGAGGAATATTCAAGAATGGTTCCTTATCCTTGTAGGAATGTTCTCTAGGCAGAGTATGCGTTTTGCCCTGCAAAAGTAACCTGCAAGTTCAAAGCGTGTGCATCCTCGGATTGGTATGAAAATTAATAGTCGAGATCTGCTGTTGGATGGCCCTTTTGAGGTCTCACAGATACTAGTTTACACTCTTTTAGTTACCTTTGCTTTCTCGTATCCCCAATGTACGAGCAGCCTTGGTTTCTGCAAATCAATTTATACCATCGCGATTCAAAAGCAATTTGAAAAGTGTCAAACAACAGATTTCCCATCTTAGAGCTGTTGTTTGATCCTAAAAAGGAAGCCTCAAGGTGAAAGTTGGCCTGACAAAGTTGTTATGCTGCAAGTCAACTCAACTTATAGTGCAACTAAGTCACGAAGGAAAATTTTTCTCAATCGCTTGATGGTAGACTACTCCCCACGGTTTAGTGAATATTTACAACTTTTGTTGTCCTTAAGGCATCGTTACATCTTTCCTTGGGAATTATTTTCCAATGATGACATACTTTGGTACCTTATAAATATTTTTACCAAGAGCTTACATCTGATTCCACCCGGATAACTGTTGCATTTGGATAAGAGAATCTTCTTAGGTAACATTTGGCGGAAAAATGGAGCCGATAGAGTCAGCTATCACATCCACTAACCTACCGATAGGCTTAGATAATACAGTGTTGTCATCAGAGAAAGAGAACTGTACACATGGAACCTTAAGTAGTTTTCCATTAGTTGATATCGGAAGGATTGAACATTTACGGCCAACATAGACCCTATCTATTGTTTAGTCAGTATCCTATAACCTCAGAGTATATTTGTCGTCTATGATCTCACCCTTTTGGAAGGTTGTACTCAAGCCATTTTGGTAGAGAACTGCTTTTCAAAACCGTGTGAACATAGAGTCATTTCAACGAGCATACTTCTGAATATTTCGATCTAGTGTCAAGTTCATACGGACTATGTTGTGTTCACTAAAGAATCAGATACTTGTTAGTGGTTAGCTCATGGACCCAATGATCTCTGTACATTGAGAACGAAGTACTGCGTTTCTTAGATTCCTCCCAAAGTAATAATGCTTCATGGAAGTCAATGAAGGAAATTCTTCAGACAAATTTTACCATGAAGAGTAAGTATCAGAAAGTGCCTTTGGCCAAATTGTTCGCCGATGTTGAAGCTTGGTAGTTGAATGCTATAGCGTATGTTGAGAATTAGATAACGTGTCTCTCTTCTTTAAAGATCTTTCGTTCTGAATCTCGGGACGCGATTCCTTTAAGGGGGGAGGGCTGTAACACCCCAGGTGTTATCACTCACTAGGCAGTGGGTTTGAGCTCAAACATGATAGATTAAGTGGAGATGATGATGGCAAGGTCAACCTACGGAGATGAGCCTAATCTAAACTTAGATGTTACTCCTTTGCTTTGCATATAGGCCATTTTCAAGATATATGCTTGGATGGTGTTATTGCAATATCTTCATATGTCTCACCTTAGTACCTATCTATATTGACCCCTGGAAAAGTTTCATGAAGTTTGGAATCAAAAAGTCACATGAAATGATAAGTTCTATTCCTATTGGAATTTTCACCCTTAAATGGATGGAACTATAGGTCATTAACCAAACCTTGCAACCTTGCCCAAATGACTCTAGATGAACTCTACAACAAAAGTCATAAAGGGTTCATGTTGAGCAAATGTCAAGAAAATGCTTCCATAGATCAAAAAGGATAAATTAAGATTTATCGGGATGCTACTTTGACTTAGGGTGAACTGTGGCTTAGAGTGGTTACGTGGCGGTGAAACCTAAATAAGAGTTGTAGTTCATTTTATGTACAATAAACTTTGTTTAATAGTTGAGAGCTAGTTTAGTCTCTAACTTAGTTTAAGAAGGCCTCCAAAAGTGAATGCAGTGCTGTCCCTGGAGCTGAAAATTTGGCTAAGTCCCTAATGCTCTGAAACTGAATTTTCAGTTTCGAGGTACCCACTTCGGGGATTTATATCTCATGAACCATTTGAAAATTTACTATGAGCTTTTAAGCAATGTTGTTGTCCTCCTGTAGCTCTACACTTTTCATTACTGGAGTTTTCGCTAACTCGAATCGTATTAGGAGATGGACGGGGATGAAAATGGAGTTTCAGTCGGCTTGAACTGAAACCCAGGATTTCAGTTTTGAGGTACCCTCCTTTGGAGCTTTGTATCTCTCTAACTGTGCCGAATTAGACTTTGATTCTTTAACCAAAGTTGGAGTACACTTGTAGCTCTACAATTTTGTCAATTATACCACGAGCCAATTCGAGCTAATTTGGGAGGTGTGATCGATGAAAAATGGAGTTTCAGTTGTACGTTTGAGGTGGTATTGAAAATTTGAATTTAAGGGGCAACAGTAGTGGCCGACCGGCCTCAGGCGTGGGCCGCCGCGTGGTGTGGCCGAGCGCCGCGTGCCCTCTCCTCGTCTCTACTGCTCGCCACCTCGAACCCATGTTCAAGAAAAAGAGGTCGAGCGCCCTGCCCTTCTTCCTCTCTCTCCCATTCTCTCCCTCACTCGCTCTCCCTCCCTGTCTGCTATCTGTCTCGGTCTCGCTCGCCATGGAGGGCGAGCACGAGCAGAGCGCCGCAGCCGCTGCTTTGCCACCGCTCTCCTCCAGCCACCACCGTCCCCATGCCGCGCCTTCCAGCTGCTGCCGCTGGCTAGCCGCTCGTTGCCATCGCTGGTCGGGCCGATAGCCGCAGCCACGCGTGCAGGCGCTGGCGCGCAACCCGCCACGGCCGAGCAGCCGGAGGCCGCTGCCGGCCAAGCCAGGGCCAGGCGCAGCCCTGGGCTGCCGCGACGACCGTCCGGGCGACCCTCCCGAGCCGCCGACGTCGTCCCACCTCACCGGAGCACCAGCCGCCACCGTCGCTGCCGCTGTGCGTGCCGCCGCACACATGGCCAGGTGGCCGCGAGCCACCTCCGGCCAAGCCGTCGCTACCCACGGGAGCGCGCGGACCCCCTTGTGCTCTCCGCCACTCCACCGCCGCCGGCGAGCACCACGGCGGTCGGAACCGCCGTTTCCCTGAACCTCCTCTGCTTTGGTTCACGTGGAGGGCTTCACGCTGCAATTAGGAGAAAGGGAGGGTCCTAAGTGCAATGTCATAGACTCATATGAATAGTACCTAAAGGACCTAGTTGTGGTAGTTTTTGCTGATTTTTGGAAATTCATAGTAAATCATAGGAAATTCGTAAAATAGCAAATGATGACTTTTTGGAATCCTTGTGAAATTATCTATGCAGTAGATCTATAATATGGCTTGTTTTAGTTTAATGTTTTTGCTGTAAAAATGGATTTTTCAGATTAGGTTTTTAATACTAGTTGTATTTGTTATTTTCATAACTGCAAATGTAGGGATCCAAATGAAGTGAAATTTTTGTGGCATGCTACTCATGTGATGTTTGATGTGTGGTAAAAATTTCATGAATTTTAGTTGTAGTATGAGTGAGTTATTGATTCATCTTGCTCTCACATGAATTCTTGCATTAGCCATTTGTCTTTTTCATAGAGGTTGATATATATGTCCAAATGGTCTGAAATTTGTACAATAAACTATTGGGAGCATGTGTAGGCCACTGTAATTTTGGTAGAATTTATTGTGCACTTTTGGTAGGTGTTCATAATTCCACCTAATTATCTAAATAAATTAAGAAAATGTATTAAAAGAATTTATTTAGGAATGGATACTATATTTTCTGGTGTTCATTAGTCATGTGTGACATGATGGTAAAGTTGGTTTTATCTAATTATATGTTTGCAACATAAGTTAATAATTATTTCTTGCAAATGAGGTTTCTGGACAGATCTAGGAACTTAGCAAAGTTCTTCATGATAATGTGCTTTGTTGTGAAACTTATTTATACAAAAGTTGTAGATAATTTATGTATCTAGCTGCTGTTAAAATTTGGTGGCATTTGGCCATATGGTTTAGGAGTTATAGCTGTTTAAAGTTGGGTTACAGAATTGCTTCATCTCTGTCTTGTTAGACCAGTTTCTGTGTTTGTGTAAATTTGATATGTTAAACTTTGGAATCATGCTGTGATGATTATAAATGAAATGTAGAGAATTTCATAAGGTTTCCATAATATCTTCTTGCAAGTCATTTGGAATTGTAGATCTCCAATTATGATTAAATTACTTAGCTGCTGTTCTGATGCCCAGAATGTGGCAATTTCTAGTTCTAGTACTTTAATTAACTTTGTCGTGCTTGGGTATTGAAGTGTGTCTCATATCTTTGATGATACTTGGGTGGTACCCTGTGATCTTGTGAGGCTTGTTTCTTGATTGATGTGTTTGCAATCTTCTATGTTATGCCTTAGTGAGGATTAAGTTAATTAGCTCTAGGTGTTTAGGAGAACTTTGGTATGCTTGTTTAATTACTTTGTTTATTGTACTTCTATGCATTCTTACATATGCATTATTGCACCTCATTTAGGTACGCTAGTTGAACCACGTGAAGGACGTGATGTGAAGCCAAAACTGAAGATGGAGTTGGTGGATCCATCCCGAAGATCGAAGGACCGGACAAGTGGTAGATTGGTAGATGCTCGCCAAGCGGGTTTTATCTGACATACTCTAACTTAAGTCGGATCCCAGGCAAGCCCCGGAGCATTATAAGCCTCCTACCTTCAAAGCAATTAATTCTATATATGTTATAAGTATTGTTGCATTAAGTGGTAGGAGTTGGTTGAAAACCTTGCTGCATTATATCATTCCTTGTCCAGATATATGAATCCTTGAATCCTACATAGACTAGGATCGAGTAGATGCTTAGCCCTGCTTTAAGCGGTAGAAGTCAGGTGATTTCCTGTCACCTGCGAGATATAGGGATATTCATATATGGCACGGTTGGCTATATTTGCTATCGTGGAATGGAACCATGTGTTAATAAAATGAAATGAGACCGGGCGGGATGACGATAGTGAAGCAACAAGGCATGGAGGTCTTGGGTGTAGATCTATCCCCGTCTGAGTCGTTTAAGGACCGATTCGCTGTACGTCCTTGAGTCATGTTGAACGCAGTTTAACACTTAGTTGGCCGGATAAGCCGTTCCGACCGCGAATCCGAGTAATACAGTTCAGGCCGGGAATCGAATAGTAGGTTGCTTCTTGGAGGAGAGAAAGGATGTGCTTGGGGACATTGGCATGAGACCAAGGGGGGGGTTAGAGTCCCTATCACCTGGCAGAGTGTCGCCCTTGGGGTCGCGACATCATTCGGACCCGCGGCTCCTGAACTGTACCAAAGGTGACCTGAGCAGCCCTCGCCAGGCGTGACTCGGTGAGTGTTAGAAATACCCCTCCAGCTGGATAGGAATTCGATTCGAATCGCCGTCGCTCCCGGTTAGTGAGCACTTGACTTGAGCAGCGGCAACGTAGATTCAATTAAATTGAACTGATGGTTAATTGGATCACGATGGAAAGGTTGCCTCAATTTATACCTGCTATGGTTAATATTGTTTGCTCCTAATAAAGTGAGTGCTCTAGTACAGGTTCTAATATAGATGATATGTTAATGATAATTAACTTGATGCGTAAGCATTAATGATTGATCATATATATTAAGCTTTTTATGCAAAATGTTGTCAAGCTAGCCCACTTTATATCAGCCTTGCATGATCCTTGGTGTCACCTTATTTCTGGTTTCTGACGGGTAAGTCTAGCTGAGTACCTTCTTGTACTCAGGGTTTTATCCCCACTTGTTGCAGGTTGTGATGTATCATGGCGGCTGCAAGAGTTGGTTGGCTCCTGCCATAGAGGCGGAGTGTGATCATGGGCATGATCCTTCTGAGCTACCTTATCTCTAATGCTTTTGTTGGAAGTCGACCGTGGTACTGGCATGTATTTGAAATAAGATTTATGTTAGTTTTAAATTACTTTGCTTCCGCTACTTTTGAACTTAAGTTGTAATAACTATGTTGAACTCCGATGTATATTGAATTACTTGTGAAATGGTTATAACATGTGACTTGTTATGTTGAATCACTACGATCTTGGCTTGTATGTTAGTTGGTTTGAAATCCCTCGCGATTTCATTGGACTACCGGAGTTATATGGGCTCAAGTGCGAGAATTTGATCACTTCGATGATTGTTTTTGTACTTGTGCTCTTATAATTTGGACGGTTCTGTTACACATTGATCCTCCACTGACTTAATCATGATGGTGGGATGCGATTTCTATTGTGTTTCTTCACCGCGGACCAAAGTTGGGGCCACTGGGCCAAGTTGACGTCAGATGACCCCTTGCTAGGCCCATTTTGCCCATCTTTTGCATGTAGACCCCTGGAGGCGCGAGTCTTCCAAAAAGTATGGATTTTGTATTTTAGGATATTTTAAGTATATATGATGTGCGTTTTCCATCTCAAATGTGAACTCTATTGACAGTAGAATTGGGAATTTAATTATCATCAACAGCTTCCTACACCAAATAAACTTCATGTACATGTGGAACTTGTCATTTGAATAAAATATATTCATGCTATGCTCATTTCCTTATGTTTGCATGGCAAAGTTGACGGTTTTGACTACAAAATCATACTAAAATAACCATCAATACTTGTTTACCAAATGTTTTCAAAATATGAGCCGCTATATCTGATCCCATGGAACATAACACAACCTTATTGATTAGGTGTGTGATTCCTTTTTAGAGCATCAACTTGGATTAGAGGTGGTATTTTGCCAACCAATATCATGGAATAAACTTGTGTCTCTGAGGTTTTTCCTTTTGTTGCTCATGCCTTACTCCAATTATGCCTCTTCATTACTTGTTGTTGCATGTATTCACCATTCCTAGATTAGCTAATAGGCTAGTTGATAGTACTTGTACTTGGTTATAGGGCGTGCAACTCTTTTGTGGGGGGTAAGTACAACACTGATTATTCCTAGCTGCACTTATTTATAGCACGTTTAACGAAAAATAAGTAGAGTTCATAAATTTTTTCGGTGATGCAATTTCACTCTCCACTCTTCATTTCGTGACCACATGCATCAAGGCACCTTGGTCCCTCCTACAATGAACTTGTTCGTTGCAGCTATTGTTGTAGCTTCTATTATTGTGTTGTACAGTAGCATGTGAGAGGCAGCTGCAGCAACAGCCACAACCACAACAACAACCACTTATAAGGACTTCTGAATAGGCCCAATGTTGTGGAACAAACCGGCCACAACGCGTTACACTTTGTTTCCTTCTCAAGATAAAACTACTATGTCATGGTGATGTTTGTTCTGCTTTCAATATATAGGCAAGCACGCATAGGCATAGCAGGCTTTTATCTAGATAAAGCTTATTATTTTTTATAAACTTTTTATAGTGTTACCTATTTAGCTTATATGACGTTTTATTTAATAAGATTAAAACTCTTAAAAATTGCACTAGGAAATGAGAAAAAGGCATACATGTGCTGTAACTGTAACTACCTGGTGCCACGGCCGCCTCCTTTTTCTTTGGAAAAATTGCAAGTTTACTGTTCCATCAACCTCGAATAGCTAGGAAACTTTATACCGAAAACCTTGAATTGCAAATAAGGTACTCACTCTGCTTTAAATTATAAGTTATTTTAAATTTTCTAAATGTATATTATTTCTACATATATAATAAAAGCTATTTACCTAAAAAATAAAATGATTTATAAATTCATAACTTAGAATAGTGGAAGTACTCCGTTTGTTTCTTTACCTATCGTACTAACTTTGTCCTAATTTAAAAATGTGTCTTTGAACATTGATTTCAAAAATTTTGTATAGGTTGTTCATGATATAAGATTTATCTTTTTAGATTCACCGTGAAAAATCATTCATAATATATGATTTATATGTTATGAAACTATAAGGATTGTTTGAAATAAACAGTTAAAGATAGTAATGTTTAATTTACGACAAAACTAATACTCCCTATAACATGTAAAAATAAACGGTGGAGTATTTAAATAAACACAACTTCCGTTTACTATTGGACATTCATACTTCATAGCCCGCTCTGGCCCTCTCTGAAGCATATTAACTTTTGGTCGGGAAAAAGATTTCAGAAAACTGAACGGCAAATACACGTAGATATAAAAGACAATGTTGCCCTGACCTTATCCACTAACTTTTCTGCTCGAAACGAAACGAAGCATTCTCTCGTCCGATTCCCCGTTCGCTGTCGCTTACTCTCCCCTCCTCTGAAACGAAGCATCAAATCAAATGCGATATATGGATTGAAGCACCTGGGTCGTGAAATGGATTGAAATACCTGGGGCTTGAGCGTGGTATATTGATTTGGAAGCAGCAGAGAGGGTGGAAGAGACCAAGCGGCGTTGGGCGAGCGGCGCCGCCATGGATTCGTTGGTCCCTTCGCCGGTGACGCCGTGACGAGCATCCGCCAGGTACGCTCATCCCTCCTCTCCCCTTCCAGCCGTGCGAAAACGTGCACCCCATACCCTAATGTAAGCTACTATTTGTATTCAGATCTGACCCAATTGCAGGTATATGCTAGTACTAGCTAGTATGCCAACTAACTTCGTTTTTTTTCCCCGCAAAATTTCTGAAAATTCAATCAGCTATGCCACCAATTTATTTATCGATTCGTTCACTCGGCTGTGCTCTTTCCTCCACATTGCAGATACAAGAATGAGCAACATTGTCTAAGCACCTCGTCCAGGCATCTAGGGCAAAGCAATGCTGCACCTTCACCACCACAGTGCACCTGTCTCTCCGCACCGTGCGATTTTTCCACCCACTAGTCTTGCTTGTTCTTGCATATGTAACAAGGCAAACAGCAGAACCACCGCTTCGCAATCAACCAACAATGCAAAGTGGCTCCTTCTGCGGGGGTGCTCTTCTACAAGGCGGCGAATCACCACTGTTGCCAGTGGCCAGTCAGTACCAGGATACACACCTGATGATGGCGGTCAATGCCTTGAAACAGACAACAACATCTCTTTCGCTACTGTAAAGGAGGTTGTCATGTAAGACTATATATTCCACTATGACTCTATAATAGTCGCTTTGGTTTTGAAGTGTCCCTTGTTCTTTAGACTGGTAGGCTGCAGCTATGTTGCTCTGTATCGTAATGTCTTACATTTCAAATGATATAGTGTGCCTTTTCTAACGATCAGATGAATAAACAGCAGCCTGAATTCTGTGGGTGTCAGAAGTGAGCTAATTCTTCTAGCTCTACCAGCAGTCTTGGGTCAAGCTATTGATCCAATGGCGCAACTTATGGAGACTGCATACATTGGTAGATTAGGTACCTCCGTTACTGTTATATCTTGCTTCTTTTCAAAGACTGTCAGATTGTAAGTTCATTGCTTAAGTTTATTGCCATGAGCCATCCATTGTTCTTAATTCTCAGTACTTCTGTTTCATTGGAAGTAGATTTTATACATTATGTAAGATAATATGGTAGTGACACCCAACTCGGTGGCATTATTTCTAAAAAGAAAAAAAATCTGGTATTTCTTTAAAGAAAAAAGAAAAAAATCTGGTAGAAACTTACTGTAACTGCAACATTGGCTAGATTACAGCATGAAGACTCAAAGAACATTGCTGTTTCCTTCTCTATTAAGAAGACTATTTGGAATGTCACAATTGTGCTGTATAATTAATCCATTTAGTGGCTGTTTGTATCTATTTTGATTTTTATGGAGTGGGCATATTAATGCATGAATTCATCACTAGAATACTGCTATAGATCTCCTGCATGATAACTGCTCACTTGAAACAACAGATATTTTGGCCCTAGCTTGGCAGTTACAGATGCACATCACATTATATGTGGAAATGCACATGAACCTGTCCTTATTCTCTAGAAGTTTGTGCATTCTGTAAACTGCATGCAGAACCTAGCCATGTTAAAGAATACCCTACACACTTGGCTGTCCTACTGGAAAAATGTTTGTACTCTTTACTTACTGCATGAAAGCATCAATTATCTCTTTTCTTTCTCACCTTTTGCATATTTTCTGAAAGGTGCATTGGAATTGGCATCTGCTGGTATTGGTATATCAATTTTTAATATTGTGTCAAAGATCTTCAATATTCCACTGTTGAGCATTGCAACCTCATTTGTGGCAGAGGATATTTCTAGGAGTGCTACCAAGCATCCTAGTTCAGGTAGCTGAATCGTCAGATAAATGCTGATTTTTTAACCTCACATATAGTTATGTATTGTTATGTGCTTGCTTTATAATTCAGGGTTTTTATCTGACTTCTGATATCATTGTAGGCAAATTGGAGCTGGCATCTGTATCATCTGCCCTGATCTTAGCTGCTGGAATTGGTATAATGGAAGCATTAGCATTGTTCCTAGGATCAGGATTGTTTCTTAAACTAATGGGCGTGTCACCTGTATGTTTAAATTACGATTCTTATTTTCATGCTTTCACTTTGTGTTATAGGGAATAACATTTTATATTGCCCTTTCTACTACATTATTGGCAATGACTCTTGAACTGGATACAAAAATAAGTAATTTTGCCCCTGTTGCAGTTAGCTAGATATCTCATACTAGTATTTATACAGGTCTCTCCAATGCATAGACCTGCAAAACTCTTTCTTTCATTGAGAGCTCTCGGAGCACCTGCAAATGTGATTATGTTGGCGGTCCAAGGTATCTTTCGGGGATTCAAGGATACAAAGACTCCGGTGTTTTATATAGGTAACTACCAAGAAATACTATATAAGTATATATTGCAATTGCATCACCTTTCCCTTTTTTTCTAAGGGAAAATTGGTAAAGCCACCTCATATGTCACTGATTTTGAGATTTCTCCAAAAGGTGGTGTTGCGAAAGCCCACCCCTGCACTTGGCCCCACTGCAGAAAACACCCCACCGTGCCCATGCTCGGTCGATTCAACTCATGAGGTTGACTCAGCTAACTGTACTGGCTCCATGTTGACGAAAACAAGCGGAATCAGCTGAACGCATGCGTGGTGGGGTGTTTTTTGTTTTTACATTTGATCTGGGTAAGGGGGGTGGGCGTGGGCCTTTGCAACAAAATGCGGGGAACCAAACTGGTGTGGAGTGGCTTTTGAAATTTTCTCATTTTTATATTCGCACATGAGCACTGCGAAATACGTTGTGATGCAAGTTACAGCGTGTTGCCATGTAGCCAAGTTCCTGGTTTTGGTTGACATATGTTTTACTGTTCTTACCTGATATTCTGAGTAGTTCTGTCTATTGTGCTGTGGAATATCTTATGATTCTCCCGGCAGTGGGGCACTGCTATTAGAGGTCTCCCTAAGGAGATGCTCCAAGACCTTAACTCTCTAATCATTGTTGTTGCCTGGGAGATATGGAAACACAGGAATGCCATTGCCTTTGAAGGTGCTAGACCAAACATTCAGACTCTCCTCCTCACAATGGCTAATGAAAGCAGCCTGTGGATTGGCTGGAGCCTCAGCCTTCCACGAGCTCCTCTTTAGGTCGCTAGACCCTGACCCTTAGGGTGGTTGCAGGTGGGCTGGTTGTGGTCGTGTTTGTGTCCCTTAGCTTGGCACATCTTTTTGTAGTCTCATGTGTGTCGGTGTGTTGGGAGGGGCTTCCTTTAGCCTCTCCCTTTTATGTATACAGTTTGTACCTTTTTCCTTCTTATAATGGAATGACATGCAGCTCTCTTGCGTTGTTCGAGAAAAAAGAATATCTTATAATGTTCCATTCTCAGTATTGTAAATCATGTTATTCCTTTTATGCTTTAAATGTGGATGCTGTTTATTTGCAAAGTTCCATTTGAACTTTATTCTTCCATGCCAAATCCCTGTATTTCCACTTCATGATTCCTGTATCATTTTCATACACTATAGGTTTGGGCAATCTTTCCGCCGTAGCCCTTCTTCCTCTACTTATATATGGCTTTCAGCTAGGCATAACTGGTGCTGCAATTTCTACAGTTGCATCCCAGTAAGTTCCTATCAGTGGTATTATGCAGTCATAAATTTGGTACTATGCAGTCCTAAATTTGGATCACTGACAGAACTTTTGCTAGTTACAATTTGAGTTTATCTAACAACGTTTCCATTCACGATGCAGGTACATTATTACAGTTCTTCTTCTTCGGTCTCTAAGTAAAAGAGCTGTTTTGCTTCCTCCAGGAATAGATCAGTTAGAGTTTGGTGGATATCTAAAATCTGGTGAATGTCTGATGCAGCCACTCCACTAATTAATTTTATTCAGTTGTGGATTTCTGGTGCATTCTATATGAAACTTCTTCCTGACGTGTTTTTATAGGCTTTCGTAGCATCTTCTGGTGTACATTGTCCGGTTTGCCAGAGTTTGGATCTTTCTTGCTTGGAGCTTTCAGCTATTTTGGTTAATTTAGAAGTTTGACCCATTGATAATTCCATTTCTGCCAGCCTGATGCATTTAATTTGGTCCAACTCGACTCTGAAAAGCAGAAAAAGGGCACTGAATGTCTATGTTCTAGGTTTCTAGCTAAAAACCACATTGTCCTTCATGAAGTCCTCATTCTCTAGCCACTTGTATATCTTCACCATCAGTCAATCAATTCGCTAACATATGGGCATTGTGTTATTTTAAATTAGTTATCTGTTTTTAGGGGGAATATTTATTGGATCTGATTCTTTTTCTTTTTGCAACTCTATTAGATCTGATTCATGCAATTAGGGAAAAAGAGAACCAGTATTTGCAGACACCATAAAGTTCGCCGTAAGTGGTAGAGGCTAATCTATAGTGTATGGGGGTGCAAAAGGCCTTAGAAGCATTTGGCCATGATTTTGTTGGTTGCTGGTTGAGGTTTTTTTGTTTGTTTTTGGCTTTTTTTTTCTCTTACTTTTTTGGACCTTGCCCTAATGGGCTTGTGTGAGTCTTCTTAGCTCCTCTTTTCTTCGTAATATAATGATGCACAACTCTCTTGCGCGTTTGAGAAAAAAAAGTAAGTTGTAAAAATCCATGCCTACAGTGTACAGTCCTTTGAGATCTCATGTCAACCTTCTGGGCACTAGTACACTCATGTTCTGTTTTCCTATTTTATTCTTGTTTTCCTTATTGTTTTGGTATCTTTACTGTTATCATCTATGTATGCTTGGATCTGTAGGTGGCATGCTGTTGGGAAGAACTCTTTCAATTCTGTTAACTATGACCATTGGTACATCAATGGCTGCTCGGCAAGGCCCAACAGCGATGGCCGCTCATCAGATTTGTTTGCAAGTATGGCTTGCTGTATCTTTGCTTGCAGATGCTTTAGCTGTTTCTGCCCAGGTATGTATGTTCAGTTCTAGAAGTCATCCACCCGCTAAAATTTGTTTCTCTAAACTCTGCTGGTCAACTATACTATATATGCAGAGCCTGCAAACTTCTAGAATGTACTATTATATACTGAGATTGTTCCAGCTCGATGATCTGATCATGATCTTGTTATGGAATTGTGTCTATTGATTAGGGCTAACCCTAGAAGGGTAGGGCTAACCCTAGAAGGGTAGCTATATAGGTTCCATACATGGGCCACATGGGCCTTAGCCCATGGGCCTAAACACATACTCCAACACCCCCCCGCAGTCTGAACTACCGGCGCAGTGGAGTTCGAGGCTGAACAAGAAAGAACACACACAACCCCCCACAGACGCAACTAGCCACCGGTGATGTTGAGGCTGGAGCGAAACTCGGCGGAAGGTCGAGGACGGGAGGCCTTTGGTGAAAGATGTCCGCGAACTGGGAGGTCCGTCGGAACATGAAGGACCCGCACCTCGCCCATGGCCACCCGATCACGGACAAAGTGGAGGTCGATCTCCACATGCTTCGTCCGCTGGTGCTGGATGGGGTTGGTGGAGAGGTAGACCGCACTGACGTTGTCGCAGTAGATCAGTGTGCTCCGGGAGGGCGGAGTGTGTAACTCAGCAAGCAGCTGCCTGAGCCAGGCGGCCTCCGCCACGCCGTTAGCAATGGCGCGGTACTCCGCCTCGGCACTGGACCGGGAGACCACCGGCTGGCGCTTGGACGACCAAGACACCAGGTTGCCGCCCAGGAAGACGGCGTAGCCGGAGGTGGAGCGGCGAGTATCCGGGCACCCGGCCCAGTCAGCGTCGGTGTAAACGGTGAGGTCGGTGGAGGAGTCCTGGTGGAGGAGGAGGCTGTAGTCGAGCGTGCCCCGGAGGTAGCGGAGGAGGCGCTTGAGAGCCGTGAGGTGAGGCTCCCGGGGGTCATGCATATGGAGGCAGACCTGCTGAACTACATAGGTGATGTCTGGCCTGGTGCAGGTGAGGTACTGAAGGGCCCCGGCGAGACTCCTGTACGCAGTGGGATCGGCCACCGGTGGTCCCTCAGCCTTAGACAGCTTGCCCTGAGTGTCGACCGGAGTGGAGCAGGGGTTGCAGTCAGTCATCCCAGCCCGCTCCAGGATGTCCCGAGTGTACTGTCGCTGGTGAAGTAGGAGCCCGGTAGGACGGTGCTCAACAGTGACACCGAGGAAGTGGTGGAGCTCACCCAGATCCTTCATCGCGAACTCCTGCTGGAGAGCGGTGATGATCCGGCGAAGAAGTGGCTCACTGGAGGCGGTGAGGACAATGTCATCAACATAGAGCAGCAAGTATGCAGTGTCGGCTCCATGGTGGTAGACGAACAGCGGCGGGTGGTAGACCGACGGGGCACCACGAGCCGGCGGGGACTGCGTCGGTGGTGTCGGTGTCCCCGGTGGAGAAGGAAGCGCGAGCGGCGGCGGCCGCAGCCTGCGCTGGTACACCCGTACCGGCGCGGCGAACCTCGACGGAGGTGCCGGGGCAGGTGCCGGGACGGGATCCGGCGTCGGCGACCGACACGACCCCCCCGGGGCAGAAGCGGGGGACGAAGGCCTCGGGTCTGCACCAACCGGAGAGGACGGGGCCGCGGCCGCGGCCGAGGACGACGGGCCCGGACCCGCTGGGGTTCCAGGACCGGGGGCCGGCCCAGCGCGCGGCGAAGCGGTACATGCAGGAGACCACGAAAAAAGTGGCTGGACCACCGGGTAAGTGGGAAACAGGGAGGGTGGGTCAGGTACCGGAGGGGTGGTAGTGCTGGAAAAGGGAAAGACGGACTCATCGAATACCACATGGCGAGAGATGAGAACCCGTCGGGAGGTAAGGTCAAAGCACCGGTACCCCTTGTGATCCGGAGAGTACCCGAGGAAGACACAGAGCGTGGAGTGAGGGTCCAGCTTGTGAGAAGAAGTGGCAGCGGTGTTGGGGTAACACGCACACCCAAACACACGGAGGTGATCGTACCGAGGCGAGTTACCGAAGAGGGCGTGGTGAGGAGTGGGAGCGGGACAGGCCGCAGAAGGAAGGCGGTTAAGGAGGTAGGTGGCGGTGTGCAGGCCCTCAGCCCAGAAGCGAGCGGGGAGAGAGGCCTGAAACAGAAGGGTACGCACGGTGTCATTGGTGGTGCGAATCATCCGCTCAACCTTGCCATTCTGCGAAGAGGTGTATGGACAAGACATGCGGAGCTGAACACCGTGAGAGAGGAAGAAATCTCGGGAGGTGGAGTTATCAAACTCGCGACCATTGTCACACTGGACGGCCTTGATGGCTCACGGCTCACCCACCGCCAAGGGAGTTCGCCATGCCCTTCATCCGACGGCAGAACTCGCCGACGGAGAGGTCACCCTGGACGAAGGTGCGGAAGCTCGCGTCGAGACGCAGAGCCCGGGCCTCGGCGTTGCCCAGGAACTGGCCCTCAAGGGCAAGCCACGCCCGGCGCGCGTCAGGGGAGGTGCGGACGAGGTCGTGGAGGTCCAGAGAGATCGTCCCCAGGATCCAGGAGAGGACGATGCTGTCGAGACGGAGCCACGACGGCGTCTGGACGGCGACCGAGGCGTCGACGAGGACGTGGTCGTCGAGGGTGTAGCGGCGAAGAGTGAGAACCACCAGATCCCGCCAGCGGGCGTAGGAGGGCGACTCCGGCTCGAGGACGACCGGGACGAGAAGGCGAATGTTCTGGACCCCCCCGGCCTGGTAGTGGAGCTGGGCCACGAGCGGGTCAGCCGGGTCGTGCCAGAGGACGGCGGTGTGCGACACGCGGCGTCCCGGCGAGGCGGAGGAGGTGGCTCCGGCGTCCGGGCCCGCGGGAGAGGCGAGGAGCTGTTCGGCCTCGGCGATCTGGCGGGCCAGAGCGTCGGCCGCGTCGCGCTCGCGCTCCCAGGCGAGGGCGGCCGCGCGCACACGGGCCTGGCCCTCCACGGCAGCGGCCCGGGCAGCGACAAGGGCCGCCGCGAGGGTGGAGTTCGGTCCAGTTAGGCCGAAAGGGAGACCCCCAGCGGCAGCCGCATGCAGCGGAGACTGGGCACCTGCAGGAAGGGCCAGCTGATGGGCACCCTCAGGCAGGGGCTGCTGCTGTAACAGGGGCTGGAGGTCAGCAGCAGTCACGCCCTCAGCACCCTCCGCGTCCTCCGTGGGTGCTCCCTCCCCGCCGGGACTGGAGACAGCGGCAAGGACATGGGCGGCGCTGTTGATGGTGTCTGGGTGGGGGGCGGGCTTGGGATGCAGCACAGCGCCAGAATTGGAGATGGCGGCAGAAGGGGGCGGCGCGGCTCCACGCACGGAACAGAGGGGCGCGGATCCGAGAACAGAGGGTCCGTGCGCGGGGCTGTGGGGCGCGACCCCAGAGGGCGCGGCCCCAATGGCGACCCCAGGAGGCCCGACCCCGAGCGGACCGAGGGGTGTGACCCCAGGAGGCCCGACCCCGAGCAGACCGAGGCCAGGAACGACGGCATCGAAGGGCGCAGGTCCGAGCGGATCGAGCCCAGGAGCGGCGGCGCGCGGGATTCCAGGAGCAGCGGCGGCCACCTGTGCCCAGGAAGGTGTGGAATGGAGAGGGAAAGAGGAGTAGAAGGAGTGATGGGAAGGGGGACGACCGGCCATGGCGCCGGCGGCAGAGGAGCCACCGGGCGGCGGCAGGGAGGAGGGGAGGGGAAGAGAAAAGAAAATTTAGGCTGCTGATACCATGTTATGGAATTGTGTCTCTATTGATTAGGGCTAACCCTAGAAGGGTAGCTATTATAGGTTCCATACATGGGCCACATGGGCCTTAGCCTCATGGGCCTAAACACATACTCCAACAGATCTATCAGTTGTTACAGTCCAACTAACTTTTCTTCCTCTTTTAGGCGCTGATAGCAAGCTCTTATGCAATATTGGACTACAAAAGGGTTCAAAAGATAGCAATGTTTGCGTTGCAGGTGAAATGTATTTCACTTCTTTCTATTTAAAGTTTAATTTGTCCATATGGATGCACGTTTTCACTATTTTTTGTATGTTTTCTCTCTCTTCCAGATAGGAGTATTTAGTGGATTAGCTTTGGCCATTGGATTGTATGCCTCATTTGGCAATATAACTAGACTATTTACCAGTGACCCAGAGGTCCTAATGGTTGTCAAATCTTGTGCATTGGTAAATCCTCCAACATTATGTTAATTTATGTCATTTATGTCTTTTTCTAATTTTAAATTTCGTTTCAGTTTGTCTGTGCCAGTCAACCAATTAATGCCCTGGCCTTCATCTTTGACGGTCTACATTATGGTGTATCAGATTTTGACTATGTTGCTCAAGCTACTGTATGTTAACTAGTCCTCCAGCCTTTTTGTATCCTTTGTTTTTGAATTGTTTATTCATTTCTCGATTTTCTTTCTATAGATTGTGGTTGGTGTTATGTCTTCACTCGTCCTGTTATGGGCTCCATCTGTATTTGGCCTGGCTGGAGTTTGGCTGGTTTGACTACACTCATGGGGTTGCGTATGGCTGCAGGCATTCTGAGGTGATTATGTGTTTATTATTATTATACCTTGTACCTTGCATTTGTGATCCTGCAATTTATTTTTTTCTATTCTATTTGATAATAATAAAAATCATATTATGTTGTTCTGTAATCATAGGCATGTAACTATCTCCCTTTTTTTTCTGCGTGTGTGTGGGGTTTAACTAATTTCATAAGGTTTGATATGGCTTAGCAGTAAAATTGACAATAATAGATGTTGAAAGCTATTACTGCTGCTCATACTGGTTAGATTTTCCACTTGTCATCGTGACTTCATTTGTGCAACATGTTTGCTGATCATCAGGAACAGATTACATCAATGCCAGAAAGCATTGTTTTTCGGTGTTCTTTCGGAGATCCTCAGTGTTTGATCCTCAGTGTTTGTGACACTTTTCTTAGTTTTACCTAGATAGGTGAAATTTATGCCATCTGCTGTGTATCAACTGGCACCTGGTAGCATATAGAGTTTCTTCATGAACATGACGCTTTGGCTGGTAAAAAGGCGCATTTTTGGAGTTGCTTGTTAAATGAACACCCTGACATCTATGCTTTTTTAGTTGATGCAATCCATATGCTCTGATATTAATTAGTGAACTCACTGGGAAAAAAAAACCTCAGGTTGCTATGGAAATCGGGGCCTTGGTCATTTTTGCATGAGGAGCCATAAGCCGAGGTTTATCAACTACCAGCCTGTGCAGTTTGGAGTTGTTAACTTATTGCTGGGAATTTACATCAGTGCAAATATTACCCGAGTGTCATGGCCTCACTGAAGCTGTTACCTTGGCACTCCTCTGGCTCAGAACAAAATCTGGCTCCATTGCGATACTTGTCGAGAGAATAAAATCAGTCTGCTAGATGGCATGGTTTAGTGAACCATTGGCGCGACCTTTTGCCGACTCCTTTTTCTGCTAGCAGCTGTGCAGTCTCTCTAGGAGAAAAGATAAAAGGATGATGAATAGCATTATATCGATATATGTAACTCAAGATGTTTGATACTGATGTGTTTGCGTCGTTTCGTAATTCTTGATTTTGTTGCCAGATGGGCGAACGATGGGCAGTTTGGACTCTCTGATCAGATAGAGCGATTGAGGTGCCTCCGAATGGTACCCAGTGTAAATTATTTTAGAACCTTTTCGTTGATTATTAGGTACTACATGCATGTTCCGTACTTTACATATACTGCGCGTGCGAATGTGGTGTTCATGCGTGTAACGTGTACGTGCCCGTAGCTCGCGGTCCACGGCTCCAACGAATTACCAGAATACCAGGCACACGAGTGCTCCGAACCGTAGGATTCGGTTGGCCTGGTGTCCGAACTCCGAATCGATGACTGGGTCTCGTCTAGAAGCCCGTCCGGCGTCCGCTACCAACTCCTCTCCGTGTCCCACCCCAGGAACGGAACGGAGCTGCAGCCGCGTCCCAAGTCCGAATCCAGAAGGGCGGGGGGTCCTGCGCCCGTTAATGCAGTGCCCTCGCTTGCCGTGCCCGTGCAACCCGCAGCTTTGACCTTGGTTAGATACCAGATTTCACCCTAAATTTTACTATGCAAAAAGAAGATTCTCCGTCACATTAAAATATCGGCACATGCATGAAGTATTAAATATAGATGAAATAAAAACTAATTGCACAGTTTTGTTGTACTTTACGAGACGAACATTTTGAGCCTAATTAATCAATGTTTGGACAAAAATTTATAAATACAAACGAAATGTTACAGTGAAGAATCTTGCACTGTGCAAAATCTGCATCTCCCGATTCGGCCGAACTAAATACGGCCTTTATTACAAAAATCAGACGCCTCTCGCGCCTGACCTCGCATCCCACGCGAGCCTCGGTTCTTCTTGGCTCACAGGAGCCTCACCAGCACCTGCAGGGCCGCCCTTCTTCTCGATCTCTTCCACCCCTTCTCGTCACGCACGCCTCGACGGGGCGCGGCGGCCGTGGAGCGGACATGGAGGTCGAATACCACGAGGTGAGGGTTAGAGGAGTCTGCTGCTAAGCGCATTGCGGTGGGCGACTGGTTGTTGGTTGATTTTCCTTCTCCTTTTTTTTCGCCGGGCCTTCATTTCGTCCTTGCCGATCTCCGTTAATTTGGTGCGCTGCTGCTGCTTCTTCTTCTTCCTTGGTCGCGGAACGCCATGGATCGGACGGCGGACTAGCAGGAGTACGTGCGGAACTGGAGGGGCGTGCAGCTCTTCACCTGCGGCTGGCTGCCCGTCGCCACATCGCCCAAGGCGCTCGTCTTCCTCTGCCACGGTAATAATTACGTCACGCGGAGTAATGAGCTTAGTTAGCTGTTTCTTGTTTCATCAGTTACTCCACGGTTAGCTCTGCACTAAAATACAGAAACATACACGTCGTCACTAACAGCTCTTTCAGTTACTACTCGTTCTCATTTGTGTTGGTGTTGCTTGCCTCAGGCTACGGCATGGAGTGCAGTGGCTTCATGAGAGGTACGTAGCATCTACTCCTTCACTTTCTTTTCCACATTTTTCTCAGAAAAGATCAGCATATGTGTACTTTTCTCTCTGAAAAGTTCATGTTCCTTTTCTTACTTTGCATTATATTGCCAATGTTTTTTTTATTGTCATTCGATCCCACGGTTTCACCCTCATCTACCGATGAAATAAAAATCCACATATCCTGCTAGTATCGTTCTCATAAAATTAAAGTAGTCGTACATGCGTCGTCTTTTATTCAATTCTCTGCCTTTGTAGGCAATTGATTGATGAGCGTAGTACTCGCTAGTAGCTATTTCAGCGCTGCTATATGTAGTACTTAGATGTGTGTGTACATTGGCTCGTGCATGCAGTAAGGACCTTTTGTATTTTTGTGTTTAACGTCCTAGGTATATAAATATATAGACCTTGGCCTCTGTTTGCCGCCCGGCATTCAGTAAAAGTAGTTAGGCAGCGTTTGGTTGCCAAAATTTGGCAAAAGAACAGTATATTCCCTGTCACATCGAATCTTTGAATGCATATATGAAGTATTAAATTTAGATAAAAAATAAAACTAATTACATAGTTTAGACGAAATGGACGAGACGAATCTTTTAAGCCTAGTTAGTCCATGATTGGATAATATTTGTCAAATAACAACAAAATTGCTACAGTAGCGTTTCCCAAAATTTTTCGCGAACTAAACAGCCCCTTAGTATCAGCTGAACAAATACTACCAAGGACAATATATAGTAGTTCGTTCGTATGTACTTTCTTGTAAACAAAAGGTGTACGTACTATACCATTAAACATATATACGTGTCTTGATTAGCAAACCACATCTTGCTGCCGCTATGTGTTGGGTAGTGTTCCTTAGTCGTCGCCGGGGTTCAAACAGTTGACCTGCCGACAGAAACAGCAGCAGCTGTTCTGTTAACTATGTACGTACGTACTAGCTCAAAAGCAGCCGCGTGTTACTTTAGCGTTAACAGATATGTATATATATAGTAATTTAATTAATGCGTCCCGGTTCACGGATGTTGATAACTAGGAGTACATCACATCACATTACATTAAGCTGCACGGCGAGGAGTATACATCGTGCAAGTACCCCTGCTCTACCCGAAAGGGAAGACATGAGCAGTTACTCCTCGCTAGTGCCGCTGCCTGCCTGCCTCGGCTCGTCTCCTCCGCATTCAAACGCCGTCCCGGGTAGGTCGTCTCAATTCAAGGCACCTGCCTGCACCGCTCGCTGGCTCGCTGCTGCATGTACGTCCTCCGATCCGATCCTGCCTAATCGTGTCGATGACTCGATGTCGTTGCCTGACCAGCCCAGCCCAGGACGTCTCTCACCAATCTCTCCACTACTGTTGCTTCTTCTGAGGTTTTGCATTTAATTTAGTTGATTCATGCATGGTTAACACTGGAGTATGACAGTGAGACGGAGACAATGCGTTGCACGTGCTCGTGTTCTGGAACGGTCATGCATTGCCTAGCTGTTCACACTTGTCAACCTCCTTAATTAATGAATTCACAGTTGGCTGGCAAAAACCTCGGATTGCCTGGTTTAGATACCCAAATTCACCCTAAAATTTTACTATACAAAAAGAAGATTCTCCATCACATCAAAATACCGACACATATATGGAGTATTAAATGTAGATGAAATCAAAAACTAATTGCACAGTTTTATTGTACTTTGCGAGACGAATATTTTAAACCTAATTAATCAATGTTTGGACAATTATTACCAAATAAAAAAATTGCTACATTGTTTGAACAGTACATCGGGACACCCTGATTCGGTGATCTAAACATGGCTAGTTACTACAGATAAAACTAACTGACTGCAAATAATTAACATGCTGCTCGATTACTTGTACGTTTGGCATACATATCACGTCCTGAATCCTGATCGACCTGACGGATGCTTGCTTCTCGCCGGAGCTTTCGCCGGCCACTTTCCCCATCTAGCCAGTAGACGTTGTTGTTGTTGATGAGCCACCAGCCCACCAAACCTACATGCACCAAACCAACACCATTTTCTTTTCTCGCCGTACTTGTAACACGACCACCGATCAGCTGGCCGCCGTACGTCGCCGGCGAGAGGGGGCGCTTGGACGGGTGAGCTACCCCCGACCAACCACCACCGCCCAGCCCGGCCGGGTTGCCATCACCCACGCAGTAAGCGCCTGCTTCGTGTGTAGGAGTACTTGGTTCAGGCGCTATATGAGGGCTGGATGGAGTCAGATCATTTCATTATGATAGTTAGCCGTGTGGTGGACTGGTGGATGGTGGTCAGTGCTCACTAGTCACCACTCATCAGTACCTGTATTGCAAATCCCTAATTATGTACACCCAACCTAACTGAAAATTGTAAAACCATATAGAAATATTAAAGATTCTCTAAACCAAGCATGTGTGCTTGAGTTTTGTCTGTTAGTATATCTGGATTGTACGTAGAATATTTCTCCTCTTTTTATGTTTTGATGAGGTGATGATTGAAGTGCATATATCATATCGCCTGCTTCGTCAACGTAACCTCATTTTCTGGATGGATTTGGTTGATACATGGAACTCAGTTGGACGGGCATAGTACTTGGTAACATCCAAGTTCTTCTGGTTTTAATAATCGTATAGTATTATATAACGAAAGGTTAGGCATTTAGACTCTTGAAGAACGAGAACTTCTAGAAGCTAGCTCATCATGATCGACGATGGCCTCATCAGAGCATCGTATAGAGCGGTGGCCACCACCACCGGCCGTCCGGCCCCAAGGCTTCGTGCAGGTCGGCTTGATGGCGCCGATCGAGCCTTAACTGCGTGGAGGTCGTTGCAGTGATGATGGATGCACGCAACAGCACAGCAATGGCGGGAATGGCCGAACATGTGGAGTACTTGTAGGGTGGACAGGCCTCATTTATAGTGGATTGAAGGCGTTGTCAAGAATTTAGGCCTCCTCCACCTTCTTCCCTATTGCTATGTTAGGATGCTTGTTTTCAAGGCCCTTCCACAACTCCCATCTGCATTGCAATTTTCTGGGATTGTAAATGTTCTGTAGCTAGCAAAGTAAAGCACAGCACAAGCACAACAAGTTCAAGTTAGAGACTGTACAAATGCTTGGGGTCAGGTTGTAGTTTAGATTTAACAGATGGGAGATGGAGAACAGAACTGACCCCGCCGTAGTGTTCGTTCACTTGGCTTGTTTTATTTAGTCAGTTGATGAGTGGAAATCTTACCGACAAACTAACCTGAATAACACTCTCTATGTGAAGTAAACGGTTTATCATTATAGTTGACAAAAATTGACCTGCGTAATGTGTATTCACTCACTAATCCTCATTGTTTCTCAATAATACGAATGCGTGGACGATCATTGAATGCAGAATGCGGCGTGCGGCTGGCTGCGGCCGGCTACGGCGTGTTCGGGATGGACTACGAGGGCCACGGCAAGTCGATGGGCGCCCGGTGCTACATCCGCAGCTTCCACCGCCTCGTCGACGACTGCAGCCATTTCTTCAAGTCCATCTGCGGTGGGTGAGCCGTGAGCTAGGCCAGGCTGCAGCATCGTTGATTACCTTCTCCATCTGCCATTCCTATTTCCTGACCAGATCGCTTTCTGAAATCTCTGATGAACCTGTTCCTATGCCTTGGTGCAGAGCTTGAGGAGTACCGGGGCAAGAGCCGGTTCCTGTACGGCGAGTCCATGGGCGGCGCGGTGGCGCTGCTGCTGCACAGGAAGGACCCCGCCTTCTGGGACGGCGCCGTCCTCGTCGCGCCGATGTGCAAGGTCAGTCAGTGGGTCCTCGTCTCAATCTTCTGCTTCGTCTGCATGATCAGTCGCATGCTTGTGCTTGCCTGAACTGAAAACTCTTGTCCGGCCCGTTGCGTTGCCGGTGAACGCAACCAAATTTGTTCGTTTGCAGATATCAGAGAAGGTGAAGCCGCACCCTGTGGTGATCACGCTCCTGACGCAGGTGGAGGACGTGATCCCCAAGTGGAAGATCGTGCCCACCAAGCAGGACGTCATCGACGCCGCCTTCAAGGACCCGGTCAAGCGTGAAAAGGTCAGTTATCTCGTCGACGACTGCCTTGCTTTTTGACAAAATGGTCTTGTCTGAGAGAAACGCTCTTATGATGCTCCTGCCATGCCAAGCAGATCAGGAGAAACAAGCTGATCTACCAGGACAAGCCGCGTCTCAAGACTGCGCTGGAGATGCTCAGGACCAGCATGTACATAGAAGACAGCTTGTCACAGGTACCACCAGGCTTACCTGATGAGCACGTTTTTTTCAGTCTCAATGTTGCATTAGTTTGCTGAGGCTATTCAAAACTATTCGACGACGGTAAAAACCTGTCAGTCACAGCAGCTCAACTCCGGTTCTGAACTTTTTCTGAGATGTTTTTTGGTCAGGTGAAGCTGCCGTTCTTCGTGCTGCACGGCGAGGCCGACACGGTGACGGACCCGGAGGTGAGCCGCGCCCTGTACGAGCGTGCGGCCAGCACCGACAAGACCATCAAGCTCTACCCGGGGATGTGGCACGGTCTCACCGCTGGGGAGCCCGACGAGAACGTGGAGGCCATCTTCTCCGACATCGTCTCCTGGCTCAACCAGCGCAGCCGGAGCTGGACCATGGAGGACCGCTTTAGGAAGCTGGTGCCAGCGCCGCCCAAGTTCATCGATGGTGACGACGCCATGGACGGCAAAGCGCAGACACAAGTGCGTCCTCGGCGGCGGCGCCCGGGCCTCCTCTGCGGGCTTGCCGGCCGGACGCATCACCATGCAGAAATGTGAATACAGAATTACTGCCCCGGTCCCGGATCAGATGGGCTCCTGCTTCAACAATGGCAAATAAGGAAGTGATGATGTGCAAATTTGTAATATATAGGTCTTATGCTCGTCAAAGTTATGTAAGACCAATCATTCCCTTCCCTCCATTGCTGTGAACATTTGCTCGATCTTGTGTTCCATTGCAGACTGAAACTCATCATGCTCAAATACATGTAAGCTTATAACGATATGACCTTGAGATGTTATTAGCATTCCGGATAATCCATTAACAATGCCATTACAAAAACTAGGTTGTTACATAGTATATAGCATTACATCCAAATTAGGAAATAACAGCAGTACAGCAGTGCCAGGATTTTTTCGTACTTGGTAACAAACATTTGTATATTCCTATATATAAAAGAACTACGTATGCAGCCATGACCTTTTTGTCCGTGTTGTATAGAGCAACCGAAGAGCATACCACCAAAACTGTCCAGATCTTGCTCCCGCCCTCTTTTGTATCAAGTGATCATACAAACTGAACAAACGTGTCGCTTTAAGAAGTTGATTGAAGACTAAGAAAGGCCACCAGCTGCCTCAGTGGATTCTCCCTGGTCCCCGAAGATACGTTTGCGGAAGTCAGTGACCATGCGGGGAAGACCCTCATGAAGGGGAACCTTGGGCTCCCAGCCAAGGAGCTCTTTTGCGCGGCTGATGTCAGGCTTGCGCTTGTGCGGATCATCTGCAGTGTTTGGACGGAACTCGATGCGCGCGTCTGGGTCGATGGTGTCCTGAACCACCTTGGCCAGCTCCAGCATGGTGAATTCTCCAGGATTACCGAGGTTGAATGGTCCAATGTGATCCCCTTCCATGAGCTTCATCAGCCCTTCCACCTGCGGAAAATGTGACACCAGTTTAGTATACCTATAGAATCAACAAAATTGGATAGTAGAACAAATGACTAATACTCATCACCAAGCATGATTTCTGAATAACTGGATGTCTTGGCGAGAAATGACTGAAAAACGGATCTTTGGTGGATCATAAATATGCACTCCCATCTCTGATGAGCAATGAAGCATGGGATATATTTAGCATATGGATCTTTTCAAGGATGCTGGTATTTATCAACATGTTTGAGATACCAAGTTTGTAGATAGTTTCTCTGGTATGCCTAAGATACTATGCAAATAAGATTAAGCACTCATATGACGCAAATTGTATATGTCAGGGCATTTGGTATTGGCAGGTTTGTTCAAATCCCCCTTTAAGAGTGATAGAGGGACCCACCAAATCTGAGACATATTGAAAGCTCCTAGTCTGCTTGCCATCACCATAGACTGTCAAAGGCTCCTTCCTCAGCGCCTGAAAAACATAATTCATGATGAGCATCTTATTACCAAAAATACAAAGTGCATATGCATTAAGGTGTTCAAAGAGGAGGCCGCAACTGGTGGCTACCTGAGCAACGAAATTACTGACAACACGGCCGTCATCAATGCACATGCGAGGACCATATGTGTTAAAGATCCGGGCAATCCTTACCTAAATAAAAAAAACAAGCTAACATATTTGTACTATAGCCCACAAAAATTAATCCAAATGCTATTGATATCAAGCATTTGGATGGCATAAAACCTCAAGGTTGGCACCACGATGGTAGTCCATGGTTAATGTTTCAGCTGTACGCTTGCCCTCATCATAGCAGCTCCTGACACCTATATCATTAAAACAGAAGTATTTTCATTAATAAAAAATGCTTTAAGAGTATATGAAATCAAACAGTACATAACAAAATACGAAAAGGCTCCCATTAGGGTATGATCAGACGTTCCTTTCAAGATCAACTATTTTTCTTAGTTCTTTTCATCCTCTTGATTCCTCTCTCATGCTCATTGGTTGCACTAGTTTGGTTAAACTAAGCTGACCTAGTGTGGTTTTATCATATTCTTCCTTTATTAGGGAGGGATCCACATAGTGGCTGTCCTGCTTGGAACTAATTCTACCAACCAAAAGTGTCCACTTGTGCACAAGAAAGATCCAAAGCATGTACGTCAAACATTGAATCTGCAATCAACAATTCCCAGCATTTCTAATTCCAGCCAAACATCTCTTTGCCCAACAGTTCATAGGAGCAGTAGCTTCACAACCAATGAGCAAATAATAGTGCTATCTAATAATGGCACATTTAATATCGTGATCCAAAGAAAAGAAACACTTGCTAAAAGAGAAACACAAATACTGTGTTGATAATCGGGTGACCAGAATTAATGCCAACAATGAGGATATCCCTGTACTTTCCACTAATCTCCTATGATCGACTGAATCGATCTGTTTGACGGAACTATAGCATTACAGAATTCACAAAAAATAATATTATGAAGAAGAGTTGTTACCTATAGGGTTGACATTGCCCCAATAAGTTTCCACCTGAGGGTGCTGGAGGGGATCACCATAGACCTCACTGGTGCTTGTAAGTAGGAACCTTGCCCCAATCCTCTTGGCCAATCCAAGCATGTTCAGTGTCCCAACAACATTCGTCTTGTGCCATCTCAAAAGTTAAAGTTCACAATAACATTTCAAAAAGATAGAGCAAGCACTAACATGTCAAACAGCTTTCTTCTTGGACATTCTGACTATTTGAGGATCTAGTTTGGTAGCTAGGCACTTAGGCTTCACCTCCCCTAAGCACACCAGCACTAGTCGATGGAAAAAAGAAAGTCATATGACAGTGAAGTGATAGATACGCAACACTATTATGAAGAAAGGCCACAGCCTCGACCTATATTTTTTGCAGCTACAATCCAAACTTTTCAACAGCTTAACTAGGTCCAAAGTCTGCTTCCAGCTTTGACCTTAACTCCTGGTACAAGTTAGGAAAACATGAAGCAATCATGTTCATCAAAACTAGAATTAGCAGGCAACCCAATCCGAGATCACCAGATCCAAGAACCTTTCTTCAGAGCAATCCAACCATAGAATTTTGTATGCAGGAAGGAGACACTGACTTAAAAGTATGAAAACCATATAAAAAACTGTGAACCACACATTTCCTACAAAAAAAACAACATTTCCTACGAAACAACATATGAAATTCGTTCAAATACTCTATTTCTACCAAAACTCATTCTAAAATGTATCTTTACCTTCAAAAAAAAAATTAAACCCATATAATACATCAGGAACAAACAAAATTAAACCATAAAGAAAAGATAACACAAAACAACTTAGCAATGAGTTGAGTCACAGGCTCACAGCCATCAATCATTAAAATCATAACAATAAAACGAAAGTAAATTTGGATTATAGCATTCAGATTCAGATGAGCAACTGAGTGAGGATATGATGGTCTTGATGGGGTTGTACTTGTAGTGCACGGGGCTGGCTGGGCAGGCAAGGTGGTAGATCTGGTCGACCTCGAGCAGTATGGGCTCGACGACGTCGTGGCGGATCACCTCGAACCTGGGGTTCTGGAGATGGTGCGCCACGTTGCCCTTGCGCCCCGTGAAGAAGTTGTCCACCACGATCACGCTGTCGCCGCGCTCCACGAGCCGGTCCACAAGGTGGCTCCCCACGAACCCGGCGCCGCCCGTCACGAGCACCCGCAGCGCGCGCCGGCGCAGCCCCAGGGGCACCTTGCCGCCGACGGACCCGCGGAAGGACGGGTGCCCGGCAACGGCAAGGTGGTTGAATCCGACCGAAGCGGCGGGTTCGGATGGCGATGAGGTGGAGGGGGAGGAGAAGGTGAAGAGGGCGGCAGCGAAGAGCATGCCGGCGAGGGCGAAGACGGGGCGGTGCTCGGCGGCGGCGTAGCGCGCGGCGCGGGAGAGCCAGGAGAGCGGCTTGGAGGGCTTCGGGGAGTACTCCCCGCCGTTGGAGGCGGAGCCTGGCGCCGCGCTGCCGCCACGGTACGTCAGCTCCGACGCCATCTCCGGCGAAGGGCCTGGATGTAAATTTCAGTTGGGGCTTTGGACCAGATCGTGAAGTGGTAGTATGGAGGAGTCGGCACTCGGCAGTGAAGAAATGGCCCGTGTTTAGTCGACAAGTTGGGGCACCTAGCTGGGCATAGTACTTGTCACATCGTACTGTAGCAATTTTTGTTTTTATTTGATAAAAATTGTCTAAACTTCGACTAATTAGGCTCAAAATGTTCGTCTCGCAAAGTACAACAAAACTGTGTAATTAGTTTTTAATTTCATCTACATTTAGTATTTCATACATGTGCCAACATTTTGATGCGACGGAGAATCTTCTTTTTGCACAGTGGAATTTGAGAGAAGTTGAGAACTAAACGAGTGCTTGGTTTATATCGTTGTGCGATACTGCGATGCGAGAGGCGAACGACCTGTTCGTTGAAAATGATATGAGACGTCGGATCGGTGATGGACGGTAGACCGGTAGATTTGCCGGTGCTGCAAGCCACCTCGTGAGTCGTCAACGTCCCCCGGCTTTCCACATCACCTTCACGAGTCACGACCTCACCTGCAACGAAACAGAGTTGCCAAATAACTGAAGTTGGATTTCAGCTAACCAAACGTCCAAACATGTTGTGCGAGAATCACGGAGGTTTTCACATTATTTATGTGAGAATTAAGCGCACGTAAATTAAATATTAGGTTAGACCAACTCCACTATATCGAGAGGACTCAATCCACTTATGCTACACTAACCAGTAAAAAGGAGGATCAGGGGATTATTACTTGATACTAAGGGTTAATTACGTAGCTAAAAGTTACAACTTAGCTTTAACCTATCTAAACAGGGAGCTAATAGATGAGTTAATTTTGTTAGAAGTGAATGTAAATGAACAATATTGGAAGAAGTGTCAATTCCATTGATCTCTCGGATATATATACATGTGAAGGGGTGTGTAGAAGAGACATAACTGTTTCCCAAAGGACATGCCCTTTGAAACTAAAACTAATTGTCTAATTCTATCCATTAATCCTATAATTGATGGATGAGATCACTTCGTGAAGAGACATATGTTCATCTGTAAACGTCCGTTCGTGTGTAGATGTCGTTTCACAACAAATTTGTTGCTCAAACCTTCAACTAGTTGTTAGTCAATCTTAACTGATTTAGATTAATTTTTAGTCGAACTAATAACTAGTCCTACCAATCTTAACTGATTTGGATTAATTTTTAGTCTCACTAATAACTAGCCCTAACTGGTCCAAACAAACTCTAGATAGAAAACCAAGCTCCAACATATCTATTTATTTAATTTCATTATAAATTAGAAGAAAACGTACACCAATCACTTTTCCATCCCACATTATATGGGATCTCCACACCGACAGCCATGTTCTAAAATGTTATGTCAAGTTGGAAGTGCAATCAAGCCCTAAGTGAGTTCTGGTAATGATGGTCCTACAATTAAGGGACTGCTAGTTTTTGTTAGATGTTGACAGCAAATTAATCATTGTGGGTGTATGACATGTTGAAAGGTCCTTGTTTGGTTTTGGTAATTGAGTGACAACTTAGGTGGACTAATATGTGGTTATGTGAGATACACAGGAGATTAGTCCACATGTGATGGTGTCATGAAGGAGCTCATTGCATATGAGACATGACATGGAGTCATGTGACCAAGGTGGAGAAGATCAAGATAAGGCTTGGCTTGATGGACCAGTTGCTAGGGTGAAGGGCAAGTTGTGTGATGGCTTGGCGCCGAAGGACCGAGGCAACGGTGAAGAGCAAGTGAGGTCAAGATCAATGAACCAATACGGTCATGTGATGATATGAAGTGGATCATATCATTTGATGATTGGTTGGTGCATGTGTTGCATCAACATCAATGGAGATGGAATGGAATGCGTAAGGCAAAGGTATAACCTAGGACATTTCCATTTCACCGGTCATAGGTGTGTAGAGAAGTTTATGACCGGGTTTAGGATAAATGGCCGTACTATTAAGAGGGGCAAACTTGTTTGCATATCGGTCATCTAGTGCCACTCGTGTGATCTAACTATGCATCGTTGCTAGGATCGAGTGGCGTGGTAAGTTGAGTGGTTAACTCCTTCGATAAAATGATTATGAAAATGCTAACACACGTGCACAAGGTGGTGATCACTTGTTGATGTTGGCACATTTCGAGAAGTTGAAATGTCTATTTTCCACTACGCCGGAAGTCGGAAAAGAAACGGAGGCGAACGGAGGTCACAGAGGTGACCGGACGCTGCACCGGACGCGGTCATGGTATGACCGGACGCGTCCGGTCAGTACAGCTCAGGCGCGGGTGCTAGGGTTTGCAACCGGCGCGTTCGGTCACTCGCGGGACCGGCGCGTCCGGTCAGGTGTCCAGAGAAAACTGAGTTTTCCAAGGACGATCGGACGCGAGGCGCGTCCGGTCACACATGATCGGACGCGTCCGATCGTTGAGGGAGCTTACTGGACTCTAACCGGACGCGGGCACTGGCGCGTCCGGTTGTTGCTTCGTGGGCGCGCAAGTCAGTGCGATCGGCGCGTCCGGTCGTTCGAAGCGGCGCGTCCGGTTGTTTGACGGGCGCGTCCGGTCATTGCCTGGGGCGCGTTCGGTCGTTGTTTTGACCGTTGGGGTCAGTGACCGTTGGAGAATCGGACGCGGCTGAGCGCGTCCGGTCAATTACGACCAGCGCGTCCGGTCGTCTCGAAATCTGCCCAGTGAAGGGGTAACGACTCTATTTGTTCGTGGGGTTATAAATAGATGCCTTGGCCGGCCGTGGCCGGTAGCTGAGCACACTATAGTCTTTGTGACTTGTGTGGTAGTGCTTGGGAGCCCTCTAACTCACTCATGCTTGATAGTGTTCATCGGATCGAGTGAGAGAGCGATTCTAGTGCGTTGCTTTGAGAGATTGCATCGTGTGGCACTAGGTGATCGTGTTGCAAGCCGGTGGTGCTTGTTACTCTTGGAGGTTGCCACCTTCTAGACGGCTTGGTGGCTTGTGGCTCCGTCGAAGCTCGCAAGAAGATTGTGCGAGGCTCTGGAGAAGCTTTGTGAGGGGGATTGTGCTCACCCCGCGGGAATCGCGAAGAGCAACTCTAGTTGAGCGTGTCATTGAGCTACCACACTTTATGGTGGGTTCTTGCGGTGCCTTTTGAGAGGCTCGGTGTGTGACCGATTAGCCGCCGAAACACGAAGTGTTGGTCGACACAACAGGGACGTAGCTTGGTGGCAACCAAGTGAACCTCGGGAGAAAATCACCGTGTCAACATTGTCTACTCTTCTTGGTGGTTTGCTTTCGTGCAACACAAGCTTGTATTTACTTTCATAATACTTGTGCTTGTGTAGTTGCTCTTGTTCTAGTTGTGCTTGTGTAGCTAGCTAGATATCTTCTTGCTTGTGTAGCTAGAAGTATTCCCTTTGCGTGGCTAATTTGGTTTGTGTAACCTTGTTAGTCACATTGCTTAGTTTGTGTAGCTAAGTGATTTGCGCTCTCTAATTTGGCATTAGTTGCCTTGTTATTGAGCATTGCTAGTGAGCTTAGGCTTTGTGCGCTTTGCTTACTAGAATTGTGTAGGAGCTCCCTCTTGCTTGCAAAGTACTAGTGCATAGGTTTGTGTGACCTTGCTCTAGAATTAAATAGGAGAGCTCTTGCTAAGGAAAGCACCTTAGTTGCTTAATTAGGATCTTTGTGAGGTGTTTATGAACTTAGTTAGAGGGGTGTAGTCTTGGCTAGACCGATAAGTTTAATTCCGCATTTGTTTTGGTTAGCCAACACGTTTAAGTTTTAGAAAGGACTATTCACCCCCCCTCTAGTCCGCCATCTCGACTCTTCAATTGGTATCGGAGCCGGGTCTCTCATTTGCGGTCTTCACCGACCCGAGAGGATGGCGACTTATGGGCTAGATGATTGTGTGGAACATATTTTTGATGGCACTCACTATGCACGGTGGAAAAATCACATGCTTGATCATTTTCGTGCTCTTGGCCCTAAGTTTTGGTGGATCATAGTTGTTGGTTTTTCTCATGACTTGGATGGGTGTGGTAACCGTACCCAAGCTCAAAAAGATTGCCGAACACTTGATGCACAAGCTAAGTTTTATCTAATCAAAGCTTTGAATGATGAGATTTTTGACAAGGTGAGGGGTCTCTCAAGTGCACATAGCATGTGGACGGCGCTCAAGCATCACTATTGTGGCTCCTCAATTTGGGATGATGGAAAATTCAAGAAGGATGATCACATAGTGATGGAGGTACATGAGGATGTTGAGCATGACAACAACGAGGTGGTTGTGGAGGATTGCTCCACCTCAATGTCAAGTGATGATGATGATGATCATTCCACAAGATCACTTGACAAGAATGATGATAATGCCACAAGTGATGCAAGTGATGATTCTACTTCATGCACACTTGATGGTGAAGATGATGTCTATGAGAGTGATGCCTCAACAAGCTCATCAATATCATCACATGGTGACACTAAGGTATCTATTGGTGGTTTTATTGTTGATTGTGATGGTCCAAATTTTGGGCTTCTATATAAACTCTCAAAGGCCCTAAGAAATGAGATGGCAAAAACAAATAAATTGAAAAATGAAAACTCATTTCTAAAAACCATATGTGAACAACAAAAGCATCTACTTTATGTTACTACTTGTTCACATGAGGAGCTAAAATTGGCTCATGAGGAACTTAGTGTTGCTCATGATAAGTTGGCACAAGAACATGCTTTACTCACTAAGAAGCTTTCTAATGAAGAAACCAAATCTAGTGAGAGCTCATCATTTGGGTCAAATGATCAATCACATATTACTAACCCTTGTGATGTAGGCAAGAAGCATGTATCCACCTCTTGTGATGATTTATTAGATATGCCATGTTCTTCACAATTAGATGCTTGTTCTACTTCTATGTCTTGTGAGACTAACCTTTTGAAGGAGAACAATGAGCTCAAAAGTGAAGTAAAGAATTTGAGCAACAAGTTGGAGAGGTGCTACAACTCTAAAATCGCCATTGAGCATATCATGACCAATCAAAAAAGATATGGTGATAAGAGTGGTATTGGCTACAACAAGAGCAAGAGCAAGATTAAGAAGAAGCAAGACGCAAAGAAGCTATCCCAACTCATGTGCTACCAATGCCATGAAGTGGGACATATTGCCAAGTGTTGCCCTACCAAGAAGTCTCAAGTTGAGCCAAAAGCAAAGCCCCAAGATCAAGTCAAGATCAACCATAAAGATGATGATGACTTGATGAAGAAGAATAAAACAAGAAGGGGTGGTAGAGCAAGGCATCCAATGCAAATCCAAGATGCCAAGATGATGAGCAAGAATCAAATCGAGAAGAAAGTACATGCTCACATCAAGTGCTTCAAGTATGGAGATATGAGACACTTTGCCTCGGGGTGTCCTACCAAGCTTGAGAAGAAGGCTCAAGCAACTCGTGAGAGGCAAGACAATGAGAAGCAACATATGAGCAAGGAAGAAAAGGCTCAATCTAAGAGAAGTTGCTACTCATGCCGAAAAAGGGGACACATGGCACATTCATGTCCCCTAGGTGAGAATTCTAAGCCTAGTTCAATTAATAATACTAATATGCTTAGAAAGGATGGCAATGGTACCTTATTGGTTGAAATTGCAAAACATCCCGCTACTCATACTAAGGCTATGCCTAAGTATGTTGCACCTAATTTGAGAGGACCCAAACTTGTTTGGGTACCATCAAAAAGTGGATGAATGTGTGTAGGCACCATGGCATTGGAGGCATGACTCAAATTGATTTCATCTTATTCATCATATATTGAGTCAAGTTATGAAGCTCAATATATATCCAATCCCAATGCCAAGTCAAAATAAGTGAAGTCCAAGTGCTACAACATACAAGTGCAATGTTAAAGATTGTGGTGATTTATTGGAATTATTTTATGGCTTGCAATTTATTTGAGTAAAAACTTGCTATTGAATGATCATGAGCTAACCAAGGTATATCTCTTGTTGATCATTTCACTTGGGTGCATATGAGTTGATTGAATTGGATATATATGCAATGTTGCTTGCTATGAGATGATTGAATGGATTAAAAGCTTAGTAATCAAGTTTAGATTGGTTTGTGTTGGATAATTTCATGAGATGACATTTAGTAAGTGGATTGGATGGATATATGTCTTGTGAAAGTATTCAAACAAGTTAGTTTCAAGTTTGATTCATATTTGATGAAGTATTGCTCAATGTATTGAAATCTGTCCAAAATTAAAAATCTGAGCTAGCAGTGATCTTAGCCATGTTTAAGTGATCAAATCTATTTGGATTGGCTTGAAATTTGGTATACATGCTCTGAACTTATGGAAGAAGATGCTGTAGAAATTTCATGAGAAGTGGATAAGAGATGCTTCGACTTTGGAGTACATCTTGTCAGCTATAGTGCAGCAGTTTTCAGCATGTAGCAGTGGTGGAAGATTTGAAATCTGGTAGCAATCTGGATGTCAAATGAATCTCAAATTTTTACAGCTGCTAGATGAATTAGTGAATCATATCTCCACCAAATTTTATGGCATTTGGATCTGTACATTGGGAGATATGAATTATTCTTTAAAGGGTACAGAATCTGCCAGAAAAGTGACAATCATTGGATTAATCTAGAGTCACTTTAATTGAAAGGTCCTCAAGTTGGAAACATGTTTACAAGTGGTTGAGGTACCTAAGTTTGGTTTTGGATTGATCTAGAATCATGAAGAGCAATGAGTATAAGAACATTTGATTATGGAATGTACTTGGTATACATGTTTAGTACTCAAATTTGAAGATCAAGATCAAACTTAAGGTGAAGATGCAGTTTAAGTTTTAGTGATGATTAGAGATCATTTGGTAGAAAGAAAATGACTTAAACAAGTAGAAAGAGTTGGACTAAAATGTAGATTCAAGGATCTTTCATCAAGATTGAGTTCATTATTTGGATCAATCAAACTATATCATTTCAAGTGAGTATCAAGAGTGGTTCTTTGGAGAAAGGTCATTCTCCCTAGTGAGGGGCTTGCCGCCGTGTGTAGGTGAAACCAAGTTTGGGACTTGAAAGGCTAACATGAAAGTGGTGATCCGAGGAACTTGTGATGCTTAGTTGAAGCAATCAAAAGGGTTGATCAAGAAAAGCAAGCAACACCCAAAAGAGAGCTAGTCATATATTTCAAGTGGTATTCTAAGTAGTTCTCTCATGCAAGCATTGATCAAAAAGATGAAGCAAGCCAACCACAACTCAAGAGATAGTGCACTTGATCATAAGTGGCTTTTATTTTATATGGGTGAAGAATGGATTTATATATGATAATTGGTCTTCACCAAGCTTATAAATTAGACTTCACATTGCCATTGAAGTAATGAATTGGAATCTATGTGACTATTCTCTACTTCAATATAGCAAAGGTATCATTGTAATGTGCATGATTATTTCATTCCTTACTAGCATGTGGTTAGTGCATATAGTACATGCTTATTAGGATCATGCATGACAAATAAAAATTTTAGATTCATTGTCTACCACTATTGCTTGAATGGTTAATTGACCTAGTGGTATAAGTATGAATTTGTTCATGAGCTAGTGAACCCAAATACTTGATCTAGTTTGGATTGCTAACAAGTGACAAGTACAACATTGGCAAGATAACCCTTAGCATGAGGTGTGAAGAAGCTTGTCATTGGATCAAACCGAACTTGGAATCTTAGGAAAATCAATATAGTTCAAGTCATACAAGAAGCTCATGACAATGATAAGAGTACAAGCACAAGACAACAATGAAAATAGATATCTAGTTTGTTTCAAGTAGTATCTAGACTCAAATTGATCTTCCAAGTGGTATGAACAAGTGGTGTCTAGATAATGATCTACAAGTGATATCTTACAAGTGGTACTCATGAAGATAGCAAATGTTCAAGAAGTGAATATTATTGTCAAATCCTTCAAAGTGGTTCCATACTAGAAAATTCTTTCAAATAATATCACATTCCTACTCATGATATCTTCACATGGTATCATTCGTGCAAGACAATAGTTTCACAAGTGATCCTCAACTTTAAGTGATCAAATCAAGAAATGCTACCCTCATCCTTCAAGTGGTATCTCAAGTGAATGACATAGGGGGAGGAGCCCCACCGATTGGTATCAAGGTCAAAGATCCTATGTGGAATCTCAAGAGCAACCATAAAGTTTGTCATTCCAACATATGTGGTAATGTCCATCAAAAATGCAATATTCAAGTCTCAACCATCTACCCCAATACAAGCCTTTGTATCAATTGAGAAGAACACCTTTTATGAAAATTGATGACAAAGGGGGAGAAGTTGGACAAAGATATGAAAGCTTTTTGAGCTTTGGGGAGAGATTGGACATGGACATGGACAAAGAGGGAGTAACATTGAAGAATGTAAGGGGATCAAACATTCTTTGACAAAGAAAGCACACAAGTAGGGGGAGCAAGCTCATGAACTTTGATTGATTACATTTGATATGTGCATAATTCATGTGCTTGCTTGCATTGCATAAGTTCTTAAATTCAATATGCATGCTTGTGTGGTGTATGCTAGCTATAGAACTTGAATGATGATTTGATAACTAGCATGCATAGGATGTTAGCTAGACTTGTGATTATCATGCAAAAACTAGAACCTTGCTTATAATGTTGATCTCATTAGGTTTCTAGTGTTTTTGATGTCTAGCTACTCATGATGCTAAGGATGGTGGCAAACTTGTGATTTTCAAATGGTATCAAGCTACTAATTGGTATCAAGCTACAAAGGTTTATTCTATACACCTTAGCATCACTTAGTAGTGCTAACCCTACCACAAATTTCATATTTATGTATATGTGCAAGCTTGAAACCAAACCATTTGAGCACATATGTAGGGGGAGTTATCACTACCAAGTTGGATTTTATGGTGTTATCCAAATTCTAACATAAAGCTTAAATGTTGGATAAGTGGCATAAAGTCCAAAAGAACTTAATTTCCATATCTTTGTAGAGTTGTCATCAATTACCAAAAAGGGGGAGATTGAAAGGTCCTTGTTTGGTTTTGGTAATTGAGTGACAACTTAGGTGGACTAATATGTGGTTATGTGAGATACACAAGAGATTAGTCCACATGTGATGGTGTCATGAAGGAGCTCATTGCATATGAGACATGACATGGAGTCATGTGACCAAGGTGGAGAAGATCAAGATGAGGCTTGGCTTGATGGACCGGTTGCTAGGGTGAAGGGCAAGTTGTGTGATGGCTTGGCGCCGAAGGACCGAGGCAACGGTGAAGAGCAAGTGAGGTCAAGATCAATGAACCAATATGGTCATGTGATGATATGAAGTGGATCATATCATTTGATGATTGGTTGGTGCATGTGTTGCATCAACATCAATAGAGATGGAATGGAATGCGCAAGGCAAAGGTATAACCTAGGGCATTTCCATTTCACCGGTCATAGGTGTGTAGAGAAGTTTATGACCGGGTTTAGGATAGATGGCCGTACTATTAAGAGGGGCAAACTTATTTACATATCGGTCATCTAGTGCCACTCGTGTGATCTAACTATGCATCGTTGCTAGGATCGAGTGGCATGGTAAGTTGAGTGGTTAACTCCTTCGATAAAATGATTATGAAAATGCTAACACACGTGCACAAGGTGGTGATCACTTGTTGGTGTTGGCACATTTCGAGAAGTTGAAATGTCTATTTTCCACTACGCCGGAAGTCGGAAAAGAAACAGAGGCGAACGGAGGTCACAGAGGTGACCGGACGCTGCACCGGACGCGGTCATGGTATGACCAGACGCGTCCGGTCAGTACAGCTCAGGCGCGGGTGCTAGGGTTTGCAACCGGCGCGTTCGGTCACTCGCGGGACCGGCGCGTCCGGTCAGGTGTCCAGAGAAAACTGAGTTTCGCAAGGACGATCGGACGCGAGGCGCGTCCGGTCACACATGATCGGACGCGTCCGATCGTTGAGGGAGCTTACTGGACTCTAACCGGACGCGGGCACTGGCGCGTCCGGTCGTTGCTTCGCGGGCGCGCAAGTCAGTGCGATCGGCGCGTCCGGTCGTTCGAAGCGGCGCGTCCGGTTGTTTGACGGGCGCGTCCGGTCATTGCCTAGGGCGCGTCCGGTCGTTGTTTTGACCGTTGGGGTCAGTGACCGTTGGAGAATCGGACGCGGCTGAGCGCGTCCGGTCAGTTACGACCAGCGCGTCCGGTCGTCCCGAAATCTGCCCAGTGAAGGGGTAACGGCTCTATTTGTTCGTGGGGTTATAAATAGATGCCTTGGCTGGCCGTGGCCGGTAGCTGAGCACACTATAGTTTTTGTTACTTGTGTGGTAGTGCTTGGGAACCCTCTAACTCACTCATGCTTGATAGTGTTCATCGGATCGAGTCAGAGAGCGATTCTAGTGCGTTGCTTTGAGAGATTGCATCGTGTGGCACTAGGTGATCGTGTTGCAAGCCGGTGGTGCTTGTTACTCTTGGAGGTTGCCACCTCCTAGACGGCTTGGTGACTTGTGGCTCCGTCGAAGCTCGCAAGAAGATTGTGCGAGGCTCCGGAGAAGCTTTGTGAGGGGGATTGTGCTCACCCCGCGGGGATCACGAAGAGCAACTCTAGTTGAGCGTGTCATTGAGCTACCACACTTTATGGTGGGTTCTTGCGGTGCCTTTTGAGAGGCTCGGTGTGTGACCGATTAGCCGCCGAACCACGAAGTGTTGGTCGACACAACGGGGACGTAGCTTGGTGGCAACCAAGTGAACCTCGGGAGAAAATCACCGTGTCAACATTGTCTACTCTTCTCGGTGGTTTGCTTTCGTGCAACACAAGCTTGTATTTACTTTCATAATACTTGTGCTTGTGTAGTTGCTCTTGTTCTAGTTGTGCTTGTGTAGCTAGCTAGATATCTTCTTGCTTGTGTAGCTAGAAGTATCCCCTTTGCGTGGCTAATTTGGTTTGTGTAACCTTGTTAGTCACATTGCTTAGTTTGTGTAGCTAAGTGATTTGCGCTCTCTAATTTGACATTAGTTGCCTTGTTATTGAGCATTGCTAGTGAGCTTAGGCTTTGTGCGCTTTGCTTACTAGAATTATGTAGGAGCTCCCTCTTGCTTGCAAAGTACTAGTGCATAGGTTTGTGTGACCTTGCTCTAGAATTAAATAGGAGAGCTCTTGCTAAGGAAAGCACCTTAGTTGCTTAATTAGGATCTTTGTGAGGTGTTTGTGAACTTAGTTAGAGGGGTGTAGTCTTGGCTAGACCGATAAGTTTAATTCCGCATTTGTTTTGGTTAGCCAACACGTTTAAGTTTTAGAAAGGACTATTCACCCCCCCTCTAGTCCGCCATCTCGACCCTTCACATGTGAAAATAGAACCCCCACCCCTCCCCCAAATTCAAAAGGGATGGCTTGGAAGCCCAAAGGGCGAGTTTAAATTCATTTATCTTTTGAAATTGAGTTTGGGACAAGCCATACTATAAAAGAGAGGACACCATTGGTAAGTTAGGATGAACCAAGTGCTCAGAATTCTATATAATACACAAAAACATCTAGCCTACCTTTAGCCATGAGCATACTTTCCCTATCTTCTCTGGCTGTCATGGAACCATGTGGAACCTCTACGCCGCAGATCCTCTATGTGCTATGGGCGGAGCCTCTGTGCTCTGTCAGGTCGAATGTTTTTATAGGGCATATGGATATAAATGATATCTCCCCTCTCCCCCAGCGGCCATCTTCTCCGCTCATTCTTTCCATCTAACTAGCTACTCCCTCTCCTCCATTGATGCTCCTAGCCACCTAAGTTTCAATCTTAGCGATTCCTTGTGGTGTTTGGCCTTGAGAGAGGAGTGAGAAGCTAGAGAAGAGCATGCTTCATCACTCTAGAGCACTTGGTGAAGCCCTAGCCGACACGTGGTGTTTGTTACTCTTGAAGCAAGACTTCTAGCCGGCAAGATATTGCTCGTGTAGCACTCCAAGCCTTGTGAGGTGCTCTAAGAAGTTTGTATTGTCATTATTTGATTAGTGGAACCCTCAAGCCTACTACTTGGTAATGGCCTTGAGAAGAGGTAGGAGTTAAAAGAAACTCCAAGACTTTGTGGCTCTCTTAACAATGTGACTTGGGCAAGCCTTGGTAGCGAGCTGAACCATAGGATAAATCTTGTATCTCTTGTGTATTGTGCTTGTATTACTTTCATTTGTGTTTGTGTTAAAATTCTAGGGTTTGGACTCGATTTACTTTCTCCACAAATTCTAGGTGCAACCACTGGTTCAGATAGCTCAACACAACCTCCAGGAAGGCTAGTATAAAAGTCGATTCAAGTTTCATACATTATATTTCGCTGTAACTCGATTTGTAATCTGCTACGTCGAGCCTCCACGCATCTGTTCGGAACCTCTGTGGCACAGAGGTTCCACGGAGCATCCATAGTCTGTTAATCAGTTTGAATTAATTACCTATGATTTTCAGAACTAGGCCTATTCACCCCTCTCTAGGTCTTGCTAAATCCTTTCACAAGCACACTGCACCCGCTGGCCGTCGCATTGCTGCATAAGTCAAGGACGCTGCCACAAATAAAGGAGACAACCCCCTCTCCCCTATCCCTAAAGAAATATAGGAGACAACTTTAGACAATCTGCTATAGCAGTACTCTCTTATATAATAAATTGATTTTAGGTTACTCTCTTAAACCAACTTATAGGAGATACAATATAAGATATCTGGTGGAGATGCTCTTACATATGCAGACATTATGATCCGAATCTAATGTCAAATGTAGGTTGTAGCACATTTCAGTGTTTGATTACTACCAACTCCTAATTTTAGTTGTCAAGTCTGTGAATATCAATGACAAACGTAAAAGTCTGCATTGCTCCAAAACAATCATAAGTCCAACTGAGACTGAATACTGATGTCTGGTTACTATGGCCTAAAATGATTAACCTATTTCTTTTAAAGAAAATCAAGGAGTACCATTTGACCTGACACTTGTTTTGCTGTTCAAAATTCATGATGTGTTGCTTGTCTCATGAATCTAGCTTTGTTCATGGAATCATGATCATGTACGGCATGTTCGGTTCTTGGCCCTAAGGCCCTGTTCAGTTCTAAAAAATTTTGCAGAATTTTTCAAGATTCCCCGTCACATCGAATCTTTGGACACATGCATGAAGCATTAAATATAGATAAAAAATAAAACTAATTACACAGTTTAGACGAAATGGACGAGACGAATCTTTTAAGCCTAATTAGACCATGATTGGACACTAATTGTCAAATAACAACGAAAATCGCTACAGCGTCGTTTTGCCAAAAATTTTGGAACTGAACCGGCCCTAAGAAACCATGGCAAATTTTATCCTGCCACAGAAATTTGTTATTTACTTGGTTTAAGACCAAAATTTGTCCGGCCAACAAAAATTTGTCACTAATCAGCTTTAGTCAATAGCTAAAGTTGCTCTCCCGCAGACCAACAATTTGGTCGCCTGAAATTGCTTGTAGCTGTTAAAGTTGAGGTGTCAAGCCAGAGTTTGCCCGTCAACAGCCAAAGTTGCTCTCCCACGCAGGCTGCAGGCCAACCGTTCATCGTTATTTAGGGCCTGTGGATGAGGTGTCAACCATAAACCATTTGCATGCACGTAGATTGGAACTTTAAGATAATCGAGCTTCAAATGCTAATGTTTTTGCTTAATGTATGTACGATTTGCAATTTGTTTTCACCATGATATTCCTTAAGATTTTATCTACAAAATAAGATCCCACATGGCAATACTTCTTTGAAGGAAAAAAAATGATATGTGGACCCTACATGTCATACTTATAGCTCTGACATTGTCTCATGACTGCCATCCAAACACACTTTACCACTCCAGATTTCGGCATTCGCTAAATTTCGGCTCTATCATAAGCCAAACATCATTTTTAGGACTAATATTAACTTTAGTATAGTCTAGTCCATGCTCTACAACCGTTGCATTTGTCAATCACAACGTAATGTTATTAATGTTTTTTTTTGTGTAAGTATTGTTATTAATGTTTGGCATTACCCTCTGGTCTGAATAATTTTATTACAATATATGAATTCTATCTCGCAGGTAACCAATTTTGGGGAATTAGTTGTCATAATTACACAATCAGTGCCAGCAGCACAGTAGGGCAACCATAACCAGAGGCTTTGTACCAATCTGCTCCTTAAGATCAAATTGCCATAATGTGTTCTCTAGTTAATTTCTAAATCCGATTTTGAACTCTTGGATCGCTTTATCATGCAAAAAATCTGACAGCCTTTGCTCTCTACGGTGGAAATGAAATGCGGTTATTTGCAGCTATAAAATGTGGCGGCAACCGTGTGATCACCGTGACACTGATTTGACATGCACAATGGAAAGGATCAAAGGAAGAAACAAGGAGAATCTAATCAACTTTCTAAATTTTCGGAAAACAATACAAGTTCGACTTGTTTGTCTTCAAATATAAAAGCATCTCAAGCAACTTGTTCACCCAATCAGTTCAAGTTTATTTCAATGCGTCGAGCACGCGACATATCCAGTAGAATAATTGGGCACACAACATCCGAGGTCACTATTATTTATTTATATTAATAATAAACTAACAGTCCTTATTACCGTTGAACCTGTTGATCTTGAAGTGGCCGAGTTCCACGCCGGCCTCCGCTGCAGTCCTCGCCTCGCCGTCGAGGGCCATCTCAGCCAGAATCCTCCCCACCGCCGGCCCCATCTTGAAGCCGTGGCCAGAGAACCCGGCCCCGACCACCACGTCCTCCCCGAACTCCCCACCCAGCCAGTCGATGACGAAGTCCTTGTCTGGCGTCATGGAGCATATGCACGACTGCCGGATGACCGGCCCGCCGGCGGAGTCCACGTGGCCCGGCATGAACTCCTGGATCCACCTAGCCACCCGGTCGGTGATCTCTCTGTCGCCGGAGGCCCAGTCGCGGTTGTCCGGGTCGCAGGGCGGCCCGCCGTCGCAGCTGATCTTGATGAGGCCCGGGAGCTCAAGCGACGGCGTGCCGTAGACGGGCGTGTCGCCGTAGCTGGAGAACGTCGGGAAGCCAGCCTTGGCCGTCAGGCCGCGCTCGCGGCCGGGCTTGATGCGCCAGTAGAGGGTCAGCGTGTGCAGCGGCTGGATGGGGATCGCCACGCCGGCGACGGACCTGAGAAGCTTGCTCGTCCACGCGCCCACCGTCACGACGCACTTGGCGCCGCGGAACACCTCGCCGGCGCTCGTCGTCACCACGACGCCTCCCTCCGGCCCCGGCCCCTTGCTGATGTCCACGACCTCGGCGTTGTCCCTGACCACGGCGCCCATCTTGACGGCGAGCGCCTGGAACATGGCCACCGCCTTGGTCGCGTTGAGCACGCCGCCGCCGCGCTCGCTCACCGCGGTCACCCACCCTTCCGCCGGTTCCTGGAACGCGCCTCCCCACATCTGGCTTAGGTCCACCTCCTCCGCGCCGGCGCTCTTGACGGCGGCGAGGAGCGCGGCGTTGCTGCGCGGGCCCATGGAGAGGTGCGGGGCAGGGGTGAGCACGCGGTACCCGGACTCCGCCTCCGTGTCCGCCCACAGGCGGCGGGCGAGGCGCACCATGGGTGGGTACTGCGCCTTCACGTAGGCGTCGCGGACAGTGGCGGATCCAGGACAAAATTCTAGGGGGGGCTGAACTTTATGGCTGGCTCGACTTTCATCTTCAATCTCTATCCAGTGTCTAATGCCTCCTTCCTAAGCTCAATGGCAGAACTTTCATGGGGCTCGTGAGGCTTCTTTCTCTCTTTCTCTTCATTTTCTTCTTTCCTCCACCTCTTCTTCTCTCTCACCCTCTCCATATCTCAATTGCTGCACCAGCTGTAGGGGGGGCTGGAGCCCCTCAGCCCCCCCTTTGGATCCGCTCCTGGTCGCGGATGATGCGGGAGTCGCCGTGCGAGGAGCCGAGCTGGTGTAGCAGGTCGAAGCGCTCCAGGAGCAGGGTGTGCGCCCCGCGGGACGCGGCCGCATGCGCCGCGCAGCTTCCCATGATGCCCGCGCCCACCACGATGACATCGTAGTCCAGGCGGAAGCCCGCGGCAGCGGCAGCGGCGGCGTCATGAGCTTCCGCGGGGGCAGTCATGGCCACGACTCCACGAGGCGGACGACACTTGACACTGGGTTTCCGTGTCCTTATGCAGATGCGGATGATTTTATATATATAGAGAGAGAGGATATGTAGAGGCCGAAGCTTGTTACGTTGGTCTGTGGAGCAGCAATGGTGAGGGGATGAACCGATCCTTTGTCGCAGGACACGGCTCTTTTTATGATCTTATACTCCAGGTAGTGTCCTGTTTAGATAGGTATATATCTCTTTTTATGCTTTGATTTTGTTCATGTCGAAATTTCTTTCTCTTCTCACATGCTTAAATTGGGCTTACCCACCCTAAATTTTGTAGTAAAATTAGCATCCGAGACACCTTTCATCAATAAAAAGGGAGACTTCGTTTTTTTTAAAGAGACTTGTACACATACTCATTGCTTCTGGTTTTTAGGCTGCAGCTGTGGCTATTTCCTATTGTAGCTACAGTGCAAAGCAATTTACTATGTGCAGCCACAGCCACAGCCATAGCTGCAATCAAAAGTAGCAGCAGCGAGCACAGCCATATGCTCATAATCATGGATGCAAAACGATCTAAAAAAATAGAAAACCGATTTTTTAGGATAAAACATGCACAAAATGGCATGAACATAGGCGATTCTGTAGCCAGCATTCTCCTCAACTATTTGATGGACCAGTGTACTACAGAGTTTGAAGGAAGAAGACAAACGAGGTAAAGTTCAAGTTCCGTAACTAGAGTGAATAGTGGAAACGGGAAATTTGATCGACCAGTGTACTAGAGAGTATAAATCTGGTGCAGTGGAATACTTTATAAGTTACTGCTAGCGATGTCTAGACGGACGCCCGTGGCTGCTGGCCTGCTACGCCTGCCCGTCTGTTGCCCTCGATCGCGCGCCTGCCTGCTTGCTCGCCTGCCAGCCCACCTGCTCACTTGGGCCTGCTGCTGCGTGCCCGCACCGCTCCGTGGGGATCGCCTACGCCCGCGCGCACGTGGAGACCGCCTGCGGCCGCGGGATTGTCTCCGCCTGCGTCCGCTTCCACGAAACACTTGCAATACGAAGAACTTGTTCCAATATATGTCTGAAACAGATGAAACAATTGGAAGATACGCTTGAGAAATATGTGTATAATCACTGCAACATATGCAACATCCAGATAAAACACTTGCAACATACGTCTGAAATAACTGAAATATTTGAAACATACACTTAAAGCATACGTGTATAACCATTGCAACATGTGCAACATCTAAATCTACTTTTACAACATCCAGATAAAACACATGTAATATATGTCAGGAGCAGCTAAAATACTTGCAACATACATCCGAGACACTTGCAAAAACACTTGAAAAACACTTGAAAACCATTGCAAACATACCTAACTTCTAGATAAAACACTTGTAACATATATGTGAAACATATGCAACATCCACATAAACACACTTGTAACGTACGTCCAAAACATTTGCAAAAACACCTGAAAAACACTTGAAAACCATTGCAAACATACGTAACATCTAGATAAAATACTTGCAACATATGTGTGAAACATATGCAACATCCACATAAACACACTTGCAACATACGTCTAAAAAATATATGAAACATTAGGAACAGACGCTTGCAACATACATATACAACCATTGCAACATATGCAACATCTGTATGAAACACTTGAAATATACATCTGAAACAACTCAAACACTTGAAACATAGGCTTAGAATATGTCTGAAAACGCATGAAACACTTAAACCCAACGTCGCCGGTGGTCATGGCCTACCTAGTGAAGAACTGCGGTAGCCAGCAAGCTCGGGCCAGGAGGACGTCAAGAACAACAGCCCAGCATACACCTCCGCTGTATGACTTCCCTTCCTGCTGTGGTGTCTTCCGCTGGCCGTAGGACACGATGTCTCGGCCGGTGACGATCTCCGCCCGGTGACGCTGCGACTGTGACGGACGAGGTGGAGTGGAGCACGACAAGTAAGGAACGCGGCGCGGCCAGCGATGGGGTACGACATGGTAGGGGGAAGCGCACAGCACGGCGAGGGACGGGCGCACGGTGGGAAAAGGGGGCCGCAACGGGACGGAGTGGGGCCGACGGATGGAGTCTAAAGAAGAGGCATAGCAGGAGACGGTGTCGATCGAGGCTGAGAAATCAGTGGATAAGAATTAACGTAGAGAATAACTAGTTAAGATGAGCCTAGAATCCATCCGATATTTTTAGGAGCGTCGAACACTGTTGGAGCGTTTCCAATACTTATATAGCCAATTTCACGACAAATTTGGAGCTGTTTATACTAGAATTATAATAAGGAATTGTACATTTATTTAAAAGTTGTTACGGCATACACTACTTAAAAATCCATGGTCCAATCATTCAATAAAAAAACTTTGGTCCAACTTTTTTTTTAAAAAAAGATCTATGGTCCGGAGCAGACATGTGTAGATGCGTGGATCCATTGCGATTTCAAACTGCAATTACAGCACCAGGAACGAACCAGAGCCAACCCTGGCCCCTGGAGCAATGGTGCGCCGCTCAGAATTCACATGGCCAAAAAAATGCATGGTATCCACTCAAAAAAAAACATGCATGGTAAACTAAAACCGTAAAAGGGGCATCAGATCAGAGTGTCCTTGTGTTTCTGACAAGAGTGAAATACTCACCACCAATCGTTACAGAACGTTAGCAAGCTCAGCCTGACAAGGTACATTAGCAACGTTTTAATATGGTTCATCTCAAAAAAAAAAAAACCATTGTTTACCAGTCCTTCTACCAAAGACTGAGATCACATAGGCTGTCTTGCTGGAGAGATCAACCATATCAAAGCGCCTCTTGAAAAAGAGCGGGAGTCCAGGCAAATTACGCGGTGAAGGCTTAGAGATGCAGAACGAGCCAAGTTGCAATTACATGGCATAGTTTTCTCCTCCTTTTTCTCCTATATTCGATGGATGCCGCGCAACAAGACAATTGTTAATTTGGCATCCGAGAAGACAAGCGCACGAGCAACCAACCAACGACCATGAGAGTCGGAATTCTTTTTACTGAAGCAGGCGAGGCATCATGTATTGGATTGGATGGCGAATTGGCCCACCAACTTGTGCGGCTAGAGAGACGTTGCAGATCAGCCAATGCCGCTGTTCTGTAGGAGTATTTTGCATTTGGGATTGACTCGACGACGGCATTATTAGATAAGAATATATGGGCTAATTATGGGTGTATAGCAAAGTTGGATTTATAAAGAAAGACAATATATATAGGTATAAAGAGCAACCACTATTGTTCTTGTACGTCTTGCTTGGAATTTATAAAGAAAGACAATACGGAGTATATCGGTACAAAGAGCAACCACCGTTATCAGAAATTGCCCATTAGGGAATGCTTTGTTGATAAGCTTAGCCGTTCCAGGCAAAAGGAAGGGTGATCATATTCCGCTTTTCTTGAGCGAAAGAGATTGATTGCTACTGATCCTAAGTCCTTTATTTCTCAGTTTGCAGACGGACGCTAAGTGACGAAACGAAGGCTGGCTGTTTGGAAAGTTCCGTTACATGAATCGCTCTCGTTTGGCCGTGCCGAGTGGGCGATTGGCGACCATTGCAGCGCTGCAAATATCGAATATCTCAAACCGAAAGTGATGCACATGCATCATGTAGAGTAGTTGTAGTCATATTGACGATTGTGAATTAGCGATGTTCATTCATGTTCTCGACAAGTTTGTATCGTGTCTGACAATCTTTCTTGCCTGTGCCCAGTTTAGATGCAAAATTTTTTTGCAAAAGAATAGTAGATTTTCCGTCACATCGAATCTTTGGACGCATGCATGAAGCATTAAATATAGATAAAAAAATAAAACTAATTACACAGTTTAGACGAAATGGACGAGACGAATCTTTTAAGCCTAATTAGACCATGATTGGACACTAATTGCCAAATAACAACGAAAGTGCTACAGTTGTATTTTGCCAAAATTTTTGCCAACTAAACAGGGCTGGACAAAAAGCTCGTTAAGCTGGCTCGGTGGCTCGGTACAAAAGTGCTCCGATTGGACTCATTTATCTTTTAAAATAAAAATGACTTGATTTGAAACGACTTTCAACTTCGACTCGGCTCGTTAGGCTCGGCTCGTTAGGCTCGTCGTGAAATTGAGTCTTAAACAATGCAGAAAATAATGATGAATAAAATTATACCAATTTCTAAAAAAGCTCGAAAAAAAACTATGGTTGACTCGATATCCAGCCCTGCAACTCAACAAGGCCCTGATTGAACGATGCCACTATCGTATACGAATCACATTGATTGAGATTTGAGAATACGACTGGACTGACTATGAGAAACAGTTGCTCTTCACTCCTGTTTTACCGCATGCTCTGGTCCACGGACTCGTTGTAGCGGTAGGCGAGTCGGTCAGACACTATTGTTTATTTGTTTTACGGACTTGCCAGGGGCGCTAGCGTCCAGATGTTGTCGAGCGTATAGCGCATCAGGCTTGAATGAGTGCAGAGGCCTGCGCCGCCCACGCCGTCCCCGACGTCGTCCGCTATTTTTCACGCGTATATCATGTGCAACGTTCTATCTATGGTTGAAATATTTAGATGTAATAGTTGTAACATACAAAAGAAGGCAAGTGAACCATTTGATACAAACGTCTGAAACACTCGCGGAAACGCCTCAAAAATATTTGAAACCATTACAAATATATGCAACATTCATATGAAATACTCGTAAACATACGTATGAAATACCTGAAAACACTTAAAACATATGTTTGCAACATGTATATGTAACATTCAGGTAAAAGACTTGCAACATTAATCTAAAATAGATAAAACATTTGAAACATATATTTGAAATATACGGGTATAGCCATTACAACATGTGTAACATCCCAGTCTATTTTTACAACATTGATATACAACACTTGCAACATACATCTGAAACACTTGAAACATACTATTGCAACATGCACTTTTAGCATAGCATCTGCTCGCTGCTTGGACGAATGGAGGCTCGTCGATGCGGAGCTCGACGCCGGCGCAAAGCTCGATGCCACGGAGTGGCACGGAGGACGCTGGTGTAGAGCTCATCGGTGGCACGAACCTCGGCAGGGGCAGGGGCAGGCGGATGGAGCGCGGAGGTCACCTGGTCAGATAAAATGCATGTTGCATGACTTTGCTTTATACAAAGCAAAATAAGAAACAAAGTATTTGTATTGGGATTTCCAGCTTACATTACCGCTGTACCTGGCTTTTCAAGCGCAAAACAGACGTGCACTACCACCATTTGGGAATTTCTAATTTATTCTATGATGTCATGATGTTTCTATGAATTGATTTTTGTTTCTTTATCAGCTTCCTGCCACACACGTTACAGTTTGTTGGATCCTGCATGCACTTTGCTATGAGCTTGAATTGGCCTGGTTGTCTGAAAAATGGAATTACATATCCCCATAATTGGTACCATGGAACATATATGGTAGATCCGTTCAGAGGTGAATATTGCATGATGTTGCCAATAGCATTGGTGATTGGTTCTAACTTCTAAGGCATTACCCATTCTCTCCACCACAATTTTTCACTGAAAAGATCTTGAGGAAAGTACTGGTACTCACGGTCGAGTACTGATTCCAGCATTGAAGTCATGCATTGCAAAGTTGTCGCTTCCCTTCCCCTATTCACTTGGTTGTAAAACCATGGCTGAAAGTACTGTTCGCTGGTTTGTTGTGAGAGAAAAACACTGTTTGTTGGCTGAAAAAGTACGGCTTATATGACAAGCGAACATGACTTTTGTAATGCAGTAAAGGCGTAAAGCATGTGTTTCAGCAAAATTGCCTCTCCCTTCTCTATGTAGTACAGTACTGTACAGTGGCACATGTACTCGTGGTCGTGGCAGAGCTTGCCGACTCACTCAAGCACGCAGACTCCCGTGGCATATGGCAGCAGCAGCAGCACACACGGATTTAGAAACTTGTAACTTGTTCATCATAAACTTATTTCAATTCATACCAATACATTAAAATTCAGAAGAAAATCACACGGACATACAGTAGGACACAACACATGACCATATCCATGAACGACCTTACTAATCCATGGCATTTCCCATGGGGTCAATCTCGAACCGGTTGATCCTGAAGTGGCCGAGCTCCACGCCGGCCTCCGCCGCAGTCCTCGCCTCACTGTCCAAAGCCATCTCTGCCAGGATCGCCTTGACGAAAGGAGCGGAGCGGCTCGGAAGAGTGCAGCCGGAGGCATCACGTCATTTCGAGCTATTCGCCTGGGCGAATAGTCTTTGGTGACTCAAGTGGTTGGTTTTGCAGGTTTCGTCGGAGCTGTGGCCGGCCGTCTTCGTGGTGCCGATAGCTTCCGTTCGCTAGGACCCGCGCTGTCGGCCAGGGGACGACATGAGGCGAGGCCGGTCAGGACCCCCGGGGCGGCGTTACCTAAGGCAGGCGTCGACTCCGAATGGCAGGCAAGCCCTGGTTTCGAAGAATATTCCCCGAATGTGTAGCAGTTGGAGGAGTATTCTTGTTCAGAGGAAAAACCTACAAGGCTACAAGCATGTATAAATAGCCCCCATTGAGGGAGTGTAAAAGAGAGGGGAACAAGATCAATAAAATTGTATATTCTCGTTTCGCATACACCTTCCTCTCGCTTCCTTTCGCATCTGAGTTCTGGCTCGCGCGACGATCCGGTGTTCAAGGGTTTGGGCCTTGAACAACAGGAGGATGCAGCAGCTAAGCAGTCTTACAGAGGAAACAACGAAAAAAAGTTACATCCTGGCGTGAGTGAAGGATGTGCAACGTTTTGAGCTAACTATATATGCATTATTTTTGTAACTTGACGGCTTCTAGAATCATTTGCTACAGCATCCAGCTCAGCGCTCCTAAGGTGAAAGGGCGAGGATCTGGATAGTGCTACAAGGTGTGCAATTGTTAGGAGCAGACGAATTCACATATATACATTCCTGATGCCACCGAAAACAGTCCAGACTCCAGAGGCATACACACACAAGGTAATAAAATAGCGGCGGTAGCGGCCGCAATTGCACCCGCAATAGCAGTAGCGGTCCATTGCCGCTGCCGCTATGAGGTAGCGTATTGAACTTTGCATCATGGAACTTTGCGGCCGCAATTATAAATAGCGGGCCGATATTACGGCCGCAATTGCGCGTAGTAGGCCGCAATAGCATGAAAGCAAATATCCCTAATTAGTCTAGCCCACTGTGATTCACACCCCAAATTCAAATACCCACGCATCGGCTGTGGAACTTAAAATTATTCATGATATATGCATTTAAAATTATCTATACTCATTATTCATGATATATGTACTTAAAATTATATGGGACTATTGGGTGCCGCTATTGGAACTTATCGTCCGCAATATCGCCCGCTATCCGCAAGCCACTATCTCGACGTCAATCCGCTGCCAACCCGCTATACGCTATTTAGTACCTTGTACACACAAGACTCAAATTCACCGCCATTAACCGGGCAATGTTACAAATCAGTACTCATAAACAAGTCGCCAGTGCAGTGCTGCATAAAACAGATTTTGATTGAGCTATTTGTTCATGGGTAAATCACTGAGATTGAAGGATAGAGAAAAATCAACTATTAGCATTGCCTTGGATCGGACCCCGTGCGAAGTATCCGGCCTCAAAGTTCTGGACTTTCGGCCAGTCCCAAGACCCCCGTGGGATGTATGTTCCTGCTGCAGTTGGAGTCCGTCAATCCGCGGCCGCGCCCAGCTGCCGTCATAACTTGATGAGCATGTACGGAGACTAGGAGGAGGGCTGCGCGGTGTAGTACGTCGGGCCGCTGGCTGCCGCTGTAATGGCGGGGTCTTTGATGATGACGGCGGTGAACCAGCGCGTGGAGGATGATGGGGGTGGGCGAAGCCGATTCATCAGAGCTGGGCCGGAACACATAAAGAGGCACGATGGCAGGTGGACAGAGGGGTTGGCTGGGCCTGGGGAGGGCACACCCGTCATATACATACAATACAATATACCTAAGGTGGAATGAATCCTGCTCTCTCAGCCACTTCGGCATTGTAGCTGATGCTGTTCATGTGGGCCAGTACTGTTCACATGGGTCCTGCATACAACTGGTCGTGTGGTTCTAGTCACTGTTTAGTGGGTCCCACATATACTGTTCACTTTTCTTTTTTTCACTTTTTTAACTCCTCTTTAAACCGGCGCAGCGTAGCGCGTCCCCCGGTGCTAATCGTCTATCACCCGCGCTGGGCTGGGGCGTTTGGCTGAACAGGGTCGGAGGGGCGCATGCCGAAACTGGGTGTTACGATTCCTCGTGGGTATATATATATATATATATATTCTCACAACTAAAAAGACTAAAGAGTGGACACTGTTTTGGTGTGACAAAATTTTGCCTCACATTCGTCCTGCCGGCCCGTGCGATCCCACGTCCACGAAGGAAAGATGTCGGTCCTGTGCGATCCGTTCTACCGCGTTGTTGCCTTATTGGCCTCAAATGCCCGTGAGAAACGCATAGGCCGTCCGCTTGGAACAACACCATACCGAACTAACGGAGTCAATCACGGCAAAATAGGAAGTATTAGAAAACTATTGTGCTATCCATGTACGGATTGCATGTTTGCATGCAACACTGACGATTGTGGCATCAGCGGCACCGGCATACATGGCAACGAGCCTCCGGTTACGACGCTAATTAACCCAGCCCAACACTACTAACAAAAACATACCGTGAATGTGCGCGCTCCTCCATCGAGCACCAGAACACGCTACTCCGATCGTGTTCAAGGCAGACGCTGACGTCCGCCTCATGATGTGGAGCAAGGATGACGAGCGGGCTCGCCTGCGCCTGGGACGGCGTCACCTGCGACGCGCGCACCTGTTGTGCCTCCGCGCTCTCCCTCGTCGGGCCAAGATGACATGATCGCTCAAGCCTCACGGCGGGCGGCGTGTGGACAAGGGCGGCGCGGCGGGGGTGGGGCTAGACGACGACGTGCTGGGGCCGATCGTGTTCAAGGTCGACATGTTGGATCCTGACGGCCGCCTCGCGATGAGCGGCCCTGCGCTTGGGACGGCGTCACCTGTGACGCCCGCACCTACGTCTCCGCGCTCTCCCTCGAGGGGTTGATCGCGCTCCACGTCCAGCGGCTCCTTGCATACTCCTCATCATCGTCGTCGGAAAACATCCATGCCGTTCGCTGGCTTAGGGCGCGGTAGCCCAGGGCACTGTAACACCCTAGGTGTTAAGCATGCATTAGCATTTGCAAATCATTAGCATAATCATCATTATGCATTCATAAGCATCACATGAAATATAGACTTGAAACAGGTTTTCGAAACATGCATGTTGCGATGTTTTGTTTCAGTAGCTTTAATGTTATGTTGATGCTTGTCATGTCTTGTATGTGCTTGTTTTAGTAAATAAACAACATAAAAATGCTTAGTAAATAATTTGGAGCAAGTTTGGTATTCAAAATTTCCTCAAATTTTGCTTTTAAAAAAATAACCTAGAAAAATGGGATTTTGATTTAAATGAACTTTAAATCTCTATTTTAAAATCTAGTTGGAATTTCAAAATGCGCCTTAAAGCAATGTTGTAGAGAATGAAATTCTACACAACTTTTGTTTTTGGGTCACTATGTGAAAATGCCTCTAAATTGTTCAAAATGAGAGTTTTTGTGCTGTTTATTTTGAAAAGAAAAAGAAAAGGAATTTCTTTTCCTTATTGGGCCTCCCCCACCCTTTTCGGCCCACGACCGATGCGGTCCGGCCTGCCCTGCGCTCCCTCGCCCCGTGCGCGTGACCGACCGGAAGCAGAGCTTTTCATCGCCGCATGGCCGTACGCCGGCGACGCCCTCCTCCGGGGTGGCGTCCGGTGGCCCTCGCGCGTGCGCCTGCCTTCAAACCGAGCCGAGCGCCCCCCCTTCGCCATTTCGCACGCTCCACTTCGCCTTCCTTCTCCTTTCCGCCAGCGCAAGCAGCGGCAACAGCGCTGCCGTGCCATCACCGGCGTTGCGCTCCACCACCGCCGCACCTCTCCACGATTCAGCTAGCACGCAGCTCCGCCTTGCCTCCCTCTTCACCGTCGACCTGTTTGCGCCGCCATTCACGTCAAGGTAGAGCCGGATTAGTCACTTCTCCTTGCCGGCCCTCGCAGTCGGGCTCACCGGAGTTCGCCTCGAGCCCAGACAGCTCGCTTTCTTCCATCTCCTTCTTCTTGCTCTTGTGCTTTCGCTCCGCTAGGGCTCGAGGATGGATTGCATGTCGCTCTCTTGCTCCATCTTCATCGGAGCCGACCTAGCACCGACGAGCCGCACCACTGCCTCCGCCATGGCCGCCTTCGAGCTTGCTCCACTCCGCCATTTACTCTGCTAGCTACCTCTTTGAGCTCGCGCGAGTGTGGGGAGTCAATTGGTGGTGACCTCGTCGTCGGCGACCTCGCCGACGGTGAGATTTTGTCGGTCAACCACTTCCCCTGCCCGGGTTCGACTGACTGGTGGGCCCCGTTGACCCCCAGGCCCTGCCTGTCTGTCCCTCTATGCGGATCCGTGGTGAAGGAGTGGGGTGCGCGTAGCAATGAGGCCGAGTGGATTTTTGATTTGTAAAAGAAATGATTTTCTAGAAATTCTGTTTAATGCTTCCAAAATTCATATCTCAAGTTTTATGGCTCCAAATTGGATGAAATAAATTTTGTTAGGTTTCTTAGGAATAGATCTACTGTATAAAATTATTGCATGCCAAATTTGTGATAATTTTCTGTGTAGCTTTATTTAATCCTTGTAAATGCTATTATCTTAGAAAATGCATAATAAATAGAATATGCATCAGAAAAATATGATTCCAATTTTGTTGATCTATTCTTGATATATACTTTCTGTGAAAAATATAAGTCCTGCATGTTCTATAGAAAAATATAGCTATCTATTTTTGGTGCATTTAATTGTTTTTTCTTGTAAAATTGCTAGAGCGAAAAATATGAATAAAACATGTATGTGGAAATTTTTATACAATGTTTGTAGACTATGTAGATCATGGAAAAAATACTAAATCTATTGTTTGATACTTTTCATAGTACAAAGTATTTTCATGCTCATTTATCCACCATAGCTTGTCATTTTTGTGTAGGCTGTTTTACTTATCTAAATACCATGAAAATTTTATGGTATGCTACTATGGTATGACTATACTACTGTAATGTTTCTAGATTTTTCTATGCACTAGAAATACATGTTGCTGTTGTAACTTTAGTTTAAAGTGAAATAAAATAACATTCTTTATGCACGATTAGTTTAATTGTGTAGCTTTGGTGTATCTTTAAAGCATCAAATAATTTGATGATGTGACTTGACATGTTAGTATAGTTGTGGTGATGAAGTGTAGTAGCACTTGTGTTATGCCTTTATGATAGTTAGCGGTAGCTAACGGGGGTTAGTAATAAAAGAGAATGCAGTAGATGACATGTACTTGTGGTACATGTTCTTGGATGATGTTGACTACCTAATAGACGAATTTACATCTATCCTATCGAATAAAGCTAAGCGTGTTCATCTACATTGCATGAAATCACGATTATCATATGTCATCTCATCTGATGCACTACTTGCATAATCACTTACACCAATGCATCATACAGGATCACAGGAGGAATTAGTAGCAACCGAGTCAGAAGCAGTCGAGGAAGTACCGCAGGAAGAGCCCGCACAGGAGGTGCAGCCCGAAGAGGACGTCGTTGAAGAACTGCAAGAGTGTCCAGACCACCATCTGAGTTCGTTTGAGCGAGGCAAATCCCGAAGCATTCTAAGTATCTTATTTTATAAAAGCAATCTTTTATATATGAGTTTTATATATTATTACATTAAGTTATAGGAGTTGAGTAAAACTGTTGCTGCATCTATTACTATCATTTCCTACCTTATTATATTCTTACCCTGTTAGGTTTAGAATCGAATAACTGCTTAGCCCTGCTTAGACCGGTAGCGATCGGTGATTTCCTGTCACCTGCAAATATAAGTGGTTACTAAAATATTTTAGCTATGGAATGGATGATATCCTGGAAATAACCATGTGTTGATGGATAATTGGAGACCAGACAGAATAGTTGGAGGCAACCAGACAAGGTTCTGGGGTGCTCGTAGTTTTCTGTCTGTGTCGGTTAAGGACCGATCGTTGCTCGTCCCTCTTGTCATGTTGAACGCATGCCTCACATTTAGCTGGCCGAATAACGTACCTTTCGACCGTGAAGCTAGTGACACTATTTGGGCTAGGATAAACTCGGATTAGTAGACCGGTGCTGAAGGGGGTATGACGGGGGCGCGAAGAGTGAGCCCAAGGGCAGGCTGGGTCTTGATTCCTGGTAGTCGGGAGGCCCCTGGGTATTGCGGTCCATGATTGTTATCCTGTAATGTTTACCTGAAAAGTGTCATTGGTGATCTATAACTCATTTGATCGGTGAGTGTAGTTTGTGTGAGGAATAAATCACCAGCTGGTTAGAAATCGATTCGAATTGCCATTGCTCCTAGATAGTGAGCACTTGACTCAAGTTACGGCATCATAGTAATGATGATGGAACACTGATGGTTATATGGATGATGTTGAAAATGCTAAATCTAAGTTGGTAACTGGATGTTATTGGTTAATCAAGTGATTTATTATAGCATATGTGCTTACCTAGATTGATAGGTTATAATAAAGATGATGCAAAGTACTTATATAGTTTGTTATGTTAACATATTGCTCTTCTATAAATGAGTCAGCTAGTCCACTAAAAAAAGCCTTGCATACTCCTTGATGTCACTTTATTTTAATTTAAGACAGGTAAGTCTAGCTGAGTATTTTCTCGTACTCAGGGCGTTGTTCCCATTGTTGTTGCAGATGGTCAGATGTACTACGGTTATTGCATCAACTGCCTGTACCTTGCGATGGGCGATAACTAGGACCAAGAGCATGGTCGCTCCATATGTCTGATCTGATGCTTTTGTTGGACATGACTATCTCCTGCACTGTATTTGAACTAAATATGTGTGGTTTTAAAATTAATTGCTTATGCTACTTTAGTATGAACTTGGTTTGTAATAACTTTTATGTTTTAAATTCTGATATATTCCATACTATTACAAATTTTATGTAATATGTGACTGTGGCTGCTAAACTTGTACAATCTTGGTTTGTATGTTAGTTGGTTTGAAATCCGTTATAGTTTCACGGACTACCGGGTTATACGGGCTTAAGTTTGCTAAATTATCTGCTTTGGCGGGTGATTTTCTTATTTAATTTTGTATAATTGGTCGATTCTGTTACAGACACCCGCAAACGCATCATCGACTTCCCATTTGGCACCTCGCCGACAAATGTGTCGTCGGTGTCCTCTTTGGCACATTCGCCGGCAAGCGCGTCGTCGGCGTCCTCCTTGCCACCTCCTTCCGCGGCTCCGTCAACGTATTCAACTCCTACGCTGGTGAACCTCCCAACCCCGCCTCTTGTTTCTCTGTCCATCACTAGGGTTTGCGTCGCTCAAGGTGCACGGCACGGATCGATCTGCTCTCCCCAGTCCTACGGATCTATAGATCGATTCGTACGCGGGCTCGGTCCACTCCGGCGGAGGCCCCACCGTCGCCCTTGCATCGCTTGCAGTAAAATGAATTAAAATCGTATTAATATAAAATCGGTCCGCTCCGGTGGCCGGCGTTGATGGTCGCTTAAAATGAATTAGGCAAATAGATATTTTGATTTAGCACAAGTCTCTCGAGTAAAACCACGATGCATAGCACATAGATAGCCTACATAGGATGCCAGTAAGCTATCCATTTGAAGAGGGTAAAAAGATACTCTTCAAAGTCCCTGTGCCGGCAAGATATTTATTTGAAGACCGACACAATCACACAAATGAGTTAAGATTTTGGCATACACAATACAAACATACCCATCACAGTTGGTACTAAATAGTTAAGGCCAATTCTTATGTATACACGAAAATAAACGTGTCCAACTAATGATGGGGAAATGGTAAGTTGCATCATAAAAATGAAAAACGACCATGCATAAACAAGACATGAAAAATTCCCATCGGCTGTGCTTGAGCATCGTATTTCAAAATTCATGAGCATCGCGTGAAACTCCATTGTAGGAATGATAGTTCTCCCTACAAAGAGGAAAAGTATTATTCCAATATTTCTAATACAAAAGATTAATACCAGTAGGAAACGACATTAATTTAAAAGGGGCGACACAAGAGATAATACAATTTCATGTTATCTCCATTTACTATGTGCAGAAAACCATGGAATTGAATAACATGTCCCCATCGGTCAAAGTAATGATATGGATGAGTAACCTGGTGAGGAGGCAGATTATGATATGGAGATGTTAGGACTAAAGGGTTCCGTAGGTGATGATATAGGTACAACCAATATGGGGCACAAATAATGATAGGGATGAGTAACCTGGTGAGGAGGCAAATTATGATATGGATATGTTAGGACTAAAGGGTTCCGTAGGTGATGATATAGGTACAACCAATATGGGGCACAAAGAATGCGGTGATCGGAACGATCGGAACAAAGAGTACAACCAATGCTACACAGGTAAAACAAGTATTTTTTTCAGCTCCTTGCGTTTGGAGGTTACAATCATAAAAAATTGTATTACATGTGGCACCCTTGTTTTTTGCGATATACAGTGCTCAGGTAGCCGACCGTAGTGACACAAGCCATATGCAGAGTATAAGGCGGACAAGAGCATGATGAAAGACACTGCAAAGGACGAATCGAAGGATGCAATGGCCTTACAGTTGAAGGACGGTATTGCTAAGGAAGACACTAATGTGACAAACACTACCGGAAACAGTATCTTTGCCGAGTGTCATATGCTTTGCCGAGTGCCAAATATCGGGCTCTCGGCAAAGAATCCTTTGCCGAGAGCCTGCGCTCGTCAAACATTGGCTCTCGCCAAATACAAGCTTTGCCGAGAGCTCGACTCTCGGCAAATATTGGCTCTCGGCAAAGCCAAAATTTGCCGAGAGCTCGACTCTCGGTAAACAAAAAATCTCGGCAAAGCCCCAACCCCACAAACGTCACCCTTACGCCGTCATCTTTGCCGAGAGCCTGCTGTTAGGCTCTCGGCAAAATATTTTCTTTGCCGAGAGCCTCAGCCAAGGCTCTCGGCAATTTTTTTTTTTTTGGATTTTTGGTCCCAAATTTTTTGTGCAGCCTTGCTACAGTACTAGAAGCCAAGATTTGAAATTTGGTGTATTTTCCATCCCTCTTGCTATATTTTATGTATTTTTTTCATTTTCTTGATTTTTTCCGCAAGACGCACATTTGTACTGCAGGTGCATGAAATAATGAATCTCAGCGATTCAAAAAATTATATTCATTCTTCTGAGGGTATTTCGACGCCGTATCTAGGGACAGATGCGGAAACTCGAGCATCTCGTGCACGCGACATGGCGACCAAGTTGCGTGAGATTTGATTTAAAAATATATAAAATGTGAATGGAGTCGGAAAATCATGAAAATGGACGGCAGACCTTGACATCGCATGTAGAAGCTATAAAAAAATTTTGAAAATGTTTGAAGCAAGTTGTGCCGTAAGATGGTTGAAACCCTTAGATCTCCACATGTGATAACAAGATATCGCATGCGGAGATCTCAGGGTTTCAACCATCTTGTGTCACAAATTGCTTCAAACATATTCAAAATTTTTTTATAGCTTCTACATGCGATGTCAAGGCCTCCCGTCTATTTTCATGATTTTCCGACTCCATTCACATTTTATATATTTTTAAATCAAATCTCACGCAACTTGGTCGCCATGTCGCGTGCACGAGATGGTCGAGTTTCCGCGTTTGTCCCGAGATACGGCGTCGAAATAGCCTCGGAAGCATGAATATCATTTTTTAAATCGCTAAGATTCATTATTTCATGCACCTGCAGTTCAAATGTGCGTCTTGCGGGAAAAATAAAGAAAATAAAGAAAATGCGCGAAATATAGCAAGATGCATGGAAAATACACCAAATTTCAAATATGGCCACCTAGTACTATATCAAGGCTGCAGGAAAAAATTAGGAGCAAAAATAAAAAATATATATATATTTTGCCGAGAGCCTCCTAAAGCTCTCGGCAAAGATCCTCTTTGCTGAGAGCCTGGGCTTGGGGGCTCTTGGCAAAGAAAATCAAAAAAATAAAAACTCTTTGCCGAGAGCCGCCTGACCTAGCTCTCGGCAAAGAACGCCGGCAAATGAAATAAAAAAAAGAACCTCTTTGCCAAAACTCTTTGCCGAGAGCCGCCTGACCTAGCTCTCGGCAAAGAACGCCGGCAAATGAAATAAAAAAAGAACCTCTTTGCCGAGAGCCCCGCTCTCGGCAAAGAAAATAAAAAAAAGAAAAACTCTTTGCCGAGAGCCGTCTGATCTAGCTCTCGGCAAAGGGGTTCGTACATTTAAAACAAAACCCGCCCCTCTCACCCCTCACACACGCGCCCCTCTGCCCCTCACCCGACCCGCCGCCGCCCGGCCGCGCCCCCGCCCCTGCCCCCGCGCCGGCGCCACCGCGCCCCCGCACGTCCGCTCCCCCGCCCGGCCACGCCCCCGCACGTCCGCTTCCCCGCCCCGCCCGAGCTCGCGCCCCGCCCTGGCCCGGCCGCGCCCCCGCCCCTGCCCCCGCGCCGGCGCCACCGCGCCCCCGCACGTCCGCTCCCCCGCCCGGCCACGCCCCCGCACGTCCGCTCCCCCGCCCCCGCCCGAGCGCGCGCCCCGCCCCTGGCCGTCCCCCGCCCGTCCGACCGGTTGGAGAGGAGGCCGAGAGGGGGAGTAGGTGGAGGAGAAGGACAATAGGAGGTGGAAGAAGAGGGGGAGGAGGAGCTCGCCCCGGCCGTCCAAGATCCGGTGGAGGAGGGAGGAGGAGCTCGCCGCGGACCTCGCGTCGTCCCCACAGCCGTCACCGTCCGCTCACCGGCAAAGGTATACCCTTCCTTCAGTAAATGGCACAGAACAAGCAAGCTGGTCTGGGATTTACGTGTGGTCTGCATCCATCCATCCATCCAATGATGCAGCGACAAGAATACCTTTTATTTTATTTATATATACTAATGGTGGAGAGGGCAGCTGCTGGCTTTGCTGGATATATTACATTATTATAGAGATTTCTTGTAGCACACAATATTGATTGTAAATAATCCGATTTGCTGACGGGAGGAGGAAGATCCCTTGCAAATTGCATGCATCTTTTCGATGTGACCACCGCCATCCCCTTGTTGTGTAGGACCCTGCTGGTGTATAGGGTAGGCATCTCCAAACGCAAATAGAATCTCTTTTCTTTTTTTGTGTTATTGGCCCGTTCGCTTAGGCTGAAAAAACAAACTAAAACATTCTTCCGGTTGATTTATGTGAGAGAAAAATACTGTTCTGGTCGAAAAAATAAGATAAAAAGTATGGATTACGCGGATCAAACATCTAGCTTTGTTTTGTTTTTCTTTGAAGTCTGAATTGCATCTCGTCCATATCTTTGTAAAGTTAAATTTTTCATGTTCACTACTTTTCTGTGCTGCAGTCCTTGGCTTTCTGTATGTAAAACACATTCAGAAAAAAGAAAATCTGAACGTTACTGTTTTTACTCACTACAGAAGGCTGGTTCTCAGTGTCTATCTGTTTGGTTATTGATATTGTTCAATATTATTGCTGTCAAAAAGGGGCTTATGGAAATATATTGCATGGTGTATCCTAGAATTCATGTCTTAGCATATAATCTAGCCCCTCTGTATTTCATCAATGCGATGTGCACAAAATATATGATTGAGCCTCAGTCTTCCACTTGTAGTCGGTGAAGACTTGCCTCAACTGGGTCATTCATCCGTGTTAACCTGCACTGGAACATTATACATATGTGGACAGGTCCAAGTAAATGCATACATATGTTTAGTGCTGGTGCAGTGACAACGCGAGGCAGCAAACGATGTGCAGCTGGGCTGCACCGGCTGCCCATTCTGTGTGCTGACTGCTGGGTACATCCGTACATGTGCATCTTGTGACTCGATCATGCATCTGGTGGTGGTGTGTCTTGATATACGGTTGATTTGCTTGCAGGATAAACAATGTTCAAAGGTTTGGATAGATAGATGTCACGATGTCATGCTTGATTATGGCTTAAACAATGTTCAAAGGTTTGGATAGATAAATTGCTAACCAATGTTGCCATCAAATTTGACAGGCAGTGGCCAATTGGCTGGTACATGTGTCATGGATACATCTAGGGTCATCTAGATCATTTTTTTTCTTGGGTCGCCGAGCTCGTGGTTTTTTCTTGCCCGGCCGCGTGGCAGACCAGAGCGCCATTTGCTTCCCATCCAGCTGCCATTTGCTTTTGCATTTCTTCTCCCTGTCACATTTTCGAGCTGCTTTAGCATTAATGAACCACCAATATTTAAATCCTTTAGCTCTCCAAGATTACTACAGTTCAAACCCTTCTCATCCAGCTGCCATTTGCTAGTCTATAGATCAGCAAAAATATAGTGCACTTTCTCATCTTAAGTTGTTTTAGAGTTTTCTAATAGCCTTCTGTTGATAACTGTAGTTGCAGGATCATCCACTCGTCACTGCGCCGCTAGCCTGACTCCGCCGCCACCCTAGGTATAAATAACCTCTTCTCCTAGATAAGGGTCGTAGGTCATGAACCCAATTAGGCGTCTCCCGTCCGAAAGAGATATGGTTGAAGGTATGCAGATCTCTGCATGTCGATAACTGTATCTGTTTCGGATTGTCCACGTTACTTGGACAGCTCGCGGATGCGTTGATGAGGATAGCTCCCAGATGGAGGCCCGGTTGGAGGCCCAAGCTAAGCAGATGCAAGATCTCATCACGTTCATGGCCTCCCAGGGCATGCAGGTGCCCGTGGCGCTCATGGCTCCTCCACCGCCGTCTCAGAACGCGGATGTTACTCCTGTGAGTATCGATTCCTCAATGTTTTGTTTCTGCATTTGCTTGTCTGACATAGACATCTAATTTTTGCAGCCTCCGTCGGCGGGTTCGAACAACCCGCAAGCGCCTGGATGGAACACGCCCGGGGGTCAAGGCGGGACTGCTTCTCCGGGGTGGCCAGGGCAAGGTTGGCCATGAGTGTGTTTAAAGTGTCGTCTCTAGTAGATTGTGAACTTTAGAATGAAAACTTATTATATTTTGATGATAACTTGTAATGGTTAACTTTCGTTTAGTTCAAATATTGTGATGAATGTGCTATATGCGTGGTGTATGTGAACGTGATATATATGTGATGAATGTAATATGTACATGTGATATATGTGTTTATACGTGATGAATGTGATTCATATGTAATGAATGTGATTTGTATGTGTAATGAACTGGAAAATCAAAAGAAAAAAAACAAAATTTCCCACTTTGCCGAGGGTTGCTCTCGGCAAAGGCTGCCTTTGCCGAGAGCAATGGTCATTGCACTCGGCAAAGCTGGGCAACAAAACTGCAAAAATACCCATTTTCCAGCTTTGCCGAGCGCAATGACCGTTGCACTCGGCAAAGAGTTTTCTTTTTTTTTTGGAAAACTCTTTGCCGAGAGCCTGGCCAGACTGGCTCTCGGCAAAGAGGTTTCCAAAAAAAAAACTCTTTGCCGAGGGCCAGTCTGGTCAGGCTCTCGGCAAAGTTTTTTGTTAAAAAAAAAAGAAAAATCTTTGCCGAGAGCCAGCCAAATGGACTCTCGGCAAAGAAAAAGGCCCGTTAACGGCGCCTTTTCTTTGCCGAGAGCCGCGTTGGCTCTCGGCAAAGCCTTTGCCGAGAGCCCGATAAACGGCTCTCGGCAAAGAAGGCTTTGCCGATCGGGTTTTTGCCGAGACACCTTTGCTGAGAACAGCTCTCGGCAAAGCCTTTGCCGAGGGTCTAAGAGCCTTTGCCGAGAGCCTGGAGCCCTCGGCAAAGCCGCCAGCTCCAGTAGTGAAAGGTTAAGTTCATAAGCCAGCTCAAAGAGATTCTCCGGATGCGGATCCATCAAAAGAAAAAGAATTGTTATGTAATGAATTGATAGAGGGTTTGATTCATAACAAACCTAAAAAATCATTGTTGACTCACATTGTGCCAGAAGGTACTGTACTTTTCATCCATTACGCTATTCATTTGTTATCTATTTTTAATAATAATTAATACATGCAATAGTATTAATTAATCCTACTATAAGATTAATCCTACAAGTATGTTGTCTTTTCAGATTATGTTTGTACTGAAAGTGATAGAGCCATAATTGTATCTGTCAAAAAAAATTCCTTCTTCACCTAGGAAGGAGCAGCTTGTGCTCATCGATGATGTTCCAGTGTTGAGAAAGCACATGGAATGTCTTTTTCAGCCATATGAATTCTTGTGTGACGTGGTAATAGATGCAAGTCATAATACTCAATGAAATATAGGCAACTTCAATGTCCTCCTCCTTTTTTATTGGCTCAATGTATGCAGATCATAGATGCTTATATTAAGCTGCTGAAGGTCCACGAGAGTTTGATAAAGAGGCCAGGAGGTACCATCTATCTTGAAAGTGCATGCATAACTGCAACCATGAAGCGCGATGGAGAAAAGATGAGACCATTGAAGCCGATTACCGTGGCACTTCGCAGTGTCCAATGTACAGGATGGTAACTTATTCATGGATTTAATGACGTATGAAAGAAATTAATATAAGAGATTTCTTTCTGTCGATATAAAATATTATCTTAGCGCATCACGGAAAAGTCTATACAGTAGAGTTTGAGAGCCTGCGACGTCGCGTTCTTCGTGACTGTGTTAATTTTATGAATTTTATTTTTTTAGATTAAATATCATTTGATATTTAATTTCATAATATTATTATCTTATCATGCAATCCTGGTGCGTCTTGTTGTTTCTATCCGAGAACTTTACCTAGAGTACACACGTACGGCAGCATGGGAAAGGAGGCGGCGGCGAGGCCAAGCAAGAAGGCGCGCAGGGCCGCCGCTTCTGGTCTGACGGGCGTTCGCGCTCCGCCTGGCGAAGCGTCTCGCTGACGACACTGATGATGAGGGCTCCGGCGTCGTCGACGGCGGCGGCCAAAACGTCGTCTTCTCGCCGGTGTCCATCTACGCGGCGCTAGCCCTTATGTCGGCCGGCGCACGTGGTACCACCCTGGACGAGGTGCTGACCGTGCTCGGCGCGGCGTCGCGCGACGAGGTCGCCGAGTTCGTCCGTGGCGTGGTGGAGCGCGCACTTACGGACCGTTCCGAGTCCGGTGCGCCGCTTGTCGCGTTCGCGTGCGCGCTCTGGCACGAGAGGACGCTGGCTCTGAAGCCAGCTTACAGCGCAGCCGCCGTTGAATCCTATAAGGCCGAGACGCACGCCGCCGATTTCGAGAACAAGGTTCAGTTCAGTCCCCTGATCTTTCTATCAACTACATAACAACAGCAAGAATTAATTAGATCTGTAGATTGCTTCAGCTAATGCGTCCAGTCCGTGGTAAGCCGTAAGCTAATCGATCTATGCATATAATAATTAATAATGCATGCAGGCGGAGGAGGCAAGAGAGGAAATCAACATATGGGTTTCCAAAGCCACGAAGGATCTCATCACCTCAATCCTTCCTCCAGATTCTGTAAACTCTGACACCGGCCTAGTGCTCGCCAACGCCATCTACTTCAAGGGCAGGTGGTCCATGCCCTTCGCCAAGAAGGACACCGAGACCAGGCGCTTCCAGCGGCTCGACGGCAGCCACGTGCGCACGCCCTTCATGCGCGGCCGTCAGGATCAGGCGGTGGCGGAGTACGACGGGTTCAAGGTGCTCAAGCTAGCCTATCACCCATACCGTCTACCCCACTGGGAAGACAGATATGGGAGCGGCCATAATCGTCATGCTAAGCAGCAAGACGGGCAGGGCTCCAGGTTCTCGATGTGCGTCTTCCTCCCGGATGCCCACGACGGCTTGCCGAGCCTCGTGGACAAGATGGCCTCCTGCCCCAGCTTCCTATGGGACCACATGCCGAGTGAACGCGTCAAGGTTGGACAGTTGTGGTTGCCCAAGTTCAAGCTCTCGTTCTCCAGCAGAATCAATGGCGTTCTCAAGGCGATGGGGATCAAGGCTGCCTTCAAGGAAGACGTTGCCGACCTGTCAGACATGCTGGAGGGTGGGAGTAGGACTGACCTGGTGTTGGAGCATGTTTTCCACAAGGCGGTCATCGAGGTGAACGAGGAAGGCACAGAAGCAGCGGCCTCTTCTGCTTGCGTGATGAGATTGATCTGTTATAGGCGCCCTGTCAATTTTGTCGCCGATCATCCGTTTGCGTTCTTTGTGGTCGAGGAGGTGTCTGGTGTCGTCGTCTTCATGGGACACGTTCTCGACCCCATGAAATCAGAGAGTTTTGTGGTACAAGTAGAACGGTAGAAGCCGCTCGATGTGGAGGAGTTGCTCCACGAAGAATAAAAGCTCAATGTATTTTTGTGCTACCTAAGTGCTAATCTTAAGTTCAACGATGTTTTATGATAAATTGAAAACCAATAGGAATTGTCCGGCTTCCAAGATTGCGATGTTTTACTTTGCAGACAACATATATATCCAGCATTGAACGTCTTCTGGAACAAAAAACAAGTCCTTTAATTTCATTGCTCGGTTATTGATCTGAGAAGTTTCTATCTTTTGTTATATCATAGATTGTTTCTCTCACCTGAAAATTTTAAGTTGCTAGTTTTTATTTGTCATTATGATGGTGACAATATTCTATCATTGTCATCCTTCTGGGAACTGCTCCTTGCATTGAGGAGCTGGAGGTGGATGTAAGTATCTTCTTCTGCGCCGTGCTCTGCTTTTAGTGATTGCATAATTTAGTTACTTCAGTTGCTTATGCCCTTCTTTGATCTTGATTCTTAACTATGTCCTCAGTAGTTACAGCTAATAATTTATATTTATTCAAATTCAAATAGAGCACGTCTAAAACGTTGACCTCATTTTTTTTATAGAACTTGATACTTGCTCATACCCCTTTTTTTTAGATATAAGGGTCCCATTAGATCAAATATAGAACAATGCAAATACATAACCTATAGAACAAAGAAAAGACACGTGAAAACAACAAAGTTCTTATTCATCGCCGAGCTAGCTTGGGCGCAGGAGCTGGAACCACAGAGTTGGAATCATAGACCGTAATTGACGAGGTTGGGCCTTTGGAGGCCAATAAATGGTTTCAGAGCTACCATGAGTAGTGTCTCATAATGGAGACACTATAAGACAGACGAATGCATCGAGCAACCTCGTAGGCCATAGAAGAAACCAGCACTGTAAATGAAGAGGTTTTAGAGCTACCATGAGCAGCAGCTTCTCGTTACGAATAGCTACAAGGCAGATGAATGCATTAAGCAACCTCGCAGGTTTTGTAGAAGAAACCAGCACCTTCGATCAAGCCAGTAACCTGGACAGGAAGGCCCCCCCGCCCCCGGCACCTCCAAATTCGAATCAAATTCATCTTATCAAAATCGGAGGAGGAATACTACTGTACTAGAAAGTTTGTCACGTTGACCATCAAATAGAGGACATTAAATATGAATAAATAGATGATCATTTTCTTTTTGCAAAAATGCCTCTGCCACGTTTTTTCCATGAAAGAGGAACAATAGATTTTGTAACGGCCAGACCTTTCACCACAAAGTACAACCAGACCACAAGTTCACCACACAAGTTGGACATATTTTAACAGTACTAGGAGTTACAGCATAGCAAGACGCAAGACAAACATATTGCGACAGCAACAACAAAACACATTATTTTCCTTCCTTTTCTGCTTCAGATTGCTCTATTGTAGTTTCTTCGCAACCAGTGCAAATAAGATTGCGAGAACCTCAAGTGGATATATCATAGGTCACTTGGTTCCAACAGTATTCTTTACAACCAAACCGCTCCAAACTGAACATTTACAGAACCGGTATCATCGTACAGGTCCATTGTAGCAGCACAGTTTATAGTTCAAGCACATATAGCATATTAGCGCAACATGCTTGTCACAGTAGAACTAAAACCAAGCTTTTTCAAAACTATCACTTGATATGCTATATAGCCTACCATTATTAATCGTTTCCTTCAATAGAAAATGCTAAGAATGGCAGGGAGCCTCTTATCCATCACTATTCGTGCTATCTTGCAGACAGTTTGACTTGGACAGAAGGACCAAGGACAGCCAATGATCTAAAAGATAAAAGCTGATCTATATATGCTATACAAAACGCTGTTGCATCCATCTGTATGATTGTATACCCAATGCAAAGAATCAATGCTACTCCTGTTCTTTGATGTACAATTTGTATTCATTCTCTTCTTTTAGAGCGATAGTTCAACCTGCAAAGGAAACAAGAAATTTTAATTAGAAAATTAGAAACTCAGAAGAAATTAGGCATCAAGCCAATAACACGACCTAACTAAGACATGCATACACCAGTTGCAAATGAATGGAATTTAGCACAATAATTGTTGGCATCAAAGCTGGTGTGATATTATTTACTTGCCTGAGCTTCTGAAGAACCATCTGGCATAGCCATACAACGATGGCCTCTTGGGTGTTGGCGTAGCGGCCTCAAGATCCCACCTCCTGGACCATGTGTCAGTTTCGCTGTGTCCACTTGATGCCAGGGTCTCTGTGACATGCCTCGAAGTCACCGGCAACCCCATCTCAGAAGAATAGCTGCTGGAGCACCCACTCCAGCTGCCAGAGAGCGTGGCCAAAGATCTCAGCCACCCGATAGAGCCCCTGACAGCCTCTGGCACCTCCTTACCATCTGGAACTGGCAGCGGCTTCTGTACCATAGCACAATCTGAGTCATTGTCGAGTCGGCCACTCGAGCCCTGGCTCCAACTTCCAGTGGTGCGACGTGAGGACACTGGCACAACCGCTGCAGTGGCACAATTGCTGGAGCGTCCTCTCCAGCTGCCAGAAAATCTGTCCAGGGAAGAGCGCAGCCACCCATGAGATCCTCCAACAGCCTCTGCTACTGCCTCGCCAGGTGGAGTCGGCATTAGCATCTGAGACTCAATGTCGTATTCAACTGAGCAGAAGGTCGGAGCAACTTTAGTCTTGTTAGAGCCAGGGATGGTGATAGAGGCATGGCAGGACGGGCAGCATGACGGTGTGGTGCGGCGTAGCCAGCTGATGATGCATGACTGATGGAACATGTGCGAGCACACTGGCAGTATGAGGAGCACATCAGTAGGTAGAAACTCTTTGCACATTGCACAATCGCTCCCAGGCTTCATCGGCACTGCAGGTAGCAAGAGCAACTCCAATATCAAACGCTCCACCTCTGGAAGATACGGCGCCGATGGCACCAGTGTGTCCATCCCACCCTTTGGCATCTCAGCAGAGACAGGCAACTTCACTGGCACTTCTGCAGAATGTGCCACAGACGACACAGCTGAGGCAACAGCTGCTGATGCAGCTGACCGCATTCCAGACTCAGAACTGTAGCAAGAGAGGGATGAGATGGACAAGCGGCCCTGGCGATGGAGACAACCTCGGCGCAGGAGCACGACGCAAGTAGTCAAGGTGATTGTGGCAATTACGACAATGAAAATAATGGCAACACTGGCCCCAATCGATGAAGACGGCGGACTTGGTGATCCTGTAAACACCGAAGGCAGAGGTGGAGGTGGGAGAACGGGGCCTGGAAGCATATCTGCAAAATTAAAACACAACAACTGTGCTTAATAAGGCAAAGATATTCAAATACGGATCTAATCCATTCTCGAAAAAAAGTAAGGCAAATATATTCTGCTAATTCAATAAACATAGTAAATGGAGATTATAGCAAACATATAATAATCCAACAACCAATGGAAGGTAAAATGTAACCAAGCATGTTGTGGACGCTTGTATTTTGCTGGCTCAGTCTGCATGTTGCACAAAGAAAGAGCTTGGTCTGGAATTGACATCCCTTCCCTTTTGATAAGACAGGGACATGTTTCATGCTTCAACTTTGGTCACAGCGAGAAAGGGAATACAGTTTGGCTCTGGTTCTCAAATTGGATTTAAGTGAGTGCACCTAGAAACATTGGTGCACTGCTATTCAAAAAGGCAAAAAGGAAGAAAATCTCGGTGGAAATAGCTCTGGAAAACAGACGGTGCGTTAGGCAAGTACTTCAAGTATCTGTCAACACCGGTTGAGACACAAGAGTTTGTATTACTCTAGGAAGCTATCCGTAGGATACAGAGATTGAGAGATTCAAGGTCAAATAGGCTAGCGATAGACATCTCATGGAGTATATACAACCTGCAGTGTGTATCTAATACAATTCATGTGGGGACTCTAATAAACTTAGTATCAGCCCAATTTGGTGGCCCAAGGGTGCAACCAGAATGTAATTTTTTCACTTGGAATTATTGCTTAAAAAGATTGACTGCTGAAAACCTAAAAAGAAAATGGCTAGCGAAATAACCCTATTTGCATATTGTGTAACTATGTGCCGGAGATTTCCACTAACTTGTGCAAAGACCGTCCTTAAACAAGACAGGTATGGAATACCTTGCTACACAGGAGCAACCTATCTGTGCTACAAAACATCAACCATGGTGTATTAATTTGTAGTTGGTGGTGCGGTGGTGCGGTGGTGGAGATGCAGGGCAAAGATTGTTAAGGCTATGAGTAGGAATTTTGATGCCATGGTGATATTCTTCTGGTGAATATCTGGAATAAGCACAATTGGAGTACCTTTCACCACCTCAACAAAGCAGCCTCTGGAAGTTGTGTTCTTGATTAAGGAGTCGGTTCATCAATATAGTTTAGCTTAAGTCAAAGTTTACTCATGGTGTGTAACTTTTCTATCTCTGTTGGTAGTTTGTGTGGGCCTTTTCTCTCATTTTGATGTCGCTCTCTCTCTTGGTTTCGCCAGTCGGGTGGAGGAGAAAGTTGCAGTGGTGCAAGTGTTGTTTTCTATTTTTTTTGGTTTTATTTTCTACAAATAAAAATAGAAGTTAACCTCTTGCGGGCGCGTGAGCATAGTAGAAAATTCAAAATACAGCAACCTGATCCCTGCGCCACCGCCCCTCCCCAACCCAGTAACCCCCAATGAAAATTTGTTATCTACTATACCTAAATAGGAGAACCCCACCATCACATTTCTCTGCGATTCTGTGAAACCACGTCATCTGGGCCCACTTCTCTTCTCCTTTGGTCAAGGCAGCTGATTGGTCATCAAGATGACATGCACTAGCATCTGTTCTAATTCTGTGTCCATCCACAAGAACCCCTCAATGTTACGTTTCTTCTCCTTCCAAAAGAAAACGGTCAGGCACCAAGCCACTAATTAAAGCAAGGTTTCTCCTTCCCAAAGAAAACGGTCAGACACCAATCCATTAATTAAGCAAGGCCCTCCACTACATGATGGCCTTATTAATCACCCTCCAGGCCTCCACATAAAGCTGTTGTCCAATCATCTCCTATAATCGTTGCCGGCCTATTTATCAGAAGAGCGATAGAGCATCCCAGATTTGCTTCCATGCACGCCATTCCGCCCTCTACACGACCTTGATGCCCAGCTGTGCTTGCGCAATGCATGCACTAACTGGTGGTGGCTATCCACGACAACGGCGATGTGACCATCTCTCCACCTTGCAGTCGCACAGCGCTAATTACTTTACCATTGTCTCATGGCACCAATTACCTCATCATCACAAAAACTGCAGCCATGTTTCGTTCCAATCGTGGTCGTCCCCAATCCAAGCATTCTCTGAAGCTGGTCAGGACTGCCTTCTATTATTAGGAGATCCACCGTCATGAGCTCTATCCAGGTATTTTCTCTCTTTCATGGATGCATGATCTCAATGTGTTGTTAATTTATTTAAACCAAGTAGCATCCTACGACCTACGCACTTTGGAAGGGTTATGCCATTCTGCATCTGTATAATATGGAAATTTGAAATGAGACTATTTTCTACATTCCCTCCATCATTAACTTTCCTCTCTGTTTGTTATGTTGTCTTCTAGATGATGCAAGCCCTATAATTCTACTCAATCTCAATCATATAAATAAAAAGAGATGATTCAATTGCAGATTTCAGTCTTAAGGACTCTATGCTATCGTAAAGAATATCGAGGAATATATTTACTGCTACAGTAATCCTGCGATATTTATTATTCAATATGCTTAGATATCTACTTGGCAGTCTCATCAAGCAAAAAGCAAGAGAGATGCATCTATCACAGTCACAACTATTGCTTTTTATTTTTATGTCTCCATTTATTTATTATGTCTTTTGAGTTCTGAAGGCAATGATCATGTTTTTTATTCTGTATGATCCTCCAGATTCTTTAATTATATTTTAGGAAGTGTTATTATATTAATTAGTATTTTACATATATTCTTCGTACTGTAATTTCACATTTAATCTCGCAGCAACGCGTGGGGTATATCATCTAGTTGAATTGTAGAGGTAAATACACAGGCCACCGGACATCATTACAAGTTACGATGTTATAAATGAAGTTTACAGAAAAGAAACGACAACTGAGAAGGCACATAGGCTCCTATAAGAACAATGGAATTCAAAAGTCTTTCTAAGAATAAATTTATGCTCAGGAAGATTCCCAGAAAAATTGTGGTTTACGAATTCAGTTTCAAAGTTTGGGTAAAGGGTGGCAAAGTCATCTATGTTGATCTGTAATATGCCTATACATACACGTACAATACTGAGCACGAAATTATTGATTCCACAAAAAAAAGAAGTTGATCTGTAGGTAAGAATTGGTTGTTCACATCAACAGCTCTAGTTCAGCAAATGTGCCCCTGCACCCCCCCCCCCCCCCCAAAAAAAAAAAAGAATTTGGCTGCAACAACCTAATTGCAATTGGCGTAACTGATCCAATTGGGTGATCGCGTCCTGCTTCTACCCCGACACACGACTGAATCGAACCAGTTCAATTTTCTCATGTGCAGCAAGCGGACTGGGAGCTAGGAGCTGGGTAGAAGAGACACAGACACCGACACGCACCTCGAACGTCACGAGGCGGGGACGTTGGGCGACGCAGCGGTGGTGGCGGAGCCTTTTCGATCCTCGGCACTCGCGATGAACCTGTAAGAGAAGGAGGACGACGATTGGTCGAGGGCTAGGGTTTCGCAGCGAAGAGAAGCGGGGGCGGAGGAAAGCAGCAGTGCTAGCGCGATACGGGGGCACACCCGGCGATGTACGGCCGCGGGGGAGGGTCCGCGGCGAAGAGTTGCGACCGTAGCCGCGGCCCGAGGTTTTGCCGGCGAGGTCGCGGAGGGGAGGCGGTGGTGGTGGCGGTACCGGTAGCGGTGGCGTTGGTGGGGAATGGTAGGCGGGGAGGGGGAGGGGTTTTGGCGTGGGGTTTGGAAATGGTGCGGTACGCGGGAGGGAGAGGAGCAGGGAAGCAGGGGCAAGGAAGAAAAGGCGAAGAAGAGGAGGGAAGCGTGAGGTTTGAGGGCCCACATGTCGGTCACACGGCTGTGCTGCCGCTGCCTGCTGGTTGGTCGGGGAGAGTTTTTGAGCGGCTTTCCGCCGCCCGATTGTCCCGGCGCAAGACGCTAGTACGACGACGACGACGTAGGATTGGTAATTTGGTATTGATGCTCAGTCGTCTCCAATGGTCTAACTTAGAACTAGCTAAATTATTTATTGGTCTTAGAACTAGCTAATTCATTTATTTTACTTATTGAATAGTAAAAAAAAGAAGCTAACATGGAGTCTAGAGAAGTAGAGATAGTCCGTACATTTCATGATGCCTCTCTCTCACAACACGATATGTGTATGGCTATCTCTCTCTTCCACGTTTGCTAGCTAGCTTAGAGCTAGTGGTAGCTCACATTGTTGTTGGACACACATAACAAGACGTAGGATTTGTATCCATGTACATGTTGTTGTATAGGTGCTAAAAGGCATTGTATCTCTTTTGAAACATCTAATTTAGGTGCAACTATAGCATAATATCTTACTACTCCATCCCTTAATGTTAGTCGTCCGAAAAGCGTGTCTGTGAGGGAAACATAGTTTTCTAGAGACAAACATTTAGGAACAGAGGGAGTATGCAATTGGTAACCAGACAACATCATTGTTGAGAGGCTAAATATATGGATGCCAAGGAATCAAATATGTCTACTGAGGGATAACCCTGCTAGTTAGAAACAGATCATATCATGCCGGATGTCGCTGATGATTCCTTTGATGGCGACGGTGGTGATGAAGAAAGCGGTGACGATAACGAATAAGCATAATTATTCGTGGCATTAATCGGAGCCCTCAGTGTTACTTATGAAGGGTATAGAGGCCTTGAAGAAAGCAGTGAGAAGCCTTCATACGAAGAGTCAAAGAGTTGTACCAGTGAGTGGATGGTATTTCGATTTGTTCTTCAATTGTTGATGCTAAAAGCTTGATAAGGTTGGTCTGATGCTAGCTTTAACGATTTGTTGCATCTTCTAGCAAACCTCCAGTAGAACGAGAACGAAGTGCCTACAAATATGTACCATGCAAAGAAATTTATCAGTTGTCACACTCGAGAACAAAATCAAATGTACACCGTATGTGTACCAGGATCAACTTCCACACATGCAACAACGTCAGAAGTATAAAACAATGTTTATTAAATATATGAACAATACATATTTTATTGTCCCAAAATATTTTATCCCCATAAATTACAACACATTGGAAAATAAGCATCTTGCAAACGAGTCTTGTGATAATTTCGCAGATTGACTCACTACATACATCCACGTTTCATAGAATTGTTATTTAGTGTCTTAGAGATGTGCAAGGTTCATCGGAAGTTCTCTCCTGAATAATAACATTTCAAACATCATGTTGTAGTCTTTTTCCTCTATGGATTTTCCTTCCGCACAAAGTTTTCTCATAAAAGGTTTTTAACGAGGCAATATCAATACAAAAATATGCCATATATCCTATTTTCTCATCAGGGTTTTTAAAGGGGATATTCTAGACATCTAGTATGTCATATCTTCTATTTTTCCCAAAGAGGTTTTTGAGAGGATATCAAAGACGTACATCCCTCCTCATATTTTTTTCCATTGGGTTTTAGAGGATGTTATTCCCATTATGATCCACATATCATACTATTATTCTCTAAACTTATTTATGAGTTTTCCTGTTAAGATTTTCTCACGTGAGTTTACAATGAGGCAATAAAAATATATGTTGTATCATTTTCTCATGACTTTTCCATTGGGTTTTACAAGAGTTTTAACAGCATGTCAATATATCATTCTTCTCATATTTTTGAAAGGTTTTGGAGGAGTTTTGATATTACATGTTGTATCTCTAATTTCTTTTTCTCACATGGGCTTTTAAATGGGATACTGAAGACATAGTGATTTACAAATCACACCTATTGTTCTTTAAACTCGTTTATGGTTTTTCTTTCACCCGTATAAGTTTAAATTGACCAATACACACACACACACACACACACACACACACACACACACACACACACACACACACACACACACACACACACACACACACACACACCATACTATTTAATTCTTATTTTTCCTACTGGGTTTAAGAGTTCAAATGGAACATCAACATATTCTTCAGATTTTTTTCCATAGGTTTTTTTAGGAATTTAAGCTACATAATTTCACCACACACACACACCATACTATTTAATTCTTATTTTTCCTACTGGGTTTAAGAGTTCAAATGGAACATCAACATATTCTTCAGATTTTTTCCATAGGTTTTTTAGGAATTTAAGCTACATAATTTCACCTGCATTGATCTCAAAGGAAGATTCGATCAAGGAGAAGCATTGTGAAACATGTGCCTTTTTGAATAAACATCTCTTCAAGATGCCTCCCCAAATAGACACCTCTCTAGGAATGCATCAAAATTAGATTAGGCATTAGTTTAATATGGCCACCAAAGGGGCAGATGTCCGTCTTGTCCTTTTATGACTTGACACGCTTTTTCCGCACCACTTCACCTTGTATATATTCGGTCCTCATATCAATGCTAAGACTTCTTCTTTTCTATTATCACATTTACATTTCATACTTTAACAACACTTACCCACCCGAACTGATATTCAAGGTGCGATAACCTGCTACACAAACATGCAAACATTAACCATTGAAGCCTACATCTCTAGCGCGACCAATTTCTTGTCATCTCTGAAACAGTCAGCTCTAGTTGCGGGAGGCCCTATATCTCACGTACTCCGCAGCTCTGTCCAATGTCTAGTTGGAACAAAACAGATGTTGCCAGCAAGAGGCTGCGGCAGCCTAGCTCGCACACCAGATCTAGACCAAATCACCCAATCACCATCCTCTATTATACCAAGTGTTGGAAGGTACATCAAGGTGATTCCATTGGAAGCTGCATACACTTCAGCCAACAGCAAACAGTACATATGAGAAGGCATAGGCAATTCTACCCTCGGGTGTGAGCACGGCATAAGATTCTACCTATGGGTATAGATGCGGGTACGTCGCTTCACCCATTAATGCTAAAAATACAAAGAATTCTATTTATTGTAGTGATAATCTAACTCACGGGTGAAGGTACTGTCGACGAGATATGATCAGCAGTCTACCGAGGGGTATGCCCATGGCAGTAGATGAATCGGTGAATGTGCGCATGAGGGAATCGGACGATGACACAGAACACAAGAGACATCGATTAGGCAGGTTCAGACCGCTGACTTGGCGTAATAGCCTACGTTCTATGTCTTTCGGTGGGTTGTACTACGTATAATCAGATGAAAACGAGGGGGTCCCTACCCGCCTTATATAGTCTGGGGTAGGGTTACAGATTAGTTGTTTCTGTCTTGGTTGGTTTATAAGATAGGAAGTTGCAGATATTACGGGATCTAGCATATCCGAGCAGGTTTCCTAGATCACTGAAGATCTTCACGCAGTCTTGCGAGGCACGCCGACTTGTGTCGTGCTTCACACAGCGTCGTCTTGTAAGCTAGGCCTCCACTAGTGGTGCGGCCCATGCGCACTCTTATGGGCTGGGCCTCCCCTAGCGGCTCGGCCCATGTAGAGCCCTATGGGTATCCGGGGTCATACCCTCACAGCTAGTCCCCGAGCGCCTTGCATCCTCTGAGCAACACCATCCTGAGCTTGTCTGAGCCGACCAACACGCCGCTAATTGTCAGGAACAAGCTTTCGACCTGTCTGACTGGGAGCCGAGTTGTTGAAGAAGATGTCCGAGCAATTAGTCAGGCGTCCGGGCCATTGGAGCGAGCATCCGAGCTGTTAGAATTGATGTTCAAGCTGCTCAACCGGGAGCCGAGCTCAGACATATGCGAAGCCGAGGTTTGTCAGAAAGATGTAAGGAGCTCAAGTTAAAAAATTTTGAAATCTCCATCTTCGATAAAGTGCACCCACTTAGGTTTCGGGCATCACAGTTAGCCGCGCGGCGTCCTTAGTTATCACGGAGGAACTTAGCCGCTTTGAAGAAATCTAAGTCAAAGAGTAAGCACATTCACCGCATGGTGAAGTGTGCCCACTTAGTCTTCGAGCCTGGCACTAGGTGAAGCAGTCTCGTGGTGCCAGGGTCCAAAGTAGTAGTCTTCAGGTGCTGAACCAGTTCCCAGCTTAGCTGAGAAAAGCAGTACAATCATCACCAGATGACGTGTACACACGTAGTCCCTGAGCCTGCTAGAAGATTATGAAGGTATCTTGTAGAAGGGTCAGAAAATATCTTAACATAAATGTCTAAAAAACTCCATCGAAGCAACGCTTAGCATTGAACTCCGTTTCATCATTTCGCGTTAGACGCGGTGGCCCACCAGCCCATTCAGCGGCCCATCGACGCACGGAGATTTTGGGAGAGAATGCGGCGGGGCAGGCACGGTTTCCCAAAGACCCTGGAAGACGGAGGGTCAGGGGTCAAACTGTTATAAGAGCGCCGCGGCCCCGGTGCACATTCCCCACCATATCTTCGCCACTTCATCTTCCTCCTCGCCCCCACACCGCTACACCTGGGAACTGCTCCGTCATTAGAGCAACCGTAAGCGCGTAATCTCCTCTAGTCCATAGATCTGTTAGATGGTGCCCAAAAGAAACCGTGGTGGCTCTAGTAGAGCATCGCGCGAGCTCAATCGCGCCGAGGAATGGGTGGAGTCCGTCAGCAATGAGGCGATGCTCAGTTAGTTGGTGGTGCATAGCGTGCTGCCCGATAGGGTGCCAGCGGGATGGTGTCTGACTCGCGGTGAGAGCTTTCCTACTCCTCGCAGCGATGAATTAGTAGTTTTTGAAGATTATTTCTATCACGGATTTCGTGTTCCGATCCATCTGTTCCTCCGTGGGTTGATTGACTATTATGGGATTGGTCTTTGCAATCTGGGCCCAAATTCCATTCTTCATGTCTTTGTCTTCATCCATTTCTACGAAGCCTATCTTGAAATTCTTCCACATTTTGATCTCTTCCGCCACTTCTTTTGTTTGAAAGCCCGGAGGGGATCTGGATCTAGGATCATAGGCAGTGCGTACTTGCAGCTTCGGGATGGGATGGTTGGCCAATACATCGCCACCCTGTTGAACACAAATGTGAAGTATTGGGCGTAGCGATGGTTCTACATGCCCAAGGGGGACACTATGTGGCATGCGACATTGATCAGATTCCCATGAGCAATGCCAAGTGGTCAAAGAGACCTGGTGTCAATGGAATGGAGTAAGTGACGGAGTTCTTGGCACTGATCGACCGGAGAAGGGTGGATGGGGTCATAGTGGCGATGAATATCACTTTCCAGCGATGCCAGCCTAACAAGGAGAGGGCACATCCCGGGTATGAATTCCAGGGGATACTGATGGGGCCCGTGAGGTGCCTAAGCCGATTGACCAGGATGAAGTCATGCAGCGAATTGGATTGTTGTTTAACCTCGTGGGGCATTGTAGAATCGACAATCAACAGAGGGCCTTCAGTGTAGGGACCCTCCCACCATAGGTAAGAGTCTTATTTTAGTTTCACTTGATCCCTTATCTATTGCAACATAGTCATTCGTGTTTCTAAAGACTCATGGGTAGGACCAGGCGGTGTACTTCTAGGTGGTGCCGTCGGCTGACTGGTCGAGGGGTGTTGATGCCCGACCGAGCAGTCCCCCGTGTTGAACCAGCTCGAAGGCTGGTGGGGACAGCACGGCCAACCTTGATGATGGGGATGAAGACGAGCAAATGCCGTATGTCTGTGAGAAGCTCTGAGAGAAGCGGCCAGCTGGCAAGGAGCTGTCCCTAAAAAGAAGAAAAATAGCTGGGTCGTCTCACCTTGAGGAGAGGCCGGCGAGCATTGGAGCATCCACCCAGCCTAGGAGATGGCGGGTGGTGCTGTCGAGCTCATCGGACGACAATGGACCAGCGGCGCCTCCTTCATCGAGGGTCGTGACGCCTCCGCCGTCTGCGCTGGCTGGGGCGGAGATGCGCGAGAGGCGGTGTGGCTGAACTGCCCAAAATAGCATGCTCCCAGAGGCACTTATCTTCCACTAGACACTAAGTACCTTAAAAACAACTAATTCGAGTAGTTCTGTTGAGCACACCCAACAGAAGAACTCGAAATAATTCACATTTTATATCTAGGATCCGATAACAAGTACGAGCTTACAATACTTAGTCTATTTCATATAACATAGAGTATTAGAAATTATTTATTACAATACCAGAGTTCAGAGTGCGATAATAAAATAACAGAACTAAAATAAACAGCTAACAGAGCGATACAAAGATCTGTCTGTGCCCACCAGAAGAATCCTATACACAAGAGCTAACTTCTAATGCTGCACCTGCAATAAGGGTAAATAAACCCTGAGTACACAATGTACTCACAAGACTTATCCGATTAGGGGGAATATATTTTTTGACTCTCAAGGATATGATAGGCCATATGGCTTGCTGGTTCTTTTGTTTTGCAGAAAACATTACTAGCAGTTCGTCTTTAGGATCAAGTTTTATTTAGCAGTCGTTTTACAATTCATTGGCTAACCATTCTAGATAAGCACCTGTACTACTTTCAAGCAAGAGTTGAACAATCAGATTCCTTTCCCATCTTTTATATTTCAGTTCTCACTACGGTGCTAGATCGTAGCCAAATCGTACTGTCACGTAGAAATAGCGATTTACGAATCAATGTAGCTTAGCTGGGTACCCAAAAAACACACGCCTCATTTGCACCCCAGACACAAACGAGACCAACCCATTCCACTTCTGTCGAGAGGTCTAGGTCACCGTCTAAACTTGGACTCTAAGCCCCCATACTTGAGGCCCGACCTCAATGTGGTGTTTAGACCTCCACCTATCCCCGCCTCCAATCAGTTGGTCCAAAAAGAGCCAGAACCCACGACAAGAGAGTAACGAGCCTTTTCGCTCCCATAAGCAAGTATGTGCTCGGGATAATAAATCTATGACCTGACTAGAATCCACAGCAACGAACGGTCCTTAATCGACATGGACAGGAAAAACAGTGCAACCAAGCCATGCCCTGTGGCCACGGAACATAACATGTTACACCCACCAATACCCATACCATATCCCTGTCCAGTCACTATTTTCCCTTCCATCGTTTATCATGAGAGTTATAATAATAATAGCCACCTATTGTGAGTAACGACAGGTTACTCATGCTACCGATAAACCTAAGAAAAGCAACTATGTGATCCTGCACTAGTAAGACTCATAGGTAGGTATATATATATATGCAAGTGGGTATCATAAAATTCTTGCAACGTAATATATATATATATAATGATTATAAAAAAATACGGGTTATGCACCGGGGCTTGCCTTGGCAGCCGCAGTGTCAGAAACTGAGTTAGTCACGGGTGGCTCCAGAACTCCCTCCGGCACGAGGATCTCCTCCTCGTACTCTTCGTTGATCTCCTCGTACTCCCGATCGTCAACGGTCGCAATCTCCACCAGATCGTTCTCTACATGCATGCAATGATGATGATGTAATAATTTAGCATTTTGGCAACATCAACTCTTAAAACAAGAACATATATGTTAAGCTACTAAGCTAGCTCTAATGACTAAGATAGTAAGCTATCTATCATCTTCATGAAGCAAGATATCAAACTCATCTTACAAGTGCTTCATTTTACAAATCAATATTATGCTTTTATTCATATTAGTTTTGGTGGATATTTATTTACCTTAACAAACAGTCTAATTTAGGGCTACAAAAATTACAAAGAGCACACAATAATACAATGAGACTACTGTAAAAATTTCAGGTTCAAATCATGCACCAATTTACCACAAGAATTCTTACAAAAAAACAAACTAATAATATCAAACTCTTCCAATTGACTTAATAAGTCTTAATATTATCATAGACATGTATGAACTAATTGCACCATCAGATAGATCACAATTTTAGGAATCTAACAAAACTAGTTTCACAATTTTTGGACACCTACACGATTCTATATTAAATACCAAAGATATGCCCAGAAATTAAATAGGAAAGCTATTTCCTAATTCCAGAAAAAGAAAAAGCCGAATCGGCCCAACTCAGGCCGTGGCCCGCGCGTGGAAACAGCCCACGCGGGGGAACCCGCGTGCACTGGCGCATTTTGCAGAAAGAACCCCTACACCACGCCTTATTACAGTACAACTATACGCACTATTCTGGGAGTTGAGATTATGCACGAAGGCCCTCCAACTTCTTCATCTTCGCAATGGGGACGTCCCTAGTGCCCCCATGCTTGCCAGCGCGATGCCAACCAGTATCGTGCAATTACACCGGCCAACTAGGGTCCGCGCTAGCCAAACCAAGGAGCCGACCTCCATCTAAGGTGCGCACGGTGACACTGGGCCACGGTTGGGAGTCAGGGAAGGCGTTAACGCGTGCTGCAATGGCAAGGGGCGGTTCATGGCGGCGGCGTAGCTGTTCTGACGAGCTACGGCGACTGGAGGTGCAACCGGCTCGGGCTTGAGCTCCAAGGACTTACCACGAACCTAGCCGAAATGACGGTTGGAGGAGCGGGGTGGTGGAGGTGGTCTGGCCTCGTGCGTGCTGGCACGGCCGTGGCGCTCCGCGGCGGGCACGATCGTGTCAGCGGCATCGGTGGGGCCGTAGCGTTTCAGCGGGAGCACGCGGGGTGGAGAGTGGATCGAGGCGAGTCTAATTGCGTAGCTGATTAAAGGCAAATGGCTCTGAAGAGGGGTTATTACCCATATGACCGATTGTGACCCAACAGTGACAGTTGTGGGGGAAGCTCCAAATTAGAGCTCGACCGGGCCCGGTTCTAGGCGGGGTGGGGACGGGCAGCTAGATGACTTGAAAGCGGAGTCTGGGTCGCAGTGAATCGGGTGATGGTGACCTCAACCATGCCATCTTGATGATGTAGGTCCGGCGACCACGGTGGCAGAGGAAAGGGGAAAGAGGAGAAAGAGAGGTTAGGCTCGGCTCACCCTTTGTCAGGGCGCAGCGCAGCAGTGTGGCACCCGTGTGGATGCTAGGGTCTCGGTTCAGGACGTACGTGCATGCACAGAGCCATAAATGGCAAGGCAACGGTGGCACTGCCATGCACGCATAGCAGCTTTAGGTGCGGCAGCAGGGCAGGGTGCAGGCGGACATGACCGCGAAGCAATGGGAGCCACAGCGTCGCGATGCGAAGCAGAGACGACCACAGCAGCACAGTGCAGAGCAAAGTGGGAGGCAGCGGCACGCGACGCGCGAACATGGTTGCACAACACTACAGAGCATCCGCGACAAGGGGCAGGGCACAACAGGGCAACGACATTGCCACAACGCGAGGTGGGGAGGGCAACGTGGTTTCGTGCGGGCGTAGCAGCAACAATAGCCAGCCGGCAACCGCGCGGAAGTGGCAGGCACTGGACGGCCAAGCCACAACCAAGCCATAGCTGGCCACGGCTAGGCTGCAGTCAGCCGCGGCCAGGCCAGTGGCAAGTCTGGCCGGCTAGATAGGCTGAGGTGGCTTCGGTGCATGAATTTTAAAGCATCGACCATGACTAAACCGTTACTTCTAACCCTAAACCGACTGCACTACACTCAAGGTGGTATATGAGGCTGCTACACCAAGCTAAAACATCGCACCACTCTCTAACCCAATCTCTCTAAATAAATTTGTAAACCAAGGTATGTCTAGCTATCCACGAACTTGGAATTTTTCTAAGTTATTGAGCTGAACCCTATTTCCAATTGCATTTTTAGGCTAATAGAAATATTAGTTAGCAATATTATTTTTGAACAGCAAGTATTTCATTGTCATCTACAAGGTTTGTACTTCAAACTTTGTTAAGATGCCATAAGTATGTTCTAAAGCATTTTTGTTCAATAAAAATTGGTTTACACCCCTACTTGGTATAATATACAATATCAAATAACTTTGCATTTTTACCATTTTATTGATTATTTTGGATTACAAGACTTTATCTACACAATTGATCCCATGCAATAGCACATAACATGATGCTTATGAAATGGTTATTGAGTCATTTTACGCGGTAACACCGAGGGTGTTACAGGCGGCGGACGCGGGAGGCTGCAGTGACGATGCCCGATAGCACGCGGGCGGCACCAGCAGCGGTAGCTCGGGTGGCGCTATCAATGACAGCCTAGGCGACTACCACAGTCCCCAAGACCATGTGGATGACTCTAGTCGCGGCTGCACAGGCGACCACCGTAGTCCCCGAGACCATGCGGGCGACTCCAGTGGCGACGGTGAAGACACCGGGTGGTTCGGCTACTGGGTACATCAGTTTGAGGCAGGGATGCCGGTTCTGAGCTACGTAGCGGGTATCCCAGTTGTAAGTGCCTTATTTATTTGCCATATTTCTTCAGTGTGAAGGTTTGTTTCTTGACGGATTTTTTGCTTGTTGAAGTGCGGAGTCAGCAGAGGTCCTGCAGCCATCGACTGCTGATGATGAAAGGCACGTGGAGGAGTTGGCAGCTCCCCACGCTGAGCAAGTGCAAGCAAGAGCGGATTTGGTTGCCCCCACCATGGAACAACTGATGGTTGCGGAACTGACCGCCCCCTACTATGGAGGAGCCCTCAACAACTGGACCGACCTCGCCTGGCAGCAGATTGCATGATGAGGGTGATCCTAGTGTAGAGGAGGTGTGGGATGTTGTGGCGACATTAAGTGGCCTTGCCGGAGCAGGTACGAAGCCCGCGGGGGACGCGGCGAGCAGTGCGGCGCAAGGTCCACCTGCGAAGAGGTTGACCAAAGATGTTGAGCTATTCGGTGAAGGGGGAGCAATGCTTCGTAGACTAGAAAAAACTCATGTTGAATCATTGTACAAAAGTGCCTAGCAACTTTTGTGTTTATATTTGATATAAACCATCCGATCAGTAGTGTATAGCTGAGTCCCCAACCCTAGCTAGCCTATTAACCGTAACACGGGGCGCAGGGGCCATGTGCGTGTGGGAAGAACAGGGCATCGCTAAGGGTGTGTTTAGATGCCTGCATATGAGTGAGCCAGGGCCGCGGGATGCAGTGGGCACCTGTTTGGTTTCCTAGACCACCCTCCTAGCTAGGCTCCGCTCGTGCAAAAGGAGTCCCTAGGCCAAGCTTCGTATAAACGTGGGAGGCAAGCGTTTCCAGCAGGCCTGGCTCACGAGGTGCAGCTGCCGTCGCGCGCTCGGCGAAAAATTGGCCGGCAGGAGCTCGCTCCATCTCGCTAGGGTTACCGCTCCTTTTTCTCGCCATTCACCACGTATATATCCCCTTCCCTGCTACCTTCCTTCTTGGTTTCTCACCATTTGCCCAACTCCAATAGTAGGTGTTCATCTCCTCCTTTCTGCTCCCTTTTTTGTGTCGTTCTTCATTGATTCAAGCCGGCCTAATCCCTTTCCTCCATCGTTGTTTTGCAGCCTTCGTCGTTGTGGATCTGAGCATGTGCACAGGCAAGTGAATCTGGTTCTCCCCAGTGCCTCTCCCTCTATTTCTTTCTTCTTGTAACCCTAGGTTTTGGGGGAATAGATCGATTCCTACTGATTTCATCTCATACTTGATGCAGGCACACCATATCTATCATCCCTTGTTTGTTCATCTGCTTTTGATTAGGGTGCTATCAGGAGATTTGTGTGGTATAAGCAATCCTCCTTTCTTCAATCCCACCTTATTCTAATTGCTACGGTAGTGCTCATGGATGATTTCGGTGTTGTCTGTGTATATCTAGATCTATGAATGAAATATACTTCTGAGCTCATGTCCAAGTCAGTGATGATGTTGTTTTGATTAGAGCATTTGTCCAATGCCAATGATGATTGTCCCATGATTTTCTTGTTTTCTTCCAATAAATCTAAGCAATGTCCATTGCCAAAGATTTTTGTCCATGCCTTGCATGTTTGTTTTCAGTATATCTGAGCAATTGTTCAATTTTAATGATGTGTTTCATGTAGTACTAAAGATTGAACAGTAAGCATTTCCTGTTGTTTATATGTCCAGGAAACAAAACACACCCTTATTTTCATAGATTTGTTGTGTTGTTGTGTTCATTGCACCTTTGTTGCTTTGGCAGATGGCTTTGGAGGACCAGTGACGATTGTTGATTGCTCGAGCCACTGCTCTTATCACTGCTATGTATGCACTATTTTTCAGTAGGCTTAGAATGAAACATGATTCAAGGCCTCAAATCAGTTACGGTCCTTTGAGAATCATGGATTAGGAAAGGCAAAAAAAAACTTGGATTTAATTTATACTTTCAATGATGTTGAGTGTGTCAACATGCTTCATATGAGAAGAGCACCTTTTTTAGGCTATGCCAACTGCTTAGACAAAGAAACTTACTCACAGATAGCTTACATAGTTGTGTAGAAGAGCAAGTAGCTATGTTTCTTCATATTATTGGCCATAATCAATGCTTTAGAGTTATTCACCAAAAATGGAGGTCTATAGAGATAGTGCATAGATATTTCAAAGAGGTCTTGTATGCTATTGGTGAACTAAGGCAGGACATGATTAAAGCTCCATTTAATGAAACACCACTTAAGATAAGCAACAGCCCAAGATGGTACCCATATTTGAAGGTAATGAACAAGTCATAAAGTTTGTAGGTTGTTCCTGCATATTTGGATAAATATATAGTAACAAATAAATGTTGGGTTTGGATGTAGGATTGTGTTGGGGCAATAGATGGAACTCATATCCATGCTAGAGTCCCAGCAAGGATACAAGCAGCATTTAGGGGCAGGAAGCACTACCCCACCCAAAATGTTCTTGCTGCTGTTGACTTTGATTTGAAATTTACCTACATGTTGGCCTGCTGGTAGGGTTCAACACATGATGCTACCATCCTTGCTAATGCACTAGAGAGGGAGGATGGGTTAAGGGTTCCACCAGGTAATCAACTACAGTAGGTAGCTACATAAAATCTATAAATGTATAACACTGAACCTAATACATCTGTGTACTTGTTTTAGGGAAATTTTACCTAGTAGATGCTGGATATGCTTGCCATCGTGGATTTCTCCCTCCTTATCATGGCACTAGGTACCATTTGAAAGAGTATAGTAGGAGGAACTACCCAACCAACCCAAGAGAATTGTTTAATTTGAGGCATTCAAGTTTAAGAGTAACTGTTGAAAGGGCTTTTGGGGCTTTGAAGAATCGTTTTCGTATCCTTGATAATAAACCATTCCATCCCTTCAAGACACAAGTAAAGTTAGTACTTGCTTGTTGCATATTGCATAATTGGATCCTTGGCCATGGGGTGGATGAGGTAGTTCCTGCTGAGTTCTCTTGGGTGCCCAACAACAACCCAACTGCTGGCCATGGGTTGCATTTGGAGGACAATGCTGCTTGGGCTCAAACTAGGGATGAAATTGCTAATCACATGTGAGCAAACAGGGGAAACTCTCACATCTAGTCTGTACTATAGTGTGTTTGTTCTATGTACTCCTCTCTATCTGCTAGTGTTGTAGTGAATAAAAGCAACTGCTACTGTTCTATCTATGTTGAACAATGTTTGTCATATGAGTTGAGGCATTGAACAATGTGCTATGATGATTTATTTTTTGATCTACACTTCACATGAGGCATTGGCCATATGCTATGATGATTTATTTTTTGATCTACACTTGACATGAGGCATTGGACATATGCTATGATGATTTATTTTTTGATACTACACTTGACCTGAGGCTTTAGAAATGAGTAATGATGATTTTTTGTTATTATGATTTAACTGAGGTTGGAGGCATGTGTAATGATGTTAGTTTCTTATCCTGATTTAACTGAGGCTGGAGGCATGTCCAATGATGTTTGTTTCTTATCCTAATTTAACAGAGGCTAGAGGCATGTGTAATGATGTTTATTTCTTATTCTAATTTACCTGAGGCAATAGATGTAACACCTCAGGTGTTTGGCTCCCATAATTGCACATGCATTTCATAAGCATGAGCATCATTCCATTCATTTATGCATTTGTTTGGCTTGCAACATGAGTGTGCAACATACTCTATTAAGTTTGTTTCAAAATTGGTAGCTTATGAAATGTGAGTAGTGCAACATGTATATGCAACATGGGTGTCTCATACTTTTAAACATGGCAATGTTGGTAGTATAACATGTTACTTGTTGCAACAAGAGCTTGAAACATATGCAACATGGTGTTGCAACATTTTAGTTGAAATACCTGTTTTGTTTGTTTCAACCTATGTGACATTTGAAAGTTGGTGTAACCAAGTTGTACTGTGGTCAATTATGTCTTATCATACCTTAATCACACTTAGGATCATTAGTGGGACAATGTTCATGTTGACCAAAATGACCAAAATGCCCTCCTAAGTGATGTTGACCAAGTCTTGAGCTCTAGGATGCTTTAGTTTGACTGTTTAAAAAGTCTAGCTTAGAGATCTTGCATGAAGGAGCACCCTCAATCAAAGTTATAGATAATTTCATAAGGAACAAAAGTCTCAATATGGAAATCTTATGAAAATGATCAGAACACCCTCAAAAGTGGCCCACAAGTCAGTGGTAGTAGTTGTTTTGGGACTTAGCAAAAATTGGCTAAGTCAAACACTGAAACCATTTCAAAGTACCCACCTTAGGAAGGTTGTAACTCACAAACCATGCCGAACCAGCCCAAGCTCCAATTGACAAAGTTGTAGTCCTATCATAGCTCTACAACTTTGCTGTTATCAGCTACTACTAATTCAAGCCAGATTAGGAGATATGGAGGCTCAAACTTCAGTTGTCAATCACCACATTGGACATCGATTCAGTTTCTTCAGTCAAGCCGTGGCCGACCGACGCCAGAGTCCAGCCGCCGCGTGTCTCGCCCAAGCGTGCGTAGGATGCCATGGCATCATGCTTGCATGCCTGTGAAAGTAAAATGCCGCTCCCTCATCAGGTTTTCCATTTCCTTTCTCCTCTTCCTCCCTCTGTCATCGCTAAAGCGGACGACCGAGCCGCTGCCGTTGCAGCAAACTCTACCGTGGCTGTGTGCGCTCGCCACCGCACCACCAGACACTACACCATGTCCATAGCTCTGCCACACTGCATCGCACCTCCTCGACCACCTCTTGGCCTCCATCGAACCCTAGGTGAGCGACATTGGGGATGCCGTCACCATGCGGGCCTCGCCGGAGCTGAGCGCCACCATGGCCAGCCTCCACTGGGCCATCCCCAACCCGCGCGTTAGGTGTCTTAGGTTTGCTCAAGGTCAGTGAAGCTCATACCAAGCTTGGCTTGGTCGGAGATGGCTGGAGTCGGCTGGCGCAGCGCTGCCCGCTCATCGCCGTCCGCCACCACCGCGGCCAGCCCTCCCCAAGCCGGTAGAATTAGGGAAAATGGGGTGCCTAGGTTCGGGGTGGCACGGGGAGCACGTTGGTGCATTCATCTTCACAGGACAGGGTCACCGGCGGCGAGATACGCCGGCCGGAGCTCCTTCCCTGTTCAGGTGTGGATGACGTGTGGGTCCAGCCTGTCGGTCACGCGGGTAGGATTCAACCGCGGGTCGAGCAGGCCTAACGGGCCACACGCGTAAGCGGGCCGCACTGGTGTCTTGGGCCGCGCATTGGTTAGTCGCCCCAGTGACCGGTTTCAGTTTCCATTTTGTTTTTCCTTTTATTCTTTTCACAGATTTATATGGTGTTTTTTAAATTTCATATCTCAAGCAATATAGATCCAAATGAGGTGATTCCAATTGTGTTTAGTTCTATATAAAGTGTAGTATTTAGAAAAAAATATGAAATGTGTATGTGCTGTTTAGATTCTGGAAGATGTAAATAGATATTGGAAATGTGTTTTAAAATACATGCAAACTTGTTAATTTGATAACTTGAGTTCTAGTGCTCCAAAAATTACGAAATTTGGTGGGTGTGCTATTTCATGTCTATGGTAGCTCTGGTAAAAATTTGGATGCTATTGCGTGAGTAGTTTTCAAGTTATGTTGTTGTCATTTTATATTAGGAGATACTTGAATGATTTTTCATAATTTTTTTCCTATATGTCCAATGATCATGAAATTTTGTAGAGAGTGTCCTGTTATGTTATGATTGTTAAGAGAAATATTATTTCTGTTGTTTGACACTTTTCATTATATTTGTTAATTATGCAAAAATTGGCATTTCTGGCTTGTGAATTTTGTGTAGGGAGTTTCTGTGAATAACTTTGGCTCAAATTTTTATAGTAGCCTTCTGGTAGGGTATAGAGTCCCTTGTAATTTTTGTAGAATTTTCTGAGCAATTTACATATAAGTTTAATTTCCCACTTAATTAATTAATTAAATTAAAAAAGTGATTGAAATAAGTGACTTGGGTGAACATACCTTACTTTCTAGTGGTTTCATGTCATGTGTTGCTTGATTAGGTTAGAATTGTGATAAGCTTAAGTAATATTGTTCTTGTTGATTGTTTAGGTGTTCGTTCTTTAACTGAGGAAGAGCAACTATACATTAGGTTGAGTAGATTAGGTAAGTACTTCTCTACCGGAGAAGAGAATTGCACATGTTGCAAAGTGATTTGAATAGAGCATTAATGTTGCGGTAGTTCACATTGCATTCTTTGAACATGTTGCATTCATTCTTATGCATCCATGAGATTCATTGTGCATTCATGCAATAGGTGTTCCGGAGGGGGTGACACTCTTGGAATTCGAGGGAGCTCTTCCGGAGGAGGATCAGGAGCAGCCGAGGGAGCCCGAGGAACCAGCCGGTGAAGGAGTTCCCAAAGATGAGCTACCTGAGTGTCCGGACCATCGCCCTTCTTCATTCCTGAAAGGCAAGCCCCGGTGCATGCTAACCCATCTTTTGGATACACAAATATTTGGCTACTTGTTTACTGCATTAAGTTGTAGGAGTTGAGTGAAAACACTTGTTTCATTATATCTACCTTGTCTAGATATAGAACTTAAATTCCAATTTAAGTTTAGGCACGTGTTAATGCTTAGCCATGCTTAGTGCGGTAGAAGTCGGGTGATTTACGGTCATCCGCGAGCTTTAGGATGAAGTGGGTCACGGTTGGCTATATTTGCTATCGTGGATGGAACCATGCTTAAAAATGAATTTGAGACCGGGCGGGAGTTTGATAGTGCAGCCACAAGACACTTCATATCTTAGGTGCGAAGCTATGCCCGTCTGAGTCGTTTAAGAACCGATTCGCTGTACATCCTTGAGTCATGTTGAACGCAGTCTAACACTTAGTTGGCCGGATAAGCCATTTTGACCGTGAAGCCAAGTAATACAGTTCAAGTCGGGAATCGAAGGGTAGGTCGCATCTTAGAGGAAGTAAAGATGTGCTTGGGGACATTGGCGTGAGACCAAGGGGGGTTAGAGTCCCTATCACCTGACAGAATGTCACCCTTAGGGATGCAGCATTAGTCGAACCCACGACTCCTGAATTGTACCAAAGGTGGCTTGTGTCACCCTGGAAAGGGCCTGCGCGGTGAGTGTTAGAAGTACCCCTCTAGCTGGATAGGAATTTGATTCGAATCACCGTCGCTCCCGGTTAGTGAGCACTTGACTTGAGCAGCGGCAACGTAGATTTCATTAATTAAACAGATGGTTAATTGGATGACGAAGTACATGTTGCCTCAAATTTATACCTACTTTGGTTATTATTGTTTGCTTAATCATCAGATGATTATTTAGTACAAGTGCTAAGATAGCTGACAGGTTAATACTAAAAATAATTGCTAGTATAGGTTAAAAGAGTTATTAATACTTATGCTTTTCCACAAAACATGATGTCAGCCAGCTCCACTTTAAGAAAGTCTTGCATGATCCTTGGTGTCTTTTATTTTCCATTTCGATGGGTAAGTCTAGCTGAGTACATTCTCGTACTCAGGGTTTATTCCCTCTTGTTGCAGATGACATGCTATATCAGGGCTTCTGCAAGAATTGCCTCCACCCGGCGGGTGACGAGGACTAGATCACTCAGGCCTGATCACCTTTTAGTTTACTTCCCTTAGTGCTTTTGTGGGATGTTGATCTATAAGACTGGCAATAGCATTTGAACTAAGTGTGTGTGTGTTTATGCTTCTGCTACTTTATAAACTTGGTTTGTAATAATTACGACTCCATGGTGTTGTAAGCTTATTTCTGAACTACTTGTGAAATATAATGTGTGATGTGTTATGTTGAATGATGCGATCTTGGTTGTAAGCGAGTTGGTTTGAAATCCTTCGTGATTTTGATTGATTACCAGGATTATATGGGCTCAAGTTCAAAAATTTGAGCGTTTCGGGCGCTTATTTTTGTACTTGTGCTCTTATAATTTGGTCGGTTCTATTACAGCTGGTATCAGAGCAGAATTTAACATTAAACACATCGTACGGATATTTAAAAACAAAAGTTTTTGGTTGCGAAAAGTGTTAAAAATCTGAAATTATTTCTATAGTATGCCAGTGATCACATCCCTTAGCACAAATAAGGATTCTTGGGTGGCTTATTAAAGTACTAACTTGGGGGTTGTTGACAGTAGATAAGTATCATTTTTATCCCTCAACATAGCATGAGAAAAGATCTAAACATAAATACTATTTAGATATAGGGGTTACACTGACAGAATTCCACGAGTTTTGGTGAATATATATTTTTGCAGGGGGTTATCAGGAAAGAACCAAAGGAGGTCCACATGTTAGATTTACATAGAGAGAAACTGACCATACCATGAAAAAGAATAATCTAGAAGACTCGAGAAGGCACCCCCTCGAAGGGGAGGGCCATTTGGGCTGACAGGTGGGGTGCCCGCCCCCACCTCATGGGTGGCCGCCTAGGCCATGAGCCAATCAGGTGCAACCTCGCGGATCCTGCCTCCACCGCCTTTGAGGATCAATAAAAAGTTATTGATGAAGGTCGGTTTGATCCAAGGGCTGTGGTGCTTCCTAGAGGGCTATATAAGCAAGGCCCCTGAACCCAGGAGAAACCCTAATTCATTCAATTCATCAAGAGAGAAGCCTCTGATCAAGCCCTAGAGCCACCATCTCAATTATATCTCTAGTTTAGCATGGCTACATAGGATTAGAACTAGAAGGAGCCAAGCATTGCTTGATTTCCAGATCTATCAAGAGAGTTTTTGGTAATTCTCTCCTACTCTTGTATTTGTTCTTATATTATTCATTTAGTTCATCATTTGTATGAATATGACTTTAGTCTATTCTATCATATTGGATATGACTTTGCTCTATTTGATTATGTTCTCAATTATATTGTTCTTAGTCTACTTTGATTATATGCTTGGCATAGTTCGATCAGAATTATATTTAAGTATAGGATCGTATAGAGCTTGCTCATTGATATCATGGATCATTGGTAAACATTGTGTAGGCGTGGTGCCTATACCGTATTTACCTGCGATTGCACCCTATATTTTGGACTGTGTGGTAGATCGCGAGAGTGACGTCCTGTTGAGTCCTTTGTAGTCCACCTCCCGAGTATAGGGCAGACAGAGCACAACTATTACGGGGAAGTGATGACTATGTTCCATATCTTCCTTAGTAATATCACTATGCGTAGATATAACCTTTTCTTGCTATGATTGCCAAGTGTAATTGCACTAATCATCATATGCTATGATTGTATAGTTAGAATAACTTAGGATTTATCCTTATAGTTCGTCCTAATCCATGCTAGTGCTATATACTTAGAGTAATCTATTGAGATGTTTATCATTATATGTGGCTATGTGCTTATTAGTTATCTCTTATTATTCTTTATTCATATATATATTATTTATCTTGTGACACTTACCCTGTATGAGAAGATTGATAAAGATATGGTTATGCTCTCCATTATCACATGCAGTGATGCTCATTGCTCAATATCCTTAGCATCCCTTCCCAATGGTAAAAATATAAATAACGATACCTAGATTATTCCTGGTTAAAATGCTACATCGGTATTATCTGTGCGCTTGTGGATTTCATATTTATTTCAGAGGGGCATTTGCATATTTTAGTACCAGCACCTTTAGTGTCATGCTGGGGATGACAACCTAGCTTAGGTGGCGTTAGAGGTGTCAACAGGGGTCTTGTTTGTTTCTGTTTCGTCGTCCATACGGCGTGATATTGTATGGATGCCATCCGCTTGGGTGGTAATGTATGGATCAAATACCTCGATGCTCTGGTAAGTGTGAGTTGTGAGAGCATGACCATCCAACCGTTGGTCTAGGGGAGAGTAGTTGTGGTTACTTGCATACTTACATGTTCAATCATGTATTTATGAAAGTACTTAATTGTGAGTATATCTGTCAGGTAGTTGTGATACTGAAGTATATACATCGGGGGATGTGTATATGGAAAGTATTTAGTTTACTGCTTACTTGCATGCTTATATTGGGAAACTGTTGGGCTGAAATGAGATTTTCTGCAGGTACACTAATAGCGCAAATGAGTAGACCGATAGTTTCGCCTATATGAGAGAGTGTATGTATGCCACCGCCTAGCGTTAGAAGTTTATGATTCTACTAGGGTGAGAGGGCATACGGAATGTGCATGCATCATGTTTAATTCATGTCATACATTTTATATTACTCCCTCCTTAAAATTTTGATTGTCCCGACTAAATTAAATTTCGTATCCCCTAAATTGTCCTCACTTTAAGTTATACCTTTTTGCCACAGATGGCTCGCACCAAGAGGACCGCTCGCAAGTTCGCTGGAGGCAGGGCTCCTCGACACTAGCTCGCTCCACGTGAGCCCCGCCCTGAGCCCACCGAGGCAAAAAGGTTGAGGGCCAAGTTGGCTGAGGTGACTGCTACTAGAGATGCGGCCCAACAATGTCTGGAGCAAGTGATACATGAAAGAGATTAGGAAACACTTGCGGTTCAGAGGTTGACAGTGGCTCATCGCAACTGTGAGCGCATGCTGGTCCACGTGTTGAACCAGCAAAATGAAGCCTGACACGAAGAGGACATCCTGAGAGCTCACCAGGTGGAGCTTGAGCAACAGTTAGCAGCTACAGAAGAATACAACGACAATCTTCATGAGGAAGTGCACCGGCTAAACAATCAGCTCAATCCTCTGCTCCCTCATGATAATGACGATGATGAGGAGATGGGCTCGGGTGTCATCATGGCTGAAGGTGATGACTACATTGAGATCGATGGGCCAGAGGATGTCCCGCCTGAAGAAGAAGTAGAAGATGAGGAGCTAGAGCCTGCTAGTGATGAAGACGACAGGGAGATCTTCGATACTGACTTAGAGGACGATGCTTAGTTTACCTCATCGCATAACTACTGTGCTAGAGTTATCTTCTGTGCCTTCCATATGTGGGAGAGAGGCTTTGTAATAAATTGACCTTTGGGATATAACATCGAACCCTATGTTGTCCTGGATGTTTGTTTAAACATGCTGAATTTCAGTCACAAGGGATGTCTCATTGTGTTGTGTTCGGTGATGGTGTCACGATTAGTACCCTCCGGTGCTACGATGAAACCAAGGGCCTCCTGTGGTGCATGACATAAGGTTATGCTGCTTGGCACGCACTGGTATCGAGGTGGCTAGTCATGATCCATCATGGAACTCCACCAATGTGTTGTCTCCTCGTGATCATTTCCTTGAGTATCCTTTCCTATTTTGGGTTAGAAGGTTAGACCGAATCAGGACACCCCTGTTATGTAAGGTTGGAACCCCATTGGTATGGATGTAACCTGTCAGACACGTTTGTGCTCCATGTATATGAGCCTTTAATAAATTCCATCTTTTCATTAGAAGATATTATTGTTTGTTAAGTACATCACATGAATGCGTCAATTGATGCGCTTGATGAGGTTATGTGGTTGTGATGAATTATTGTGCCTCGGTTGTTGTGTGAATTCATTTCCCCAATAAAATTAGTTCGGCATATTTACACAATTCATCTATAAATTTCCCACATCGTCAGTGCTCATTGGCTATGCATTTTGCAGATGGCGTATAACCTCCGTCGTGATCTTGGTGTTGAGGATGAGGAACAGCCGCCACCACCCACCCCAGCAGAATTGATGTAGATGGTGGTTGAAGGTCAGCGCCTGTTAGCAGACGCTATGCGCCAATTAGTCAACTAGGATGCTCGGCATGGTCGTCAGGGACCAGAACCAAATCAACACAGTGATTTTAAGGACTTTCTCGACACCAAGCACCTGCTCTTTAAGGAGGTGAAGGAACCTTTACAAGCTGATGAGTGGTTAAACACCATTGAGCAGAAGTTCCATCTGCTTCATCTGACCAATGAGTTGAAGACCGAGTCTGCTTCCCACCAATTGCATGGTCCAGCCGATAGTTGGTGGAGTCATTACCGCTCTATGCTGCCTCCTAATGTCCTGATCACTTTTGTCCAGTTCAAGGTGGCTTTCCGTGGGAATTATATTTCTCCAGGTTTGATGGCAATGAAGCACACTGAGTTCATGAGGTTAACTCAAGGCAATAAGAGTTTGACGGAATACCTGCAAGCCTTCAACAACCTTGCAAGGTATGCAACTGAGTTTGTGGATACTAATGCAAAGAAGATTGCTAGCTTCAAGCATGGCCTCAGCCCAAAGTTGATGAAGACCATGGGTACTAGCAAGTGTGCCACTTTCAATGAATTTATCAGTGATGCCCTGACCCAAGAGAACAACAATTCTATCTATGCTACTTCTAAGAGCCGCAACAGGGCCTTTGAGGCGGTTGTTTCATAGTCCTGAGCTCTAGTTGCATCGAGGGCTCCTTCTCATCCTCCTACAACGGGTGCTAAGTTCCGTCCCTCGCAGAAGAAAGCTCCAGCCAAGACTGGTTTTCGCAAGGCGTATACAGTTTCACTTACAAAGAGTAGTTCTAGTCAAGGCAGCTCCAGTGTGCCTCCTAGTAACATGCCTTGCTAGAACTGCAATAAGCCCGGTCATTGGTCCAGGAATTGCCCGTATCCGAAGAAGAATGCAAACCAAGGTGTCCGACAGGGGCAAGCTCATTACAATAGCATTGAAGAAATTCCATCTGGTGAGGTAGTCACTGCCAGTAAGTTCCTAGTTGACCAACATTCTGCAGTGGTGTTGTTTGATTTAGGTGCTTCACATTCCTTTATTAGTCCTATGTTTGCATCAAAGTTTGCACAAAAACTACATACTTTTGAAGGTGGGGGTTATTGCATTAGAGCTGCGAGTGGTGATATTTCCACAAATCAAGTAGTTAGTGATGTAGAATTTGAAATAGAAGGGCGAAAGTACTTGCTTACCTTAGTGGTTTTGCCTGGACTAGGCATAGATGTTATTTTGGGCATGAATTGGATGAGTCAGAATGGGGTACTCATTGATACATCAACCCGGGTAGTTATGCTCAGAGATCCTATTGATCAGAAAGGTTTTCTAGTGCAACTTCCCTAGAAAATTGATCTTTCTGGTGAAGTTCATGCGGTGCAAGCGAAGTCAATAGCTGATATTCCCGTAGTATGCGAGTTCCCTGACGTCTTTCCTGATGATTTACCGGGATTGCCTCTGGATCGGGATGTGGAGTTTAAAAGAGTTATTGCCTAGCACGGCACCAATCTCTAGAAGACCCTATAGGATGCCTCTGAATGAACTAGCTAAACTTAAGATACAGTTGAATAAACTTTTGAAGAAGGGGCTGATTCATCCTAGTTCGTCTCCGTGGGGCTGTCTTGCTATCTTTGTGAAGAAGAAAGATCAGTCGTTGCGGATGTGTGAAGATTATAGACCTCTGAATGCAGTTACTGTCAAGAATAAGTATCCTCTACCCCGCATTGGCATCTTGTTTGATCAATTGTCTAAAGCTAAAGTCTTTTCCAAGATTGATCTGAGGTCTGACTATCATCAAATTAAAATTCGTCCTGAAGATGTTCCAAAAACTGCTTTCTCTACAAGATATGGTCTCTATGAGTATCTTGTTATGTCCTTCGGCTTGACCAACGCCCCCGCACACTTCATGTACTTAATGAATTCGATGTTTATGCTCGAATTAGACAAGTTCGTGGTGGTGTTTATAGATGACATCTTGGTGTATTCTGAGAATGACGAAGATCACGCTCAACATTTGCGTATAGTCCTCACAAGACTGCGTGAACATCAGTTGTATGAAAAATTCAGTAAGTGCGAATTCTAGCTTCGTGAGGTACCTTTCCTTGGGCATGTATTGTTCGATGGTGGAATTATGGTGGATCCCACCAAGGTACAAGCAGTATTGGACTGGAAGGCTCCTATCTCGGTTCACGAGGTCTGGAGTTTTTCTAGGATTGGCTGGCTATTATCGTCGCTTCATCCCGAATTTCTCTAAAATAGCCAAGCCAATGACTCGGTTGCTGCAAAAAGACACTAGGTTTGTCTGGACTCCTGAGTGTGATGTAGCTTTTCACAAACTGCAAACCCTCCTAACCTCAGCTCTAGTTTTGGCGCAACCGGATATCGAGAAACATTTTGATGTGTATTGTGATGCCTCAGGCATAGGTTTGGGAGGTGTTATGATGTAGAAAGGCCGAGTGATTGCATATACATCTCGTCAACTTCGGAAACATGAGGTGAATTATCCAACGCATGACTTAGAACTCGCTACAGTTGTTCATGCTTTGAAAGTCTGGCGACATTATCTATTGGGCAATGTTTGCAATATCTATACTGACCATAAAAGCCTTAAATATATCTTCACCCAACCCGAGTTGAATATGCGTCAAAGGAGATGGCTTGAGTTGATTAAAGATTATAATCTCCAAGTGCACTATCATCCTAGCAAGGCAAACATGGTCGCTGATGCTTTAAGCCATAAGTCTCATTGCCATTCCTTAGTTGAAAGTGATTTTCTTCTGTCTCGCCTTCTACACCCAGTAGTTCTGCACCACACCACCATCAGTTGTACTCTCAAGAGTAGAATTATTGAGCTCTAAAAGACTGACACCGGTATATTCCACATCAAGCATAAGATGAAAGAGCAAGAAACTAAGCATTTCAGGGTAGATGAAGAGGGTATGTTGTGGTTTAAGGATAGGTTAGTTATGCCTAAGGACCGAGAGCTTAGGAATCATATTATGTCTTAAGCACATTCCTCTAAGTTGTCCATCCATCCTAGTAGTAGTAAGATGTATCATGATCTGAAGCCATACTATTGGTGGACCAAGATGCGGAAAGAGATAGCTGCATATGTTGCTAGGTGTGATACTTGCCGTAGAGTTAAAGCTGGATTGCTTCAGCCACTTTCTATCCCAGGTTGGAAATGGGAGGAGATAAGTATGGATTTCATTGTTGGACTCCCTCCTACCGTGAAGAATCATAACTCTATTTGGGTAATTGTAGGCCACCTAACCAAGTCGGCTCACTTCATTCCTATCCGAGTAGACTATCGTCCTACTAACTATGCTGAGTTGTACTTTAATTAGATAGTTTGACTCCATGGGATCCCTCGTACTATTGTTTCTGACCGAGGTCCGCAGTTCACTGCTCATTTTTTGGAGCACTTGCATCATCTTTTGGGAAGCAAGCTAGTGAGAAGCTCCGCTTATCATCCCTAGACGTCAGGTCAGACTGAACGAGTTAACCAAATCTTAGAAGATATGTTGAGGGTGTGTGTTATTTTGTCCAAGGGTTCATGGGAGAAATGGTTGCCCTTAGCTGAGTTTTCATATAATAATAGCTATCAAGAGAGTATTAAGATGGCCCCATTCGAAGCATTGTACGGTCGTAAGTGTAGAACACCGCTTAATTGGGTAGAAGCTAGAGAAAGAAGGTATTATGGTATTGATTTTATTGAGCAAGCTGAGGAACAAGTTTGTACCATCAAAATACATATGTCTGCTGCCCAATCTAGACAGAAAAGTTATGCTGATCGCCGTAGAAAACCGATTGAGTTTAAAGTTGGAGACTTCGTATATCTGAAGTTTCACCTATGAAGAGTGCAAAGCGTTTTGATGTGAAGCGAAAGCTTGCACTGAGATACGTGGGTCCTTTCCAGATCATAGGAAAAAGTGGAGCTATTGCATATAAGATCTAGTTACCTCCTGAAATGAGCGCCATTTTCAATGTCTTCCATGTATCTTAGTTAAAGAAATGTCTTTAGGTTCCTGAAGAGAGAGTTCCGTTAGGGGATATCAAGCTAGAATCCGATCAAACTTATGAAGAAAAGCCAGTTCGTGTGATTGACACTTGAGAGCGAGTAACTCGAAGTCGAGTGGTTATGTGGTATAAAGTAATGTGGAGTAATCAAGGTAGTGAGAGTGATGCTACTTGGGAGAGAGAAAATTATTTACGAGAGGGTTATAAGGAATTATATCAACAATGGTACGCTTTCCAAATCTCGGGATGAGATTTTTATAAGGGGGAGGGTTGTACCACCCTAGGTGTTTGGCTCCCATAATTGCTCCTGCATTTCATAAGCATGAGCATCATTCCATTCATTTTTGCATTTGTTTGGCTTGCAACATGAGTGTGCAACATACTCTATTAAGTTTGTTTCAAAATTGGTAGCTTATGAAATGTGAGTAGTGCAACATGTATATGCAACATGGGTGTCTCATACTTTTAAACATGGCAATGTTGGTAGTATAACATGATAACATTACTTGTTGCAACAAGAGCTTGAAACATATGCAACATGGTGTTGCAACATTTTAGTTGAAATACTTGTTTTGTTTGTTTCAACCTATGTGACATTTGAAAGTTGGTGTAACCAAGTTGTACTATGGTCAATTATGTCTTATCATACCTTAATCACACTTAGGATCATTAGTGGGACAATGTTCATGTTGACCAAAATGACCAAAATGCCCTCCTAAGTGATGTTGACCAAGTCTTGAGCTCTAGGATGCTTTAGTTTGACTGTTTAAAAAGTCTAGCTTAGAGATCTTGCATCGAGGAGCACCCTGAATCAAAGTTGTACAGAATTTCATAAGTAACAAAAGTCTCAATATGTCCATCTTATGAAAATGACCAGAACACCCTCAAAAGTGGCCCACAAGTCAGTGGTAGTAGCTGTTTTGGGACTTAGCAAAAATTGGCTAAGTCAAACACTGAAACCGTTTTAAAGTACCCACCTTGGGAAGCTTGTAACTCACAAACCATGCCAAACCAGCCCAAGCTCCAATTGATAAAGTTGTAGTCCTATCATAGCCCTACAACTTCGTTGTTATCACCTACCACTAATTCGAGCCAAATTAGGAGATATGGAGGCTCAAACTTCGGATGTCAGTCACCACAATTGACATCGATTCAGTTTCTTCAGTCAAGCCGTGGACGACCAACGCCAGAGTCCGGCCGCCTCGTGTCTCGCCCAAGTGCACGTAGGATGCCATGGCATCATGCTTGCATGCCTGTGAAAGTAAAATGCCGCTCCCTCGTCGAGTTTTCCATTTCCTTTCTCCTCTTCCTCCCTCTGTCATCGCCAAAGCGGATGACCGAGCCACTGCCGTTGCAGCAAACTCCGCCGTGGCCGTGCGCGCTCGCCACCACACCACCAGCCACTACACCATGTCCACAGCTCTGCCACACTGCCCCGCACCTCCTCGACCACCTCTTGGCCTCCATCGAACCCTAGGTGAGCGACATTGGGGATGCCGTCACCATGCGGGCCTCGCCGAAGCTGAGCGCCACTATGGCCAGCCTCCATTGAGCCATCCCCGACCCGCGCGTTAGGTGTCTTAGGTTTGCTCAAGGTCGGTGAAGCTCATACCAAGCTTGGCTTGGCCGGAGATGGTCGGAGTCGGCTGGCGCAGCGCCGCCCGCTCACCGTCGTCTGTCACCGCCGCGGCCAGCCCTCCCCAAGCCGGTAGAATTAGGGAAAATGGGGTGCCTAGGTTCGGGGTGGCACGGGGAGCACGTTGGTGCATTCATCTTCACCGGACAGGGTCACCGGCGGCGAGATACGCCGGCCGGAGCTCCTCCCCTATTCGGGTGTGGATGACGTGTGGGTCCAGCCTGTTGGTCGCGCGGGCGGGATTCGACCGCGGGTCGGGCAGGCCTAACGGGCCACGCGCGTAAGCGGGCTGCACTGGTGTCATGGGCCGCGCATTGGTTAGTCGGCCCAGTGACCGGTTTCGGTTTCCATTTTGTTTTTCCTTTTATTCTTTTCACATATTTATATGCTGTTTTGTAAATTTCATATCTCAAGCAATATAGATCCAAATGAGGTGATTCCAATTGTGTTTAGTTCTATATAAAGTGTAGTATTTAGAAAAAAATATCAAATGTATATGTGCTATTTAGATTCTGGAAGATGTAAATAGATATTGGAAATGTGTTTTAAAATACATGCAAACTTGTTAATTTGTTAACTTGTGTTCTAGTACTCCAAAAATTAGGAAATTTGGTGGGTGTGCTATTTCATGTCTATGGTAGCTTTAGTAAAAATTTGGATGCTATTGCATGAGTAGTTTTCAAGTTATGTTGTTGTCATTTTATATTAGGAGATACTTGAATGAATTTTCATAATTTTTTGCTATGTGTCCAATGATCATGAAATTTTGTAGAGAGTGTCCTGGTATGTTATGATTGTTAAGAGAAATATTGTTTCTATTGTTTGACACTTTTCATTATATTTGTTAATTATGCAAAAATCAGTCTTTCTGGCTTGTGAATTTTGTGTAGGGAGTTTCTATGAATAACTTTGGCTCAAATTTTTACAGTAGCCTTCTAGTAGGGTATATAGTCCCCTATAATTTTTGTAGAATTTTCTGAGCAGTTTGCATATAAGTTTAATTTTCTACTTAATTAATTAATTAAATTAAGAAAGTGATTAAAATAAGTGACTTGGGTGAGCATACCTTACTTTCTAGTGGTTTCATGTCATGTGTGACTTAGTAGTGTCATTAGTTTGGTCAGAAGGGTAGTTTGATAAATGAGTAAATATTTAATTTTTATATTTCTAGGTTCTCTGGACAGCTGGTAGCATTTTTGGGTTTAGACCTTGATAGAAGTGTTTGCTGGGAATCTTGTGATTACCAAAGTGGTAGTAAACTTGTTAAACTAGTTTGTGTCAAAATTTGATGGCATTTGGACCAGTAGTTTAGGAGTTATAGATGTTTGAAGTGGCTGTCCAGAAATGGCTGCTCTCTGTTTGGAGAGGGCAGAGTTCTGGAACTTTGGGAATTCGACTAGTTAAACTTTGGAATTCGACTGGAGCATTTTATATGCTTTCCAAATTGTCTTGTATCATGTCTTTTGGAGTTATATATCTCCAGTTATGGTTGAAAAATCAAACGGTTGTCTAGATTTATGTGTTGCTAGATTAGGTTAGAATTGTGATAAGTTTAAGTAATGTTGTTCTTGTTGATTGTTTAGGTGTTAGGTCTTTAACTGAGGAAGAGCAACTATACATTAGGTTGAGTAGATTGGGTAAGTACTTCTCTACCGGAGAAGAGAATTGCACATGTTGCAAAGTGATTTAAATAGAGCGTTAATGTTGTGGTAGTTCACATTGCATTCTTTGAACATGTTGCATTCATTCTTATGCATGCATGAGATTCATTGTGCATTCATGCAATAGGTGTTTCGGAGGGGGTGACACTCTTGGAATTCGAGGGAGCTCTTCCGTAGGAGGATCAGGAGCAGCCAAGGGACCCCGAGGAACCAGCCGGCGAAAGAGTTCCCAAAGACGAGCTACCTGAGTGCCCAGACCATCACCCTTCTTCATTCCTGAAAGGCAAGCCCCGGTGCATGCTAACCCATCTTTTGGATACACAAATATTTAAGTACTTTACTTGTTTACTGTATTAAGTTATAGGAGTTGAGTGAAAACACTTATTGCATTATATCTACCTTGTCCAGATATAGAACTTGAATCCCAATTTAAGTTTAGGCATGTGTTAATGCTTAGCCATGCTTAGTGCGGTAGAAGTCAGGTGATTTATGGACATCCGCGAGCTTTAGGATGAAGTGGGTCACTGTTGGCTATATTTGCTATCGTGGATGGAACCATGCTTAAAAATAAATTTGAGACCGTACGGGAGTTCGATAGTGCAGCCGCAAGACACTTCACGTCTTGGGTGCGAAGCTATGCCCGTCTGAGTCGTTTAAGGACCGATTCGATGTACGTCCTTGAGTCATGTTGAATGCAGTCTAACACTTAGTTGGTCGGATAAGCCATTCCGATCGTGAAGCTGAGTAATACAGTTCAGGCCAGGAATTGAAGGGTAGGTCGCATCTTGGAGAAAGTAAGGATGTGCTTGGGGACATTGGCGTGAGACCAAGGGGGGGTTAGAGTCCCTATCACTTGGCAGAGTGTCGCCCTTGGGGATACGACATTAGTCGAACCCGCGACTCTTGAATTGTACCAAAGGTGTCTTGTGCGACTCTGGCAAGGGCGTGCGCGGTGAGTGTTAGAAGTACCCCCTAGATGGATAGTTATTCGATTCGAATCGCCGTCGCTCCCGGTTAGTGAGCACTTGACTTGAGCAACGGCAACGTAGATTTCATTAATTGAACAAATGGTTAATTGGATGATGAAGTACATGTTGCCTCAAATTTATACCTACTATGATTATTATTGTTTGCTTAATCATCAGATGATTGTTTAGTACAGGTGCTAAGATAGCTGACAGGTTAATGCTAAAAATAACTGCTAGTACAGGTTAAAAGAGTTATTAATACTTATGCTTTTCTGCAAAACATGATGTCAGCCAGCTCCACTTTAAGAAAGTCTTGCATGATCCTTGGTGTCTTTTATTTTCCGTTTCGACGGGTAAGTCTAGCTGAGTACATTCTCGTACTCAGGGTTTTTTCCCTCCTATTGTAGATGACATGCTATATCAAGGCTGCTGCAAGAATTGCCTCCACCCGGCGGGTGACGAGGACTAGATCACTCGGGCGTGATCGTCTTTTAGTTTACTTCCCTTAATGCTTTTGTGGGATATCGATCTGTAAGACTGACAATAGTATTTGAACTAAGTGTGTGTGTTTATGCTTTCGCTACTTTATAAAATTGGTTTGTAATAATTGCAACTCCGTGGTGTTGTGAGCTTATTTCCGAACTACTTGTGAAATGTAACATGTGATGTGTTATGTTGAATGATGCGATCTTGGTTGTAAGCGAGTTGGTTTGAAATCCTTCGTGATTTCGATTGACTATCGGGATTATATGAGCTCAAGTTCAAAATTTTGAGAATTTTGGGTGCTTGTTTTTGTACTTGTGCTCTTATAATTTGGGCAGTTCTATTACAATATACATGTGCAATGATGATTATTTGCTCCTATTACAATTTGAGTGGGGTGTGCTGCCAACTAACTTAGGGTATGCTGAGGACATGAAGCTTAACATACTTGCACCTGATGAGCTTGTGTTCCCTGGGCTTGGTGTGGCTGTTGGGGCTAGACTACTTGCTAGGGCTGGTGCTGCTACTAGGGCTGGACTGCCTGCTAGGGCTAGACTACCTGCTAGAGCTGGTGTTGCTGCTAGGGCTGGACTGCCTACTTGGGCTGTTGCACCTAGGGCTGGTGGTGGTGCTCAAAGGACTGCTATGAGGTGGACAAATGTGAGCTCTTGTTTTGTCGTTCGCTGTATGTGCCAGTTGATTGAATCTGGTGTGAGGACTAACAAAGGATTCAAGGAGGTTCACCTCAACCAGGATGCTAAGGCACTTCAGGAATTCAGTGGGAGTGATGTGACTGGTACATAGATCTACAACCACTTGAGAAAGTGGAGGGTAAAGTGGATTAGGATCTCCAAACTAAGGGAGCTTAGTGGTGCTTTGTGGAATGAGGACCATTCCATGATTGTGCTTGAAGAAGAGCACTACAATGGCCACGTCAAGGTATTGGCTTTGCATCTTTTTCATGTTATTGCATAGAACCTGACAATGTGTAAAATTGATACTAACCCAATTTGCTGTCCTTGCAGGCACACCCCAAGGATGTTGAGTACCTTAACAAGCCCATTCAACACTACAAGCAGATGCAGATCATCTTTAGTAATGGCCAGGCATTAGGCAAATATGGTATGGGGTCCAGTGAGCCTCTTGGCACTCCCTCTGACTTTGTTGAAAGCTCAATAAAGATTGATGCACCTGAGGATAACAGGGGTGGCAAGATTGAGAGAGATGAGGTAGCTAAGTCAGAACCAGGTGTTGGAGGTAAGAGGAAGAGGTCAGTGTTGTCTGAGGAGGATGTTATCCTGTTCACTAGGATGACTGAAGCAATTAACAATGTTGCTGATGCTATTCGTGAGACTAAGGTTGAGGATTCCCACCTAGATCTGTATGATGCTGTCATGTTCATGCCTGGGTTCACTGATGAGGCACTATTGTGTGCATATGGGCACCTTCTTGACAACAAGGCCTAGGGATCTGCTTTTGTGAAGATGAATGCATCTCATCATGTGCTACGGCTAAGAACCTTCTTGGCTAAGCACTACTTCTGCTTGCTGGTCATTATGTTTGATCCATCTTTTGTGTGCAGTGCCTGCCCTCTCCTAGTGGTATTTTGTGTGTATGGTTTGGTGCAGTGGCTGCCCTCTCGTGGTGGATGCATCTGGCCTTCTCTGGTGGCTTCTTTTGTGCATAACTTCCTCCTTCTAGTGGCCTTGGTTGTGCAGTGGGCTTACCCATCTATGTGTAGTTGACTTGATCCTGTAATTTTTGTGCAGTTAACCTGCTACTCTCTACTAACTATGGCTAACTGTAGCCTATAGTTAGTGACTTAGATATGGCACTATACACCTGCATTCCTCTTTGGGTCAACCACCTGATGCTAGTATGTGTATTTGTTGCCTTGGCAGCTGGTCATGTGTCCCTGCCATTGATTTGAACATGTTACTCTAAACTATTGTAATTCCTCTTGTTGCCTGAGACTATTATTCTGAGCACATGTTTGTTACCCGTGATGTGTTTCTCATATAACTGAGCACATGTTAATTACCTGTGATGAGTTTTCGATAAAACTGAGCACATGCCTCCTTGCCAATGATGAACTTTTTGGTACTTTTTTAAATCTGCTACACTTAACTTTGAATTGTTGTTTATATACCTAAGCACATGGTACTAGCCTTATTTGTTTATATACTTGATGAACATTTTGGTACTTTTTTAAATCTGCTGTTGTTAACTATGATGACCTTATTTGTTCTTTCTCAAGTTATGGCATGGTATGTTGTGCACGGTGGGCGCAAACCTGGTGTGTACGCAAGCTGGGACATTGCACATGCTCAAGTGGATGGTTTCAAGGGAGCCTGCTACAAAAAATTCAAGTCAAAAGAGGAAGCTGATCAAGCCTTCTATGATCATGGAAAAGTTGAGAAACAACCCCAATGTGAGGCTGACATGCATGATAAGCCTCCTATGCGTCAAAGCTCATTTGAAGTTACTCATGTAATTATTTTAGTTCAAGCTGTAATAATTGGTTTTCTAATTTGGAAGTTGATGTCCACTTAGAGTTAGCATTGCTTGTAAAATTCTGCAACTAAACTTGTTGGTGGTAATGTTACCACTTCAAGCAAGAGGTAAGTGCAACCAGTTCTATGCAGCCAACCAAATACACTCCCCTACATCTCTTTTTTGAATCTTGGAGCACATACAAGCAACCAAGCACCATCTAGTACTAGCCTGGCTAGGTGCATGCAGGTAACAAACAAGCAGCCTTGCATGTTGTTGGCCTATCCATGGTGAGCCTAGATGGCTGGTACGAGCCAGGCTTGGTACCTATAGGCATCCAAACATGCCCTAAGGAATCGCTACCGACCACCCATGACGTAGAGGGCGGATGCTCATGCACATGTAGGGAGAAGTCAGAAACAGGTCGTCTCTAGAGGCGTCCGAGTGTCAACGTGTTTGATGGGGTATTTGCCTTAGGCGTAGTTGGCGTGTCATCTTTAAGATATTGTACACAGAAATAGAATCACTTAGCAGAAAAAGCACGAAGATAACAATATGGGGAAACAATAGAACGAAAACTTTATTGAATTCTTGAATATGAAAGGTATATATCTTTGAAAGAGACCATTCAAGGGTAGAAACGCCTAAGAAGATCGATGTGCCAAGAATTTGGGACATCTCTTTCATCCATGCCGCATAGTCTGTAGAAACCTGGTCGGGTGATCGCCCTAATGATGAAGGGGCACTCCTAGGGTGAAGATAGCTTGTGCATTCTGTCGGTCTTCTACTTCTTGCAGAGCACTAGGTCTCTGACCACGAAGAATCGATCGTTGACATTGCAGTTGTAGTATCTTCGCATGCTATAAAGGTACTTCGCCATCTGAACACAAGAAACCAAGCGCTCCTCCTCTAGGCTGTCCAACTCAACGAGCCAGGCTTGGTCAGAGTTTCCACTCTAGGTGCTTGGAAAGCGATGTTGGCTGGTAAAATGGCCTCGGAGCCAAAAACCATGAAGTACAGAGAGACACCGGTGTTACGACTAGGCTGGATCCTTAGTCCCGAGACCACAGCTGGTAGTTCCTTGAGCCATTTGCTCGGGTGTTTTTGTTCCTTCTCATAGAGCCACTTCTTCAACACGTCCAAGATCATACCGTTGGCACGCTTGACTTGGCTATTGGCCCTTGTGTGTGCCACGGAGACATGCTTTACTAAGATGCATCTTTCGTCGCAGAAATCCTAGAAGTCACTACCAGTGAACGTGGAACCTAGGTTAGTGATGATGCTGTTCAGGAGGCTGAACCTGTGAATGATGTTGTCGAGCAGCTTGGCTACCTTTTTTGCTAGAGCTTGGACCAAGGGTTTGTACTCGATCCACTTGGAAAATTTGTCGATGCAGATGTTGACCCAGCGGAATCCACCTAGGGCGGGCTTGAAGGGCCCGATCATATCCAGTCCCCAGCATGTGAAGGGCCAAGATGCAGGAATCATTTGTAAGGCCTGGGCCGGGACGTGGATTTGCTTAGCAAAAAACTAACAATTCTCACACCGGCGAACAAGTGCCTCAGCATCGGTAACTGCTGAAGGCCAATAGAAACTAGCTCGGAAGGCTTTGCCGACCAGTGTTCTAGAGGTTGTGTGATTGCCACAAGTTCCGACATGGATCTCCTTGAGTATCTTCTTGCCCTCTTCCACGGAGACACACTTCTAGAGTAGCTTTCCCTTGGTGTTCTTGTGATATAACTTCCCTTCGACTAGGACGTAATGCTTGCTACGACGGGTGAGGCGTTCTCTCTTTGTGTTGTCAGCTGGGACGTCTATAGTGGTGAGGTATTTGATGAAAGGCTCCTTCCAATCACTGCTCGGGATAGGGACCGCTGCGACTAATGGCTCGACAGGTGGCTTTTCTTCAACACCTTCTTGCCCTTGCTTGATGGATGGTGTCGGGTACCACAATTAGGGGTACCCAAATTGTGGTGGAAAATCACCCAGTCTCCCTATTTAAGGGAAAAGATCAACAAAAGAGAGACGGGCTAAACTCCCCCTTACTGGGCCTCCGGCTAGACATATGAGCCAACCAGCCCATCTCCCCACTTCATCCGAGGCCTCACTCAGAGGGGGCTCGGAACACCTCTAATTCTCCTGAGGCCTTCGCCCTAGGGTCTCGGACATAGGCCGACCCCCCGCAACATCACTGTCTCGCTCGAGCCCTAGAGACGGCATTGTCCGACTCTGACTCGCCCGAGACCGGCCTCTGACGCCGCTCCCCCAATGGCGCGCTCGAGACCCCCTATGACGTCACCCACGTTCTTGTGTCTGCCCAATCGGACAGGCCGGGAATGACTGGGGTCAAATCACCACGCCATCGTCTGTAATAGACATGGGAAAGAGTTGCTGACCACTATGCCACCTATACTAGCACTATACGCACGATTCGTGCCTGCACAGTGTACCAAACAACTGCCCTAGGCCACTATTCCCACGATCGGGACAAGATTGCACCTCATTTCCCACTTCCGAGGCCTCGGCCCTCTACGCCAAGTCAAACTAAAAGGACAAATACGCCACGCTGGCTATAGGACCAGGTATGACAAGGCACATCGCTACAATCACAAAAGACAAAAACCACTCCTTCAGCAGTGGCACACATAGCAGCAATGCCAGAAGTACCGATGCCATGCCTCTACAGTGCAGACCACGCCGCCACCGGATAAGGCCCTTTCGAGGCCTCTAGGCTCCTTCACCAGAAAAGGTCACACCATACACCAACATCATGTAACCCTGCACCTCCTTAAGACTATAAAAGGAGCATACAGGGATCATTCCAAAGGGGAAGAAAACAACATAACCCAACCAAACACAATGCCATAGCAACGTGACGCAAGATACGAGCAAGCAACTCTCTTGGACCTTGCGAGGTCACCAGCAGAGTCACACACACCCACTTTCTCCACCCACGCCTTGAGACTTGGGAGCTCCTCCCTCTCTCTTGTAACCCCTACTACAAGCATTTTGGTGCAAGATAATACATAACTCTCCTCCCCCACTGGACGTAGGGCATTTCTCAGCCCGAACCAGTATAAATCGCCCGTGTTCTGCTTGCACACCATCTGCACTCCTGATGCGTAGACACTCATTACTCGTTGGTGCTAGGACCGCCGTTTCTTACACCGACAGTTGGCACGCCAGGTAGGGGACGTTTGCACGTCACCGCCACCATTCCTCATGAGTTTCATATGGCAACTCCACTTCCTCTCGGTACGGTGATCTGGTTTGAGAGCCTGGAGTTCATGTCTTTGGGTCACGCCTATGACATGGTTCTCCTCCCACCTAGAGCTCCGTCCGATGACAACTCCTCCCCGCACCGCAAGAAGCGTGGAAGACAGGCAGGACATCATGGTCACCATTCTCATCGTGCTCGTCGCATGCAGTGGGTCCAAAAGAACCCTCACCCTTGCTCAGGGACCGAGGGTGACTCACCAAGCTCCGCCAAGTCCTCTTGCCTGACTGCTAGGATAGGCTCCCTTGCGAGGGACCTACCTGGCATGCACCTGGCCATGAGAAAAGCACCGTTGGCTCAAGGCGCGTCGGTAGGATGATGCTTCAGTGGACCGTCTCACTTCGTGGGGTCCGTGTCGGAGACTAGAGGGCCCACGGCAGCTCCGTCATCATTTCCCTATGGACTCACAATGTCACCATGGGTTACTCCCGCTCGATGCGCCCCACCATGAGCTCCTACATGGGGCTTCCCGAGCATCATCTACGCACCCCCTTGAGCTCTTTACGACCACATCGGCGACATCCACCACTGACTCCATGGAGGATAGCGACGGGTGGGCCAGAGTAGACTCCTCTGGGCCTCATAGCTCGGAGGATCTATGCTAGTTTATGACCGTGGACGACTACCTCTTTGGTTACCACATGTCCGATGAGGATAACTATGACCCCTCACACGAACGCTTTCACGTGGAGGTCGAGGAGATAGCACCGGGGGACGCCACCCCCGTAGAGCAGGGCACCCACGCTCCATGTCAACAGGTGTTTCCCGTGGGGCCCCCGCGGGGGCGGGCTGCAGTGTCAGCCCCCGAGGGGTCTCAGCGAGCCGAGCTCGAGCAGCTTCGAGAACTCGAGGCCAAGATCGAAGAGGACCGCCGGCAGCTAGTGCACCTCAGGGCCACCCTCTAGCGGGAGCGCTTAGGCCAGGGAGATGGTGAATTAGCCCGGCGCAGGGCCCACGATGTCTACCGTCACATCAACAACGATGAGGGGGGCGAACAACCTCCTTCCTTCGCCAGTGCTAGTTAGAATGTCACTGCAGCGGCAATCCTCCTCCGGACAATGCCAGCGCCATCCACCGTGGAGGGGCGACAAGTCCGCGACGAGCTTCATGGGCTCCTTGAGTGTGCTGCAGTGCAGTAGGCTGAGAGCTCTGCGTCTCGATGATGCGAGCCCAAGGCCGAGTCATCCGCGACACCCTCTCGATAAGAAAGGGAACCCTCAGTTCATCCCGAACCGTGAGGGGCGCTAGAACGCAACAAGGCTCCATTAGTACGCGCCTGTCTCGGCGATGACCCCAACGAGCAGGGAAATCAGACCACCCGTGAAAAAGCACTGGACCAGTTAGACGAGGCTCGAGATGTTGCACTATTACACTCAGCTAAATACCAGCAAGCTTTACGGTGTTACCATTCCCGACGCATCCAAGGCTGAGCTTTTAATGTCAGAGATTTGGTGCTAAGGCTAGAACAATCCAATAAAGGACGTCACAAGCTCACGCCACCATGGGAAGGGTCGTTCATCGTCACCGAGGTGCTAAAGCCTGGAACCTACAAGCTAGCCAACGAGAACGGCGAAATCTTCACCAATGCCTAGAACATCGAGCATCTACTTCACTTTTACCCTTAAGCTCCCAAGCTTTGTACATATTTTTATCTGAAAAGCAATAAAGAAACATTCTTTACTAATCACACTTTCGAGAATCGATCTTGACTCGCTAGCAGGGACGGAAGCATATCTCCTTAACCGCGCGAAACGAGCGAGGCTCGACCCTGCCACTGGCAGGGCTAAGCCTCCCTCAGGGGCTAAGGGGGGGACCCCCTAGGTCCTAACGATTTTTACCACCTTTTCGAAAAAGACTCCGCCCTAGTCTCTCTCTCGTGCTTCAGCAGAAAAAATTGTGAAATCCAAAAGAGCAAGAGAACGTACCGAAGCCAGGGTCGGTCGAGCCGTGAGACCGCCTACACCCCCGGGCTACGGCATCTCCACTCACCACTCCTTGCCTAAGGAACAACTCACGCTCTAGAAAGACTTCATGCGCATTCGCCCAAGTGCAGAACGAGAGACAAGGGTTCAGAAGACACAACAAAAAAACGCTCATAAAACTTAGGCACGCACGAGTGTGGGAACTCAGAAGAGAATGACACACAAGAATAATGAGCGTCTTAGGATGTACCATTGCTAAGAAAGAGGACAACCTTTGGACGCTCCACCTTGATCTTGATGGCGCTCCCTAGGCGCTCCTCCACCCCTGACGTTCCCCCTAGGCGTTCATCCCTCCCTCGGTGTTTCATCCATGGATTCCCCTCCTGCATCTGAGGTGCTTTCCTGCCCCCACTCTTCTGCCTTCGATGGATCTTCCTGCTGAATTGGCGGCCAAGTTGGATTTCTCCCATGGGAAGAAATTCCGCAAAGAGGTGCTGCAACTTTTTGGTTCCTCGGTTCATCATGTTGAGGCCACTCCTTCTGGACCTTTTTTTCCTGCTTGTCATGTTTCGATGTTTCACTTTCCTCTTGACTGAGGATTCTGTTGCGTTTGCTCTTGCATCTTGTTTGGGTGGTGCCTCTGCGGGGTTCCATGTTCAATTTTTGAGTGACCGTCACTTCAGATTCTCGGTTGCCAATAACTCAGTGGATTTTCATGTTTATAATCTTCGTCGTTTCAATGGTGATCACTTTGATGCCTACTTCCATCTCTGGAGTAATGGTGCTGCCCACTGGGAACGTGAGAAACGCCTGTGGGATTGGAACAGGAGAAAGAGTGGTCTAAAGTTCTTTCTAGAAGTCAGAAACGCATTGCAAAATCAAACAAAAAGGTTCGTTTTGCATCAATAGTTTCTCAACCTTCAGTGTTCAAACGTCCTGAGGTGCAGCCTGCTTCATTGTTTTTTGGTCAGTTCAAAGTTCCCATTCCAAATCAGTTCCCTGCTAAGATGAGTGTTGGTTCTCACACTCGTTCTGATCCAGCATGTTCTTCGGGTGAACGTTTGAATTTTGGATTGGCATGCAGTGATCTAATCAGGAGCGATTCTCGTGGCTCTTTTTTAGGAGGCAAATCTCCTGCTTGTTCAAACTGTTTGGTCCCAGGTCATACGGCTGCTCTTTGCAATGGGTCAGTTCGCTGCAGAATTTGTTTCTATTATGGTCATAAGGCTCGCTTGTGTCTAACGCGAACGAAGCCCACTCTGTGTTGGAGGCCCAAGATGAGTACAGAAAGGAAACATCCTCAAAGCAATCAATCTATTAATCTCGAAAAAAGTGCCGCTCCTCCACCTTCCTTTTGCACTCTGGAAAACCCCAACCCCGACCAATCTACAGTGCAACTCCACCAAGCGCCACCTGTGCATGATCCCAACCTAAACGACGATGAACTCATGGCCAACTTTGAGGTTGATCCAGCACCATACATCCCAACTGGTTTTGACATTGAGCAGTGGGCTTGTCCAGCAAGAGGAAGAGTGATTGTGGCAGATTTACCTCTGGTCCAGAACCGTCATGCAGTGGTACCTTTTTTTAATAATAGAATGGATAAAGAATGTGATTATCCCATCTTTCAGTTGGTAAAAACCATGAATCTGCATCAAGTTTTTGGTCCTTCTCCTTCAGCTCAAATGCTTATTCAGGATATCCTGCATGCAGTTTCACTAACTCACCATGACAGGTATATTCAGAGGCCTCTGAGCATTGGCTTACCACAGTTTGGTTTTGTCAGGACCTTGGAACAGATAAATGTTGATCCTTTCCCAGGCTTCAAAATTAATTGGCGTAAGCACCCACCTGTCATCTCAGTTGATCCCAACTTGGGGAATAATTGGGAAGCTTCTTCTTCCTCAGCTCCACTTTGCCCCAAGCTACAGCTTATCCAACAGTTTGCAACCAGTGATACAACTCTGTTTCAGAGTTCTTCAGATTTGGCAAGTCTTGTCCCCAATCAAACTCAACAGCAGAATAGTGTGGAGAGTTTTGTTATCAACCAAGCTCAGCAGCAGCCTACTGTGGAGAATCTTGTTGCCAATGAGAATCTTGTTGCCAACCAAGGACAACAGCAGGCTACTATGGAACAGCTTCCCTCTGATGCTGGGGATCCTACTACTCTTATCACTGAGTCTAATCTGCCTACAGCGGCTAAGCGTAAGAGGCAAAGCAGGAAGGCTAGTACGCCAATAGTTGATGACATGGTCCGAAGAAGCACTAGGAGATTCAAGCCCCCTGGCTTCAAGCACACAATTCCTGGGCGTATATATGGGGAGCTAAGTATACCTCTAGTAATTTCTATAATCAGGCTTTTGCTACTCTGTCCCCCCAGTACCTTTTGCTTGGATCTAGAAAACCAAATGCATGCTGAAAATCAAATTTTTTGGCTGGCTACTGCTCGGTGATCGTTTGAACACAAGAAACATCCTAAGGAGAAGAAAGAAGCACTTAGAGGAAGGCTACAACTGTGTTCTCTGCCATGATGACATTGAGGAAACGGTAATGCATCTGTTTTTCGAGTGTACATCTAGTGTTACTCATTGGTTTTTACTGGGAATTCAGTGGGATGTGCAAGACAGTGTTTGTCAGATGCTTACCACCAAGAGAGAGCAAATTCGGCTGCCATTTTTCATGGACCTCTTCCTCATCGCTGCCTGGTGTATTTAGACAGAAAGGAATGATTTCATATTCAGCAATCATGTGCCATCTACTGCTGCGTGGAAAGCTAGATTTATAAGTGAAGTTAGGCTTCATTTATGTCGCTACCTCCCCAATTGTCAAAATGTAATAGTATTATGGTTAGAATCTTTGTATTAGTTTGTTCCGCGTTTGCAAGGTAAGTCCTTGCTCCTTGTTAGCTCCTAGCTAACAATCTGTAACCTTTCCATGTTTTTTTATATTAATATATTCCCTGGGGAGCTCTGCTCCACAGTTTCAGTCAAAAAAACAATAATGAGTGTCTTCATTGCAAGGGCCTCGAAGGGCCGCACACTTGTTCCGCCATAAGAGCTAACCTATTACACGGGCACAATGGCCTAGACTTCTTCACAAGTCAAGAGGAGGGGGAACGACTTCGTCCTCAAAACGGGCCGCTAAGACGGCGCCAGGAGCCTCGGCTGCGTCAACAAGCTTCTCTAGCTCGGGGTCGGGCATGTCAATGAAACCTTTGCTGATGCGCTGGAGGTTGAGACCGACGTAGTGCGAAGTCATCACCGCTAGAGCCCGCTTTATGCCAGTATGGAGGGCGTCACGTACTCGCTCACGTACACCGCCATAGAGGGCAGTAAGGTGGCTCTGAAGGGAACTGCTCGACTGGACCCCCTCTTGGGTCTTGAGAGTGTCACATACCGCCCTCGTGGCATTCTATAGGGCAGCATGCTCCCTGGTCTCGGCATCCAAGGCTGTCTGCAACACAACAGAGGACGTGGTGGCGTTGGGCAGATCTGTCTCCAAGCCTGCTCTGAACAAGCGAAATCAAAGGGATAAGCGCTAACACAGCGGTCAACACTCGGAGTACAGTCAAAGGAACATTACCTTCCGCTTTCTGCTTCCACTACAGAGTCTCTGCCCGGGCCGCCTCGGCCGATTGGACAGCCTGAGCCACGGCGCCCTCGTTCTGCTGGAGCTCGGTCTTCATCTTCACCACCTCAGCGCAGAGGCTCTGGGCAGCAGCAACCTCTCGCTCCACGTCAACCTTTAGGGCATCTTGTTCTGTGCTCACCCGAGCAAGCCCATCCTCTAACCCTCGCGTTTTCTCTGCTAGGGAAGTGATTTCCCCCTGAGCTACGGCTAACTCCACCTTCAAGTCAAAGCAGCGCACACGGACATCCGCCATCTCAGCGCTCCTCTTGGCCAGCAGCCCATTCTCCCTGGCAAGGGACTCCCTCTACCGGTCAAGCTGAACTTGGAGACCTTCCTTTTGGCAGAGGAGCTCGGCTTTAGCTCGAGACCTCTCCCTGAGTTCCTAAAACGAGGAGATCAAGTCTCAGGGCCTTCTGCGAGGACTCAGAGGCAGGAGGAAGCGTTTTGGGAAAAGAGAAAGGGACTTACCTTGATAGTGTTAGGAAGATCTTGGGTGAGGATACGGAGCACCATCCTCAAAGACCGCTCAGCCAGTCTCCCAAACCCACCTAGGACCGCCCAATGCGCCTCCTCTGTCTCCTCGGAGTTTCCCATAAAAACAGACACTGGGTCGGCCCATGGGTCGGTCCCAACGAGGATGATAGCCAAACTCCCCTCGACTTCTGGCCCCTCCGGCGCCGATAGGACGGCCATCTTCACCGTACTAGACACCTCAGCGTCCAACACCCCCTTCCCATGTGGCCTGGGAGGCTCGCCCGAGGAGATGGTGTGGATTTTCCTCTCCCCGCTACTACCTCCCGGGTGGTCTCCCGTCTGGGGCAACGCTGAGGTCGTCTCAGCCACCACCTTCCCCACGTCGACAAGCGTCGCTTCCTTAGAGGACTTGGCCGCCTTGGCCTCATCGGTTTCAGCTGCCAAGGCCCCGCCAATCATGGCCGCTCCAGCCTCTTGCTTCTTGACAGCTTTAGCCTCGACAGCTGTCTTGTCCTGTGCGGCTCGCGCCGCCTCGTCAGCGTGGACTGAGGCGGCTCTGCGCTGTAGGGCGGCTCCGACAGCAGCCGCCCACTGGGCCATTCGACCGGCCTCCCCGGGAGAGGAGAGCGCCCCCGACTTGAGCGCCTTATGGGGCACCAAGGGAGGCACTTTGGCCCTCTGGCGCACGCTGCAGGAAGAGGTGGGATAACTTGGTCAAGAGAATTAGAAAGAGTCATAACAGAACACAAAGTTATCTTGTCGCACATACCTCAACTTGGGGAAGACCATCTTCCTCTTCTTCGTCATCGTGACGACCACCATGGCTGCCCCCGCCCTGGGCTCCTGTTGTTGGGGGCAGCGGCGGCGACGATGATGGCAGGGCAACAGAGACCTCTACCGTGGAAGACCCTAGGTCAAGTGATGCTAGGGCATCATGAACCGGAGGCCGACCTCCGGTAGTCGCGTCCACCTCCTCAGTCTTTTGAGGGGGGGCGGAGGTACCTCCTCGAAGGATTTGCCTGTCACCCCTGCCTCGGGTGCAGACATCAACGTCCTAGAGGGGGCAGCCCTCTGCTCTGAGGCGTCCCCACCTCCTTCCGGTAGCGTCGGGCTCCCCCTGGGCCTACTGGGCCTCGGTGCCGAGTTAGCTCCCCCCTTAGCACCATCATCTCACTGGGGCTCAGGGGCTAGACCCTCGCCCTCTCTTCCGGGAGCACCGAGCTCCCCTAAGGTCCCCCAGAAGGAGCACCTTGTGGGGGCACCAGGCCCCTGAAGCCCTGCTCCTCCTCCTCATCCAAAAAGATATCAAAGTCCCCGTCGTCCGAGTTTGGCTCCGATGAGGACTCTTCCCGGGGAAGTCTGTCGTGCTCCTGCTGCTGATGGCGCTTCTCCAAGGCCTCCCTCGCGCGGATAGTTTCACCATGCTTCCTCTTTGTGGCATCCTTTTTCTACTTCTGTTCCTCGGCCAGGAGGCGATTCTGCTCCCGCCGCTCGCAGTCCTCCAGGACCGGGGGCTCGAAATCCTTCACCGCCCTCTCCAATCCCTAACAATGAGACCACATTAATAATAGAAGAGAAAACCCATAAAGAATCGAGGATGTACAAGGAGGATAACTGTACTCACTAGTGAAATGTATCCTTAGGTGGGACGCATCTTGACCCGGTTCAAGTCTGCTAGGGTGAACCCCGCGGACACCGTGTAGGTCACCCTCCTGGTAACCTCGATCACTGTAAGAGAAGTGTCAGACATCTGACACCCCTCCAACGGCGCTCCCTCCTCCATCTCATCCAAGCACAGCCGCCGTGCCATCAGCGACAGCACACGTCGCCGATGAAAGGCAGCGACGACCCCGGCTGCGGTCAGACTACCATCCCTTAGCCTCTTCAGGGCATCAAGCAGGGGCTGTAGCCTAGGCTGCTCAGCATTGGGGACTCCCCATCTCCACTTGGATAGCCTCTCCATCATGACGTGGCCCGTGAATGGAGGCAACCGGGCGTCATCATTACGGAGGAAGAACCAGCCCTCCTGCCATCCCCTATTCGACGATGCAAGCTGGGCAGGGATGTACGAGCTCGAATGCTCCTATGCACTTGCAGGGTGCATCCTCCAACCCTCACCATCTTCTGTGAGCCCCCACTCTCGGCTGCCTTGGTGAAGTGCTCCGCCTTGAAGAGGTGGAGCCAGAGATTCCAATGGGAAGGAATGCCCAAGTACCCCTCGCACACGGCAGTGAAGATGGCCGCCTACGCGATGGAGTTGGGGTTGAAATTGTGGAACTCTACCTCATACTAGAAGGGGAGCGCCCACAGGAATCGGCTCGATGGGACCCCTATCCCCTCGCTCATGGAACGCCACAAAGCTGAGGACATAGCCCGCGGGCGGATTCAGCACGTCGGCGCCCTCCTCCAGCGCAATCCACTCCGATGCAATGGCACTGGTGATGGGACAGAGAAGGCCCTTCTCGATGAGCTCCTCCAACCGCCCCTGGGTCACGAAAGAGAGACTCCAGGGCTCCACGGGCAAAGCGGCGGCGGCCACAGGATTGACGGCGATGGGGCGATGGCAGCGAGGGTGTTTCTTCCCTTTTATCTTCTCTCTCTCCTTGCTCTGGTTTTCCTTGTTCACGGCTACAGTTTGGGAACAAGGGAGACAAGAACAGATGGCAAGATAAGGAGACACAGCGCCTGGCGCGTGTTTATATAGCAAAAATGGGAAGGCGAACCAGTGAATCTAAGGAGGCAATCGAATCATATGCATTTAATGCTAAAACTGCGGAAACTACCATGATTGCTTTCTCTTTCTTCTTGCCAGCCATGCATGCGCATACACCGCATTAACTGCACCTGGCCATGGGCGTAACATCCCATCTCACCACGACCATCGTAGTGCCCGTTCTGCCTCCCCGAGAAAACCGCCTAAAAAGGCACGCCCGTCCTCTACGCGCAGCAGATGACTGACCCCCTCGCTAGGTGCTTTCTTTAAGAAGGAACCGTGGGTGTAAAACCCTCTATGACCTAAGGGTTTGAGCGCTGGCAGGCCATACCCAAGACCCTATAGGCATCAACCAATGGAATCCCATCGGAGGGAGGCACCGAGCCCTCAAAGCCCATCAAACAGTTCTGAGGCCCACTGAATGACCCTCCGATAACCTGGAGCAAGCCTTTGACTAACCTCTCGCCATGAGCAGAGGCTCGGGGGCTACCCTTGGACTACGGCTGAGGCCTCGGACTTACACTCCACTCTAGATCAAGACCTTGGAAGCATATCCTATCCTTCCAAGGCCTCGGGGGCTACACCCGATGGGTGCACTCACGTGCACCCCCTAGAAAAAAGCAATACAAAAGCAAGTTGAGGCCCCGATGACAACCCGGCTAGAAGCCCAGCAAAGAGAAAAACACAACGTATAGCCTCCGAAGGAGTATTCCTACTCCTCCACAGTCTCGGGGGCTATTGTCAGGTACCACAATTAGGGGTACCCAAATTATGGCGGAAAATCACCCGGCCTCCCCATTTAAGGGAAAAGATCAACAAAAGAGAGACGGGCTAAACTCCCCCTTACTGGGCCTCCGGCTAGACATAAGAGCCAACCAGCCCATCTCCCCACTTCATCCGAGGCCTCACTCAGAGGAGTCTTGGAACACCTCTGATTCACCCGAGGCCTCCGCCCTAGGGTCTCGAACATAGGCCGACCCCCCGCAACATCACTGTCTCGCCCGAGCCCCAAAGGTGGCATTGTCCGACTCCGACTCGCCCGAGACCGGCCTCTGACGTCGCTCCCCCATTGGCATGCTCGAGACCCCCTATGACGTCACCCATGTTCTCGTGTCTGCCCAACCGGACAGGCCGGGAATGACCAGGGTCAAATCACCATGCCATCGTCTATAATAGACATGGGAAAGAGTTGCTGACCATTATGCCACCCATACTAGCACTATACGCATGATTCGTGCCTACGCAGTGTACCGAACAACTACCCTAGGCCACTATTCCCACGATCGGCATAAGATTGCACCGCATTTCCCGCTTCTAAGGCCTCGGCCCTCTATGCCAAGTCAAACTACAAGGACAAATACGGCACGTCGCTACAATCCTAAAAGACAGAAACCACTCCTTCAGCAGTGGCACACGTAGTAGCAGTGCCAGAAGTACCAACCCCATGCCTCTACAGTGCAGACCACGCCACCACCGGATAAGGCCCTTCTGAGGCCTCCAGGCTCCTTCACCAGAAAGGGTCACACCATACGCCAAAATCATGTAACCCTGCACCTCCTTGAGACTATAAAAGGAGCATGCAGGGATCATTCCAAAGGGAAAGAAAACAACATAACCTAACCAAACACAATGCCATAGCAACGCGACGCAAGATACGAGCAAGCAACTCTCCTGAACCTTGCGAGGTCACCAGCAGAGTCACACACACCCACTGTCTCCACCCATGCCCTGAGACTTGGGAGCTCCTCCCTCTCTCACGTTCGCTTGTAACCCCTACTACAAGCATTTCGGTGCAAGATAATACAGAACTCTCCTCCCCCACTAGACATAGGGCATTTCTCGGCCCAAACCAGTATAAATCGCCCGTGTTCTGCTTGCACACCATCTGGACTCCTGATGCGCAGACACTCATTACTCATTAGTGCTAGGACCACCGGTTCTTACACCGACAGATGGTGTCACCAGGTCTTGGATGAACACTCCGGCTGGAACTTTGGCCCGGGTTGACCCTAACTTTGATAGCTCATCGGCTGCTTGGTTATCAGCCCAGACCATGTGGTGGTACTCGATGCCATAGAACTTGTCTTCTAACTTTCTTATCACGGCGTAGTAAGCATCCATCTTATCATTGTGGCAATTCCAATCCTTGTTGAGCCAAGTGATCACAAGTGCAGAGTTACCGTACACCTAGAGGCATTTAACACTAAGCTCGATAGCTATACGAAGACCATGAAGTGTCGCCTTGTATTCAGAAGTATTATTGGATGCTCAAAAGTGTAGGCGAAGGACATAGCGAAGCTTATCCCCCGATGGCGAGATGAAATATATGCCTACCCTAGCGCCGTCAAGGTTAAGAGACTCATCGAAGTACGTGGTCCAATGCTCGGGGTGGTCGATCGGGACAGGAGTCTGCATATCCGTCCACTCGGCAATGAAGTCGACGAGCGCCTATGACTTGATTGTGTGGAGAGGCCTGAAGTCGATGGTATAGGTGCCGAGCTCGACCACCCATTTAATGATGTGGCCGCTGGCTTCCTTATTGCGGAGGATGTCACCTAGTGGGTACTCAGTGACTACCGCTATGTGGTAGGTGTCAAAGTAGTGATGGAGCTTCCAGGATGTGATCAGGATAGCGTACAACATCTTCTAGACCTAGGGGTAGCGAGTCTTAGACTCATTTAGGACCTTGCTAATGAAGTAGACTTGGCATTGGACTTTGTATGTGTGTCCGGCCTCTTCTCATTCAACAACGATGGCGGTGCTGACTACCCGGTTGGTCGCTGCGATGTAGATTAGCAGGGTTTCATCTTTTTGGGGGCAGTCATGATCGAAGGTGTGGTGAGGAACTGCTTGAGCTTAGTGAATGCCTTGTCAGCGTCCTCCGACCAGACAAATTTCTCTTGAGCCTTGAGTAGCTTGAAGAAGGGGAGTCCCTTTTCACCCAAATAGGATATGAAACGACTTAAAGCCGCCATGCACCCCGTTAGCTTCTGGACGCCCTTGACGCAGGTTGGTGGCTTCATGTTGGTCATCGCGGCTATCTTCTCTAGGTTGGCTTCGATGCTGCGATGATTGATGATGTTGCCTAGCAGGATACCGGATGAAACGCTGAAAATTCACTTAGTGGGATTCAGCTTCCATCGGTATACTTTTAGGGCTTTGAAAACTATGGTGAGGTCCGCGATGAGGGTGTCGACAGTCTTAGACTTAACCACTACGTCATCGATGTAAGCCTCGACGTTCTTCCTGATCTAGTCCTTGAGGCAGCACTGGATGGCTCTTTGATAAGTCACACCCGCCTGAAGGACATGGTCATGTAGCAGTAGGCACCGAAGGCGTAATGAACAACATCTTGATCTGGTCTTCTTCCTTCAGCGTGATCTAGTGATAACCAGAGTAGCAATCTAAAAAGCATAAGAGCTTGCAACTAGCTATGGAATCTATGACCTCGTCAATGCGAGGTAGGCCGAAAGGGTCTTTAGGGCAGTGTTTGTTGAGATCGGTGTAATCAACGCACATTCTCCATTTTTTATTCTTTTTTCTTACAAGAATCGGGTTGGCTAACCACTCCGGATGATACACCTCTTTAATAAAACCAGCAGCTAAGAGCCGGATTATTTCTACCTTAATATCCTCCTTTTTGTCCTGCATGAATCATTGAAGCTTCTGCTTGATCGGCTTAGCGGTCGCTGAGATGTTTAAGGAGTGCTCGATCAGCTCCCAAGGCACGCCGAGCATGTTCGTAGGTTTCCGCGTGAACATGTCGACATGCTCCCTTAGGAAGTTGACGAGCGCATCTTCCTATTTAGGTTCGTGGCTAGCCTCGATCCGAGCAGTCTTAGATTGGTCACTAGGGACGAGGGCCACTTCCTTCACTTCCTTGGACTTGGTTGATGCTCGAGCGGCCTCCATGGTTGGGATCTCTAGGTCCTCTGGAGATATCTGTAGTGAAGTTGCGATGCAGTCCTGCATGCGGATGGAGATGTCAGTTGCCTTGGTGACCACGAAGCTTTCCTTATCGCAGGAGTAGGCGACGTCGAGGATGGTGTGTAGGGAGAGGACCCCTACTCTGTTGGCATCTTCAGTACCAGGTACATGTAGTGTGGCACAACCATAAACTTGGCAATAGCTGGTCGGCCAAGGATGGCATGGTACGCCGTGTTGAAGTAGGCAACCAGGAAGTTGACGTAGTCGACACAGAAGTGCTTGGTGGTGCCGAACTGTACCTGTAGTGTGATCTGTCCCAGAGGCAGGGACGCTTTTTCGGGAATGATCCTAGAATAGAGAGTCCATGGGGTGAGATCTTCCTTCTTGAGCCCTAGCTCCTCTAGGGATCTAGCGAACAGGATGTTGAGGGGGCTCCCACCGTCGATGAGGACCTTTTGGAAGCGCATGTCCTTGATTATGGGATCTAGGATGAGTGGGAAATGCCCTAGGTATGGGATATCCGACCACTGATCGGCCCTGGAGAAGGTGATCGGGTATTTCAACCAGTTGAGGTACTTGGGATCAGCAACATAGCCGTCAATGTAGCGACTGACATGACATGTTGGGCTACAAGCTTCTGCTCCCGCTTGTCTTTAGAGATAGCTCTCCCACCAAAGATGGTGGCGATGGTCTTAGCGAGGTCTTGGTAGAGGGTCCCTTTTCTTGCCTCGTTCTCCGTCTTGACCGTCTTCGGTCTCATCATCGTCACGCCATGGCTTCTTTGATGATTCGCCACCGTGTGCTATCTTTAGGCCTCTACACTCTCACATGGTGTGCTTGGCATCCTTGTGGATAGGGCATGGGCTGTCTAGCAGCTTACCAAAGTCAGCGTCATAGGTGTGCTTGGCACGGGTGTTGACGGTGTTGATGGAGTTATCAGGCCGGTGATGGCGGCCTTGTCTACCTCTCGAGCTATCCAGGCGGTCATCACATCGAGGCTCGTGGTCATCTTGGTGGCGGTCATGGTCGTCGCGGTGGTCTTGATCGTCATAGCAGCAGTCGTGGTCGTTGTAGCGCCTGTCTTCACGACGGTCATCGTTGCGGCATTGGTGGTGAGTGGAGCAGGCAGCCCGTTCGGCTTCTTCGGCATTGGCGTATCCATTTGCTGTTTGTATCAGTTTGCCGATGGTTGTGGACCTCTTACGGTACAACCTGCCACGGAGCTGCTCGTGCTGGAGCCCTTTGGTGAAAGCGGCAATGGCCCTGGTGCAAGTGATGTTGGGAATGAAATTTCTTGTCTCCAAGACGCGCCTAATGAAGTCACGCAGGCTGAAAGCGGCAATTGTCAGTGAAGACTTTCTTGTGGTCATCCCAAGATCAGATGGAGTTCTCCCACAGGCTGAGGAGCTAGTTGTTTGCAGACTGGTTAAGCATGATGGGAAGATAGTTTGCCATGACATATTTGTCTCTGCCCATGGCTTTCATGATGATCTTGTATAGAGTTAGCCACTGAGCGGGGTTGGCCTTTCTGTCATAGGTGTTAACACCAATAACCTTGAAACCCATAGGCCACCGAACGGCTCGGAGCCTTTCTGTGAAGGGGTGAAGTCCTAATGCACCGACAAGGAGTGGTGCTTGATGGGTAGCAAATCCCTCGTGTTCGACGTCGAATTGCCGGCGACGCTCCATCTCTACTTCGTAGCGTGCGAACCTACTATTTTCGATGCGGCCACAGACATCTGCACCGGTGTTGATGTGGTCTCGAAGGTCGCAAGGGGGGTTGATTGACCTCCTGGTTGCGGTTGCCACCCCGACCTCCCTAGGGGCGCGAAGGGTGGCCGTCGTGGCGTGAATGAGCTTCATAATTGCCTCTGGATCCTCTACAGAGGTAGGGACCTCTAGCATGAGGTCGGGGCCCCTCGGCGCCATGATGCTGGCCTCCTCCATCACAGCGGGAGTGGCGGCTACGAGCTGACGCGGTGGAATAAGATGGGGTGTCATTCTGAAACTCGTTGACTTGGACTTGCGCAGCTATGATATGTGCTCAGACCTTCTCGACCTCTGGAGTGTGAGGGAGTTTATTGAGCTCATTGAAAGCGATGGCTAGATTGGCGCTTGGAGTCTGGTAGACTGGCTGGTCGCCCACCATGTCAAATGCCTCCTCCAGATTACATTGATGGTAGGGCAGGCTGCGGCCATCCCCGTCAGCCCCTTGGGCTGCTTCTACATCTCAGTGACATTGGCGATTGGCCTTCTTCGCTAGACGAGCTTCGTGCTCTTTAGCGGTTTCGCCATCCTTGGTGATGCTGTCGTGGCTGACGTGGAAAATCGTACCCCCGAACCCCAGAGGGAAAGTAGGGCAGCTTGATACAGTCTTGGTTAAGCTCTCGGAATAATCGTTGGGGCTCTCATTTAGAATGTTGTGGAGAGATTCGGTCGGAAGAGGGGAATCATCCGAGAGCTCGTGAATAGCCACCATATTGACCATGGGCACGGGCTAACCAGAGTCAGTCAGGTCAATCATGTAGAGGTCGGTGGCATGGTCATGCTCGACGTGGTCGACAAAGAGGTGGTGGATGGCGTTCTGGTACGCAGATCTCGCACCCTCTAGCCCAAAGGGATAGGGCTTTGGTGGGTCCTCCATTGGGGCCTCGTATTCGGCCAGACATAGGCCGGTAGTGGGAAGTGATCGATGCCATGCCGTGCGCCCCTCTGGAGTGGTCGTGATCACCAGATTGGAATCTGGCTGCCTCGAACGATGTGGCCGAGTAGGTCGCTCGGTTTCAGTGGCTTGGTGATCTTGGAGTATGGGAAATTCGTCGCTCGCCCTAGATTGATCAAAGACCGAATCCACAAGGAGCTGGCATTCCGCTAAGCGGTTTGTGACCTGATTGATGGATGCGCTGATGGATCTCCTAACCCAGCGGCGGGGCGCGAGATCGGAGATGTCGTTGCAAGTGTTGGCGCGATCAGCGCAGGGTGATCCTGCACCGCCTCCACGATCTCCCCGTTGCCGTCAGGGCCGATGACCCAGGTCATGGATCTGACTGTGAAGATCTGGCCTAGCTTGGGAAGGGTCATAGAGCTCAGAAAGGTGACCATCTGGCTCGCCATGAATTTAGCACACACATCCACTACCTGGCGTGCCATTGTCGATGAGATATGAATGGCAGTCTACCGAGGGGTATGCCCACGGTAGTAGATGAATCGGTGGAGGTGCGCGTGAGAGAACCGGATGGTGACACAGAACGTAAGAGACAGCGATTAGGCAGTTTTAGGCCGCCGACTTGGCATAATACCCTACGTCATGTATCTTTTGGTGGGTTGTATTGCGTATGATCAGATGAAAACGAGAGGGTTCCTACCCGTCTTATATAGCCCGGGGGTAGGGTTACAGATCGGTTGTTTCTATCCTAGTCGGTTTACAAGATAGGAAGTTATAGATATTACGGGATCTAGCATATCCGAGCAGGTTTCCTAGATCACCGAAGATCTTCACGCAGTCTTGCGAGGCACGCGACCTGTGCCGTGCTTCACACACATCATCATCTTGTAAGCTGGGCCTCCACTAGTGGCGTGGCCCATGTGCAGTCTTGTGGGCTAGGCCTCCCCTAGCGGCTCGACCCATGTAAAGCCCTGTGGGTATCGGGGATCATAGCCTCACAGGTACCCATGGGTATCGTACCCAACATGTGAGGGTACAAGTTTAAAATTTTATCCGCGCGTAGGGGTGCGGGTATCAATTTTACGCAATATGCAATTGCCATAGGCGGCTATTTACTCCACCCACAACTGATCCGACCCGCTTGCCCCCCTACATCTAGTTCCTCGAGCTGCATGCCTGCATCAAACTCCACCACAACCTCTGCTGGATTAGTTACAAAAAAACCTCTGCTGGATTTTTTTTAATTTTTATTTTTAGTTCTGTCAGCAGCTTTGACAATACCAATTATCTTAACCCTGACAACGTCATAAATGGAAGCAAAAATGAAAACATCAGATAGCAGGACGTCAAACCATCAAACAATTTCATTGTCTTCTGAGTAGCTACTACATAGGACGGAAAAAGTCATCTAACTTCTGTAGTCCATCAATGACAACATTTGTGTTTCTGTTTCCCAAGATGCAAAAGTGTAATAGTAAGATAAGCGTTCAGTGCAATGTGATGTTTTCCGGTCAACTCAAAGTTCAGTTTCAGAGCCAAAATCATCATTGTGCAATTGAAAGGATGCAAGTGAACTATTATTGTTCAATGATTCAGAAAATGGTTGCACCAACAATCTCTAAGAAATCACGTAAACACCATGGCCTACAAATTAATGTTGAAATTTGATTTTGCAACGTAACTAGGGAACAGAAAAGGTTTGTCAAATTCCATTGTTAGTTTCACCCATTTTCCTTGCTGTTTGTGCCACCCAACTATAGATGGCCATCGGGCTGGCCCGGCTCGGCACGAGCACGGCCAGCACGGCCCGCAGGGTGTCGGGCTGGCACGGCACGCCGTGCCTCCCGGGCCGTGCCTCTACGTGCCTCGTGCCTGGCCTTCGGCCCAAGCACGGCACTACGGGCTGAAATTCGTGCCGTGCTGACCCGTTGAGCACGGCCAAAACTACGGGCCGTGCCAGCCCACAACCCAGTGACATCAAAACACCTCAAAAAAATCCACTCATCAAACACTTATCAAATTTCACATATGTTGTCACAGAAAAGTCTTATCAAATTTCACATATGTTGTCACAGAAAAGTTACAGAGATTGAATTCTCTCATTCATTCACAAGTCAGAACTCAAACAAAAGAACAATCTGTGATTGGAGTCGGAGCAGCAGAGCCGCTACCGACATCGATACCAAACAACGCAGCAGCGTCCTCTCCGGTGTCATCGTCGTCCTCAGGGGCCAGGCCTGCCGTGATCAAGTCGTCGTTGCCGATGAGTGGCCAGACGATATCGTCATCAGCAACCGCCATGGCAGACGGCTCTCCAGCACCGTTCCTCAATGGTGCGCGGGGCCGCCTTGGTCACTCTATGCCACAGCTAGAGGATGATGCATCAGCTACCGACCTGTGCAAAGAGATGGAGGAGGATGAAAAGATTAGATCAGAATAGATCAACGGAAGAAGAGGAGGGTTAGGGTTAGGGTTAGGATTAGGGTTAGGGTTTTACCTGCGCAATCGGAGCCCGGTACCGGAGAAGACAAGGGCCATCTAGAGAAGACGACACACCGGTTAGCAAGGACGGCGAGCGGCGGAGGAGGGACAAACAGTGACACAAACTCACATAATCACTGAGATCTAGAGGGGAGAGAGGGAGAGGGAGAGGGAGACGGGAGAGATAGAGAGGGAGGACTGGAGGAGGAGAAGGGAGCGGCTCGCCGGCAGCAGGCAGATCGAGGTCACCGGAGTCAGGTAGGACGGAAGCCAGTCGCCAGCAGAGGAGTCAGAGAGGCGAGGCGAGAGAGCGGCGCGGCGGGTGGAGTGGACTGAAATGGATTAGGGTTCGGGGTGAGGAGGAGGGCGTTGCATCCGCTCGATTATATACGAGGTGGGGGGGGGAGGCGCTGCTGGTGCTGGGTCGTTGAGAGCTAGGGAGGGGAGGTGGGGAGGCCGGGCTGCTCCCGGGCCGTAGCCTAAAAGTCGGGCCGTGTCGGGCTGGCACGAAGTGCCTGGGGTAAGGCCCAGGCACAGCTAGCACTACTTAGCCGTGCCAGCCTGGGCCCGCACACCACCGAGCCGGGCCGTGCTTGGGCTAGGCCAAATTTGCGGGCTTCGTGCCGGGCCTCGGGCTGCATGGACATTTATACACCCAGCCAGTGGTCCAGATTCCAGCCCCCCTTTTTTTGAAAGGCCAGATTCCCAGTTGCCATGCCCGTGAGCGTGAGTCTGCGACCAACGTTCGTCCTCCGCCAGACCGCCACACTCGCGATGGCTGTCCTCCAGGGGTGAGTTCCTTCCCTAGACATTAGTAGATTCTTCGGTAGGTTCTTTCTGTTGCTTGATTTTCTTTTCTCCCCTTCGTGATCTACTTGTTTCCCTCTTCCGTGATTCCATCAACGGCTTCTCCAAATCTGGCTAGGGCTACTGCTAGTGCACGCTGAAGTGCCACGCCATCTGTCGTGGCTTGCTATGCTAGAGTTCAAGCTCATTTCCTCATCAGGGAGTAAATGTCAAATTGTTACATATGAAATGCTCAGAGAGATGCTTCCAACCTTGCTTGCAAGATAATTTACTGCTTTTAGAATTTTAGAATATGAATTATTATTTTTATTAAAAATAGTAAAAGGTATCTGCGTATAACCGCATCTGTCGATACTGATACATATACATGTATCCATATCTGTGTTGTATAGCTGTCGTTGTTTCTGTGCACAAGAAATATTTTTCTTTCGTGCACACTACGGGGCAGATCCAGAGTCCAGACCCTAGTCGTTGGCCCACTAACCCCTCATTCCCATTGGGACTTTTAGCCCATAACTGAAGCCCCCAACATCCCTTCGGTCCCTTCTGGTTTGCGTCGCTTCGCTCACCCGACACTGCTCACCGCTGCTGCACGCACAGGAGAAGGCACCGTGCCAGACTCCCTCCGTGGCTCCGTGGCTTCGAGCAGCACCACGCAGGCCGCCGGCCGCCCTTCGCAGCTCCGCGCAGCTTGGTTTCCAGTTGGGCGGTAACAAATCGGGATAGCCATCGGCAGCGATTCTAGTGGCAGGCTACACTCTCGGCCTCTCGTCCTCTCGCTCTCTGATCGTGAACTCGTCCACAAGAGGAACATGTACCGGACTATGGGTACTCGTTTTTGCTCTTGCACTGCCCCGCCCCGTGTCAACGCTAACATGAAACAGAACAAATTATGAGCTTCAAGTACATTATTTGGCTAACGATGAACACTTGAAATTTCCATATTTTTTTTCATAATACGAATGTATTGCTCTCAAATAGGTTATTCGTTCAGAGGCAGTAGTATGATCAAACAATCAGTCAATACTCATCTGTAGTACGGAATCAGCAACCAACGAGACAAATCAGATTCAACGAGTACCTAATGATATAAGAATGGTGTATAACATCTTTCTTTCTTTGGAAATCATAAAATGGATGGTTATTTTAGAAGAAAGCAAGAAACCATGAGTGCCAAAGTTTACATATTCAAAAGGAGAAGGCAAGGAAGACTACAGCCTCAAAGAATCAATAACCCAAGGCAGACTTTCCCTTTCATCATGCACCTGGATGTCGAACAATAGATAAGCAACACGACTATGTACACAATAGGAGGATTAGCAGGCGATGTGAGTGATTGGCATAGCATGGCAATCTAATTTGGTGGCAGTGGAGTGGCGGATCTAGGTTTTACTCAAGACTAAGGCCTCTATGTAGCAGCGAAAAATACCCATTATACATCTACCATAATACCCAACCCAACAATCTAGCATGAGCCCATTAATCATGCACAGAAATAACTAAGATGAAGATAAAATTTCTAATTGATCTGATGACTGAACTAAAATTGCTAAAAAATTGTACGATATACATGATGAGAAGAAAATAAATACCTAGTGTCTAATGATATAGTGTATTCACATCTTCCATGACCTCGTCAAGTACTAATGAGATAAAAATAAATTGGCATCTTGGTTCATAAATCGAACGGGTTACGGGTGAATATACAGTACATCTACATTAGATCATTTAGATAACCACATGATTAAATTCAGTGCAAGAGCAAAAACGACTACCTGTAGTCCTGTACATGTTCCTGTTGTGGACGAGTTTAGTGATTCACAATCAGAGAGCGAGAGGACGAGAGGCCAAGAGTGTAGCCTGCCACTAGAATCGCTACCGATGGCCTATCCCGATTTGCAACCGCCCAACTGGCAACCACGCTGCACGGAGCCACAGAGGGCGACCGGCGGCCGGCGTGGTGCTGCTCGAAGCCACGTACGTAGCCGCGAAGGGAGTCCAGCGCGGTGCCTTTTCCTATGCAGGCGGCGGCGGTGAGCAGTGTCGGGTGAGCGAAGCGACGCAAACTAGAAGGGACCGAGGGGATATTTGGGGCTTCAGTTATGGGCTAAAAGTTCCATGGGTATGAGGGATTAGTGGGCCAACGACTAGGGCTTGGGCACTGGATCCGCCCCATAGTGCACACGAAAGAAAAATATTTCTTGCGCACAGAAGCAACGACAGCTATATAGCATAGATATGGATACATGTATATGTATCGGTATCGACAGATACGGTTATACGCAGATACCTTTTACTATTTTTAATAAAAATAATAATTCATATTCTAAAATTCTAAAAGCAGTAAATTATCTTGCAAGCAAGGTTGGAAACATCTCTCAGAGCATTTCATATGTAACGTTTGGACATTTACTCCATGATGAGAAAATGTGCTTCAACTCTAGCATAACAAGCCACGACAGACGGCCTGACACTTCAGCGTGCAGTAGTAGTAGCCTTAGCCAGATTTGGAGAAGCCGTTGACGGAATCACGGAAGAGGGAAACAAGTAGATCATGAAGGGGAGAAAAGAAAATCAAGTAACAAAAAGAACCTACTAAAGAATCTACTAATGTCTGGCGAAGGTACTCACCGCCGACGGACAGCCGTCGCGGGTGTGGCGGTCTGGCGGAGGACGAACATTGGTCGCAGACTCACGCTCACGGGCATGGGCTGCGCTTCGTCCGCCTTCGCCCGGTACCCTGCCGGCCAACGTCCGCCCTACCACGCTGGCTGTTGCACTTGCTCCGACCCCCTGCGTGCGACTCGACTGTGGCAATGCCTCACGTGCCTCCGGTGACGGTGGCCTCCGGCAACGGCGACTTCCGCTGTGGCCCACGCCGAACTACGTCGAGGTAGGGAGTTGGGGAGATGGCCGGTGACACCTCCGCATCAGAGGCGTCAAGGTCCTCCTTTGCCCACCGACGAGCCTTGGAAAGCCCCATCATGCTCCCGCCTGGTTGGAAGGGCGAGGCGAGGGGGAGAGCGAGGACGAAGTCGAGGTAGACGAGTTGGGGGCGGAAGGGCGAACGAGGAAGATATCGATCCCCGACAATGGAGGGTGCCGCCACGACGAGTTGGGCACCAAGTTTGCCGTCTCAGGCCCAACCGCGGTTGACGGTAGCGGAGAGGCCTCCATGGGCACCTCCCGAATCGCCGATGATGGGGGACGGGGGCTTCCCGCGCTGGATCCGGCCGTCCCCACCGTGGATGGGGCCTACTGCGCATCTAGCGAGACACTGGACGCAGCGGCGCTGGCATCTGGTCGCGGCGGAGCAGGGGGCAGGGCCGTGGAGGGCTCGCTGGCCAGGCAGCTGGCATCTGAGCAGGGGCCCGCGGGGCCTACCTCGACAGAGTCGACGGCGGGATTTGGAGCTATTGAGGCAGCCGCCGGCGCTGGCGGTAGCGCATCGGCGCCCGTGCGAGTCCGGGGAGGTGGGGAAAGGGAGGGGCTGGAGGTAGATCTAGAGAGGGGAGGCAAGGAGGGGGCGGACTCCAGCACCGGCGGTGACCGCGCAGTTGTGCTCGCGCGCGCACGGGCAGAGGGGGAAAGGGAGGAGCTGGTGGTGGATCTGTGGAGGGGAGAGGGGGGGAGATGCGGGCGGCATGGGGTCAGCCAATGTCACACCCATTTTTAAGGACAAAAATAGGATGTATAAAAGACTCATGTGCGCCCCAGGAAACAGTCGCACACATAAGTTGACAAATTACAAAGTATCATCACAGTGCTTATTACATAACGAATAAATATTTAAGACATAGTCTTGAACGATAGGTAATAATAACTAATAGTAATTCTTCAGCGGAAACTCCACACAGGGACACGGTTGACTGGTTGACACCAAGACTAGTACTCATTCCGATAATCTTCCTCATTATCTTCATCTGTTATGGTGGAAATAGCAAGAGTGAGTTCATGTCGAACTCCACAAATATAACACAGGGTTCATGAGGCTCAAAAAGGCTAGACACTGTTTAACTGCGTTTAGCTTTTTAATCATATATTAGCAATTGAGTAGCATCAAGATAAACCACTTCCCATTAAAGAACCAATGATCAATTGTAATAAAGATAATGAATAGCATTAACATGAGCATAATAATAATCAACAATAATTAAGCATGATATAATAATGGTGATCAACTATTCCATAAGAATCCCCAAGGCCGCTCGTATCCGTGAGCACGGCTAGTATACCAGTTTTTAACTCTGCGCAGAGGTGTACACTTTCACTGTAAGTCATGATTTCCAAATGAGTGGGGAGATCAAGCCCAAACACCCAAGAACCATATAAAGCCACTCAAAAGTTCGTCTAACAAGTTAGGGCCATTAGATTTCACTCGGCAGGCAGATGTAGAACCCCCCTTCCCTGTGGCACAACAACCGCAGCCTATACACACTAGGCCAGGGGCTCGGACTACACCCAACATGGCAAGCCATTCTTACGCCATTTAAGGTAACCTCTAACAAGCTAGAAAAGGTCTCTTGAACAACTAAAGCCAGAGCCATATAGCCCTCACAGCTGTACTGTATATCCCGGTTATCACTTACAGATAAGTCCTTATGGAGAGAAACCAGAGCATCAAAATAATACACATGCTCTAGCCCCCTTTTAACAATAATAAAATCATCTTAAAAGTTGATTGCTTAATCCATTAATCAAATTACAAGATCATTGTTCTTAGTTTAAGCACTAGCAGTAGCTACCCATATGCATTCCCAAGGTTGACAAGGAATCAAGATAACAATCACTAAGTTATAATCTCTAAGGTTGTCAAGGTAAGCACATGCATATGTATGACAATTCAATGTATAGGTAACAAGGATAGTCCTGTGTTATACTTGCCTTGATCAAAGCTTTCCAAGTGATACTGCTGACTTGGCTCAAAGTAATACTCCGAATCGTCCAGATACTGCTCACCTTCTATATTCGATCATCAATCAACAACACACATACATCCAATCAAACATACACGAAGCAAACAAAGAGATATAATTAGAACAGTACACCAACAGTAGCAAAACAGTAATAAAAGCTTATAAAACTCTTCTACACGTTTCTACGATCACACAGACGCAAAGATCACCAAATTCGGAGTTAAAACGTGAAAGTTATGAATTTTCTAAGATTTCCTATAGATAAATAAATACTTAATTATAACCTCGAAAAATAAATTATCAAAACTAACTGTACAACTACACTAATATGTAGAGCTCGCAAATACGAACCTAACGCAACTTGAACGGATCAAATCGGAGTTAAAACGAAGATTTTATGACCAAAACAATCCTAGTGGCAAAACTGTAAATACCTGAAAACGTATTTTTGACTTATCCGGGAGAAAATACGCTTTCAAAACACGAAAACGTATTTCAGACAATACGCTAAGGACTGCGGGTTCTAATCTGAAAAAATCTAGGGGCTCTTTATCAATTTTACCCGCGAAGGGGTATCTTCTAATCTCGTGCGTCCATCTGAGAACGGACGGCTCGTGTTCATCATCAAGTGCACAGTGAAAAATCCGGCCATCCCTATCAAGTCCGGCCGGTGGCCGCCATTGCCGGCGCCATGAGCCCGCCGGAGAGCTTCGGCTCCGCCTTTTCCGACCACCATTCAACCCGCCATCAACTCAAATCGAAAGAGAAGGTAAACCCGATCTATCCTAGACGGTTTTAGTGAGCTATGACCAACCGAGGAGAGAGCGCGGCAAGGAGAGGGACGGCGGCGCCATTGTTGGCCACGGTGAACTCCACACCCGCGATTTTAAAGCACAAAAACTTAAAAGAAGAGCATTGGGAGGGAGAGGAGAAGATAGCGAGCTCACCAAAACGAAGAACACGGCCTCAAATTCACCCGCAAGCCCCGACGACGTACCGGCCGCAAGAACCTAGGGTTCCGGCCTCCTACACTCAATCTCACGTGATGAAGCTCGAGTTTTAGATGGAAAACGGAACATAGGGGGTCACGGCTTCTTATTTGTAGCTTCAATTCACCGAAATCGGGTAGGAAATCCCGAAGAACCCGTCGCCGCTACGACGGTGATTCTCCGGTTCGGTGTCCGACTCGAGTACGATAGGAAGAAGACGTCTGACCACCTGGCCCCACCTGTCAGCGAAGTAAGGAGAGAAGAAAAGCGCGCGGCTGGGCGGGCTCGGCTGCTGGGCGGCCCACGCGGCAGGCGCGGCGCTGGCGCGGAGAACAGGCCTTCCAACCCGACGGCCCAAGGGAGAGGAGGCCGGCCGAGCGGGCTTCCAGGCCGAATAGGTAAGAAGGTAAGTTGTTTTTCTTTTTTTTTTCTTTTGTTTCTTTTCTTTTCTAATTTTCCAAAAGTATCTCAAATAAAATTTTCTAATCCAAAATGGAATAAAATAAATTCACACCACATAAAAGAAAAATGCAACAGCATGAATGCAACACCAATATTCTTTTTAAAATTTTAATTCCCTTTATCTAAATTATTTAAAATTCCTTATTCCTAAAATTTGGGTGTTACAGCCAAGAAGCAGGGTTAGGGACGGGGTCGGAAAGTATCCCGGTATATGGCTATCGTCCACTTGAGCAATCTCAAGTAGTTCATTGCATTCTGAAATGGTGGAAGGACAATGCTACTAGATTGTCCATATTGTCTCGTATCATCCACCACAGTACTGATTAGGACCCTGACATAATTATGTCAATTCTAAAGAAGGGGAGCATAATTCTTGGTACATATTGCTTCAGCAAATAAAGACCCCACATCCTGCCCTGCCCTTGTTGTGCTTAGGTTGCTTACCAATGCCAAGAGGCCAAAGAAGCCCTTTGAAACCACAGTTACACAATGTGACTTTTTTTCCAGAAAAGGAATGGAGGGGGTATTCCTTTGTGTGCCATCAGTACTAAACACATTCAGATAATACTCAAAAATCACATTGTATTCCTGGATTGAGAAGTGCATGAAACTAATGCTTACATACGTAAAAACAGCAGTGCTGGGAGGCATAATGCTCAAGGACAATTATGTTTCTCAAGATGCCAAAACTTGTCATGTTAGCAGAGTACAAGACTACACTAGGAACTTCAGTCAGATACAGATCTTAGCTCATCTCCTGCTCCAGTAGAAAAGTTCTGTAAGGTGTTCAAGCTTCTCTCAATTCGCTCCTCAATACATGCGAGTCTCCTCTCAAGTTTTAACACACTAATATGCATGATACGAATATCAATTTCTGCAAGCTTTGCAAAAGCACGTAGCAACATGTAATAATCAGCATGTGCAACATAAATAAAGCCACCGCTTAACCGCTTCCTCCTATAACGAAGATAACCATCTGATTTCCTTGGTTTCCTAGGTGCCATATAATGAAATCCATGATCTTGCATCTCTGACTTGAGCATTTGAATTGCATCATGGCCTGAAGATGCAGAAAAGGAACTTGCTTCAACAAAAGCTCCATCTCGATAGCGCTTCTTCACTCCATCTGTAATTGGAATGTCTTCAACAGAATGAGACTGGGATTTTACATGATCTTTTGGATTATCATCCTGCAATGAAACACCATAAGCATCGAAATAATTTACAGTTCGAAAAAGTTTGTGCAAGCCAGCAAGAATGGTGCTATCATAATAAAATCTAACCAGGATCCTATACCAAACAAAATTTCAAGGTTCAAGGTCTAACTCAATTTGTGCTTATAACCAAGTGCCGCAAAGTTCTACAAATAGAAGTCCCCACTCCATTCCTCTCTGGTTATTTTTCCCTTTTTTTTAAATATGGAGATTAATAGTTTACCGTAAAATTTACCTGATGTGCTACACCTTCTTATCAAGTCGTTTAAAGCTTACATAATTACCTAGCAAGGACAGGAAGAACTGCGCAAGAGTATGATAAGGGAAAGCGATTGATCCATAATGGGCACAATTTAACAGTTACATATACGATATTTTATCCACCTCATGCAAAAGGAAAATAGGTAAGAATTAACAATATTGCCAATCAAAAGTGCAGTACCTCTCTGGCTTTGTACATATCCCAAAAGATCTCTATTAGATGATTCTCTTCATCTGAAAATGTAATCCCAGTAAAAATAACTTCCTTGCAGTATTTGAGATAAGAGCGCAGATCACTCGAGTAGTCTGCAAAATAAGAAAACTACAAGTCAGTGTCCTACCATTAAGAAGTATTCCCACCAGACACAAAATGTCAACCAAGATCAGGAATATGTCCAGTCAACCCTTGAGAACTTTTATCAAAGATATCAATTCAAATATAGACTACTCCCTCCGTCCCATTGAAAGTGTTGTTTTTTACTTTTAGACTTCTTATTTGACTGTTCGTCTTATTCAAAAAATTTATATAAATATTATTTATTTTGTTATGACTTATTTTATCATTAGAGATACTTTAATAATACAACAACAACAACATAGCCTTTTGTCCCAAGTAAGTTGGGGTAGACTAGAGATGAAACCCAAAAGAGACGAGAAACAGGGAGACACAAAACCATAGACTAACGGTCATTAGAGATACTTTAATAGCCTTATTTTATCATTAGAGATACTTTAATAATGATTTATTTATTTTATTATTTGTATTAAAATTTTGAATAAGACTAACGGTCAAACAAGAAGTCTAAAAGTCAAAAACGACACTTTCAATGGGACGGAGGGAGTAGAATACAATGAAGTCAGTAATTTATTCGTAATAATCTTTCACAAAAAATCCCATACTATTTTATTCATGAAATAGCATCTTATTGACTTTGCAAAGTTCTACTTTCTGTAACTCAAAACCATAGAAAGATTCTTGCACTTCCCATTCCAATGCTGAAACAAAGTTACTCAACATCTTTACAACAACAACAACATAGTCTTTTGTCCCAAACAAGTTGGGGTAGGCTAGAGATGAAACCCAAAAGAGACGAAAAATAGGGAGACATATAAAGGGACATAAAGGGCACAAGACAAAAGGAGGTCACGGTTCAGGCACGTTGATTGCCAATCTCAAAGCGCTCCTGTCCATAGCTAAATCCTTGAAGATATTCCACTCCTTAAGATCTCTCTTAACGGACTCGTCCCAAGTTAGTTTAGGTCGACCTCTACCGCTCTTTACATTATCGGCCCGCTTTAGAACTCCACTACGCACCGGCGCCTCAGGAGGCCTTCGTTGGACATGTCCAAACCATCTCAACCGATGTTGAATCAATTTCTCCTCAATTGGTGCCACCCCAACCCTATCCCGAATATCATCGTTCCGGACTCTATCCCTCCTTGTGTGCCCACAACACCAACGCAATATACACATCTCTGCTACACTCAATTGTTGGACATGTCGCCTTTTTGTAGGCCAACACTCAGCACCGTATAACATCGCCGGACGAATCGCCGTCCTATAGAATTTACCTTTCAGCTTCTGAGGCACCCTTTTGTCACAGAGAACGCCAGAAGCTTGACGCCATTTCAACCAGCCGGCTGAAATTCTATGCCTAACATCTTCATCAATGTCTCCATCCTTTTGTAGCATCGACCCTAAATACCGAAAAGTGTCCTTCTTGGCCACCACTTGCCCATCGAGGCTAACGTCTCCCTCCTCGTGCCTAGTCGCGCTGAAATCGCACCTCATGTACTCGGTCTTAGTCCTACTAAGTCTGAACCCTTTCGACTCTAACGTGTGCCTCCATAGTTCTAACTTTCTATTAACCCCCGCCCTACTGTCGTCAACTAGCACCACATTATCAGCAAAGAGCATACACCAAGGGATATCATCTTGTATGTCCTTTGTGACCTCATCCATCACCAAAGCAAATAAATAAGGGCTCAAAGCTGATCTCTGATGCAGTCCTATTTTAATTGGAAAGTCACTGGTGTCGCCATCACATGTTCGAACAAACGTCACCACATCCCTGTACATATCCTTGATGAGGGTAACGTACTTAGTTGGGACTTTGTGCTTTTCTAAGGCCCACCACATGACATTTCTCGGTACTTTGTCATATGCCTTCTCGAGGTCAATAAAGACCATGTGCAAGTCATTCTTCTGCTCCCTATATCTCTCCATCAATTGTCGTAATAAGAAAATCGCCTCCATGGTCGACCTACCAGGCATGAACCCAAACTGATTTTGGGTCAAATGTGTCACTCTCCTTAGACGATGCTCGATAACCCTCTCCCACAGCTTCATCGTATGGCTCATCAACTTAATCCCACGGTAGTTAGTACAACTTTGAACATCTCCCTTGTTCTTGAAGATAGGTACTAATATACTTCTCCTCCATTCTTCAGGCATCTTGTTAGACCGAAAAATAAGGTTAAAAAGCTTAGCTAACCATACTATCGCTCTGGCGCCTAGGTATCTCCACACCTCAATGGGGATACCATCACGGCCCATCGCTTTACCTCCCTTCATCCTCTTCAAAGCCTCTCCGATCTCTGCCTCCTGAATTCTCCTCACAAAGCGTCTGTTGGTATCGTCAAATGATTCGTCCAACTCACGAGCAGGACCCTCATTCTCCCCATTAAACAGCTTGTCGAAGTACTCTCTCCATCTGTCCTTGATCTCCTTATCCTTCACCAGAAGTCGATCTGTCCCATTCTTGATGCATTTTATTTGGTTGATGTCCCTTGTTTTCCTCTCGCGGATTCTAGCCATCCTATAAATGTCCTTCTCCCCTTTCTTCGTGCCTAGCCGCTGATAAAGGCCATCATACGCCTGACCTTTTGCTACACTCACAACTCGCTTTGCAACCCTCTTCGCTATTTTATAGCCCTCGATGTTGGCTACACTCTTGTCATGGTGGAGACGCTTGAAACACTCCTTCTCCCTAATAGCCCTTTGCACCTCGTCATTCCACCATCATGTGTCTTTCGCTTCCCGTTTGCCTCCCCTACTCACGCCAAACACTTCCGAAGCCACCTTCCGGACACATGTTGCCATCTTTAGCCACATGTCGTCGGCATCTTCTCCTTCTTCCCAAGGCCCCTCGTCTAGCATCCTCTCCTTAAACGTTTGCGCTGCTTCTCCTCCAAGCTTCCACCACTTCGTTCTCGCAATCTTGGCCTGTTTGTCCCGGTGGACACGTACCCGAAAGCGAAAGTCCGCCACCACAAGCTTATGTTGAGGGACAACACACTCCCCAGGTAACACCTTACAATCAAAGCAAGCACGTCTATCATCCCTCCTTGCAAGGATAAAGTCGATCTGGCTCGAGTGTTGTCCACTACGAAAGGTTACTAGATAAGATTCCCTCTTCCTAAAGAGGGTGTTCGCTATCAACAAGTCATAGGCCAGCGCGAAGTTCAAAACATCCTCCCCCTCTTGATTCCTACTACCATACCCGAACCCCCGTGCACCCGCTCAAAACCTACATTAGTCGTACCAACATGGCCATTGAGGTCTCCTCCTATAAAGAGTTTCTCGTTGATAGGCACGGTACTAACAATGCTATCAAGATCTTCCCAAAACTGTCTCTTGGTGCCCTCGCTAAGACCTACCTGAGGGGCATAGGCACTGATCACATTCAAAGCCGAATCTCCAACTACCAGCTTGACCAAGATAATCCGGTCGCCTTGCCTCCTAACATCAACGACTCCATCCTTAAGGCTCCTATCGATCAAGATGCCTACACCATTTCTACCCGATGTTGTCCCCGTGTACCAAAGTTTGAAGCCAGTATCATCCACCTCCTTCGCCTTAACATCTTTAGAAAGAAAAAAAGACAAAAGTAAAAATTTGTCTTAATTGAAGAACATGGCAAAGTGGTTCAATGTTCTTTGTTCTCCATCAGTTTGCCCTGTTTGTGCATGGCAAAAGTTCATGCTAATTGCTCTATGTTAGGGTATTACTAGAGGAGTTAATAATCATGTAGTGTAGGACAGTTATGCATATTTTGTTAAGTTTTGAAACACAGAATGATTGACAGAAAAAGACATAGGTTACAGTCTTGGGTTCAACAGATGTGAAATATGCAATCGACAATTCTTACATTTAGTATAGTGTATAGCAAGTTGAATATAAACTACCGACAGTCAGCATAAGCATGCCACAAACTACCATGTGTACTACAAGATAAACATAATGTGTACACAAGGCAATGAAATTCAAATTTACCATGTGTCGTATTGATTTTATCATAGGCAGCTGCAATAGCACACAACAGTTCTCTTGTGCCAAACTCCTCACTGTTACTAGCCTCAAGCTTCCTGGAAGTTGATGAATTTGTATCATGGTGAGATTCACTTGGGTTTCTTCCTTCCTCACAAATTTTCTGCAAAGAAAGGTTACTTCAGAACATATGCATTTATCAAGGACCTAAGATGTTTTGAAGAAAGGTAATCAATGTGACAAACCCACCTCCCATATCCCTTGACCGTTGATGTTATAAAGAAGTCGTAGGGCCACAATTAGGATAGCCATCACACAAACCCGTGTAGGGACTCTTGCAGGATTACTAGACAACCATAATTCTGCAGGCATTGCCCACTCATAAATTCGGCATGCGTGGGGGAGGATTATATCTATAGGCAGTAACAAGTCCTTCAAACAACGTTGAGCAATTGCATAGAAGTTAACTGAAGGAAGCCTCAAGCCTACTTTTTGTGCTATGGATCCAGCTGCAGCTTCCAGTTGCCATGCTCCGATAACTCGCACCGGCCTGAACAGCTGCCTTGCATCCAAAGGGCAGTCTTGGAAAGAGCTCCCAAGGAACCTGTCTACTTCGGTAAATGCAGCCACATAAGGGATATTCCCCTCCATTGCCCACCTGTAAATGTCGCTTGGCAGGATGGCTTCACGGGCAATATGACAGGCCAAGAAACAAACAGCCAACGTCGAGTAAACCGGTAGCATCTTCCTCAACGAGCGCAAAAAGGCAAACTCCACCTTGCACCTGTCTTTTCGTTGCAGCAACATATCATCATCCGATTCATACTTCACCTCATCAGGTTTCTTGTTATCTGCAACAAGAGATGTATGTCAGAGTCTGTTTAGTTCTTCTGATGGCAATGACTAACTAGGGCTAGCATAACAGCTCACCTCCACTGCCAGAACAATTCTCTCTCCCCGCGGCCTTGTGGTCCTCGAGCACCTGGGGCACCCAGATTCCGTCAAACACCCTGGATGCAGCAACCCACCGCACCCAAACAATGCCGGCGACAGCACACACAAACGCGCCTACCTGGTGCCGCTCCACCAGCACCTCCAGCTGCCGCTGCAGGATCACCTGGAGACCCCGTACATAGCGCCAGCGGACCCGCACTGCCAAATCCTCGGGCTGCCCCCACGTTCCAGATCCAGGAGCAAAGTCCCGCGGCTCACTCAGCTCCGTGAAGTCGTCAAAAGAGGCAGCAGCAGGCACGGGAGCAGCCTGAGGGGTCCTCGGGTAGGGGGCGGGTGTGCGGGCACCAAGCTTGGGGGTGGGCTGGGAGGCAACACGGCGGACAGAGATGTTGCCAGTGACAGGGAAGTCATGAGGGTCAGCAGCAGTTGCTTGTGTGGTGTGCACAGCAGAGCACGTACGGCACGTGAATTGGCCATCATCAGCGTCGTCGGTGTTGTAGTTGTCACTGGTGCCGCAATGATCACACACTAAGTGGATGCTTCCACCACCGCCACCGTAGGGATCGGGGGAGGTGCCACCAAGGTTGTAATCCATGTTTTCACCTGAAGAAGGTGCACAAATTTAGAGTTATTTTACCTGGAAAAAAGGTGTTACAGACAGAGATTCCAATTGCCAATAAAAGATTCAAGACAAAACAAGGAAACCAACACTTTTGGCATATGATAAAATTGAAATTAAAATATAGTGAAAGCATGCTCAGCTATCCTCCACACTCCACAGTACCACACATATTCACTCCAATTCAACAACCCTAACCTGAGAACAGAAGCTATAAACATGCATAATCTCCCAATTAAACCAACCAAATAAATAATTGAAGCAACTAGCATTAAGATAAAATTGGATCCACAATGAGTTTAAGCCTTTTTCTATTAATTGCTGATCAAAGCACATATAAACTCTGATAAGTGTTTCTTTTTTAAATTAAATAGTGGCATGGTACCAGCTCCATCCAGAAGCCTGTTTCAAAATCAAAACAGGGGGTGGGGCAGTGTCAACGCTAACATGAAACAGAACAAATTATGAGCTTCAAGTACATTATTTGGCTAATGATGAACACTTGAAATTTCCATTTTTTTCATAATACGAATGTCTTGCTTTCAAATAGGTTATTTGTTCAGAGGCAGTAGTATGATCAAACAATCAGTCAATACTCATCTGTAGTACGGAATCAGCAACCAACGAGACAAATCAGATTCAACGAGTACCTAATGATATAAGAATGGTGTATAACATCTTTCTTTTTTTGGAAGTCATAAAATGGATGGTTATTTTAGAAGAAAGCAAGAAACCATAAGTGCCAAAGTTTACATATTCAAAAGGAGAAGGCAAGGAAGACTACAGCCTCAAAGAATCAATAACCCAAGGCAGACTTTCCCTTTCATCATGCACCTAGATATCGAACAATAGATAAGCAACACGATATGTACACAATAGGAGGATTAGCAGGCGATGCGAGTGATTGGCATAGCATGGCAATCTAATCTGGCGGTAGTGGAGTGGCGGATCTAGGTTTTACTCAAGACTAGGGCCTCTATGTAGCAGCGAAAAATACCCATTATACATCTACCATAATACCCAACCCAACAATCTAGCATGAGCCCATTAATCATACACAGAAATAACTAAGACGAAGATAAAATTTCTAATTGATCTGATGATTGAACTAAAATTGCTAAAAAAAAATATACGATATACATGATGAGATGAAAATAAATACCTAGTGTCTAATGATATGGTGTATTCACATCTTCCCTGACCTCATCAAGTACTAATGAGATGAAAATAAATTGGCATCCTGATTCATAAATCGAACGGGTTACGGGTGAATATACAGTACATCTACACAGTGGCGGATCCAGGTTTTACTCAAGACTAGGGCTTCTAAGAAGCTAAGAATGTTGAACGATACACATGATGAGATGAAAATAAATACCTAATGTCTACATATCCCATGTCCTGGGCTCTGCATATGAATATGATCAAAATATAAAAGAAAACGTCATAAAAAAGAATTAATCATACATTTGTATAGCATACCATTATAACGAATATAGCATACATTTGTAATCTGAATGTAGCATCGAATCAAAATATTGAATCTGAATAAAATTCAGTACAGACAAATATTGCCTCACCTCGGTCTCACAGTCAGATAGCCACAGACAGGCAGTGGGGCCAGGGCCAGAGGCCTGGACCCTGGAGGGCAGCTGGCGGTCGGCGCGGAGCTGCGGTCCGCGGAAGTCGGCCGGCGCCCTGCGCGGCACCTGAACTGCGGAGCGGGATGAGTGGCTTGGTGCGCTACGCCGGCGACGGGATGGGCGGCCGGCTCCAGCCTCTGGCGGCGTGCGGCGCAACGGTGGCTGGCGGGGTGGCGCCCGCAGAGCTCCTCGCCTCCTCCGTCCCTTGCCCTCACCTCCTCGGCTCCTTGCCTCCTCTCGTGCGTTGCGGGTGCGGCCGCGCGCTCGTGCGGGGATTCGGCGAGCAGGGAGACGGACAGGCGAGCAGGACTGAGGACTCGTTATTGGGCTGAAAATCTAGAGCGGGTACGTAGTTTAACTGGGCCGACGACTAGGGCCTGGGCTGCAGATCCGCCCCTACATTAGATCATTTAGATAACCACGTGATTAAATTCAGTGCAAGAGCAAAAACGAGTACCCGTAGTCCTGTACCTGTTCCTGTTGTGGACGAGTTCAGTGATTCACAATCAGAGAGCGAGAGGACGAGAGGCCGAGAGTGTAGCCTGCCACTATAATCGTTGCCGATGGCCTATCCCGATTTGCAACTGCCCAACTGGCAACCATGCTGCGAGGAGCCGCGGAGGGCAACCGGCGTGGTGCTGCTCGAAGCCACGGAGCCGCGGAGGGAGTCCAGCGCGGTGCCTTCTCCTGTGCAGGCGGCGGCGATGAGCAGTGTCGGGTGAGCGAAGTGACGCAAACCAGAAGGGACTGAAGGGATGTTGGGGGCTTCAGTTATGGGCTAAAAGTTCCATGGGTATGAGGGGTTAGTGGGCCAATGACTAGGGCCTGGGCCCTAGATCCGCCCCATAGTGCGCACGAAAGAAAATTATTTCTTGTGCACAGCAACGACAACTATACATCACAGATATGGATACATGTATATGTATTGGTATCGACAGATACGGTTATACGCAGATACCTTTTACTATTTTTAATAAAAATAATAATTCATATTCTAAAATTCTAAAAGCAGTAAATTATCTTGCAAGCAAGGTTGGAAGCATCTCTCTGAGCATTTTATATGTAACGTTTGGACATTTACTCCCTAATGAGCAATGAGCTTCAACTCTAGCATAGCAAGCCACAACAGACGGCCTAGCACTTCAGCGTGCACTAGCAGTAGCCCTAGCCAGATTTGGAGAAGCCGTTGACGGAATCACGGAAGAGGGAAACAAGTAGATCACGAAGGGGAGAAAAGAAAATCGAGCAACAGAAATAACCTACTGAAGAATCTACTAATGTCTAGGAAAGGAACTCACCGCCGGAGGACAGCCGTCGCAGGCGTGGCGGTCTGGCGGAGGACGAACGTTGGTGGCAGACTCACGCTCACGAGCATGGCGGCCGGAGGAGATTCGTCGCTGGCGGCTAGCGGGCAGCGACGCTCATACGTGCGACCGTGCGCAGGTGGAGGCGGTGTGATTTCAGCGTGTGGGACAGTAGGTAAAGGCTGCTAGGGCGTCCCGTGAGCAGAGGTTCGTCGCCAGCGGCCGGCAAGCGGCGGCGCTCTTCCGTCCTACGTCGGCGGCGGCTCAGTGCTCGTGCCGTGCGGGAGGCGGAGCGACGAGCGCTAGGGCGTTGGGGTGGCTGGTAAGGAGAGCTCGCCTCTCCTGGGCTAGGCCTTGTGGTTGTGGATCTGGCACTATTGGGCCCTAACAGCCCGGCCCGAAGCACAGGATTACCCTGCGGCTGCGGCCGAGCACGGAGTACGTCAGAAACCGGCCGGAAGCAGGAAACGAAAGGCATGTCGTCGTCCAAGGACGCTCCCCTGAGCCCTCGATCCCAGGTACGCCTCCCATCCTCCCTCTCACGATCTCACTCCCAATTTCTCTTGATCCGCGATCTGACCGGTAAACCTCCCGGCGCCGGCAGCTGGCGCTGAGTTGCTTCGAGGAGCTCCTCGACTGCGCCGTGGCGGACGTCGCGTCGGAGTGCCACCGCATCGCGCGCCCCGGCCTGGACCGCAGCGTCGACGCCGAGGAGGAGGAGCTCCGCGTCTGGGCGGCACGTGGGCGACCACCACCACCCCGGCGGAGGCGGGGCTGCCGAGGAGGGCGGGAGCAAGGGCGGGGTCGACGTGTTCGGCCAGACGCACCCCGCCATCGCCGCCGATGTCGTCGAGACGTCGAGTGTATGAACTGCGGTCGCCCTGTCGTCGCCGGCCGCTTCGGCCCGCACCTCGAGAAATGCATGGGCAAGGTAAATCAATCCACCACCGTTGCCGGTCCCGTCCCGTTGGATCTCGGCTACCTCATATTTGTTTAGTCCCTTTTGCTCCTAGCGTTCGTATGTCTAGGCCGTTGAACTGAGTCCGAAAGAGAGGGGGCGAATTGGACTTTTCCAGGAATTAAATGGATTGTGCTGCTGCTGTGTCGTCTGGTTTAGGCTTATCTGAGTGATGCCACTATGTCTAGTTCGTTGGTTCGTGAGAATATTTGTTGTGATGTTCCAAGAATTTTATTGTTGGCAACAACCCTTGCAATTGTGGGGGTGATTGTTGCAGGTGTTCACTGCAATTGTATTACCTGTGAGGTGTGAGCTGAGGTCAGTGCCCGAAAAAGATGTAAGCAGGCAGTTAGTTCAGTTTCGTATATGTTGTAAAGCACAATAGTAGGTAAAATAGCAGCTACATTGGGCCCTTGAACTTTCAAAATCAGTTGAGTTCAGCCGTATGAGCTCTGTTCTTTTTTCATTCTAACCGTGAACCTGGATTTGAGTCAAGCCTATTATCTGTAAGGTCTAGCTTCTTTCTAGTGTTATGCCCATGTGGCTAATTATGTACTTTCTTCTATGTATAGCTGTAGGATACTTTTTCTTTTTGGAAATCCTATGTTGTGCACACTGCCAGGTGGCTAGATAGTCGCTAGAAGTAGTTTGCCTTCCCCCCGCCCCCGACCATTACATTAACTTCAGAGCTAAAGTGATATTATCTAGTACATGGTTTCAAACCGTTTAACTTCAATGTATTTAAATTGGACACTTATACCTTTTAAGTCAAACGATGTGATAATGTAGAATTATTTCTACACTTAAACAGGTTAACGATTGGTTGCTCACCAATTTTTACTTGTCATTTAAGACAGTTACACAGTCTCCAGTAGTTTTAATAAATATTTTGCAGTGAAAATTTCTAAAAAAAATTAATGCTACAATTTTCTTTATGGATTTACTAGTATCATTTCCATGTACTGAATTCTAAAAATATGTGTGTATTCTTGGTCAAAGTTTTTAGGTTTGACCGCACCTTCTAATGTAACTATTACATTTCAGAACAAAGAAAGCAGAATTTAGTCTGTGGAATTATCATTACAAACTGGTTTTTATGCCATGTAGGGAAAATCACTAGCCCCGATATATTAGAAATGTTATAGCTACATCATAATCATTCTTGCGGACCACGATCAGGCTGTAGACTCGATTCTAGAATGGTATGCTAATGTGGTGTGAATCCAATTAAAATATTTTGAAACTCCATTCTTATTCCTAAAATTCTGTAAAGTTCTGGGTTGATCTGGAAGAAAGAGATAATCCCTTTATACAGTACTTTGAATGCCAATCACTTATCTACCTTCAATCTTGGCATTCAGGCTTTGCTAGCTAAGATCCCTTACAGATGGTGATCAGATGTTAAGTAATAGTGCTGAAAATACTACCTAGCTTTCGAAAGCCATGTGCCTACATTTGGCATTGACTAGGTTGTTGACACAAAATAGAAGGGGTGTTTTTTTCCACAAAATTTTGTTAAGACCTATCCTTTCATGCCATTTTGACTAGTTTGCCAGTTGCCGCAGTCTGCAACACTAATATGACACCTACGCCATTGAAAATACAAACACTCCTGTCTTTCCAAGTTTCCCATGTCACTAGAATAATAAGGGAGTTGAGCCCTTTTCTGATTTCCTTTTGCTCCTACTTGATTGCACAGCACCACCAGCTTGAGAAATGGCTGGCGTTGGGCTGTGACGAGATGGAAATCAAACCCGTCCTCTGAAAGATCAAGGACCATACTTGCCAGGCAAAGACGCAGTGGACTAGAATGTGTTGGATTGATTCTTGAGCTCGGTCACAATGGGGCAGGCATCTGGGTGGTGTGGCAACCTTCGCTTATCGAGGCAATCTGCAGTCCAGCAGCGGTTATTAATGGCGAGCCAAATGAAGAACTCGCAGCGTAAAGGAGTCTAACTTTTCCAAATTCACTTGATCTCTTCCATGAAGCAAAATGCTTTGTCCTGAGGAAGAAGGTATTGTAGGCTGATTTGCTAGAATAAGTGCCCAACCTTGAAAGCCTCCATCGATGTTGATCCTCTATGCCTTGCTGCAGGTTCAAGCCATCCACCAAATGCCAGATAAATAGGTATTCTCTCAGGATAGGAACAGTGAGCGCCCCTTTGATACCACCAACATAACTGCCATTATCTAAAGCCTGAGCCACAGTGCACCATTTGATGGTTCTTTTGGGGATATTTTTTATGAGATTTGGGGCTAATTCAGAGATTGTTCTGTCATCTATCTATCTGACCAGAACAGGGTGGATTGATCATTACCAACAATTAATTCCATGGCCACCTTGAATAAAGCTTGGGCATTGCACAGCACGTGAATGGGTAAACCTGCCCATGGTCACGAAGCATCAGTTTTCTCCAACCAAAGCCACCGTATGCGAAGAGACTAGCCCAGGACCTCAAGGTTATGAATACCAAGAGTCCAAGACCCCTATATTTGGGGTGACCGATTCAACTTGTTCCCAAGAGACAAGGCAATTGCCACCATTTGCCTTCTCCTGTGCAGTCCATAGAAACCTTCCATCTCTTGTCGATGGTTCTAGTCACCAATTTGGGGAGATCCATTGCAATCATGAGACAGGTGGGGACAGCAGTCAGCACTACCCGCACTGTAATAAGACGACCAACACGGTTCATGAGAGACGCTTTCCAGTTTAGAGGGTTATCGGCCACTTTAGATTGAAGTATGCAACTCAGCTTTAGATGGTTTTCTGATGTTCAGTAGAAGACCAATTTAAGTGCATGGGAGCTCCTTCTCACAAGCTAGCCTGCTATCCTCTTGCTTGCCCTGAAGAGGTGTTTTTGCAAGAAAAAAAAAGTGATCACCCAGCACCTGTTACATAGATTGGCTACTGATTAAGCAATTCAATTGAATTAGTAGGTTTCTGTGCTCAGGTAAAATTATGATCACTGTCAGATCTATTCGTAATCAGAAGTTTGGGCACCTGATTCAATTTTGTTCATGGTAGTTCAGGCTTCAATATTATGTACTCCGTACTTGATTTTGGTGCAAACCCTACATTATGACATGACAATGTATAAAGCAATCCAAGAGGCTAATTGAACTCATGGTATTGGAATAAGATGACACAAATTTATCAAGCAGTTGGTATGAATTGGACTTAATGCTGAAGGGGAACATGAATTTTCATGTTAAGTTGTTACCATATTTTATGTTGACCCCAGATGGAACCTAACCACATTCCTCTAGCATGCTCAACTATAAGGGTAAGGTCTTAAAAAAAATCTTAAGACCACCCATGCAGAACTTGAGTTTGTCAGCATCTCAAAAAGAATCATCTCCTATACCACAATAATAGATTTGAGGATTGATGCTCTTGTCCAGCTTTTGAATGGGGCTCATGGATTGATGTTGACATGTAACCAGTTCCCAACTATCGAGGTGAACTTTTATCCTTTGCTGCCCCAACCAGTCAATTTGCCTTAGAATGGTCAGTCTTCTTTGTTTGGGTTAATTTTGGGAAGCTCTTCATCTTGGGTGTACATTTGCAGTGGTTGGGATAATTTCTTTTCCCTTTCTGTAGACTTGGGTTGACTAATATCCTGGTTTCCCCTGTCTGGGCCTTGTTTGGAAAGTTCATTTAATCTAGTTTACTAGTTGGAGAATGGAGTATTGGAAATAACTTCATGAAGATGCAGCAATTTTGTCATGATAATGATTGTCTTATCATCCTATCATTTATGTGTCAACTATACCTACTCTCTAGTTGGAACTTGGAACTAGTATTTCTTACATAAAGAAAATACATTTTATTGTTTGTCCTTCGGATCTGTTGATTGTAAGGCCCTGGTTCACTGACACCTGATCGTTTGCTATTTCAGGGGCGGAGAGCTCGAACGAAAATTACAAGGAGCAGTACAGCTGGGCGCACGAGAAGCAGCAACGGCAGCGCTGCTACTTCCTACTCTCCATACTCCACCACGGCAAACCCTAATAGGGCAAGCATCCCTAATGGTGTGACTGACGGTGGCAGCGGCGGCGCAAGGGGAGATTACAGCAACCATGCGCCGTAGGGGTGAGCCTGTTCTCAGGTTTGGTTGTGCGGTTGTGCCGTAGGAGGTGCTGACTCAGCCTGTACTCAGGTTGGAGGTTGCCTTGTCGTGGATGGCATGGAACACGTTTCGTTGGTAAGTGTGGTCTATGAACCGCGAATACCACTCTGGTGATCAGTGAAGGTCAGGAGCCATGGGCGAAGGTTGAATCCTGCTTTGAAAACCCGTCGAGAAGATCACCTGTTGGTCAGTGGATTTCACCTTTTGTACAGCTTGTTGCTTCGATCAGTATTCAGGACTACTCCCTCCATCCCAAATTATAAGGCATTTCAAGAATCTTGGAGAGTCCAAAGATCTTAAGTTTGATCAAATTTATATGATAAGATAATAATATTTATGACACCAATTAAGTATCATTAGATTCTTCATTAATTATATTTTCATAGTATACCTATTTGATGTTATAAATTTTTGTAATTTTCTCTATAATTTTGGTCAAACTTAAGATGTTTTGACTCTCAATATTCTTAAAATATCTTATAATTTGAAACGGAGGGAGTAGTTTGTTACAGTACCTTTTGTAGAGCATTTTGTATGTCTATGGCATATCTGGGTTAGCGAGAAGAAAAGTGAGACGGACTGAGCAAGCTGTTGAGCTGATCCGTGCCATCATCGCGCACGTGAATAAGCGAATTGCAGGCCTGCCATTGCTGCTTATGGTGGCGAACAAATTAGGGGTGCGTTTGGTTGATGCCGTCACCTTGTCACAGCTTGCCGCGCCTGAGTTCCGCTCGTGTTTGGTTCGTGCCAAACCCGCGCCGAACTTGCGGCACGCCGCAACTGCCCAAGCGCTCTCCAGTTCATTTTGGACGCCAACACACGCGGCAGTTCAGGTAGCCGATTTGATCGCCGCATTTCTGGCACGGCCGCATCCTCGGCGCGGCATGCGTAGGCATCGAACCAAACGCGCCCTAGGGTTTTCTTTTCTTTTTATTGTCCTTTGTGCCTGCTCACAGGCCTTGCCGTGCTGTACAATGTCGGCCAGTTCCCAGGCTCCCCGCAAGATATTTCTGGTTGGGAATTCGCCAACACCAACAAGATGCATGCGTATCCTAAATCCTTAAAGAAAATATACGCGCGTACGTACATACGGTTTCTTCTCATGATCCGAGAAGAGGGGCATGTGCTTCTCAACTTTCTCAGTTTGTACACTGCAGCAGTGCGTGCTGCTAGAGTATCTTTCTGCGTTGAATATGATAGTCCAAATTGGGATTTCCCGTAAAGGTAGTTATCCGAACTAATGACCCGCTGGTTCACGTGGCACGGTTGCGAGGAGCAAAGTCAGGAGTCAGGACCATGCTTGCTTGCCGTCGTCATACTCTCTCTTTTCTGCGATTACACCAACTGTTTGATTGCACAAACATAAGAGTGATCACCCAGAGCACTCGTTGCTCTGTTTGATCTCCTAGGAATCCACACAAGGATAGAGCAAGCACTATATTTTCCCTTTTCCTTACTGTCTAACATTTAGGGTTTTTTTCGCGAATACGCATAAGTGTGCGTACCTTTGTATTAGAAAGGTAGAAGTTCGAAAATTACAAGAGTGGCCGTGCCCGGCCCTGCCGGATCCAAGAAGAGCTACATTTTTTAAAATAACAACCCTGGGATCCAAAAGGATCAACCTAGAACACTCGTTCACCGAACCCTCCCCCTACAAGCTGGGAAGATCGCGTCGAGCGCCTCAGCGTCTGCGTTCGGAATGTCGGCCTCGAAGGACTCGTACGAGTGCTTAGCCGCAGAGGAGGGCGGTGCTGAAGGTTCCAGGAACCTCATCTTCCTCATGAGGAGCACTTCGCCGCGTTTGGACGCCGGGATGTGGTCCATCCGCTGAGCGGCAATCCGCCTGCTCCTCTTGGGCGGGGTCCGCCTAGGCACCGCCTTTTGTCTGGGGGAGAACTGATGAAGGGTGGTGGCCTCACCACCCGGACCACCTCAGTGAACCTGGCCATCCGCCGAGCTGCCTCCCCGGGAGAAGGGGAAGGCGACTCGTCCTCCGACAGCGTCATAGTGCCCGCCAAAGGCGCCGAAGGCACACCTGGCACAGGTGACGCCGGAGGGTCAGCCGTGCACTAGGGAGCTGTCGTAGGGCCCCTCGATGAAACTTGACCCGTCGGTGCGTCCCCCGGAGAAGGAGGGTACTCCTCCGAAGGCGCCGCAGCAGACGCCGGCGCGCCCCGCACGGGAGACGAGGGAGGCGACTCCGCCGTGCACTGAGGAGCCGTCGACGTAGGGTCCCACAGCGAGGTCTGGCCCTCCGGAGACCGGCAGACCGAAGCCGGTGCGGCCGCTGACCGGGTGACGAGCATGGCGGCGAGCTCATCCATCATCGGGTCGATCGAGATGGGTAGATCCAGGGGGTCAGAGCGCGCACCGAGCGCTTCCGCTAGAGGGTGGAATGGGGCAGATTAGGTTTTGTTTGGATGTTATCAGATTCACCTCAATTCACATGTCTTGGTGTGGACTGGGATGAAATTTAGTTCAAATTTCACTCTAATCCACCAAGATATGTGGATTGATGTAAATCCGACTACATTCAAACAAGACCTCGGGGAATACGCATAGCCGTACATGAGTTGATCTAAATTGTGGTTTTTAATTTCCCTTATTGACCGTTTCATTGGCCTAAAGACTATTTCTCGATCTATTATTTTGTAATTAGTCTCATTAGTCGCTGCAAGTTGTGACCGGCAGTACTTCCTACACCAAGAGTCCTCGAGTTTTATTTTGACTCCAGGCTCCAGAAAACTCAGGAGCGGGCTGGGTGGATCTCATACTGTGATGGTTAAACTAATTATAAAAATCTACCCTTATAATTCACATGAATATCAGTCTCATTTTGATTCCTTGCTCTCTGAGGAAGAAAGTGAATAAGTCTACCCATGGCTGTAGACGGAACAGCTAGGACGATGTACCTTCTTCACGCCAAACTACACACTGTCGTAAAGTGACAAGCAAGCTCTTGCCAGGTGATAGCTACGTACCCACAGTGAGCAGTACCTATATGAGCTAGCGTACAATAATGTCCCATGCTGCATGCATAACTATAACTATAATATTTAACAAGGAATGAATCACAGGCCTCCAGGCCAGCGGGCACTGTTCAGCACAGCAGCCAACGGCATCGGTGTACTGTTTACCATCTCAGTTGATGACATTCGTTGTTTTTTTCTCTGCTAATTTTTTATTTGCACACGCAAAAGGCCGGCGCAACGGAACGCACCCCATGCACCTGTATGCTTTCATGTATTGTTTGCAGTTTTGTTCACAGTTGCATCTGACGTCGTCGGTCACTAGAATGTTCCATGGATGAGCTTTTGGCCCCGTTTGCTTATGCTGAAAAACAAACTGAAATATTGTCCCAGCTAATTTTTTTAGAGAAAAACACTGTTCCGGCTGAAAAAAAAACAAGCTGAAAAGTACGGATTATAAGCCGGCTGAACATTGTTCGTTTTCTTGGAAACGTAGTTTCCTTCGTGGGGAGTCCAAACCACTGGGCTCTAGATTATTATATTCTGGTTTGTGGTTTGCTCCATATTTCTACACGAAAGACCAAAAAGAATGCAAGCAAACAAAGCAACATGACACATGAGCAATTTCGTTGAGCGCTACTAGAATATATATATTCTACTTGTGTTTTTTTAGAATAATGCTCACTAGGTTCATGCGTAGTTGACGCCAAGCTTTTTTTCCCCGAGGGGAAGGAATTCTATATTTCTATATTAATATTAATAAAATAGCACAGTTACATCCATGTTAACATGTAAGTGTCTGGATGCTATACACACACACACGCTACACGCTAAAGTATATCTAGGGGGCGCCCCTAAATGGCAATCTTCACCTCTAAACCATGTTGACAACTATTTATAAATTCCAACCTTTGGAACTCAATAATGCCGACAGTAGTCAAAGGAGCATAAAAGGCATCAAAACTTAGAAACACAACATGATCCAACACCGTGAAAACTTCCCAGGACGTATCTAACACGTTCAAAGAACATCGACTACCTCATTGTCGAAGATGATCAAAAGACAATCAATCTGGCACCGCCTGTACTAGCAATACTAGATCTAGAAGCTTGATACTTGTTCAGCCGTCACAAGACCAGAATCCAGCGAGCCGGTAACCCATAGATGCAAACCGGAAACTCAATTATCCTCCTAGACGCATCGACCCTGCAAAAACAAAAGCAACATGAAAACCATACGTGCTATATTTTCACCAATGGTTTTAACAAAACCAGAGGTGAAAATGTCATTGGTATAAACTATTTTTGTGGTAGTGCTAGTCCATGTTGAAGCTCTACTAGTCACGCTCCTGGTCACCAAGTCTCTCCTGGTCAAGGTATACTAAAGGTATTGAAGTCACAAAATCTCCTCATGTGAAAGTCCAAGTTTGGTTTTGGTAATTAATGACACCAAATTGCTAATGTCATTGTGTCAAGTGGTTTGAAGGAGGCATAAGCAACACATGTGATGAAGGAGCAAATGGCATAGAGAGATGGCCACAAGACCACATGTTTTGGTGCATAAAATGAAGAGTAAGATCATAAAGGAATGCACATAAAATGATGGACATGATGATCAAGTGGAGAAGGAACTAAGAGCGCAAGGCAAAGGTATAACCATAGGGTTTTTCTTTTGCCGGTCTAAGATGAGTAGAGAAGTGATTGACCGAATTTAGGATATATAGTCGACTATCAAGAGGGGCAATCACAGTTAGCTCAAAAATCAAATGACACTAGATAAATGTCTTGAGCATATGCATTAGAATCTAGTAGAGAGCTAACTTATCGCCTTGAAAATATTTGTGAAATGCTAACACACATGCACATGGCAGCGTACACTTGGTGGTGTTAGCACTTTTGCGAAGTCAGAGAAGAAACGGAGGCGAACGGTGGTCACCGTGGTGACCGAACGCGGTCCCGGTTTGACCGGACGCGTCCAGTCAGTTCAACACAACGCGCCTAGGGTTTGTGACCGGACGCTGGTCTGGCCTGACCAGCGCGTCCGGTCAGTTCACCTGGGGCGCAGAAGAAGAGTGCGCAACCGACGCGTCCGGTCCCTCACGGAACCGGAGCATCCGGTCAGGCGCCCAGAAGTGCAGTGCTTGACGTAAAGCCAATGGGACGTGTGGCGTGTCCGATCACATGTGATCGGACGCGTCCGATCACGGTGGGAGCTCTCTGGACTCCGACCGGACGCCGGGTGCAGCGCGTCCGGTCACGGCAACGGCTACTTCTGACGCGCACTATTCTTGCTTGTCCTGTAGTGACCGGACGCGTCTGGTCACCCTGACCGGTGCGTCCAGTCAGCACATTTTGCACTGCATCGTCCGGTAATGGCTAGCTGCGTACCCCTTCGCTTTAAATAGAAGTTGGCCGGGGTTTGAAGGTAACTCTTGCACATTTTGAGACCTAGAGACATCCTTTGAGCTAGAGAACAACCCCTCCACTTATCTCTTTGCTTGGTTGCACATCTTGAGTGAGATTGAGTGAGATTCAAGTGCATTGCTTGAGAGTTGCATTCTAGAGGCACTTGATCTTCGTGTTGCTGCGGATTTCTTGTTACTCTTCCGTATTTTTCGACACGGTAGACGGCTTGGAGCAGCGGAGGTGATTGAGCTCGCAATTGGAGATTGTTGGAGCCCCCACCAAGTGTTGTAAGGGGTTCTTGATCCTTCCCCGCGGGAGTTCACGAATTGGATACTCTAGTGGAGCTCGTGGCTTGGAGGATCCCCATCTTGTGTGCGGTTGTGCGGTACTCGCCGAGGGCTCGACTCTTGATAGTCGATTAGCTCGCGAACTGACAAGTGGGTGTATCGCCACAACAGGGAGTAGCTTGCCGGGAAGCAAGTGAACCTCGATAAAAATCTTATGTCATATCTTTGCCGAGGATTTCTCTTGTGATTGCTAATTGTGATTGATTCTTCGAGTGCATTACTTCTCTACATCGTTGGTATAAGAATCAAGTCACTTGCTCGTTACTTTCTTGTACTAGTCCTAATGAAGTTTACTTAGTGTAGCCTTTATCACATAGGAGTAAGTAGCTTAGTGACTTATTCTTGTTGGTGTGTATTAAAGATCATAGCCTTGTTTCACTAGAATTGTTTAGGTGGCTTGCATAGTGTAGTTGAGCTAGTGCTAGAATTAGCTTAGCCATCTTTTATACTAACGTGGTTGTTTAGTGAAGCTTGTAGATTTTTAAATAGGCTATTCACCCCCTAGCCATTTGGACCTTACAAGTGGTATCAGAGCCGAGGCACCTTTTATTTGAGGCTTAACAACCTACGGTGAAAAAGAAATGGCTCAATTAAGCTTGCACATCAACAACACCAAGAAGGCACCTCACTTTGATGGCACAAATTATGCATATTGGAAGGTTAAGATGACCGCACACCTCAAGTCAATCAATAGAGAAGTGTGGAAGGTCACCAAAACAAAATTTGAGGTTGCTAATCCAGAAGCACCTACACCGGTGGAAGAGAAGAAGCTCCAATCTAATAACATTGCCATTAGTGCTCTTCATGAGGCATTAGATGACAAGACATTTGAGCAAGTGAAGAATATTGAAATTGCTCATGATGCTTGGGCCAAGCTAGAAGAAACATTTGAGGGCACCGAAGGCACAAAGACCGCTAAAGCATAAATCTTGCAAGAAAAATTTTTAAGCTTCAAGATGCAAGATTATGAGAGTATACCGGAAATGTTTCATAGGTTGCAAGTCATTGTCAATGAGGTCAAAGCACTTGGTGAGGAGGTCAAAGACAACCAATTCTCTATGAAGTTCTTGAGAAGCTTGCCTAAGAGGTTTGATACATTGATCACCGTGCTAGTGAGGACTACATTGAAGGATTCAACTCCTCAACAAGTATTTCAAGAAGTGATGACCGATGATTCATATAGAGAAGATGATGAGAAGGATGAGTTGGTCAAGAAGAAGAAGAAGAAAAATGACAAGAAAGATGATGAAAAGAAGAAGAGTGTGTCATTCAAAGCCACCACATCTAAGGGCAAGTCTAAGATTGAATCATCAAGTGAAAAAGACTCAAGCTCTTGTGATAGTGATGACATTGATGAGAAGATGACTCTCTTTGTCAAGCAATTTGGCAAATTCATGAAGAAGAAGGGTTATCGTGCAAGAAGGAGGAAGAACTCATCCAAGAAGAATGAGCATACCATGAGATGCTTTAGATGCCATAGCAAGGACCATCTTATTGCAAAGTGTCCTTATGATAGTGATGATGAAGATGCTATCAAGAAGAAGAGGAAGAAACAAAAGAAGCAAGAAAAGAAGGAGAGCTCTCATAAGAAGAAGAATGATTCTCATGTTGCTACATGGAATAGTGATGATTCCTCAAGTGATGATGAGGATGACAACAAGAGCAAGAAGAAGGGACATGCTAGCATTGCCATCCAAGAGAAGGTCTCCCTCTTCGACACTCCATCGTGCTTCATGGCTAAGGCCGCTAAGGTATCATCCGACAATGAGAGTGATCATGATAGTGCTAGTGATAGTGATAGTGATGATGATGATCTAACTAAAGATGAACTAATCACTATGCTAGAAGATTGCACTCAACATTTCAAAGAATCTAGAAAGGAGTGCAAGAGCTTGCTTAAGGAAAAGAAAAACCTTATGCAAGAACTTGATGAGCTTAGGGCATCTTATGAGAGTCTAAAGGTAGACCATAAGAAGCTTCAAAAGTCTCACACTAAGCTTGAACAAGCTCATTCCTCTCTAGTTGAAAATGTGAAAACATGCCAACTAATGTTGAGAAAGCTAAAACTTACAACATAGGCATATCATGTGATATAATTGATGAATCCTTTTATAAGCCTATTATTGTTGCTCCCACTAACCCTTTATGTAGCGCATATACATTATCCTCATCTAGTAGTGACATTTCACTTGTGACTTCACACTTATAGTTAAGAATAAAAATCTCAAGAAGGAGGTAAAAGAGCTCAATCACACCTTAGCCAAGGCTTATGGTGGTGAGGACCGCTTGCTTATGTGCTTGGGTAGCCAAAGAGCTTCTCTCTACAAAGAGGGATTGGGCTATAACCCCAAAAAAGGAAAGGCCGCTTTTGCTCCTCACAAGACTCGCTTTGTGAAGAACAATGGTAGCTATTACAAAAGTTGCAAGCAAGTTGGTCACATAGAGCAACATTGCATGAAAAAGAAATCCAATGCTAATGTATCCTCAATTAAGTTTGATTCTTTCTATATGCTTACCAAGGGTACAAATGGTGTTCATGCTAAGTTCATTGGTACACCATGGATGGGCTCAAAGAAGAAAGTCATTTGGGTACCAAAGAGCTTGGTCACTAACCTTGGAGGACTCAAACAAGTTTGGATACCTAAAAAGAATTGATCTTGTCTTGTAGGTCAATTACAAAGCCGGAGGAAGGCATTGGGTGCTTGATAGTGGGTGCACTCAACATATGACCGGGGATTCTTGTATGTTCAAATCAATTGATACAAGTCAAAATGGTGGTTTTGATGCTATCACGTTTGACAACAACAAGAAAGGCAAAGTCAAGGGGCTTGGTAAAATTGCTATCTCAAATGACATGAGCATATCTAATGTGTTGCTAGTTGAGAGCTTGGATTTCAATCTTTTGTCGGTGGCACAACTTTGTGATCTTGGTTTTAAGTGCATATTTGGTAGTGATGATGTTGAAGTCATAAGTGTTGATGGATCAAATTTGATATTCAAAGAATTTAGACATGGTACTTTATACTTGGTTGACTTCAATGATAGTGAGACACAATTGATATCATGCTTGCTTAGCAAATCTAGTATGGGTTGGTTGTGGCATAGAAGGCTTGGTCATGTTGGAATAAAACAATTGAACAAACTTTTAAAGCATGACTTAGTTAGAGGCTTGAAGGATGTCACCTTTGAGAAGGATAAATCTTGTAGTGCTTGTCAAGCCGACAAACAAGTTGGAAATGCACATCCTAGTAAGAGTGAAATGAGCACTTCTAAGGCATTTGAGTTATTACACATGGACTTGTTTGGACCAACAACATACACTAGTATTGGTGGAAACAAGTATGGTTTTGTGATAGTGGATGATTACACTAGATACACGTGGGTGTTCTGAAAGCATCTAGGCCCCGGTGTTGGTTTCGGCAATTAATGACAACACATAATTACCATGACTAACGTGTGTTTTGCAGAAACATTGGTAAGTTAGGTCATGAAGATGATAACTGCTTTGGGCAATATGGCATTCATGTCCCTTGATGGAAATCGTTTTGGTTTTCAGAGGATCAATGATAAGATTAAGGACGGTTAGTTCCGGATGTCAAGGTGTTGAGATACATCTAGAATAGTCGTTAGGATCTTTGTTTCTTCCTTTGACCGTACTATGAAGAGGGGCATGAGCGAGTAGCTTGACCTAGGTGAGTCTTGTGTTTAGGTGTGGTGCACACTTGTCAAACTTAGCACTAGGTAGCTCGAGAAAAGCTCAGAGTTTAGTTAGAAGCAACTTGGTTCAAGTTGCATCGCGTTTAGAAGACGTTTGAGCCGTTTACCTATGATCGGACGCGGTTCTGGTCATGACCGGACGCGTCCGGTCAGTACTAAAACTTCACTGCGGTTTCAGCTAATCGACCAGACACGGTCCTTGAGAGGACCGGACGCGGTGGTCAGTCTGACACGTGTTCCAGAGAGTAAACAGCGTAATCAGACGCGACTGTAAAAATGATCGGCGCGTCCGGTCATGTTCCAGTATGGTCCCGTGGTGACCTGACACGTCTGGTCACCTATGATCGGACGCGGTCGTGCGTCAGGTCAGTTTTCTAGAGAGCTCTTGCATGATCGGATGTGTCCGATCATCACAGATCAGCGCGTCCGGTCACTCAGCATAGGTTTCGGTTTTCGACCGTTACGAGCGACCGGCACGTCCGGTCACTTAGACCGGCGCGTCCGGTCACCCCGCGTTCTGCTGATTTGGTAGGTAACGGTTCGTTTCGACTGTGGGGTGTATAAATACATCCCCTCCACCTCTTTTAGAGGTCTCTTGCTCATTTGTTCAGCTGAGAAACACCTTTGAAGTGCAAGGGAGTGCAAGAGCCCTAGTGAGGATAGAGATTTGCGAATCAAAGTTTGAGAATCCTCTCTAGTGACAGGAGTCTAGCAAGTGTGCATCCATCTTCTCATTAGGCTTGTTGTGGTCAAGTGAGAGTTCTAGCTTGTTACTCTTGGTGATCACCATCACCTAGACGGTTTGGTGGTGATTGGGAGTTCGGTGATCATCCGAAGAGATTGTGGGTGACCCAACTCAAAGTTGTGAGCAGTTTTGGGTGATTCGTCGCGACGAAGTGTCGAAGAATCAACCCATAGAGAGCACTTGATCCTTGCGCGGATCAAGAGGGAGCTACACCCTTGCGCGGGTGCTCCAACGAGGACTAGTGGGGAGTGGCGACTCTCCGATACCTCGGCAAAACATCGTCGTGTTCCTAACCCTTACTTTCAAGCATTTACTTTCGTGCATTACTTTTATTGCTTGTTTACTTTCCTAGAATTGCCATGCTAGTCTAGGATTGGAACTTAGGGTGCAAAACTTTTGTCGGTAAAAACACAAGGAACACTTGTAGGCACTAGGGGTGAAGTTTGGCTTGTAGGATTTAATTCTTGCAATTAATTTTTAGAAAAGCCCAATTCACCCCCCCTCTTGGGCATCTTGATCCTTTCATGTTCTTTCTTTATGACAAGAGTGATGTTTATGATCTATTCAAATCTTTTGTCAAGAGGGTGCAAAATGAGTTTGAGACTACCATCAAGAAGATTAGAAGTGACAATGGTAGTGAGTTCAAGAACACAAGAATTGAAGATTTATGTGATGATCTTGGTATTGGACATCAATTCTCACCAACATACACTCCTCAATCCAATGGTGTAGTTGAAAAGAAAAATAGAACCTTAATTGATATGGCTAGATCAATGCTTAGTGAATACAATGTGCGCCATTCATTTTGGAGTAAAGCCATCAACACGACTTGCTATTGTAGCAACTGTCTCTATTACCATAGGAAGCTTAGGAAGACACCATATGAGCTAATGGAAGAAAGCCCAACATTGCATACTTTAGAGTGTTTGGTTGCAAATGTTATATTCTCAAGAAAGGCACTAGATTGAGCAAGTTTCAAAAGAAATGTGATGAAGGGTTCTTACTTGGTTATTCTACCATAAGCAAAGCATATAGAGTTTGGAATCTCACAAATGGCACCTTGGAAGAAGTTCATGATGTTGAGTTTGATGAAACCCAAGGATCTCAAAATGAAGTTCAAAACCTTGATGATGTGAGAGGAGATCAATTGTCAAGTACAATGAAGAACATGGACATTAGTGACATAAGGCCGAGGCAAATTGATGATGATGGTGATATACATATGATTAATCAAGATGTGCAAATTGATACAAATCAAGCAAGCTCTAGTGGTTCTAATGATGAATTGCAAGATCAAGGTCAAGCTAGTGGAAGCAACCAACTCTCAATACTCCAACCTACCAATATTGCAAGAGATCATCCATTAGACCAAATTATTGGTGGAATTCAAAGTGGTGTGCAAACTAGATCGAGACTAGCATTATTTTGTGAGCATTACTCATTTGTCTCATTAGAAGAACCAAAGAAAATAGAAGATGCATTGAAAGATTCTGATTGGGTAAATGTCATGCATGAAGAGCTAAACAACTTCACTAGAAATCATGTTTAGGAACTTGTTGAAAGGCCAAAGAACTACAATGTGATTAGTACTAAGTGGGTCTTTAGAAACAAGCAAGATCAAGATGGTGTAGTTGTGAGAAACAAAGCAAGATTGGTAGCACAAGATTACACACAAGTTGAAGGTCTTGACTTTGGAGAGACATATGCACCGGTTGCAAGATTGGAGGCAATTAGAATCTTATTAGCATATGCTTGTGCACACAACATCAAGCTCTATCAAATGAATGTCAAAAGTGCATTTCTCAATGGCTACATCAACGAAGAAGTTTATGTTGAGCAACCTCCCGGTTTTGAAGATGACAAGAAGCCCGACCATATTTTCATGCTAAAGAAGACATTGTATGGTTTGAAGCAAGCACCTAGAGCATGGTATGAGAGATTGAGGGACTTTCTTCTCTCTAAAGGGTTCAAGATGGGAAAGGTTGACACCACTCTCTTTACCAAGAAGCTTGGAAATGACTTGTTTGTGTTACAAATCTATGTTGATGATATTATTTTTGGATCAATAAATCAAGACTTTTGTGAAGAGTTTGAAAAAATAATGGCAAATGAGTTTGAGATGTCTATGATTGGAGAGCTTAGTTACTTCCTTGGACTTTAAATCAAGCAAATGAAGAATGGTACTTTTGTAAGTCAAGGCAAGTACATCAAGGACATGATCAAGAAGTTTGGATTGCAAGATGCTAAGCCAATGAGTACACCAATGGGCACAAACGATCAATTGGGTGTTGATGCTAGTGGCAACATGGTAGATCAAAAGCAATACTGGTCTATGATTGAAAGTTTACTCTATGTCACCGCTTCTAGGCCGGATGTGATGTTTAGTGTGTGCAAGTGTGCAAGATATCAAGCTTCACCTAGAGAAAGTCACTTAAAAGCAACCAAGAGGATATTGAGATATCTTAAAGGCACTCATAATGTTAGATTATGGTTTCCAAAGGGGTCTAATTTTGAGTTGATTGGATATTCGGACTCCGACTATGGTGGATGCAAGATTGATAGAATGAGCATAAGTGGCACTTGTCAATTGCTTGGAAGGTCTCTTGTTTCATGGTCATCAAAGAAACAAAATAGTGTTGCACTATCTACCGCCGAGGCCGAATACATTAGTGCCGGTAGTTGTTGTGCACAATTGCTTTGGATGAAAGCAACCTTGAATGACTTTGGAATCAAATTTAAGAATGTGCCATTGTTTTGTGACAATGAAAGTGCTATCAAGATGACTCAAAATTCGGTTCAACATTCAAGAACCAAGCACATTGACATAAGGCATCACTTCATAAGAGACCATCAACAAAAGGGTGATATTTGTATACAAGGCATTGGCACCGAAGATCAACTAGCCGATATCTTTACAAAGCCACTTGATGAGAAAAGGTTTTACAAGTTGAAGAATGAATTGAACATACTTGACTTCTCCAACTTAAAATGAGTGCACCCCCACATTCTTATATGACATGCCTCCCCTTCGACAATGCAAGGTAAAGTTTGGTATATCATTCATACTTTGCCAAGGACATGGTTAGAACATATAGACATGTTTGCATGACAAATAGACTCATTCATGAAAATCAAATGATTTTGATGTATATATGGTACCACTATTGCTTCTATATTTGTTTGATCTAGTGGTAGCATATGACATGTTTGTTGGCTTGCAAACCTAGTGTTGAATCTAGAAAATGAGCTCATGATGTGTAATTCAACATGGTCAAGATAACCCTTATACTTTATGAGGTATGAAGAAGCTTGTCCTTGGATCAAACCGAATTACATCTTCTAGGCAAGTGATCTAGATTGAATCATAATTTGGACTCCCTCATATTGATTGACTTAACTAAAATTGACACCTTTTTGGTGATTATTGACAAAGGGGGAGAGAAAAGTCACAAAGATAAAAAAAGTTAAGTTGCAAAGGGGGAGAAGTAAGTCACAAAGGTATAGTAAAGGGGAGAGAAAGCGAGGATATGACATTGGAAAGGGATCAATTAAAATTGAGCATACGAGTAGGGGGAACAAGCTCATGAATTATTTGTTGCATTTGTATGTGCATTAACATGATGAATTATTGCATTGCAAAGCTTAAATTCATATTCATGATTGTATGGTGTTTACTAGAAATAGAACTTGAATGATGAATTGTTGAGAGTAGCTTTACAAGTGGTATCTAGACACCTTTGCTTATAATGTTGATCTCACGAGGTATTTTAGTGTTTATGATCTTTACAAGTGATGTATTACAAGTGGTGTCTAGCTACATCGATGCTAAGGATGGTATATAAAGGCAACTCCGATTGGTATCACCCTTCAAAGGTCCATTCTATATACCTTAGCATCAATTTGATAGTAGTAACTCTCCCAAAATTCAAATCCATACATATGTGCACAATTGAACCAAACTCATGGAAGCACATATGTAGGGAAGCTAATACTATCGAAATTGAAAATTGATTTCATTTCATATCTTTGTGATGGTTGTCATCAATTACCAAAAAGGGGGAGATTGAAAGCCCAAGTTTGGTTTTGGTAATTAATGACACCGAGTTGCTAATGCCATTGTGTCAAGTGGTTTGAAGGAGGCATAAGCAACACACGTGATGAAGGAGCAAATGGCATAGAGAAATGGCCACAAGACCACATGTTTTGGTGCATAAAACGATGAGCAAGATCATAAAGGAATGCACATAAAATGATGGACATGATGATCAAGTGAAGGAGAAGGAACTAAGAGCGCAAGGCAAAGGTATAACCGTAGGGTTTTCCTTTTGCCGGTCTAAGATGAGTAGAGAAGTGATTGACCGGATTTAGGATATATAGTCGACTATCAAGAGGGGCAATCACGGTTAGCTCAGAAATCAAGTGCCACTAGATAAATGTCTTGAGCATATGCATTAGAATCTAGTAGAGAGCTAACTTATCGCCTTGAAAATGTTTGTGAAATGCTAACACACGTGCACATAGCGGTGTACACTTGGTGGTGTTAGCACTTTTGCGAAGTCAGAGAAGAAACGGAGGCGAACGGTGGTCACCGTGGTGACCGGACGCTGCACCGGACGCGGTCCCGGTTTGACCGGACAGGTCCGGTCAGTTCAACACAGCGCGCCTAGGGTTTGTGACCGGACGTTGGTCTGGCCTGACCAGCGCGTCCGGTCAGTTCACCTGGGGTGCAGAAGAAGAATGCGCAACCGACGCGTCCGGTCCCTCATGGAACCGGAGCGTCTGGTCAGGTGCCCAGAAGTGTAGTGCTTGACGTAAAGCCAATCGGACGCGTGGCGCGTCCGGTCACGTGCGATCGGACGTGTCCGGTCGCGGTGGGAGCTCTCTAGACTCCGACCGGACGCCGGGTGCAGCGCGTCCGGTCAAACACTGAAGCGTGTCCGGTCACGGCAACGGCTACTTCTGACGCGCACTGTTCTCGCTTGTCCTGTAGTGACCGGACGCGTCCGATCACCCTGACCGGTGCGTCCGGTCAGCACGTTTTGTACTGCGTCGTCCGGTAACGGCTAGCTGCGTACCCCTTCGCTTTAAATAGAAGTTGGTCGGGGTTTAAAGGTAACTCTTGCACATTTTGAGACCTAGAGACATCCTTTGAGCTAGAGAACAACCCCTCCACTCATCTCTTTGCTTGGTTGCACATCTTGAGTGAGATTGAGTGAGATTCAAGTGCATTGCTTGAGAGTTGCATTCTAGAGGCACTTGATCTTCGTGTTGCTGTGGATTTCTTGTTACTCTTCTGTGTTTTCCGACACGGTAGACGGCTTGGAGCAGCGGAGGTGATTGAGCTCGCAATTGGAGATTGTTGGAGCCCCCACCAAGTGTTGTAAGGGGTTCTTGATCCTTCCCCATGGGAGTTCATGAATTGGATACTCTAGTGGAGCTCGTGGCTTAGAGGATCCCCATCTTATGTGCGGTTGTGCGGTGCCCGTCGAGGGCTCGACTCTTGATAGTCGATTAGATCACGAACCGACAAGTGGGTGTATCGCCACAACAGGGAGTAGCTTGCCGAGAAGCAAGTGAACCTTGGTAAAAATCTTGTGTCGTCTCTTTGCCGAGTATTTCTCTTGTGATTGCTAAATGTGATTGATAGCCTTGTTTCATCTCTTTGCCGGGAAGTAAGTAGCTTAGTGACTTAGTCTTGTTGGTGTGTATTATAGATCATAGCCTTGTTTCACTAGAATTGTTTAGGTGGCTTGCATAGTGTAGTTGAGCTAGTGCTAGAATTAGCTTAGCCATCTTTTATACTAACGTGGTTGTTTAGTGAAGCTTGTAGATTTTTAAATAGGCTATTCACCCCCCTCTAGCCATTTGGACCTTACACCATGCCACCTGTTCACAACTAGGTGTGGAATGCCACACAAGGCCTCCACCAACCAAAGATAGTGTCATGAGTCACCAAGTCTCATAGTTGCCACGGCTGTCACCCAATTCGATCACAGTGCCAAATGCAAACCAAAGGCAGGTGTGAGTCACACAATCTCACTACCTTTACCTGATCATGCGCACAAACGTATCCACTAGTACAAATTGCCTTTTAAGAGGCAGACAAATAACATTTCCATAGGAGAGAGGCTCATTTGCCTCTAGATGATGGTCACTCTAAATCACAATTCATAGAGTTGACGTCTCTAGAAATGAATTTCGAGAATAAAAAAGAAATCTCTGTGAGCCCATTGTACAGGCCTACCGAGCCTAAGCCCGTGGAGGAAGCCGACACTGGCCCATCGAGAAGCCTGACGACCACCATGGAGCTTGTGGAGCTCACGCTCCATCACCACATGTTTCGCGGGATCTGCAAGCCTTGGCATTGGATCTAAGGCTTTCTCGTTGATGCTGACCCACACAATGCCCCTAAGCTCTGGTTTATCGCTAGAACTGCACGCCTTGCCGTCGACAGTCGATCTAGGATAGGGAGAGAGTGAGCGCGAGCTAGAGAGGAAAGGATGAGGGAGGGAAGAAATGAGCACTCACCTTGCGACTCTAAATTAAAGAAGATGGATTCGGATTCAATATCGATCTAGGCAGTAGAATCACTACTAGAAATATCCACTTCTATGACAGAAATCTTAATGATGAATCTGAAACTGTCATAGAATATCGCTTTTTATGACGAATATTTATGTTTCATCATAGATCAGTGGTGATGATCCTCAAACCCTCCCTATCTATGGAAAAATTAGGTATCATCACAAGAAATGTCATAGAATAGAACAAGGTTTCATCACAGATCACTCGCACAACTCATATGTGACGATCTTCTTTAATACTGTGACGACTAGGGCTTCGTCATTGAACTAATTACACATCTGTGATGAAGTTTTCGATCTATAACGAACGACACTTCGTCATAAATCTCCACATGGTCCTTTCTCCATCCGACGTGTACTTGTGGAACCTGTAGTTACTCATCCATGATGCCTGCAATTCGTCATAAAAGTCTCAACTCGGTCCTTTCTCCATCCGATGTGTACCTGTGGGATCCTTCTTCTCCATCCAACGTGTACCTATGAGATAGCCCTGTTACTCATCCATGACGCTTGCAACTCGTCATAAAAGTCTCTACTCAGTCCTTTCTCCATCCAACGTGTACCTGTGGGACCCTTCTGCATCTGACCTGTGGGACCAGATGTCCGACATGTACCTGTGGGACCTATAGTTACTCATTTATGACGCTTGCAATTCATCATAAAAGTTTCCGCTCAGTCCTTTATCAATCCGACGTGTACATGCGGGACCCTTCTGCATCCGACCTATGGGACCCTTCTGTATCCGACCTGTGGGACCCGACGACTTACGTGTCACATCTACTTGTGGGACCTTTCTCCATCTCCATCCAACCTGTGGGACCCGACCATCTTCACCATTGCGCTAGATGTCTGGTTGTGTTGACCTATCTTTGAAGTCCTTATAGTAGTATATTCTCTGTGTGAATGCCCTATAGGTTGACCTATATATCGGATATCCACTGCAAGTGGAAACAAATTTGTGCCTATTGAACTTACGGCGGTGGCGGCAGCGGAGGATCCCCGGTGTGATGTGCTAGCTCAGGCATCCTTTTGGAGGCTAGGCGTGGGGCTTCTTGGTGGAGCGCAGTGGCATTGGCGTCCATGTCCGTTGTGTGCCATGGCAGAGATAATAGATCTGATCTGTAGGTCCCCTTTCTCGCCTTTCCTGTTCGCTTCACTATTTTGGTCCTTGCTTGAACATAAGCTATACAAGAAACATTCTAGCGTTCAAGATCTGGTTAGGCCAATGATGATGAAAAGAACTAGAAGGTGGCACTGGTTGGTTTTCTACTTATGTCTTTGTTTTCTATATATGTTCAGTGTTCTTACTGTAAATGCCTATGTGCAACTAGGCCTGTTAATTGTCAAGTTCTTGCTTGATTATACCTATATGTCTTGGCAAACAAACAGACCCATTGGTTCTGCCTTCAAAACTGCTGTAATTGTCATCCTCTTAATCTTTGTCAGTCTCCTATGAAAAAGAAGCTCTGAGGTCGTGTACTGATTGTAAGTGTGATGGTTAGACTTGATTTAGCTAGAATTGTAATGGTTACAGCTCCATTAACTGCTACTCTAGTACCATAAAAATTGTTAATGGTTGTTAAAGTTACACTTTGGTATGAGTTGAGGACTTCACTGATGGATCTTTGTTGGATTATTTTCCTCTTAAGTGATCTCATGACCGTGCAAGCTCTCAACAAATGAAATGGAGGAGGACCCAAAAAGAGGAACGCACTGGCCAGCCTCACGGACGATGTCGTTATCGAGGTCCTCAGCCACCTCCCCGCCTGCTCCTTGTTCTGCTGCAAATGTGTCTGTCGCTCCTAGAACCGCCTCATCTCGGACTACAACAACCATAAATTGTTGTCCCAGACTCTGGCCGGCTTCTTCTACGACACCCACCAAGGCCATCGACACTACGCTAATGTCACCAGTGAAAACCCCCTTATCCTTCTTGCCCTTCACCTTGGTTATTGTAGTTGTCTCAGATATCTGCAACGGCCTCATCCTATGCTGGTGCCGAGGGGCTGATGGTTTATACCGCCATGTTGTCTGCAATCTAGCAACCAAGAAGTTTAAGGAACTACCGCCTAGCATCCATTCTGTTGGTGAGGCCTGATTGGGGTTCGATCTGATAGCCTCCTCGTATTTCCATGTGATTGAATATATAGAAGAGGAGTAGGATGATGAGTGCATGGGTGTGGAAATCTACTCATCTAAAACTACAGCACTGATCTATAAGGAATCTAATGGGAACCGAATACTTGTGTGACATTTGAGAGATCAGAAACTGTGTATCTTAACGGTTGTCTGCACATTATGAACTACTCGTAGTGTTACATACTGCTGTGGATATGGAGGGAGAGATATGAAGGAAAATTCCTAGGCTGCGTGGTTCTTTACCCTCCATCCATCAAGCTCAGGGTCACTTGTATGTATGTACTCTTCATGGTCGCAATATGTCCAATCTTAAAACCTGGATCTTTAAAGACTATGGTACTAATAAATAGATATTGAAATATACTATCAGCACTCTGTAGGTGTTTGCGAAGACTAACATTGAATTTGGTTACTTGGATGTTCTTGATTACTACTCAATGGTTCACCCAGAATGAAATTTGCTTCTCTTTGTTGGGGTTGAGCAGGAAAATGACATCGTCGCATATAACATGTACAACAAAAAAGTTCATGTCATCACTACATGCTACATGTTACAGTGCATTTTTGAAACGTGGTGTCCTACCACAAATCAACTGCAGACCTTACTATCTTCCCTATGTTCCATTGTTCTCAGAGTTGGAGTTATTAGTAGAGGAGTAAATAAAGTTTCATGATGTATCTCTCTGCCATGAAATGTTTAAATGGATCAATGTTGTTTGATTGTCTATGCATATGTTCAGTGTTGTTACTGTAAATGCCTGTGTGTACCTAGGCCTGTTAATTATCAAGTGCTTTCTTGATTATGCCTATCTGTCTAGGCAGACAAACAGACCCATTGCTTCTGCCTTCAAAACTATTGTAATTGTCGTCCTCTTAATCTTTGCATGTCTCCTATGGAAGAAGCTATGAGCTCGTATACTGATTGTAAGTGTGATGGATAGACTTGATTTAGCTGGAATTATAATGGTTACAGCTCCATTAACTGCTACTCTAGTTTGAGTTATATATATCTATGTGGTGCTACTCTAAATGTGTTGGATTATTTTCCTCTTTAGTGATCTTATTACTGAGGAAGCTCTCATCGTACTGCACACTGACAAAATGGAGGAGGCCCCCAATAAGAGAACGCACTAGTCAGACTCACAGAGGATGTTGTTTTTGAGATCCTCCACCGCCTCCCCGTCCGCTCCTTGTTCTGCTGCAAATGTGTCTGTCGCTCCTAGAGAAACCTCATCTTGGACTCCAACAAACATAAGAATCTACCCCAGACTGTGGTTGGCTTCTTCTATGACAGTGAGGACAACAATTAACACTTTACCAGTGTCTCTGGTGTACGCCCCCTCCTTGGAATTCTTGCCCTTTAACATTGACAATGTAGCTATCTCAGATTGCTGCAACGGCCTCATCCTATGCTGGTGCCTTGGGGCTGATGGATACCGCTATGTAGTCTGCAATCCAATGACCCAGAAGTTTAATATACTGCCACCTAGCACCCATGATGTTGGCCATTCTGTTGGTGAGGCTCGCTTGGGGTTCGATCCGATAGCCTCCTCGCACTTCCATGTGATTGAATATGTGGATGTCGACGTTGTGTGAGCAGGTGTGGAGATCTAATCATCTAAAACTGCAGCATGGATCTATGAGGAATCTGAATGGGGCGAGCATACTGAAGTGACATTTTATAGATCATCAAGTGTGTTTCTTAACGGTTGTCTGCACATTATAAGGCACTCTAGGCAGTACTCTATGATACTTGTTGTGGATACGAAGGAAAACATATGGAGGAAAATTGATAGGCCTAGTGGTCTTCAACACTCCATGCATCAAGCTCAGGGTCACTTGTGTGTATGTACTGTTGCTGGTCCCAATAATTTTAAGCTTTCAATCTGGATCCTTGAAGACCATGGTACTAATAATTGGACATTAAAGCATATGATCAGCATGCGGATCCTATTTGGAAGGATTAATATTAGATTTGGTTACGTGGAAGGTATGGAAGCTATGCAAGCAGAACTTGTTGCTAATAGGCAGCAACCAATGACCGGTGCTGATGTTGTTTCCAAGGTTCTCTGCCTCTCCTAGGGAAAGCCCCTCTCCCAAGCAAGCAGAAAAAACCTTTTTTTAAAGAATGTTGGTATCCTGAGAAGCTTCACCAGAGCAGAGACATCGGCGGAGTTGACACTTTGTGAACAGCTTGCTGGTGAACAGGAAAGTATCGCTATCCTTGTCGAACTAGTGGATGAACTGAAGAGGAAGACAGAAGAGTCTGAAAGGGAGTTTGAGGAATTCAAGAAATGATAATAGGAGGAGTACAATAGGCTCTGTGAGCAAGTCATGCGCTTAAGCTCTCCTGGTAATTAACTCTCAGTCTTCAACTCATGCGGCTTGATGTGGTGAACATTTGTGGTCTATTATATGGACTCATGTGATGGTTTGTTGTGGTGATACTCTGTCAGTGGCTTGCTGCTAACGTGTGAAATGTTAATTGTTGGTATTTGATTGCCACCTTGAATAATTATGTTGTCAATCTATGTAGTAGTGATGATCTCGAATTACTTTTATGATGTAATTAGTCATGCACGTGGTAGAACCAGGATAGGACACGTGATCAAATAAAAATGTGACACGTGGACCAACCAGTGCATGACACGTGAATTGGCCAGGGCATGACACGTGGGCTATTAAAAATCCGACACATGGAAGGAAATCATCAAGCCACATGGACGTATAAAAATACGACACCTGGAATAACAGCATCGTGACACATGGTCAGATAAGAAACGGACACGTGGACCAATAATAATATGACATGTGGTCCAGTGAAGAAGTGACACATAATCCAATGGCAACATGACACATGTGCCAGTAGAAAACTGACATGTGGAACAACAGGGAACCGACATGTGGTCCAGTAAGAACCTGAAACGTGCAAGAACCAGAGATGACCATGTTGTGTAATAAGAAGGTGACACGTACCCGAACCATCTCTAATGCAACCGACTATAGCATGTACATGTGAAAAATGTCTCCAACAGAAGCACCCACCAGCGTGGCAGCCCCCCTGCCACGCATGCCAAAAAAGTTCTATGATGTTCTATTTTTCATCACAGATCAAGCCACTTCTATGATGATTTGCGAAAACTGTCATAGAAGTTCAAGTATGACGCGACTTCTATGACAAACCAGTTTTCGTCATAAATTCGTCACAGAACTGAAATTATGACGAATTTGTCTCCATCTATGACAAAAGCAATTTGGCTCCTTCTGTGACGAAAGCTGATCATCATAGAAGTGGATATTCCTAGTAGTGAATCTTTGGAGAAGATGGACTCGTGTGGATCTGGTGACACTGTTCGCCTAAACAGTCGTTTAGTCCGTTTAAACACCATTTAAACGGTAAACAGAAGTCAACCGTGTTGTTTAGGCTCTAAACGGTGAATTAAATGGTTGGGCCGTTTAAACCCGTTTAAACTGTTCAATCCCGTCTAAACAGTCTAAACAAAATCAGATTAAACATAATTAAATGAGCTAAACAACCATTTAATCCATAATTAAGTAAAGTAAAGGACTATGTCTATCACAATCAACATAAAACTAATTAACATTGTAATTATATAAAGTGTTGTGGGATTTAGATTTCTTCCAACAAGATTATTTGGTAGAATATTTGATTTTTACATGTGTAAATATGTATGGGTTCTAGCAAATTTTATTTTTACCTACATAAATATGTATATTTTATTGTTATTGTACAAAACCGTTTAGGCCGTTTAACCCTGTTTAAACGGTCTAAACGCTAAACGGTAAACGAAGGGTGATCGACTGTTTACCGTTTAGCGTTTAGGAAAACATTGTCTGATGAACTCGGACACATGTAGACCTAGGCGGTGGACGCAATGGTGGTGATGTTGTGAAGGTTAGCCTCGCCCTTGTCGAAGGTAGAGGATGGGAAGAATTCACAAAACCTGCTGGAGGCACCGAGGAAGGTCCAAGACGCCACAGCGTGGTCGGTGTTGAACTCATTGCTGATGATGGTGTGATGCCCCAGAGGTTGGCCTCGCCCTCGAAGGAGGTGGAGGAGAGGGGAAGAACACGAGGAACCTGTTAACCTGAGGAAGGGTAGTGGCAGTAGTGGTATCTTGGTGGGGATTTTATGGGGAGAGATGGGAGAGATAGATAGGGGGAGGGGTAGTGGCTGATAGAGAATGAGAGTGGGGAGAGGCGGCACTGGGTTGATGGGAATGGGCTTGGGCCTCTCTTAAGAGGTTTGCTCTAAAAATAGTTCTTAGTTTTAGAGGCGGACCCATTAAGATGCTCGTCTCTATTAATTGATTTTAGGAGGCAATGGATTGTTGGACTGCCTCTGTACATAGACCTGCTCTAAAAATAGCTAGGTATTTTTGGAAACGGTGTTAACTTGTGTCCGCCTTTGTAAATGAAATGGATTGTCTCCTATAATCAATATTGTGATAGTGATACACTTGTCATATGCATTTAACAAGATCACCATTGCAAATATTTATCACGTATATCATGCTAATTTTATGGGGAGAGAGATCGAAGAGATGAGCACTCACCCCCATTGGATCTACACTTCTGACTTTGAAGAAGATGGATGTGATATCAATCTGGGTAGTAGAATCTTCAGAGAAGATGGACTCGTGTGGATCTGGCGAACTCAAGGCGCACGTAGACCTAGGCGGCAGACACAATGGTGGTGATGTTGTGTAGGCTAGCCTCACCCTTGTCGGAGGTAGAGGACGGGAAGAATTCATCAAACCCGCTGGAGGCACTGAGGAAGGACCAAGACACCACATCGTGGTCGGTGTTGAACTCGTTGCCAATGATGGTGATGCCATAGAGGTTGGCCTCGCCCTCGAAGGAGGTGGAGGATGGGAAGAGGACGAGGAACCTGTTGGAGCTAAGGAAGGGTAGTGGAGGCAGTGGTATGGTGGGGATTTTATGGGGGGAGATGGGAGATAGATTGGGGGAGGGGCAACGGCTGATAGAAAATGAGAGTGGGGAGAGACGGCGTTGGGTTATGGTTCTTGATAGTTTTATATGTGAGTAGTTATATTGGGCCCATGAGTGTTGTCGCATGAGAATGGGCTTGGGCCTCTCTTAATAGGTCAGACGGGCCCATTAAGATGCTCGTTTTGATTAATTGATTTTATGAGGCGATGGATTGTTGGATTGCCTCCATAAATAGATCGACCTGCTCTCATAGCTAGGTATTTTTGGAAACAATGTTAATTTTTGCCCGTCTTTGTAAATAAAATGGATCGTCTCCTAAAATCAATATTGCAATAGTGATCCAGTCGTCATATGCATTTAACAAGATCACCGTTGCAAATATTTATCACGTATATCATGCTAATTTTCTAGATTAAGATATGTCATAATTTGTCTAAATTTGTACCATATATAGTGGCTATGAAAACTAATGGAGACAAAATAAAGAGCAACACGTAACATAAAACAATCTGCGGGTAATCTGCAATCATCATGAGATAAATATATTGGAAGGGTCTTCGACCACACATAGGCTATGTTTTTTTTGGGTGGAGACACATTAGGCTGTGATTTGTTTTATGAAGACACACAGGATGTGGTACCTTTGCATAAATAAAAGATCAAACTTGGAATCCCATGTAAATAGGCACGGTATGCGTAGCGGGACTCAAACCGGAGCAGGAGTTCCTGGGAAGAAATTAAACCGTTTCCGCGTTCTCTTTTTTCATGCCTATTCATCGTCAGCTTCAGCTACAAACATTTGCTCGTTCCCAATGCATTTCTCCACTGTCTCTCTCCATCGGAGCTTTTGCGGGTAGCGTAGTATACTTTTTTTTTTCCTCTCTCTCCACTATGTCCACGAGTATCTGTCACGTAACTCGAACTGTATATCCATTTTGTAACAAACAAAACAGACTTACACATCAACGAGCTGAACTGTCCCTGCGTACCACGCCCAAAGACACATATAAAATTCATATTATTTTTGCACATTTTTAAGACCAGCAAACATGTTCGTGCATTGCATGAAACTCAATAAGAAGTATGAGTCTAAGAGCATCTTCAAGAGATTAGCCCAAAAAACTAGCTAAATTTACTGATTTAGTTACTCTCTAAAATAGATTTAACAAGAGTACTCTAACAAACTCTGTAAAACCAAGAAAACGGATGGCTAGTAAGGTAGGCTATCTAAAAGTAGAGAGCGAATGAGGTGGGATGAAGAGCTACTAAATTTGGAGAGTCATTTGCATAGTCTATTGGAGATGTTTTTCCTTTAATAATAGTCAAATTTACTTCTAGAAAACGATTTGGCTAATCTCTTGAAGATCGAGATGCTTGTCGATGTTTTACCACCGATAGCCTATCACGGGGGTATCCGGGACAGTTGTTCGGGCTTTGGCGTATGCAGAACTCGACGGTTAACGCAAAATACACTCGATTTATACTGGTTTGGGCCCTCGTGAACGAGTAATAGTCTTTACGTCCAGTCGGTGTTAGCCTTTGCGTTGGATTGATTGTTATGATCGTGTGTTCTTACAGGGGGTGCTCATAGCCTCTCTTTATATAGGTAGAGACGGCTATGGTGCTGTTTCAGTCTTAGTCAGATCCAAAGAAGGTGTCCTGATCTAATTAGAGAAGGTACTTTCTATTAGGAGTCCGGCTAGTTTTGCCTGTTCTACTCGAAATCAGCGTCGTTTGTCATCACGCCTCTTCTGTCTAGCGGTGGGTCAGGTCAGGGCCCATTGCCGGTAATTGTTCTGATGAGGAACCCTATGGGTCCCGTATCGATAATGCTCTAAAGAGGCCGTATAGAGGTGATCACCTTAGGATGCTCGTCTTAGAAAATTATACAGTCATTTTAAGGGTCTATCTGAAAGCTCTATGTTTAGTGTTGGTAATTAGTGACAATGCCTAAGTACTAATCCTATGCCTAAGTTGTATATAGCATATGAGGATTAGTACATTCCAAGGTTGGTGGCAAGATGGACATGGTGATCATGATGGCCACACTTGGATTTGGACGCAACCCTACGTGATCAAGGCAAAGGTATATATTTAAGGGTTGTGTTTTAGTAACCAAGACACATAGTGGGTGTGGTTACATTATAGGATAGATAGCCGTACTATAAAGAGGAGAATGACGTGGCTATTGAACTCCTAAGTGCCTCTAGGTGTGCATTTTATAACCATATGCATTTAGATAGAACTAATAACGCCTCGAAAAATGATTGTGAAAATGCTAACACACTCGCACATGACGTGATCACTTGGTGGTGTTAGCACATTTGCGATGGCATTGGAGTTTGAGCGGTAGAGAGGGTTTGGGGTCCTCTCTCCCTCCCACCGAGCTTGCGAGGCGGGATTCAGGCATTTTCGAGGAATTGAAACGCCTATTTTCCTTTACGCCAATGTCGAGATTTTGAGGTGTTGTCACATGTTGTTTCACGAGCTAAAACATGTGCTAAAGTGACACACATACTTAGTCTAGCTCATATGTGAGAGGGTGAATCAAACAGAGGCGAACGGAGGTCATAGAGGTGACCGGACGCTGGACCGGACGCGGTCTCTGTTTGACCGGATGCGTCCGGTCAGTGTTCAGCGTTTGTGCGTGTCTCGGTTTTCTGATCGGACACGGTGGCGCATCCGGTCACGATCGACCGGACGCGTCCGGTCGTTGTGGGAGCTTACTGGACTCCAACCGGACGCTGGCACTGTGATGTCCGGTTCATCTAGCGTGCGCGTCCGGTCGCTGCTTCGCTGGAACGTTGCTCGGCTTGACCAGCGCGTCCGGTCAGTTATGGGACCAACGCGTCCGGTCGAGCGTCGCGTGTCCGGTCAATTTCAACCAGCGCGTCCGGTCGTGCTTCGCGCATGGGTGGTGTACGCACCTGCGCGTCCGGTCAGTTTAACCAGTGCGTCCGGTCAACGCGACTGTAGCATTTTCAAGTGTCTAACGGCTCTATTCGAAGGGGTACATCTATATATACTCGTTGGCCGGCTCAAGGCTCTTACCCTTGCATTCTTTGACATACTTGTGAGCATTTTGAGCTAAGCAACTCCTCTCCCACTCATCTCTCTTACTTCTTTGCATATTCGAAGTGAGATTGAGTGATCAAGTGCATTTGCATTGTCAGATTGCATCTAGTTGGCACTTGGTGGTTGATTTTCTGCGGAATTCTTGATTCTCTTGGTGGTTGCCGCTACCTAGACGGCTTGGAGCAGCTTGGAGGCGTTGGTAAGAGTTGGTGATTGTTCTTGGCCACCTCCGGTGATTGTGAGGGGTTTGTACCTACCTCGGCGAAGCGCCAAAGGCAACATTAGTGGATTGCTCGTGTTATTTGCAACCTTTTGTCATTTGGTAGGTTCTTATGGCGCCTTTGAGAGGCTCGGTGTGAGACCGATTAGCCACCGAACCACGTGGTGAAGAGGGACACAATTGGGACTAGCGTGTCGGCAAGCACGTGAACCTCGGGATAAATCTTCGTATCATCTCTTTCATATTGTGATTGATTGATCCCGGTGTTCGGTTGTCTTGATATTCATTATTGATCATATTGGTTAGCTCAATACTTCGCCCTTCGATGAAACTTTCCTAACTCAACTCCGCATTACCTTCTTAGTTATCTTTGCTAGGTAGTTAGCTTTGCTAGAGAAGCTCTTTTGTGTAGCTTGCTAGTTGTAGTTGTAGTTACCTTCTCGGTTTGACTTGTGCAGTTGAGTGCAAATCTACTAGATTTGTGAATTGGTTAGGTGGCATGCAAACACCTCTTAGGCTAAGCAAAACTCACATGTCGCTACTTGTTATATTGATAAACTTGTTTAGCTTGTCTTTGTAGAAATTTTCAAAAGGATATTCACCCCCCTCTAGCCATCAAGACCTTTCACCATCTCTAATAATGATCAGAAGAGTTAGGCATTTTAAGGATCCATCTCTAAAATAGTTACATCACCTTATGATGCTCGTAGTCAGATAAAGATAAACTTTTTATTAAAATTGTAGCTCCCGACGTGATATGTAACTTTGTCGTTGAGAAGTTTTTCATTTTAATTGTGTAGTTCCAAAATATTTTTGTAAATTCAAAAATTTTGAAATTTGAAAGTTTCAAACAAACATGGATGTTGACATGGTCTGTACTAAAGTTCTCGATACAATATCCACATTATAGTTGAATTTTTTATTTAAAGTTTTTCTAGAGTTCCAGGTATATGTTTTAACTTTATATGTTTTGAAATTTAAAATTTAGAATTTCCTTAATGTTCACAAAGTTAATTCCAAAGTATCCCCACCATCGGACCCATCTTGAAGCCATGCCCCCCGACCAACACGTCCTGCCCGAACTCCCCGCCGAGGAAGTCGATCACGAAGTCCTCGTCTAGCGTCATGGAGTACATGCACGACAGCTGGTCGACCGGCCCGCCGGCGGTCTCCACGTGCCCAGGCGTGAACTCGTCAATACAGCGGGCCACTCGCTCCACGACGTCGCCGCCGCCGCCAGAGACCAAGTCCCGGTCGTCCGAGTCGCACGGCGGTCTGCCGTGATAGTTGTTCTTGATCATGCCCGGGCGCTCCAGCGATGGCGTACTTTACACGTAGAGGGGGTCGCAGTAGCTCGAGAACGTGGGGAAGTCGGCCTCCGCCGTCAGCTCTCCCTCGCGGCCAGGCTTGATGCGCCAGTACAGGACCAGCGTGTGCAGCGGCTGGATCGGGAGCCGGAGCTCCACACCGATGGCGGACTTGATGAGCCTGCTGGTCCATGCGCCCACCGTTAGACGCACTTGGCGCCGTGGAACTCCTCGCCGATGCTCGTCTTCACCACGACGCCTCCCTCTGATCCCTTTCCCTTCCTGATTTCGACGACCTCCGCGTTGTCCCTCACCACGGCGCTCTTGTGGACGGCGAGATCCTGGAACATTTTGACAGCCCCGGTCACGTGCAGCACATCGGAGCCGTGCTCGCTCACCGCGGCCACCCACCCATCCGGTAGCCGGAACGCGCCTCCCCACCTCGCGACCACGTCCACCTCCTCCGAGCCGGCGTTTCTGGCGGCGGCGAGGACCGAGGCGTTGCTTCGTGGGCCCATTAAGAGCAGCGGCGTCGGGGTGAGGACGCGCTGGCCGGACTCGGCCTCAGCGTCCGCCCAGAGGCGGCCGGTGAGGCGCACCATCGGCGGGTACCGTGCGTCTGGGTAGGTGGCGCGGATGGTGCGCGACTCGCCGTGCGAGGACCCAAGGCCGTGCAGCAAGTCGAAGCGCTCCAGGAGCAGAACGCGCGCGCCTCCGACGCCACCGCGTGTGCCGTGCAAGTACCCATGATGCCGGCGCCCAGGACTATCACGTCGAAGCCGAAACAGCGGGCGGCGGCGGGCACGCGAGCTGTGGGTGTGGACAGAGGTGGAACTTGGGCCGTGCCGCCGGCACAGCACACCCTCGTGTTTCGTGCCGCTTCGGGTCGTGCCCTCTAGGCATCGGACCGTGCCGATATGGCACGGTGAATTTTTTTTCTTCGCTCCAAGCACGACCCATGGCACGCCTATTCTAAACATTAGGTGTAGAACACCACAAGCCAAAATTGATCTAAAAAAATACTGAGTGCTACTGAACCATGTTCAGTATCAGTCAGTACTACGCACAGTACCATAAAATACTGAATAATACTGAAACGCGACTACTGAACATTACTGAATTTTGTTCAGTATAACAGCTCGGTGTAGAATACTAGAATAGTAAGGGTGTAGAATAGCGCGTATATATATATATATATATATATATATATATATATATATATATATATATATATATATATATATATATAGTGTACTATTTTAATAAGTTTAGTGATTTTTATAATTTATTTAAGAATTAGATAAGAGGTAGTATAGTAAATGCTAGAAATTTTTATTGTATAGTTATAGAAGTGTCTACGTATCATTTTCGTGCCGTGCCGACCCAAGCATAGCATAAGATGCGGGCCGGGCCATGTAGTCCGCCGTGCTGAGATACTGGGACATTCTTTTGTTATGTTAGATAATTTTGATTATAAACTCACTTCATGTCTCTTGTTAAGCTATAATATTTTTCTCTGAGTCTGGAACAATTTTCTGAGCGGAGATATTTCTTCATTTTTCATGACTTACAACCGCTCAATAGGGTTCCGGCAGACCTTATCTCCCTCGTGCCCATACAAGTTAGGGTATCATGCCCAAGCACGGTATAGAGTTCGGTTCTAAAATAAATTGAAATACAAAGTGTTTCTGTGGTCTGCCGCTCTATAATGTGCCTGTACAGTTAGAGCAGAGTGTTCACACATGAGGAATCTAGCCCATAACCAATTGCAAAGCATGACGTGACCATTGATATAAATCTCTAAGGATGAATTAAAATGCATGACATAATCGCTAAATAAATTTCTAAACTACAAGTCATCCAAGTAACCATACAACATGTTAAACGTCCTGTTGTAATGCACGCGTAACAAGCTGATGCACATATACATTTACAAACGCCGATATATTTTCACTAGTAAATAAGAAATTGGGACACCAACCAAGGATTACTATAGAGAGGCACGACAGGTCCAAATCATCGAACCACGACTATAGGATGGAATAAGGCATATAGGGGCCGGAGAATAGCAAGACACCAAAGGACCTTTGAGAAGCGGTTCCAAAGAGGAACAACAGGGGCTTGTTTAGATTGAAGAAAATTTCAACCTAATGAATAGTACCACTTTCGTCTTATTTGACAAATATTGTCCAATCATATACCAACTAGGCTCAAAAGATTCATCTCGTGATTTCCAACTAAACTGTGTAATTAGTTATTTTTTTTACCTACATTTAATACTCCATACAAGCGGTTAAAAATTGATGTGATGGAGAGAGAGTGAAAAAACTTGGAATTTTGAGTGAAACTAAACAAGGCGCAGGTGTTCAAAGTAGGAAAACACAAAGAATTCGTGTAATCAATGGCAGCATTAACCACTGCACTTTCCTACACAACTTCTGTAAATACATTGCTTTTGCTACTCACTAGATATGTATCTATAAAAGCTGGAATAACTTAGGGTGTGTTCACTTCGTGAAAAGTAAGTGAAAAGTTACTGTAGCATCTTTCGTTGTTATTTGGCAAAATTTGTCCAATCATGGACTAACTAGGCTCAAAAGATTCGTCCCAACATTTACAGACAAACTATACAATTAGTTATCTTTTTTACCTACATTTAATGCTCCATGCATACGTCAAAAAATTTGATGTGATGGGTGGAAGAGGAAATATTTTGAGTTGAGATGGGAAGTGAACAAGGCCTTAATTTGAATACATTACTTTTGCTACTCACTAGATATGTATCTAGAAAAGACAGAACAACTTAATTTGAAGTGGCAAGAGTACCTGACTGATGCCTACTACAGATCATAGTCAACTCAAAATGGAGAACGACGGACCAGCACCGACTGCATGTTAACAAATGTACCAACAAACAGAAGACATATGGAAGAACGACAGACCAGCACCGACTGCATGTTAAGTTGTTAACAAATGTACCAACAAACAGAAGACACAGATGGTCTTAGCACATTGCCACATTCGTTACTCTTTAAGTTTTCATTGACAAACTCATGGAAAATCCTCACCCAGAAACTAGAGAACTACAACCAGAAAACATCTGTGCACCAAAAAAAAAAAAATCACTGGTAACTAGTTGCCTGCTCTATCAGAGCACGCTACAACAAAGACATGCTATCCGTTAACAGCTGCTGCTAGTGAAGCAACACTACAACATAGACGCTTCACCACATACAGCACTACATAATTCTTCACCTCAAAGAATCCAACATCCTCACATCATGCTTCTTGCGCCTGCAACGGTGATGACTCTTTTGCTCCCCAAAGTTATTGTCACCAATGATTCTCATTTTATTCATATCTGCAAAGGAGGGGAAAAGAACCATCAGCAAAGCTAGGAGCACACGGATAAAGAGCATACATTGCAACATAAGAATACCATCAAGAACGTTTCCGGTAGTGGTAGCTGCAGGAAACCAATACCAGGGCCACGAGTTCATGATGGAATGATCACAGTTGCACCAGACAACCACCAATTTTAGTAATAATAAAAAGTGCAGCAAACATAAAGACTGCCCATCCATCAAGTTCACACATAATAGCACCACTTGATGGCAATGAAGTTAATGTAGTACAAGTTAATCTTTGCAAAAGGACAATATTTCCAATTCTTAAAGTATGGTCAAAAGGATCTTTTTTTCCTTAAAATCCTAAATCAAGAACTAATGTGTCACCATCGCTGCTTCGCCAGGTGCAGACAACGCCTCTGCATCAGACCAAGAGTCGTTGTCGGACAGACTACAGAACTCTCCTTCGCGTGAGCTGCAGAGCAAGAGGCCGCAGCGGGCCGCTATCAGGAACCCATGAGTCTATGGGCCGGACTGGAAGAATCCTTGAGGAGCCGTCATCAGATAGCTTAGACATATGCTTGTAAGAAGGGTATGAAATCTTGTAACAAACTATTTCTAAACTCTAATAGCAGACCTCGTCTTGCCTAGCTCTTCCTGCTAACCTTCCCCAATTCTGATTCCGTGCTATCGTACCTAACATAATCTAGAAATTTTGATTTTTTTTTTAATTCCTACTCTACTGTACAAGCACATTGAGTTACAAAGGTATATGCGATAAGATATTAAACATGCATGGAACACCAATATTTCACATTGTAAAAAAAAGGTGTTACAGCAACCCTTCCAAGTCTGGAGGTACTACAGCTGTACAGCAATAGCCAGTACACTCATGGGTAATGCTACCTCATCACGTTGGGATGACCATATCAGATCAGAATCGCATATATGATATGAGGACCTGGTCTCTGCACAGTCGTGGAAGAGTTGTTTCTTACTTGTTTCCTCAAAATAAACTAGGAACACATGGAAAATTAAATATATTCCCTCAAAGGGAGGTCAAATTTGATTGTTATGGCTTCACATGTATACAAAATATGGCATTATCATTCACTAGGCAATCAAGTAGCCAAGCTAGCGAACAACAGATCAGAAACAGAGTAAAGGGGAGGCTAAATAATGAAAGGCCAAAAATCTTAGTAGCATTAAACTAAATGGTATAATAGATGTAACAAGGAACAAAACCAATAATATTAATCTAAAATGATCAAACAACATTTATTAGAACACCTTTGTGGGTAGGAAAATACCAAAAACAATTTGATGCAACCCCAGTTGCTCGATGCATGAAATTGCTTTCTCATCAACTTTCCCAGAATTTATTCCATTCCAGAACATATTTGAACAAAAATTGCTAAGAAAACTGAAGACTCGAGAAAATTCCCAAACACCTAACTGATGGATTAGCCAATTCTGTTATTTTAATTAACACCGCACAAGGGAGAGAAGTTGCAGCTCCCAAGCCGAGCAAATTCCAGAGCTCCTAATTCCAAGAATGAAACAACAGAATAACTTGGAAGGGAGCAGCGGAATCTTGCTGCAAATAATAAAAGGATCCGCTGGAGCCCTGAGCCCTTGTCCCGTGACAACATGTCAATACCGGTGCATGTGCCCTGAAGGCTGCAGCTGAAAGCCAGAGGCCTGCTTGGGGCCTTGTCGCTGCGGTTCTGCCTGTAGGGCCGCATGGTGCCTCGCCTAGCGGTATCTCAATGGGTGGGGTCTGGGAGCAAGGGCACTGCTGCCCGCAACATGAAAAAGAAGCGCCTACAATGGTGAAGACAAATTGAAGCACCAAGAGTGGCACAAGCCTTTGCCTGTACAAGCTAAGCTAGGGCTGGGCCTCCTTCGATGGGCTAACACTACATAGATATATTAAGTGCTACTTCGACTGGACCCGAGCAGCAATCCACCACCCCCCCCCCCAACACAGGCGCTACAGCGGCCCCTGAACCTACCTCCCTTCCTCAGCCATGTGCTTGGACTTTGCTGTGCTGCCACCATAACACCACCCGAGCCAGTGGTCCAGACTTCAAACCACAAATTTCACACAATTACCCTATCAGATCTTTGGCGCATGCAATAACTTGGTCCATTTCTTCTGAAAGTTTCATGGTTTAGCAGCCTCAGCAAAGGCTGTGTTTCCGAAACTAAATAAGTGGACAAATAAAACAAAAGGATCCATGAGGATTCAAACTGAAACATGAAACCAGACTTACACACTACTCTTTCAGATGAATCTACCATGAACAATACTTACCCTAAGCCAGCTCGCTAAATGTTACGTGCAAAAAAATAGTTGATGAGATATGTCGAATGTTAAAACGTAAATGAGATTCCATGCATACCAAAGCTAAATCTTGAAACAAATGGAAACATTGGAAAAAAGGTATCAACAAAAAGACACCCAAGATAAGAAATCCATATTAAAATTAAACATATTGCAAACGGAATATTTGGTCAAATTGCAGTATTGCACAAAGCCATGAGGAGTATCCGTGCTACCAGTTCCAAACAGGGTCAGCTTTGACCTGATTACAATTGCAGTACCACAGGATCAATCTCAGTTATTTTGACAGAAAGGGACAAAAATGTGCATGTTAAGGACATAAAATGTACAAGCCAGACTAGACAAGAAATCATGTTTGGACATTCATTGTGATTTGTTTACATCAGTATAATCTGAAGCTCACAGTTCTCTTCTAAAAATCGAAATAGCTGGAATATAAAATAAGTCTAGCGATACTATACATGTACTCACATGCAGGCATATAGAAAGCATGCCCCTCAACAGACCAAATCATCCCAGGTAACATTATACTACTTCCTCCATCGTAAATATAAGTCATTTTAAGATTTGTCCCAAGTCAAACGTTTTTAGCTTTGACCATCCATAGCTAAAAATCATAGACTGATAAAATAACATTGCTATTACTATTTGAAAAATATTCCCATAATATATACTCACTATGTCCCAGACTGATAAGCGTATTTTGTACAGGGAAGAGTCAAATTTTACAAACTGTGATCAACAATTGGCCGCGTTATATAGAAGTTTAGGACATAAACTTGCATTAATATTTTTAAAAAAGTGCCTCTGAGATGATATTGATTCTTTAGCAAATGACAACATATTGTAAGAGAAATAGAGAAATTAAGGGTCAAAATCTATTTTGTATGACTTTTCCCTGGTCAAAATACACTTATCATTCTGGTATAGAGGTAGTAACTCCTTATATTCGAAACAACATTTTTATAGATACTTATAGTCAAAGTTCCATCTTGTAGGCCACATCAATGTCATGAACAACAAATATTTGTGATCTTGTTATAAAAGGAAACAAATATTTGTGATCGGAATGAGTAAAAACTAAAAAGGAATATTAATCAGGCAGAGTCATTTTGTTAGCCATACCACTACAAGCATATTGTCTGGATAAACAAATGCATTTCCCCTAAAAACTATTTTGACTCAACTAATCCACTGCAAATATTTATGGTCAAACATCAACAGCAACGAACAAGACTTACGACACATTACGAGAACCAAGAACAGAGGAGCTCGATGCCCTATAATCATTTGATCCCGAATAAGAAATATCCATCAACACCAGAATCTCAATCTACAAAGTACAAAGTTAACAAACTAAGTTGTTCCAACAAACATATACTAAATCAAAGAAGTGCACACAGTAATGCTGCCAATAGCTCAGATCTATGTTGAGAGTCGGGAATACTAAAAGCTAAAACCAGTGACTATCCAAAGAATTGAATTCAAGGACGCTCATCACCTCCAATAACCCTGCCCCAGAACAGCTGCTGCCTCCCATCCTCCTCCTCTTCCTCTTCGTCGATCTCATCACCGTATCCCAGCTCCACGTCGCCACGGTACCCAGGTTCGCTCCCGTACCCAGAATCGGCGATCGTCGCCTCCGCTGCCGCGCCTACCCCACCGCTCGCGGCACCAACCCCACCAACGGGAGCCGGGCCGAACTCCGTCGCTATCGGCACATCCCTCATCCGCACCTCCCCGACATCGGACGCCCACATCTCCCCGCTGGAGTCAGTGGCGCCGCACGTGAAATGGAAATCGGAACACGTGCCGGATCTCCGGCGGTCGCTGCTGCGGCCGGACACGGACCGCGAGCCCGCACCGCGGCGGCGGCGCTTGCGGAGCCCGAGCCACCGGAAGGATCCGCCGCTACCGCCCCCCGAGGGGGCAGGCGTTGGAGTCTCCGCATCAGGGAGGTGGGCCGAGGAGTGGGGAGCGGTGGAGCGGTCTGAGAGACAGGGCTTCTTGTGGAAGGGATGCCAGGAGGCGACGGCCTCGGCGAGGAGGAGGTGCGGCGGGTGGTGCCGCAGCTGCGGGGCGCGCGGTGTCATCGGCGCCGGAGGCGGGGGACGCATCGGGGTTGGGAAGTGAGCAGGGTGATCTCATTTTGTCTCGGCGGGGAAGGAATGTCTGTTTTTTTCTCAATTAGAAATATAATAATAATGTATCAGACTATCAGCTATTCAAATCAAATATTAAAAAAGAAGGCAAAATTGGAGTATATAAATAATATAAATAAATAGGATAAGATAAAAAAAATAGATTACAGTATAGATATAGATTTTCTATGAATCAAGTAAAACTTTCAAAGAGTGAGACGTGCAATTATTTTGGGAATAGAGTATTGGTATATATATTGATTTTTAGGCATACTCTAGGTTCGTCACCGGTAGTTATGCCTATTTACTACAACTCAGCTTCACTGGTGAAATAATTTTTATTAGTTTTGGCTCAAAAAGCAACTTTACCGGTAAAACTGGAACTACTTTGGAGAATTGTTTGACAAAGAGTAAAATGCACTGTAGGCCTATGGACTTGTCTCGTTGTGTCAAATAGATCCATGGACTCTCAAAATGCACATTTGGCCCCATAAACTTATTGTTGGGTTCATCGCAGGCTTAATCTTGCCTGGTTAGCTATTTTTTGCCAACGTGGGGTGGCCAACGTGGCCCAACCCGTCGCCCAGGGCACGTGATGTGCGCGTGAGGCAGCTTAGGCCCCTAGATTTTTGCATCTTGGCCCCCCTGATCTCCTTCCCCTCTCATTTGTGGTCTTGCTTTACTGCCTAGTTTTCATCGCGCGCGGGAAGGCAAGGGTTGGTGGACGCGGGCGACTGAGCGGGAGCGGTAGGGGTGTTAATCGGCGGCGATCGACGGCTTCGCTTTAGGAGAGGGAGGTGAAGTCGGCTCCTACATCCGATTTGGAGGCAAAGGTGTCGCGGCGTCAGCGTTTGGAGCACCACGATGGTGCTGAAACCGCGGCGGCAAGGGGAGCCGCCCCAGATTATGGTTAGTTCATCCAAGATCTAATCTTGAGTGCATTTGTGTTGATTGGAGTGTAGATTTTCGTGATGGGTTGTCGATTGCGCCATTTCTTTGCAGTTTGGGTAGGCTAGGGTTTCTGAGTTCGTAATGTAATTGATTGGACTATACGAGTTGGTTCAGCTCTAAAATTGTTGACTTCAATCAAATGTAGGTGATGATAGTGACAAGTTCTCAGTGGAGGTACATCATTCTGGGATTCTTATAGGTCATGGCAAGCACCGTGTTTATGCAAATGAGAAAGTGACAGTGTTCGACAATCTCTCAGCACGTTCTTGGTCTCTTTTGTGGTTTGAAAAGTTGAATTTTGCTCTTCATTATCCCAAGAACCCTGCTCTGCATGTGTACTGGTTGCTTCCTGGAAAAGATTTTCCAGATAGACTCAAACTGATTGTAACAGAAAAAGAGGCATCAATTATGGCAGGTGTTGTGGATAGGGTGAAGACTTTAGTGTTGTATTTTGATCATGAAGGTTGTGCATTCAAATCAGACTTTTGGGATGATGTAGTTGTTAACCCTGTTGCATCCCTGCCCAAAGTGATTAGCCCCTCCAAATTTGGCAGTACACATGATAATAGTGAGGCAGGAACCAATGTGAATGAGCATTCATCTGATGATAGTGATAGCACTAGTCTCAGTGAGTTTTATGACAGTGACTATGAAATAGGAGACGATGATGGCATATTTGATGACTATGTGGATGATAATGTCAGGGATGGAGTTGTAGGCAGAGGGAAGAAAAGAGGTAGAGGGACCAAGAAGACAGATGGTACAACATATGAGGGTAAAAAAGTCATTGTGCCTATGACAATGAAGATGAGGAGTCAACTGATGATGAGGAAGATGGATGAGGAGTCAACTGATGATGAGGAAGATGGGCTGCAATTACCTGAGTCAGATGGTGAATTAAATCTAGGTTTGATGTTCAAGTCTTTCAGGCCAGAAGACATGCACAATCTAGTGTTCAAAGTTAGGATGATGTTTGATTCAGTTCAATTGTTAAGACAAGCTGTGAAAGAATATGGTCTGATCCACAGAGTAGAGGTCAGCATGCCTAGGAATGAGAAGGACAGGATCACAGCTGTGTGCTGCAAAGGAAAATATCCTTGGAAGTTACATGCTTCACATGACAAGAGAGTTAATTCAATGGTGATTAAGACTTACAGTGCAAAACATAACTGTCAAAAGCAATGGGTGTTGAAGACTTGCACTGCTAAATGGCTTGCTGACAAGTATACTAAATGTTTCAGAGCTGATAAGAAAATGTCTATAGCCAACTTTGCAAGAGTAGTGTAGAAAGAATGGAATTTGACACCTTCTAGGTCCAAGCTAGCTCGAGCAAAAAGGCTGACTATGAAAGAAATCAATGGTGATGAAGAAAAGCAGTACAACATGCTATGGAAGTATGCACATGAGTTGAGGAAATCAAACCCATAAAGTTCCTTCTTCCTAAATCTTGATGGCAACCTATTCAAATCTATGTATGTTTCTCTTGGAGCCTGCAAAATGGGTTTCCTAGCTGCATGTAGGCCTCTCATTTGCTTGGATGGGTGTCACTTGAAGACTAAGTATGGGAGAATCATGCTCATAGCTGTTGGTATTGATCCAAATGACTGCATCTACCCCATTGCATATGGTGTTGTTGAGGTAGAGTGCTTGGACTCTTGGAAATGGTTCCTGGAAACATTGAAGGAGGACCTAGGCATACAGAACACATTTCCTTAGACAATTATGACTGACAAGCAAAAGGTGAGATTTGAAACTTATCTGATGACTAACATATATTTATTTGACAACACACTTGTACATTACTAATAGTAATTTGTACTTATGCAGGGACTGATTAAAGCTGTGGCTGCAGTTTTCCCATAATCTGAACACAGATTCTATGTTAGGCACTTGTATTCAAACTTTTAGCAGAACTACAAAGGTGAGAATCTCAAAAACCAACTATGGGCTTGTGCTAGATCAACTACTCCACTGCAGTTTCATAAGAACATGGAGAAAATGAAAGTACTAAATGTGAAAGCATTTCAGTGGTTAGAAAAAATGCCTCTAATACATGGTGTAGAGCATTCTTTAGCACATACTATAAGTGTGACTTGCTGCTGAACAATAGTTGTGAGGTGTTCAATAATTTTATCCTAGAAGCCAAAGAATTGCCTGTGTTGACTATGTTAGAAGAAATTAAGGGGAAGTTAATGGCAAGACACTATTTGAAAGAAAAAGAACCTGGAGAAATGTGGCAAGGTCCTATCTGTCCTAAGATTAGGAAAAAGGTTAACAAGATAACTCAGTGGTCTAACACATGCTATCCCATACCTTCTGGTAAAGGAATTTTCCAAGTGACGGATAGGGACCACTCCTTTATTATTGACATAGGAGAAAGAAAATATGAGTGTAGGAGATGGGACCTAACAGGGATACCTTGTTCACATGCCATCTCATGTCTTAGACATGAAAGAATACCAACTGAGACTATGGTGCATGATTGCTATAGTTCTGCAAGATTTCTATTAGCATATGGGCCCAAAATCAAACCTTGCAGTGATCCCACCACTTGGAAGAATGTTCCTGGACTAGAGGTGCTGCCCCCCAAGTACGAGAAAAGGGTTGGAAGGCCCCCCAAGAATAGAAAGAAGCAACCAATAGAAATTGAAACAGCTCAGGGAACAAGAGTATCAAGGCATGGGGTCAGCATGACATGTAGCTATTGTGGAAAGGAGGGTCACAACAAGAAAGGATGTGCTCTCAGGAAGTCTGGGGTGCAACCAGAGGGCAATGTGCCTAGTGCTAGTGTGGAACCAACAGAAGAAGATGCACCAACTGGACAACATTCTGGATTTCATTATGATGAAAACATTTATGCAGAGGAACCAATTTCTCAGGTACTTGCATAGGGACAATAGTTTTTTTGGCATTACTTTCACTACTTGCTATTCTGATGTTTTTTTGTAGTATTCAATGCGTTTTGAAGATGGGACACAACTACCATTCTCTATGCTGGTAGGAGGAAGCCAGCCCCTTTTGACACAACTCATAGAAGACAATCACCTACCTTTGTCACAGCTAGTTGGAGACACCCTCATTTCAAGGCTGGATGCAGAGGTGAACACATTTTCATCATTTTTAGTGTTTGTGCATGTAGCTATTGCTCTAACTAGTTGGACATGACACATGCTTCACAGGTTGTACCAAGGAGGACTTCACCACTTGGTCTACCTGATTCAAGCTTTATCATGTCAAACTTACCAGCTAAAAGACTAGTGGCCCCATCAACTGCTACAGAAAGAGGTCAAGCTGCTTTGGAAAAAGGCCAGGCCAAAGCCTCAACTGCAAAAAAGGCAAAGAAGACCAAGAAACAAGATGAAGAAAAAGCTTGATCAAAATGTGTGATGCCACTGTGTGTGTAGGCATATATTTTGGACAAGGAACTTATATAGACAGTACATGTATTTTGTACAGAAATGCACCAAAGACAACTGCATGGGTGCTTTCTAACCTTTTGCAAGATAGATAGGGCTAAGGTAGAAGTTTCAAACTACCTGTTGGATGGCTGGTCTCTAATCTTTTGTATGTATGATATATGATGCATCAAACTGTGATGCTTCTCTTGCTCAAATGTGCAATTTGAAACTGTCAGAATGCAGTTGCACTCTTATATATATATATATATATATATATATATATATATATATATATATATATATATATATATATATATATATATATATATATATATATATATATATATATATATATATGTGTGTGTGTGTGTGTGTGTGTGTGTGTGTGTGTGTGTGTGTGTGTGTGTGTGTGTGTGTGTGTGTGTGTGTGTGTGTGTGTGTGTGTGTGTGTGTGTGTGTGTGTGTGTGTGGCCTTATATCATTTCTGTGAAAATGTAATGCTCACACCACATTGCCTTATCTCATTTGTGTCAAAACTGTGAAAATTTAGGAGGGCTTGAACAACAGAACACTTGTATTAAACATAGAGGTCCAAAATACATTTGTTACTCCAACTCACACCACCTAGCATCACTAACACACCACAGGTCTCATGCTCACTTCACCAACAAACTGGACACACAGGATTGCAACACACACAAAGACATATAGCTCGCAGCAGCATCAATCCTTCTTGTCCACCAGGGACACATACTAGCTCCTTCTTCACCATTGCTGCCCCAGATGGACAAGTATCTTCAAATTGTGATGCTTCTGGTTCGACATTGATGGCTGAACTACTGCATTCCCCATCTTTTCCTCCCAACAGGAACGCCAGCTCTCCCTTCCTAGCCAAGTCCCTAAGGTGATCCATGTACTCATCTTCCCAGTAGAAAAAAGGACACCCAGAGTTCCTCTACAAACGAATTGAAACCACGGTGAAGAACCAACTAAAATCCATCAACGAATCACAAAACCCTAACTGACCTTATGGAAGGGTGAAAGTCCCTAGTTTGATTTTGGCTAATTGATGAAACCTAGGACTAACCTTTGTATCTAAGTGGATGATTTAGATAAAGGTGGTCATTGCATATGAGACATGACATTGACTCATATGACCAAGATGGTGAAGACCAAGATGAGGCTTGGCTCGATGGACCGGTTGTGAAGGTGAAGGGCAAGTCGAGGCTTCAAAGCGAAGGACCATGCGATGGTGAAGCTTGAGCAAGACTTAGCGCCGACGGACCAATGCAACGGTGAAGAGCAAGTGAAGTCAAGGTCGATGGATCAAGACGATCATGTGATGATATGAAGTGGATCATATCATTTGGAGAAACAAAATAGGCTCAAGGCAAAGGTATAACCATAGGGCCATTTGTTTTACACTCAAGACACCATAGAGGGTGTGAGTGGTTTAGGATCGATAGCCGAACTATTAAGAGGGAAAGTCTTATCGGTTATTCGATGCACGGGTGCCACTAGGTGAATTCATGAAGTGCATTGCATGTAGGGCCTAGTGAGCTAATTGGAAAACCTTTGAAAATAATTGAGAAAAAGCTAACACACAAGCACATGGAGATGTACACTTGATGGTTGTAAGGTCCAAATAGGCTAGAGGGGGGGTGAATAGCCTAATTAAAACTTCTATAATAATTACTTAACCACAAGTTAGTACGAAAGGTGGCGAAGCAAATGCACTAGCTCTAACTAAAAAAAGCAAGCCACCTACACAAGTCTAATACAAGGCTATTCACTAAACACAACAACAACTACAAGATAGAAACAAGAAGTAATACAAGACAAGAGCTTCGAGTGATTATACCGCCGTGAAGAGAAGAGAAATACCAATCAATCAATCATACAAGAGAAATCCTCGGGAAGAGAATGACACAAGAATTTATCCCGAGGTTCACTTGCTTCCCGGCAAGCTACTCCCCGTTGTGGCGATACACCCACTTGTCGGTTCACGAGCTAATCGACTATCAAGAGTCGAGCCCTCGGCGGGCGCCGCACAACCGCACACAAGATGGGGATCCTCCAAGCCACGAGCTCCACTAGAGTATCCAATTTGCGAACTCCCGCGGGGAAGGATCAAGAACCCCTTACAACACTTGGTGAAGGCTCCAACAATCTCCAATTGCGAGCTCAATCACCTCCGCTGCTCCAAGCCGTCTACCGTGTCGGGAAACACGGAAGAGTAACAAGAAATCCGCAGCAACTCGAAGATCAAGTGCCTCTAGAATGCAACTCTCAAGCAATGCACTTGAATCTCACTCAATCTCACTCAAGATGTGCAACTATGCAAAGAGATGAGTGGAGGGGTTGTTCTCTAGCTCAAAGTATGTCTCTAGTTCTCAAAATGTGCAAGAGTTGCCCTCAAACCCCGGCCAACGTCTATTTATAACGAAGGGGTACGCAGCTAGCCGTTACAGACGACACAGCGAAAAACGCACTAACCGGACGCTCCGATCAGGGTGACCGGACGCGTCCGGTCACTACACGACAGCAAGAAAGAGTGCGTGTCAGAACTAGCCGTTGTCGTGACCGGACGCGCTGAACCGATTGACCGGACGCGACAGTGCCCGCGTCCGGTCGCATTCCAGTATGCTCCCGTTAAGACCGGACGCGTCCGATCGCACGTGACCGGACGCGCCGCGCGTCCGATCGTTACTCCGCTTCGTTCTACCCTTCTGGACGCCTGACCGGACGCTCCGGTTACGTGAGGGACCGGACGCGCCGGTCGCGCGCTCTGATTCGCTCAGGAGAACTGACCGGACGCGCTGTTGAACTGACCGGACGCCACAGTGCCAGCGTCCGATTAGAGTCCAGTAAGCTCCCTGGATGACCGGACGCGTCCGGTCATCAGTGACCGGACGCGCTGCGCGTCCGATCATCAAACTGAAAACCGCACAGACGCTGAACACTGACCGGACGCGTCCGGTCATACAGAGACCGCGTCCGGTCCAGCGTCCGGTCATCTCTGTGACCTCCGTTCGCCTCCGTTTCTTTTTCGACTTCCGGCGCAATAGAAAATAGGCATTTCACTTCTCCAAAAAGCGCCGAATCCCGCCTCGCAAGCTCGGCGGGAGGGAGAGAGGAGCCCAAACCCCTTTCTACCGCCTAAACTCCACCGCCTTTGCAAATGTGCTAACACCACCAAGTGTACACCACCATGTGCATGTGTGTTAGCATTTCACAATCATTTCTCAAGGCGTTATGTTAGCTTTTTACTAGATCCTAATGCATATGCTCAAGACATTGATCTAGTGGCACTTGATTTCCGAGCTAACCGTGATTGCCCCTCTTGATAGTCGGCCATGTATCATAAACCCGGTCAATCACTTCTCTACTCATCTTAGACCGGCAAAAGGAAAACCCTATGGTTATACCTTTGCCTTGAGCTCTTAGATCCTTCTCCACTTGATCATCATGTCCTTCCTTTTATGTGCATCTTCACCATGATCATCATTTCATGTCCATGCACCATCTCTTTGTGATCTTGTGGCCACCACACCTTGCCACATACACCTTTATCACATGTGTTGCTTATGCCTAACTCAAAACACTTAACACATGGCATTAGCAACTTGGTGTCATTAATTACTAAAACCAAACTTGGGCTTTCAATCTCCTCCTTTTTGGTAATTGATGACAACCATCACAAAGATATGAAATGAAAACAATTTTTAATTTCAATAGTATTAGCTCCCCCTACATATGTGCTTACATGAGTTTGGTTCAATTATGCACATATGTATGGATTTGAAATTTGAGAGAGTTAATACTATCAAATTGATGCTAAGGTATATAGAATGGACCTTTGAAGCGTGATACCAATCGGAGTTGCCTTTATATACCATCCTTAGCATCGACGTAGCTAGACACCATTTGTAATACATCACTTGTAAAGATCACAAACACTAAAGTACCCCGTGAGATCAACATTATAAGCCAAGGTGTCTAGATACCGCTTGTAAAGCTACTCTCAACAAATCATCATTCAAGTTCTATTTCTAGCAAACACCAAACAATCATGAATATGAATTTAAGCTTTGCAATGCAACAATTTATCATGTTAATGCACATACAAGTGCAACAAGTAATCCATGAGCTTGCTCCCCCTACTTGTGTGCTCAAATTTAATTGATCCCTTGATTTCTCTCCCTTTGTAACTTTTCTCTCCCCTGTGACTTTTCTCTCCCCCTTATTATATCTTATTCCCTCTTTGCAATATCTTTGTGACTTTTCTCTCCCCCTTTGTCAACAATCACCAAAAAGGTGCCAATTTTAGTGAGAGATAAGTCAATCAATTATGAGAGAGTCCAAATTATGGTTCAATCTAGATTACTTGCCTAGAATATGTAATTCGGTTTGATCCAAGGACAAGCTTTTTCACACCTCATAAAGTATAAGGGTTATCTTGACCATGTTGAATTACACATCATGAGCTTATTTTCTAGATTCAACACTAGGTTTGCAAGCCCACAAACATGTCATATGCTACCACTAGACCAATCAAACATAGAAGCAATAGTGGTACCATATATACATCAAAATCATTTGATTTTCATGAATAAGCTTATTTGTCATGGAAATATGTCTATATGTTCTAACCATGTCCTTAGCAAAGTATGAATGATATGCCAAACAACTTTACCTTGCTACGTTGGAGGAGAGGCATGTCATATAAGAATGTAGGGGGTGCACTCATTTCAAGTTGGAGAAGTCAAGTATGTTCAATTCATTCTTCAAGTTGTAAAATCTCTTTTCATCAAGTGGCTTTGTAAAGATGTCGGCTAGTTGATCTTCGGTGCCAATGCTCTCAATGTTAATATCACCCTTTTGTTGATGGTCTCTTATGAAGTGATGCCTTATGTCAATGTGCTTGGTTCTTGAATGTTGAACCGGATTTTGTGTCATCTTGATAGCACTTTCATTATCACAAAACAAAGGCACATTCTTGAATTTAATTCCAAAGTCATTCAAAGTGGCCTTCATCCAAAGCAATTGTGCACAACAACTACCGGCACTAACGTATTCGGCCTCAGCGGTAGATAGTGCAACACTATTTTGTTTCTTTGATGACCATGAAACAAGAGACCTTCCAAGCAATTGACAAGTGCCACTTGTGCTCATTCTATCAATCTTGCATCCACCATAGTCGGAGTCCGAATATCCAATCAACTCAAAATTAGACCCCTTTGGAAACCACAATCCAACATCATGAGTGCCCTTAAGATATCTTAATATTCTCTTGGTGGCTTTCAAGTGACTTTCTCTAGGTGAAGCTTGATATCTTGCACACTTGCACACACTAAACATCACATCCGGCCTAGAAGCGGTGACATAGAGCAAACTTCCAATCATGGACCGGTATTGCTTTTGATCTACCATGTTTCCACTATCATCAATACCCAATTGATCATTAGTGCCCATTGGTGTGCTCATTTGCTTAGTATCTTGTAATCTAAACTTATTGATCATGTCCTTGATGTACTTGCCTTGACTTACAAAAGTGCCATTCTTCATTTGCTTGATTTGAAGTCCAAGGAAATAACTAAGCTCTCCAATCATAGACATCTCAAACTCATTAGCCATCATATTTCCGAATTCTTCACAAAAGTCTAGATTGGTTGATCCAAAAATGATATCATCCACATAGATTTGCAACACAAACAAGTCATTTCCAAGTTTCTTGGTGAAGAGAGTGGTATCAACCTTTCCCATCTTGAACCCTTTAGAGAGAAGAAAGTCCCACAATCTCTCATACCATGCTCTAGGTGCTTGCTTCAAACCATACAATGCCTTCTTTAGCTTGTAAACATGGTCGGGCCTCTTGTTATCTTCAAAACCGGGAGGTTGCTCAACATAAACTTCTTCATTGATATAGCCATTGAGAAATGCACTCTTGACATCCATTTGATAGAGCTTGATGTTGTGTGAACAAGCATATGCTAATAAGATTCTAATAGCCTCCAATCTTGCTACGGGTGCATATGTCTCTCCAATGTCAAGACCCTCAACTTGAGTGTATCCTTGTGCTACTAATCTTGCTTTGTTCCTCACAACCATGCCATCTTGATCTTGCTTGTTTCTAAAGACCCACTTAGTACCAATCACATTGTAGTTCTTTGGCCTCTCAACAAGTTTCCAAACTTGATTTCTAGCAAAGTTGTTTAGTTCTTCATGCATGGCATTTACCCAATCGGAATCCTTCAGGGCATCTTCTATTTTCTTTGGTTCTTCTAATGAGACAAATGAGTAATGCTCACAAAAGGATGCTAGCCTTGATCTAGTTTGAACACCACTTTGAATTCCACCAATGATTTGGTCCAATAGATGATCTCTTGCAATACTAGTAGATTATAGTATTGGGAGTTGATTGCTTCCACTTGTCTGACCTTGAACTTGCACTTCATCATGAGAACCACTTGAGATTGCTTGATTTGAATCAATTTGCACACTTTGGTTGATCACATGAATATCATCATCATCAACTTGCCTTGGCTTTATGTCACCAATGTCCATGTTCTTCATTGCATTTGACAATTGATCTCCTCTCACATCATCAAGGTTTTGAGCTTCATTTTGAGACCCTTGGGTTTCATCAAACTCAACATCATGAACTTCTTCCAAGGTGCCATTTGTGAGATTCCAAACTCTATATGATTTGCTTGTGGTAGAATAACCAAGTAAGAACCCTTCATCACATTTCTTTTCAAACTTGCTCAATCTAGTGCCTTTCTTGAGAATATAGCATTTGCAACCAAACACTCTAAAGTATGCAATGTTGGGCTTTCTTCCATTCAATAGTTCATATGGTGTCTTTCCAAGCTTCCTATGGCAATAGAGACGGTTACTACAATAGCAAGCCGTATTGATAGCTTCACTCCAAAATGAATGACTCACATTGTATTCACTAAGCATTGATCTAGCCATATCAATCAAAGTTTTATTTTTCCTTTCAACTACACCATTGGATTGAGGAGTGTATGTTGGTGAGAATTGATGTCCAATACCAAAATCATCACACAATTCCTCAATTCTTGTGTTCTTGAACTCACTACCATTGTCACTTCTAATCTTCTTGATGGTAGTCTCAAACTCATTTTGTACCCTCTTGACAAAAGACTTGAATAGATCATAAACATCACTCTTGTCACAGAGAAAGAGCACCCAAGTGTATCTAGTGTAGTCATCCACAATCACAAAACCATACTTGTTGCCACCAATGCTAGTGTATGTTGTTGGCCCAAACAAGTCCATGTGCAATAGCTCAAATGCTTTTGATGTGCTCATTTCACTTTTACTAGGATGTGAATTTCCAACTTGTTTGCCGGCTTAACAAGCACTACATAGTTTATCCTTTTCAAAAGTGACATCTTTCAATCCTCTAACTAAGTCATGCCTCAAAAGTTTGTTCAATTGTTTCATTCCAACATGACCAAGCCTTCTATGCCACAACCAACCCATACTAGATTTACTAAGCAAGCATGATGTCAATTGTGTCTCACTATCATTGAAGTCAACCAAGTATAAGCTACCATGTCTAAATCCTTTGAATATCAAGTTTAATCCATCAACACTTATGACTTCAACATCATCACTACCAAATATGCACTTGAAACCAAGATCACAAAGTTGTGCCACCGATAAAAGATTGAAATCCAAGCTCTCAACTAGCAACACATTAGATATGCTCATGTCATTTGTGATAGCAATTTTACCAAGCCCTTTGACCTTGCCTTTCTTGTTGTTGCCGAAAGTGATAGCATCAAAACCACCATTTTGACTTATATCAATTGAATTGAACATACAAGAGTCTCCGGTCATATATTGAGTGCACCCACTATCAAGCACCCAATGCCTTCCTCCAGCTTTGTAATTGACCTACAAGACAAGATCAATTCTTTTTAGGTACCCAAACTTGTTTGGGTCCTCTAAGGTTAGAGACTAAGCTCTTTGGTACCCAAATGGCTTTCTTCTTTGAGCCCATCCATGGTGCACCAATGAACTTAGCATGAACACCATTTGTACCCTTGGTAAGCATATAGAAAGAATTAAACTTGATTGAGGATACATTTGCATTGGATTTCTTGTTCATGCAATGTTGCTCTATGTGACCAACTTGCTTGCAACTTTTGCAATAGCTACCATTGTTCTTCACAAAACGAGTCTTGTGAGGAGCAAAAGCGGCCTTGCCTTTCTTGGGGTTATAGCCCAATCCCTCTTTGTAGAGAGAAGCTCTTTGGCTACCTAAGCACATAAGCAAGCGGTCCTCACCACCATAAGCCTTAGCTAATGTGTGATTGAGCTCTTTTACCTTCTTCTTGAGATTTTCATTCTCAACTATAAGTGTGGAGTCACAAGTGAAACCATCACTACTAGATGAGGATGATGTAGATGCACTACATGAAGAGTTAGTGGGAGCAACAACAATATGCTTATGAAAGGATTCATCAATTATATCACATGATATGCCTATGTTGCAAGTTTTAGCTTTCTCAACATTAGTGGGCATGTTTTCACATTTTTCAACTAGAGAGGAATGAGCTTCTTCAAGCTTAGTGTGAGACTTTTGAAGCTTCTTATGGTCTACCTTTAGACTCTCATAAGACACTCTAAGCTCATCAAGTTCTTGCATAAGGTTTTTCTTTTCCTTAAGCAAGCCCTTGCACTCCTTCCTAGATTCTTTATAATGTTGAGTGCAATCTTCTAGCATAGTGATTAGTTCATCTTTAGTGAATTCTTCTTCATCACTATCACTATCACTAGCATTATCATGATCACTCTCATCATCGGATGATACCTTAGTGGCTTTAGCCATGAAGCACGATGGAGTGTCAAAGAGGGAGACCTTCTCTTGGATGGCAATGCTAGCATGTCCCTTTTTCTTACTCTTGTTTTCATCCTCATCATCACTTGAGGAGTCATCACTATCCCATGTAGCAACATGAGAATTATTCTTCTTCTTATAAGAGCTCTCCTTCTTCTCTTGCTTCTTCTTTTGCTTCTTTCTCTCCTTCTTGATAGCATCTTCATCATCACTATCATAAGGACACTTTGCAATGAGATGGTCTTTGCTATGGCATCTAAAGCATCTCATGGTATGCTCATTCTTCTTGTAAGAGTTCTTCCTCCTTCTTGCACGAAAGCCCTTCTTCTTCATGAATTTGCCAAATTGTTTAACAAAGAGAGCCATCTTCTCATCAATGTCACACTATCACAAGAGCTTGAGTCTTCATCACTTGATGATTCAATCTTGGATTTGCCCTTAGATGTGGTGGCTTTGAATGCCACACTCTTCTTCTTCTCATCATCCTTCTTCTCATTTTCCTTCTTCTTCTTCTTTACCAACTCATCCTTCTCATCATCTTCTCTATATGAATCGTCGGTCATTACTTCTTGAAATATTTGTTGAGGAGTTGAATCCTTCAATGTAGTCCTTACTAGCACGGTGATCAATGTATCAAATCTCTTGGGTAGACTTCTCAAGAACTTCATAGAGAATTGATTGTCCTTGACCTCCTCACCAAGTGCCTTGAGCTCATTGACAATGACTTGCAACCTATGAAACATCTCCGGTACACTCTCATCATCTTGCATCTTGAAGCTTGAAAATTTTTCTTGCAAGATATATGCTTTGGCGGTCTTTGTGCCTTCGGTGCCCTCAAATGTTTCTTCTAGCTTGGCCCAAGCATCATGAGCAATCTCAATGTTCTTTACTTGCTCAAAGGTCTTGTCATCTAATGCCTCATGAAGAGCACTAATGGCAATGTCATTGCATTGGAGCTTCTTCTCTTCCACCGGTGTAGGTGCTTCCGGATTAGCAACCTCAAATTTTGTTTCGGTGACCTTCCACACTTCTCTATTGATTGACTTTAGGTGTGCAGTCATCTTAACCTTCCAATATGCATAATTTGTGCCATCAAAGTGAGGTGCCTTCTTGGTGTTGTTGATGTGCAAGCTTAATTGAGCCATTTCTTTTTCACCGTAGGTTGTTAAGCCTCAAATAAATGGTGCCTCGGCTCTGATACCACTTGTAAGGTCCAAATAGGCTAGAGGGGGGGTGAATAGCCTAATTAAAACTTCTACAATAATTACTTAACCACAAGTTAGTACGAAAGGTGGCGAAGCAAATGCACTAGCTCTAACTAAAAAAAAGCAAGCCACCTACACAAGTCTAATACAAGGCTATTCACTAAACACAACAACAACTACAAGATAGAAACAAGAAGTAATACAAGACAAGAGCTTCGAGTGATTATACCGCCGTGAAGAGAAGAGAAATACCAATCAATCAATCATACAAGAGAAATCCTCGGGAAGAGAATGACACAAGAATTTATCCCGAGGTTCACTTGCTTCCCGGCAAGCTACTCCCCGTTGTGGCGATACACCCACTTGTCGGTTCGCGAGCTAATCGACTATCAAGAGTCGAGCCCTCGGCGGGCGCCGCACAACCGCACACAAGATGGGGATCCTCCAAGCCACGAGCTCCACTAGAGTATCCAATTTGCGAACTCCCGCGGGGAAGGATCAAGAACCCCTTACAACACTTGGTGAAGGCTCCAACAATCTCCAATTGCGAGCTCAATCACCTCCGCTGCTCCAAGCCGTCTACCGTGTCGGGAAACACGGAAGAGTAACAAGAAATCCGCAGCAACTCGAAGATCAAGTGCCTCTAGAATGCAACTCTCAAGCAATGCACTTGAATCTCACTCAATCTCACTCAAGATGTGCAACTATGCAAAGAGATGAGTGGAGGGGTTGTTCTCTAGCTCAAAGTATGTCTCTAGTTCTCAAAATGTGCAAGAGTTGCCCTCAAACCCCGGCCAACGTCTATTTATAACGAAGGGGTACGCAGCTAGCCGTTACAGACGACACAGCGAAAAACGCACTAACCGGACGCTCCGATCAGGGTGACCGGACGCGTCCGGTCACTACACGACAGCAAGAAAGGGTGCGTGTCAGAACTAGCCGTTGCCGTGACCGGACGCGCTGAACCGATTGACCGGACGCGACAGTGCCCGCGTCCGGTCGCATTCCAGTATGCTCCCGTTAAGACCGGACGCGTCCGATCGCACGTGACCGGACGCGCCGCGCGTCCGATCGTTACTCCGCTTCGTTCTACCCTTCTGGACGCCTGACCGGACGCTCCGGTTACGTGAGGGACCGGACGCGCCGGTCGCGCGCTCTGATTCGCTCAGGAGAACTGACCGGACGCGCTGTTGAACTGACCGGACGCCACAGTGCCAGCGTCCGATTAGAGTCCAGTAAGCTCCCTGGATGACCGGACGCGTCCGGTCATCAGTGACCGGACGCGCTGCGCGTCCGATCATCAAACTGAAAACCGCACAGACGCTGAACACTGACCGGACGCGTCCGGTCATACAGAGACCGCGTCCGGTCCAGCGTCCGGTCATCTCTGTGACCTTCGTTCGCCTCCGTTTCTTTTTCGACTTCCGGCGCAATAGAAAATAGGCATTTCACTTCTCCAAAAAGCGCCGAATCCCGCCTCGCAAGCTCGGCGGGAGGGAGAGAGGAGCCCAAACCCCTTTCTACCGCCTAAACTCCACCGCCTTTGCAAATGTGCTAACACCACCAAGTGTACACCACCATGTGCATGTGTGTTAGCATTTCACAATCATTTCTCAAGGCGTTATGTTAGCTTTTTACTAGATCCTAATGCATATGCTCAAGACATTGATCTAGTGGCACTTGATTTCCGAGCTAACCGTGATTGCCCCTCTTGATAGTCGGCCATGTATCCTAAACCCGGTCAATCACTTCTCTACTCATCTTAGACCGGCAAAAGGAAAACCCTATGGTTATACCTTTGCCTTGAGCTCTTAGATCCTTCTCCACTTGATCATCATGTCCTTCCTTTTATGTGCATCTTCACCATGATCATCATTTCATGTCCATGCACCATCTCTTTGTGATCTTGTGGCCACCACACCTTGCCACATACACCTTCATCACATGTGTTGCTTATGCCTAACTCAAAACACTTAACACATGGCATTAGCAACTTGGTGTCATTAATTACCAAAACCAAACTTGGGCTTTCAATGGTGTTGGCACATTTGTAAAGGTGGCGTTGGTCGCGCTGTGGTTTGCGGGTAGAGAGGGGTTTGGGTTCCTCTCTCCCTCCCGCCGAGCGTGCGAGCGCGGGATTCAGGCGATTTCGGGGAAATGAAATGCCTATTTTCCACTACGCCGGAAGTCGGAAAAGAAACGGAGGCGAACGGGGTCACTGAGGTGACCGGACGCTGCACCGGACGCGGTCACGGTGTGACCGGACGTGTCCGGTCAGTACAGCGCAGGAGTCGGGCGCGCGGGCTAGGGTTTGCAACCGGCGCGTCCGGTCACTCACGGGACCGGCGCGTCTGGTCAGGCGCCCTGAGGGAACTGCAATTCGCAAGGTCGATCGGACGCGGTGAGCGTCCGGTCACACACGATCGGACGCGTCCGGTCATCGAGGGAGCTTACTGGACTCCGACCGGACGCTGGCACTGTCGCGTCCGGTCATCTTCTGGAGCGCGTCCGGTCGTTGCTTCGCGGGCGCGCGGTACTGTGCGACCAGCGCGTCCGGTCGTTTGAGCAGCGCGTCCGGTCATAGCGTTTGACCGTTGGCGCACAGTGACCATTGGAGGATCTAATGATCGCGTTTGAATTTGAGGGACACGTGGACGTCGCAGGGCGACCGGACGCAGTGAAGCGCGTCCGGTCAGTTTCGACCGGCGCGTCCGGTCATCCCGAAAAAACGGTCAGTGGAGTGGCAACGGCTCTATTTGGATGGGATGCTTTTAAATACTCGTTGGCCGGCCCTTGGGGAGGTCGCTTGGCATTTCTAACACTCTTGTGCATCCTTTGAGCTAGAGCTACTCCTCCCACTCATCTCTCTTGCTTGTTTGCAAATCAAAAGTGAGATTGAGTGATCCCAAAGTGCATTGCATAGCTTGAGGGCATCTAGTGGCACTTATGGGTGGTTTAGCCGGTGGATTTCTTGTTACTCTTGGAGAGTACCGCTCCTAGCCGGCTTAGAGATTGTTGGAGGCGTTGGCAAGAGAAGGTGATTGTTCTTGGCCACCTCCGGTTGTTTGTGAGAGGTTCTTGTGCTTTCCTCGGCGGGACGCCAAAAGCAACTCTAGTGGAATGCGCGTGTCATTGAGTTACCTCACTTGAGAGTGGCGTCTTGCGGTGCCTTGCGGGACGTGCCTTGAGGGGCAAGTGACTTGAGGGTCACACCGGGGAACCATCTAAGTGTTGATCAACACAACCGGTGATGTAGCTTGTCGGTGCACAAGTGAACACCGGGTGAATAAAAATATTGTGTCTCTTGTCTCCCGATGATTGGTCTTCATATTGTGTTGTTGTCAATATTGATTGATTGTATATCATCTTGGTGATTGGCAACATCTTCACTACACCGTTGGTATAAGATACACAATCCTCTCTCTCCCGTTTACATTTACTAGATTATCTTGTGTAGCTCTAGTGGTAGCCTTTGCTAGTGTTGTTAGCTTGCTCACTAGTGTAAGTTTAGTGACATAGCCCTTGTGTGAACTAGAGATCATAATCTACTAGACTTGTGGATAGGAGGCTTGCATCACAACCGTAGGCTAAGCAAAACTCGCTTTGCGCCGTTTGTTGTTCTAACAAGTTTGCTTAGTGATTCTTGTAGAAATTTTTATAGGCTATTCACCTCCCCTCTAGCCATCTAGGACCTTACAAAGGGGAAACAGTAGAATACTTTTCCCAAGCTCGTCATCACCGTGGACACACGCCGCACCACACGCCGCCGCCTGCATTCTGAGCAGATGATGAGGGGAGCACTCCATTAGGCGCTGCGCCACTCCCTTGCTGTGCCATGGAGGAGATCGAAGGAGGGAGACAGAGAAGAGCAGGCGGCAGGGAGAAAGAGGCCACCGCGAACAGGAGGATGAACGACCTCTAGCTAAATGAGAGGGAAAGGAGATCGGGGGGGGGCAAGATGCAAAAATCTAGGGGCCAAAGCTGCCTCACGCGCACATCACGTGCCCTGGGCGACGGGTTGGGCCACGCTGGCCACCCCACGTTGGCAAAAAATAGCTGACCAGGCAAGATTGGGCCTGCGGTGAACCCAACAACAAGTTCATGGGGCCAAATGTGCATTTTGAGAGTCCATGGACCTATTTGACACAGCGAGACAAGTCCATGGGCCTACAATGCATTTTACTCTTTGACAAAACAACATCTCCTCATTGACAAAATGAATAAAATAATCATAATATTATTTTCTTTCTTTTCCTCTTTTTTCTTTCTTTCTTTTCCTTCTCTCCTCTCTCTTTCCGTGTCGACCTCTCTTTCCTTCCTTCTCTCTTTCTTATCGGAATGCTCCATCGTCTCCATCTCTCTTACCTCCTCTCCTTCGCCCCGTCCTTGCTCTGATGACCGACGCTCACGCTCAGACATGTTTCAACTCTGTCCTCTTCGCACAGTAGTGACCCACCCCGGCTCCGTGTCGCCTGTGTCGCCTCGCCCTAGAGCTCCGCATCACCCTGCCCCCACCCCAGGGGCGGATTTGGGCCTAGGGCCACTAGGGCCACGGCCCTAAGCGTGGCCCAAAAACTCTTTATAGTATATGTAGTTCTCTTGCTTGGTTTTAGGTATTGGGCCAAATGTTCTAGACTTCCGCCCAGCAAAGGGAGAGGAAAGAGATAGAGAGTAACCAACAGCCCACACGACTTGCGAGCGGCCGAGTGCGGCTCCCGTCCAACTCCCGTTCATCGTTCTTGCTTCCCTCCACAATACGGTCTCTTTGTCAGGCACTCGAGCTCGATGCTGCTAACCCTAGCCGCCGGCTGCCGTCCTCCGCCGGACGCTGGTCCTCACTCCACCCCGCTAAGCTCCGGCCGCCGCCCTGAGCCCCTGAATCCGTGATGGCGGACGCCAGTCCGCCCACCACGGTGCCACTGCCGCCCGGCGCCCTGCGCCCGCCTGGGCCTGGCCGGCTAGCCACAGGCCGCAGCTGCTTGTGCTGCCTGGCCGTAGCTGATTGCGTGGGTGGGTGATTAGCCACAGGCCGCCAGGCCGCACACGGTAACCAGGCTCTGTCACTGCTATGTGTTGGTGTTGTTGCCTCTGCCCTCTGTACTTTGTTACTTGCCAATTGCATTAGAAGAGTCGGGCTCTGTTACTTGCCAATTGCTTTAGAAGAGGACCGACTGTGGCTTGGTAATTCTCCATCTCAAATATAAGTTCGAATTTAATGTTGAACTCATCCGGATCTCGTAGAAATTCCATGACTGGCTCATGTGTAGGTTCAGGTTCATATGTTGTTGCTGTTGGTGAAGATATGAGAGGCGAGAGCGAACCAAACCACCATTAGTCAGTACTTTTGCAATCATTTTCATGTTTTCAACAATTATGTTGTGGATTTTAAGTATGGAATTCAAATATTATCTAAACTTTATTTATGAGCTAATCTTGTTATCTATCGGTATTACAACCAGTACAGGCAGTACTTCAATCCAGAATGAGTGGTATATACACTTTGATAGTGGCCCTAGGCGTCAAAATTGACGAGCTCCGCCACTGCCCCACCCCCTCTGCCACCAGCGTCCCAGGGAGCTAGGGGCAGCGTGCCTGACGTGGCAGTGCCTCAGCACCCGTACGGCCCCCGTCCACCCCTCACCGACCCGTGGTCAAATCCGGCGGTGGCGGTGCTAGGGCCCGTCAAAGCGGCAGTGAACGAGGAGGAACCGCTATTTTCAGGTTCTTCCCGCATACATTCCACGTGAGAACGCGATTTCATTGATTATACGGTGAAATTGTTTGGAAATCACCGGTTTGGTGGGTGAAGCAAGAAAACAGTTTCATAAGCCGTCCAAAATTCCCTACCAATTACCAAACGGGCGTCAGATAGCTGTTATTTCTTTTGTTTTTGCAAAGGCTAAACAAAAACGGTCCATCAGATCAGCACCGCTGAAACCCACGGCGGCCCACGAGGCCCCAACACGCCCGCAACGTCGCGGTTCATCGCACTCCGCACGAATCTCGAAGCGCCCCGCCGCCACATTCGCCAGAGCTATATCACCAGGACCACGGGCTCCTGTCGCAGGTTCGAGTATTCCACCACGCGGCGTCGCCTCCCGACCCCCGAACCTTCTCGAGGTCGAGGACCCTCTCCCTCTCTCCCCTCGCTCCAGGAGGTGCGCCAGACTAATCCCCACACTGGCTTTTTTTTTCCCTGTTTGCTCCGATTTTGTATCGATGGTAATCGCCGCCCGTTCCTCTCGTCGTCTCGTCCGGTCGTCCTTACCTTTCCTTTGATTTGCGAGGGATCTCTAGTCAAAATCTCTCTTTATGTAGCCGTTCAGTTCGTTGCGGTTTTGTTTGACGAGTAGTTGAGTAGACCCACCCCTAGCAATACACCCTTGCATGGTTCGATTAGGTTTTTGTTCATCTTTTCCAGCTGCCATTCTGCCTAAATTGTTGAACCGAACCTCCTCCGGGGCTCTCTTTGTTGAAGTTCGTCACGGTGCCCCCCATGTCAGTGTGTTGTAAGGTTGGAGCTGCAATGATACTTAAAACCATAGAAGCCTTGATGCATGATTGAGAATATGTTATGGACTCATAGTGCCCTTTGTTAAAATTTCCGATGATGAAGCATCATTTCTTTCTTGGTCAAGGTCTCAAGGACGCCGCTACTTCATTTTTTTAATAATGCTTAGCGTATAGTCATGGCCCATCATGTTCTTCCTGTTGAGGATATTTTAAATAAAATTCTGGCTCTTGCTATTACCATGGTATGACTGTCTCCTTAGAAAATTGGTGTAGGGTTTTTGGTAAATGACACATTCTTGGAGAACTATATTCTTTGGTGACCCTACTATCTTTTGCATGCTAAAATTGTGTCGTGCTTTGCCCCAACATTTTTCCCATTTATGAGACAATGATGTACTTACCCATGTTGGACTGCAGAAAACAATGAGCAGACGCAACAGCCGTACCATCTATGTAGGCAATCTCCCTGGGGACATCCGTGAGAGGGAGGTTGAGGATCTCTTCTACAAGGTGGGTTGCAATTGTTTTACATGTATACCTTTGTCTGACTTTTCATTTTGCAAGCAAGTGTTAGATTGGTCAGGGCATATGCTAATTCCTGCCCAGTCAATAACATTTTCTGTCTCAGCAAGACAGCAATTTCAGTATCCTATTAATGTGAGAATGTAGTATGGAGCTGAATGTTTACTTTTTTTATTTATGACATTAACTACTTCTTCCGATTCCAAAATATAAGTCCATCTAGTATTCTCTTAGATCACCAATTATAAGTCCATCACAACTTCGTGACATCTTTTACTCTCATTCTTCCATGTCTACACCTGCTTAAAGGCGCCTAATCAATGCAGTACACTTGTTATCTACCTTAACTGTATGGCAACCGGGTCATTGTACTCCTTACATTACTCTTGTGCCAAAGTCCAAATGGACCATCAGAGGGAGTAGTATATTATCTAAAATTTGGTTGGAATTTTATTTGAGTTCAATACGTGTTTTTTATTGAGTTGTGTCAACTAAAGAAATGTCATATATGTAGTTCTCTGTCTGAAGTGAACAATATTATCTGTTTTGCAATGACGCCAGATACCTTTTATTTTGTCTCTGCATCACCTATGCTTTTATTGAACCGTTATGACAATGCGACTTTTTTTTCCCCTTCAATGTATGATTGTGCAGTATGGTCGTATTTTGGATATCGACTTGAAAATACCTCCAAGACCCCCTGGATATGCTTTCGTTGAGGTGAGCATATTTTGCTATGGTCTGATTCTGTAAGAATATTATTCTTTTATGGGGCCTGCTTTTAAATACGTACAACTGCTCTATTACTCTGTTCAGTTTTAAAACCTATTTTAGATCATGCTTTAACCATTCAAATCAAACTGACTGATATAATTTGTTTTGATGTCACCAAACATTTGGTGCTAACAAAAAAAAAATGATGCTTTTTATAGTTTGAGGATCCACGTGATGCTGATGATGCAATTTATGGCCGTGATGGGTATAACTTTGATGGCTACAGGTTGCGGGTATGTATAACAAGCTTTTATTTAATGATTCTCCCAGAAGAGAGGACTGGTTTGGGTTTTCTTGCATTTGCTGAAAATGCATTTTCTACTCAGGTTGAATTAGCTCATGGTGGCAGAGGTCAGTCTTATTCTTATGATCGTTCAAGCAGCTATAGCAGTGCACGCCATGGAGGTGTTTCTAGGCGCTCTGATTTCCGTGGTTGGTACTTTTGTCATATGAGAAAGTTTCCTAGCTCCTTACACAGACTTTCAAGTTTCATTTCCTGAATCGTGCAGTTGTGGTCACTGGTTTACCTTCATCGGCATCGTGGCAAGATCTGAAGGTAATTTCTTTATAATTCACTTCTTCCAGGACTTGTGCTGGAAAGAACTCATTTACTACATTTCAGGACCACATGCGGCGCGCCGGCGATGTCTGTTTCTCTGATGTATACCGTGAAGCCGGAGGTTAGTTATTTGAGCACTCCTGAACACATTTTCTGCTATCTCATTGCAGCATATGGTTGTAAACATAATCCCTGATTTTGTAATTATGTTTCCTAACTTATTGCTTCACTGCCCCTTTGAAGTATGAAATATTCAGGCTTTATCCTGAATTTCTACATATTGATGATATCTGCTCCTTCTTTCTTGTGCTGCAGAAACTATTGGAATTGTGGATTATACAAATTATGACGATATGAAATACGCGGTGGGTTTAGCATGTCGTTTACTCATTTCTTTTCTTCTAATGTGAATTTAAAACCATTTTCTCTCATCTATTACTGTTTCAGAGGGTCTGTTTTACTGTTGAAGAGAGTGCTCTAATTAAATGTCTGTTCTTTCCTGTTTCATGTGTCATGATTTTATTCATGCATTTCCTCTTGCCATCGTGTAGATTAGGAAGCTTGATGACTCACAGTTCAGGAATGCATTTTCAAGGGCGTATATCAGGGTATGTATTCTCATGTTTGCCCCAGTTTAGTTTTGGAAATTGTTACAATGCCTTGGATCATGTCTATTTGATTATGAATTATGTTGATTCTTGTTCTATTATAGGTGAGGGAGTATGATGCTAGATCACGAAGCAGAAGCCGTAGCCGCTCGTACTCAAGAAGCCCCAGTTACAGCAGGAGCAGGAGTCCAAAGTATGTAACTATGCATACATGCTGACAAATTTGATATCCAAGTCTTATGGCAGCACTAATTATTATTTGTTGTTACTTAGATCTCTTTCTCGGTCACCCTCACCTGTGGATGAAAGGTACGTGAATCTATGTCAACAAGAAATGTACATTTGCGAAACTGAAAGTGCTAATATTGTTTGAAGAAAACAGATTGTCAAATAAATGGTGAAACCAATCAGATCTTGTCCTGAATCATCTTTAACGTATGCTAAAAAAATATTGAAACCTGACTCACATGTCATCATTTTGTAGACTAGCTTAAAGCAGGGCCAGGGCAAATGTAACAACTGATAGGAGAGTGCCACATTAACTTAATTATTTCCTACTATCTGATATACTCTTGTCGAACAAACAAAATGCCCGAGCTGAGAGACTGCATTGTACATACTTCTGCAAATGCAGCTCTGAATTTTTAAGCATGTTCTTTACACCTTATAGAACATGCTGAAGGTTTGGCTCTATCACAAACTTCTAGATAAATCTTTCAATGTTGTAGCAGGGAGTATTGGATCCCTCAGAAGCATGTCAAATTGAGAGGGTATAGAAAGAGGTGTTACCAGAATTTTACCTTCTTTCAAAACAAAACTTTTGTCACCTTTTCCTGCCATACCAGTCATCTCCATAGCATGGCAGAACCTCTTTGTTTCCTTTTCCTCATGGAAAAGCTTCAGCCCTCTCCTTATTTATCAACTTCATACATCATTAACCCAGAGCTCTTTTTTTCTGAGTTTAACAACAAATTTTTCCTGCTTTATATTTTAAAAGTAGAAAAAGATTACAGATAAAATTCACATATATTCACCTCAGATTTTAATAATAATAACATATTTCAAAAGAAAATATGTTTCTGCTTTTTGTTAAAGCAAGAGGAAGAAACAAAGTTTGGTGCCAGAACACCTCCTGAAATCACCTGTGATATGTTTTTTTGGTGTACTGATTTCTCTTTAAATTAGCATAACTTTTTGTGATGTACTGATTTCTCTTTAAATTAGTATGACTTCAATTTGCTCTGTGGTTCAATGATTAAACATATAGAGCTTGCTGGCTAACCTCCACTGTTCAAGGTTTGCTTTTGTTTTTCCTAGATTTGGCCATGCGGCGATCTGGGGACTGCATTGATATAATATTGGATGTTTTGAGAATCGGAGTGGATGGTTTGGGACTTTGGATAGTAGAGCTGGATTGTGATGCATGTATGACAAGTGGGCTACGACCAGTCCTAGGACCAAGATAGGACTGACAGTAAGAAAATGTGAAGTGAATCTTGTGGTGTTATTAAAACAAATGTCTACTATTAAGTTCAATGACTCCATATAAATGAACCTTAATTTGTAAGTTTGCGTTTTTGTTTAACTAATGCTGCCATCTTAGTAAAAATTCCTATGGTGCCTTTTGCATTATGGCTCTCTGTAGCCATTTCCTTGTCAAGGTTCGCACTAGCCAAAGAAGTTGGCATTAACAACAAAATTCAATATACACCTTGCTTTGTTTGCTTATTTGCATTCCAGTTATGACCTAAGTACCTGATAGGCTCAAAATTATTTTATTTTTCTGGGAGTATTAAGCATAAACACCAAAATGTGTACTTACATTGCAGCTTCCCTCCTGTTTCAGTTCATTCATATGTTGTGGAACGTTGCCTCTTTATGCACATCTCAAGTTGCCAGCTTAGTTTTGATTGCAATTTTATATCACAGATTAGAGTGATACTAACACATCATTAAGTAATGGAATTTGTTTCTGGTACCTTTTGCAGATCGCTATTGAGATCTCGATCCCCAGTTTCTTCTGTAAGTATCCCAAGCTCATTATAACCGAGTTTGTCATAATTGTCTTGTTCAATGCAATTGATTTAACTCTTTTGCAGCCTTCTCATGCAAGATCTGCGAGCAGGAGCCCTAGGAGCAGAAGCACATCCCGTTCTCGGTCTCCTGTAATTGCAAGCTTCCAAAACAATCACTTATTATGTTGCTATATTAACTTTCATGCTTATTTAGTATGTTCTTGCTGGCAGGTGAGGTCCGATTGAACTTGGGAGCCCTTGAAGCAGTGAGCAGCTCCAGGGAGAAGAAAGGAACTTGAGAACATGCCGTGCCATCACAATGGTCCGAGTGATTATGTTGTTGCCAGTGCTCCCCCACATTTGGGAGGTCTCCTCTTATTTACACGGAGCATTTAATAATTACATTATATTGCTAAAGAGAGACTTATGATGCGTAGCATACCGGTGTAGACTGAACTTGTCTGTGCTCGTGTTATTGGCTCCTGGAACTCAAGTTTTATCATTTTTTTACAAGACTCTGGTTTTATCATTGTACCCATAGTAAAACCTATAGATATAGTACGGGTATGCCGTATGCGTCTATGTTCAATTGGTTGCATGTAAACCTGGATGCATGTACCCAGAGCTGTTTGGTTCCATGGTGTGTTGTTACAATGTTCCAAATTTGAGATTCTTTGGAACATGTAGCATCGTTGTGCAACTTCGATCAGATTTGGCTGAATTCTGGTAGTTTTGTTCCTTTCCCTATTGAGCCGAAGTGGGTGTGCAAAGAGTTTGCTCAGCCCTGTTCGCTTGAACTCAGTCTGCCTTTTCAGCAAAGCGAACAGGGCTGGCTCTGTATCATTTTGAATTTGGAATTGTTTGGATTTCAAGTAAAACTAACAAATATGTCTATCTATGGGTTGGCAAATATGTCCGTGTGGTGCATTTGGGAAAAAAGTCTAACTACAAGTCTAACCCAACTAACATGGTCTAAAAGAAATCAAACATGCTGTTGGGTCTTAATTTATCAATAATCAATCATTGTGTATGCATTACTCCCTCTGTCCTAAATTATTAGTCGTTTTTGGTTTTCGTGTCATAAGTTTGACTCGATTTGTAGAAAATATATGCTAACATTTATATCTCTAAATAAATTTATTAAAAAACTAGATTTAAAAATCTTTCTAATGATACTAATTATGTACCATAAACATTAATATTTTTTAATATATATTTTGTCAAAGTTGTTTCTCGGAAGCGAAAGCGATAGATATTTTGAGACGGAGGGAGTAGGTTTTACCATTATTCGATCATTATGTACGGATAGGTTATAGGATACCTGATTAAAGTACATTTTGTCAAAACATCACTCTAAGACATGACTCCCTAAACTCCCTCCCCTTCGCGGACGGGCTTGTGGCCTAGTGGCTTGCTCCCAAGGGTGGGAAGCAGCCGGCAGGGTTCAAACCCCCGCACCGCGCGTGGCCTCCGAGAGAGGCTGCGCCAAGGTGGCGTCTTTCTAAACTCCCTCCCCTTCCAAAGCGCTCAAACGTGCTCTAGTTCTGCCCCCTCCGTTCCGTCCTCCGGCAGCCTTGGCAGCGGTGATAGAGAGGTAGGCGGGCCTCCCGTCTTCTAGATGAGTGCTATGTCAAAGACAATGGATATCCTCCTCTCCTTCGCCCTGCTGGTGGCGAGTGGACCCCTAGCCGACGAGGTTGCTTTTTTTTGACGCCTCTCATCTAGGTACATCTGTAGCATCTGTTCATGAACATACACACGCTAACACCGTACAAAAATGGTCTCCGCTGGCACGACAAGGTGAGTAAAAGAATAAATGTTTATTTTTTATATCGTTTTGTACCCTTGTTTTTTAGCATCTTTGTATGAGTCCCTGTGCTGGCTCATCTTATTTTCTTGGGAGGTAGACATGTTTTTCTTGGGAGCTATCCTTCCAAAACTTTGCAATACGCTCATTTTATTTTATTATATATTAGTCTTTATAAAAACAATTACATTCCACCAACCATAAAAACGATGGTGGGCCTACTGATGCTTGTGTTGGATGATTCGAGAGCCAGGCTATGTCACAGTGGATGCGAATCCAAAGAGCCCGGCTGTGTCTCTATATGAACTATAAGATCAAACACAAGTTGCCAAACTACAAGATTAAGCACGAGTCAGCGAGCGAGATGAGTGGCTGATAAGGAGTTGCTCCATTGGTGTGGACGATGTCCCTCTCAGACCTTATTTAGATGTGTATATATTTATTTTAATCCACATATGTTGCAGTGGATTGGAGTAGAACTTGATTTCATTTCACTCCAATCCACTTCACACATGTGCACACATCCAAACACCCTTATTGTCAGGTTGGCGCTGTTGGCCCCGCCGGCTGCGGCTAAACAACGGCTGCTGCAGCTGCGCTACAATTCCTTGCTGAGACAATTTCAGCCGCAACCTGCAGCAACTGTATAGCTCAGCCGAACAGTTTTGTATATGAGCTTGCGGGGTAGAAGAATAGGCATTGGCAAAGAGGATTTGGGTATAATTGGTAGGTGCGAGAGACTGCTGCTGAAACTGCTCATCAATAATGGCTTCCGCCATGGTGTTAACCTGTGCTCTAGATATGGCGGGCTGTTGTTGGTTCTTGTATCGCCGACGTTCATTATGGTGCTGACCTAGGCCATGCGGTGGATTGTGGCGGCTCTCTGTTTGTGCTAGCGCTTATTGCAGTGTTTGTTGGTGTTGGCCTTGGATGATGGTGGTCGCTTCTACTTGTTCTTGGTGGCATTCACTTCGACCTTGACTTTATTTTCATTCCACACGGACATATGCAGCGGTTGCTTTCTTAGACCCCGTTTAGTTGTGAAAATTTTTGGGGGAAAATTCATGTATCACTTTTTGTTGTTATTTGGCAAAATTTATCTAACCATGGACTAACTAGGTTCAAAAGATTCGTCTCGACATTTACAGACAAACTGTGCAATTAGTTATTTTTTTACCTACATTTAATGCTCCATACATGTGTTCAAAGATTCGATGTGACAGTTACTGTACAAAAATTTTTGACACTTTTGGGCCATCTAAACAAGGGGGCTGTTTAGTTGGTAAAATTTTTAGCGAAACGCTACTGTAGCAGTTTCGTTGTTATTTGACAAATATTGTCCATTCATAGTCTAATTAGGCTTAAAAGATTTGTCTCGTCTATTTCGTCTAAACTGTGTAATTAGTTTTATTTTTTATCTATATTTAATGCTTTATACATGCATTTAAAGATTCGATGTGACGAGAAATCTAAAAATTTTGGCAAAATTTTTGGCATCTAAACGGCCTCAAGGCCTTATTGATGTTCACGAGGCGTCTCGTGCAAAGTCAACCTTGGCAACGGCACATGTGTTGCCAGGATCACTGCTCTCCGAGCTAGAGCATGAGGGCATTGGCGCTCGGCTTCAAAGCTACTATGTTAGGTGACGGGGCTAGTCAATCCTAGCTATCAGGCCCTGTTTAGTTCTAAAAATTTTTGCAAAAATTTTCAGATTTCCCGTCACATCGAATCTTTGGACACATACATGAAGCATTAAATATAGATAAAAAATAAAACTAATTACACAGTTTAGACAAAATGGACGAGACGAATCTTTTAAGTCTAATTAGACCAGGATTGAACACTAATTGTCAAATAATAACGAAATTTGCTACAGCATCATTTTGCAAAAAAATTTTGCAATTAAACATGCCCTCAGCATTAATCGGTGGTCGATAACCAAAAACTGATGATGTGACGGCCAGTCAACGAGATCACAAAGACAGAACCATTTGCTTGTTTTTGGTCTGGATTAGATTAGAAGCCGTCGGTCGAACGTGGACGTAAGAGTTGTGGGCGGAAGGATGCCGTGTCGGCATGCCTCGAGGCGGACTCGAGTCATGGCATGCCGACCCGCAAAGGAAAAATCTTATTAAGAGGTAGATTAGATCAACTAAAAGATTGAGAGATCAACCTAAAGGTTCAGGGTAAATTAACATTTTGTTGGGGGCGTAATAACATTGTGTTTGGTAGGTATTGGAAAGGGACATGGAATGAGTGATGAAAACTGATGGAGGAGAATTAAGATATAGGAATTTTTTTACTCCATGTTTGGTTTGGGGAGGAAATATAGAGAATTCTAGTGGGAATTCATATTCTGTGTTTGATGCGTGTTTTTTATATAAAATTATATCACATATCATGGTCAACGGTGCCGATCATTCATCTTTTGTAAAAGTACAATTCCTATTTCATTACTACCTTTTTCCTGGAAAGTGATCGATGGGAGTTGGGCCTATAAAAGTCATTTCTCTTCTCACAGTAGCTCCTACTTTTACGGAACAAACAACGTACTACCTCCACCCCTAAAAAGAGCACAATTTTAGCATAATACCTGGTTAAAGTATCTTGACTGTGAGCAACTATATATAAAAATATTAATATGTAATATGAAAATAAGTATATAAGATTTGTCATGAGACATATTTTATACCATACCTATTTAGTGTCATATATATTTGGTCAAACTTTAGATACTTTAACAAAAAAAAAAGCATCAGAATTGGATTTGTTTTGGGATGGAGTTAGTATTTCTAAACTACCGTTCCATTCTTCCAATTGCCACATGTTTTGTATGGCAACTATTCAAGGAGGGGCATGAAAATTAGTGGTGGAAATTGATGGAGGGATTTAAGGTTGGAATCTGATTTTTATTCACAACGTCCTGTTTGTTTGTGGAGGAAAATAAGAAAGGAAGTTTAAGAGAGAATCTATATACCCTATTTGATCTGCCTGTTTTGAGTAAGAACTATTTGATAAGAAAGGCAGTTGAGAGAATCTATATATACCCTGTTTGATCTGCCTGTTTTGAGTAGGAACTATTTGATAAGTCATGATGTACAGCGAGGATACACTTATCTTTTAAAGCATCTCCAAGAATACCCAATATTTTCTTTATAAAAACACGAAGTTTTATAGATCCTAAAAAATATCAGAAGGAATAAAGAAGGCCATCTCCAAATGTTTCTAATAATCCACTCATAAAATATAGAACACAATTTTACATCAGGAATCATATACTATTTCTAAATTATCCTAACCACTTTTATATATTCTTTCTCTCCTGTACATTTGCATAAGGAACCATTTCCTACTCTTTATTCTTTCCACGGTATTTCACCTTTAGATTGCCCGATAAACACGCGCGGGATAGAGAAGATACGCGTAACTTGGAAGTGCGTAACTTTACGCGGAATAGAGTGACTTTTCCGAAGTTTTAAAAGATTAGGAGTTGTTGGAGATGGATATTTTCTCATCTTGCTAAAAACTAAGGATCAGAAAGGGATTTAGAAAACTCTTGGAGATGCTCTTACTAACCAAACTATTACCACCTCTTTGTTTTAAAAAAAATGGTTAAGAAAAACTATTACCACCTTCCTAGGAAGCCATTAGTGGAAGTTGGCCGCATAATGGAACCCTTTTCAACTAAACTTCCACTCTCACAAAACAAATAAGATATATCTTGACTCTTACATCTAAACTTTCATTTGTACCACCCAAGTCAAACGAGCTCTAAGTTAAACTTTTTTCTACTTTTTATATTCTATAATGCTTCCACGCCGGCGTTTGTTCGTCCGGACGGCGCGCGCCACCCTTCGCCTTGCCACTTCCGTCCGCGCTGCTCGCTCCCGCCTGTAGCCGCACCTCGCCTACAACACTTGCTCCCTCCCATCGCGCGCTCGGCCCGCGTGCATTCGACCCGCGTGTTGCGCAGCCCACCCCATTCTGCGCGTGCCCTGCCTCTACTCTCCCCATCTATCGCTCTCTATCTCACATCCGCTGACAGCAGAGCGCCTCTCCGTCCTCTTCCCAACTCCCAACGCCGCCGGAATGCCTTGGCACTGCCGATGGCCGCTAGGCGCACATGCCGGGGCGCCTCGGGTCGTCCTCGGCCGAGCCAAGGGCACCCACAGTAGCCATATGCTAGTGTTGCCCGCGCGCCGCCACTCGCCCCTGGCTTTCACCTTGACATCCGAAATCGACCGGCCCAGATCTCTCCTCCCCTATGCTATAAATGCATGTTTCAAGTGTTTCAGATGTTTCAAAGGTATATTGTAGTTGCGTTCATATGAATGTTATAAAAGTAGATCGGGGATGTTGCATATGTTGCAAGTGTTTCAGAGGCATGTTGCAAACGTTTGTTCAAGATGTTTCACTGTTCCAGACGTATGTTGTAAGTGTTTTGACCTAGATGTTGCATATGTTTCACACATATGTTGCAACAGTATGTTGCAAATGTTTCATCTGTTTCAGCCTTATGTTACAGCAAGTGTTTTCATATTGCAAGTTGCAAGTGTTTTATTTAGATGTTACATATGTTACGAGTGTATGTTAAAGATGTTTTATCTGTTTCAGACGTATGTCACATTTAAGTGTTTAATATTGTTCGGAGAGTCATGGAGCATGTGAAGTGATGATGGCACGACACGGGCGCTAGGGAATGGGCATAGCGAGCCGGGGGGCTGGCGGACATGGCGCACGGTGTGGTAGGGGCGCGACGAGGCGACGTGCACGTGCGAGGCGGGGCGAATAGCCAGACGGTGAGGGTGAGGGTGGGTTGAATCGAGGCGGACGGGGCAGACTGTGCGTGCGAGGCGAGTCGTTCGAACGCGCGGGCACAGTGACCAAGGCGGGGTGTGCGTGCGGGCGGAGCAAATTAGCGTGTGGGGGCAGGCTGTGCGCGTCTGGACGTCCGGCCGATAGGCACGCCGTTTTAAATTAGGAACAGTGCTGGGATTCTGGTAAAATGTTTGAATTACGGATCCTACTAGAGCACGAGCAGTACCGGCCCGGCCCTTTATCTTGGCCCCGCCTTATGTTCTCCCGTTCCCAACGCATACTGGTTCTTCCGTGTTCTTCGCGTGCGTTCTGTCTCTATAGCAGCGTACGCGACCGCCGTTCGCTAGGTTTCCAGATCTCCATCTTCTTGCTCGGGCCCTTCACCGGCGGCGAGCACCCACCAGGTACGCCCACCCCATCTCTTCCGTTCCTTCTGTGCGAAACCGAGCACCCAAACCCTAGCTATTTGTAACCGTATCTGATCTGATCCAATTAGTGTTGCGAGTCCCGATGGCGGAACCAGCGAAGCCCGAGGTGACGGAGGAAGCTAAGATGGACCTGCTCGAGGACGACGACGAGTTCGAGGAGTTTGAGATCGATCAAGGTATGGTTACTCGTCCAATCCCCGGTTCTTCCTGGTCATCTGCTAGGTGGCGCCGTTGTCAGAGATCTGGTTAGGGTTCGTGACATATTAGCTCAGGTGTTTTTGTGTCACATAGAGGTGTGAAACTATTATCTGTTACTGTCACTTGTGCGATATATGGTTGTGCCCAAACTATTGTCCGTTATTGTGCTTCGGTAGTACACACGCTGGACATTCAGGTCTTGTGTATCTTGTGGACTGGAGTCTTATCTTTCTGTATAGTAGCTAACATTTGTGGCTAACCAGCTGCTCCAAAATTGATGATCTTAGGTGGGTTTGCTCTTTCTGCACTGGAAAATGTATAAAAACATTTGTCTGCTGTGCCATGTTATGAAATTCTGTCCACAACCTGAGATATTTCACTATAGATGACATTTGGGCTATCGTGTTGAGTCAGTTCGAACTTGAATTGTGGTTTATCTATCTGTATGAATTACTAGATTCATTTATCAATTGCTCACCCTAGTCGCAAGCAAGCACCAATAATAATGAAGCCTTCAGGAAAAAAACTACGACAGTGAGTTTCTGTGGCAACATCGACGCAAACTAACAGTTCTTATATCGAGATAGTATTTTTCTAGATTGATTCGCATCATGTTTTGTGTGTGTGCAGTCCATGAATGTTCATAGAGGGATTGGTTCTTACATGCACGACACATTACTGCCATGGGTGCATTCAGCCCATTTTTTGTGCTTAAAAATCCCTCATTTTATTTAGACAATCTATACATGCCTATATGCTAGATCAAGTTGAAAGATCAAGTCCCAGATCCATTTATGCTTGCTTTGCATTAGAAGCTTAGAAGACACATCACAAATCACAACATTGATGTTGCATTTGAGTGTTCTGGTGTTGTTTCCTAATTAATATGTTCATCATGTCTCATTTGGATAATCTTGTTTTTTTTTAGTTTCCTCTTTGTAATACCATTGTTTCTTTTGGTTGTGTAATGTAATGACCTGTTCAATTCGACAAGATATCAAACTTGTTTATGAAACTATTACAGACAAAAACAATGCTTGCATTACCTAAATACCAGTCTGATACTAACTTCTGAATTACAGAGTGGGATGACAAGGAAGAAGGCAATGAAGCACTTCAGCAATGGGAGGATGACTGGGATGATGACGATGTCAATGATGACTTCTCGCTGCAGCTGAGGAAAGAGCTGGAGAGCAATGCGTCCAAGAACTAGCTAGCATTTGCATTTTGCAACTGTTATTTGTTCTGGACCTTGGCATGGCCACTTTGGTGTAGTCACTGCATATGCTGTCGTTAATGCCTTGATTACTGAAAGAACTATTTTCCAAGTTATATTAACCTGCTTTCATCATCTGATAATAATCCCAAATTTGATCGGTCTATTGAGAAGTCTGCAAGGCACTGTTGTTTGCATATCATCTATCTTTGCCATCCAAACCGTGATCAGAGGGCCCCAGGTCAGACACTACAGTCTCTAGGTAAAGGAAGATAATTGTGTTGACCCAGCAATGTTGTGATTCAACTTGTCTTGAAGGGAAATTTTAGTTGCTCCATATGGTTACCGTGTCTATCAGTTTACTTCTGAGCAGATTAAACCAGTAATGTTGAGTACTATCGCTAAACCTTTCAGCCAGTAACGTAGAGTACTACAGTATTGCTAAACATTAGTTTTTTGAAGGATCTGTCTAGATAACAATTGAGTGATTCAAGGGCAGCCATTAGTCATTTTTTTACGCTTATATCCTACTATAAAAGAGCGAGTTTTTTTTGGGGATCTCCCTGCGTATTAACGGTTGGATTTGGACTTCGTGCTATATGAGCTCTCCGTTATACGTGATCTTACGTCTTATAAGATATAACCGTTCGGAACTTAATCTCATCCCACGTCCTCCTAACCGTGTCCAACATGGACACACTACCTAGAGATAGATGCTGTAGCGGCGCTTGCACTCATCATCGTACAAGTCTCGGTCACGTAGGCCTCCTGGAGTCTCGGTTACGCCTACGCGATACAATCCGTGAGCCATACACGAGGCTACTTTGATTTGCTCGCTGATCGGTCACCAGTTTGGGTCCTGCTATACAAAATTAGTTAGGGGATGCTATATGCAGAATTAGTTAGCCCATGCTGGCACATTGTGCTAGGGTCACCGTCCAGGCATGACCTTTACTCGGGTCGGGCTGACACAGGTCCAACAACACCCATCATGCCATGTTCCATGTCGTGTCTAGGCCAGGTCAAAACCCTGTGCCATGGGGCACTTTTATTCATTCGAATCTTTGTCTTTATTTACAGTCTAAACATGTTTGTTCCTCAAAACTAAAAAATAAATAATGAAAAAATGTCATGCAAAAAGGAAAAACATAAGGTTACGTAGGTAAAAAAACATAAAGTTATGTTTAAGTCATAATAATTATTTTGCATCTAAAGATGCTTGTTTATTTATATCTCTTCATTTAATAAAGTCATAATCCCTCACATTGTTTGTACGTGCCTACAGTAACCGTTGGGTAGCCAAGTATGAAAATGATAACCATTGACTCCAAGATGAGGCTCTCTTCTTCGACCTCCATATACTCTCTGGTAGCACAACTGATATTACGCAAGGTTCTCCACCCTTAGAAGGACGGAGGTTCTCCACCCATATAAGGATGCATATAGGATAACATAGGGGCAAAGCGAGCCGTTCAAATAGGTGTCAAGTCAAAGTACAGCGATATATGCAGCTGGGGCATCCTAATTAACGAACTAATAATTTGAACCTTGTTCTACAAGACCTGATCAAATCGATCAAGCACTTACCATCTACCTTTATTGTATATCAAAAATTCAATTAATATTTCTACTGCATTTTTAATAGTTTTTAGAAACACGTGTGTGTCGCATGTGCATATTTGCTAGTAGATATAAAATAGAGGGTTAAGATCAAATCTCTCTCCACTCTATCTTCTTGTGTTCTCCCTCCACGTGCATGCCCCTAACTCCAACCTAACCCTGACGAGCCACTCGCCTTCGCCGCCTTTCGGCCTTTTCCTCCCTGCTTGGCCTTCTCCCTCGCTGCTAGATCCGCTACCCTCCACCACGGCCCGACCCGGTCCTAAAATCCATTGCATATGCCTTCTCCTTGTTGTCTTCTTCATCTTCGGTCGAGACCCCGTCGCCATGCTAAACCAGTGGAGGTTGTCGAGATATCTCCATCACGCCCCCACCCTTGCCCTACCCAACCGCCTTCCTTCACTTCCCAGCTGGCGGTGCCACCGCCGCCTCACCCCTTGCCAGCCCCGTGCCTGCAACCACCACTAGGGCAGCCTTTTCCTAGGAATCCATCTAAGCCTGCCAGATTCAAGTAACACCTCGAATCCCAAACCCTAACCTTGCCAACCTAGCCAACCTCCTTGGGACAACACCCATAGTTAGTAGTTACAATCATATCTCAACTATAAAAGGATTTACATAAGTCTCCTTAGGTGGGTACCACCTAGCCAACCTCCTTGGGACAACACCCATAGTGTTGATTGACCATGGTAATATCGTTATGATGTTGGGTTATAGTTCTTATGATGTGCAAAGATGGTGTATGCCATAATAGTCCTTATTATGCAACTACAACTTTATAGAATATTACATTAAATACTAGGTTAATTAAATATGAGAATAGTCTATATAATCACATACCAGCTTTGTTTTCATAAGTTAGATATCGTCAAGTTTAATAGTAGGTGAGAAATAAGGTAATAAATGAGCACAAAAAAAACCAAAATAGTTGGTACACTTTACATAATGGAAATATAGTGGAGGCATGTATGATTACACTAGGATTGCATCTTGTGCGATGCATGATTTCAATATGACATCCTCTATCAATTCCGCAATCACTACACCATCATTGCCAACAAATCCTACGAGGGACATAACAAGACCAAATCATAAACTACCAAGCGCAACAATTAAATCTCGATTTTGCTACTAAGAACAAGGAGTCAATGTGAGATTTGCCACTATACTACACGCTTTAGGAAGAGTTACTTTGCCAAGAATTGTGATGTCATAGCATATGTTATTTTATTGCTAGAAGATATCTAGTTGTCTAATAAGTTATCTCTTAGATGTCACTGAGTTGGATGAGTATTATATGTGAGTAAAATCCTGGTTGTCAATTATGTTGCCATCTAGTTGGCTAGTAGTTGTCATGTAGTTGTACATGAATCGTGTACAACTTTGGAGCCTATAAACAGATGCAATTAATATTTTATAGTTTTTGGGATTCATGCACTCTGCTATATATTAACTTGATGATGTTCTTATTATAGATTTGTTTTAAGATCTACTATTTGATGAATTCGGTTTCCCTTATTAGGGCATTATCTGCTAGTATGCTAAAGTTGTTCCTCCAAAAACTTTGTTTTATATCTCTTACCAAGACCTTGGAGTGGCACTACTATAGATTGACCTATCACCAATACCTCTATTATCGCCGGTATCATTAAAACCATTGCTTATGCTTATCACCAACGGTTTGTAATAGGAACCATTGGTGATAGGAGTATCACCGCCGGTTCGTAAGAACGTCCTCGTTGATAACTATCATCGTCGCTTCGTCTTACCAACCGGCGGTGATAGTCCATCATCACAGCCAGTTTACACCACCAACTGGCAGCGATGATGTGCTCCTCATCACTGCCGCCTCGCTATATGAACCGGTGGTGAAGACGTTTTTCACCACCAGCTTGTTGAATGATACAGCGGTGATAATCATGCTGCAGCATAATAAAATTCATAACTTTTTCGAATAAAGTTGGATGAAAACAAACTTTATATCAAAGTTTTAGATCTCGACGAGACCAACAACTTTGTAGTTGATGACTTTTTCATTTGGAACCACTTAGATGGAAAAATTCTATTTGAAGCGCTTAAACTTTGAAATTATTTTTTTTTGAATTGTACAAACGACCTTAGATGAAAAAATGACCAAAACCAAAGTTGTAGATCTCGAATTGACAACTATTTCATTAGAAATCATTTATAGTCTCAAATTTATATTTGAAGTTTTAAAATTTAAAAAAAAACTAAAATTTTGAAACAATCTCAGATGGAAAATCGACCAAAACTAAAGTTGTAGATCTTAATGAGAACAGCTTTGTAGTTGATGAGTTTTTCATTTGAAATCATTTGAGGTCCCAAAAGTCTAACTGAAGTTTTAACATTTTAAAATTTAAATTTGTCAAATGACTTCGGATGGCAAAACAATCAAAATCAAAGTTGTAGATCTTAATTAGAACAACAAATTTGTAGTTTATAAGTTTTTCATTTGAAGTTGTTTAGGGTCCTAAGTATTCATTTTAAATCTTGAAAAGTGAATACTAGGAGAATGGATATGCTATATATATAGACACAAGTGACTTAGGGGTGGACTGGTTAGAAGAGCTACGTGTAAGGACAAAGGTCTCAGATTCGAATCCCAGCACCACATGAAAAAATCACGTAGAGCTGCAGCAGCTTCTCAGAACCATGGAGCTGGAGCTGCAGCAGGGGGGGCTTGCTGGGATTAAAACAATTTTTTTGCTATTTTTTTGGCCTATTTTTGAAATTTCTAAAAATTCAAATCATCGTCAGCCGGTAATACGAACAGACTGTGATAAACTAATATCACCGCCGGTTCAAAAACTCACTGTGATGATAATGTCATCACCAACGACAGCTTACTGCCGAGGCCGAAATGCGGCTGTGATGGAGGTTACGACGTGGCTATGAAAGGTTTGAGTGTAGTAGTGTGGTTCCTCCAATGCTAGTGTGTTACATCATATACCTTGTGACGCAAACCCTACACTGGGCAAATGAAAAGATCACAGGATCATAGAAGAACTTACAAATAGGAATCGGACATGGAGTGAGAACAAGCATTAACAGAAGTTATTAGAAACCTACAATACTAGTTTACAGTAAGATATAGTCAGTGACATAACACTTCTGCAAGATCATAGGAAACCATGAAACAAATCTTCCAACAAAAAAAATATTAGCAAGAAGAAGGCAAGAACACAAAAGTGACATCACAATTATGAGTTACAACACTAACATGAATCGACACATTTGCTCTTTTTTGTTCCAAAAATGCATACCAAGTTGTTGATAAAAAAACAAGTCATTTCAAGTTAGAGGGATAAACCCAAGCTTGACAAGAAATAGAGGACTAAAAAAAGTAGGGGTGATAGTGTGGAAGCGATGCAAACTCCCAAGGACTATACCCATTGCATGCTTGGATTCTTAGGATAGAGATTCTTAGAAGGGGGACAAACTAGTTTGCTTAAAGCATCTCCAAGAGCTCCTTCAAACTATTCTCAAAATCGTTTTTAGCCAAAAACAAAAAAAATTAGCCCTCCAACAACTCCTAGTCTACACTTCCAATCCTTTATCGGTTCCTGAATCTCTCAATCAACTCCTCTTCTTTCTCATGTTCCCTACCTTCCCAACCACTCTTCTGGCATTGCATTTTTGTTTTCTCATGCAGCTATTTGTTTCCCTCACGTGTTTTTTTGTTTCTCTAGAGCGGTTTTTTGATCCTCCATCGCCCCACTACTGGCTACCCTTGTCGCGCCTAACCAATCTTGGTCATCCCTGACCACTCACTGGCCAACTAGGGAAGTTGTTGGTTGGCGACGATATTAGAAGGCCAAGCAGCTCTCAGTAATAAAGTGGATAGGACACATAGGTACAGATTTGATATTTTAGAAACAAAAATATAAAATGTTGTAGAAGGGCCTGTTCTTCTATACCAAATAGTATTTGTGAGCTTCCAAAATCATATTTTTTAGAATGATTTTTTGTTATAACTCATGGATATTCTCTTAGGATAGACTAAGGGAGCGTTTGATTCGCGTCCAAAGAATGCCAAAACGTGCTGCAACTTCGGTGCCACAGTTGCGCATGGCGTTTGGTTGGCTGCCCCATTTGTGGCATGCCGCAGGCCTGTTGTGGTCTTCTAGTGCATTTTAGGTGCCAAAACATGCCGGAAGTGCGGTGGCTGTTTTCTACACCGCATGTTTGGCATGCCAAGGACTCTAGCGCAACATCTCGTGGTCATAATCCAAACGAGCCCTAAAGCACATTGTTGGGATTTACTTTTTATAACCCAATCCCCCCTTCAATCACCATTCGTCAAAAAAATCTTGTGTTGTCACATAGGTGGAAAATACTTGTCCTTTGTATGAGGTTTTATAGTCATCTCTAAATATTTGCCATCTCCGAATATTTTTTATTTTTTTATGATATGTCTTTCTATATCAAAATTAGTTATTTACGATGTACGATGATCTTTTTTAGGCATCCATGGCTGAATGGTTAAAGCGCCCAACTCATAATTGGTAAATTTGCGAGTTCAATTCTTGTTGGATGCACGCGAACGGGAACATTCCATAAGTCTATTGGAATTGGCTCTCTATCCATGGAATCTCATCCATCATCCATACATAACGAATTGGTATGGTATATTCATACCATAATATCGAATTCTTATCGATACTAGAACTTAGAGCATAGGAGGGAAAGTCGATTTATGGATGGAATCAAATACGTAGTATTTAGAAGAAGGCCCAACTCAAAGGTTAGATACAAGCCACTATGACAAAGATAAAAGGACGACGGTTTGAATCAAAGCCTTGATACAAAGAAAGAATCCAATTCAAAGGAGCCTAGGGACAAAGACCCCATGTTGAAGGCCAAACCTATAGCCCTAGAGCAAAGAGTCAATGTGCAGTAAAAGATTGGCTTGGTATACATGACTATCGAAGCAACCTTATCTTAGGTTGTAATTTTAAAGTAGTGTGTAGATGCGTAAAGACTATTTCACACAAATATTCTTGGAATATAGTTGCTGAGTTGGGGACAAGAACATCTTTAGCGGTCGACCAAAAATCCATCTCCAAAAAGGTAGTATTATGACTACCCCAATATTATTTACCGGGGATGATGCTTTTGCATTTCCTCAATAATCCATTGCGTTTTGTTTGTCTCTATACTTGCACATAAACACTGTGAAAAAAACCATTTTCACATCACAGTAATTCAAATTAGTATGTTTCTACTGCACACAATCCAAATCAAACAATTTCAAAAATTTAAGCATGTCACATGGTCCAAAACTCCAAATGCATAAGATAAACTAAATTCAAGCATAACATATGATCCAACATAGATCATCACAACTCCCATTTCCACTACCATTCCCATTCCCTCCCATCCTTCATGCTAGAATTTATGCATGCATTAATTCCATGTTGGCTCTTTATGCACATGATGCATTGTGCGCACATAAAAACTCCGCTTGTTTGTTTTTGCAAGAGGTTCTCACAGCAAATCAGAATTTTAATTCTAGTTGTCATAATTGACATAATGAGTTTATTTATTTTATTGAATTTTTCATATGATTTAGATGCATTGTGTTAGTTCTTGACTTCTTTGCTTTTTCTTTACCATGGGCAAGAATGCAACCATGATAATGTTACATGCTGGGTAAGAATGTCAATTCTTGTGCAAAAATCCAACAAAAAAATCTCAAATGAGTCTAGCTAGCTTGTGAAATGTATCATTAGAACTTAGATTTGCTCATCCTGGCTGCCCACACTTACCAAGCCACGAGATATAAAGGAAACCAGTCGCCACCTAGTGCACTAGGGTGAGGTGCTCGAGTACTAGATAGTCGCATTTTAGGAAACGGGAGTAAGAAAACCATCATTGTAAAAAACATCCATCTCATACAATACAAGGATTAGACATGCCAAAAATATGATGTAACTCTTCTTATTTAGCTCCTTTTTTCTATTATATCAACATTAAACAACACTTCATTAAAAGATATCTAGTAGACATGTCACTAAGATTTAATTTCACGCGCCAAGAGGGAAAGGGTTTCCCCATCTTTCTTTCACGTACATGAGTAAACACATACACTAACATCACACACATCTAAACCAATGAACTTTACATATTTTGATGATTGCAACACTAGTAAATTTAGTGGAACTTACTACCTACCACAACTTTGGAGGTTAACGAGGGGTGAGACTTGTGCAACTCTGGTGATCTAACCTATACTAGTAAGGCATGTTCTTCTTACTCCATGGTCTAAGGGTTTGTTTAGCTTATCTCCTCAGCTCACCATTGTGCAGGTGTGGCACCCCAAAGCCGCAACACATGGTTTGTTCGCCAACCGCCAAGTGCTGCAAATGGTGTTGTATTGTAAGCTGAAGAGAAAAGTTTGATAAGCCAAACTTATAGGAGACTATGGAAGCTAAACAAATAGAGGCTCTCTTGCGAGCTTTTTGCAGATTAGGAACCAGTCCAAACACACCCTAAGGTCAGGGTCAACGATACACTCTATATGGAAGTTCTAGGCTCCACATCTGCATTTAATATCAAACAAGCATGAACAATGGTTCCATAGAGCATCAGGGCTTCTCCAACACACAAGCTATCGTACTGCCTATTAGTCTCCACGTCGCCATCAAGCATCCATGTCACCAAGGATGGTGGTCTTGCATACTGTTAGAATGATTCATAGAAGTAGCGTGGTTCCCGCTTGACATAAAGCAGAAGCAACACTAGACTCATGTTGCGGAGAAGGCTGTAGGAGCCTAGGAAGATGGAGGGAAAATGGGAAAGCTGTAATGTCTGTAGAAACTGCATGCATATAGTAGGCCCAAATAAAGTAGCTTCCTTTTGGCCGCACTGTAAGACTATTGGTCTCAACTCCTCATCTATATGGACTACAACTTTTGGTTAGAGCTAACAAAAACGGGCATCTTGATTTGCTCGCAAGGCATTGTTTGACACGCGTCGAAGGCGCTCATAGGGGTACGGTGTGGTGTATGTAAGTGCGTTCATGACGATGGGTGTGCGCTTGTGTATATTGATCAGCATCTGCGTCTGTACCGGGTCTCAAAAAAATGAAACCTTGTGATAGACTCTACCCATCTACTGAGAGGAGAGAGAGAGAGCACCGGAATTAGAGGGAGGCAAAGCTTGGATAACAACATTAGCATTAGCTTGTGCTAAACCATTAGTAGCTTCACTGCTTTTGTCTTATGAGGACAGCACCTCTGTTAGCCTATGTTGATAATGGTCTAAAAGCAACTCTAAGAGCCTATTTATATCATTCCATATTAATATGGATTTTCGTGAAAAAATTCCTACCAACAATTTCTTCAACTCCCTGTTCGGCTGGCTGTAAAAGCTGCTGATGCTGATGCTGATTTGTTGTGAGAGAAAAACACTGTTGAATGGCTGGCTGATAAGTTCAAGCGAACAGAGCCTAGATCTCTAAATATTTTCATCTCTCTATTTTTTTTTGAAAGGCTATTTCCCAATGATAGAGAGCCGCTCTCCAAGATTGTGAACAAAATAGGGAGAAATCGTATAGACAACGATTTTTATTAGAATGACTCTTAAAATAAGAATATAAAGGGTTAGTTTAAGAAAAAAGTTGGTGATACTGTAAACACCAAACATTGTGGTTACTTGGGTTTGGGCGAGTATGATCCAAGCGCAGCATCTCACGTGCAATCTGAGCCGTCGATCGCCACGACCCCTCTGTTCACACGACCACAGGTCAGACAGGAAAGGAATTGGGGCAACTCGAGGCGGGCCCATCGCATCGCATCCAGAGGCCCAAAGGGCAAAAGGCGCTGAGGCGACGAGAGAGACGCGAGCGAGTCGGAGCGGTCGGTCGTCTCTCCCGTTGGGTTCCATGGACAACGGACGGGAGGTGGCGTGGTGGACACAGCTCGCCGGGCGGTGCGAACAGCGTGACGCCCGCTGCCGCGATTGGAATTGGAAACTAGTAACGCCCCCTCCCCTCCTCCCCTCCCCCTCCCCGCGTTTTTCATTCATCATTCATCATTCATCAGAATAAAAAGGCCCAGATTCATTGGTGCTTCCTCCCCTCGCCCTCGCCCTCGCCCTCGCCCTCGCCTTCGCGTTTGAGCCACAGACCCGAGCGATCGTGCCCCGATCCCGATTACCCACCAATCTTTCTCCTCCTCCATGGCGATCCGCCCGGACTAATGCCTGATTCTCCGTCTGACGATCCTCGGTAAGCCCTCGCCCCCCGCTGGTTTGGTCCTGCGTGGTTCACATGGCTCGTCAGGTTCTTGCGGGTTCCTTTACGGTGTTTCTTTTTTGTTGCGGATTCGTCTTGCGTATGAGTGTTCCGCGGATTCCCTTGTTGCCTGCTCGAGTATTTGTATTTTTCATCCGCCCATTCGCTACAATTTTCTTGCGTTCCTTCTTGTTTTGTTTAGTCATTCGTAGGAATCCTCCCGTTCTATAGCGTTCTGTTACGAATCCGTGGGTTTTCTGTTGCAGAATTGAGCTTTTTCCTGCGGAGGCTTGGGCCATTCTCGTGCGCTCCTTTGATTCTCTTCGACCCCTGCGAATTTCGTTGCTGAACATCATCTGTCCGCCCGCAGGGTCTTCTCGTGGAGGAAGATTGGGGGCAATTCTGGTGGGGTTCGTGTGGGCGCGTAGGGCCCCTGACGGCCTGACCTGACGCATCAGCGGCGAGCCATGGCTCCCGCTCCTGTTCCCGTTCCAGCTCTACCCCCAGCCATGGATACTAAGGACGAGGGCGACGGTGGCGCCAAGAACCAGAGCAACATGGTGGCGGACGAGGGCGACGGTGGCGCCAAGAACCAGAGCAGGATGGTGGTGGACGAGGGCGACGGTGGCGCCAAGAACCAGAACAGCATGGTGGTGGTGAAATCCGAGGCTGTCTGCACGAATGGCGGCCCTCTGGTGGTTGGTACTGAGCTTGTGAAATACGAGGGAGGCGATACCACTGAATGCTCGAGCTCGTTTGGGGACACCTGCTCTGGATTCGAAGGTGAGGCAGACAATGGTGAACCAGAAGTGAATTCTGGCCTGTCCGCTCATGCCGATGGTGTTGGACCCTCAAAGCCCCCTAGGTGAGTCCTCCATAGTTTGCCCTGAATGCTACTGATCTCATTATTGTGCACTCCTGGTTCATGGAAGAATGAACAGGTGTAAGATTATGCTAGGTTGTTATGTGCTTTTGTGTTTCAGTGTTTGGTTTTCCCTCCCGCGCTCCTGGTGACAAAACGGAAGGTTGTAGTAGGGTTTCGACTGTTATATTGCACCTTCCTGACTGCGGAAGCGACAAGAAACGTAGGACCATCGTTGTACCTAAAACAGAAAGATATGATTCAGTAACGTAATGCGGTGTCTTGTATGCTTGTTGATTAGTACCTTCTCATCGAAATTTTCCTTTTCTGGGCTACATGTTCATCATTTATAAATGAAATGTTAAAAACTTAGAAGGTGATAATAACATTTAGATTAGGACAGGTATAATTTCTGCATAATTCTTATATGCCAAATAGAAGCAGGTAGCAACAGCCAGAAAAAAATATGTGTTCTGTCCTATGAAGTGCCATACCACTTATGCGAAGTATGCCAATCACGATCAGAAGAGGCAATTACCAGATAACCCTGTGATCTTATATTTTTCAGGTACCTATTTAGAAAGACAATTAAGCAAATGGTAGCTTAATCAAAAGCATTGTGAATTTACCGTTTTGGTTGTTCAACCAGGACTTTGTTTCAGCTACCAGGTAGATTAATTCCATTATAATTGGCATGGATTCATGGGTGACCATATGTCTGTCAATCCAGTAGTATGCCAAAACACAAAATATTGACACAAAGAGCACCAATATCCTTCTGGTTAGAGAGTCCTTGGGTCAGTGTTGCCTTTTTCTTCTTTAGCTTATTGGAGAAGTATACATGACAGTTTGAATTTGCAAAAGGAATTTCCAGCTTGGGATTCAAAACCATGCCAGCATTGATGATTTTTTTATTGCTGTAGACTGCCTTTCAGGAGACATTATATTTTTATGCTTATTGCCTTTCTTTGAAAGTATGGTTCTGATTTGTGTCCAACATCGGTTGAGGTGGTTTGGCCATGTCCAAAGGAGACCATCAGAGGCACCAGTGCATTGTGGAGTCCTAAGCCAAGCTAATAATGTGAGGAGAGGTAGAGGTAGACCGAAATTGACATGGGGGGAGGCAATAAAAAGAGATTTGAAAGCTTGGGATATACCTAGAGATCTATGTTTGAATAGGAGTGCTTGGAAAGCAGCTATTGATGTGCCTGAACTGTGACTAGGGGCTCTTGGTGGGTTTCAACTCTAGCCTACCCCAACTTGTTTGTGCATGCTTATTTCTGATATCCATGCTTTAATAAAAAAAAATATAATGTGCAGTCATGAACAAGGAAATCGATAATTGAGCTACTCTTATGAATGCCTCAAAGTGTTAGCTTACCTGTCATTTTATGGGTATGGCTAGGATATAATTTGAACAGGCAACTACAGTACTTGCTATATTCTTATTATATCTTGTTGTAATGTTTTATTCTGACATGCTTCATTTTTATACAAATTTTGTGACATGTGATTACTCTTCAGAAGGAAAAAGGTGATGGCTGAGTGGAGCAATTCTGTTCGTCCAATTCAATGGAGATGCCACTGGTTAGAGTTGCGAATGAGGGAGCTTTCATCTCAAGTATCGAAGTATGACAGAGAGCTTGCTCTAATAAAGAAACAAAAGGAATCACAACAGGTAGTAAGCAAAGCAAATGGTACTATGTCAGAATCGATGCAGATTCACAAAGGCAATGGAAACAGTATCATGAAGAGGAGAAAGAGGAAGAGGCATGAAGAAAATGTGGATGCGTCCTTGTACATCAACAAGCACCGGATATTGTCATTCTACCATGGTCTGGCATCCAAATATGTCATTTTCTTTTTCGTTGGGATAGGACATCAATTTATCCGTGTTTATGTTAATTTTGCACCCGGTTTCGTCCTTAATGACAATAATTCTTTCAATATTTTGCAGATAAACAAAATAAGGGAGCTGAAACTGATGGTGTCTTAGTTGATGACGATTGTGGCACAGGTATGAATGTATCTATCCGGTATCTTGTCAAACCTTTCAGTGAAGTTAAAATGGAAAACATAGTATCTTAGCAAAGGTACACCATTAGACAGAATTAGCTCTTGACTCAGTTGTGACAAAAAAGTTGCTTTTGTTACACCATATGGCTATCAAAGGAAACCAAGATATCTAATATAACCTTTGTGCCCCAGTTTTTTTCTTTAACACAAAGTAGACCTGCGCATCTTTGTATTAAGAAGAAAAAGGGGCAAGAACCCTTGCATTTCACACTGACACACCCATGATTTTAAGAAAACATAAGCGCCCTTTTTGTACAACAAACACAATCTTGACCAAAACTAGAAACTAGACACCATCCCATTTTTGCTTTTTCGTTTTAGACTACACCAGTCTCCTACACACACCTTCAATTTTACTTTATTAGAATATATATGTCAATAAAAGTATAAAACTTACAGTTGCTTGAAAGCACATTACATGGCAATTTTTTAATGTCATTTTATGTGACAAATCTTAATGCTTACATGTACTTTTGTGGTCTTGGTTTTTAAAGTTGTAAAGTATCCAAGCAAATATTCTCTCTATCCAAGTATGTAGGGTGTATTTTATTTTGGCACAGTGTTCAAAATTGGACCTTTTTTTAACCAGGATTGAAAACTAGACTTTGATCATTCTTTTCTCGCAATACTGTTTACACATTACAGCTATAACACAAATTTAGTGTGAAAGCACTTTGAAATATTTATGCAGCTGTATAGTTCATACACAAGTAATACATAATTTGACTAAGCTTAAATCAGATATATGATCTTTGAATTTCCAGAAACATGTATACCTTACATAATTTGACAGAGTTAGTTTATATAGCCATATGATAAAATATGCCAACATCTTCCTGACCCTCTGTGGTTTTATTGGATATTATGGTAGCTTTCCCATTTTTTGATAGATCAATGAATGTTAGAATTAATTGCTCATTTACTGTAATCTCCTAGCTAACTGTGCAGGCGCCAGCTATACTGGCCCTTTCACACTGCTGGCCCCTTGGGCCATCCCCTCTCTCTCCTATATAAGTGTAATCCCTTCTGTAATCTATCATCAAGGAATATACAAAGCCTAATGGCCTTTATCTAATATGGTATCAGTCTAATCGTATCCCCTGCTTCCGCTACCTTCTACCGCCGCCCAGCCCGACCCGCGCGTGCCTTCTCCGGCCGCCGCGCTCAGGCTGCTGCGCCCTCCCCGACGGCCGCCGCGCGCCCTCCTCCGGCCGCCGCGCGTGCCCCGCCGGTCCCCGTACCATGGCTGCTCCTTCCTCCGGCGGCGATTCCGGCTCTGGCGCCTCGGCTGCCGCCGCCGCGACCAAGCTCCGCGACGAGGCGCTCGCCGCCGCCAAGGCTCTGGAAGTTGAGGCCGCCTCTCTGCGCGACTCCAACCAGGCGCGCAGCGCCCAACTCAAGGAGGAGGCGGACCTCCTCAAGTCCGCCGCCGCCGCCCAGGAACGGGTCCGCGCTGCTGCCGCCGCTCTCGACTTGGAGCGCGAGCAGGCCAACCTGCTGGAGCAGCAGGCCGCGGCCCTCCGCGCGCGGCTCCACCCCGAGCACCACCGCGACGACGACTCGGAGGGCGACGCCGACTCCATCTCTACTGAGACCGCAGCTGTCGCCCATCTTCATAGCCAGGCAGCAGCTGTGCAGAACATCAAGAACCTCATCCCTATTGTCCTTGATCTGCAAGCCTCAAACTACTCCAAATGGCGTGGTTACATCCTGCTCATCCTCGGCCGGTTTGCCCTGAAGGACCACGTCCTCAGCGACGCCATCCACCCCCACGATGCGTCATGGTGCCGCATGGATTGTGTTGTCGTCTCATGGATCTTCAACACCATCGCCCCTGACCTCCTCGACGTCGTCCACGAGCGTGACGGCATCACTGCTCGGGCGGCGTGGCTCGGCCTCGAGCAGCAATTCTTCAACAACCGTGAATCACGCGCCATGCTCCTCGACGCCGAGTTTCGCACTCTCTGCCAGGGTGCTCTCTCTGTGGATGAATACTGTCGCAAGATGAAGAACATGGCGGACGCGCTCGTCGACCTTGGCGAACCCGTTCTGGACCGGACCCTGGTGTTGAATGTGCTGCGTGGCCTCAACGAACGCTTCCAGTTCATGTCGCAGCTCGTCACGAGGCAGAAGCCCTTCCCATCCTTCGTCGACGTCCGTGCTGACCTGAGGCTGGCCGAACTCAACATGGTGTCACCTTCAGCTCCGCCCTCGGCCCTTGTCACCGCGCCGTTCAGCAAGCCGCCTGCTCCGTCTCCTGCTCCTCAGCGTCCTCCACAGCCTGCTGGGGGACAGCAGCTCGGCCACACCCCTGCTCCTCCACGTCACCCTCAGGCTGCTGGGGGCCAGCAGTCCGGCAACGGCAATAACCGCGGACGACGTCGCCACGGTGGACGCGGTCAAGGCGGCACTCAAGCTGGCCCACTGAGTGGCCAACAGTGGCCATCCTTCTTCAACCCATGGACCGGGTCCATCCAGATGTGGCCCGGGTCCAACCCAGGCGGCTCTCGCGGTCCACCGCCACAGCAAGCTCTCATGGCCGGGGCGCCTCCTGGTTACTTCTCCCCTCCGCCGGTCCCCGGGGCATACTACCAGGCGCCCCAGCAGGTGCCCACCTCCACCTGGTCGCCGTCGCCATGGACTACTGAGGGCCTCGCCAACGCCTTCAGCACCGTCAACCTCACTCCGCCGTCAAGCACCTCGAATTGGGTCTTCGACTCGGGTGCTTCCTCTCACATAGCCGGCACTCCTGGTATGGTCACCATGTCACCAACCTCCTCTTTTCCTTCTTCAATTGTTGTGGGAAATGGCGCCACTCTTCCAGTTGTTGGCACCGGCTACTCAACCCTCCCTGGCCCATTTCGCCTCAACAATGTTCTCATTGCCCCTGACATTATTAGAAATCTCTTGTCAATTCGGCAATTCACCACTGATAATCTCGTTTCTGTCGAGTTTGACCCTCTTGGTGTTTCTGTGAAGGATCTCCGTACCAGGAACCTCCTCCTTCGCTGTGACAGCTCGGGACCCCTCTACACCTTGCAGCTCCCGACATCACCGTCCGGTTCCTGCGCTCTCGTGGCCACTCCCTCTTCCACTACTTGGCATCAACGGCTCGGTCATCCCGGGAAGGCTACTCTTCAGACTCTTGCCAAGTCGTCCTCCATCATCTGCAGCAAGCCCGACGATGACACTCTCTGCCATGCTTGCCAGCTTGGGCGTCATGTCCGCTTGCCTTTTACCAATTCCTTGTCTCGTGCAACTAAAAATTTCGATTTGATACACTGTGATTTGTGGACTTCCCCAATCGTCAGTGTATCCGGTTTCAAATATTATCTAGTCATTATTGATGATTGCTCGCATTTTGTTTGGACTTTCCCTCTTAAGCTAAAGTCTGACACCTTTAATGCTCTCTCCAATTTTTTTGCCTATGTGCTCACTCAGTTTAGTTGCACCATCAAGTCTGTACAGTGTGACAACGGGCGTGAGTTTGACAACTCCGCGTCTCGCGCTTTCTTTTCTGCCAAAGGTGTCACCCTTCGCATGTCATGCCCCTACACCTCGCAGCAAAATGGCAAAGCCGAGCGCATGCTTCGCACAGTCAACAACGTCACCCGCACCTTGCTCTTCCAAGCATCCATGCCCCCCACTTACTGGGCTGATGCCCTTGCCACCACCACTCTCCTCATCAATCGCCTCCCAACTAAGACCCTGAACATGAGCACTCCCTTCTTTGCCCTCCATGGCACTCTCCCCTCCTACCATGACCTTCGAGCTTTCGGGTGCACCTGCTACCCCAACCTCACCGCCACCATTCCTCACAAGCTCGCTCCACGATCTTCCTTGTGCGTCTTTCTTGGCTATTCTCCTGACCACAAGGGGTATAGGTGCCTTGACCTCGCCACAAACCGCGTCATCATCTCACGTCACGTTGTCTTCGACGAGACAACGTTCCCTTTTTCCCTCCGTCGACCTTCGCCACCCACACACGAGCTTGATTTTCTAGCTAACGACGATTCGTCGTCAGTTTTACTTCCACCTGCAGGTACACCGTGGGCTGCTGGCCCTCTGCCAGCCCGTGTGCCCTCCCAGTAGGTGCCCACCTTGGGCGCATCGGCCCTCAGGCAGCCTCCGCCGGGCTTCGTGCCCCGATCGACGGCCCCCTCTCCAGCTCGACCTGTACAAGCGCCCATGGCGCCCTCTGTACAGGCGCCCACTTCGCCGACGCCCATGGCGCCCTCGGGACAGGCGCCCACTTCGTCGGCGCCCATGGCGCCCTCTGCAGAGGCGCCCCCGGCGCCCTCTGCTCTGGTGCCCACGGGTCCTCCTATACAGGCACCCGTGGCGGCACCCCCTGTACAACTACCTCCGGCGCCCTCCTTCAACAAACCACCGGTCATTCATGTCTACACCCGGCGTCCCCCCGCCCCCAGCTCGCCACCTGCGTCCACTGTTGGACTACCTCCTCGACGCTCCAACATGATTCCTTCACCGCCGCGCTTCGTCAAGAGTGACCCTCCTCTTCCAACAGGAGCTGTCCCCATCCCGCCAGTCGCCAACACTCATGGCATGGCGACCCGCGGGAAGTCCGGTTACCGACAGCCGCGCCTCGCGCTGCACACTGAGGCTCTGTCACCTCTGCCACGCTCCTGTCGTGACGCCCTCGCCGACCCACACTGGCGTCGGGCCATGGAAGAGGAGTATGCAGCCCTACAGGACAACAACACTTGGGATCTCGTTCCCCGTCCTGCCAAGGCAAATGTGGTCACCGGTAAATGGATCTTCAAGCATAAGTTTCATGCAGATGGCTCCCTGGACAGATACAAGGCTCGTTGGGTGCTTCGCGGGTTCACCCAACGTCCCGGCGTTGATTACGACGAGACATTCAGCCCCGTCGTCAAGCCTGCTACCGTCCGGACTGTCCTCACCTTGGCTCACTCCCGGGATTGGCCAATTCATCAACTTGATGTGAAAAACGCCTTCCTCCACGGGACCCTGTCAGAAACAGTCTACTGCTCACAACCCACTGGTTTTGCTGATCCTGCACTTCCTAGTCATGTATGCAAGCTCAACAGATCCCTCTATGGACTAAAGCAGGCTCCACGGGCATGGTACAGCCGGTTTGCCTCCTTCCTGCTTTCTTTGGGTTTCAGTGAAGCAAAGTCAGATACATCCCTCTTCATACTTCGTCGTGGCACCGAGACAGTCTACTTGCTTCTCTATGTCGACGATATCGTCCTCACTGCCTCCTCCGAGCAGCTACTGCATCGCCTGATTGCAGCACTCAAGAACGAGTTTGCCATGAAGGACCTTGGCCCCCTTCACCATTTCCTCGGTGTGGCAGTTCAGCGCCACAAGGATCACCTCACCCTGTCACAGCATCAGTACATCCTGGACATTCTTGCTCGCCATGGGATGAGCGACTGCAAGCCTTGCTCCACTCCTGTTGACACCTGTGCCAAAGTTCCTGCAGATGCCGGTCCTCCTGTTGCTGATCCCACTGCCTACCGCAGCCTTGCAGGTGCACTCCAGTACCTGACATTTACTCGACCCGACATTGCGTATGCTGTCCAGCAAATCTGCCTTCACATGCATGATCCCCGGGAAGTTCACCTTGTGGCTGCCAAGCGGATCCTTCGGTACCTTCAGGGCACCCTCAGGTTCGGTCTGATTATTCCTCGGTCTGCTCCATCGCAACTTGTTGTGTATACTGATGCGGATTGGGCCGGCTGCCCTGACACCCGACGCTCCACCTCTGGCTATGCTGTCTTCCTCGGGGGCAGTCTCATCTCCTGGTCCTCCAAGCGGCAGCCCACTGTCTCTCGGTCGAGTGCCGAGGCTGAGTATCGGGCTGTTGCCAACGGCGTTGCCGAAGCATCCTGGTTGCAGCAACTTCTACAGGAACTGCACCACCCTTTACAGACTGCCTCTCTCGTCTACTGCGACAATGTCAGCGCCGTCTACCTCTCCTCCAACCCCATCCAGCATCAGCGCACCAAGCACGTGGAAATCGACCTCCATTTCGTCCGAGAACGCGTTGCTATTGGTGCTGTTCGTGTGCTTCACGTTCCCACCACCTCACAGTTCGCAGATGTCTTCACCAAAGGGCTTCCGTCTTCTGTGTTCATGGACTTTCGCTCCAATCTAAACGTTCGCTCCACCGACGTTCCGACTGCGGGGGGGTGTTAGAATTAATTGCTCATTTACTGTAATCTCCTAGCTAACTGTGCAGGCGCCAGCTATACTGGCCCTTTCACACTGCTGGCCCCTTGGGCCATCCCCTCTCTCTCCTATATAAGTGTAATCCCTTCTGTAATCTATCATCAAGGAATATACAAAGCCTAATGGCCTTTATCTAATAATGAAGGACATACATAACCACTTGAGGTTTAGTTAAATTGGCCATGCAGAAACTGTGATTCATCTTTATTCTCTGCCTAAGTAATTGTCATGCAAGTGCTAACTGTGTATTTGGTTCATTCTGATTGCAGTTGATGGTAGTATGAGAGGTGGACTTGACACTGCTACATTGCTTGATTCCGAGGATTATGATATGATTTGCGAGCAACGTACTTTACAGGATATTCTCTTGACAATTGATGGGGTTCAGTCTCGAGTTCATCTGCTGCAAGATCGTCTCACCAAGGCTCATTCTGAAGGAGAAAATTTGGCATTTTCTGGGGGCGATACTCATGTCAGGGTGGCTCGGAAGAGGCAGCGTACTCAAAAGCACTCATTCTCTTATACAAAGTCTCGACATACTAAACCACAGAAAAAGAAGAATTTAAACATTTTGCTGAAGGATGATGATGGACAAGCTCTTGCAGGAGGATCTGCTTTGCCTGACAGGGAAACTGATGCTCATATAATAGGTACAGGTAGGAGTAGTGAAGAAAGAAGTGGAGAGTGCAATCACTTGAGGGACAAAGCCATCACATTGGACCTACTGTTGGGTACTGGCAATTCCATAACAAATAGTGATATTGGGGATTTATACAAAGTAGTAAGTCTTTGGCCCTTTGCTTATTCTTATTCCTAATTTAATAATTCATTGCTTGTTTGGAGTTGGGTTGATACTCTGAGAATTGCTGCTTACACATTGGAATTTGGATCATCTTATATGCACATTAAGCTTGGGATGTATAAATTCCCCCATTTACTATTTCTAGAGAAAATAGTCGAACATTATACTGCATTTCTAAAAATATTGCAGGGATGGCCGCTTTACTTGACTACGTTTAAATAAAAAAGCATAATACCCATGTAAACAGATACTGTTTCCCCGTAGGAACCTGGATCTGTAGTTATGTCTTGGATATGAGGTAGGGTTTTAAAAATTATTAGGATGTTTGTAAATTAGATCCATACAGAATTCTATATCTACTTTGTTAGCATAGATAGAAGATATCTCTAGTGAAATTTGCAGGTTATAAGATTGAAGCCATCAGGAAAGCAATGTGATGAATCAAGTTATTTTTAAATTTGTTTTTACAAACACACAAATACTAGTTATATAGTATGTTATGTTTCTATGACTACATTTTGAAAGCTTAATGATAGTTGTGCATCTACAACTATTTCACTGATTTTGAACCACTTCCCTTAAAATAGTGAACGTGTTAGCTGATTGGGCAATATATTTGCGCTGGCATTTAGTTGATACTACTGTATCTTTTCGTTTTCTGTAGAACACTGATGATATCCTCATAGACAATCAAGGAGCCAATGAAGCTTGTGAGCAGTTTTATAAGGCCAAGCAGCCTTCTGGAAGTTCTTCCAAAGACCAGAACATTTCTACTCCAGCAGAAATGAAGAATAATTCTCCACCAGTGGAAGTGAAGAACACTTGTGCTGCAGTAAAAGTTGAGAGCATTTGTGCTCCAGTTGAAGTAGATAGCACTTCTTTTCCAGCATTGGAGCAAGAATCATTCCTTGAAAAGTCACCCTCGAGGAAGCCTGTCTCCCCTGGGAACAAGCAGGAGCTGGAACCTAAGAAAAGGCAGAAGAAGATAGTCTCTTTCTTTACCAAGAAGCAGAGGAAAGAGGCCTCCAAAACACCTGATGCAAAGGAAAAAACTGAGGGCATGTCCTCAGCTGCAAAGAACCAAAGGAGCACGCCCTCTGATGTAGCAAAGGAGAAAACTAAAAGCACACTCTCTGCTGCAACAGGGCCGGGTGGAAAGAAGCGTAAATCTGGAAATGAACCTGCAGATGCAAAGATGCATAGATCTTTGAACTCATCCTTGGCATCGAAGGAGCAGAAAACTGGGAAGCCATCCTCAGCAGTGAAGAAGCAGAAAACTGAAAAGACGGCCGCAGCTGCAAAGGTGCCAAAGGCTGAAAATGCGGGCTCAGCAACAAAGAAGCAGGAGACTGAAAGCTCATCCTCCACAGAGAAGAAGCTAGAGACCGCGAGTGCCTCCCTGAAGTTGCAGGTTGAGAAGGCTGTACTGGTTGTAAATAGCAGGAGGAGCCAAAGGGTCCGTAAGCCCAAAGTTTTTGCTGAATGAAGAAGCAGATAGAAACGTCTTAAGGCTATCTGATGTGTATGTATCTTGTAGCCTCGCCACCAAAATCGGTGGCCATATCATCAACATAGGAAGTGCTGGATCGCAGCACAAGTTAGACTTTAGTGTACATATATCAGTTCTGCCTAGGTGGAAAGTCTCATCCAAATTGTAGATTTGTTGGTTGGTTGTTCTTAACCCTTCTCTTCTGGGGTACCAGATTAACAATGTCATGCTGCCTTTCAAAAAAAAACAATGTCATGCTGTGTTACAGTTATATCGAAAAGGAAAAAAAAGGAGAAAAATATGCCATGCAACTGCAACTTCGCTTGTCGCATCTTTGTGCCTTTGACTTATGGTGTTTTGGTATAGTTCGTCTTTGCAGCTAAACAGTCTCTGCGTTTTCAACCTTGAAAGCAAGATTGGCAGCAGTGGTGTCGAGGAAGACTGAACAGAGAAGAGGCATGGCTCGTACATTGCCAGGCTGAGCTTGCTATAGCTAAGCAGTGGTAGGTCGTGACTGGATACTGGTACAGTGGTACTCCATTAACGAACACTAGGACTCTGTTACACCTAACCATGTCCTTGGTCCTTGCCATGTGACCTCTGAACTCGCACCATTTCTCCTGATCAGACATTGGCCATCTCTTGTGATGCTGCAATTGCAGTTTGCAGGATACCATGAATCGATCCAGCTTCTTTAGTACTTCACCACTGCATCATACGTGGGACATGGCTGTCTGGTGTGAAGCAGCTGATGCAGCGAGCTGCCAGCCTGTGCAGCTGTGCTTGATGGATGAAGCTGTAATTTTGCAGTTATATACTCCTATATGGAATGTGGATGGGCCAAAGTGAAGATGCGACTGCCAGTTGATTGGCCATGTTTGGAACGCCAACTGTTCTCTTTATCACACTTACTATATCTGTACTATAAGCAATTGAACTTTCTCGATTCAGACAACCGATGCGATCTGAACTCACCAGTGATGGAGTTCGTAGCTGTTGGAGGATAGCCAGTGGCCAATGGACGACGTCGATCTGAACTTCACTGCCTTGAAGGCGAGTTAGCATGGCAGAAGGCCACTGGAGGCCGAGGAGCCCAGTGTGGCGAGGAATTGTCAATCTATGTTTTGCATTATTAGGAAGAGAATCCAATTTCCAATCTCCAAATCGGATCACGCTGGTCGACTACTGGAAGTGGGATTTCCTAGCGATTGAAAAGTATCAATCCTTTTGTTTACAACACTTGGGCCTTGTTTAGATCTTAAAACTTTTCACGAAAAACTACAGTAATGAATCTTACGGCACATGCATGGAGCATTAAATATAGATGAAAAAAACTAATTGCACAGTTTGGTTAAAATTCATGAGATGAACGTTTTGAGCCTAATTAATCTGTGATTTGACACTAAAGTGCTACAGTGACAAATGTGCTAATGACGGATTAATTAAGCTTAATAAATTCGTCTCGCGGTTTACAGACAAGCTATGTAATTAGTTTTTTATTAGTATTTAAAAACCCCTTCCAACATCACACGGAATATCCGATGTGATATTTTCACCGAAAACTTTTCGTATCTAAACAAGGCCTTGGCCATCTGACGAAAGTTTGAAAAATGGGACACTGAGTCTCCTCCATTGATCCTGCATGCCTGACGGATGGCATTTCTCCATAGATCCTCCGTAGACGCTGAGTATCACCTGCTCACGTACCTGCATCCCTGCCTGCTCTGAGCATCGTCCAACAGCCTTCACGTCGCACTACACGCCTTGCTGGAATCATGATGCATCAAAGGAAGTAGTGAAAAACAGCTGAAACAAAATGGTAAAAAAGAAAGGAACGGCCTTTTGTTACTCCTTCAGTCCAAAAAAAATGCTACTCTTTTTTCTTGGGAAATCAAATAATTTCAAGTTTAACTAAATTTATATAGAAAAATATTAATATTTATGATGTCAAATAAATATTATTAGATTAATCATATAATATATTTTTATAATAAACTTGTTTGAAAATATAAACATTTATATTATTTTATATAAATTTAGTTAAATGTAAGAAAGTTTAGGGGCTCCTTCTGAGTCCGCCACGCCCATGCATGCATCTTCAGCGCCGCTGGATCTATCGGTCTTGAGAAACCCCCTCGCCATCTTGCCTCTCCGGCTGCCGTGCATCCATGGAGGGAGGATGGAGCAGCTCTCCAATGCAGAATTATTTCCTGGCCCTTGTTTAGTTCCCCCAATTCTTCTTTAAATTTCATTATGCAAAAAGAAGATTTCCTGTCACATCAAAATATCGGCAAATGCATAGAGTACTAAATGTTGATGAAATCAAAAACTAATTGCACAGTTTTGTTGTACTTTGCGAGATGAACATTTTAAGCCTAGTTAGTCAAAATTTAGATAATTTTTACCAAATACAAACGAAATGCTACAAGAATTCTGATACAGTGTTTTTCTCCCTAATTCACCGAACTAAACGAGGCCATGTATGAATTCCGTTGCCCATCTCTATCATGGGCCATACCAGCTTCGTCAATCGTCACAGGCTGTACTATTAAAAAAAAAAAGATTCACTGTTACATCAAACTTACGATACATGCATGGAGTACTAAATGTAGATGAAATCAAAAACTAATTGTACAGTTTGGTTGTACTTTATGAGACGAACTTTTTGAACCTAATTAGTCAACGGTTAGATACTATTTATCAAATAAAGCCAAAACATGGTACAATACTTTTTTTTCACCATTTTCTGGCAAACTAAAAAACACCCACAGTTCGTCTCGGTACCTTCCTGCTCCTCGGCCCCGGACCCTGGGTAGTTGGGAGAAACAAAAGCCTGACGCTGACGGACAGGCATTGAATGCCAGCCCATTTGCTACCTGTACTTTGAAACATCATACTGTACAGTACATTCTTTATAGTAGTTCCCCGTCTAGCAATATTATTATTAGAATAAAAAAGTCATCAGGAGTAGGATCTTGCTCATCCATTTATCTTCCATCGTATTATAAATTGCTACATTTCGACACCATGTCCAAAGAATTTTAATATCAATTTATCCATGTATGTAGTTTGTGAATTGAAGATGCATGTAGTTTAAATAAAACTTTTAGTCAAAATTTATATAACTTGAAATTTTTCTAAAATAACATACTGATAGTAGTAACTATTTATAAGAGTCGTCGCAGTCGAAGTGATATGTGACCATTTTCGTTTCTTGGCAATTTCAACCACCGTTTGGGCTAGCTTGGGTCTAACAAAATAATAATAATAATAACAGTGTGCAAGCCCAATAAATCCTCACCGTCGTAGTGTCGGCTGCCAGTGCCAGGCCAGAGGAAGAGAAAATGAGAAGGGTTAAAAAAAAAAACACACACACGGATACGGGATACCTATACCTTGTTCGGCTGGCTGGCTCCCAGCCAGCCAGCAGTATTTTTCTCTCACACCAGTTCAGCACCAGCCACCAGCCATCAGCCAGCCAGCAGTATTTTTCTCTCACAATAAATCAGTCTCAGCCACCAGCTACCAGCCAGCCGAACGAGGCCACTGGTGCCCACAAACAGGGACGAATGGATCGATCTCGCTGCTGTTTCACTTCGCAAGCGCAGCACAAGGATTTTGTAATTCGTACCCCTGCCCTGTCCATTCCCACCGTCCACCACGGAGGAGAGATACGCAGCACGAAACGGATACTGTTACTGTGATATCAAAAGGATACGGATACATGGATATGACAACTTTTAAAAAAAACGACACACGTATATGTTTGAGTATTTTTTAATATAAAATAAACAGCAATATATATTAAATTTTCAATACATAACTGCATAGTGCATACATTACAGTGATACACCAAATTCACAGATAAGAAATCCATACTCTATACTAGAGTTCACAGCTCAGGAAGATCATTGACAAATAAGCAACATATCTATAATTGATTAAATTAAATATATTTTCACCTATCCGACGATCCTGACAAGAAGCATCCGTGTGCTGCGTAGCATGAGAGTCCAATAAAAGTGGCGCCGGCGCCTGCCCTCCATTATTTCCATCCCGCACCGGGGGCGCAGGCAGGTGGGCGGTCCGATACCGGCCAACGCCTCCCCTCTCCTCCTCTCCCCTTGTTTCCACCTCCCTCTACAAACACCGGAACGGACGAGCGTAGAGCAGCAGCAGCCAGCAACGAGCAAGATGGTGCACCCGATTGCGGAGGCCGACGAGCGGAGCCCCTTCGGGCGCCTGACGCCGGACGAGTTCTACGCGCGCCACGGCGTGACCCACTCCACCTCCTCCTTCGTCAACCCTCGGGGCCTCCGCATCTTCACCCAGCGCTGGGTGCCCCGCGGGGACAACGGCCCCGTCCTGGGCGCCGTCGCCGTCGTGCACGGCTTCACCGGCGAGTCCAGCTGGATGGTCCAGCTCACGGCCGTCCACCTCGCCGCCGCGGGCTTCGCCGTGGCCGCGCTCGACCACCAGGGCCACGGCTTCTCCGAGGGCCTGCAGGGCCACCTCCCCGACATCGAGCCGGTCCTCGACGACTGCGACGCCGCCTTCGCGCCGTTCCGCGCCGACTACCCGCCCCCGCTCCCCTGCTTCCTGTACGGGGAGTCCCTCGGCGGCGCCATCGCGCTGCTGCTCCACCTCCGGAACAGGGACCTGTGGCGGGACGGCGCGGTGCTCAACGGCGCCATGTGCGGCATCAGCCCCAGGTTCAAGCCGCCGTGGCCGCTCGAGCACCTGCTGGCGGCGGCAGCCAAGGTCGTCCCCACCTGGCGCGTCGCCTTCACGAGGGGCAACATCCCCGAGCGGTCCTTCAAGGTGGACTGGAAGCGCGCGCTCGCGCTCGCCTCCCCGCGCCGCACCACGGCGCCGCCCAGGGCCGCCACGGCGCTCGAGCTCCTCCGCGTCTGCCGCGACCTGCAGCAGCGGTTCGAGGACGTGCGCCTGCCGCTCCTCGTCGTGCACGGCGCCGAGGACACCGTCTGCGACCCGGCCTGCGTCGAGGAGCTCTACAGCCGCGCCGGGAGCAGCGACAAGACGCTCCGCGTCTACCCCGGGATGTGGCACCAGATCATCGGCGAGCCCGAGGAGAACGTCGAGAAGGTGTTCGGCGAAATCATCGACTGGCTCAAGGCACGCGCCGCCACCGCCACCGCTACAGCCGCGGGCGCGCACCACGGTGAGCAGTAGTTTGGGCACGCCTCCTGCGTGCCGGCGTGCCTGCCCATGGTCTTCATCCGCGCGTGGTCCATGACGGGATTCTATGGAGTATCGAGTACGGGTCCAGCAATAAACTTGTACTACTGATTACAGAATTTGTTTTGGCTTCAATGCTTGCTGTAATGACATCTCTTCTGATAGTCCCGGCCTACCATCCGCAACCGATTCAGATGCCGTACCGCCATGCCTACGGATGATGGATCTGGCAGCTTTGCTTCTTGTCCCCACATTTCGGCCATGTCCGCTTCTTGACTTGTCCCCACCCACCCAAGATGATGTATACGGTCTAGTACTGCAGTTTAATATAAGTGGTTGTGAGTTGTCAGTTGGGAGTTGGGAATGGGACCTGGGAGTGTAAATGTAAGGCCTCATTTAGGGTGTGTTCACTTCGCGGAAAGTAGCTGAAAAGTTACTGTAGCATCTTTCGTTGTTATTTGACAAAATTTGTCCAATTATAGACTAACTAGGCTCAAAAGATTCGTCCCGACATTTACAGACAAATTATGCAATTAGTTATCTTTTTTACCTACATTTAATGCTCCATGCATGCGTCGAAAGATTTGATGTGATGGGTGGAAGAGGAAATATTTTGGGTTGGGTGGGGGAAGTGAACAAGGCCTTAGTTCGGTGAATTGGAGGAGAAATATACTGTATCAGAATATCTGTAGCATTTCGTTTGTATTTGGTAAAAAATATCTAAATTTTGACTAACTAGGCTTAAAATGTTCATCTCGCAAAGTACAACAAAACTGTGCAATTAGTTTTTGATTTCATCAAAATTTAGTACTCCATGCATTTGCCGACATTTTGATGTGACAAGGAATCTTCTTTTTCCATAATGAAATTTGGGGAGAATTGGGGGAACTAAACAAGGGCTAATAAGGGCCGTGTTTAGTTGGCCAGATTTGGCGCCGTCCAAAACACTGTAGAGCACTGTGTGACACTGTAGCATTTTGTTTTTATTTGGTAAAAAATATCTAAACATTGACTAATTAGGCTCAAAACATTCGTCTCGCAAAGTACAACAAAACTGTGTAATTAGTTTTTGATTTCACCTACATTTAGTACTCAATGCATGTGCCGGCATTTTGATGTGATGGAGAATCTTCTTTTTGCATAGTAGAATTTGGGGAAATATTTAGGATCTAAACAGGGCCAAAGCTGTGTTTAGTTACCTGAAAAAAGCATTATAAAAAAAAGATTTCTCGTCACATCAAACTTGCGACACATGTATGAAGTACTAAATGTAGATGAAATCAAAAACTAATTGTACAGTTTGGTTGTACTTTGCGAGACGAACATTTTGAACCTAATTAGTCAATGGTTGGACACTATTTGCCAAATAAAACTAAAACGTGCTACAATATACTTTTTATCCTTCTCAAGACAATTAAACACAGCCTAAATTAAAATGTGCTGCCTTTTTTTATATATAACAAAAATGTGCTGCCCTTGTTGCAGGTCAAACGCTCACTGATCAGCGGCAGCTGTGGAAAATAAACCACATCTAATTTTTTATATGTAATAAGATGTCGTCATGTCTAGTCCGGGTATTGTTAAGAGGAGGAGCAATTTTACGGCGACCAAAATTCCCAGCCCAGCTAACCATTCTGGAGGAACGCGAAAGTTCAGCTACTATGACAACACTCTACTACTGGCAGAATGAACCACAGCGTATGAGGCCAGTCCCAACGTGTTGACCTGTTTGGCACGTTCGTTTCACTAGTGAAGTTTTTTTTACTGCAACTTCATAAATAACTTCGTCGATGGAGCTGGAACTATTTTGATAAACTATTTGACAAAATATGAGAATAAGGGCATGTTTGGGCCCCTCCTCTAAACTTCAAAGCTCTAAGAACTTTAGAGCACTTTAGCTCGGTTTTGAGGTATAAAGCTCTAATATAAGGTGGGCTAAAGTGTATAGCTAACTTTAGACAACATGTTTGGAGACTTTACCTCTAAAGTATAGAGGAGGGATCCAAACAAGCCTTAAGTTTGCAGAAAGTATTCATGAAGAAGCTTTAGTATTCATGAAGAAGCTTTAGTCAGCTCATGAAAAGAATAATAGTAATTTCCAGGTTGCAGAAGCTGAGCTTTTCAACTATTGTGTTAATGAATTGTGTCTTGTTGAGCTCCCTCTCTTGGATCGGAGGTACACATGGTCAAATAAGAGAGCCACCCCTACTCTGGAAAGGCTGGACAGAGCTTTTATCAATCTGTGCTGGGATGAGCGTCTCCCGAATGCTATTCTCTCCTTCCTCACCAGGACTACTCCCGACCATGTCCCTCTTAGGATTGATATCTCCACCACCATTCCTAAATCCAATATTTTCCGTTTTGAAAATTACTAGATCCACTGCACCGGCTTCTTTGATGTTGTCGCCTCCGCCTGGTGTTGTCATACCAGCAACAGTAACCCAGCAGCTGTTCTCGCTACCAAACGGAAGGAAACCAGAGCTGCCCTCAGGAGCTGGAGAAAAAACTTCTCTCACATCTCCCAACAGGAAACCGACTGCAAGGTTGTCATCAATCTACTTGCCTTTGTGGAGGAACGACGTCCCCTGCAGCCAGCGGAGAACAGACTTCGCTCTGTTGTCGTTCGCCTCCTAAGTAAAGCTACTCACGCCAAGCTAACCTTCTGGAAACAAAGGAGTAAAATCAGAGCGGCTATCGAGGGAGATGAAAACACCCGCTATTTCCACGTCTGTGTTAATCAGAGGCGGCGACGGAACAAGATCCAGGTGATCGAGCATGATGGCCAGGAGCACTACAGTCATGAGCAGAAAGCTAACATCCTGCATGTTTTTTACCACAATCTGGTGGGTTGTGTTCGTGACACCAGCTGGGGTTTCTCTCTGGATAACCTCTACCCCGATGGTCCTCTACAGCTTGAGCAACTTGACTTTCCTTTCACTGACTCGGAAAACTATGGTGCCATCCGCCGCATGCACTCCTAAGCCAGTCCAGGTCCTGACGGATTTGGTCCTTTTTTTAAAGCAACTCGGTCTACTACCCTCCTAGATGTTATTAATCTTTTCCACTCCTTCCACTCTCATACCGCCGACCTTGAATGCATTAACCGCTCTTACCTTGTTCTCCTCCCTAAGAAGGACAATGCTTGTGAGGCCGGGACTTCAGGCCCATCGCTCTTCAAAATACCACCATCAAATGCCTCTCTAAAGTTCTGACCAGCAGGCTTCAACCGCTTGTTCCCCTCCTTGTCAGCAGTGACCAGGCCGGGTTTGTCCTGGGCCGTTGTATCGCTGAAAGCTTTGCCTATGCGGTTGACCTCCTCCATTGTTGCCATCGTTGTAACGCTCCTACTCTTATCCTTAAACTTGACTTTCACAAAGCCTTCAATTGTGTCAATTGGGATAGTCTCATTCGGATTCTTCACTGTAGGGGACGCTCCTGAAAACCGGCAAAACATCGGTTCTGCTAAATGGTGTTCCTGGCCATTGAATTAACTGCCGTAACGGCCTCCGTCAGGGTGACCCTTTGTCACCTTATCTCTTCATCATTGTCACCGATGTTCTCCGTCGTCTCCTCCATCACCCATCCCTTTCTGCCCCTCTCAAACATCCCATTATCCCTGATGCCCCTTGTCCCGTGCTTCAATACGCTGACGACACGCTCATTTTTCTGCGCTGCTCCAGGGATGCTGTACTGCAAACCAAGCTTATTCTGCAAATTTTTGAAGAAGCAACCGGTCTTTCGATCAACTACCACAAAACTACTTTCCTCCCGGTTGTTGTCCCTGACACTATTGCTAGTGACCTCGCTGCTATGTTTGGTACCACTGTCTCATCCTTTCCCCAACCTTACCTTGGCCTTCCCCTATCCACAAATAAGCTAAGTGTGGCTGACTGTCTTCCTTTAATCTCCTCAGTTGACAAGCATCTCTCCGGCTGGAGTGCCTCATTGCTGAACAGAGCCGGCTGGCTTATTCTCTCTACTGCTGTCCTCAGCTCTATCCCACTACATGCCATGTCTGCTATGTCAATTCCAAAAATAGTGATCAAAGCCATTGATCGACGGCGCCACGCTTTCTTCTAGACAGGGGAGGATAGTTGTCATGGCTCTAAATGCCTAGTTGCCTGGGATAGTGTTCGCGCGAGCAAAGCCCAAGGTGGGCTGGGAGTTAAGGACCTTGAACTGCAGAACCGTTGCTTGCTCATGAAGTTTATCGATAATTTTTTCTCTACCGAAGAGGCCTCTTGGAAAGAATGGACACTGCGTGATGTCACCTCTTTTGACATCGCTGTAAATGGTACCAACAGCTACCTCTGGAAGATTATCAATGATGAACTCACTACTTACCGCTCACTTGCTTATGTCAATGTTCGTGACGGTGCCTCCACCTCCTTCTGGTTTGACCACTGGTTACCTGATGGGCCTCTCAGTCTCTCCAATGCTGCCCTCTTCTCTCACACTACCAGGCCTAACATCTTGGTGCAGGACGTTTTCCAAACAAATTTTGATTTGTGCTTGCACCCTCGACTCACTAATACTGCTGGTGCCCAGCTAGCTTTTCTTCTTCTTTGTTTGCAGGGAGTCACACTGACGGACGCACCAGATCAGCGGCTCATGAAGCTCACTGGCAAAAAAGTATACATCAAGAGACGCCTACACAGCACTCCAAGGCATTTTTTAAATTTTAATCCTTTTTTAATCAAAATTGCAAAAAAAACCGCCCTGAAAAATAATTTGCACCCCATAGCCCCTTTTCGTCGCGCCAAACTTGTTGGCGCGATCAAAGCACTACGTCGCGCCGGAAGGTTTGGCACGACAGACTTTCCACACTGGCAGGGAGGGTTGACCACGGCTTGCGTGGAGGCTGCGGGGCCCACCCCGTCGCGCCACATGCATCGGCGCGACGGGAGGACTCAGGGTTGCTAATGGGCCAGCCCATCTCCATTATCCTTGGCGGTCCCCACCAACTCATCACGCCAGTAGGTTTGGCGCGACGAATCGCTATAAATGCTGCCACCAACCCCACTCTCTCCCTCTCCTCACTCTCCAGGCACCTTCTCATGGTGGTGACGAGCTCCTCTTCTGTACTTTGTCTCTCCTCAATTTTTCCTCATTCTAATCCTACAAATCATCAAGGTTTTGTGTGGGTGTTTGGTGCAACTCTTCAGGTGCTTGAGGCATGCTTCCCCGATCTATACTTTGGTTGCAAGATTTTGGTTCATTATGTCTACAATGCTTAGTTGGTGATTTTTGATTGCAAGGTTGGATTTAGTGTTTTAAGCACAATCTTAGTTATGCAAAGCACTCTTATTGTCTTGGATACATTTTGTCATCATGTAGTGGTTGAAATTCTTTTGAATGGAAGTGTTCTAGGGTTTGGTGGAAATGGATGTGAAATGGTAGTGTTGTAGTGTTGTAGGGTTTGAGAAGGATGGATGGAAAATGATTGGTAATGTTCTTGTTGTTGTAATCTTTGTGGATGCTATTGTTCTAGAGTTTGGGGAAAATGGATGGAAAATGGTAGTGTTCATGTGTTCTATGGTTTGGTGAAGATGGATGGAAAATGTAGTAAGTTTTGTTGATTGTATTGTTATTATGATTATGTGCTTATTTGAAATGCTTCTAAGTTTGTGATTTAGGGTTTCATGTGTACTAAAATCTAACATGTTGGAATTAGGAGTCATGTGTTTTCAATACATGTTTTCGGTTTATGTTTTGTGATATAGGGGTTTGGTACTATAATTGTCTCCAATATTGTGATGTGGATTGACATTGTATCTCTTTGACTCACTCTATATTAGGTTTGATGGAGGATCTGTTCGTGCACCATCCGCCGACTCACGATGATCAAGAGCTACACCCACCGGATGAATCGCCACCAAACTATCATTGCGGTTTGCAGGCATGGGTGAAGCAATCAAGGCACGAGCTGTCGTCTGATCGTGGTTTTTTCTGCTGTTCACTTCGGCGTGGCCCCCAAACCAATAATCCTCATGCTATAGAAGGATGCGACTTCTACTGGTGAATCAATGGTCGTGACAAGTGGGATCGCTGCATCATGTACTTTCCTTACGACCCATGAAAGAGTGTTCCGAAGAGTGAGTATGTTCCATGGGTGCCTCCACCCGACAATCCTCCTGAGATGGAGGCTCTTGAGATGTGGATGGCCGCAACTGAGCGGAAAAAACATCCTCCTAGATGCCACTGTGGCAAGGAGGCGGTAGTCCAAGAACCAAGCAAGCCGGGAATGTTTGATCCCTTCTTCCATTGTGGTCAACATGGCGCCGTAAGTGTTCATTCGAGTACTATTCCATTTTGCGACGTCATTTGCGTTGATGACATTATAACAATTTGGTTTGAACATTATGTTTTGTAGGGTGGTTTCCCAACTTGTGAGTTTGACAAGCACATCTATGGACCCAAAGCACAGTGGCCTTTGGAAGAAGAGACTAAACAATATGTACGTGGAGACGTTCCATGGCCATGCTTGTCGAAGCCGGCCCCAAAGTGCAAGTGTGGCATCTTGGCTAAAGAAGGAGTTGTTCCTTTAGAGCTAGGGAGAGGCTTCTATTGTGGCAATGCTTATGGAGGGCCCAATGAGTTCTTTGTGAGTTGACTAACTTTACCCCTGAAATAGTTTTGTTTTGTTTGCTACTTGTTTTATTTGCTCACTGATTTGTGTTTGTTTTCATAAGGGGAAGACATGCGATTGGGAGGATTTCCCCAATCGTGGAAAGATATTGGCAGAACTCAATTTGGATGGAAGGCTCCGTTCGCCCAACTTGTCCGAGTCCATGAGACTAAAACTGCACGCCTATAGGGAAAGAATCCGGTTCTTGAACAGTGTTCGAACCCCACGTGGCGAGTCATGGAACAATGTTTTACATGACTATGAGCGGGAGGTGATCAAGAAGAAGGGCAAGCTTAGGCGGAGGAAGGGATAGCTTAGGCTGCATGACTAGGAGGAGATCATTAGGTTCTGGCGCGAGAACAAGGCACGCTACGATCAAATGGACAAGGATAGGAGGAACGAGATTAACTACCACCACAGGCAGACATGGAAGGACGAGAACCGTTGGTGTGTTGAGCATAGTAGGGCCCCAAAGGAAATCCCAAAGTATTTGTGTCGTAAGTTGTGTGAGTACTTGAACCCAAAATAACTTTTTCGACTCATTCATTCATCTTGCATTGGTTCTAATTAACAATTGTTCCATTTTTGTAGTCCCCGATTCGCCACCGAACGACAGTCATCTCCCGGCCCCGGCCCCTAAGGAGGAGGAGGAGAAGAGCGAGGATGACCCCGCTTTTGACTTCAACCACGACCCCGATGCCCCTAAGGAGTGGGCCCCTGACGACTAAGACGACTACGACTGGGGCTAGCCCCCGTCAAGCCCACCCGTCTAGGCTAACTTACCCTACTAGTTGGTTACCGTTATCTCTTTTGTGCAGTGGGACCAAGACGGCCGTGGAATGGCATTTGTTAGGTGGTGCTTCGATATGGTGTGGTGGTGCTTGAAGCACTTTTGCAATTCATCTTGATGGTGATGACTTTATGTTGTTTGAGCAATGGATGTTTCAAACACTTATTTGTGTGTGCTTGTAAGACTTATTCATATAAGACTTATTTGTGTGTTGTAAGACTTAATTGTGGATGCTTAGTGATGTCGATGATGAAAAACTTATGTTTGTTTGTCGTTGGGAATGCACTTGTGGGTTGGTTCTATTAAAAAGGTAAAAAAATATGTGAGTACTTTGTAGTGAAAATCGAAATAACAAAAAGGAAATTGTTTTTGGCATTGTCAACCTATAAATTGTTTTTGTACAAGTCCTATGCGCTGCCAAAAAAACCTCATTGCGCCAACAGCTTTGGTGCGACGGCTATAATTGAATTTTTAGCCTCCAGTTTGCCCAACTCGGTGCTCTTGGGCAACGCGTGATCTCGACAGGCACTGGTCGCGCCTGCGGCTTTGGTGCGACAACGTCGCACCTGGAGGTTTGGCGTGACCGTTGCTTCAAAAATTCCCAGGCCGGCCCTGCGTGGCTCGCATGTTTGGCACGACATAGTTGCGCCAGAGCCTTTTGGCGCGTCTGGTCGCGCCAGATCCTTTGGCGCGACCAGTGCTTCAAAAATACCTAGGTCGGCCCTGCGAAGCTTGCATGTTTGGCGTGACAGTGTCGCGCTAGTGATTTTGGCGCGACCAGCCAGGGGATTTTTAAAATGTATTGGCATTTTATGACTAAAAAGATAGATTTAATCAAATGGACACAAACATACTTCCATAACTTATTTTGACAGAAACATAGTTCATAACATGGCAAAACATAGTTCCATCACATGCACATAGTTCCATCACATTTATAAGAAGTCCATCACACATTCACATAGTTCCATCACATTTTTATACAAGTCCACTAGCAAAACAAGCTCAAGCTCACCCATGACACCACATAGTCCACATAGTTCATACATAACACAAATCCATCACATAGCTCAAGCTTACACATCACGAATGCAACAAATTTATTTATGAGCTTGCTCCCCCTACTTGTGTGCATCAAAATTTTATTTACCCCTTTATCATGTTGAATCACCTTTTTCTCTCCCCCTTTGTCAACAACTTACCCAAAAATGGGATCAAATTATGGAGAGAAAAACAATGTTTGATGGAGTAGGTTAAAATTTATCAAGTTTGGTTCAACCTAGAACACTTGCCAAAGATATTTAATTCGATTTGAACCAAAGACAAGCTTCTTCACACCTCATAATAAGGGTTATCTTGCCTATATTGAATTAAACACGTATAGCAAATCTTCTAGATTCAACACTAGGTTTGCAAGCTTACAAACATGTCATATGCCACCACTAGATCAAAAACAAGCATAGAAGCAATAGTGGTAACATATATCCATCAAATTCATTTGATTTAGTATGAATGCTCATGCATACCACTTATTATGTCTACATGCTCTAGCAAGTCCTTAACATAGGATGAATGACATGTCAATCAAATTTACCTTGCAATGTCGAAGGAGAGGCATGTCAATATGTGGGTGGGGTACATTCAACTCATGTTTGAGAAATCAAGAATGTTTAACTCATTCCTTAGCTTGCAAAACCTCTTTTCATCAAGTGGCTTGGTGAGAATATCGGCAAGTTGATCATCGATGCCAATATTTTCAATGGCAATATCTCTCTTTTGTTGATGATCTCTAATGAAATGATGTCTTATGTCAATATGCTTTGTTCTTCCATGTTGAACCGGGTTTTGTGTCATCTTGATTGCACTTTCATTATCACATAGCAATGGCACATTCTTGAAGTTGAGGCTATAATCCTTCAAAGTTGATTTCATCCATAGCAATTGTGCACAACAACTCCTCACACTCACATATTCGGCTTCAGCGGTAGAGATTGCCACACTATTTTGTTTCTTTGAGGACCATGACACAAGTGATCTTCCAAGTAATTGACATGTGCCACTTGTGCCCTTTATATTGATCTTGCAACCCCCATAGTCGGAGTCCGAATATCCAATCAATTCAAACTTTGACCCCTTAGGATACCATAGTCTCTTTGCCACACTATCTCTTGTTTGCTTCAACTACCTCAATATTCTCTTTGCGGCCGTGAGATGACTCTCTCTAGGTGAGGCTTGATATCTAGCACACATACACACACTAAACATGACATCCGTCCTTGATGCGGTGACATAGAATAGACTTCCAATCAAAGACCGATATTCCTTTTGATTCACCATTTTGCCATCAAAATCACTATCCAAATTGCTATTTGTACCCATTGGAGTTGAAATTGGCTTTGCATCTTGCATTCCAAACTTCTTCAACATGTCCCTTATGTATTTCCCTTGACTCACAAATGTCCCATTCTTCAATTGCTTGACTTGGAGACCAAGGAAGTAGCTAAGTTCACCAATCATAGACATTTCAAACTCTTTGGCCATCATAGCACCAAATTCTTCACAATAAGCTTGATCGATTGATCCAAAGATGATGTCATTAACATAAATTTGCACTATGAATAGATCATTCCCAATCTTCTTGGTGAATAGAGTTGTATTAACCTTACCCATCTTGAATCCCTTAGAGAGAAGGAAATCCCTTAGCCTCTCATACCATGCTCTAGGTGCTTGCTTTAAGCCATATAAAGCCTTCTTCAACTTGTACACATGGTTGGGTTTCTTGTTATCTTCAAATCCGGGAGGTTGCTCAACGAAGACTAACTCATTGATGATCCCATTGAGAAATGCACTTTTGACATCCATTTGATATAATTTGATGTTGTGTGCACAAGCATAAGCCAATAGAATCCTTATTGCCTCCAATCTTGCCACGGGAGCATATGTCTCATCATAGTCAAGACCTTCTACTTGAGTGTAACCTTGAGCAACTAGTCTTGCTTTGTTTCTCACTACAATGCCATCTTGATCTTGCTTGTTTTTGAACACCCACTTGGTTCCAATCACGTTGTAGTCATTTGGCCTTTCTACCAATTCCCAAACATCATTTCTTGTGAAATTATTAAGTTCTTCTTACATAGCCATGATCCAATCGGCATCCCTCAAAGCTTCTTCTATTTTCTTTGGTTCTATGGTTGACATAAATGATGCATGCTCACAAAACATAGTCAATCTTGATCTTGTTTGCACACCACTTCTAATATCACCAATAACACTATCAATGGGGTGATCTCTTGCAACATGTTGTGGTTGGAGTACTTGCACTTGATTGCTTGAGCTTAGTTGATCACTTAATGTATCTTGATGAGATGAACTAGCACCATGATCTTGCCCTTGAGAGTCACTAGCTAGCTTGAATGGAGAATTGAGCACTTGATCTTTATCATCATCTTGAATATCAATTACTTGCTTTGCTCTAATGTCCCCAATGTCCATGTTCTTCATTACTTCCACCAATAGAGTTCCACCAACATCATCTAGATTCTCTTCTTCATCTTGTGACCCATTGGTTTCATCAAATTGCACATCATGGACTTCTTCTAGAATGCCACTTGAATTGTTCCAAACTATATAAGCTTTGCTTGTAGTTGAATAACCAAGTAGGAACCCCTCATCACATCTCTTGTCAAACTTTCCCAATCTAGTGCCCTTCTTCAAGATATAACATTTGCAACCAAACACTCTAAAGTAAGAAATATTGGGCTTTCTTCCATGAAGTAGCTCATATAGGGTCTTCTCTAGCAATGGATGACAATATAGTCTATTGATGTAGTAGCAAGCGGCATTGATTGCTTCATCCCAAAATGATTGACTCACATTGTACTCATGAAGCATTGATCTAGCCATATCAAGCTATGTTCTATTCTTTCTCTCAACTAGGCCATTTGATTATGGAGTGTACTTGGCCGAGAATTGATGTCCAATGCCATAGTGATCACAAAGTTCTTCAATTCTTGTATTCTTGAACTCACTTCCATTGTCACTTCTCACTTTTTGATTATAATCTCAAACTCATTGTGAACTCTAGTGAGAGAGGTCTTGAATGTGTCAAACACTTCACTTTTGTCACTAAGAAAGAATACCCATGTGAATCTTGTGAAGTCATCCACTATGACAAAACCATACTTATTACCACCTATGCTTGAGTATGTTGTTGGGCCAAATAGATCCATGTGCATCAAATCAAATGCTTTGCATGTGCTCATTGTACTCTTCTTTGGATGTGAGCTTTCAACTTGCTTCCTATCTTGACATGCACTAAAAAGCTTATTCTTCTCAAATTCAACATCTTTCAAACCATTGACAAGATTATGAGTTGTAAGCTTCTTTAATTGTTTCATGCCAACATGACCAAGCCTTCTATGCCAAAGCCAACCCATGCTTGATTTGGAGATTAAGCAAGTTGTCAAAGAAGTTTCTCTAGCATTGAGTCAACTATGTAGAGATTCTCATATCTAAAGCCCTTGAATGCCACATTTGAACCATCAATACTAATGACTTCCACATCATCAACCCCAAAGATATATTTGTAACCAAGATCACATATTTGTGCCACGGATAGAAGATTGAAATCCAAGCTTTCAACTAGCAACACATTGGAGATACTCAAGTCATTTGATATTGCAATCTTGCCCAAGCCAATAACCTTGCCTTTCTTGTTATTGCCAAAAGTGATAGAATCAACACCACTATTATTGTCATTGATTGAGTCAACATTCTTGATATACCGGTCATGTGTTGAGTGCACCCACTATCAATAATCCAATGCCTTCCTCCGGCTTTGTAATTGACCTACAAGCAACTCAATGAAGCTTAAGTACCCATTTTTGCTTGGGTCCTTGTAGGTTAGTAACTAAGCTCTTTGGTACCTAAATAGCCTTCTTCTTTGGGCCAACAATGGGTGTACTAATAAACTTAGCTTGCACACCCTTCACACTCTTGGTAAGCACATAGTAAGAATCAAAAGGTATAGCATTAACAAGTTTCTTGCTTTGGTTCTTTTTATTGCAATTATGCTCTAGGTGCCCGACTTGCTTGCATCTATTGCAAAACCGACCATTGCCCTTCACAAAGCTAGGCTTTGGAGTTGCAAAGGCCGACTTGCCTTTCTTGGGGGTGTAGCCCAATCCCTCTTTGTTAAGAGAGAACCTTTGGCTACCCAAGCACTTAAGCAAGCGGGCCTCACCACCATAGGCCTTGCCTAGGGCGTGAGTGAGCTCATCCACCTCTCTCTTGAGAGTCTCATTCTCAACCATTAGTGAGGCATCACAAGTGAAACCATCACTAGTAGTGGAGGTAGAGTCGGTGGTGGTGGATAAAGAGCTACAAGAAGGATTAGCATTTGATATGATGATAGGTTCATAAAATGATTCATCAATTATATCACATGTAACACCTATATCACATGATACAACAACCTCCTTCTTTGCTTGTTTCTCAAGTAGCAATGAGTGAGCTTTTTCAAGCTTGGAATGAGCCTTACCAAGATCCTCATGGTCTTCCACTAGACTCTCATGAGTGGTCTTAAGCTCACTAAGGACTTTCTCAAGTATTGCTACTTTCATTGAAAGCTTCTTACACTCCTTGTCCTTGGCAATAGCTATGTCTCTAGTTTGTTGCATCAAGTCATATAGTTGTTCTTTAGTTGGTTCATCATCATCATTTTCATTATCATTATCACTATCATGAACATATTCCATTTCACTTTCATCATCACTTTCATCATATAATATCTTAGTTTCTTTGGCCATGAGGCATGAAGAGGATGAATCAAATAGTGATAGCTTCTTGTTGATAGCAATGAAAGCAAAAGCCTTATTGGATGATTCTTCTTCTTCATCATCACTTTCCCAAGTGATAACATAGGCACCATTCCTGCCCTTCTTGAAAGTCATCTTGGCTTCTCTCTTTTTCTTCTCAAACTTGCCCCTCTTGTTGTTGTTCTTCTTGTCATAGGGACATTCGGCTTGAATATGTTCGGTGCTATCACAATTGAAGCACTTCCTTTATTGCTCATTGCAATTGAAATTGTCATTTCTCTTTTTGAAGCCTCTTCTCTTAATGAACATGTGACCTATTTTCTTGACTACAAGAGAAAATGCCTCATCATCAATTTCAAAATCTTCATCTTCATTATTGTCTTCTTCTTCTTCAATGATGGTAGCTTTGCCCTTGGAGGAGATGGCCTTGAATGCCACGGTCTTCTTTTTTTTTCTTCCTCCTTCTCCTTCTCATCGGCATCTTAATCATACTTGTCATATGCCAATACCTCTCTAAGCAAATCATTGGGCTTCATTGTTTCAAGCCCATCTCTTTGTAGCATCATGATCAACATTTTGAATCTTCTTGGTAAGCTCAACAAGAACTTGTGACAAAAATCTTGGTCTTGTGTCTTGTGCCCTAGGCTCTTGAGATCATTCACAATGACTTGCAATCTATGAAACATCTCTAAGATTGTTTCTTCTTCTTTCATCTTGAAGTTCTCAAACTCACTCTTGAGCCTATATAGCTTGGCACTCTTCACAACCTTAGTGCCCTCATATGTTTCACTTAACCTTGTCCACACTTCATTTGCCAATTCTAAATCCTTGATGCCCTCAAATACTTTTGTGTCAATATTATTGTAAAGTGTATTGATAGTCATTCTATTACATGTTCTATTTGCTCTATCTTCATCGGTGAGATGATCAGGATCAATGATAGCAAAATCATTCTCGGTGACTTGCAATACTCTCTCATGAATAGAACCAAGGTACATTGTCATTTTTCTCTTCCAATGAGCAAAAGAACTAACACCATCAAAGAACGGTGGCTTGCCCCCAACATGATCGAACACAATTTGAGCCATTTTTCACACCGAAGGATGTTAAGCCTTGATTAAAACGGTGACCATGGCTTCGATACCACTTGTAAGGTCCTAGATGGCTAGAGGGGGGATGAATAGCCTATAAAAAAATCCTACACAAGCACTAAGCAAACTTGTTAGAAAAACAAACGGCGTAAAGCGAGTTTTGCTTAGCCTATGGTTCTGATGCAAGCCTCTTATCCACAATTCTAGTAGATTATGATCTCTAGTTCAAACAAGGGCTAAGTCACTAAACTTACACTAGTGAGCAAGCTAATAACTACTAGCAAAGGCTACCACTAGAGCTACACAAGATAACTAGTAAATGTAAATGCATGAGAGAGGATTGTGAATCTTACACCGATAGTGGAGTGAAGGTGTTGCCAATCACCAAGATGATATACAATCAATCAATATTGACAACAACACAATATGAAGACCAATCACCGAAAGACAAGAGATATAATATTTTTGTTCACATGGTGTTCACTTGTGCACCGACAAGCTACGTCACCGGTTGTGTCGACCAACACTTAGATGGTTTCCCAGTGTGACCCTCAAGTCACTTACCCCTCAAGGCATGCCCCGCAAGACACCGCAAGACACCACTCTCAAGTGAGGTAACTCAATGACATGCGCAATCCACTAGAGTTGCTTTTGGCGCTCCGCCGAGGAAAGCACAAGGACCTCTTACAATCAACCGGAGGTGGCCAAGAACAATCTCGTTCTCTTGCCAACGCCTCCAACAATCTCCAAGCCGGCTAGGAGCGGTACTCTCCTAGAGTAACAAGAAATCCACTGGCTAAACTGCCCACAAGTGCCACTAGATGCCCTCAAGCTATGCAATGCACTTTGGGATCACTCAATCTCACTTTTGATTTGCAATCAAGCAAGAGAGATGAGTGGGAGGGAGAAGCTCTAGCTCAAAGGATGCACAAGAGTGTTAGAAATATCAAGAGACCTCCCTAAGGGCCGGCCAACAAGTATTTATAAGCATCCCAAACGAATAGAGCCGTTATACCCCTTCACTGCTGAAAGTCCCTAGTTTGGTTTTGGCTAATTGATGAAACCTAGGACTAAAGTCGGAAAAGAAACGGAGGCGAACGGGGTCACTGAGGTGACCGGACGCTGCACCGGACGCGATCTCGGTATGACCGGACGCGTCCGGTCAGTACAGCGCGGTATCGGGCGCGCGGGCTAGGGTCTGCAACCGGCGCGTCCGGTCACTCGCGGGACCGGCGCGTCCGGCCAAGTGCCCAGAGAAGAACTGCGGTTCGCAAGGACGATCGGACGCGGGGCGCGTCCGGTCACACACGATCGGACGCGTCCGATCGTTGAAGGAGCTTACTGGACTCCGACCGGACGCTGGCACTGTCGCGTCCGGTCGTTGCAAGGAGCGCGTCCGGTCGTTGTTTCACGGGCGCGGGTGCTGTGCGGATCGGCGCGTCCGGTCGTTGCGAGGAGCGCATCCGGTCGTTGCTTCGCGCGCGCGGTGCTGTGCGACCGGCGCGTCCGGTCGATTGTGCAGCACGTCCGGTCATAGCGTTTGACCGTTGGCGCGCAGTGACCGTTGGAGGATCTAACGGTCGCATTTGAAATTTGAGGGACACATGGACGTCGCAGGGCGACCGGACGCGGTTGAGCGCGTCCGGTCAGTTTAGACCGGCGCGTCCGGTCGTCCCGAAAAAACGGTCAGTGGAGTGGCAACGGCTCTATTTGTTTGGGGTGCTTATAAATACTCGTTGGCCGGCCCTTGGGGAGGTCTCTTGGCATTTTCTAACACTCTTGTGCATCCTTTGAGCTAGAGCTACTCCTCCCACTCATCTCTCTTGCTTGATTGCAAATCAAAAGTGAGATTGAGTGATCCCAAAGTGCATTGCATAGCTTGAGGGCATCTAGTGGCACTTGTGGGTGGTTTAGCCGGTGGATTTCTTGTTACTCTTGGAGAGTACCGCTCCTAGTCGGCTTGGAGATTGTTGGAGGCGTTGGCAAGAGAAGGTGATTGTTCTTGGCCACCTCCGGTTGTTTGTAAGAGGTTCTTGTGCTTTCCTCGGCAGGACGCCAAAAGCAACTCTATTGGATTGCGCGTGTCATTGAGTTACCTCACTTGAGAGTGGTGTCTTGCGGTGCCTTGCGGGGCGTGCCTTGAGGGGCAAGTGACTTGAGGGTCACACCGAGGAACCATCTAAGTGTTGGTCGACACAACCGGTGACGTAGCTTGTCGGTGCACAAGTGAACACCGGGTGAATAAAAATATTGTGTCTCTTGTCTCCCGGTGATTGGTCTACATATTGTGTTGTTGTCAATATTAATTGATTGTATATCATCTTGGTGATTGGCAACATCTTCACTCCACCGTCGGTATAAGATTCACAATCCTCTCTCTCGCATTTACTTTTACTAGACTATCTTGTGTAGCTCTAGTGGTAGCCTTTTCTAGTAGTTGTTAGCTTGCTCACTAGTGTAAGTTAGTGACTTAGCACTTGTGTGAACTAGAGATCATAATCTACTAGACTTGTGGATAGGAGGCTTGCATCACAACCTTTGGCTAAGCAAAACTCGCTTTACGCCGTTTGTTATTCTAACAAGTTTGCTTAGTGGTGCTTGTAGAATTTTTTATAGGCTATTCACCCCCCCTCTAGCCATTTAGGACCTCACAAGTGGTATCGGAGCCGTGGTCACCGTTTAAATCAAGGCTTAACATCCTTCGGTGTGAAAAATGGCTCAAATTGTGTTCAATCATGTTGGGGGCAAGCCACCGTTCTTTGATGGTGTTAGTTCTTTTGCTCATTGGAAGAGAAAAATGACAATGTACCTTGGTTCTATTCATGAGAGAGTATTGCAAGTCACCGAGAATGATTTTGCTATCATTGATCCCGATCATCTCACCGATGAAGATAGAGCAAATAGAACATGCAATAGAATGGCTCTCAATACACTTTACAATAATATTGACACAAAAGTATTTGAGGGCATCAAGGATTTGGAATTGGCAAATGAAGTGTGGACAAGGTTAAGTGAAACATATGAGGGCACTAAGGTTGTAAAGAGTGCCAAGCTATATGGGCTCAAGAGCGAGTTTGAGAACTTCAAGAAAAAGGATGATGAAACAATCATTGAAATGTTTCATAGATTGCAAGTGATAGTCAATGATCTTAAGAGCTTAGGGCATAAAACTCAAGATCAAGATTTTTGCCACAAGTTCTTGTTGAGCTTACCTAAAAGATTCAAGATGTTGATCATGATGCTACAAAGAGATGGGCTTGAAACAATGAAGCCCAATGATTTGCTTGGAGAGGTATTGACCTTTGACAAGTATGATCAAGATGTTGATGAGAAGGAGGATGAAAAGAAGAAGAAGACCGTGGCATTCAAGGCCACCTCCTCAAAGGGCAAAGCTTCAATTCAAGAAGAAGATGACAGCGAAGAAGATGAAGAATTGGAAGTTGATGATGAGGCACTTGCTCTAGTTGTCAAAAACTTTGGCAAAATGTTTATCAAAAGAAGAGGCTTCAAAAAGAGAAATAACAATTTCAAGAGCAATGAGCAACAAAGGAAGTGCTTCAATTGTGATAGCACCGAACATCTTCAAGCCGAATGTCCCTATGACAAGAAGAAGAACAACAAGAGGGGCAAGTTTGAGAAGAAGAAGAGAGAGGCCAAGATGACATTAAAGAAAGGCAAAAATGGTGCCTATGTGATCACTTGGGAAAGTGATGATGAGGAAGAAGAAGAAGAATCATCCAACAAGGCTTTTGCTTCCATTGCTATCAACAAGAAGCCATCACTATTTGATTCATCCTCTTCATGCTTCATGGCTAAAGAAGCTAAGGTATTATATGATGAGAGTGATGATGAAAGTGAAATGGAATATGCTCATGATAGTGATAATGATAATGAAAATGATGATGATGAACCAACTAAAGAACAACTATATGACTTGATGCAACAAACTAGAGACATAGCTATTGCCAAGAACAAGGAGTGTAAGAAGCTTTCAATGAAAGTAGCAATACTTGAGAAAGTTCTTAGTGAGCTTAAGACCACTCATGAGAGTCTAGTGGAAGACCATGAGGATCTTGGTAAGGCTCATTTCAAGCTTGAAAAGGCTCACTCATTGCTACTTGAGCAACAAGAAAAGAAGGAGGTTGTTGTATCATGTGATATAGGTGTTACATGTGATATAATTGATGAATCCTTTAATGAACCTATCATCATGTCAAATGCTAACCCTTCTTGTAGCTCTTCATCCACCACCACCAACTCTACCTCTACTACTAGTGATGGTTTCACTTGTGATGCCTCACTAATGGTTGAGAATGAGACTCTCAAGAGAGAGGTGGATGAGCTCACTCACGCCCTAGGCAAGGCCTATGGTGGTGAGGCCCGCTTGCTTAAGTGCTTGGGTAGCCAAAGGTTCTCTCTTAACAAAGAGGGATTGGGCTACAACCCTAAGAAAGGCAAGTCGGCCTTTGCAACTCCAAAGCCTAGCTTTGTGAAGGGCAATGGTCGGTTTTGCAATAGATGCAAGCAAGTTGGGCACCTAGAGCATAATTGCAATAAAAAGAACCAAAGCAAGAACCTTGTTAATGCTATACCTTTTGATTCTTGCTATGTGCTTACCAAGGGTGTGAAGGGTGTGCAAGCTAAGTTTGTTGGTACACCAATTGTGGGCCCAAAGAAGAAGGCTATTTGGGTACCAAAGAGCTTAGTTACTAACCTACAAGGACCCTAGCAAAAATGGGTACCTAAGCTTCATTGATTTGCTTGTAGGTCAATTACAAAGCCGGAGGAAGGCATTGGATTATTGATAGTGGGTGCACTCAACACATGACCGGTACATCAAGAATGTTTGATTCATTCAATGACAATGATAGTGGTGTTGATTCTATCACATTTGGCAATAACAAGAAAGGCAAGGTTATTGGCTTGGGCAAGATTGCAATATCAAATGATATGAGTATCTCCAATGTGTTGCTAGTTGAAAGTTTGGATTTCAATCTTCTATCCGTGGCACAAATATGTGATCTAGGCTACAAATGCATCTTTGGGGTTGATGATGTGGAAGTTATTAGTGTGGATGGTTCAAATATGGCATTCAAGGGCTTTAGATATGAGAATCTCTACCTAGTTGACTTCAATGCTAGAGAAACTTCTTTAACAACTTGCTTAGTCTCCAAATCAAGCATGGGTTGGCTTTGGCATAGAAGGCTTGGTCATGTTGGCATGAAACAATTGAAGAAGCTTACAACTCACAATCTTGTCAATGGTTTGAAAGATGTTGAATTTGAGAAGAATAAGCTTTGTAGTGCATGTCAAGCCGGGAAGCAAGTTGGAAGCTCACATCCAAAGAAGAGTACAATGAGCACATGCAAAGCATTTGAGTTGATGCACATGGATCTATTTGGACCAACAACATATACAAGCATAGGCGGCAACAAGTATGGCTTTGTCATAGTGGATGACTTCACAAGATTCACATGGGTATTCTTTCTTAGTGACAAAAGTGAAGTGTTTGACACCTTCAAGACATTTCTCACTAGAGTTCACAATGAGTTTGAGATTAGAATCAAGAAAATGAGAAGTGACAATGGAAGTGAGTTCAAGAATACAAGAATTGAAGAACTTTGTGATCATTATGGTATTGGACATCAATTCTCGGCCAAGTACACTCCACAATCAAATGGCCTAGTTGAGAGGAAGAATAGAACATTGCTTGATATGGCTAGATCAATGCTTCATGAGTACAATGTGAGTCAATCATTTTGGGATGAAGCAATCAATACCGCTTGCTACTACATCAATAGATTATATTGTCATCCATTGCTAGAGAAGACCCTATATGAGTTACTTCATGGAAGAAAGCCCAATATTTCTTACTTTAGAGTGTTTGGTTGCAAATGCTATATCTTGAAGAAGGGCACTAGATTGGGGAAGTTTGACAAAAGATGTGATGAGGGGTTCCTACTTGGTTATTCAACTACAAGCAAAGCTTATAGAGTTTGGAACAACTCAAGTGGCATTCTAGAAGAAGTCCATGATGTGCAATTTGATGAAACCAATGGGTCACAAGATGAAGAAGAGAATCTAGATAATGTTGGTGGAACTCAATTGGTGGAAGCAATGAAGAACATGGACATTGGGGACATTAGAGCAAAGCAAGTAATTGATATTCAAGATGATGATAAAGATCAAGTGCTCAATTCACCAAACAAGCTAGTTAGTGACTCTCAAGTGCAAAATTATGGTGCTAGTTCTTCTCATCGAGATACATCAAGTGATCAACCAAGCTCAAGCAATCAAGTGCAAGTACTCCAACCACAACATGTTTCAAGAGATCACCCCATTAATAGTATTATTGGTGATATTAGAAGTGGTGTGCAAACAAGATCAAGATTGACTATGTTTTGTGAGCATGCATCATTTGTGTCAACCATAGAACCAAAGAAGATAGAAGAAGCTTTGAGGGATGCCGATTGGATTATGGCTATGCAAGAAGAACTAAACAATTTCACAAGAAATGATGTTTGGGAATTGGTAGAAAGGCCAAATGACTACAATGTGATTGGAACCAAATGGGTGTTCAAAAACAAGCAAGATCAAGATGGCATTGTGGTGAGAAACAAAGCAAGACTAGTTGCTCAAGGTTACACTCAAGTAGAAGGTCTTGACTATGATGAGACATATGCTCCCGTGGCAAGATTGGAGGCAATAAGGATTCTTTTGGCTTATGCTTGTGCACACAACATCAAATTATATCAAATGGATGTCAAAAGTGCATTTCTCAATGGGATCATCAATGAGTTAGTCTTTGTTGAGCAACCTCCCGGATTTAAAGATGACAAGAAACCCAACCATGTCTACAAGTTGAAGAAGGCTTTATATGGCTTAAAGCAAGCACCTAGCGCATGGTATGAGAGGCTAAGGGATTTCCTTCTCTCTAAGGGATTCAAAATGGGCAAGGTTGATACTACTCTATTCACCAAGAAGATTGGAAATGATCTATTCATAGTGCAAATATATGTTGATGACATCATCTTTGGATCAACCGATCAAGCTTATTGTGAAGAATTTGGTGCTATGATGGCCAAAGAGTTTGAAATGTCTATGATTGGTGAACTTAGCTACTTCCTTGGTCTCCAAGTCAAGCAATTGAAGAATGGAACATTTGTGAGTCAAGGGAAATACATAAGGGACATGTTGAAGAAGTTTAGAATGCAAGATGCAAAGCCAATTTCAACTCCAATGGGCACAAATGGCAATTTGGATAGTGATCTTGATGGCAAAATGGTGAATCAAAAGGAATATCGGTCTTTGATTGGAAGTCTACTCTATGTCACCGCATCAAGGCCGGATGTCATGTTTAGTGTTTGCATGTGTGCTAGATATCAAGCCTCACCTAGAGAAAGTCATCTCATGGCGGCAAAAAGAATATTGAGGTACTTGAAGCAAACAAGAAATGTTGGACTATGGTATCCCAAGGGGTCAAAGTTTGAATTGATTGGATATTCGGACTCCGACTATGGGGGTTGCAAGATCAATAGGAAAAGCACAAGTGGCACATGTCAATTACTTGGAAGATCACTTGTGTCATGGTCCTCAAAGAAACAAAATAGTGTGGCAATCTCTACCGCCGAAGCCGAATATGTGAGTGCGGGGAGTTGTTGTGCACAATTGCTATGGATGAAATCAACTTTGAAGGATTATGGCCTTAACTTCAAGAATGTGCCGTTGCTATGTGATAATGAGAGTGCAATCAAGATGATACAAAACCCGGTTCAACATGGAAGAACAAAGCATATTGACATAAGACATCATTTCATTAGAGATCATCAACAAAAGGGAGATATTGCCATTGAAAGTGTTGGCACCGATGATCAACTTGCCGATATTCTCACTAAGCCACTTGATGAAAAGAGGTTTTGCAAGCTAAAAAATGAATTGAACATTCTTGATTTCTCAAACATGAGTTGAATGCACCCCACCCACTTATTGACATGCCTCTCCTTCGACATTGCAAGGTAAAATTGATTGACATGTCTTTCATCCTATGCTAAGGACTTGATAGAGCATGTAGACATAATAAGTGGTACGTATAAACATTCATGATAAATCAAATGAATTTGATGGATATATGTTACCACTATTGCTTCTATGCTTATTTTGATCTAGTGGTGGCATATGACATGTTTGTGAGCTTGTAAACCTAGTGTTGAATCTAGAAGATTTGCTATAAGTGTTTAATTCAACATAGGCAAGATAACCCTTATTTTGAGGAGTGAAGAAGCTTGTCATTGAATATGAGACATGACATTGACTCATATGACCAAGATGGTGAAGACCAAGATGAGGCTTGGCTCGATGGACCGGTTGTGAAGGTGAAGGGCAAGTCGAGGCTTCGAAGCGAAGGACCATGCGATGGTGAAGCTTGAGCAAGACTTAGCGCCGATGGACCGATGCAACGGTGAAGAGCAAGTGAAGTCAAGGTCGATGGATCGAGACGGTCATGTGATGATATGAAGTGGATCATATCATTTGGAGAAACAAAATGGGCTCAAGGCAAAGGTATAACCATAGGGCCATTTTGTTTTACACTCAAGACACCATAGAGGGTGTGAGTGGTTTAGGATCGATAGCCGAACTATTAAGAGGGGAAGTCTTATCGGTTATTCGATGCACGAGTGCCACTAGGTGAATTCATGAAGTGCATTGCATATAGGGCCTAGTGAGCTAATTGGAAAACCTTTGAAAATGATTGAGAAAAAGCTAACACACAAGCACATGGAGATGTACACTTGATGGTGTTGGCACATTTGCAAAGGTGGCGTTGGTCGCGCTGTGGTTTGCGGGTAGAGAGGGGTTTGGGTTCCTCTCTCCCTCCCGCCGAGCGTGCGAGCGCGGGATTCAGGCGATTTCAGGGAAATGAAATGCCTATTTTCCACTACGCCGAAAGTCGGAAAAGAAACGGAGGCGAACGGGGTCACTGAGGTGACCGGACGCTGCACCGGACGCGATCTTAGTATGACCAGACGCGTCCGGTCAGTACAGCGCGGTATCGGGCGCGCGGGCTAGGGTCTGCAACCGGCGCGTCCGGTCACTCGCGGGACCGGCGCGTCTGGTCAAGTGCCCAGAGAAGAACTGCGGTTCGCAAGGACGATCGGACGCGGGGCGCGTCCGGTCACACACGATCGGACGCGTCCGATCGTTGAAGGAGCTTACTGGACTCCGACCGGACGCTGACACTGTCACGTCCGGTCGTTGCAAGGAGCGCGTCCGGTCGTTGTTTCACGGGCGCGGGTGCTGTGCGGATCGGCGCATCCGGTCGTTGCGAGGAGCGCGTCCGGTCGTTGCTTCGCGCGCGCGGTGCTGTGCGGCCGGCGCGTCCGGTCGATTGTGCAGCGCGTCCGGTCATAGCGTTTGACCGTTGGCGCGCAGTGACCGTTGGAGGATCTAACGGTCGCATTTGAAATTTGAGGGACACGTGGACGTCGCAGGGTGACCGGACGCGGTTGAGCGCGTCCGGTCAGTTTCGACCGGCGCGTCCGGTCGTCCCGAAAAAACGGTCAGTGGAGTGGCAACGGCTCTATTTGTTTGGGGTGCTTATAAATACTCGTTGGCCGGCCCTTGGGGAGGTCTCTTGGCATTTTCTAACACTCTTGTGCATCCTTTGAGCTAGAGCTACTCCTCCCACTCATCTCTCTTGCTTGATTGCAAATCAAAAGTGAGATTGAGTGATCCCAAAGTGCATTGCATAGCTTGAGGGCATCTAGTGGCACTTGTGGGTGGTTTAGCCGGTGGATTTCTTGTTACTCTTGGAGAGTACCGCTCCTAGCCGGCTTGGAGATTGTTGGAGGCGTTGGCAAGAGAAGGTGATTGTTCTTGGCCACCTCCGGTTGTTTGTAAGAGGTTCTTGTGCTTTCCTCGGCGGGACGCCAAAAGCAACTCTATTGGATTGCGCGTGTCATTGAGTTACCTCACTTGAGAGTGGTGTCTTGCGGTGCCTTGCGGGGCGTGCCTTGAGGGGCAAGTGACTTGAGGGTCACACCGAGGAACCATCTAAGTGTTGGTCGACACAACCGGTGACGTAGCTTGTCGGTGCACAAGTGAACACCGGGTGAATAAAAATATTGTGTCTCTTGTCTCCCGGTGATTGGTCTACATATTGTGTTGTTGTCAATATTAATTGATTGTATATCATCTTGGTGATTGGCAACATCTTCACTCCACCGTCGGTATAAGATTCACAATCCTCTCTCTCGCATTTACTTTTACTAGACTATCTTGTGTAGCTCTAGTGGTAGCCTTTTCTAGTAGTTGTTAGCTTGCTCACTAGTGTAAGTTAGTGACTTAGCACTTGTGTGAACTAGAGATCATAATCTACTAGACTTGTGGATAGGAGGCTTGCATCACAACCTTTGGCTAAGCAAAACTCGCTTTACGCCGTTTGTTATTCTAACAAGTTTGCTTAGTGGTGCTTGTAGAATTTTTTATAGGCTATTCACCCCCCCTCTAGCCATCTAGGACCTCACAACTGCACGCTTTTCGGGATGATCGGATGCGCCGTGTTCGATCGCCCTGCACCGTCCACATGTTCCTCTAGATTCAAACGCGGCCACCCGATCCTCCAACGGTCACTGCGCGCCAACGGTCAAACGCAACGACCGGACGCGTCGCTCAACCGATCGGGCGCGCCAATCGCATAGCACCGCGCGCACGCGAAGTGTCGACCGGACACGCTCCAGACAATGACCGGACGCGACAGTGCCAGCGTCCAGTTAGAGTCCAGTAAGCTCCCTTAATGACCGGACGCGTCTGATCGCATGTGACCAGATGTGCCGCGCATCCGATCAGCTTTACGCCACGCGCTACACTTCTGGGTGCCCGACCGGACGCGCCAGTCCCGCGAGTGACCGGACACGCCGGTGCGAAACCCTAACACCCGCGCGCCTGACTGCTGCATTGAACTGATCGGACGCGTCTAGTCAAACCATGACCGTGTTCGGTGCAGCGTCCGGTCACCTCTGTGACCTCCGTTCGCCTTCGTTTCTCTTCCGACTTCCGGCGTAGTGAAAAATAGGCATTTCAACTCCTCGAAAACGCCTGAATCCCGCGCTCGCAAGCTCGATAGGAGGGAGAGAGGGACCCAAACCCTCTCTACCGCTCAAACTCCGTCACCTTCGCAAATGTGCCAACACCAACAAGTGATCACTTCCTTGTGCACGTGTGTTAGCATTTTCATAATCATTTTCAAAGGTTTTCTAGTTAGCTCACTAGGCCCTACATGCAATGCACTTCATGAATTCACCTAGTGGCACCCGTGTGTTGAATAACCGAAAAGACTTCCCCTCTTAATAGTTCGACTATCGATCCTAAACCACTCACACCCTCTATGGTGTCTTGAGTGTAAAACAAAATGGCCTTATGGTTATACCTTTGCCTTGAGCCCATTTTGTTTTTCCAAAAGATATGATCCACTTCATATCATCACATGACCATCTCGATCCATCGAACTTGACTTCACTTGCTCTTCACCGTTGCATCGGTCCGTCGGTGCCAAGTCTTGCTCAAGCTTCACCATCGCATGGTCCTTCGCTTTGAAGCCTCGACTTGCCCTCCACCTTCACAACCGCTCCATCGAGCCAAGCATCATCTTGGTCTTCATCATCTTGGTCACATGAGTCAATTTCATGTCTCATAGTCAATGACCACCTTTATCTAAATCATCCACTTAGATACAAAGGTTAGTCCTAGGTTTCATCAATTAGCCAAAACCAAACTAGGGACTTTCAACGGTTCATTTTTTTAGATCTGGCCACACTTGTTTATATATAATCCCTTCTTTTTACACCTAGCTTTGTGTCTTGTTGGAATACCAGAAACTAAGCGTATTAGTTCTCTGAATCTGAGAGCATTTACATTGATTATTTATTAGTCTTTCCTAATATATAATTCTTTTTACAGTGGTAGACATATTGGATTAGAATCAACCAGAAACAACAGCCATGGAAATGTTTCTAGTGTGATGCAAGGACATCAAGGGAGTATTGGTCCAAATAGTTCGAGGAGTTCCAGTGAAACACTTGGTACCAGTGATAGCTCTATCAGGATTCAAGATATTGAGAGTCACCCAGATGAGCAATCTGAAGGAAGCCATGATACTAAGTGAGACTTCTTTTTCACACATTTTTTAAAATATGATTTATTTTCTAATATTTAAATGAAACTAAGGCATGATACTAGTTATAAGCTAATCTTGGTCTTTGTATTTAATATGTCTTTTATTGAAAAATGCTAATATTCTATTTCTTGTTTCATTTTAATAGTGACATAATTGATCTGGAAGAAGAGGGTACCTCAGAAGATTGGCTTCTTAATAAGAAGTTTTGGTCAAAGGTATGCAAAGATTTCACACTTAAGGTTGTAGAGAATTCTGTGAAAGCAATATGCAAGCACTGCAAAACACAGTTAGTAGCTAGGAACAAAATGGGTACTAGTCATTTGAAATATCACATAAAAGCATGCCTAGTGCTTCATTCTTCAAAGAGAAGAAGGCTTGGCGGTACACCTAAGGCAGATACTTTAGATTTGTGGACAACTACTGAAATGTCATGCTACATGAGCATGACTGCTCATTATATTGATGCTGATTGGAAACTCCACAAAAAGATAATTGCATTTGTAAATATAAAGGAGAGCACAATGGTGAGAATGTTGGTAGGGAGCTTGTTAAGAGGTTATATGACTGGAATCTGGATAAGAAACTTTTTTCCTTTGTTCTTGATAATAGCAGTGTTAATAATGTAGTTATTAAGTATATCCAGGAAATTCTTTTGCTAAAGAAAGTTCTGCAGTTGAATGGAGATCTTTTTCACGTTCGTTGTGCTGCACATATCTTGAATTTGATTGTTCAAGATGGTTTGAAGACAATTCAATCTATCATAAAGAATGTCACAAAGAGGGTCTTCTATGATGTCACAAAGAGGCTCTAACTTTGGACTTATGTGTGGAAGTAATTACCGCACTCGGACGTAGTACATCCAAATCGTTGGAGTAGTAGGTGTAGTGGCGTTCAAGCTCACCCTTCACCACCTTTGTCTCGCTCCAAAGATAGCACACGGGAGGGCGAGAATCTTCTTTCGTCCATGCCTGTAAAACAAACAACAATGAAAGAAACAAAGTTAGAGCATGTAATGAAAGAGAAAATAAGTACTGTCAATGAAACAGGAGATAAACACTTACTTTGACTGGTTTTCTATGTGGTTTCCCAATTGGAATGCGCTCCCAAATCCATATATGAAGGAAGTAGCTGCAACCACCTATGTTTGATGTTTTTTTCTGACCTCTTGCATGCCTCACACAACTGCCAATACAACCAGGAAAGCGTGGCTGATCCCCAGCTATAGAGGCCGATCTCTTCCCAATTCTGCCTTAGAATTGGTATCATCATCCAAGAGAGGGTGTTCCCAGAAGAGTCTGGCATCAGGAAGGACCCCACCAAGTGCCATAGCCACACCTTAGCGTACCTCTCGACGACCTCTGGAGCAACATTTTTTGGGCAATCTTTGAAGTTGGCTTTCACCCACGATAAGGGAACACCAGAGGTTATCCTATCCTTCTTGCCCTCTTCTGGGAGGGGTGGCATGATGCCAATGAACTCGGTCACATACTCTCTCCAGCCTTGAGTGTTGACGACGCCCGACACCACAACACCTCTCACACGAAGGGCCAAGATGTGGCTCACATATTCTAGCAACAGTGCCATCTCTCCACAAGGAAGGTGGAAGGTGTGGGTCTCCGGCCGCCAATGGTCCACAAAGGCGGTGAGGAGTGCACCGTCCATCTCTGAGAGCCTAGCAACAACGGCCCAAGCCAGATGCAGAAAACCCGCCCTTGTGAGAAAGGGAGCATAGCGCTCATCCCACTAGAGGGGTTTGTGAGTGCGGGGACGCAAAGGTTTCAACACCTACAATCAAGTAAACAATAAAACAATGTTAGATATAAACAAGTAAACAACAACACCTTCAAACAAGCAAACAAGTAAAGGTGTCCCTTACTTACCTTGCCCTCGTTGGCCATCAGGTGGGCGTGGTGGTCTTTGTCCACCTCGGGGTCAAGGTCATAGTGAGGGGGGGCATCCTGAAAATGATAAAACAATAATACATTTTTAGATATACATCAAAAAAATGAAGTGCATATATACATATAAGACATGTAAAGTAAACTAGTATACATATATAGTCAACAACAAAATATGTAAAACAATGAAGTACCTTTCTACATTTGGAACCACTAGGACCAGCGCTTTCTCTAGCTACTTTGAGCGCCTTTATGGATCTATCATGAGTGGCGACGGTATGACCGGTTCTATGGCATTTGGAGCAACGGACCTGACACGGTGCCTCATTAAAGTCTCCATAGCCATACTTATCGCGACCATAACCGTTGGATTCGTCCATAACTCCTCGGAGCTGCTTTTTCTTCCTCCCACCCTTCTTTGTCCTTAAAAGATCGGGGTCCGGAACATAATCCAACCCAAGGTACGGTGGCCATTGTGTCGGATCTAGGTATGGCTCAAAGCTACACTCCCACACTTTGAGAGTGTTTGACATGAGATAAAATGGAGACATGAACTTGTGGTCTTCATGGTCTATTCCCCTATATGTGCAAGCCATGATGACATGCAAGCAGGGGGCATGATAGAGCTGAGGAATGTTACAGGAGCATTCGACCTTCTCAAGGTCCACCTTGTAATTCCTACCACCGTACTTCTCGCCACCTGGAGTAGTGCCTCCAGCTGAGTATATATTGTATACTAGCCTTGATGGTCCATACGAATTGCCCACTTGGTTGTTAGATATCATCTCCGCAATCTCAAAGTGCTTCCTACCAGCTTTCCCCCATGTGTTCTTTGGACCGATTGGCTTTGTTCCATCGATTCACAAAGTACTCATTGCACTTCCTAAATGAGTACTCCATAATGCCTGACACATGAACTGCACGGATGCCTTTGAACACTTTGTTGAACGATTCCAAAGAATTGGTGGTCATGACGCCGTACCTAAGCCCACTGGTGTCGAATGCTAGAGCCCACTTCTCCCTCTGTGACATCTGATCCTTTAACCAATATGGGCCCTATCATTGAGGAGCTTATCCAACTCGTTAAGTTTCTTGTAAAACTTCTCCTTGGTTCGACAACAACAAATAGACTTTAACTTCTACACAACTTCCTTTTTCTTCTGACGACACCATATGTTGGTAGCGAAGTGCCTCATGCACCACCGATGCTCAAGTGGAGGCCGTCCATCTACTTCCTCTCTCGTAGCTTTAAGCAAACTATGATGTTAGTCTAAGATCATGCAAATCCTACGAGAGGTACAGATGACATTCTGCCGCACATGCTTCAAGAACTAGCACCGGCTATCATCATTCTCACCTTCGGCCAAAGCAAACGCTAATGGGACAATCTGATTGTCCGGATCAACTCCAACTGCAATCATCAACACACCCCGGTACTTGCCTGTAAGAAATGTGCCATCAACAAGGACTAAGGGACGACAATGCTTGAACGCCTCACATGACTATGGAAAACACCAAAACACCCTCTGCAGAGTTGCCTTGGGAATCCCGTCGACGTCATCCACTATGCGGCCAACATGAGGATACCATCTAAGGCCAGGATTGAAGTGTTTCATGGCACTTAGAATCCTAGGCACTTGGTTGTACGCCTCCTTCCAATCACCCCACAACAACTATATAGCGTGTTGCTTTGCTCGCCATGCCTTTGAGTACTTCACTCTATAGCTAGTGAAGCCCCGTATGGTCTCGATGAGCGACGAAACAGATGTGTCGCTATCGGCCCTAACAACGGCAACAATACGACGGCTGAGGTAACGGGTTGTGTTCTGTGGATGCACTTTCTTTACCTTCAAAGACCAACATGTGTGAGGTTGCTTAACATTTTGAATCCTCCATTTCTCGTTGCTCATCTTTCGAACCCACACTCCCTAACCACACCTAGACTTGCACAGGACCGTGTACCGCTTCGCCTTATCGCAGTGAGTCACACGGTAAGGCCTGTGAACCCTCACGGCGTAGTCCTGCAGAAAATACTTCACATGCTCCAACATGTCAAACACCATTTCCGTCTTAATCTCCATATCCTCACTCTTTGGCACCTCATCTTCCAACATCGACAATCCAGTGTCACAAACTGCCTCGTCCACCATACTAATGTCCATGCAGTTTGGAACTGAAGGTACCTCAACATGGACGGCCATCAACATCCTTCGTTCGGCATCATTCAACTCCATTCTCAATGAGCCGTCCACTAGGGCTCGTAAGGACTCCTGAAACCCTAACTCATGACATTCGGTTTCATCCTCACTACTAGGGTCCGACCGATGCTCCGCACCCTTCAACAAATCATTTGACAAATCATCCGACATGTCGTCGTATGAAGTGAGATCAGCTTCCACCTCATCACCAACAGCAACATCATCATCCTCCGATCCTTCGGATATAGTGTCATACATTGCATCTTCATCATAATACCCTTCTTCATCGAAGTCATCACCAATGGCACCGAGGTCACTCAATCTATCAACTTCTCTAACTGGACTTGGTTGCAACTCTTCTTCTTGGTTAAGGTTTTCAATGACCTCCACATCAACACTATCATCCACAGGCACAACCGGAGGCCTAGATCCCTTCTCCACCACAACTTCCAAGCACCTAACGTTGCTACTCTTCACAACGTCTACATAGTCCTTCCATTCATCCTCACAAGAGAGTGGCATCAGGAGATAATGTGATTGTTCCTTCCCACAGTCAAATCTCCCTCTCATACTTAGTGGCCACCCAAATTTTTCATGGCACTTACTGACCAATGCAACAAACGTTGGAGGTCCACTAAAGAACTCAACTTCTTTTTTCATGCATTCAAACTCTCCATTTTCTCTGACTTTGCCACCATAATAGAAACAAACTAACCTTTCCATCTACAAAATAAGAATGCAAACATCAACACCAAATGGAAGGAAAGGATTGGTAACCTAATTTATGCATTACCATACCACGATATATATAGACAATATGTATAGACAACGCCTAGGTAAAACGAACCAACATAATATAGACCTAGCTAAAACAATATATATAGGCCAAGCTAAAACAATATATATACACAATAAGTGTCGACACCATATATATAGATAATGTATATACACAATATATATCGACAAGGCATAGGTAAAAGGAACAAACCAAATATAATTTACCTAAGTATAACAATATATATACATAGACAATATATACCAAATTCGACCCTAATTCAAATAGGGTGCTCAAAATGAACCTAATTGGACCTAATTCAATTATATATATATATATATATATATATATATATATATATATATATATATATATATATATATATATATATATATATATATATATAGGGAGAGTATACTCTATAGCTAGCTACAAAATAAGTTATTTTGTAGCCACATCTATTTACGATAATTTTATATACTAATTTACGACATTGTCAATATATATTTACGATAGTTGAATTACTATAGCACATAGGGATATTTACCATAATGTTATAGTAAATCACATAGTAAGGAGTTACTATAATCTCGTAAATTAGCATAACAATTATCATAACTCAAAGTGGCTACAGAATATATTATTTTGTAGCCAATTGTATATATATATATATATATATATATATATATATATATATATATATATATATATATATATATATATAACACATAGTTTACGGCAAATTCACAGGAACACTAATACATCTACCAACTGTACGCATCAAATCGAATCAACAAACGATTCAATTGTGCAGCATTGAACCCAATTCATCCAAATCCTAGCAATAATCACAAATGGCAAAATGGAATGAACTCAAGGGGGAGAAGATAGAAATGTACCTTGTCGGCTTCCTTGCAGTCGCGGCAGAGGATGGTGGGGAAGGAGCCGCCGCTGGCGGGTCTCATCGGCGAGGCCGCGCCCGGAGCCAAGGAGGGGGCGGCGCGCCCGGCCTCCCGCCCAGTCGGCTCCGCTCCGCAACCGGCCCGGCGCGAGGTGGTGGCGGCGGGGTTCGGGGAGGGGTAAGGGAGGCGAATAGAGGGTGGGGGAGGTGGTGCGGCCGGCCGGCGGTGGCCCCCAGGCGAGGTGGTGGCGGCGGCGTCGCCTGAACGTGGGGGGCGGGGTGGAGAAAGGAGAGAGAGAGAGAGAGAAAGGAAACAGGCCGGGGCCGTGGCCACATTGTTTCAACCGTCGCGCCAAAGACATAGGCGCGACGAGGTGGGCCCAGCCGGGAAAAACGATAATGGGCCGGCCCAGTGAAAACCCTAGATTCCAACAGTCGCGCCGACTCTTGTGGCGCGACATGGTGGGCCCCGCAACCGCCACACAAGCACTGGTCAACCCTCCCAGCCACGGTGGAAAGCTCGTCGCGCCAAACCTGGTGGCGCGACGCAGTGCTTTTATCGCGCCAGCAGGTTTGGCGCGACGGAAAGGGGCTATGGGGTGCAATATATTTTCCAGGGCGATTTTTTTTGCAATTTTGATTAAAAAAGGATTCAAATTTAAAAAACGCGCACTCTAATGCAGCTAGGAACCACCAGATATCCACGGCCAACGCATCTGGGGCTCGCGCGTTCCGAACAAGGTGAAGGTGTTCTCATGGCTCTACTTCAAGGACCGGCTGAGTACGCAGACCAACCTCTTCGCCAAGCACGTTCTGGATAATGACTTAGGCCCCGTTTGGTTACACCGTGTTAAAGTTTAACTCCCATCACATCAATGTTGCGGCAAATGCATGGAGTACTAAATGTAGACTAATTGTATGCATGTCGACATAGATTAGGAGTAATTTACGAGACGAATCTATTAAGTCTAATTAGTCCAAAATTGAAATTTTTTTGTCAAATAAGACGAAAGTGCTACAGTGTTTGTTAAACTTTAACACCCAAACCAAACAGGCCCTTATGTGAATGTTGTACCGTCGGAGCTGAAGACAAGCACCATGCCTTCTTCGGCTGTCACACAAGCGCGGGAGTCTGGCGCAGACTCAACCTGGAAGGTGTGGGCACTCTCTCAGATGTTGATGGCTGGAACACCACTGTCCCTTCTCACCTGGATGCAAAACTCTGGCCTTTCGTTCTACAGACTATCCTATGGCATCTGTGGGACGCAAGAAATGGAGAGATTTTTAGGAATGAGTCGCCTTCTAGCCGCTCCATTATCTCTAAATTGTGCGATGATTTTATAATTTGGCGAAAACGCCTTAGAAGCGATCAGGATGTTTCTGCCCTGAATGCTTGGTGCTGCTACCTTCTTTCTTGTAACATTGCTGCTAACTCCACGTCGGTGGAGCTTTTGATTTGAATGAAATTTGGTGGGGAATCTCTCCCCCCGTTTGTTTCAAAAAAAAGAAACTTTAGTCACTAAATTGAAAAACAAATTATAGAAAAGACTGATGAAAATCTAGGGGAAATGCATCCTCTTATAAACATATATTTTGAAAAAAAAATTACATGCATATGCACCAAACAAGACCAACAAAAAGCTCATAAATCAAAAACCCTAACAAATTATTTTTTTTAAAAAAATAGAAAATTACATTTTTCTCTGACTAAATTGTCAAATAATTTAAATAAATCTTGAAATATTTTAAAAAAAATATTAAAACATTTGTTTTGTTTGATGTTTTCTATTCACATACCAAATTGAAATTCTAGAGTGTGGTACGTGCCTTGCTGGCTTGCTTCATTGCTTGAGTGTCTATCCAAGCATAGGGTTAGCCTCATCATGCCTGTGCTTGCTTTATGCCGTGCTTTTTTTTTAGCAGAGAACTTCACTTTATGCCGTGCTTGTGCTGGGCCAACATTTGTGTGGTATGTGCTAGCCCATTTGGCCCGACCCATTTGGACAGGTCTATCGCAGACGCGTTGGGACGCGGTGAGGCTGCGCGCCACCAGCACGTCACCTGGCAGCATGGCGGGTCCTTGCGCTCCTCATCTCGGGATTGTTGGTCCCTGAAGCTGGGAGGAGTGGGCCTAGTCTTACTCTTATCAGGCCCAACATTCCTTTCTTTACTCCGTGACCGCCTGACCGGCCTTCCTAATGGTCCATGACCAGAGCCGGTTACTGATGAATCCATCCCATAGTTACTTACGCTCCCTTTGGAACAAAGGGAATTTTTCATGTTTCCCGCGTCCTATGAAAATGAACTTATTCCTATGAAAACCCTGTACAGATCCTGTATAATTCATGCGTTCCAAAGGATCCCTAGATTTGTTACGGGCCTCCCAGCTCGTTAGAGACCTCGTCCATTTGACTGCATTTGATCCATTGTAGGCAGTTGCAGGCTCATGAGAATTATGTTTGGCTTGCTTTCCTTTTCCTATATTAAAAACATCATCCACTTACTAAAAAAACAAAATCCACAATGACTGATTAACAACCTAACCTCACTGAGCTGCTTTGAACTCTTACCTCAAGAAAAGTTGATATATTCCTTATAAATATAATGAAAAGAAAAGCTAGTTTGAATTCTAGACAAAATACGTCCTATTAGATGTCTAATTGCCCAAAGTATGCATCATGACGACTCGGCGTAGACTGAGTCTACGGTTTAGTACAAATGTTGATGCCCACAAACATATACATTCCCTATAAGAATGCGCGACACAAATTTTACGTTTATAAATACCTTAGAAAACTAATAAGACGGTAGATCCTGAAATTTTGCCTCATTATCAACAGGCATACATGCCTATCATTGGAAGAATAACCGATAAAATCACGAGATTACATCTTGTTATCGATGGGTACGTTGTCTACCACTGGAGAAATAATGTCATTAAATCATGTAATAAAGTTCATAAAAATGCGAGCAACCCATATCCTCGAGAATTTAAATTCGAATGGATAGGTTGCACCACAAAATATCTAACCAGCTGAGGTACAAAATTTTTTTAAACCAGCTTAGGTACACTTAATCACAAGCTTATGGCTCCTACTCCATCCATTCCAAAATAAGTGTCGCTATGGTATTCATTCAGTCAAATTTTTCTAAGTTTGATTGAGTTTGTAGAAAATATTAACAACATAAGTTTATTATGAAAACAGATTTAACGATCTATCTAATGATACTAATTATGTACTATAAATATTAATATTTTCTTGTATATATTTGGTCCAAGTTAAAGGCGTTTAACTCTTCGGGAAGTGAGAATGACATTTTTTCGGGGTCGATGGACTATTAATATACCAGAAAAAGTGAACAGGACGAGTTCAAGTGTGCATGACCTCATTTTACAAAAAGACAGAAAGAAAGAAAAGCATTGAGAATGTAATTTAGAAGATTGTTTCATACTACTACTTTTTTTTATAATCATACTACTACTTTCTAGTACGTGAGGAACCAGCCAATGACTAGGTCCCACGTCGACCTGGAAAGCTTCCTGGTCAGTTAGTCATTACTTCGTCCGGGTTGGTCGGCCTAGCTGCGTCAGCACATAAAAAAGTTATACGTAGACATTTTGATGTTGGAACGTGGACACAAATCTCGTATCAATCTCACAGGGAACTATTCAATCCCGATGGAATTAACGGATGGGGACTTTTGCTTTCCAAACGTGAAACCTGTGCATAGGCTTCTAGAATCTAGATTGAAGCTAAACAAAATATAGACGAATTGATGGATGCTAGGCAGACTAAACCAAGTTGGTTTGGAGCAAAAAAAGCTAAGGAAACCGGTCATCATTGGTTTTCCATGTTCGCAACCATTGGTTTTGACTTTTGATGAGGCCTGGAATTTGAACTTAAGGAGAATTGAGGGAAGATAAAAAAAAATCATTTAGATCAACATTTATTCTCTTTTCAAAATATATGAACTGGCGTAGTACTCCCTTAGTATACAATTTTTGTCGTTTTGAACAAGGTGGAGACAATTTTTTTTCAAAAAAAACTCTAACTATCAATAACTACAAAAACAATTAGTTTTGAGCACTAAAATAACAGATATTGATTAGTTTTTAAAATTAAATTATAAACAAAACTATTTAGCAAAATTATTTTTAAGTAAGAAAATAGAAATAATATAATGAAAAAGCTACCTATCCACGCTGTTTACACGTGACACCATACTAGTTGTACATAATATAATATAGAAATTATAGATATAGTTTTGTTTGGATATCCTAAAATTGATGAGAATAGAATCCAAATAGTCGGATTCTTGCAAATCGACCACCAAATTATGAGAATTATATTATACGCCTCTATCCTACTATTGGAGATGTTGGATGTGAAACACTTATTATTGAACCATCTATCATTCATGTCTATAAAACAGGTTTCATTTTTTTATTACAAAATCTAGATTTTTACAATAACTATCAAGAGTAATAATCTTTAGTAGATCTAAATAGACTTAGGCCTCGTTCGGTTGGTTCGGAATAATTCCCAGCCAAAGGTTTCCTTCAGTAATTTACATAACATCAGAATGGTTCTAGCCCAGAACGGTGCTAACCAAACGGAGCCTTATAGTGTTTCCTTTTGCAAAGATATTAGGATTGTCAAAAACAAAATTCCTCTTTCACCCCTAGCCTTGAAGTCATTTGATCTAGGATCCTTTCTAAGCGGCTGCTGAATTTATTTCAAGACAACAGTTGACTCTCCATGAGGAAGCAACATACTTAAGGAGAAAGGAAAAAACATATAATAATGGTAAACCGCTAGTGGTATGGCTTGATGACTCGTCTGTATGCTATGCCCGAATTCAATAACCAACGCTCGTATCCATCTGCATGTCACTTTTTTTTTATTATTGAAACGTTCCATCTGCATGTCCTTGACCATATCCGATCTCTCTCTCCTTCTCTCTCTTCCTGTCTACCGTTGACCCACCGCTCATGGTAGCTAGCCACGGTTCTGCAGCAAAACACGTGCGCAAAACCACTAACCAGGTGTACGAACGAACCTAGGCTGTACTACTTTGCATAGCTTTTTTTTTGTGAGTAGTTTTTTTTTGGCGACGTGAGTAGTTTTTTTTTTGAGTAGTTGCTAAAAGGCCCTGTGTGTTTGAATAATTTTTATAATCTTATGACTTTAGTTTCCGTAGTATCCATAATCCATCTCTCGCTCGCTTAGAATTATTATTAGAATCCTCTATAGGGACGGAGCTAGGAATTTTATTTAGGGGGGCAAGCCAATGAGCTCAATATTGTTTGCCGTTAAATAATTGAACGAAAACGATAAAACATGCGTTTAAAAAGGAGGATGCACGTTATTTGGTGATTTACTAAGCCGTGCTCACCAATTTTTTCGTTGCAAATCATTTATAAAATAAGTGTTGCAATTGTGAAGTTGATAGCTATGTACGTGGTGATGCTCGATGACACTCTATCAGATCTATACAACATGAAAACAACTTTAATTTGGCGTATAATTATATTAACTCAATCATTCAACAGTACGTCTAAGAATGAATTAGATACATATAAGGTTTACCATTCTTTATAAGTATGTGAGAGTTCTTGACTATTTGTCTAACTTTATTTTCGTATGTATGAGTTTTGTCTTTTACGGCGTATTCGGTTTGCAGAAGCAAACCATACGGAACCATCCGATCCTCTATCCCAACCTAAAAGCAGTGTTTTTTGAGTGTTTTTTTATGCATAGATAGACTAGTCCGCCACCAGCCCATTATTCCCTCCACTAGTACAAACAAGTCGTAGACTCATTCCATCAAAACCCACCGGATGGCACCGTTCATGTATAGCGCCTCTACGAGCGAGTTCTCTTAAAAGAACCTAGACGGAGTGTAGCAGTGGTGAGTCACGTGACATCAACAAAGAATCATCTAAACCTATATATAGGTAATCAAGTCATGCTAGATCAGGTGATTCCAAATGGGGTCACTCACCTAAACCAAACACATTGTTAGTGTGTGTGTGTGTGTGTGTGTGTGTGAGAGAGAGAGAGAGAGAGAGAGAGAGAGAGAAGTGGAAAGCCTGGTATATTTATGTGAAACATAAAAACATGTAGTGATCTTAGATGTTATGCCCTATCTAGCAGAAATAGAAGGTTTCTAACGTAAGTAGATCATCATATGTGTCATTTTATATGGTTACATCAACAAATTAACCTAACATAAGATTAAAAAGGTTTCAAAAAGTTTTAGCTCGAGTAAAGGGGCAAGGCCTTGCTGCCCCTAGCTAGCTCCGTCCATGATCCTCCAGCCAACATTCATCACTGCATCCTCATCGTTAGGAGTGCCTTCTTCATCAACTATTTTCGCCTCCCTCCTAGCTTCGGACGTTGCTGGCAAAAGGCCATGCCTTGAGCTCGATTTATAAGGCTTGTTGTAGCTAGAGTTCATCCTAGAAGAGCGAGTGGCAACAGCAGGGGAGAGGGACGATGATGAAGAATGAAGAGAAGTATTTTATTTCATGGGAGCCAGTTCCAAGTACAGGAGTGGGTTGTTTGTTTTTCAGTATAGGAATGACCCTCATGATGTATAGGAGCAAGTTCCATCAATATAGGACCTGCATAGAATCATCCATTACAGACGTTTTGACGGCCTAAGTAGGAGTAGCTGAAGAATGTTACCTTAGCAAAGTATATCACGACGAGCAAAAAGCGTGCCACGTTGGTATGAAATTATAAAATAATGCAGGAGGCAACAATTTATAGATTTGTTGGCCGCTAATAGTAACTTTGGTACATTGCCATTTGCCCCTATATATACAAATAAAAACCAATGCAACCCATGTGACAGAGAAACATAGAAGGATCACCATACGACTGCAGCAGAAAGCATGCCGAGTTGGAGAGCCTCGAATGGGGGCGGGTTCTTTCCATGATAAGAAAGTAAATATGTACATGCTATGCTTTTGTCCCATGTTTTTTTGTTGCACTAACCGAACCGTGTCATAATTATCCATAGCCATCATGATTGACATAGTGAACCAATGGTTGAGCTCAAAAAACATGAGACGACACTGTTGACGTATTGTGCCTTCACATGTGAATGCTCTTAAAACATAGAGTGAATGTTGTAGCGGTGGATCACACGACATCAACAAAGAATCATCCAAATTAAACCTACAGGTAATCAAGTCATGCTAGATCAGGTGATTTTGGATGCGATCGCTCCCAAAACTAAACACATTGTTTTTTTGTGTGTGAAGTGAAGAGGTTGGTATATTTCTTGAAACATAGAAACATGTAGTGATCTTACATGCTAGGTTTCTTACGTAAGTAGATCATCATATGTGTCATTTTATATGCTTACAAGAACAAATTAATCTAACATAAGATCAAAATGGGTTTCAAAATTTTTTAGGTCTAGGAAAGGGGGGCAAGGCCTTGCTAACCCAGCTAGCTCCATCCATGATCCTTTGGTCAACATCCACCGCTGCATCCTCATCAGCAGGAGTCCTTCTTCATCGACCATTTGCCTCCCTCCTAGCCTCGACCACTGCCAGCAAAAAGGCCTGCCTTGAGCTTGATTTGTAGAGCTTGTTGCCGTTGGAGTTCATCCTACAAGCACGAGAGGCAACAACAGGAGAGAGAGAGATGACGATGAAGAATGAAGAGAGGTATTTTATTTCATGGGAGCCGATTCCAAATATGGGAATAGGTTCTTCGTTTCCAGGTATAGGAGCAACCTCAGTGTATAGGAGCAAGTTCCATCAATATAGGATTTGTTATATAATCGCCTATTGCGGATGGCCAGATGCCCTAAGTAGAGTAGCTAGAAGAATATTGCCTCAACAAAGTGTATCATGACGAGCAAAAAGCATGCCACGTGGGTATGGAAGTATACAACAATTCAGAAGGCAACAATTCACAGATTCGCTGGCCGCTAGTAGTAAATTTGGTACATTGACTCATATATATACAAACAAAGAACCAATGCAACCATGATACAGAGAAGCGTAGAAGGACTACTACCACGTAGCAGAAAAAAGCACGCAGAGTTGGAGAGCCTCAAGTGGGGGCAGGGTTTTCCCCAATAAGGAAGTAGATTTGTACATGCTATGCTTTTGTCTCATGTTTTTTGTTGCATTAACTGAACCGTGCCATAATTATTTGTAGCCGTCATGAATGACACATTAAACCAACGGTCGAGCCAGAGCTAAAATTAATGGTCAAGCCATTTAAGCAAATAGGGCAGTATTGATTCTTAGTTTCTTACAAAATAGTAGCAAAAAGTGATAGTGGTTCAAAACACCTACTATAACTTTATCATATTACAGAAAGCATCCGTAAGGTGAGCGTACTCTCGTCGAATAAGCACGCCGTTTCCACCAAAGAAAATAATATACATTCTTAATAATCAATTCTCGATCGGAGCGTCAAGCTTATCTAGCTTGAGGTAGTACGAAACTTCACATAACCATGATGTGAACCGCCAAGCCCGTGAAGTTATATCATGAACATTATGCCTATCTCATCTAGGTACATAGACAGTGAGTTAACTACCATAACCTACAAAAATTTGGCAGAAGTCAAAGTTATACGTTGAGGGCCTGTTTGGTTTCATTTGGTTAAAGTTTAACTCTCATCGCATCCATGTTCCCTCAAATGCATGAAGTACTAAATATAAACTAATTGCATGCATGTCGGTACAGATTAGGAATAATTTACGAGACGAATCTATTAAGCCTAATTAGTCTAAGATTGGAAACTTTTTGTCAAATAAGACGAAAATGTTACCGTGTTTATTAAACTTTAACTCCTCAAACCAAACACCACCTGAGTTTTTTTTGTCAGCCCAAATGTAGGAGTCCGGAGGGAAGATTTCATATTCATCATGGTACAAAAGACGTTGAGACAGATGTGATAGCGAACGGCGAGTACAACATGTGAAGCAACCGTAGCAGAACCTTACTACAAACGGTTGACAAGGTCAACGTGACTGTCAATTGCAGGTTGACCACTGCATGAAAAATAGCCACCACAACCCAACCAGTCAACCACAGTATTAGGTCCATCCAACAGTGGGGTCTTTTCTGTAATCGCGTTCTCAAAAGAAACTGAAAGAGGGAGAAATGAAAAAGCAGTGGGTTCCGGTAAAACCAAAACCAGGGGCAGCCGGCAGCCCACTCCGGGCAGCTGTTTCGCTCGCAGCCCAGTGGTCCGTCCTCCACAGGAGGTATCGGATCTTGTGTGCACAGTGCACGCCTGACACCCCCAACCAACCGAAACAGTAGCACGCGCACGTAGAAGCGGGGGGAGAGCCGCGGCGCAGGGGATCCCAGGCGGTTTTGCGGGACTGTGGGCTCCCACCGCTGGAAACGGTGAGACGCTGGGGGCAAAACCGGGTACCCGTGCCGCTGCCGCGCCCGGAGGCGGTCGCAGCCGCACGGGCGAAACCGGCGGCGATCGCCCACACAGCTCCCCCCATATAAACCGCACCCACCTCGCTGCCGTTTTCCCACGGCGCATCGTACAACAGCGGCAGCACGAGCGAGAGTGACAAGTGGTTTCTAGACCTGGTAGGGTAGAGATTGGCGGTTTGCCGATGGAGAGGGGCGACGGGGTGGGGTCGGCGGCGATGCTGGGGCTGGACATGCATCTGGCCCCGCAGCAGATGCACCCGGCTGCCGCGTTCCAGCACCAGCAGCAGGGTGGGTTCCAGGTGCAGCAGCCGGCGCCGGTGGCGGTGGCGGTGGCGGTGAGGCAGCAGCAGGCGCCGCCGTCGTTCTCGCCCTACTCCAACACGTCGTCGTCCAGGGTCGTGGTGAGCGCGGCGACGGTGGGGCACGACGACGACATGGTGGGCAACAAGAAGGGAGGAGTGGTGGTGTCGCAGCAGCCGCAGCAGATGGCGTCGGCGGCGTGCCCTTGGACGAGGATGAAGTGGACGGACGCCATGGTGCGCCTGCTCATCGGGGTGGTGTACAGCGTCGGGGACGACGGCGAGGGCGTGGCGACGGCTGGCGGCGCGGGGGCAGGCAAGGCGGGCAGGCCGGGCTCGTCGGGGCACGGGCACGGCCACGCGGCGGCGGCGCAGCAGCAGAAGAAGGGCAAGTGGAAGTCGGTGTCGCACGCCATGATGGACAAGGGCTTCGTGGTGTCGCCGCAGCAGTGCGAGGACAAGTTCAACGACCTCAACAAGCGGTACAAGCGCGTGGTGGACCTGCTGGGCCGCGGCCGCGCCTGCCGCGTGGTCGAGAACCACGCGCTGCTCGACACCCTCGACGACCTCACGCCCAAGGCCAAGGACGAGGCGCGCAAGCTGCTCAGCTCCAAGCACCTCTTCTTCCGCGAGATGTGCACCTACCACAACAACCTGCCGCCGCACGCCGGCGGCGGCGCGGGGGGCGACGCCGCCTGCCTCCACCACCCGCCGCCGGCGCCCATGGCCGCCGCAGCCTCGTCCGCCGCTCGCCACCCCTACGCGCAGCAGCAGGCGGCCCCGTCCCCGCCGGGGATGAAGGACTCCTCCGCCGACGTCGCGGACGACGACGAGGACGACGACAGCGACGACGCCGTGAGCGACAACGGCGACGAGGACGAGGACGACTACGACGAGGAGGAGGACGGCGGCCACATGTACCACAGCAACAACCGCCCCAGTCGTCAGCACAGCGGCGGCGGGCGCATCAAGCGCGGGCGTGGCGAGAATGGCGCCGCGGACGAGGACCTCGACGACGAGGCGGAAGGCGGTGGGAGAGGGAGACGCGCGAGGAGGAGGACGGCGGCGCGGGTGGCACCCGACCCATCGGCGATGCTGCGGCAGGTGAAGAGCGAGCTCGCGTCCGCGGCGATGGACCCGCAGCAGGCCCGAAGCTGGGTGCGCCGCCGCGCGGTGGAGGTGGAGGAGCAGCAGATCCGCCTGGACTCCCACGCGTGCTACCTGCATGGGCAGCGGCTGAAGTGGGAGCGGTTCCGCGGCGACAAGGAGCGCGACATGGAACGCGCGCGCCTGCAGAACGACCGCCTCCGCATGGAGAGCCGACGCTTGCTGCTCATGCTCCGCCGCAAGGACATCGAGCTCGACATGGCCGAGGCCAACTCTTCCTCCGTCGACCACCAACCCGGCGCGTCGCCGCTCGCAGCACACCAGCAGCCGATCGGGTCCAGCCCCAGCCCGTCCACCGCCGGCCACCCAAACTAGCTGCCGTGCGTGCCTTTCCATTCCATTACCGGTAGCAGTCAGTACTCGGTAGCTGTTCTTTTTTAAAAAGGAAAACTTTTGTTCTATATCATTAGTAGTAAACTTTAGTTCTAGCCCTGGTTTAGATCGAAGAAAATTTCAACCCGATGAATAGTACCACTTTCGTCTTATTTGGCAAATATTGTCCAATCATGGACCAACTAGGCTCAAAAGATTCATCTCGTGATTTCCAACTAAACTGTGTAATTAGTTATTTTTTTACCTACATTTAATACTCCATGCAAGCGGTTAAAAATTAATGTGATGGAGAGAGAGTGAAAAAACTTGGAACTTTAAGGCAAACTAAACAAGGCGCTACTATATCATTAGTAGCAGTAGTTCTCTAGGACAAATGGACAGTAGCGCTCAAGTTTCAGGGTTTCTGATTGTAGTCTATGTCAGGGTTTCAGTGTAGCATGTTCATAGTACTATGTGCGCTGTGTGCATGTACGGAGTACTCAGTTGAACTCTAGGCCTCGTTTAGATGCTGAAAAAATTTCAGCACGATGAATAGTACTTTCGTCTTATTTGACAAATATTGTCCAATCGTGGACCAACTAAGCTCAAAAGATTCATCTCGTGATTTCCAACAAAACTGTGTAATTAGTTATTATTTTTACCTACATTTACTACTTCATGCATGGGTCCAAAGATTGATGTGATGGAGAGAGAGTGAAAAATTTCTAACTTTTCATGTGCATCTAAACAAGGCCCTAATCGATGTTTCTGTGGAGACGATGGTGTGGTACAACTGCACGCACAGAAACTGAGAAACGTTGCCTTTAGCTGTGAGACAGCAAGGGGCAGGCCGACAATCGCGAATCGCAACAGGAGTATCCTTCCTTCGCATCGAAAGTGACGGCCTCACGGGCATGTCTGCTGTAGAAGATAGAAGCTCGAGCTCCCAGCGTAGCGCCGGCGAGCAATGGTCATTTTTCCAGCAGAAGCAGCAGCGGCTGAGGCACCATCCTCCAATGGCAGCTCTGCAAGGTTGACAGGAAAAGACAAAAGAGTCTTAGATAGGATTACTTTTTATTTGACAGTATTTAACATTCGAATCATGATTTTGAGAAATAGATATATTTATTAATTTATTAAATCCAACTTTAAATATATTCCTAAAAAAGTTGAGTCTATAATATAATGCCGATTTTTTGATAAATTTATTAAATTTTCTGTAAACTCGAGTCCACAAATTATGCCGATCTCACTCCAACTTAATTTTAGACATTATACTCATAATTAAATTACTTAACATGGCACTGCATATAGAAAATGATATCAAATTATTAAACTGATAGAACATAATTACTCCTACTCAAAGATATTACTCAATTTTATATGTTGATTTTTTTTTATTTTTACATTTGGATTAGGATTCTATGAGATCCTTACCTCATAGGATCCAGCACTTGGGATCATGCTACACTATAGCATAGCATTATAGCGCAATTGGAACCACCTTAAATAGTGGGCACCGATTTTTGAACCAAGCCATCTGTACTGGCTAGGACCCACCAAAAAATAAAGTAAGGTTTACTATTCTCCTTTTCCACCTTACTGGTTCTCTTTTGGCTGAACTGAAGAGAATGAAAGGTCTTGATGGCTAAAGGGGAGTAAATAACCTTTTAAAAATTTCTACAAAGACAAGCTAAACAAGTTTATCAATATAACAAATAGCAAGATGCGAGTTTTGCTTAGTCTACGGGGTGTTTGCAAGCCACCTATCCAAAACACAATTCTAGTAGTTGCACTCAACTGCACAAGTCAAACCGAGAAGGTGACTACAACTACAACTACAACTAGCAAGCTACACAAAAGAGCTACTCTAGCAAAGCTAACTAGCTAGCAAAGATAACTAAGAAATTAATGCGGAGTTGAGTTAGGAGAGTTTCACCGAGGGGCGAAATATTGAGCCAACCAATATGATCAACAATGAATACCAAGATAACCGAACACCGGGATCAATCAATCACAATATGAAAGTGATGACACGAAGATTTATCCCGAGGTTCACGTGCTTGCCGGCACGCTAGTCCCCGTTGTGTCCCTCTTCACCACGTGGTTCGGTGGCTAATCGGTCTCACACCGAGCCTCTCAAAAGGCGCCACAAGAACCTACCAAATGGCAAAAGGTTGCAATGACACGAGCAATTTACTAACGTTGCCTTTGGCGCTTCGCCGAGGTAGGCACAAACCCCTCACAATCACCGGAGGTGGCCAAGAACAATCACCAACTCTTGCCAACGCCTCCAAGCTGCTCCAAGCCGTCTAGGTGGCGGCAGCCACCAAGAGAAACAAGAATCCCGCAGCAAATCAACCACCAAGTGCCAACTAGATGCTATCTCACAATGCAAATGCACTTGGATCACTCAATCTCACTTCGAATATGCAAAGAAACAAGAGAGATGAGTGAGAGGGGAGTTGCTTAGCTCAAAGTGCTCACAAGTATGTCAAATATTCGAGAGAGAGAGCCTTGAGCCGGCAAACGAGTATTTATAGATGTACCCCTTCGAATAGAGCCGTTAGAAACTTAAACACCCGAAATCGAGTTGACCGGACGCGCTGGTCCAACTGACCGGACGCACCGGTCGCCCAACGGCTAACTCGTGAAGTACTGACCGGACGCGCTGGTCCAAACGACCGGACGCGCTGGTCACACAACGGCTAAGTCGCGAAGCACTGACCGGACGCGCTTGACACGCTGACCGGACGCATTGTGAATGACCGGACGCGCTGGTCCCGTGAATGACCGGACGCACTGGTCGCCTGAGCAGCGCTCAACGAAACAACGACCGGACGCGCTGAAGAAACATGACCGGACGCGACAGCGCCAGCGTCCGGTTAGAGTCCAGTAAGCTCCCTGAACGACCGGACGCGTCTGATCGACTGTGACCGGACACGCTTCGCGTCTGATCATCAAACTGAAAACCGCGCAGACACTGAACATTGACCGGACGCGTCTGGTCATGCAAAGACCGCGTCCGGTTCAGCGTCCGGTCACCTCTGTGACCTCCGTTCGCCTCCGTTTCTTTTCCGGATTCCGGCGTAGTGGAAAAATAGTCATTTCAACTCCTCGAAAATGCCCAAATCCCGCCTCGCAAGCTCGGCGGGAGGGAGAGAGGACCCCAAACCCTCTCTACCGCTCAAACTCCACCGCCTTCGCAAACGTGCTAACACCACCAAAGTGATCTCGTCATGTGTGAGTGTGTTAGCATTTTCACAATCATTTTTCGAGGCGATATTAGTTCTATCCAAATGCATATGATTATGAAATGCACACCTAGAGGCACTTAGGAGTTCAACAGCCACGTCATTCCCCTCTTTATAGTACGGCTATCTATCCTATAATATAACCACACCCACTAGGTGTCTTGGTTACTAAAACACAACCCTTAAGCATATACCTTTGCCTTGATCACATAGGGTTGCGTCCAAATCCAAGTGTGGCCATCATGATCACCATGTCCATCTTGCCACCAACCTTGGAATGTACTAATCCTCATATGCTACATACAACTTAGGCATACGATTAGTACTTAGGCATTGTCACTAATTACCAACACCAAACATAGGACTTTTAATCTTCCCCTTATTGGTAATTGGTGACAACCCTTTCACAAAGATATTGTGATAAAATTTTGATTGAACCCATGTCACATTGTCCAAGTATATTACCATGTGTAAGAATTATGGACATGTTATCATGAATTCAAATTGATAGCAATGGCTCCCCCTACATGTATGCTATATGTTTGGATTTTGGAAGCATACATGTTATATAGGAAAGTATAGGAGCATTGTCTACCAATAGGTGCTAAGTGTTTGAGATTATAGACCTTTGAAGCGTGAAACCATCAGAGTAGCGATAAACACCATCTTAGCACCTTGTGTAGTTAGATTCCACTTAGAAAAGCACAAACATAACTAGAAACCTCATGAGATCAATATTATAAGCAAGGTTCTAGTACCACTTTGAAAAACATGAAGCAAGAAGAAAAAAAATCTAACTACTTCCTATTCATGCTAGTACCTCAATGCATCATTCAAATTATACTAGCAAGTCACCACACAAGCAATGTATCGAAGAAAAAGAAATGCATAACTATGCATCATACATATGAAGTGCACATAGAAATGCAACATTCATGTTTAAGAGCTTGCTCCCCCTACTTGTGTGCTTAAAATTTTAGTTGATCCCCTTCTTTTATCAATTCTCCCCCTTTAGGATTTAACTTTGTGAACAACATCTTTCTCCCCCTTTGTGCTTCTCCCTCTTTGAGTTCTATCTTTGCGAACAACATTTTCTCCCCCTTTGGCACCAATTGACCACAAGGAGAAAACTTTAGATAGATTATCATGTTGAAATATGGGGTGAGAATCAAGTTTGTGATTCAACCTAGATTGCTTGCATAAATAAAGTGCTTCGGTTTGATCCAAGGGCAAGCTTCTTCACACCTCACTAGAAGGGTTATCATGCACCATGTTGAAGCAAATATTTAGACAAGTCTTCTAGATTAAACACTTAGGATCACAAGCTACTTAAACAAGTTATATGCTACCACTAGATCATACAAGTCATGGAAACAATAGTGGCACCATATAACCTTCAAATTCATTTGATTTTCATGAATGAGCCTAGAACATGTAAATTATGACTAGATGCACTAAACAAGTCCTTAGCATAGAATGTATGACATGTCAACCAATTGTACCTTAGGGCTCGAAGGAGAGGCATGTCATATATGGGGTTCATCAACTCATGTTGGAGAAGTCAAGTATGTTCAACTCATTCTTTAGCTTGTGAAATCTCTTCTCATCAAGTGGCTTGGTGAATAGATCGGCTAATTGATCTTCGGTGCCCACACTCTCAATAGCAATGTCACTCTTTTGTTGATGATCTCTAATAAAGTGATGGCGAACATCAATATGCTTTGTTCTTTGATGTTGAACCGGATTGTTGGTTAGCTTCACGGCACTTTCATTGTCACATAGCAATGGCACATTCTTGAAATTGATTCCAAAATCCTTCAATGTTGCCTTCATCCACAAGATTTGTGCACAACAACTACCTGCGGCGATGTATTCGGCCTCGGCGGTAGATAGTGCAATATTATTTTGCTTCTTGGATGACCATGAGACAAGTGATCTTCCCAACAATTGACAAGTCCCAGAAGTGCTCTTTCTCTCCACTTTATCACCGACATAGTCGGAATCCGAATATTCAACTAGCTCAAAGCTTGCACCTTTGGGATACCACAATCCAACATCTTGTGTATGCTTTAAGTACCTCAATATTCTCTTTGTTGCCTTCAAATGACTTTCTCTTGGTGAGGTTTGAAATCTTGCACACATGCATACACTAAACATCACATCGGGCCTTGATGCCGTCACATAGAGTAGACTACCAATCATTGATCTATATAGTTTTTGATCCACCATGTTGCCACTCTTGTCACTATCCAAGCTTCCACTAGTGCTCATTGGAGTAGTGATTCCTTTTGCATCTTCCATACCAAACTTCTTTAGCATATCCTTTATATATTTGGTTTGGCTCACAAATGTACCTTCTTTCATTTGTTTGATTTAAAGTCCAAGAAAGAAACTAAGTTCACCAATCATTGACATTTCAAATTCCTTTGCCATTATTTTCCCAAACTCATCACAATAATCTTGATTGGTTGAACCAAATATGATATCATCAACATATATTTGCAACACAAACAAGTCTTTCCCAATCTTCTTGGTGAATAGTGTTGTATCAACTTTTCCCATTACAAATCCTTTGGATAGCAAGAAGTCCCTCAATCTTTCATACCATGCTCTAGGTGCTTGCTTCAATCCATACAAAGCTTTTCTTAACTTGTATACATGGTTGGGTTTCTTGTCATCTTTAAAACCGGGAGGTTGCTCCACATACACCTTCTCTTGGATGTACCCATTAAGAAATGCACTCTTCACATCAATTTGATATAGCTTGATATTGTGTGCACAAGCATAGGCAAGTAAGATCCTAATTGCTTCCAATCTTGCAGCCGGGGCATAAGTTTCACCAAAGTCAAGACCCTCTATTTGTGTGTAACCTTGAGCCACTAGTCTTGCTTTGTTCCTTACTACTATCCCATCTTGATCTTGCTTGTTGCGAAAGACCCATCTTGTTCCAATGACATTGTGATCCTTAGGCCTCTCAACTAGTTCCCATACTTCATTTCTCTTGAAGTTGTTGAGCTCTTCATGAATTGCATTTACCCAATCCGAATCTCTCAATGCTTTATCAATGTCCTTAGGTTCTTACATTGACATAAAAGAAGAGTGAGCACAAAATGATGCCAATCTTGATCTAGTTTGAACTCCCCTTTGTATGTCACCAATGATGGAATCCAATGGATGGTCTCTTGCAATATTAGTTGGTTGAAGTACTTGGACTTCATTGCTTGGATGTTGATGTTGATCATGAGTTGGAGATGATGAACTAGCCACTTGTTGATCTTGTTGTACTTGAGATGATGTACTAGCTTAATTTTGTATTAGAGAACCACTAGCTTGTGTAATTGGACTTTGGAGCACTTGGTCTTTGTTGTCATCCACATCAATCACTTGCTTTAGCCTAATATCACCAATATCCATTTCTTTCATAGCATTGGTCAATTGAGTTCCTCTCACATCATCCAAGTTATCTTCCTCATCTTGAGAGCCATTTGTTTCATCAAACTCAACATCATGCACTTCTTCAAGTAAACCACTAGCCAAATTCTAAACTCTATAAGCTTTGCTAGTAGTGGAGTACCTAAGTAAGAATCCTTCATCACATTTCTTCTCAAACTTACTCAATCTAGTGCCCTTCTTCAAGATATAGCATTTACAACCAAATACCCGAAAGTATGCAATGTTGGGCTTTCTTCCATTTAAGATCTCATATGGTGTCTTCTCTAAGAACTTGTGGCAATAGAGGTGGTTGCTATAGCAGCAAGCCGTGTTGATTGCTTCGGCCCAAAATGAATGACTCACATTATACTCATTCAACATTGATCTTTTCATATCAATTAAAGTTCTATCCTTCCTCTCAACTAAGCCATTTGATTGAGGTGTATACTTGGCCGAGAATTGATGTTTGATTCCAAGCTCATCACATAGCTCATCAACTCTTGTGTTTCTAAACTCACTTCCATTGTCACTTCTCACTTTCTTGATTGTGGTTTCAAACTCATTTTGTACTCTCTTGATGAACTTCTTGAATATGTCAAATACATCACTCTTGTCCACAAGAAAGAATACCCATGTATATCTAGTGAAATCATCCACAATCACAATGCCATACTTGTTGCCACCAATGCTTGTGTATGTAGTTGGCCCAAATAGATCCATGTGCAACAACTCAAATGCCTTAGAAGTACTCATGATGCTTTTTAATGGATGAGTGTTGCCTACTTGCTTTCCGGCTTGACATGCACTACATATCTTATCTTTCTCAAATGTGACATCCTTCAAGCCTCTAACTAAGTCATGCTTCACTAACTTGTTCAATTGCTTCATGCCAACATGACCAAGTCTTCTATGCCATAACCAACCCATACTTGATTTGGTGAACAAGCATGTTGAAAGTTGAGTGTCACTAGCATTGAAATCAACCAAGTATAGATTCTCATATCTAAAACCCTTGAAGATCAAATTGGAGCCATCAACACTAACTATCTCCACATCATCAACACCAAATATGCACTTGAAACCGAGATCACACAATTGAGCAACCGAGAGAAGATTGAAGTTCAACTTTTCAACTAAGAGCATATTAGAAATGCTATGATCATTTGAGATTGCAATCCTTCCAAGAGCCTTTACATCACCCTTGCTATTGTCACCAAATGTGATACTATCAATGCCACTATTATTTGATTTGAGAGAGTTAAACATTCTTGAATCACCGGTCATATGTTGAGAGCACCCACTATCAAGCACCCAATGCCTTCCTCCGGCCTTATAATTGACCTACAAAACAAATTAATGTTTCTTAGGTACCCATACTTGCTTGGGTCCTTGGAGGTTAGTAACTAAGCTCTTTGATACCCAAATGACCTTCTTCTTTGGACCTACAATTGGTGTACCAACAAACCTAGCATGCACACCTTTCTCACCCTTGGTAAGCACATAACAAGAATCAAAAGGAATGCAAGGTACATTAGCATTTTCTTGTTCTTATTCATTTTGTTATAATTAATCTCTAGATGCCCAACTTGCTTGCATCTATTGCAATAACGACCATTGCTCTTCACAAAGCGAGGCTTTGGAGTAGCAAAGGCCGCCTTGCCCTTCTTGGGAGTATAGCCCAAACCCTCTTTGTTAAGAGATAACCTTTGGCTACCCAAGAATTTTAGCAAGCGAGCATCCCCACCATAGGCATTGCCTAATGCACGGGTGAGATCATCCACCTCTCTCTTGAGAGTCTTATTCTCAACCACAAGTGATGAATCACTAGTAGTAGAGGTAGAGTTGGTTGTGGTGGATGATGATGAGCTACATGAAGCATTAGTATGACCAACAAATAAAGAATCATCAATAATATCACATGTTAGTCTAATATCACAAGTGATAATCACTTGCTCCTCCTTAGCTTCCTTCATGAGCTTCTCCAACTTGAGATCCTTTTTCTTGATGAGCTCAAGTAGAGTGGAGTGGGCTTCCTTAAGCCTAGTGTGAGCAACTTCAAGGTCCTCATGGTTTTTCTTTAGACACTCACGAGAGGCCTCTAGCTCATCAATGGATTTCCTAAGAGCTTTGAGCTCTTGTTCAATTCCTTTGCACTCCTTACTCTTTTTGAGAGCAACAAGCTCCTCCGTCAAAGCATCATTTTCATTGCTCTTGGCAATGAACTCTTGTTCCAAGATTTTGTATTTCTTAGTTGTCCTCTTGTAGCCCTTGCTCATTTGATCTATTATGCCCAATAGATCATCCTTGGAGTAGTCCTCATCCTCCTCATCATCACTCCTACAACCATCACTAGCACAAGAATCATCATCACTATCATTATGTTTTACCTTGGTAGGCTTGGCCATAAGGCATGTCGATGTAGTGTCGAAGATGGATGGCTTGTTGGAGAGGGCGATGCTTGCCATGGCTCGCCGAGTGGTCCTCTCATCATCACTAGAGCTATCATCATCACTATCGGAATTATCACTATCCCAAGTGACCACATAGCCACCACCCTTCTTCTTGTTGTTGATAGTGAAGCTCTTCTTCTCTTTCTTCTCCTTCTTGTTCTTCTTCAACTTCAACTCCCTATAATGATATCTTTCGTCTTCATAGGGGCACTTTGCCACTATATGATCGGGGCTATTGCAATTGTAGCAAAGCACCTCCTTTGCCTTCATGAAGTCCCTTCACTTTCTTGCACCATATCCTTTCTTCTTCATGAACCTTCCCATCTTGTGCACTAGGAGGGCCATGGTCTCATCATCAAATGGATCATCATCATCATCAACCTTGCTCTTGCCCTTGGAAGAAGAAGAAGCCTTGAATGCAGTGGTCTTCTCTTGCTTGACCTTGATCTCCTTCTTCTCATCTTCATCTTCATCATCATCATATTGAGCATCAGTCATGACATCTCCAAGCACTTGGTTTGGAGTCACCTTGTCCAAACCCTCTCTTTGGATCATCTTTCTCAAGATAGTAAACTTCTTAGGTAAGTTCATCAAGAACTTATGTGAGAAGTCCTTGTCCTTGACATCTTCTCCTAGGCTCTTGAGATCATTGACAATAACTTGTAGCCTATAGAACATCTCTGGTATGGACTCATCATCCTTCATCTTGAAGCTTGCAAACTTATCCTTGAGCATATAGAGCTTGGCACTCTTTACCGTTGAAGTGCCCTCATATGTTTCCTCTAATCTTGTCCACACTTCACTTGCCATCTCAAGATCCTTGATTTGCTCAAAGACCTTTGCATTAATCCCATTGTAGAGAGTATTGAGAGCCATAGTGTTAAATTGGTTGTTGATGCGATCATTGTTGGTAAGGTTGTCGGGATCAATGATAGCACACCTTCCAAACGTTCTCATGAATAGAGCCAAGATATTAAATCATCTTTCTTTTCCAATGATCAAAAGATGTGACACCATCAAAGAATGGAGGCTTGCCCCCGACATGGTTGAACACAACTTGAGCCATCTTACACCGAGGTTGTTAAGCCTTGAAAACGGTGACCACAGCTCTGATACCACTTGAAAGGTCTTGATGGCTAGAGGGGGGTGAATAGCCATTTAAAAATTTCTACAAAGACAAGCTAAACAAGTTTATCAATATAACAAATATCAAGATGTGAGTTTTGCTTAGCCTACGGGGTGTTTGCAAGCCACCTATCCAAAACATAATTCTAGTAGTTGCACTCAACTGCACAAGTCAAACCAAGAAGGTAACCACAACTACAACTAGCAAGCTACATAAACGAGCTACTCTAGCAAAGCTAACTAGCTAGCAAAGATAACTAAAAAATTAATGCGGAGTTGAGTTAGGAGAGTTTCACCGAGGGGCGAAGTATTGAGCCAACCAAAATGATCAACAATGAATACCAAGATAACTGAACACCGGGATCAATCAATCATAATATGAAAGTGATGACATGAAGATTTATCCCGAGGTTCATGTGCCTGCCGGCACGCTAGTCCCCGTTGTGTCCCTCTTCACCACGTGGTTTGGTGGCTAATCGGTCTCACACCGAGCCTCTCAAAAGGCACCACAAGAACCTACCAAATGGAAAAAAGGTTGCAATGACACGAGCAATTCACTAACGTTGCCTTTGGCGCTTCGCCGAGGTAGGCACAAACCCCTCACAATCACCGGAGGTGGCCAAGAACAATCACCAACTCTTGCCAACGCCTCCAAGCTGCTCCAAGCCGTCTAGGTGGTGGCAACCACCAAGAGAAATAAGAATCCCGCAGCAAATCAACCACCAAGTGCCAACTAGATGCTATCTCACAATGCAAATGCACTTGGATCACTCAATCTCACTTCGAATATGCAAAGAAGCAAGAGAGATGAGTGGGAGGGGAGTTGCTTAGCTCAAAGTGCTCACAAGTATGTCAAATATTCGAGAGAGAGAGCCTTGAGCTGGCCAACAAGTATTTATAGACGTACCGCTTCGAATAGAGCCGTTAGAAACTTAAACAGCCGAAATCGCGTTGACCGGACGCGCTGGTCCAACTGACCGGACGCGCCGGTCACCCAACGGCTAACTCGTGAAGTACTGACCAGACGCGCTGGTCCAAACGACCGGACGCGCTGGTCGCACAACGGCTAAGTCACGAAGCACTGACCGGACGCGCTTGACGCGCTAACCGGACGCGCTGTGAATGACCGGACGCGCTGGTCCCGTGAATGACCGGACGCGCTGGTCGCCTGAGCAGCGCTCAACGAAACAACGACCGGACGCGCTGAAGAAACATGACCGGACGCGACAGTGCCAGCGTCCGGTTAGAGTCCAGTAAGCTCCCTGAACGACCGAACGCGTCTGATCGACTGTGACCGGACACGCTTCGCGTCTGATCATCAAACTGAAAACCGCGCAGACACTGAACATTGACCGGACGCGTCTGGTCATGCAAAGACCGCGTCCGGTTCAGCGTCCGGTCACCTCTGTGACCTCCGTTCGCCTCCGTTTCTTTTCCGGATTCCGGCGTAGTGGAAAAATAGTCGTTTCAACTCCTCGAAAATGCCCAAATCCCGCCTCGCAAGCTCGGCGGGAGGGAGAGAGGACCCCAAACCCTCTCTACCGCTCAAACTCCACCGCCTTCGCAAACGTGCTAACACCACCAAAGTGATCTCGTCATGTGTGAGTGTGTTAGCATTTTCACAATCATTTTTTGAGGCGATATTAGTTCTATCCAAATGCATATGATTATGAAATGCACACCTAGAGGCACTTAGGAGTTCAACAGCCGTGTCATTCCCCTCTTTATAGTACGGCTATCTATCCTATAATGTAACCACACCCACTAGGTGTCTTGGTTACTAAAACACAACCCTTAAGCATATACCTTTGCCTTGATCACATAGGGTTGCGTCCAAATCCAAGTGTGGCCATCATGATCACCATGTCCATCTTGCCACCAACCTTGGAATGTACTAATCCTCATATGCTATATACAACTTAGGCATAGAATTAGTACTTAGGCATTGTCACTAATTACCAACACCAAACATAGGACTTTTAGAGAAGCAATAAAATAAGTTTTTATTATTTGGGCATCGGTGCATGTAGTTGTCTGCTCTCAAATTTTTAAGCATCGCTACAAACGGGCATCGGCCTCTGCAGTGTGTCGAATGATGCTTTGTTCTTCTCTCCTCTTTGGGCATCACTCGAGGAACACATTGTGGAGGGCCTAAGATGCACGATGCGGGATCCGCATTGTTTTGGCTTATCTAAAGACGTGGGATTCTATGTCTTAGGATTGGGATCCTAACGATCTTTCTTGCAAAAACTAGTAGGTAAGGGCATTGTTACCGGGGTGCCCAACTATCAATTCTTATGTACTTATTTAGGCTATCAGGTATTCAGGTACATGGAGAGACATGCGTTGACATCGAGTTGGATCTTGGATCAGACACCAGCTAGAGCTAGAGCGCCCGGGGTCACACACGACCATGCACATCAGTATTACGATAAAGGGCCACGTCCCTTTAGATTTTATCAATTAGAAAATGGATGAACAACAAGGCCTTGTTTAGATGGAAAATTGGGCTTGTTTGATCCTATGGTCTAAAGTTTAGTTGGCTAAAGTTAACAACTAAAACTTACACCATTTTAGCTCACTTGTATGGTCTAACATTTTTGTGAGGTTAGCTAAACTTTAGACAACACTTTAGACTTTCTGTCTGGAGCCTCAAGAGCTAAAAACAGGGTCTAACTAATTTTCCACCCTAATTCCTCCCAAACTATGTTGATTTGGATGGATTAGAGTGCATCTAAACAAGCCCTAAGGGGGAAATAGAATGTAACATACCACTATTTAACTAGAGACCCTAAAATTCAATTATGACACATTTGACATTTTGATTTTTTCTCTTATATATAATATACTCTTGTACAAATGGATGGTTAGGTTTTGCCTATTCACGTTGCTATGAAGGACATGTTTATTTATGATCCCATGTTGGACATGACAATTGACAAAAGGTGTCCAACATGCATGTAACAAGAGGCGTTTCTTCCTTTCACAATTTTTCCATGCAACTAGATATCATTCTTTGTTTCATCATATCATCCGTGAGACTAAAACTTCCCTTTCACACTCTCCATCTCGACAGGCTAATCTCGCCTCCATTACAACTCTCACAAAAGGATATAAACTCATACCATCATCATCGGACCTACCTATCCAACTACTTATTATGTTATCCATATAAACCCAATCTTTGGCGCTTCTTCCTTTGGTGCACAGATGGAGAGGACTAGGCCATAGCAACATTTTTGTTTCTTTTGGAGGTGATGCCTCCTAGACGACTAGGTGTTTCCAATAAGCAGTAAGGCTTGTGGAGTGTCGCGGAGCAGTTTGTGAAGGTTGTGATCTTGCCTCCACAAGGGAAAAGATCATCTAGTGTATTCAAGGAAAGTGGTTGAAAGAGACCTAGGTAGTACTCAACCTTTGGCAATCGTTCATGGCCTCCTCAATCGAAATGTAGGGTCCAAGTAGTGGGTCTAAAGATCGCGAAACAAATCTTCATGACTTCGGTTGGTTTACCTCACTATTGCATTTTTATTAGTTATTTGAGCTTTTGTGTCAATCTTCGTGGTGGTACTTGTTTGTAAGTGCAAGGGATTCATGAACATGTCAAGGAACAACTAAAGAAGCAAACACACCAGATTTGGTTCATGATAGAAGTGGTTTGGGGGAGTTCTATTATTATTTGAAGGGTTTCTAGTAAAACTGGCTGGGTGGTTTTTGCAGTTTCTATGCAAATTAGTTTTAATTGTAGATTTGCAAAAATCATGAGAATTGGACGCATCCTGTCATCAAAATCGGTAGGAAAACAAATAGGGTAGTTGATAATCTTTCAAACAAATAAAGGTTGGTTTCTATTCCTATCTCTTGCTTGTTCTCTTGTGAGTCGGTGCATTCCAAAATGTGTACTATCCAAATGGCTCTAGAGAGCTTTCAATGGTGCATTCTATGCCTTTGAGCAATTAATGAATTTTACCCCTTCAAAAATAAAAGGTGGTTTCTTTATTTCATGCTCTTCATTTTCATGCAATTATATATTGTTTCCTTATTTCACATTGTCATTCAGAAGACTAAATCTTTATTCTATCATTCTCTATTTACATGTGATACATTGCCTCCAAGGCTACCCTCACAAAGATAATCTAAAGCCATACCAACAACATTGAACTTGCATGTCTAACCATTACTGTAACACCCTTGGGTGTTAAGCATGCATTAGCATTTCAAAGCATAAAGCATTCAGCATCATTTCATGACTAGCATTGCATGAAATATAGCTCTTTTAAATTTAAACTTGAAAAGCAAATAATTAGAACCCTAACTTTGATGTAAGTGCCAAAAAGGTAGTATACTTTTGGGTATTAGCAATTTTAAATAATCTAGAATAAATTAACATGATTTTTGGAGCAATTCTTGAATTCAAGTTTTTCTCAAATTTTGTTTTAAAAATATTCTAAACAAATAATTTTTTGATTAACAATTTAGCTTTAAATCCTAAATTCAAAATCTATTGAGAATTTTGAAAAATGCCCTACATGAAAGTTGTAGAGAATAAAATTTTGAACAACTTTTATTTTGGGCCAGAATTATGAAAACCTCTTTTTCATCTTCAAATTCACTTTTGAAACAATGAAATAAATCTAAAAATTTTATTTATAAAAGAAAAATCAGTTTTTCACTTTAGTGGGCCGCGGCCTCCATTTCGGCCCAGCAGCGCTGGCAGCCCGCCCCGCGCCCTGCGCCGGCTTCCTCCCGCACGCGCGCGCCCGCGCGCGACGCCGTGGCGTCGCGGCAGGACTCGGCCGCCGCGTGGCCGAGCGACGGCGACACCGCGCGACACGCGCCCTGGTGGCCCCCGCATCCCCCATGCCCGCTTACCCCCTCCATGCGCTCACCCGCCTCGGCTGCTCCCTCCATTCCCTCCTCTCGCTCCGCAGCAGCTCGCCAGCAGCAGCCGCGCCATTGTCGGCTCCCGGAGCTCCGCCACCGCCGTTGACCGCTACTGCCGCGCCCGCGTCCGATTCCTTGCGGCCATTGCTCCGCCTCCCTTCGCTCTACCTCGTGCTCCCTCCAGCGGTCGCCTTCGTCAAGGTGAGGAGGCCAATTTTGGCCGGCCGCTCTTCACCGCCGCTCACCGAAGTTTGTGGCTATGGCAATCTCCCCGTTTCACCCCTCCTTCTTCCTCCCTCTCGCGGTCAGCAGTTTCGCCTCCCTCCAACCATCCAGCTTATCGGTCGCCTGCCCCAGGTGCAAGGTTTAGGCCACCGCAAAGGAAGAATCAGAATGCTCAGCAACCCCAGAGGAACCAGAAACCATTCAAGATGGCATTGCCTCAGGCGAAGACAGGACAAGGCAGTTCATCTGGAACTGTGGCTCAAGTGAAGGGACCGTGCTTCAACTGCAACCAACCCGGACACTTTGCAAAGTTTTGTCCCTACCCTAAGAAACAGCAGACGCAGTATCAAGCTCGTGTGCATCACACCACCGTGGATGACATCCCTAAAGGAGAACCGGTAACAGCTAGTATGTTTTCTATCAACAATCATCCTGCAGTAGTCTTGTTTGATTCTAGATCATCTCATTCCTTTGTAAGTCAAGCATTTGTTAAGAGGCATGAGCAAAGGATAGTCGAATTGGAATGTGCATATAAAATCAGTTCAGCTGGGGCTGATCTGTTGACTAATCAGATAGTTCAGGGAGTAACCCTAAACATATCAAACCGACAATATAAGCTTAATCTGATAGTCATGCCAGGGTTAGTTTTGGATGTGATCATGGGTATGAACTGGATGAATGAGATGGGGGTAGTAATCGATATTGGAGGAAGGAGTATCTCTCTTAAGGAACCAAGTGGAGAAGGCACCTTTCGGGTGGTCCTACCTCGGAAAGTAGACCTAGCTAGCACGACTTGTGCGGTCCAAACTACTCTGCTAGCCCAGATTCCAGTGGTCTGTGAGTTTCCAGATGTGTTTCCGGATGAGTTACCTGGACTTCCACCAGACCGAGATGTTGAGTTTGCCATTGAGTTAATTCCGGGAACAGCACCGATCTCGAGAAGGCCCTATCGGATGCCTCCCAATGAGTTAGCCGAATTAAAGAAGCAACTCCAGGACTTACTAAAGAAAGGTTTGATTCATCCTAGCTCGTCTGAATGGGGATGCCCCGCTCTATTTGTGAAAAAGAAGAAGGATAACTCCTTACGCATGTGTGTGGATTATCGACCACTGAATGCAGTGACAATTAAAAACAAGTATCCTCTTCCTCGGATTGATATCTTGTTTGACCAATTGTCTAAAGCTAAAGTGTTCTCTAAGATAGATTTGAGATCAGGATACCATCAGATAAAGATTAGGCCGCAAGATGTGCCTAAGACTGCGTTCTCTACCAGATATGGCTTGTACGAGTATCTTGTCATGTCCTTCGGATTGACAAACGCTCCTGCATACTTTATGTATGTGATGAATTTTGTTTTCATGCCAGAGTTGGACAAGTTTGTGATTGTGTTCATTGATGACATTCTAATATATTCAGAGAATGAAGAAGATCACGCAGAGCACCTCAGGATTGTCTTGACTAGACTCAGAGAACATCGACTGTATGCGAAGTTCAGCAAGTGTGAGTTCTGGCTTAAGACAGTTCCTTTTCTCGGCCACGTGTTGTCTAAAAATGGCATTTCCGTAGACCCTAGTAAGGTGCAAGAGGTTATGGACTGGAAGTCACCAACCTTAGTGCATGAAGTTCGCAATTTTCTTGGTTTAGCCGGTTACTATCGTCGCTTCATACCAGATTTCTCAAAGATTGTCAAACCAATGACAAGCCTGTTACAGAAGGATCATAAGTTTGTATGGACAAAGGAGTGCGAGGCAGCTTTCTGCACTTTGCGAAAGTTGTTGACCACTGCTCCTGTTCTGGCCCAACCGGATATAGAAAAGTCATTTGATGTGTTCTGTGATGCATCTAAGAATGGGTTAGGATGTGTACTAATGCAAAATGGAAGGGTCATTGCCTATGCCTCACGTCAATTGAGGAAGCATGAAGTTAACTATCCTACACATGATTTGGAGCTTGCAGCAGTAGTGCATGCTCTAAAGATTTGGAGACACTACCTGCTGGGTAATGTGTGTAATCTCTTTACAGATCATAAGAGTCTCAAATATATTTTTACCCAATCTGAGTTGAACATGCGATAGAGAAGATGGTTAGAGCTGATAAAGGACTATAATCTAAACGTGCATTATCATCCCGGGAAGGCTAATGTAGTAGCAGATGCACTGAGCAGAAAATCACATGCTATTGATGTGCAACCGTTGTTTAAAGAAGGGTTCAAATTGTTACATCCTGCTGTGTTGCATAATATTCAGATCAGTTGTACTCTGGAAAACCAGATCATTGAAGGTCAGAAGACAGATAAGGGAATCTTTCATATCAAGGAGAAGATGAAGAGGGAACCCACCAAACACTTTCGATTGGATGACCAAGGAGTGTTATGGTTTAAGGATCGCCTGGTGGTACCTAAGGATAGAGAGCTTAAGAACAAGTTGATGAATGAGGCCCATCATTCCAAGCTATCTATTCACCCCGGAAGTAGTAAGATGTACCAAGATTTGCGACCCCGTTATTGGTGGACTAAGATGAAAAAAGAAATTGCAGCATACATTGCTCGTTGCGACATGTGTTGTAGAGTTAAAGCTCTTCACATGAGACCTGCAGGGCTTCTGCAACCCTTGTCTGTACCCGATTGGAAATGGGATGATATAAGTATGGATTTCATCACTGGTCTTCCCACCACACAGAAGGAAAATGATTCTATTTGGGTAATAGTAGATCGTCTCACCAAGACAGCTCACTTTCTGCTAGTTAAGACAACATTCCGACCACCTCAATATGCAGAAAAGTACATTGCTAAGATTGTCCGATTACATGGTATACCAAAAACGATCGTGTCTGATCGTGGTTCATAGTTTACCTCTCATTTTTGGGAACATCTTCATAAAGGTTTGGGTACTAGTTTGATTAGTAGTACGGCTTACCATCCACAGATAGACGGGCAAACAGAATGAGTTAATGCTATACTTGAAGATATGCTTAGAGCTTGTGTACTATCATCCGAAGGCTCATGGGAATCCTAGTTATCGTTGGCAGAATTCGCTTACAACAACAGTTACCAAGAGAGTATCAAGATGGCACCTTTTGAAGCTTTATATGGCAGGAAGTGCAGGACACCGTTAAATTGGGTAGAGCCTGGAGAAAGAAGGTTTTATGAAATTGATTTTGTAAATGAGGTAGAGAAGAAGGTCCGTATTATCCGGCAAAACATGCAAGCTGCACAGTCCCGTCAGAAGAGTTATGCAGACAAGAGAAGGAGACCATTGGATTTCCAAGTGGGTGACTATGTCTATTTGAAGGTTACCCCTATGAAGAAGAAACGGTTTGGAATCAAGCAGAAACTGTCTGCTAGATATATCGGACCATACCAGATCATAGAGAAAAAGGGTCCCGTGGCATACAAGTTGCGATTGCCAGAAGGGATGAGTTCGATCTTTCCCATCTTTCATGTATCCCAGTTGAAGAAATGTCTGCGTGTTCCGGAAGAGAGAATAGAACCGCAGGGTATTCGGATCAAGGCGGACTTGGAATATCATGAACAACCGGTTCGAGTTCTGGATACTAAGGACCGAGTCACTCAGAATAGAGTGGTAACAACCTACAAGATTCAGTGGAGCCATCATGATGAGAGTGATGCTTCATGGCAAACGGGAGAATATCTTCAAACCGCGTATAAAGATTTTTACGATAAATGGTTCGTAACTCGAAATCTCGAGACGAGATTCTTATAAGGGGGGAAGGCTGTAACACCCCTAGGTGTTAAGCATGCATTAGCATTTCAAAGCATAAAGCATTCAACATCATTTCATGACTAGCATTGCATGAAATATAGCTCTTTTAAATTTAAACTTAAAAAGCAAATAATTAGAACCCTAACTTTGATGTAATTGCCAAAAAGGTAGTATACTTTTGGGTATTAGCAATTTTAAATAATCTAGAATAAATTAACATGATTTTTGGAGCAATTCTTGAATTCAAGTTTTTCTCAAATTTTATTTTAAAAATATTCTAAACAAATAAATTTTTGATTAACAATTTAGCTTTAAATCCTAAATTCAAAATCTATTGAGAATTTTGAAAAATGCCCTACATGAAGGTTGTAGAGAATAAAATTTTGAACAACTTTTATTTTGGGCCAGAATTCTGAAAACCTCTTTTTCATCTTCAAATTCACTTTTGAAACAATGAAATAAATCTGAAAATTTTATTTATAAAAGAAAAATCGGTTTTTCACATTAGTGGGCCGCGGCCTCCATTTCGGCCCAGAAGCACTGGCAGCCCGGCCCGCGCCCCGCGCCGGCTTCCTCCCGTGCGCGTGCGCCCGCGCGCGACGCCGTGGCGTCGCGGCAGGACTCGGCCGCCGCGTGGCCGAGCGACGGCGACGCCGCGTGACACGTGCCCCGGTGGCCCCCGCATCCCCCATGCCCGCTTACCCCCTCCACGCGCTCGCCCGCCTCGGCTGCTCCCTCCATTCCCTCCTCTCGCTCTGCAGCAGCTCGCCAGCAGCAGCCACGCCATTGCCGGCTCCCGGAGCTTCGCCACCGCCGTTGACCGCTACTGCCGCGCCCGCGTCCGATTCCTTGCGGCCATTGCTCCGCCTCCCTTCGCTCTACCTCGTGCTTCCTCCAGCGGTCGCCTTTGTCAAGGTGAGGAGGCCAATTTTGGTCGGCCGCTCTTCACCGCCGCTCGCCAGAGTTCGTGGCTACGGCAATCTCCCCGTTTCACCCCTCCTTCTTCCTCCCTCTCGCGGTCAGCAGTTTCGCCTCCCTCCCGCGAAGCCGTAGCGCCTCCCTGCCCGCCTTGCCATGGCCGGAATCGAGCTCCCGCCGACGAGCCGCACCGTCGTGCCGCCATGCGCGTCGGCGAGCTTGCTCCGGTAGGCCACCCGGCCAAGACCGAGCACCAGTCGGTGCGGCTCGTTGTGCTGAGCACACTGGTGCCGCCAGCGCCGCACGTGGGCTCGCCGCCGGTGAGCTCCGACCGGCGATGCCCCTGCTGGCCTCCCCTCCGGCTGACCTGTGGGTCCCGCTTGACTCCTGGGCCCGCCTGTCTGTCTTGGTGTTTTGGTTCGGTGTGTAGCAGCGGGTGCACGTATCGTTAAAGGCTGGATAGACTTTTAGTTTTAAAGAAAATGATTTTCAGAAATGTTGAAAAGGCTTTCAAAAATCATATCTCCAGATTTATAGCTCCAAAAATTGTGAAACAAATTTTGTAATGTTCCTCTTGAATAGATCTACAGTTTAAAAATAGCTCATGTTAATTTTGTGACACTTTGCTATGCAAATTTATTTAATTGCTATAAATGCTGATATCTTAGAAAATATGTAGTAAATAAAATAATGAAGGGAAAAATGTGATTCTTGTTGCTTTAATCTTTATTAGTGATGTACTTTCTAGGAAAAATATTAGTGAAGCATGTTCTGTGAGAAATTTTTGAAGTGTAGTTCAAATGCTTTTAATTGATAATCTTTGTTATTTTTAGTAGAGGGCTAAATTTGTATAGAACATACATGTGATAATTTTTGTAGTATGTTAGTTTACTGTTAGTAACATAGGAAAAATGTGAAATCTGTTGTTTGATACTTTTTCTAGTACAAAATAATTTCATGCTCATATTTTGGCTATAACTTGTTTATTTTGTACAGGCAGTTTTACATAGGCAATTATCATGAAAATTTAGTAGTAGGTTAGTTAGGGTAAGAGTAATCTACTGTAATTTTTGTAGATTTTTATCTACACCATAAATAGGTGTTGCTGTGTAACCCTAGTTAAATAGGGAATAAAAGATTATTCTTTATGAGAAATTAAGAGAAATAAAATATGTTTGGTGTATCTTTGAAGCATCATTATGCCTTGCTGATGTTGTGGTTGAGTTAGGTTGGTAAGCTTTGGTAGCTTAGGTTCACTTGTATGTGTAAATGATAGGCTAACTAATAGAAGAATAAGGTGCATGTTTTAGGGTATATGTTCTTGGATGACGTGGACTACCTTATAGAAGAAATAGTTATATTCAAACCGCTCATTCCATGTGCTCATCTGCATCTCATGTCATCAAAGCACTCCACCACAATCCGATGCATCATTCGCATATTTACTTATGCACTTGCATCATACAGGATCGCAGGAAGAGTCGCAGGTAGCAGTACAGGAGGAGCAGGCTTGGACGGATCAGCAGGAGCCCCAGGCACAGGAGGTGCCCGAGGAGGAAGAGTCAGGCGAGGAGCTGCCAGAGTGCGTCGACCACCATCCTAGCTCGTTCGAAAGAGGCAAGCCCCAGAGCATTTTAAGTCTCCTATTTTATAAAAGTTGTTCCTTACTACATGAACTATAGTTATATATATAGTTGCATTAAGTTATAGGAGTTGAGTGAAACCGTTGTTGCATTATTACCTTGGCCACCAGATTATCTTTCACCCTGTTAGGTCAGGATCGAGTAAATTGCTTAGCCATGCTTAGACCGGTAGAAGTCGGGTGATTTTCTGTCACCTGCGAGTTATAGGTGGATACTGGGTTATGGTTAGCTGCAATTGTGATCATAAAAAATAACCAAGTGTTGATGGATAAACGAAGACTGGGCAGAGTCTTATAGGGTTTTGGACTATAGTGATTCCATCTGTGTCGATTAAGAACCGATCGTTGCTCGTCCCTCTTGTCATGTTGAACGCATGCCTCACATTTAGCTGGCCGAATAAAGTACCTTTCGACCGCGAAGCTAGTGACACTTTTCGAGCCGGGATAAACTCGGGTTGGCAGACTGGTGTTGAAGGGGGTGTAACGGGGACGCGAAGAGTGAGCCCAAGGTGCGTCCTGGTAGTCAGGCGGTCCCTGGGTAGTGCGATCCATAATTATTATCCCGCGGCTTCTTGGAAAGTGTCATTGGTGATCTACGTGACCCTGACGGGGGAAGCAGGGTTTGTGTGAGGAATAAATCTCCAGCTGGATAGGAATTCGATTCGAATCGCCGTCGCTCCCGGTTAGTGAGCACTTGACTCGAGCTATGGCATCGTAGTAACATTAATGGAACACTGATGGTTAAGTGAATGATGTTGGAAATGCAATACCTGATATGGTAATCTAGATTGTTAATGATGAATCAAGTGATTGTTTTAGCAATAGGTGCTTACCTAGCTTGAATAGGTTATACTAAAAGTGATGCAAAAAGTACTAGTATAGTTTTTCATAACAACTTATGCTTTTCGCAAATGAGTCAAGCCAGTCCAATCTATAAAGCCTTGCATGATCCTTGGTGTCCTTTTATTTCTGGTTTATGACAGGTAAGTCTAGCTGAGTATATTCTCGTACTCAGGGCGTTGTTCCCATTGTTGTTGCAGATGGTCAGATGTACTATGGGTACTGCTCCAACTGTCTGTATCCGGCGATGGGCGGCAACTAGGACCTTGGGCAAGGGTCACTCTGTTCGTCTTATCTAATGCTTTTGTGGACCATGACTATCTACTGGCACTGTATTTGAACTAAGTGGGTGTGTAAAACTACTTGCTTCCGCTATGTTATTTTGAACTATGTTGTAATAACTTTTATTCCGAACTCCGATGTACTCCACTTTTATTGTGAACTCTATGTATCATATGAATTGTGGCTGCTAAATCAGTACGATCTTGGTTATATGTTGGTTGGTTTGAAATCCCTCGTGATTTCACGGAATCTCGGGTTATACGGGTTTAAGTTTGATAAATTAACCGCCTCGGTGGAAGATTTTCTTACTTAATCTCGTATAATTACATTGATCCATTACAGCTGGTATCAGAGCATGATTTAGCATGTTACTGTTCACATGGGTATTTAAAAACAAAACTGTGTTTTCAACTAAGCTTTTAAATTTAAGAGTGTGCCAAGTGGTCATATCCTTTATGCCCAATAAGGACTCTAGGTGGCTTAATTAAGTACTAACTTGGGGGTTTGCATCATATTTTAAATTTTGTCGCTCATATGGCGTGCTATTGTATGAGTGCCATTCAATTGAGTGGTAATATATGGATCAATTCCCTCTACGTCCTGGTAAGTGAGAGTTGTGAGAGCATGGTCGGATACACTGCCGATCTAGGGGAGTGCTTATGTGATACCGAAATACTTACGTGCCATGCGCATGTTCGTATGAGGGTATTCAAATGGTGGGGACTTCCATCATGCGGTGACGATGCCGTCAATAGGACGATGATTCGGGTAGTTGTTACCGTTATACTCGTATCTGGGGATGCGTGTAGAGCGAGTAACTTACTTTACTGCTTTCTTGCATATTTTCATACTGTGAGGTTTAGGCTGAAGTAACTTTCTGCAGGTACATAACAACGCTTTCGAGTAGTACGTATTAGTTATGTTACAAGAGATCGTTGTATGCCACCATTTATTCCGTTAGTAGTTATTAGTTTTCTAAGTTTGTGAGGACGTACGGAACGTGCATGTATCATGTTGTGCATTTCATTCATGGCATTATTCCTCCCCTTATAAGTTGATTATCTCATTTCGATAAAAATGCCAACTTAAAAATCTGTTCTCACCACGGTAATAAAATTTTGCTACAGATGGCACGTACCAAGCAGATAGCCCGCAAGTCCACCGGCAGAGCTCCCCGTCATCAGCTTGCTCCACGCACTCGTCAGCGCCACACTTTTCTTGGAGAGTTTGGGATGCCTACGCTCTTGTGGAGAGTACTCAACTATGTAGGCTATCCTGATGGGATGGAGCCCCGCTACTTTTGGTCGAATAAGCGGTTGGGGGAAGGACTTTTGGTGACTATGGAAGCAGTAGTTCGTCCCCGAGGTGATGGTTCTGAGTGGACCGGTTGGCATTTTGAGTCAACTGGCAGGACCCCTGAAGAAGCCACCGAGAGGGCAGCCTTTGGGATCTTGAGGGATATCATGGATCGCTTTCCTCAGGAGTTAGCAGCAGCTATAGTTAGAGTCTTTCCGAGGGGCAACCCCTTCACTGACTCGTGGCAGCAGGCAAGAGGAAGATCTTTGGAGATTAGCACCGCAGAAGCACAGAATAGTGACAACCCCGCTATGAGTGCCATGTTCGCAGTGATGAGGGCCTTTGATGGAGTGGAAGGTAGCCTGAGATGTGTGTCTAGTGCTCTTGGTCAGGCTCGTGATGACCGCCGTCAGCTTCAGAGAGATCACGACGCCGAGATTGAGAGGCTCAACACAGAGATGGCTCAGTTGACTCGTCAGAGAGATCAGGCTACCCAGAGGACTGTGGCTTTCGAGGGAGATGTACGTGCCCTGAGAGAGCAGGTTGGGCGACTGACCACCGGTAACAGGAACGCTGAGCGCATGTTGACTCATGTGCTCCATCAGAGGAATGAAGCCTGGTCCACAGAGAATGTGTTGAGGGCTAGACAGTTTGAGCTAGAGCAACAGCTGGCATATGCAGAGGAATATAATGACAATCTGCATGAGGAGGTTCATCGGCTGAACAATCAACTCAACCCCTATATTCCTCCTGGTGCGGCAGAGATGGATTTGGATGAAGACGAAGATCCTGAAGAGCCCAAAGCACCAGTTGGGGAGCACCACGATGCTGCTAATGGCGACAACGCCAACGTCTCGGACTTAGACAACGACCACGATGAGTAGGCTAGTAGTTGTTGCGCTAGCTACTAGGTTCCATCTACATGATCTTTTGCTTTGTTGGCACGTTGGGCATGTAATAATGAGTAGAAAGACTAAGGCTTTGATGTAATATTGGAAAGCTTGGATGTGTTTGTGGTGGTATCTGAACGTCAAAAAGTCCAGTGTATGTATGCTGGCAACTTGGTTGTAATGGACGCGATGTGTGCGCTTTAAGTAATCTAATTAGTGATGTTGTGTTAATTGGAATGACTTATTGTGCCCCTGTTTTATTGTATGAAATTATTCTCTCCAGTAAATTCAGTCCGGCATGATTTTTCATTCGGTCACAATTCCTACAACATCACCTAATAATTACTGTTGCTGAGTACATTCTCGTACTCAGGGCATTGTTCCCATTATTGTTGCAGATGGTCAGATGTACTATGGGTACTGCTCCAACTGTCTGTATCCGGCGATGGGCGGCAACTAGGACCTTGGGCAAGGGTCACTCTGTTCGTCTTATCTAATGCTTTTGTGGACCATGACTATCTACTGGCACTGTATTTGAACTAAGTGGGTGTGTAAAACTACTTGCTTCTGCTATGTTATTTTGAACTATGTTGTAATAACTTTTATTCTGAACTCCGTTGTACTCCACTTTTATTGTGAACTCTATGTATCATGTGAATTGTGGCTGCTAAATCAGTACGATCTTGGTTGTATGTTGGTTGGTTTGAAATCCCTCGTGATTTCACGGAATCTCAGGTTATACGGGTTTAAGTTTGATAAATTAATCGCCTCGGTGGAAGATTTTCTTAATCTCGTATAATTACGTTGATCTATTACAATTACTCTCTATTGTCCATCTACATCTATCATTAGTGCCTTTTCCTTAGGGCATGAATGAATAGGACTAGGCCGTCATGAACTCGAGCTATGAATCACACTGGATATGTGCTAATGTAATAGAATTGCGGCAGATTAGTTACGTGATGATCACCTTGATAGGTGGCTAGTTAGCAGTCTTCAGTGTCTTCAAGCAATGTCCCACCAACAATTAGGGGTATGTGTGGTCCACTACATAGCCCTTCCCTTAAGGGTTTGGCTATGTTGTGGTCATGCTTGTGAATTGATGTCAAAGCCTAAGTAGCAAAGTTGATGCTAATGACGTTGAAACTACCAACTTCATTGCAAAGCATCCAAAGTAGCTAAGCCTCACTAATTGTCTACTCATAGCTATGCATCAAATGTCCTTTTGCTTTTTCAAGTGCACGGACAACATTGACATTGAAGCTTCAAGCTCTCCTACACCTACAACATTGAATTCACCATCTACATGTAATCAGTTAAGTGACTAGGCATGAAATGCCATCATTTAGGTTGTGGTCGTCCACACCTAATAGGTGAAGTCATGACCTCCCTTGTCTTGAGTAGGGCCAGTTTGTGTTATGTGCCAATGTTGACAAGGTGTCAAACATGTATGCAACAAAGAGTTGGTTTGTTCTTGTTTTATGCTCATGATTTTTCATGCAATTAGATAATGTTCCTTTATTTCATGTTGTCATTCACAAGGTTAGTACTTCCCTTTCATGCTCTCCATCTCCATGTGATATGTCGCCTCCAAGACAGTCCTCACGAGAAGATCTAAACCAGTACAAGCAACATCAAACATGCACTTCTAACTAATACTTGTTATCCATCTACAGCCGATCATCAGCGCCTCTGAAAGCCCTAGTTTGGTTTTAGATAATTGATGAAACCTAAGTGTACTAACCTTTGTCATGACTGAAATGCAAAGCTAGGTTAGTACACACCAAGTGATGGAGCTAGATGATGGTCATGGTGATGGAGGTGACCAAAAGATGATGATATGTGCTCCAACTTGAAAAAAGAAAGAGAAAAACAAAATGGTCTCAAGGCAAATGTATATTTGAAAGGACCATTTTGCTTTGCCACTCTAGACACCATAGAGGGTGCGAGTAGATTTCGGATAGATAACCATACTATAAAGAGGGGAAATCTTTAATTGCAATGGTTATCTAGTGCCACTAAGTGTGAGTCTCATTTGCATATTCATTGCACTTAGTGACATGGTGAGATGCATGAGAAAGCCAGTGAAAAAATATTTGTGAAAAGCTAACTTAAGTGCCAAATTTACTTTGGAATATTTTTGATGAAGTTAGCACTTGAATAGGGCTTGTGCAACGTTGACCAGAATTTCTTGGTCACAAAACAGAATTGCTTGTCGAGGGTGTTCTGTTGAAAAGCTTGTGCATCTAGCAATTAACCGGCAATTCTAGCTACTCAGCAAGAATTTCTTGTTGAGGAACAGTGGACCGCTGTATGTGTGTCAGAGAGAGAGAATGGCGTGAGAAAAAGAGTCTCAACAAGCAATTCTCTTGGCTCCACCAGAATTTCTTAGTGAGGAATAGTGTTCTCTGCATGTGTCTAGTTGACCGTGAGCTAGAGAGCCTGTCGCGTGGGGCCGCCTGCCCTGCTGGCCCGTGCGTCAGCTGCCTGTGGTGGAGGGTGCACCTGTCCACCAGAAAGACAGGAGTGCTAGGAGGCCAGGCAGCTTCCTAGAAGGTTCGCGTGCGCGTGCTGGCACAGGAGACTATTGTCGTCTACTGCCCGTTGCTTGTGACTGTGAGAGAGCCATTGTGTGCAGCTGGTCCGACCATTTCCACCCATTGGAGCCTTGCTGGTTGGACTGGACCAGCTCACGTGTGGGTGGCCTGGTTGGCTGGGGAGGATAAGGCAGTGCCTTCCCCTTCCTTTCCCCTCTCTCACTCACTTCTTCTCCTTCCTTGAAACTCTGAGATCCAAAACGAGAAGAACAAGCTCTCCTCTCCTCTCTCACTCCCAAGCTTTGTGCTCCATTCAAGTGAGGGATTGAGCTCTCATGATTGATCTTGAGAGCTTCAAGAGCATCCCCTCCATCTCCTCTCCTTCTCCAAAGCTTAGTGCTCATTTGAGAGAGGATTTAGGGAAACCCTAGTGTGTGCATTTGAGGTTGCATATTTGGTGGCACTAGATGGTAATTACTGAAAACATCTAGGCCCCTAGAGTGGGTTTCGATGATTGATGACAACGGTTAATTACCATGACTAACGTGTGTTTTACAGAGACGGTAGAATGTTAGGTCATGGTAATAGAAATCATGGGCAATATGGTTTTCATGCCCCTTATCAATGAAAATCGTTTCAGTTTTTAAAGGATGGACAACAAGGTTAAGGACGGTTAGTTCCGGACGTCGAAGGTGTTGGGTGACGTTCGGATTAGTCGTTAGGACTTTGGTTTTCTCCTTTGGCCGTACTATTAAGGGGGGTATGAATGGGTAGCTTGACCTAGGTGAGTCTAGTGGTTAGGTGTGGTGCACACTTGTTAAACTTAGCACTAGGTAGCCCTAAGACAGCCCTGAGATTGCTTGGAGTCAAATCCGTTCACAAAGTGTTTGAATCGGAAGTGAAATTGGGCTTCAAAGTTGCATCAGACGCTGAAGGTGTGAGTAACAGACGCTGACGTCAGCGTCTGTCTAGTGTAGCGCGTGTGCCACTAGATCTTCTCTGTGCAACAGACGCGATGATGGTTCGGCGTCAGACGCGTCCCCTCCTAACACGCTGGCAGTGACTCAGCGCAGCAAGCGACGGACGCAGCTAGCGTTAGCCACCAGACGCGTCTGGTGACAAACAGACGCAGCACAGATGCAACAGATGCTGACCAGCGTCAGGTGAGCCTCTAATGGCTAGTTGGCTCGGCAGCGTGTTTACATGCATCAGACGCGTCCTATAGGGGTCGACAGACGCGTCTGGTGCCCCCAAAAACTGTAGATTTTAAAGGTAACGGTTGGGGGAGTTGAGGAGGAGTATAAATACAACCCCCCTTCATTTGAGGTCTCTTACTCATTTGTTCAGCTGAGAAACACCTTTCATGTGCAAGAGAGTGCAAGAGCCTAGTTGATGAGGACATGGCACCTTCGGATATGAACAATGATTATAAGGTGCGCTCGTTCCAACATTTGTATAGTGGCTTTGGTTATAATTCACTTGGTTCCACATGTATATGTCACTATTTGATTGTAGGTTCAAATGTGTTTCATAATGGAAGTTCATCAAAGTTGAACTTTTGGTTCGTCGGCAGCCCGATAATGCCTCATTGGGAAGGCTATAACTCATCCATCCGGAGTGCGATCGAGGTCAATGAGCACTTGATGGAAAGCTTGTTTGATAAGCTTTCAAATAGATCTAGTCCCATCTCAATATCACGTCGGCAAGGCCTCCAAATCACCAATATATTCTATCACTATTTCTGGCGAGAGCTACACTATCGTCATGGGCTTGTTAGACATCCTTGGGACCCATGCCCAAGTTGGAGCATGCCCCAAGAAGATGGAGAACACCTAAGAGATGGCCTTGGACGTCCACCTCCTTGGCCACCACCTTAGGAGGCCAGTAAGGACGTCCAAGCCAAGCCAGAGGCCCAGTCCAATCCGAGTTCGAGTCTGCCTCGGCCATCAGGACCAGTCTGCAATAACATGGATGCCCAGGACGCATCCGAACTCCGTTTTCGATGATCCACATATGGATGGAAAGATAATTTGATAAGGAAACCAATCCAAGTGGTTTCACATCAAAATCTCTTCAGAATCAACAAGAATCGTCAAAACAAGTCAGCGTCCAGAATCTATCAGGGTGCTGCGACACCTTCTTTTGGGCCGTTGGGCCTTGTAACGTGTTGGGACACCTTTAGGACGTGAAGAGGGATCCTTGGACGTCCCTTAGGCTATATAATCAGTAGCCACCACCTACTTTAGGGTTTGGGTTTTGCTTAGATTATTCTGTCAAGAAACAGTTTCGCCGTTCTTCGGTTTGTGAGACCCCAACTCGTGAGATTAATCATACATCTGCAATTTGGTTGCGATCTTTCTTGTTCTTGCTTGTGTTCTTCGTTGCGCAGGCAGGGATTAGCCTTCTTGGTGAGGTTAACCTGGTCCGTGACTCGGTTGATAACCAGAGGAGCTGTGGTGCTAAGATTGCAGGGTTCGATCTTTCGATCTGAAGCCGGATCGGTGTGTCATTCTCCGCCACAACGATAGTTACCATCACCTGACAGAAGATCGGGACCCCCCATCACCATTAAGTGGTATCAGTGCTAAGGTATACCATTAGGTTTATATTTATTCTCTCGTTTGAGTGTTTCACATTCGTCCCATAGTCCAGTGCCATACTTATTTTTCCTGTCCTAGAACCTTCCGCGCCATAGCCTTTGCATATTTCAGTTTCAGAGTTCGCTTTGTTGAGTTTGTGTCCTAGGTCAAAGTCTTGTTGCTGGTTTAGATTGTGTTCTTTTCTAATTTGTGTTCATCCCTCCACCCGCCGCTATTCCGTATTACCATCAGTTTGCATTTTGTGTCCACTAAAACCCTGATTCGAGCAGCTTCCTTAAAACAGTCATAACTTTTGCATCCGAACTCGAAACGAGGAAAATTTTATATCTACGGAGAACGCCAAAAAATTTTAGATCTATTTCATCCCAGCATAGCTGGGTTCATAAAAATTAGATTTGCGAAATTCGATTAGAAAAATTGAGTTTCTGGGCCCACAAGTTTTGGTATGCTTTTTAGAGCACAGTCCTAATTTTCTATAGGCCACATCTTTTATTCAATTGAGCTCAAATTTTTTGTGGTTCATTCTTGTGTGCTCCTTGCTGAGAAAAAAATATCAAAAGATCAAAAGCAAGAAAAAGCAAGAAAAAAAGATTGGATAAAAAAATAAAAGAAAAAAATAGTTATCTTAAACCTGACGGAAGATCGGGAACCCTAGTTCACATTAATTGGAATCAAAGCTATGGTGCTTTGATACCACTTAATGGTGACGGGGGGTCCCGATCTTCTGTCAGGTGATGGTAACTATTGTTGTGGCGGAGAATGACACACCGATCCGGCTTCAGATCGAAAGATTGAACCCTGCAATCTTAGCACCACAGCTCCTCTGGTTATCAACCGAGTCACAGACCAGGTTGACCTCGCCAAGAAGGCTAATCCCTGCCTGCGCAACGAAGAACACAAGCAAGAACAAGAAAGATCGCAACCAAATTGCAGATGTATGATTAATCTCACGAGTTAGGGTCTCACAAACCGAAGAACGACGAAACTGTTTCTTGACAGAATAATCTAAGCAAAACCCAAACCCTAAAGTAGGTGGTGGCTACTGATTATATAGCCTAAGGGACGTCCAAGGATCCCTCTTCACGTCCTAAAGGTGTCCCAACACGTTACAAGGTCCAACGGCCCAAAAGAAGGTGTCGTAGCACCCTGATAGATTCTGAACGCTGACTTGTTTCGACGATTCCTGTTGATTATGAAGAGATTTTGATGTGAAACCACTTGGATTGGTTTCCTTATCAAATTATCTTTCCATCCATATGTGGATCATCGAAAATGGAGTTCGGATGCGTCCTGGGCATCCGTTTTATTACAGACTGGTCCGGATGGCCGAGGCAGACTCGAACTCAGATTGGACTGGGGCTCTGGCTTGGCTTGGACATCCTTACTGGCCTCCTAAGGTGGTGGCCAAGGAGGTGGACGTCCAAGGCCATCTCTTAGGTGTTCTCCATCTTCTTGGGGGCATGCTCCAACTTGGGCCTGGGTCCCAAGGATGTCTAACAAGCCCATGACGACAGTGTAACTCTCGCCAGAAATAGTGATAGAATATATTGGTGATTTGGAGGCCTTGCCGACATGATATTGAGATGGGACCAGACCTATTTGAAAGCTTATTAAACAAGCTTTCCATCAAGTGCTCATTGACCTCGATCGCACTCCGGATGGATGAGTTATAGCCTTCCCAATGAGGCATTGTCGGGCTGCCGACGAACCAAAAGTTCAACTTTGATGAACTTCCATTATGAAACACATTTAAACCTACAATCAAATAGTGACATATACATGTGGAACCAAGTGAATTATAACCAAAGCCACTATACAAATGTTGGAACGAGCGCACCTTATAATCATTGTTCATATCCGAAGGTGCCATGTCCTCATCACTAGTGAGGAGATTGTGATTTGAGAATCCAAGATTAAGGACCTCATTAGTGCATAGGGAGTAGCAAGTGTGCATCCACCTTTCTCATTAGGCTTTTCATGGTCAAGTGAGAGTTCTTGCTTGTTACTCTTGGTGATCGCCATCACCTAGACAGCTCGGTGGTGATTGGAAGTTTGGTGATCATCCGGTGGAGCTTGTGAATGACCCAACTCATCTTGTGAGCGATTTTGGGTGATTCATCATGACGGAGTGTCGAAGAATCAGCCCGTAGAGAGCACTTAATCCTTACGCGGATCAAGCGGGAGCTACACCCTTGCGCGGGTGCTCCAACGAGGACTAGTGGGGAGTGGCGACTCTCCGATACCTTGGGAAAACATCGTCGTGTTCCTTGCCCTTTACTTTCAAGCATTTACTTTCTAGCACTTCAATTCTTGCTTGTTTACATTCCTAGAATTGTCATGCTAGAATAGGATTTGGAACCTAGGGTGCAAAACTTTTACCAGTAAAATCATCAGGAACACTCTTAGGCCCCGAGGGGTGAACATGGGCTAGTAGGATTTAATTCTTGCAACTAATTTTAGAAAAGCCCAATTCACCCCTCCTCTTGGGCATCTTGATCCTTTCAATTATAATTGTGGATTTCTTGTTACTCTTGGTGATTGCTGTCATCAAGATGGTTGGTGATTTGGTGATTGGTGAGGGGATTTGGTGATTGTGTCCACCCCTAATCAAGGATTATATTTGTGAGGGGTTCTTGACCTTTTCCCTGTAGGAGATCGCAAAAGATACTCTAGTAGATTGCTCGTGTCATTGAGTTACCTCACTTGTGGGTAGGTTCTTGTGGCACCCTTGTGGTTGGACTAGGTTTGTGAAATACCTATTAGCCACTGAACCATCAAGTGTTGGTCAACATAATGGGGACTAGCGTGTCGGCAAGCATGTGAACCTCGAGAGAAAAATCATGTGTCATCTTGTGATTGGATTTCTCCCGATGATTGATTGGCTTCACATTGTGTTTGGTTCATTCCTCAAAATGGTGGCACAATCACCCTACTCACTCCTTTATATTCTTGCAAACTAGTTGTGTAGCAAGCTCTTTAGTATAGCTAGTTTTGAGAGCTTGCTTGCTAGTTTAGTATCACCTAGTAGAGCTTTTTAGTGTAGTCTCTTTGAAAGCTCTTAGTGAGTAGCAACTTATCCTCTTGTGTGCCTAGTGATTATAGCAACTAGAATTGTTGGGATAGGTGGCTTACAACCCTTGTAGAGCTATAGCAAAATTGCATTTCGCTATTTAGGTGTCTAATAACACTTAGCTCTAGTGTTTTTGTAGAGTTTTTTATAGGCTATTCACCCCCCCTCTAGCCATTTAGGACCTTTCAAGTGGTATTAGAGCCGTGGTTATCATTTGATTGAAGGCTTAACAACCTCGGTGTCAAAATATGGCTCAAACTGTGTTCAACTATGTGATCAGTAAACCACCGTTCTTTGATGGTAAAAGCTATGACTTTTGGAAGAGAAAGCTGAAGATGTATCTTGGTTCAATCAAAGATCAAGTGTGGGATGTGACCGAGAGTGATTATGTGATTCTTGATCCCACCAATCTCACCAACCAAGATCAGGCAACAAACAATGCAACACAATAGCTCTCAACACCATCTACAATGCCATTGATTCAAAGGTGTTTGAGCAAATCAAAAATCTTGATAGAGCAAGTGAAGTTTGGACGTGATTGGAAGAAACATATGAGGGCACAACGGCGGTGAAGAGTGTCAAATTGTATATTCTCAAGGACTAGTTGACAAGCTTCAAGATGAAGGATGATGAGAGCATTCCAGAAATGTTCCATAGATTGCAAGTGATTGTTAATGACTTGAAGGCTTTGGGTGAGAAGATTAATGATGATGATATCTCTCATTGGTTCTTGGTGTGCTTACCTCTAAGACATGAGATGTTGAGAATGCTCATCATAAGAGGAGGATTGAAGGAGCTTACCCCTAACCAAGGATTAGGTGATGTCATGACACAAGAGACATACCGTGTAGAAAGGAAGGGGATTGACAAAGATGAGAAGAAGGAAGATGAGGAAAAGAAGAAGAAAAGTGTGGTATTCAAGGCTAGCACCTCATCCAAGAGCAAGGGCAAAGCAAGGAAAGAAGAATCAAATTGTGATGAAGAAGCTAGTGACTTTGATGATGAAGCTATGGCTCTCTTTGTGCGTAAGATGGGAAAATTTATGAAGAAGGGCTATGGTGCAAGAAAGAGAAGAGATCACAACAAGGAGTATGTGAGGAGATGCTACAAGTGCAAGGGCCTAGATCACGTTGTAGCAGATTGTCACTACAATTGTGACAATGATGAGGATGAGAAGAAGGAGAAGAAGAAGAAGAAGAAGGAGAAGAAGGAAAAGAAAGAGAAGGAGAAGAAAATGACCTTCACAAAGAAGAGAAGTGGCTATGTGGTCACTTGGGATAGTGATGGCACCTCCAATGATGATGATGATGACTCTAGTGATGATGATAAGAAAACAATCAAGAAGGCACTAGAAAGCATCGCCATCAACAACAAGCCTTCCCTCTTCGACACTACTTTGACATGCCTTATAGCAAAGCCTACTAAGGTAAAATATGATGAAAGTGATGATGAATGTGAAAGTGATGATTGTAGGAGTGATGATGATGAGGAGGAGTCCAAGGAGGAGCTCATAGACATGTTGGAGCAAACCCACACATGTCTTGAGGTGAAGAGAAAGAAGTGCAAAGAGTTGCGAAAAGAGCTCAAAGCTCTCAAGCAATCCTTTGATGAGCTCCAAGCCTCTCATGAGAGTCTAAAGGAAGACCATGAGAAGCTTGACATTGCTCACACTAAACTTGAAAAAGCTCACTCCTCTCTCCTTGAGCAAGCCAAGAAGGAGAAAGTCATCGTGACATGCGACAAGGGCTCTACTTGTGATTTAATTAATGAATCTTTCTTTGAGCCTATTGTTGTTGCTCCTACTAATCCTTCTTGTAGCACTTTCACTTCTACCTCATCTAGTAGTGATGCTTTCACTTGTAATGCCTCACTAATGGTTGAGAATGAGACCCTCAAGAAGGAGGTCAATGAGCTTACTCGCGCCCTAGGCAAGGCCTATGGTGGTGAGGACCACTTGCTTATGTGCTTGGGTAGCCAAAGAGCATCTCTCTATAAAGAGGGATTGGGCTATACCCCCAAGAAAGGCAAGGTTGTATTTGCTCCTCATAAGATTAGTTTTGTGAAGAACAATGGTCGGTATTGCTATTGTTGCAAGCAAGTTGGTCACAAAGAGCATGATTACAAGAACAAGAAATCACATACTAATGTATCCTCAATTAAGTTTAATTCTTGTTATTTGCTTTCAAATGGTACCAATGGTATGAAGGCTAAGTTTGTTGTTACATCCTTGTTGGGCCCAAATAAGAAGGCCATTTAGGTAACAAAAAGCTTAGTGACTAACCTTTAAGGACTCAAGCAAGTTTGGGTACCTAAAAAGAATTTATCTTCTTTTGTAGGTCAATTATAAAGTCGAAGGAATGCATTGGGTGCTTGATAGTGAGTGCACATAGCACATGACCGGTGATTCAAGAATATTCAATTCAATCAACTCAAATGACAGTGATGGTATTCATAGTATCATATTTGGTGACAATGGCAAAGACAAGGTCAAAGAGCTTGGTAAAATTATAATATCCAATGATTTGAGCATTTTCAATGTGCTACTAGTAGAGAGCTTAAACTTCAACCTATTGTTGGTAGCTCAATTGTGTGATCTTGGTTTCAAGTGCATATTTGGTGTGGATGATGTAGAAGTCATAAGTGTAGATGGCTCTAACTTGATATTCAAATGATTTAGATATGAGAATCTATACTTGGTTGATTTCAATGCTAGTGAAACTCAATTGTCAACATGTTTGTTCACTAAATCTAGCATGAGTTGGTTATGGCATAGAAGGTTTGGTCATGTTAGAATCAAATAATTGAAAAGATTGATAAAGCATGATCTAGATAGAGGCTTGAAAGATGTCACATTTGAGAATGATAAGCTATTTAGTGCATGTCAAGACGGAAGTAAGTTGGCAACACACATCCTAAGAAGAGTATCATGAGCACATTTAAGGCATTTGAGTTATTGCACATGGATTTGTTTGGGCAAACAACATATACTAGCATTGGTGGAAACAAATATGGTTTTGTGATAGTGGATGATTTCACAAGATATAAATGGATAGTCTTCTTGTTGACAAAAGTGATGTGTTTGCTATTTTCAAGTCATTCATCAAGAGAGTTCATAATAAATTTGAAACAACAATCAAGAAAGTTAGAAGTGACAATGGTAGTGAATTAAAAAATACAAGAATAATTGATGAGCTATATGATGAGTTTGACATTAGGCATCAATTCTCAGCCAAGTACACTTCACAATCAAATAGCCTAGTTAAGAGAAAAAATATAACTTTAATTGACATTGCAAGATCAATGCTAAGGGAATACAATATTAGTCATTTATTTTAGGCCGAAGCAATCGACACGGCTTGCTACTATAGCAACCGCCTCTATTGTCATCCTATGTTAGAGAAGACACCATATGAGATATTCAATGGTAGAAAGCCTAATATTGCATACTTTCAGGTCTTTGGTTGCAAATGCTACATATTAAAGAAATGCACTAGATTAAGCAAGTTTGAGAAGAAATATGATGAAGGGTTCTTAATTGGTTACTCCACTACTAGCAAGACTATATAGAGTTTAGAATTTGACAAGTTATACTCTTGAAGAAGTTCATGATGTTGAATTTGAAGAAACCAAGGGTTTCCAAGAAGAAGATGAGAATCTTGATGATATGAGAGACACTCATTTGGTCTATGCTGTTGACACCAAAATTTGGCAAAATTACCCTGGACAGGAAGAAATTAGCTGATGGTGTCAAATAGCGAGAAAATCTCCAAAGTAAAAGATATTTGCAACCTGACCAGAAGAATAATTAGAAATATGCTTGTGGACGGTTGATTATTATATTCGGCCACGTAAGGTTACAAGTCTGGGAAAGGTGATGAGATTAGCATCATGGCTGAAATATTTTATTCATGCATGGTGTGATCAGGATACTTGCTAGTTTCGTGCATTTGAGAATTGAGATACACCAAGCTCTGCAATAAATCGGTTCTGTACAGACCAGCCTGGGAAGGAGTCCAACATATTCATCAATTGAAAAGGGAACATGTCTCCAAACTCCGGCATATCACGTTACTTGCCTGAATCTTGATGGTGTGCATACGTGAAGGAAAGGAAAGCTAGCCAGGATGAGAAGTTGGTTTATGCGTGCATGAGGGAGATTAAAACAAAAGAGATATCATTGGCAGGATGATGGATTTTGGAAGCTCCAAGTGCATCACGTATGTGCAAGAAAGCAAAGGGAATATTATTTTATTCGAAAAAATTTGTGTCCAGGTGCACATTTGCAATAAAAGAAGCAAGGACTATATGTGTATATACATGCCCAATTGGATGTCGAAGAAGCAAGGATTATACGTGTATACACATAGCCGGCTAGATGTTGCGGCAAGGTAACGTATCTACGTACAGGGCATGTGCCAGTTGAACCCAGCAAGATAAGGACGCGAATCAAACAGGGAAGCTTCATCAGCATGGACTCTACATAAGGAAAATTAGAGTCTATGTGTCCTAATATTTTTTCTTTATTTAGATATATCTTGTGAGGCAAGTCTTGTATGGGTCACGTAGCTAATCAGAATCATCAAGTTCAAGATATAAATATGTACTCCCTGCTATTATAAAGACATCTCACATCGATCAACTAAATCCAGTACCTTTGCTTTTCGGCTCTGGCCATCCCTTAGGAGTAGGAGTAGAGTAGATTTTGACGAGTTCTTTAGACAAGCAGGGCTGCATCGAACGACCTGACCTCTGGCTTGTTTATGAGTATCCGTCATGACTTATATTGTTACTTGCAAGGCTGCAACAGACGATTGATCTCTTGCGAGTCGTGGTATAAGTTAGTTATCGATCTATATTGTTGTTTATAAGGTTGTAACAGACGACTGATTTCTTACAAATCGCGGTATAGATTAGTTATCGATTTGTATAAACTTTTGCAAGGCTACAACAGACGATTGATCTCTTGTAGACGTTGGTATTAATCAAAGTTATCGATACTGTGTTAGATAGTTTACTGTTTAATACAATATCACCAATTGCCCGATCTAGATTGAGATTTGTTGGTCCTATCTATTTTGATGCATCGTCTGCTGATTACTATCATAGTTGAATTTAATTCTTGACGTTAGATCCTGTTTTGATGACTAATCTATCTCAATCTTGATCGTACACGGCGGGTGTTTGAAGTCGTGTTTCATTAGGAGATACATCCATTGATCGCTAGTATTCGGTGTGACCCCGCTATCAATGCTGCATCAGATGACTCACCTGTTGATAGCGTGTCAGATTAGAAATTGGCGGTTAATAGATCTATCTGTTAAGAAGAGCATGGCGTTAACCACCCGCTATGTCTCCATCGGCTAACGCGTATGACATGCTTTTAAAATTTCTTTGCGATGTAAATTTATCTATCGATTGCTGGTCTCTGATCTAGGGTCCTACCGTCAATGCTGCATTAGACGACTCGACCTGTTGACGGTACAATAGATTGAGTCTAGTCGTTTGTAGATTTATTTGTATCCAATAGATGAGTGATCGTATGCCGTACAACACGATCACTGGAATAGGCTATTTTAGCCGATAGCCCGCTTTGTTGAGAATGTACGTGTTGTTTATATGCTTTTATTTGTTCTTATTCTGGTTAAAAGCTAGTATGTCTCTCACATGTATGCTTACACATCTACCCTTACATTTTTCGCATGTTTCCATGATCATTGGCTAAGCTGGGTCCATGCAACCAAATTAATAATAATTGCCGATATACCTGTTTTGTTTACATTGCATTATGAACATGCTGGATATCGACTCTCTAGTCGATAGCCTTATCGTATTGGCCACTTGGCCGTATATTTGGAACTGTCTGGATGAATACCGGCATGTTCCACCTTAAATTACTGATCAATTTTCTCTCCTTGTCAATTGTAGGGTCAAATAGACTGGCACGCCCTCGGTCACGACCATCCGATCTAGCGCCCTTCCTAAGTCTGGAGAGAGCTCAGGATCTACTCTACGCGGTTTATCTCGGCTCGCTCGTGTTGGCGGCTCCCGTCGCTTTTTGCCGTCGACACATATTGGCACGGCTGGTGAGACCACAATCGTTTGATCGGAAGTCGTATGCTTTATGAATATTTTGTTAGCTTCTTGGTCCCGGTGGGCCGAATTTTTCATCTACAAGAAGAGTCCAGTATTAGCATTTATTGGGCCATTCTATCGTTGCATAAAAAATCTTCTGGGATTTCAGCACAGCTGACAAGGCAGTCCTATCGCTAGCCGGACTTTCCAAAATTAATATAGCTGTCAGCACAAAAGATTCAACACAGCCATGCTCAGGTTATGTGATGCGGGTTAATCGGCAGAATCGGTATGGGTCAATCGGCGTTGTTGGTTAGCCGATAAATCCCAATCGAAAGGAGAAAAAGAGAAAAGAAAGAGTCCGGCTAGATGAATATTTGAGGAAGAAGATATCCTAACATTATTTGGCGAGCTGCGCAAGGGAATTAAATGACATATCTTTTGGAAAAGGGAAGTTGCATAACTCGGATTCTCCAGGTGCAACATGCATGCTGTAATTCCAAAAAGAGGCAATCAGTCAAGCTAACAGAAGCCGACACGACGCGAGCATGGGAGAGTTTAAAAGCTGGTGCAAGACGTAGTCCACGTATCACTCACTTCCCAGATGCCACTCTGCTTAATGAGTATCGGCACCAGCAAGAAAGAAAAGCCGATGGTATACGAGCATATTCCATTCCATCGGCTAATACAAACATGTGTTCGTTCTTCCTGCCATACTGAATATGATGCGAAGGTGTTGGTTCAGGAAAGAGAAGAATTTCAGAAGATATTATATTATTAAGGCTTTTCAGCTGGTTCGTTTTGGCTGTCCATCAGGCTATGACAAGTTATGCACAGGGATCCGCTTGTTCAATCCGGGCGACATTAATCTGCTGCTGCTGGGGTCATTGAGCCAAAGTGCTCGGCTATCTCCATCGGCTCTAAGACCATATACACAGAGATCAGCCGGAAACATTGAGGAAGCGTTGACGAAGGTTAGCAGCATAATGACCGATGGAATTAATGATGAGCCGATGAAATACATGTTATCTAAACCTCTTATAAAGCAAAGCCCCACTAAGGCCCCGTTTGACAGGGCTTCTCCAGCGGCTTCAGGAGCCGTTTAGAGCCGTTTTCTTCCAAACGGGGTAAAATAAAACGGCTCCATCGATGGAGCCCCTAAAATCATGCTCTCACAGACCTTTGGGTGGGAAGGAGCCAAAAATAGTGGCTTCTCTCCGGCTCCTTCTGCAGCTCCATGCGCCCTTGCCCTTAGTTCTTCACGAAATTGCGTTCTTTGCCACTAGGTAAAGCCGCCGCACCCCTTCGTATCTGTCCGCGAACTCTTCCCTCTCGTACGACGCGACCTGCAGAAGAGCGCCGCCGCCGCCATGGAGCCTCCATCGGCGGACGAGAATGAAGGCGAGGGAGCGATGGAATCCGGTAGATCGGGCGTCAATGAAGATCCTTTCAGCGTTTCAGAACCAATCACGACGGTTGGCGGCTTCTCGGCTCTTCTCGCTAGGGGCGGCGACGGCCATTGGAGCACACCCTGGCCTGGCGGCGGGCCTTGGTTCGGCGGTGGCAGCGGCGGCTACTGGCCCGGCGCGACCGGTGGAGGACTTGCCGGCGTTGGCCAGTGGCCTGGCGCGGCCGACGCAGGACTCCCCGGTGGCGCCCCCTGGTCTGCCGCGGGCGGGCAAGGCCACTGGTTCTGCTTGGGCGGCGCAAGGCAGGCCGGCGTGCAAGGCTGGCCTGGCGCGGTCGTCCAAGTCGGTGCCGGTGGCCTGGCACGGCTGGCCGTGGAGGCGCCTTGTCCGGCGCGTTTGCAGCACGTGAAAGAAAAGAGCTCGTCACCGTTAAGGAGGAAATAGGAGAATACCAAAAATAAAAAAGCAAGGGTGTTATAGTTATTTTGTGCTTTTGATGTACTACGAGGAGCTGTTTTGCTAAACGGATTCTCAAAACGACTCCAGCTCCATCGAAAGAGCAGTTCGTGGAGCTAAAGAAAAAAAACAACTCCACAAGTAAAGTGGAGCCGTGCCAAACGAGACCTAAGGGAATTCTCTGCGTTTTCGTTGCGCCACGTCAGATTACTGACGTCATGTACCCACTAGCCCCCACTAGCAATATTTTTCTATCATCTCAGCAAGCCACGTATTTCTCCCTCCGTTCGTTCACGGCGCATTTGTCACGGACGCCAAGATGTTCACGTAATTAAGCAATCTTCAATTCTTCATCCCTACAGCCAGAACGTATTAAAATGATTTATCACCTAGCGCATTTCTCTGCATGCAGCCATGCAAGCAAGGCACGCACACATCCTGTCTCGAGAAAAAAAAGGATGCGCAGGTTGGGCACAAAATGAACAGGCACGTCGATTCCTCTGTCTCCGTAAATGCTAATTGAACCATCGCTGCCATGCAAAAGATTAATTAAAAAAATGCATGCGAATAAGAAACTGATGGCATCATTGCTTTGTGTTTACATGCGTGTGATAACATAAGAATTTATGAGGAATTGAGGAGGCAACTGCTATATAGCACCGTAGCACCAGATGGCCGGACGGCAACGACGCTTACCGCCGTCCCCAAATACCACCAAACTCCCGCGGCGGCTAGGGGGCGAGTGGCCATCGTGCAGCTCTACACTGACTGGAACTATCTCAGCTTCCAGTTTCAGTCCATCATCATTCTTCGATTTTCCATGGGCCGGGAACCGCTGCTTTGGCGTCAAAGTGTGGAGGCGCATGCGGAGTGGCCCGGCAACAACCATGGCTTTGAGTTGGCTAATGTTACGGTGCAGTGCTGGCCATGCGTGCAGCATCGTCGTCTTTTGGAGAGCTGACTGTGTCTACATGACCTCAATTGTTATGCTTAGCCGCGGTGTCGAGAGCTAGGTGAGAGCAGACCTCCGGACGACGTCAAGGTCCTACGCAGGCTCTCCAATAACAAGGACATGACCAGGGTGTCGACTACGAGCTTCTCAAACATGCCACAAATGTTTTTTTTTTTGCGAGAGCGGATGGTAGAGGATGTTGCTACTTTGTCTGTTTTACATTTTATTAATTTAGTCATTTCTATTTCTCCTACTTCTTAGAATCCACCATTTTTGTAGTATCAATAATTATTCTAGCAGCATCTTCTTTTCAGTTCTGTGTTTTGTATCGATCAAAAAAAATATTAATCAATACTTACAATCCTTTTCATGTCACATTTATTCATGTTTTCCTTCTAAATATGGTTACCTTGGTAACCTGGCTTTTGTCATTGTTTACTACATGCGATTTTTATGACTTCCATATATCTTTCTAAGTTTTGTTTCATCGAATGTTCAAAGATATACATGTTATAAATTCCCGACTACTAATAATCTGGCTATATATAGGTGACACGGTACACTACAGTGAGACCATATTATATTCCTCCTTTGTACCCATGGCAACGCGCGAGCAATCCTTCTAGTTCAAATAAATCCAGTGCCAAGTTAATTAAGGGGGCATTAAATGTTGAAGCTATATCTTGAAATCTTTCATCGGCTATTGTTGCTTGGTATGATAGACAGCCGATGGAGGTAATAACGAAGGATAACCAATTACTCGTGGAATGCAGATTACAACTGAGATGTCACGGAAGAAATAAATCAAGAAGATGATTATCTGCTGTATAACAAAGACGACCATACCTCTCAAATATGTGTCCAAGTATAATTCATATAATATAGCTGAACATAAGTTTTGTTCGGCTGGGGGGCCACATACCAAGAAGAAATATACAAATGGAGCATCTTTATTGACTAGCATAATGCAATCAGGCCAAGCAATAAAAAAAAAATCTTCGCTGGTCGGAGGTCCACCTCAACACCATTGGTAATCGTCTCATCAGACTTCATCATCTGCACTGCCAAAGTGTGCGTCATGGTCAGCTTCTATAGAAAGAAATATTTATATATCGTCAAGAGAGCAGCCACAGCCGAGTCGGTATCCACTCAGGCTTTCTTTTTCACAAAAGAAGGTGCACATCCAAGATTTCCATAAGCAGAAAAGCAGGACATCTCAATTGGCCCTGAATCTTTCTATTGTTACTGCTACTGAGCCGATTGCTTAAGGCCCCGTCGAGCAAAGGACGTGGAAGAGTCTGGGCTGTAACGCGACGAGTGCTACTCATTGTTTTCCACACGAAGTCTCGTCGATACGGCGAGCGACCTCAGCCACACCATGTCCTATACGTCCATGTCCTTCTCGGAGCAGTACAGCAGCGTCGACATCAGCAGGCTGTTCGAGCCGATCGCCACCATGGCCAAGCCCATCGGCCGATTCCCGGCATCTACCGCTGCGCCTCTTAGATGGTCGACCGACGCTCCATTGGCGACAAGATAAGAGCTGGCGAAAGAAAGGTTTTATAAGCTCGTGCTCGACGAGGACATGTTCGACGGCAGCAAGGGCGTGAAGCCATCGCCGACGACCGACTTATGGAGACTCAAGGGGGCCTTCAACACGGGAATCGTGCTCGACACCTACATGGCGGTCGACACGGTGCAAAGGACGCTGGCACGGTCTCAAGATCACCACCACTTCCGACCTCTTTGGCGACAACTAGGACTGCCACGAGCTGTCAGAGCGCACCAGGCAAGTCGCAAAGTACGCCGAGGTAGCCAGGCTCAGGAAGCTGCACACGTTCAAGAGGCACGTCAAATCCATCGTTACCTCAACTTATGACAGCCGATGTCAAAATATAGGAATATTTCAAGAGAGGTTACTCATCGGCTCAGACTGAGAATACCAAGACATCAAGCCAATGAGGCACTTTACGTGATGATTAAACTCTATCAGGTGAAAGAGAAAAAACATCGGTCCTCAGAAATTGAAAACATGAAGTTGTCAGTATGCAAATCTTCAATTATCGGCATGCGTGTTGATGCTGTCTCGGTCAAGTCATCCAATCGTGACGATGAGCCTGTAGCCGGTCGGCAAAACCGTGACAGCCAACAAGGGTGAGACTAGTTCTTGCTGTGGATATCGGTGTTATTCATCAAGGCTGTAGCATCTGGCGTCAATCGGACTCCAAAGCCGATTTCCTGAAAATCACCGATCTATCTTCTTCTTAATCTATACTTAATAATAATAATAATAATAAAGAGACAAAATTTCAGGCTTTTTTTCGTCCAGCCCATTCAATTTAGCCAAACAGTCCAGCCCATTCGGATGCGTTCCTTCGCTGCCGGCCCGCTAGCTCACGCCCGCTCCCTGGCTTCTGTTCCCGTCCCGTCCCTCACGCCCGCTTCCATGACTCCTGTCTCGTCTTCCTATCGATAAAAGGAAAAAAAACGCAGCCGTCGCACACGCCGCCGACGCGAGCCTCCTCCGCGGCCGCCGGCCGGGCGCTTCCCGTATCACGCCGCTGCCGTCGCTGCGTCTGACTCAGGCATGGACGCCGGTGTGCGGGCGGCTCTTGCGCCGCTGCCCGCCCTGGCCGTCGCGTTACCTTGCATTGCTGGTGCCGCGCAAAGCCGCAGAGGCGCAGCGGCACAAGCAGAGAACGGATGGCAGAGGTGAGAGGACCAAGTGTCGACGGATCCTTATTGAACAAGGGAAAATAATGAAAGACATGCGAGGGGTTTATAGCATGTTTGGCAAGGCTCTAGGGGCTCCAGCTCCTTCTAAACCAGCCACTGTGTAGCAGAAAGCCGTTTTTCTATCTCCTCACGAAATAAACTAGGAGCCTGAAGAAGCCACGCTTTCTAGCTAGCATGAAGCCGGAGCCGGAAAGAACCCTACCAAAGAGGGCCTTACACGCACCATTCAGCCATGCAACATGCATAAGAACTGGAGCGTGTGCATGGAGGAAAACGTAAATTATTGCCGTTAGCCAAGATGGAGAAGATGCGAGCAAACAAGCGTGGAGACGTATACGCGTCAAACTGTGAAGTGCATCAACCATCGGCTCAGAGATTATAAGTGCATCGTCCTATTTACCTGATGGCTACATGATGAAGGGAAAAGGGCTCGTGCTCCCTCACCTCCATCAGCTGCTCCTTCGCCTCCATCGGCTCGGTTCTGTGCTTCCACAAAAACAACAGAGTACCTGACGATCACAAGGGAGGAGGGAGATTGACATGGTAGTGATACAGCCTGTTTTACATCAGCAACTTGCCAGGACCGCACTTCTTCCCAAGCATTCACGTTGACCCACCGGTGTTCGTCACTAAGCTAGCTGCTTCTCGAATGAGCGCGCGAGACACAATGGTCCATCCGTCCATAGGCGACTTCGGCAAGAAGCGCCTTCGCCTGCAGAACCGCATCAAAGATTCAATCTACAAACTCCATCGCCACATGCCACGACGCCAGGGCAAAGGTAAAGACTGGCACCACCGGCCACATGCCCGTCTCACTCGTCGCAATTGGCTCCGACGATGACGCCTTCGATAGTGATTCTGACGAGGCGTGGAGGTCTGCCCTGCTATTAGCTTGATGAAGCCATCATGACATCATGGATGTGTCATACACTCCCTTTTCTTCTTGGAAATAAAACTGAAAATACATAAATCATCGTCACCATGGCCAAGAAGACACACCATGGCCATGGAAGCCAATACCTCAAGTCATTGCTCTGCAGCTCCTGCCACTTGTTTTGGAAAGTCGCTGTGCACCAAGAATCATTTTAGGAGGTCCCCAAGAAGAGCATTCAGAGAAAGGCCCATCTGCTTTTGGCCCAGGAAATTTTGAATTTCAAACTCAACTGTCACAGCCTAGCTTATCTGCAATAGCAGGCCAGAAACATGGCCGTGGACAGCCTAGGAAGGTGCTATCCCTCCCAGCTCAGGCGAGCAATTCACCTCTGGTGGAATCCACTGTCAGGTGCAGCTCCAGAGTGCGCAAAGTCAAGGATGGCTTCCACACTCCGACAGTCAAGCTAGCTGAAGAACCTTCTAAGAAGAGGAATAAGATTGGTGCAGTCCTGATTGATGACGAGACAGGAAAGGAAGGCCCTATCCCAATCGAAATCCTGCAAGACTGGGGCATCAAATGCGGCATAGCTCCTGCAGAGCTGAGCCAGGACGCGCTGATGCAAGCGCCCTCCACTGATCCAGTTCCTGATGAAGACACAACTGCTTAATCGTATCTCTGGAGCGGCGTCTCCATTTATCTTTTGCTCTATCCTGCTTGCTGGTTATCTGAACAATACTATATCTATCAGTTATCATGTTTGGTACATCCCCCTCTGTTTGCCTTGTGATGTTGGGGTCACCCCTACCCTGTCCACGCTAGTCGTGGCAACCTTTGATCTGTCTTTGAATCTTTCCAATGAATAATTGGAATTGGCATGTTTTATGTTGGAACGTCAGAGGAATTAATGGGGTTGACAAATGGGATGCTGTGCGTGACAAAATAGAAGAAAGCGCATGTTCGGTTTTTTGTCTACAAGAAACAAAGAAAGAGTATTTTGACCAGCAGTTTGTTAGAAATTTTGCTCCTAGAAGATATGACTGCTTCGATTTTGTGCCCTCAATAGGAGCATCAGGTGGTATTCTAATAGGTTGGAATACCTCTCACTTTCAAGGTCAGGTCATTGATAAACAACCTTATGGCATTATGGTCTCTTTTACTTCGGCTCAGAACATGGATACATGGAACCTGACCACTGTCTACGGCCCATGCACAGAACCAACTCGTTCAGCGTTCGTCAGTTGGTTCAAAAATCATCACATCAGAGACACTGATAACTGGCTTTTTTTGGGGGACTTCAACTTCTATAGATACTTGAACAACCGCAATAAACCTGGTGGCAATCTAGCCGATACCTTGATTTTCAATGATGCCATTGGGCACCTGGGCTTAGTTGAACTCCAATTGAAAGGCAGAGCTTACACCTGGAGCAATATGTAGAATGATCCACTACTGGAACAACTAGACTGGTTTTTCACATCGGTCAATTGGACTTTAGAGTACCCCAACTCAGAAGTCCTGCCTATGGCTAAAATCACATCAGATCATATTCCATGTAAAGTGAGCATTGGCACAAATATACCCCGATCTAATTTGTTCCGTTTTGAGAACTTCTGGGTTGCGCATTCAGGTTTCGTAGATACTGTCATCAGTCAATGGAATCAGCCAGTGCATACAACCTCGATGGCCAGAAGCATATCTGTCAAATTCAAAAAGCTATGTAGTGCTTTGAAAATCTGGAGTGCAGGGTTGTCTAACCTGTCTTTGTTGATCTCCAACTGCAACAAAGTGATTCTATTCCTCGATGGGATAGAAGACAGTCGGCCCCTCTATAACACCGAAAGCAATCTCAGGTGTATTGTAAAACGACACCTTGCCACTCTCCTTCACTACAAGAATGTATATTGGAAAAAAAGATACACGGTCAGTAGAATAAAATTTGGTGATGAATGCACCAAATTTTTTCATGCCATGGCAACTATCTCGCACAGGAGGAATTCTATCTCGCAGCTTTTGAATGAACAAGGGCAATGGGTTCAAGACCATGAAGGCAAGGCAGGGCTCCTGTGGAATGCTTTCAGAAAACGCATGGGGGTCTACACTGACCCTGTCATGGTTTTCGATCTCCAATCTCTGGTGACTATTGTTCTTGATCTGGATGAATTGACCCTGCCGTTTCAGCACGCTGAGATTGATGAAATTGTTAAAAGAATGCCGACAGACAAAGCTCCAGGGCCGGATGGCTTTAACGGTTTGTTCATGAAGAAAACTTGGCAGATCATTAAACATGACTTCTATGCTCTTTGTGAAGAATTCTATGCTGGGACAGTAAACCTGGAGTGCATTAACAGCTCTTACATCACACTGGTGCCCAAGATTGCAAATCCAGAAACGGTTAGCGACTTCAGGCCTATCTCATTGTTGAATATCAGCTTCAAGCTGCTCACCAAAGTGCTAGCAGATAGACTGCAGTCGGTCATTCTTAAGCTAATACACAAAAATCAATACGGTTTCATCAGATCGCGCACCATACAAGACTGCTTGGCCTGGAGCTTTGAATATATACATCAGTGTCATCACTCAAGAAGAGAAGCTATCATTTTGAAATTAGATTTCGAGAAGGCATTTGACACTATTGAGCATACCACCATCCTCCAAATGTTGCAGCATTTTGGCTTCCCAGAGAGATGGTTGTCCTGGATGCGTGCTATCCTCTCCTCAGGCACATCTGCAATTTTATTAAATGGTGTCCCGGGGAAATCATTCAAATGCAAGCGGGGTGTCCGACAAGGTGACCCACTATTACCACTACTCTTTGTGATTGCAGCAGAATTACTCCAGATTCTAGTGAACAAGGCCTCTAGTCAAGGCCTGTTAAAGGCTCCCCTCCCACATAATTTTGATGAGTTCCCGATCATTCAATATGCCGATGACACGTTGTTGGTTCTCCAAGCTAATGCAAACCAACTGTTTTTCCTCAAAGCTCTCTTGAACAGCTATGAAATTGCATCAGGACTTAAAGTGAATTATATGAAGTCACAGATGATACTGATCAACGTATCGCCAGAGAAGATGCAGCATCTTGCTAACACTTTTGGCTGTCAGATTGGCTCTCTCCCGTTCACTTATTTGAGGCTTCCAATGGGCACTACTAAACCACGGATTGATGATCTATCACCAATTATGGACAGGGTTGAACGTAGACTCTCTGTCTGTTCCATATGGTTATCATATTCTGGTAGGCTACAGATGGTCAACTCAGCTATCACTCCTATAGTCACTTACACTTTATGTACTGTAACACCCCGGGTGTTACGAACTAGCTTAGCACCCGGTTTAGGATCTAAGAATATTCGTAACAAGCTTCTTGGGTTTTTAGACTCGAATTGTACATGGGATAACAAAGCAGATCATTTATGCCTCACCTTTTTTATGAAAGGGAATCAAATAAATAAGCAAGTCTATCTACCTTAGTGTTTAAAAATGCTGTTAGAAATTCTAACAAACCAAAACAGGGTAAGTGGTTTTACTTGTGAGCCATGAAACACAGTTTTTATAAACAAAAATAAAATACCCCTTGTATGTAGTACTTAATGCTAACGGAAGTGCAAGTCGAGTAGATGGAAGCGTCACTTTTGTTTCGGTAAATAAATGTTGTTCAATAGGAATTTTGTGAGCTCTATAATTGAACTTGGATTTTAAATTCGGCTTTTAGAGCTAAATTGGGCGCGTCCAAAAACCTAAGGACACTGCCATTTTGGCATTCGAATTCTAACAAAAATGTTTAAGCACTAACTTCATGATTCTTGCATGATTGGTTGCATCAACGTGAGTGTTGGAGCAGGGTGTGGATCATAGTGGCGTTGGGTGTCGAATTTCTCTCTTAAAAATTGCTCAAACTTTGTCAGAACGCAATAAAAACCACGTTCGGTGCTCTGTTCGGGAACTGGTGATCAGCAAGACATGCTCGTCTTGGCGTTTACATAACTCCCTCTCTAGTTCGTCTTTGTCTGAGGTTGTTGCTCCTTTTGGTAGCCGTATATACCCTCTTGAGCTCTGTTGAGTTGGTTTAGTCCTAGCCGCGATAGATTAGGCCTTGGGCATGCTTTAAAAAGCGTGCTTGTCACCTTTTGGTCGCTTGGCCCCGTAGGTGTGGTCACCATGCGTGCATGGTCGCCGTTTGGGCGCGGTTCTTGGCCGGTCGTGGCCTCTCCTTGTGGGCCAGCACGTGGGCCGCTGCCGCATGCCAAGCCGATGCCGTGGCACGTCTCTCGCCTCGTCTTGCTCCTTGCTGGACAAGCCACACTGAGCCGCCGTGGTGCGCTTAGGGAAAAATCAAGGCAGCAGCTGGCTTCGTTCGGCCATCGTGGTGCGCATCTCGTCGCTCGATTCAGCTACGGTGTGGAACTCCCCTGCGTGCCCGTTTACTTGTCGTGGCGAGGTTGAGGACCCCGGCCACAGTAGGGATGGGATCTCCCTCTGCCTCAGTGATTCCCGATAGCCGGCACCGACGCGACCGCGCCTCGCAGGTCCTTGCGTGCCGCCCTGCACCACTTGCTCCGCTTGCCGCCAGCAGTGGCACTGCTCGGAGTTGACCCCTTCGACTTGAGAGCAAGCACAACACGCCGAGCCCTCCCCTGTGTCTCGTCCGCGAGCGTACTCAAGTTGCTCGATTGTTTGAACCGCTTTGTTTTATCCGTGTGGCTCGCTCGTGTAACCTCCCTTCGTCCGCACTGTGCGCTGAGCCGCTGGGCATCTCCCCTCTCACCGACAGCTCGCCCCCGTAGCAATTTCTCGCCTCCGCGAGTGGTAGAGGTGGCGAGCCAGATGCCCCTTTCACAGCGAATACTGACGTGGTTCTGCGGTGGTCAATTTTTTTCGGTATTCCGTCGGCGCTAGTCGTTCGTCCGCCAGAGCGAGTGGGATAGGGGTAAGCCCCTTTCGTTTTAGTTCAATTAACTGGCTAGTTTGGCTCGCCTTGATTTCCTCCGGTTGGTGCTCGCCTCAGGTTGGCCGGAATCCTCACTCATGATCAGCTGACGCGGCCGTGCCATGCTCGGTGCGCCGCCCCCCTTCACCGCGCGCGTGGCTAGGCTCGTCTGAGCCACCTCTGGCTCAACCACCCCCTCGGCCGTATGCGTGGTAAGCCTCTATTGCTCTGCCGCCCTTCCAGTTAGGCGATAGGTACGCTAGCTCGTCGGAATGGATGCGCCATTCGTGGCGGTTAGCCGTCAGCGTGAGCAGAGCAATAGGAGCCACCGTGTAGTCTCCAATCACCGCCTAGGGTTCCGCTTGAGTTCCTATATGCTCGTTGGCCCGCCCGTTGCACCGATTCGGCCCCCGGGTGGCCGACGTGGCCGCGTAGCGCCGGCCGGAGCCGCGCCGCCGTGGGCGGAGGTGTCAGGGACCGGATCTTTGCGAAGATGAGGAATTTCAGGGTGTTTATCGTGAAACGCTGCTCCTTTGTAATAGTGCTCTCGGGCGTTGCGTAGTAACCTGCTAGTTTAGGGGTTCCTTTGCTAAAGCGCGAGCGGGCATGGGTTCCCCGCCTTGGGCCGGCTCCCTGGGCTGCTGTTAGGCTGGGCTGGTGGGTGCGGTCGTTCTGCGCGGGCCTTGTTGGGCTGTTGGGCCGCTTTGCTGCCACCGACCATTTTTCCTTTATAAAGCGTTTTCTTCAATTAGTTCCTAGACTGAATTGGTAAATTCAAAGTAGAATTGTGTAGAAGTCCAAAAATGGTGAAACCAATTTTGTTAGACTCCTAAAATCAGGATCTATCTGTTAGTATGTTTTAACCACATAGTTGCATAATATTTTTATGAGTTCTCTAATCAATTCAAAATGCTTAATATTGTTAAAATATAAACTTGTGGAACATTTTGTGAGGAAATGGGGATAGTGTTGGCCTTGAAAATTGTTTAGTAAATCCCCAATATTAGTAGTTGCTCACTGTAACTTTTGTGGCTCCATAATAATTAATGTGTTAGGGTAGCTAATGAACCTTAATTAGAATATATGCGTTTAATCGATAACATGATAAACCGACACCTCGGTCTGTATGACAAAGCATTGGTTGAAAAATAATGTCTCATTCGACGACGTGGGTACGTGGCCTACCGCGTAGAATTAGCTCGTTAGCTTGCGAAGCGTAACGTGTCTCCTAGTTGCATTTATCATTATCTAATTGCATCTATGCGTTGCATCCGCGAATGTCATAATAGGGATATCGATGGACCGTGGAGTCAACTGGAGTGGTGGAAAGGATGGTGCCTTGATGATCGTGCCACCATGTTGAAATGCTAACTTCCGATTATATGTTTATCCAGGCAAGCCCCGGTGCATAACCCCTATTATTCTACACTTTATTTTATGCTTGTGCATTAAGTTTAAAGGAGTTGAATGAAACTCACTATATATATATATATATATATATATATATATATATATATATATATATATATATATATATATATATATATATATATATATATATATCCTGATCCCATGAGTCTTACTAGTATGATAAGATCGTGTAGATTGCTATGCTACAGGACTCCGGTAGAAGTCGAGTGATTTCCTGTCACTCGCGAGAGATAGGAATTATAATATTGTTACTATCATCATGTTACTATCACATGAAATATGAATGTAATTGGATAATTTGAGATCGGGCGGAACGGATCGGATGGACTTGGACCTGGTTGGGCAACAGAGCGGGGCTCTAGTTGCATTTGTTCCGCCTGTGTCAATTAAGGACCGTTCGTTGCATGGACCCTGGTCAAGTCACAGATGTATTGTCCCGAGCATATACTTGCTTATGGGAGCAGGAAGACTTGTTTCTCTCTTGTCATGGGTTCCGGCTCTTTCCGGACCGGCTTTTTAGGGTGGTTATATATATTGGGTTGAGGAGGTCTAAGCACCATACTGAGGTCGGGCCTGCAGTGTTGGGGGCTTAGAGTCCGAGCTTGGACGGGGACCTGGACCCCTTGACAGGAGTGGAACGGGTTGGTCTTGCTTGTGCCCAGGGTACAAGCGAGGCGTGTGTTTTCGGGGCACCCAGCTAGGCATATTGATTCACGGATCGCCGTTTCTGCGTGACGGTATGGCTTGACTACGCTCTAGCATCGTAGTAAGAACTGGCAGTTAAAAGATGAAGAAATGGTTCCTTTTGCTCAACCCTTGCTTGATTATAGCCTAGGTGCTTACATAGAAGGTTGGATAAGAAATCAAATACGACTATTAAAAGTAAGAAATCAAGGACACACTCTTAGCGTAGCTTCTCGCAAATAAGAACCCACAAGCCAGAAAGCCTTGCATAATCCTTGGAGTCTTTTTACTTCCTCCTGATGGGTAAGTCTTGCGGAGTACAGTTGAGTACTCAGGGTTTGTTCTACCCTATTGCAGGTGACAGGTGCTGATAAGCTGACACCTGTGTGTGGAAACCTCCTGGTGGGCTCAGCGAGGATTTTCTTTGCGATGTGGAGTAGAGTTTGTTTATTAAAACTCTCACCAAAAGTTTTACAAGGAAAATACTATTAATCTGTTATCATTTCATGCAATTAAACGTTCTTCATGTTAATGTTTAAAATGATTTCTTTTTCGCTGAACTCTGATAATGTTTATATTCCGCTGTCATAACTACATCATGAATTACTCTGTTATTGTACTAAAAGTGATGTAAGAAATGGTAAGGATGTTGTAAGCTTTACTCTCTCATTTGTGATCCTGATGTAAAAATGTGGGTCTTCGAGTTCTCCCTTGCGGTGTGCTCGACGGAATTACTTAGTTTAGTGTTCTCCCCGGGGTACTTAGTGTCTAATGGAAGACAAGTACTCCTGGGAGGACATTAGATTAGGAGATTCTGCCACATGTACCATTAAGGTACCGAAAGGCTTCATTGAGAATATTGATAGAGCACGCAAACAATGTTTGTGGAGGGGAAATGATGATACGGCAAAAGGAGGCAATCTTGTAGCATGGCCAACCGTCATGCAACCAAAGGAAAAAGGGGGTCTTGGGGTCATCAATCTAAGATTACAAAATGATGCACTACTACTAAAGCAACTTGATAAATTCTACAACAAGACAGATATTCCTTGGGTTAACTTGATTTGGAACAAATACTATGAAGGCAAGGTGCCACATGAGTGCAGAGAATTGGGTTCATTTTGGTGGCGAGATATTATGCGCCTCAATATCATGTGTACAGACGCATTGCGAAATGTACTCTTGGGGATGGCTCTACTGTCTCATTCTGGGATGATCTTTGGACTGATAATATTCTTTCAATGAAGTATCCCAGACTCTATTTGTTTGCAATAAACCACTCGATCTTGGTGCAGACTCTAATGACAGAACAGAAGCTGGAAGACATCTTCTTCTTACCGTTATCTGCCCAGGCTCATGTGGAACTGTTGTTGCTCCAGGATCGCCTACAAAATATACCATATGATGACAGTGACGCTGACATTTGGACGCCCTTTTGGGATCCAAATACTCTTCCCGTCGTTTCTATGCGCATGCATTCAGTGGAGTGGATTCACACCCTGTTTATAAGATGCTCTGGAAGTCAAGTTGTACACCCCGGATCAAATTTTTTGCCTGGTTGATACTTGTTGATCGATTGAACACCAAGACAATGCTGAGAAGAAGACACCTGCACATCGAAGGCGATGTGCTCTGCGTCCTTTGTGATACTGGCCTAGAGGAGGATATTGATCATTTATTTTTTGAATGCCCATTCGCTACGCAAAGCTGGAACACCATCAACTTCACCTGAGATACCAGTCTGCCGCTGATGGAAAGATTAGTGGCTGCAAATAGTTTGCATAATCTGGATTTGTTTGCGGAGGCTACCCTTATTGCGGCCTGGGAACTCTGGAAGCTGCGCAACGACAAGATTTTCCAAAGGAGACAGCTCACTCATGCAATTTGGCTAGCTAATTTTAAAAACTAATGTATTCTTCAATCTGTTAGACTCAAGGATAATCTTAGGTCATCTTTCTGTTTCTGGTTAGATGTCTTTAGTTAACTCAGGTTTGTAAGAACTTTGGACTCTCTCGTTTAATTTTAATTTAAAATCACACTGTGGGATCTCTCCCACAGTCTTTTACGTCCAAAAAAAAAAGACACGCAAGGAGGCTCAGTGACGGTTTCGATTATATCACTGCGGAGCAGTAGCTAGTGGAGCTGATTGCAGGAGCCGATACGGTTGAGGGCAAACAGGAGCCGATCGGCCAAGAACGTGCGTCCGTATGATTAGAATAATGGGCACACGACACTTGATCAGATGAGGTTTCTCGCGGTGGCAGAAATAAAGAGAAGGTCGCAAAGATACTCATCGGCTCAGAGTTGGAAAGTCAAAGCATCAAGCCGATGGGTTTGTTAAAGCCAGATCAGGTTTTTCTTCCATCAGCTATTATGATCGGCTGTTGAGAAGCAGATTATTATTATAAAAATCAATGAGACTGGCTCTCGTTGTGGGTATCTAAGGTAGATCTTTATGCTGACTTTGTTCGAGGATCTGGGCATTGTCATCGGCCCCTTTGCGTGTTGACGACTTCATCGACTATTGGATTCTCTTGAGCATGAGGTATGCGCGTAGATCATGAAGCCGATGAAATCCAGCTGATATATACATATTGGGAGAGAGTCGCAGCAGAGGCGCTCCTCGGCTCAGAGTGGAGTATGTACGAGCGGATGTGAGGTATGCCTTTCTATACGGTTGGCTCGCATATTTCTTATTCCTTGCATATTCCTATCACTTGTGAACAATTTATCATAGGGAAAGCATGCTATCTAAGTAGCTGATGAATGAGATATCGTATGATGAAGGAACCTTACTTCTTTTTATGAAGTACTTGGGAAATTTTCTTACAAAAATTCAAAATCAATAGCTGTCTCCTCAATGATGTTAAATTTCCTACAAAGGCCATATGATATCATCAAAAAACCTTTCACACAAGCTGTTTGTTTTGTGTTAAGTTTTATCAAGTCTTGTTGACTCTTGTTGAAAGATTTATCATGCTCACAAGATCAAGAGCACGTTCAGGCCACAAATATGTGCTGCTTCTACACTGAAAGTACGCAAAAACATGCTTTTCATCCATCCCAAAATGCTCTGCTCCTTCATCGCAAAAAAATGCTCTGCTCCTACACAGGGAGAAAGCAAAAAATATGTTTGTTAGGTTTTATCAAAATAAATACTCTAAGTTCTTACTAATATTTCTCTCAAAAGTTTGTTGCAAAAGAGACATGGGTTATGCAAAAGTATATGAAAGAAAAATGGGCAAAAAGGTCCAAGGTAAAAAAAAAGGAGAAAAAAAAGAACAAAGATAGCCCATGTTCTCGCAAAATAATCCATAAGAGAGAAATATGTTTCAAAGAGCATAGTAAAATTAGGTTGGCCACCAAATATTCTACACACATGCACGTCTTGATCTAAGAGTATGACACTTTTCTCCTTGGATCCAAGACTTGACTTTACAATATATGCAAGATAAGTATGCTACATATTTTGTCCAAACCTGAACTCCACATAAGCTTTTTAGAAGTAGGATGAGAAGAGACAAAACAATGCTATGGTGAGGAACTATACACATTGAGCAATTTGAGGAAATCATTTGAGGAGCAAAACTATGTTTTAATTTAAAAATCTTTAAAAAAAACAAGTTTTCTGAGCAGGAGAAGCAAGAATGACTGGATTCTAATCCGTTCCATTCCTCAACCACCCAAGATGGTGTGGTAGACACTTCAAAGTTCACATGTGTAGGTAAGGCTTGGAATAAGATATTATTGTTGCCAGCAAATTCACCGGCTCCTTGGAAGTCAAAGTAGAAGAAGACAGAATAAAGTCGCCAACAGCCGATAATTATCTTACTACTACAGCTGAGTTTAATTACTCTGGCCAATTGAAGAGCCAATCTCTTTCATTCTTTTTTTTTTTTGAGGAAAACTGTGGAGCCACGCTCCCTAGAACAATATATTAAAAACCAAGGAGAAGAACAGTTACAGGCATGTTTGAGGTTTGTCTCACAATATATTGATTATTATATTCGGCCACGTACGGTTACAAGTCTGGGAAAGGTGAAGGAAAGATGACGAAGTATTCATCATCTGATGAGATTAGCATCATGGCCGAAATATTTTATTCATGCATGGTGTAATCAGGATACTTGCTAGTTTCGTGCATTTGAGAATTGAGATACACCAAGCTCTGCAATAAATCGGTTCTGTACAGACCAGCCTGGGAAGGAGTCCAACATGTTCATCAATTGAAAAGGTAACATGTCTCCAAGCTCCAGGCATATCACTTTACTTGCCTGAATCTCGATGGTGTGCATACGTGAAGGAAAGGAAAGCTAGCCAGGATCAGAAGTTGGTTTATGCGTGCATGAGGGAGATTAAAACAAAAGAGATATCATTGGTAGGATGATGGAATTTTGGAAGCTGGGATGCTCTAGTTTCGGGCCGAGAGCAGGAGGCGCGGCGACTGGTGGCTTTGACCCCTCTCCGACCAATCTCCGGCGAGGTAAGCTGATTTCTCGGGGGGGGGGGGGGGGGGGGGGGGGGGGGGGGGGGGGGGGGGGGACTCGAGAGTGCGTGGTGCGTCGATTGACCGGTGAGTTTTTCTCGAATCTCCGCATCATCTTCTGTTGTTTCCTCTGTTTTGCGGTTCGCTCCCTCTGTCATGCCTGATCCTGGAGAGGGTGAGATGATGGCGGAGAAGGGATTTCACAGATGTTTGCTATGCGGGGTGACTGCGCTGTTGTTTTGTAAGGTCGATAATGCTTTCCTTTGTGCGGATTGTGACACAGTTGTTCATGGGGCGAACGCTGTGGCTCAACGACATAAACGCACAAGGATTTAAACATCTATGTTACATTCTAGGAAGAACACATGGAGTGTTTTTTTTGAACACTTCAACGGGGGTGTTACCACACCTGATTTTATAGATATATGGCCCGTGTTACATGATTACATAATTTACGGGGGAGGGGGCACCGCTGCAAAGTTTTGGCTAAGAGAAAAATAGCAAAAGCTAGGGGCACAGATGGTCGGAGACCGTTTAGAAACTCATCGCTTGATTAAACAATCTGCACCACTCATCAACTACCATTTTATCTCTTTTTGGCATTCTGGCACGTCATTGGTTTGCTTCAGATTTAGAAGATAGGATAACTTGTCTCAGATTGAGTGCCTCACCGCGGAAGACGAACCCATTTCTCCGCTTCCAGAGTTGCCAGTAGCACAGGATGATGAACGTGTTGTATTGGGCGTCTGGGAGGTTGCCTATTGTCCGGATGCAGTGCAGATTGCTGGATCCGAGGTTCTGACTCGACTGCAAACCAAAGGCTGACCAGAATTGGACTGCAAAATCGCAGTGGAACACGATGTGCTCTGCTGTTTCTTCAGCTGCTCCGCATACTGCGCAGGTAGGAGAGTCCACAATGTGCTTTCGATGGAGGTTCGCCCGACACTGCACTCGCCCTTTGCAGAGGAGCCAGATGAACATTTGAACACGTGGAGGCGCAGCATTCTGCCAAATGAAGGACGAAGCCGGATCAGCCGCTTGCCCTCTCGCTTTAAGCAGCTTGTATATTGCCGATGAGTCCAGTTTTTCCTTGGTGCGAGATAGGGGTGACAGCCGAGTGTCTGTTTCATCGGAGAGCGTCAGACCCTGGGTGATTGTGGTGAGCTGTCGCAGCTCATCCCGAGCTTGAGCAGACATCCGGTTTACAACACATGGAGTGTTCAAACCAAGAATCTCTCGGATTCAATCCCTCATGGTGGAGAGCAGCCTCTGGAGGCCATTGGTGTAGGATGGGGTGCCCTGGTGATTCGGGACGATCCTTGCACACCACTTCCCAATGGTTCCATGACAAGGGGTGAGCAAAATCATGGTGAACAGCTTGAACTTCCTGGAGAAGAATGGCCTAATCTGCAAAAGGTTACTGAATCAGTTCACCCAATGCCCATGGATGGGAATCACAAGACTAGGAATCTCAACAGACCAATTTCATCCTGGGAAGTGACCAATCAGCAAAGACAACGGATCAAATTGGGTGCTGAACTCAAACAACACCTTTTTAGCTTTCCAAATCAACAATTTGAGAAAGAGCTCAATGAGTTAGATGAGGCAAGTAAGAGATTGGAGGAGGCAATGGGGAAGTCATTCGTTTAGATTCTCCCTCTACTTCCATTCGTTGTCAGATTCATAAAACCTTGTTCGATGCCTTTTATAATCCGGTTGTAGGAGTAAATATTATGTCTAAATCTTTTGCACATACCCTTCTTAGAAAATTTTAATTAACTCCAGCAACCAAACTCTTAAAAAGTCTCTTTGGACAAATCCTTCCTAGTGATGGAATTTTTCATCTCATCCCTATCAAAGTAGACAAAACCAAGGTGTATCTTAGTTTATATGTTTTCGATATTTGGGAGTTTGATCTTCTGATAGGGCATCCAATAGAGAGGCTTCTTCATCAAGGAAGAAAGGGGAGTATAAATGTAAGACTCAGGAAAAGCCTAAACCTTTCCATTTCCATCACTCGCTCAATACATGCTAAGACTGAGTTGAGTCCCGAGCAAATTCCAATAGAGGAGATTATGGCAGTTTCTCTCCTAGAAGCCTCCGACGAGAATTTCAAAGAAGTCACCCAGGATTTCATTCAAGACGAAGAAGAACCGTGAGATCCTTTCCCTCTAGATAGAACGCAAGAGCCACCAAAAACCTCCATTGTTCTCAAACCCCTTCCTTTAGGTTTGAAATACGCTTTCCTAAACAATGATAGGGAGTCTTCTGTGATTATTAGTGATAAACTCTCTAAGGATGAGACACTCTAGCTCCTTACTATTTTAGAAAAGCATTGCTCTGCCTTCAGCTACTCGCTCAAAGACCTTAAGGGGATAAGTCCTGCCTTTTGCGCCCATCGCATTCCCATAGATCCAACATATCCACCTTCTTGGAAGCCCCAACGTAGGCTTAACAATGTGATGAGAGAAGTTATTAAGAAAGATGTTTTAAAACTTTTGCATGCAGGGCTAATCTCTCCCGTGCCACATAGTGAGTGGGTAAGCCCGGTACAAGTTGTACCAAAGAAAGAGGCATGATTGTAGTAAAAAACAAAAAAGATGAATTAATCCCACAGCGAACAGTCACAGAATGGCGGATGTGTATTGATTACCGAAAGCTTAACAAGACAACAAAGAAAGATCACTTCTGAAAGGTCTTGATGGCTAGAGGGGGGTGAATAGTCTTTTAAAAATTTCTACAAAGACAAGCTAAATAAGTTTATCAAAATAACAAATAGCGAGATGCGAGTTTTGCTTAGCCTACGGGGTGTTTGCAAGCCACCTATCCAAAACACAATTCTATTAGTTGCACTCAACAGCACAAGTCAAACCGAGAAGGTAACTACAACTACAACTAGCAAGCTACACAAAAGAGCTACTCTAGCCAAGCTAACTAGCTAGCAAAGATAACTAACAAAGTAATGCGAAGTTGAGTTAGGAGAGTTTCACCGAGGGGCGAAGTATTGAGCCAACCAATATGATCAACAATGAATACCAAGATAACCGAACACCGGGATCAATCAATCACAATATAAAAGTGATGACACGAAGATTTATCCCGAGGTTCACGTGCTTGCCGGCACGCTAGTCCCCGTTGTGTCCCTCTTCACCACATGGTTCGATGGCTAATCGGTCACACACCGAGCCTCTCAAAAGGCGCCACAAGAACCTACCAAATGGCAAAAGGTTGCAATGACACGAGCAATTTACTAATGTTGCCTTTGGCGCTTCGCCGAGGTAGGCACAAACACCTCACAATTACCGGAGGTGGCCAAGAACAAACACCAACTCTTGCCAATGCCTCGAAGCTACTCCAAGCCGTCTAGGTGGCGGCAACCACCAAGAGAAACAAGAATCCCGCAGCAAATCAACCACCAAGTGCCAACTAGATGCTATCTCACAATGCAAATGCACTTGGATCACTCAATCTCACTTCGAATATGCAAAGAAGCAAGAGAGATGAGTGGGAGGGGAGTTGCTTAGCTCAAAGTGCTCACAAGTATGTCAAAATGTTCGAGAGAGAGAGCCTTGAGCCGACCAACGAGTATTTATAGACGTACCCCTTCGAATAGAGCCGTTAGAAACTTAAATAGCCGAAATCGCGTTGACCGGACGCGCTGGTCCAACTGACCGGACGCGTCGGTCGCCCAACGGCTAACTCGTGAAGTACTGACCGGACGCGCTGGTCCAAACGACCGGACGCGCCGGTCGCCCAATGGCTAACTGCGAAGCAACGACCGGACGCGCTCATCGCGTAGACCGGACACGCTGCGAACGACCGGACGCGCTGGTCCCGTGAATGACCGGACGCGCTGGTCGCCTGAGCAACGCTCAACGAAACAACGACCGGACGCGCTGAAGAAACATGACCGGACGCGACAGTGCCAGCGTCCGGTTAGAGTCCAGTAAGCTCCCTGAACGACCGGACGCGTCCGATCGACAGTGACCGGATGCGCTTCGCGTCCGATCATCAAACTGAAATACGCGCAGACACTGAACACTGACCGGACACGTCCGGTTATGCAAAGACCACGTCCGGTTCAGCGTCCGGTCACCTCTGTGACCTCCGTTCGCCTCCGTTTATTTTTCCGGACTTCCGGCGTAGTGGAAAATAGTCGTTTCAACTCCTCTCTACCGCTCAAACTCCACCGCCTTCGCAAACGTGCTAACACCACCAAGTGATCTTATCATGTGTGAGTGTGTTAGCATTTTCACAATTATTTTTCGAGGCGATATTAGTTCTATCCAAATGCATATGATTATGAAATGCACACCTAGAGGCACTTAGGAGTTCAATAGCCGCGTCATTCCCCTCTTTATAGTACGGTTATCTATCCTACAATGTAACCACACACACTAGGTGTCTTGGTTACTAAAACACAACCCTTAAGCATATACCTTTGCCTTGATCACGTAGGGTTGCGTCCAAATCCAAGTGTGGCCATCATGATCACCATGTCCATCTTGCCACCAACCTTGGAATGTACTAATCCTCATATGCTACATACAACTTAGGCATAGGATTAGTACTTAGGCATTGTCACTAATTACTAACACCAAACATAGGACTTTCAATCTCCCCCTTGTTGGTAATTGGTGACAACCCTTTCACAAAGATGTTATGATAAGATTTTGATTGAACCCATGTCACATTGTCCAAGTGTATTACCATGTGTAAGAATTATGGACATGTCACGGAACCGCCCAAATTATAAGAACAAAAGTACAAAAACAATCGCCGGAGCAATTAAATTCTCGTACTTAAGCTCCTATAACTCCGGTAGTCCAATAAAATCACGAGGGATTTCAAACCAACCAACATACAAGCCAAGATCGTAGTGGTCCAACATAACAGGTCATATGTTACATCCATTTCATAAGTAATTCAACATATATCGGAGTTTAGTAGAGTTATTACAACTCAAGTTCAAAAGTAGCGAAAGCAAAATAGTTTGAAACTAATATCACCTTAATTCAAATACATGCCAGTACCAAGGTCAAATTCCAACAAAAGCATGAGAGACAAGGTAGCTCAGAAGGATCATGCCCATGATCACACTCCGCCACTACAGCCGGAGTCTTCCAATTCTTGCAGTAGCTATGTTATATCAGAACCTGCAACAAGTGGGAATAAACCCTGAGTACGAGAAGGTACTCAGCTAGACTTACCCGTCATAAACCAGAAATAATGACGCCAAAGAGTATGCAAGGCTTTCTTTTAGTGGGCTAGCTTGACTCATTTGCGAAAAGCATAAGTTATCATGAATAAATTCATTTAAGTATTTTTGCATCAGCTTTATTATAACCTATTCAATCTAGGTAAGCACCTGTGCTAAAGCAATCACTTGATTAACCATTAACATCAAAGGTTACCATTTCAGGTTTTAGCATTTCCAACATCATCCACATAACCATCCATGTTCCATAATCATTACTACGATGCAGTAGCTCGAGTCAAGTGTTCACTATCCAGTGAACGATGGCGATTCGAATCGATTATTAACCACCTGGTAAGTTATTCCTCACACAAACCTCACTCACCCGCTAAAGTGAGGTGTTGGTCACCGAGTCAACCATTCAGGTAAAGTCGCGAGCTTGCTAGGAACCACTTGTACCCGGGGGCCGTCCGACTGCTCTTTGGCCTTATCATCGCGCCCCCGTTTCCTGCCACTACTGCTTCGGTACAGTGCGTTGCGGGCAATCCACTCGGCCCGAATAATCTCCCAGCTTCACGGTCGAAAGGTACCTTATTCGGCCAGCTAAATGTGAGGCATGCGTTCAACATGACCCGAGGGACAACAACGGACGGTCCTTAATCGACACAGGCGAAAACTACAAGCACCCCAGAACCCTGTCTGGTTGCCCCATACTTATTCCGCCTGGTCTCCAATTATCCATCAACACTTGGTTATTTCCAGGATATCATCCATTCCATAGCTCAAGTTTTCCAGTAACCACCTATAGTTGCCGGTGACCGGAAATCACCGATCGCTACCGGTCTAAGCAGGGCTAAGCATTTATTCGACCCTAAACCTAGCAGGATAAGAATGTAATAAGGTAGGTGAAAGGTCCTTGTTTGGTTTTGGTAATTGAGTGACAACTTAGGTGGACTAATATGTGGTTATGTGAGATACACAGGAGATTAGTCCACAGGTGATGGTGTCATGAAGGAGCTCATTGCATATGAGACATGACATGGAGTCATGTGACCAAGGTGGAGAAGATCAAGATGAGGCTTGGCTTGATGGACCGGTTGCTAGGGTGAAGGGCAAGTTGTGTGATGGCTTGGCGCCGAAAAACCGAGGCAACGGTGAAGAGCAAGTGAGGTCAAGATCGATGAACCAATACGGTCACGTGATGATATGAAGTGGATCATATCATTTGGTGATTGGTTGGTGCATGTGTTGCATCAACATCGGAGGAGATGGAGTGGAATGCGCAAGGCAAAGGTATAACCTAGGGCATTTCCATTTCACCGGTCATAGGTGTGTAGAGAAGTTGATGACCGGATTTAGGATAGATGGCCGTACTATCAAGAGGGGCAAACTTGTTTGCATATCAGTCATCTAGTGCCACTTGAGCGATCTAACTTTGCATACGTGTTAGGATCGAGTGGCAAGGCAAGTTGAGTGGTTAACTCCTTCGATAAAATGATTATGAAAATGCTAACACACGTGCACAAGGTGGTGATCACTTGTTGGTGTTGGCACATTTGCGAAGGCGGTGGAGTTTGAGCGGTAGAGAGGGTTTGGGTTCCTCTCTCCCTCCCGCCGAGCTTACGAGCGCGGGATTCAGGCGTTTTTGAGAAGTTGAAATGCCTATTTTCCACTACGCCGGAAGTCAGAAAAGAAATGGAGGCGAACGGAGGTCACAGAGGTGACCGGACGCTGCACCGGACGCGGTCATGGTATGACCGGACGCGTCCGGTCAGTACAGCGCAGGCGCGGATGCTAGGGTTTGCAACCGGCGCGTCCGGTCACTCGCGGGACCGGCGCGTCCGGTCAGGTGTCCAGAGGAAGCTGAGTACGATCGGACGCGAGGCGCGTCCGGTCACACATGATCGGATGCGTCCGATCGTTGAAGGAGCTTACTGGACTCAAACCGGACGCGGGCACTATCGCGTCCGGTCATCGCAAGGAGCGCGTCCGGTCGTTGCTTCGTGGGCGCGCGGTTCAGCGCGACCGGCGCGTCCGATCGTTTGAGGGGCGCGTCCGGTCGTTTGACAGGCGCGTCCGGTCGTTTTGAGAGGCGCGTCCGGTCATAGGGTTTGACCGTTGGCGCAGTGACCGTTGGAGGATCTAACGGTCGCATTTGAAATTCGAGGGACACGTGGACGTCGCAGGGCGACCGGACGCGGTGAAGCGCGTCCGGTCAGTTACGACCGGCGCGTCCGGTCATCCCGAAATCTGCCCAGTGAAGGGGTAACGGCTCTATTTGACCGTGGGTTTATAAATAGATGCCTTGGCCGGCCATGGCCGGTAGCTGAGCACACTATAGTCTTTGTGACTTGTGTGGTAGTGCTTGGGAGCCCTCTAACTCACTCATGCTTGATAGTGTTCATCGGATCGAGTGAGAGAGCGATTCTAGTGCATTGCTTTGAGAGATTGCATCGTGTGGCACTAGGTGATCGTGTTGCAAGCCGGTGGTGCTTGTTTCTCTTGGAGGTTGCCACCTCCTAGATGGCTTGGTGGCTTGTGGCTCCGTCGAAGCTCGCAAGAAGATTGTGCGAGGCTCCGGAGAAGCTTTGTGAGGGGGATTGTGCTCACCCCGCGGGGATCACGAAGAGCAACTCTAGTTGAGCGTGTCATTGAGCTACCACACTTTATGGTAGGTTCTTGCGGTGCCTTTTGAGAGGCTCGGTGTGTGACCGATTAGCCACCGAACCACGAAGTGTTGGTCGACACAACGGGGACGTAGCTTGGTGGCAACCAAGTGAACCTCGGGAGAAAATCACCGTGTCAACATTGTCTACTCTTCTCGGTGGTTTGCCTTCGTGTAACACAAGCTTGTATTTACTTTCATATATACTTGTGCTTGTGTAGTTGCTCTCGTAACTAGTTTGCTTGTGTAGCTTGCTAGTTGTCTTCTTGCTTGTGTAGCTAGAAGCTTCCCCTTTGTGTGGCTAATTCGGTTTGTGTAACCTTGTTAGTCACATTGCTTAGTTTGTGTAGCTAAGTGTTTTGCGCTCTCTAATTTGGCATTAGTTGCCTTGTTATTGAGCTTTGCTAGCAAGCTTAGGCTTTGTGCTTTTGCTTACTAGAATTGTGTAGGAGCTCTCCCTTGCTTGCAAAGTACTAGTGCATAGGTTTGTGTGACCTTGCTCTAGAATTAAATAGAAGAGCTCTTGCTAAGGAAAGCACCTTAGTTGCTTAATTAAGTTCTTTGTGAGGTGCTTGTGAACTTAGTTAGAGGGGTGAAGTCTTGGCTAGACCGATAAGTTTTATTCCGCATTTGTTTTGGTTAGCCTACGCGTTTAAGTTTTAGAAAGGACTATTTACCCCCCTCTAGTCCGCCATCTCGACCCTTCAGTAGGCAAGGATAGTAATAAATGCATCAACGGTTTCACTCAACTCCTACAACTTAATGCAACAATACATATATAACATATATATATACTCAATTGCTTTTATAAAATAGGAGGCTTAGAATGCTCCGGGGCTTGCCTGGGATCCGACACAAGTCAGTAGTTATCAGATGACACTCGCTGAGTACTTCCATCTTCAGGATAGTTCCACCAAACACCGTCTTCGGGTTTGGCTTCAACAACTCATCCTTCACGTGGTGCATCTAGCGAACCTAAATGAGATGCAAGATGCATGCGTATGAATATGATGAATGGTAACACAAGATGCATCACATAATCAATTAAAGAGGGCAAGCACATTAAGCATAACACAAGTTTAACAAGATCACAAGTATCTTAACTTGACCATCATCAAGGGTATAAGCCACACTTAGCAACACATGGAGTAAACAACCATAACTAGCATCTGATAATTTCTAAACCGCAAACAACATCTACATGTTTGGATCATAACTGGAGTTATACAAATCCAATAGCCATGCAACAAGACATTCTGGAAAGCTTATGAAATTGTCTATGATTCATCTTTAATCATCTTAGCATGATTCTCAAGTTAACCAAGTCAAACATGCATAATTACAGAATCTGGTCCAGAGATTCCAGAGAACAACTATTTCTAGAACCCAACTTGAAACGGTCATTACTCACAAACTATAATGCCAAATGCCACCAAAATTTAACACAAGCTAGATTAATGAGTTATCTACAACTTTGTTATAAGCATGTTTCTCAGCAAACATCATTTTCATGGTGCAATTACCAAAGTCCCAGAAACTGTCCAGGAAAGCATCAATTGCAAGAATAAATATTAACTTACATTCCAAACATACATTTGGCCACAAACAATGTAACCATCATAAAGTGCATGTTAAATGATCACCAAAAAGCATAGTGCTCCTCATTAAATAATTTCTTTTAAAGCATTTCTTACTTTATTTAAATAGCAAGGTGAAATAATAAACATATACCAAAAGTCCATAATAAAATCTATAAAAATTACAGTAGATCTTACATACACCCAATAGTCTACTGTACAAATTTCAAGTCATTTGGACATGTATATCAACCTCTATGAAAAAGACAAATTGTTATTGCAAGAATTCATGTGAGAGCAAGATACACTAATAAATCACTCATATGGCAACCAAAAATTCATGAAATAATTACCACACATTAAACATCATATGAGTAGCATGCCACAAAAATTTCACTTCATTTGGAGCCCTAGATCTACAGTTATGAAAATGACAAATACATCTAGCATTAAAAACCTAGCTGCACAAACACATTTTTACAGAGAAAACTTTAAACTAAAACATGTGATATTATAGATCTAGTGCATAGAGAATTTCACAAGGATTCCAAAAAGTCCTCATTTACTATTTTATGATTTTTCTACAATTTACTATGAAATTTCAAAGTTACTGCAAAAACATCACAAACCAGTCCTTACGGCACTATTCACATGAGTCTATGACAGTTCAGTTAGGCCCCTGGAGTTAGTCGAATTCTCGGACGAGGTCCCTGGTCGCGAGCAAGAACAGAGAAGGGCGATGAAGCTCTCGGTTCCGGCCGTTGGGGAGCTCGACGACGGCGACAAGGCGGTGGCGGAGCATCAGTGGGCTTGCGCGCACTCGCTGGTGCCTCCAGCTTGGCTTGAGGTGGCCCGAGGCCGATTGGCCACGACAGCACGACGGGCCGAGGCTGCGGCTGCGCCGGCGACAGTCGACGGCGGCGGCTGGACGGCCGGCGAGGCGCGCGGGGCAGCGGCGGCCCTGGGCGCAGGTGTAGGAAGCCGCAATTGGGCAGGGCGCGGCCGGTGGTGGAAGAAGCAGCGGCACAGTAGGGAGCTTTGCTCCGCTCGACGGCCATGGTGCCCGGCACTGCCATGGCGAGCAGCGAGCGGGAAGGAGAGCTAGGGGAGCGAGTAAGGAGCGTCTGGGGCAGCTCAGCATCCATAAAGAAGCAGCAGCGACCAGCAGAGGACGTGGGGCGCGTGGCGGAGGTGGGAGCACGCGGCAGCAATGGAGGGCACGCTCTGCTGCATGGTTGACGCGTCGGCCTGCCGTCGAACACCTGGCGTGCGTCGGTGAGGGCAAGGTGGGGAGCTGATTTGGGCCACTTCCAGGCCGAATTAGTCCTTGGGCCAAAAACAAAGTTTGTAGCCCACATGAAACTCTACGTTTTTCATTAAGGAGCCAAGGTCATTAGAGCAACGGATTAGCGGTTAATTGGTTGCCAAAATAGCAGTGTCAACACCTTGATGGCAGTCACGGAAACTTGCATTCGATGGTCAAAACTTCGTCAAACTGAACTCAACTTTTTGTATGCTCTTCATCAAGATGTAAGATCCAACTTTTATTTTTGGCTCAACTCAAGTTGCTTAACGAAAACACGAGAACGCGACATGCCAACGTCGACGACGATGAATTCCAGACTTAGAAAAATTCTAAGTCTGAAAACAGCCGCTGATTCAATCTTCGAGCCTCTGTTTGATTTATTTCCAAGTTGACCTAGCTCTTGGTCCAAAAACAAAGTTTGTTCTACATGATATAGACTACAACTTTCATTTAAGGTCCAACCTCAAAACTGGTATAGAACCTATTGTTCTACTTTGACCAAAGTAGGATCACGATGAAGCTTAAATTATCCTTTTTGATCAATTGGAGCATTTTCTGGGCATTTGCTCAACACGAACCTTTCTTGACTTTTGTTGTAGAGTCCATCTAGAGTCATTTGGGCAAGATTGCAAGGTTTGGTTGATGACCTATATTTCCATCCACTTAATAATGCAATTCCAGCACTTAGCAAAGTCATTCCAACAAGCATATAACTTATCATTTCATGTGACTTTTTGATTCCAAACGTCATGAAACTTTTCCAGGGATCAATATAGATAGGTACTAAGGTGAGACACATGAAGATATTACAATAACACCACCCAAGCATATATATTGAAAACTGCATATATGCAAAGCAAGGTGCAACATCCAAGTTTAGATTGAGGCTCACTTCCATAGGTTTGACCTTGACATCTTCATCACCACTTAAACTACCATGTTTGAGCTCAAACCCACTACTTAACTGGTGGTAAACACCTGGGGTGTTACAGCCCTCCCCCCTTAAAAGAATCGCGTCCCGAGATTCGGTGCGAAGAACTTTCCAAGGGAAGAGAAGCATGTTATCCAATTCCAACATCCATAAGCGCATCAGGCTACTTAGCTTCAAGCAGCAGAGAGGCTAACTGGGTAAGACAACTTTCTGGTACTCACCCTACACAGAATCTTTTGTCTAAAGAATTTTTCTTCACTGACTTTCATGAAGCATTGTTACTTTAGGAGGAATCCAAGATAATACGGTACTTTGTTCATGGTGCACGGAGAGTACTACTAGCATGGACTAATTTACTCACTCAGACGCCAACTGATGGAAAACTACATATTGTTCCATGTGTGCAGTTCTCTTTCTCTGATGCCAACACTGTATTATCTGAGTCTGCTGAGGGAACAGTGAGTGTGATAGCTGACTCTGTCGGTTCTGGATTTCTGTCAACTGTTACCTAAGAAGATTCTTTTATACAAAGGCACATAGGGGTGCACTTAGTCCTTCCAAGGGTACTGAGGGTTGTCTAACAGCAAGATACCTATCAATTGCAAGTTCTTGGCATGCATTACAAACATAACCTTCCAATGTAAAGGATGATCGCAGTCAACAGAGAAATTATGATTCGGTACCCTTTTATTTTCTGTTCATATCACACAAACTGCTACTCCAAAATGCACAAATTTTTGGTGGGCATATAGATCCATGGGTCTTCTAATTGCTCGCCAAAATTCAGCTCAACAGACACTGTTTGACTATCCAGACAATCCATCCACCAAAATAGCCCTGTTTTGAAATGGCAGCAACCCAAGCTGACGTGACATCTCTCAAATCCTATGTTTTACTCAACCAATGCTCATACCCACTTAAGACATTGAAGGGTCCTAAGCAAGGAATGAGGTTACCAAGTTTGGGTCAATCCAACTTCGTTTGAGTCACTAACCGTTGACTTGAAGATAACCGGTGTAGTGCCACAAAATTCTGGACCGATTTTGTGTTCTTCCTTTTCTTTTGCTTCACATGTTGAGGTGTGTGTTTTGCACTCTCTGCTCTTTCTCGAAGTAGCAGAAGCCTTTCTCTAGCTGAGGATGGAGGCGATAGTCTTCCTGACTGGTTTCTCAGGGAATAATTTACATCGTTGATCTAAACAGTAACTTGACGATGCACAAGCATTGGACTTGTGGGCTATTTTCACAGAGCACAAAGCATTATTCCACATGGAGGGCATCCCTATGTAGATAAGGAACCATTTCTGAATATTTTCTGGCACTTCGTCCAATAGAACCTTGAACCAAAACCCTTTGAGGTACTTAGGGGCACAATGATGCCGATCGAAACTAGGGGCATGCTTTCTCTAGTTCTTTACTTGGCTAATACAACATCTTGCACTATATATGTGATTGTCCAAGATGGAATTGACTTGATAGCGCATTTGGAGAAGATGCAACACCTGCATTGCTGACCGGCTTCATGGCCTCTTTGCTTACTATTGTTCGTTGAGACATGACCAGCATAGCTATCGAGGAATCGTTACTTGACTGGAGATTAACCTTCTTACTGGTAACTAATCAGTTGTCTCTCAATTCTCAAAGTTCCAAATCTTCACTATTGACCACAACACTGATTGCAGTTGAAGCACAAATGGATGGTCGCCATCGAAGTTCACAGATAAACACCAGAGATGGTTGATTTTGACTGTATGACCATCGTACACACACGGATGAAGACTTTGATAACCAGGTCAAATGCACCATGTGACGATTGGTTCTTTCCCAATGGATAACTTGTCCAATCATTTAGTGTTAGGTGCCCATTCGATTCAACAGGGATGGCATACGTTACTCAATCGATGACCAACGTCGTACAAGGGCACATAGGGAGAGTCACTTGTCTACCACCTCTTGCGATATGTTAAAGCTTATGCGATGACTGTTCTTCAAAGGTCATCTTCTTAGCAACTTCAAGGGATATCTACTACATAAGGTCTAAGATATGAATCTTTAGATAAGATATAGGGAGATAACCAAGGAAAACGGTCATGAGAAATAACACATCGGTTGTTGTTTCATAATAGATCATGAATAGCAACCCTGATACCAGCGCGTGCCGAGCAGCACAACCTTGTGTGCGCGCCCACAAGAGGCTCTCGGTTTCGTCGCGGCACCATAAAATGCTAATCGTAACACCATTATTAAACGCACAAACAAAGTGAAATTTCAAGTGGCACTGATTAGGTGGTAAGAACAAGCACCAGACAAGGGAGGAGTAGCAAGCAAGGGTAGTTACAAGGTTTAGAGTCAACACGGAGGCGATTCGAAGATTAAAACACAGCGCAAGGGAACATAGCTTAATTGCTGAAGACAACTGAGCAAGGGTTCTCGGTTAATTCCACGCACGCCTTGCATTCACCAAGGTGATCACTAGAGGAAAGGTTCCGGTCATGTTGGACAATAACATGAGATCAAGACTGATAGACATCCCAAGACGTGGGAAGGTTGGAGATGGATTAAGCAAACTTCCAAAACAAAACCGATACACCGATCAGAGATTTGGTTGATAAGATAACTACTTGATTTTGTAAGCAAAGATTTCTAGATTAGACAATGAGAGATTAGCGTTGCTCGGATCATCTGTAGGAGAGACAATCGGGAGGTCCAACATGGAATTTGGCATGGTCTCCAAAACTTGGCAAGCAACAACTGTGGTTAAGATCGACGTTCGTTAGGACTTAACTTGGTTGGTCAATCAACAAGGGCATTCTTCAAGGGTAGCGGATGTCCAAGGCCTAAGCAAACATATAGGGGACTACGCTAGGGCCTATGGTTCAAACAAGGCATGTATACACAAACATTCAAGGGTTAGCAACCACGTCTACAGGCTCTGGCTCCTACGAGAGAATCTAATTAGAGACGACGACCAGGCGATTACGTAACATGAGCGTTGTTCTAGGATAAAGCATCTTCAACACTCACATGCTCACCGAGGACAAAAGAGAGGTCAACTATGACACTACCTAGATAACACGCATCTACACAGCATCACAGTTTTAAGCGAACACTTGAGATTATTAGTCAGGTTAGCTTAAGCATCCAACAAGAACTAACTACAAGTTTAGCTAAAACAAATGCATGCTAAAGTAATCAACTTAGTACATGCACATCAATCACAAGTTACTTATTTATTAAGACAAAGGTGGGGGAGCATAGTTATATGCACAAAGCAACAATCATGATGATGCATGCTTCGTCCTATTCGTCCTCACAAGATTGTCAGCCTAAGGTGACAATCACGTTCTATGTCGGTGGCATAACACACATTCTCTCGATATAGAGCTAGTCGTTAGCTACATTCAACTTACGCATTCGTGGTTAGCGTACCTGCAGAAAATTCCACTGCAGCCCAACAATTCCCAATATAGCACACAATGAAAGCAGTAAACTAAATACTCTCCATACATACATCCCCTGATGCATATACTTCGGTATCATAGCTACCCAATAAATGTACCCACAATTAAGTACTTTCATAAATACATGGTTAAACATGTAATTATGTCAGTAACCATAGCTAACTCTCCCCTAGACCGATGGTTGAACGGTCATGCTCTCACAGCTCACACTTACCTTGGCGTAGGTGCGACGTTGCAAGAATGTAACTCTAGCGACATATATGGCTATTTCATATATGAAGGTTACCACTACCATTCGACCACAGGGTAACAGTGCGGTCAAGTTATCACTCATACATACCTTGGCTTGGGCGTAGATACAAAAATTTAAAACCCCCAAGTTAGTACTTAATTAAGCCACCTAAGGGTCCTTAATTGGGCATAAAGGAAATGACCACTGGCATACTTATATTTAAAATTCAGATTTGAACAAACCTATATATGTAATAGCTATAAGTTGTCAAAAACTGATTTTTGCAAACAAAACCTTTGTTTTCAATACACATATGACATGTTTAGTGTTGAACCTTGCTCCGATACCAGCTGTCACGGAACCGCCCAAATTATAAGAACAAAAGTACAAAAACAATCGCCGGAGCAATTAAATTCCCGTACTTAAGCTCCTATAACTCCGGTAGTCCAATAAAATCACGAGGGATTTCAAACCAACCAACATACAGGCCAAGATCGTAGTGGTCCAACATAACAGGTCATATGTTACATCCATTTCATAAGTAATTCAACATATATCGGAGTTTAGTAGAGTTATTACAACTCAAGTTCAAAAGTAGCGGAAGCAAAATAGTTTAAAACTAATATCACCTTAATTCAAATACATGCCAGTACCAAGGTCAAATTCCAACAAAAGCATGAGAGACAAGGTAGCTCAGAAGGATCATGCCCATGATCACACTCCGCCACTACAGCCGGAGTCTTCCAATTCTTGCAGTAGCTATGTTATATCACAACCTGCAACAAGTGTGAAAGTCCTATGTTTAGTGTTGGTAATTAGTGACAATGCCTAAGTACTAATCCTATGCCTAAGTTGTATGTAGCATATGAGGATTAGTACACTCCAAGGTTGGTGGCAAGATGGACATGGTGATCATGATGGCCACACTTGGATTTGGACGCAACCCTATGTGATCAAGGCAAAGGTATATGCTTAAGGGTTGTGTTTTAGTAACCAAGACACCTAGTGGGTGTGGTTACATTATAGGATAGATAGCCGTACTATAAAGAGGGGAATGACGCGGCTATTGAACTGCTAAGTGCCTCTAGATGTGCATTTCATGATCATATGCATTTGGATAGAACTAATATCGCCTCGAAAAATGATTGTGAAAATGCTAACACACTCACACATGATGAAGATCACTTGGTGGTGTTAGCACGTTTGCGAAGGCGGTGGAGTTTGAGCGGTAGAGAGGGTTTGGGATCCTCTCTCCCTCCCGCCGAGCTTGCGAGGCGGGATTCAGGCGTTTTCGAGAAGTTGAAACGACTATTTTTCCACTACGCTGGAAGTCCAGAAAAGAAATGGAGGCGAACGGAGGTCACAGAGGTGACCGGACGCTGAACCGGACGCGGTCCTTGCATGACCGGACGCGTCCGGTCAGTGTTCAGTGTCTGCACGTTTTTCAGTTCGATGATCGGACGCGAGGCGCGTCCGGTCACTGATGATCGGACGCGTCCGGTCGTTCAGGGTGCTTACTGGACTCTAACCGGACGCTGTCACTGTCGCGTCCGGTCATTTTCTTCAGCGCGTTCGGTCACTATTTCGTTGAAGCGCTGCTCAGGCGACCAGCGCGTCCGGTCCTTCACGGGACCAGCGCGTCCGGTCGTTCCCGGCGCGTCCGGTCAGTTGGACCAGCGCGTCCGGTCATTGCTTCGCAGTTAGCCGTTGGGCGACCAGCGCGTCTGGTCATTTGGACCAGCGCGTCCGGTCAGTACTTCACGAGTTAGCCGTTGGGCAACCGGCGCGTCCGGTCAGTTGGACCGGCGTGTCCGGTCAGCCCGATTTCGGCTGTTTAAGTTTCTAACGGCTATATTCGAAGGGGTACGTCTATAAATACTCGTTGGCCGGCTCAAGGTTCATTCTCTCGGATATTTCTCGAACATTTGACATACTTGTGAGCACTTTAAGCCAAGCAACTCCCCTCCCACTCATCTCTCTTGCTTCTTCGCATATTCGAAGTGAGATTGAGTGATCCAAGTGCATTTGCATTGTGAGATAGCATCTAGTTGGCACTTGGTGGTTGATTTGCTGCGGGATTCTTGTTTCTCTTGGTGGTTGCCGCCACCTAGACGGCTTGTAGCAGCTTGGAGGCGTTGGCAAGAGTTGGTGATTGTATCTTGGCCACCTCCGGTGATTGTGAGGGGTTTGTGCCTACCTCGGCGAAGCGCCAAAGGCAACATTAGTATATTGCTCGTGTCATTGCAACCTCTTGCCATTTGGTAGGTTCTTGTGGCGCCTTTTGAGAGGCTCGGTGTGTGACCGATTAGCCACCGAACCACGTGGTGAAGAGGGACACAACGGGGACTAGCGTGCCGGCAAGCACGTGAATCTCGGGATAAATCTTCGTGTCATCACTTTCATATTGTGATTGATTGATCCCGGTGTTCGGTTATCTTGGTATTCATCTCTTAATCATATTAATTGGTTGGCTCAATACTTCGCCCCTCGGTGATACCCTCCTATCTCTCTTGTATTAATTTCTTAGTTATCTTTGCTAGCTAGTTAGCCTTGCTAGAATAGTTCTTTTGTGTAGCTTGCTAGTTGTAGTTGTACTTACCTTCTCGGTTTGACTTGTGCGGTTGAGTGCAAATACTAGAATTGTGGATTGGATAGGTGGCTTGCAAACACCCCTTAGGCTAAGCAAAACTCGCATCTCGCTATTTGTTATATTGATAAACTTGTTTAGCTTGTCGTTGTAGAAATTTTTAATAGGCTATTCACCCCCCCTCTAGCCATCAAGACCTTTCAAAGTGGGAATAAACCCTGAGTACGAGAAGGTACTCAGCTAGACTTACCCGTCATAAACCAGAAATAATGACGCCAAGGAGTATGCAAGGCTTTCTTTCAGTGGGCTAGCTTGACTCATTTGCGAAAAGCATAAGTTATCATGAATAAATTCATTTAAGTATTTTTGCATCAGCTTTATTATAACCTATTCAATCTAGGTAAGCACCTGTGCTAAAGCAATCACTTGATTAACCATTAACATCAAAGGTTACCATTTCAGGTTTTAGCATTTCCAACATCATCCACATAACCATCCATGTTCCATAATCATTACTACGATGCAGTAGCTCGAGTCAAGTGTTCACTATCCAGTGAACGATGGCGATTCGAATCGATTATTAACCAGCTGGTAAGTTATTCCTCACACAAACCTCACTCACCCGCTAAAGTGAGGTGTTGGTCACCGAGTCAACCATTCAGGTAAAGTTGCGAGCTTGCCAGGAACCACTTGTACCCGGGGGCCGTCCAACTGCTCTTTGGCCTTATCATCGCGCCCCCGTTTCCTGCCACTACTGCTTCGGTACAGTGTGTTGCGGGCAATCCACTCGGCCCGAATAATCTCCCAGCTTCGCGGTCGAAAGGTACCTTATTCGGCCAGCTAAATGTGAGGCATGCGTTCAACATGACCCGAGGGACAACAACGGACGGTCCTTAATCGACACAGGCGGAAACTACAAGCACCCCAGAACCCTGTCTGGTTGCCCCATACTTATTCCGCCCGGTCTCCAATTATCCATCAACACTTGGTTATTTCCAGGATATCATCCATTCCATAGCTCAAGTTTTCCAGTAACCACCTATAGTTGCCGGTGACCGGAAATCACCGATCGCTACCGGTCTAAGCAGGGCTAAGCATGTATTCGACCCTAAACCTAGCAGGATAAGAATGTAATAAGGTAGGCAAGGATAGTAATAAATGCATCAATGGTTTCACTCAACTCCTACAACTTAATGCAACAATACATATATAACATATATATATACTCAATTGCTTTTATAAAATAGGAGACTTAGAATGCTCCGGGGCTTGCCTAGGATCCGACACAAGTCAGTAGTTGTCAGATGACACTCGCTGAGTACTTCCATCTTCAGGATAGTTCCACCAAACATCGTCTTCGGGTTTGGCTTCAACAACTCATCCTTCACGTGGTGCATCTAGCGAACCTAAATGAGATGCAAGATGCATGCGTATGAATATGATGAATGGTAACACAAGATGCATCACATAATCAATTAAAGAGGGCAAGCACATTAAGCATAACACAAGTTTAACAAGATCACAAGTATCTTAACTTGACCATCATCAAGGGTATAAGCCACACTTAGCAACACATGGAGTAAACAACCATAACTAGCATCTGATAATTTCTAAACGGCAAACAACATCTACATGTTTGGATCATAACTGGAGTTATACAAATCCAATAGCCATGAAACAAGACATTCTGGAAAGCTTATGAAATTGTCTATGATTCATCTTTAATCATCTTAGCATGATTCTCAAGTTAACCAAGTCAAACATGCATAATTACAGAATCTGGTCCAGAGATTCCAGAGAACAACTATTTCTAGAACCCAATTTGAAACGGTCATTACTCACAAACTATAATGCCAAATGCCACCAAAATTTAACACAAGCTAGATTAATGAGTTATCTACAACTTTGTTATAAGCATGTTTCTCAGCAAACATCATTTTCATGGTGCAATTACCAAAGTCCCAGAAACTGTCCAGGAAAGCATCAATTGCAAGAATAAATATTAACTTACATTCCAAACATACATTTGGCCACAAACAATGTAACCATCATAAAGTGCATGTTAAATGATCACCAAAAAGCATAGTGCTCCTCATTAAATAATTTCTTTTAAAGCATTTCTTACTTTATTTAAATAGCAAGGTGAAATAATAAACATATACCAAAAGTCCATAATAAAATCTATAAAAATTACAGTAGCTCTTACATACACCCAATAGTCTACTGTACAAATTTCAAGTCATTTGGACATGTATATCAACCTCTATGAAAAAGACAAATTGTTATTGCAAGAATTCATGTGAGAGCAAGATACACTAATAAATCACTCATATGGAAACCAAAAATTCATGAAATAATTACCACACATTAAACATCATATGAGTAGCATGCCACAAAAATTTCACTTCATTTGGAGCCCTAGATCTACAGTTATGAAAATGACAAATACATCTAGCATTAAAAACCTAGCTACACAAACACATTTTTACAGAGAAAACTTTAAACTAAAACATGTGATATTATAGATCTAGTGCATAGAGAATTTCACAAGGATTCCAAAAAGTCCTCATTTACTATTTTATGATTTTTGTACAATTTACTATGAAATTTCAAAGTTACTGCAAAAACATCACAAACCAGTCCTTATGGCACTATTCACATGAGTCTATGACAGTTCAGTTAGGCCCCTGGAGTTAGTCGAATTCTCGGACGAGGTCCCTGGTCGCGAGCAAGAACAGAGAAGGGCGATGAAGCTCTCGGTTCCGGCCGTTGGGGAGCTCGACGACGGCGACAAGGCGGTGGCGGAGCATCAGTGGGCTTGCGCGCACTCGCTGGTGCCTCCAGCTTGGCTTGAGGTGGCCCGAGGCCGATTGGCCACGACAGCACGACGGGCCGAGGCTGCGGCTGCGCCGGCGACAGTCGACGGCGGCGGCTGGACGGCCGGCGAGGCGCGCGGGGCAGCGGCGGCCCTGGGCGCAGGTGTAGGAAGCCGCAATTGGGCAGGGCGCGGCCGGTGGTGGAAGAAGCAGCGGCACAGTAGGGAGCTTTGCTCCGCTCGGCGGCCATGGTGCCTGGCACTGCCATGGCGAGCAGCGAGCGGGAAGGAGAGCTAGGGGAGCGAGTAAGGAGCGTCTGGGGCAGCTCAGCATCCATAAAGAAGCAGCAGCGACCAGCAGAGGACGTGGGGCGCGTGGCGGAGGTGGGAGCACGCGGCAGCAATGGAGGGCGCGCTCTGCTGCATGGTTGACGCGTCGGCCTGCCGTCGAACACCTGGCGTGCGTCGGTGAGGGCAAGGTGGGGAGCCGATTTGGGCCACTTCCAGGCCGAATTAGTCCTTGGGCCAAAAACAAAGTTTGTAGCCCACATGAAACTCTACGTTTTTCATTAAGGAGCCAAGGTCATTAGAGCAACGGATTAGCGGTTAACTGGTTGCCAAAATAGCAGTGTCAACACCTTGATGGCAGTCACGGAAACTTGCATTCGATGGTCAAAACTTCGTCAAACTGAACTCAACTTTTTGTATGCTCTTCATCAAGATGTAAGCTCCAACTTTTATTTTTGGCTCAACTCAAGTTGCTTAACGAAAACACGAGAACGCGACATGCCAACGTCGACGACGATGAATTCCAGACTTAGAAAAATTCTAAGTCTGAAAACAGCCGCTGATTCAATCTTTGAGCCTCTGTTTGACTTATTTCCAAGTTGATCTAGCTCTTGGTCCAAAAACAAAGCTTGTTCTACATGATATAGACTACAACTTTCATTTAAGGTCCAACCTCAAAACTGGTATAGAACCTATTGTTCTACTTTGACCAAAGTAGGATCACGATGAAGCTTAAATTATCCTTTTTGATCAATTGGAGCATTTTCTGGGCATTTGCTCAACACGAACCTTTCTTGACTTTTGTTGTAGAGTCCATCTAGAGTCATTTGGGCAAGATTGCAAGGTTTGGTTGATGACCTATATTTACATCCACTTAATAATGCAATTCCAGCACTTAGCAAAGTCATTCCAACAAGCATATAACTTATCATTTCATGTGACTTTTTGATTCCAAACGTCATGAAACTTTTCCAGGGATCAATATAGATAGGTACTAAGGTGAGACACATGAAGATATTACAATAACACCACCCAAGCATATATATTGAAAACTGCATATATGCAAAGCAAGGTGCAACATCCAAGTTTAGATTGAGGCTCACTTCCATAGGTTTGATCTTGACATCTTCATCACCACTTAAACTACCATGTTTGAGCTCAAACCCACTACTTAACTGGTGGTAAACACCTGGGGTGTTACAGGACACGTGATCATGAATTCAAATTGATAGCAATGGCTCCCCCTACATGTATACTATATGTTTAGATTTTGGAAGCATACATGTTAGATAGGAAAATATAGGAGCATTTACTATCAATAGGTGCTAAGTGTTTTAGATTATAGACCTTTTAAGTGTGATACCATCGGAGTAGCGATAAACATCATCTTAGCACCTTGTGTAGTTAGATACCACTTGGAAAAACACAAACATAACTAGAAACCTCGTGAGATCAACATTATAAGCAAGGCTCTAGTACCACTATGAAAAACATGAAGCAAGAAAAATCTAACTACTTCCTATTCATGCTAGTACCTCAATATACCATTCAAATTATACTAGCAAGTCACCACACAAGCAAAGTATTAGAGAAAAAGAAATGCATAACTATGCATCATACATATGAAGTGCACATGGAAATGCAACAATCATGCTTAAGAGCTTGCTCCCCCTACTTGTGTGCTCAAAATTATCTTTGTGAACAACATTTTTCTCCCCCTTTGTGCTTCTCCTCCTTTGAGTTCTATCTTTGTGAACAACAATTTCTCCCCCTTTGGCACCAATGACCACAAGGGATCAATTTTAGATAGATTATCATGTTGAATTATGGGGTGAGGATCAAGTTTGTGATTCAACCTAGATTGCTTGCATAAATAAAATGCTTCGGTTTGATCCATGGGCAAGCTTCTTCACACCTCACTAGAAGGGTTATCATGCACCACGTTGAAGCAAATATTTAGACAAGTTTTCTAGATTAAACACTTAGGATCACAAGCTACTTAAACAAGTTATATGCTACCACTAGATCATACAAGACATGGAAACAATAGTGGCACCATATAAACTTCAAATTCATTTGATTTTCATAAATGAGCCTAGAACATAAGAAATCATGACTAGATGCACTAAGCATATCCTTAGTATATAATGTATGACATGTCAACCAATTATACCTTGGGGCTCGAAGGAGAGGCATGTCATATATGGGGTGCATCAACTCATGTTGGAGAAGTCAAGTATGTTCAACTCATTCTTTAGCTTGTGAAATCTCTTCTCATCAAGTGGCTTGGTGAATAGATCGGCTAATTGATCTTCGGTGCCCACACTCTCAATAGCAATGTCACCCTTTTGTTGATGATCTCTAATAAAGTGATGGCGAACATCAATATGCTTTGTTCTTTGATATTGAACCGGATTGTTAGTTAGCTTCACGGCACTTTCATTGTCACATAGCAATGGCACATTCTTGAAGTTGATTCCAAAATCTTTCAATGTTGCCTTCATCCATAAGATTTGTGCACAACAACTACCCGCGGCGATGTATTCAGCCTCGGCGGTAGATAGTGCAATACTATTTTGCTTCTTGGATGACCATGAGACAAGTGATCTTCCCAACAATTGACAAGTCCCGAAAGTGCTCTTTCTCTCCACTTTGTCACTGGCATAGTCGGAATCCGAATATCCAACTATCTCAAAGCTTGCACCTTTGGGATACCACAATCCAACATCTTGTGTATGCTTTAAGTACCTCAATATTTTTTTTGTTGCCTTCAAATGACTTTCTCTTGGTGAGGCTTGAAATCTTGCACACATGCATACACTAAACATCACATTAGGTCTTGATGCCGTCACATAGAGTAGGCTACCAATCATTGATCTATATAGCTTTTGATCCACCATGTTGCCACTCTTGTCACTATCCAAGCTTCCACTCGTTCTCATTGGGGTTGTAATGCCCTTTGCATCTTCCATGCCAAACTTCTTGAGCATATCTTTGATGTACTTGGTTTGGCTCACAAATGTTCCTTCCTTCATTTGTTTGATTTGAAGTCCAAGAAAGAAACTAAGTTCACCGATCATTGACATTTCAAATTCCTTTGCCATCATTTTTCCAAACTCATCACAATAATCTTGATTGGTTGAACCGAATATGATATCATCAACATATATTTGCAACACAAACAAGTCTTTCCCAATCTTCTTGGTGAATAGTATTGTATCAACTTTGTCCATGACAAATCCTTTGGATAGCAAGAAGTCCCTCAATCTTTCATACCATGCTCTAGGTGCTTGCTTCAATCCATACAAAGCTTTTCTCAATTTGTAGACATGATTAGGTTTCTTGTCATCTTCAAAACCGGGAGGTTGCTCCACATACACCTCCTCTTGAATGTACCCATTGAGAAATGCACTCTTCACATCCATTTGATATAGCTTGATATTGTGAGCACATGCATAGGCAAGTAAGATCCTAATTGCTTCCAATCTTGCAACCGGGGCATATGTTTCACCAAAGTCAAGACCCTCTATTTGTGTGTAACCTTGAGCTACTAGTCTTGCTTTGTTCCTCACTACTATCCCATCTTGATCTTGCTTGTTACGAAAGACCCATCTTGTTCCAATGACATTGTGATCCTTAGGCCTCTCAACTAGTTCCCATACTTCATTTCTCTTAAAGTTGTTGAGCTCTTCATGCATTGCATTTACCCAATCCGGATCTCTCAATGCTTTATCAATGTCCTTGGGTTCTTCCATTGACACAAAAGAAGAGTGAGCACAAAATGATGCCAATCTTGATCTAGTTTGAACTCCCCTTTGTATGTCACCAATGATGGAATCCAATGGATGGTCTCTTGCAATGTTAGTTGGTTGAAGCACTTGGACTTGATTGCTTGGATGTTGATGTTGATCATAAGTTGGAGATGATGAACTAGCCACTTGTTGATCTTGTTGCACTTGAGATGATGTACTAGCTTGATTTTGCATTAGAGAACCACTAGCTTGTGTAATTGGACTTTGGAGCACTTGATCTTTGTCGGCATCCACATCAATCACTTGCTTTGGCCTAATATCACCAATATCCATTTCTTTCATAGCATTGGTCAATTGAGTTCCTCTCACATCATCCAAGTTATCTTCTTCATTTTGAGAACCATTTGTTTCATCAAACTCAACATCATGCACTTCTTCAAGTTGACCACTAGCCAAATTCCAAACTCTATAAGCTTTGCTAGTGGTTGAGTAACCAAGTAGGAATCCTTCATCACATTTCTTCTCAAATTTGCTTAATCTAGTGCCCTTCTTCAAGATGTAGCATTTACAACCAAATACCCGAAAGTATGCATGTTGGGCTTTCTTCCATTTAAGATCTCATATGGTGTCTTCTCTAGAAACTTATGGCAATAGAGGTGGTTGCTATAGAAGCAAGCCGTGTTGATTGCTTCGGCCCAAAATGAATGACTCACATTATACTCATTCAACATTGATCTTGCCATATCAATTAAGGTTCTATTCTTCCTCTCAACTAGGCCATTTGATTGAGGTGTATACTTGGCCGAGAATTGATGTTTGATTCCAAGCTCATCACATAGCTCATCAATTCTTGTGTTTCTAAACTCACTTCCATTGTCACTTCTCACTTTCTTGATTGTGGTTTCAAACTCATTTTGCAATCTCTTGATGAACTTCTTGAATATGTCAAATACATCACTTTTGTCCCCAAGAAAGAATACCCATGTATATCTAGTGAAATCATCCACAAATCACAAAGCCATACTTGTTGCCACCAATGCTTGTGTATGTAGTTGACCCAAATAGATCCATGTGCAATAACTCAAATGCCTTGGAAGTACTTATAATGCTTTTCAATGGATGAGTGTTGCCTACTTGCTTTCCGGCTAGACATGCACTACATAGCTTATCTTTCTCAAATGTGACATCCTTCAAGCCTCTAACTAAGTCATGCTTCACTAACTTGTTCAATTGCTTCATGCCAACATGACCAAGTCTTCTATGTCATAACCAACCCATACTTGATTTGGTGAGCAAACATGTTGAAAGTTGAGTGTCACTAGCATTGAAATCAACCAAGTATAGATTCTCATATCTAAAGCCTTTGAAGATCAAGTTAGAGCCATCAACACTAACTATCTCCACATCATCAACACCAAATATGCACTTGAAACCGAGATCACACAATTGAGCAACCGAGAGAAGATTGAAGTTCAACTTTTCAACTAAGAGCACATTGGAAATGCTATGATCATTTGAGATTGCAATCCTTCCAAGAGCCTTTACATCACCCTTGCTATTGTCACCAAATGTGATGCTATCAATGCCACTATCATTTGATTAGAGAGAGTAGAACATTCTTGAATCACCGGTCATATGTTGAGAGCACCCACTATCAAGCACTTAATGCCTTCCTCCGGCCTTGTAATTTACATACAAAACAAATTAATGTTTCTTAGGTACCCATACTTGCTTGGGTCCTTGGAGGTTAGTCACTAAGCTCTTTGGTACCCAAATGGCCTTCTTCTTTGGACCCACAATTGGTGTACCAACAAACTTAGCATGCACACCTTTCTCACCCTTGGTAAGCACATAACAAGAATCAAAAGGAATGTAAGGTACATTAGCATTTTTCTTGTTCTTGTTTATTTTATTGCAATTAATCTCTAGATGCCCAACTTGCTTGCATCTATTGCAATAACGACCATTTCCCTTCACAAAGCGAGGCTTTGGAGTAGCAAAGGACGCCTTGCCCTTCTTGGGAGTATAGCCTAAACCCTCTTTGTTAAGAGAGAACCTTTGGCTACCCAAGCATTTTAGCAAGCGGGCATCCCCACCATAGGCATTGCCTAATGCGCGGGTGAGATCATCCACCTCTCTCTTGAGAGTCTCATTCTCAACCACAAGTGATGAATTACTAGTAGTAGAGATAGAGTTAGTTGTGGTGGATGATGACGAGCTACATGAAGCATTAGTAGGACCAACAAATAAAGAATCATCAATAACATCACATGTTAGTCCAATATCACAAGTGACAATCACTTGCTCCTCCTTAGCTTCCTTCATGAACTTCTCCAACTTGAGGTCATTTTCCTTGATGAGCTCAAGTAGAGTGGAGTGGGCTTCCTTAAGCCTAGTGTGAGCAACTTCAAGGTCCTCGTGGTCTTCCTTTAGACACTCACGAGATGCCTCTAGCTTATTAAAGGATTTCCTAAGAGCTTTGAGCTCTTGTTCAATTCCTTTGCATTCCTTACTCTTTTTTAGAGCAACAAGCTCCTCCATCAAGGCATTATTTTTATTGCTCTTGGCAATGAACTCTTGTTCCAAGATTTTGTATTTCTTGGTTGTCCTCTTGTAGCCCTTGCTCATTTGATCTATTATGCCCAATAGATCATCCTTGGAGTAGTCCTCATCCTCCTCATCATCACTCCTACAATCATCACTAGCACAAGAATCATCATTACTATCATCATATTTTACCTTGGTAGGCTTGGCCATAAGGCATGTCGATGTAGTGTCGAAGATGGATGACTTGTTGGAGAGGGCGATGTTTGCAATGGCTCGCGGAGTGGTCCTTTCATCATCACTAGAGCTTGCATCATCATCACTATCCGAGTTGTCACTATCCCAAGTGACCACATAACCACCATCCTTCTTCTTCTTGTTGAATGTGAAGCTCTTCTTTGCTTTCTTCTCATTCTCTTTCTTATCCTTCTTGTTCTTCTTGAGCTTCAACTCCCCATCATGATATCTTTTGTCTTCATAGGGGCACTTTGCCACTACATGATCGGGGCTATTGCAATTGTAGCAAAGCACCTCCTTTGGCTTCATGAAGTCCCTTCTCTTTCTTGCACCATAGCCTCTCTTCTTCATGAACCGACCCATCTTTTGCACTAGAAGGGCCATGATCTCATCATCAAATAGATCATCATCATCATCAACCTTGCTCTTGCCCTTGGAAGAAGAAGCCTTGAATGCAGTGGTCTTCTCTTGCTTGACCTTGATCTCCTTCTTCTCATCTTCATCTTCATCATCATATTGAGCATCGGTCATGACATCTCCAAGCACTTGGTTTAGAGTCACCTTGTCCAAACCCTCTCTTTGGATCATCTTCCTCAAAATAGCAAACTTGTTAGGTAAGTTCATCAAGAACTTATGTGAGAAGTCCTTGTCCTTGACATCTTCTCCTAGGCTCTTGAGATCATTGATAATAACTTGTAGCCTATAGAACATCTCCGGTATGGACTCATCATCCTTCATCTTGAAGCTTGCAAACTTATCCTTGAGCATATAGAGCTTGGCACTCTTTACCGTTGAAGTGCCCTCATATGTTTCCTCTAATCTTGTCCACACTTCACTTGCCATCTCAAGATCCTTGATTTGCTCAAAGACCTTTGCATCAATCCTATTGTAGAGAGTATTGAGAGTCATAGTGTTGCATTGGTTGTTGATGCGATCATTGTTGGTGAGGTTGTCGGGATCAATGATAGCATAATCATGGTGTGTCACCTTCCAAACGTTCTCATGAATAGAGCCAAGATATTGCTTCATCTTTCTTTTCCAATGATCAAAAGATGTGACACCATCAAAGAATAGAGGCTTGCCCCCGACATGGTTGAACACAACTTGAGCCATCTTACACCGAGGTTGTTAAGCCTTGAAAATGGTGACCACGGCTTTAATACCACTTGAAAGGTCTTGATAGCTAGAGGGGGTGAATAGCCTTTTAAAATTTTCTACAAAGACAAGCTAAACAAGTTTATCAAAATAACAAATAGCGAGATGCGAGTTTTGCTTAGCCTACGGGGTGTTTGCAAGCCACCTATCCAAAACACAATTCTAGTAGTTGCACTCAATAGCACAAGTCAAACCGAGAAGGTAACTACAACTACAACTAGCAAGCTACACAAAAGAGCTACTCTAGCCAAGCTAACTAGCTAGCAAAGATAACTAACAAAGTAATGCGAAGTTGAGTTAGGAGAGTTTCACCAAGGGGCGAAGTAATGAGCCAACCAATATGATCAACAATGAATACCAAGATAACCGAACACTAGGATCAATCAATCACAATATAAAAGTGATGACACAAAGATTTATCCCGAGGTTCACGTGCTTGCCGGCACGCTAGTCCCCATTGTGTCTCTCTTCACCACGTGGTTCGGTGTCTAATCGGTCACACACCGAGCCTCTCAAAAGGCGCCACAAGAACCTACCAAATGGCAAAAGGTTGCAATGACACGAGCAATTTACTAATGTTGCCTTTGGTGCTTCGCCGAGGTAGGCACAAACCCCTCACAATTACCGGAGGTGGCCAAGAACAAACACCAACTCTTGCCAACGCCTCCAAGCTGCTCCAAGCCATCTAGGTGGCGGCAACCACCAAGAGAAACAAGAATCCCGCAGCAAATCAACCACCAAGTGCCAACTAGATGCTATCTCACAATGCAAATGCACTTGGATCACTCAATCTCACTTCGAATATGCAAAGAAGCAAGAGAGATGAGTGGGAGGGGAGTTGCTTAGCTCAAAGTGCTCACAAGTATGTCAAAATGTTCGAGAGAGAGAGCCTTGAGCCGGCCAACGAGTATTTATAGACGTACCCCTTCGAATAGAGCCGTTAGAAACTTAAACAGCCGAAATCGTGTTGACCGGACGCGCCGGTCGCCCAACGGCTAACTCATGAAGTACTGACCGGACGCGCTGGTCCAAACGATCAGACACGCCGGTCACCCAACGGCTAACTGCGAAGCAACGATCAGACGCGCTCATCGCGTAGACCGGACACGCTGCGAATGACCAGATGCGCTGGTCCCATGAATGACCGGACGCGCTGGTCACCTGAGCAACGCTCAACGAAACAACGACCGGACGCGCTGAAGAAACATGACCGGACGCGACAGTGCCAGCGTCCGGTTAGAGTCCAGTAAGCTCCCTGAACGATCGGACGCGTCCGATCGACAGTGACCGGACACGCTTCGCGTCTGATCATCAAACTGAAATACGCGCAGACACTGAACACTGACCGGACGCGTCCGGTCATGCAAAGACCGCGTCCGGTTCAGCGTTCGGTCACCTCTGTGACCTCCATTCGCCTCCGTTTCTTTTCTGGACTTTCGGCGTAGTGGAAAATAGTCGTTTCAACTCCTCGAAAACGCCTGAATCCCGCCTCGCAAGCTCGATGGGAGGGAGAGAGGACCCCAAACCCTCTCTACCGCTCAAACTCCACCGCCTTCGCAAACGTGCTAACACCACCAAGTGATCTCGTCATGTGTGAGTGTGTTAGCATTTTCACAATCATTTTTCGAGGTGATATTAGTTCTATCCAAATGCATATGATTATGAAATGCACACCTAGAGGCACTTAGGAGTTCAATAGCCACGTCATTCCCCTCTTTATAGTACGGCTATCTATCCTACAATGTAACCACACCCACTAGGTGTCTTGGTTACTAAAACACAACCCTTAAGCATATACCTTTGCCTTGATCACGTAGGGTTGCGTCCAAATCCAAGTGTGGCCATCATGATCACCATGTCTATCTTGCCACCAACCTTGGAATGTACTAATCCTCATATGCTACATACAACTTAGTCATAGGATTAGTACTTAGGCATTGTCACTAATTACTAACACCAAACATAGGACTTTCAACTTCCCGCCACCTTTCATCGATGAGATGTTGGAACGGCTTGCAAAGCATACTTTTTTTGTTTTCTTGATGTGTATTTTGGCTATCATCAAATCCTAATCCATTCTGATGACTAAAGCAAAACTACTTTTACTTGTTCCTATAGAACTTATGCTTATCGAAGATGTTTTTTGGATTGTGCAACGCTCTAGCTTCGTTCTAAAGGTGCATGATGTCTATACTTTCTGATATGATAGAAGAAATCATGGAAGTTTTTATGGATGATTTTTCTGTTTATCGAAAACTTTTGATGATTGCTTAGAAAATCTAGACAAAGTTTTTGCAAAGATATGAGGAAAAACCCTTAGTCCTTAATTGAAAAAATATCATTTCATGGTTAGAGATGTCATAGTTCTTGGACACTTGGTGTCTGAATGTGGGATTGAGGTAGACCGAGCTAAGATAGAAGTAATAGAACAACTACCTCCTCCTACAAATGTTAAAGGGGTAAGAAGTTTCCTTGGTCATGCGCGGTTCTATCACCGCTTTATAAAAAAAATTCTCATATTGCTAGACTCCTTACAAGTTTGCTACCCAAGGATGCTCCCTTTGATTTTGATGATGAGCGTTTAGATGCTTTTTAAATCCTTAAGAAAGCACTTATCTCTACACCAATCATTCAACCTCCTGATTGGTCGTTGTCTTTTGAAATCATGTGTGATGCTAGTGATTATGCTGTGGGGGCAGTTTTGGGTCAAACAAAAGATAGAAAGCATCATGCAATTTCTTATGCTAGTAAAACTCTATCAGGACCTCAACTTAATTATGCAACAACTGAGAAAGAGCTTCTAGCTGTTGTTTTTGCTATTGACAAGTTTAGATCTTACTTAGTAGGAGCCAAGTTATTGTTTACACTGATCATGCTGCTCTTAAGTATCTCCTTACTAAGAAAGATGCTAAGCCATGGCTTATAAGATAGATCCTTTTGCTTCAAAATTTTAATTTAGAAATTAAAGATAAGAAAGGGATAGAAAATTCTGTAGCCAATCACTTGTCAAGAATGCAGTTCAAGAATCCATAGGAGCTACCCATCAATGATTTTCTATGGGACGACATGCTCCTAAAGGTCGTAGGATCCGACCACTGGTACGCAAATATTGTTAATTTTATGGTTGCAGGTTATGTACCACCAGGGGAGAATAAGCAGAAGCTCATCTATGAAAGTCATCTCCACCTATGGGATGAACCATACCTTTACCGAGTCTGCTCCGATGGACTGCTCAGGAGGTGTGTTCCGACTGAGGAAGCAACCAAAATCATTGAAAGATGCCACTTATCACCATATGGAGGACATTATGGGGCATTCCACACTAATGCTAAGATCTGGCAGACACCAAAGACTTCATATGAAGGTGCATCCTATGTCAGAAACATGGGAATATCAATGCAAGAGATGCCATGCCACTCACCACCAACCTCCAGTTAAAACTCTTTGATGTCTAGGGAATCGACTATATGGGATCATTTCCAAAATCCTGATAGTGTGAATACATATTGGTGGCAGTCGACTATGTCTCGAAATGGGTTGAAGCTTTATCATGTCGAGCTACAAATTCCAATAACGCTAAGAGGATGTTTTCAGAGACTATCTTTCCATGCTTCGGAGTTCCACACATCGTAATAAGTGATGGAGGTCCTCACTTCATTGATAGAAGGTTTCGACACTTCTAATCTAATCATGGGGTTCATCATAACATCATGACACCATATCATCCTCAAATAAGCGGACAAGCAGAAAAGTCAAACAAGCAAATCAAGAACATTCTGCAAAAGACTGTCAATGAGATAGGGACAGCATGGAAAGATAAGTTACATGGAGCACTATGGGCTTACAGAACAACCTATAAAACACCTCTTGGGATGTCACCATACCAGCTTGTCTACATGAAGACATGTCACTTACCTGTCTAGTTGGAATTCAAAGCACATTGGGCCATAAAAAGGTAGAATATGGACTTTGAAGCAGCTGGGAAGAAGAGAAAGATGCAACACTTTGAGCTAGAGGAATGGAGAGAAAAGGCATATCATAATGCAAAACTCTACAAGGAGAGAACAAAAAGGTGGCATGACAAAAGATTGAAAAAGAAGGAATTCAAACCAGGTGATAAGGTGTTGCTTTTCAACTCCAGAGTGAAATTGTTTGGACATGAAAAACTACAAAGCAAATGGGAAGGACCTTACAAGGTAATTAGCACATTGTCTCATGGGGTAGTTACACTTCAAAATGATGAATGTACGCTTTTCAAGGTAAATGGTCAACGTTTAAAAGTTTTCCATAACACACAATTGCCAGAAGAAGAATTAGATATAATTAACAATTTCAATTCAGCTCTACTTCTTTACTCTGTGAAAAATCCTTAAAAACCATGTTTACCTGCTAAAGTATTGCCAAGATCTTTCTAGTCTTTGTTGGTGCTTGTCTTTACATGTTGTTCATGCAAGGTAACAGAATTCAAGTGTGGGGGAGATAATCATCCCCAGCAAAGCATCATTCAAGCAACCACGACAACAACCAGCTTGGGGGAGAAGGCATCTCCCGTGTATCCAGGTAAGTATCTCTTCCCTGTTTATTTTATTGTTTTTAAGTTTGCTCTTTATATATGTTAAAAAACTAAAAACAAAATAAATAGTTATAGTCATTTATAGTAACAATGTGTAGAGTGTGTCTAGTTTGCTTTAATTTATTTTTAAGAGCTAATAAAATAAGAGGACTCAGAGTAATCTCTTAAATGGAAATGATGAATAGCTGCTCTGTTGTAATTCCTTTCAAGTACCTAGTTTTCAGCCTTAAATTCTCCTAAGTTTTGGATAAGACTGTTTTGATATAAGAATTTATTTTGAACTTGAAACCTGTGGGTAGCATATGCTTGATCTAAGTCTAGGTAATTGACGGATATGATACGAGAAGGTCTGAGATGCTGTTTATCTTGTTCCTAGTTAAACTAAAGTTCTGGAGATTTATCTTTTGAAAAACATAAAAATGCTACATGATGAGTTCCTGTATGACAAAGCTTGAATTCTCACCAGAGCCATACATATTATTAGGCTAGGAAAACTTCCACATATGTGCTACTTGCTTTTGCATTGAGTGTTGTCAAGCTTTGTTGATATCTTATGAGAGGTTTGTCATGCTCTTAAAATTAAGATCACATACACACCACCCACATATTCCTGCTGCTCCTACACTAAGAGTACAAAAAAACATGCCTTTCATCTAGATCCACCCAAAAATGTTCCACTCCTACATTGGGGGTGAACACAAAAACATGTTAGGTTTTTCATCCACCAAATAAATGCTCCAAGTTCATGTTGATATATCTCTCAAAGTTTTGTTGTAGAAAAGAGACATGGGGCTATGCAAAAGTTAATCATAAAAAAAGAGAGTTGAGAAAAAAATAGACAAGTGTCCAAGATATTAAAAACAATGGGTACTTAGATGCCCACCTAAAAAAGAAGAAAAAATAAATAAGATAGCCCCTGCTCTCTTGCAAATGTTTCCAAGTTTTAAAAAGAGAGATAAGTTTTCAAGGAGTAAGGTAGAATTAGGTTAGCCACTATATATATCCACCATATATTCACACACATGCACATCTTGATTTGATTGTATGGCTTAACTCTCTTTGGATCCATTATTTGATTTCATAATATATGCATTGCAAGTATGCCCTTGCTTTCTCCCTACCTATAAACTCCACATAAGCTTTAGTTGTAGGGAAGGTATAACATCATTATTGCCTTGGTGGGGATCCATAAATACCACACATATTGAGAGACTTGAGAGTGTCATACAATAGAATCTCTGAGTTTTTATAAAAAACTTCGAAACAATGGTGGAGCAAAGAACTTGAGACATAGTGCTTGACTTGATCGTTCTGTCTTTTAATTGCTCAAGATCCAAGTGAAGGCTAAGAAGCCCCATAGTTGAAGGTAATATAGGTAAGTTTGAAAGTCAGATTAGTTTATTCTAATCTGGAGAAGAATTTTTTATTGAACGCATGTGTACTTTTGAGGTGCGAAAATATTGTAGCAACTCCTGATCCATTTTTGTTCAAGTTTAGATTTACTTAGGGACTGGCAAAAGTTAAGCTTGGGGGAGCATGTTGACGGTCACTAACATCAATTATAAACTATCAACATAACCTGCATATGTGCTTAATTTCATCACCAAACATAGGTATAGAGGTTTAAACTAATAAATTCCACGAGTTTTGGTGAATCTGTGTTTTCAGCAGGGTTTATCCAGAAAACCACCAAGAGGGGCCTATTCGTCAAAGGAAACGACAGAATTCCACCACGAAACCAACTCTAGAAGACTTCAGGAGGCAACCCCCCCGAGGCAGACCCCGAGAGGCTACCAGGTAGGGTCGGTCGGCCCCACCATGGTGCCTCCTGGCCCCCTGTGGGCCCTGCTATCATCCCGCTTCCAGAATATTCCTACACCGCCTCCTAGGGTTGCATCTACACCGTTCCTTAAGTCGGTTTGATCCAAGGGCTCATGTTTCACCCTCAGGGCTATATAAGCAGGCCCCTGCCCTCCTCCCTAAAGCCATCCTAAAACCCTAATTCATATTCTCTAGTCGGGATCAATTGAGAGGGGTCCCATGAAAGGATCAATCTCTCGGAGCTAGTTATCAAGAGAAGATTAGTCCTCATTAGGATCTAGTCTTTGTATACAAATAGAGAGAGAGAGAGAGTAAGGGAAGAGTTTGAAGGGAGTGTTGGCCTGTCGGTGCTACCTGTAACAGAACCGACCAAATTATAAGAGCACAAGTACAAAACACAAGCACCGAAGTGCTCAAATTTTCGAACTTGAGCCCATATAATCCCGGTAGTCAATCGAAACCACGAAGGATTTCAAACCAACTTGCTTACAACCAGGATCGCATCATTCAACATACAACATCATACGTTACATTTCGCAAGTAGTTCCGAAATAAGTTTACACACACGGAGTCGCAATTATTACAAACCAAGTTTATAAAGTAGCGGAAGCAACACACGCCAGTTGTTTAACTATTGCTAGTCTTGTTGATCCACATCCCACAAAAGCATCAGGAAAGTACATAAAGATGATCACGCCCAAGTGATCTAGTCTTCGTCACCCGCAGGGTGGAGACAATTTTTGCAGAAGCCTTGATAGAGCGTATCATCTGCAACAGGAGGGAATAAACCCTGAGTACTGGAATGTACTCAGCTAGACTTACCCGTCAAAAACCAGAAATAAGATGACACCAAGGATTATGCAAGGCTTTCACAAGAGGCTAGCTGACATCACATTTTTGCATAAAGGCATAAGTAATTGAAACTCTTATAACCTGTACTAGCAGTTATTTTTAGCATTTACCTGTCATCTATCTTAGCACCTGTACTAAACATGCACTTGAGTATAATCAAACAACATTATTATTATATCCATAGCAGGTATATCATTATGGCAACATTGTATCATTCCCTTAACCACCAGTTCATTTAATGAGATCTACGTTGCCGCTGCTCAAGTCAAGTGCTCACTAACCGGGAGCGACGGCGATTCGAATCGAATTCCTATCCAGCTGGAGGGGTATTTCTAACACTCACCGTGCAGACCCCTGCCAGGGTCGCACAGGCCACCGTTTCATATGATTCAGGAATCGCGGGTCCGAATAATGTCGCGACCCCAAGGGCGACACTCTGCCAGGTGATAGGGACTCTAACCCCCCCTTGGTCTCACGCCAATGTCCCCAAGCACATCCTTTCTCTCCTCCAAGAAGCAACCTACCATTCGATTCCCGGCCTGAACCACATTACTCGGCTTCGCGGTCGGAACGGCTTATCCGGCCAACTAAGTGTTAGACTGCGTTCAACATGACTCAAGGACGTACAACGAATCGGTCCTTAAATGACTCAGACGGGCATAGCTCCACACCCAAGACGTGAAGTGTCTTGCGGCTGTACTATCGAACTCCCGTCCGGTCTCAATTTCATTTTTAAGCATGGTTCCATCCACGATAGCCATAAAGCCACTCGTGACTCCTTCCTACATCTCGCGGATGACCGGAAATCACCCGACTTCTACCGTACTAAGCAGGGCTAAGCATTGACATGTGCCTAAACCTAATATAGGATTAAGTACGATATCTGGACAAGGACAGGTATAATGCAACAAGTGTTTTCATATAACTCCTACAACTTAATGCAGTAAACAATTAAAAGTACTCAAGATTAATTTATAATTCAGTAGGTTCAGCATGCACCGGGGCTTGCCTTTCAGAAAGGTCGAAGGCCGATGATCAGGACACTCAGGTAGATCTTCGGCAGGAGCTTCGTCGCCGGTTGGTTCCTCTAGCTGCTCCGGCTGGTCCTAGATTTCCTCCGGAATCACCGGCTCGAATTCGAGGAGAGTGACCCCCTCCGGTACAACTATTGCATGAATGCACAATAAATATCATGGATGCATAAATGGGTGCAACATGCTCGGAATGAAATGCATTTCAGAAATAAAATACTCTATTCAAGTTACTTTATTAGTACGTGCAAATCTCTTCTCCGGTGGAGAAGTACTTACCTAATCTACCCAACCTAAGATATAGTTGTTCCTCTTCGATCAAGGCCCTAACACCTAACAAACACAAGTGTAATATTACTTAGGTTACCACAGTAAGACATTCTGGACAGCAGCTCAAAGATTCTAACATAACTGGAGAATCCCAACTCCAAAAGATATGATCTAAGACAATCTGGAAAGCTTATGAAATGCACCACAAAATGTTTTCAGACCACAGCACTTAATTCCAAAGTTTACCTAATCGAAATTCCAAAGTTCCAGAATCTGCTCTCTCTAAACAGAGAGCAGCCAATTCTGGACTGTCACTTAAAACAGCAATAACTCTTAAACTACTAAGCCAAATGCTTCCAAATTTTGACACAAGCTAGTTTACCAAGTTTACTACAATTTTGGTATTCACAAGTTTTCCAGCAAACACTTTTATTAAGGGTCAAACCTAGAAATGCGACCAGCTGTCCAGAAAACCTAGAATTGCAAAGATTAAATATTTATTGATGTGGCAAACATCCCATAAGACCAAACTACTATTACCACAAGTTCACAAAGGTCACAAGAACACCAGAAAATAAGGTGTGCCCACCTAGAATATTCATTTACACCCCTTTCTTAATTTACTTAAGTAATTAAGTGGAATTTTAAACATATATGTAAACTGCTCCTAAAATTCTACAAAAATTGCAGGGGACTCTCTGACCCAAAAAGAGACTACTGTAAAAATTTGAACTCAATTTATTGAAATAAACTTTCTGAACAAAATTCACAAGCCCAAAAGGCTGATTTTTGTATAAATAACAAAGCATAGTAAAAAGTGTCAAACAACAGATTTCTTAATTTTCTTGGACACTCTAGGGTACCAAGACCTTCTCCAAAAATTTATATGAACATTGCACCTGTAGAAAAATTACTAAAATTCATTTAAGTATTTCCTAGAATAACAAGATAGCATTATAACTTGAAAAGTACTTAAGCACTACTGCCCAAATTTTTACCAAAGCTAGAGCAAGTATAAATTAGCCTACTCACTAAATTTCATAATTTTTGGAACACTGAAACTCAAGATATAATTTAAACAAGTTTGCATGTGATTTAAAACACATTTCAAAGACCTATTTAAATATCCTAGAAAACAAACATCACAAAACAAATTCATATTTTTCTAAAATACTACACACCCTGTAGATCCCAACAAAATTTATCTCATAATTTTTAGGCAAGTAAAACCCTAGATATATATTTTCTAAACATTATCTAAAACTATGACAGAATAAAAGAAATGAAAATAAATCAGATCTGTTACTGGGCCGGCCCGGGAAAGACGCGGCCCAAAACTCGCGGCGTGGCCCGCTCCGCGCGCGCGGCCTGCTCGGGCTCCCGCCCGCGCGCGTGTGACTGACCAGGCGGCTCCACCTGTCAGCGAGAGAGAGGCGGAGGGGATGAGCTGCGGTCGCCGGAGTTCGTCGTCGGTGAGCCGGCCGACGATATTGGACGGACTAGCATGACCACGTCATCGAACTACAACGATTGGTGGCAAGAACAGGGCGGCGGAGCAATGGAAAGGTGCTCGCCGTCGGGCATGGCGGCACGGTGGAGGTGCGCGGCGGTACGCCGGCGACGGTGAGCCCCTACCGCCTCAACCAAGCCCGCTCCGAGTTTCCTGAGGTCACTGGAACGCTAACTACGGGAAAAGGGAGGGATGAGAAGGGCCGAGCCGCTCTGACCACGGTGGCCTCACACTCCGGCGAGGTCCCGAACGCGGCCGTGGCGGCGGAAGCGAGCAATGCGGCCTCACCTTCGCTCAAACACCCCCAGAAAGGGGTGGAGGTGGTAGAGGGAGATGCTGCGGTGTCGCTGGCGGGAGGAATTGGGCCAAGACTCAATGACGACGGTGCATGAGCGCGGGGAAGTGGCACGGCGGCAATGGCACCTCGGTGCTCCGCCCTGGCTCGGAGAGGACGAGAGGGAAGCAGAGGCGCGAGTGAGGGACAGGGTCTGGCTTCGTGGCGTCCTTGAAGGCGTCGCGACCCGACGGGTGGGGCCAAGGCCGGCGTACGGCTGCCACCGCATGCCCACGCGTCGGCGAAGCCCTGTGGCCGGTCGGCCACTCTCCCTCCTTCTGACGAAACTGAATCGCGGTGAATGGTGACATCGACGACCGACTGACATAGCGATTTTGAGTTCATTTTACTCCTAATCCAGCGAGAACCAGGTATGGATGCTGTTGGCAATGTTATAGAGTTACATGAGGACTACAACTTTGTCAATTGGAGTTTGGGCTGGTTCGGCCTAGATTTGAAACTACAGAGCTCCAAAGTGGTGCCCCTTGAAACTGAAATGCAGTTTCAGAGATAACGTCGACTGAAACCCTATTTTCAAGACACCACATCTCCTAAACCATTTAGAACTAGGTGCTGGTGATATTGACAATGTTGTAGAGCTATGTGTGGACAACAACTTTGTCAATTGGCTCAAAGACTGGTTTGGCCTAGTTTGTGAGTTACAAGTTGCTAAAGTGAGGTACAGTGAAACGGTTTTCAGCTCCACACTTAGCTAAATTTGCTAAGTCCCAAATCAGCCCCTAATACTGACTTGTGGGCCATTTTTGAGCATGTTCTGATCATTTTCATGAGATGGATATATTAGAACTTTTGTTCCTTATGAAATTCTCTACAAATTTGCTTAAGGTTGCTCCTCCATGCAAGATCTCTAAACTGGACTTTTTAATTGGTCAAACCAGATCACTCTAGGGGTCCAACTTAGTCAACAACATTTGGAAGGGCAATTTGGTAATTTTGGTCAACATGAACATTGCTCCACTACTTACCCTAAATGTAATTAAGGTGTTATAAGACCTAATTTGCCACTCTACACATTGGTTGCACAAAATTCCTAGTGTCACATACTTTGGCACAAGTAATTCAATACTTTCACCCAAATGTTGCAAGCTCATGTTGCACATGTGGCATGAGTGTGTTGCACAACACTTGCTAATTATGTTACACTAAAGTGGTTGACATATCTCACAAAGGAAATTGCACATAAGGTACTTGTGTGTTGCACACTACTCACTTCTTACTTCACATAAAATATAAACATATTATAAGCTTATGCATGAAATGAATGATGTTTGCTTATGCTCATGCAAATGCATTGCAATTAAGGAGCTAAACACCTGAGGTGTTACAGCCCTCCCCCCTTATAAAAATCTTGTCCCGAGATTTGGAAAGCGTACCATTTTTCATAGAATTCCTTATAACCATCCCGCAAATAGTCCTCCCGTTCCCAAGTAGCGTCACTTTCACTACCCTGATTACTCCACATTACTTTATACCATTTAACCACTTTGCTTCTAGTTACTCGTTCCTGAGTATCTATCACCCGGACTGGCTTTTCTTCGTAAGTTAAATCAGACTCAAGCCTGATATCTCCTAACGGGACTCTTTCCTTAGGAACTCGAAGACACTTTTTGAGCTGTGATACATGGAAGACGTTGAATATGGCACTCATTTCTGGAGGTAACTGGATTTTATACGCAATAGCTCCGCTCTTGCCTATGATTTGGAAAGGACCCACGTATCTTGGCGCAAGTTTCCGCTTAACACCAAAACGTTGGACACTCTTCATTGGAGAAACTTTCAGATAAACGAAGTCTCCAACTTCAAACTCGAGTGGTTTTCTACGATGATCAGCATAACTTTTCTGTCTAGCTTGGGCTGCAGCCATATGTTTTTGGATGGTACGGACTTGTTCCTCAGCTTCCTCAACAAAAGCAATACCATAAAATCTTCTCTCACCAGATTCTATCCAATTTAGTGGGGTTCTACACCTACGACCGTACAAAGCTTCGAATGGGGCCATCTTAATACTCTCTTGGTAACTATTATTGTACGAGAATTCAGCTAGAGGTAACCATTTTTCCCAAGAACCCTTGGATGATATTACACATGCCCGCAACAGATCTTCCAAGATTTGGTTAACCCGTTCCGTCTGACCAGACGTCTGAGGGTGATAAGCAGAGCTTCTCACTAACTTGGTTCCCAGAAGGTGATGCAAGTGCTCCCAAAAGCGAGCAGTGAACTGGGGACCACGGTCAGATATGATAGTACGAGGTATCCCATGGAGCCAGACTATCTGATTGAAGTACAACTCAGCATAGTCAGTGGGACGATAGTCCACTCTAACTGGAATGAAGTGAGCTGATTTGGTCAAACGATCCACAATTACCTAGATGGAGTTATGGTTTTTGACAGTAGGAGGAAGACCAACAATGAAATCCATACTTATCTCTTCCCATTTCCAACCTGGGATAGAAAGTGGTTGAAGCAACCCAGCTTTCATGTGCACAGCTTTAACTCTACAGCAGGTGTCACACCTAGCCACATATGCAGCTATCTCTTTCCGCATCTTGGTCCACCAATAGTATGGCTTCAAATCATAGTACATCTTATTGCTGCCAGGATGGATGGACAACTTAGAGGAGTGTGCTTCAAACATAATATCATTTCTAAGCTCTCGGTCCTTAGGCAAAACTAATCTATCCTTGAACCATAGTACACCCTCTTCATCTACCCTGAACTGTGTAGTTTCTTGCTCTTTCATCTTACGCTTGATGTGAAATATACCAGTGTCAGTCTTTTGGAGCTCAATAATTCTGCTTTTGAGAGTACAACTGACAGTGATGTTGTACAAGACTGCTGGATGTAGAAGACGAGATCGATGAAAATTAGTTTCAACTAGGGAATGGCAATGAGACTTACGGCTTAAAGCATCCGCAACCACATTTGCCTTGCCAGGATGATAGTGCACTTGAAGGTTATAATCCTTAATTAATTCGAGCCATCTTCTTTGACGCATATTTAACTCGGGTTGGGTGAAGATGTATTTGAGGCTTTTGTGGTCTGTGTAGATGTTGCAGACATTGCCCAGCAGATAGTGCCGCCAGGCTTTCAAAGCATGAACAACTGCGGCGAGTTCTAAGTCATGCGTTGGATAATTCGCCTCATGCTTCCGAAGTTGTCGAGAGGTATATGCAATTACTCGACCTTCCTGCATCAACACACCTCCCAAACCTATGCCTGAGGCATCACAATAAACATCAAATGGTTTCTCGATATCCGGTTGTGCCAAAACCGGAGCTGAGGTTAGGAGAGTTCGCAGTTTGTGAAAAGCTGCATCACACTCAGGAGTCCAGACAAACCTGGTGTCTTTTTGTAGTAACCGAGTCATTGGCTTGGCTATTTTGGAGAAATCCGGGATAAAACGACGATAATAGCCAGCCAAACCGAGAAAACTCCGAACCTCGTGAACCGAGATAGGAGCCTTCCAGTTCAGTACTTCTTGTACCTTGGCGGGGTCCACCATAATTCCCCCATCGGACAACACATGCCCAAGGAAAGGTACTTCTCGAAGCCAGAATTCGCACTTACTGAACTTTGCATATAGTTGATGTTCACGCAGTCTTGTGAGGACTATACGCAGATGTTCAGCATGATCTTCCTCATTTACAGAATATATCAGGATGTCATCAATAAATACCACCACAAACTTGTCCAATTCAGGCATAAACACCCAATTCATCAAGTACATAAAGTGTGCGGGGGCATTGGTCAAGCCGAAGGACATAACAAGATACTCATAAAGACCGTATCTGGTAGAAAAGGCTGTCTTTGGAACATCTTCCGGGCGGATTTTAATTTGATGGTAGCCAGATCTTAGATCAATCTTGGAGAAAACTTTAGCTTTAGACAACTGATCGAACAAGATGTCGATACGTGGTAGAGGGTACTTATTTTTGACAGTGACTGCATTGAGAGGTCTATAATCTACGCACATCCGCAACGACTGATCCTTCTTCTTTACAAAGATAGCAGGACATCCCCACGGCGACGAACTAGGACGAATCAACCCCTTCTTCAAAAGTTCATTCAATTGCACCTTAAGTTCAGCGAGTTCATTTGGAGGCATCCTATAGGGTCTCCTAGAGATGGGCGCCGTGCCAGGCAACAACTCAATTTTAAATTCCACATCCCGATCCGGAGGGAGCCCCGACAAATCATCGGGAAAAACGTCCAGAAACTCATTTACTACTGGAATTTCGGCCAACGCCTTTGCTTGCACAGCATGAATTTCCCCCGACAAATCAACTTTTCTGGGAAGTTGTACCAGAAAACCCTTTTGATCTGTAGGATCTCTGAGCATAACTACCCGAGTGGATGTATCAATGAGTACCCCATTCTGACTCATCCAATTCATGCCCAGAATAACATCTATGCCTAAGCCCGGCAAAACCACTAAGGCAAGCGAGTACTTTCACCCTTCTATCTCAAGCTCAAGATTTCCCACTACTTTATTTGTGGAAATATTCTCACTTGCTGCGCTAATACAATAACCCCCACCTTCAACAGTATGCAATTTGTGTGCAAACTCTGATGCAAACTTAGGACTGATAAAGGAATGTGAAGCACCCGAATCAAAAAGTACCACTGCAGGATGTTGGTCAACTAGGAACTTACCAGCAGTGACAACCTCACCAGATGGGATTTCCTCAATACTGTTATAATGAGCGTGCCCTTGACGGCCACCTTGGTTGACATTCTTCTTAGGGTAAGGGCAGTTCCTGGACCAATGGCCTAGCTTGTTGCAGTTCCAGCAAGGCATGTTGCTAGGAGGGACACTGGAGCTGCCTTGGCCCAAATTACTCTTTGGCAGAGCCACTGTATATGCCTTGCGAAACCCAGTCTTCATTGGCGCCTTCTTTTGTGGAGGACGGAACTTAGCACTTGTGGCAGGAGGGCGAGGAGGAGCTCTCGAGGCAGCTGGAGCTCGAGACTGTGAAGCACCTGCCTCAAGTGCCCTCTTGTGGCTCTTAGAAGCAGCATAGATTGAGTCATTGTTCTCTTGAGTCAGAGCATCACTGATAAATTCATTGAAGGTAGTGCACTTGCTAGTGCCCATAGTCTTCATCAGCTTTAGGCCGAGGCCTCTTTTAAAGCTAGCAATTTTCTTGGAATCGGTATCCACAAACTCCGTGGCATACCTTGCCAGGTTGTTGAAGGATTGCAGATATTCAGTCAAACTTTTATTGCCCTGCGACAGCCTCATAAATTCGGTGTGCTTGATAGCCATAAGACCTGGAGGAATATAGTTCCCACGAAATGCGGCCTTGAACTGATCCCAAGCAATAGGGACATTTGCAGGCAATGTGGAACGATAGTGGCTCCACCAAATACCCGCTGGACCATGTAATTGGTGAGAAGCATATTCAGTCTTTAGCTCATCAGTCAAGCGAAGCAGACGAAACTTTTGTTCAATAGTGTTCAACCATTCATCAGCTTGCAGTGGTTCCTCCGCCTCCTTAAAGAGCGGGGGCTTAGTATCAAGAAAGTCCTTGAAATCACTGTACTGATTGGGTTCTGGGCCCTGGCGGCCAGGACGAGCTTCCCGGTTGGCCAGCTGGCGCATAGCATCTGCCAGCATGCGCTGCCCTTCGACCACTGTCTGCATCAGCTCAGCCGGGGTAGGTGGTGGCGGAGGGGGTGGCTGTTCCTCATCCTCATTGCCACGACCCCGACGAAGATTGTACGACATCTGCAAAATGCATAGCCAATGAGCACTGACGATGTGGTAATTTTGTAGATGAATTATTGTAAATATGTCAAACTGACTTCATGAAATAGACTTCTCAAAATACTCATGGCACAATAATTCATCACAACCGCACAATCCGTTCAAGCGGATCAATTGGCGCAATCATGTGAGAGAATCCAACAAGATGTACTTTGATAAAGGCTCACTCACAAGGAGCACAACAGTTACTGAACCGTTTACGTTAAAAATCTACGTGATTTTTGAGCTTTCGTCCGGTACTTGGATTCGAATTCAAAGTTTTTAGTTGACTGAGAAATGCTTCTTCAAACTGACCACAAAGAGACTTCTCAACGGTAGAGTTCCATGGTGGATCATGACTAGCCACCTCGATACCAGCGCGTGCCAAGCAGCACAGCCTTATGTTGTGCGCCATAGGAGGCCCTCGGTTTCGTCGCGGCACCGAAGGGTGCTAATCGTGACACCATCATCGAACGCAACACAATAAGACATCCAATTGCGATCGAAATTAACAGGTTCCAACTAAACATCCAGGAAACATAGGGTTCGACCTTATATCCCAAAAGTCAAGTTATTACAAAGCCTCACTCCAACCCCAGGAGGCACAAAAGACGATCCTAACATCATAGCTACGTGATAACTACTCTAAGCATCGTCCTCAGAGTCGGTGTCAAGGATCTCCCCGCCGTCCTCATCACTAACAGGCTCTAACTCCTCATCTTCTGGTTCTTCTTCTGGTTCGGCATCTTGGGGTCCGTTGACCTCCACTTCATCATCATTTTCAGCCATGAAGATTCCCGAACCCATGTCCTCATCTGCGTTGATATTCCTAGGCAGCAGAGGATTTAGCTGGTTGTTCAGGTGGTGCACTTCTTCATGAAGATTGTCATTGTATTCTTCAGCATTCTCCAACTGCTGTTCGAGCTTAAACTGATGAGCTCTCAGAACGTTCTCCTCGTGCCAGGCTTCATCCCTCTGGTTCATGACACGGACCAGCATGCGTTGACAGTTGCGGTTTGCTACTGTCAATCTCTGGACTGCAAGGGTTTCCTGGTCACGATCACGGATCACTTGCTCCAGTTGCTGACGCGCTGCATTCCAGGCAGCGGTCACTTCAGCCAACTCTGCCCTCAGCCTTTCCACCTCAGTATGCTCAGGACGGGGCTCACGTGGAGCGAGCTGGTGATGAGGTGCCCTGCCCCCAGTGGACTTGCGAGCGGTCCTCTTGGTACGTGCCATCTGTAGCAACAAGATACGACTTAAAGTGAGGATCATTTAGGGGATACGAAATTTAATTTAGTCGGGAGTACTGAATTTTTTAAGGAGGGAGTAAATGATATGTATGATATAATTAAACATGATGCATGCACGTTCCGTACGCCCTCTCACCTTAGTAGAATCCTAAAGTTCTAACACTAGGCGGTGGCATACATACGTTCTCTCATATAAGCGAAACTATCGGTCTACTCGTTACGCTGTTAGTGTACCTGCAAAAAACCTCATTTCAGCCCAACAGTATCCCAATATAAGCACACAAGAAAGCAGTAATTTAAATACTTTCCATATACACATCCCCTGATGTATATACTTCAGTATCAAAGCTACCCGATATAAAGGTTCCCACAATTAAGTGCTTACGTAATTACATGGTTTAAACATGTAAGTATGCAAGTCACCAAAACTACTCTCCCCTAGATCGCCGGTTGGACGATCATGCTCTCACAACTCACACTTACCAGAGCATCGAGGCAATTGATCCATATATTACCACCCAAGTGGATGGCATCCATACAATATCACGCCGTATGGACGACGAAACAAAAACAAACAAGGCCCCCAAGTTAGTCTTTATAATAATCCACGTAAGAGTCCTTATTTGGGCTAAGGGATGTGATCACTGGCATACCTATGAAAATAGTTTTTAGAATTTTAACCCTTTTCATAATCAAATACTTTTGTTTTTAAATACTCATGTGATGTGTTTAATGTTGAATTATGCTCCGATACCAGCTGTAACAGAACCGACAAAATTATAAGAGCACAAGTACAAAAACAAGCACCGAAGTGCTCAAATTTTCGAACTTGAGCCCATATAATCCCGGTAGTCAATCGAAACCACGAAGGATTTCAAACCAACTTGCTTACAACCAGGATCGCATCATTCAACATACAACATCATACGTTACATTTCGCAAGTAGTTCTGAAATAAGTTTACACACACGGAGTCACAATTATTACAAACCAAGTTTATAAAGTAGCGGAAGCAACACACGCCAGTTGTTTAACTATTGCCAGTCTTGTTGATCCACATCCCACAAAAGCATCAGGAAAGTACATAAAGATGATCACGCCCAAGTGATCTAGTCTTCGTCACCCGCAGGGTGGAGACAATTTTTGCAGAAGCCTTGATAGAGCGTATCATCTGCAACAGGAGGGAATAAACCCTGAGTACTGGAATGTACTCAGCTAGACTTACCCGTCGAAAACCAGAAATAAGATGACACCAAGGATTATGCAAGGCTTTCATAAGAGGCTAGCTGACATCACATTTTTGCATAAAGGCATAAGTAATTGAAACTCTTATAACCTGTACTAGCAGTTATTTTTAGCATTTACCTGTCATCTATCTTAGCACCTGTACTAAACATGCACTTGAGTATAATCAAACAACATTATTATTATATCCATAGCAGGTATATCGTTATGGCAACATTGTATCATTCCCTTAACCACCAGTTCATTTAATGAGATCTACGTTGCCGCTGCTCAAGTCAAGTGCTCACTAACCGGGAGCGACGGCGATTCGAATCGAATTCCTACCCAGCTGGAGGGGTATTTCTAACACTCACCGTGCAGACCCCTGCCAGGGTCGCACAGGCCACCGTTTCATATGATTCAGGAATCGCGGGTCCGAATAATGTCGCGACCCCAAGGGCGACACTCTGCCAGGTGATAGGGACTCTAACCCCCCTTGGTCTCACGCCAATGTCCCCAAGCACATCCTTTCTCTCCTCCAAGAAGCAACCTACCATTCGATTCCCGGCCTGAACCACATTACTCGGCTTCGCGGTCGGAACGGCTTATCCGGCCAACTAAGTGTTAGACTGCGTTCAACATGACTCAAGGACGTACAGCGAATCGGTCCTTAAACGACTCAGACGGGCATAGCTCCACACCCAAGACGTGAAGTGTCTTGCGGCTGTACTATCGAACTCCCGCCCGGTCTCAATTTCATTTTTAAGCATGGTTCCATCCACGATAGCCATAAAGCCACTCGTGACTCCTTCCTACATCTCGCGGATGATCGGAAATCACCTGACTTCTACCGTACTAAGCAGGGCTAAGCATTGACACGTGCCTAAACCTAATATAGGATTAAGTACGATATCTGGACAAGGACAGGTATAATGCAACAAGTGTTTTCATATAACTCCTACAACTTAATGCAGTAAACAATTAAAAGTACTCAAGATTAATTTATAATTCAGTAGGTTCAGCATGCACCGGGGCTTGCCTTTCAGAAAGGTCGAAGGCCGGTGATCAGGACACTCAGGTAGATCTTCGGCAGGAGCTTCGTCGCCGGTTGGTTCCTCTAGCTGCTCCGGCTGGTCCTGGATTTCCTCCGGAATCACCGGCTCGAATTCGAGGAGAGTGACCCCCTCCGGTACACCTATTGCATGAATGCACAATAAATATCATGGATGCATAAATGGGTGCAACATGCTCGGAATGAAATGCATTTCAGAAATAAAATACTCTATTCAAGTTACTTTATTAGTACGTGCAAATCTCTTCTCCGGTGGAGAAGTACTTACCTAATCTACCCAACCTAAGATATAGTTGTTCCTCTTCGGTCAAGGCCCTAACACCTAACAAACACAAGAGTAATATTACTTAGGTTACCACAGTAAGACATTCTGGACAGCAGCTCAAAGATTCTAACATAACTGGAGAATCCCAACTCCAAAAGATATGATCTAAGACAATCTGAAAAGCTTATGAAATGCACCACAAAATGTTTTCAGACCACAGCACTTAATTCCAAAGTTTACCTAATCGAAATTCCAAAGTTCCAGAATCTGCTCTCTCTAAACAGAGAGCAGCCAATTCTGGACTGTCACTTAAAACAGCAATAACTCTTAAACTACTAAGCCAAATGCTTTAAAATTTTGACACAAGTTAGTTTACCAAGTTTACTACAATTTTGGTATTCACAAGTTTTCCAGCAAACACTTTTATTAAGGGTCAAACCTAGAAATGCGACCAGCTGTCCAGAAAACCTAGAATTGCAAAGATTAAATATTTATTGATGTGGCAAACATCCCATAAGACCAAACTACTATTACCACAAGTTCACAAAGGTCACAAGAACACCAGAAAGTAAGGTGTGCCCACCTAGAATATTCATTTACACCCCTTTCTTAATTTACTTAAGTAATTAAGTGGAATTTTAAACATATATTTAAACTACTCCTAAAATTCTACAAAAATTACAGGGGCATCTATGACCCAAAAAGAGACTACTGTAAAAATTTGAACTCAATTTATTCACAGAAACTTTCTGAACAAAATTCACAAGCCCAAAAGGCTGATTTTTGTATAAATAACAAAGCATAGTAAAAAGTGTCAAACAACAGATTTCTTAATTTTCTTGGACACTCTAGGGTACCAAGACATTCTCCAAAAATTTATATGAACATTGCACCTGTAGAAAAATTACTAAAATTCATTTAAGTATTTCCTAGAATAACAAGATAGCATTATAACTTGAAAAGTACTTAAGCACTACTGCCCAAATTTTTACCAAAGCTAGAGCAAGTATAAATGAGCCTACTCACCAAATTTCATAATTTTTGGAACACTGAAACTCAAGATATAATTTAAACAAGTTTGCATGTGATTTAAAACACATTTCAAAGACCTATTTAAATATCCCAGAAAACAAACATCACAAAACAAATTCATATTTTTCTAAAATACTACACACCCTGTAGATCCCAACAAAATTTATCTCATAATTTTTGGGCAAGTAAAACCCTAGATATATATTTTCTAAACATTATCTAAAACTGTGACAGAATAAAAGAAATAAAAATAAATCAGATCTGTTACTGGGCCGGCCCGGGAAAGACGCGGCCCAAAACTCGCGGCGTGGCCTGCTCCGCGCGCGCGGCCTGCTCGGGCTCCCGCCCGCGCGCGTGTGACTGACCAGGCGGCCCCACCTGTCAGCGAGAGAGAGGCGGAGGGGATGAGCTGCGGTCGCCGGAGTTCGCCGTCGGTGAGCCGGCCGACGAAATTGGACGGACTAGCATGACCACGTCATCAAACTACAACGATTGGTGGCAAGAACGGGGCAGCGGAGCAACGGAAAGGTGCTTGCCGTCGGGCATGGCGGCACGGTGGAGGTGCGCGGCGGTACGCCGGCGACGGTGAGCCCCTACCGCCTCAACCAAGCCCGCTCCGAGTTTCCCGAGGTCACTGAAACGCTAACTACGGGAAAAGGGAGGGATGAGAAGGGCCGAGCCGCTCTGACCACGGTGGCCTCACACTCCGGCGAGGTCCCGAACGCGGCCGTGGCGGCGGAAGCGAGCAATGCGGCCTCACCTTCGCTCAAACGCCCCAAGAAAGGGGTGGAGGTGGTAGAGGGAGATGCTGCGGTGTCGCTGGCGGGAGGAATTGGGCCAAGACTCAATGACGACGGCGCACGAGCGCGGGGAAGTGGCACGGCGGCAATGGCACCTCGGTGCTCCGCCCTGGCTCGGAGAGGACGAGAGGGAAGCAGAGGCGCGAGTGAGGGACAGGGTCTGGCTTCGTGGCGTCCTTGAAGGCGTCGCGACCCGACGGGTGGGGCCAAGGCCGGCGTACGGCTGCCACCGCATGCCCACGCGTCGGCGAAGCCCTGTGGCCGGTCGGCCACTCTCCCTCCTTCTGACGAAACTGAATCGCGGTGAATGGTGACATCGACGACCGACTGACATAGCGATTTTGAGTTCATTTTACTCCTAATCCAGCGAGAACCAGGTATGGGTGCTGTTGGCAATGTTGTAGAGCTACATGAGGACTACAACTTTGTCAATTGGAGTTTGGGCTGGTTCGGCCTAGATTTGAAACTACAGAGCTCCAAAGTGGTGCCCCTTGAAACTGAAATGCAGTTTCAGAGATAGCGTCGACTGAAACCCTATTTTCAAGACACCACATCTCCTAAACCATTTAGAACTAGGTGCTGGTGATATTGACAATGTTGCAGAGCTATGTGTGGACAACAACTTTGTCAATTGGCTCAAAGACTGGTTTGGCCTAGTTTGTGAGTTACAAGTTGCTAAAGTGAGGTACAGTGAAACGGTTTTTAGCTCCACACTTAGCTAAATTTGCTAAGTCCCAAATCAGCCCCTAATACTGACTTGTGGGCCATTTTTGAGCATGTTCTGATCATTTTCATGAGATGGCCATATTAGAACTTTTGTTCCTTATGAAATTCTCTACAACTTTGCTTAAGGTTGCTCCTCCATGCAAGATCTCTAAACTGTACTTTTTAATTGGTCAAACCAGATCACTCTAGGGGTCCAACTTAGTCAACAACATTTGGAAGGGCAATTTGGTAATTTTGGTCAACATGAACATTGCTCCACTACTTACCCTAAATGTAATTAAGGTGTTATAAGACCTAATTTGCCACTCTACACATTGGTTGCACAAAATTCCTAGTGTCACATACTTTGGCACAAGTAATTCAATACTTTCACCCAAATATTGCAAGCTCATGTTGCACATGTGGCATGAGTGTGTTGCACAACACTTGCTAATTATGTTACACTAAAGTGGTTGACATATCTCACAAAGGAAATTGCACATAAGGTACTTGTGTGTTGCACACTACTCACTTCTTACTTCACATGAAATATAAACATATTATAAGCTTATGCATGAAATGAATGATGCTTGCTTATGCTCATGCAAATGCAATGCAATTAAGGAGCTAAACACCTGAGGTGTTACACTACCTCTACAGCTTGTACTTTGGTGGATCTAGGCTTCTCCAAGTCTACATCTGAGAAACCTCTGGTAATTGATTTCTGTTTAAAGTAAGTTTTGTGCTCTTTTGTTCATGGATTCACAATTCTTTTGAGTGCTCTAGTTTTTGCTAGCTGGATTAGAGTAGTAATTGTTAGCGCAAGCATGGTGCTTAGGCTCTCAGTTACCTGTGTTTGCTCCCTGCTTTCTAGTTGTGTGGTAGCAGCGGATGGTGATAGCCCCATCTATCCTTTGTAGTCCACACCGAAATTGAGTAGGTTCTTAAATTAGTAGGACCGTAGTCACATTGGTAGAGTAATCTTTCAATAGTGCTTTACCATCTAGTGGCGTCCCAAAGTGAATGTTAGAATCATAAGCCTTGCTTTGCATAGGGTCATAACTATAGGAATCATCTCTACTCATATTTTAAACCCTAATTGCTAACCCTAGATAAACTAGAGTTTAGACGACACACACGTTTCCCTATGGATTCGATACTTGGAATACTTCCGGGTGAAAACTACTTCGATACACGTGTGCTTGTGGATATTGTCTCTATGTGCCTCCACAGGTGTCAATAGTATCCCAAAGGAGCAATATTCGAAATAATTAGATATTCGGACTCCGATTATGTGGGATGCAAGGTAGAGAGGAAGAGCACTTCGGATACATGTCAATTATTAGGAAAATCACTTATTTCTTGGTCATCAAAGAAGCAAAATAATATAGCACTTTCAACTACCAAAGCGGAATACATTTCGGATAGTAGTTGTTGTGCTCAATTATTTTGGATGAAGGCTACTTTGAATAATTTTGGAATCAAGTTCAAGTAAGTGACATTGCTAGGTGACAATGAAGTACAATCAAGCTCACCAACAACTCGGTTCAACATTATGGAACAAAGCACATAAATGTCTGTCATCATTTCATTAGAGATCACCAATAAAAAGGGGACATTTGCATTGAGAGTGTGGGCACCAATGATCAACTTACCAATATCTTCACCAAACCACTTGATGAGAAGAGGTTTTGCAAGCTAAGGAATGAATTGAATATACTTGACTTCTCAAATATGTGTTGATGCACCCCCCATTATATGATATGCCTCTCCTTCGAGCAAAGCAAGGTAAAATTGATTGACATGTCATTCATCCTTTGCTAAGGACTTGTTTAGTGCATCTAGTCATTCCTCATGTCTTATAGGCTCATTCATGAAAATCAAATGAATTTGATGCTTGTATGGTACCACTATTGCTTCTATGTTTAAAATGATCTAGTGATAGCATATGACATGTTTGTGGGCTTGTGAGCCTAGTGTTTGATCTAGAAAATGAGCTATAAGTGTTTAACTCAATATGATATAAGATAACCCTTATTTTGATGTGTGAAGAAGCTTGGCCTTAGATCAAACTGAGTTAAATTTCTTTAGCAAGTAATCTAGATTGAACCAAATTTGGAAAAATAATCCTTACTTAACTTGGTCTCACACAACCTATCTAAAATTGTGCTCACCTTGTGTGGTCATCGATGACAAAGGGGGAGAGAGATTCACAAAGATAGTAAGATTAGGGGAGAAATGCTAAAAGAAGAGGATCAATTAAAATTTGAAGCACAAGTAGGGGGAGCAAGCTCATAAACTTGTATGTTGCATTTGGATGTGCATTACATATGTTTGCCTGTATGGCACAAGTTTTTACATCCCCTATCCATGCTTGTGTGGTGTATGCTAGTTGTAGGTTTGAATGATGAAATGAAAAACTAGCATGCATAGGATAGCTAGACACTTGATTTGTTTTTCATAAGTGGTACTAGAGCCTTGCTTCTAATGCTAATCTCACGAGGTATCTAGTTTGTCTTTGTATTTCAGGTGGTATTTAGCAAACCATGGTGCAAAGGATGGTGTTCAAATGGTAACTCCAATTGGTATCATGCTTTAAAGGTCCATTCTTTACACCTTAGCATCATTTGATAGTTATTACTCTCCCACACTTTCTATCTGTGCATATGTGCAAGCTTTCAAAAACCAAACTCTTAGCACATATGAAGGGGAAGCTAATGCTACCAATTCGGATTTATGAAACTTGTTCATATCCTTTACACATGGTAAAATACTTGGGCAAGCAACATGAATCCAAAAAGATTTTATTGAATATCTTTGTGAAAAGGTTGTCATCAATTGCCAAAAAGGGGAAGATTGAAAGCCCTAATTTGATTTTGGATAATTGATAAAACCTAAATGTACTAACCTTTGTCATGACTGAAATGCAAAGCTAGGTTAGTACACACCAAGTGATGGAGCTAGATGATGGTCATAGTGATGGAGGTGACCAAAAGATGATGATATGTGCTCCAACTTGAAAAAGAAAGAAAAAATAAAATGGGCTCAAGGCAAAGGTATATTTGAAAGGGTCATTTTGTTTTGCCACTCTAGACACCATAGAGGGTGTGAGTGAATTTAGGATAGATAATTGTACTATAAAGAGGGGAAATCTTTAATTGCAATGGTTATCTAGTGCCACTAAGTGTGAGACTCCTTTGCAAATGCATTGCACTTAGTGACGTGGTGAGATGCATGAGAAAGCCGGTGAAAAAATATCTGTGAAAAGCTAACTTAAGTGTCAAATTTACTTTGGAATATTTTTGATGAAGTTAGCACTTGAAAAGGGCTTGTGCAACCTTGACCAGAATTTCTTGGTCACAAAACAGAATTGCTTGCCGAGGGTGCTCTGTTGAAAAGCTTGCGCATCTAGCAATTAACCGGCAATTCTTGCTGCTCAGCAAGAATTTCTTGTTGAGAAATAGTGGACCACTGCATGCGTGTCAGAGAGAGAGAATGGCGTGAGAAAAAGAGTCTCAACAAGTAATTCTCTTGGCTCAACCAGAATTTCTTGGTGAGGAATAGTGCTCTCTGCATGTGTCAGACCTGAGAGAGAAGCGCGTGAGAGGGAGGCGCTGCGCTATTATGTAGCTTTGTTTCTCGTGCGCTAGTTGATCGTGAGCTAGAGAGCCTGTCGCGTGGGGCCGCCTGCTCTGCTGGCCCACGCGTTAGCTACCTATGGTGGAGGGTGCGCCTGTCCACCAGAAAGAGAGGAGTGTTGGGAGGCCATGCAGCTTCCTAGAAGGTTTGCGTGTGCGTGTTGGCACAGGAGACCATTGTCGTCTGCTGCCCGTTGCCTATGACTGTGAGAGAGCCATTGTGTGCAGCTGGTCCAACCATTTACACCCGTTGGAGCCTTGCTGGTTGGGCTAGACCAGCTCGTGTGTGGGTAGCCTAGCTAGCTAGGGAGGAGAAGGCAGTGCCTTCCCCTTCCTTTCCCCTCTCTCACTCACTTCTTCTCCTTCCTTGCAACTCTGAGATCCAAAACGAGAAGAACAAGCTCTCCTCTCCTCCTCTCTCACTCCCAAGCTTTGTGCTCCATTCAAGTGAGGGATCGAGCTCTAGTGATTGATCTTGAGAGCTTCAAGAGCATCTCCTCTCCTCCAAAGCTTAGTGCTCATTTGAGAGAGGATTTGGGGAAACCCTAGTGTGTGCATTTGAGGTTGCATATTTGGTGCACTAGGTGGTAATTGCAATTGTGGATTTCTTGTTACTCTTGGTGATTGTCATCACCTAGACGATGGGTGATTTGGTGATTGGTGAGGGGATTTGGTGATTGTGTCCGCCCCTAATCAAGGATTATATTTGTGAGGGGTTCTTGACCTTTTTCCCGCGGGAGATCACAAAAGGTACTCTAGTGGATTGCTCGTGTCATTGAGTTACCTCACTTGTGGGTAGGTTCTTTCGACGCCCTTGTGGTTGGTCTAGGTTTGTGAAACACCTATTAGCCGCCAAACCACCAAGTGTTGGTCGACATAACGGGGACTAGCGTGCTGGCAAGTACATAAACCTCGGGAGAAAAATCATGTGTCATCTTGTGATTGGATTTCTCCCGATGATTGATTGGCTTCACATTGTGATTGGTTTATTCCTCGATACGACGGTATAATCACCCTATCCACTCCTTTACATTCTTGCAAACTAGCTATGTAGTAAGCTCTTTAGTGTAGCTAGTTTTGAGAGCTTGCTTGCTAGTTTAGTATCACCTAGTGGAGCTCTTTAGTGTAGTCTCTTTGAGAGCTCTTTGTGAGTAGCAACTTAGCCTCTTGTGTGCCTAGTGATTATAGCAATTAGAATTGTTAGGATAGGTGGCCTGCAACCCTTGTAGAGCTAGAGCAAACTTGCATTTCGCCATTTAGGTGTCTAACACTTGGCTCTAGTGTTTTTGTAGTTTTTTATAGGTTATTCACCCCCCTCTAGCCATTTAGGACCTTTCAGCCTCTACCTTGGGCACATGAATGGAGAGGATTGGGTCATCATGACCTCTAGCCATTACCTGCTCTTAACATGTGTTGATCTAATGGCGCACGGTGGAATATGTAACATGGCGAGCACCCTGAGTAGTGGCTAGCCAACAATAGTAGGTGTCTTCAAGCAGTGTACATGTGAGAAATTAGGGGCATGGTTGGACCATTGCTCATCCTAGAAGGGAAATCACTTCAAGATGGATCGAGTACAAAGATCTTTAAGTCTCTGTTCTTTCGTTTGATAGCAAATACAGAAGTGGCAAAGCGTTTAGTTTGCTACTATTCGAGTTGACCTCCGACATCCATCGCAGCTGGTCCTCAAATTTAATGTTGGCAAACGTGGTGTCAGTTTCTTGAGTCCGGTGAAGCTCCTTCTACATCTATGACTCAAGATATCAAATCCTCGAAGACACAATCCAATTAGACAGTTGAGGGGAGCACCAGCTGGACCATCGGAGTGGAACAATGAGGATCCCCGATGTCTTTATCGTGGCCACATCTCTCGAGACCCAGCTCCCCCGATTGAGACATCACCTGTATTTGCATCGGTAAAAGTACGGTTCTCTTCTAGCCAGACCAAGGTGTTGTGTTGTCATCGTGCTCTTTGGTTAAGTTATTGTGTTGCCTCTTTTGTTGTAACCATAGAGTTACAAGTTAGTCCTTGGGATGGAAATTCCCAAAAGTTTGTACTTTGGTTTTAATGCTTAATATATTTGAATTCTTGTCAAAAAAAATGATAAGAAAGGTAACTCACTGTTCCTCATTGCTCGTTAATTAGCCAGCTCACTATACAGTGTACACCTCGTCGTGGAGGCAACTAGACCACTGGTGGGCTTCGGCCTAGCTAACAAGCCACGTAGGCGGCCCATCATAAAGTGAAATTCACGAGGGGCCCAACACCAAGGGCCCAAGGGGTGCCGTGGCCGTGTTAGTCTCGCCGCGCCTGCCGCCTCCACGCAGCTCCTCTCTCTTCCTGGTCCAGGGGCCTTCCACGCCTTCCCTTCCCATGGCGTTCAGGGATCTCCGGCGCCTGCTCGACGGCGTCGCCCTCGTCGCGCGCGAGGCCACGCGGGGCACCTCCCCGCGCGACGTACTCAGGTCCGCGCTCCTTGCCGCCACCGACCTTGCCGGCCTCACCAGAGGCACCCCGCGCCGCCCGCCGCCCCCTCCAGGCGCAGGGCCGCTGCCCGCCACCGAATCCTCCCGCCCCTCCTCTGTCGTGTACTTCTCTCACGACGACGCCACGACAACGCCGCAAGATCGTGCACTGGAGCGGCCCCCGCCCCCGCCGGTGCAAGATGCCCCGCACCCCGCGCGGACGCAGGAGACCGTCGGAACTGGTACAACCGCCGCAGTCGCAGCTGAACCTGCTGCCGTCGTGGTGGACAGGCCCGAACCCGCGGCGCCTCCTCCTGAGCCCTCGCCTTTGCCCCAACAGGCGCCCCCTTTGCCCTCAGCGGCTCCTGGGGAGAAGAGGCGGCGGCTGCGGGAACGGAAGGTTCCATCCACGCCCTTCACCAGAGCACTCGGGTAAGCTATCGATCTCATATCCGTCTCAACTGAAATTTAAAATAATGCACGTTCGTTTCAGTTTGAGACTATGCTCCATCTGAATTGGAGAGATGATGAATGAATTTGTGTTGTTTTTTTGGTGATGTGCTGGAAAATTAAGGTTTGCAGGACTGGGCGCCGGGCTAGCGTGGGGTACTCTTCAGGAGTCAGCTCGTCGGGTGATGTATGGCACCCCGGTGGACACAGAGGGCAAGCGGTCAGCTCTCTCCCCATTCTTGTCTGATCAGAATGCCGAGCGTGTTGCGCTTGCGCTCTGCAGGATGCGGGGAGCAGCGCTCAAGGTGGGGCAGATGCTGAGCATCCAGGACGAATCCCTTGTACCTCCACCGGTAGTATCTCGATTCTGATGCCACAGTGTTGGTCCATCCTTTTGTTTGATGCTTCATTTGCCATAACCTTGTGATGTCCAAGTGTATTCTAATTGATCTTTGGCCAACTTAATGTAGGTGTTGGCAGCTCTTGATATTGTTCGTCAAGGTGCTGATGTTATGCCAAGGAAGCAGCTAAATTCAGTCCTTGATGCCGAGCTTGGTCCTGACTGGTCCTCCAAGTTAAGGAGTTTTGACTATGAACCGCTAGCTGCAGCTAGCATCGGGCAGGTTGGTTCAGCAGAGAAAGTTGCCCTATGTATGCTAAAAGGTTCACCAATTGTGAAATTTGAGCCTTCACCTCAGCACTCTATTATACTAACTTCATCCCAAATTATAAGACGTTTTGGCATTTAATACATAGATTTTGCTATGCATCTAGATATACATTTATGTCTATATACATAGTAAAATCATTGCATCTAGAAAAGCCAAAACATCTTATAGTTTGAAATAGAGAAACACTAAATATGTGCTGGGTTCTGCTCTCACTGTTAAGCCATATCCTTTGCTTATATATCATTTCTTTTTAATTTCAACCAGGTCCATCGAGCGGTTTTGAAGGATGGATCAGATGTTGTCATGAAAATACAATACCCTGGGGTTGCAGATAGTATAGAAAGTGATATTGAAAATGTTAGGCTACTTCTAACTTACACAAATCTCATTCCTAAAGGTCTTTTTCTTGATAGAGCTATGAAGGTAAATATTTTTCTTCATTATTTTGATAGAAATATGGATTATTCTGTTCTTTTTTTTTCCTCATCCTATTTCTGCATGCTGTCTTTTGCTTTTTGATTCTTTCTGTCAAAATATAATTGTTGTGCAAACATAGACTAGATTTTACTGTGAAGTGCTGCACATATGAGTATTTTAAGCTCTTTTCTGTATGACATGAAGTCATGAACAATGGTTGGTCTTTACTTAATATACAAATGAAAAGAAAAACCAAAAAGATTTATGAAATTTTCAATAGTCACATCAAGCAAGTTGCTGTCTTTACTATCTCTGCTCATAAATTATATAATCTTTTAACACCACACATTGATATTTTCTGTGTTTTTCTTATATTCTGGTAACAGAGTAAAAAGCACTTCGATGCACATTTATAAACATAAAGAAATAAGCTCTTTGATATTCATGTTATACAATTCAGGTGGCAAAGCAGGAGCTGGCACGGGAGTGTGATTATGTGCTAGAAGCAAGTAACCAGAAACGTTACAAAGAATTGCTATGTGATAGTGATGGCTATTATGTCCCAAAGGTCATTGATCAATTGTCTAGCAAGAAAGTGCTGACCTCAGAGTTTGTTCCAGGTATTTCTACTTCTTTTGAGCAATAATGCTATGATTTTTTTACCTTGTATTTATTGTTTGATGTTACCAGTTAATAACGATGACAATTTGCTGAGCTCTGCTCAACTGTTAATTGTAATAATCCCAGAAATTTGCATGGGATCCTTGTGAATGTGGCTTATCCATTTCAACCTCCTTGTGTAAACATTGAGCATGAGTGTGTGTGTGTGAGTTTTCCTACCTCTTCCATTGCCAACACTAACTGTACAACCAAAGAGAGAGGTGAGGATGTTTGTTATGGAGTTTATGAAGCCTGGATTATTTTGCAGTATGGATTCAAACATATATTTGTTGCTGTACTTTGTAATTCATAGTAGCTGTTTTTTCATGAATTGAATCAGTGTATGTTTACTGGAGATCCTAACAGCTTTGTCTACTTGCTGGTTCAGGGGTTCCTATCGATAAGGTGGCTCAATTAAGCCAGGAAACCCGCAATTATGTTGGTTGTAAACTGCTTGAGCTTACAATAAAGGAGTTGTTTGTCTTCAGATTCATGCAGGCATGTGCCAGCTCTCATCTCCCATTTGTTAAATTCCTAAATAACTAGTAGTATGAGTTGTCTGGTTGTATAATTAGTGTCGTGGTAACATTCCATCAATTTATAACTTGTGGTGCTCATTGTCAACACTGAAAACCTTTGATTTAAACTACTCTTTTATGCGGATCTTTAATTACTACTACTTTGGTGCAGACTGATCCAAATTGGAGTAATTTTCTGTACGATGATGCTACAAGGAAATTCAATCTGATTGACTTTGGAGCAGCCCGTGATTTTTCAAAACACTTTGTAGATGATTATCTACGAATGGTATGAAATGACAATTAGTGCACACTTCAATTGTCTCAGAGTCCATTATCAGAATTTTTCCAAAACACTCTGTAGATGGTTGGTATCTGATTTGTTCTATTGTTTCTCAGGTAGTTGCCTGTGCAAATAGAGATCGGACCGGTGTCTTAGAGATGTCCCGCAGACTCGGATTCCTAACTGGTGAGGAGCCAGAAGTTATGCTGGATGCTCATGTCCAAGCAGCCTTCATTGTTGGTGTGCCATTCTCAAAGTCAGGCGGTCACGATTTTCGAGCGAATAATATCACACATAGTGTTTCCAATCTGGGGGCTACCATGTTGAAGCACAGGCTGACCCCACCGCCAGATGAAGTGTACAGCCTCCATAGAAAGCTGTCAGGTGCATTCCTTGCCTGCATCAAGATTGGGGCAGTTGTACCCTGCAGAGAGATCCTATTCCAAGTTTACGAGCAATATAATTTCAGTGACGACCATTCAGATGTAGCATCTAGTGCTGGATAGTAGCATCAAAGAAATCTTCATTTTTTATGTCTTTTGTAACTGAAATAGTTCCTTGTCCACCGCAGCTCATTTTTCCGAGAGCTTGGCAGTCACCTCTCATTCATAATTGGTGTCAAAAGAATGTAAAAGACCTTATTCTGGGTTTGGATAGTCTATAGTGGTGGTATTATTTGCACAGTTTCTTTGTGGAGGAATAAAGAAATTGGAACAAAGTTTCTCTTTTGTTGAGTATTTTTAACAGAGTTTATGCTTTGACTGTGTTTTATAATATAATCATAGTCACAGAAAATAGTGTCGAAGGCATCGACCATGTAAAAACCTATTACAAGCAGTGGTACTACGTTTCTTGACCTCATTTTTCTACCTCGTTGATCTGGGAACTTTGTGACTATGTTTATAATTCCTGAAATTGGTTGGTGAAAGTACTTGCAGAGGCGATGAGTTCACTCGCATACTGTGTGTCTGAGCCTTCACGAACATGAACATTGACGACATTAATGTATTTGTTTTCATGTGATAATATAAAATAAATAAAATTGATAGGTAGACCAAACACAAGCTGTGGCTGTAGTTTAGTGGTAAGAATTCCACGTTGTGGCCGTGGAGACCTGGGCTCGAATCCCAGCAGCCACAAGTTACATTTTTTCTTTAATTTATTTTGTCTTAGAAACCCAACGCGCTTGGCTAGATGGCTCATTTCTCTATTTTTTTGGTTTTATATGTTTTGCAGAGTTGCTGTTTACTATTTTAGCTACTTCATACATAAGTACTTCCTTTTTTTTTGAACTTTAAGTACTTCCATTCCAGTTAACCTAGTACGGATCTCAGGAGGTTGCCTATGCAGCAAATATCTTATTCTGATTTTCTCGAGGCAACATTCTGCACTTAATAATTTATATATTGTATATGTGTGCTTGTGTTAGAGAGAGAGAGAGATTGTGTGCACATTTGTTAACGGCGAAAATGACACTCCAAACTACTGGTATAGAAGCATATATAGTTTACAGCGTTGGCGACTGTTTAATTACTCGTCGTGGATTTCTTGGCTGTCGTAGCGCAGCTAGCGTGCTATGAATATACGATGGTTCTTTGCTAGCTGCCTAGCTGTGGCTAGATATATATGCTGCTAGCTAGGTGCGTCATCCCCTTGCTATGCGCGCGTTAAATACGTAACATATATAAAGGCTTGCTGCTGGCTTAAGCTCCTTAGATACATAACATCGGCTTCGTTCTGCTTTCTTTAGGCGCGCTCGATCAGTCGTCTTCTCAGGTAATAAGCCAGCCAGCCGGCCGGCCTTTCCGAATTCCGATTGGCATCAGAGACGACGAGGAGAGGGTCGATGGGGGTTGTTGCCAAACCCTGCAGCAGGCGGCGGCTTCTCCTCGCCGTTGCTGTACTCGTCGTCCTCGTCGGAAGTTGCTGCTGCGCCGACGCCGAGGCGGCCGCCGCTGCAGACTACGAGCAGGAGCAGCTGAGCAGCAAAAGTAAGGCTGGTGGCAGCCGGAGGAGGAGGAGGAGCAGGAGGCGGGCCGTGGCGGCCGACGCGGTGACGCCCGCCGCGCCCCTCATGGTGCCCATCACCATCCTCAAGTCCGCCGTCGACTCGGGAGCCGGTATGCATGCATGCTTCTCCTTCAATTCCTTCCTTCTCACTTTTCTCTCAGTCATATGGTACGTCTTTTGGACAGTACAACACTCCCTCCGTATCGGATTTAGAAATCGTTTTGGACAAGATTTGAGTCAAATATTGAGAATATAAATCATCAATAACTTTTAAATTGTTGAGTTTGCAAATGTAAAAATTATATGAATAGATTTGTCTTGATAAATACTTTCATAAAAGTATACATATATTACTTTTCCATAAATATTTTTTATAAAAACAAGAGGTCAAAGTTGTGTTTTGGAGACCGTATCGCTATCCTAAATGACTTCTAAATCCGATACGGATGGAGTATATAGCTAAACGATCTGCTAGCTAGAGGTCGTCATTAATTGGTTTGTTCATGTATAGTAGTAGTAGTATATCACAGTTGCGACTTGCGATAGATCTCCTTTTGTCGAGTCGTGGCGGCGGATTAATTATTTGTTCACGGTCTCACGGAACACCACAGCATGCACGAGATGGATAGAGAGGACTTTAGCTGGCTTTTGCTGCACTGGCTGCTGTCCGTATAAGCCGCATGCATATGCATGAATCCGTGACCACGATCGGTGATCCGTCACTGGCATGCATGCGATGCGCCGGCCGCCGGGCCGTGTGTCGCCATGCGCGCACGGTGCATGCAGTGGGTGGATCGTTGGCCCCTGCCTGCCATTTCGGTAGTGCGGTCGGCGCGTGGACGATATGATACGGCCGGATCGCGCACGCGCGTGTGCTTCCAAAAAAGGCGTGGCGTTGCACGGCTGGTACACTACCCATATATATGTCACGAGCTAAATATGTACTGCTGGTACCACTGCCTACATTTGGCCGGCTGCTCCTATCGATCCTTAGCTTTTCACGGGCGCTTGTGTTACGTTCTCATCACTAGCTTGGTGAGCACTGATCGAAAAGAACAACGTTGCCGCACCCTGCATGTAAACGAAATGCGAGCCTTGACCCGCAGAACCAGGCCCCGATGTCAGCAATGAAAGCCTATCTTAATTTGTCCACTTCTCCTATATCTCTATCTTAATTTGTCCCCTTCTGCTATATCTTTTTTTTTACTATCGTACTGTTCAGAGAACATGTAATTTTGTTATTGTTGGTTGTACAAAAAAAAACTTATGAATTGTATATGTGAGTTGTCTTTTAAATTGTATTATTAGTTGATTGTATAATATTATATTGTCTGGAAAAGTTCCTAAAATTTCAGAAATATGGAACATAGCAATTCTCTAATTTTACCCCTATCCGTTGGCCAAACTTAGAGTTGGTGCGCTGAAACAAGAGCCACCAGAGAACACGACCATCAGTGACGAGGCTAGGGGCCGTTAGCAGGGGCCATGGGCCCATGCTCCATGAACATGCATATGTAAATGTTTTAGCTAATTAATAAAGTTACTCTAGTAGAGAAAAGATTATTTAATTTGGCCTGGCCGCCTGCAACTAATTGGTCACCTTCAAAAATATAATCCTACCTCCGTCCTTGACAAGCATATTTCAATAGCCTACACTTGTTTTTATCTTTCTCCTTTTTTTTTTTGGTCATCTTCAAACAAGCGCCATGTTTTCCGCTACTACTTGCTGGGAGTAAGTAACAAGTAACGGTGTGTGCTATGATCTGCGGGTGCAGTGTGCATGGACGGGACGCCGCCTGCTTACCACCTGCACCCTGGCTCCGGGGCAGGGAACAATAGCTGGATCGTCAACCTGGAGGTCAGTCATCATCTCGGTTAAACTCAGATTATTATTTCACTAGCTGCCATGCATGCATTCTGCTGATTGGCTGATTGCTCATCAACTACTACATGATATGTATATTGTGGTAGGGCGGCGGTTGGTGCAACAACGTTCGGGCGTGCCAGTTCCGCAAGGCCAGCCGCCGCGGCTCGTCGGACCTCATGGAGAAGGAGATCCCCTTCGGCGGCATCATGAGCAGCAGCCCTGTCGACAACCCTGGTCCGTCCCGTCCCTAGCCTCGTCGTCGTCTTAACTTGAACCCCTCTCTCACATGCTGCACATCATCATTTACATACAGATTTTTACAACTGGAACCGGGTGAAGATCCGCTACTGCGACGGCGCGTCCTTCGCCGGCGAAGGCTTCGACAAGGCACGTACAACGCATGCATCCTGCTTCCTTTCTGTTGCAGTAGCTGTTACAATTCCAATTTACAGATCGATAGTATCACACATTATATATTTAGTTGTGGGAGTAACAGATCGATTTGGTCAAACGATCGATCGATTGACCTGACATGACACTGCTGCAGGAGAACGGGTTTTACTTCCGCGGGCAGCGCATCTGGGACGCCACGGTCCGGCACCTCCTCTCCATCGGGATGGCCTCCGCAGACCAGGTGCTGCTCACCGGCTGCTCCGCCGGCGGCCTGGCCGTCATACTGCACTGCGACCAGTTCCAGGCCTTCTTCCCTCGGTCGTCCAACGCCGGCGCCGGCACCACCACCGTCAAGTGCCTCGCCGACGCCGGCCTCTTCCTCGACGCGTACGTACGTGCCGGTGCCGCAGTGCCACCGTACCAACTAATTGACGAACCTTTTGTTAACAGAAATTGTTGCTCCATCTGCTGGTGCTTCGTTCATGCATCTTGACTTGAGCAGTGCATATATGCTTGCAGCTCCGATGTCTCCGGCGGGCGCAGCCTGCGGTCCTACTACTCCGACGTCGTGGCCATGCAGGGCGTGGGTCCCAACCTGCCGCCGGCCTGCACTGCCCGTTTGGACACCACCTCGGTGCGTCGCGTTGTTGCTCCTTGTTCCTTCTACTTCCAGTACCAAAACGCCAGTTAGTTGTACGTGTTGACAGAATGGAACTGAACCACCCGCTCGCGCTCGTGCATGGCAATGGCAAAGCAGTGCTTCTTCCCCCAGAACGTAATCGATGGCATCAGCACCCCCATCTTCCTGCTAAACGCAGCGTACGACGCCTGGCAGGTAACTTAGCTAGTAACTAATTTGCCAGCTTCCAAAGATTGTAAATTTTGTAATGGAGCTATCAATGGCCGCACGATCAGATACAGGAGAGCCTGGCACCTAGCGGAGCTGACCCCAGCGGAGCCTGGCGAGCCTGCAAGTCCAACCACTCTGCCTGCGACGCATCCCAGATGAAATTCCTGCAAGGTTACGAATTCAATCAATACACATTCATAATCACCCAAGGCCGGCCCTGAGGGAGGGCCAAACAATGTTCCCAAGGTTTATTTCTACGTACACTGGATCGATCAATTGCATGCAGATTTCAGAGACCAGATGGTAGCATCCGTGAACGACTTCGCCGGCTCCAGGAGCAACGGGCTCTTCGTCAACTCCTGCTTCGCGCACTGCCAGTCCGAGCTGCCGGCGACATGGAGCGACGCGGCAGGTGGTGCCTCCCCGGCCATTCAAAGCAGGGTAACCATGACACCACCCACCGTTCATGCCATACATATAGATATATACATACATATAAAAGCGAAAGTTTGAGCCTGCTGTTTGCGCATGCATGCAGGGGATTGCCAAGTCAGTGGGCGACTGGTACTTTGGTCGAGCTCAAGTGAAGGCGATCGACTGCCCCTACCCCTGCGACGGAACATGCCGTAACATCATATGATGACAACATCCTGCTGTTTTCTGCTGTGTGTGTGTGTGTGTGTGTGTGTGTGTGTGTGTGTGTGTGTGTGTGTGTGTGTGTGTGTGTGTGTGTGTGTGTGTGTGTGTGTGTGTGTGTGTGTCCTCAAGAGTTACGTTACGTTGTACATCACATCAATTCAATATATGAACACAGAGAAAGCAAATGAGTGTGCAACCATTATTAAGATTAATTGAACGATAACAATACAAGAAAGAGTAAAAAATGAACTGAATGTTCTTAGACTCCATTGGAGATTGTAAGTGACGGTTAAACTTGTTATTAAGATCCATACGTCCCCCCAAAAACCTAAGGGCCTGTTTATATTCTCTGGTCTAAACTTTAGTTGGCTAAAGTTGGGGAGGAAAACTTTAGACCACTTGCTGAGCCTCCCAGATAGAGTTAGCATGTTCTGCAGGACTAGTGCACTCATTTGTGAAACAGAGAAAGCAGATGAGCGTCTGTACTGTTTGTCTCGCATGGTGTACTGATGGCCTCCAAGTTTATCAAGATCTGATGATCCATTGCAAATTTTGGTAGCGGTAACGTGTTAGATGAGCGTGTGTATCGTTTGTACGAAATGCAGCACCAGATAAACCAGCCAATAGTAGCATGCATTGTGCAACACTAACCGGTCTAACTCCAATGACTTCTCCGGTGCATCGTCACCAGAGAGTTCCGGTGCATGTTAGATCATAGTTTGCACAAAAAAACATCCTCACTAAACTGACCATATATATGGTGCGTCTCTGGTGCCACACCGGAGAGTACTGGTGTGCACTGATAGGTAAGGGTTAGCTCTTATGTACTGTACTAAAACTCCGGCAAGCCAACAGAGAATTTTGGTGCATGAAGATCCAATTGTGCACAAAAACATCGTCTTTGGACTGAAACTCTAGTGCATCTCTCTGGTGCACCATAGAGGAGTTCCAATGCCCCCTTTTTGAACTGTGTTGTGTTCATGCACTGTTCCAAAACTCCGGTGCACCATCGAAAATTTGGGATCAACGTTCAACGAAGCATAGGTCAGGCACTGTTGGGTAACTCTGGTGGTGTGCACCACCAGAGAGTCCCTGTGACCTTAAGCCTTTTTCAAACACGCCAACTCCATATGATCTCCCATAGGATGATTAACACCTTTAAGTCTTAGTTAGCATATTTCACATGTTTCAAAGGTTTGTCACCTAATTTATATGCAATGCAAAGATTGACCTCACAAGTGCCACTAGATAACCATAGAGCAATCGATGTTTTTCCTCTTAATAGCACAACTATCTATCCTATCAATCTGGTCATATTTCATCCTCTAATCATCTCATGGTGACCGGTAAAACACAAATTTTATTTTATACCTTTGCCTTGAGCCCTTCACAATCCATACATGCCATCTTCCTCCATGACATCCATGTTTGCTCAAGCACCCATGTGGACCAACTCGTTTAACCATCATATCTTCACATCAAATGTTAGTCCATAAATATTATCATTAATTACCAAAACCCAAATAAGGCCTAGATGCTTTCACCTTGGGAGTCAAGATGTGGAATTTCAACATAAATCTCTTGAGGTTTAGTAGATGTGCGGAGGTTGAATTCTTCCGAGGTTTTTGCAAAAATGTGTTGAGCTTCACATCTCTAGAGGTTCGTAAAAAATGTGCAGAGATTCCATACTGATAGAATTCAACCTCCTGAACCAAGAAAGTAAAATCCACAATTCAATCAAACGAGATACAAGAATCATGGAATTTTACAAACACCTTTCCTAATCCACGGTGAAGGTATCCCCAAGGATCAAAATTTGGCCAGGAATTTTGGAAGTTATCTCTTAAATTGGGATTTTTATCAAGGATCCTCAAAATAACGATTTCATGGTGCTCGTTGTTAATTTTTTGAAGACAAATCCTAGGTATGTTTTCAAGACTTAATAGCACCTAAGGACCAGCCAAGAACACCTCAAAAATCTCAGCACATAGAACTTCAAGAATTTCACCAAAAGAAGCAAGAAAAGAGAGTTTTTAGAGAAAGAAACTTGAGAGATAAGGGCTGCGCTTCAAGCCATAATATGGACAAGTTCCAAAGGGTCTAAAAATACTCCAAGATTGTGCCAACCAAATCAGCATATAACAAATGCATTAAAATAGATTCAAAAATCCCTGAAAAGGAGAAATCTTGGATGCAAGAGGAAGAGATATGGAAGCACGAAATCGAATCAACAAACTTCAATAAAATCATGAGGAATTGACCTAAACAAACCAGGTTTAGCCTCCCCCCCCCATCATCCTTCCACTAGAAATTGAAAAACTAGATCAAGAGGATCTCAGCTCTCTCTAACATAGCATCCCTTTGCTTTGTGCACTTGGCTAACCTATAAAATGAAATTGAGGTTGCAAGAGATGCCTCTCCCAACCAGTCACTTCCATATATAGGTTCTATGCAAAAGACTAAAATACCCATAGCAACTAATATTAGATACATACCCCAAGGGGTAAATCGGTCCAAATTGTTCTTTGTCCATCGGAATGGATCCGACCCCTTCACAACTTCGTTTTGTCTCAATGCAAACATCGTGATGGTGCCACGCATCCTTCGACTTGCCGCCCTTGATTTTGAGGCCGAAACCGAAAAACCCTCTATGTATATGGTTTTGAAGTCAAAACTACCAAACCACCCGATGTCGATGCGTGTACACTTCGTCCTCTGCCCGGTGATCTCCATGTCCTTCACGATCTGCACTTAGCTCTAGTCTTGGTCCCACCTTGACTTCAGTCAATGCATGCCGTCTTCATCCTTATGTATATATATGTCCTCTTGTCGTTCTTGTGCTTGGTGCTGATCATCCGTGGTTCTCTAGGCCTTAGTCCCCCCCGTCCAAGCCCTCTTGGTCGTCCTTCACCTTCTAGGCAGGAACAAGTACATCACCAACCTTGCTTGATCCTCACCGTCGCCATCAATCGACCAAGAGACACGGTGCACCGCCACCACTTCACCTCCAATTAGTTTTAATAAGCAAGAGCAACTCAAACTGCAAGGACTTATTATCCATGGCAATCACTCTTCATATATATATTTACAAGAACCCATCTCAACCTTGTTATCTCTTCGTCCCTAATCCCTGCGGACGAGCTGGCCGGACAGTGGCGAGGCGGAAGGGTGGGGGTAGTAGCTTGGGCGGAGGGCCGCGCAGTACAGTCACACAGACGACGGGCACGTTGCTCTACCCGCCCAATAATCTCTTTTGTTTAACCTGCTGCACTGCTCACATCACTGGCAAACTCAGATGGTCTACATGCATGTTGTGTTCATGTGCTGCGATGCATATATCGATGCAATACTTTTGTTGGTTGGCGGAGGTCTCGAAGCGTGGTGTGACTTCTCTCCTCTGATTCCCTGGCTAGTGCTCTGCAATGTGTGGAGTACTAGGCACGCACATGCCCCTCCACCTCTCGCTTCGCGTGCGCTAATTATATATACGCACCTGATCCAGCTCGCTGTTTCATATGCTTGGCTGCAGGTGCGGCCGCGCAGCCTGCCTGTTGATCTTGATCAAACGATCAAGGGGTACCGAGATGACGGATCGGCCGTCGCTTCCGGCTCTCATTGCTCTCGCCGTTCTTGTGGGCAGCTACTGCTGCGTGGCGAGCTCGGCCGCCTCGCCGGCGGTAGAAGATGAGCTGCGCGGAGCCGGCGGTCGGGCGATGCGGCGGCGCGCGGCGTCGGTGATGGTGCCCATCACCATCCTCAAGTCCGCAGTCAGCGACGGAGCTGGTATGTATGCTGCTGCATGTGTTGTTCCTCTGATCTTGGGGCTTGGTGGTCGAGAGATAGAGGTCTGGATTGAGATCATATTCATATCGTCGCTGACATTTCGGTTGTTAGAGTGCGGTTCGTGCCACGCCGGATGCGATTGCGACCCACATTTTTCTTTGAACCAAGGCTCTAGGTAGTCTCCATTGTGACTCAAGCTATAGCTTTTGCTAATTATTACTAGTAGTTACAGTCCAGATTTGAGCTGTTTCTTGTGCTAATTGTAATCGTCTGAAGACTGCTTCTTTAGCTGCTAGTTTAAACTAAGGTTCAGACGTTCAGTACGTATTGCTACTGGCGTTCATTTGTCAAGGGTATCTGGTGAACAATGGCTCATGAATTAACAATGCAAATACCAGTAGATAATGGGAACTGATGAACTATGCATTATATGTAAAGCTAATATGCTGGAAATGTCATGGCACTGTCATCTTTTCCCAAAAATTAACAAAGAGCATTTTAAGAACTAAAGATGTATCATATATATTATATATGCTACATTTACATACGCAGTGTGCATGGATGGAACGCCACCTGCTTACAACTTGGATCCTGGCTCCGGAGCGGGCAGCAATAGCTGGATTGTGAACTTAGAGGTCAGTTAATATATATACTACTACCATTTGAAATTTTAAAGCACAGTCGTGAGCTTAAACTTCTATATATGATTCATGTTGTTCTTATTAGTATTCATTAGTACTAATGTAAGAACTCCCCAATTTTTATTTGCATTTTCAAAGGTCTACTACTTTAGTTTCTTCGTAAGTATACTAACGGAGTAATAAGCTTATTATACATATGCCGGGCAATCGGGCACGGACGCATGCATGCAGGGAGGCGCATGGTGCAACAGCGCGAAGACATGCCAGCTTACCAAGAGCTCCGGGCGTGGTTCGTCGGACCACATGGATAAAGAGATCCCCTTCACCGGCATCATGAGCAGCAGCCCCGCCGTCAATCCTGGTCTGCGTGTCCATCCACAGTTCCACGCTTCATCTTAGATTAAAGCTTATCCGTCCATGTCCATTACTCATCTCATCATCTCCGATGCTGATATATATGCGCAGATTTCTACAACTGGAACCGGGTAAAGATTCGCTACTGCGACGGTGGATCTTTTGCCGGGGAGGCCTTCGATAAGGTGCATACGTACACATACCCAAAGAATATTACTGCTCAGTAGAAGCATAGCTTTGTGAAAATGATTCTTAAAAGTGTAGTCTGTGATATATATATATATTTTCAATCAGTGTAGTAGTTTGCAGACATTTTATTTTGCCATCTTCTAACTATGACTTTAACTAGTCGTATACGTTTTGCTTGAGTTAACTTATAGGACACTGGGATTTATTTCCGAGGGCAGCGCATCTGGAACGCGGTCATCCGGCACCTCCTCTCCATTGGGATGGCCTCTGCTGATCAGGTATTTGTCGGTGACCTTTCTCACAGTTTAAAGTACCAACTGGCAACCGACTGCATTGAAAAAACGACAATGTTTGGCCACGGGCGTCCGTCCCAACTGGATGCGGCTCATCCTCGTTCATTCATTTGTTCTCTCTTAAAAAAAATATCCACTGTGTTTATCCGCTTATCCGCCCATCTCGCGTGAGTGCATGGACGCACATCCGCCCGCCCCACTCCACCCTACCATGCCGTCTTCCACCACCGCCGATGGCCGGAATTGACCGGCCACAGCCTTTTTCTTCTCTACGTTGCATATGTATGTCTCAAGTGTTTCAAACATTTCAGATGTATGTTGCAATTGTTTCGTCTTGATGTTGCAAAAGTAGATAGAGGGATATTGCATATGTTGCAAGTATTCCAGAGGCCATATTGCAAGCGTTTGTTCAAAATATTCCATCTATTTTCCAGACGTATGTTGCAATAGTTTTTATCTAGATGTTGCATATATTTTCATATATGTTGCAACAGTATGTTCCAAATGTTTCAGCTATTTCAATCTTAAGTTGCAGTAAATGGTTTCATGTTGCAAGTTGCAAGTGTTTTATTTTGGATGATTCATGTGTTTGCCAAATATGTTGTAAGTGCATGTTCCAAATGTTTCATCTGTTTTCAGACATATGTTGCATTCAAATGTTTTTCATGTTGCAACTGTTTTATGTTATTTAGCCAGGGGCGAAGTCGGGGGCCGACGAATGGGGGTGCTGAGGCCAGGGCGCAGTGGGGCGTGCTCGTCCTCAGCCACTCATCCCGGCTCCCGAGTGTCGCCCACATAGAGAGAGAATGGGGTCAGGGAAAGAACCAGTAGGTGCAGAGACGGGACAGGGTGCGCACGTTGGGCGGGTCGGAGTCGGACGGGGTGGAGCGAAGGCGTACAGGGACAGGCTACGCGGGGCATCCAGGCGCTGGCCACGCCGAGTTGTAAAAAGAAGCGCGTGCGTATACGTGTCTTGTTCACTCTATCTTCTTCGCTCTGCTCATGCTGAATTGCTGATGGATGGATCAGGTGCTGCTCACCGGCTGCTCCTCGGGGGGTCTGGCGGTGATACTGCACTGCGACCAGTTGCGCGCCTTCTTCCCGTCCGGCACCACCGTCGTTAAGTGCATCTCCGACGGCGGCCTCTACCTAGACGCGTACGTACCTGTGCTGTGGTTTAAACCCTCCATCCTTCCGTGCTCTGGAATCTGGATCACACAAGAACGAAGCAACTGACTGACAGCAGCTTTTTGCTTTTGCCATGACCATCGGCTTGTCGCATGCAGCGTGGATGTCTCCGGAGGCCGCAACCTGAGATCCTACTTCGGCGACATCGTGGCCATGCAAGGGATAGCTCAGAACCTGCCGCCGGCTTGCACCGCCCGTCTCGACGCCACCTCGGTGCGTGCTCTCGCTCCTCTCCTATTTCAGTGTTGCTTCTGATGAAGTGATGGTTGCTCTGAAATCTCAATCTCGTGTGGGTGCAGTGCTTCTTCCCACAAAACATAATCGATGACATCAAGACGCCACTGTTCCTGCTAAATGCCGCATACGACTTCATTCAGGTGAACATTAATTTCGCTGTATGGAGCAGACACCCTAAATAGCAAATGTATTACCGGTGACACATACTTACCTGCATTGTTCCGTCAGATTGTGCTCAGCCTGGCACCAGACAGAGCTGACCCGAGCGGCGCTTGGCGAGCCTGCAAGTCGAACCGTACGGCCTGCAGTGCATCCCAGATGAGCTTCCTGCAAGGTTAACCTGGGCATCCATAAGTAAGTTCATCTTCATCAGGAAATGACGATCCGAATGACTAGAGCATATTCGTACAAGTGCAGATTTCAGGGACCAGATGGTAGCATCCGTCAACAAAGGCTTCTCCGGTTCCAGGAGCAACGGGCTCTTCATAAGCTCCTGCTTCGCGCATTGCCAGTCCGAGCAGCTGGGCACCTGGAACACAAAACCAGGTGGCTCCCCCACCATTCAAAACAAGGTAACAACTGATAATACACCATATAGTGGCTAGATACAAAAGAGACTATCTCTTTCCCGTGATGAAATTGATGGATGTTCATGAATTTTGATGTTCATGCGCAGGGGATTGCGAAATCCGTTGGTGACTGGTACTTCGATCGGGCTGAAGTGAAGGCAATCGACTGCCGATATCCCTGCGACAACACTTGCCACCATATCATATGAGAAGATCCACAATTTTATTTAGTTCGCTTAGTGAACAGCATACGCTTTCTCAACAGAGTGTAGATCATATTGATTTGGGAATGCAATTGAATACAGCCATTAAAGGAACACTAACACAAAAAATAAATGGTAATGACAAGTTTCAGTAGACCATAGAGTGATTCTACAGCTGTTGTTTAACATGTGATGTGGAATAGCTATCTGTCATTCTAGGCAGTTGGCAGTACCAGCAAATATTTTCTACTACTACATTCTGAATTCTGCGTACCTGCTCATGCTAATCCTGCAAAACTGTAAGAATGGAGCTTTCAGTAATTAGTGTCGATAAGAATCAATTACGTTATTATACAAAACCGTGGGTTGAGGAGCAAAAACTCTTTCATTGAGCAGGTACTATTTCTGTACAACTAGTAGGATTGATGCTATCCATTCTATGAACAACAATATGCTGAGGAACAGGATCTGCTGTAACATCAATAGCTCAAGAAAAGAAAATACTGGAAAGCTGTGTCCCAGTATGACACTACCAAAATCAGCTGACTAACATCATGATACATTTCTCATACGTATCGACCATCTTTGTACATGTGGAGGCTGCAGCCACTGCAACTAAAAGCACCAACAACATCTCACAGGAAGATCATGACGCAGCTTGGGCAGCACCAAGTTTGTTAGCTCCTTTGTCCAGTTTCTTTTTTGACACCTTCTTTTGGGATGCTTCCTCTTCTTGGTTCTTCACTACTGGTTTGAACTGTTGAAAAAGAAAGGATAATTTTAGAAGAATCAGAATATATCTGAACTAAAGGATATTGATGAGTCAGAACTGATGATATCAGTGCTAAGTAATACCAAAAATATGCATTTGAAAACTAAGATATGTTGGTTGCCTGTGTGAAGAAGCATGTGAACACTCAGTGGTCAGATCATGATGCTTCACCAATTCGCGGTGCAAGATAGTCTGATAGCTAAAACCGCAAATTATTTATTATGTAGGTCTAGTTTATCCAACTATATTCATACCAAGTCTTTGCATCATGCATAAACTACACAAAGGGGAACTGTCTGCTAACTAAACATAAAACCTATCTTTCAAGGAAGTCACAATTACATCACTCCAAACTCAGTGGTTCAAATGTTACTTAAAACAAAAATTTAGCATGAAAGAAGACTTTTTTAGGACAGGTAGATGGACTTTTTTTTTGAACTTTAAATACAGCAGGGGAGACCCCCGTTGTAAGGATTTTATTAAAAAAACAAAACAAAAAGAACAACACCACTGTACAAAGAGGGAGAGGGGGACAAGAGGAGCCACGGACCTACAACTAAGAGAACTGCACAGGCTATACAAGCAGAAACAAGACCAACAAAGTTAAGACTTACCTGATATACAGAATAAATAACATTCCTCCTGATTTGGGCCATCATGTCTAAGAAAAGATTATATCCCTCAAGTTTATACTCAATAAGGGGATCTCGTTGGGCATAACCCCTTAAACCAACAGCTTGTTGGACAAACTTTAGTGCCTGCAGGTGTTCTTTCCACAGCCTATCAATATTGCTGAGAATTAGAAACCGCTCAGCTTCCTTCATCAATCCTGGAGCTTGCTTCTCCACAATTTCCTGACATACAAGTATAGAAGTTATGAAATGAGGAACTACATCTCACTATTTCTGGTGCTCCTGATATTTGTTTAATAGTTTATCAAAGCTATTGTACTGTTCTAGTCTGAAATACCATTGTGAAGAAAATAGCTTCTGATATTTTACCTGATTAGTTTTACACGGTTTAAAACAGGGAAATGCATTTGGACATCCAAACACATGAATGGGTTGCTCTTAATTGAAAAAAAAGTACAGATTATTATATTCAGACTTGTCTTGCACATAAGATGCACTTGTTATAAACAAGAATATACATTTCAGAATCAGAAGACCTTTTTTTCGTCATAGGCTCATAGCTCCTGTCAAGATGATCTACTGCTAAGATCTATCTTTGCCTTCGGCTCGGATTTGGTTTTACCTCAACTAAGAACCAAAGATAAATTGATAGGTGTAGTTCTTAAAGTGTGAAGTACCTACTCAGACTCTCTCTTTGTTTGTAAGAAATATTTGCATTAAACTTCTTATGATATTTGAACCATGTGAAAAAACGCTATCCATGGAAGCAAAAGGAGAAATAACTAACAGTTTTTTGGAAGTAAGCTTCACGCCCTCGCTTACGGAGGTACTCCCGCAAATCCTCATAGCTTGAGCTTTTGCCCTCCAACAATTCTGGTGTCAAGTCATCTAACAGATAGCAATACCTAGTAGAAAAGAAATGGAAACATTACAGTTTTGGTGACAGTACATCAGTCAACAGATCCGCAGAAACCCAATTGACCAAATACACATGTATATGTACTAACTGAAAACTTACTGTTGCAGCTTAGCTATAAGTTTGCTCAGGTCCCAATTTTCCTTTGGAGTATCAGGGCCTATGTTAGCCTGCCAATGACAGAAGAATATTATAGCATCAGGACTTCAGAGAAATATAATCCTTTGTGTTCAGTTTTAATATCTAAGCGCAGCTGTCAGATGGTCACCATAACCAACCTCTAATATGTCGTCCATTGTCAACTCAGCATATTCCACAATAAGTGACTCAAGACTGTCAGATGCAAGAGCACGTCTTCTTTCTGCATATACACGATCTCTCTGGCTATTCAATACCTCATCATACTCAAACAACTGCTTCCTGATGTCAAAAAAGTAGTTCTCAACTTTTCGTTGTGCTTCATCTAGAGCCCTTGTTAGCATTTTCGATTCAATAGGAAGATCTTCAACTCGAAATGCTTGCATCAGACCCTAGACGAGAAACCAAATGATATTAGTTACAGATTTATTCTTGTCTGTCAAGAAATGTTCAAATCATATGGATAAGCCATGCAAGGATATATCTGAGAGCAACAGCTATTAGTACAAGTGATGCAGTAATTTTACCAGACACTGCATGTATGCTTACACAAGTGTATTACAATAATTATAACAGGTTTTTGCTAAAAAAGAGAACTCAACCACAGGGAGAAGACATCCCTAGCTTTGTCTTAAGAGAGGGGAGTACCGAACCCTTTAGGGATGTACCCAAACAACCTGCAAGCACCTGGGTTTGATCCCAGGTGGGGTGGCTTTTCTTGGAAGCTCTACCAACCAAACTACCACTTGGTTCTCAACATTTTTGCTACAAAACATTTCTAGTTTATAGCTAACAGCAGGATATGGTTCAATGCACTTGGACCCACTATTAATAAAATGATGAGAGCATCACATTCTGTCCTTCAAAAAAAATGGTAGTGAATGGATTTGAGTACATTCTATTCCACTATTATGAACAAATATCTGCCATTATTTCAAAACATGACATGCAACTTGAGATCAACATCTAACTTTGTCGGAGGCATTTAGTAAGGTATAATCAATAAGCCATATCATTAAAATTATGGAGAAACCAAAAGGAGGTGCTTTTTTATGCAATACATTACTTTTATGTAGTGAAGCCATTGGTATTATTTCTCATGTAAACAGTTATAAAACTAAAGAAAATAATACAAACCTGTATCCTGTCACCTCCAAAGATCCGGAAAATATTATCCTCGAGACTAAGAAAGAAGCGAGAGCTTCCAGGATCCCCTTGCCTTCCACTTCGACCACGAAGCTAAAGAAAGATAAACCAATTCAGTTATAATCATGCTCTGTCATGATGAAAGCGAAAAAGATATGTGCCAACTACTTCATTGTTGGCTTTGCAGAATGCAGACACTCAAAACATGTACCATGGACTTTGGGATGAAATATAATATTTTTCTAAGGCTAGACTTGTTTAGTTTGGCACAAACTAGCAATTCACCCATGCAACAAGCAGAAAAGATATCTTGGGTTCACCCTGCATATTAACAGCAATAGCTTCAATAGTATATTACCTGATTGTCAATTCTGCGCGATTCATGGCGCTCTGTTCCTACTACGTGAAGCCCGCCTGCTGTAATGACCTGAATAAAATTGAGCACATGAACACTATGCTACACTGAATAGCAATATATAGAGCTATCAATGTTTCTTTTATATGCAATATAACCTTCTTCTTTTCCTCCTCAGTGTAAACTTTATATTCGTCTGCTATCTTCATAAATGCATTTCTCAAATTTGCTATTACTTCATCACGTGTTGGTCCCTGAAATATAAAGAAACATAATTAAGTCCTCAAGACACGAAAACTTTTAACAGAATATTGAGACTGCAATGTGGAACACCAGTAGTTGTCTCACCCACACTAAAACTAATATTTGACCTCTCATGGTTGCTGAAATAGGCCTACCTTCTCACATGAGTAGGACAACCGCTCTTCTGCTTCCAGTTCAGTTAATGATTTCTCTCCCCATTCTTTGACAGCCATTTCAACTGTATCCTTGACGGATGATAATGTTTCTTTTGAAAGTTCACATGGGAACAAGCTTTCGTTCGTCTGAAGGCAAAATAAGTGCAGTAAGTCATTAGATAAACTTATATCACAAGTTAAATCATAATACATCTCCCGATGCAAAAGTCCCAGAATCTCGAGACCATCAGTTGTTGATCATATCACTACTGAACCTATAGCCAGTTATGTACCTTCCATGTCTTTCTTGGTGGCATCTGCTTTTTGGATACAATAACGCCATCTATTGGATTGACGACTCTGCAGCATTCAGAATCAAAAGAGCCTATAAGAACAGCTGAACAACATTTACGCTACATATACACTGGGGAAAAAAGGTCTCTTTCGGAATATCATAGGCAACCCATAGAAGTCTGTTGCAAAGGCAAGGTAGTTCCATTGCAACTTATTATTTATTCAAGATAATGAAGATTCTGTAGTAATCGTGTTGAATGCTTGATTAAAAGATAAACAACCCCCTCCTCTTAAAAAACACTATCTCTGAGATCAAGGATGTAGATCACAACTCAAATCTTTATCGACAAATGTAAAAAACTGACTTATTTAGAAATAGGCATAAATTAACATTTTACGATTGTTGATACAGCACCGCGGATACAGAACTGCTGTTCATGTCAATCGACTCTAATTTAACTTCTAATTCATTGCAAATAACAGGCACATGAAGAACCAGATAATGAGAAGTTGCAGTGGTCGAATCAACATTCATTCCCATGAGCATTCGAGCCCCCCAAGCTTTGACGATCCTGCCGGTGAGCATTCAAGCCCCAGGCTTGAGCGTCTCACCAGGGGTTGTCCACAGATAAATTTTATAGAGTAAATTGCACTGTGGGTCCTTAAACTTTTCCCCACTTCTCACCAAGGTCCATGAACTTTTTTTTACTCATCTGGGTCCATGAACTTTGCTTACATCGTAGCCGCCACCCAAAGCAGGCCACATAGGACTCTGCTGCCTACGTGACCGCTGATGTGGCACCACGTGCTCCTTTTTTATTTCATAAATTGGCTGAAACTTTGAAAAATGGTATAAAATCGTAGAAAAAATCATAAAAAGGAAAAACCAGTTTTGCTAGGCTCCACATGAGTAGATCCATGCATAGATCTACTCATGTGGAGTCTAAAAAAACTGGATTTTCCTTTTCACAATTTTTCTATGATCTTATACCATTTTTCAAAGTTTCAGCCAATTTATGAAATAAAAAAGGAGCATGTGGCGCCACATCAGCAGTCACGTAGGCAGCAGAGTCCTATGTAGCCTGCATTGGATGGCGGCTAGGATGTAGACAAAGTTCATGGACCCAGATGAGCGGGGGAAAAAAATTCATGGACCTAGGTGAGAAGTGGGAAAAGTTTTAAGGACTCACAGCGCTATTCACTCAATTTTATATATTGCCTCATGTGTGAAGAACAATAGGAATGTGACATGCTCGTTCGCCTGAGGAGCCTTGTAGCGCTGTCATTATCCAATTCTAGCTGTGCATACTATGTAGTGTGTAGGTCTGAGTATGTGCATGAGGGGAGGGGGGGTGCATGCGGGGTTGGAGTAAGTTAGCACCTGTTCAGATACAACTGTACCCCATAGAGAGGCGTCAATAGAACCAGTTAATGAACCAAACATGCATTTTTCCCCAAAAACTACAATCATGTATTCAAAGCACTGTAAAAGATTATTTGGGATTCTGATAAGGAAAATTAGTACCTTGGCATAAGGATCTCACGCAACTTCAACCTGGCCATGAATTCTGCATTGCCACCAAGGATAATATCAGTTCCACGTCCCGCCATATTGGTGGCAATTGTCACAGCACCAAGGCGTCCACTCTGAGCTACAATCTCTGCCTCCCTCTCAACATTCTCTGGCTTAGCATTCAGGACCTTCAATAGAAATTAGAATAAAATTTAGACAGTTTTAGCACCTTAGGAAATGAGAAACTGATGTTGCAACTTTTTTTTGAACCTTAAATACAGCAGGGGAGGCAACTTTCAAACATGTTAGTATGAGCTAGATTCCTTTCAAATAGTTTATTTTACTATTATTTTCATTGGTTCCTTTCTGTGAGAGAATGAAAACTAATTTATTCAAAAACGTAAGTCAAAGATTTTATAGGCACAAATTTACCCACTTACCCTCAGCTAAATAAAATGTAGCTTCAAGCAGCCATAAAAATAAATTAAATAGTTAGAATTACAGAACAGAGTAGCGCACTGAATGGTAATAAACTATCTGTGGCACCACAACAACAACAACAACAACAACATAGCCTTTTGTCCCAAGCAAGTTGGGGTAGGCTAGAGATGAAACCCAAAAGAGACGAGAAACAGGGAGACACATAAAGGGACATAAAGGGCACAAGACAAAAGATGTCACGGTTCAGGCACGTTGATTGCTAATCTCCAAGCGCTCCTGTCCATAGCTAAATCCTTGGGGATATTCCACTCCTTAAGATCTCTCTTAACGGACTCGTCCCAAGTTAATTTAGGTCGACCTCTACCGCTCTTTACATTATCGGCCCGCTTTAGAACTCCACTACGCACCGGCGCCTCAGGAGGCCTCCGTTGGACATGTCCAAACCATCTCAACCGATGTTGAATCAATTTCTCCTCAATTGGTGCCACCCCAACCCTATCCCGAATATCGTCGTTCCGTACTCTATCCCTCCTTGTGTGCCCACAACACCAACGCAACATACGCATCTCCGCTACACTCAATTGCTGGACATGTCGCCTTTTTGTAGGCCAACACTCAGCACCATATAACATTGCCGGACGAATCGCCGTCCTATAGAACTTACCTTTCAGCTTCTGAGGCACCCTTTTGTCACAGAGAACGCCAGAAGCTTGACGCCATTTCAACCAGCCGGCTGAAATTCTATGCCTAACATCTTCATCAATGTCTCCATCCTTTTGTAGCATCGACCCTAAATACCGAAAAGTATCCTTCTTGGCCACCACTTGCCCATCGAGGCTAACGTCTCCCTCCTCGTGCCTAGTCGCGCTGAAATCGCACCTCATATACTCGGTCTTAGTCCTACTAAGTCTGAACCCTTTCGACTCTAACGTGTGCCTCCATAGTTCTAACTTCCTATTAACTCCCGCCCTACTGTCGTCAACTAGCACCACATCATCAGCAAAGAGCATACACCAAGGGATATCACCTTGTATGTCCCTTGTGACCTCATCCATCACCAAAGCAAATAAATAAGGGCTCAAAGCTGACCCCTGATGCAGTCCTATTTTAATTGGAAAGTCACTGGTGTCGCCATCACATGTTCGGACAAACGTCACCACATCCCTGTACATATCCTTGATGAGGGTAACGTACTTAGTTGGGACTTTGTGCTTTTCCAAGGCCCACCACATGACATTTCTCGGTACTTTGTCATATGCCTTCTCGAGGTCAATAAAGACCATGTGCAAGTCCTTCTTCTGCTCCCTATATCTCTCCATCAATTGTCGTAATAGGAAAATCGCCTCCAAGGTCGACCTACCAGGCATGAACCCAAACTGATTTTGGGTCACATGTGTCACTCTCCTTAGGCGATGCTCGATAACCCTCTCCCAGAGCTTCATCGTATGACTCATCAACTTAATCCCACGGTAGTTAGTACAACTTTGAACATCTCCCTTGTTCTTGAAGATAGGTACTAATATACTTCTCCTCCATTCTTCAGGCATCTTGTTTGACCGAAAAATAAGGTTAAAAAGCTTAGTTAACCATACTATCGCTCTGGCGCCTAGGTATCTCCACACCTCAATGGGGATACCATCAGGGCCCATCGCTTTACCTCCCTTCATCCTCTTCAAAGCCTCTCCGATCTCTGCCTCCTGAATTCTCCTCACAAAGCGTCTGTTGGTATCGTTAAATGAGTCGTCCAACTCAAGGGCAGGACCCTCATTCTCCCCATTAAACAGCTTGTCGAAGTACTCTCTCCATCTGTCCTTGATCTCCTCATCCTTCACCAGAAGTCGATTTGTCCCATCCTTGATGCATTTTATTTGGTTGATGTCCCTTGTCTTCCTCTCGCGGATTCTAGCCATCCTATAAATGTCCTTCTCCCCTTCCTTCGTGCCTAGCCGCTGATAAAGGCCATCATACGCCTGACCTTTTGCTACACTCACAGCTCGCTTTGCAACCCTCTTCGCTATTTTATAGCCCTCGATGTTGGCTACACTCTTGTCATGGTGGCTACACTCTTACCCAAGGATTTAGCTAGGGACATCAACCAAATAAAATGCATCAAAGATGGGACAGATCGACTTCTGGTGAAGGATGAGGAGATCAAGGACAGATGGAGAGAGTATTTCGACAAGCTGTTTAATGGGGGAGAATGAGGGTCCTGCCCTTAAGTTGGACGACTCATTTGACGATACCAACAGATGCTTTGTGAGGAGAATTCAGGAGGCAGAGATCGGAGAGGCTTTGAAGAGGATGAAGGGAGGTAAAGCGATGGGCCCTGATGGTATCCCCATTGAGGTGTGGAAATACCTAGGCGCCATAGAGATAGTATGGTTAGCTAAGCTTTTTAACCTTATTTTTCGGTCTAACGAGATGCCTGAAGAATGGAGAAGAAGTATGTTAGTACCTATCTTCAAGAACAAGGGAGATGTTCAAAATTGTACTAACTACCGTGGGATTAAGTTGATGAGCCATACGATGAAGCTCTGGGAGAGGGTTATCGAGCATCGCCTAAGGAGAGTGACACATGTGACCCAAAATCAGTTTGGGTTCATGCCTGGTAAGTCAACCATGGAGGCGATTTTCTTATTACGACAATTGATGGAGAGATATAGGGAGCAGAAGGACTTGCACATAGTCTTTATTTACCTCGAGAAGGCATATGACAAAGTACCGAGAAATGTCATGTGGTGGGTCTTGGAAAAGCACAAAGTCCCAACTAAGTATGTTACCCTCATCAAGGATATGTACAGGGATGTGGTGACGTTTGTCCGAACATGTGATGGCAACACCAGTGACTTTCCAATTAAAATAGGACTACATCAGGGGTCAGCTTTGAGCCTTATTTATTTGCTTTGGTGATCGATGAGGTCACAAGGGACATACAAGGTGATATCCCTTGGTGTATGCTCTTTGCTGATGATGTGGTGCTAGTTGACGACAGTAGGACGGGGGTTAATAGGAAGTTAGAACTATGGAGGCACGCGTTAGAGTCGAAAGGGTTCAGACTTAGTAGGACTAAGACCGAGTACATGAGGTGCGATTTCAGCGCGACTAGGCACGAGGAGGGAGACGTTAGCCTCGATGGGCAAGTGGTGGCCAAGAAGGATACTTTTCGGTATTTAGGGTCGATGCTACAAAAGGATGGAGACATTGATGAAGATGTTAGGCATAGAATTTCAGCCGGCTGGTTGAAATGGCGTCAAGCTTCTGGCGTTCTCTATGACAAAAGGGTGCCTCAGAAGCTGAAAGATAAGTTCTATAGGACGGCGATTCGTCCGGCGATGTTATACGGTGCTGAGTGTTGGCCTACAAAAAGGCGACATGTCCAGCAATTGAGTGTAGCGGAGATGCGTATGTTGCGTTGGTGTTGTGGGCACACAAGGAGAGATAGAGTCCGGAACGACGATATTCGGGATAGGGTTGGGGTGGCACCAATTAAGGAGAAATTGATTCAACATCGGTTGAGATGGTTTGGACATGTCCAACGGAGGCCTCCTGAGGCGCCGGTGCGTAGTGGAGTTCTAAAGCGGGCCGATAATGTAAAGAGCGGTAGAGGTCGACCTAAACTAACTTGGGACGAGTCCGTTAAGAGAGATCTTAAGGAGTGGAATATCTCCAAGGATTTAGCTATGGACAGGAGCGCTTGGAGATTGGCAATCAACGTGCCTGAACCGTGACCTCTTTTTGTCTTGTGTCCTTTATGTCCCTTTATGTGTCTCCCTGTTTTTCGTCTCTTTTGGGTTTCATCTCTAGCCTACCCCAACTTGCTTGGGACAAAAGGCTATGTTGTTGTTGTTGTATCAGCATTTTTTCTCTTTGAGCACTGAGCACAAATAACAGCATTCCTGAGTGTTAAAGAGGATTTATTGTTACCTCATGAGGAATCCCAGCTTCATGCAATTGCTCTGATAAAGATTCACTTTGCTCAACACTGGTGGTACCAACAAGCACAGGACGGCCAACTTTATTCATTCTTGATATCTCCACAAGAACAGCACGCCATTTTCCATTTGTTGCTCTAAAAACAACATCTGACTCATCCTGCAAAGGAAGAAGCAAAATCAAATTTTTGGCAGAAAATGGGATGAAATAAAAGGAAAGGTCTTTCACAGTTACAATATATTAAACAATCATTACAACAGAGTGCAAGTACCTTCCGTATCATTGGCTTGTTTGTTGGAACAACAGTAACTTTAAGTTTATATATGCTCTCAAACTCTTGGGTCTCTGTAGCTGCAGTTCCAGTCATGCCACAGAGTTTGGGAAACTGTCACAAAAGTCTGTTAGTTTATTGACGAAGTAATAGATTTAACATAAAATAGAGATAAGATTAGGAGAAAGCTGTTCATCCAGCCAATGTTTTTAAGGCGGTAAAGCGAGGCGTGGCGACCAACTACCGCCTTACACTAAGGCGAGTAAGGCGTAAGGCGAGGCGACGCCTTACCAAATAAAGGAAAATTTAAAACAGCACCTCAGAGCAGTATATAGATGATAAAGAAAAAAGGAAAGGAAAAAAGAAAAAGAAAGGAGAAGTAAGAAGTGCTCTGGCCCAGCCCACGTGCACCAAGCAGCCCATGTGCTCCTCACCCTCGTAGCCCTAGCATGTCTTCAACTCTTCATCTCTCTCCTGCGCCGCTCCGCCGACACAACACTTTGCTCTGCTCTGACTTCCCCCTATCTCTTGCTTCCCTCACCTTCCTGCTTTGGACGCTGCACATCGATGGAGGAAGAGGAACAGAGGAGGCGGGATGCTGTCCTGCTCGAGGGAAGACTAGAGGAGGCGGCTCGGGTCCTACTCGATGGAGGACCAGAGGAGGCGGCGGGGAAACCGCGGCCCGCCGGCGGCTGCTCCTCGCGTGGATGGGGAAGAGGGGAGGCGGAGGCTCGGCGGCAGTAGCTTCTCTCGGAGGCACGGGCGAGCAGGCAGGTCCATCTTCCCCGCGAGCGCTCCTCTCTCTGCGCTCTGATTTCTCCCGCGCTCCTCTCTCCACGGTCCTAATTCTCCCGCGCGCTCCTCTCTCTATCTCTGCGCGCGACTGGCTTTCCCGCGCGCCTGCTCTTTCCCCGTCCTTTCTCCCGCGCTCCCGCGTTTTCCTGCCACGACCATCCCCGTACGCCATACCAATCTGAGACGAGTCGTCTGCCAGATCGTCTCGCCTGGAGCGCCTTGCCGATTAGGCGACGCCAAAGCGACGCCTTAAAAACATTGCATCCAGCACACTGAGCCATTTATTTGTTCATTAGTCTCTACCACTATCAACCAAAATGCTCAACAAGGGTTACTGGCCATTAGCATTAAAAAGCACCAGAAAAGATTTCGCTGGTGGATTCCAGTAATTTTTAAGCAACAGAAGCTCCAGACATAAGAGTTCGGCACTTGCCTGAAGAAAGAAGTTTTGGTAACTTATTGATGCAAGAGTTATGGTTTCATTTTGTATAGTTACACCTTCTTTTGCTTCAATTGCTTGATGGAGACCATCACTCCATCGCCTGCCCTGCCAAAAGCATCAAAACCTCAAATGTGAAAACTAGAATAATGAGATTCCTACTCAAACATCTGTCTTCATGCTACAAAAAGTGATGTGGACAAAAAAGCCCTGTCATCCAGGGCATACAACGGGATGGCATTTAAAAATTCATCATGTGCCTCTCCCCCTCTTGCTTTCATTCCTTCTTTTGTTCATATACCGTGTATGAATGTTAACATTTATGAACTGCATGTTTGTTATTACACATATGCCTATGCACAAACTTGGTATGTATGAACCTTGGCCAGAGTGCACTTGCATGATGTAATATTAGTTCAAGTATACAAGTCAAGGTTTGCCATAAAAACCAACCAGAAAACTATTACTTTACATGTATCACTGAGCCTGTCATCCATTTACTAGAATGGCAAAGGTATGTACTAACTGTTTTAGGATTTTCCCAAAACTCCGCCTATGTTGACTGGAAGACTTTCTTAAGTCGTCTCAACATAGCCGGTCCCAAGCCCGGGTAAAGGAGGAGGGTGTGTTAAGGTCTGGCAAACCAACAGTAAAAAAACAGCCACTCTCATGGATTTGAAACCCACAAGAGATTCGTTGGGGCGTAACCCTCTTAGCGACGCGCTACATCGGAACCCGGGTGTGGTGTTAAATGGGCAAGGGCCGGGTCGTCATCCTCTTAGTGGCGCGTCGTATCGTGACCCGGGTACGATGAAAAATGAGCAAGGGTCGGGCCGTCGCAACCTTAGTGGCGCGCTACATCTACGCCCGGGTGTAGTGAAAAATGAGCAAGGGTCTTCGCACTTCCCTCGACGGGTGCGAAGGGTAAGGAAGCTAGCCGAGCCAACTAGGATTTGTCTAGGTAGCTGGAATGTAGGGTCCCTAACGGGTAAGCTAAGAGAGCTAGTCGATGCAGCAATTAGAAGGCGTGTAAATATTCTATGCGTTCAGGAGACTAAATGGAAGGGCCAGAAGGCGAAGGAGGTGGAGGATACTGGCTTCAAACTTTGGTACACGGGGACAACATCGGGTAGGAATGGTGTAGGCATCTTGATCGATAGGAGCCTTAAGGATGGAGTCGTTGATGTTAGGAGGCAAGGCGACCGGATTATCTTGGTCAAGCTGCTAGTTGGAGATTCGGCTCTGAATGTGATCAGTGCCTATGTCCCTCAGGTAGGTCTTAGCGAGGGCACCAAGAGGCAGTTTTGGGAAGATCTTGATAGCATGGTTAGTACCGTGCCTATCAGCGAGAAACTCTTTATAGGAGGAGACCTCAACGGCCATGTTGGTGCGACTAATGTAGGTTTCGAGCGGGTGCACGGGGGGTTCGAGTATGGTAGTAGGAATCAAGAGGGGGAGGATGTTTTGAACTTCGCGCTGGCCTATGACTTGTTGATAGCGAACACCCTCTTTAGGAAGAGGGAATCTCATCTAGTAACCTTTCGTAGTGGACAACACTCGAGCCAGATCGACTTTATCCTTGCAAGGAGGGAGGATAGACGTGCTTGCTTTGATTGTAAGGTGTTACCTGGGGAGTGTGTTGTCCCTCAACATAAGCTTGTGGTGGCGGACTTTCGCTTTCGGGTACGTGTCCACCGGGACAAACGGGCCAAGATTGCGAGAACGAAGTGGTGGAAGCTTAGAGGGGAAGCAGCGCAGACGTTTAAGGAGAGGATGCTAGACGAGGGACCTTGGGAAGAAGGAGAAGATGCCGACGACATGTGGCTAAAGATGGCAACATGTGTCCGGAAGGTGGCTTCGGAAGTGTTTGGCGTGAGTAGGGGAGGCAAACGGGAAGCGAAAGACACATGGTGGTGGAATGATGAGGTGCAAAGGGCTATTAGGGAGAAGAAGGAGTGTTTTAAGCGTCTCCACCATGACAAGAGTGTAGCCAACATCGAGGGCTATAAAATAGCGAAGAGGGTTGCAAAGCGAGCTGTGAGTGTAGCAAAAGGTCAGGCGTATGATGGCCTTTATCAGCGGCTAGGCACGAAGGAAGGGGAGAAGGACATTTATAGGATGGCTAGAATCCGCGAGAGGAAGACAAGGGACATCAACCAAATAAAATGCATCAAGGATGGGACAAATCGACTTCTGGTGAAGGATGAGGAGATCAAGGACAGATGGAGAGAGTACTTCGACAAGCTGTTTAATGGGGAGAATGAGGGTCCTGCCCTTGAGTTGGACGACTCATTTAACGATACCAACAGACGCTTTGTGAGGAGAATTCAGGAGGCAGAGATCGGAGAGGCTTTGAAGAGGATGAAGGGAGGTAAAGCGATGGGCCCTGATGGTATCCCCATTGAGGTGTGGAGATACCTAGGCGCCAGAGCGATAGTATGGTTAACTAAGCTTTTTAACCTTATTTTTCGGTCAAACAAGATGCCTGAAGAATGGAGGAGAAGTATATTAGTACCTATCTTCAAGAACAAGGGAGATGTTCAAAGTTGTACTAACTACCGTGGGATTAAGTTGATGAGTCATACGATGAAGCTCTGGGAGAGGGTTATCGAGCATCGCCTAAGGAGAGTGACACATGTGACCCAAAATCAGTTTGGGTTCATGCCTGGTAGGTCGACCATGGAGGCGATTTTCTTATTACGACAATTGATGGAGAGATATAGAGAGCAGAAGAAGGACTTGCACATGGTCTTTATTGACCTCGAGAAGGCATATGACAAAGTACCGAGAAATGTCATGTGGCGGGCCTTGGAAAAGCACAAAGTCCCAACTAAGTACGTTACCCTCATCAAGGATATGTACAGGGATGTGGTGACGTTTGTCCGAACATGTGATGGCGACACCAGTGACTTTCCAATTAAAATAGGACTGCATCAGGGGTCAGCTTTGAGCCCTTATTTATTTGCTTCGGTGATGGATGAGGTCACAAGGGACATACAAGGTGATATCCCTTGGTGTATGCTCTTTGCTGATGATGTGGTGCTAGTTGACGACAGTAGGGCGGGAGTTAATAGGAAGTTAGAACTATGGAGGCACACGTTAGAGTCGAAAGGGTTCAGACTTAGTAGGACTAAGACCGAGTATATGAGGTGCGATTTCAGCGCGACTAGGCACGAGGAGGGAGACGTTAGCCTCGATGGGCAGGTGGTGGCCAAGAAGGATACTTTTCGGTATTTAGGGTCGATGCTACAAAAGGATGGAGACATTGATGAAGATGTTAGACATAGAATTTCAGCCGGCTGGTTGAAATGGCGTCAAGCTTCTGGCGTTCTCTATGACAAAAGGGTGCCTCAGAAGCTGAAAGGTAAGTTCTATAGGACGGCGATTCGTCCGGCGATGTTATATGGTGCTGAGTGTTGGCCTACAAAAAGGCGACATGTCCAGCAATTGAGTGTAGCGGAGATGCGTATGTTGCGTTGGTGTTGTGGGCACACAAGGAGGGATAGAGTACGGAACGACGATATTCGGGATAGGGTTGGGGTGGCACCAATTGAGGAGAAATTGATTCAACATCGGTTGAGATGGTTTGGACATGTCCAACGGAGGCCTCCTGAGGCGCCGGTGCGTAGTGGAGTTCTAAAGCGGGCCGATAATGTAAAGAGCGGTAGAGGTCGACCTAAATTAACTTGGGACGAGTCCGTTAAGAGAGATCTTAAGGAGTGGAATATCCCCAAGGATTTAGCTATGGACAGGAACGCTTGGAGATTAGCAATCAACGTGCCTGAACCGTGACATCTTTTGTCTTGTGCCCTTTATGTCCCTTCATGTGTCTCCCTGTTTCTCGTCTCTTTTGGGTTTCATCTCTAGCCTACCCCAACTTGCTTGGGACAAAAGGCTATGTTGTTGTTGTTGTTGTTGGACAGTAACATGTCTTGTGCTACTGAGAATAATGATAAAATATACTCACCGGCATAACTCTGCCAGTAAACTCATCTACAATAAGCACTTCCTTGCTACGAACAATGTAATTGACATCTTTAAGGAAGAGCTCCTTAGCCTTGATTGCATTTAGAACATATGAAGCCCACTGTTCACGAGGATCATATAGATCATTTATGTCCAGTATTTCTTCAGCATCAGCGTAACCTTCTTCTGTAAGTAAAACATTTCTTTGCTTTTCATCCACCTGAAGAAATAGTCATTTTTAGATGGCAATTTATATTAAGTTAATTGAAGATACAAATAAACACAAATTATGGCTAGGCGATAGACACACATAAGTACTACTATATCTTTTACATTTCTAGAAAATGGTAATAGAATATTTGACATGTAATTTTTTATCTCGAAACAGAAGGGCGAATAAAAGTTTCAGAAATCAGGAGGCGAATACATTGAGCATGAGGGTATATTTTATTGTATAATCAACCCATAATAACAGATCAAATATCCATACAGAAGCTTATTGCTCACCGTGTAATGAATGTCTCGCTCAAAAGCGTCAGCTATTTTTGCTGCTTTGTAATACCGGTCGCTTGGCTTTTCAGCTAGGCCTGATATTATAAGAGGTGTTCTTGCTTCATCAATAAGAATTGAATCAACTTCATCTATCACACAGTAATTGAAGTTCCTCAAGACAAGTTCATCTACAGTCTGCAATAATGAAGACTCAGTCAATTGCAGGAGATGCAATGATCCATGTAGAGGAAATAACACTTATACCCCGTTTGGATGTCTGCATTGAGGCCATTACATTGGAATTAGAAATGGCAGACCCGAATTCCACGTGTTTGGATGGTCATGGCATTGGAGTCTGGAAACTGGGCTCGTTTCCACTCGGCATTCCTTCACCTAGCGCGAGTCCGAAGCGATGCCGAGCCCAGACCCTCCGTATTGGCTGGAATCGCATCCCCTCCAGCTCCGCTCGTCATCTCCAACTCTAGTTCCGCTCGTCGTCTCCATGTCCGGCGCCGGTCCCTCCATCCCCTCGCAGCCAACCCCTCCATCCTCCTCGCCGGAGCTCCTCCGCAGGGGGCAACACTTCCACCCTCCCGCACGCAGCACACGGGCGAAGCCCCAGCACCACAGCGGCGGCCCCTAACCCTAGCAGTGGCGGAGGCGGCTCCTCTGCACGGCAGCACGGGGGCGTGGAGCAGTGCATCTGCTCGGGGGATGGCCGGCGGGGAGCGGCACATCCACCAAGCGGCGGCGGCGGCGGCGGCGTCCAGCGGGCTAGGCGCGACTGCGAGGCCAAGCCAAGGCGCGGCGCAGCCAGGGAGCAACGCCCAGGCGTGATGACAAGGACTAGCAGCGGCGGCAACCAGCGGACCAGGTGTGCAGGTCCTCGCCGAGCTCCGTCCTTCCTTTTCCCCCATCGAGTTCTGTTGGATTATGAGTTTATTAGGCCCATGTGGCTAGGCCCGAGGCTCATGTATGGCTACCTATATAGCTACCCTTCTAGGGTTAGCCCAAATAAATAGAGACACTCATTCTAACATGGTATCAAGCTGGGGTTTTCTTCTCTTCCCCTGACCCGCCGCCCAGCCACCGGCGCTCCTCCTGGAGCCGCTGCCGCCGGCCATGGCTGGTCGTCCTCCCTCCCCTCCTCCTTCTACCTACACCCACTTCCCCCCTCTTCCCTCCCCATGGTCTCACGTCATGGATCCCGTAGTCTCTGCCGACCCGCACGCACAGCCGCTGCCCCCTCACCGCGCCGCCGCCGCCCGGCCTGCCACCGCCGGCCCGCACAGCGCCGCTGCTATCCGGCCCCCTCCTCCAGGCCTGCCAGCGCTGCCCCTCCCCCTCCCTTCACACAGCGCCGCGGCTGCCTTTACCGCTGGCGCGAGCACCGGGGGCGTGGGCTGGGAGGAAGATGGTGCTGCTGCTGCCACCGGGGCTCCTGTGGCCGAAGCTCCCTCTCTGCCGGCTGCGGGTGCTCCCTTGGTGACTGCAGGAGCAGGACCGGCCACCCTCCAGGCCGCTCTGGCCGGTCTCCTGGGCGCGGACGCCGGGGCCGTGGGCGCTAACCATCTCCAAGCCGCCCTGGCTGCCCTCCTGCGCGCCGGCGGCCCAACCGCGCCTGCTGTCGTGCCCGATGCCGCCAACATCGCCCGAGCAGCCATAGCCGCTGGTGGGGGTCTGGCACAGGGGGTCTTCCCACTGCCGCCACGGCTTCACGGCACGGCCTCCGACTCCGCGCTCGCCGCCACTCTTGTGTCTACGCGGGCAGCGGCCGCAGCGGGACAGGCCCGTGTCCGTGCGGCTGCCCTAGCCTCGGAGCGCGAGCACAATGCCGCCGATGCTCTGGCCCGCCAGATCGCCGAAGCGGAGCACCTCCTCGCCCACGACATCGGCGCTACTTCCTCCGGCTCGACGGGCCCCCGCGTCTCCACCACCGCGGTCCTTTGGCACGATCCGGCCGATCCCCTCGTGGCCCAGCTCCACTACCAGGCCGGAGGCGTGCAGAACATTCGCCTCCTCGTCCCGGTCGTGCTCGAGCCCGAGTCCCCCTCCTACGCTCGTTGGCGGGACCTGGTCCTCCTCACCCTCCGCCGCTACGCCCACGACGATCACGTCCTCGCCGATGCCCCTGTCACGGCCCAGACCCCCTCGTGGCTGCGCCTTGACAGCATCGTCCTCTCTTGGATCATCGGGACGATCTCCCTCGACCTACACGACCTCGTTCGCAACTCGGCGGATGCTCGCCAGGCCTGGCTGGCGCTCGAGGGCCAGTTTCTGGGCAACGCCGAGGCCCGGGCTCTGCGGCTCGATGCGAGCTTCCGAACCTTCGTCCAGGGTGACCTCTCTGTTGGCAAGTTTTGCCGCAAGATGAAGACCATGGCAGACTCCCTCGGTGACCTTGGCTGGCCCGTGGAGGACCGCATCCTCGTCCTCAACGTTCTCCGCGGGCTCAGCGACCGCTACGCCCACCTCCGGACATGGATCACCCGCCAGCGCCCCTTCCCCACCTTCCTCCAGGTCCGTGACGATCTTGTCATGGAGGAGCTGACTCAGGGCCTCCAGCCTGGGTCCACCACCGCCCCGGGTTCCTCGACTTCCTCGACAGCCCTTGCGGCCACTCCACCGCGTTCGCTCGCTCCACCGCGTCCGTCCGCTACGCCGCCGTCGTCCCTTCTGGGTCCTCCTCCCTCCGGACCGGGCGGAGGTGGGGGGGTCGTGCTGGTCGCCGTCGTCGTGGCATTGGACGTGGGGGGCCGTGGTGGCGGGGGCACCCATGCCCCGACGGCACCACAGGGCACACCATGGCCTTCCTTCCAGAACTCGTGGTCCGGGCGCATCTCTATGTGGCCTTTCCACGGGTTCCCCGGTGGCGAGCCTCGTCCGCCGGCGACCATGTTCGTCGGTGCTCCACCTCTCGCCGTCTCCCCTACGTCACCTTAGGCGACTCCCTCCGGCAGCTCGCCCGGGATTGCCGGCTGGGATCAAGCGGCCCTGACTCGTTCGTTCAGCACGATGGGCCTGACACCTCCTGTCGGTCCTGAGTGGATCGCTGATTCGGGAGCCACCTACCACACCACTCCTGATTCTGGTATATTTTCTTCTGTTCATTCTCCCTCTTCTTCTCTCCCTTCGTTTATTATGGTCGCAAATGGTTCATGTCTTCCTGTCACGTCTGTAGGTACCGCCGGTGCTCATGGCTCCTTTCGTCTTCATGATGTTCTTGTTGCTCCTTCTATGGTTCACAACCTTCTCTCTATTCGTCGTTTTACAGCTGACAATTCCTGTTCTGTGGAGTTAGACTCTTCTGGTCTTACTGTAAAGGATTTGGCTTCCCGGCGTCCTCTGCTCCGATGTGACAGCACGAGGCCCCTTTACACTCTTTGCTTCCCGGCGGCTTCTCTGTCTTCTTCGTCGTCCGTTTTATCAGCTGCTTTCGCCGCCTCTACTTCCTCTACCACTTGGCACCGGCGCCTCGGCCATCCTGAACGTGATGCCCTGATGCAGCTCGGTCGTAGCTCCGGTCTTCCATGTACTCGAGCTCCTGATGAACATTTGTCATGCATGCCAATTGGGCCGACATGTTCGTCTTCCTTTTCATAGTTCTTCTTCACATGCGGCTCGCATTTTTGATCTTGTACATTGCGACCTATGGACCTCTCATGTTATCAGTATTTCTGGTTACAAGTACTATCTTGTGGTGGTCGATGATTTCTCTCATTACTCGTGGACCTTTCCCCTGCGTGCGAAGTCTGATACTTTTTCCACGCTTCTTCATTTCTTCACTTGGGTGTCCACACAGTTCGGCCTCACCATCAAGGCCGTCCAGTGTGACAATGGTCGCGAGTTTGATAACTCCACCTCTCGTGCTTTCTTCCTCTCTCACGGTGTTCAGTTGCGCATGTCTTGCCCATATACCTCCTCACAGAATGGCAAGGCAGAACGCATGATCCGCACCACTAACGACACCGTGCGCACCCTTCTGTTTCAGGTGTCTCTCCCTGCTCGCTTCTGGGCGGAGGGCCTGCACACTTCCACCTACCTCCTCAACCGTCTTCCTTCCGCTGTCTGTCCCGCTTCTACGCCACACCACGCTCTTTTCGGTACCCCTCCTCGATACGATCACCTTCGAGTCTTTGGGTGCGCGTGTTACCCCAACACCGCTGCCACTTCTTCCCATAAGCTGGACCCCCGTTCGACTCTGTGTTTTCCTCGGGTACTCCCTGGATCACAAGGGGTACCGGTGTTTTGATCTTATCTCCCGACGGGTTCTCATCTCTCGCCATGTGGTGTTCGATGAGTCCGTTTTTCCCTTCTCCACACCCACCAGCACTCCTGCTCCTGATCCCTCCTCCCTTTTTCCCACTGACACGGTGGTCCAGCCACCTTTTTCGTTCTCTCCTGCATGTACTGCTTCACCACTCTCCTTGTCGGGCACCTGTCCCGGCTCCCCGGCCGGTCCGGGCACGTCGTCCTCTGGCGCGGCCCCAACCTCTCCGTTGGGCGCAGACCCGGGGACCTCGTCCCCCGCTACTGCCCCAGGGGGGCCGTGCCGGTCGCCGACGCCTGGTGCTGCCCCGGCACCTCCTTCGCGGTTCGTTGCGCCGGTACGGGTGTACTAGCGCAGGCCGCGACCGCCGCCACTCGCGGTCCCTTCTCCACCGGGGACACCGACACCACCGCCGCAGTCCCCGCCGGCCCGTGACGTACCGCCGGTCTACCACCCGCCGCTTCTTCACCGACACCCGCGGCATGTTCACCCGATGGTGACACGGCACGCGGCTGGCACACTGCCACCCCGGGCCCTTGCGGCATCGACCGGCGACGCGCCGATCTCCCCAGTACCATCTTCCGTCCGTGACGCCTTGTTGGATCCTCACTGGCGCCGCGCGATGGAAGAGGAGTACGCCGCGCTCCTCGCCAACCAGACGTGGGAGTTGGTGCCCCGGCCGCCGGGCTCCAACGTTGTCACCGGCAAGTGGATCTGGACCCACAAGCGTCAGGCTAATGGCACTCTAGAGCGCTACAAGGCTCGTTGGGTTCTCCGGGGCTTCACTCAGCGCCCTGGGGTCGACTATGATGATACCTTCAGCCCGGTGGTCAAGCCGGCCACCGTCCGCACCGTGCTCTCGCTGGCGCTTGCTCGGTCATGGCCCGTCCATCAGCTGGACGTCAAGAATGCTTTTCTGCACGGCCTGCTCACCGAGACAGTGTACTGCAGTCAGCCGGCGGGGTTCGTTGATTCCTCCCGTCCGGACATGGTCTGCCGACTCAACAGGTCTCTCTACGGCCTCAAGCAGGCACCCCGGGCGTGGAACCATCAGTTTGCTGCTTTCCTGCTGACACTGGGGCAGCCTCCAGTGAGCCACTTCTCCGCCACATCATTGCCGCTCTTCAACAGGAGTTTGCTATGAAGGATTTTGGTGTGCTCCACCATTTCCTCGGGGTCACTGTTGAGCCTCATTCTGTCGGGTTACTTCTTCACCAGCGGCAGTATACTCGAGATATCCTGGAGCGGGCTGGGATGACTGACTGCAACCCCTGCTCCACTCCGGTTGATACTCAGGGCAAGTTATCAGAGGCTGAGGGCCCTCCAGTGTCAGATCCCACTGCATACCGGAGTCTTGCTGGTGCCCTTCAGTACCTCACCTTCACCCGGCCGGACATCACCTATGCAGTTCAGCAGATCTGCCTTCACATGCATGATCCCCAGGAGCATCACCTCACTGCTCTCAAGCGTCTCCTCCGCTACCTCCGAGGCACGATCGACTACGGCCTACTCCTTCGCCGGTCCTCCTCTGCCGAGCTCGTCGTCTACACTGACGCCGACTGGGCAGGGTGTCCGGACACCCGGCGCTCCACCTCCGGCTACGCTGTCTTCTTGGGCGGCAACCTGGTGTCTTGGTCGTCTAAGCGCCAGCCGGTGGTCTCCCGATCCAGTGCCGAAGCGGAATACCGCGCTGTTGCTAACGGCGTGGCTGAGGCCTCCTGGCTCCGGCAGCTCCTCGCCGAGCTCCACACTCCGCCCTCCCAGAGCACGCTGATCTACTGCGACAATATCAGTGCGGTCTACCTCTCCACCAACCCCATCCAACACCAGAGGACGAAGCACGTGAAGATCGACCTACACTTTGTCCGGGATCGGGTCGCCCTCGGCGAGGTGCAGGTCCTACATGTTCCGACCACCTCCCAGTTCGCGGACATCTTCACCAAAGGCCTTCCTTCCACGACCTTCACAGAGTTTCGCTCCAGCCTCAACATCACCAGTGGCTAGTTGCGTCTGTGGGGGGGGCTTTTGTGTGTGTTCTTTCTTCTTTCTTGTCCAGTCTGTAACTCCGCTGCGCCGGTAGTTCAGACTGCGGGGGGGTGTTGGATTATGAGTTTATTAGGCCCATGTGGCTAGGCCCATGAGGCCCATGTATGGCTACCTATATAGCTACCCTTCTAGGGTTAGCCCAAATCAATAGAGACACTCATTCTAACAAGTTCCTTTCTCCCCCGTCAGATCCACAAAGGCCTGCATCGAGGGAGCTTCTACTTCTTCCTCAGCTCCACTAGGGTCTACGATGTTGGGAGCTCCTTCTCAGCTCGGTCGTGTTGTGGTCGGCACAGCTACCGCCGGCAATGGGAGGAGCGGCGTGAGGGCTGGATTGCAGGTGCGGTGGAGAAATGTTGTGTATTTGCCAATACCATCGTATGAACCATCCAAACATGAATCGGTATTTGCCATGTCATTAGATTCCAACTAGCAATATCAGCTGCATCCAAACAATGGAATTGGTTTTGTAACTCATTTCCAATGCTAGTCTGATTTGGTATTGGAACCCAATTCAATTCCACAAGCTCAATATCTGCATCCAAACGGAGCCTTAGATATTACTCTCCGTTCCAAATTGTAAGATGTTCTGGCTTTTCTAAATTCATAACTTTTATTATGTATCTAGACATAATGTATATAGAAAAGACAGAACGACTTACAATTTGAAATGGAGGGAGCAACTAATAACAAAGTATTTCCAACATAAGAAATGCATACCATTGCAAGGTTATCTCTTAGATAATCAAAACCAAGCTCACTGTTTGTGACATAAGTAATATCGCATGAGTAATTTTCCCTCCTTTGCTCAGGTGTCATGTTCTCTGTCAAAATAAAAACTCTGTTTAACAAACTATCACTAGCAACAAAGAAACAGAACCTATAAATAATGCCTGCACAAAGAAAAAATAATCAAAATGTAGTTGGGCTAGGACTGTAGGACGCATGAAGCTGAGGTGTGGTAAGGCATGGAAGCATATGCTATGGTTCAGCTAAACATTCATAGTAGGAGCTGTCAATTTATTCATGGTTCAGTAGTTCAGCAAGCCATCCTCTTAGGCTTATGTAACATTATATTCAGATACATATCAGTACTTTGAATCATTCAGGTGCAGGTGCTAGAGCTTAAATTGGTAAATAAGGCCAATTAATATTTTCAATATTAATGTGGAAACTGAGGAATATGCGCAACTGGAGACGGCACAGCCAACAGGAATGAATAATGTGATGTGATGACATACGTTGAATTAAGCCAACCTGCAGTCCTAGAAATCGGGGAACTTGACCAACCCACTCACAATCACGTCTTGCAAGATAATCATTTACAGTGACAACATGCACTCCTTTCCCACTCAAAGCATTTAAGTATGCTGGCAGAATTGCCACAAGAGTCTTCCCCTCTCCAGTCTTCATTTCTGCAATTTCCCCCTTGTGCAGAACCATGCCACCAATCAACTGCACATCAAAGGGACGGAGACCTAGAACTCTCTTGGAAGCCTCCCTCACAACAGCAAATGCTTCCTGCACAAATAATGACAAAGATTCCACATTGAGAAGTTGAGATATCATTCTACAGGAGTCATGATTTAACATATCTTAGATCATCTTAAAGTGGCTAATGAAAAGGAACAATGAGTTGGTCTATTTGTTTATCTCTTGGTATATCATAGATATCTTTCATAATTTTGATGAAGGATTTCAATTTTTGCTTGGTTCACTAATTGTACATACACTCTGGACAGTGAATTAATTCTTCTCAGATGAAGCTCCAAAATTATACATGTTATAAGCATTATCCAAATGCAAAACGGAATGTTTACAGCCTTGTTCCTATTTTCTGCAATCTGATCCGAGAATAAATTGAAGGTGAAGTTGTTTTGATACAAATATACTCTAGTCACTCAGATAATCAAATTAAAATGTTGCTTTTAGTTAATAGAAGGCTATGGTTTTCCTAATTCTTCCTCGAAACATTATTCTCATGATCACAGACTGTAACAAGTGTAGTCACTAGTAAAGTCCATTTTAGATTCGACGTTCGACACATTGTACAGAAAGCATACGAGTGCCCGTTATATTTGGGTACGTACGGGGAGAAGGGAATCCAGGGATTCCCCGGAGCGAGCACGATCCTGGAGCGCGGCGGTGCGTGCGCGCAAGTCGGCGTCTGAGAGCGCGGAGACCTCGGGCTCCATGGAGTTGATGCGCGCCACGGTGTCGGCGTACTTCTTCCGCGTGGCCTCCCCGTCGTCGCGGCCGCCCCCGCCGAATACGCTGCCCAGCAGGCCCCCCACGCGCGCCACGTGGGAGCCACCTTCTCGCCGCCCCTGCATACCCGGGCCGCGCCGGCTGGGGCGGAACCGAGCCCGGCAGCCGCTGCAGCCCCCAGCGAGAGGCGACGAGGAGAGGCCCGTGGCGGACAAAGTGCGGGGAAAGCGCAGCGCCGGGGTAGCGGCTGCGGTGGCCGCCGAGGCGTGAGGCGCCATGGGCACGGGCGTGCGCGTGCGCTTGATGGCTTCCTCCGGCGCCTCGTGTGGTGGTGGCGCCGGCGCGCACGGCGACAAGCCGCCGCGTGCTCTGGGTGGTGGGCAACGGTTGTGGCGTGGCTGTGGAGTGTGGATGGAGATGAAGGAGACGATGGATAAAGGAACTGGGTGGGCCGTCGACGGAGCCCAAAAAAAAATCTACGGCCCCCAAAAAAAAATCTATACTATGGGCTCGTTCCGAAAGGTGGATGAATGGACCAAGCAAAACTGCCCCGTGCTTCAAAAAGGCAAACAGAATGGACTTTTAAAAAAAGTCTCGCGTCTAGGTACCGCTGTAGCATCTGTTTATAAACAGAAATGGATTTTTTTTAACATATAAACAGAATGGAATTGGTACCATGTAAATACTAATGGCAAAGTTATGCTGCAAAGGCTTTGATCCTCCCAGGAAGACAAGGGCTGCGGCTTCCCCTGAGAAATGAATGGATCTCGAATAATATATAATGAGACCATCGGCAAAAAGGTTTGTATACATGTAACATCAGCGACAATCTTATTGTGTAAATTTCTCCGCCTGTATGACAATTGACAAGGGACTGTTTATGAAATTACTCTACCACATCAGGGTCAAAAGTTGAAGAAAAAAAAAGAATTATGCAAAATCATACAATTCCACCGCACCTAAATGGCTGTTCACCAAACCAAATGTGTGATCATCTCGGGCATGTCTGGCGATGCCACAATTTGGCTCATAAAGATCTCAGCTATCGTTTGGGCAAAATTCTATCAGATGCCATGCCATATCTTCTGTTGCTATCCACCGTTCGAAAATGTACTGCTCAGACTACATGTGTTAGCTTGGCTCTGGCGGGACCAATTTGAGGCTGCGCATCCACTCGCAAAAACTATGGTCGTCGAACTGGATGAAGCTGCTCTTTAGCCTAGCCCTTTGCTCAGGAGTAAGCGTCCGTAATTGTGGAAACCTTGACTCCTGAAACACACAAAAGTTCATCTGTCAACAAACTGGGCTGCAGCAGGACAACCCATTTCCATTTAGACCACATAGGTGCGGGGAATTCAGATGAACCAAATTGTAAGGTTCACAGGAAGAAAATACCTGCTCATATGTAGGGTCCTTGTGAGCTGGGATCAGGCGTGAGACAAAATATCTAGCCTGAGAGCTTCCTTGCTGTGCCAAAATATAAGAACAAACAGTCAATTATAAAAGGAAAACATGCTCTGTGCAAGTGATCTTTCACTCTAGTTTACTTGATTGAGAAAGTATTATAAGACTCAATAATTTGAAAGATTTTTCCACATTGGTACTAAGAAAACTCCCATGCCACAGTAATCTTCAGTCCAATGTCATATAAACTATTAAGCACTTCAAAGCAAAAAATATTAAGCACTACAAAGCAAACTAAAGAATCAAATGGGAGTGAACATACGTAGCAGGAGTCTAGCACCAAAATTTATAATCATAAGTTGCAATCCACCAGACATGGCCTACACTAGTTAAGACAATAAATCTATTGCTGAAATAGTAAATATTAGATGTATTCTGGTTAGGGCACTATAAAAGTGAGCTCACATCCAAATTTGCCCAGATATCATGAGAAAAAATAGCTAGAAGTAACAGTGAAGAATGAGAACAAGCAAACTGACTTTGAATGATAGTATCCTGGGAGCTGGAAAACGTTGCTCGCTGAGCTCTTCTGCCAGAGTACGGCATGCTACTAAAGCTGCTGCACTTTGTCCTTCTTGGGCTGCTAGCTCAGCACCCTGAAAAGACAAAGCAATGGTGTTTATATAAAAATATTGTTCTTTGGCAATAAACAAACAAGCTATAAAGGAAATGTCAAAAAAGATTCAAAAATAAATATTTGATAAGTCCAAGTCTCAGATAAACTCATATACGTTTTTTTTAGTTTCTAAGTATGAACTAGTTTCCTATGTTTTGGGTATCTATCGGTGATAATTCAATAATTTCAGTTCCTTCGTTTTTACATTACATTCACACACTGTGGTTCGGAACTTCGGATTCTTAAGTACTTGTTGCATAAACCACATAACCCTGACGCAAGTTCCCATTTTCATTTTTGTTCATCTTACAGGACATGTAAATGGTTATGGTTCAAATATGACAATCAGAACAAAGGCGTCCTAACAGATACAGTGCATGCAGGGAAAAATGAGGATCGAGATTCATAAAAGATAACTATGTGCAAGAGTTGAAGTCAAATGTGAAAGGAGTAAGTAACATACCAACCAAATGAAAATATCTGTTCCATGGTCCAGTACCACTGCAGCATTAGATTGCATGACAAGATCATACGCTGGCAACTCCTCAAATGTACCACCTTCACGATGCATTATGCACCGAGGTGCCAGCATACGGAGTGAAAGGTCAAACGACGCATTCAGAAACAAATTCCTAAGTACAGATCTTTCATCTTCATGCCCGACTATGCTACCTAAAAGTGGTCCCCTTTTCAGATGAAACAAGCACTCCGGGAGTGATGCTAGTTCTTTTGGGAAGCGGTAAAGCTTTGATTTTGGGGCCTGAGTACCAAATTTGAGGGCTATGTCCTTTACTCTTTCATCAATTGAGAGCCTCATATCAATAGCATCAGAGGCAGTCCTCGCACGCAATACAGTTCTTTTACCGATGATAACTGACGCAACATCCTCCTGCACACTTGCCAGATATGCAGACAAACCATCAACGGTCTGCAGCCTCATAGTGATCACCCGAGTGATTTCTGTTTGATATATATTGGAATAATGGACTGCAAACTGAAAGAAAACAAAATCACTTTTGATATCACCCTTTGTCTCCATAGACACAGAAAAACTCTGGTTCTCCTCAACACTATGCATCTGGATACAAAAAGAACTATCATGCTTGAATGTTTCATGAGAATCAGGAGACGCCTCTTCACCAGGGCCAATAACTTGAGTAACAAGCATGTTATATGAACACCTGATCTCAAATAAACCATGGGAACCAGCTGCTCTAGTTGATGCTCTTTGCAAATTGACCCCAAAGGCCTCTCCAAAGTCATCATGAACTAAGAGCACACCTCCAGAACACTTTGCCAATGGTTGCAGGACAGGGACCCTCACAGGACATTGTCCAGCACAAAAGATATCAACAACAGTACTGTGTCTCTGTGCTTCATGACCAAGACTCTCCATCCACTTCATAGCTGTCTTCTCCAGATAAGCATAGTTTGGATGTTTAACCGAATGAGGCACTGATCCAGGTCCAAAGGTGCTAGGGCCACCAGCACACACCAAGATCCTGCAGTTGCCACCTGATCTCTTGATGATTCCACAAGACAACTCCACTGATGGCCCTTGAATAATACCAAGGGCAACCTCTACTGCTGCTCCAACACACCGATCCCTTGACACTTCTGGCACGCTCAGCTGATAGGGTCTCAGAGAGGAGAATATTGTGTGTGCAACAGGTAGCGAAGCATGTATAGGAGACAGATAAACACCTGTCCCATAGATTAGAGCCTTCAAAGACTCATGGGTAGGCGACTTGTTTCCGGGTAGCACATCCGCTGACACTGCTGCCCCCTCTGAGAAATCATACACTGAGACAGTTCTCCCATAGGTGATTATTCCAATCTTTGCGGTAGGAGGGAGCGAATCCACAAAGGCATGCAAGGAGCCCTGGAGATGCTGCAGGTGTGCCTCATCGAGGCATTCATCTATGAGGATAAAAATGGGGCCGGACACCCTTGTGTCGGACACTGGGACAAAGCCTGGCCGCCTGTTCCCCACCTGCACATAATCCACAGTCGTGGATGCGAGCTCTGGCCAATGGAGCAGGTCCTGCTTGCTGGAGACCACAAATTCCCCCTCGCTGCCATTGAGCTTCTTGCAAATGACACACTGCCACTGCCCGGAGCCGACCTGGACATCACAGTACAAGTTCACATAGGCCCCGCAGTTCAAGCAACGGCGTGGATCACGCTCCACGACCTCTGGGCCAGGCGACACCTCCTTCCCTGGAGAAACCAGAGCTCCAAACCCCAAGCTAGGGGCATTGAGCAGCTTCTTCTGCTTCAGCACCTACAATAGCAAAAGGCAAACCAGAATCAGCGCTAGCTTTCAAAACCTTGTGAATGGGTGTGCGGGTGGAGGCATGCTTTGTATTGTATCCATGAACGGGGATGGATTCGCGATCCGATGTGCTTATTTGTACACACCACAGTTGAGGTGTAGGAGAAGGAAGGGCGATCATGGCTGCATCGGGGCGGCTAACTGTACCTTGTTTGCGGAGAACTGTACATAGGGGTTGTCGAGGCCGTCCCCCTGGAGCGGTGACGGTGCGGGGGCATGGTCCCCGTGAGGCGTGGCAGCGCCGTTGAGGAAGTGCGGCGCCGATGAGGTGGGGAGGGAGGCGGTGGTGGCGGCAGTGGCGGAGGAGGAGGAGTAGCCCCCCGAGGCGGCGAAGGGCACGGGGTGGGGCGAGGCCGGGGTGGCGCGGAAGGGCACGGCCGCGGGGCGCAGCGGCGAGGAGAAGACGGGCGGGCCGGGTGGCGTGCTGAGGTGCGCCGTCGCGGGGCCGGGCCCCGAGCCGGGGCTGGGCGTGCCCCGCGCGGCGGCGAGGCCGGGCGAGAAGACGCGCGGCGGCGGAGTGAAGGGCGCCGGGGCGAACGGAGGAGACGCGTGCGCCGGCGGCGGCTGCAGCCGCTGCCCCGGCGGCGTCTCCTCCATGCCGGCTGCGGATCCGGTGGCGGCGCGCAGATCTGGAGCGGAGGGATGAGACCGGGGAGGAGGCGCACGGGTTGGGAGAATTGGAGATCCGGACGAGGAATGCGACGAGGAGGAAGAAGAGTTAATTTGCTGGAGATGGGAGATGGGCTTCCGGTGACACCGGATTTGCGCCTGCTCGGCTCGGGTTAATCGAAATCGACGTCACTACGGCTGCACCTCGGCTTCCTATTGGTCGGGGCTCGCGAGTTTCCTGTTTACGAGAAGAGCAGAACGCTTGCCGCCTGACGACGGCCTGACTCGCCGACTCGGGCTGGCCGGCTGGGTTCCTGCCGTTTGCAGATGCAGCCGGCCGGGGAAGATGGGTCAACTGTGGAGTCAACAGCGTCCTTGCTTTTCTGTGTGCAATGCAAAATGCCACGCAAGTCGCCACCATACGCCATGATCTGTTCCTTTTAGGCTATCCGCGAGAGAAATTCACCGGCGGTCCCTGAAGTTGGCGGTGGGTGTCACTTAGGTCCCCGAACTTTGAATAGTGTATTTCTGGGTCTTTGAACTTAGCTTCAGGTGTCATCTAGGTCCCTGAACTTGGCTTGAGGTGTCACTTAGGTCCTCGAACTTTAAACAGTGTATTCTGGGTCCCTGAACTTGCCTTTGGGTGTCATCTGGGTCCCTGAACTTGGCTTCGGGTGTCATCTAGGTCCCAATGCTGACGTGGCGCAGTCCTACATGTGGGGCCCACATGTCAGTCGGTTATATTTCTATTTCAGGGTACTGTAGCTACAATTTCTAAAATATTCCAAAAATTGTATTTTTTCATATGATCTCGGATGAAGATGATTTTTATATGAAAAATGTAGCTCTCGACGAGATCTACAAGTTGTTAGTTTTGAGTTTTTTAATTTGAGATCATTAAAATGCTTAAAAAATTAAACAAATTTTCAGCAGTATATTAATCGCGTACAAGCGCTTGTCGCATTGAAAAAAATATATCTTTTTTATATGCTGTCAAATGGAGATGATTTCTATATGAAAGTTGTAGCTCTCGATGAGATCTGCGACTTTCTAGTTTTGAGTTTTTAAATTTGAGGTAGCTAAAATGCTCAAAAAATTGTTTAAAATTTGTTCAAAAAAATTTGAGGTAGCTAAAAATAATTTCTAGTGTTGAAAATTTGTTTAATTTTTTTTGAGCATTTTAGCAACCTCAAATTAAAAAACTCAAAACTAGAAAGTCGCAGATCTCATAGAGGGCTACAACTTTCATATAGAAATCATCTCCATTTGACAGCATATAAAAAAATATAATTTTTCCAATGCGACAAGCGCTTGTACGCTATTAATATACTGCTGAAAATTTGTTTAATTTTTTTAAGCATTTTAATGATCTCAAATTAAAAAACTCAAAACTAGAAAGTTGTAGATCTCGTCGAGAGCTACATTTTTCATATAAAAATTATCTTCATCCGAGATCATATGAAAAAGATACAATTTTTGAAATATTTTAGAAATGTTAGCTACAGTACCCCCGAAATAGAAATATAACCGACTGACATGTGGGCCCCACATGTAGGACCGCGCCACCTCAGCATTGGGACCTAGATGACACCCGAAGCCAAGTTCAGGGACCCAGATGACATCCAAAGCCAAGTTCAGGGACCAAGAATACACTGTTCCAAGTTTGGGGACCTAAGTGACACCTCAAGCCAAGTTCAGGGACCTAGATGACACCGGAAGTCAAGTTCAGGGACCCAGAAATACACTGTTCAAAGTTCGGGGATCTAAATAACACCCGCCGCCAACTTCAGGGACCGCCGGTGAATTTTTCTCGGCTATCCGCACACCCGGCACCGAACGCTAACAGTAGAGGCGCTCGGCCCGCACCGTTGAACTGGAAAAAGCGACGATGCCCTTATGATTTGAACAGTTCCACGGCAAAGGTGAAGGTGCTCCCATCGCACACTATCCTCGCCGCATCACCTCTCCGGCCTCTTCCCGCGTCCCCATGGACCCCGCCTCCATCCCTGTCGCGGTCAGCCGCCGCCTTGGAACCCGCCGACCCCGCCTCTGTCCCTGCCGCGGTCGGCCGCCGCCGCGGACCCCGACGACCCCGCCTCTGCCCTTGCCACGGTCGGCCGCCGCCGCAGACCCCGCCGACCCCGCCTCCGCCCCCGCCACGGTCGGCTGCCGCCGCGCTCGCCCCCAACCCGCTATAGCCGCCGCTTTGCTCAGGGCCGCCGGCCCCTGCCGCCGCCTCCAAGGTCACCCCCGCCGGATCCGGGGACGAAGGGGAGGAAGCGGTCACGGAGGAGGACAGTGGGACGGCGAGGAGCCCGGCAAGGAGAACGGCGGGACGCGGCCGCCTACTGCTCGAGCCCGACCAGATCTGGCGGGGATGGCGGGCCGGCGAGGAGGCGGGCGAGGGGAGGGCGCGGCGGCCGACGGAGTAGGAGTGGGAGGCGGAGGCGGAGAGGAGAGGGCACAGCGGCTAGTGTTCGTCGGACAAGGCGGCGGCGCGCGGCGAGGGACGACGCCCGCAGCCCCGGATCCTGCCTCGCCCGCCGCCCTGGATCCCGCCGCCGAAGGACACCTGAAAGCCCAAATTTGGTTTTGGTAATTAATGACACCAAGTTGCTAATGTCATGTGTTAAGTGTTTTAAGTTAGGCATAAGCAACACATGTGATGAAGGTGTGTGTGGCAAGGAGTGATGGCCACAAGATCACAAAGAGATGGTGCATGGACATGAAATGATGATCATGGTGGAGATGCACATAAAATGAAGGACATGATGATCAAGTGGAGGAGAAGAATCTAAGAGCGCAAGGCAAAGGTATAACCATAGAGGTTTTTCCTTTTGCCGGTCTAAGATGAGTAGAGAAGTGATTGACCGGGTTTAGGATACATAGCCGACTATCAAGAGGGGCAATCACGGTTAGCTTGGAAATCAAGTGCCACTAGATCAATGTCTTGAGCATATGCATTAGGATCTAGCAAAGAGATAACATAACACCTTGGAAAATGATTGTGAAATGCTAACACACATGCACATGGTGATTTACACATGGTGGTGTTAGCACATTTTGTGAAGGTGGTGGAGTTTGAGCGGTAGAGAAAGGTTTGGGTTCTTCTCTCCCTCCCGCCGAGCTTGCGAGGCGGAATTCGGCGCTTTTTGGAGAAGTGAAACGCCTATTTTCTACTGTGCCGGAAGTCCGAAAAGAAACGGAGGCGAACGGAGGTCACTGTGGTGACCGGACGCTGCACCGGACGCGGTCACGGTATGACCGGACGCGTCCGGTCAGTTCAATCCGGTCAGCGCGCCTAGGGTTAATGACCGGACGCTGGTCTAGCCTGACCAGGGCGTCCGGTCAGTTCACCTATGCACAAAAGTAGAGTGAGCGACCAGCGCGTCCAGTCCTTCACGGAACCGGCGCGTCCGGTCAGGCGTCTAGAGGGGCAGAGAGCAGCGAAGTGGTGATCGGACGCGCGGCGCGTCCGGTCACGTGCGATCAGACGCGTCCGGTCGTGATGGGAGCTTACTGGACTCTGACCGGACGCCAGGTGGGGCGCGTCCGGTCATTCTCTAGGGCGCGTCCGGTCATACACTAGGGTGCGTCCGGTCATAGCAATGGTAATTTCTAATGCGCACTGTTCACGCTTGTCCTGTAGTGACCAGACGCGTCCGGTCACCCTGACCGGTGCGTCCGGTCATCCCGTTTTGAACTGCGTCGTCCGTAATGGCTAGCTGCGTATCCCTTCGTTATAAATAGACGTTGGCCGGGGTTTGAGGGAATCTCTTACATATTTTGAGACCTAGAGACATACTTTGAGCTAGAGAACAACCCCTCCACTCATCTCTTTGTGTAGTTACACATCTTGAGTGAGATTGAGTAAGATTCAAGTGCATTGCTTGAGAGTTGCATTCTAGAGGCACTTGATCTTCGAGTTGCTGCGGATTTCTTGTTACTCTTTCGTGTTTTCCGACATGGTAGACGGCTTGGAGCAGCGGAGGTGATTGAGCTCACAATTAGAGATTGTTGGAGCCCTCACCAAGTGTTGTAAGGGGTTCTTGATCCTTCCCCGCGGGAGTTCGCGAATTGGATACTTTAGTAGAGCTCGTGGTTTGGAGGATCCCCATCTTGTGTGCGGTTGTGCGGCGCCCGCCGAGGGCTCGACTCTTGATAGTCGATTAGCTCGCGAACCGATAAGTGGGTGTATCACCACAACGGGAAGTAGCTTGCCGGGAAGCAAGTGAACCTCGGGATAAATTCTTGTGTCATTCTCTTCCCGAGGATTTCTCTTGTGTGATTGATTTATTTGTACTTCTCATCACTACACGGCGGTATAATCACTCGAAACTCTTCTCTTGTATTACTTCTTGTTTCTAGCTTGTAGTTGTTGTTGTGTTTAGTGAATAGCTTTGTTATAGACTTGTGTAGGTGGCTTGCTTAATTAGTTAGAGCTAGTGCATTTGCTTCGCCACCTTTCGTACTAACGTGTGGTTAAGTAATTCTTGTAGAAGTTTTAATTAGGCTATTCACCCCCCTCTAGCCTATTTGGACCTTACAAGTGGTATCGGAGTCGAGGCACCATTTATTTGAGGCTTAACAACCTACGGTGAAAAAGAAATGGCTCAATTAAGCTTGCACATCAATAACACCAAGAAGGCACCTCACTTTGATGGCACAAATTATACATATTGGAAGGTTAAGATGACTGCACACCTAAAGTCAATCAATAGAGAAGTGTGGAAGGTCACCGAAACAAAATTTAAGATTGCTAATCCGGAAGCACCTACACCGGTGGAAGAGAAGAAGCTCCAATGCAATGACATTGCCATTAGTGCTCTTCATGAGGCATTAGATGACAAGACCTTTGAGCAAGTAAAGAACATTGAGATTGTTCATGATGCTTGGGCCAAGCTAGAAGAAACATTTGAGGGCACCGAAGGCACAAAGACCGCTAAAGCATATATCTTGCAAGAAAAATTTTTAAGCTTCAAGATGCAAGATGATGAGAGTGTACCGGAGATGTTTCATAGGTTGCAAGTCATTGTCAATGAGCTCAAGACACTTGGTGAGGAGGTCAAGGACAATCAATTCTCTATGAAGTTCTTGAGAAGTCTACCCAAGAGATTTGATACATTGATCACCGTGCTAGTGAGGACTACCTTGAAGGATTCAACTCCTCAACAAATATTACAAGAAGTGATGCCCGATGATTCATATAGAGAAGATGATGAGAATGATGAGTTGGTCAAGAAGAAGAAGAAGGAAAATGAGAAGAAAGATGATGAAAAGAAGAAGAGTGTGGCATTCAAAGCCACCACATCTAGGGGCAAATCCAAGATTGAATCATCAAGTGATGAAGACTCAAGCTCTTGTGATAGTGATGACATTGATGAGAAGATGGCTCTCTTTGTCAAGCAATTTGGTAAATTTATGAAGAAGAAAGGCTATCGTGCAAGGAGGAAGAACTCATCCAAGAAGAATGAGCATACCATGAGATGTTTTAGATGTCATAGCAAGGACCATCTCATTGCAAAGTGTCCTTATGATTGTGATGATGAAGATGCTATCAAGAAGGAGAGGAAGAAGCAAAAGAAGCTAGAGAAGAAGAAAAGCTCTTATAAGAAAAAAGAATGATTCTCATGTTGCTACATGGGATAGTGATGATTCCTCAAGTGATGATGAGGATGACAACAAGAGCAAGAAGAAGGGACATGCTAGTATTGCTATCCAAGAGAAGGTCTCCCTCTTCGACACTCCATCGTGATTCATGGCTAAGGCCGCTAAAGTATCATCCGACGATGAGAGTGATCATGATAATGCTAGTGATAGTGATAGTGATGAAGAAGAATTCACTAAAGATGAACTAATTACTATTCTAGAAGATTGCACTCAATATTTTAAAGAATCTAGAAAGGAGTGCAAGGGCTTGCTTAAGGAAAAGAAAAACCTTATGCAAGAACTTGATGAGCTTAGGACATCTTATGAGAGTCTAAAGGTAGACCATAAGAAGCTTCAAAAGTCTCACACCAAGCTTGAAGAAGCTCATTCCTCTCTAGTTGAAAAATGTGAAAACATGCCAACTAATGTTGAGAAAGCTAAAACTTGCAACATAGGCATATCATATGATATAATTGATGAATTCTTTCATAAGCCTATTGTTGTTGCTCTCACTAACCCTTCATGTAGCTTATCTACATTATCCTCATCTAGTAGTGATGGTTTCACTTGTGACTCCACACTTATAGTTGAGAATAAAAATCTCAAGAAGGAGGTAAAAAAGCTCAATCACACATTAGCTAAGGCTTATGGTGGTGAGGACCGCTTGCTTATGTGCTTGGGTAGCCAAAGAGCTTCTCTCTACAAAGAGGGATTGGGCTATAACCCCAAGAAAGGAAAGGCCGCTTTTGCTCCTCACAAGACTCGTTTTGTGAAGAACAATGGTAGCTATTGCAAAAATTGCAAGCAAGTTGGTCACATAGAGCAACATTACATGAACAAGAAATCCAATGCAAATGTATCCTCAATTAAGTTTGATTCTTTCTATATGCTTACTATGGGTACAAATGGTGTTCATGCTAAGTTCATTGGTGCACCATGGATGGGCTCAAAGAAGAAAGCCATTTGGGTACCAAAGAGCTTAGTCTCTAACCTTGGAGGACCCAAACAAGTTTGGGTACCTAAAAAGAATTGATCTTGTCTTGTAGGTTAATTACAAAGCCGGAGAAAGGCATTGGGTGCTTGATAGTGGGTGCACTCAACATATAACCGGGGATTCTTGTATGTTCAAATCAATTGATATAAGTCAAAATGGTGGTTTTGATGCTATCACTTTCGGCAACAACAAGAAAGGCAAGGTCAAGGGCTTGGTAAAATTGCTATCTCAAATGACATGAGCATATCTAATGTGTTGCTAGTTGAGAGCTTGGATTTCGATCTTTTATCGGTGGCTCAACTTTGTGATCTTGGCTTCAAGTGCATATTTGATAGTGATGATGTTGAAGTCATAAGTGTTGATGGATCAAATTTGATATTCAAAGGATTTAGACATGGTAGCTTATACTTGGTTGACTTCAATGATAGTGAGACACAATTGACTTCATGCTTGCTTAGCAAATCTAGTATGGGATGGTTGTGGCATAGAAGGCTTGGTCATGTTGGAATGAAACAATTGAACAAACTTTTGAAGCATGACTTAGTTAGAGGCTTGAAAGATGTCACTTTTGAAAAGGATAAACTATGTAGTGCTTGTCAAGTCGGCAAACAAGTTGGAAATACACATCCTAGTAAGAGTGAAATGAGCACATCAAAGGCATTTGAGCTATTGCACATGGACTTGTTTGGGCCAACAACATACACTAGCATTGGTGGCAACAAGTATGGTTTTGTGATTGTTGATGACTACACTAGATATACTTGGGTGTTCTTTCTCTATGACAAGAGTGATGTTTATGATCTATTCAAGTCTTTTGTCAAGAGAGTGCAAAATGAGTTTGAAATCTCCATCAAGAAGATTAGAAGTGACAATGGTAGTGAGTTCAAGAACACAAGAATTGAAGATTTGTGTGATGATCTTGGTATTGGACATCAATTCTCTCCAACATACACTCCTCAATCAAATGGTGTAGTTGAAAGAAAAAATAGAACCTTGATTGATATGGCTAGATCAATGCTTAGTGAATACAATGTGAGTCATTCATTTTAGAGTGAAGCTATCAACACGGCTTGCTATTATAGCAACCGTCTCTATTGCCATGGAAAGCTTGGGAAGACACCATATGAGCTATTGAATGAAAGAAAACCCAACATTGCATACTTTAGAGTGTTTGGTTGCAAATGCTATATTCTTAAGAAAGGCACTAGATTGAGCAAGTTTGAAAAGAAATATGATGAAGGGTTCTTACTTGGTTATTCTACCACAAGCAAGGTATATATAGTTTGGAATCTCACAAATGGCACCTTGGAAGAAGTTCATGATGTTGAGTTTGATGAAACCCAAGGATCTCAAAATGAATCTCAAAATCTTGATGATGTGAGAGGAGATCAATTGTCAAATGCAATGAAGAACATGGACATTGGTGATGTTAGGCCAAGGCAAGTTGACGATGATGATATTCATGTGATCAACCAAAGTGTGCAAATTGATATAAATCAAGCAAGCTCTAGTGGTTCTCATGATGAAGCTCAAGTTCAAGGTCAAACAAGTGGAAGCAATCAACTCCCAATACTCCAACCGACTAGCATTGCAAGAGATCATCCGTTAGATCAAATCATTGGTGGAATTCAAAGTGGTGTTCAAACTAGATCAAGACTAGCATCCTTTTGTAAGCACTACTCATTTATGTTACTTGAAGAAACTAAGAAATTAGAAGATGCTTTGAAGGATTCTGATTGGGTAAATACCATGCATGTAACACCCTAAAATTTGCTTCTTTGAAAATAGAGCTAAAATGAGCTAATTTTGAATTTTTATGCTCATGAAAACATAGGGAAATAATATTTTTCACTAAATTAAAATTTATCATAAGGTTTAGCAACTTATTGATGCATTCATGCTGATGCATTTATATTTTTGTATTGCTTGGTTTTGACCAAAGATCAAAATGAATTCAAGTTGTTCTTTCAAAATATGTTTAGGTCGATTTTCCTTTCCCGATACACATATATCATTTTTCTACAATTAAATTTCTTGTTTCTCATCTGTCAATCAACCTCTACAAACTTCTCGGGAATTTTTCCGACTTTTCTGTATCTTGTTTCCACTTATCTATGAGCATAATCTAATTTTCAGATGCTCCAAAGTATCTTATCATGAGCTCCAAATATTTTATTTGGGTTCCTCATGTTCCATAATGTCTCTAGGAATTTTTCCCGAATTTTCGGAGCTTTCGGAGTATTTTTCACGGCTTAAATAATAATTCTGGACTTTTCTAGAATTATTTTATCCATGAAAATAATTAATTCCGAAAATAATAAATCTCTTATTTTCCCCACCGCTCAAAGTCCATGTGCAATAATCTTAATAAATCTCAAAGGCTCATACATTTGTTTACTAATGGGCTTTAATAATTAATTAGGCCTATTAGTAAAGACGGAGGGTGCAATATCAATTAGTACCATATTGCTAGTTGATTTGAAGGCGAGGAGTTCTCTCCCAATAAGTATGGACCTACCCCTTGGGCAAAGCACACCAAAACTACCATAAGAGGAGCCCCTAATTTGAGAAATCTCTCGTGTAGTAAATTATATTTTTCTCCTCTTTCTCTCGCCGTCGCCGTCGCCGTCGCCGCCGCGCTGCCTAGTCCGGCCATACTCTCCTCGGCAACAAGTAAGTCCGCCGCCGTCCCTATATTCTTGGAAAATAAACCCATAGTCCAAAATATGTTTACAGATTTTGTTTTCTTCATTTGAAAGCGTATTTTGTTTCGATTAAGAATAAATTACGTTTTCAGCTATTTACAGAATTGCTACTGATTTTGTTTTAGCCATAACTTCTCCGTTTTAACTCCGATTTGACCCGTTCAACTTGCGTTAGGTTCGTAATTTCATAATCTACATGTTAATACTACTGCTAAGTAGGTTTTCAACTTTTAAAATTCATGATTAGATTTAATCTATTATTTTAATAGAGGAAATCTCGTTTATTTCATATCTTCTACGTTTCAACTCCGTTTTGAGCCATTCAAGTTGCGTTAGATTCATAGCAACGAGATCTACGCCTTTGTAATAGTGTTTATCATGTCACTAATATTGGAATTTCATGGTTTGAATCATATCTTAAATAACAATTGTGCAACTGAGTTTTGTAAATAAAATATGATTTGTTTTGCTTTAGTTTTATAATTTGAATCTACATTTGACTTAAATTATAATCTCTATAAAATATCTTATATATGTTTTTATACCATTAAGATACATGAAGCTAATAGTTTTATAGGTAAATCTATCGGTAGTTGTATCTTTTCAACCGTAGCTTTGATTAGCGTGCTTTTTCGCGACTTTGTGTTCGTAGCGATGCGTAGAATTGTATTTCAAACTGTTTTACTTATTTTTGTATGATTGGTGTACTGTTCTAATATAGATCTATTGTTTGCTTTATGTATGATTGTATGGATGCTTGTGTGGTGCTATATGGTTCAGTCAATCGGTGAGGTTTACGTGGTGATTAAGAAGCTATTCTCTGAAGACTAGAAGCTGAGAATTGGAAGCAGAAGATTAAAAGTTGAATACTAAAGGATTTCGAGCGTATTGCTTTGGGGGAAAAGCAAGTTAAGGCAAGTATAGCATGGGATCATCCTTGTTACCTAATCACTTCTAAAGCACTTAAATCACTATGCATGTGTCTCCTTGTTAAGGATGCCTTAGAAATTGATCTTGTACCTTGTCGCCTATGGTTTTACATTGGGTAGTTATTGCTAGTGCTCAACATAAGCTATGATCTTGTAATTTGACTAATGAAATATGCAACAACATTAAAAGATGACTTTTTAGTAATATAATGAAAGAGGGCTAGAGCCTTGGGCTATCTTTTGGTGCTCTAGTTTCTCTCCATAAGGACTTATCTGTAAGCGAATATCCGGAACTTACAGTACAGCTGTGAGGGCTACATGGCTCTGGCTTTAGTCATATAAGAGGACCTTTTATAGCTTGTTAGAGGTTACCCGAAAGGACGCAAAAGGGGTGTTTCTCGGGTTGGGTGTAGTGCGGCTTCTGTCCTTATGTGTATAGGTTGCGCGCCATTGTGCCATACGGAAGGCGAGCTCTACATTCGCAGGTTACAGAAACCTAGCGGCCCTAACTTGTTAGACGAACCTTGGAAAGACTTCATAGTAAAACCTATCTGCCCAATGAGGCCTTGCAAACCTCGGGCTTATGGGGATCACGACTCACAGTGAAAGTGTACAACCTCTGCAGAGTGTAAAACCGGTATATCAGCCGTGCTCACGGTCACGAGCGGCCTTGGACCCTTATGGAATAGATGATCACTATTGAACTGTAATATGCTTATGTTTTTGATATTCATTCTTTATATTACCTGATCATATGTTTATTCTGGTATTAAAGACATCTTGATGCTACTCATATGCTAAAACTTTACCAACTAAAAGCTACATGCAATTAAACTCGTGCCATGCCTTTTGAGCCTCATGAACCCCATGATATATTTGCTGAGTTCGACATGGACTCACTCTTGCTATTTCCCACATCTCAGGAAGGGTACCAGACTGCTAGATTCTAGAATTGTTAGGCTTGTGATCAACCAGTCAGTTTGATCCTGGAGTGAAGGTTACACCCGATGTTTGGAGTTGTCTTTCCGCTGTGTTATTCTCTAAGGTTATATCTTATACTATTGCGTTATGTTTAATAAGCATTTGTCTTTTGATATTACACTTATCTGCAGCTATATGTGAGATTTGACCTCTTTATTTCACATATAGTGTATATCTGGTTTTGTCCTTAAAACCGGGTGTGACAGAGTGGTATCAGAGCAATATTGACTGTAAGACGCAAGTCTAGTAGAAACTGGTCGTTATAAGGTCTAAGAGTTGCCACTATAATCCTTGTTCTATAAACCTTGGTATTTTCTTCCATATTGTACCTTGCCCTTGATATTATCCCCGCCTTGTTGCTTATTTTAAAAATCTTTGTTCTCATCTTCACTCCTTGATTTGGTATGATTTTAGAACCTCATCTTACCATCTTCTTGCGACATCGGAAGAGAAGCATTAGGATCTTTTCCCTTTATATGAAGAAAATGATAGCATCGCAAGTTGAGTCAATGTTGAGTTGTGCTCCTATATTGCCTTGTTGGATTATCTTTATGCCTATGCTTGTTTTGAATCTTTGTAATGATTGCAATGAACTTGTTGGGTGTTCCCACAATTTCATTCAGTTTATAGGCCTAAGGTATAAGGATTAGTGAAATAAATAGTTGGGATATGGTTTTCTTCTATTCTCTCCATCCTGTCTTTTTGAAGCAGCCTGCACTCTTCGCTTTATATCTCTGATTTTGGATAATCATAAATCATGAGAAAATTCTGGATAATATTAGACTTCAATATCTTTCACTGAGTGCAAGAATCACCTTGATAGCTATTTTGGGTATGGAGATACGAAAATCACAAGGCGATACATCTGTACTGTTTGGAACCAGGAACAGTTCTGTTGGGCACTATGTTCGACTACCTTAACTACAGAATATGGGAAAGTGTTCTATACAAAAGTTGCTGAAGATTTCATAAGCTTTTCAACCAAGTAAGGCGTGTCATCATATAAATTTTGGAACTCTAGATACAACTGTTGCAAGATGCCGCATCTGTGCTGCTAGACTTTCTAGATAGATTTCATGTCTCACTCTGAAACCATATTTTAAAATCGGAATCTGGGGAGGTGATCAATAACAAAGTTGTAGAAAATTTGATAAGCTTTCCAACGGTATAAGGTGCAACTTAATTGGATTAACGGAACTCGAGTTATGGCTGTTTTTCTACACTGCTGTTTATCTACCCGCGAGGAATTTCAGATCACTTGTTCCTGCTTATAGACATGAGTATCCTTGGGATATCAGGAGATCTTTATGATGGTTAATTCACTCGAAAGAAGATGCAAGCTATCCTTTGTTGTTCCCCTAGTTTATCTTTTCTTAAGGGGGATAGCCAAGTTGAAGAAGATGCAAGATGGAGATTTCATACATTCTAGTTTTTCACTTGGAACAATGGGTTAACCCCATGGTTGAGAAGTCAACATCAAGCGCAGATATCCTCAACTCAAGATTGATAATTGTTAGATTGTCTATAAGGAGCTTGAGTAATTATCAGGATTGGTCTTTAATTCGAGCTATCATCAGTAGCTATCATTAGTTGGGAGTTCAACCTTCAACATACCCAAGTTAAATTGGCATAGATAACGTAGGAAGGCGATGTTGGAAATCTAGGGTTGGTTCTACAGAGACTTAGGAAACCTCACTGCTATACCAAGCATGGCTAGTAAGTTTTGGATAGGTTATCTCTAACGGTGGAATTATGAAGAAGAACATAAGAATTGATGCGTTAAGTTAGAATTCCCCAAGGATGAGGTATGACTTAAAGTTACTTTGGGATAGTGAGTATCTATTAGAGGATTATTGGAGGTATTACAATGATGGACAAACATCTCGTCAAGATTTGGGATGAGCCCTACGCAAGAAAAATATGCATTAAGTGAGCTAACAGAGTTGGACCACCTGACACATGATATGAAGATATCCACTGTGGAACATGATATGCTCTCTTCTTGGACATAAGAGAGATATCTATATGGAATATTAGAGTCTAGAAGGCATTTACACTAAGTTGGGGTTGAGTTAGTGACATTATCGTTGGATTGGGATTGATTTTGACTTGGAAGTGTGTTATCACTTGGAGAAGCAAAGTAAGAGTCATTGTCGATGCCCTTAGCAAAGGAGAATTTTGCTAACAAGATTCGGATGACACCATGGACTAAGCATTGTTTTTAAGTGTTGAGCAACTTCTGAGCATATATAGTCATTAATGTTTTGAAGTTGGTGATGGAACCTACTTTGGACCAAGAAAGTAAGGAGACTATGTTGGAAGGTGAATGTATAAAGTAGGAGGTCTGATAGTATGGATTAAAAAGGGATATAGCCAATCATTGTGAAGAGTTATTGCAATGCAGTTTGGATCAATGGGGACAAGAGTTTATCATACAAAGTGATCACAAGGTTGCCTTTATGAGAAGTGTAAAGAATATTGATGTGAAGAGTGAGCAAGTTTCCCGCCACAACGGTTCATTTAAGGTTGCTAGCAAAGAAACGAGGAATGGCCCAACAGTTGGAAGTTACCCAAGAATTGGTTTGGAGTTATCTCAAGACTGATTGGAATACCTATCAAAATCTTAGAAATAGTGAGTCAATTACTCGAAGTAAGATTATCATGGTATGTAGAAACAATGGAGTGATGCTAAGAGGATAAGTCTACTTGATCAAGTGAAGAAGATCTATAGTCAGAATTTTCATATATCTTGGATCACTATCTTCCGAATCTCGGGACGAGATTCACCTTAAGGGGGGTAGAATTGTAACACCCTAAAATTTGCTTATTTGAAAATAGAGCTAAAATGAGCTAATTTTGAATTTTTATGCTCATGAAAACATAGGGAAATAATATTTTTTACTAAATTAAAATTTATCATAAGGTTTAGCAACTTGTTGATGCATTCATGCTGATGCATTTATGTTTTTGTATTGCTTGGTTTTGACCAAAGATCAAAATGAATTCAAGTTGTTCTTTAAAAATGCGTTTAGGTCGATTTTCCTTTCCCGATATACATATATCATTTTTCTACAATTAAATTCCTTGTTTCTCATCTGTCAATCAACCTCTACAAACTTCTCGGGAATTTTTTCGACTTTTCTGTATCTTGTTTCCACTTATCTGTGAGCATAATCTAATTTTTAGATGCTCCAAAATATCTTATCATGAGCTCCAAATACTTTATTTGGGTTCCTCATGTTCCATAATGTCTGTAGGAATTTTTCCCGAATTTTCGGAGCTTTTGGAGTATTTTTCGCGGCTTAAATAATAATTCTAGACTTTTCTAGAATTATTTTATCCATGAAAATAATTAATTCCGAAAATAATAAATCTCTCATTTTCCCCACCGCTCAAAGCCCATGTGCAATAATCTTAATAAATCTCAAAGGCCCGTACATTTGTTTACTAATGGGCTTTAATAATTAATTAGGCCTATTAGTAAAGACGGATGGTGCAACATCAATTAGTACCATATTGCTAGTTGATGTGAAGGCGAGGAGTTCTCTCCCAATAAGTATGGACCTACCCCTTGGGCAAAGCACACCAAAACTACCATAAGAGGAACCCCTAATTTGAGAAATCTCTCGTGTAGTAAATTATATTTTTCTTCTCTTTCTCTCGCCGCCGCCATCGCCGCCGCGCTGCCTAGCCCGGCCATACTCTCCTCGGCAACAAGTAAGTCCGCCGCCGTCCCTGTATTCTTAGAAAATAAACCCGCAGTCCAAAACATGTTTACAGATTTTGTTTTCTTCATTTGAAACCGTATTTTGTTTCGGTTAAGAATAAATTACGTTTTCAGCTATTTACAGAATTGCTACTGATTTTGTTTTAGCTATAACTTCTCCTTTTTAACTCCGATTTGATCCGTTCAACTTGCGTTAGGTTCGTAATTTCATAATCTACATGTTAATACTACTGCTAAGTAGGTTTTCAACTTTTAAAATTCGTGATTAGATTTAATCTATTATTTTAATAGAGGAAATCTTGTTTATTTCATATCTTCTACGTTTCAACTCCGTTTTGAGCCATTCAAGTTGCGTTAGATTCATAGCAACGAGATCTACATCTTTGTAACAGTGTTTATCATGTCACTAATATTGGAATTTCATGGTTTGAATCATATCTTAAATAACAATTATGCAACTGGGTTTTGTAAATAAAATATGATTTGTTTTACTTTAGTTTTATAATTCGAATCTACATTTGACTTAAATTATAATCTCTATAAAATATCTTATATATGTTTTTATACCATTAAGATACATGAAGCTAATAGTTTTGTAGGTAAATCTATCGGTAGTTGTATCTTTTTAACCGTAGCTTTGATTAGCGTGCTTTTCGTGACTTTATGTTCGTAGCGATGCGTAGAATTGTATTTCAAACTGTTTTACTTATTTTTGTATGATTGGTGTACTGTTTTAATATAGATCTATTGTTTGCTTCATATATGATTGTATAGATGCTTGTGTGGTGCTATATGGTTCAGTCAATCGGTGAGGTTTACGTGATGATTAAGAAGCTATTCTCTGAAGACTAGAAGGTGAGAATTGGAAGCAGAAGATTGAAAGTTGAATACTAAAGGATTTCGAGCGTATTGCTTTGGGGGAAAAGCAAGTTAAGGCAAGTATAGCATGGGATCATCCTTGTTACCTAATCACTTCTAAAGCACTTAAATCACTATGCATGTGTCTCCTTGTTAAGGATGCCTTAGAAATTGATCTTGTACCTTGTCGCCTATGGTTTTGCATTGGGTAGTTATTGCTAGTGCTCAATATAAACTATGATCTTGTAATTTGACTAATGGAATATGCAACAACATTAAAAGATGACTTTTTAGTAACATAATGAAAGAGGGCTAGAGCCTTGGGCTATCTTTTGGTGCTCTAGTTTCTCTCCATAAGGACTTATCTGTAAGCGAATATCCGGGACTTACAGTACAGCTGTGAGGGCTACATGGCTCTGGCTTTAGTCATATAAGAGGACCTTTTCTAACTTGTTAGAGGTTACCCAAAAGGACGCAAAAGGGGTGTTTCTCGGGTTGGGTGTAGTGCGGCTTCTGTCCTTATGTGTATAGGTTGCGCGCCATTGTGCCATATGGAAGGGGAGCTCTACATTCACAGGTTACAGAAACCTAGCGGCCCTAACTTGTTAGACGAACCTTGGAAAGACTTCATAGTGAAACCTGTCTGCCCAATGAGGCCTTGCAAACCTCGGCCTTATGGGGATCATGACTCACAGTGAAAGTGTACAACCTCTGCAGAGTGTAAAACCGGTATATCAGTCGTGCTCACGGTCACGAGCGGCCTTGGACCCTTATGGAATAGATAATCACTATTGAACTGTAATATGCTTATGTTTTTGCTATTCATTCTTCATATTACCTGATCATATGTTTATTCTGGGATTAAAGACATCTTAATGCTACTCATATGCTAAAACTTTGCCAACTAAAAGCTACATGCAATTAAACCCGTGTCATGCCTTTTGAGCCTCATGAACCCCATGATATATTTGCTGAGTTCGACATGGACTCACTCTTGCTATTTCCCACATCTCAGGAAGGGTACCAGACTGCTAGATTCTGGAATTATTAGGCTTGTGATCAACCAGTCAGTTTGATCCTAGAGTGAAGGTTACACCCGGTGTTTGGAGTTGTCTTTCCGCTGTGTTGTTCTCTAAGGTTATATCTTATACTATTGCGTTATGTTTAATAAGCATTTGTCTTTTGATATTACACTTATCTGCAGCTATATGTGAGATTTGACCTCTTTATTTCACATATAGTGTATATCTGGTTTTGTCCTTAAAACCGGGTGTGACAATGCATGAAGAACTAAACAACTTTGCTAGAAATCAAGTTTGGAAACTTGTTGAGAGGCCAAAGAACTACAATGTGATTGGTACTAAGTGGGTCTTTAGAAACAAGCAAGATCAAGATGGCATGGTTGTGAGGAACAAAGCAAGATTAGTAGCACAAGGATACACTCAAGTTGAGGGTCTTGACTTTGGAGAGACATATGCACCGGTTGCAAGATTGGAAGCAATTAGAATCTTATTAGCATATGCTTGTGCACACAACATCAAGCTCTATCAAATGGATGTCAAGAGTGCATTTCTCAATGGCTACATCAATAAAGAAGTTTATGTTGAGCAACCTCCCGGTTTTGAAGATCACAAGAAGCCCGACCATGTTTTCAAGCTAAAGAAGGCATTGTATGGTTTGAAGCAAGCACCTAGAGCGTGGTATGAGAGATTGAGGGACTTTCTTCTCTCTAAAGGGTTTAAGATGAGAAAGGTTGACACCACTCTCTTCACCAAGAAGCTTAGAAATGACTTTGTTTATGTTGCAAATCTATGTTGATGATATTATCTTTGGATCAATTAACCAAGACTTTTGTGAAGAGTTTAGAAATATGATGACTAATGAGTTTGAGATGTCTATGATTGGAGAGCTTAGTTACTTCCTTGGACTTCAAATCAAGCAAATGAAGAATGGTACTTTTGTAAGTCAAGGCAAGTACATCAAGGACATGATCAAGAAGTTTGGATTGCAAGATGCAAAGAAAATGAGTACACCAATGGGCACTAATGATCAATTGGGTATTGATGCTAGTGGAAACATGGTAGATCAAAAGCAATACCGGTCTATGATTGGAAGTTTGCTCTATGTCACCGCTTCTAGGCCGGATGTGATGTTTAGTGTGTGCAAGTGTGCAAGATATCAAGCTTCACCTAGAGAAAGTCACTTGAAAGCAACCAAGAGGATATTGAGATATCTAAAGGGCACTCATGATGTTGGATTATGGTTTCCAAAGGGGTCTAATTTTGAGTTAATTGGATATTCGGACTCCGACTATGGTAGATGCAAGATTGATAGAATGAGTACAAGTGGCACTTGTCAATTGCTTGAAAGGTCTCTTGTTTCATGGTCATCAAAGAAACAAAATAGTGTTGCACTATCTACCGCCGAGGTCGAATACATTAGTGCCGGTAGTTGTTGTGCACAATTGCTTTGGATGAAGGCCACTTTGAATGACTTTAGAATTAAATTCAAGAATGTGCCTTTGTTTTGTGATAATGAGAGTGCTATCAAGATGACACAAAATCCGGTTCAACATTCAAGAACCAAGCACATTGACATAAGGCACCACTTCATAAGAGACCATCAACAAAAGGGTGATATTAGCATTGAAAGCAGTGGCACCGAAGATCAATTAGCCGACATATTCACAAAGCCACTTGATGAAAAGAGATTCTACAAGTTGAAGAATGAATTGAACATACTTGACTTCTTCAACTTGAAATGAGTGCACCCCCACATTCTTATATGACATGCCTCTCCTCCAATATAGCAAGGTAAAGTTGTTTGGCATATCATTCATACTTTGCTAAGGACATGGTTAGAACATATAGACATATTTACATGACAAATAAGCTCATTCATGAAAATCAAATAATTTTGGTGTATATATGGTACCACTATTGCTTCTATATTTGTTTAATCTAGTGGTAGCATATGACATGTTTGTGGGCTTGCAAACCTAGTGTTAAATCTAGTAAACGAGCTCATGATGTGTAATTCAACATGGTCAAGATAACCCTTATACTTTATGAGGTGTGAAAAAGATTGTCCTTGGATCAAACCGAATTACATATTCTAGGCAAGTGATCTAGATTGAACCATAATTTGGACTCTCTCATATTGATTGACTTGACTCTCACTAAAATTGGCACCTTTTTGGTGATTGTTGACAAAGGGGGAGAGAAAAGTCACAAAGATATTGCAAAGAGAGAATAAGATATAATAAGGGAGAGAGAAAAGTCACAAAGATAGAAAAGTCACAAAGATAAAAGGTTAAGTTACAAAGGGAGAAAGGGATCAATTAAAATTGAGCACATAAGTAGGGGGAGCAAGCTCATGAATTATTTGTTGCATTTGCATGTGCACTAACATGATGATGTGTTGCATTGCAAATTTAATTTCAATATTCATGATTGAATGGTGTTTGCTAGAAATAGAACTTGAATGATGATTTGTTGAGAGTAGCTTTACAAGCGGTATCTAGACACCTTTGCGTATAATGTTGATCTCACGGGGTACTTGTAACGGATCAACGTAATTATACGAGATTAAGTCAGAAAAATCTTTCACCGAGACGGTTGATTTACCAAACTTAAACCCGTATAACCCGAGATTCCGTGAAATCACGCGGGATTTCAAACCAACCAACATACAACCAAGATCGTACTGATTTAGCAGCCACAGTTCACATGATACGTAGAGTTCACAATAAAAGTGGAGTACATCGGAGTTCGGAATAAAAGTTATTACAACATAGTTCAGAATAACATAGCGGAAGCAAGTAGTTTTACACCCACACTTCGTTCAAATACAGTGCCAGTAGATAGTCATGGTCCACAAAAGCAGTAGATAAGACAACAGAGTGACCCTTGCCCCAGGTCCTAGTTGTCGCCCATCGCCGGATACAGACAGTTGGAGCAGTACCCATAGTACATCTGACCATCTGCAACAACAATGGGAACAACGCCCTGAGTACGAGAATGTACTCAGCTAGACTTACCCGTCAAAAACCAGAAATAAAGGACACCAAGGATCATGCAAGGCTTTATAGATTGGACTGGCTTGACTCATTTGCGAAAAAGCATGAGTTGTTACCTATTCAAACTAGGTAAGCAGCTATTGCTAGAACAATCATTTGATTTATCATTAGCAATCTAGATTACCATATCAGGTTTAGCATTTCCAACATCATTCACTTAACCATCAGTGTTCCTTTAATGTTACTACGATGCCATAGCTCGAGTCAAGTGCTCACTAACCGGGAGCGACGGCGATTCGAATCGAATTCCTATCCAGCTGGAGATTTATTCCTCACACAAACCCTGTTTCCCCCGTCAGGGTCGCATAGATTACCAATGACACTTTCCAAGAAGCCGCGGGATAACAATCATGGATCGCACTACCCAGGGACCGCCCGACTGCCAGGACGCACCTTGGGCTCACTCTTCGCGTCCCCGTTACACCCACTTCAACACCAGTCTGCACCCACACACGCTGACACTCAGGACCCATGGGTCAACGGACCCCACCGGCCAGCCAGAGCAGCGCGGGAGAGGCGCTGACCGGTGGCGAACTCGCCACCGGTGAGGTCTCCGGCGACGGGGAGGGCACCAACGTGCTCCCCGCACCGAGACGCACCCAGCGCACCAACTCCGAGCGGCGCGGGAGCTCCGGAGGAGGCTCGCCGGCGGAGATGGCGGCACGGCGGCGTGGGAGCTCGTCGGCCGGCCAATGCAGGCCACGGGGGCGGCCGAGAATGCGAGCACGAGCACCGCTAGGCGAAGGGGAAGCGGATGCTCGAGACCGGAGGAGGCATGAAGGGCCAGGGAGCTCCGGCCATGCACGCCGGCCAACGGCGGCCATGGTGGCAGTGGAGGAGGGGGGCGGCCAATTGGCCCTCACCTGAGCTCGAGCGGCGGAGTGGAGGCGCGCACGTGGTGGAGGGAAGCGGGGCGGAGCTGAGGCCGGGAGGAATCGGCCGGAGAAGCAGCCACGAGCGCGGACGGCGGTGGCAGAGCTTTGGGAGCCGGTGATGGCGTGGCGGTGCGCTGCTGCTGCTGCTGGCGGGGCGAGAGGAGGGAATGGAGGGATCAGCCGAGGCGGACGAGCGTGCAGAGGGGGGGTAAGCGAGCGCGGTGCTGCGGGGGCCACAGGGGCGCGTGTCGCGCGGTGTCGTCGGCGTCCGGCCACGCGGCGGCCGAGCTCTGCCACGGCGCCACGGCGTCATGCGCGCGGGGGCGGTAGGCGCGAACGCGGGCGCGGGCGCGGGCCGGGCTGCCAGCTCGGGTGGGCCGAAAGGGTGGCTGCGGCCCACTAAAGTGAAAAAACCGATTTTTCTTTTATAAATAAATTTTCAGATTTCTATATTTGTTTCAAATTTGAATTTGAAGATGAAAAAGAGGTTTTCAGAACTTTTGCCCAAAATAAAAGTTGTTCCAAATTTAATTCTCTACAACTTTCATGTAGGGCACTTTTCAAAATTCTAAATAGATTTTGAATTTGGGATTCAAAGCTAAATTTTTAAGTAAAAATTCATTTTTTTCTAGAATATTTTTAAAAGCAAAATTTGAAGGAATTTGAATTCAAGAGTTGCTCCAAAAATCATGTTTATTTATTCTAGATTATTTAAAATTGTAGCTACACAAAGTTTCATCACTCCTTAGCACTTAAATGTAGCATTTGGGTTTTGAGTAGTTGTTTTTCAACTCTAAATTTAAAAAGGGTCTATATTGCATGCAATGATAACCATGTATGAGATGATTATGACTAGTGCCTTGGATGCTAATGCATGCTTAACACCCAGGGGTGTTACAGTACTTTAGTGTTTGTGATCTTTACAAGTGATGTATTACAAATGGTGTCTAGCTACATCGATGCTAAGGATGGTATATAAAGGCAACTCTGATTGGTATCACGCTTCAAAGGTCTATTTTATATACCTTAGCATCATTTTGATAGTAGTAACTCTCTCAAAATTTAAATCCATACATATGTGCATATTTGAACCAAACTCATGGAAGCACATATGTAGGGGGAGCTAATACTATCGAAATTGAAAATTAATTTCATTTCATATCTTTGTGATGGTTGTCATCAATTACCAAAAAGGGGGAGATTGAAAGCCCAAGTTTGGTTTTGGTAATTAATGACACCAAGTTGCTAATGCCATGTGTTAAGTGTTTTGAGTTAGGCATAAGCAACACATGTGATCAAGGTGTGTGTGGCAAGGAGTGATGGCCACAAGATCACAAAGAGATGGTGCATGGACATAAAATGATGATCATGGTGGAGATGCACATAAAATGAAGGACATGATGATCAAGTGGAGGAGAAGGATCTAAGAGCTCAAGGCAAAGGTATAACCATAGGGGTTTTTCCTTTTGCCGGTCTAAGATGAGTAGAGAAGTGATTCACCGGGTTTAGGATACATAGCCAACTATCAAGAGGGGCAATCACGGTTAGCTCGGAAATCAAGTGCCTCTAGATCAATGTCTTGAGCATATGCATTAGGATCTAGCAAAGAGCTAACATAACGCCTTGGAAAATGATTGTGAAATGCTAACACATGCACATGGTGATTTTACACATGGTGGTGTTAGCACATTTGTGAAGGCGGTGGAGTTTGAGCGGTAGAGAAGGGTTTGGGTTCTTCTCTCCCTCCTGCCGAGCTTGCGAGGCGGGATTCGGTGCTTTTTGGAGAAGTGAAACGCCTATGTTCTACTGCGCCGGAAGTCCGAAAAGAAACGGAGGCGAACGGAGGTCACTGTGCTGACCGGACGCTGCACCAAACGCGGTCACGGTATGACCGGACGCGTCCGGTCAGTTCAATCCGGTCAGCGCGCCTAGGGTTAATGACCGGACGCTGGTCTGGCCTGACCAGCGCGTCTGGTCAGTTCACCTATGCGCAAAAGTAGAGTGAGCGACCGGCGCGTCCGGTCCTTCACGGAACCGACGCGTCCGGTCAGGCGTCCAGAGGGGCAAAGAGCAGTGAAGTGGTGATCGGACGCGCGGCGCGTCCGGTCACGTGCGATCGGACGCGTCTGGTCGTGATGGGAGCTTACTGGACTCTGACCGGACGTCAGGTGGGGCACGTCCGGTCATTCGCTAGGGCACGTCCGGTCATATGCTAGGGCGCGTCCGGTCAAACGCTAGAGCGCGTCCGGTCATAGCAACGGTAACTTCTGACGCGCACTGTTCACGCTTGTCCTGTAGTGACCGGACGCGTCCGGTCACCCTGACCAGTGCGTCCGGTCATACCGTTTTGAACTGCGTCGTTCGTAACGGCTAGCTGCGTACCCCTTCGTTATAAATAGACGTTGGCCGGGGTTTGAGGGAATCTCTTGTATATTTTGAGACCTAGAGACATACTTTGAGCTAGAGAACAACCCCTCCACTCATCTCTTTGTGTAGTTGCACATCTTGAGTGAGATTGAGTAAGATTCAAGTGCATTGCTTGAGAGTTGCATTCTAGAGGCACTTGATCTTTGAGTTACTGTGGATTTCTTGTTACTCTTCCGTGTTTCCCGACACGGTAGACGGCTTGGAGCAGCAGAGGTGATTGAGCTCACAATTAGAGATTGTTGGAGCCCTCACCAAGTGTTGTAAGGGGTTCTTGATCCTTCCCCGTGGGAGTTCGTGAATTGGATACTCTAGTGGAGCTCGTGGCTTGGAGGATCCCCATCTTGTGTGCGGTTGTGCGGCGCCTGCCGAGGGCTCGACTCTTGATAGTCGATTAGCTCGCGAACCGACAAGTGGGTGTATCACCACAACGGGGAGTAGCTTGCCGGGAAGCAAGTGAACCTCAGGATAAATTCTTGTGTCATTCTCTTCCCGAGGATTTCTCTTGTGTGATTGATTTATTGGTACTTCTCATCACTACACGATGGTATAATCACTCGAATTACTTCTTGTTTCTAGCTTGTAGTTGTTGTTGTGTTTAGTGAATAGCTTTGTTATAGACTTGTGTAGGTGGCTTGCTTAATTAGTTAGAGCTAGTGCATTTGCTTCGCCACCTTTCGTACTAATGTGTGGTTAAGTAATTCTTGTAGAAGTTTTAATTAGGCTATTCACCCCCCCTCTAGCCTATTTGGACCTTACAACGCCGAGCTCGCCGCAAGTCTGGATCCAGTCATGGAGAGGGGAGGGCGCAGCGACCGGCAGACCGGTCGTTGGAGGGAGCGAGGAGAAGTGGGAGGCGGAGGTGGAGGGAGCGAGGAGAGGAGACAACCAGACGGTTGTTGCTTTTGAGGGGCATATACAGGTCCCCGCGTGGTAGCTGCTCTCCCCCATACCGTTTCTGCCAAGTGGGTCCTAGCCCTTTACCGTGTGCGTTCCAAACCGGGACGGTGCGGTCAGCCTTAACCTTTTAGCCTTGAGCACTCGTTGAGGACTTGAGCTAACCTGATCTATTGTTGCTTCTATATGATATACTCAGAATCGTAATTGTTATCTCCCGTGCCAGAAAAAACCCATTGATCAATCTTATATGTCTATAGCCATGTACTCGGAATAACGGTCGTTCCAGGAGTTGGGGAGTACCAAGGAAGTGAACAAATGATCATAGTTGTCCTATACTTGCAATCATTATATGAACAAAGGCTGCTGTGAATTGACATGTTGAGTGGGTGAGTGCCGAGCGAGTGGACCTGTGGAGGGGGCAGTGTAACAGAACCGTCCAAATTATAAGAGCACAAGTACAAAAATAATCACTAAAGTGATCAAATTCTCGCACTTAAGCCCATATAACTCCGGTAGTCTAATGAAATCACGAGGGATTTCAAACCAACCAACATACAAGCCAAGATCGTAGTGATTCAACATAACAAGTCACATGTTACAACCATTTCTCAAGTAATTCAATATACATCGGAGTTTAACATAGTTATTACAACTTAAGTTCAAAAGTAGTGGAAGCAAAGTAATTTGAAACTAACATTATTCTTATTTCAAATACATGCCAGTACCACGGTCGACTTCCAATAAAAGCATTAGAGATAAGATAAATAAGAAGGGTCATGCCCGTGATCACACTCCGCCACTACGGCAGGAGTCAACCAACTCTTGCAGTCGCCATGATACATCATAACCTGCAACAAGTGGGGATAAAACCCTGAGTACAAGAAGGTACTCAACTAGACTTACCTGTCAGAAACCAGAAATAAGTGACACCAATGATCATACAAGGCTGATATAAAGTGGGCTGGCTTGACAACATTTTGCATAAAAGCTTAATACAGATAAGTAATCATTAATGCTTAAGCATCAAGTTAATCATCATTGACCTGTCATCTATATTAGCACCTGTACTAGAGCACTCACTTTATTAGGAGCAAACAATATTAACCATAGCAGGTATAAATTGAGGCAACCTTTCCATCGTGATCCAATTAACCATCCGTTCAATTTAATGGAATCTATATTGCCGCTGCTCAAGTCAAGTGCTCACTAACCGGGAGCGACGGCGATTCGAATCGAATTCCTATCCAGCTGGAGGGGTATTTCTAACACTCACCGTGCAGACCCCTGCTAGGGTCGCACAGGCCACCTTTTCATATGATTCAGGAATCGCGGGTCCGAATGATGTCGTGACCCCAAGGGCGACACTCTGCCAGGTGATAGGGACTCTAACCCCCCCCCTTGGTCTCACGCCAATGTCCCCAAGCACATCCTTTCTCTCCTCCAAGAAGCAACCTACCATTCGATTCCCGGCCTGAATCACATTACTCGGCTTCGCGGTCGGAACGGCTTATCTGGCCAACTAAGTGTTAGACTGCGTTCAACATGACTCAAGGACGTACAGCGAATCGGTCCTTAAACGACTCAGACGGGGATAGATTCACACCCAAGACCTCCATGCCTTGTCGCTTCACTATCATCATCCCGCCCGGTCTCATTTCATTTTATTAACACATGGTTCCTTTCCACGATAGCAAATATAGCCAACCGTGCCATATATGAATATCCCTATATCTCGCAGGTGACAGGAAATCACCTGACTTCTACCGCTTAAAGCAGGGCTAAGCATCTACTCGATCCTAGTCTATGTAGGATTCAAGGATTCATATATCTGGACAAGGAATGATATAATGCAGCAAGATTTTCAACCAACTCCTAGAACTTAATGCAACAATACTTATAACATATATAGAATTAATTGCTTTGAAGGTAGGAGGCTTATAATGCTCCGGGGCTTGCCTGGGATCCGACTCAAGTTAGAGTATGTCAGAAAAACTCGTTTGGCGAGCATCCTCCCATCTAGCACTTGCCCGATCCTTCTATCTTCGGGATGGATCCACCAAACACCGTCTTCGGGTTTGGCTCCAACGCCACATCCTTCACACGTTTCTGCTAGCGTACCTATATGAGATGCAACCATGCACATGTGTGAATGCATAGAAGTGCAATAACTATAGTAATCATGCAAGCATACCCAAGTTCTCATAAACACCTAGAGCTAATTAACTTAATTCTCACTAAGGCATAACATAGAAGATTGCAAACACATCAATCAAGACACAAGTCTTATAAGATCCTAGGGTACCAAACCAAGTACCAACAAAGACATGTGTCACACTTCAATACACAAGCATGGCAAAGTTAATCAAAGCACTACAACTAAAATCTGTCACTTTCTAGATATACATACAGTAGCTCAGTAAATTAATCATAACTGGAGATCACTAAATCCAAATGACTTGCAAGATGACATTCTGGAAAGCTTATGAAATTCTCTACATTTCATTTAATATCATCTAAACCTGATTCTAACATTTACTAGGTCGAAATACAGAAGGTACAGAATCTGTCCTGGAAGGACAGAGAGCAACATAAATCTGAACTCAACTTAGAACAGCTGTAGTTTCTAAACCATATGGCCAAATGCCACCAAAATTTAACAGCAGCTAGATCATGAAATTCACAACAACTTTGTTATAGCACACAAGACATGAAAACATCATTTGCATAGGGTAATTAACAATATTCTCAAATCTGTTCAGAAACCTCATTTGCAAGAAATAATTATTAACTTATGTTTCAAACATATAATTGGGCAAAACCAAATTTACCAACATTTCATACATGACTAATGAACATCAAAAAACATAGTGTCCATTCCTAAATAATTTCTTTTAATGCATTTTCTTAATTTATTTAGATAATTTGGTGGAATATGAACAAATGTCAAAAGTCATAATAAATTCTACCAAAATTGCAGAGGCCTACACATGCTCCCAAAAGTCTACTATCCAAATTTGAAACCATTTGGACATGTATATCAACCTCTATGAAAAAGACAAATGTATATTGCAATAAATCATGTGAGAGCAAGATATACTAATAACTCACTCATACAACACCCAAAATTCATGAAATTTTTACCACACATCAATCATCACATGAGTAGCATGCCACAAAAATTTCACTTCATTTGGAGCCCTACATTTGCAGTTATGAAAATGACAAATACAACTAACAAAGAAAACCTAGATGCAAAGGTTTATTTTTAGAACTAAAACTTTAAACTAAAACATGATATATTATAGATCTAATACATAGACAATTTCTCAAGGATTCCAAAAAGTCCTCATTTACTATTTTTGGAGCTTCCTAGCATGAGATACTAATTTCCAAAGTTTTAGCCAAAAATCTGTATAAAAGAAAAAGGAAAAAGGAAAAAGGGAAACACTTTCACCTCGGGACCCCTGGATTTTCGCTGAATCAACCCGAGCTCTGCTTGTACTGTTCATACGAGTCACAGGCTTCGCAGTGAGACCCCCTGCAAGAACTTTATTCAAACCGAGCAAATAGGTCCTAACCGCACTATTCAATTGAGTCACTAGTTCTGCAGAAACCCCCCTAACTTTTCTCAAATTCGAGCCCGAGGCCCCTGCCGTGATTAGCAGAGGGGAAGGTCGCCGGAGGTCATCGGTTACGGTCGTAGGGGGCTCATCGGTGATGATGGGGTGGCGGCGGAGCAACAGGGGACCTGCGCGCTCCCGTGGGTAGCCGTGGATCACACTATGGTGGCCCGAGGAGCTAGGGCCACGCGGAGCAGCGGCTCACCAGCGGCGGAGAGGCGGCAGCCCGGCGGTGACGGCCTTCCCGTGGCGGTGGAGTGGAGGTGGAGCACAAGCGGGCCCGTGCGCGCCCGCGAAGCTGCTCGGCTCAGCCCGAGGTAGCCCATAGTGCCGTGGCCACAGGAGCCGGCGGCCCGACGTGGCTGTTCCGGTGGCTACGCTGTTCCGGCGGCGGAGCCCGCTAAGGAAGCGGTGTGTCGGCTGCAGTGAGGGGCGAGGAAACTTCTTGAGACGGTGGTTGGGCCGGAGGAGGTCCAGAGGACAAGCGAGGGTGGCGGACGCGGTGCTCAGCTCGGTCGGCAATGGCTGCGGCGTCCGCGCCCGACGCGTTCAAGCGCGAGAGAGCGAGCGAGAGGGGCTCAGAGTGGGAAGTGAGGGAGGGGGCTCAGGCGTCCGCCCTTGAGGGTGTAGGAGCGCGGGGCATGCGTCTAGGGAGGTGGAGCGCGTGGCAGCTGCGCTCGGCCATGGTGGGGGCGCGGCCAGCGCATGGAAGCCACGTCCGGACACGCGTCGCCCATTGAGGCCTTCAACCGAACACGTGGTGGGTGACGTTGAGATCATATTGGGGTAGCATTTTGGGCTAGCTACGGACCGAATTTCGTCATGGGCCTTGAAACAAAGTTGTTCATTTCGTGATGCCCTACATTTCCTATTTAGGGGTCATAGTCATTAGAGTTGTAGATTAGGAGATAATCAGTCCCCAAATTACCAGTGTCAACATGTTAAGCTAGGGTTCGGTTTTGGAATTTTGCAATGCCAGCCTTGGTCAAATTGATTCCAACTTTTTACATGTTGTTCTCCAACAAATTGTTTCCAACTTTCATATTTGGACCAATTTAGGTTACTTAGTAAAAACTCGAGAACGCGAGATGTCAATGTCGAAGACACTGAAATCGGGGTTTTAAAATTGCTTTGTCTTGGAAACAGTCCAAATTCTGACTTGTGGGCCCTTTTTGAGAACTTTCCACACATTTTCATGACTTGACTCTTAAACAAAGTTTGTTCCTTATAAAATTCTCTAGAACTTTGTAAAAGGGTGCACAGTCATGCAAAGCATCTAGGTCAGACTTTTGAAATGGTCAAACGAAAGGGTTCTAGGGTCCATACATGGTCAACCATCACTTAGAAGCACATTTAGGCAAAATGATCAACATGAACATTGTTCCATTAAGTGTCCTAAGTGTAGTTAAGGTGTCGTAGAGTCCAAATATACCCACCAGGCATAGGTTGCACAAAAGTGTAGGTTTCACATGCATTGAAACATAGAAATCCCTATAAATGAAATGCTTGCTTCAAAGCTATATTTCAATTGTTTCATGTGTTTGCTTCAAGGTACATGCTACATATGCTTTACTAGGTTGTTCCTCAGGTGTCCAAGATGTGTTGAACATGTTGCATTTGTATGTTGCATAAACACTAGTTCCCATGGGATGTAAAACATGTTTCCTTGTTTCAGAAGTATGTTTCAGTTATAATCCAAACAAGCATATAACTTATTATTTCATGTGACTTTTTGATTCCAAACTTCATGAAACTTTTCCAGGGATCAATATAGATAGGTACTAAGGTGAGACACATGAAGATATTGCCATAACACCATCCAAGCATATATCTTTGAAAAGGGACCTATATGTAAAGCAATGATGCAACATCCACTTTAGGTGAGGCTCATCTCCATAGATTGACCTTGACATTTCCATCTCCACTTAATTTGTCATGTTTAAGCTCAAACCCACTGCTTAGTGAGTGACAAACACCTGGGGTGTTACAGGCAGGTTGCTGCTACACCTGACGGGCTAGGTAGTGGGAGTAGTACGGTGGTAGGTGTGTGAGTAGGCAGCGCTACTCTTTAAGAAACAAATGTTGAACTTCAAAACGACCGTTGAGGTGATCTAGATGAGATAGCACAAGATAGCTTGAGGAGGTAGGACCTCACATGACAACTACAAAAGAGCCTTAAGTTTGGAAACATATCCTATAGTTTCTATAAATACAAATACTCCTAACACTTTCACTTGTATAGAACAATAGTAGTTCACAAATTTGGAAAGGGTTCCCCTGGGTAAGTAGAGATCGCTTAAAAGGGATATAGATGGCGGGTTGGACATATGTAGATTTTTGGAAGACAACAGGATAGACTCCTATAGCTTGGCCATTTTGTTTTGGGTTCTATATGTGATAGCTAATTAGCAATCTACAGTAGATGTGAACATTTAGTGCGAGAATAATATGAAATGTACCCTTTTTATGCATTGGTGGATTCCAAACTCATGAAACAATGGAATGACTTAGAGCAAATAACTTTTGCTCTAATGCTAAATACCGGGGATTACGGGATTATACGATAATATACTTGAGATTGAGTGTACTTTATTCATCCCAATCCCTTATAAGATTATGAATTTCTATGGTACGACTTAGTGTACACTCCTATGAAAATAAAAACTTATGATCATGCCGGGAGTTCATAATTTCCCATGATTTATCTCAAGAATAAACTTTGGACCCGAGATAGCCTAGCTTAACGGAGGAAGGTAGAGGATGATAGATGACTTTTGTGTGGAGAATTCAAAAGCATTATGCATCTAATAATTGAAATAATTTAACATGATATTGTGGTCCAGATTTATGTTACAATTATTGAATTCTTTAGAGAAAGAACATGGTATTTAATATGGTTATTAAGGGTGGGGTTTTGTAAGGTCCTAAATGGCTAGAGGGGGGTAAATAGCCTATTTAAAAATCTACAAGCTTCACTAGATAAGTGAGTTAGTAAAACAAACGGCGTAGCAATTCTAGCACTAGCTCACTAAGCTATACAAGCCACCAACACAAGTCTAGTTCAAGGCTAAACACTGACCACACCAACAACTAACTCTACTCCTAATCTAGAACAAAACTACACAAGCTAGAGACAAAGAATAACAAGCTACACAACTAGCAAGGTAGATAACTAAGTAAAGGAGTGAGCTAGAATTGTTATACCGACATTGATGAGTAGAGATATGTCCAATGAACCAATCAATCAACGCAATCACATACACAAGATGAAATCTTTGGCAAAGAGATGACATAAGAATTTTTACCGAGGTTCACTTGCTTCTCGGTAAGCTAGTCCTCGTTGTGGCAATGTACTCACTTGATGGATCACGAGCTAATTGACTATCAAGAGTCAAACCTTCAGTGGGTGCTGCACATCCACTCACAAGATGGGGATCCTCCAAGCCACGAGCTCTACTAAAGTAGCCAATTCATGAACTCCTGCGGGGAAGGCTCAAGAACCCCTCACAATCACTTGGTGAGGCTTGAAACAATCTCTAATCACGAGCTCAACACCACCGCTGCTCCATGCCGTCTAGGATGTCGAGAAACACCCAAGAGTAACAAGCAATCCATAGCCAACTCAATGGATCAAGTGCCACTAGATGCAACTCTCAAAGCAACGCACTTAAATCTCACTCAATCTCACTAGGATGCACAATCAAGCAAGGAGATGAGTGGAAGGGAATGTGCTCAGTTCAAGAGGATGTTAGAGAGTCCAAATGTCCAAGAGAGAGTTCCCCAATCCGGTCAAACACATATTATAAGCCACTCCAAAGAATAGAGCCATTAGGAACAAAGAAATTGCTCTGCGCGCGCTGATCGGACGCGCAGGTCAGATCGACCGAACGCGGCCATAGCGTCCGGTCGCACCTGCGCGACTTCGCCGATGCTCGCCACGTGTCCCATTTTAAATTTCGTTCGTTCGATCTCCAACGGTCATGAAACATTACCTTCTTAGTCAAAGCATGACCGGACGTGACGCTAGAGTTGACTGGACGCGCTACACCTAGTGTTCGGTTTGAGTCCAATAAGGGTCCAGAGAGTGATTTCGTCGACCGGACACGTCCGATCGTGACTGACCGGACGCGCCACCGTGTTTGATCAAACCTTCCCTCCGCGCTGCTCTCTTGGGTGCGTGACCGGACGCGCCGGTCCTGTGAGGGATCGGACGCTTCGGTCACAAACCCTCGCACTTCGCCCCATGCGCCTACTGGTAGAACTGACCGGACATGCCAGACGCGTCTGATCTAGCGTCCAATCACGTGTCCGGTCACCTCAGTGACTTTCTTTTGCTTCCGGCGCAGTGAAAAATAGGCGTTTCACTTCCACAAAAGCGTCGAATCCCACCGAGCGAGCAAGCTCGGCGGGAGAGAGAGGAACCCAAACCCCTCTCTACCCCTCAAACTTCACCTCCTTCACAAATGTGCTAACACCACCAAGTGTTCACTATATTGTGCTCGTGTGTTAGCATTTTCTCAAATATTTTTCAAGGAGTTAGCATCTCACTAGATCCTAAATGCATATGCTCAAGAATATGGACCTAGTAACACTTGATTCATGAGATGACCGTGATTGCCCCTCTTAATAGTCGGCTATCAATCCTAAACCCGGTCAATCACTTCTCTACTCGTCTTTAGACCGGCAAAAGAGAATCCTATGATTATACCTTTGCCTTGATCATCTCATTCCTTGTCCATTACCTATGTGCATGTTCACCATCATCTTTATCTTCATGCACTTGCGATCTTATGGCCATCACCATCATGCTCCTTGCTCCTTCATCATATGTGTTGCTACGCCTAACTCAATTCACTTGACACAATGGCATTAGCAACTTGGTGTCATTAATTACTAAAACCAAACTTGGGCTTTCAGGTTTACTACTTCTCTTTCTCTCAGCCCATACTATTAGGGGGTGTTTGGCACGGCTCCTACTAAGGGGCTCCTTCGAAGGAGCCACAATTTGTGGCTTCTCCAAAACTGCTGCGACTCCTCTGTTTTTTATTGAAAAACAGTTTCTTCATGAAAACATTTGGCAGAGGAGCCCTGCCAAATAGGCCTACTCGTCGGCTGAATGATGGAGGGAGCCGATCCTCTAATGTGTTCCAAGTTGCAAAGAGATGACCACTTCAATGTGTGTTACTGTTTGATGATGATGTCATCCTTGTTATTTTTGTTGGTAGAAATAATAATACAAATGCTTAAAACTTATCTCGTAGCTATGCAATGGATATAGCATGTCTCTAATATTTGAAAAAACAATGGGTCCATGAAAGGTCCTAATATGGCTAGAGAGGGGTGAATAGCCTATTAAAATCTACAAGATCACTAGAGCAATTTGATTAGTGTGAAAAATGGCTCCTCTATCTTGACTTGCTTTAGAAGAGAAGAGTGAGCTTTTTCAAGCTTTGTGTGAGCAAGGTCAAGCTCCTCATGGTTTTCCTTTAGACACTCATGAGATGCTTGAAGCTTCCCAAAGGATTGCTTGAGAGCTTTGAGCTCTTTTTGCAATGCTTTGCACTCCTTTCTCTTCTTCTCGAAGCCGGAGCTAAGTTGATCACACATATCGATGAGCTCCTCCTTGGAGTAGTTCTCCTCATCATCACTTCTATAATCATCACTATCACATTCATCATCACTTTCATCATATTTTACCTTAGTGGGCTTTGCTATAAGGCATGTCAAAGGAGTGTCGAAAAGGAAAGACTTGTTTGTGGATGGCGATGCTTGCAAGTGCCTTCTTGATTGACTTCTTGTCATCATCACTTGAGTCATCATCATCACTATCTTCGGTGCAATCACTATCCCAAGTGACCACATAGCCACTTCCCTTCTTCTTCTTTTTGAAGGTCATCTTCTTCTCCTTCTTTTCCTTCTTCTCCTTCTTCTTTTTCTTCTCATCCTCCTCATTATCACTATTTTAGGGACAATCCACTACAATATGATCTGGGTTCTTGCATTTGTAACACAATCTCACATGCTCCTTCATGTGATCTCTTCTCTTTTTTACACAATAGCCTCTCTTCTTTATGAATTTGCTCATCTTGCGCACTAGAAGAACCATGGCCTCATCATCAATGTCACTTGCATCTTCATCTTCACTTGATGCTTCTTTCTTTGCTTTGCCCTTGCTCTTGGATGAGGTGGATGTCTTGAAAGCCACACTTTCTTCTTCTTATCATCATCCTTCTTTTCAACTTCTTCATTATCACTATCATTGTATTGAGCATCGGTCATAATATCTCCAAGTACCTCATTGGGAGTTACACCAGTCAATCCTCCTCTAAAGTTGATGGTTCTCAATGTCTTGAACTTCTTTGGCAAGCACATCAAGAACTTATGAGAGAAGTCCTCATCTTTCACCTTCTCACCCAAACTCTTGAGATCATTGATGATAACTTGAAGCCTATAGAACATCTCCAGAATTGACTCATCATCCTTCATCTTGAAGTTGGATAGCTTGTCCTTGAGCATATAGAGCTTGGCACTTTTTACTGTTGTAGTGCATTCATATGTATCCTCTAATCTTGACCACACTTCACTAGCCTTTTTAAGGTCCTTGACTTGCTCAAACACTTTTGCATTAATGCCATTGTAAATAGTGGAGTGCCATTGTGTTGTATTGCTTGTTTGCTCTCTCATTGTCGGTGAGGTTAGCGAGATCAAGAATCACAAAATCATGCTCGGTCACTTCCCACACTCTATCATTGATTGAACTAAGATAAATCTTCATCTTTCTCTTTCAATAGTCAAAAAAACTAGTGCCATCAAAAAAAGGTGGTTTGCCCCCAACATGGTTAAACAAAATTTGAGCCATATCTTGTACACCAAGGTTGTTAAGCCTTTAATAAATGGTGACCACGGCTCTGATACCACTTGAAAGGTCCTAATATGGCTAGGGGAGTGAATAGCCTATTAAAATCTACAAGATCACTAAAGCAATTTGATTAGTATGACCAACGGCATAATGCAAATTTGCTCTAGCTCTACAAGGGCTGCAAAGCCACCTATCCAAATAATTCTAGTTGCTATAATAACTAAGCACTCACAAGAACTAAGTTGCTACTCACTAAGAGCTCTCAAACTTGCAACACTAAAGAGCTCCACTAAGATGAACTTAAGCTACAAAGCAAGCTCTCAATACTAGCTACTTAAAAGCTTGCTACAACTAGTTTGCGGAAAGTAATGGAGATGGTGAGGTGATTATACTGTCGCATCGAGGGATGAACCAATCACAATGTAGACAACCAATCACCGAGAGAAAATCCAATTAATCACAAGATGGACACAAGATTTTTCTCCCGATGTTCACGTGCTTACCGGCACACTAGTTCCCGTTGTGTCGACCAACACTTGGTGGTTCGACGGCTATGAGATGTTGCACGAACCTCATCCACACGTTGGGCACCGCAAGAATCGACCCACAAGTGAGATAGCTCAATGACACGCGCAATCCACTAGAGTTGCCTTTGGTGCTCTGCTGGGGAAGGCATAAGAACCCCTCACACTCACCGGGAGGTGGCCAAGAACAATCGCCAACTCTTGTCACAACTCCTCCGCTGCTCCAAGCCATCTAGGTGGCGGTAACCACCAAGAGTAATAAGAACTCCGTAGCCACAACGATCTCCAAGTGCCACTAGATGAAATTGCTCAAGCAAATGCACTATGAATCACTCCCAATCTCACTTTGATAATGAATCAAGGATGGAGATGAGTGGGAGGTGTTTGCATAGGCTCACAAAGATGTCAAGAATATCAAAGTGCCAAGAGAGTGAGCCCTAAATTGGTACCTTTCTATTTATAGAGCTCGAAGACTCAGAGAACCATTGGGAGCTCGCGGGGTGATCGGACACACCCTAACGTCCGATCGCTCCAGGCCGTCCACGTTTCCCCATTTGAATTACATTCATTCGATTCCAACGGTCAAAACACTGAGTCAGCGATGTTAAAGATCGACCAGACGCACTGTAGAACACGACCGAACTTGCCACCACACGAAGTCTGATCGATTACAGAAAGCATCTAGAGCGGCGAAAACACAACTGGACGTGTCAGGTCAACGTCGACATGATGCGTCCCAGCGTCCGGTCTTCTTACTGTTCATGCGCGCGAGCCACAGTGACGTTAATGTTTGTCATCCTCGATCGGACGCACCGCTTGCGTGTCCGATGTAACGGATCAACGTAATTATACGAGATTAAGTAAGAAAATCTTCCACCGAGGCGGTTAATTTATCAAACTTAAACCCGTATAACCCAAGATTCCGTGAAATCACGAGGGATTTCAAACCAAACAACATACAACCAAGATCGTACTGATTTAGCAGCCACATTTCACATGATACATAGAGTTCATAATAAAAGTGGAGTACATCGGAGTTCGGAATAAAAGTTATTACAATAGAGTTCAAAATACCATAGAGGAAGCAAGTAGTTTTACACACACCCTTAGTTCAAATACAGTGCCAGTAGATAGTCATGGTCCACAAAAGCATTAGATAAGACGAACAGAGTGACCCTTGCCCAAGGTCCTAGTTGTCGCCCATCGCCGGATACAGACAGTTGGAGCAGTACCCATAGTATATCTGACCATCTGCAACAACAATGGGAACAACGCCCTGAGTACGAGAATGTACTCAGCTAGACTTACCCGTCATAAACCAGAAATAAAAGGCACCAAGGATCATGCAAAGCTTTATAGATTGGACTGCCTTGACTCATTTGCGAAAAGCATAAGTTGTTATGAAAAACTATACCAGTACTTTTTTCATCACTTTTAGTATAACCTATTCAAGCTAGGTAAGCACCTATTGCTAAAACAATCACTTGATTCATCATTAACAATCTAGATTACCATATCAGGTTTAGCATTTCCAACATCATTCACTTAACCATCAGTGTTCCATTAATGTTACTACGATACCATAGCTCGAGTCAAGTGCTCACTAACCAGGAGCGACGGCGATTCGAATCGAATTCCTATCCAGCTGGAGATTTATTCCTCACACAAACCCTGCTTCCCCCATCAGGGTCGCGTAGATCACCAATGACACTTTCCAAGAAGCCGCGGGATAACAATCATGGATCGCACTACCCAGGGACCGCCCGACTGCCAGGACGCACCTTGGGCTCACTCTTCGCGTCCCCGTTACACCCCCTTCAACACCAGCCTGCCAACCTGAGTTTATCCCGGCTCGAAAAGTGTCACTAGCTTCGCGGTCGAAAGGTACTTTATTTGGCCAGCTAAATGGGAGGCATGCGTTCAACGTGACAAGAGGGACGAGCAACGATCGGTCGTTAATCGACACAGACGGAATCACTATAGTCCAAAACCCTATAAGACTCCGCCCGGTCTTCGTTTATCCATCAACACTTGGTTACTTTTTATGATCACAATTACAGCTAACCATAACCCGGTATCCACCTATAACTCGCAGATGACAGGAAATCACCCGACTTCTATCGGTCTAAGCATGGCTAAGCAATTTACTCGATCCTGACCTAACAGGGTGAAAGATAATCCGGTGGCCAAGGTAATAATGCAACAACGGTTTCACTCAACTCCTATAACTTAATGCAACTATATATATAACTATAGTTCATGTAGTAAGGAACAACTTTTATAAAATAGGAGACTTATAATGCTCCGGGGCTTGCCTTTTTCGAACGAGCTAGGATGATGGTCGACGCACTCTAGCAACTCCTCGCCTGACTCTTCCTCCTCGGGCACCTCCTGTGTCTGGGGCTCCTGCTAATCCGTCCAAGCCTGCTCCTCCTGTACTGCTACCTGCGACTCTTCCTGCGATCCTGTATGATGCAAGTGCATAAGTAATCATGCGAATGATGCATCAGATTGTGGTGGAGTGCTTTGATGACATGAGATGCAGATGAGCACATGGAATGAGCAGTTTGAATATAACTATTTCTTCTACAAGTTAGTCAACGTCATCCAAGAACATATAACCTAAAACATGCACCTTATTCTTCTATTAGCTAGCCTATTATTTACACATACAAGTGAACCTAAGCTATCAAAGCTTACCAACCTAACTCATCCACAACATCAGCAAGGCATAATGATGCTTCAAAGATACACCAAACATATTTTATTTCTCTTAATTTCTCATAAAGAATAATCTTTTATTCCCTATTTAACTAGGGTTACACAGCAACACCTATTTCTGGTGTAGATAAAAATCTACCAAAATTACAGTAGATTACTCTTACCCTAACTAACCTACTACTAAATTTTCATGAGAATTGCCTATGTAAAACTGCTTGTACAAAATAAACAAGTTATAGCCTAAATATGAGCATGAAATTATTTTGTACTAGAAAAAGTATCAAACAACAGATTTCACAATTTTCCTAGGTTACTAACAGTAAACTAACATACTACAAAAAATATCACATGTATGTTCTATACAAAATTAGCTCTCTACTAAAAATAACAAAGATTATCAATTAAAAGCATTTGAACTACACTCCAAAAATTTCTCACCGAACATGCTTCACTAATATTTTTCCTAGAAAGTACATCACTAATAAAGATTAAAGCAACAAGAATCACCTTTTTCCCTTCATTATTTTATTTACTACATATTTTCTAAGTTATTAGCAATTATAGCAATTAAATAAATTTGCACAGCAAAGTGTTACAAAAATAACATGAGATATTTTTAAACTGTAGATCTATTCAAGAGGAACATTTCAAGATTTGTTTCATAATTTTTGGAGCTATAAACTGTACACAAACATTTCTAAAGTACTTTCTTTTCCCAAAATAAATAGAAATTTAAAAAACGAAATTTGGAAATCGCTGAACAGGCCGGCCCACTTGGCAACACTGGCCCGCGGCCGAAATCAGCCGGAGCGCCGAGCGGGAAAAAAGAAAAGCGGCCCGGTTCGGGCCTCGGCCTAAGGCCGCTTGGCCCAGCGAGCAGAGGGTAGTGGAGCGGGACGCGGGGCGTGGCTGCGCGGCTGCGACGTCGCGGCGGCGGTGATGCCCGCCGGTGGCTAACGGGCGGCTCCGGCCATGCGAAAGCCAACGAACGGGCGCACGGAGATCCTGGAGTGACGGCGAACACCGAAGGGCGGCGCACGAGTGACGAGGCGGGGGAAGAACGCCGGAACGGCGGAGTGAGCGCGTGGTGGCCGAAATGGCGTCGCGGTGGGGCGCGCGAAGTGGTGCCTTACCGCGGGGCAGAGGTGGAGCGTGGGGGTGCGTTCGGAGGAGAGGAGGACTAGGCGGAGCGGGTCGTGCGAGCAATTGCTCGGAGGCGGCCAGCCGGCGACGGAACGTGGCAAGGAAGTGCGCAGCCGCGGCGTCGAGCGCGCGGGGAATGTGGACGTGCGCGGCGAGCTCGCAACGGCGGAAGCGAGAGCAAGTGAGGGAGAGGGAGTAGGCAGGGGGAGCGGGTGTGTGGCCAAGGCGTCGGGCGAGTGGGGCCCACGGACGGCCACGCGGCGGGCGGCGCCGGCGCATGGCGGACACGGGGCGGCGGTGTTCTGCCGCGACGCCACGGCGTCGCGCGCGCGCGCGGGCGGCAGGCGCGGACGCAGACGCGGGCCAGGCTGCCAGAGCCGCTGGGTCGAAAAGGAGGCCGCGGCCCAGTTAAAGAGGAACACCCATTTTCTTTTATAAATAATATTTTCAGGTTTATTTCTTTGTTTCAAAAGTGAATTTGAAGATGAAAAGGAGGTTTTCAGAATTTTGGTCCAAAATAAAAGTTATTCAAAATTTTATTCTCTACAACTTTCATGTAGAGCATTTTTCAAAATTCTCAATAGATTTTGAATTTAGGATTTAAAGCTAAGTTGTTAATCAAAAATCTATTTGTTTAGAATATTTTTAAAACAAAATTTGAGAAAAACTTGAATTCAAGAATTGCTCCAAAAATCATGTTAATTTATTCTAGATTATTTAAAATTGCTAATACCCAAAAGTATACTACCTTTTTGGCACTTACATCAAATTTAGGGTTCTAATTAGTTGTTTTTCAAATTTAAATCTAAAAGAGCTATATTTCATGCAATGCTAGTCATGAAATGATGCTGAATGCTTTATGCTTTGAAATGCTAATGCATGCTTAACACCCAGGGGTGTTACAGCCCTCCCCCTTATAAGAATCTCGTCCCGAGATTTTGAGTTACGAACCATTTATCGTAAAAATCTTTATACGCAGTTTGAAGATATTCTCCCGTTTCCCATGAAGCATCACTCTCATCATGATGGCTCCACTGAATCTTGTAGGTTGTTACCACTCTATTCCGAGTGACTCGGTCCTTAGTATCCAGAACTCGAACCGGTTGTTCACAATATTCTAAGTCCGCCTTGATCCGAATACCCTGCGGTTCTATTCTCTCTTCCAGAACACGCAGACATTTCTTCAACTGGGATACGTGAAAGACGGGAAAGATCGAACTCATCCCTTCTGGCAATCGCAACTTGTACGCCACGGGACCCTTTTTCTCTATGATCTGGTATGGTCCGATATATCTAGCAGACAGTTTCTGCTTGATTCCAAACCATTTCTTCTTCATGGGGGTAACCTTCAAATAGACATAGTCACCCACTTGGAAATCCAATGGTCTCCTTCTCTTGTCTGCATAACTCTTCTGACGGGACTATGCAACTTGCATGTTTTGCCGGATAATACGGACCTTCTTCTCTGCCTCATCTACAAAATCAATTCCATAAAACCTTCTTTCTCCAGGCTCTACCCAATTTAACGGTGTCCTGCACTTCCTGCCATATAAGGCTTCAAAAGGTGCCATCTTGATACTCTCTTGGTAACTGTTGTTGTAAACGAATTCTGCCAACGGTAACTAGGATTCCCATAAGCCTCTGGATGATAGTACACAAGCTCTAAGCATATCTTCAAGTACAGCATTAACTCGTTCTGTCTGCCCGTCTGTCTGTGGATGGTAAGCCATACTACGAATCAAACTAGTACCCAAACCTTTATGAAGATGTTCCCAAAAATAAGAGGTAAACTGTGAACCACGATCAGACACGATTGTTTTTGGTATACCATGTAATCGGACAATCTCAGCAATGTACTTTTCTGCATATTGAGGTGGTCGGAATGTTGTCTTAACTGGCAGAAAGTGAGCTGTCTTGGTGAGACGATCTACTATTACCCAAATAGAATCATGTCCCTTCTGTGTGGTGGGAAGACCAGTGATAAAATCCATACTTATATCATCCCATTTCCAATCGGGTACAGACAAGGGTTGCAGAAGTCCTGCAGGTCTCATGTGATGAGCTTTAACTCTACAACACATGTCGCAACGAGCAACGTATGCTGCAATTTCTTTTTTCATCTTAGTCCACCAATAACGGGGTCGCAAATCTTGGTACATCTTACTACTTCCGGGGTGAATAGATAGCTTAGAATGATGGGTCTCATTCATCAACTTGTTCTTAAGCTCTCTATCCTTAGGTACCACCAGGCGATCCTTAAACCATAACACTCCTTGGTCATCCAATCGAAAGTGTTTGGTGGGTTCCCTCTTCATCTTCTCCTTGATATGAAAGATTCCTTATCTGTCTTCTGACCTTCAATGATCTAGTTTTTCAGAGTACAACTGATCTGAATATTATGCAACACAGCAGGATGTAGCAAATTGAACCCTTCTTCAAACAACGGTTGCACATCAATAGCATATGATTTTCTGCTCAGTGCATCTGCTACTACATTAGCCTTCCCGGGATGATAATGCACGTTCAGATTATAGTCCTTTATCAGCTCTAACCATCTTCTCTATCGCATGTTCAACTCAGATTGGGTAAAAATGTATTTGAGACTCTTATGATCTGTAAAGATATTACACACATTACCCAGCAGGTAGTGTCTCCAAATCTTTATAGCATGCACCACTGCTGCAAGCTCCAAATCATGCGTAGGATAGTTAACTTCATGCTTCCTCAATTGACGTGAGGCATAGGCAATGACCCTTCCATTTTGCATTAGTACACATCCTAACTCATTCTTAGATGCGTCACAGAACACATCAAATGACTTTTCTATATCCAGTTGGGCCAGAACGAGAGTAGTGGTCAATAACTTTCGCAAGGTGCAGAAAGCTGCCTCGTACTCCTCTGTCCATACAAACTTATGATCTTTCTGTAACAGGCTTGTCATTGGTTTGGCAATCTTCAAGAAATCCGGTATGAAGCGACGATAGTAACTGGCTAAACCAAGAAAACTGCGAACTTCATGCACTGAGGTTGGTGACTTCCAGTCCATAACCTCTTGCACCTTACTAGGGTCTACGGAAATACCATTTTTAGACAACACGTGGCCGAGAAAAGGAACTGACTTAAGCCAGAACTCACACTTGCTGAACTTCGCATACAGTTGATGTTCCCTGAGTCTAGTCAAGACAATCCTGAGGTGCTCTACGTGATCTTCTTCATTCTCTGAATATATTAGAATGTCATTAATGAACACAATCACAAACTTGTCCAACTCTAGCATGAAAACAGAATTCATCAGATACATAAAGTATGCAGGAGCGTTTGTCAATCCGAAGGACATGAAAAGATACTCGTACAAGCCATATCTGGTAGAGAACGCAGTCTTAGGCACACCTTGCGGCCTAATCTTTATCTGATGGTATCCTGATCTCAAATCTATCTTAGAGAACACTTTGGCTTTAGACAATTGGTCAAACAAGATATCAATCCGAGGAAGAGGATACTTGTTTTTAATTGTCACTGCATTCAGTGGTCGATAATCCACGCACATGCGTAAGGAGTTATCCTTCTTCTTTTTCACAAATAGAGCGGGGCATCCCCATTCAGACGAGCTGGGACGAATCAAACCTTTCTTTAGCAAGTCCTGGAGTTGCTTCTTCAATTCGGCTAACTCATTGGGAGGCATCCGATAGGGCCTTCTCGAGATCGGTGCTGTTCCCGGAATTAACTCAATGGCAAACTCAACATCTCGATCTGGTGGAAGTCCAGGTAACTCATCTGGAAACACATCTAGAAACTCACAAACCACTGGAATCTAGGCTAGCAGAGTAGTTTGGACCGCACAAGTCATGCTAGCTAGGTCTACTTTCCGAGGTAGGACCACCCGAAAGGTGCCTTCTCCACTAGGTTCCTTAAGAGAGATACTCCTTCCTCCAACATCGATTACTACCCCCATCTTATTCATCCAGTTCATACCCATGATCACATCCAAAACTAACCCTGGCATGACTATCAGATTAAACCTATATTGCCGGTTTGATATGTTTAGGATTACTCCCTGAACTATCTGATTAGTCAACAGATCAGCCCCAGCTGAACTGATTTTATATGCACATTCCAATTCTACTATCCCTTGCTCATGCCTCTTAACAAATGCTTGACTTACAAAGGAATGAGATGATCCAGAATCAAACAAGACTACTGCAGGATGATTGTTGATAGAAAACATACTAGCTGTTACCAGTTCTCCTTCAGGGATGTCATCCACGGTGGTGTGATGCACACGAGCTTGATACTGCGTCTGCTGTTTCTTAGGGTAGGGACAAAACTTCGCAAAGTGTCCGGGTTGGTTGCAGTTGAAGCATGGTCCCTTCACTTGAGCCATAGTTCTAGATGAACTGCCTTGTCCTGTCTTCGCCTGAGGCAATGCCATCTTGAATGGTTTCTGGTTCCTCTGGGGTTGCTGAGCAATCTGATTCTTCCTTTGCGGTGGCCTAAACCTTGTACCTGGGGCAGGCGACCGATAAGCTGGACGGTTGGCCACTGGGGCTCTGGACTGGGACGGACCCGACTCGAAAGCTCTCTTACGGATCTTGGATGCAGCATAAACATTGTTGTTCTTCTCTTGCTTCAGACAGTCACTAATGAAGTCGTTGAAACTAGTCCTCATATTTGTACCCACATGTTTGATCATCTTGGGATTCAAGCCTCTCTTGAAGCTAGCGATCTTCTTGGCCTCAGTATTCACCATATCAGGAGCATAACGGCTCAGGTTATTGAATACATGTTGATATTGAGTTACAGTCTTCGTGCCTTGATTCAGTGCCAGGAATTCCGCAAGCTTCATCTCGGTCAGACCAGGTGGAATGTACGTTCCATGGAAGGCTTCGGTGAACTCCTTCCAAGTGATGTGAGCGTGGGGAGGAAAAGTGGTGCGGTGATGTTTTCACCACATTCCTGCCGGACCTTGAAGCTGATGAGCTGCATACTCAGTCTTCAACACTTCAGTCATTCTCAAGACACGGAACTTGTCTTCCATAGTATTAATCCATTCTTCTGCATCCAAGGGTTCTGCGGCTTCCTTAAAGATCGGTGGACGAGTATCCATGAAGTCCTTGAAACTGCTGTACTGATTTGCTTCGTGCCCACCCGGGTTTATTCCCCGACGGGTGTTATCTGCAATACTGTGCAATGCAGCTTCCATATTCTGTTGCATACTCTCCATATTACGTTGGCTTCCAAGAAATTGTGCGAAAAACTGTTCCGCGGTGTAGGGTGGAGGAGGCGGTGGTGGATCACGGTCATCACTAGCAGCTGCACTGCCACCAGCCTCAGCGGCACCATACACGGTACGACGAGTGTTCGGCATCTGCATGTTTCAGCAATAGTAATTATTAGGTGATGTTGTAGGAATTGTGACCGAATGAAAAATCATGTTGAACTGAATTTACTGGAGAGAATAAATTCATACAATAAAACAGGGGCACAATAAGTCATTCTAATTAACACAACACCACTAATTAGATTACTTAAAGCGCACACATCGCGTCCATTACAACCAAGTTGCCAGCATACATACACTGGACTTTTTGATGTTCGGATACCGCCACAAACACATCCAAGCTTTTCAACATTACATCAAAGCCCTAGTCTTCCTACTCATTATTACATGCCCAACGTGCCAACAAAGCAAAAGATCATGTAGATGGAACCTAGTAGCTAGCGTAACAACTACTAGCCTACTCATCGTGGTCGCTGTCTAAGTCCGAGACGTTGGCGTCGTCGCCATTAGCAGCGTCGTGGTGCTCCCCAACTGGTGCTTCGGGCTCTTCAGGATCTTCGTCTTCATTCAAATCCATCTCTGCCGCGCCAGGAGGAACATAGGGGTTGAGTTGATTGTTCAGCCGATGAACCTCCTCATGCAGATTTTCATTATATTCCTCTACATATGCCAACTGTTGCTCTAGCTCAAACTGTCTAGCCCTCAACACATTCTCTGCAGACCAGGCTTCATTCCTCTGATGGAGCACATGAGTCAATATGCGCTCAGCGTTCCTGTTGGTGGTGGTCAGTCGCCCAACCTGCTCTCTCAGGGCACGTACATCTCCTTCGAAAGCCACAGTCCTCTGGGTAGTCTGATCTCTCTGACGAGTCAACTGAGCCATCTCTATGTTGAGCCTCTCAATCTCGGCGTCGTGATCTCTCTGAAGCTGACGGCGGTCATCACGAGCCTGACCAAGAGCACTAGACACACGTCTCAGGCTACCTTCCACTCCATCAAAGGCCCTCATCACTGCGAACATGGCACTCATAGCGGGGTTGTCACTGTTCTATGCTTCTACGGCGCTAATCTCTAGAGATCTTCCTCTTGCCTACTGCCACGAGTCAGTGGAGGGGTTGCCCCTCGGAAAGACTCCAACTATAGCTGCTGCCAACTCCTGAGGAAAGCGATCCATGATATCCCTCAGGATCCCAAAGGCTGCCCTCTTAGCGGCTTCTTCAGGGGTCCTGCCAGTTGACTCAAAATGCCAACCGGTCCACTCAGAACCATCACCTCGGGGACGAACTACTACTTCCATAGTCACCAAAAGTCCTTCCCCCAACCGCTCATTCGACCAAAAGTAGCGGGGCTCCATCCCATCAGGATAGCCTACATAGCTGAGTACTCTCCACAAGAGCGTAGGCATCCCAAACTCTCCAAGAAAAGTGTGGCGCTGACGAGTGCGTGGAGCAAGCTGATGACGGGGAGCTCTGCCGGTGGACTTGCGGGTTGTCTGCTTGGTACGTGCCATCTGTAGCAAAATTTTATTACCGTGGTGAGAACAGATTTTTAAATTGGCATTTTTATCGAAATGAGATAATCAACTTATAAGGGGAGGAACAATGCCATGAATGAAATGCACAACATGATACATGCACGTTCCGTACGTCCTCACAAACTTAGAAAACTAATAACTACTAACGGAATAAACGGTGGCATACAACGATCTCTTGTAACGTAACTAATACGTACTACTCGAAAGCGTTGTCATGTACCTGCAGAAAGTCACTTCAGCCCAAACCTCACAGTATGAAAATATGCAAGAAAGCAGTAAAGTAAGTTACTCGCTCTACACGCATCCCCAGATACGAGCATAACGGTAACAACTACCTGAATCATCGTCCTATTGACGGCATCGTCACCGTATGACGGAAGTCCCCACAATTTGAATACCCTCATACGAACATGTGCATGGCACGTAAGTATTTTGGTATCACATAAGCACTCCCCTAGATCAGCAGTGTATCAGACCATGCTCTCACAACTCTCACTTACCAGGGCGTAGAGAGAATTGATCCATACATTACCACTCAATTGAATGGCACTCATACAATAGCACGCCGTATGAGCGACGAAATTTAAAATATGATGCAAACCCCCAAGTTAGTACTTAATTAAGCCACCTAGAGTCCTTATTGGGCATAAAGGATATGACCACTGGCACACTCTTAAATTTAAAAGCTTAGTTGAAAACACAGTTTTGTTTTTAAATACCCATGTGAATAGTAACATGCTAAACTATGCTCTGATACCAGCTGTAACGGATCAACGTAATTATACGAGATTAAGTAAGAAAATCTTCCACCGAGGCGGTTAATTTATCAAACTTAAACCCGTATAACCCGAGATTCCATAAAATCACGAGGGATTTCAAACCAAACAACATACAACTAAGATTGTACTGATTTAGCAGCCACAGTTCACATAATACATAGAGTTCATAATAAAAGTGGAGTACATCGGAGTTCAGAATAAAAGTTATTACAACAGAGTTCAAAATACCATAGCGGAAGCAAGTAGTTTTACACACACCCTTAGTTCAAATATAATGCCAGTAGATAGTCATGGTCCACAAAAGCATTAGATAAGACGAACAGAGTGACCCTTGCCCAAAGTTCTAGTTGTCGCCCATCGCCGGATACAGACAGTTGGAGCAGTACCCATAGTACATCTGACCATCTGCAAAAACAATGGGAACAACGCCCTGAGTACGAGAATGTACTCAGCTAGACTTACCCGTCATAAACCAGAAATAAAAGACACCAAGGATCATGCAAAGCTATATAGATTGGACTGGCTTGACTCATTTGCGAAAAGCATAAGTTGTTATGAAAAACTATACTAGTACTTTTTGCATCACTTTTAGTATAACCTATTCAAGCTAGGTAAGCACCTATTGCTAAAACAATCACTTGATTCATCATTAACAATCTAGATTACCATATCAGGTTTAGCATTTCCAACATCATTCACTTAACCATCAGTGTTCTATTAATGTTACTACGATGTCATAGCTCGAGTCAAGTGCTCACTAACCGGGAGCGACGGCGATTCGAATCGAATTCCTATCCAGCTAGAGATTTATTCCTCACACAAACCCTGCTTCCCCCGTCAGGGTCGCGTAGATCACCAATGACACTTTCCAAGAAGCCGCGGGATAACAATCACGGATCGCACTACCCAGGGACCGCTCGACTACCAGGACACACATTGGGCTCACTCTTCGCGTCCCCGTTACACCCCCTTCAACACCAGTCTGCCAACCCGAGTTTATCCCGGCTCGAAAAGTGTCACTAGCTTCGCGGTCGAAAGGTACTTTATTCGGCCAGCTAAATGTGAGGCATGCGTTCAACATGACAAGAGGGACGAGCAACGATCGGTCCTTAATCGACACAGACGGAATCACTATAGTCCAAAACTCTATAAGACTCCGCCCGGTCTTCGTTTATCCATCAACACTTGGTTACTTTTTATGATCACAATTACAGCTAACCATAACCTAGTATCCACCTATAACTCGCAGGTGACAGGAAATCACCCGACTTCTACCGGTCTAAACATGGCTACGCAATTTACTCGATCCTGACCTAACAGGGTGAAAGATAATCCGGTGGCCAAGGTAATAATGCAACAACGGTTTCACTCAACTCCTATAACTTAATGCAACTATATATATAACTATAGTTCATGTAGTAAGGAACAACTTTTATAAAATAGGAGACTTATAATGCTCCGGGGCTTACCTTTTTCGAACGAGCTAGGATGGTGGTCGACGCACTCTGGCAGTTCCTCGCCTGACTCTTCCTCCTCGGGCACCTCCTGTGTCTGGGGCTCCTGCTAATCCGTCCAAGCCTGCTCCTCCTGTACTGCTACCTGCGACTCTTCCTACGATCCTGTATGATGCAAGTGCATAAGTAATCATGCGAATGATGCATCGGGTTGTGGTGGAGTGCTTTGATGACATGAGATGCAGATGAGCACATGGAATGAGCAGTTTGAATATAATTATTTCTTCTACAAGGTAGTCAACGTCATCCAAGAACATATACCCTAAAACATGCACCTTATTCTTCTATTAGCTAGCCTATTATTTACACATACAAGTGAACCTAAGCTACCAAAGCTTACCAACCTAACTCATCCACAACATCAGCAAGGCATAATGATGCTTCAAAGATACACCAAACATATTTTATTTCTCTTAATTTCTCATAAAGAATAATCTTTTATTCCCTATTTAACTAGGGTTACACAGCAACACCTATTTCTGATGTAGATAAAAATCTACCAAAATTACAGTAGATTACTCTTACCCTAACTAACATACTACTAAATTTTCATGAGAATTGCCTATGTAAAACTGCTTGTACAAAATAAACAAGTTATAGCCTAAATATGATCATGAAATTATTTTATACTAGAAAAAGTATCAAACAATAGATTTCACATTTTTCCTAGGTTACTAACAGTAAACTAACATACTACAAAAATTATCATATGTATGTTCTATACAAAATTAGCTCTCTACTAAAAATAACAAAGATTATCAATTAAAAGCATTTGAACTACACTCCAAAAATTTCTCACCGAACATGCTTCACTAATATTTTTCCTAGAAAGTACATCACTAATAAAGATTAAAGCAACAAGAATCACCTTTTTCCCTTCATTATTTTATTTACTACATATTTTCTAAGATATCAGCAATTATAGCAATTAAATAAATTTGCACAGCAAAGTGTTACAAAAATAACATAAGATATTTTTAAACTGTAGATCTATTCAAGAGGAACATTTCAAGATTTGTTTCATAATTTTTGGAGCTATAAACTGTACACAAACATTTCTAAAGTACTTTCTTTTCCCAAAATAAATAGAAATTAAAAAAACGAAATTTGGAAATAGCTGAACAGGCCGGCCCACTTGGCAACACTGGCCCGCGGCCGAAATCAGCCGGAGCGCCGAGCGGGGAAAAAGAAAAGCGGCCCGGTTTGGGCCTCGGCCCAAGGCCGCTTGGCCCAGCGAGCAGAGGGGAGTGGAGCGGGACGCGGGGCGTGGCTGCGCGGCTGCGACGTCGCGGCGGCGGTGATGCCCGCCGGCGGCTAACGGGCGGCTTCGGCCGTGCGAAAGCCAACGAACGGGCGCACAGAGATCCTGGAGTGACGGTGAACACCGAAGGGCGACGCACGAGTGACGAGGCGGGGGAAGAACGCCGGAACGGCGGAGTGAGCGCGCGGTGGCCGGAATGGCGTCGCGGCGGGGCGCGCGAAGTGGTGCCTTACCGCGGGGCAGAGGTGGAGCGTGGGGGTGCGTTCGGAGGAGAGGAGGACTGGGCGGAGCGGGTCATGCGAGCAATTGCTCGGAGGCGGCCGGCCGACGGCAGAACGTGGCAAGGAAGTGCGCAGCCGCGGCGGCGAGCGCGCGGGGAATGTGGACGCACGCGGCGAGCTCGCAACGGCGGAAGCGAGAGCAAGTGAGGGAGAGGGAGTAGGCAGGGGAAGCGGGTGCGTGGCCAAGGCGCCGGGCGAGTGGGGCCCACGGACGGCCACGTGGCGGGCGGCGCCGGCGCATGGCGGACACGGGGCGGCGGTGTTCTGCCGCGGCGCCACGGCGTCGCGCGCGCGCGCGGACGGCAGGCGCGGACGCGGACGCGGGCCGGGCTGCCAGAGCCGCTGGGCCGAAAAGGAGGCCGCGGCCCAGTTAAAGAGGAACACCCATTTTCTTTTATAAATAATATTTTCAGGTTTATTTCTTTGTTTCAAAAGTGAATTTGAAGATGAAAAAGAGGTTTTCAGAATTTTGGCCCAAAATAAAAGTTGTTCAAAATTTTATTCTCTACAACTTTCATGTAGAGCATTTTTCAAAATTCTCGATAGATTTTGAATTTAGGATTTAAAGCTAAGTTGTTAATCAAAAATCTATTTGTTTAGAATATTTTTAAAACAAAATTTGAGAAAAACTTGAATTCAAGAATTGCTCCAAAAATCATGTTAATTTATTCTATATTATTTAAAATTGCTAATACCCAAAAGTATACTACCTTTTTGGCACTTACATCAAAGTTAGCGTTCTAATTAGTTGCTTTTCAAATTTAAATTTAAAAGAGCTATATTTCATGCAATGCTAGTCATAAAATGATGCTGATTGCTTTTATGCTTTGAAATGCTAATGCATGCTTAACACCCAGGGGTGTTACATCCGATCACAAGTTGACGCTAGCGTCCAGTCGAAACTTGGCCTCTTCGGCCGCGCTCAACACTGACCGGACGCACCCGGGGTGAGTCCGGTCAACCCGGCGCCAGCGTCCGGTCACATACTTTTGCCTACTTTTCATTTTCTAAGTTCGTGACCGCTTCACTCTTGCTTCCAACTTACTAACTACAAAGTGTAGAACTTGTGTGCACATTTGTTAGCATTTTTCAAAGCATTTTACAAGGGTCACATGTTAGCACACTAGGTTCCTAAATGCAATGTATGAATTATGTTATCTAGTGGCACTCGATAAACCGTTTAGCCAAAGATTTTCTCTCTTTATAGTACGGCTATCGATCCTAAGTCACTCACACCCTCTACGATGTCTTGAGTGCAAAACAAAAATAGCCCTATCACATATACCTTTGCCTTGAGCCTATTTTTATTTTTTTCTTTCTTCTTTTTCCAAATGTGAAGCACTTTATCATCTTTTGGTCACCTCCATCACCATGACCATCATTTAGCTCTAATACTTGACATGGAACTTATCATTTCATGTCTACACACTTACCACAATGATTAGTCTCTAGATTTTATCAATTATTCAAAATCAAACTAGGTTCACTCCACACCTACAAAATATGGGCACCTCTAGTGTAAAATTGATGTTGCTCAACAAAAACACTAGTGCGTCAAAAACTTTGATGCCCACTATCTGAGCATGTGCTCACGGTGCTGCTACTTTTGTTTCTTTCTCCACGTGTAACCTACCTAGTGCTACCTCGCTACTAAGAGATTATTTTTTATCTGACTTGATTTGACTTGTCTGCAAGATTTAATTTCACGTCTGACACTTATGGTTCCTGAGCCACAATGTGCTCGGTTTGATTTTTCACCGCCATAGTTCAATTCTCATGTACGTTGGAGTTGCTTCAAGAGACCCAATTATTATCCTCGACACCTTATATCTACAACAATAGTACTATCATGCTTATATCTCTTCTCATTAAGGGGGTAAACAATTTTGTGTTATAGTTTATAGTTTTTTTAACTTCGCGTCCAAGAGGGTTCACCATTTGAAGGCTGTGCAAAGTCATATGCAATAAAATACTATCCTCCACTTTAGTTTAGCTAGCAATGATAAAAAGAAATAGTATAGCAATTTTGACCACACAGTTTTTCGACAAAATATGCATATAAATACTAATAAAAGTACAGTTCATAAATAATTTTACAAGAAAAATTTGAAGTATTTTTATGTTTTTAGCAAAAAGACAAGCGGTCAAAATTGCTACGAATGGAAAGCATTTTGAGACGGTGAATAATATTTTTGAGCGGATGTACAGAGATACGGCTATACCGTGCATATCGTCGTCCAACGCCGTCGTGAGGCCGATTGGGTTTTCTTTCGTATCTATCGGCTAAAAAAAAACCCTACTAGAACGACAACGGGAACAGCGATACTGAGAGGTAGAACGTGGTGGTGACGAGAAAAAAAAAACGGCGGCGAGACAATGGCTGGGAAGGAGATGACGCCGAGCTCGAAGGCGGCGGCGCCACCGGCGACGATACGCCTCGTGAACTTCATCTCCGAGGACCAGGCAAGGCCCCGAACACTTGCCTCCCCCCTCTTCCCCTCCCTCGCTCGCTCGCTCGTTGGCCGGGCACTTAGAATCGGAAGGGCAAAACCTAGGAAGAAAATTAGCTGAGCTTTCTGGGAGGTTCTCTGAAATTTCGTGGTTCGAAATAAATTGCAGCTCGATGAGGTGAAGCGGACACGAGGGGAGCGGGTGGAGGACGGCACCGCGCAGCGCGACAAACCCCTCTTCCAGGTGAGGTCACCCCCTCATAATCCTTTTAGACCCGTTGGTTTGGAGCTAATGCAGATTTTCGTCATGCGCTGTGCAGATCTTACAGGAGAACAAGGAGAAGAAGGACGCCGAGTTCAACGAGCGTTTCAAGCACAGTATGTATTGTCACAATGATACCCTGATACCATATTATGCTCTGTGTTTGCGCACTGTGAGCAGAGTTTCTATCATTCGGATTTAGGTGTAGTTTTCTGTGCTAGTACTCATAAGGATGTGATCATGAAAAACTTGGACAAATTTACTCAAGAACTGTGATTTTGTCACGTTAGCTGCAAGTTCAAGTTGCAGCAAGATCTGTACAGGCCAAAAATACTTTCTAATCACTGAAGCTTGTGGGTAGTAGTAGTATGAATAAACAACTGCAGTTTGACTATTTGCCTTGTCTTCATTTGAAATTATATGGAGTAACAGAAGATTTATTCTTGTTTTAATGTGATTTGATTGGAAGAAAGTTTGCAGCTATGCTGAACAACCTTTGTGATCTGCTATCCACCTGTTTGATGCTATTACTATTTCTGAGAAAAAATGAGTAAAGTACAAGGCTAGGAATAGTGAAGTTTGATTTTTCGTATTAAATTTGGCTTCTTGTTTTGATTTTAATTGTTATCTATTCTATCCAGGACCTCCAAAGGCTTTGGATGAGGATGAGACAGAGTTTCTTGATAAATTGGCTTCGGTAAGCATTTAATGTAAACTAGTTGTCTTTGAAAATCACTACTTCAAGATGTAAAACAAAATGGTGTATTGCTGCCTGTCAGCATCCTCACGAAGGGTGAAATATTTAACAACAATAAAATTTTATTTGCCATGTTCCCTGATGTATCTTTATTTGTATACCTGCTTAAGGGTCCTTTTTCCTCACTCCTTATTACCAACTGCTGGGAGCACAAAATCAGGGTGTGGATGGCTAGATCCGTCATATGTTGTGTACTTTAATAATAAGAAACCCAGTCCATTTATTCACTCATAGCATATGAAGGCTTTGCTTCATAGTTTTTCTGACGTCACTTTCCCCCTTTCCTTTACTAAAGACTAAAACTAAAAACCCTCACTCAGAAGTGTTCTAAACCTGCAGGTCCCAAAGTTTAACAAAGTATAGTCATCATAGGTTTAAGTGGAACTAAAACCAGGTTACAGCGCTTAGTTTAGGAAAAGGAAAATTGACTACTTGAGCTGCTGCAAAACCATTTCGATTGAGTCTCATGTCAACCCCTTTATCCCTGATAGTATACATTCTGTATACCAAATTTGTAATAGGACAATGGCTAGACTTGATAGTTGTAGCCTCAGGCATAAGCTGTATTAGTGGAGGCTTGCAAACCAGCTACAATAAAATATTTAAAAACTGCATTACAAGAAACATTGTCTGCCCAACTGTTTGTCACAATCTCAGATGTATGTTAATATTATAAACCATGCATGATTTGGTATAAATCAATGTGTCTTATTGAGACAGTTTAGAAGTTTCTTTGAGTATCTATTGCAAACATAATGTTCAATTGTTCATATTCCTTATAATGCAAACATAATGGTTGACTAGACATAATGTTTCTTAATATTTACCACTTTGATTGACTTTACGAGAAACAGGAACTTTTGGTCAACATTATGAGGACCAGGAATTATATTATTTATGTTCTAGAAAGGAACTTTGGGTGAGCATGTTAAGGGGGAACAATAAATTATATGGTTATTTCTTATTTACAAATCATAAAACAGTATGTCCGTGGCGTTCAGTATTATTGTGTTGAAATTCGGAAGAGTAGGAAAATAATCTTAAATCCAATCCTAGGGTAGCTTGGTAATCTTCTTAGTCATTAATACTCACATTTTACTAGGAATAGATAAGAGTTACGAACATAAAACATATGGGATCTAAATTATATTATTATTAGTGGTATCGTATAGTCCATGTCTTCTGCAACATTCTTAGTTCCTTGTTTTATGTTACTTGGGCACAGTCAAGAAAGGAATATGAACAGCAGGTGGCCAATGAAGAAGCGGAACAGCTCCGCAGTTTCCATGTGAGTAGCATACTGACAAGTAACAGTTACTACGTCTTGCCCTAACTTTATTGTTTTCGGATGAACTACTTATTTCAACACTGCCAGTATTTGTATCTTCCAAATAGAATCACAATGAAACATGAAATCTTTACTTTAGCTTCAGCCCAGCAGTCTTACTTGTTGCATTTGGATCGCTTGTATGGCATTGTAGCTTAGTCTATCAGATTCATTTTTTCATTAAAAAGGACTAGATGGAAGCATAGAATTTTGTTTATTGTGATGTATCATCTGAATGTTATTGCATAGAATAACAAATGTGGAGCTCTTAGATGCTCCATATGTGATCTCATTTTTATCTTAAGCTAGTAAACTTTAGCAATCGTTTTTTGTACTATGAGACAGCTTGCTACAATTGTGTTTCAGGAGTAGTTAAGATGACTAATTGATTATCTGGTCTCATCCACCTACCATGGGTCACATGACTGACCGAATGAGTATTTGTGTTTCAGGAGGCTGTAGCTGCACGGTCCAATATTGTTCATGAACTCGAGACTCCAACAGTATCTAGACCTGAGGTATGTTATGATTCACAGATTCAACATTTAAGACAGGATTAAAGGAAAGCACGCTCATACATTAGTGCTTATTAAGCGCACTCCCCTACCATTTAATAATTGAATTTCTCATCATGATGCTATCAATGGAATATCAAAATATCTGTTCCACCAATGTGTCCAGCTGAAGCTGAACTATGCTTGCACCTACCCCTGTTCAGGAGAGCAGACCTAAGCCACCTACGAAGAGGAGCCAGCCCGCACTCCTGAAGAACGTAATAATTTCCGTGAAGCCGCAAGCCAAGAAACCAAAGGTTGAGGCGGAAGCTAAGCCTGTTCCCGAGGAGCGGCCTTCAAATGGGCATGACGCAGATCAGAAGCAACCAGATGACACAAAAGCAACACTGGGCTCTCTGGTGGCTTATGACGACGACGACGACGAAAGTGGTGAGGACGATGACTGACAGTGGCGTTGGAGAGTTCAGGTGTGGATACCGCAAGATGACTGACAGTGGCAATCGAGAGCTCAGGTATGGATACCGCGGAGCTTACTGAAAGAGATGCCAATGGAGCTGCAGCCAGTGGGGTTTCCTGGAGGAGAGGCAAAATTGGCTTCTCTTACATTCGAAAGCCTTTGCGGCAATTTTCTTGTATGTATTGTACAATTCGAACATGATCTGGGAACAGTACTAATGATTGGTAGCACGTTGTCTTACGAAGGAACCCTGTAGCAAGCAGTAGTTGCAATTTATCTGATGAGCGTGTTTTCCTTCCCCATGGACGTTTAGAAAACTGGTGATAGGTTTACCTAACCCCATCAGTTGGTTGCTGGCCCAAGCCACCTAGCAGATTGGAACATGTAGCGAAAAGGAGAAGGAAATGATGTAACATTTCACAGCTCTATATCTTGGGAGAAGACGCTACGCGTTTTGGAAGCAACTTATGAAAGTGACAGAAATCGGACTGGAAAACTCGAAGCCAGTTGCAATCCATGCAATTTCCCGGACTGGTGATGTGCCTTTGACTGGTGGGAAGATGTACGACATGACTGCTGCTGCTGCGGTACGTACTACAAGCGGGGCATGGCTTGGGTTGTGCAGTACGCGTTGTACTGACGAAACAAAAAAGGCAGGTCCGCGCTTGTGTACGCTCTGCAATATCAGGCGCATCGTCGTACTGAGTACTGACGAACGCCGGCAGGCGGCAGCTTCAATCCCTGCTTCTCTAGCAGTACTGTACTGCACTTGGCTGCGGCACAAGTATATATAGATCTCCAAACTCCAATGTTCCATGGAGGTGATGGCATTAACATTAGCATTAGTGGTAGTTTGGCAATGACAACGGCCACCACCAGGTTTCCAGGTTTGGTATAAACAGAGGCACAGGTAAAAAGAGCGAGAGATAGAAGATGGGTATGGTTGGAGACAGGGATGAGGCAGAGCATGGGATGGGGCCATCAACATGTCCTCCGCTAGGCCGCTACTGCATTTCTGTTTGCTTGCTCACAAAACGGAGGGATTTGTGAGAGTTATCAGGCAGAAAGAACAAAGAAGGTGCCTCCCTGGTGAAGTGGTGATGGCCTGACCTGAGAGGGCTGAGAGCTCAGCTGGTGTCCTGGTGTTGTTGCTTCCACCCCTGCACTGCCTCTTCCCTGGCTCCCCACCGTTGCCCTTGCCCATCATCTCTCTCGTTATGCTCTTGTATGTTTTTTTGCCTGCATTCTTTTCTCAGTAGCAGTATTACTTTTAGTTGTCTTTGCAATAGTTCTAATAAAAACTAAGCACTGTACGACATTTATTCCACCACGACGGGCTACCGTGGCAAATTATCCCTTGTTTTCTGCTAACCAAACTCAAGAATCTTCTGTCTAGAGTGTACTTTCAGGAAGGGGAAAAAATATTCGGTCTGCATCTTCGGGGAGCCTGCATGGACAATTGGACATCACGTCGCTCCTATTATCCACAGAGCTCGACGCTCAAGGACTAAGGAGAAGGGACAGGAGACCGAACGTGAGCTTCCGATGCCTCGGTGCCCAAAGAACAGGAAGAAAGGCGAGAAACAAAGGATCCCATCAGCGCTCCCCAAGATTACACGTCGAAGTTTGTCAACAACCAAAGATGGCTTCTGACAAAAATGATTAGGAGGGGCAAAGTGGTCATAGACTCGTGTGGATTGAGATGAATACGAATAAAATCAATTAAGTCTCAGTACAATTCTATTCTTTAGCTTTAATGTAGATCTACTTCCTGGGCTACTAATTTTTTGTTATTGCCCGCAACTTAGTTCCTCTGAATTGGTTCCAATCCTTCTATATAGTCGAATGGAGGACTCTCGTTATTCCCAAACGCTGTACAATCTCTCAGTATATAATGCTGAAATCCGGTGCTGAGTGCAAACATGATGTGAGCTAGTACTTGAGCAGTTGAGTGCTGCTTTAATCTTTGCATTAACATGGACTCCTGCAGTTTTAGTATTTCTGTATTCGCAGTTGCAATGTCATGCTTACAACAGCTATTACAATAGACACTCTTACGTTTCTTCGCACCTGGCGACTAATCTTACAGCGTGCCTTCTCCAGGATTGTTGTCGGTTCATGACAACCTTATCCTGTTCTGAAACTGCACTGTTAAGGCCTTGTTTAGTTGGCCGAATCCGGCGCCACCAGATTCACTGGTCATCACTGTAGCACACTATGTATTCGTTTGTAGTTGATAAACATTGTTTAAACATGAACTAATTAAACTCAAAACGTTCGTCTCGCAAAGTACAACAAAACTGTGCAATTAGTTTTAAATTTCATCTACATTTAGTACTCCATGCATGTACTGGCATTTTGATAGAATGAGAATCTTCTTTTTGCATAGTGCCAAATTCTGAATTCTGAAGCGAACTAAACAAGGCCTAAATAATTCTGGATTTCAGCAAACCTGAAATGCAGCAAACTGTGGTTGTCTTCAACTATAACACCTAATTTTCTGACTGCTCTGTGCTTGCGGACACAATCGGCATCCAGCGTGATATAACCAAATTAAAAAATATATGAACTTGTAGCGAGGAATCGTAGTAAGCTTTGTGTTTACACCATTGAAAGATCCCTAAAACTAGTACAGGATACAATGGTAGTAAGACATGGGGCAACATAAGCACCAAGGAGTCTATAACTATTTAGCAGCTATCAGTTATCTAAATTGCAAAACAAAATACGGCCTATTTAATCAGCAGTTCAAAGACAAAGGTGGATAAGCATACTACCTAAACGTACAGGACTGATACATAAGAAAAGTTGCTTTTTTTTAAAAAAAAATCAAGGCTTCCATATTTTCATCATACAATCCTCAGCAATGGTGGCTACTAAGTTCCTGTGAGGATGGTGCGTAATGCCTATGACATCCTTCTCATGGACCTGCGAAATCCAGGGTAGCATGTCAAGGTACTTAGTTATATTGGTTAACTTGGTAGTTGATAAATCACAGTGACGAGGAACAAAAGGATTAACAAATTCGCAGGATCTTGGGCATACCTTCATCAGATGCTCTAGTTTACCAGATTGGTAGCTAAAGCAATACATGTTCCTGCAAAACAATAACTCCCATTTAGATGCCACTATAGACCAAGATAACAAACAAAAATCAAACCATTAGTGATATCCTCACATGTCTTCACCAACACAATATATCCATTCTCCTTTTGGGGAAACTGAAGCTGCAACAAAATCTCCCCCTTCTCGCTTACCTGATGAGAAACTCTTTACAACCTGAAACAAATTTTCAAGGTAACTATGACCAAGCACTAGAAATAACAGCTAAAATGGCTGTCATATCCTTGCCTTGCTTATCTTCTTCAGCCTTTTGTTAAACAAATTAAAACAAAATTTGCACAATTTGGTTAATTTCAATTTCACCTTTTTTCTTTTTTTTAAGGTAAGTGCGAACCATCTAATGAACAGAGGATGTTATTGCTATTAGAAAATGTGCTCTATATTGCTTTATTTAACATTAACAGTGAAGCTAACAATAATTCAAAAGATCATCCAGCAAGCATAATAAAAAAATTGCTGACAGATAAGGCCAGATGGTAAATTATGTTTCCAAACAATATAGAGGTGAACTAGATTCCAATAGATAACCCTCCATTTTGCAGGCAGAAAAAATAGGCCAAATAAAAAATAGAATGTGCATTCAGAGTACCTGTCCTTGTAAAGTCATGATGAATATCGATGAAGTCTTATTGCAGACAACAATGTGATCAGTATTTTTTGGAAATAAATGGACAGAATTAACAGATGCATCTCCTCCCTGGAAATAAAAGGACACATGGGTAAACATGCATTTACTAAAGGTTATACAATATTAAGTCACACTTGGAAAGCGTGAGAAGTCAGTACCCTCAAAGGAGGTGGTGGCTTGAAAGTATGCAAGCAATCTGTTGTTTTAGTATCCCAGACCTACAATGAGGAACAATAAATGAATAAAAATGGCTGTGAATTGTCGAACAATTGAAACTTGAACTGTAAATATGAGACAAGAAGATCAGCACCTTAACAGTACAATCACTGGAAGCTGTAATGACACGGCTACCGTCAGTAGTGAAGATGGCATAATTCACATAGGAAGTATGCCCTCGAAATTCTTTTAGCATCTTTCCAGACTTGAGACCATGTACCCTGGCAAAGAGGGAGGAAGAATAAGCCTTTAATTCTTTTCAGGATATAAAACTGCATGGAAAAATGAATGAATGCATGAAAACTGAAATCTGAACCCAATCCAAAAGAAAGAAAAAGAGATCCAAAATAGCAGCCTGCAGGGCGTTGCAGAAACAAACACAATTCAGTGCAGAAAAAATCTCATAGTTCAAATTTGTGAAAAATCACCTGGTTGTTTGATCACTCTTAGTACAAACCTACTTAGGGCAATCCTTATGAATTTATCTATGCAAAAGTCCAAGCTTAGATTTTTGTTTAAGCTTGATAAATGGCAACACAAACTTATTAACACAGATGGAGATGAAGACTGCAAACAGAAGCTGGATACTTTAAAATTCAGTTGCAAATTTTAAATTGGGAAATTTGGCTTGCTTCCATTTCCCCAGTTCAGGCAAGGAAAAATTAGTTTCAATCAACAGTCTTAATGAGTAGGCTTTTTGTTTTTCAAATTTAAGTTTATCTTATAGCAAATGGGCCCACTACTTAAGTATGTAGCTCAATTCTTTTAAAAAAAATCCCAACCTATACTGTAGATTGATTGGATTATCTTAAAAAGGACTCAAAGGAAGGGCTGATAAAACAATTGCAGCAATGACTAGGATACTGCACCAAGATACAAAAGCCATCAAACAAAATGGGAAAAACATGAAACTTGCTCAAACTAGCAGTATCATCAACTCTTTGTTCCCAAGAGAATGAAAGAAGTAAAATATGACGAATGATATTTCAACAGTAAAATTAGGCTGGTAGTTTATGGTTATATGAAACCTCGCGGTAGTGTCAAAGGATGTACTCAATATTTGGGTTCCATCTCGTGAAAATGTAACACTTGTAACACCTTTCGAATGTGCACGCTCAAGGCGCCGCAAGCACTGACCAGTTCGTATACGCCAAACCTGGGAATTGATGGAAGGAGAAGATTAACATGGAGTTAATTGTAAAGATTACACCAAAATGATTATGGTGAGATGCTGACCAATAATGCATAAAATTTACCAAATTCCGTTGGTCAGACCAACTTACGTTGTTATATTATACCGGATGATTATAGTCACACTCATATATGATCAACGCATTTACTAGTAATCAAATTTTGTTAAGTGTAGTCTATGTAAAAACTCGATCGGGGGGTAAGACAGCCCCTGAGCACTGCATTTCAGAAGAAGACCTTCTCACTCAAGTCGACAAAACCCCCGAACCCCTACCCCACCCATACACAGCGGCACCGTAGCCCATCAGCCCATGTGAGAACAACCACGACCGGGGCCAGACCTTAGACCTGTGATTTCACATGGGACAGACGAGGGGATTTTTTTCAACCCCAGCTCCAGGACCTAAGGAGTGCTACTCAAGCCACCAAACCAACTCTATGTAGAAATGTATTAAATGATATTATAGTACTACACTATCAATACAACAGCAATATACACCACGACACCTTAGTCAACCAGAACTTAAGAAAAAACATTTTTGATAATATAATAAATTTTGTGAGCAATCTGAAATCAAACTCACATGAGCAACAAGTTCAAACTTTCAAGGAGTGCATGAGTTATTACAATATGAAGAAAAATATTTAAAATGTAACACATATTGGTAAGGGACTATTCTCCTTTAGTGAAACAAAATATAGGATTTGATAGCAAGGGCACCTTAATCATTCCATCCTGTGCTCCAGATGCCAGCATTTCAGAATCCCTACTAAAATCAACACACAGCACAGGTTCTTCGTGCATCATAAAGCTTTCCTGAAGTGTTCATCCAGCAGACAGTACATAAAAAGTTAGCACCTTATCCATGTCTGATTAAATAGAATGTGCATATTTAAGTCCTATAATAAACTTAAAAGCACTTACATCAGCTTGGTATTGAAGATCCTTTTTAAGCTTTCCACTAAGATAATCCCAGACCTGAAAATTTAGAGAACTTAAGTCAAGCTACATCAATGGAGCTGGCATGCAAAGGCAGAATAGAAAGCCACTTACTTCAATTATTCCATCCACTGAGCATGAAACAAGGTACTGACCATCAGGTGAAAATCGAGCACATTCAGGATGAGTTTTCTTCCCAAACTACAAAAACAATGCAAGGTTATAAACCTTAGTAAACAAAAGCTTGATAAGAATACTCACTTGACATCATGTGAACTATATTCTGTCTTTCAGCATGCGACTGAAGATGAAGAACCTCAAACTACATCTTAATAGAGGATTGTTCATCTTGCGGATAACAAATCACAAGCAAGTATAAAGCAGATGTTCAGTGTTCTTACTTCTATTATTTCATTTTATGACAACCCAAGTTCAAACGTGTAGAAATCATCACATGTTAAAGCCCACCCGATTAGTCTAATGTAACAATCGGTATCAATGTTTCCAGTACCTTCTTTTTTGCGTTACTAAGATTACGCCTTTACTCTTTGGAGCTGCTAGATACTAAATACCTTAACTCAGCAACTTAGCTTTTCATGTTTCTAAAGTTCATATTAATTACTTCTTACTATCAAGTAAAAAAGAGGCAATATAAGAAGAAAAGTAAATACTATCAGAAGCTAAATCACCTTTATTTGATGAGATAAGGAAGTAGGATATGTCTCTTCTTCATCTTGCTTCATTGCAGCAGTTCCTCTAAATAAATCAAACTGTGTGCCAGGAGGCAACAATCCTACGCAACAGGAAAAAGATTGAGAAACTCATGACTATTTCATAACAATTATATATATACACGGTAGCAGCCCTTTAATAGTGTGCAGCAAAGAGAATACCTTGGTGCTGTTGCCACTTCAAAGCCTGACCAATCAGTGCCATAAGACGAGATGGCGGTACTACTGAGACTTCAGAAGCAACAGCTGAAATTAGCACAGCAGAGGAACAACAAATGGTTAAAAATTAGGATTGCAAAGAACAAAATTCCCAGGGTAGCTAATACTGAATAAAAGTAGGACCAACTTATTTACGTCATCTAAGATATTAATCAGGAATCTCTTAACTTTCAGATCTCAAAATTTGCTTATAAGTGCTGAAATAATTATGGTACATTAATTATGAACATCGGCTCCAAACTCTGAAGAAATAAAAACACAGCATCAGCAAATAAGACATTCAGCAAGCTCACCTTGAGCAATCAGTGCTCGCCGCTTCTCCTTGGTGGATTCTTGGTAGGCCTGTTGGCAGAGTGATATTCCAGTATTTCAACATTAAGATCAGGGAGGAGTACAAACAACATATAACAAAAATAACATAGCAAGATAAACTTGCCAACCTCATTGGGGTCGAAGTATGTGCGAACAAGGAGGTGCTCAAGGCGGAGGTACCGCTCAGGCTGCTCCTGCTTCATGACACCCATGACCTGCGTCTGACGGAGGATGGCACGGGCCGTGTCAAGCTCACGGAGCTCAGCCATCTCCAACACAATCTGCTCGTAGAGGTCCTCGAGCTTCTTGCGCGGCAGCTTGAGCTGTGCAACCTGGGGAAGCACAGCGTCCCAGCGCCCGGCATTGATGTCGGCGATGAAGGTGTCGATGCTGTCGACAGTGTTGAGGGAGACCTGGCACTCGTTCTGCAGCGTCTGGAACGTCTGCTGCAGTGAGTTCTCCTTGCAGAACTGCAGCACTATCTTAACCACGCTGCGCACAACAAAAAAAGCATCGCGCTCAAATCCTTTGTCGACCTTAAGCCACTAGTGCTACTGCAAGTCAGGCGGTTCTAGGATAGATTCAATAAGGCGTGTAATTCCCAAAATTCTATGGATTTATTGCGACACTGAAAGGTAGTAATCGGCCGCGGACGGACGGATTCAAGAAACAAGCTGAAGCACCCTAGTAGGGTTTAGGGATTCGCCGGGTTTCTTCTCTCGTGGTTTCGCTAGTACAAAGGAGGCCTTAAAGGCATGAAAGGGGTTTGTACGTACTCGCGGGCCTCGATTTCGAGGGTCGACGCCGACGACGCCATCTTCGGCTTCTGCGGGAGGCGGCGGCTGCTACGTCACCAAGTCGGGAGCGGCTGCCGGAGAGGGAGAGGGAGAGGGAGACTGGGAGAGGAGAGGCGCTCTGGTGACTTTGGGTGGGATGGGCTTCAGCGATTGGGCCAGAGAAGAAAGGGCTACTAAATGCATCGATCTATGCTTTGTCTACGCGAGCCTTATGGGCCCCATTTGGGCCGAGCACGGTTTTTGTAGTTTGCTTTTCTATTTGGGCTTATTTGATTTGGTGAGAAATGGGCTGACAAGCCTGGTGGTGCCCTGTCCTGTATATTTAGCGAAAACAGGGCCTTGTTTAGTTCCTCGTCCTAAAATTTAGTCCCTGTTATATTGAATGTTTGGATATATCTATACTTAACAATAAATTATGAAAATTTCTACACATTTTTAGTTTCTATCATAGATTTCTGTCTGCCAGGTGGTCTGGGCTTTCTCGTAGCCCAATTTAGCCAGCCCAATAGCCCACTCTAGCATGTGGTTCGAATATTTTCCGGTAGCCAAAAAATGTGCCACCAGTGAGATTCAAACCCTGGGCACTAGATTGATAAACAAACTGTCTACCACCACACTACAACATGTCATGTGTTACAATAATACTGTCGGTACCAAAAGTACGGGGGTACCCACACCCATCGCTAGTAAAAAACTAAAACGACTGAAACCGCAATAAAAGGCAGCCCGCCTCGACCGCGCATTCTGTCCGCCTCGTACGAGGCCCGCTCGACGGGGCGCCTCGACCGCGCTCTGGCTCCGACTCGTACGAGGCCCGTTCGATGGGGCGCCTCGACCGCGCCCCATCCCGTACGACAAGCTACCTCGACCGCGCCCCATCCCGTACGGCAAGCTACCTCGACCGCGCCCCATCCCGTACGGCAAGCTACCTCGACCGCGCCCCATCCCGTACGGCAAGCTACCTCGACCGCGCCCCGACCCGCGTGAAGCTCGTCCGCCCACTGGGAAAAACTCCGACTCGCGTGAGCCTGGGTCGAGCGCCTCGACTCCTTCTCTCTACCTACCCAGGACAAAAGCCATAGCATTTAATGCGGTTACCTACTATCACCTACCGGCATGGCTGCGACCAGGATCGACGTGAGAACAATGCCCGTGTCAGGTCTCACTGTTTTACCACCCATCCCATGATGGGAGGTGAAACCCGTCACTATACCCACCTTACCGCGCACTGTTTACCATCGATCACCCTCGAGGGAGGATAAGACAAGGCCCGTTCTCCGCAATCTCGGGGATTCGGCCTTATCCATCCGGTCTCGACCCGGCCTCGACCCAACCTCGACGCTCGGCACAGTTCAACGGCAAGGGAAGGACGGTATGGCACGGCGCTCCGGGTCATTTCGCCGTCTTGTCTCCCACGACGCCATGGTGTCCAGGGATGGCCGGCCATTCCCAGGGCACGTCGCTACAGTCAACTCAACAGGAATCGACCAAACATCACCTCAAGGCTCCCCGTTGTCCTGGCCTCCTCTCGCCCTATAAAAGGGCAGGCCAGGGTTCTATGAGAGGGAGGAACGAAGCACCCGACCGGACAACAACAGACAACGAAGAAAAACAAGAAATCGATACCTCAAGCAACCACCCTTGTCCTTTTTTCCTCTCTTTGAGACTTGGGCTCGACGCCCTATCTCGCATGCTTGTAACCCCTACACGAGCACTTCGGTGCAAGGAAATACAAACTTCTTCCCCCCCCCACTGGACGTAGGGCCTTCTTTTGCCCGAACCAGGATAAACCCCCGTGTGTTCTCCTTGCATCACCATCCAGGAAAGAGACACGTAGCATTTACTCGTTGGTTTAGGACCCCCTCGGGTCCGAACAGCGACAGTTGGCGCGCCAGGTAGGGGATCGCTGCGTGCCAAACGTCGCTTTCTCGCCTTTTTTCCTGGATGGCTGACCCCGAACGCCCTATTCCGATGGTCACGGTGATCTGGTTCGGGAGTTTGGAGTTCATGTCGCTTGGCCATGGCTACGATATGGTCCTACTTCCCCCAGGCACCCATCCGACGAGGACTACGAGCTCTCCCAGCCCGGGGGAGCAATCCGCCGGCACTGTCGCTCTAGGCGGGCACGGGCCGCCCGACGACGACGAGCCCGGCACAACCACCGTCTTCACCTCGCGGAGGGCGACGGGGTCCCCCGGTCCGGCACCCCCCAGCCAGGCGCCAGCCTAGACCTCCTTGTGGAAGGTTTGGGAAGGACAAGCTTGACTGAGGGTAACATGCCAACGGGAAATCCCGCCGCTCCCCCGTCCAGTGAGACACCACTGTCCGGAGCATCCATTTCGGCACGGACAGCAACATCTCCATCACCATTCCCATTTGGGCTAGACTCGGCTGCCCGGGTGTACGCATCTTTCGTGAGCACTCACATGAGTGCTTATGAGGAACTCCCCGGGCACCATCAACGCTCCACTCTGGACCTCGTTGCATCCACACCGGCCTCTGATTATCTAGACTCTACGGAGACACCGGACACAGAGCCCCATGTGACTGCTTCTCAACGTCGCAACCCCAGTGACGATTTGCAACAGCCACACATTCCCCCGTCATACTACTACTTTGGCGCTCCTGACTCCGACTCGGCTGACGACACCTATGATCCGACCCGCGAATGCTTCAACATCGACGTTGAAAGCACTTCGAAATCAGAGGACGAAGAGCCAGTCGAAGGAAGGTACACGCCACCCCATGTCGAGCTTCCTGCTGAGCGAGACGATCCTCAGTTCCTTGCGGATCAAGGAGCGTAGCTCGAGCAGATTCGCGAGTTGCAAGACAGGCTTGACGAGGAACGGGAAAACCTGGGCCTACTCCAACAAACCCTCGAGCATGAGCGTGCGGAACGCACACTTGGCGGGAGAGCTCGCGAAAGAGCTCGCGACGTCAACCGTCGCATCGACGAGGACCAGATGGTCGACCCCCCGGTTTTCGCTCGAGCCAGCCAGAACGTCGTCGTCGCCGCCGTGCTTCTTCGCAACATGCCCGAGCCATCAAACCCCGACGTCCGTCGGGCTCGGGATGAAATCCGAGAACTCCTCGAGACCGCCGCCATGCAGCAGGCCGAGAGCTCCGCCTCGAGGCGACGCGAGGCAGCCTCGGAGCGGATCATCGAGCCCTCCCGACAGGAGAGAGAGGCCTCGGTTCACCCCGAGCCTGCCTGGCGAAACCGGGTAGCTCCGGCCCCTGAGCTCACCACCAACGACCACGAGCCTCGAGACACCCGTGGCAACATCGTCGAGCGCCGCACGCGCAAGCACGGTGACGGCGTGGCTCAAGGCTACCACGTCCACAGGGGCGGATGCTACGACAGTTCGAAAGATCGAAGCCCTTCACCCGAGCCTCCGGGTCCTCGGGTCTTCAGTAAGGCTATCCGTGAGACGGTGCTCCCGGCTCGGTTTCGCTCCCCCACGACCCTTACTAAGTACAACGGCGAAACCAAACCCGAACTTTGGCTCGCCGATTTCCGCTTGGCGTGTCAGCTGGGCGGGGCCACCGACGACCAGGTCATCATTCGACAACTCCCCCTGTTCCTCTCTGACACCGCCCGAGCCTGGCTCGAGGATCTCCCACCTCGACAGATCCACGACTGGGACGATCTCATGAGGGTGTTTGAGGGAAATTTCAAGGGGACCTACATGCGCCCCGGCAACTCGTGGGACCTCCAGAGCTGCAAGCAGAAACCAGGTGAATTCCTCCGGGATTACATCCGGCGCTTCTCCCGGCAGCGTACCGAACTCCCCAACGTCACTGACTCCGACGTAATTATGGCCTTCCTCTCCGGCACCACCTGTAAAGAGTTGGTCCGAGAATTGGGCCGTAACACTCCGCTCACTGCCAACGGGTTAATGGACATTGTCACCAACTTCGCCGCCGGCGAGGAGGCAGTTGGTGCAATCTTTGGTGGCGACCCGGAGAGGGGGGAGCAGAAGGTCGACGATCCCGTGAGCTCCACCCGGGGCTCCAAGAGAAACAACCACAAGAAGAAGAAAGGCCAGCAGGGCAAGCTCGAGGCCCCGGCCGACGAGCTCGTCGCTGCTACCGAGCACAAAAAGCCTCGTGGCCCCCCGGCGGGGGCGTCTTTGACAAAATGCTCAAAGAACCGTGTCCCTACCACAAGGGACTTACTAACCATAACCTCGACGACTGTCATATGCTTCGCAGGTACTTTGGGGGTGCCGGCGTCAAGAAGGACGACAAGAAGGAGGACCCTAAAAGCGACAACAAGGATGGGGAATTCCCCGAGATCCACGACTGCTTCATGATCTACGGAGGGCCCTCGACCCGCCTCTCGGCGCGCCAGCGCAAGCGAGAACGGCGCGAGATTTTCTCCATACAAACGGCAGTCCCCCGCTTCCTTGATTGGTCTGCGGTGGCCATCACTTTCGACCGTGACGACCACCCAGACCACGTCCCCAACCCGGGAGTCTATCCGCTCGTTGTTAACCCCGTCATCGCCAACACACGCCTCACCAAGGTGCTCATGGACGGCGGAAGCAGCCTCAACATCATCTACTCCCAGACCCTCGACCTTCTGGGGGTCGGGAGAGCGCGCCTCCAACCTAGCGTCGGGGGCTTCCACGGAGTCGTGCCAGGGAAACGGGCGGAACCCCTCGGACGGGTCGATCTGCCCGTTTGTTTTGGCACACCGGCCAACTTCCGAAAGGAGACTCTCACTATTGAAGTGGTCGGATTCCGTGGAACGTAACACGCTATCCTGGGACGCCCATGCTACGCCAGGTTCATGGCGATCCCAAACTACACCTACCTCAAGCTCAAAATGACGGGTCCAAACGGTGTCATCACTGTAGGGCCCTCGTATGAACATGCCTACGAGTGCGACGTCGAGTGCGTCGAGCACGGCGAGGCTGTTTTGGAGTCGGCGATCTTGGCTGCAGACCTCGACGGTCTTGCCAATGCGATTCCCGACCCAAAACGCCATGCCGGCAGCTTTGAGCCCGCCGAAGATGTCAAACTCGTACCCCTCAACCCCGCTGATCCAAAGGGAAAGGCACTGAGCATCAGTGCCACCCTCGATCCTAAATAGGAAGCAGTGCTCGTCGACTTTCTCCGCGCAAACGTCGACATCTTTGTGTGGAGTCCCTCGGATATGCCAGGCATACCCTGGGAAGTCGTCGAGCACGCCTTGGAGATCCGGGCCAGATCCAAACCGGTGAAGCAACGCCTGCGTCGCTTCGATGAGGAGAAGCGCAGGGTTATCGGCGAGGAGATACACAAACTGTTGGAGGCCGGATTCATCAAGGAGGTTCATCATCCCGAGTGGCTAGCTAATCCCGTATTAGTTAGGAAAAAGAGTGGGAAATGGAGGATGTGTGTAGACTACACCGGTTTAAATAAAGCATGTCCAAAAGTTCCCTTTCCTTTGCCACGCATTGACCAAATCGTTGATTCCACTGCGGGATGTGAAACTCTCTCATTCTTAGATGCATACTCCGGCTACCACCAAATCAAAATAAAGGAGTCCGACCAGCTTGCAACTTCATTCATCACCCCGTTCGGCATGTATTGCTACGTTACGATGCCCTTCGGTCTCCGGAACGTGGGGGCTACGTACCAGCGATGCATGCAGCATGTTTTTGGAAAGCACATCAGGTCGACCGTCGAGGCTTATGTCGATGACATCGTTGTCAAAACCAAACAAGCCGATGACCTGGTCAGCGACCTCGACGTCGCGTTCAAATGCTTTTAGGGTTCATCGTATCCAAACGTGGCATCAAGGCCAACCCTGAAAAAATCTCTGCAATAACCAAGATGGGCCCCATCCGAGATCTGAAGGGCGTACAGAGGGTCACAGGTTGCTTGGCGGCACTCAGCCGTTTCATTTCGCGCCTCGGCGAAAAAGCACTCCCTCTGTACCGTCTCTTGAAGAAATCAGAGCACTTTTCCTGGACCCTTGAGGCTGAGGAGGCTCTCACAAAACTCAAGGCCACACTCTCTAACTCACCAATTCTCGTCCCTCCGACCCCGGGTGAACCACTCCTACTCTATGTCGCCGCGACATCACAAGTAGTCAGTGCTGCCCTGGTTGTCGAACGGGCCGAGGAGGCACATACCTTGCTCGTCCAGAGGCCAGTCTATTTCATTAGCGAAGTGCTCTCTGAAACCAAGAGTCGATACCCACAGATCCAGAAACTGCTATATGCCGTCGTCCTGACACGGCGCAAGCTCCGACACTACTTCGAGGGTCACCCGATTACTGTGGTTTCTTCTTTCCCCTTGGGAGAGATAGCCTAGAACTGGGAAGCCTCGGGTAGCGTTGCCAAATGGGTAGTCGAACTCATGGGCGAGACCTTGTCCTATGCATCGCGAAAAGCTATCAAGTCACAGGTGTTAGCAGATTTCCTGGCTGAGTGGACCGACACCCAACTCCCCCCTGCACAGCTTCAGGCGGAGCTGTGGACCATGTACTTCGATGGGTCGCTGATGAAAACGGGAGTAGGCACGGGCTTGCTCTTCGTCTCACCCCTCGGGGTTCACATGCGCTACGTCATCCGGCTTCATTTTCCTGCGTCTAACAACGTCGCCGAATACGAGGAACTCGTCACGGGGTTAAGAATCGCCGCCGAACTCGGGGTCCGACACCTTGACGTTCGAGGTGACTCCCAACTCGTGATCGATCAGGTCATGAAGAGCTCGAGCTGCCGTGACCCCAAGATAGAAGCCTACTGTCAAGAAGTACGGCGCCTCGAGGACAAGTTTCACGGCCTCGAGCTCAATCACATCACGCGCAGGTACAATGAGGCCGCCGATGAACTGGCAAAAATCGCGTCCAGTCGAGCTACGGTTCCACCAGACGTTTTCGCAAAAGACCTTCAGCAGCCATCCGTTGACCTCGGGCCAGACGGAGGGGTTGGCGGGACGTCACTCGACCCTACACCTGAGGCAGAAGCCCCTTGACCGGGGCAGAAGCCATGCAGGTGGAAGACTCGACCCCGCCGTCTGACCTCGAGCCTGATTGGCGCGTCACGTACCTCGACTACCTTATCTAAGGGGACCTCCCCTCGGGTAAGACCGAGGCTCGACAGATCGCGCGCCGGACCAAAACCTTTGTGATCGTGGGCAACAGCGGAGAGCTCTACCGCCGTAGCCCTACTGGTATCCTCCAACGATGCATCTCAAATAAGCAAGGCAGAAACCTGCTCGGCGATCTCCACTCGGGGGCTTGCGGTCACCACGCAGCACCTCGAACCCTCGTCGGAAATGCCTTTCGACAAGGATTCTATTGGCCGACCGCGGTCTCCGACGCTGACAAGCTAGTACGCTCCTGCAAGGGTTGTCAGTACTATGCGAGACGAACCCATCTTCCGGCACATGCCCTGCAAACTATCCCCATCACATGGTTGTTTGCCGTTTGGGGGCTCGACCTTGTCGGACCATTGAAAAGGGCAGCTGGCGGCTTTACCCACTTGCTCGTCGCAATCGACAAATTCTCCAAGTGGATCGAGGCCCGCCCTATCACCAGCATCAGGTCCGAGCAAGCTGTGCTCTTCTTCACCGGCATTATTCATCGCTTCGGGGTCCCTAACTGTATCATCACAGACAATGGCACCCAGTTCACTGGCAAAAAGTTTTTGGATTTCTGCGACAGCCTCCACATCCGAGTGCTCTGGTCAGCCGTGGCCCATCCAAAAACAAACGGTCAGGTGGAACGTGCCAATGGTATGGTCCTACAAGGCCTGAAACCTAGAATCTTTGACAAACTAAATAAACATGGCAAAAGATGGGCTGCCGAGCTACCCTCGGTCCTGTGGAACCTAAGAACAACACCGAGTCGAGCCACGGGGTTCACTCCGTTCTTCTTAGTCTATGGGTCTGAGGCTATGCTCCCAACTGATATAGAATACGGATCCCCAAGGTTGAAGGCCTACAACGAAAGAAATAACGACGCCACAAGACGGGACGCCCTCGACCAGCTCGAGGAAGCCCGAGATGTGGCTCTGTTCCATTCTGCCAGGTACCAGCAGGATCTCCGATGCTACCACGACAGACACATCCGCAAGCGTGACCTCAACGTCGGTGACTTGGTGCTACGGCGGAACCAGAACACCAAGGGACGGCACAAGCTCACGCCACCATGGAAAGGGCCGTACATCATCACAGAAGTACTAAAGCCGGGCACCTACAAGCTATCCAACGAGAAGGGTGAAATCCTCACCAACGCTTGGAACATTGAACAGCTACGTCTCTTCTTTCCTTAAAAAGCCTCGAGGCTCTGTATTTTCTTTTTCGTCAATAAAGAATATAGCGACGTTCAAACTTTCGTTTTACAGTGAGGAAGGATCGACTCTGCACTCCTAGAATCGACCCTCCCTCGGGGGCTACAAGGGGGGAACCCCCCAGTCCCCGAAAAAACTTATGCTCTTTTTTAAATTTAAGAACCGCTTCTTAGATCGACTTCGCTGCAAGAGCACCCTAAGGTTCGAAAGGGCTCCCGAGTCAGGAGTATCACCTACGCCTCCGAGGCTACGGTACCTCCACTCACCCCTTATGCCTTTTAGAGGTGCGACTTCACGCTAAGGAGATCTAAATAACGGTTCCTAACTTTGAAAAAGAACATATCCCCTGTCGCTTAGATCAGGCTCTCACATGATTTACAAGGCCGCAACATCACCCTGAAGCTCGAGGGCGATCGAGCCGTGAGATCACTTACGCCCTCGAGGCTACGGTACCTCCACTCGCTCCCTTACGCCAAAGGATGCAGCTGCGTGCTAAGTAAATCACGTGAGAACACGATCCAAGCGATAAAGGGAAGAAAAGCTCGAATAAAACTAAATCAACCACGAACCGGTTTATGTTTCGAGTTTTTAAGCCTTCGAGGCCACCACGATCAAAATTCGAAATGCTAACTTATTACATGGGCCTTCATGCCCAGATTTGGCTCACAGGCCCTCATCGTCATTAGGCGGAACCACCTCGGCTTCAAAAAGCGAGGCCAGACGACTTCCAGGCTCTTCGGCGGCTTTAATCAGCTCCACACAGGCATCCTCGTTCTCCTCGTCTGTCTGGTCTGGGTCTGTGATAAAGCCCTCAGCGACGAGCTTCGTGTCGAACACAAACCCTGAACGGATGACGGCCAGCGCCCTCTTCACGCCGTGATGGAGGCCGTCCCATATCTTCTCCCGGGCAAGGCGGCCCAGCGCCACCATCCGACGGACGAAGGAGTTCCCTAGAACATCTTCCCCAGTGTCGGCGTCGGGCTCGACCCCCAGGCCATCACACACGGTGGTGATCGCGCCCTGGAGCAGTTGGGTCCTCCGGATCTCGGCTTCGAGGAGGCTCTAGAAGGAGTTGGCAGAGGATTGGGCCTCTCGGTTCTCCCTCTCCAGCTCTGAAACACGACGAACAGATTAATACCCAATGCAAGGCCCTTCGCATCATGGCCGTAACAATCACACTTACCCTCGATATGGGTCTGCAGGCCCACAACCTCGTCACGAAGCCCACCGCAAGTCCGCTCGAGCCCAAGGAAGGCGTTGTCTTTGTCACCAATGGTTGCCTTTAGCGCCTCGATCTCTTGCCGAGCAGACTCGAGAGCTGCGTCCTTCTCTTGGACGGCTCCCTTCAGCGTCGTGACCTCGTCCTTCAGAGCATCAGAACGAGCGGTGGCCTGCTCGACCTCGACGTTGAGGGTGTCGCGTTGATGACTAACCTGCGAGACATTCTCCTCGAGCTCCTTCACCCGTCTCGATAGGGGCTCGAGATCCCTATGGGCCTGGGCAGCCTCCTCCCGAGCCTTGTCCATGCCAGTGCGCATCACGGCCTCGGCCGCCCATGCCTGCATCGCTTCCTCTTTCATCACCGCGTAGGCGACGCGCAGCTCAGCCATTTCGGTGTTCCGATCGGAAAGCCGTTTCTGGGCCTCCTCGGCCAAGACCCGTTGCTGAGACAGCGCGGCTCACACGCCACTCTCATCCCGGATGAAGAGTGACTTGCGGCGGGAGTGCTCCTTCAGCTCCTGAACGCAATCCGAAAAAAAACCAAAAAGACACCAAGAAAACCACGGAAAAAGCCGACGGGTCGATCGTACCTCGGTGGCATCCCCCATACTCCGCATGGCACCAGACGCCACTCGAAGCAACCGATCAAGGTGCCGGCGGACGCCGTCGAGGTACTCCCATCGGTGCACTTCATCTTTGTCGTTCAGGACGAAGATGGGCTCGGCGTCGGGGTTCACGGTGTCCCTAAATTGGAGCAACGGCCCCCCCACCTCGGTATCTCCGCCTCTGCCCGCGCTATCGCCAGCGCGGCGATGTCGGGCCATGACGACAACGACCCAGCCGGGGTGTCTCCCGGTCCCATGGAAGGACCGGCCTCGCCCGCAGTTTCCGCCTCTCCGACGGCCGTCGAGGCACCGGCCTGATCCGTGGCCTCGCCCCCCTCGACCCCCATCACTTGTTTCCCTTTGTCCAGGGGGGTGTCGTCGAGGGTAAGGTCCATGGTTATGGGTGCCCGCCCTCCTAAGGGAACTGGCCCCTCAACCGCTGGCGCCTCCAGAGCCGGCGCCTCGACCGAAGACGGCTCCGGTACCTGCGCCTCGACCGTAGGCGCCCCCGGAACCGGCACCTCTTCTTCCGGCGCTCCGGTCAGGGGCTCGACCGCCCCGCCCTCCACCATACCCGCTGGCTCGGCCAACGGGTCTTGTTGTGACGGCGACCCGGCCGCCAGGGCCGACTCCTGCCCCGACACCGACGCGACCTCCTCCATGGTCACGTCAGCCCCCGCTCGCTCCGCGCCGCGGACGGGTGCCTCGCCCGTCGCGACCTCGACGGCAGCCTCGGCCGTCGCTGACGACCTGGGCCCCGCCTCGACCGCGCCGGGCGCCACCATCTCCGCCGGTTCGAACCCCTCCACGGCAGGGTCCGTGCCAGTAACCACCGTGGCATCCGCTGGTTCCTGTCGTTGTCGCAGGCGCCCCTTCGCGGCCTCGACCTGCCAGACCCAGGCCGCATCCTGCTCCGCCGTCCGGTTAAGGACAATGGCGCTGGCCCGCAGCGACTTCACGGGGGTAAGCCCCATTGGCTCCGCCTTCCGCTTTAACCTGCGAAGTGAAGAAACGTCAGCCAACGGACCCCGAGAAAGGCAGGACAACTGAGCAGAGACGCTTACCCGGAAATTGGCACCAAGGGCCTCGACCCCGTGCGACCCAAGCCTCCCGGGACGGCCGATTGTGGCCTCGCAGCGGCCTCACCAGCAGGCCGGGCACTCCTGGGGGTCCTGACCGACGCACCGCCCTGCGCCTTTTATGCCTCCGAGGCCAGCTGGCATCGGGTTCTCACGCCTGCCGCCGCCGCCGCCGATGACGACGCCGATACTGCCGTCCTAGCCCCTGCCCGAGCTTGCGGGGCCTGGGCTAGTGCGGACGTCCCCATCGACCCCTCTTGATGGGTTCGGGGTAAAGCGTCCCCTCCCGTCGAGGGGCCCGTCTCCTTCTCCGTCTTCTCCTCCTCCTCGGACTCCTCGACCACGACGACCGAGGAGGACGCCCCCCTGATGGGTTCCACCAGGGGGCGAACGTCAGGAAGATCCCCCAGCCCGGTCGCGGTCTCATACCGCGACAGGGCGTCATCGTCCTCACCGCTGCTGTCGTCGTCCTCCCCCGAGATCGTCTCGGAAGGCGACGGCGCCAGGGGGACCCCATCAATAGTCTGCTGGCGCCGGAGCTTCTTCAACGCCACCGCCTCTTTGGCCTTGCGGATTGCCCGCTTCTTGGCCGTCTCCTTAGTTTGCTTCTTCTTGGAAGCATGCTGGCGTCGAGCCTCCCGGGCGGGCCGGTCCTCTAGGACTGGCGGACGCGTCTCTCGCAGCGCTGACAAATCCTAAGCGCCGGCCTCGACCAAATCAGTGAAATCCAAAAATAAACGAAATTGGCAAACCTACTAATCCTAAGATACGTACCACTGGCTCGAACCCTTCAGTAGGTCTCATGGGGACCCGGTTAGCCTCCTCCACCTTGAAGTTCCCGACCATCCGACGCGCTCACCGGAGGACCTCCTCGAGGGAAAGGGATTCGTGGGACATCCGGGTCCCCTCCAGCGATGCCTCCGGAGTCATCTGGTCGAGGCGGAGACGACGCCGGCACAACGGCATCACCCTACGGCGATGGAAGGCCACGGCCACCGCCGCAGCCGTCAAGCCCCGAAGGCGAAGCTGCTGCAGCGCCGCCAGCAGTGGATCCAGGCGCGGCTTCTCGGCTTCCCGCACTCCGTATGTCCAGCGATCCTCTCGAGCGGTTAGCATGCGGCCGGTGTACCTCGGCAACTGATTTTCATCATTGCGGAGGTAGAACCAACCCTCGTGCCACCCACTGTTCGAAGAGATGAGGCGAGCCAGGATGTACAGATCCGCCCGGCTCGACCTCACCTACAGGACACAGCTCCCTACTCGGGCCGCGCACAAGACGCCCTTCTCCCCCGCCTTCTTGGCGAAGAGCTCGGCCTTGAAAAGGTGAAGCCACAGGTTCCACTACGGCTCCACCCCAAGGTAGCCCTCGCAGACCGCCGCGAAGATGGCGGCCTACGCGACGGCGTTGGGGGAAAGGTGGTGAAGCTCCACCTGGTAGTAGTGGAGGAGCGCGCGCATGAAGACGGACGCCGGCACGCCAAACCCCCGCTCGTGGAAGCAGACGAAGCTCACCACGTACCCCTACGGGGGCGCCGGCTCCCGGTGGGCAGGGGGCGGCGCGATCCACTCCGGTTGCGACTGGCTCGTCCTCGGCCGCAGCAGCCTGTCCTCGACCAATTCTTCCAACCTCCTCTCCGTCACCGAGGAGGCGGTCCAGTCGTTGGCGGGGAGGATCTGGCTCTTTCCTGCCATCGGTGTTGTCGAAAGGGGGGGTGGACGAAGAGGACGCGGTGGCGGCAGCGATGCGGGCGCAGAGCGCGATAAGGCAAGGGTTGTCTGAGGCAGAAGAATGCAGGAGCGCAAGGGAATGGAGGGGAACGCAGACCCCCAGGCCTTGATTTTATATGCCCAGGCGGAAGCCCAATAGCCACGCAAAAAGGTAGGAATAGTTTCCCGCATTAAATGCGCCCACCTAACCGTTTCCTTACATCTCGCAGGAGTCGGGCACGTGGCCGTCCCCCATGTCGTAACCGTATGCCACGTCGCCCACTACTGCGTCGATCTCGCCTCCCCCAAAAGATGCGCCCGGCTAACAGGCGGGGGAGGGATCCACGGACGGATATTCCCAGATATCTGGGAAACGGGCTCGAGCCCGATATAAGCCTCGAGGGAGCGAAAGCTGGCCCTTGACTAGGGTTTGACAGCTGCCCTCGAGCAACAGAGTTAGGGATGACCTAGGGTGCGCCCGTACATGGCCAAGGGCTCGAGCCACGCTCTCGAGGCACCCCAGGACGTATTCGAGGCCGAAGGAGGAGGTCATCGTAGGAATCCCCCCGGGGGAGGCATCGAGCCCTCGAATCCTGTCGCAGGGAATCAAAATCCACACGACCACTCCTTGGCATCTTTGAGAGCGCCTCCAGGCCACTAGCTGACCCCTAACGAACGGGGCACGGGCTCTCACTCGAATTCCCCCGCTAGCAGCTCACCAGAGATCGTCGAAACTCGTGCCCAAACGAGGGTAGTACGACGTTCTCCACCCCTCCTCCTTTTTTCAAAAAGGAGCATGAGGGTCGCACAAAAGACGGTCGGGACTCTGATCGACCTCGTGCGTGCGAGGCTCGGGGGCTCGACCGTAGAAACCTAAGCCTCGAGGGAACGAAAGCTGGCCCTCGACCAGGGTTCAATAGCTGCCCTCGAGCAACAGAGTTAGGGACGACCCAGGGTGCGCCCGTACATGGCCAAGGGCTCGAGCCACGCTCTCGAGGCACCCCAGGACGTATTCGAGGCCGAAGGAGGAGGTCGTCGTAGGAATCCCCCCGGGGGAGGCATCGAGCCCTCGAATCCTATCATAGGGAATCGAGATCCACACGACCACTCCTTGACATCTTTGAGAGCTCCTCCGGACCACTAGCTGACCCCTAATGAATGGGGCACGGGCTCTCACTCGAATTCCCCCACTAGCAGCTCACCGGAGATCGTCGGAACTCGCGCCCAAACGAGGGTAGTACGGCGTTCTCCACCCCTCCTCCTTTTTTTGAAAAGGAGCGTGAGGGTCGCACAAAAGACGGTCGGGACTCTGATTGACCTCGTGCGCGCGAGGCTCGGGGGCTTGACCGCAGAAACCTAAGCCTCGAGGGAACGAAAGCTGGCCCTCGACCAGGGTTCGACAGCTGCCCTCGAGCAACAGAGTTAGGGACGACCCAGGGTGCGCCCGTACATGGCCAAGGGCTCGAGCCACGCTCTCAAGGCACCCCAGGACGTATTCGAGGCCGAAGGAGGAGGTTGTCGTAGGAATCCCCCCGGGGGAGGCATCGAGCCCTCGAATCCTGTCGCAGGGAATCGAGATCCACACGACCACTCCTTGGCATCTTTGAGAGCGCCTCCAGGCCACTAGCTGACCCTTAACGAACAGGGCACGGGCTCTCACTCGAATTCCCCCGCTAGCAGCTCACCGGAGATCATCGAAACTCGCGCCCAAATGAGGGTAGTACGGCGTTCTCCACCCCTCCTCCTTTTTTCGAAAAGGAGCGTGAGGGTCGCACAAAAGACGGTCGGAACTCTGATCGACCTCGTGCGCGCGAGGCTCGGGGGCTCGACCGCAGAAACCTAAGCCTCGAGGGAACGAAAGCTGGCCCTCGACCAGGGTTCGACAACTGCCCTCGAGCAACAGAGTTAGGGACGACCCAGGGTGCGCCCGTACATGGCCAAGGGCTCGAGCCACGCTCTCAAGGCACCCCAGGACGTATTCGAGGCTGAAAGAGGAGGTCGTCGTAGGAATCCCCCCGGGGGAGGCATCGAGCCCTCGAATCCTGTCGCAGGGAATCGAGATCCACATGACCACTCCTTGGCATCTTTGAGAGCGCCTCCGGGCCACTAGCTGACCCCTAACGAACGGGGCACGGGCTCTCACTCGAATTCCCCCGCTAGCAGCTCACCGGAGATCGTCGGAACTCGCGCCCAAACGAGGGTAGTACGGCGTTCTCCACCCCTCCTCCTTTTTTCGAAAAGGAGCGTGAGGGTCGCATAAAAGACGGTCGGGACTCTGATCGACCTCGTGCGCGCGAGGCTCGGGGGTTCGGCCGCAACGAATCATCCCCCAATAAAATGAAAACAAGACCTCGGAGGAGTCCCAGCACTCCACCGAGGCCTCGGGGGCTACACCCGGCGGGTGCGCTCGCGCGCCCCCACCGGAAAAAATCACGACGCTACGACTCCAGTTCGAACAAACCTCTGGGAGAGTGATCACACACTCACCCAAAGGCTCGGGGGCTACTGTCGGTACCAAAAGTACGGGGGTACACACACCCTTCGCTAGTAAAAAAACTAAAACGACTAAAACTGCAATAAAAGGCAGCTCGCCTCGACCGCGCATTCTGTCCGCCTCGTACGAGGCCCGCTCGACGGGGCGCCTCGACCGCGCTCCGGCTCCGACTCGTACGAGGCCCGTTCGACGGGGCGTCTCGACCGCGCACCATCCCGTACGACAAGCTACCTCGACCGCGCCCCATCCCGTACGGCAAGCTACCTCGACCGCGCCCCATCCCGTACGGCAAGCTACCTCGACGGCGCCCCGACCCGCGTGAAGCTCGTCCGCCCACTGGGAAAAACTCCGACTCGCGTGAGCCTGGGTCGAGCGCCTCGACTCCTTCTCTCTACCTACCCCAGGACAAAAGCCATAGCATTTAATGCGGTTACCTACTATCACCTACCGACATGGCTGTGACCAGGATCGACGTGGGAACAATGCCCGTGTCAGGTCTCACTGTTTTACCACCCATACCATGATGGGAGGTGAAACCCGTCACTATACCCACCTTACCGCGCACTGTTTACCATCGATCACCCTCGAGGGAGGATAAGACAAGGCCCGTTCTCCGCAATCTCGGGGATTCGGCCTTATCCATCCGGTCTCGACCCGGCCTCGACCCAACCTCGACGCTCGGCACAGTTCAACGACAAGGGAAGGACGGTATGGCACGGCGCTCCGGGTCATTTCGTCGTCTTGTCTCCCACGACGCCATGGTGTCCAGGGATGGCCGGCCATTCCCAGGGCACGTCGCTACAGTCAACTCAACAGGAATCGACCAAACATCACCTCAAGGCTCCCCGTCGTCCTGGCCTCCTCTCGCCCTATAAAAGGGCAGGCCAGGGTTCTACGAGAGGGAGGAACGAAGCACCCGACCGGACAACAACAGACAACGAAGAAAAACAAGAGATCGATACCTCAAGCAACCACCCTTGTCCTTTTTTCTCTCTTTGAGACTTGGGCTCGACGCCCTCTCTCGCATGTTTGTAACCCCTACACGAGCACTTCGGTGCAAGGAAATACAAACTTCTTCCCCCCCGCTGGACGTAGGGCCTTATTTTGCCCGAACCAGGATAAACCCCCGTTTGTTCTCCTTGCATCACCATCCAGAAAAGAGACACGCAACATTTACTCGTTGGTTTAGGACCCCCTCGGGTCCGAACACCGACAAATACCTTTATATTTATTAGGTAAAATTTCTGCCATATAAATTTTCTTCCGTTTGATTTTTTGTTGGCCTTCCCTCCGATTTCTTTTTTGTTGCCTTCGTTATCCTCATAGGTGGTTTTTTATTGTTTTTTTTAAGAATAATTATTATGAATCTTTGAACTCTGATTTTTCTTTACGATTTTTTCTACTACAAAGTTGTTAACATAATTTTGATTAGAAAAATATTCAAACCTAGATTAACATGTGATTCACCTAATCAAAATGTGAGTAGAAAATTTAAATAGTTTATTGTCTAATCTGGTCTAAATAAGAATAATTATTATGAATCTTTGAACTCTGATTTTTCTTTACGATTTTTTTCTACTACCAAGTTGCTAACATAATTTTGATTAGAAAATATTCAAACCTAAATTAACATGTGATTCACCTAATCAAAATGTGAGTAGAAAATTTAAATAGTTTATTGTCTAACCTGGTCTAAATAAATGTATCTATACAATCATCAACGACGGCTAGCATGCGAAAACTCAACTCAAGTGAGTTTTTCATCTAACTCTTTGTTGACATTAATATGTTGCCACATTAAGAAGGTGAGCCCGGACGCCATCCATAATAGCTCCACATGTATATCAACAACAATGTATCGCCGAAAAGACAAGTTTGGATGTCATCGTGGCCGGCTCTGCATCTACACCAATGATACATGCCTAATGCACGTAATGTGGTCATCATAAGATAAATTAGAGCTTTTAAAATTTATTGAAAGAGTAAAACATAAATACATATATAAAATTCTACCATCGTTTGTTATTAACATTTGATAGCTTTTTTTCTCCCGTTGCAACACACGAGCATCTTTGCTAGTAGAGTACTAAATATAGACTAAAAAATAACTAATTATACAGATTGTGACTACTTTACGAGATGAATTTTTTAAGCCTAATTAGTATATGATTTGACAATGTTTATAATTTGACAATGTTGTGCTACAGTAAACATGCGCTAATGACAGATTAATTAGGCTTAAGGCCAGTCTTAGTGGGAGTTTCATGTGAGTTTCATTTGTATTAAATAAGTTGCCACATAGGCACTTTCGATAATATGGCAGTGTATTTAAGAAGAGAGAAGAAATGAGTCACAATTACCAACTATATATGAGTCTTAGAATTAAATGCCTATGAAAGAATGGAACGAAACTCTCCATTGAGAGTGGGTGTTTCATCCTAGTTCCGTTTTATTTCAAATGATATTTTATTATTACTATCAAACACTACCATGTGATACCCTAAACTTTACCCCTGGATTTAAACACAACCTTAAACGATTTTGAATCCTCAGCAATTACTGACTGGATATGGATCCGTACGGAGACCAGAATTGATCCACTTCTGGATCGCTTGAGCTACCAGGACAGCCAACCCATGCATGCGCTACCCTAATACAAAATCATGGTCATTGCTGGACTAAAAAGGAATTGAAATTTAAAACCAACGAACGTTGGAAGGCGATCGTTTCCGTAAAGCAATTAATGGAAGGTATTTGAAAAAAATATTTCCCAAGTGTTTGATAAGAAGACTAAAGTGCTTCTCATATACATGTATCATCCTTAGAACAAATATGCCCGATGTATACATCACCCTTAGATGCTAGATAGCCAATAAATTGGACATTGTTGCTATTCGAAGCTTTTTTTCAGGTTGCATAAACCTTAGCTAAAATCAGAGGGGATATGTTGACAGTCAAAAGTTGCACGGCCTAAAAAGAACTTCATGATAACCTCCTATACCTAAATAGAAGAACCCCGTTAACTTATTTTCTTGCCTTCTCCTTAAGTCAACAAATGCAGGAACGGAAGACCAACTATTCTTCTACTGCATCAAAATGCACGAACGGAAGCAAACGTTGTCGCTGCAATCTGAAGAAAACCAAAGGTCGTCGCAGCAATCTGAAGACAAAAGGTCGTCGCAGCAATCGAGTTTAAATAACTCCGCTCTGCCCTAGCCATGCCCCTGCCCTGATTGGTAGCACCGCTCCGCGTCCATCGGGATTCTCCCAGATCAGCTGTCGCGACGTCCTCGGCGAGATACCAGGCTCCCCCTCGGCCATCGCGAAGCTCATACCCAGGATCACCTGGCTACAGAAGAAGAAGATGGACCTTCGAGGCTCAACATCATCTCCGCCAGGCTCTGCTCCGCTCGGCGGCGCTGCATCGCCCAGAGCGTTTGCCCGCGATGGCTCGCTTGCTACGTCCGCCCCATCGCCGGCAGTACAGCCTCCGTCCCCAGCCCCGGCGGTCGTTCGGCTGAGGCCTGATCCCGACGCAGGAAGCTTGATCTGTGCCGGGGCCGCGTGTGGGATGGCGAGATGTGCGGCGCGACGCCCCACAACCACTGCCGCCACCGTTTCCCAGCTTCGTGCCTCCATGCATAATCACGATGTGTTGAGCACCTACCACCGCCAGCCACGCGACGATGGTGGCATCTCGAAAGGGAAGGGGAAGGAGAAGGAGATCTGAGCAGAAGGGATACGAGTGGGAAGACGAATGAGTGCATGAGTGACGAGGACATTCTCCACTATTACCCGCTGGCAAAGACGTAACAAAAAAAAGATCAAGTGGCCTAGTTGTAGTTGGGCGGCGACCGTGTGAGTCTCTGAATAATCCCACCTTGCTTAGCTTGGGAGGAGGAAGCCACCTTAAAATAGAGAGTCACCCTTCCCCTATCGGACTAGTCTTTTAGGGACATTGGTCCTTTCCCCGAGTGGGTGTGCATAAGAACTGTTGGGGTCTCCGGGCAACCTTAATTTATTGGGCCTCGGCCAACCCCACCTACGCAAGGCCTAGTTGTAGTCGGCGGCGACCGTGTGAGCCTCTGAATAATCCCACCTTGCTTAGCTTGGGGAGGAGGAAGCCACCTTAAAAGAGAGCCACACTTCCCCTATCGGACTAGTCTTTTAGGGACATTGGGCCTTTCCCCGAGTGGGTGTGTATAAGAACTGTTGGGGGACATTGGGCCTTTCCCCGAGTGGGTGTGCATAAAAACTGTTGGGGTCCGGGCAACCTTAATTTATTAGGCCTCGGCCAACCCCACCTGGGCCGGAATGATGAGGACATCCTCCACTATTACCCGCTGGCAAAGACGCAACAAAAAAGGCCAAGTGGCCTAGTTGTAGTCGGCGGCGACCGTGTGAGCCTCTGAATAATCCCACCTTGCTTAGCTTGGGAGGAGGAAGCCACCTTAAAAGAGAGCCACCCTTTCCCTATCGGATTAGTCTTTTAGGGATATTGGGCCTTTCCCCGAGTGGGTGTTGGGGTCCGGGCAACCTTAATTTATTAGGCCTCGGCCAACCCCACCTGGGCCGGATGTATCAATGAGAGCCATCCGCGCGTGACGGCTTGAGGTAATAATGTTGCGCTGTTTTTTTTTTGACATAGGGCAACAAGCAGTTTTCACGGCGGAAGAATAATGTCGTTCAGGTGCAGTGGTTTCCTTGAGATGGGTCCCATAACTGAGATCCTACGTCCATCATCTTCTATATGTGTGTGCTTTCGATAAAATTTAAACACATTTACTTTCTTTTTACAGGTTTTTAGAGGTTGCACGTAGTTAGATACTTTTCTCTTTTGCCATATATTAGATACGTGTTTTTTCTTTATGATGAAGATATTTGATTCACAAACGTTTTGCTAGGTTTTACCAAACACGGATCATTGCTTTCCATTAATATTTTGAGATAAAATCATGAAGAAACAAAGCAATATTTCTCCCTTTGTTGAACATATACATTGCTACAAAATCCCTGCAGCAACGCGTGGGGTATCATCTAGTGTTCGTAACGTTGAAACAATCAAAAACACTTGGAACATTACATTTGAAGTTTGGAAGGCAAAGAAGAGCAAAACTGGAGCCAGCCTACCTAAACCGGTGTCGCCAGGCCCATGAACCAGGCAGGCTGGTTTGGGACCTGGCTAGGCCGTTTTTCATGCTCTTTTCTGAACCGATTTGTTTTTTAAATAGGTTTTGGATCTATTTATTTTTTACGTGGAAAACTTGGATATTGCATTATGGACTTTTCTATTGGGATAAAACCACCCTTCTATATAAACAAGAGGATCACGACCAATTGTGGGATCCAACATTCAATCAACTTTTTACATCTACTACTCCTTTTTGTCCAGCTTTTTCAATCTCTTAGTGTTTGTTGCATCTTTCCGCAAAGATCCAGCGATAATCTAGGTGGCCTTGCCGACCATAGGACAACCTCGGGCATGCATCTCCCAGAAGGGTCTTCCTAAGAGGTGTTCCTGAGTTCTTGCGGCGAAAGACGAGCTTTGAATTGGCTTAACCGATCCCATGATCGGTCTTGCTGATTTTGATGTTGCTTGCAGCGTGCAATATAGGTCGTGTGTGACCTCGGATGTGCTAGCTCTTGCTAATGTGTGATCCGATTCGACGTCAACAGGGGAACACTACTACATAAATTCTTTTGTGCAATGTTTGGTAAAGTGTCTCGGAGGCGGGCAGACATTTCAACCGCCTCGGTTAATGCCAGGATTAATCGAGGCGGGCCTTATAAAGAGGCCCGCTGAAAGCCCAAGTTTGGTTTTGATAATTAATGACACCAAGTTGCTAATGTCATATGTTAAGTGGTTTGAGTTAGGCATAAGCAACACACGTGATGAAGGAGCATATGGCATGAAGTGATGGCCACAAGATCACAAGAGGTGGAGATGCACATAAAATGACGATCAAGGTGATCTAGCATGAGGAGATGGACATAGAACAAAGTGATCAAGGCAAATGTATAATCATAGGGTTTGCTTTTGCTAGTCTAAGATGAGTAGAGAAGTGATTGACTGGGTTTAAGATTGATAGCCAACTATCAAGAGGGGTAATCACGGTTAGCTCATGAATCAAGTGCTACTAGGTCATCATCTTAAGCATATGCATTAGGATCTAGTAGAGGGCTAACATAAAGCCTTGAAAAATGATTGTGAAAATGCTAACACACATGCACATGATGGTGAACACTTGGTGGTGTTAGCACATTTGCGAAGGCGGTGAAGTTTGAGCAATAGAGAGGGGTTTGGAGTCCTCTCTCCCTCCCACCGAGCATTCGAGCGCGGGATTCAGGCGTTTTCGGGGAAATGAAATGCATATTTTCTATTACGCCGAAGGCGAGAAAAGGTGGCGAAAGTCCGGAGTGTTTATCCCTGAAAAACTCCAACTAGATGCTAGACCGGACGCGGTCCAAGGTGAACATGCGCGTCCGGTCAGCTCAAGTCGAGGGCATAGGCGCAGCGCGCCTAGGGTTTGTGACCGGACGCTGGTCTAGCCTGACCAGCGCGTCCAGTTAGTTCATCTAGGTGCAGAGGAGAAGCGCACGCAGAGCGCGCGACCGGCGCGTTCGGTCACGCACCCAGGAGAGCAACACAAAGGGTAGGTGCGAGCGGACACGGTGGAGCGTCCGGTCACGTGCGACCAGACGTGTCTGACCGCGCGAGGAGCTCTCTGGACTCCGACCGGACGCCGGTTGCAGCGCGTTCGGTCAAACGGTGAAGCGCGTCCGGTCATGACAACGACTCTCTCTGACTCGCACTGCTACTGTTTGTCCTGTAGTGACCCTGACCGGTGCGTCCAGTCATCATGATTTTTACTGCGATGTCTTGTAACGGTTAGTTGCTTACCCCTTCGCTATAAATAGATGGTGACCGGGTTTGAGGGGCTACCTCTTCACTCTTTGAACACTTGAGACATACTTTGAGTTAGAGAACTTCCCCTCCACTCATCTTCTTGCTTGGTTGCATACTCTAGTGAGATTCAAGTGCATTGCTTAGTGATTTGCATCTAGTGGCACTTGATCCATTGAGTTGGCTACGGATTTCTTGTTACTCTTGGGTGTTTCCCGACATTCTAGACGACTTGGAGCAGCGGTGGTGTTGAGCTCATGATTGGAGATTGTTTCGAGCCTCACCAAGCGATTGTGAGGGGTTCTTGAGCCTTCCCTATGGGAGTTCGTGAATTGGCTACTCTAGTGGATCTCGTGGCTTGGAGGATCCCTATCTTGTGAGTGGATGTGCGGCACCCGCTGAGGGTTCAACTCTTGATAGTTGATTAGCTCACGATCCATCAAGTGGGTGCATCGCCACAACGAGGAGTAGCTTGCCGGGAAGCAAGTGAACCTTGGTAAAAAATCTTGTGTCATCTTATTACCGAGGATTTCATTTGTGTATGTGATCACATTGATTGATTGGTACATTAGACATATCTCTTCTCATCAACGTTGGTATATCTATTTAAGCTCACTCCTTTACTTATTGTTCTTTGTCTTGTTTAGCTTGAGTAGAATAGCTTATCACTTAGGAGTAATTAGTTTAGAGACTTAGCTTTGTTGGTGTGAACTAGAGATCATAGCCTTGCACTAGAATTGTATATGTGGCTTGCATAAAAGTAGTTGAGCTAGTGCTAGAATTAGCTTCGCCATCTTATTTACTAACTTGTTGTTTAGTAAAGCTTGTAGAAAATTTAAATAGGCTATTCACCCCCCTCTAGCCATTTGAACCTTACACCCGCCTGGGAAAATCAGGCCACTTTCCAAGGCAGGCGTCTTATAAGGCCCGACCCGGTTATTAATATGGCTGGGGCCCAGGCAAAGCCCATAACAACCCCTCTTCTTGGGCTTATATAAATACCAGAGCTAGGGTTTCACTCCTCACCCTCACTCCCTGAAAGTCCCTAGTTTAGTTTTGGCTAATTGATGAAACCTAGGACTAACCTTTGTATCTAAGTGGATGATTTAGATAAAGGTGGTCATTGAATATGAGACATGACATTAACTCATGTGACCAAGATGATGAAGAACGAGATGATGCTTGGCTCGATGGACCGGTTGTGAAGGTGAAGGGCAAGTCGAGGCTTCGAAGCGAAGGACCATGCGATGGTGAAGCTTGAGCAAGACTTGGCACCGACGGACCGATACAACGGTGAAGAGCAAGTGAAGTCAAGGTCAATGGATCGAGACGGTCATGTGATGATATAAAGTGGATCATATCTTTTGGAAAAACAAAATAGGCTCAAGGCAAAGGTATAACCATAAGGCCATTTTGTTTTGCACTCAAGACACTATAGAGGGTGTGAGTGGTTTAGGATCTATAGCCGAACTATTAAAAGGGGAAGTCTTATCGGTTATTCAACGCACGGGTGCCACTAGGTGAATTCATGAGTGCATTGCATGTAGGACCTAGTGAGCTAACTGGAAAACCTTCGAAAATGATTATGAAAATGCTAACACACGTGCACAAGGTGATGATCACTTGTTGGTGTTGGCACATTTACGAAGGCGATGAAGTTTGAGCTGTAGAGAGGATTCAGGCGTTTTTAAGGAGTTGAAATGCCTATTTTCCACTACGCCGGAAGCCGGAGAAGGAACGGAGGTCACAGTGGTGACCGGACGCGGTCACGGTTTGACCGGACGCGTCCGGTCAGTTCAACACGGCAGTCAGGCGAGCGGGTGTTAGGGTTTTGCACCGACGCATCCGGTCACTCACGGGACCGGCGCGTCCGGTCAGGCGCCCAGAGGGAACTGCAGTTTGCAAGGTCGATCGGACGCGGTGCGCGTCCGGTCATGTTCGACCGGACACATCCGGTCGCGATGGGACCTTAGTGGACTCAAACCGGACACCAAGTGTAGTGCGTCCGGTCGGTTGAGCAGCGCGTCTGGTTACTCATTTGACTGTTGAAACGCAAGGTCTATCGGACGCGGTGCGTGTCCAGTAACGATCGACCGGACGCGTTCGGTCGCGACGGGACCTTACTGGACTTAAACCGGACGCCGAGTGTAGCGTGTCCGGTCGGTTGAGCGGCGTGTCCGATCGGTGCGTTTGACCGTTGGCGTACAGTGACCGTTGGAGGATCGGGCGGGCACGTTTGAATCTAGAGAGAACACGTGGACGGTGCAGGGCGATTGGACGCGGTTGAGCGCGTCCGGTCAGGTTCGACCGACGCGTCCGGTCATCCCGAAAAGCGCCCAATAAAGGGGTACAATGCCTCTATTCGTTTGGGATGCTTATAAATACTTATTGGCCGGCCCTTAGGGAGGCCTCTTAACTTTTCTAACACTCTTGTACATCCTTTGAGCTAGAGCTTCTCCCTCCCACTCATCTCTCTTGCTTGATTGCAAATCAAAAGTGAGATTGAGTGATCCCAAAGTGCATTACATAGCTTGAGGGCATCTAGTGGCACTTGTGGGTGATTTAGCCGGTGGATTTCTTGTTACTCTTGGAGAGTACCGCTCTTAGCTGGCTTGAAGATTGTTGGAGGCGTTGGCAAGAGAAGGAGATTGTTCTTGGCCACCTCAGATTGATTATAAGAGGTTCTTGTGCTTTCTTCGGTGGAGCGCCAAAAGCAACTCTAGTGGATTGCGCGTGTTATTGAGTTACCTCACTTGAGAGTGGTGTCTTGTGGTGCCTTGCGGGGCGTGCCTTGAGGGGCAAGTGACTTGAGGGTCACACCAGGAAACCATCTAAGTGTTGGTCGACACAACCGTTGACGTAGCTTGTCAGTGCACAAGTGAACACCGGGTGAACAAAAATATTGTGTCTCTTGTCTCCCGGTGGTTGGTTTTCATATTGTGTTGTTGTCAATATTGATTGATTGTAGATCATCTTGGTGATTGGCAACATCTTCACTCCACCGTCGGTATAAGATTCACAATCCTCTCTCTCGCATTTACTTTACTAGTTATCTTGTGTAGCTCTAGTAGTAGCTTTGCTAGTAGAGTTGTTAGCTTGCTCACTAGTGTAAAATTAGTGACATAGCCCTTGTGTGAACTAGAGATCATAATATACTAGACTTATGGATAGGAGGCTTGCATCACAACCGTAGGCTAAGCAAAACTCGCTTTACGCCGTTTGCTATTCTAACAAGTTTGCTAAGTGGTTCTTGTAGAATTTTTTATAGGCTATTCACCCCCCCCTCTAGCCATCTAGGACCTTACACTCCCTCTCTCCCAACCCGCCAGCCGCAGCCCGGCCTCCCTCGCGAAGTCGAGTCACTGAGCCCCTCTCTGTCTCTCTCACTCTCTCTGTCGGCGCCGCACTCCCTTCCCGCTCCATCTTCGTCCCAAGCGCCCCTCTCCCTCCCATCGTGCCCCTCCTCTCTCTCCTCTCCCCCACGCGGCGGCCTGGCGGTAGGCGGCGTGAGCGACGCGATCGCGGGCCCAGCCAAGGCGGCGGCGGTGGTGGTGAGCTCCTCCTCAGCGGGGCGGCAACGGCGGTAGCTCGCGGGCGGAGTGGCAACGGCGACGCACGCGAGCGGATCCGGCGCCCTTCCTCACCCCCGAGCTCACGCGGCCCTTCCTCACCCCAAGTGCGGCGAGCCACCTCAGATCTGGCGTGGGCACCTCCACGCTGGCGGATCTGTGCAGCAATAGCTCCTGCTCCTTCCCCGGTAGCGGTTCCAGCGCCACCACCTCCACGTCGGCGGCCGCACACATCGTGGTGGCTGGATCTGTCGTTGGAGGCCAGATCTGCCGGATCCAGAGGCTACGAGGACAGTGAGGACGGCGGCGTCAGCGGTGGCGTGCCGTGCGCTGGGCGGCCGCGGCAGTGGATTGGGCTTGGAGGGCCCGTCAATGGGCTTAGCGGGCTCGTCGACGGCTTTTTCTGATTTATTTACCGAGGCGGGCAAGCAAACACCTCCGTTAATGCTTGATTAACCGTGACCTTTTGTTGGAGGCGTTTGACTTGCTCTCCTTGGAAAATTGTTTTTGCCCGCCTCGAAAAAGATTCCTATAGTAGTGGAAGTTGGTCTTCAAGGTCGCTTCATTACCTTCGATAAGGTGCTTAAGTTTTGACCTAAGTTAAACTCTTCAAATTGTGACTAAGTCTATAAAAATATTCTAATACAGATAATGCACTAGCCAAGTTTCATGGTACATTTAAATTCATTTGACGTTGCATATGTTTATGTATTTTTCTATAAATAAACTTAATTAAATTTAAAGAAATTTATAATATGAAACTCCATATAGCGTGTAGGATCCGCGCTACGAGAGCGCTCGTTTTACTGTTTCGCTACTGTTCACGCATGCCTCGCCGCTCGGTGCTTGCCGCGTGGGGGTGCCGTCCTGGGGATGCTCTCCGATGTGCTCACTGTCCATGCACGCGTTTCGCCACGAGAACTCGTGCGTGTCGCGGCCTCCTTTTGGTCTTCTGTGGTTGCTGGTGCATATAGCAGCACACACGCGCGCGCGTATAGGTGCAGTAATGCACACGAGTTGTCCGTTTATGGGATGGGACTTGCGACGTAGGAATCAAGTTGATGCACACGTACGCTTGACTCCACGACGGCAACCGCAAAGCCGCTGTCCACGTACGCCGAGCGTGATCATCACCGATATTTGTGTGCTCACGTACGATCCTACCGAAAGCGTGCATGCCAGCAGGATGGCGAAAACCACGCTGCAACAACCTACTCCTACTGCATGTATGTGTGTCTGTACGTGTACAACTACCTTGTTTCTTCCTTTGCTTGGGCCTTTAATTTGCTCTTTCCGGCCGCGTACCTTGAAACCTACACTCGAAGTCTTGAACCATCAACAACTGCTATACTCCCTCCCTGCCGCCTGCAATGCCAATATCTGTGACATCTGACGTTACGTCCACTGATCGAGCACTGGCGTATATGCATGCATATATCAGTTGCAAGTTGCCTCATGCTTTTTGCACCTTGTTGTTCCAACAAATCTAGGAAATTGTAGCTCTCGAGCGAGCACCGTACCGCACTACCGCATGCAATTTTTCATGAGTACAGCACCACGTACTGATGTAGCGCACACTATAGGAAAAGTTGCATGAAAAGATTAGCAGTGCTGTCGGTCATTCACATTTTTAGCTGGCTGGGGGCCCACAACTAGAGTTTGAAGATAATTTGAGATTATTGGGTAATAATAATATATATTTTTATGTTTTTCTTTTTTATTGTAAGATGCTTCTTCCCTATTAATATATGTCCCGTATGCTCTTGTCGTCGGCTCTTCGAAAAAAAAACTTTTATAATATATAGTGACGACACTGATTTTCTGAAAATTTGGAACACAAATCAATTAATTTAATCAGGGCTATCTGTATTGTTGTATTGTGTATAATTTGACAAGTCCACATCCACGGTTTTACTTAAGGGAGATGTTCCTCAGTCTCTTGTGCGTTGGCAAAATTAAAGGACACTGATATACTGATTTGTTCCAAAAATATTGTAGCAAGTTGATTACTCTCTTTGCAACAGGTCAGGTAGATGCGTGCGACTATGCGCTCAACAACCATATACAGCCATACATACAGGGACAGGGAGCATCAGCACTGTATATATGTGCACGTACGTATTCACCTACGGCATCGATTTCGGCCGGGCCGGTCGCCGGACAACTCTCCATGACCCCACCACTGCAATGCAAGCGGCGCGCGCAGTCCCACGTCCGCAGCCAGCGGCGGGCCTTGTTCGGCTGGCTGGTTGCCAGCCAGCCAGCAGTGTTTTTCTCTCACATTAATTCAGCATCAGCCACCAGCCATCAGCCAGCCAACAGTATTTTTCTCTCACAACGAATCAGCCTCAGCTACCAGCCACCAGCCAGCCGAACGAGGCCGCGGTTTCTGAATTCTGGTACGAACTTAGGCCTGGTTTAGTTCGGTGAATTGGGGCGAAAAACACTGTATCAGAATTTCTGTAGCATTTCGTTTGTATTTGATAAAAATTATTCAAATTTTAACTAACTAGGCTTAAAATGTTCATCTCGCAAAGTACAATAAAACTGTGTAATTAGTTTTTGATTTCATCAACATTTAGTACTCCATGCATTTGTCGACATTTTGATGTGACAGGGAATCTTTTTTTTGCATAGTAAAATTTGGGGAGAATTGGGGGAACTAAACAAGGGCTTAAACAAATATTTATTAGGGCTCATTCCGTTGGCGGGGTATGAGCCCTCGAATCATTTCGGTTTGCTGAAGCATATGCATATATAAGACCCTGTTTAGTTTTCACATAAATTTTTTTTATCCCGTCACATCAAATGTTTGGACATATGCAAGAATATTAAATGTAGATAAAAAAACTAATTGCACAGTTTGCATGAAAACCGCGAGACGAATCTTTTGAGCCTAATTAGTTCATGATTAGCCATATTTGCTACAGTACACACATGTTGCTACAACAACCCACATGTGCTAATGACGGATTAATTATGCTTCATAAATTCATCTCGTGGTTTCTATACGAGTTATGTAATTAGTTTTTTTATTACTATCCGAACACCCCTTCCGACCTCACAAGAAACATCTGATGTTCACATCAATGTTGCGGTAAATGCATGAAATACTAAATGTAGACTAATTACATGCATGTCGGCACAAATTATGAGTAATTTACGAGACGAATCTATTAAGACTAATTAGTTCAAAATTAAAAACTTTTTATTAAATAAGACGAAAGTGTTACAGTATTTATTAAACTTTAACACCTCTCACCGACCATGCCCTAACAAGGCACGTAGCTTTCGTTGTTCCGGTGCCACCTCCCCATCCTCCGCGCGCGGGCCATGGGCCATCATGGGCCATGGCAGCTGCGAGCTGCCGGCCGGCGCGCGCGGCTGCGACGTGGCTTTCCGCGTCCAGTCGTTGTTACCGTGCCCCACACCTTGGGCCGGGCCCTTTCCGTCGTTGCTGCACTGCACCTCCGACGTCCGCAGTCCGCACGATCTGTCGCTACCTGACTACCTGAGCGAGATAGCACTAGCAGCAAGGCAACTATGCAAGTCATCACATCGCGCTCGCGCAAGTCAATCGTCACATCTCATGCATCCATCTACATATAATAATGGACTCTTGGACATGCATATATATGACTGACAGTAATATTGAAAAAAGTATGAGAGTGCGCTTACCACGTAGACATGATCTCTACCGGGATCCTTTTTCTTTACTTGGCTTTATATTAATTATATATATATTTCTTTGCTACGTAAGACCAAATACAAGATACTCTTTATACTCTTCATAATTGATACAAATAGAGATTTTGATGAAAATTTTTTCATCCCAATAACTTCTTTAATTAGATTTTCAAATATTATCGTCCTTTATGCCGGATTTCTCGCTAGCTAAAGATCGAAACTCTCTAGAGTAAGGACAAGGTATAGATAAGGTATCAGGGTGCAGAAAAGGTATAGAGAGCGATTTTTATTCATGACTCTCTAAATGATAATTTAGAGAGTGAGTTTAAAAAAGACTCTTGGAGATGCTCTGATTACGTCCTTTTTAGTGGAGTTTTGGCCGACTCAACATTGGCTCTTCTGCACTGTAGCTACACTACAACATTGAGCCAAGCAATTTTTCTCTCTCTTTTCAAAGTAAGCTAGAAGCTAGTAAATCTTTTTTACTTCACCGGCTTTGGATCCTCCACGTATTGTAGCAAGAAACTAGAGCCAGAACCGGTAAAACTATGCCAGAGAAACCCTTAACAATTTAAGTCCCTCCTTGACGGATGGATTCTGGTCTTGTTTGATATTATGCATGCCTTGTTTTTTCTTTCAAACCATAGAAAAATCCTTACATTTTACATGTGAACCGAACATATCTTAATATATCCAATCAGATTCAAAGTACTACATTTAGACATGGGTGCTTATATTTTTTCTAAATTATTACAGTTTTATTTTATTTTTTATTTGGTTTTTAGGGAAGGATCACATTATTAACTGGTCCTAGAAATATAATCGATTTCTTGAGGTTCCCAACTATCCGTAGAAATTAATTTTTAGGGACGAATGACCTTACCAACTGTCTCTATAAATCAATTTTTAGATGTAGTTGCTAAAACACTTAATTTTTAGAGATCATTTAGATAGCAACGATTGCAAGCACAACCTCTATAGATCAATTTTGACTGTTGATGTGCTGCAAAAAATGATTTGTGCAGTAGTAATTAGAAGGACAAAAAGAAAGAATGTACGAATTTAATTTAACCTCCAGCTGCCTATACCTAAAAATCCAAACAAAAAGTTGACAATAAACAGTCTAGAATTGGTTAGCTTGAACAATTGAAAAGCCAATGGTGGGATGAGTCTTAGGAACGAAGACCGCCAAAGCTACGATTCATTAAGCACATTTATATTAATTTAAAGAATTTTCTTCTTTTGGTGGTGCCTAGTCTCTTCTGGACCAGTATGATGATACTAGCACCATGTCATATCCCAGCCCATCCCTTTCAGCAAACAGACAGGCTAACCAACCTGATAGTGCGCAGTTAGTTCGGGCCGATCAAACGCGCCACCACCGTGATGTTGGCAGATGGATTCTCTCAAGCATCTATCTATCTCGTTTTGCACAAGGCTTCTACTACCTCTCTGACTCTGAGTAGTGAGGAGGCAAAGGCAACACATGTTTTACACAACAAATGAGGTGAGAAGATCACTGTGGATGATGACCAGTCACCTGCAGATTATTAGTAAGCTGCAAGGCATGCTTGCTTGCTTGCTATCTGCAACGATTTGGTTGGCTGGAGGCAAGACCCTGGCAGGCATAGTGCCTTCTTTGACTGGCACGAAAGTTTGTCCTTTTCACCACTGGGCCAAGCAACATCTAACAAGAAAGCTGGAGCTCCTTTGGGCTCCTTCAAGAAAGCTGGAGCTGTTCTTGTCTTTATTTCGTTTCAGCTCCTTTGGGCTTTGGGAGACGATAGATAGATCGATGGATCTAGCTAGGGTGTTGGGTACGGCGTGTGTTTTCATTTTCAACATGTTTTGTTAGGAAAAGCCGAAAAAGTGAGCCCTCTTCCTTTCGGTCCTTAGTTTAGCACAATAGAAAGCTTTATTTTAATTTATTTATTTTACTTCTTGGATGTTTACAAAAACTTCAACAAGCGGTCATTATATTCATTGTTTATTATTGCTATGACATGGTACAAACAATCCTTAACTTAAAATTACAGTGCTAACGCCCGGACGTCCGGACGCCCGCGTCTGCACTCCGTTTTGCGCGTCACCTGCCCCCACGTGGGGACCACTTGTGCCCCCTCCGCTTCCCATGTCTGGACGCCTGCACTCGGTCGTCGGTGCCCCTGTAGCTGCAGCAGGCGGGCAGGTGGGTTCCCAACAACAACACCCGATCTACTTTTGAAACATCAAGATGAAACATTTGCAACATCGTCTGAAGACAGATGAAACATTTAAAACATGTGTATGAAACATTGTAAAAACACTTGAAAAAGCCATTGCAAAATATATGTAACATTGAGAAAAATACACTTGCAAGATATGTGTGAAACATATACAACATCCAAATAAACGCACTTGCAACATATGTTTGAAAAAAATAGATAAAACATTTGGAACAGACGCTTGCAACATACGTGTATAACCGTTGCAACATGTGCAACATCCCGGTCTACTTTTGCAACATCCATATAAAATACTTGCAACATAGCTCTAAAACATCTAAAACACTTGAAATATACGTTGCAACATGCGATTTAAACGCACTTCTCCTTGTTTGGGAGAATGGAGGCTCGTCAGCATGTGGAGTTCACAGGTGTAGAGCTCGTCGATGGTGTGGAGCTCGCCACTCCGGTGGAGAAGACCGCGGCAGGTCTCCACACTGTGTGGGTGCGTGGGTGAGTTCCATTCCGACCGTCACGAGGTGCGTGCGAGTGAGTTCCGTCCCAGCCATGATAAGCTGGGCAGGCGGAGCGCGAGATATTCGCGGGCGGGCTGCTATGAGCTGCACGAGGCGAGCTCCACCACGTCTATATGGCGAGAAGAGCAGCCTCCGTCCCGACCGAGATGAGCGCGGGCAGCCTCCACCCTGATCAGCCGCCCCGAGCTGCGCGGGTGGAGCATGTGCTGTGTGTGGTATTTCTTTTTTTAAAAAAGTTGCGGTGACGAGCAAATAAGAGGACGTCATTTGAGCTGGCCACAATGCACCAGCGGGAGCGGACCAACGTCCTGTTGCAAGAATTACTGAACTTGAAAAGAGCCTACTCAGCATTTTTCTTCTACTCATCGTTTCCTGTCAGTACTGTACTATATAAGGAATGGTCTCCCATAAATTTAGGAACAATAGACAACGTGGACATCAAGCTAATAAGGTGCGTTCTTAAACCATGCTATTATTTTGACAGCAAAATCTAGAATTTATTATATGCAGATCTACTGAAAAACAAGACTACTGAAATAGTTCAAGAAACATTTCAACAAAGACGATTTAAGCATATATAAAGATATAGTTTCGTTTTTTTGTAAAATAAATAGAAAAGAAGTGTCACCGGAAGAGTTCGTCGTTCGTAAAGAAAGCTGGAGCTGCTCTCGTCTTCATTTCATTTCAATTCCACGTGAAAATGATAGATTTAGGTGTTTGGGTGTGTGTAAATGTGCGCTCACTACGTCCATGTCCGTAGTTTAGGACAGTGGCGAGTTTTTTCCATTTTAGTTTGGAGATTTTGTGAGCATTGCAACAAAAGGAGTCACTATTTTATTTGACTAAGGGCCTGTTTGGTTTGGGTGTTAAAGTTTAACAAACACCGTAACACTTTTGTCTTATTTGACAAAAAGTTTTCAATTTTGGATTAATTAGGCTTAATAGATTCGTCTCATAAATTACTCATAATCTGTGCCGACATGCATGCAATTAGTCTACATTTAGTATTCCATGCATTTGCCGTAACATTGATGTGATGAGAGTTAAACTTTAACATGTCCCAACCAAACAGGCCCTAATGTTGCTATGCTTTGGTACAAACGAACCTCAACGAAGAAAAACAGAGCTTCCTCTGCATTTTCTCCTACTTAATACTCACTATATAGTGCTTCTTTGATATTGTACTTGAAGGAGTTGGTTCCCATATTTAAGGGCTATGACGTGCGCCTCTAAGAATCTTCTTGCTTAAATGTATGGAAACCACGGAGCGGCACTAACATCGTGTTTGGTTCACGTTTTTTTTGCCTCATTATCGGTTTACAATGGAACTGGATCAAGTTACTTCTCGTTTGGTTTGGCTGTCACATAATCTGTTGACGCGGTATGCAATACAAGCCTTGGGAAGCATGGTATCGTCCGTCTCTCGGTGTTAACGGTTACGTCCTGCACATCTCTCTCTGCAAAAGCCAACAAAGCAAAATTGGTTTTCCAATAGATCGCAACCGATAGCAGTGTCACACATTTGCATTAACATTCCCGCTCCTCCAAATGAACCAAAACACCTAAGTTGATACGGAAAAAGCCGTGGTTACAACTTTGAGAGCAATATACATAAGTCACATACTCACAGTGGAGATGCGGACCCTTCGGGCAAGATTTAGGATATGCAGTTGTTGATGAAAACAATGTTCTCCCTGGTGTTATTAACTTATTATCATCGTGCAAATTTGCCGTTGACAGCAGCAACTGAAAAGACACTCACTGGCATCACATGCCATGTCACTGCAGCTCAGGTGCTATTCAGTCTCCGTGCCACATGTATTTCGCTGTCCGGTGGGACCCGCTCACCGACCCCGAAACTCCACGTCACATGAACGGTCGCTAATCCGCCACCTGCCCGTTTTAACCCCTTCCCCTAACCCCCCACTAATCCACCACCTTTTTAGCATTTTTTTTTATTCACACCAGCGCCGCGCCGCTCGCTGCAAAAACAAGCAGAAGCAGCAAAAGGAAAGGAGGAGTCACCAACAGCTGCTGCTTCTGTTCTGTGCAACCTCCCTCGCCCTCTGCGTTTTGTGCCGTCGCCATTTGCGATTTCTTTGGAGGAAAAGGGAAGCGAGCGAGCGCGGAAAATACTCCACAGATACCACTCACCTACCGCTCCTCCAATCCGTCGTCCACCAAGCACAAGAAGCTTTGCATATCTCCCTCGCCCCTCCCTTTCCTTTCCTTTTCTCCCTCCTCCGTCCGCACAGCGCACGCGCAGGCAGGAGGCCGCCGCCCGCCAGGAGCTCCGTCTCTATCTCTCTCCGCTGGATCCTCCGGCCTCTCGCGGTCCGGTGGAGCGGAGATCCGGCCGCTCGGGCGTCGGCTGCTTCGTCGTTCTGCCGGTGAGTGAGTTGGCCTTCCTCTGTTGGAATTGGAATCTTGGTGGGTTATTCTTATTCCCTCTGCCTCTGTGAGCTGTTCTTGTTCCCAGTCAGATCCAAATGTCCCCCCTTCCCTTCCTCTATCTCTCTGCCCATTCAGTTTGCTGTGGATTTACCTGTAGCGCGGATTGGTGTGATTAGCTTCTTGTGCTTGTTGCACAGCGTTCAGGATCATGCCATTCGGCCCCCCTCTTGGGACCAAATTGAGGTTGCTAGTGCATCTTGTTATTTTGAAAAACACACACAAAAAAAAATCTTGATGGCTTATTTCCCACAGCCGCCACAGCCGCAAACACGATGGATGGAAACTAAAATGTGCTAGCTGTTGATCCTTGCGTGTACCGGTACCCGTACCGCGGTCGCCATCGCTGGAATTTATTACCCCCTGTACACGCATCGGACTGGATTGGAGCACAGCTGGGAGTTCACCTTCCCTTGCTTCCCTTCCAGCCCAAGATAATGTACTCCCGTGTACTGCCCGCCTTAACTGCTCCCATTTAGTCCAGGCAGCTGTCCTTCCTATGTGCATGTTCCGTGGATCCAGATTCATGCATTTGCATTTTGCTGCGTGCAGTTGATATTTCCTGCATTGTGTGATGTCATTTCTTGGCCTACATGGGCAGCTAACTCGTTCGTCTGTTTTTTTTTCCTTTCCCTTTGGTCTGTAGGAGCAAGAAGCTGGCATCCCGCCATGTCGTCACCGATGCCCTCCCCTACTCTGAAGGATCATCTCTCCACGCCTACAGGCCCCTTGCATCTCAAAATATGGGAGGTCATATGCATTGCCTTGGGGGCTTTCATGGTGCTCGTCTTGTTTGTCACCGTGTGGCTCACGATCAGGAGCAAGAAGAGGGTAAGGCGGCGTGCATCCGCAAATATCCCGATCACCCAAATCCCTGCAATTTCCAAGGAAATCAAGGAGGTGAGGGTGGAGCAAGTGCCGGCAAGCGACTTTGTGGCGCATGATGGCGTCCTCCTGACGATCCAGGACAAGTCCAGCGACCGGGATTCGGACAAGGTCATGGCCCATTTGGGTGTTAGCAAATCGAGGCGTGGTGATGAGAGCCATTCGGGGTCATTTCGCTACATGGACAAGGATGCGGGATTCCAGTCAGCTGAGGAAGGCGGCTCTGGAACGTTTCGGCAGGCTTCAGCTAATGCCATAACTGCTCCTTCACCTCTGGTTGGCTTGCCCGAGTTTTCATACCTTGGTTGGGGTCACTGGTTCACGCTGAGGGATCTGGAGCTTGCTACCAATCGCTTTTCAAAGGACAACATTATCGGTGAGGGTGGATATGGTGTAGTTTATCGTGGCCAGCTGATCAATGGCTCTCCTGTTGCTGTCAAAAAGCTTCTCAATAACCTGTAAGCCTAACTTACCTAATCTCAGTTTGTTTTTTTCCTGTTTGTTCTCCCCACATCTTGTCTTCCTTAGCCATCATCGTACACCAATAGTGCGTTTAGTTCCTCCAATTGATGTTTTGTGAATCTATAGAGGTCAAGCTGAGAAGGAATTCAGAGTAGAAGTTGAGGCTATTGGTCATGTTCGACACAAGAACTTGGTCCGGCTTCTTGGTTATTGCGTGGAGGGTACCCAAAGGTAATTCCTATTACAGCTGCAATAAGCATGGCATTTTCTGACACCATTTTTAACTTGAAATGCAATTTTCAGGATGCTTGTCTATGAGTATGTGAACAATGGAAACCTAGAGCAATGGCTTCATGGAGCTATGAGTCAACGTGGCTCCCTTACATGGGAGGCCCGCATAAAGATTCTTCTTGGGACTGCTAAAGCGTTAGTGCAAAATACACTTTAACCTTTTGTTACCATTGTCTCTTGCATTATTTTCTCAGACCACCTTAGGATATTAACGCTGTAAAAGTTCTTTAAAGCTCATTATCTTTCTACACGGGGATAATTCTGTTATAGGAATTAAACTATATCATAACACCCCTCAATTCAAAATGATTAAGCGTAACTGAGATTCAGCTAAAAACTTCTAATTACTATTTGCATTGCCTTAATTGTTGCTAAACTTGCATAATATGTTTTCTCCTTTCGATTTTGTCATGCGTGAATGATTGAAATGAAAACGAGAATTTTTTAATATTTGTCCGCAGGCTTGCTTACTTGCATGAGGCGATTGAACCCAAAGTTGTGCACCGTGATATCAAATCCAGCAATATTTTGATTGATGATGAGTTCGAGTCCAAAGTATCAGATTTTGGTCTAGCCAAGCTTCTTGGTGCTGGAAAGAGTCATGTCACCACTAGGGTTATGGGTACCTTTGGGTATGTTCCACTATTCGTGAACAAGGTTTCCATGAAATTATGTTAGTACAAGGTTATGATGCTGTGAATTGACTCACTGTAGGTATGTGGCGCCAGAGTATGCAAACACTGGACTCTTGAACGAAAAGAGTGACATTTACAGCTTTGGAGTTGTTCTCCTAGAAGCAATTACCGGAAGGGATCCTGTTGACTATGGCCGCCCACCAAATGAGGTATTGATAAATTGGTCAATATTCTTTGTTTTAGTGCTAACCTATATGTTAGACCTTGCTTGTGTAGTTAGATATGATTTGGTTTGAAGCATTAGGAGACATCTCACCAAATTGAGTGATACTCTAAAGTTCTTTTCTGTTTCTGTTGGCACTGGAATGCTTTGTGTTGGCTAAGAAATTGCTCTATACATCCATTACATAGTTCATTTTGTGGCTGCCTGTGGATCCTTCATTCCTTCTCATAATTCATGAGAGAACGTTCATGACAGAATGTAATGTTGACTGGATTCAGTATTTGCTGTTTCCTTCATGTGAACCTTCTGATCAACCTGCTCTCTTTTTTTGCTTACTAAAGTATGTGCATGATGCTTGACATAAAAGGCATTTTTTTTAGAAAAAAGACATAAAAGGCAAATGAGAGCTTACTGTTGAAATGGTTGTTGGCGTGTTCCTTTAAGAATTTTCTAACAACACTTTGTGGTTGGTCATGTATAAATATGCATTGTGTCCATCCATATTGCTTGTTCGAACTGATAGCTTTGCCACTGTTTTACATAATTGGCATATTAATTTATTCAGATGAAGTGGCTGGCTATCCTAGAATTGGAAAAGGCTACTGGCAGTGTTATTAGTTGTGTCAGCCTTCCAGATCATCGTAGCTAATACAAATCTCAAGGGCCAATTTATATCAACTATTTTCTTGATACAACCAGCCTAAAGTAGTAATGTTTCCATATATTGCTATCAGTAACCATTCTTTAATGAATATATTACTGTGTCGTTTAGAGGTCATAATAGTATATGCGTAAATAGCACAAACGCTAAAGTGTTGTCCACAATTTCAGTGAGAACTTAACAATGGCCATGTCTATTTCACCTCCATGATGCATTCTTTCATGAAAATAGGAAATGCTATCTTCCACTTGAACATATTTTTGCCATTTGCAGGTGAATCTAGTTGACTGGCTAAAAATGATGGTTGCCAGCAGGCGGTCAGAAGAAGTAGTGGATCCCACCATAGAAACACGACCTTCGACGAGAGCTCTAAAGCGTGCACTTTTGACAGCTCTGAGGTGTGTGGATCCAGATTCAGAGAAGAGACCGAAGATGGGTCAAGTTGTCCGGATGCTGGAATCGGATGATCCAATTCCTCGAGGGGTATGTCCTAGCAAAAACAAACAAACAAATAAATAAGAGATCTCAATAAATAAATAAAATGGAAATCCTTGTTTAGTTCATAGTTCATATACTGCTGGTTTCCATTATACTTACTTCAACTGTCATACTGAAAATGTAAATTCTCCCAAGCAGGACAGAAGATCTAAGCACCACCGTGGAGGGAGCACAGAAATGGATTCGCAAAGGGACAACAACTCCGACACAGAGAAGAGCGACAATCCAGATTCGAAACCTAGCAGGAGCAGAGCATCCTCGTCCAAATGAGCACACCAGCATTTCACCTATTACAGTCTTCGGTACATTGCATGGTCCAGACTACTTCCATTTTACATTGCTGACGAATTGGTAACTGAAAGCTCTGAAGCTTGAATACACGAGCTGAAGAAAGAAGATCTACTTTTCTTTTCTTTTTTGTTGTAACGATTTATGATTTATTTGTAGAGAAGGTATTGGTTTTTTACTTATCAATGTGTACTTACCGGTGATCTTGACAATTACTGCTGTAAGTTTTTAACATTGTGTACAGGCGTAGCATCATGAATACTGGCGGAATCCCGGTAATATTTGTAATGATAATGTTTCAATTGAAAGCCTCCCTCCCATTTGAGCCAATAACATATGGTCAACTTACCCAGAACAATCATAAAAGGAAAAAAAAATAACCAAAGAGGTAGTCCAGTGCAATACTAGATGTCTTTAGTTCAATCATGTCTCAACGAGGGAAATTGAGCCACTTGTTACTAACGTAACTTTTCTAGATTTATTTAGCTCTAAGACCTAATTGTCAGGAGAAAAGTAATATTTCATAGAATAAATTAGTCATCACATAGGGTATAAACCTTTCCGTATTCATACCCCTTGCATATTTGTGGAAACGAAATTTTGAAAGTCCTCAAACAAGGTTTAAAATTCTATTTTGAATAACCCCACAAAGCTTCAAAATTCCCTAAACTCAGCTTGGGCTGAATCTCGGCCTATCTCTTTTTCCTTTCTCAACCCATGTCTCATATCGGGTACGGAGCTGTTTCTAGCCCAGCCTTGATGGCCGTCCTCCTTTTTGCATATGTTGAGTCGGCCCATTTCCTAGTGTCAGCCTGGCGTGTCATCCATGGGGCCCGCATGTCATCCATGTCTTTTTTTTTACGGAAGGGCTAGCGCCCGGACGTCCGGACACAACTCCCCGCCCGCGTCCCATCCCATGCCCCGTGTTCGCATCCCGCACCACGGCTCTGCATCCGCATCCCGCCCAGCACCGGCGCCCGAGTCCGTCGTAGGACCACGCCCCTACGCCTACTCCGCTCTCACATAGGGAACCCACGTGGGCACGGCTGCGCCCCAGCAGCAGCAACATGCGGCTGTGGCAAGCCGCTGTCCGCCAGGTACCGACGCCGTGCAACACCCCGATCTACTTTTGAAACATATGAAATATTTACAATATATGTTCGGAACAGATGAAACACTTGAATATGCGTTTACAACATGCGTATATAGGCATAGCAACATATGCAACATCCAGATCTACTTTTGTAATATCTAGATGAAACACTTACAACATAAGTATGAAACATATGAAACACACGCTTGAATCATGCGGGTAGAGCCATAGCAACATATGCAACATCCAGATGGAACACTTGAAACATACGTCTGAAAACACCTAAAACAGTTGAAACATAGGCTTGCAACATGCTATATTATCATTGCAACAAATACAACATCCCAGATTTACTTTTGCAACATCCAGATGAAACACTTGAAACATAAGTCTGAAACGTTTGAAACACTTGAAACACGTCACCGATGACCACGACCTACCTGGTAGGGAACCACGGTAGCCAGCAAACTCGGGTCAGGGGGATGTCGAGAGTTGCCCATCATACACCCAGGCGTAGACGCATGCCTCCCCTTCTTACTACGTTGTCTTCAGCAAGCCACGATGCACGCCATGGCCCGACGGTGCGAGGTGGATAGGGGCGCGGTGCGGGGCACAGAGGAGCGTGGGATGGGGGCTAGGTGCGGGCATCCACGTTGGAGAAGGACATGGCGGCCGGAGAAGGCAAGTTGCGGGCAAGTGGTGTGGTGATGCGCCAGTGACGGTCGCATGCGTCGGTGGGAAAAGAAGATGTCACAGCCTTTTCGAGAAACTGTGAAACACTTACGGTGAGGCAAAGCATGCCTGTTGGGTCCGTAGACTTAGAAACGGACCATCCGGATGGATATGCCTAGACAGACGCCCTTAGAGAGAATTTCGGTTTTTTTTATGAAACAAGAGTCGCAGCCCCTGCTGAAATTTTGTTAACTAGTGATTTGCGCGCGCCCATGCGCGCGAGTCATGACCACAGTTCTATCTATGAAATAGAATAATATTGATATAGAATGAAAATCAGACAACAATATGAGTATGGCAGCACATACGCCAAATAGAAAGCTGGATTTCTAAAACAACTAAAAGATGTTCAAACACTACATATATAATACATGAGACATGGAGGGTGTCTTACACAAGCAAGTCCTACACCAGGACGCTAGATATCCATATAGTATATAATTTTACAGAAAACAAATAGAACACCAAGGAGACATAGTTTCTGAGATGGGCGCACGCCCTTGCGCGGGCTGGCACCATAGATATTTTAAAACAAACTAAATATTCTAAATGATTGGATTCTAAGCATTTGCAAAACAAATTACACAAGATATACGTGTCTTTTTAAAGCAAAGTAAGCATTCTAAATGACTATATTGGGCAGAACATCATCGTGTCCAGAAGAAAGATACATCTGATTCAAATCAGTACTGAAAATGGCAGCAAGCTGTGGTCAAAATCACTGCCTGCATTCTTCAATAAGTAATGTAATATTGGTTGTGCGTAGTGGTTACACATACAAACACCATTCTTCAGATATCACATGCAAAAGCGACCATCTCATAGTCATTAGCTATAAAAACACATATAGGACAGCAAGGTTTAATTGGATACTGTACTTTCAGTTGCAACTTTACATTATTTTTAGATCAGCAAAGGTGGCATAAATTTACTGAACAAACTCATTGTCCCCATCGATATCTGGACATCAGGGACACTTTACAGTGCATTGAGCTAGCAAAAGCCAACCCAGCCAAACCCTGCAAGTTCAAGGTCTTCAACCAGTTCACCAAGCAATTCTGTCCAAGCTAGCCAAACTGGTGACAGCTACGGGAGTGAAGCTTGGGCTAGAAATGCAAACCAAACAGGTGCCCAACCAACGAATCGAGGCTGAGGAGCACTACTACAATGCCAAGCACATGAAGTATCTGATTCATCATGGGTGGTCTTGACTGAAATCAATGTGCAACACATCAACAATCAATGTATAATATAATATCATCAGGGAAACCTTCCATTCAAAAAGAATATCATCATAAAAACAAAATGTTTCTTTGTATTATTTTCTGAACTCTAAAATACTCACTGCGATTAATTCTATTTCTCCTAATTCCTGAAGATATTTACCATCAAGGCTTCAAACTAACATTTTGCTGCAACATGCTTCCTGTTCGATAGGAACAGCAGTATGCCTGGCCTCCAAACTCTGAATTTGCAAACCATATGGTGACATACCAGTAACATAGAAGTTGCATCTTATTTTCCGCATATTGTCTAATTTCTGTATAGGGTGTATGTAACCTATCAGTAAGCCACCATAAAAATAACACCTGCTGTAAAATGGTCTAGACACCAAGCCTTACTAAACCAATAGCACCAAAACCTCTAGCACCAAGCCAATAGCACCAAAATCTCTAGCAGAATATCAACAAGAGAAGTCCTCTAGCAGGACAGCACCAAGGAAACACAGGAGGAGATTCCTACAACATATAAATGTGTATGTACATATATATATATATATATATGTTTATTTTTTTTCTTGGGGCCGAGGAAGAAGAAAGCTAAAATGCTGAGTAAACATATGAAAATGTGAACTATGCTATACCTGTTGCAGTAGCACTCGTGTGAGGTTCTGGGATTTGACCGAGATAGTCCGAATTTTGGCGAAATTCGTCCATTTCGGTGAGGTCCGAAACGAATTTTATGCTTCAAATTCCGAAAATTCACCGAATTGAGTCCGAAATTCATTCGAATTTTCCCGAATTTCGTCCATTTCGGTTGGGACCGATTTTTTTTTCTTCCAAAAATGAATCCTAGAACCTTTGGCCAATGAATCAAACTCTGTACTAAAAAAATGTCATATAAGTAATTTTTTGAATGAATCGAGCAGGAAGGAGCATAGAAACCAGCTGAATCATTTAGGATTAAGAGAGCAGTGCGCAGATCTGCAAAAAAATAGTTTGTTATATGAGCACATCAAAGAACCCAAACTCAGAGAGAATGAATGAGAACAATCAGGATGGGCACAAAGGTGTATGAAAAAAGGTAGGGCCTGCACCTTGTCCAGCATGGTACACGCTAGAGGAAAGGGATTGAGAAAAAAGAAGGAAAATGAGAAGTGTGGGTGAATGGGCAGAGCACAAAAACAAGAACATTGGCTGTAAAGAACATCACAAACCTATGCTCCACGAGGGAGAGGAAGAGAAGGAAAGTTCCAAGGATGAAGCAAAACACACACATCTGGAAATTTGCTCCGCCACAAAAACAGCGGGCCGCTAGGGGCGTTCGCGACGCCTAGAACGACGAAAGCTTCACTAAGCGTGTCCGGTCGCAAATTTCGGATCATATGTAATAGATAGCTCTGGGCATAATTAATCGACGACCGAAGACCGAACTGAACTAACCGAGACCGAGACCGAACTAACCGAGACCGAATTTTTCGGTCACTAGTTCGGTCCCTGCTTCCAACTAACCAAACTTTGTACGGTTAGTTCGGTCCTAGGTCTCGGGTAACCGAACTGACCGAATTAACCGAACATTTGAATTTTTTTGATATAATGTGTACTTTGGACTATTATTAGTGATATAATATTTATTCTAGTGGGTTTATATCAACCATCACTCTTATCACTTTATTTAATCTATATGTTATTGTTATTTTTTTTCCATGAAATAGAAAAAGTTTTGCTAAATTTTGCTACAAATTATAATACTTAGTAGATGTTTTGTGAAGTTCGGTTAGTTCGGTCATGACCGAGACCGAACCGAACTAACCGAGACCGAACTTGCTCGGTCTTGAGTTTTGAAACTAACTGATCGGTCTCTGTTTTTAGATAACCAAACTTTTGAAATAACCGAAGACCGAGACCGATCGGTTTGGTCAGACCGAACGCCCAGGGCTAGTAATAGACACGCTTAACTTCAGTAGCTAGGGACTGGCGTTTCGCTTTTGATGGCCCCTCGCCACCGTCGTAGATCGCCTTTGTATTTTTTTCAAAAAGAACTCCTTTCCTCTTAATAAAAAACAGGCTAAACCCTGATCGCGAAAAAAAAAAGACATGCGCCCCCCTAAGAACCACCAGATCCATGTTAGGAACACAAGCCTGCATTGTGCTGTGCCCGTCCCGTGGGCCGTGGCTGTCTGAGAGAACATTTTGTGTTGTGTTGCAGATCGATACGCTAGCTAATAATTGAAATGGAATTCAGTTTTGGTTCTTTCTGGATGACGCTAATAGGACATTGAGTCCAGGGGCTGCTCCTGTCCTGCCCTTGTTTGCATGTTTTTGTGTTAGTCAGGGCATTCTTCAGAAGCTCGACTAGTCAGGGCATTCTTCAGAAGCTCGGCTTTCACTGAGCTGGGAAACGGTAACACCGCCTTGTTCTGGGACGACCGCTGGCTAAACCGTGAGGCACCAGCCGACCTAGCCAGGAATCTCGTTCTGCTCGTGCCAAGGAGAGTGAGGGAGCACCTCACGGTGCGACAAGGCATGGAGGACCAGCACTAGACCATTGACATCACCGGGAGCATGTCTCCTGCGGCCATCGCGGAGTTTCTGGAACTCTGGGCGGCCACGGAAGACATCCAGCTCAATGACCGGGAGGACAAACTTGTTTGGCGCTGGACAGGAGACGGGGAGTACACCGCTAAGTCGGTTTACAAAATGCTACATGGAGGCTCCATTTCATTCCGAGGGCACTCTCTGATCTGGAAAACCTGGGCGCCGCTAAAGGTTAAGATCTTCTTGTGGTTGGCGTTCTGGAAGCGACACTGGACCGCCAGGCACGCCATGGCCTGGAAGCTAAGGCGGACTGCTACCTATGCGACCAAGCACCAGAGACGATCGATCACCTGCTCTGTGAGTGCCCGTTTACCAGGGAAGTGTGGTTCCACATTCTCCATGCCATCGGCCTGCAGCTACCGCCTCCAGCGCACTCGGTAAGGCAATGGTGGCACCGGCTACGTCATTCCGCACTTGCATACCGGCACAGGGGGCTGGACACCCTCTTCGCCCTCACTAGCTGGGAGATCTGGAAAGAGTGTAACGCGAGGTGCTTCAGACAGGCTGAGACATCGGTTGCGCAAGTCCTCCAAGTCATCAAGGCGCAAGCGGATTTGTGGACGTTGGCCGGGGCGAAACATATCAGGAGTCTAGCGTCGGGGGGTAACCCACCGGGAGCTTCAAATCACGTTCTTTTCTTCCAACCGGGCTTCGAACCGATCTTGTACTTTGACTTATACTTTTTCTTCTTAATACAAAGATACACATTTTTCTTGCGTATTCGAGAAAAAAAAACTAGCCATTCCCTCCATAAACTACAACTGGAAGTCCAATTTACCGGCTGCTTCCACTGTTACATATACCGGCTGGCATCATAGTTATAATACTCCTAGTTTGCAGTAACAGAACAGCAAAGAGGATCTGCACATAGGAAGCCAAGTGCTGCATTTTTGCATTCCAAAAGAGAGATACACCTAGTTTGCAGTAACAGAGCAGCAAAGAGGATCTGCACATAGGAAGCCAAGTGCTGTATTTTTGCATCCCAAAAGAGACCAAACAGTTGGTATCATCCATCCATGATCCATCGCACGCCATTTTCTAGAACAGGTTGATGACAGGGCACACAAGCAGGGGACATCGCATACAAACAATGTACAGGACAAGCCACATACACAGCGGCATGGTGCAAAGCTCTTCTCGGCGCCAAGACTCAACAGTCATGACGCAGCAACGCAACGCAACGCTCCACAAGACGGTCTTCTTCCTGAGCCCAAAGTCGTCACGTCACACACAGGACCATGGCCATCGTTGGTGATGAGGAATCACAGTCCAGATCGCTCTGCTGCTGCAGCAGCGGGGGAGGCCGACGAGGCAGAAGGGCGGTTGCCGGGCCGGCTGTGCAGCAAGGGGTTCAGGGCCTTGACGACAATACTCATGTTGGGACGGAACTCACCCTCGTACTGCACGCACAGAGCGGCCACAGCAGCCATCTGGTGTACATACGAAAACAAAACATGGGTAGGTAACATGGTAAGAATCATATCATCAAGATTTGTGTTTATCTTTTGTCCATCCAGATCACATACTGTAACAACTTTTGGAACGGAGTTTTTCAATGACAGTACTCTTCTGCAGTGCTTTCGGAGCAGGATTAAGTGTTACGTTGTGAAATTCCACTTTCAGGTTTACATGGAAATAAGATTAATAATATTTACCTTGGCTACAGCCTTTGGAGGGTATTCATCTCCGAGCCTTGGATCCACGCATTGCCTCACCTTGTCTTCACTAAGCCTCGGTGTAGCCTTCATATATAACCAAGAATTTAGTTGCTTTGTTCATCCTTGTCAAAAACTTTTAAAAAATTCCCAGGTAAATGGAAAGGCCCATACCCATGTCACAAGGCTCTGCTGGCCACGGGGCAGTGTGTGGTCAACTGGCTTGCGACCGGTTAAAAGCTCCAGCAGCACAACTCCAAAGCTGTAAACATCACTCTTCGTGCTAAGCTGTCCAGTCATGGCATATCTGAAAACCCCAAGAAAAAAGGGTAAGAGAGTGTTCCCAAATCCTAACTAAAGATGAAAGCACATTTGGGATGCATACTCTGGTGCATGGTAGCCAAAGGTGCCAAGAACACGAGTAGAGTGGAGGCGCGCAGCCATGTCAGGGGCCTGGTTTGAGATGTCAAAGTCCCCGATCTTCGCAACGTCATGGTCAAAGAGTAGTATGTTGCTGGACTTGATGTCACGGTGGACCACTCGAGGGTCCGCCTTCTCGTGGAGGAACTCGAGCCCACGAGCCGCACTTACGGCAATCCTCGCTCGCTGCATCCATGACAGGACTGGCCCTGGCTGAGCTCCCTTGACACCCTTTTTACCTGTGGACATGGATCAGGCACACATCAGCCCAAACTCAGCAGGCTTGATTGGATTAGGCATCAGCGACAGGTTCATAGTAGTTAGCATGGGAGCTACTGCAAATGGTACCTTATGGAACTAGATAAATGTTTTCACAAGCAATGAAAATGATAAAAACACTGAGCTTATGGAAGGAGATGGAAGACTTGCTCCCTACCATGGAGGATATCATGCAATGATCCCCTTGTTGCATACTCATAAGCAAGAACGCGGGTGCTCCCTTCGGCACAGTATCCGACGAGTTGGACAACATTCTCATGCTTCAATCTTGAGACAGCTGAAACCTGCAAAGGAAATGGGAGTGAGAACTGGAGCATCTGGACGAGGAAACATTATATAAGAGAAGTAAAGGTGGCACAACCTGCACAAGGAATTCTTGATCAGTCTGTTTGCTGGAGTCAAGCTTCTTCACTGCAGATTTCGTCCCATCTTTCAGTACACCAAAATAGACTCTGGCATATGAGCCCTCGCCAATGAGTGCATCACTGCTGAAGTTCTTTGTAATTTCCTTCAACTCTTCCAGGTGAATGGCCGGTACTGCAATTGGCTGAGCTCTGCCTGTGGGGACGACAGGGGTTGGGGCTGGGGGCCGGCTAGGTCCAAAGTTATCAACTGCATACGGGAAAAAAGAAACGAAGATCACGATATGTGCTCAGGAAACCCCTTTCGTGGTACTAGTAAGCATGATAAATGTTTGTTTAACTTCACTCATATAGATGTTTCCATGGAACCAAACCTGGAAAATAACTAAAACAGTATCTTGTATGTTCAGGGGAACAGGATTTTTGTAGCACAGGGTACACAACAAAACCCTTAGTACCACCACAGTCAAAATAGTTGGCAATCACATTGCAGAGTTCAGTACAACATTCAGCAATCAATTCACCTGGCTCTTTTGGATCCACTATTTGACACACCAGGACAGGTTTTCAGTGAAGTAAATCATATTTAGTTGTGTCAAAAACTATATCGAATAAGGATACAGAAATTCACTCAAAGAGGTAATAAGGATTCAGGAAAGATGAAACAGAGATCATACATAAAAACTCATGTTCACGAAGAATTGTTAGCATGCTGGTTCTATAGAATAGCTTTTCTTAGCAAAATAATGCAATGTACTGAAGACGACGACTGTAAATATGGAAGGAAAATAAAGTTCTTCGAATAATGCAATGATAAACATGTTTATGACAATGTAGTAACAAATTTAGGTGGACGACCGAGTACAGTTGAGTGGCATGTTTATTATGTCCCCCCCTTTCTTTAAGAAAGGCAGAAAGCTGGGTAAGCTAATGTCAGACAGGTTGTTGCATTTCTTATGCCAAAGATTTTTTTGCGAACATAATAAATTGTTGGAAGACAGACATGCTATCCACATTTTGTGAAAATCAGTGCCTTGATTGTATCACAGAAATTCACAAATTAATCATTGTTACCATGACAAGAAGTGATGAAAAGAAGAGAGAGAGAAGTGGCAACCTTGAGCAGGGATAGGAACATAGGCATCGTCATGCTTCTTCCTCCTGCCAATGTCGTCGTCATCGGCCACGCAGCAGCATGAAAAGCATCCCATGGCCGGCTCCCTAACCTTGCATAACACATATACATTAACATGACTCATGTATCGAACCAAGAACGCGCCAAACATTTGCACTTCACACATTAATTGAAACTGAAAACTGTCTGCATGTCCACGCACTAAAAAATATCGATAGATTTCAGAATGTCTCGCAGTAATATTTGTAAGATACGGCATTTGCGTACGGGCGCTGAAGAAAACGAGAAGATAGAGATGGACTGACGGAATTTGCCATGCGAATATGCGATGAATTTAATCGGAGTTTTTCTTTAACACCAATCAGTAGGAAAACGTACGTTGAGACGAAAGGCAAGGAAATAAAGAGGAAAACGTACGTTGAGACCGAATATGCTCTATCACCGCTTCAAGAACCTGACTGAACGGTTGCCGTCTACCTATCCGGCAAGATCGAGGATCGAGAGACCAAGCCGGCGGCGACCAATTTCTTAACAAGCACGAACAAGGAGGGTAGAGAACAACCCAAAAGTCTTGGGAGAAAAGGATAAAATCTGACGGAGTTCACCAGTTGGCATGTGCGATTTAAAAATTTTACATGCCAAGTCAATTAAGAAAAAAAAGCAACAAGAAAGGCGGCGATAACTACCTTTCTTCCTTTTTCTTCGACCTTTGATCTTGGGGGAGCGAGAATCGTAGTACCGGATGGGATCAAGAACAATGCGAGGGGAGTGCTGTGCTGATGGCTGGGCTGCTGGTGAGAGGAGGGGATGAGGAGGAGGAGGAGGAGGAAGAGGAAGGGACACGACGCGGAGGCCTTCCCTCGCCGCCCTTCCTTCCCCTTCTCCTCTGCTGTGGGATGCCTGGCCTGGCTTACTTGTTGCCGTTTCCGTTCCGTTTTTTATTATTCCCGTTCCCGTCCAGTCCGTCCGTCCGTCCCTTCCTCGCCTCGGCTCCCACCACCGCTCGCCAATTGGAATGCACGCAGCACACACCCCTCTTCGCTTTGCTATTCTTGTCACCTCACCTGCTATGCCCGTTGCCCGTACATACATGCAGCGTACATACATGCAACGTTTACTACTGCTGATCTGGCGCCTGGCTACCTGCTGTCGTGGATGTACGTACCAACACAACTCCAGCTTTCTATCTATGGAGTAGTACGTAATAAAAAACAAAAGCTACAGTTTGATAGAAAAATGGAAAGCATTTATCCCTCGTTTTTTCCTCATCCACTTTGAAACTTTAAATTATTGCTTGTAGTATAGTAAGTTATCCACAATTTTACATGCCTTTTTACACCTTCGGTCTTCTTGGGATGTTATCGGATTCACCTTAATACACATGTATTGGGGTGGATTAGAGTGTAATTTAGTTCAAGTTTCACTCCAATCTATCCCAACACATGTGGACTACATTCAAACAAGGTCTTCATATGCTCATTCCGGCAATTATTTGTTGTACCAATGTTTATTCTGTAAATCTAGGTTCTGTGTATCCAAACCTCCTTGTTATTTTGGTTGGCAGATAATAGACCACACGGCAAGTCTACACTTTTTTTTATGTTGACCATATTGCCGGAAAAACTTTGATCTAAAATACTCTATTTTCTTTAGAACGCCTCTTGGGATTTCAATGAAACAAAGAAAGCAAAAGCTTAGACTAGATAAGACTGAATTAATCAGGACTAATCTTCCACCCAACGATAATAGTTTTTCTTTCCAGCTACATAGTCTCTCCTCAATCATGTCTTCAATTATTTTCCAATCCTTGTTGTTCAGTTTCCTATAGTGCGTTGGTATTCCCAATTATTGGAAGGGATATGTACCTATTTTGCAACCAGATAATTGAGAATATCGCGTCTCACACAACTTGGCTTGCACAAAAATAGAAGATTTTACTTTTATGAAAATTTATCTTTATACCTTATAATTGTTCAAGTATGCAGAGCAATAACTTCGTATTCATACCTTGTGCAATATCATGGTCTAGAAATAAAATAGTGTCATCTACGTATTGCAAGATAGATAAACCATCCTCTATTAAGTGTGGTACAACCCCATGAATTTGACCACCTTCCTTGGCCCTAGCAATGATGACAACCAACATATCCACCATTATACCAAATAAAATAGGTGACAGTGGGTCACCTTGCCTTAAACCTTTCTTAGTTTGGAAGGATGGGCTAACCTGGTCATTAACCTTTATGCCTATAAAGCCTTCATGTATGAAGGTCTTAATTCAACCACACCAAGTACGAGAGAAACCTTTCGTTCTTAAAGGTTTGTTGGAGGAAGTCCCATTTAACTTTGCCGTAAGCCTTCTCAAACTATATTTTAAAAATACTACCATTCAATGTCTTCCTATGAATTTCGTGCATATAGTTTCGTAAAGAACTACATCTCCTTCCATGATATTTCTACCGAGGAAAGCCATTTGCGAGGATCGTATAACTTTCTGGGCTACTAGGGCAATTTGGTTAGTGACTACTTTGGTAAAAATTTTGAACCTCACATTAAGCAAATAAATTGGTCTGTATTGCTATATTTGTTTGGCCTCATTGCCTTTAGGTAACAAAATAATTGTACCAAAATTTAAATTATGAGTAGGAAGTGAGTCCCGATGAAACTCATGGAACAAAGCCATCAAATCTTCCTTGATCACATTCCAAAAGACCTGATAAAACTTTGCCGGAAAATCATCTGGGCATGGTGCTGAGTTATGGTTCATTTGGAAGATGGCATCCTACACTTCCATCTCTGTGAAATCTTGAATAAGGATCTTATTTTCTTGTTCTGAAACTTAAGGATGTCCCCTGTTTTGGACTCATCCATTGACACAAAAGACGTACCCTATGGTCCAAAAAAGGTTTTTATAATATTAAGTGATATATTTTTTGAGTTCATCATCGCCAGTTATAATACCCTCGTCCAGTCGTCCTGTTCTAACATGAAGATCCTGGTTTTCCTATGTTTTCCATTAGCCACTAAATGAAAGTTAGTGTTTGCATCACCTTCTAAAAGATTGTTTAACTTTTGTCCTTTGATACCATTTGATTTCTTCTTCTCTCACAAGGTTGTCAAACTTTCGTTTAAGTAGTGTTTTAAATTCAATTCTCAGAAGAAAGTAAGACTACTTCTGATTTTTTTTCAAACTCGTCTAATTTATCTAACAAACTTTTCTTTTCCTTGTATACACCCCACCCACAATTTTGGCACATCCCCTTAAGTATTGTCTTAAGCGTCTAATTTTTGCTTGCCACTGTTCTAAGGGGGTGTGGCCGTCCTGAACAATGTTCCCAAATTTGTTTGACCATCTCATAAAAACCCTCGTAATAGCCAATCCAACTCAAATTCGAACAAATATGGTTATTATGTAAGGATGGATAAATTATTGTTCCTTTCACCTAAGTTGGCTCGATGCATGTATCTCCTGTCATTGTTGCAGCACAACCGGGACATGATTATTGCTAGACTAACCCTGTCTAAAAAGTCAGTGCACACTTGAAATCTAAGAAAAAATGCATGTGATTCAACTCCCATGCAGTTTCTGCTACAAGTGCTACGCACGTACGACATTTGACAAATCAACAAATTGAAGTCCTGCGCCAGATGGACGCTTAGGTTTGGTGTTTAGTACTGCAATCCGTTAGGTTTATTTTGGTTGCTTCGCTTTGCAGATGGCAGTAGTTGCAGTTGCAGTACTGGATGGCAACAGAGGAGGCCTTCCTTGCAAGTTAAAATTGCAAGAAGTTGAGAGTGTGACAGATGACGAGCATTATATACTGCTAGCCAACCTCGTCTTCATAGTTACAGTACTAGTTAGTACACCTAGGATCAGGGCCGAGCCGACAAAATTCAGGACCCTGTACGAAACCCTAAACCAAGGCTCTTTTTCACGTGCCTATTTTCTTTTATAATAATCATTCCGTAACTATTTTTCAAAACTAAGTTAAATCCAGATCTATTATTTGTTGTTTTCTTAAGTAGATTGATATTTGCTTGAAGACATGTCTTAGTGTTGGAACGTTAGACATAATCCTACAAAGGATACTAGAATTTAAATTGAAAGAGAAGATTAAAATTGCATATAGGGCGTTGCCGCTGGCTCATGGTGCTACTATTTTACCCATTAGAAAAGTTAGTTGCATCTCCGTGTGCTGGGCTTAATCCTAGAAAAGTTAATTGCATCGGTTTGATCTCCTAGGTCGGGTAGTCACTGCGTACTCAAGAGTAGTCACTTGCTTCACGGTTCGCACACATCATGGAGTGATGGATGTAATGTAGTCAAGTAATATCAGCCAGCGGCAACTACCGTGCGCCGGGTGCTCGATACTTTCGCAACACCGATCTATCACAACGCGGTGAGGTGACGACCTGCGGGGCCCCTGGAATTTGGGGGCCCTGTTCCTATGCACCGGTTGCACACCCATGGGGCTCGGCCCTGCCTAGGATTGCTACTCTGCATGAACAATGCGACCCACCAAAAGCAAAGTTCAAACTTCATAACTTTGCGTAACCAAACAGAAAGAAAATCCTAAACAGAGTGTAACCCAAGTTCTGTGAAACACATGATTTTCATTAATCACTAACTACATCTGCTCTTAATTACATAGTGCATCTAAATAGGAGGGCTAATAGGTGAGTTAACTTTTTAGCCAAGTCTTCAAGAATTGTTAGCCAACTAGATAGCCAACCATAACTAAGTTAGACTAATTTTTAGTCTCAACTAGTAACTAATCACGTGTATTCAAATAAACCCTAAGTCTACATAGAACAATAAAAAAATGATATTCCCTCCAGGTTGGTAAAAGAAGTCGCTTTGGACAATGTCACGGTCTCCAATGCATAACTTTAACTTCTTATTTTTATAAAAATATTTATTGAAAAGTGATATATGTATACTTTTATGAAAGTATTTTTCAAGACAAATCTATTCATGTGGTTTTCACATTTTCAAACTCAACAACTTAAAAGTTATTCATGATTTATATTCCCAATGTTTAACCCAAATCTTGTCCAAAATGACTTCCTTTACCAACCTGGATAGAGTATTACCTTCTTGTATAAATTCACAACTCTCGACCGTTCCTCCCCTAACTATTTGAGAAGGACACCTCATTTGCGTAGGTCATGCTATGTCATATATACATTGCCAAAAATAAGGCACATTTAAATCATCAGGTGCAAAGTCAGTATCAACATTTTGCTATTTTTGGATTATACACTCGGTTTCAAATTGTTGGTCATTTAGTTTTATTCTAAATGAAACTTCTATAACCTTAACTATTTTTCAAAAGAACATAGCAATGTGTATAATATCAAATTAATTTTATTAAACTTATTTATTATATTTTGTAAACTTAATTAATGTTAGGAAATATTAGTTAAGGATAAAACTAAAACAAGTCTAATTTGAAACGGCATAAGTATCGATGGATTTAAATTTTAGAACATATTTGCATAGCTCCCAAAATATAGCTTCGAGGATGAATTTAGTAAAAGTTTTTTTTCCTGAGAAGTGATTTTCTACAATGAGCTATGAGGCTAAGAGTTGAAAAATGTAGCTTTTCAGATTCACTCCCAAATAGAACCATGTTATGATCCTAAAAAATCATTTCTTTTAGAGAATTATTTTTCACAAAAAGTCAAAAGCAGAAGGAGCTTTACAAAACATGCTAAAAAGCTTGTGAGAAAATATAATTTACGTACAAGACCAATGCAATGTCTCATAGAAATTACTCCCAAATAGTGAAGAAGTATTTTTCTATGGAAAAGAAAGAACTCCTTTAAGTTTCGAAATCAAATGAGAAAAATGACTATTTTTTTACCATATTAAAGAGTGGGCTTCGCAAATTTACCATTCTAAACATGGATTTCATAAAAAATATACATTTATTATTTTAAACCATCACTCAATTACTAAAATCAAACTAGAATTTGCAGTCGAACAGTAGCATGGAACCACAGGGTGTGGTAGAAAGGAACCGTTAGGCAGGCGGGGCCAAGCCCGACGGCCAGCGTCCATGGGCTGCCGTGACCGGCGATCTCCAGCGGTGAATCGAAATGTCAGCCGGACTGGCGGTGAGGAAAGGAAATATCAGGTGGGCGGACGATTCTCTTGACGAAACCATTTCACCTAAAAAATTTTTAGATTTTGATCCATCATTTTATTAACTGAAACTAAATATCATGCAAATTTTTTTTAGTAAGAAGGTATCCATTCTTCATTTTGGATTTTGACCTCAAAAAAAAAACAAAAAGCCCTTACTCACCCTATGAAAACTGTTGCATTTTGAATAGAACTAAACACACCTATAAAAATTTTAGCATTTTGTATTTCATCATTCTAAAATAGTTGGTATTTTGCATTTTACATTCCATAGAGAACTAAAGAATGACAAATCTACAAAGCCCATTTTTCTAGCAATTATCTTAAAACCAAATGCCAACTGTAGGTGCCGTTAGTTCACTCGTGGGTACAACGAAATACGTTCGAGAAAACCAGAGAAAGTCACCGAATGAAAAGGCATTGAAAAATCAATACAAAATAGCTCTTTCTTTATGTTTTTTTATCACTCTTTCTTTATGTTTTGGGAACAATACAAAACAGCTCTAGTAGCAAATCGTTATCTGTTTCCTCGTCTTCTCCGCGTTTCATCCCAGCCACCACTTCCCGCCATGCCGCCGCCGCCGCCGCCGCCGCAGGGTCCCGTTCCCTCCCACGCTGGCCGCGCCAACCTCTTCTCCGCCCCGCCGCCTCCTCTCTCCAACCGCCGCTACCCCAATCACCGGTCCCTGCCCCTCCCGCCCGTCTCCCCTCGCCGCCGCGACCCCAAGAACCACTCCCAGCAGCCTTCCCAAGAGGAAGAACCGACAGACAGCGGTCCAAGGAGAACGGCTGCCACCAACCCGGCCTTCCGCGCGGGCCACCTCCGTACCGCGTACCGCAAGCCCGTGCCCCCAGCCGCAGCCGCCGGCGAAGGCGAGGCCCTCCTCGCCGCCGACCCAGCCGACGCCGCCTCGGGGCGCGCCGTCGTCGTGGGTCCCTCGGGCCTCTCCTTCCGCCTCCCCGGCGCGCCGTTCGACTTCCAGTTCAGCTACTCCGAGGCGCCCCGTGCCCCGCCGCTCGCCATCCGGGAGCCGGCCTTCCTGCCCTTCGCGCCGCCGACCATGCCGCGGCCCTGGACGGGCAAGGCGCCGCTGCTGACGAAGGAGGAGAAGGCGCGCCGCCGGGGCGTGCGGCTGCACACGCCGCTCGGGCAGGAGCCGCCGCAAACGGTGAGCGCGCACGGGATCATGATGGAGGTCAGGGAGAGGAGGCAAATGGACCTGGCCAGGGTGAGCCCCGGTGACGGCAGGAGCAGGGAGGAGGTGCTCGGTGAGCCGCTCACCCCATCTGAGGTGCGCGCGCTCGTCAAGCCGCACATTTCACACAACCGGCAGCTCAACATTGGTAACAACTGCACTGCCATTTTCAAGACAGAATCTGATTATTTTTCCTGCCTCTATATTCGTTCAGACTTGAGATTAAACTCAAATGGGCCAATGTGAAGAGCATAATGAGAGAATGCAGTGGCATGAGAACAAACACATCTGGAGTTAAGTTTGATGCAAAGGTCCTTTTCGATTACATAAGGTTAAAAGCGTGGATTGTGGCACAACCATGGTATCTGCCTACAAATTCAGTCAATTGTTAGGAAACGGCCAAACGATAGCAATGTTTTTTCATACATGAAACGAGAACAAGTCAATTTGCGGCCCTTCAACTCTTCTCAGGGTTTTATTGTGGGCCAATTGCATACCTCTTCGAACCATTTTTATGAACTTGCCATTTGAGAAGTCATAAATGCATAGTTGCCACCAAAAGCTTGGTCAAGCATCAAATCCACCACTGGATTATCAAACTGAAGAAATGTCGTCATCAGACAAAATGCCCCCATTTTTCTCTCTCCTCCCTCCCCCATCAGCACACTGATGGCACCACTTCATGGTTTTCCATTTCTCCAGTCCAAAGATCCTCCTTTTCGCTCCATCTCCATTGCAACTTCTGGAGGTAGAGTTGGATGGGCAGGTAGCCAGGAGCTGAGGGCACCAGCGAGGGGGACTTGTGCCAGATCAGGTTAGCTCTTGCTCGTCAGCAGTGCAGGGCTGAGGAGTTTGGGCATTGCGTGGCCTCCCCGTCCTCCTAGCTGGCCTCCCCATCCTCTCCACCCTCCTTGCCGATCTTCTATTGGTCCTCAAGTCACTGTCCACCGTGCAAGCTCATCAGCACCTCCTCACCATCTCCTGCTGCTCCTCCTTCCAGTCCTCTACAGTGTCGTGATGGATGCAGTAGATGCAAGCAGCAGCATTGGAGGTGCAGGGGTCAGCACCACGTTAGAGAAAGGGGGCTGTCAGTGGAGACCAACATGCAAAGCACAGATGATGCCAACGAGAGTGGCTGCAATCGCGAAAGAAAGGAAGCATCAGAAAGGATATGCCAAGGGTTAATTTGGTAATTCCATGATATGATTTTCTGTACATATTTTCTGAAATATTTTTGCACCTATTGGATAACATTATCTAACAGAACTTAAACTAGTGGCAATCTAACTGGAGGGGATTCCAGTCGTAGTTTTCCAATAGATGTTTTTTTAATGGCAAATTTCAAATAGGAGTCAAATCAGCAGCAAATATGCATTTTGTCCTTTTAATTATTGTCACTCCTCTGCAAACTTGAAGTCACATCATATGCTATTTTTGCCATCAGCTGGCACACCTGCTATCAGCAGTGTTTTGGTTTGCTGGTCCCGAGAAAGAACACCACTGCATTCAAGCAGGAGGTTGCCAGCAGTAAGGCTGGCTTTTGTTGAGAGAATGGTACAGATGTGATAAGTGGATGTTCAAACACATTATTATTTGCTTGATTTAGGCAGTGAGAGCTGTTTTAGCTCGTCTGGATCCAACATGGTGTGGTATGTGAGCCAAACTTGGTAGGGAGGGATGGGTCCTCACTTCTCACTGGTGTTCAGAGTTTTAGTTGTATGGCCCTGTATTGCAGAGAGTCGAGGGACTACAGATAGACTTTTTCCTGCTTGTAAACCCATCCTCATATGATACCTTCCAAATCCTCTTTTCTGCTTATTGCAAAGTTAAATCTTCTTTTCTTTTTGTTGCAAAGCTAAATCTTATTACTGATGGAGTATAGAGTTAAATATCAATTTCCTGAACAATTTCCTGTAGGAAGAGATGGCTTGACTCACAACATGTTGGAAATGATACATTGTCATTGGAGGCGCCAGGAAATCTGCAAAGTTAGATGCCGAGGCGTTCCAACTGTTGATATGAAGAATCTCTGTTATCATCTTGAGGTATCTATAATCAGTTGCTACTGTATATAAATCTGCAATGTACACATTCACATGTGTTTATATATCCCCCAGGTATCTGGACGTGCATTCTGTGGTACAAAGCCAAAGATTTCCGTTGAATCTCTTTTTCTAAAATTGTATCTTTTTACTGTACTACAAAATGTGGCCTCCAGTATACAAAAGTGCCTTTTTTCAAAAAGAAAATATTTCAAAAGAGTGAGATCATGTTCTTTTTTTCTGTTCTGAATTGCATGACAACTCAAATGACACTCTCTCTGTTCCAAATTATAAGACGTTTTAGTTTTTCAGCTAGACATAGCGTATATCTAAGTACATAGCAAAACCTATGTATCTAGAGAAGTCAAAATGTCTTATAATTTGGAATGGAGGGAGTACTTTCATAAGAGTTGTTTGAAACTTTTAGGATCATAGAAAGGAACAAAAGTTGGGCTTGCTAATATTTTGCCTGTTGTTTATAGAACACCATACATTATTCTTTTCCTTTAATGCAAGGATTTAAGAAAATAGGACAATAGTATCAATACCGATATCTTGAAAACAACAGTGTACTAATATTTTGATCAGACCAGTGTGAGTTAAGGACTATGAAGAGCTTGTCTATTGTTAGAATGTATACTTGTTGGCCTCTCATGGAACAAGATCTCAGTCGTCATGTATGCATGCTTATGTGTTTTTTCAATACAACTATACAAGCATCTTGACTTTATTATAATTCCAGGAAAAGTCAGGTGGAAAAGTCATTCACCGAGTAGGTGGCGTTGTTTTTCTATATAGAGGAAGACATTATGATCCGAAGACCCGTCCTCGCTATCCACTAATGCTCTGGAAACCTGCGACTCCTGTATATCCAAAACTCATCAAAGAGGCACCAGAAGGGCTTACAAAAGAAGAAGCAGATGAAATGAGAAGGAAAGGGCGTGATCTGCTGCCAATCTGTAAATTAGGTATTAAGTTACTGATCAACTTTATTCCTATTCTTATTGATTCCTCGCCAAAAAAACCTTTATTCCTATTGATGATTGCTCAGGTATGTTTGAAATCTGGATGGCCTTCTTATTTGTTTTGTTTGTTTACAAGTTTCGTATTTCTGACATTCGAAGCAGTATATGAAATGACCTACAGGAACCTTAATCCTGTTACACACCTACCTTTCAAGCCTAACCTAGTACTGTAAATACAAAACTAATTGTCAAGGATAGGCCTTTAACAGGGCCCCTGATTTTATATTTGGGCCAATTTTTGTTGTGTATATGCTTACAAGATTTTGTACCATGTATGCCATGCACATGTAGGATGTGGCTGCTGGCTACTCGTTACTGCTAAGATTTTTTTTGTACCTGCCTCTAGTTCTACCAACCAAAAATGCTAGTCTCTCCTTTAGAAATAGATGACCCAGTTTGAATTGTTAAACTTCAGTAACCTCGAACGGTGATATTGGCTCGATTGTTTAGATTTTTCGTGTGAAAACAATACCGTTAGAGAGGCAATAAGTACTTCAAAATATACAGCATTTTTATTATTTTGACTAATGCATGTTTGCTTCTACTAAAGGGCTGCTGCAGCAGCAGCTGTACACCTATGCACCACTGTGTGCAGCTTCAGTCATTGCTACTGATCCGAACAGGCCCACAGTGCTAAATTGATTGCCAAAACTGCTCACTGGAAGGATTGCTTGCTTTTTACTCTGTATTTAAGGTACAGAGAACAACACATGCTACTGATGATGTATCTTATCTTGTATTCTCTATCTTTTAGCCAAAAATGGAATATACATCACTCTCGTCAAGGATGTGCGAGATGCTTTTGAAGGAAATGACCTGGTGAAGATTGACTGTGAGGGTTTGAATCCAAGTGACTACAAAAAGATTGGAGCGAAACTAAGGGTTCTATTCACCCTCATGAATTTCTCAGTTATCATTTCATTACTTGTAGTGGTAGTTAAACCTTCACATACCTTCTTTCCGACCCACTGAGCTAAAATTGCTTACTTCTATATATGCAGGATCTTGTTCCCTGTGTCCTTTTATCATTTGATGATGAACAGATATTAATCTACAGAGGCAAAGAATGGAAATCCAGATACTCGAAGCCTCTTACTCTCATTCCAAAAGTTCCAAAGAATAATCTGGCAATGTCATCTGACATGAATAGTTCAGGTACGGTTTCTTAACTCTTATAATAGCAGTTTTGGTCTTGCTTCCTTAATATCCATGCTCATTTTTATTTATAATAGCAGTTTTGGTGATTAGGTTTTTATCAGCTCCTCATTTTGTAATATCTTCCTGCACTCATTTATCATATGCTTATATTCATGCATTTTGCCCAAACATACACTCAGATGTGTTGCATGGAAAATATAGCTGCCCTTTTTTTGTTGACCAGTACCTCCACTTAATTTTATATTATTGGTTGCACTTCCTGGATCAAAATAACAAGGCAACTTTTTCCAGATACAGATGAAGTTAGTGAGGCCAACACTCAAGTTACGATAAGAGAAGTATTGAGACCCAAAATGTTTAAATTATGGAAGAGTGCAGTGGACTCGTCTCTGGCATTGCTGTTGGATGATGCTGAAGCAAATGATCTCACACCCGATTTACTGCTGACTTTGGTTGAGGAGTTCAGCCTGACATCTCAGGCAGCGGAGCACTCATTTCCTGCTCTGCTTGTGACCAATGGTGAGGTGAACACCGAATCTCTAAGTGCAGAATACAAAAATGACGATGAGTCTGAAACAAGAATTGCTGGAAACGATGAGGGCCAGGACGAGCAGTCACCTGACCTCTGTGACGATGAACATTTTGAGCTTGATATGTTTGAGCGTCTGGAGTCATCTGTGCCATTGGGATCGCTGCCGATTGACAGCATGATAGAGCAGCTGAACAGTGAGTGAACTACAATGAGCAGTTCATTCAGTCCATTGGGGCAACTACTGATGATCAGACTGCAATCTCGGATTGAGTAGATGCAGTCTCTACGTTCCTCCGACCTCAGTCTGATGATGGTCTCAATTGCTGAGAATTTTCAGCGGTTTGGTAGCAAACATGATGTAAAGAAAATAATTGTAGCGGATGGGCATGTGGCCGAGTGGTGAAGGCTCAGGAGGAGCTGGCCCGCGGCGGTTTGATTCCCCGTCCCGCATCTGCCCTCCTGTGAAGGGCGCACCAGGTGGTGTAGTTTCAAAAAAAAAAAGATGAATAATAATAATAATAATAATAATAATAATAATAATAATAATAATAATAATAATAATAATAATAGTAATAATAATAGTAATAATAACAATAGTAATAATAACAATAATAACAATAACAAACGTAAAAAGTCTAATTGACCCCCAACTATTGAGGGTGGTCTAGTTTACCCCTCAACTATGAAACGGTCTAATTTACCCCCTGAACTTTGCAATACCGGCCAAATCACCCCCTCGAGAGGTTTTGAACGGTGGTTTTGCTACAGTAACAACAGTTTTGCTACAGTAACAATGGTTTTGTCCTTTTCTTTTTTATTTATTTTGTCTGAATCTTTGAAAAATTATAGTAAATCACAAAATGAAAAAATTTAATTTTGTTGGATTCCACATGAGTAGATTTACACAGTGAACATATAATATAGTATGCTTTAGTACAAAGTTTTTGCTATAAATTTTGATCTATTTTTTTCTGTAATTAATTTGAATAATTCATACAACAAAAACTTTGTACTAAAGCATACTATATTATATATTTACTGTGTAGATATACTCATGTGGAGTCCAACAAAATTATATTTTTCATTTTATGATTTTTTTGTGATTTACTATGATTTTTTAAAGATTCAGACGAAATAAATAAAAAAGAAAATGACAAAACCAATGTTACTGTAACAAAACGTTGTTACTGTAGCAAAATCACCGTTCAAAACCGCTCGCGGGGTGATTTGGCCGGTTTTGTAAAGTTCAGAGGGTAAATTAGACCGTTTCATAGAGGGGGTAAACTAGACTACCCCAATAGTTGGGGTCAATTAAACTTTTTCCATAATAATAATAATAATAATAATAATAATAATAATAATAATAATAATAATAATAATAATAATAATAATAATAATAATAATAATAATAATAATAATAATAATATGCAAATGCACTAACTGATCACACGTATCATTGTCACCATCAATGAGTGTGCTTGGATGTATATGAATATTTACATTTATTTATACTGTGTTTACTAAAAAAATAAAGTATTGCGCCATGCTCCAAAAAGGTGCAGACGCTAGCAGTGACTAGAATCTATAGTAGGTGATTCTCCTGCAAATTTTGAATATTTTTCAAAATAAGGAATCGATTTATGGTTCAGAAAATTTTGGGGAAAACTCACCAAAGAAGAATCAAGAAAACTATCTTGGTGAAAATTAATGAAATCATCTTCTCTAATCTCCGTTGGTGTGCGGTTTGGAGTTGTTAAAAAAAAACTGAATTTTGTAGATGCGGCAACCATGAACAGTATATTCATAGTTTGGATCACTTCACTCGCTCAGAAGCGAACGAGAAGGGAACACTCAGAAGCGAACGAGAAGGGAACATGGGTCTTGTTTACTTCCCAAATTTTTCTTCCAAATTTTACTATACAAAAAGAAAATTCTCCGTCACATCAAAATACCGACACATATATAAAGTACTAAATGTAGATGAAATCAAAAACTAATTGCACAGTTTTGTTGTACTTTGTGAGACGAACATTTCGAACCTAATTAATCAATGTTTGGACAATTATTACCAAATAAAAATAAAATTGCTATAGTGTTAGGACACTGTTTATGCCCCCGAATTCACGCCGGAAGTCGAGCATCTAAACACGCCCATGCATGCTTGCCTTTGCCTAGAGCCCTGCAGTACTCTCGGTGAAGTCAAGATCGGTGGCCGGCTCGTTCCACTTCCAGCCGCCGCGACGTGTAGTGCCTCTGTGCAGTGCATGTGGCCGCCTTCCTGGGTTTATATAGTTCAGCAACGAACGCCCACCACACGTCCACACTAGCTTCGCTTCTGCTTCGATCTGGTGCCCGCTAGCCTAGCTTCTGCTTCGTCGTTGTACTCGCGGGCTCGTGCGCACGACACGTCGCTGGGGCTAGCGAGAGCGCGAGATGCCGGCCGTAGGCACGTCCCCACCGCACCACTGCTACTGCTAGTCTGCTACGGAGAAGCACGGGATGGAGCAGGACGGAAAAGGAAATGCAGTGTGAGGGTGTGTTTAGTTTCCTGAAAAAGAGTGAAAAATATATTGAAGTACGTTTTGACTTTATTTGATAAATAGTGTTCAACCATTGATTAATTAGGTTCAAAACGTTCGTCTCGCAAAGTACAATCAAGCTGTACAATTAGTTTTTAATTTCATCTACATTTAGTACTCCATGCATGTATCGCAAGTTTGATGTGACAGGGAATCTTTTTTCTGCATAGTGCTTTTTTAGAGGAACTAAGGCCATGTTTAGTTACCCTCAAAATTCCAAGTTTTTTCACTCTCTCTCCATCACATCAATTTTTAGCCGCTTGCATGGAGTATTAAATGTAGGTAAAAAAAATAACTAATTACACAGTTTAGTTGGAAATCACGAGATGAATCTTTTGAGCCTAGTTGGTCCACGATTGGACAATATTTGTCAAATAAGACGAAAGTGGTACTATTCATCGGGTTGAAAAAACTTTCAATCTAAACAAGGCCTAAGGCACCGTTTGGATGCCAAATTTTTTGGCAAAACGCTACTGTAGCGTTTTCGTTGTTATTTGATAAATATTATCCAATCATGGTCTAATTAGACTTAAAAGATTCGTCTCGTCCATTTCGTCTAAACTGTGTAATTAGTTTTATTTTTTATCTATATTTAATGTTTTATGCATGTGTCTAAAGATTCGATGTGACAGGAAATCTGAAAAATTTTGCAAAATTTCTTGGAACTAAATAGCCCCTAAACACAGCCTAATCTTACCCCCTCCGTCCCTTTTTTTTTTTTGTTGTTCGCTCGGGACCTGTGCCGGTGAGAGAAACATGTTTCCTAACCCGCAGTCAATAAGGGACAGAGTAGTATGTGTTGAGCCGTAATTGACGTGGGAGGAAGAAGCAGAGGCCGCGGAGGGTAAAAAAGGCTGACCGGGAAGAGTATCGGGTCGGAGCCCCACATCGCCACTGGTGGCGTGTTGGTTCCACTTCCACTGAGCGCTGGCCCTAGGGATGCAAGCAGGTGCAGGATGGCTTGGTACCTGCTATGCCCGCCCGCCTGCAAATACAGCGTTAGCAGACGCCTGCGGAGACCTGTGCTTTTTGCGAAGCCGGCGTAAAGTAAGAGGCGGTTTAGTTGGCAAAATTTTCGGCGAAACGCTACTGTAGCAGTTTCGTTGTTATTTGGCAAATATTATCCAATCATAGTCTAATTAGGCTTAAAAGATTTGTCTAGTCTATTTCGTCTAAACTGTGTAATTAGTTTTATTTTTTATCTATATTTAATGCTTCATGCATGCGTTTAAAGATTCAATGTGACGAGGAATTTGAAAATTTTGGCAAAATTTTTGGCATCGGCATGCAAAGCCTAGCAGGCTAAATCAACGAACCTGCCTTGCCTGCCTAGAGCCCACGTCGCCCAGCAGGATGCCGTCGCTTCGATGCAGGTGAGCCGAAGAGTACGTGACGTGAGCTGGAGCCGCGCTTATTTCCTCTCTCTCTAGGCACCACCACCACGCCACCGCCGCCGGCCGGGCTACCGGCTAACGGCCGCCCTACTACCTGCTACGATTAAAACGGAACAGAAATATTCTGAATTGACCGTTTTCGTTTTCTATATTATGAATCGTTTTTTAACATGAAAAATTATCAGTTTCAATCGGTTTCATAACCATTTTCAACTATTTTTTATACTCTTTAATTGTTAAATGTAAAAATATCCTGAACCGACCGTTTTCGTTTTTCTATATCATAAACCCGTTTTCGATCATTTTCGACCGTTTTCATCTTATATGTACGCGGGCTGCCCAACGGCGCCACCGCCGCCGGACGGTAGCCCGGCCCCGCGCTCACCACTGCGTGCGGCACTGCCAGACCAGTTGGACATAGGATTCTCGAGCGATCCGGCGGTGGAAGTACGGAACGCCACCACAGCCTCCGTCCTGAGCTCCATCCGTCTCTATCCCCCATGGCATTCGAACATGCCGATACAGTCACGTCTTCACAGCACCCCATTCATACGGGCTCCGGCAGGCACCCGCAGGCCTCCTTCCCTCTTCCCGCAAAGTCCAGCAGGACCTGGCAATTAGGCAGTGTTTAGATTCTTCAAAATTCTAAAAATTTTACAAGATTCTCCGTCACATCAAATCTTTTGACGCATGCATGGAGCATTAAAATGTAGGTAAAAAAATAACTAATTGCACAATTTATCTGTAAATATCGAGACGAATCTTTTGAGCCTAGTTAGTCCATGATTGGATAAATTTTACCAAATAACAACGAAAAGTGCTACAGGAACTTTACACCCATCTAAACACACACTTAGAAAAAAAAAAAAGACCCGCTAGGCTCCTGCAGACCAATCAATTTTTGCATGCAGTTGATGCGGCGGATTGCAGGTTGTCTGCAGGTGTGCCTGCTTGCATCCTTAGCTGGCCCCATGCCAGTACAGTCGCTGGCTTCCTTTGCAGTTGTAGGTTGAGATGAAAACGAAGGATGGATATCATTGATATTACATTTGTTTTTATATTTATATTTGGATTTGGATTTGTATATGGATAATGTCAACTATGTCGGATAGTATACGATTGGATATCGACATCATAAATATGCGATTTGAGTATTCGGATACGGATACGGTATCGGATGTTGAATATACGAACTCGAATACAGACAGATCTGAACCGCTCTAAATAGATTCAGTCTTAAATATAGATAGAAAATATCTATACCGTTTTCATCCCTAATTGTAGGTCCACGTCCAACAGCTCCAGCTCATATAATTCTCTCTATACTATCCATGGATGCATCATGAAGCCAGCTCATGTCGTTTTCATTGTGAAAAATGGCGAGCATGATTTCTAACGCTAGCATGCATCGTAATTCGTGCACCAGCCAACGAAGCATATATTAGAGCGTTGGTTGGTCGTACACTCATGCTCGTAATTTAAGATATTGTTTTCCATGAAATTTTCATTTTTCAATGGTCAAAGTAGTACTTTCTTTGTTCTAAATTATAAGTCACTTTGACCTTTATAGATATACATAGCTTTTGTTGCGTATCTTTTTTGAAATCTTTTGTAGTTTTGTTGCTTACCTAGTTACTACTTACTACACTATGTCTACAACTCTACTACATACGTAGCAAAAGCTATATACGTAGAAAAGTCAAAATCACTTATAGTTTTGAATGGAGTATATTAGATACTCCTGTCAACGAAAATACTCATGAAAATTTTGATTCCTTTTTACCTTATCACACCACGCGATGTCGATTATCATCTCCCAAAAAACTCGAACATAGAACACCTGTACACAAGGAGGGAAAAAATGACGTATTCTATACTGATAGCCCGTACAAATTTAAATAGTTGGAGAAAAATTAAACAAAATTTGTGTTGTGGTACGTACTCAACAAGTTGACCAGTAGTAATTGATCTTTTGCTGCCTTGTTAACTGTCTTGGTTGACTCTAATCAAGTAGGGAGAAAAACAAATTTATTATAATAGGCGCATGAATCGTTCTAGTCAGTGAAAATATTCTTCAACAGATGAGTCATTCTCTGAAGAATATCAGCCTGGTTTCGAGTGGTTTTCTACTCTAGTCCATGTCAACTGAGCATGGTAAGCTAGATACTACGCACCTCAATTCCCTTAACTTTGTCGTTGGTTAGCTCAAAATTGAGCTAATTAGCATCATAGAAAACCTTTTGGCTTTGGGAGTATATTTTTGCCAATAAAGACTTGATGGAAGCTAGTAGATATTTTTCCTCCAAATAGAAGACTGTCGGTGCACGCGATGCCGGCGTGATACTAAGGGGTGTTTGGTTTGAAGAGTTAAAGTTTAACAAACACTGTAGCACTTTCGTCTTATTTAACAAAAAGTTTCTAATCTTGGACTAATTAGGCTTAATAGATTCGTCTCGTAAATTACTCCTAATCTGTGTCGACATGCATACAATTAGTCTACATTTAGTACTTCATGCATTTGAGGGAACATTGATGTGATGGGAGTTAAACTTTAACAAAACGTAACCAAACAGGCCCTAAATCGTGTTTGCATTTTCAAAATAAAAAGGGAAATGACTCCGAACTCAGTGAGACTGTAGACTTGGAGAGAATTATGAGGTTATGCAGCTGTTGGACGGGGACCTAAAAAAGGCCTCCTTAAAAAGCCACATGATCTCCGGTCCTGTTTCTCCAGTCTCCAGATCATTTTTGTTCCTATCAGCATTTGTTTCAATAATCAATATACATGTTTATTGATGGTCTCACCCACCAAAGCCTAGAAATAAATGATAAGCTCTGAGCTAGCTAGATATTTTCCGTAGCACCACAAGATGATTGAATGACAATCCTAGTACGTGTTTTCACCCAAAAAAAAAGTGGGTCAAGATGAATGTCCCGTGCCCCCATGGTCCCATCGACAGAGAGCACTATGACTTATGAGTGGGTTTTCTTGGAAGAAAAAAAATATAAGCGGACATAGACCTACGACTGCAAGCGAGCGATTGCTAGCACAAACTCCAAGAGACCAGCTATATCCTTCTTAATTACTAGAAATAGATATTTCGGTAAAAAATTCTTTAACAAATTTTTAAATTAGATATCTAAATATAATCATCTTCTATTCTATCTAAAGATAGAAAATGAGAATGCTTCTCTTAGAACATATAGAAAAATGGTTGAAGATCGAATAGAAACGATTTGTAGGTACATAAATTTTTAAATAATAATTTAAAAAGTGAGCCTCGGAACTCGGAAGGACACTCAGATGTGCTCTTTTATGGTACGATAATAGCCGGTACGGGGCCACCGACGGCTGCTCCTCTGATTTTCTCTTGGGTCCTTACCGCCCCGACAAATCTTTCACCAGCCACGGGCCACGGCCTGTACTGATGAATAAACCAACGTGCAAAGCGTTACACCGAAGAAGGTTCGTCAAACATGATATTTTTTCCTTCCTTTTTGGCATTGCTTCACCTAGCCTGGTTTAGTTACCAAATTTTGCACACCCCGAATTACTGTGGAGCATCGTAGTAATTTTGTTTTTATTTGGTAAAAATTATCCAAACATTGATTAATTAGGCTCAAAATGTTCGTTTCGCAAAGTACAACAAAACTGTGCAATTAGTTTTTTTATTTCATCACATTTAGTACTCCATATATGTGTCGGTATTTTGATATGATGTGAAATCTTCTTTTTGCATAGTGGAATTTAGGGTGAATTTGGGAAACTAAACGAGGCCCAACTTTAGGGCCAAATTTCACCGTACAAAAAGAAGATTCTCCGTCACATCAAAATACCGACACATGCATAGAGTACTAAATGTAGATGAAATCAAAAACTAATTGCACAATTTTATTATACTTTGCGAGACGAACATTTTGAGCCTAATTAATCAATGTTTGGACAATTATTACCACATAAAAACAAAAATGCTATAATGTTACACTGTGATTTGGCCATCCTTAAATTGGGGAACTAAACAAGGCCCTCGTCTATAAAAAGAAAATTGATCAACAGCCAAACACGTGCAGGGCTGTACGTTCCGGCGACCGGCGGAGCTCCGTTGTCGGATCACCGACCAGATCGGAGTGCGGAACGGCCAATCGCTGCTGTCGCTCGCGGATGCAGACAGCCTGCAGCTGTACGCCTGCTCCATGGCTGGTTGTTCACCTGCCGCTGTCGTCACGTGGCGTGCTCGGCTGCTTGCTTCCTCTGCGTCAGATCCGCCGCCAGGCCAACCCCACAGCACCCCGCTCGCCGCCGATGGACATGGACGGCCGCCCACCGCCATGGCCGTGCTTTGGCCCTGTTCTGCAAGTCATGTTTCGGCTTATTTCAGCTTGTTTCAGCTTATTCTCTCACAGAACACTATTGAATCAGCCGAAACCAGCCGGCTTTTTCACCAGCCGAACCAGCCCTTTACCTTAAAAGTGTTTGGTCATGGGATAAGAGAAATGGGATATATATAGTCATACTAATTTATGGAATAGGATGGTTCTATCTCTATATTTGATTAAGATGGAAATATTCTGCTCTATGTTTGGTTCAAAGGATGGGGTATGGTGTCTGTGGTCGGTTGAACATTTATTAAGCGAGACCCACATGTCATCCTCTCTCGTATTCTTCCTTCTTCCACACTGCTACATCTCTTGGCTCGTGTCACCCCGTTCACCACCTCTACTACTTCGGTATTACTTTCTGGCCCTTGCCACCTCTTCTAGTCCCCGCTTCCCTATCCGCCACCATTCTCGACATCGAGTTCACACTTGCACCATCCTTGTTCGGTGCTCGCTGGTCGCTGCCCCTCACCCTGAGCTCCCATCGAAGCTCCGTTCGAAGTCCGAGCCACCCCTCACCAGGCCAAGACCGTCCATCCATGTCGTGTTGTGGCTGAGCTCACCTATCAAAGTGCTCGTAGACACAAAGGGGAAGATGTGACTAAGCTTGCCCGCCGAAGCACCCTAAGGAACTAATGTATTCCCAAATCTAGAGGAATATTCCTCTCTAGAAACGACTCTACGTCATGTTCTCAAACCACCAAATATTGAATGTTGCGTAACTGTATCTTGAGGAAGCACTCGCAGAGTGTTTTTCTTTCACAACAAATCTGCCAACGTTACTTTCAGCAGGCGTTCCACTTTCCTGCTCATGATAGAGGCCAACAATGTTCACCGCGCATCAAGTCCCGGTCGCCAATTTTGCTGCTGGTTCATGGCCAGCTGTGGAACCAACAGCAACAAGATCCAGCCTGTCCATCGAGTTGCCAATTGCAGTATGAACTGTGTACCTTCACAGTTTGCCCAAAGGTCGCGTGACGCTTATTTTCACCTTTCATGGTTGTCAAAGGTCACCAACAGAGCAAGCACAAGTGGACGGAGAAATGTGAATCTGTAATTGCGGTTGGTTACACAGGGGGCACCTAAAGAGTAACAGTAACATACGAATTTGATAGATCAAAACTGCAAATCTCTCAGCAGTTTCAGACTTTCAGTACAGACTCGAAAAGGGGAGGAAGAAGAAAAAAAGATACCGGACGACCAAACTAGTAAAGATAAAAGATCAGCGTATAATCCTGGCTGCTGTCACACCAAATTATACCAATTCCTAAGCCGGCGGCGCCGACATGGCTTGCTGTGGCAATTGCCAAAGCCTTCTTCTTCATCCTTCTCTTCATTCATCTTCTATGGAGCAGCCAGTCACTGATCAAACACACATCCAGGAGCAGCAGCAGCAGCAGCAGCAGCAGCAGCAATGCTTGCAGGTATCAGCAGAGCCAGAGGAAGATACAGCACGGAGACACAGTCTCTTCATGTCCAATTTGACTTCCCAATAATCTTAAGCAGAGGCCTTGTCGAACTTGAGGGGCTTCACCACCTCCCAGGTGAAGTCGGCGTCGTCACGGCCAAAGTGGCCATAGGCGGCGGTCTTGATGAACCTGTTGCCGCCCTTCTTGAGGTCGAGGTTGATGGTGATCATCCCGGGCCTGAAGTCGAAGTTCTCCTTCACGATCTTGAGGATCTCCTTGTCGGGGATGGTGCCGGTGCCGTACGAGTCGACGAACACGGACAGGGGCTCCGGCACGCCGATGGCGTAGGACACCTGCACGAGGCAGCGGCGGGCGAGGCTGCTGGCCACGATGCTCTTGGCGGCCTGCCTGGCGATGTAGGCGCCGCTGCGGTCCACCTTGGTGGGGTCCTTGCCGGAGAAGGCGCCGCCGCCGTGGGCTCCCCAGCCGCCGTAGGTGTCGATGATGATCTTGCGGCCGGTGAGGCCGGCGTCGCCGTGAGGGCCACCGATGACGAAGCGACCCGACGGGTTGAGGTGGAAGATGGTCTTCTCGTCGAGGTACTTCTCCGGGATGACGGGCTTGATGACGTGCTCCTTGAGGTCGGCGGCGATCTCGTCGTTGGTGACGGTCTCGTCGTGCTGGGTGGAGATGAGGACGGTGTGCACGCGGACGGGCACCATGGCGCCGCCCTCGTTGATGTACTCCACCGTGACCTGGGTCTTGCCGTCGGGCCTGAGCCAGGCGCAGGTGCCGTTCTTGCGGACCTCGGTGAGGCGCGCGCCGAGCTTGGTGGCCAGCACGTGGCTGAGCGGCATCAGCTCGGGGGTCTCGTCGGTGGCGTACCCGAACATGTGGCCCTGGTCGCCGGCGCCGATCTCCTCGGGGCGCTTGGTGAAGTGTCCGTGCACGCCCTGCGCGATGTCGGGGGACTGCTGCTCGATGTTGACCAGCACCTTGCAGCGGTCCGCGTCGAGGCCCACGTCGTCGGAGGTGAAGCCGATGGCGCGGCAGGTGTCGCGCACGATCTTCTCATAGTCCACGGTGGCCTTGGTGGTGATCTCGCCGAACACCATCACCATGTTGGTCTTGGTGCAGGTCTCGCACGCCACCTTGCTGTCGGGGTCCTGCGCGAGGCAGGCGTCGAGCACGGCGTCCGACACCTGGTCGCACAGCTTGTCGGGGTGCCCCTCGTTCACGGACTCCGAGGTGAAGAGGAAGCTCTCCGCCGCCATTGCCTTCTTCTTCTCGGGTGATAAATTACTCTTCTAATAACCTCTGCAATTTTATTTAAAAAGCAATTCAGACAATCAGAAACCATCCGCAGATCCACCGCCGCACATTCGAATTGGATGACGAACAAATAGTTAAACCGATACCGTGAGATCTGAAAATCAGAGCACCACAGATAGCTCCACATGCAGAGGCTACGAGATCTAAACGGAGAACCCTCCCTCCGAGAGACCAAAAATTTCAAAAAAAAAATCCCAAATTTTCTCCGCAGAATCTCAAATTTAAACGACACCCCAGATCTACAGTATATCCCTACAAGCCTAATCACCAAACCCCCACACCCGGATCCGCCATCCCGTGGCGACCATCAGATCCAACCGCAGCAAAATAATGGGCATCAGTTATCCCCTCCACCGAGGTTCGCATCATCTCCCCAAGCATGCGCACAAATGACGAAACCACGCACGCACGAACCTCGGGAGAAGCACGACGAACGAAATAACTCCCAATTCACTCCCAAATTCCACTATGCAAAAAGGAGATTCTTCATCACATCAAAATGTCGGCAAATGCATGAAGTACTAAATGTAGATAAAATCATAAACTAATTACACAGTTTTGTTGTACTTTACGAGACGAACATTTTGAGTCTAATTAATCAATTTTTAGACATTTTTTTGCACAACAGGGTGCGGGCATCTAAACAAGGGGAACGATCCAACGAGAGAGAAGCACAACAGGGTGCGGGCAAGCTGGCTCACCTTGCGCTGCTGCTCTTTATTCGGGACCGGCAAGAGGGAGGAGAAGATGCGGACGGGATGTGTGGCACGGGGTCTCGGCACTGCTGGGGCTCCGCCATTTATAGCCGCGCTGGCACCGGGCGCGGATCCGGGGAGGAAGGTGGGCCCGCGCCGGTGCGGGTGTGGGTGCGGGTGTACCTGAGTTGCGGTGCTGGCGAGTCGGGCGGGCATGCACTTGAGGACATCGCGGGCAGACACTGACCGGATGGCCCCACGTCGGGGGAGAAGCCACCCGCTGGCCGGCTGGCGGTAGCCGGTAGCTGCTGTAGCTTTGTCGTCCTCTCACCAACCGCACGGCCACCAAGTCACCAACCCCATGTGCTGGGCCCACTTCACATAACATTTCTCTCTCCATCCTTTTCTTCGGTATATATATGTATGTTTTATTAGTGGTATTTTCTGTTATTTATTTCTGTCCTATAAATTTGCCAGCCTCAACCTCGAAATGGAAAATAAAATTCTCGCCTCAACTACCACGACTGGTTTACGAGGTGTTTTTTTTTACTTTTTTATTTATTAAGTGAAAGTTCATTTCTTCTGGGGCTATGGTTGGGCAGAAAAAGAAAAAAATTCTTTCCCAATTCTCATTCGTAGGTTCCACATTGTACCTAGCGTGGCGGGAGACTGCATCACTGTATGAATGAACAATTTTAGCATTATTACTGCCAATGCCTATAATTATATGAATTGTCCAAAAATTGTAAATACTTTTCAAACAATTTAAGTGGAGGTGAACATGTTGTATGGATCATGTGCTCTCCTGGACAGTGAGCAAAATACCTCAGAAGCGTTACATGTCTTTTTGGAATGCATGAAATGCATTTTTTTCTGCAAGATTCTTGTGTTCAGAATGGTGACCAGAAAAAAAAGAACGATCAAGGTCAATGAGAAAAACAATCTCACGATTATTGTTTTGTGCTTGATTTGCTTGTCCTTGGAAAGTCGTTCTCATGAGAAAATTGTAGTACAGTACCATTTTCCAGGCACGTGTATGACAGTATGTTCATATGTTGTGTTCTCGCATGGAAGCAGATAGGAATTTTTATTCTTACTCCAACTGTTTTTGACTCCTGCCCTAGCGTCGCCGCCGCAGCCGCTCCCGCCATCCATCACCGCTGGTCCCTCTCCCTTCTCCTCCGGCATCTCACCAGGGGTTAAAGGGAGTAGGGATCCATTGTTTTTAATAAGTTTTTCCTAGTAGATCGAGTCATTAAGGTTAATGTCTCACCATGTTAAATTACTGGGTACTGGAGTTTTATCTTTTCCTTCTCCTCATCTCTGTCGACGGTGAAAGAGAAGGGTGGAATTGTTTTCTCCATGGCAGCTCCGTTGAAGATGAGGACGACAACGTCGGCGTCAGCATCTTCATCGACATGACGACATGGAGACTTTTGCTTCCGGACGGTGGCATCAAGGCGGAGATGATGTCGCCGCCATGAAATAATTTTCTCCGGTCTCTTCTCTGTTTTGTTGTGGTTAGATTTGGCCACGATGAAGGACTAGGGAGAATAATTTTCATATCAGTCTTCCTTACTCTTCGGTGGCAGAAAGAAGAAGGAAGACACCAGAAAGAAGAAGTTCCTCAATTCCGCCTACAGGAATATTGGCCGTTGTTCGTTGGGCATTTGTTCTCAGGCCATTTGCCGAGTGATTGCCTGTGCGGTCATCCATACTGCAAAGCATCTAACAGGTTAGGTTTTGAGTTGTGATATTCACAGCGTGGGTACTATTTTTGTAATCCAGAGTGCTTGTAATGTGTTGATGTACCCAGCTATCATATAATATAATTCTTCTTTCGTCGCAAAAAAAAAACTTCAACTGTTTTTGTATAGTTATCTGAGCGGCGAAAGAGATGGATAATTTTTTTTTCGTGTTTGTCATGAATCATATGATAGGAGGCAAGTGCCGGTCCAAAATAAATTCAAAAAGTCAAAGATGCATGCCTCTGACTCGAAGAAGGAAGATTGGAACAGAGAAAGTCTCGCGCTTGCGCATGCATGGTCCCACCACTACCGCCGCACCTCTAGGCTCATCTCCAATTCTCCGTGGGCTCAGTTCGGCTGAGGTCGTGTTTAGTTCTCCAATTCTCTTTCAAATTTCACTATGCAAAAAGAAGATTTTCCGTCACATCAAAATGTCGGTAAATACATGGAGTACTAAATATTGATAAAATCAAAAACTAATTGTACAGTTTTGTTGTACTTTGCGAGACGAACATTTTAAGTCTAGTTAGTCAAAATTTGGATAATTTTTACCAAATACAAACGAAATGCTACAGGAATTCTGATACAGTATTTTTCTCCCCTATTCTGTCAACTAAACGAGGCCTGAGCCAATAAGCTGGCTGAAAATAATGTTGGCTGATTTGTTGTGAGAGAAAAATACTATTTCGATTTTAAAAAACAAGCTGAAAAGTATGAATTATAAGCCGGATGAACAAGACCCATTGCATGTGGAAAAAAAGCCCGCCTTTGGTGTTTTTTCTCTTCTTTATTTAAATCCGATTAGGGTGGTTTTGGCGCCTAATCAATACTCATGACAAAATAATTTTGGCAGCACATTAATTTTCTCGCCAATAATGCAAAAATGATACACAGAAAAAAAACAAAATCGTATCGTATCTCCTTTTTTTGTGAAGAAATTTGTACTGTATCTCTTTTTTTTTTGCGAAGAAAATCGTACTGTATCTGCTAGTGCCAAGCACGAGTTACGCATGGTACGTACATCTACACAAAAATACTTATTGTTGGTCAGTTGGTCTCTAACTTGTGATACAGTAGTAAATAGGGGAGGTAAAAAAACCGAAACCCAAAAGAACCAAGACCAAGACTGAAGTTCCTAAAATTTTGGTTCTTGGTTTTTAGATCAGTCTCATGTTTCTGGAATTCTGGTGACCCATTTTTTATCTCCTTGTTCGATCGAACATATCGGGTAACCAAAATCTTGAACCACCCGAACTCTTAACTCATCTCCTACCCGCCATTCTTAATTATCTGTTATCCTAAATACTCGAATCTTGCATTCTCTCTTCTCGATCCACGGCTTCAGCCTGAGTACGAGAGGGTGTCGAGCAAGGATGGGGATCCACGAGGGCCAGGGCGAGCGGCTTGGGGGCTCTGGGAGGCCGCGCATATGTTCCGCGTGCCTGGGGCTCGGTGGCGATGGTGGCTACGCCAGCGCAGCAGTGGGACAGGCATCCTCGATGGTGGCGATCTCAACTTGCTCGGCGGTGATGGATCGAGGATTAGGCGGGGTGGGCGATAGGTCCTCGCCATGTGCAGCGCGAGCTTCGATGGGGTTTGCCCCCTTGCCGCCATGGCAACTGGCGAACACTTTTCAGCGCGTGTCGGCGTTCCTTGAGCGGGCCAAGAAAGTGAAAGTCACACATGATGGATAGAAACCAGGTAAAATATATGATGGAAACCCCCTTACTAGATGAAAACATGAATACCAATTCAAAAAACGCATTCAGTTGTTCAAAGAAATAATTTAAGACTTGGCATATCCAAAGTGCAGACAAATGTGTATTCACATCCAAAAATGAAATTCAAACTCGCGTTTCGAAAATATATACGAAAATGATAAATTTTAGGTTCATATGCAATAAAAGATTTCCTGCATTTCGTCTTTAAATACATATTTACCATTTTCTATGATTTTTTCTAGTTTAACTTTGCATCTCAACTTTTTTTTTGTAAGTACATATTTGTATCGACGACAAAACTATATGTGGGATAATGTTGCAGGTGAACGAAAGGGATTCGGAGTCTGGATTGGCCAAACACAGCACGCACGCACGATTCATGACGCACATCAGCACATGCGCTCCTGTGTCTGCTTCTCAGTCCGGACAAGGGACGTGGCATGGCGGATTGGCGGCCTTTCTTTCCTTGGATTGGAAGCTAACCTAGCCATGCGTCCGTGCACGCCGCTTTGGAGCATGCCGGCAGACGTGTAGGGGCTGGTTTAGATGCAAAATTTTTTGCAAAACGGCACTGTAGGTCTTTTCGTTGTTATTTGGCAAATATTGTCCAATCATGGTCTAATTAGGCTTAAAAGATTCATCTCGTCCATTTCGTCTAAACTGTGTAATTAGTTTTATTTTTTATCCATATTTAATGCTTCATACATGTGTCCAAAAATTCGATGTGACGGGGAATCTGAAACATTTTGCAAAATTTTCTGAACTCGCGCGGTGTTCATGCCTGCACCACCGCCACTACGTAGTGTAGCATAGAGGATCTGTCAGACCAGAAAACAACAATTTAAGTAAAATAATGTAAATTCATTCTTTAAGGTAAGGCCTTATTTAGTTCGTGAAATTTTTTAGAAAATGGTACTGTAGTATTTTCGTAGCGAAATTTAAGGTAAGGCCTTGTTCAATCATGGTCTAATTAGGCTTAAAAGATTCGTCTCGTGAATTTCGTTTAAACTGTGTAATTAGTTTTATTTTTTTATGTATATTTAATGTTTCATGCATACATCCAAAGATTTGAGGTGACAGGGAATCTTGAAAAATTTTGCAAAATTTTGAGAACTACACAGGGCCTAAGAAGAAGAAAGACTTGCTAGGTGACCTGTTCAACTTAATATACAAATTAGCAACTATTAGCTATTAGTTAGCTAATTTTTAGTGTTAATGGATCTAAATATGTCCTAAAACAATTGATCGGAATATTGGATTAGCATAATCGTCGGATGACTAGCTGAGCCCACGTCGGTACAAAGCAACCTCACTTCCCCGTGCTCTTCTGCCACGACAATACGACACGCACGGACAGAGCAGCTGATTTTTTTTTTGAACTAAACGGAGCAGCGGACGGGAAAGTACATTCTCTCTCCACCCGAGATGAAAGTAGTGCAGCGGTTTCTCCGATCTCTTTCCGATGGATTCTTGATTTCTTGTCTTGCCACGGGCCACGGCAGGGTCGTCTCGAAGGGAGGTAAGGTGCGGGCCCCGCCAGATCACGCATCGGGACGGTAGGTGCGTCTAGGTTCGTCACGGACCAGGACGTTATTACTAGTAATCCGGATAGTCAAATGCAGGTTGCCAGATATTGGTCCCGCGTAAATTCTGGAGTACTGTAGCTGCTGCTGGTAAACCGTTCATAAAAAGCGGGCACATGCGATTTCCTGGTATACTTCCTCTCAATCAAATCAAACAAAAAACAAAATTTTTTTTGCTGGTATCTGTATCTCTCCTATTTATCTCTCGTCTACTCCATCCGTCTCAAATTATTTATCGTTTTTTCTATGCCACAAGTTTGACTCGATTTATAGAAAATACGTGCAATATTTGTATCTTCAAATAAATTTATTAAAAAACTAAATTCAAAGATCTTTCAAATGATATCAATTATGTATCATAAGTATTAATATTTTTAATATATATTTTGTCAAAATTATTTTTCGGAAAACGAAAACCACAAATATTTTGGGACGAAGGGAGTAGTCTATATCTAGAGAATTAGAGAAATAAAAGATTCCCGGTCATCACTCCGGAGGTATTGACCATTCCAGACCATGGGTTACAGAAAACACGATCATCCTATCCTTTTCGGAGAGATAATAACAGCGGTCCAAAACTGTATTATGATACACTAAGATCATACTAGTGCGTTGCGATGGAAAAAAAACAATGCCACGAGAATGCCGTGGGTTGTCGAGTGGAGGTGTAGGACAGGTGAAGGGTGTGTTCACTTCGCGAAAAGTAGTTGAAAAGTTACTGTAGCATTTTTCGTTGTTATTTGACAAAATTTGTCCAATTATGGACTAACTAGGCTCAAAAGATTCGTCTCGATATTTACAGACAAACTATGCAATTAGTTATCTTTTTTACTTATATTTAATGCTCCATGCATACGTCGAAAGATTTGATGTGATGAGTGAAAGAGAAAATATTTTGAGTTGGAACGGGGAAGCGAACAAGGCCGAAGGAGACCAGTGCAGTGTCGTGGCGCTCGGCGGCGTGGGCAGGGCGGTTCGTTGACTGGGGCCTGCAAGGGTTCGGGTGATTCTATTTCCATGTTAGAGAGTTTTTTATTGGTATTTCCACAACTAAGAGTTTTTTTTATTGAGGGAGGGTATGGGTCTTCCGGATGCGGGATTTTTTTTTATACCGGGTGTTTTCAGGGCCGGGAGATTTTTCTTATCGAGAAGAGAATGGGTCTGCTAGATAATGATTTCTTTTGACGCTTTTTAGTTGTAGAAGAGATAGAGATAGAGATATTAGCTCGTGGAAGATGGCCGAGCTAGGATTTAGTTTTTCGTAATAATGCAAAACATCGTCATATCCATGATAAAAGCTAGAGAAAATGAGAAATAATGCAAAACATCGTCATATCCATGATACAAAACATCAAGTTTTTCGTAATAATGCAAAACATCGTCGTATCCATGATATAACATCACGTTTTTCGTAGCAATACGACGCGTTCCAAGGCACGAGAGCATAATCCGGCCTAATCGTGGAATATAAATACAAAACATCACTTTCATTTCGTCTGGTTATTGCAGACCAAACTAAGCACACATGATATGGCATGGCACATAGATTTCTTCCCATTTTTATTACCTGAAAGGCTCACATGTTGGTATATTTTCGATCCACCAGATCAGCTAGCCTCTGGTCGATCTGATTATTCGTGGTGCACTATCTGACCACTTTCACTAATAAATTAAAACTTAAAACTCAGTTGCTTGTCCTTGGATTGATGATTGAGTGATCAATCTCATACTGCCTTGAAAACCCTACAGGATCTGAATAAGGAATGAACAATTTGCAGCAAGCTGCGGGCAACTCGGGGATTGTTTGATAAATCAAATCATGCACGTATGTATAGCAGCCGGAGGAGTAAACGCAAAAGTTCATACTCCCTCCAGGTTAGTAAAAGAAGTCGTTTTAAACAAGATTTGGATCAAATATTGAGAATATAAATTATGAATAACTTTTAAGTTGTTGAGTTTGGAAATGTGAAAACCATGAGTATTTTTGTCTTAAAAATACTTTCATAAAAATATACATATATCAATTTTTAATAAATATTTTTATAGAAATAAGGGGATCAAAGTTATGCTTTAAAGACCATGTCGCTGTCCACAACAACATCTTTTACCAACCTGAAGGGAGTATATACGGCTGTTTGCTTCCCAGCCTCAATATGCCACGTCAATCTGTAGCGGAGTGTGGCAGTGGCTGGGAAAACCAATGCCTAAGCTGCGGCGAGATTTTACGCTGGGACCGTCGGTGGCTGTCGCAGCTTTTTAGTCAACCAAACAGCAGCCTTCTGAGACGTGGCATGCCGCAAGTGAAGTATGGCGAAGCATGGCGGGGAACCAAACACTCCCTATATCGTAGATAATCGTAATGCGTGAGGCGGGAGCCATTAATCTAATCTCCTTGCAGTCCCGTAGTCCGATCCTTGCCTGTGTATAAATACGGTCATATGGAACCCACTCGCTCACCAATCAGCTAGTAATAAGCAATAGTATATAGCTCCTTCCACGATTTATTCACTTTATAGGATCATACTAAGTAATGTCATAATAATTTAAATTTGAACATGTGTTATACTATTACTAAAAACTAATATTTGAGTGTGATATTTCTAAGTTTCTATTTTACCCTGATAAAAAAGATGCATCACGATCGACCTACCGTGAAGCATAAGATGCATTACGATCCACCTACCATGAGGCATAAACCCACACAGATGAAGCTACGAAAATTATTTTCCTGGCGAACATTCATGTTGACCCTCTCCATGAAAATTACACCATCACTAGGTTTGCATTGGTGTTATCATGGCGGTATTTCATGGAGGCCACCGTCATAGAATTGATTCTTGAGGGTACCAAAAATCACAACAATATAGTATTTCATGAGGGAGACACCACCACAAAAATGTATTCAAACCATCATAAAATTGTTTGTCTGGGAGTCAAAATCCGTCATAATAATTTATTGCACCAGACACAATCATCCACCTGAAAAATTCATGCATATATAACAATCACAATAAAATTCAATTTACCATACACATACAAAGCCAAAATGTTTTAATGCACGGGGAGTCTCCCACCAGCTACTCTTAATAAGAAGGTGAGGCTATCATCTCCCTGTTGTCCTCGTGTGGTGTCAGCAACGGTGAGGATGTAGGGCAGTGGATGCAGGAGAGGAATGCGGTAGCAGGTCAGAGCATCTGCGGGCTGTTTGGTTCAGCACCCAAGCCAGCCACCAGGTTGTGGCGCCGCCGAGGATTGTGGCACAATATATGGCCGCCACACCTGTGGCGTAAATAAGCCTGAGAAAAACTATGGCTACCACAACTGACGCATTCAACCAAACAGCATCCAAACTCTTGTGGCAACCACATGCGTGCGAGGCCAAGTTTGGCCAGCAACCAAACACCCCCTGCATCTGGTGGCAACTCTGCCGCGGGGAAGGATTAATTGCTGAATAGAAAGATGCAACATACAGTGGTTTTCTCATCATCGTCAGCAACCGAGATCCAAGGATTTCCGGTGACCGCAAACGCGCCGCTGCCTACAACAATAGGAGGCACACATCATTTTAGAGTTTTGTCACTCTACAGCTAACTGATCAAACAATACTTTATGGAACCTAGCCTCTGAATCAGGAAACAAAAAGTAGTCAGGTAAACATAAGGGAGAGGGAAGATTAATTTGCAAAAAACATAAGTTTGTGAGTGCTTGCTCTTGCGTTGCGAAGGGCACACTCACGTGCGTTGTGGGGGTTCACCAAATCGTAGCGGTGTCCTCGAAATTGGAATTGGGACCAGAGTTGAGGGTGTAGTAGTTGCTCTGAACTCTGATCTATAGTGTTGCTTTCCCAACCTTGTTGGCCCTTGTGCGCGGCTAAAGATGAGCATCCAGCCTGGCGACCTGGCCCAAGCACGACACGGTCCGGTGTTGTGCGGGCCCGGGTATGCCTGGCCTGATGCATAGGGCCATGCCTGGGCTGCACCTTAGACACGCTGAGTGGCCCGGCCCGACCCAGTAAATCTCCTAAGTCCTGGTATCGACCTGCTATCTACTGCGGCCTGGCTAAGAGGTTGAGGCCTAAGAGCTCACTACACGTCACACTCCCCTAACCCTAACTTCATTCCGCCCCCATGCCTTGTGTGGCCGCAAGCCTGCAGCCCCGCACCGCGCCACCCGCCACTCAACTCCGCGGCTCCTCCATGGCTTCACCCCCTCCTCTGGAAGCGCTGCTGTTCGCGGGGGCGAGGGCTCCTCACCTCTGTGTGCCTAGGTCCTAGAAGCGCCGCTGCCCACCGGGGGCTCCTTGATAGCGAGCGAGCTGGCCTCGGGGACGTCGACCTCGAACTCTGCCCTACTCCTTTCTTCGCTCACACCGACGAATCCAACCTCAAGTGTGAAAGGTTCTTGTTTGGTTTTGGTAATTAAGTGACAACCTTAAGTGAAATACTTATGTTTATGTGAGATACGCAGGTGATTAGTCCACAGGTATATGTGTATGAGCAATACATACCATGATGGTGAAGATGGCTTGAACTTGTTGTAAGGCTCACACATGTGATGAAGGAGCTCACTGCACATGAGACATGACATTAAGTCATGTGATCAAGGTGAAGAAGATCAAAACATGACTTGGCTCGATGGACTGGTTGCAAGTGTGAAGGGCAGGTTGAGTGATGACTTGGCACCGATGGGCCGAAGCAACGGTGAAGAGCAAGTGAAGTCAAGATCGATGAACCAATATGGTCACGTGATAATATGGAGTGGATCATATCATTGTTGATCATGTTGGTGCATGTGTTGCATTGAGATTGGAGGAGATGGAATGGAATGCGCAAGGCAAAGGTATAACCTAGGGCATTTCATTTCACCGGTCATAGGTGTGTAGAGAAGTTGATGACCGGGTTTAGGATAGATGGCCGTACTATCAAGAGAGGCAAACTTGTTTGCATGTTGGTCATCTAGGTCCACTCAAGTGATCTAAATTTGCATCATTGCTAGGATCGAGTGGCGTGGCAAGTTGAGTGGTTAACTCTTTAAAAATGTTTGTGAAAATACTAACACACATACACATGGTGGTGTACACTTTGTGGTGTTGGCACATTTACAAAGGAGAAAGAAGTTGGAGTTAAAACGGATCAACTCGGCAAAGAAACAGAGGCAAGAAGAGGTCACTGGAAGTGACTGAACGCAGGCCTCAACAGGACCTGCACGTTCAGTCATATTTTCTAGAGATCAGACTCTGGCGCGGCAGCGTGACCAGACGCACAAGCGGTGAGTCCGGTCAATGCTGACGATAGGTGACGTGGCGGCGTTCTGGCACGTAGGGGTTTTGCAGCGCAGACTTGACTTCGTGGTGCGTTAGGTCGTTGGCGACCTCATGTGTCCAGTCACCGTTTGGCCTCCTTGGGACCTCTCTGGACTCAATCGAACGCCAGGTGGGGCGCGAGTCAGGTCACGAGCATCGCGTTCGGTCATCTCTGGCATTGCTCAAGGGGACACGCGATCTGACGCTGTGCAGGTGCGTTCGGTCGTTCGGTGACCGTTGGCGTGTGAAGTAGCCGTTGAAGATCGAACGCGTGACGTTGAATGCAGGGGACACATGGCGTCATCCTAGCGACCAGACGCTAGCCGAGTGCGTCTAGTCATGTCGCAGTACACCCAGGGAAGGGGTAACAACTCTATTTAGCCTTCGGGCTATAAATAGAGGGGGTGTCTTGACCATGGCTGAGGTTGAGCACCTAAGGGGACTTTGTGTCCATGCTTGAGAGTGCTTGGGATCCCTCTAACTCACTCTTGCTTGATAGTGTTCATCTGATTGAGTGAGTGAGTGATTCTAGAGCAAATGCATCGTGAGGTTGCATTGAGTGGCACTAGGTGATCGTGTTGCAAGCTGGTAGTGCTTGTTACTCTTAGAGGTTGCCACCTCCTAGATGGCTTGTGACTCTGATGAAGCACGTGAGAAGATTGTGTGGTGCTCCGGAGGAGGATTTGTGAGGGGGATTGTGCTCACCCCGCGGGGATCGCGAAGAGCTACTCTAGTTGAGCGTGTCATTGAGCTACCCTCACTTTTGGGGTAGGTTCTTGCGGTGCCCAATGTGCGGGCTTGGCGGGTGATGTCAATTAGCCGCCGAACCACCAAGTGAGCGGTCGACACAACGAGGACATAGCTTGGTGGCAACCAAGTGAACCTCGGGAGAAAAATCATCATGTCAACATTGTCTTCATCATCTTCTCGGTGGTTTGCATTCCGTGAAACACAAGTTTGTGTTAGTTTCATATACATTGTGCTTGTGTAGTTGCTCTTGTAATTACTTAGCTTGTGTAGCTTGCTAGTTACCTTCTTACTTATGCAGCATAGAAGTAGCTCCCTTGCGTGACTAATTTGGTTTTAGTAACCATGTTAGTCACATTGCTTAGTTTGTGTAGCTAAGTGTTTACGCTCTTGAATTTGGCTTGTGTAGCCTTGTTATTGAGCATTGCTAGTGAGCTTAGGAGCTTTGTGCTTTTGCTTACTAGTTGTGTAGGAGCTCCCCCATGCTTGAAGTACTAGGGGTATAGGTTTGTGTGACCTTGCTCCTAGAATTGATTAGGTGAGCTCTAACTAGCCCGACACCTTAGTTGCATAATTAGGATCTTTGTAAGGTGCTAGAGAACATAGTTAGAGGGGTGTAATCTTGGTTAGACCATAATTCCGCATTTATTTCGATTAGCCAGCACAATTAAGTTTTAGAAAGGACTATTTATCCCCCCTCTAGTCCGTCATCTTCACCCTACAAGTGGTATAGGAGCTTGGTCTCTCATTTGTGGTCTTCACCGACCCGAGAGGATGGCGTCTAGTGGGATAGATGAGTGTGACACACACTTTTTTTATGGCACACACTTTGCACATGGAAACACCATATGCTTGATCATTTTTGTGCAAAGGGACCTAAGTTTTGGTGGGTTGCCACAAGTGGTCTCACCCATGTCTTGGACCATAAAAATCTAACCAAAGATCAAAAGGTTCTCTTTGAACTTGATTTTGATGCTTATTTATTTCTAATGGATGCTTTGAGCTTTGAGTTATTTTACAAGGTGAACCACAAAGGAATCGCCCATGAGTTGTGGAAATCAATCAAGCACACCTCGGTGACTCCTCCACATGGGATGATGGCAAGTTCAAGAAGGAGGATGAGCCTAAGGTGGAGGCACGTGATTGTGTTGAGCATTACCACAATTTGGTGATTGTGGAAGATTGCTCCACCTCATGATCAAGTGATGATGATGATCGATCCACTATAAGTTCACTTGATAAGATTGATGATGATGCCTCAAGTGATGCAAATGATGATGCTACTCCATTCACACTTTATGGTGATAATGATGGTTCATGCTCGAATGACATTACTACTACAAAGCCCATCCACTATACCACATTGCTTCTTGTCACAAGGAGACACCAAGGTATCAAATGCTAATATGGTTGATTATATTGATTCATATGATGAGCTTGTTAGTAGACTTGCTAGCATGACCATGTCTTTAGAAAATGAGAAAGCTAAATCATTAAAATTGGAAAATGAAAACTCATTTCTAAAGAACTCATGCGAAGAACATAAGCACTTACTTTATGTTCTTAAATCTTCACATGCTGAGCTAAACTTGACTCATGAGACACTACTTATATCTCATGAAGAATTATTAGAACAACATGCTTCTCTCATTAGAGTATTTACAAAAAAGACTTAAAAATAATGAGAGCTCATCACATGGGTCACATGATCAATCACATATTGTTGCTAACCCTTGTGATGTAGGGAAGAAGCATGTATCCACCTCTTGTGATAATTTAATAGATATGCCATGCTCTTTACATATAGATGCTTGTTCTACTTCTATGTCTTATGAAACTAACCTTTTGAAGGAGAACAGTGAGCTCAAGATTGAAGTGAAGAAATTGAGCAATAAGTTAGAGAGGTGCTATAACTCAAAAGTCACCTTTGAGCACATGTTGAAGACTCAAAGAAACTTTAGTGACAAGAGTGACCTTGGCTTCAAAAGGAAGATGACAAAGGGCGAAAGAAAAAGGGTAAAGAAGATGAAGAAGCAACTACAATTAAAGTTGTCTTACTCCATGTGCTACTGGTGTCATGAAGCGGAACACCTTGCAAATGGTTGCCCAAACATTGAGAAGCTCAAGAAGATGAAGGAAGAAGATAGGCTCAAGCATGTGAAGTGCTTCAAGTGCCGCACTTTGTGTCACCTTACCTCAATGTGCCCAACCAAGTAATTGGTGAAATAACAATAAGAGCCTCAACCAAAGCTATAAGTTGAGCAAGAGAAGACACCCCAAAAGCAAATCAAGATCAACCATGAAGATAGTGATGACTTGATGATGATGAAGAAGAAAACAAGAAGGGGTGAAAGAGCAAGGCATCCAATGCAAATTCAAAATGCCAAGATGATGAGCAAGACACAAGATGAGAAGAAGGTGCATGCTCACATCAAGTGCTTCAAGTGTGAAGATATGGGACAATTTGTCTCGAGGTGTCCTACCAAGCTTGAGAAGAAGGTTCAAGCAACTCTTGAGAGGCAAGGCAATGAGAAGCACCACATGAGCAAGGAAGAAAATGCTCAAACAAAGAGAATGTGCTACTCATGCCGGGAAAGGGGACACATGGCACATTCATGTCCCGTAGGTAATAATTCTAAGCCCATTTCAATTGATGATGATATTGTGCTTAGAAAGGATGGTAATGGTACCTCATTGATTCAAATTGCAAAACATCCCGCTACTCATACTAAGGCTATGCCTAAGTATGTTGTATCTAATTTGAAAGGACCCAAACTAGTTTTGGTACCATCAAAAAGTGGATGATTGATTATAGGTACCATCGGCATTAGATGCTTGATTCAATTGATTTCATATTGATCATCATATGTTGAGTCAAGTTATGAAGCCTAGTGCACATCCAAACCCAATGCCATGATAATTGAGTGAAGTCCAAGTGCTACAACTTACAAGTGCTATAATTCAAGTTATGATGATCTATTGGAATTATTTGATGGTTTGCAAATATGAGAGTTGATAGCTTGCTATGAATGATCATGAGCTAACCAAGGTATATCTCTTATTGATCATTTCATTTGGGTGCATATAAGTTGATTGAATTGGATATATATGCAATGTTGCTTGCTATGAGATGTTTGAATGGATAAATGCTTAGTAGTCAAGTTTGGATTAATTTGTGTTGGATAAATTCATAAGATGATCTTTATTGAGTGGATTGAATGGATATATGTCTTGTGAAAGTGTTCAAACAAGTTAGTTTCGAGTTTCATTCACATTTGATTAAGTAAAGCTCAAGTGATTGAAATCTGTCTTATATTGCAAAATCTGAGTGAGCTGTGATCTTAGCCATGTTTGAGTGATCAAATATTGTTGGATTGGCTTGAAATTTGTTATGCATTCTCTAGACCTATGTTATAAGATTCTATAGAAAATTCATAAGAATTGGATAAGAGATGCTTCGGTTTTGGAGTAGATATTTTCAGTTATAGTGCAGCAGTTTTCATCATATAGCAGTGGTGGAAGAATTAAAATCTGGTAGCAATCTAAAAGTCAAATAAAGCTCAAATTTTTGCAGCTGCTAGACAACATTGTGAAGCATATCTCCACCAAATGTCGTGGCTTTTAGGTCTATATGTTGGGAGATATATATTTTTCCTTGAAGGGTATAAAATCTACCAGAAAAGTAACAATTATTGGATTGATTGAGAGTCACTTTGATTGAAAGGTCCTCAAGTTGGAAACATGATTATAAGTGATTAAGGTATCTAAGTTTGGTTTTGAGATATGACAAGTAATGAGTACAAGGCCATTTAATTGTGGAGTGTACTTGGCACACATACTTGGTACTCAAATTGAAGATCAAGACCAAGCTCAAAATGAAGATAAAGTTTAAGTTCTAGTGATCATTGGAGATCATTTAGTAGAAAGAAAAGGACTTAAATAAGTAGAAAGAAAAGGATTTAAAGAAGGATTCAAAGTTACTCATCAAATTAAGTACATCACTTGGATCAATCAATCAAGTTATTTTAAGTGAGTATCAAGAATAGTTTTTTGGAGAGAGGTCACTTCTCCCTTGTGTAGGGGCTCGCCGCCTATGTGTAGGTAAACCAAGTGTGGTACTTAGAAGGCTAATATGGAAGTGGTGATCCGAAAAACATTTAAGATGCTTAGTTGAAGCAATCAATAGGATTGATCAAGAAAATCAAGCAACACCCAAAAGAGAGCTAGTTATATTATTTCAAGTGGTATTCTCACATTGATGCTCTCATGCAAGCATTGATCAAAGAATAAAGCAAGTCAACCACATCATGGTAGTGCACTTGATCATTAGTGGTCTTCAAATCATATGTTTGACAGAACCGCCCAATTTATATATGTTCAAGTACGACTGTCCTCGTTTAACACACATACTTTCACTGATATAAACCCGGTAGTCCACCGAGCGTCATGAAGGACCTTGGTAAATCAACTTCACAACGAAGACCGTAATAGAATAAGCAAATACACATCACATACATGGAGTTGTAGCGGAAATAATATTATAAAAGAGTTTACAAGTAATAATACAACATTTGGGTTTCAAAACCGATTAGTGAAAACAACATAGCTTTCAAATGATTATAATAACATATGTTCCAAATACATTGCTAGCATAAGTGACATACTCTGACAAAAGCATAAGATGAGAATACTATACAAAATCACTGAGCCCACTGGTTGTTAGCCACAATCTTCAGCTAGTCGAGAACCGCACCTGCAACATGGTGGGATAAACCCTGAGTACGAGGGGTACTCAGCTAGACTTACCCGTCATAAACCAAAAATATGACACCAAGGAGTATGCAAGGCTTTATAGGTGGATTTAGCTTGACAACATTTTACATAAAAAACTTAAGTACATAACTTGGATATTTGATATCTTTAGCATCAAATTGAATACCTATTCAATTAAGCATCTCTAGATTAGCACATGTACTAGAGCAATCACTTGATTAAGCTAACAAGCATTAGTAACAATATCTAGTGTAGTAATGTCAACATCATCATAACCATCAAGTTTCATTAAGTTTTTCTACGTTGCCACTGCTCAGGCAAGTTCTCACTATCTAGGAGAGACGACGACTCGAATCGATTCCAACTAGCTGGGGATTTATTCCTAACACAAACCCAGGCAGACCAGATCAACGGTCACCTTAGGTCACCTTTGGTACAACTCAGAAACCAAATTTGTGGGCCCGATCAGCGCCACACCCTCAGGGATACTACCAGTCTGCCAGGAAGTTCAGGCCCAGCCTACCCTTGGACTCACGCCATTGGCTCCCCGCACATCCTTACTTCCTCCGGCATGCGCACTTTCACTTACTGTGGTCCCGACCTGAGTTGAGCTACTCGGTTTCGTGGTCGGAACGACTTATCCGGCCAGCTAAGTGATAGGCATGCATTCAACATGACATAAGGACGTACAACGAATTAGTCCTTAATCGACACAGATGGGGATAGATTGGCACCCAAGACCTCCATGCCTTGTTGCTTCTCTATCGCAATCCCGTCCGGTCTCCAATTATATCTCAACACATGGTTATTTCCACGATAGCAAATATAGCCAACCGTGTACAACAACTCTCCTATATTCCGAAGGTGACAGGAAATCACCTGACTTCTACTGGTCTAAGCATGGATAAGCATTTATTCGATCCTAGACCTAGATAGGGTTCAAGGTATATTTACTGGACAAGAGTATAGATATATATGCAGCAAATGTTTCCAATACAACTCCTACAACTTAATGCATCAACCACTATACTCAAGTTAAGATTGTGTAAAATATGGGAGGCTTATAATGCTTTGGGGCTTACCTGGGATCCGACACAAAGTTAGTATAGTTAGCTTGCACCATCTTGGTGACATCTCCACTTTAGGCATGCACTCCAGGGGTCCTTCCACCTTCAGGATAGATCCACCAAACATCGTCTTCGGGTTTGGCTCCAACATCACGTCCTTCACGTGGTGCATCTAGCGTACCTAGATGAGATGCAAAATGCAAGTGCATGAATGCAAAGAATGGTAATACGAGATGCATTACATAAGAGCATTCAAGACAAGCACAAGATTATGCAAGACATAGGCACCTAGAGTTATTTAACTAAATATCATCCAAGCACAACAGATGGATATAGCCAGCACATCAAGCATGACACACCCGTTAACATAAGTTCAACTATCACAAGTATTTATCAATCAAGAACTAACTAACAAGTTTAGCCAAACAAGAGTAGGCTAGAGCAATCAACTTAGCATATGCCCAGAATCTGGACAGCAGCATAGAAGACACTTGTTTCAACCATAATTGGAGTTATAAGGATCAAACAAAGGTGATCCTAGAATTTCTGAAAAGCTTAGAAAATTCTCTAAAACTTTGTTATTATCATCTCAAGACAATTCCACAGCTAACAAGGTCAAACAGCACAATAAGGACATCTCTGTCCAGACTTAGGGCAGAATCTGTCATCCCACTTTGAACAGCCATAACTGGAGATTTAGACTACCAAAAGGTGTGATCTTTAACAATTTAGAAAGCTTATAAAAAGTAATACAACTCTCCTATTATCACTAATACACGATTCCATGTTTAAATAAGTCAACCAAAGCCATCATTCAAATCTGTACAGAGCATAAGAAAAATCTGACAATGAACTTGCCAGAAGCATAACTCCAAAACTATTAGGCCTATGGTCATGATAATTTAAGGCAAGCATGATATGGAAGTTAGCTACAACTTTGGTATTCATCCCATTTACAACAAACATCATTATCATTACGAAAATGATTGCACAACCAAAACATACACATGCAGCCATTTTCAGAAAGTAGCACTTTGGTGTTTCACTTGATTACTAATAAGGAGCACATACCTGAGATATTCTAATGGCTTCAATCATCATCAAAGTACTTAGCAACACATTATTGAAACATCAAGCACTCAAAGCATCACTAAGCACATTTACAAGCTTCATCTACATTTATGCTTCTATTACCCCTTTCTCCTAATAAACCTATATATATTATTTTAGTGATATATGAGAACAACTAGTTTGGGGCTGAGATTTTTTATGAGTGGTAGATGTTATCAAAACATGGCACTGTACAAATTTCACATGCTTAGTTTTAATAATTTAATTGCTATGAAAAAGACAAATTGCTATTGCAAGAAAACTTGCAAGAGCAAGATAAATCTAAAGATCATCATTTTCTATAAATACATGGTCATATTATATGTTATTATGGTAGCACAACATTATACAAAGGTAGAGGAACAATATTTTCCATTTTTACACCTTTATAAAAATTATAACTGATTTAAAATCATTTATCAAGCACCAAACAGGTTATATCAATAACTCACTCATACTGCATCCAATAAGCATGAAATTTTTACTACAGCACACACATAGCATAAGTAGCCCACTATAAAAATTTCATTGCAATTGGAGCTCCACAACTTTCTATATAAAAATAACAAGCAAAACAAGCCAAATTTGCCTATTTAACAAGATTAAATCAAAACATTATAAAAACAGTACAAAACTAATATGTTCAATATTTTTCCTAGCTAGAGCATGTCATCACAAGATTAACATAAGTAGAATTACCATTTTTGGACTTCTATAACTCAAGATATGCATCTGTCCAACTTAAAAGCATTTCTAAAAGCTTCTTTAAAGAATAATTTATACAACACACAAACATGCATGAAGTAGCATATTTTATAGATCTATCATGTAGAGAATTTCATAACAAAGCTAACAAAATTAGTTTCACTATTTTTGGGGCTCCCTAGCAGGAGATATTGATTTTTAAAGATTCAGTCGATTAATGCATAAAAGAAAAGGAAAAAGAAAAACACATTTGCAACTAGGCCCCTGCAAGAAACTTTAATTAAACCAAGCAAACAAGTCCTTCTCAGAACTATTCAACTGAGTCACGAGATTTGTAGCTGAGCCCTCCCCTTCTTATGAATTCTAGCCCGAGGCCCTTCTTCTTTTCCATCTCACCCTGAGAGCAGGGGAGGTCGACAGGGGCGGCGCCGGCGCCGGCGGCGAGGGCGAGCCGTGTGGGCACCAGGGGGCCCACGCGCACCGTCCAGCGGTCGCGGCTTGGTCAGAGACGGCCTGTGGCCTCCTGGCCATGTAAGCACGGTAGTTTGGGGCTGCGACCGCTCAGTCAGCGGTAGACGGCGGTGACCTGACGGTCGGAGAGGCGCGTGACGGCGGCGAAGGTCATGGCTTCACGCACGGGCGACCACGGCATGCCCGGCCACAGCCTGTAGTGGTGAGACCGCGTGCGGCAGTGACACAACGACGGCGGCGACAGCGGAGCGTCCAACAAGCAAGGGCGTGGAGGGACGCGACGACACGACCCGACAAGGACAGGTAGGAGGATGTGCGGGACCAGCACATCCACACAACGGTGGTGGCACGCAGCCAGGGAAGCAGTGGCAGGAGCTCGAGCGGAGCTCGACTCGGCCATGGCGAGTGTGCTCTTGGCGCGCGGGCGCGGATGTGGTAAGAGGGCAAGCGCGTGCTAGAGGGAGTGGGAAAGTGGAAGCTTGGCAGCATAGCGCTCTCCCCATCGGCACAAGCAAGGGCAAGGGTAAGGGCACATGGCAGCAGCTCACTACCATGGTGGGGCGCGAAGCCTTGCATGGCCTCCGCACAGGCATTTCCACGAACACCTGGCATGCACAAATGTGCTGATCTTGGAGTCTACAAAATAGCATATTCGGCTTGGATTCGGAGCTGGGTACCTATAGCAAAGTTGTTGCCCTCCTTATGGTCTACAAAAATGCTTAAGGGGTCAGGGTCAGTAGAGCTTTGGGCCAGTGGTTAATTAACCTCCAATATAGCAGTGTCAAAGCATTGTCTGTGATTCAAGAAACTCAAATTCGATGATCAAAATAAGTCAACTAGTGCCAAATTTTTTTGAGCTCTTCTCCATGGGCTCAACTCCAACTTTTATTTTTGGGTCAACTCAAGTTACTTAATGAAGGCAAGAGAACATGACATGCCAATCATCATTGACATTGAAATCTCAGACGTTAATTTTTGGAGCTTCAAAATAGCACTGAGTTGATTCTTGAGAGCCCTATTTGACTAAGTTAGGGACCAAACTAGCTCTTCACCCTTGAACAAAGTTTGTTGCGCACAAACGAAACTACAACTTTTATTAAGGGTCAAACCTTGTATCTTGAACAGAAGCCCTTGCATTATTTTGGTCAAAGCAGCATCCTGAAAAAGGTATTTTGAAGCCAACCAACGCTTAGAAGCATATTTGGACCAAGTCATGAATACAAGCATGGTTACATTTTGCATCCTAAGTGTGTCTAAGGTGTTTTAGTGATCAAACACAATCACATGCATTAACTAAGCATGGTCATTAAGCATACGCATGGGATAAACATATGAAACATATGTTGGCTATAAATGAAACATCACTTAGGCAACGTATGAAACATCACCTATGCAACAGATGAAACATCACCTATGTACGTATGAAACATCACCTATGTAACATATGAAACATCACCTATGCCACATTGAAAATGCAATTCACTTAATAAAGCAATTCAATAAAGGTTATAACTTATCATTAATTTCATGTGACTTCTTGGCTCCAAACTTCATGAAACTTTTCTAGTGATCAATATAAATGGAAAATAGATATGAGGCACATGAGAGGGGCACTTTTAACATCACTTAGACATACCTCTGAAAAGGGTCAACATAGAAGCAAAGGTGTGTTGTCAAAGTTTAAGTTGGTACTCTTTCTCAGAGAGTTGATCTCAACACCTTTGTCACCACTTACAAGTTTGAACTAGAGCTCTTGATTCCCACTTAACTTGTCATGTTGGAGCTCAAACCTACTGCTTAACTGGTGACAAACACCTAGGGTGTCACACTATGGGTGAAGAATGGACTCTATCTATGATGATTGGTCTTTACTAAGTTATAAATTGGACTTCACATTGCTATGGGAGTAATAAATTAGAATCTACATGACTATTCTCTACTCCAAGATAGCAAAGATATCATTGTAATGTGCATGATCATTTTCATCCCTCACTAGTATGCGATTATTGCATATAGTACATGCTTCATAGGATAATGCATAACAAATAAAAGTTTTAAAATTCATAGCCTACCACTATTACTTGAATGATTAGATGAATCTAGTGGTTAGTATATGAGTTTGTTCATGAGCTAGTGAACCCAAGTACTTCATTTAATTTGGATTGCAAACAAGTGACAAGTATAATATTGACAAGATAACCCTTGTAAGAAGTGTGAAGAAGCTTGTCATTGGTTCAAACTGGACTTGGAAGCTTAGGCAAATCAATTTAGTTCAAGTCAACCATAGAAGCTCATGATAGTGATAAGAGTATAAGCACAAGAAAACAATGCAAATAGATATCTAGTTTGTTTGTTTCAAGTGGTATCTAGACTTAAGTATCTCATCAAGAATTCACAAGTGATGTCTAGATCAACTCACAAGTGATATCCTACAAATGATACTCATGAAGATAGCAAAGGTTCAAGAAATGGTTTTTATTGACAAATCCAACAAGTGGTTCCATACTAGAAATTTTTTTCAAGTGGTATCACATCTACACGTGGTATCAATCATGCAAGACGATGGTTCCACAAGTGATCCTCAACTTTAAGTGATCATCAAATGAAGAATGCATCCCTCACCTACAAGAGCTCAAGTTTATCAAGTGGATGACCCATGCTATGACATAGGGGGAGGTGTCCCACCAATTGGTATCTAGGTCAAAAATCCTATGTGTGGTATCTCAAGAGCTATACAAGTGGTGCCATTCCAACATTTGGAAATGTCCATAAAAAATGTAAGATTCAAGCTTCAACCATCTACCCCAATGCAAGCCTTTGCATCATGGAAAGCACACCTTTTATGAAAATTGATGACAAATGGGAAGAGATTATATAAAGATATGAAAGCTTTGGGAGAGATTAAGATTTGGACATGGACAATGGCACAAAGAGGGAGCAACATTGAAGAATGTGAGGGGATCAAAATTCTTAGACAAGAGAAGCACACAAGTAGGGGGAGCAAGCTCATGAACTTGTTTGATTGCATTTTATATGTGCATATTCATGTGCTTGATTGCATTGCATAAGTTTTAAATTTGGTATGCACACTTGTGTGGTGTATGCTAGTTGTAGAATTTAGATGATGAAATGAAAACTAGCATGCATAGGATGATAGTTAGATGTGACTTGCATGTTTTACAAGTGGTACTAGAACCTTGTTTATAATGTTGATCTCACGAGGTATCTAGTATTTGTTGCAAGTGCTATCTAACTAACCATGGTGCTAAGAATGGTGGTCAAATGGCAACTCTGATTGGTATCACACTTCAAAGGTTTATTCTATACATCTTAGCATCATTGGTAGTAATTACTCTCCCACAATTCCAATCTATGCATATGTGCGAGCTTCAAACCAAACACTCTAGCACATATATAGGGGGAGCTAATACTATCAATTTGGGTTTGTGGTACTTGTCCAAAATCATTTACACATGGTAAAATTGCTTGGGCAAGCAACATTAATCCATTTGAGCTTAATTTTCCTATCTTTGTTGAGTTATCATCAATTACCAAAAAGGGAGAGATTGAAAGGTCCTTGTTTGGTTTTGGTAATTGAGTGACAACCTTAGGTGGACTAATTATGTTTATCTGAGATACACAGGTGATTAGTCCATAGGTACATGTGTATGAGCAATACATGCAATGATGGAGAAGATGACTTGAACTTGTTGCAAGGCTCACACATGTGATGAAGGAGCTCATTGCACATGAGACATGACATTGAGTCATGCGATCAAGGTGGAGAAGATCAAGACATGACTTGGCTCGACAGACCGGTTGCAAGTGTGAAGGGCAAGTTGAGTGATGACTTGGCGCCGATGGACCGAAGCAACGGTGAAGAGCAAGTGAAGTCAAGATCGATGAACCAATATGGTCACGTGATGATATGGAGTGGATCATATCATTGTTGATCATGTTGGTGCATGTATTGCATTGACATTGGAGGAGATGGAATGAAATGTGCAAGGCATAGGTATAACGTAGGGCATTTCATTTTACCGGTCATAGGTGTGTAGAGAAGTTTGATGACCGGGTTTAGGATAGATGGCCATACTATCAAGAGGGGAAAACTTGTTTGCATATCGGTTATCTAGTGTCACTCGAGTGATCTAACTTTGCATCATTGCTAGGATTGAGTGGCGTGGCAAGTTGAGTGGTTAACTCCTTAAAAATGTTTGTGAAAATGCTAACACACATGCACATGGTGGTGTACACTTGGTGGTATTGACACATTTACAAGAATAACACTAAATAGAAATCTATTATTTCATGTGACTAAAAAGAATATAAAGATAAGAATGAAAAGAATTCTGCAAGCGGACAGATAATTATACCAATGTAGCATTTTACCTAGAGTATTATCAGGTTGTCGATTTATAATTCTACCTCTAGGAAGGTATGACTATGAATACAATAGTATTGATAATTAATGAATATGCATGAGAGAATAAACTAATATCATATATTGTACTCAAAACAAGGATAAGTCACAAGATAATAAATAAAGATATATAAATGATAAGTACTTGATAAATCATCATGATAAATAAATAGTAATTCAGAGCACTCTAGTTAGCAATAGGTTAAGTCCAATTAGAATATTAGAAAGATAATTCCTAGGTAGTCTTACTAACATGTCAAATGCTTAGTCTAATTAATTATATCTAGTGATCGTAGCCAAATTATGCCACATAAGGAACATCAACTTAGGAAAGTTGGAAACGGAGTCCTCCTCTCCTTCGAGATCGGGTTCTGCCAACATCAATATATATAGGGGATGGACTGCAAAGGACTCAACGCAGTTGTCACCTACGCGATCTACCACACCAACTTAGGAAAGTTAGAAGCGGAGTCCTCCTCTCCTTCGAGACTGGGTTCTACCAACATCAATATATACAGGGGATGAACTGCAAAGGACTCAACACAGCTGTCACCTATGCGATCTACCACACGTCCCAACATATAAGGGCGTCCGCAGATAAACAAATATCTAAGCACCATGCTCACATAATGTCTATCACTCACCCATGGTCCTATAGGGTGAGCGCTATATGATCTTATGCATGGTTTTCATAATCTAGTTACACCGAATATAAAACTAGAGTAAACAATGAACATTGCTTTCAATGACATAAATGATATAAATCTTAATGTTGACAAAAAACATAGTAGCAACGATACAATCTCAATGAAATAAAGAAATAGAGTAAAGTACAAGAGATATACCAAACCACGCTCTTGCCAACGTCGGGAATCCAAGCGTTGCTTGATCTCCCTCAAGACCTAATCTAACTAGCCTAAGCTCTAATTTAGAGGAACTCTAAGGTACTAGGGTTGACTCTAGATGAATTGATCTTTGTAACACCCTAAAAATTTGAAAAGAAGAAAAATAGGAAAATATGATTTTTATATTTATTTTCGTGAAGCATGCAAATTTAGAATAAGAATAATTTTTATAAATTTAAAATCAAATATAAGAGTAGAAACATGTTTGTGCACTCATGCTGTTACATTTAAATTTTTGAGATGAGTGGTTTGATCAAATTCAAATTTGGATTTGAAAATATTTTGAAAATTTGTTTTGAAAAATTGGAAAAAGAAAAAGGAAAGGAATTTCTTTTCTTCTCGGGCCGTTTTCTCCTACCGCAGCCCACGCCTCGGCCTGCCTCCCCGCGTGCGGCCCGCTCACTCCAGCGCCCGCCTTCTCCCGCATGGGCCGAGCCCAGCCGCGGCCAGCCGGCCCAACTCGCGCGCGGCCGCGTCCCTCACCCAGCCGCTGCCCCGTTTTTCCTCTGAGTCGCCGACATGCGGGACCCACCTGTCAGCGACGTGTTTCCCCTTTCCTTTCTTCTTCCTCCGGCGTTTTCCATCGACGAACGCCGCCTTCCCTCTCTTCCCCGATCCGAATCGATCTCCAAATCGCCCTCCTTTCCATAACCGGAGATGCCCACGGGCTATAAAACGAGACCCTCACCTCTCCGCCCTCATCCCGTCTTATCGGTAGCCGCTTTGGTGCTCGGGAGCTAGGTCACCGCGAGCACGAGCTCCACCGTCCGCCCCTCCAAGCCGCACGCGCTCCTTGCTTCATCCCCGGCCACGATTCTGCCCTAGGTGAGTTCGCGTTCGAGTTATCTACCCGCAGGTACTCTCCGTTCGCGTTTTCGTGCACCGTAGAGCGAGATAGGTTATTCCGGCCATGGCGCCGCCGCGGGAAGCTCACCGTCGGCCGATTCCGACCGGAGCGCCGCCGGTTTCCTCCCTGATCCGATTTGGACCGTCCGATTTGAATCCAACGGATGTAAATAGAAGTTACCGGTTCGTTTGTAAAATTGTAAAAGAAACCCTGAAGTTTTTAAGTTCTTAACCCGCAGTCCTAAAACGTAAAGCTCAGAGTACGCTTTGATCGGTTGAAAACGTATTTCGTTTCGGTAAATGAAAAATACGCTTTCTGATATTTACAGTTTTGCCATTCAGATTGTTTTAGTTGTAGAATTTTCGTTTTAACTCCGATTTGGTCCATTCAAATTGCGTTAGATTCATATTTGCGAACTCTATGTAATTATACAACTATACAGTAGGTTTGGATTAATTTATTTACGAGTTTTCATTAAAGTATTTATTCTTCTATAGGAAATCTTTGGAAATTCATAACTTTGTCGTTTTAGATCCGATTTTCGTAATCTTCGCGTCTGTGTGATCCTAGCGAGTTGTAGATTCATTTTAAAGACTTTTTATTTTATTTTCTTACTGTTGGTGTATTGTTCTAAATATAGTCTTGTTTGTCTATGCATGATTGCCTCTGGATGTGTGTTGTTGATAATGGTTGATCGAGTTTAGACGGTGAGAAATTCGTTGGAGATCAAGAGCCTTATTACGAGCAAGATCTTCAGGACCAGTTTGAGCAAGGCAAGTATAGCATGGGATTATCCTTGTTGTCCTATTCACCTTATGCAAATAATATCATTATGCATTTATTCTTTGTTAAGGATGACTTAGTGATTGATCCTTTACCTTGGTACCTATTATATTGCATTGAGTAGTGTGGCTAGTGCTTAAACATGGACTATGATCATGTAAATTGATTAGAGGAATATGCAACAAACATTAAAAGATGATTTTGATTAATGTTTAAAGGGGATTAGAGCTTGGGGGTTACTTTTGATGCTCTAATTGCTCTCCATAAGGACTCATCTATAAGCGACAATCCGGGATTTACAGTACAACTGTGGGGGCTATATGGCTCTGGCTTTAGTCATATAGAAGGACCTTTTCTAGCTTGTTAGTGGTATTCCTTTATGGCGTAAGAATGGCTTGACGAATCGGGTATAGTGCGGCCTCTGTCCTCATGTGTATAGGCTGCGTGTTATTGTGCCATCAGGAAGGGGGGCTCTACATCTGTTTGCCGAGTGAAATCTAATGACCCTAACTTGTTAGACGAACCTTCGAAAGACTTCATAGTGTTTACCCTGCCTGCTCACCTTGGTAGTGTTTTGGGAGTAATTAACCCGGGCATTTGGGTAACACGACTCACAGTGAAAGTGTACAACCTCTGCAGAGTGTAAAACTGTTATAACAGCCGTGCTCACGGTCACGAGTGGCCTTGGACCCTTATGGAATAGTTGAATAATTGTTTATGATTATGTTTTTGCTATTCATTAATCATTTCACATGGATCATATGTTTAATGTTTATATTGAGACATTTTGATGCTATTGTTATGCTAAAATCATGCTAACTAAAAGCTACATGCTGATAAACCAATGAATATGCCTTTTTGAGCCTCATGAACCCCATGTTACACTTGTTGAGTACGAGATGTACTTACGCTTGTTTATTTCTTTTACTTGGATAAAAATCCCGGATGGGTAACAGATGGAGGTAATAGTGACTACTACGCCTACTTCCCTAAAGATTACTAGTCTTGCTGTCAACCAGTCAATGTACCTGTGACTGGAGCTACCATGAGAGATTTTTATTTATACTTCCGCTACGTTTGTGTTACGGCTATGTGTTTAAATATCGTGATGTAATAACATTTGTGATGATACTTCTGTTATAATTTGTGAACTTATGTGTGATTGATCTCTGGGCGCACATAAGGTTATGCATTCCATTTGGTTGATAAATGGGTGTGACAATCTTCAACTAAATAGCTTGATGACTTGATGCTTCAGGGGGGGTGCAAGGGTCCTTATATAGCCCTAGGGGTTGAACGCAAGCCTGAAAGTCCCTAGTTTGGTTTTGGCTAATTGATGAAACCTAGGACTAACCTTTGTATCTAAGTGGATGATTTAGATAAAGGTGGTCATTGCATATGAGACATGACATTGACTCATATGACCAAGATGGTGAAGACCAAGATGAGGCTTGGCTCGATGGACCGGTTGTGAAGGTGAAGGGCAAGTCGAGGCTTCGAAGCGAAGGACCATGCGATGGTGAAGCTTGAGCAAGACTTAGCGCCGACGGACCGATGCAACGGTGAAGAGCAAGTGAAGTCAAGGTCGATGGATCGAGACGGTCATGTGATGATATGAAGTGGATCATATCATTTGGAGAAACAAAATGGGCTCAAGGCAAAGGTATAACCATAGGGCCATTTTGTTTTACACTCAAGACACCATAGAGGGTGTGAGTGGTTTAGGATCGATAGCCGAACTATTAAGAGGGGAAGTCTTATCGGTTATTCGATGCACGGGTGCCACTAGGTGAATTCATGAAGTGCATTGCATGTAGGGCCTAGTGAGCTAATTGGAAAACCTTTGAAAATGATTGAGAAAAAGCTAACACACAAGCACATGGAGATGTACACTTGATGGTGTTGGCACATTTGCAAAGGTGGCGTTGGTCGCGCTGTGGTTTGCGGGTAGAGAGGGGTTTGGGTTCCTCTCTCCCTCCCGCCGAGCGTGTGAGCACGGGATTCAGGCAATTTCGGGGAAATGAAATGCCTATTTTCCACTATGCCGAAAGTAGGAAAAGAAACAGAGGCGAACGGGGTCACAGAGGTAACCGGACGCTGCACCGGACGCGGTCATGGTATGACCGGACGTGTCCGGTCAGTACTGCGCAGACACGGGTGTTAGGGTTTGTAACCGGCGCGTCCGGTCACTCGCGGGACCGGCGCGTCCGGTCATACGCCCAGAGAAGAACTGCGGTTCACAAGGACGATCGGACGCGGGGCGCGTCCGGTCACACACGATCGGACGCGTCCGATCGTTGAAGAAGCTTACTGGACTCAAACCGGACGCGAGCACTGTCGCGTCCGGTCGTTACGAGGGGCGCGTCCGGTCGTTACTTCGCGGGCGCGCGATGCTGTGTGATCGGTGCGTCCGGTCATTTGAAGCAGCGCGTCCGGTCGTTTGACAGGCGCGTCCGGTCGTTGCCTAGGGCGCGTCCGGTCGTTGGTTTGACCGTTGAAGGTCAGTGACCGTTGGAGGATCGGACGCGGTTGAGCGCGTCCGGTCGTTTTGAGAGGCACGTCCGGTCATGGGGTTTGACCGTTGGCGCAGTGACCGTTGGAGGATCGGACGCGGTTGAGCACGTCCGGTCAGTTATGACCGGCGCGTCCGGTCATCCCGACAGAACCCAGTGAAGGGGTATAACAGCTCTATTTGGATGGGATGCTTATAAATACTCGTTGGCCGGCCCTTGGGGAGGGAACCAGTGATTTCTAACATTCTTGTACATTCTTTGAGCTAGAGCATCTCCTCCCACTCATCTCTCTTGAGTGATTGCAAATCATAAGTGAGATTGAGTGATCCCAAAGTGCATTGCATAGCTTGAGGGCATCTAGTGGCACTTGTGGGTGGTATAGCCGGTGGATTTCTTGTTACTCTTAGAGAGTACCGCTCCTAGTCGGTTTGGAGATTGTTGGAGGCATTGGCAAGAGAAGGTGATTGTTCTTGGCCACCTCCGGTTGTTTGTAAGAGGTTCTTGTGCTTTCCTCGGCGGGACGCCAAAAGCAACTCTATTACATTGCGCGTGTCATTGAGTTACCTCACTTGAGAGTGGTGTCTTGCGGTGCCTTGTGGGGCGTGCCTTGAGGGGCAAGTGACTTGAGGGTCACACCGAGGAACCATCTAAGTGTTGGTCGACACAACCGGTGACGTAGCTTGTCGGTGCACAAGTGAACACCGGGTGAACAAAAATATTGTGTCTCTTGTCTCCCGGTGATTGGTCTCCATATTGTGTTGTTGTCAATATTGATTGATTGTATATCATCTTGGTGATTGGCAACATCTTCACTCTACCGTTGGTATAAGATACACAATCCTATCTCTTGCATTTACTTTTACTAGATTATCTTGTGTAGCTCTAGTAGTAGCCTTTACTAGTAGTTGTTAGCTTGCTCACTAGTGATAAATAGTGACATAGCTCTTGTGTGAACTAGAGATCATAATCTACTAGACTTATGGATAGGAGGCTTGCATCACAACCCTTGGCTAAGCAAAACTAGCTTTACGCCGTTTGTTATTCTAACAAGTTTGCTTAGTGGCTTGTGTAGAATTTTTAATAGGCTATTCACCCCCCCTCTAGCCATCTAGGACCTTACAAGTGGTATCGGAGCCGTGGTCACCGTTTTAATAAAGGCTTAACATCCTTCGGTGTGAAAAATGGCTCAAATTGTGTTCAATCATGTTGGGGGCAAGCCACCGTTCTTTGATGGTGTTAGTTCTTTTGCTCATTGGAAGAGAAAGATGACAATGTATCTTGGTTCTATTCATGAGAGAGTTTTGCAAGTCACCGAAAATGACTTTGCTATCCTTGATCCCAATCATCTCACCGATGAAGATAGAGCAAATAGAACATGCAATAGAATGGCTCTCAATACACTTTACCATGGTATTGACACAAAAGTATTTGAGGGTATCAAGGACTTAGAATTGGCATATGAAGTATGGACAAGGTTGAGTGAAACATATGAGGGCACTAAGGTTGTGAAGAGTGCCAAGCTATATGGGCTCAAGAGTGAGTTTGAGAACTTCAAGAAAAAGGATGATGAAACAATCATTGAAATGTTTCATAGATTGCAAGTGATAGTCAATGATCTCAAGAGCTTAGGGCACAAGACTCAAGATCAAGATTTTTGTCACAAGTTCTTATTGAGCTTACCTAGAAGATTCAAGATGTTGATCATGATGTTGCAAAGAGATGGGCTTGAAGCAATGAAGCCTAATGATTTGCTTGGTGAAGTATTGACCTATGACAAATATAATCAAGATGTTGATGACAAGGAGAAGGTGGAAGATGAAAAGAAGAAGAAGACCGTGGCGTTCAAGGCCATCTCCTCCAAGGGCAAAGCTACCATCATTGAAGAAGAAGACAATAGTGAAGATGAAGATTATGAAATTGATGATGAGGCATTTGCTTTTGTAGTCAAGAAAATGGGTCACATGTTCATTAAGATAAGAGGCTTCAAAAAGAGAAATGACAACGTCAAGAGCAATGAGCAACAAAGGAGGTGCTTCAATTGTGATAGCACCGAACATCTTCAAGCCGAATGTCCCTATGATAAGAAGAAGAACAACAAGAGGGGCAAGTTTGAGAAGAAAAAGAAAGAAGCCAAGATAACATTCAAGAAAGGCAAGAATGGAGTCTATGTGGCCACTTGGGAAAGTGATGAAGAAGAAGAAGAAGAAGAATCATCCAACAAGGCTTTTGCTTCCATTGCTATCAACAAGAAGCCTTTACTATTTGATTCATCCTCTTCATGCTTCATGGCCAAAGAAGCTAAGGTATTATATGATGAAAGTGATGATGAAAGTGAAATGGAATATGTTCATGATATGATAATGATAAATATGATAATGAAAATGATGATGATGATGAACCAACTAAAGAACAACTATATGACTTGTTGCAACAAACTAGAGACATAGCTATTGCCAAGAACAAGGAGATCAAGAAGCTTTCAATGAAAGTAGCAATACTTGAGAAAGTTCTTGGTGAGCTTAAGACCACTCATGAGAGTCTAGTGGAAGACCATGAGGATCTTGGTAAGGCTCATTCCAAGCTTGAAAAGGCTCACTCATTGCTACTTAAGCAACAAGAAAAGAAGGAGGTTGTTGTATCATGTGATATAGGTGTTACATGTGATATAATTGATAAATCCTTTAATGAACCTATCATCATGTCAAATACTAACCCTTCTTGTAGCTCTTCATCCACCACCACCAACTCTACCTCTACTACTAGTGATGGTTTCACTTGTGATGCCTCACTAATGGTTGAGAATGAGACTTTCAAGAGAGAGGTGGATGAGCTCACTCACACCCTAGGCAAGGCCTATGGTGGTGAGGCCCGCTTGCTTAAGTGCTTGGGTAGCCAAAGGTTCTCTCTTAACAAAGAGGGATTGGGCTACACCCCAAGAAAGGCAAGTCGGCCTTTGCAACTCCAAAGCCTAGCTTTGTGAAGGGCAATGGTCGGTTTTGCAATAGATGCAAGCAAGTTGGGCACCTAGAGCATAATTGCAATAAAAAGAACCAAAGCAAGAACCTTGTTAATGCTATACCTTTTGATTCTTGCTATGTGCTTACCAAGGGTGTGAAGGGTGTGCAAGCTAAGTTTGTTGGTACACCCATTGTTGGCCCAAAGAAGAAGGCTATTTGGGTACCAAAGAGCTTAGTTACTAACCTACAAGGACCCAAGCAAAAATGGGTACCTAAGCTTCATTGATTTGCTTGTAGGTCAATTACAAAGCCGGAGGAAGGCATTGGATTATTGATAGTGGGTGCACTCAACACATGACCGGTACATCAAGAATGTTTGACTCAATCAATGACAATAATAGTGGTGTTGATTCTATCACATTTGGCAATAACAAGAAAGGCAAGGTTATTGGCTTGGGCAAGATTGCAATATCAAATGACATGAGTATCTCAAATGTGTTGCTAGTTGAAAGTTTGGATTTCAATCTTCTATCCGTGGCACAAATATGTGATCTAGGCTACAAATGCATCTTTGAGGTTGATGATGTGGAAGTTATTAGTGTGGATGGTTCAAATGTGGCATTCAAGGGCTTTAGATATGAGAATCTCTACCTAGTTGACTTCAATGCTAGAGAAACTTCTTTGACAACTTGCTTAGTCTCCAAATCAAGCATGGGTTGGCTTTGGCATAGAAGGCTTGGTCATGTTGGCATGAAACAATTTAAGAAGCTTACAACTCACAATCTTGTCAATGGTTTGAAAGATGTTGAATTTGAGAAGAATAAGCTTTGTAGTGCATGTCAAGCCGGGAAGCAAGTTGGAAGCTCACATCCAAAGAAGAGTACAATGAGCACATGCAAAGCATTTGAGTTGATGCACATGGATCTATTTGGACCAACAACATATACAAGCATAGGCGGCAACAAGTATGGCTTTGTCATAGTGGATGACTTCACAAGATTCACATGGGTATTCTTTCTTAGTGATAAAAGTGAAGTGTTTGACACCTTCAAGACATTTCTCACTAGAGTTCACAATGAGTTTGAGATTAGAATCAAGAAAGTGAGAAGTGACAATGGAAGTGAGTTCAAGAATACAAGAATTGAAGAACTTTGTGATCATTATGGTATTGGACATCAATTCTCGGCCAAGTACACTCCACAATCAAATGGCCTAGTTGAGAGAAAGAATAGAACATTGCTTGATATGGCTAGATCAATGCTTCATGAGTACAATGTTAGTCAATCTTTTTGGGATGAAGCAATCAATACCGCTTGCTACTATATCAATAGATTATATTGTCATCCATTGCTAGAGAAGACCCCATATGAGTTACTTCATGGAAGAAAGCCCAATATTTCTTACTTTAGGGTGTTTGGTTGCAAATGCTATATCTTGAAGAAGGGCACTAGATTGGGGAAGTTTGACAAAAGATGTGATGAGGGGTTCCTACTTGGTTATTCAACTACAAGCAAAGCTTATAGAGTTTGGAACAATTCAAGTGGCATTCTAGAAGAAGTCCATGATGTGCAATTTGATGAAACCAATGGGTCACAAGATGAAGAAGAGAATCTAGATGATGTTGGTGGAACTCAATTGATGGAAGCAATGAAGAACATGGACATTGGGGACATTAGAGCAAAGCAAGTAATTGACATTCAAGATGATGATAAAGATCAAGTGCTCAATTCTCCATTCAAGCTAGCTAGTGACTCTCAAGTGCAAGATCATGGTGCTAGTTCTTCTCAACAAGATACATCAAGTGATCAACCAAGCTCAAGCAATCAAGTGCAAGTACTCCAACCACAACATGTTTCAAGAGATCACCCCATTAATAGTATTATTGGTGATATTAGAAGTGGTGTGCAAACAAGATCAAGATTGGCTATGTTTTGTGAGCATGCATCATTTGTGTCAACCATAGAACCAAAGAAAATAGAAGAAGCTTTGAGGGATGCCGATTGGATTATGGCTATGCAAGAAGAACTAAACAATTTCACAAGAAATGATGTTTGGGAATTGGTAGAAAGGCCAAATGACTACAATGTGATTGGAACCAAATGGGTGTTCAAAAACAGCAAGATCAAGATGGCATTGTAGTGAGAAACAAAGCAAGACTAGTTGCTCAAGGTTACACTCAAGTAGAAGGTCTTGACTATGATGAGACATATGCTCCCGTGGCAAGATTGGAGGCAATAAGGATTCTATTGGCTTATGCTTGTGCACACAACATCAAACTATATCAAATGGATGTCAAAAGTGCATTTCTCAATGGGATCATCAATGAGTTAGTATTTGTTGAGCAACCGCCCGGATTTGAAGATGACAAGAAACCCAACCATGTCTACAAGTTGAAGAAGGCTTTATATGGCTTAAAGCAAGCACCTAGAGCATGGTATGAGAGGCTAAGAGATTTCCTTCTCTCTAAGGGTTGACTCTAGATGAATTGATCTTCAACTAAATAGCTTGATGACTTGATGCTTCAGGGGGGGTGCAAGGGTCCTTATATAGCCCTAGGGGTTGAACGCAAGCCTGAAAGTCCCTAGTTTGGTTTTGGCTAATTGATGAAACCTAGGACTAACCTTTGTATCTAAGTGGATGATTTAGATAAAGGTGGTCATTGCATATGAGACATGACATTGACTCATATGACCAAGATGGTGAAGACCAAGATGAGGTTGGCTCGATGGACCGGTTGTGAAGGTGAAGGGCAAGTCGAGGCTTCGAAGCGAAGGACCATGCGATGGTGAAGCTTGAGCAAGACTTAGCGCCGACGGACCGATGCAACGGTGAAGAGCAAGTGAAGTCAAGGTCGATGGATCGAGACGGTCATGTGATGATATGAAGTGGATCATATCATTTGGAGAAACAAAATGGGCTCAAGGCAAAGGTATAACCATAGGGCCATTTTGTTTTACACTCAAGACACCATAGAGGGTGTGAGTGGTTTAGGATCGATAGCCGAACTATTAAGAGGGGAAGTCTTATCGGTTATTCGATGCACGGGTGCCACTAGGTGAATTCATGAAGTGCATTGCATGTAGGGCCTAGTGAGCTAATTGGAAAACCTTTGAAAATGATTGAGAAAAAGCTAACACACAAGCACATGGAGATGTACACTTGATGGTGTTGGCACATTTGCAAAGGTGGCGTTGGTCGCGCTGTGGTTTGCGGGTAGAGAGGGGTTTGGGTTCCTCTCTCCCTCTCGCCGAGCGTGTGAGCACGGGATTCAGGCGATTTTCGGGAAATGAAATGCCTATTTTCCACTACGCCGAAAGTAGGAAAAGAAACGGAGGCGAACGGGGTCACAGAGGTGACCGGACGCTGCACCGGACGCGGTCATGGTATGACCGGACGCGTCCGGTCAGTACTGCGCAGACACGGGTGTTAGGGTTTGTAACCGGCGCGTCCGGTCACTCGCGGGACCGGCGCGTCCGGTCATACGCCCAGAGAAGAACTGCGGTTCGCAAGAACGATCGGACGCGGGGCGCGTCCGGTCACACACGATCGAACGCGTCCGATCATTGAAGGAGCTTACTGGACTCAAACCGGACGCGGGCACTGTCGCGTCCGGTCGTTACGAGGGGCGCGTCCGGTCGTTACTTCGCGGGCGGGCGATGCTGTGCGATCGGTGCTTCCGGTCGTTTTGAGAGGCGGTTGAGCGCGTCCGGTCGTTTTGAGAGGCGCGTCCGGTCATGGGGTTTGACCGTTGGTGCAGTGACCGTTGGAGGATCGGACGCGGTTGAGCGCGTCCGGTCAGTTATGACCGGCGCGTCCGGTCATCCCGACAGAACCCAGTGAAGGGGTATAACGGCTCTATTTGGATGGGATGCTTATAAATACTCGTTGGCCGGCCCTTGGGGAGGGAACCAGTGATTTCTAACATTCTTGTACATTCTTTGAGCTAGAGCATCTCCTCCCACTCATCTCTCTTGAGTGATTGCAAATCATAAGTGAGATTGAGTGATCCCAAAGTGCATTGCATAGCTTGAGGGCATCTAGTGGCACTTGTGGGTGGTATAGCCGGTGGATTTCTTGTTACTCTTGGAGAGTACCGCTCCTAGTCGGCTTGGAGATTGTTGGAGGCGTTGGCAAGAGAAGGTGATTGTTCTTGGCCACCTCCGGTTGTTTGTAAGAGGTTCTTGTGCTTTCCTCGGCGGGACGCCAAAAGCAACTCTATTACATTGCGCGTGTCATTGAGTTACCTCACTTGAGAGTGGTGTCTTGTGGTGCCTTGCGGGGCGTGCCTTGAGGGGCAAGTGACTTGAGGGTCACACCGAGGAACCATCTAAGTGTTGGTCGACACAACCGGTGACGTAGCTTATCGGTGCACAAGTGAACACCGGGTGAACACAAATATTGTGTCTCTTGTCTCCCGGTGATTGGTCTCCATATTGTGTTGTTGTCAATATTGATTGATTGTATATCATCTTGGTGATTGGCAACATCTTCACTCTACCGTTGGTATAAGATACACAATCCTATCTCTTGCATTTACTTTTACTAGATTATCTTGTGTAGCTCTAGTAGTTGCCTTTACTAGTAGTTGTTAGCTTGCTCACTAGTGATAAATAGTGACATAGCTCTTGTGTGAACTAGAGATCATAATCTACTAGACTTGTGGATAGGAGGCTTGCATCACAACCCTTGGCTAAGCAAAACTAGCTTTACGCCGTTTGTTATTCTAACAAGTTTTCTTAGTGGCTTGTGTAGAATTTTTAATAGGCTATTCACCCCCCTCTAGCCATCTAGGACCTTACAAAGCCCTTGGATCAAACCGACTTCGACGTAGGGTGAAGATGCATCCTACGAGGTGGTGGAATTCCTCGAGAAGCTCATGGAGGAATCCCCTCATAGAGGGCCGGGCAACACAAGGGTAGGGCCGGCCGGCCCCACCTAGCGGCGTCTCGTCCTCTCGTTCGTTCCCCTGCCTTCTATTGTCTTCTATAGTCTTCTAGTGTATCCTTCGTCACAATCAAGTTTCGTCCTTTTTCTCAATTAGGTCCCTCTTCCTACATTTTCTGGAATAATCCTACGAAAAACAGAGATTCACCAAAACTCGTGGAATTTGTCAGTTTAAACCCTATACCTTTGTATATTCTTGTACTTGAACCATTTCTCTTGTTTATTCACATATAAAATATTGACGTTATCCACCATCAACAGTGTCCATGCTTGAGAGTGCTTGGAAGCTCTCCAACTCACTCTTGCTTGATAGTGTTCATCCGATTGAGTGAGTGAGCGATTCTAGAGTGAATGCATCGTGAGGTTGCATCAAGTGGCCCTAGGTGACTATGTTGCAAGCTGATGGTGCTTGTTACTCTTGGAGGTTGCCACCTCCTAGATGGCTCGGTGGCTTGCAACTCTGTTGAAGCATGCGAGAAGATTGTGCCATGCTCCTGAGGAGGATTTGTGAGGGAGATTATGCTCACCCCACGGGGATTGCGAAGAGCAACTCTAATTGAGCGTGTCATTGAGCTACCCTCACTTTCGGGGTTAGTTCTTGTGGTGCCTGACGTGCAGGCTTGGCGGGTGATGCCATTTAGCTGCCGAACCACCAAGTGAGCGGTTGACACAACGGGGACGTAGCTTGGTGGCAACCATGTGAACCTCAGGAGAAAATCACCATGTCAACATTGTCTTCATCATCTTCTCGGTGGTTTGCATTCTGCGAAACACAAGCTTGTATTACTTTTATATACATTGTGCTTGTGTAGTTGCTCTTGTAATTAGCTAGCTTGTATAGCTTGCTAGTTACCTTCTTGCTTGTGTAGCATTGAAGTAACTTTCTTGCGTGACTAATTTGGTTTTAGTAACCTTGTTAGTCATATTGCTTAGTTTGTGTAGCTAAGTGTTTTGCGCTCTCTAATTTGGCTTGTGTAGCCTTGTTATTGAGCATTGCTAGTGAGCTTAGGATCTTTATGCTTTTGCTTACTAGTTGTGTAGGAGCTCCCCCGTGCTTGAAGTACTAGTGGCATAGGTTTGTATGACCTTGCTCCTAGAATTGATTAGGTGAGCTCTAGTTAGTGCGGCACCTTAGTTGCATAGTTAGGATCTTTGTAAGGTGCTAGAGAACATAATTAGAGGGGTGTAATATTGGCTAGACTGATAGTTTTAATTCCACATTTATTTCGGTTAGCTGGCATGATTAAGTTTTAGAAAGGACTATTCACCCCCTCTAGTCCGCCATCTTGACCCTACAAAGTGCCCTAGAGACGTGCATGCCGATGGCCACCACCACCTATGCGGCCCGTGCTGCCTCCTCTTCCCCCTCTATCTAGCTTCTCCAAGCCGGCAGCCTTCAGCGCCGTCCCCTCTCCACAACAGCTGCTGTGAGTGCGCCAGCCCCGGTCCTCCTCCCTGTCCCTCGACCATGATGAAAGCTCACCACCGGCCCCGCTCTCCCACCCCCTGATCGGCCCCCTCACACTTTGGCTATCTACTGACATTGGGTGGGCTTTGGGCTGGCCCGACATGTCATTTCGATCGGGCTTTTCGAGCTAGCCCGGCACAAAAAACAGCCCATAGTGCCCTGCCTGAGTTGTTGGCCAGTCACAAAGCCCACCTCAGCATGGCTCGAGAGCATGTCGTGCCCTGCCTGGCATGGCCTGGTCAGGCCGTACCAGGCCGGGGCGACCCAAATGCTCATCTATATGCACGGCCAATGACATCTCCTCCGTGCGTCCCCCTGTGCTGGTCGTTGCTGGCTTTGCCATCGACATGCTTCGTGCACAACCCCAACATCCTCGTAGGCTTCAAGTGCCACCAAGGGGTAGGGCAATGGCAGCATTGGAGTCAGCGCGACAAAAAGGTGCTGGGTGGCAGCCTTGCCGAGGTAAGGGTGGGGCTGCGATGATTGGACGCCTTCCGTAGTCGACATGGCGTTACGGTGGGATGTCGGTGTGACAACCTCTACAGGGTAGGGGAGGATGGCAGCGTGCTGTGGGCGGAGTGAGCGGTGAGGGTGAGGGCTTTAGCGTGCTCGAGCGAGTTGCGGGATCAAAGAGTCGGGGGCAATGTGGACGTCGGACGACAGGGCGAGGGAAGAGAGGAGTGGTGTAAAAAAGTAGCCCCACATGTTGGCACCGTGTAAATTGTTGGGGGAGCGATGAAGCCAGGGGTTTCGCTCGCCTAGGGATGATTGCGCCGTGTAATTTTTAGCTGTATAATAAGGGATAATTGAAAAGTTATCTTCATAGATTTTTTTTTCTAATTTTACAACTAGTTGACAAGCACATGTGTGCCACACATGTCACATGTGTAAAAAGTTCTTTGAAGGAAGAGATAATAAAAGATTTATAGAAGTCAATTCATATACAATATATGAAAATAGCCAAGGTACATATTTAGGCCTAACCCTTGTTCGGGAGGGACCTCATTAGAGCGTGGACGTCACAGGTGTGCCCTCGGTCGGCTAGTAGCCTAGTAGGCATAGGACAATCATCTATAATTAATCATGGAGATCATAGATGAACATAAATGGAGGTTGGGAAGAGTGATTAGACACAACCTTCTGGTGGAGAATGGCGGTGTCGGTAGCACCCTAGCAGCACCTCGGCACGCGTGGGGGACGGGGCACGCCGCGCAGCAAGCTAGAGCGGGTGCGGCGAGGGAGATGGAGCGCGGCGTGGCAACGAAGGGGGTGCGGTGCGGGATGGAGCGCGACACTGGATAGGGAGCATTACAGCGTGGGTTAGGGTCTGCAGCGGGGAAGACGGCTGCAGCGAGTGCATGGCGCAACAACACACGATGGGTGACCACGGGAGTGGAAGATATTTTTGAGAGATGGAGAGACACAGAGAGAAAGCATGTCTGTTGGGCCTAGCGCGCAGGCCTGAAAAACGACGTACGGACGGATAGATGCCCGCTCCTAAGCATTACCGTCTGTAGATTTCGTCGAGTTGGCCAACCCCATGTTGCATTCACGCATGACAGACACGTGCATCCAAAGTAAGCACAAGCGGTAAAGTTTATAATATCCGGTTCTTATGCACTGCTGTGCCTGTGTATTCTACTACTTGCTAATTAGACGATATAATATGCCTACACTACTAATTGCTCAAGAAGAAAAAAAAATATAGAAGAAAGAAGAAAAGAAAAAAGTGAAGCGCTTTATGGCGTTAACTCTCAGCGGGCGAGACCCATTGCGCTGCTTGCTGCATTACCCAGGCCCATTATGTGCTGGACCATGTATCAGTCAAGCCCAACAGATAAATTTCATGCACACAGTGGGTCCTTGAGGGTCCGTGATCCATCCATGCCTGCAGGGACCTCTTCTCGTTTAGCTCACCACCCATTGGCCATTGTCACCCATTATAGTGATTCCACAGTTGAGATTGAGAGGCAAAGCATTCCAGTCAGACATCTCATGGGCGCGGTGGGCCTTTTATAAAATGCTCATGGGCGATAAATAGAGCTAACTTTCGAACCCGTGGGGATTAGTTAGCAGGAATAGTGGCCCACGACACCAATAGCTCACCACCCATTGGCCATTGTCACCCATTACAACACCAGGTATATGCATGCTTTCGACTTCTAAGGTTGCGTAGCGGCATACTCACTCACCATCGTGGCTCCGGAACACGGAGAGGGCATATGTACTGTCATCGATGGCAGCACAGTTGATCAAAATCACCGAGGTCATTGTCAGAAACAGCGGCGGAGCCAGCGGTGGGGCAGGGGGCTCGAGCCCCCCTACTGCCGTGATTCCCACAGAGCCCCCCTAAGCCCCCAACAAATTTGAGGAGGAAGAAGGAAAGTAGGGGCGGGAGGAAGAAGAACAGGAAGCAGCCCCCCTGCCGTCAATCCTGCCTCTGCCGCTAGTCAGAAAGCAATTAGGCCCTCAAGTTGGGTTTTTCAACATGCTTTAGCTTCCCCACAAGCTAAAAGCAAGTCAGAGGGGTGGAAACTCATAGGTGCTTTGGGCCAAAAGCAAGTCAAAGCGGTGGAAATTCTAGTGCAAAACACATAGCAGCTCCTCCTTGCTTCCACTGGCTATGGGGATGTGCAACTTCGAAGAAATTACCCACTGCCACTGGTTATGAAAAAATGGTTCTTTTTTTTCTTCTATCCCATCTGCATGGCTTCTTTCTGTTCGTGCGCCTTCCCTCGCCTTGAGGTTCCTTCCTATGGCTGGAAGCCTCACTAGCATTGCCCCGATGCTAGCCACCGCCTTGCTGGTGACGCCTCGAGGCTAGCCATCTCCCGATGTGACCCCAGGACGGTGCCCCTACGACGTGGCCACTAGGTCGACCGCTCGATCGGCGTGACCCTAGGCTGGTCCCTAGGCCTAGGCCATCAACCCTCGTCGGTCCCCAAGGCGAGGCAACTGCCCCTTGCCGATCCCCAGGCTGAGGCCACCGCGTATGGGGTCCGTCGTGTTTGTGCAGACTTGAGGAAGAAGGAGCAAAAAGAAAAAACACTAAAATATGCATTGAGTGACAGACATGTGGGGTCACAGATGACGTGGGGTCCGCTGATAATGGGTTTTCCAAAAGCCATAGCTATTGAACCAAACGGCTTTCAGCTTCCTCACAACCCATAACTCACAGCATCTTTCTACGGCCCATAGCTCAAAACAACTTTTTCAGAAGTCACATTTGAACCAACCGTAGTGCTAGCTGCTGCGGCGGCAGCAGCACTATCGAGCAGGCTGATTAATGTTTTTTTTTCTGATAACATTAATGTTAAAATCTACTTAGTACAACCTAGTCAGGCCACCACCGTTATATTGACAAGAAACCAAGCACCGAGAGTTATGATTCGTTATTATAATCAAGAAATATAGAGCTAGAGATACAGCCAGCAACAAAGCAAGGGTCTAAGAAGATCAGTAAGCCTCCAGACCTATGCCCACTTTGTTTCCCCATATAACCGAATTCCATAGAATAAAATAAATAGAAAATCTCACAAAACATTTCGATTATCTTTTATTCTACTGACTGTTTTTTAAGATTTTTTGTTTTGCGAGACCAAGAATCATAAAACCCCCGCGATACAACGACAACGATTTTAACTGAGTATTCTATAAGGGGAAGATAGAGAGAGAATCAAAGGCAGACGAGGAAGAGCAGTAGAGGATTTGATCATTGCCGCCGCCTTCTTGTTGTATAAATTCTATTGCTTCCTTCATTCTAGAGTTGTTTCTGTCCAGACAGCCCAAACTGGCCATGGCCCATAGCCCTACACAGTTGGGCCACCTGACTTATGGGCTGTGGGCTGTGCCAACTTCACGGTGGCTGATGACATGGAGATGGACTACACCTTCTCCAAATCCAAAAAAAAAAAAGAGATGGACTACAAGGAGCAGGAACAACGCATAGGAGCGGCATCTAATTCCCTGGATATTCTGTGCTTTTGTTCCTCCTCTGCGTGTCCTCTCTCTTCGTCCTTTGGAATCTCATCTCATATATCCCTGATTCCACTACCTTGTACTAGTCCTTCTCCTCTATCTCTGTGGTCTCTGCTACCGCTGAGCACTATCTGCACTACCTCTCAGTTGTATTCTGAACATGGCATCATCATATCTGGTGCTTCGTCGAGGGAGAGGGTTAACTAGCAACGGCGGCGATAATGACTTGCTCAAGAGTCAAGATCCCTTGGTTAGCTTGTTTCTTTGCTTGATCGATTGGCTTGTAACATGCGTGCAAAACGTTCCCCACGCCCAGTAGACGGCTTCATGTAGATTGTAGAGTAGAACGCCTTAAAACACGTAGCTTTTGATCGTTGCGTTGCTAAAGAGAATAAAGGCGCAGTGCATCGATCACGTCTCCAACACGCAGACATGACTACTCCCTCTGTCCCTAAATGTTTGTCTCTAGAAAACCGCGTTTCCCTCACAGACATGTTTTCCGGACGACTGACATTAAGGGACACAGTAGTATGCTTTAGTGCTCACTCACTCCAGACTTCTTTCGAAAGCAGGATGTTCCTACCTGCTTTAATCTTTAAATAATCATCAAGCGCACCAAGATCTATCATCATCCTCCATCCCCTACACTTCTATATAAACCAACGAAACGATGTCGAATTGTGCCCCAGCCACAGTCAGTGAGCTCACTTACGCTCAGTATATAGCTAGGCAGCTAGCGACGGGGGTCCACGGCCATGGCTAAGGAAAGCAAGCTGAAGACGGCCATGGCTAAGGAAAGCAAGCTGAAGACGGCCGGAGTGGCCCTGCGGCTGGCCGTCGTTGCCGCGTGCGTGCTATGCCTGCTGCCGGCGATGGCCCGCGCGCAGCTCCGGGTGGGGTTCTACGACACCAGCTGCCCCAACGCCGAGGCGCTCGTCCGTCAGGCCGTCGCGGCCGCCTTCGCCAAGGACGCCGGCATCGCCGCCGGCCTCATCCGCCTCCATTTCCACGACTGCTTTGTCAGGGTAACAAAACTTATTAATTTACTGCCTCGCTTTTGTTTTTATTTACTTAATTTATTAGCAGCTGCAGCTTTACCTAGTGGACGTAGTACATGAAAAGATGAGCTGAAACTTAAGAGATGTGGTTGCCCATGCAATGGCAATGCTTAAAAGACGTATGAATTTGTAGAGTGAAATAAAATGAATGAAAAATAATCTTACTAGAAAGTAGAAACACAGTTCTTGTGACTTGCACACACAATGTCCTTTAGTTCTGCCTTCGTCATTTAAATCAACTTAATTGGCGTCGCCTGGAATCCAAATTCTTCAAATTATAAAATACTTCGTAGCTGTTATGAACGTATATTTATTTGTACAACGGTACCTGATACGCACTTTTACAGTACGTATATATTGCAAAGCAGAAAAGCGACAGTTGTTTTCTCGAGACAAAGAGAAAAAGTATCCAAAGCAAAAAGCCCCAAAACCGTGAACGCATATATACATTTGCTCTGCTGCTTTCTTTGTCGGAAGGCAACGCATATTCCCTGCTTGCAACTGTTGCCAAGAATAACCTTTATGAGACGAATCGATCTCACTCTTTATTTATTTTATTTTTTGTGATAGTACCAAAATTAAGATAAGACAGCCAAACTAAAGGACACAAGCATAAACATGCATGTTTCCTAGCTGGAAAACATTTTAGTAGGAAGAAATATGAAACATTTTAGTAGCAAGACACTTCGTAATAGGAAGACACTTCGTACAAGTAATAACATAGAGCTATTTGTAGTAGGAAGAAATATATATGAAACATTTTATCACTGTACCGCTTTATATACTGTGAAATCAAATTTGAATTTGTACTCCCGCTATTCTAAATTATAAGTCACTTTGGCTTTTCTAGATATGTTTTCCGTCTTTTTTGTTTTTTATCCTTTTTCGAAAGATTATCACAAATACGTCCCTGGCAGTAAGATTTCAAAAAATAGATCCTCCTCTCGGCGCCGTTGTTATTGGCGCCAAGATCAAACGTCTCGGTGTCAGCCCAATTGGCGCCAAGCTCCTTGCCCACATCGGCGTTGACGCAGAGCTGGCGGTGACGTGGCAGCCAGCTCGGCATCAATTGTATTGGCGCCATGCTTGGCGCCAATTGTGGCGCCGAGCTCTGATTTTAACCTTAACACCTTGTCATAGTAAAATTCATGACTTAGCTAATTTTTAGGTTATCCATCACATGGTAAATACCAAGACTTCATGTTATAGTAAAATTAGGGTCCAAGTCATGTTAATTTACAGCTTTGTATGTCTATCTCATGGTAGAATTAGATTTTTGTTGCGGCTTAGATATGTTAGAATACCAACTACCATGGGAAAGATCTATGAAAAAATGGTTTTTTTTACCATGACTTGGATATTGAGAAATGTGGCTAACTCTAGAGTTTTTACAGTAACTTTCTGTTTGATCACTTAAAACAACCTAGAAATACTTAGGATAAAAAATAATCTAGGGTTTATGTTCATGAACTAGCGTAAAAATGCTTCTAAGTGTTGGATCAATAATTAACTCTTTTTTCATGATGTTGTTTTGATCAGGGTAAACTATAGTTTCTTTTCTAGATACGAAGTTTGACCTTTAATAGAGCTTGTAGCTTGAGTTGAGTATAACAAACTTTGCTTTTGGATCTAAACCTAAATCAGTCTTTAACATGACCAAATAGTGACCACAAATTTGAAAACATGGGCTCGGCGTCGTCGATCTTGGCGCCAAGCATGGCGCCAATGATCATAGCGCCATGCTTGGCGCCAATACAATTGGCGCCGAGCTGGCTGTCACGTCACCTCCAACTCTGTGTCGACGCCAACGTGGGCAAGGAGCTTGGCGCCAATTGGGCTGGCGCCGAGACGTTTGATCTTGGCTCCAATAACAACGGCGCCAAGAGGAGGGTTTAATTTTTGAAATCTTACTGCCAGGGGCGTATTTATAAGAATCTTTCGAAAAATGGCTAAAAAATAAAAAAGACGGATATATTTTTGTTATGTATCTAAATGTAGTGTATATATTGGAATGCTTGGAAGCTAGCAGGTAACTACTTCAAGATAAAGTATCGATGTAGAATCCATATTTTTTTTTCTCCTTACCATGGGGAGCGGCACCACTTAGAGAAGATCGGCCACCTTATTAATTAATACCTGTTTCAAAGATAGAGAATTTTCTGTCTAACTAGGCACATTGTTGCTATGTACTAAAAAAACAAAATGCCTTATAATTTAAAATGGATGGAGTACTTGCAAGATATCAAGCAGAAACTATCGAACAATGACATTTTAAAGAGGTTTTCCTTATATACCGTGCTTATTAATGACCTAAGGGGATTGTGGGTTAAAAAGGAAGGAAAATGACCATTTCGCAAACATAGCCTGTTTGATAACAACCACTATATGATCTCATATGTACTCTCTCCATTATTAATTATAAGTCGCTTTAGTTTTGTTGTAAGTTAAACTTCCCTAGTTTTGACTAAGTTTGTAGAAAAATGTATAAACATCTATAAACAAGATTAATTCAATACACCAAGAAACATATTTGATAACCTATTTATATATTTAATATTGTAAATGTTAATATATTTTTGTATAAACTTGATTAAAGTTATACAAGGTTGATTTAAAACAAAACTAAAAGGGTTCAAAATTTGACTACTTGAGTAAAATTTAATATCACTCTAAGTCAAACTATCATAAATGTGACAAAATATATATAAAAAAGTGTTAACATCTATAAGTAAGTTATGAAAATATATGCCACAAGGAATCTAATTAATGATGCTTAAGTGATATCTTAGATAGTATTACTTTTTTCCTATAAATTTGGCTAATCTTATGATATATAATAGTTGATTTATATAGAATAAACTAGAAATCTTAAATCGATTCGTTTGGTGCCAGTCAACGAGTTGTTCTTTGTTGGTTGTCTGACCTTCGTCTTCCGACACTACTGTGCACTTGTGCAGGGCTGTGATGCATCCGTCCTCCTCACCGTGAACCCTGGCGGCGGCCAGACCGAGCGTGACGCCGTCCCAAACAACCCGAGCCTCCGCGGCTTCGACGTGATCGACGCCGCGAAGGCCGCCGTTGAGCAGAGCTGCCCGCGCATCGTCTCGTGCGCCGACGTCGTCGCCTTCGCCGCCCGCGACAGCATCAGCCTCACCGGGAGCGTCTCGTACCAGGTCCCCGCGGGCCGGCGCGACGGCCGCGTGTCCAACGCGTCGGACACCGTGGACCTGCCCGCGCCCACCTCCACGGCGCAGACCCTCATCGACAAGTTCAAGGCCAAGGACCTCACCTTGGAGGATATGGTCGTCCTCTCCGGCGCCCACACCGTCGGCCGCTCCTTCTGCGTCTCCTTCTTCCAGCGCGTCTGGAACACAAGCACGAACCCCCCTACGGCAATCGTACGTACGCCGACATGGCTGCTGACGCTAATTAACTAGCTTGCTGCTTTGCACGCATGAGCAGGACGCATGTGACAAGTGTCGTCGTGTCTTTGCAGGTGGACGCGGGGCTGAGCCCGTCGTACGCGGCGCTGCTACGCGCGCTGTGCCCGTCGAACACGACGCAGACGACGCCGATCACGACGGCCATGGACCCCGGGACGCCCAACGTGCTGGACAACAACTACTACAAGCTCCTGCCACGCGGCATGGGCCTCTTCTTCTCCGACAACCAGCTGCGCGTGAACACGCAGATGGCCGCGCTGGTGAGCAGCTTCGCGGCGAACGAGACGCTGTGGAAGGAGAAATTCGCGGCGGCCATGGTGAAGATGGGCCGCATCCAGGTGCAGACGGGGACGTGCGGGGAGGTCCGTCTCAACTGCGGCGTCGTCAACCCGAGTTCATACTCGTCGCCGCCGTCGACGGTGGAGCTGGGTTCGAGCGCGCCAGCCGTCGATGAAGAGGGCTACGCCGCGAGCTAGGAGCTGCATACAGCATACCTCTTCGGCCGCCGTCGTTGTCGATCAATGATTTTCTCGCATGCAAGCATGTCCTTTGGACGTGTACGTTTCAACCCTGCTTTTATTTTGTCGCGTGACTGTAGGTTTGTTGTGTCGATGATCTTTGTTGCGTGCCAGTGCCACTGAACGTACGCATCCTGGCCGGACTCTTAACTTCGGTGGCGGGTAATAAGCACATGTATGAGTAAGTTGAGAATTTCTGTCAATTCCCTTAAGCGTTACTAGCACATATGCCGGTACGTTGCAACAAACATATACTTTGTTACGTAGTGACCTGAATGACTTGTTGCTCAGAGATTTACTATGATGTTCATTTTGCTGAAATGTTGATGGTCGGATTGATCATTTAGTGACCATCAACTCACGCCACTGCCTCGCTCTTGAGCCCGTGCTGCCACCACCGCATCCTAGGCCTAGCGCCTCCCTTCCTAGATCCGTGCCACTACCTGCCGGTCCCGCTGCTTGGATCGATGCCTTCTTCACCAGATCCGTGCCATTATAGCTCAAGAGGAGAGAGAGAGAGAGGAGGCCAACTGTCAGTGTGGGGTTGTGAAACTAGCCACATCCTCTCTTTTATATGAGTGCAGGCAAAGCACCTCGCTTCTTGGGTGGGCTAAAAGGTTCGTGTGGCCTAGGCCCAAGTTAGCCACTCGCTACATTTTCTGCCGCCGATCAAATTGCAACTTTGTTGTCGGTTCAACAACAAAAAAAAAAGACAGAAAAATTAGTCACCGATAGGGAAATCAATTTTTTCTATGTAGTTTTATCGTAACCAACAAGGAAATTCAATTTCCTTGTGTGTTCTATATATTTCTATGTGTTTTATCAAAACATATTGAAAAATTAGTGAATTTTCTGTTGGTTATGCCTGCACGGACAGGAGTATTTCTGTTTACAGTAGTGAAGATCTCAAAGCCAAATCCTTGACATGTGAAATCAACAACTATCACTTTTTAGTTGTCCAAAGAACGACAACCTCTCACTACTATTTCATCTTCGTTGTGCGGCATTATCATCGTGGACTTCATTGTGTTGGGCTAGGTCCAACCTAGACCTGAGCAAAATAGGTCTAGCCTAACCTGGCTGCTAGGCCAAACCGCACGCGTTAGGGCATGTACAACTCATAGATGGGAGCCGTCTCTAAACATCTCGAACGTATCGTACAGACAGGTTCAAAATAGGTTATACAATCCACAGACACGGGTCCGTCTCTAAACTCTTTAATGCTTTGTATTTAGCTAGGATCAAATATAAATAAACTTTTATATACCATTGTGCGGCTATATTTGATAGAAAATGTATCGAGGATAAATAAGAGCAATATGGTTACAATAATTCTTAGAAACCATTAACATAATAATTATATTATATATAGTTGCAACGCCTTTTTTTTTGCCTAATTTCCTTCTTGAGTTTCCTGGACACATTCATAAAAAAAACGCAGGTTCACATTCAGTAGCTAGCAAAGCTCTGTTCATATTCGGATAACAGCTAGCAAGTTCCTGGATACATTCAGATATCAGATAACAGCTGGACACATTCAGATAAGAGCTAGCAAACGCAGGTTCACATTCAGATAACTGTCTGGACAGGGGCACCCCGCCCACGCCGCCGCCGATCCGCTCCTGCGGCCTAGGGTTTGGCCCGCGGCATCCGCGCCCAACGACGAGCCTCCACCACGACTGAGGAGTGCGCCGGGAACGCCGCCGCCGCCGTGGACATAGCAGCCGGGGTGCCCTTGCTCTTTTTGTTTGTGCCGAGAAATAGCTTGCTCTTCCTCGCCGAGACGCTCAACATCGTGGAGATCCTGGCGTCGGGGCACCCGATTGAGGAAGAAAATTGGAGCTCTGTTGCTGCTCACCGGTGATATAGGGGACGGATTTGGCGGGACTGCTTCCTCCCGCGCGCGCGAGCGCCTAGGATCTGCGCGCCGCGATGAGGAGACGACTCCTACAACACTGCTCGGGTCGTCTCGTCCGCATCGGAGCACGGGACGAAGCCGTCCCTTCACGAGACGACGGACGCGGCGTCTTCAGGCTTCGACAGAGGTTTTTTTTTTTTTTTTTTTTTTTTTTTTGTAAAACTGGCGATGGAGGGACGGGGTGAACCGACATGTTGTACGTGCCCTTATTGGATAGGACCTGAACAACAAGAAAACAAGCACATAATTTGTCAAAAAAAAAAAACAAGGACATAAAAAATCTAGGCCTACACCCGCCCCGAACTATTTATTTTAAATTATTTTCAACTAATAACAAGGAGCGGGCGACCCCACACAGGCATGAGCCCGACCTAAAAGTAGAGGCCCACCCACTGAATTGAATGTTACTGAAAATGAAAGCTTGGCCAAAAAATTTCTTATCTTTTTTTTTTGGCCTGGTCCGATTTAGCCCGCCCAAAAAATTTCTATTTTTTTTTGGCTTGGTCCGATTTAGCCTGCCCATATAATGCTCAGGTCTAAAGAAACCTTGTGCACAATATAAGTGTTGGTTCTTCCTCCTATGGCCCGCCACTTTATTATTCATCACTGACGCGTCACTAATGGGCATCACGTCACTATGTTGTTAATTTGTTTTTAATGTACAGAACCACATTAACATTTGCTTCATTTGTGATGAATTAGGCTTGGTATGTTGGTCTCAGTTCTCAAATCTCATGAAAGCATTGACACGTACCCACTAGACTTTTGATGTATGCACATGATATTTCAGACATGATTTTATTGAAACATAGAACTGGACCACGGAAATACGGAATGCTTAAACGTGTGGTTTTGTGCTTGATTTAACAAGGGTGGCGTAGTTTTAAGAAACTCACGTTTTTATAATTTAACAGCAATTATATCAATAAAATATATTTATATGCAAGGTGTGAAAAAGTTATCTATATCCTAATGCTACGTTATGAACATTTCTCTATACATGAGAATTGGCGGGCAAAATTTGCTCATTAAAAGTCATGTTCAGGCCAAATAAATTGCTTGCAGCCAATTCAAACATCACAACAATATAATTCTTTTTTAACATATGGTGAATAATTAAGCTTAATTTGGAGCATGGCTGCTTGGTCTCAACTACAATATGCCAGATTGGTATTTGACATTTTATGCACATAATGACATAATATGTTCAGAAACATTCTCAATTAATTAAAACAAACACAAGAAGGAAAGTAAGGACACAAAAAACAGTCGCAAATAATTTAAGTCAATAGCTATGTTCCTTCAAAACTATAGCTAGGAACTTGGATATATATACATTATTGGGCCTTCCCAGTCAATTAAGCAACTTCCATTTAGTCAAGAACGTGATCCATATGATCATTAATCGGGACTTTGATAAAAAAAATTTTAGAAAACGAAAAAATTCCAGCCTCTGCGACCAAGGACTTTGACAAATGACAGAAGTATATATAGTATTAATTAAGCTAGCATATGTATGTACGGTTACCACATTATATAAAGGATGCGTGTATGTGAAAAATCCCGGCCGTACAAGAGATGTATATCAAAAGATCTGTAGAACTAGAAACCGTATGAAGTTCTTCCCGCGTCCAATGCGGCTTTAATTTGTCGTTCTTGGTGGCGTGCGTGCATGTGCTGATCATGTTCTTCTCCTCGGTATCCTCATACGGGTACAAGTGACCACAACACAAAATTATATACATAAGTACATTATATTAAACTGTATAGAGCTCATGCCCCGTCCTCCATGGCCAATCATGCAAGCAAACCAGAAGAGATAGCTAGTAATCAAAGGCTTCTTCGTTGGTAGGGAAGCAACTGACATGGTCATGTGTGGACAAAAGGCCCGTTTGAAACCGTTTCGATTCCATTCGTCTATGGACAAGTAATAAGAGTCTTTTTAAAAAAAAAAATCTTTTCTTAAAATAAACTATGAATCGTTGAAGTTATTGTATTTGGTTTTACCGGTTCTGAAATCATTTTTGAACCGTGCCAAATGAGACCTTAACAAGGTATAACTAACACATGCTTCCCAAAGGATCATGCAAAGGCAACAAACTAGCGCGGCCATCGATGAGCAAACAGTATGAGAACAAGGAGAAGGATTAGGCCCACGTCGGAACAAAGGGCCTGATTTGTGGAGCCTGGCCTTGAACCGTTGTACACGCGTATACGACCATATAATATTCCTGAAGCTAGGGCAACTGGGATTCTAAAAAAAAAAGAAGCTAGGGCAACTGGGATTGTACTGTGGATAACATTGTTTTAATTTGCTGCATATTAAGGGGTGTTTGGTTTGAGGAGTTAAAGTTTAATCAACACTGTAGCAATTTCGTCTTATTTGACAAAAAGTTTCCAATTTGGGACTAATTAGACTTAATAGATTCGTCTCGTAAATTACTCTTAATCTGTGCCGACATGCATACAATTAGTCTACATTTAGCACTCCATGCATTTGAGGAAATATTAATATGATAGGAGTTAAACTTTAACAACTTGAAACCAAACATGCCCTTATAGTAGCAAGGGTGCTATATCTGGACCACCTAAACAGATCTCTCCAATCAACAGCATGTTTCATGACACCAACGTTTCATGCCATTGTTTTTTTTGGCAAAAGGGAATTCCTTACGTATGGTTTAGGTAAACTATATAGGTAGCAAAAGGGTTCCTTGCATTGATTTACTTTGGACGACCAAATTTGGTCTCTCCGATCAAATCCATGTTTTTTTGCAAATAAATGGAGAAAACAGCTAATATAAATACAAGAATGCATACAGGCGACAACGATGGCTTGATGTGTCAAGGTAAATCGATGTTTCCTTAAAGAAGTAATGAATGCGTGCAGACGTTCATCAATCATGTGACAAAAGAAAGAAGGGAAATACTAGCGCCCGAACGTCTAAATATAAACAATTGATTCAGACGCTTTCGCTCTACCCGTCTCCTTTCCTTTTGGATCCGGAGGCTTTCGCTCTACCCATCTCATCCCAGCGCCCACCCCTTTCTGGCTCCCTCTTTCTCCTGTGATGCAATAGTAAACCACGGTAATGGTGATTGCGCTTCCTATAGCGCTTGCAGACATCGCACCTTGACGTACACGAGGGAGAGAGATGGAAAGAGACACAAATGGATCAGATGTTAATCATTGCTTGCAACATTCAAGAACAAAGGGCTGCAACATACTGAAACCTCATGTAACACAAACAAACATGTTGCAACATCTTAAATCGACTGTTGCAACATTAAAAAAACATGTTGCAACATCTCAAATCGTCACCTGCAACATCAAAAAAAACATGTTGCAACATCCAGAAAACACATGATGCAACATCTCAAATCGACTGTTGCAACACCGCAAAATTCAAGTTTATGTTGAGTGCCATAAAACATGTAACATCCAAGATTGACAAGGAGGCAAGGTAGGAAGGCGAGCAAGTGCAGCGGTGAGGGAAGAACAAGGACGGGTGAGGGCGGCCGGGGCTATGAGGGAGGAAAGCAGGCAGTGAGGGAGTAAGACGGTCAGCGGCATCAGGGTGACGAGCAGCCGCATTGAGGTGACGAGCAGCCGTGTCATTGTCAGGGAGATGAGAAACCGTGTGACGGAGACGAGCAGCGGCGTGGGAGAGAAAGGTGAAGACTGTTGGGATGTTGGTATGTTATATAGATCTAGTCCAGTTAAAAAAGCATCCGACACGAAGAAAATAGGTTAGACACCTGTGTAGGAGCATTTCTGAAGAAAGAAAGGGAAAAGTTAAACTAAAAACCTGAATTGCTAGAAGAAACAAACAAGCAGCAAAAAGTGTTGTGTGATGACGAATTCAACGGACATATGAATAAATGAATTTAGACCCTATTTGAATTTCCTCGTACATAAAGTTTATAGCTACTAAATTTTAGACCAACTCTAGAGACTTTAAATATGTCAAAACTTTAGCTAACCCTCAGAAGCCACAGAAGTGAGCTAACATGATCTAAAGTTTAGTCTAACCACCTAGATTTTAGACCATAGGATCTAAACAGATTCTTAGTTATGTTGCCTGCACTCCTGTGCTTTACCTTTGCTATATGTTGGACCAATGATGGAGCTAGATATAGCTTCTTTGCTTTTCTCAAGTTTGGTCAAGTACGTTAAGCACATCTATATCTCCTGTAAAGATAAACCCCACTAGCCTAATTCTCTAACACATCCTTGAGTCACGTCATCATCCACTTCTCCTGCTGCCTCATGCAATTAAGTGCCCACTCACAAATGGTTTCATTAGTGGATGCAGTTACTTGCACATGACCATGCACGCATACTGCTAGCATATTCTCTCACGTGACTTTCTCTCTTCCTCTTCGAAAACTGACTACTAATAATCAAGATATATATAGATAACTCGATAGACTACAGTGAGATCATATTTATATTCCTCCTTCATATCTGCAGCAACCCGCAGGAAATTCTCCTAGTCCAAGCAAAAGCACAGCCAGCATAAGGTCTTGTTTACTTCCTCCCAAAACTTTACACCCTATCACATCATATGTTTAGACACATGCATGAAGTATTAAATATAGACTAAAAAATAACTAATTGCACAGATTACGTGTATTTTGTGAGACGAATTTTTTGAGCCTAATTAGTCTGTGATTAGACAATGTCTTGCTACAGTAAATATGTGTTAATGACGAATTAATTAGTGTTAATAAATTCGTCTCACAGTTTACAGGTAAGTTCTGTAATTAGTTTTTTTTATTAGTATCTGAATACCCCTTCTGATATCTCATGAAATATCCAATATAACCCCTCAAAACTTTGCGCCCTTAGATCTAAACAAGGCCGAAATTGCCCGCAAAGCCGCGATGATGATGATGAAGGGTGCATGTACCTACTGACATCCACAGGTATAGTATGGGCCTGTTTTATGGATAATAGAAAACTAATAAAACTATCCGTAGTTAATTCAAACACTTGTGAATATGTGAGTGAGTATACGAATGAAAGGTTGTAAATGTGCATTGCACGCGGACAGGCATATATAATCATCGCAATTTTTAAGCATAATTTTTATTTATAATATTAAATAGAAATGGAAATGCATAATACTATTTCCATCCCAGAAAAAATACAATTTTAGCACAGTGTCACGTTTTATTACCTTAAGTTTAACCAATTATAGATAAAAAAATATCAATGTTTATAATATCAAATCAATACCATTAGATTAATTATGAAATGTATTTTTATAATAAATTAATTTAAACTTATAAATGTGAATATTATTCACTAGAAACTTAATCAAACATGAATAACTTTTCGTGGCACGTAATCTATAGTTATATTTTTTAGGACGGAGGTAGTATTTGTTTAGGAGTCATAAAGATGGGTTGTTGGACAATTTGTTAGGTCGTAGGAAAATCAAAGTTCTAGAATCTGACACATCTAGTCTACGTTGAAACGAACTCTGACCCAGCACCAACAAGAAGGCAAGCCCACATCCAATGTATCTGAGTTCTAGTTCACACATTGTCACAAGGGCTATGCTAGTATGAAGGGAAAAAAGAGGCAAGTAGCAAATATCATTCGGCTAATAAGAAAATATATACTCACTCTGTCCTAGAATATATAATATAGACAATCATTAAAAAAATTAAGGAATTTCTTTTGTATTAAATAAGCACCGAAATTTGATAGGTACTATAGTGTTTATCTTTTGTATTCTCTTTTAGTCTTTATTAATATTAGGAACATATTAAGTATTTATACTTAAATAGGCTTAAAATTTATCGGTCTAACAAAATAACAGAGTGGAAAGCAGCAACATCATATGAAGTAATAATCAATTATTAAATAATATATTATCTTAACTTTTTGGTAAAAAAACAATACAAATATAGATGCTCACATATACGCGTGCATATATTTTATTCCTATATATGATCATCTCTAATTGACTAAAACAACAAACTTGGGTTTGATGAAGTTACTGTAGACATCTGACTGGTGATGAACATGCCATCTAATATTAAAAATCAAAGTCCAATTTTCTAAAATAAACAATTAAAATGTGAGTAACCGTGCCAAGAGGAGGACTCCCCAAGGTTCCACCTAAGAGACCTTAGCTAACCAATTGTAGCTATATGCGTTGCTTACTTAGTGAACTGTTTTAAACTTTTAATTACTGCAAGTAATCATGAAGTCGAGCTAACAATTCCAATTTTTCATTGCCAAATCTGGCAGAACAATTAGTTCATCTAAAACCTTAAGATGCTGATGAAAGATGGGCAACGTAGCACAAAAAAAAACAAAAACAAAAACAAAAACCTCTCTTATCCATCTCTTCTCTAAGGTAAAGTAGAACAATAAAGATGGCCATTCAGTTTAGTTAATATGAAAGATAACATCAAGCACGCAGGTCTGTACTATAGGCTATACCGACTGCATCTTTTGTCATCAAAGAAGTCTTGCTTGCATCACGTTCCCTCGCCTCAAGATCTGTGCGTGCTACTAAACTCCCTTCTATATAAACCGCCGTGTGTTGTCCCACGATGATACAAAACACGCACACACTCGGAGACAGACAAGTAGAGTAGCTAGCTAGATCTAGCGCCAGAGACTTACATTACGGCCATGTCTCCGGCTGCAAGCAAGGGAATGGACGGTGGTGCGGTGGCGGCAGCGGCCATGGCGGCCGCCGCTGTGCTGCTGTGCCTCCAGCTGCCGGCGGTGGCCCGTGGCCAGCTGCAGGTGGGGTTCTACAACACGAGCTGCCCCAACGCCGAGTCCCTGGTCCAGCAGGCGGTGGCGAGCGCGTTCGCCAACGACTCCGGCATCGCCGCCGGCCTCATCCGCCTCCATTTCCACGACTGCTTCGTCAGGGTACGTATACATGTACATGGATGCCGCCTCTTCCGTCCCCTTGGATTTGGATTTGCTCTTGGTTTTGGATTTGTTCTGTTTCTTCTCTGCTTGTTTGGCTTAATCTCGATCTTTTGCATAATAATGACGATCGATTGTTATCAACTGACCTCTCTTGCTAGCATTGGATTAACTCGGTAATAGAGTTCGTCTACTGTTGACTGTTTCCAGTTTTTTTTTTATGGTTATTAATATATTACTCCAGCCGGCAGCCGACCAGCAAGTACTATAGCTAAGGGAATTAAGTAGCAATTACACATTAATATTCAAGTATTCTGGCCTTGGTTTCCCATTGTATATGGTCATATGGACGGAATAAAGGCTTCAGTTAGTCGACAGTCACATATGCATGATGCCGAGTCTTCACCTTTTGGTTTCTTTGGTCGGTTTCCCTTCTTTTGGAGATATGGACAAGGACAACACCTCATGGACTTGTGCTTTTGCAAGTTGCAATTAAAAAAGCCATTCAAAGTTGTAAATATATTATAAATAATCACCGATGTATTGGAAGTCATAGCTCATCCATAGTCCATAGCTGATAGCTTTAACCCATCATCTGTAGGTTCTCTTGCATGTCTAGAAAGCTCAAAAGGAAAAAAAAAAAGAGAGCAGAAGTTTACATATACATGTATATGTATTGTCAAACAAAGTAATGAACCGTCAAGATCGACGTGAAAAAAGTAGTAAAGTCAAAGGAGATAGCTCCATCTACTCCGTACCGTTGTTCGTCTATCTCTATCTCCTCTCTGTTCTAGAGTCCAGATCGAACAGCCTTTTCGACGGCACCACGTGCATCTTCTTCCTCGTGGTTGTCGTGGACTTGTGGTCATCGCTGGCCACTGTAGCCACACTGTCGTAGGTGGGAACATTCAGAAAAAGCATCCGCTGTGATGTTCCTTCTTGGACAACACAAACAGCGGTAAAAGACTCTGTAATTTTTTTTTTGTTTAAATGGCAAGAATTATTACCACACCACACATGACATGATATCGAGCAGCTTATTAGAAATAACCTGGAATTTTTTTACACATACATATATATATTATAACACTGCAACAGCAACAGAAATTCAGTACACAGTAGCAGTATCTTGATTCATGTGTGTACTCTCTACTTGTGATTTTGATTTTGCAATGCAAACGGGGTCGTCATCAGGGCTGTGACGCGTCGGTGCTGCTCACCTCCCCGAACAACACGGCGGAGCGCGACGCGGCGCCCAACAACCCGAGCCTCCGCGGGTTCCAGGTGATCGACGCGGCCAAGGCGGCGGTGGAGCAGAGCTGCCCGCAGACGGTGTCCTGCGCGGACATCGTGGCGTTCGCGGCGCGCGACAGCATCAACCTCACGGGGAACCTCCCGTACCAGGTGCCGTCGGGCCGCCGCGACGGCAACGTCTCCCTCGCCTCCGACGCCACCGCCAACCTCCCCGCGCCGACGTTCAACGCGTCCCAGCTGGTGGCCAACTTCGCGGCCAAGAACCTCACCGACGAGGAGATGGTCATCCTCTCCGGCGCCCACACCGTCGGCCGCTCCTTCTGCACCTCCTTCCTCGCACGCATCTACAACGGATCCACCCCGATCGTACGCACATCGTCTTGAGTTCGTCGTCAGTCTCCACCATATATGCACGTGATCGAACGTCTGATGCCATTCACATGCCATGCGGTGCAGGTTGACTCGGGGCTGAGCGCAGGGTACGCCACGCTGCTGCAAGCGCTGTGCCCGTCCAACGCCAACTCGTCGACGCCCACCACGACGGTGGTCGACCCGAGCACGCCGGCGGTGCTGGACAACAACTACTACAAGCTGCTGCCGCTCAACCTGGGCCTCTTCTTCTCCGACAACCAGCTGCGGGTCAACTCCACGCTCAACGCCTCCGTCAACAGCTTCGCGGCCAACGAGACGCTCTGGAAGGAGAAGTTCGTCGCCGCCATGATCAAGATGGGGAACATCCAGGTGCTCACGGGGAGCCAGGGAGAGATCAGGCTCAACTGCAGCGTCGTCAACAACGGCTCGTCGTCGTCGTCGTCGGTGGGGATCCAGCAGACGACAGTGCCCTACTACTCCTACTCTGGATCCACCACCGCGTCCCTCGATGAGATCGCCACGAGCTGATCCCGATCAGTGGCCGACTGGCGTGATGATATATACTCTGGATCCATTTGTGTGCACGCGCCTGTCCATCTTTAGGTTATCTTGTACGTGTTGTTTACCTGCTGGTTCGTACGTTTGCTCTGCGTACGAGAGTGCGTAGTTCGTGTGTACGCGTGAGTGTGTCATATGCGCGTACACGAAATTCTCATTATCACCATGCATGTATCCCGTGAATGTCGGCAATCATCATCAGTAAATAAAACTGGTGCTCTCTGAGCGTCCGCAGTGTGAAGGAACGGGGTTGCTTCTATAGCGGGTTCCATCAATGACATGACTTCTCCTGGTATTGAGCTCGCAGTGTATGGAACCGGAGTGCTCATCTCTCATGGTAGCTGGAGCCTTGGGAGCTGTGTGATGTATCAGAATGATATATTGGGCCTGTTTAGTTGCCCATGCAACCCAAAAAAGTTTGCACAGTACCTGTCACATCGAATCTTGCGGCACATGCATGGAGTACTAAATGTAGACGAAAGAAAAAACTAATTACACAGTTTAGTTGTAAATCACGAGACAAATCTTTTGAGCCTAATTAGTCCATGATTGGACACAAATTGCCAAATAAAACGAAAAGTGTTACAGTAACCGAACCCAAACTTTTTCACCAACTAAACAACCCCATTATTGTTTTATTGTAAAGAGGCAGATTCTATGCCTCAGAGCTACTCCTCCATCGAATCAACCCTAAAGTGTCAGCTCCTATACATGCATTAAATGCATAGAACCGGCTTCTACGCAAACACTGCGGACGCTCACCGGCTGTTCTGATCATTTTCTATTGCAATCTGTGAAATAAAGAGAACAGTAGGAGTACGTTACGGAAGGACACAATATTAATACATCATGCATTCACGGGAATGCTATCCGCACTCATGGACCTCTATATTCATCCTCTATACGTCCTAGTCAGCAAGATTCTCTCCTCTATACTCAATTCTCCCGCACCTATCCATCCTCTATATCATCCTCTATCCACTCTATCCACTATGGGACCCACTTGTCACTTTATCTAAATACATCCATGTGTGATCTAGTTTTGAAGGATTTATTGAGACAAATTTAATGGTGCAATCAGAATTTAATTTGGATTTTTGGTTTGTGAGTTATAGCATTTTTTTCCTTTGTTTAGCTAGTGGGGCCCGCCACTGCCCACTATAGAGTAAACACTGTACTACTCTAAATATAGAGTGAGAGAAAGGATAGAGTATCGTTTTAGAGTACCCAGTGCAGCAGTTTTTACTCTATATTCATACTCTAAAACTTTAGAGTATCGTTTAGAGTATGCCACTACGGACAGCAAGGCTCCATTTGGTTTGGCACATCAATATTTTCTCAAATACATGGAGTACTAAATGTAGACTAATTGCATGCATGTCGACACAGATTAGGAGTAATTTACGAGACGAATCTATTAAGCCTAATTAGTCTAAGATTGGAAACTTTTTGTCAAATAAGACGAAAGTGCTACATTGTTTGTTAAACTTTAACTTCTCAAACCAAACAACCCCTAACGCGTTCTTAAGGCAGTAGAAAAAAATATAGTAATAATGGTCACCATACAGGATGGAATAGAGGGGGTAGCCTAAGGGCTAAGGCTATCCGCACTCGTGGTACTCTAAATTTATCATCTAAAAGACCTGGTTATCAAGATTCTCTCTTCTATACTCAATTCTCCCACACCCATCTATCATCTATATCATCATCTATCTACTGTGGGACCCACTTGTCACTTTATCTAAATATATTCATGTGAGATCTTGTTTTGAAAAAATTATTGAAACAAATTTAATGGTGCAATCGAATTTGGTTAATTGGTTTGTGAGTTATAATATTTTTTTGCAAGTTGAAATAGCGGCCCCTCCCAAGATTCTCTCCCCTCTCTCTCCCCTCTCTCACACGCATGCTCCCTGCCTGCTTTCTCTACCGCGCTGGCGTCCGATAAACTAGTCCGCTACCACGCCAAATATAGAGGACGGGCAGACGTCCAGGACGATATAGCGGACACCGCTGCACGTGTTTTTTACGCTAAACGTTACTGCATATGTGATAGCGGACAGGTATACCGTTCCCGGTGCAGATAGTCTAAGAGCAGGTGAAATAACGCCCTTGTTTAGTTCCCAATTCCATCCCCAAATTTCACTATGCAAAAAGAAGATTCTCCATCACATCAAAATGTCGGCAAATGCATAGAGTACTAAATGTAGATGAAATAAAAAACTAATTGCACAGTTTTGTTGTACTTTGCGAGACGAACATTTTGAGTCTAATTAATCAATTTTTGGATAATTTTTTATACTAAAAAAACAAAATATGCTATAGTGCCCCGACACGGGCACTGTAGTACAGTGCCCGAATCGGGGCACCCGAGTTGGGATCTAAACACGGGCAACAGTTTTGCTCGACACGTCAGCTATATGCATGTGGCAGAGGAGAGAGGAAGCCATGCTTGGCGCTCTGTTCGTCGCTAGCTCAACGCGGAAACCAAGGCACTTTTTCTGCATGCTGAGCTTCACTCTTCCTCTCCTAGCTATCTTTGTCTATTGAATACAAATTACTATTTAGATTATACATACGGATTAGTTGTTGTATGAGTAAGGCTCTAAACTTGTCTATTGATGAGTTAGCTTGGCTTATAGCCAAGTCTTATTGGCCTTGCTCTAAGGCCTTGTTTGATACCCCTCTGATTATAATAATCAGATTATCTGCCCGTTCGCTGGTATGAAACTTTGGCTGAAATTGGCTGGTTGTGTGAGGGAGAAATGCTGTAGTGGCTGGTTGATGAATAATATTTGCTGAGGGGATCAGCCGGCTGGTCTGGATGGACCAGACCAGCGAACACGCCCTATATAATCAAATTTTGATCCAATCTGAACTGATTATATGATGTTTTATTATAACCAACACCCCTTGATTATCATAATCCCATAATTCAGGTGAGACTAGGTAGGGTATTATAGGTGCTGAAAGTCCAACTTACTCCCAACTGATTGTCGAACTTGTCAAATAATCCTATGCATAATCAGGATTATAATAATCAAGGTTTGATCAAACAGGCCCTAACAATCATGCTGTTATTAGGGCTTTGTTACTGTATTTAAATGTCACCTCGCAGTTCTAATTTTAATTCTGAAAAACCATAATAAAGATGACACGTCGACACGTGATGCATACCATACTTACGTGTATGACTCTTGATTATTCAAGACAAAACACATAAAAAATATCATCCATATATATGATTAGTATTTGTGCGGTGTGTATATCTCTGAACTGCAAGTCATCAGTATGGTAGTAGTACTACACATAATAATAACTGAGTAAACAATAATTTTGTGTGTGTGTGTGTATGTAGAAGTAAACCAACGATATGGATCAACAAAATCCGCTTGAATCGCCGCGTTATCAGACCAAACGAGTTATCAAGATGGACACCACTTCTGCTGGAAATCGAGAGTCAGTCGTCAGGGACCTACCGCGGTACCTATGGCTTGACTTTCGAGGCAACCTCGATGGGAAAATGGGAACCCAAAAACGTGCCCTGGAGTCAGTCCGCGTCATGCATCTATCCTATCATTCATTCTCTACAGTACATGCTAAGAGGACACCTCATATAAATAGATATGATCATATAAGGTAGTACACCACGTCCCCCACAGATTTATCCTTCTGTTAAATCACAAACTACCAACAAATTTTTATACATACTACAATGGATTCGGTTTTTACAGGGTATCTCTAGAAATCAATTTTCAGGATTTTTAAAAACAACGTTAAAACTAGGAAAAAGAAAATAAATCATAGACCGAACCCACAAATCACATAATTTGTCACCAAATCAGAAGCGATTTTTAGAGACATCCTACTTTTTATGCAGATGGCTCTAACTGGGTCTAAAAATGGTTCCAAATACATATTTTTAGAAGAAATATAAATTTATTTCAAATTTTAAATATATTTTTAAAGCTTGTGAAGAAAATTTGGCTCTCTAAATTATTTCAAATTAAATGTATCAACTATGAAGTTGTAAATCTCGTTCCGCTCTACAATTTGCTATAATTTTTGTCTTCATTTAACTCTGTATGAAAAAATAATTTGTGAATTTATTTATGCAACAACTACTTGTCAGTGTTCTGTACCAGTGACAAATAAAACATCAGTATCATGTGATGGGCTTCAATGGGATAGCACACAAGACACAGAAGTTAGGAGTGTGCTGTTGAGGTTGCATGGTTTAGATTTTTGTGATAGGAAACCGGATCGCGTGTGTCAGGTTTCTACCAAATCGAGAGTTATCTTGAGCTGACAGAAAATCAAGCACCCCTCTTCCCATCATGGGTCTAATCGTCCTAGGCATCTCTTGGTTAGGAGCGTCGTTGCTCAATTGGCCTTGTTTTCTTGGTACGTATTTCGGTCTTTAGGCCTGGTATGGACAAGTATCCTCACTACTTTTAGAGATGGTTTTTTACAGGTCCACTTATGAAAATAGCTATATTTTCAGAGGTAGATCCTTTTAAAGTTTGCCTTTGAAAACATTGGGCCCGTAGATTATTTTCAGGCACGCATACTCTATTGAACTGCATACCACCTGATTATTTTTTATAGTGAGATAGTACATATCTAGACTTATATGGATTATATACCATATCCTCCAATACAATGATGTTACCCAAATCTTGTCTAAAACCTCAGTGGTTGTTTGGTCCGAGGAATGGGCCAGTAGTCTATCATCTTCTTACACATCAGTTTTTTGATTGATCTCTAAAATGAAATGAGTTGCTCATCACCACCTCATTTGCACAGGCTAATAATTAGTATAAATTAACACAAAAATAGGGTCGTTCCACTAGATTTAAGGAATGAATCCGTAATGTGCCACTGCATCTAGCTATAGGATGGACTAGTTTTGCAAACCACGAACACCAAGTTAAACATTCATGTCAGATGAAGGAAGAATTTGAATTTTCTGTCCCATACACTCACCATTTATTTCGCAACCACATAATTGACGGTGACATGTCAGTTTGAACACGAGCCAAAGCTTATATAGCCTCTATATATCTATATAAAGTATATATACTAATAAGGCTGCAGTACTACTTTTCTTCTCCGGCTGCTATCTTAGCCAGCACTCTTTGCTAACACAAACCTGCCCTGCCGGGCACGCCTCTATATAAACGTTGGCGGAACCATCGAGTTAAACCAAGTGCCTGCTCATAATTAGTGGTGTGGTTGTGACTACACAGCTAGCATAGCAGTGCCATTCTGGCAAGGGCGGGAGAGAGGATGAGGACGAGCGGCGGCGGCTTTGCCGGCCTGGTGGTGTGCGTCGCCACCGTGTGCCTGCTCCTGCCGACGGCGAGCCGCGCCCAGCTGAAGGTGGGGTTCTACAACACCACCTGCCCCAACGCCGAGGCGCTCGTGCGTCAGGTCGTCACGGCTGCTTTCGCCAACAACTCCGGCGTCGCACCCGGGCTCATCCGCCTCCATTTCCATGACTGCTTTGTCAGGGTACGTAAAAGACATATTATACGCAATAAACACGCATGCAAGTGGTATCGACCAATGAGTGATGGAAATATGTCTCATATACTAGTATTCTTCCTGTGAACAAGGAACGAAAAAGAAAAATATAAAGTACAGCATGATCCAAGAATAGTTGCGGTAAAACCAAACGTATTAATTTTGACCAATATATTGTATATAAGTTAGGTACATAAGAGGATGGGAATTCTACAAATAAAATTTTCAACTGAAATCCTCTTCGTATACTTTGTCTATCTAAAAAAATGTCATTCTCACTTCTTGAGGAGTCAAAATTTTTTAATTTTGACCAAATATATGTAAGAAATTATTAATATTTATGGTACATAATAAGTATCGTTAGATTAATCATTTAATATTATTTCACGATAAACTTATTTAAAGATATAAATGTTGCTAATATTTTATATAACGGCCCGATTCGATCCTTTTGTTTTGGAGGAATTAGAATCCACTTTATGAACTAGACTATTTGGCTTGGAAATTTGAGGAGAACTTTCAAAGTTTAAATATAAATCTGTCTTAAACTCATGGGTGAGAGATAGAAATAGATTCTATCAATTCCCATGCTCTATTTCTGCTTTGCAACTTATACCACGCTCTTCGACTCGCTTACCTGTAAGCAGAAGTACAGTACATAAGTACCTCCCCTATGTGGCCAACAGCAGCCTACAAATATGTTCCACATGCAGGCATGCTAACTTAACTGATTTTTGTGCCTAAATAGTGATTATTGGAATGGATTTTAATTCAAAGATTCAAATGGAGCCTAATTCTACTTAAATTTAAGGAAGCTTGACCTATACATAACCATAAACGACATTTTTTTAATGGTTGGTATGGATGGAGTACTTGTTTAATTCCTGTAACGGGGAAATTCAAAAGCTTTACTGTACTTTCATTGGCTGGATGCGGAGCATGCATCTATCTGGAACATAGGCATTCGGGGCATACATGAACATCAAATTAACAAGCCCTAACATGGTCTTCAACGTATTGTGAGCCACATATTACGTAAAAGTTCCATCAACAATAATAATTTAATCTGTTCGATCAGTGTAGGTAACAGAAAGGGGTTGTTTGTCTCTATCATAAAAATAATCCAACAAAACCCTAAGCTTCAGGGAACACGTGCACATGTCTTGGTTATCGTTCAACAGCAACGAAAGCTCAGTTTGGATCTTGGCAGCATATGCTCCCTCAACTCTTGAATTAGTCTTTAAGGATATATTATGATATAAAACGTTGAATTATTATTATTATTTTTTGATCGGACGTTGAATTATTTTTGGATGAACACACGTATATACATGGGTACAAGTACAACCACCTAGACATGTGTACTAGCACACAGTCGTTAGTCGTATACTGTGGCCTGGTACATACGCTGGACTTGATGCATGGGTGTGGTAACAAAAGCTTGAATAAAAGTTGCTCTGGGAAATTATATTATTATAATAAACAAAATAATGAACGATGATCTACCTACTTCTTATCTAGCTAGTTGTACAATCATGAAAGTTCCACGTTCGAAAAAGAAGACACATGCATGCATATGCATGGTTCAGTCCAACACGTTACGGCCAACTCGTCAATATGATCTGCACGCACTCGCCGTACATGGAGGGCCGGGTTCATCAGTCTGACCGACCGACCGGTAACGCTATTGGCATTAATTGTCAGACTGGGAAGCGCAGGCATGAGCCAAAGCCCGAAGGGATGGTTGATGAGGCGATTTTTTTTAATGCCTCACCTCTTCCGGCGCAAGTTGTACTATCTGAACTCACGTACTAACTCACACCACCATATACACACCCACTCTAGTACCCAAGCTAGACTTACACTATACACACTATACGAAGAGTCTTGCACGCGGCTGAAAGGTATCTGAAGTCTTCCAGGCTTCGAATATGATGGACACATCATCTTAACCATTGTGGCGCATCCGCGTGTGAGGCAACGAAATTTATTTAGGGAACTACTATTTCTAGTGGGAAATCACGCGTCCGAACGAGTTCGAACCGTGACCGGTGGCCTCCTCGACGGGAGCGCTCACCACCTGAGCTACGCTCGGTTCCATTGATGAGGCGAATCGACTAAAGCTGACATCTCCAACCATCTAACATTATCCTTTCATATTTTTCAGTATATATAAACTGTTGCTCTGGATTTCCATCGCGTCAAGAAATTAATAATAAGGCCTGTTTGTTAGAGCAAACTCACCCGTTGCTCTTGACATGTTGAGGTTGTTTGATTGTCTAGACCAGGTTCCGACTAGGCCTCGTTAGTCCAAACAGACCTGTTTGTTTGCCTGGCTCAGCCGGCGAGCCAGCTCCGCACACCCCTTAAAGTAGGGATGGGCCTGGCCGCATGAAAACATTTCATTTCTCTCAGGATCAGCTCAAGTGGGTGCTCACTTGGCCTTTTCGGCCTATCGGCTATTGGCCCTCGCGGGTGTGCGTCGCTTGGGTTTCGCCTCACTCCTCTCCATTTATCCCCTCCCTCCCGTCTTCTTCGCCTCTTCTCCTGCCCTCGCTCTCTCCACTCTCCTTCATCGATTCGCCCACTATAGACATCCTGGTAGTAGACGCACTCGACCCTTGGGGTTGGGGAATTCTCACTCTGTCAGCTCTATGCTGGAGGTGGCGTTGGTGTGCCTGCTACATCTCCGGTTGTGGTCCGTTGACCACTACGTCTTCTTCGCGTGGTGGTGGTGGTGCCCGCTGTCCCACGGCCCTCTTCTTCTTCCTCTATCACGGATCTGCTTCCTCTTCTCCTAGTTCGTAGCAGTGTTGCTTGTTTTCCTAGACCTTTCCTCCTCGCCTATAGTTTATGTGGTTGCTCGTCGCTTGTAGCAAGGTGATATGATATCCCCCTCTCGTACCCTTATCTTGTGTGGATCTCATTTTATTGGTACATGGTTCAGTCCAAATCTTCGGATTTGAGGTGATTGTTTGCAAATCTCTAGTCACCGCATGACTTTGGCTTTAGATCTGGACTATTCTAGTCTTGTGATGGTGTTGTTGAGGTCGATTTCGTCTTCGCTATGCTTTTGTTGCTCGGTTAGGGTTTAGTGTACATGGTGTTGTTGAAATTCGTGTTATTTCTTGGATTACCTTGTTCGATGTAGTCGATGATGTGGTTTGTAGGCTCTGGGAGGCTTCCTTAGTAGGAGCAGCCAGACCAAGCAAACTTTGTCCATGTGTTCCACATTATTAAGCAAATGCAGCTCATTTGGAGGCCAGCAAAGGCATGCCTGGTTACTAAAATTATTTTTAATACATGGATCCAACAAACCAGCGTTCCTTTTATGGCTAGTCATGCTACTACAATGGTTGTGGTTGTGGTACGTTGCTTTCTTGTTTTGGAGACTTAAGAGCATGAGGAGAGAGGTTGAACCCATAGTGTGTTGTCGTAGGGCTATAGCGGATGAGCATTGGAAGACAGTACTGGTAGCACAACTGGTAGTGATAGTTGTTTTGGGAAAAAAAATCAACTTTTTCATATGAGATCGGATTAGGATAAATTTTATATCAATATTGTAGAGTTTAAAGAGATCTCTAAAATTTTATAGTTGACAATTTTTAACTTGAGATGGTTTATAAGTCCAAATATTGAATATAAGTTCTCAAATCATATTTGACATGATTAACAATGTCGAATGGAGACAAAGTCAACATCTAAGTGCAGTACTCTATGAGATCTTCAACTTTGCAGTTAACAACTTTTTCATTGAAGATTGTTTTTGAGTATCAAATATTTTTTTGAAACAGTTGAGTATCAAATATACAATATAATATTTGAAAACATGTAGTTATATTTAAAGAATAATGCCAACTATATAGTCACATGTGTTGCTTAGCTTAGTTGCACTACTACACAACTGACCTTTTGTCGATCGTCCAAAATGCCTTTAGTCTCGGCGATTTCAGCGACCGGGACTAAATAGACTTTTAGTTCTGGTTGGTGTTACCAACCGGGACTAAAGGTCCCTCGCCAATGGCTCTGTTGTCAGACGCTGTCGGGGGGACCTTTAGTCCCGGTTGGTAATACCAACCGGGACTAAAGCCCTGTCTTTAGTCCCGGTTGATGCCACGGACCGGGACTACAGCTTTTGTCCCGGTCCGTGGCACCAACCGGGACTATAGGACTGGGTTTAGTCCTGGTTGGTGTTACCAACCGGGATTAAGACATCACCCTATAAGTTGAACCTCCCTCTTCTTTCTCCCTGCCCGAGCCATTCCTTGTTCATGTTCTTGTTGCTTGTTCTTTCGTTGTTCTTGCTTGTCTCATCTCCGACGATCAATCCACTTCAAACGCTTCTACGCCGTCGTCGATTTGTTTGAAAGGTTGCTAGCTTCATCCTCCTATATTTTAGCAGCACCATATGTAAATCTATGTTGTATATGACTATTTTATTTCATATTGCTAGCTCCAATCACTTTTCATGTTTGAATTTTTATGAACGATGCTAATTATAGTACCTAGAAAGTAGTATACACATATAATGTTTAGTTCTATTATAGACTTTTTAGGATACTTTTTACTTTAATTTGTTCATGTTCTCATTTTAAAATATTAAATAATGTTGATTCTTTGTAATTTTGAAACAAATTTATTTTAACTTTAAAAATTCTTCAAATTAATTTTATTTAGAGATAAAATTACACCTTTTAATAGAAAAATACAAATTTTATGATTTTGCTATCTTTTTATTAACATCCACAAATTAATTTTATGAAATGATGAACCACTTATAAAATTTTGAACTCAATTAGACAAGGTTGTGTCACACTCTTTTCTCATGCTGGGTTTTTAATTATGTGATGCCATATAATATAGATAATGACACGCCATTGGATATACAATGCCAATCGCCGCTCCAACGAGTTCATTGAGGGCGTGCGAGAATTCTGCAGAGTGGCAGAGGAAAACAAGCGGGATGGTTTTATGTGCTGCCCATGTGCCGTGTGTATGAATTTGAAAGAATTTTGTAGCTCAAGAAGTATTCACTTGCACTTGTTCAAGTCGGGTTTCATGCCAAACTATATTTGTTGGACCAAGCACGGAGAGACCGGGGTTATGATGGAAGAAGGTGAAGAAGAACAAGCGGACCCTGACGATGTTTTTGCTTAATACTATGACTTTGCGATGGAGGAAGTTGAAGAAGAGGCGAATGCAGAAAACAGTATCGCTGAAGATGACGATGCTCTTGGTGATGTCATTCGTGACGCACAGAGAGATTGTGAAAGTGAAAAGGAGAAGGCTAAGTTTGACCAAATGCTACAGAATCACAAGAAGTTACTCTACCCGTCGGCCGAAGATGGGCAGAAAAAGCTAGGCACGACACTGGAGTTTTTACAGTGGAAGGCAGAGAATGGTATATCTGACAAGGCATTTGGGAAATTACTAAAGATCAAAAAAAGATGCTTCCAAAGCCTAATGAATTGCCCACCACTACATACGAAGCAAAAAAGATCGTCTGCCCTTTAGGATTACAAATCGAGAAGATATATGCATGTCCTAATGATTGCATCCAGTACCGTGGCGTTCACGAGAATTTAGATGAATGCCCTATTTATCATGCGTCACGGTACAAGATCTTACGAGATGATCCTGGCGATGTTGAGGATGAAGAACGTCTGAAGAAGAGAATCTCTGCCAAGGTTATGTGGTATGCTTCAATAATTCCACGCCTAAAACGATTGTTTAGAAACAAGGAGCACGCAAAGTTGTTGTGATGGCACAAAGAAGACCGTAAGGTGGACAACATATTGAGACACCCTACAGATGGGTCCCAATAGAGAGAAATAGATAGAGAATTCCTAGACTTTACAGATGATGCAAGAAACCTAAGGTTCGCATTGAGTACGGATGGATTTAATCCTTTTGAGGACTAGAGCTCTAGTCATAGCACTTGGCCTGTTACTCTATGTATCTACAACCTTCCTCTATGGTTATGCATGAAGCAGAAGTTCATTATGATGTCGGTGCTCATCCAAGGCCCGAAGCAACATGGCAATGACATCGATGTCTACCTAAGGTCATTAGTTGAGGAACTTCAGCTGCTATGGAGCAAACCAGGTGTGCGTGTGTGGGATGAGTACAAACAGGAAGAATTCGACCTACGAGCATTGTTGTTCGTGACAATCAATGATTGGCTAGCTCTAAGTAATCTTTTACGATAGATAAATAAGGAATATAATGCATGCACCCATTATTTTGGTGACCTTGAGGCTATCTATTTAAAAAAATGTTGAAAGGTCGTGTACCTTGGCTATCGTTAATTTCTTGCTAAGAACCACCAGTTGAGAAAGAAAAGCAAACATTTTAAAGGTATGGCAGAACACCGGTCCAAGCCAGGCAACCGAGATAGGGCAGAGGTATTCAAGATGGTCAATGATTTGAAAGTAATGTTTGGAAAGGGACAAGGCAGTGAACCTGTTCTAAAAGATGCTTCGGGGCACGCCCCAATGTGGAAAAAGAAGTCAATATTTTGGGACCTACCATATTGGAAAGACCTTGAGGTCTGCCACTCGATCGACGTGATGCACCTGACAAAGAATCTTTGTGTCAATCTCCTAGGGTTCATGGGTGTGTTTGGAAAGCCTAAGGATACCCTTGAGGCACGAGAGGACTTGAAGCGCATGAAAGAACGAGACAACCTGCATCCAGAGATGACAGATGATGGACATTGCTACTTAAGACCTGCTAGCTACACTCTTAGCAATGAGGAGAGGGAAAGCATGTTTGAGTGCCTAAGCAGCATCAAAGTCCTATTTGGGTTCTCCTCCAATATAAAGCGTATAATAAATGTGCCGGAGAAGAAATTTGTCAACTTAAAATCGCACGACTGTCACGTGATTATGACGCAACTGCTTTCGATTGCCTTAAGACGAATTCTACCTCCACATGTACGTCTGGCCACCGTGAAGCTATGTGCATTCCTCAATGCAATTTCTCAGAAGGCAATCAATCCTTTTGATCTAGCTACTCTACAGAATGATGTGGTTCAATATCTTGTCAGCTTTGAGTTGGTGTTCCCTCCATCCTTCTTTGATATAATGACACATCTCCTAGTTCATCTGGTCAAAGAGATTAATATCCTGGGTCCTGTGTTCCTACACAACATGTTTCCCTTAGAGAGATTTATGGGTGTACTGAAAAAATATGTTCACCAGTAGGGTTGGCCAGAAGGAAGCATTGCCAAGGGATACGGGACAGAGGAGGTCATTGAGTTTTGTGTGGACTTCATTCCTGACCTTGACCTGATTGGTCTTCCTAAATCATGGTATGAGGGGAGACTTGGTGGAAAGGGTACACTAGGAAAGAAAACATATATCAGCCAGGGTGATGATTCTTTCAATAAAGCGCACTACACAGTTCTTTGAAACTCCACTGTGGTGGAACCGTATATTGAGAAACACATGAATTTTGTACGATCCGAGAATCCTGGGAAGAATGAAGCTTGGATTACGCGTCATCACATGGATACATTCGGTGATTGGTTGCACAAAAAATGTCAGGGTGATAAAACTATTGGAGATGAACTGTATTTATTGGCTAGGCAACCAGCTTGGCACGTCCTCACGTACAAAGGGTACGAGATAAATGGAAATACATTTTACACCGTACCCCAAGATAAAAAAGAGTACCAACCAAAATAGTGGTGTCTGCGTGGATGCTACAGAACCGAATGAGAATATAAACACATATTATGGTCACATAGAGGAGATTTGGGAACTAGACTATGCACATAATTTTAAAGTCCCTCTATTCCGATGCCAATAGGTGAAGATGAACGGAGGGGTATCAGTCGATAAGGAGTACAGAATGAAAATAGTGGACCTCAACAATATTGGGTATAGAAATGATCCATTCGTCCTTGCTGCTGATGTGAATCAGGTGTTCTATGTGAAAGACATGTCTACAAAACCCAAGAGAGGGAAACACGACGATAAAAAAAACCAACGAGCCAAAGCGCCACATAGTTCTTAAAGAGAAAAGAAACATTGTGGGAATTAAAGACAAGTCAGACATGTCAGAGGATTATAAAAAGGATGAACGAATCCCACCCTTCTGTGTGGCCAAAGACCTAAGCATCCTACTCGCTGCTGAGGACACTCCATGGTTACAGAATGATCATAACCAAGGGCATTACGTCAAGAAAAAGTTTACCACTGTGCCCGCTTGATATAGGTAGTGAACTCAAATTAATAATGTGTATTTGACATCTTGTGTAATATAATTGTAACATTATGTGTTGAAAATTCAAACTTGAGTGGTTCAAACTTTGCTATATGTGGGAATTGTGGATTTTCAACTACACTTTGCCAACACTTTGTCAAATACAAAAATGGTCTATGTATGAAATGTAGATCTTGATGAGTGGAACAATATTGGTATTCCTGACTTTTCCAATCGAGACCATCCAGGGTTCCGAAAACCGGCGTTTGGCTATGAATTCTTTTAAAATTCAAAATTAAGTGGTTCAAACTTTTACAAAATAAAAGTTGACCATTAGACCAAATGTAGGTCTTGATGAGTGGAACAAACTTTGTATTCATGAGTTTTCCATTCGAGACCATCCAGGGTTCGATCAAAGTGTGTGTTTCTAAAAACCAATGTTTTGACTTTGGTCAAACTTGGTCAAATGACCTATTTGATGACTTCAAATGAAAACTTTTGAATACCAAGTTGTTAGAGCTCATCAAGATCTACATTTTATACATAGACCATATTTTTATCTGGATAAATTTTAGCAAGTCCTAGGCACATGTTTTCAAAATCAAAGACGGGTTTTGGTCAGACTTGGTCAAATGATAGACTAAATGACTTGAAATGAAAAACTTTGGAATACCAAGTTGTTAGAGCTCATCAAGATCTAAACTTTTTATATAGACCATTTTTCTATTTGAAAAAGTTTAAATAAACAATACTCACCAAATCTTGAATCTCACACAAATTATATGAAACTATATGTGGGAATTATGGATTTTTAACTACACTTTGCCAACACATTATCAAATGCAAAAATGGTCTATCTATGAAATGTAGATCTTGATGAGTGGAACAATATTGGTATTCATGACCTTTCCATTCAAGACCATCCAGGGTTCCGAAAACTGGCGTTTGGCTATGAATTCTTTCAAAAATCAAAATTGAGTGGTTCAAACTTTTACAAAAGAAAAGTTGACCATTAGACCAAATGTAGGTCTTGATGAGTGGAACCAAACTTTGTATTCATTAGTTTTTCATTCGAGACCATCCAGGGTTCGGTCAAAGTGTGTGTTTCTAAAAACCAATGTTTTGACTTTGGTCAAACTTGGTCAAATGACCTATTTGATGACTTCAAATGAAAAACTTTTGAATACCAAGTTGTTAGAGCTCATCAAGATCTACATTTGATACATGGACCATATTTTCATCTAGATACATTTTAGCAAGTCCCAGACACATGTTTTCAAAATCGAAGACGGATTTTGGTCAGACTTGGTCAAATGACAGACTAAATGACTTGAAATGAAAAACTTTGAAATACCAAATTGTTAGAGCTCATCAAGATCCAAACTTTTTATATAGACCATTTTTTCTATTTGAAAAAGTTGAAATAAACAATACTCACCAAATCTTGAATCTCACACAAACTATATGAAACTATATGTGAGAATTGTGGTTTTTTAACTACACTTTATCAATACTTTGTCAAATACGAAAATGGTCTATGTATGAAAAGTAGATCTTGATGAGTGGAACAAACTTTGTATTCATGAGTTTTCCATTCAAGACCATCCAGGGTTCTGAAAACCGACGTGTATCTCTGAAAATTTTAAATTTTCAAATTTGGACAATTAATGTCGCACATTTGGATAATTATTATTGAAGAAACAAAAATTTAACGTCCAAATGACCCAAAAATAAATTTTCTATCGAAAGCCAACAATTTTATATATTTTAATTGCCCATTATATTTTTTTATTAACATAATATTCATTATAAATAACATTTATTTTGGATAATATGAAATATTTTTAAAAAATAGTGTTTACAATTTATGTAATGCACAATAGAGTCAAACTAAACTAATGTGTTTTTTTTTAAAAAAATTAAGATAAATATTTAATTTACTATGTATTTAGAAAGATGAAAGGAAAAAAGGTAAAAAAATAAAATCCACCATGGTGGAAGGACCTTTAGTCCTGGGTCTGGCCACCGCCCGGGACTAAAAGGGGCTTTAGTCCCGGTTCCAGCCACGAACCGGGACTAAAGGTGGATGGAACCGGGACTAAATCCCCTTTAGTCCCGGGCGGTGGCCAGATCCGGGACTAAAGGTCCCTGGCCTATAAAGCCCGGCCTTCTTCCTCCTCATCCCCACCCGCGCGCTGACACACAAACCGCCGTCGTCGATCTCGATCTCCCGAGCACCGCCGCGCGCCGCCCCGAGAACCGTCGCGCGCCGCCCTCGTCATCGGACGCGTCCGCGTCGCCATGTTCGTCTTCGCGCGCATCCGTTGGGCGCTGTTGCTGCCCCAAGGCCGCTGTTGCTGCCCCATTTTCGGAGCCGAGAACCGCCGGCCCCGATATATATATATATAGACACACACACACACATGTTGTGTCCATTTTGGAAGCCTCAACCTTAGCACTTAATTTTGCATTATAATTGTGTTGACGTTATCATTTTTAGCCCTTCTTCACTCTTCCTCACTACCTGCATATATATCTAGGAAAATTATTAAACCTGAAATTTGAATAGTTTTTCCATGAGTTAAAATAATCTATTTTAATTAAGAAATACAACTTGTGATAGACTTACTTGTTATTAGATGTATTAAGTTAGTAGGAGTTGGTCGATACCGTTGCTGCATGATTAACTTCATCTACACTTATATCCAGATGATATCCCACTAATATGTGTAAGTCGATCTCTTATGCTTAGTAATGCCTAAACACTAAACTGTAAACCCTAAACCATAAACCCTAAATATTTTTGCAGAAATGGTCGACCCGAGAGAAGACGAAGAAATATTGTTGAAATGATCCGCGGTAGCGCTGAAGAAGGTCGTTATGACGATCGTGAAGGCAATGAGAACCCTGAGGGCATCGATGACGATTCTCAGTACTTGGTCGACCCGAATGATCAAGACAATATTGGCGAGGTCTATAATATATGTAGCCTCCTATGTTTATATACATGAAATTCAAAAAAAATCCTTTATTAATTGTCTTGTTTCTGCCTACATAGCCCTCTGTCTCAACGATAACCACGGGGACCAGCAGAAAAGTATGAGGCCCGAAGAAGCCAATGGAGGGCCGGTTGGTTATCATGGATTTCGACGAGAGAACGGGCCAGCCACGTGGACCCCATGCAAGGGCCTTTGTCAACCACTTAGGGTACCTTGCCCGTGATAGGATCCCGATCAATGTCCATGAATGGAAGAAAAATAAGCAACGCCCATAAATCAGTTATGTCTCCGACCGTGACAAGGAACTAGTTTGGGGTGACGTGTTGCAACATTACACGCTAGACACAAACGATGAATAGTTGAAGGAAAGAGTTCAGGATTGGTCTATGAAGAAGATGGCCACACAATTCCAGTGCTATAAGAAGAATCTATATAACGACTATATCAAGAAGAACAAGACTCTAGATTTCAACTGTAAGCACTTTGTCAAGTTGTGGCCATTTTGGGATGAGTTTGTACAGTTTAAGACGTCGAAAGAGGGTCAGCAACGAGCGAGAAGGAACCAAGAGAATGCCCGACACAAGACCTACTACCATAGGATGGGATCAGGTGGCTACCCTGCTGCCATTCCTAAGTGGAAAAAAACCGAGCAAGAGCTAATTGATAGGGGTTGGTGCTAGAATCCCTCGACTGGCTTGAGGGCGCCAAGCACTGGATAGAGTGGATAGTGTCTCGGTATCCACTTGGTCGCAATACCAACCTGATATGCTAGTGTCTCAGTGGATAGAGTGGTCAAAGACCATGAAAATATGGCTCTGGATATCGAAGGTGGTGATGGGGAGAAGACCCTAGGTGAAGTGGAGAAGACATTCATATGTTGGAAAAAACAGTACATCATTATTCCTAGGGTGCCGCCACCACAACCGAACCCTAGGTGTGGATAATTATGAACGCAATTGCTTTTCAATAATTATGTACTGTATCTAATTACGGTTCACTCATGTATATACCTTGTTCATTTTTTTTCAAATCTAGGACCTCCCCAAGTCCGTCTATCCATTCACCACATGACCACAGTGTCGTGGGACACGACGACGACGATTTCATACAAGCAGACAAGGCGACATCCCCACCGCTGGTCGTATCTCCTCCACAACATACTCCAACGTCGTCAGTGGCCCAATCTCCTCCACAACAGCAAGCTCCAACCGCGCCCCGCCACCTCCGCCAATGTCGACAACGGCAGCCTCATCGGCACCGGCTGGTCCATCGAGGAACAAGAGGCCCGCTGGCTCACAGAGATCGGTCCCACCACCTCCGCCGAAGAAACAAGTTGTGGTCACAAAGATCCTAAAGATGACCAAGCTTCCATACGAGAAGACTGATGAAGAACTTAATGCTTCAATCAAGGCAAAAGTGAAAGCGTTCTTCGAAAAGACCCAAGCTGACGCACGAGCAAAGCAAGAGAAGCCATACCTAATGTATCCTCGTGTAAAGCTACGTCAAGTGGTGTAGGCTATGCAAGACGAGAAGCGTGCAGCTAGTAAAAAACCAGCGCTGCCACTATCAGACTATGAGCGTACTATCATAAAGAAAATCAAGGAGGACAAAAGAAAACAGAAGGCGGCCAGGAAAGATGTTGCACAACTCGGCCAACAAGCGCAGCAATCAGTGTCGCCACTAGTGGTTGAGAATCAATATGGTTCCAACATGAACTTGATGCAAATGTCGGTACCTGATGATGTGGACTTAGATGAACTCGCCAAGTGGATGGATGTGACTGGGCTTTCATTAGAACAACTTCTCAGTTGGGAGAAACTGACAATTGTTAAAGAGGCCGAAGTTATTGATGAATGACGGAGGAAGTACGTATATGACAAGAGTCTATGCAACCCTGCAAAGGTAAAAAAATCTTGGTACATAAATGTACAAGTTGCACGAGTACTACTTGAGATTCTGTGCACAACATCAAAGTGAACAATATCTGGGCGTCCAAGTTAGAGACCGTCACTACTTCCGTGGAGATGACGTCATCTGGGTACAGTTTAGTGAAATACACCAACTTCTCTATATGGATGCTCTTGACAAATCTCTCATAAGTTGCTACTGTCTATAAGTGATTCTTTCTTTTAATCAATAATCCCACTCTAGCATATGTACGTATTCGTAATAACTATGCTCACGATGTGCAGACACATGATGAGAGAACTCAGATTGAAACAAGATGATCGAATTGGTTTTATCGATCTGTATGTCATGTACAAAGACACAAAGACTAAAAATCCATTCAATCTGAAGATCAAGGAAATAGAGAAAAACCTCCGGAGGTTCTTTTATAACCGAAGGCATAAGGAGTTGATACTCTTCCCTTACAATATGGGGTAAACTGTTGTGTTATATCATGTCTATATATATATATTATATATATATATATATATATATATATATATATATATATATATATATATATATATGTGTGTGTGTGTGTGTGTGTGTGTAAGTTGACTCTATAAACAAATGCAGGGGTCACTGGATACTCATTGAGATTAAGATCAAGGAACAAACTATAAATGTGTGGGATTCAATGAGAAAAGAGCTGGTAATGTACCAAGACATGATAGACATGATCCAGAGGTAAGTTCTATCATTCGTTAATTATCGTTGCCTGCTCCTTTAATTTACTATGCTATACCTAATTAACGACCGACTTATTGGGCAGGGCTTGAGCTTGGCTACAACAAAGATATCGTACGGATCTGAAAGTGCCACTCCCCTCCTATTCTACATAAGTGGGTGTCCAGACAACCGTATGGAACCAATTCATATCTTATTCATGTGCAAATTTACACCTGCTAAAGAGATGCTAAAAGTAAGTAACATGTATATACAGTAAATTCATATCTTATTTATTTGTTGAAACTAAATAAATTTTATGTATATTAATATCTTTTTCTTTAATTAATGCAAATGGAAGGAGTGAGAATTGAAAGAACAAGTGTTCAAGCACACAATACTCGTCGCAATCCAGGAGACGATCGCAGGTTTCATCAACGATCATGTCATCCCGGAAGACGGCGAGTTCCACCACAACCCTAGGTTGAATTTGAAGAGTCCAAACAAGAACGAACACTTGTATGAGCTTTGAGTAGCGAGCAAACATTTGTGTAACTCATTAACCGGCGGCCGAACACTTGATTACTTGTATATTATTGTAAATATAATGTGTATGTACGTATATGTATAGCTCTATAATATATATATATAGTTTCATACTTTATTTGTGTGCAATAATAACGCTCTCGTATAGGTGCAACGTATACGGATAATAGCAGCGAAGAATAAATTGGAAAACAATATAACTGAAAATCAAAATCAATAATGAATTGGAAAGAAAAAGAAAAAAAAACCTTTAGTCCCGGTTGGTAATACCAACCGGGGCGCAGCACCTTTTAGTCCCGGTTAGTATTACCAACCAGGACTAAAGGTCTCCTTTTAGTCCCGGGCCTGAGAGGTAGGACTAAAGGTGGGACATTTAGTCCCGAAACCTTAGTCCCGGCTCGTAGCCCGGGACTAGAGGTCCTTTTGGACCGGGACTATAGCCCCGTTGTGCAGCAGTATTGGTATCTGCACTCGAAAAAATGTGAACGTCTCACTGCGTTAAACTAGTATTTGAAGCTGTCATGACCCATCTTCTAAAATTAATCATGAAATTGCCTAATACTTCGACAATTATATCTCACAAAATCACGTAGACTGCACTATTTGAGCAAATTCCCGGAGTCAACAGTAGATGGGTATAAAATGGATCGCCCCCTAGTTTCAGAATTATGTTGCAATTACCGCTAGGGTGACCGACCTCTCCCCGATGTGTACAAACAAATAGAGGAGTGAAATATAAACGACCAGAAGTTCTGTTCATCGTAGAGCGAGAGTGTCCGTCAGATCCATGCGCCAGGGCTCGATGCCAGAGGTGCTTTTCTTGGTATAGCACACATGCTTAAGCAAAGAACATTCCGTTGAGCTCTTTTGGCATGTGGTGCAATATGCTAACAATGAGCCAATGCATGTCGAGTCTTTTGACAAAGAGAGACGATTTAACTAGTTGGAAGATGAAAGAAGGGATGCAAAAGAGCATGCCTGCCTAATTTAGTCCATGCTGATGGAGTAGTCAGGCGTTAAGAACGAAGAAAAATCTTTTCTGAAAGGAAAAGGAAAAAGGAATGGTGTTTTAGAAAAAAAAAATAGCAAAGTTGTTGATGCCCTCGAGAAGATGCAAATGAGTGTAATAATCTTTCGCAAAGATCGTCTGGACCGTGATCTGGAATAGCAAAGGTACGAACGCTTGACCATTTGCACATGTGTTGGACCGGAGCAACTCTGGATCGTTCAGATTGCATCAACATGCAGCAATGGAGAAACTGCATCTCTGTTCTTCATAGTGGCAGAGAAAAGATCGATGTTATGGACACGTAACATAAAAGATATTTAAGAGTACTACACTAGCATAGACACAGAGACGACGAAATGCTTGGATGTTCAATATTTTTTTCTCGAATACGCAAAAGATTTGTGTATCATTGAATTAAGAAAAATAGTACAAATACACAAACGACGCACTTATAACGAGCATCACCGGAGGTCTTACGGCCGTAGGTCGGACCGTCCTAGCAAATAAAAGTGAGATTCGGTATTACATAAAGGACAACGACCATGGAAAGAGCGGCGCTACACACTACTAAGTGGCGCCGAGAGAGTCAAGTCCGACGTCCGAGAGGAGTGTTCCGCCGGTCCAATGTATGGCTGCCAGAAAATACCCGTCCAAAGCATCAATCTGGCTTGACGTCAAGTTTCCAGTAATATTAAAGATGGCAGTTTGATAATACCAAATCAAACCTAAACAAAGGCCAGGAGCAATTGCACACTGAGCGTCCACACTGAGGCTGCATTCACTTCCCATCCATACCCAAAATATTTCCTCCTCCACCTATCACATCAAATCTTTCAACGCATGCATGGAACATTAAATATAGGTAAAAAAGATAACTAATTACATAGTTTGTCTGTAAATGTCGGGACGAATCTTTTGAGCCTAGTTAGTCCATGATTGAATAAATTTTACCAAATAACAACAAAAGATGCTACAATAGCTTTTTACCTGCTTTTCGCGAAGTGAACACACTCCGATGATTCCCCTGTTCCGTCGTCACGGTAACAAGCCTTTAATAATATATCAACCTATAAAGAAAGAGAGTATAGATTAGTAGCTACTAGGACTAGAAACAGCTCCAAAGCTGAAACTGCAAGGATATTCCCGGCCTTATCAACTTGTCCACACTCGATTATTTTCTTCCTGGGACCGACACAGAAACTTTTGCTTATTGTTTAGGCTGTGTTTAGTTCTCAAAGTTGGGAGTGTGAAATTTACTGTAGCGTAACTGTAGCATTTCGTTTGTATTTGGTAATAATTGTCTAACCGTTGACTAATTAGGATCAAAACGTTCGTCTCATAAAGTACAACCAAACTGTGCAATTAGTTTTTGATTTCGTTTACATTTAATACTTCATGCATGTACCGCAAGTTTGATGTGATGGAGAATTTTCTTTTTGCATGGTGCCAATTTCAAGAAGTTTGGAGGACCTAAACACATAGTGACCGAACACACCTCAGTGCCTCACACCGTAGTAACAGGGAAGCTTCAGCCTTCAGGGCCTAGCAGTGACAGTGGCAGCTAGGTCATGCACAGCACAAATGGTGGCATGCATACATGGTGTCAGAGTAAAAGAAAAGAGCAACCCAAACAATTGGCACCACTTGTGCAATGCACACTCTGGCACTCTTTCACATTGTTGTTTGACCAACCTGCTCTTCAATTTTATATGGAAAAATGATAACCGTTGTAGTATACTAGGCTATATAATCCACTAACACGGACAGGGTTTTTTGCAAGGATTTCCCAGCCTAAGAACCAGCTCTGGAACAATCTTCCAGCTGGGCGTGTTGTAGCACTTTTCGTTATTATTTGGTAAAATTTATCAAATCATGGACTAGGTTCAAAAGATTCGTATCGACATTTACAGATAAAATATACAATTAGTTATTTTTTTACCTACATTTAATACTTCATGCATACGTCTAAAGATTTGATGTGACAAGTACTACACATAAATTTTTGGGTCTTTTTGCCCATGTAAACAAGGGTGCGTGTGGCTACTTCTTCGTCACGGTGGTTGCCATCGTCCTTGCGCTTCTCCCGGCCAGCGCCATAGCCGCCGGCCTCAACGTCGGCTTCTACAACAAGTCATGCCCATCGGCGGAGGCCCTGGTGCAGCAGGCGGTGGCCGCCGCCTTCAAGAACAACAGCGGCATGGCCGCCGGCCTCATCTGCCTGCACTTCCATGACTGCTTCGTCAGATGGCCGAACATCTTTCAGACAACAAGCATCGTCTGTTCTTTTTGTTATAAAAAACAAACAATAATATGAAAAAAACATAATGTGAAGGGGATCTTAGGCCGTTTTTAGTTCTGGATTTGGGGCACCCGAGTTGGAACAGTGCGCAATAAATGTGCACTGTAGCATTTCGTTTATATTTGGTAAAAATTGTCTGAACTTTGACTAATTAGGCTCAAAATGTTCGTCTCGCAAAGTACAACACAACTGTGTAATTAGTTTTTAATTTCATTTACATTTAATACTCCATGCATTTACCGACATTTTGATGTGATGAGAATCTTCTTTTTGCATAGTAAAATTTAGGGTAGAAATTACGAACTAAACAATACCTTAAATGGATGAAGTCCAATCACATCACATTTATGTTCGTTTCGGTGCCGTCGAAGAAAATTTGAAGTGGATCTTAAATGGATGAAGTTAGCTCACCCCAATCACATCACATCACATCACATCATATCATATAAGAGTTATAGATTGTGATTCGCCGTAGTAACAACGCTCAAACGAACAGTCCTACAGTACGGTCCCCCCCTGTGAACAGTAACGGGTTCTGTGAACAGTGTCCTCCCAAAACAATACATGTTTCGTGAACAGTTCCGCCCCGGGTTGAAACAGTAACATGTTCTCCGTGAATAGTACCACCCGGTGGCAACAATGACACGCCTCGTGAACAAGTCCTCTGGTGAACAGTACCAGGTTCCCATGCTACCCTACCGGACCCCGCAGCAACGTGCGGGGCCCGTCTAGTTTATGTTTGTTTCGGTGCCGTCGAATAGTGGTTGCCGACTGTCTCTTCTGGTCTGTCCGATTGGTCGGCGCAGGGACGTGGGTGACGTCACAGGGGTCTCGAGCGTGCCAATGGGAGAGCGGTATCAGAGGCTAGGGTCGGGCGAGTCAGAGAACTTCCTGCGTCTGAGACCCTGTATTAGGGCCTCGGCGGGGCAGAGAATCGATATGTTGGAGGTTGCTGACCGAGCCAGTCTCGGGCGAGACAGATAACTGCTTGCGGGTGACCCTGCTTAGTTTTAGTTGATGAAAAGGTTTTATCCATGATTTGGGTACCTCTAATCATGGTACCCGACAGGCGATTCGGGTGTTTCTTCTTCAACCGCCTTTGCTTTCTGGGCCACCTTCGACAGCCCGTCATCGGCCAATGGCCCAATCAGAGACGGAACCAGCGATTATGACTAGGGGGGCTAAACAAATATGATCATATTTTTTTAGTATGCTAAATATACGTAATTATATGATTCAACAACTTTTTAAATATTTTACACTATTTATAACCAAAATCATAATATTTGAATAAAAAATAGGTGAAAATTGATTTTTTTAGCTGTAAATTCATATATTTATATAGGTATTAAAGAAAATTTACTGTGCTTGGGGGGCCCACAGCCCCTGCTAGCCCCCCTGGTTCCGTCTCTGGGCCCAATGCCACCGTCGGGCTGGGGCTCTCCTGGACGCCGGGGCCTTCGTCGCTGCCAATCGGGCCTAGGCCTCCGCCCGCGCCGCAGGAGCCTTCGCCTTCAGCGATGTTCATCGTGACCTTCGCCGCTTCTTCCGGACCTTCGCCTCCGAGCGGAGGCACCCGTCTCTCTCTTTTTATTTTTCCTGCACGTGGTTCATAAAAACTCGTTAACTGTTAGTTCTTCGAACTCTGACCTCCGCGGTTCGTAACCGTGTCCCAACAGAGAGTGTCCATCAGATCATCCATGAGCCAGGGCTCGATGTCAGAGGTGCTTTTCTTGGTATTTGTACAGGATAGCACACATGCTTACGGGGTGTTTGGTTTGGAGTGTTAAAGTTTAACAAACACCGTACCACTTCGTCTTATTTGATAAAAAGTTTCCAATTTTGGACTAATTAGGCTTAATAGATTCGTCTCGTAAATTACTCCTAATATGTGTCGACATACATGCAATTAGTCTACATTAGTACTCCATACATTTGAGGGAACATTGATGTGATGGGAGTTAAACTTTAACAAAAACGTAACCAAACATGCCCTTAAGCAAAGAACATTCCGTTAAGCTGTTTTGGCATGTGCTGCAATATGCTAACAATGAGCCAATGCATGTCAAGTGTTTTGACAAAGCGAGACGATTTAACTAGTTTGAAGATGAAAGAAGGGATGCAAAATTAAAGAGCATGCCTGCCTAGTTTAGTCCATGCTGATGGAGTCGAGAGTCGGGCGTTAAGAATGAACAAAAGTCTTTTCTGAAAGGAAATGGGAAAAAAAAGATGGTGTTTTAGAAAGAAAAAAAAGGAAAGTTGTTGATGCCCTCGAGTAGATGCAAATGAGTGTGATCTTGCGCAAAGATCTTCTCCACCGCGATCTGGAATAGCAAAGGTACGAACGCTTGACCATTTGCACATGCATGTGTTGGACCGGAGCAACTCTGAATCGTTCAGATTACACATGAACATGCAGCAATGGAGAAACATCTCTCTGTTCTTCAGTGGCAAAGAAAAAGATCGATGTTAAGGACACGTAACATAAAAAGATATACTACACTAGCATAGACACAGAGACGACCAAAAGCTTGGATGTTCAATATTTAAGATGGCATTTTGATTATACCAAACCTAAACAAAGGCTAGGAGTAGTTGCACAAAGCCTTTAGGGCGTGTTTAGTTCAGGGGCTGTAAAGTTTTTGGGTACTGTAGCACATGTGCAACTATAGCGATTAGTGTTCAATCATAGACTAATTAGGCTTAAAAGATTCGTCTTGCAAAATTCATGCAAACTGTGCAATTATTTTTTTTATCTATATTTAATGCTCTATGCATGTCTCCAAACATTCGATAGGATGGGTTGTAAAGTTTTTGAATGGGAACTAAACACTCCCTTAATAATAGCAGAGGTATAGATTAGTAACTACTTGCTAGTATTCTCTCCGTACTAATAATTAATGTCGTTTTAGACAGCATTTAGCATACTGAGAAATGATTAATTAGGGTGAAGTACTATACTACAAACAGCTCCAAAGCTGAAACTGCAAGGATTCCCGGCCTTATCAACAACTTGTCCACACTCGATTATTTTCTTCTTGGGGACCGACAGATCCTTTTGCCTATTCTTCCGAGTCTAAGACTACCCGCATCCATGGAACTCTATATTCATCCTTTATACGTCTTAGTCAGCAAGATTCTCTCCTCTATACTCAATTCTCCCGTACTCATCTATCATCTAATCATCCTCTATCCACTCTATTCACTGTAGGACCCACTTGTCACTTTATCTAAATATATCTATGTGTGATCTAGTTTTGAAGGATTTATTGAGACGAATTTAATGGTGAAATCGAAATTTAATTTGGATTTTTGGTTTGTGAGTTATAACATTTTTTCCCCTTTATTTAGCTAGTAGGGCCCGTCATTTAGAGTATAGAGTAAGCACAGTACTACTCTAAATATAGAGTGAGAGAAATGATAGAGTATCGTTTTAGAGTTCCCAGTGCAACAGTTTTTACTCTATATTCATACTCTAATGCTTTAGAGTATCGTTTTAGAGTAGCCAGTGCGGGCAGTCTAAGGTCATAGAACAGTGACCGATGAACACGTCTCACAACGTAGTAACAGGGAAGCTTCGGCGTTGAGCCACATGGGGCCTAGCAGTGGCAGCACAAATGGTGGCATGCATGCATGGTGTCAGATAGAAGAAAAGAGCAACCACCACTTGTGCAGTGCACACTCTGGCACTCTTTCACATTGTTGTTTGACCAACCTGCCCTTCAATTTCATATGGAAAACGATAACCAATGTTGTACTAGGGCCTTGTTCACTTCTCATCCCAACCTAAAATATTTTCTCTTTCACCTATCATATCAAATCTTTCGACGTATGCATGAAGCATTAAACGTAGATAAAAAAGATAACTAATTGCATAGTTTGTCTGTAAATGTCGGGACGAATCTTTTGAGCCTAGTTAGTCCATGATTGGACAATTTTTGCCAAATAACAACGAAAGATACTACAGTAACTTTTCACCTGCTTTTCGCGAGGTGAACACACCCTAGGCTATATAATCCAGTAACACGGACAGGGTTTTTCGCAAGGATTTCCCAGCCTAAGAACCAGCTCTGGAACAAGCTTCCAGCTGATTGTCAAAATGAAGGGTGTGCGTGGCTACTTCTTCGTCACGGTGGCTGCCGTCGTCCTTGCGCTTCTCCCGGCCAGCGCCATAGCCGGCGGCCTCAAGGTCGGCTTCTACAACAAGTCATGCCCATCGGCGGAGGCCCTGGTGCAGCAGGCGGTGGCTGCCGCCTTCAAGAACAACAGCGGCATCGCCGCCGGCCTCATCCGCCTGCACTTCCATGACTGCTTCGTCAGGGTACGTGCTGCGTGCTTCCTTTTCGTCTTCGCTTCTGCATGCATTTCCATTTCCACTGCCTGTTTGCCCAGCGGCTATACTGGCTGAACGTCTGGTTTGTGCTCCCTGCTGAGATCGATAGGATTTCTTTGTATGCATCATGTACCTGTGTGTGTTGCACAGCTATTAATTTTTGCATAGTTCCTTTCAAAAAAAATTACATAGTTCAGACTCACACATGGATGTTTATTATTCAATGTTTTTCGTGAGACGAAACAAGGCACGGTACATATTTCTAACCGGCTGATCAAGTGCTCCGGTTGGCACCCTCGGGGCCTGAGTTCGAACCCATATAGGGGCAAATTTACAACGCCAGAGGTGAAAAAACCCCCTCGTCTACCCTGCGTAAGCACAGATTTGTGGGCACCGGCCCACTCATAGGGTTATAGGCCCCTGTATGCAGGCGGGGTAACGGGGTTTTGGGTCTTCTCGACGTGCGTGAGAGATCTCTACCTTAAGCCGAAAATCCCGGCGACTGTCTAGCCACCGCGGGTCGATTTTTTTTAGAAGTAGTAATGGTGAAGTTTGTAAAGTTGTTATCATATGAGAAATATCACCTGTCATAGAAAACCAGTGGTGCTATTTCCACGTCACCGGTCCAAACAACTTTGAATATTAGTCACTCTCTTTCTGTCATGAAATTAAATGAGACATCCAAACATTTTCAAAATTTGTCTGAAATTGTAAAGTATGGAGTATTATTAGGTGAAATAACTTCTCAATTCAGTTAAAAAGGCATCATTCGCATTTACACTTACCATGTTACTCTCTGTTAGTATTACCATTCCCATATATGGTAATCATAATATCTCCCGATGATTAAAAGAGAGTTATGCGTCTGCTTTGTCCGTATATCTTAAAATTCCTAGCTAGGATACTTTTTATTTCGGGACTGAAGGGCTATGAAAATTCTAAAAACATACAGTAGTAGTACTTTTTTATATTTTTTTTACATGGCATGTTTCCTACACTCCACCGTTTTACTATTTTACATAGAGGTACAACTAGCACCGATAATCAATGGATTAATTAAATGAGAATAACGAATACTTCCTCTGTCCTGGAAAAAGTTTGTAACGAAAGTCGTGTTGATCAAACTTTTTCAACTTTAACTAGGTTTATAGAAAATACGTGCAACATTTATATCTTTAAATAAATTTATTATAAAAGTATATTCCACGATATACCTAATGTTACTAATTATGTACCCTAAATATTAACATTTTGTTAAATATATTTGATTAAAATTAAAAATTATTGACTCTTTAAAAAGCAGAATGACTCTTTTAAGAACAGAGGGAGTACAGATCTAGCGAGAATTAGGTGGAAACTTCATTTACTAGTGCGAGCCAACTGTCACGTACGAGTCTTTCTTATGAACACGAGCACAAGGACAGATGATCTTTATTAGGGGTGTTTGATTTGAGGTGTTAAAGTTTAATAAATACTGTAGCACTTTCATCTTATTTGATAAAAAGTTTCTAATCTTGGACTAATTAGGATTAATAGATTCGTCTCGTAAATTACTCCTAATCTGTACCGACATGCATGCAATTAGTCTATATTTAATACCCCATGTATTTAAGGAAACATTGATGTGATGGGAGTTAAACTTAAAAAAAAAAACAAACGGGGCCTTAGTTGTTGCCGGTCGACATGCATGTGTCTACGGTATGGCAACGACGACACAAGCCAACAAGGACAGATGACCTTGACCATATGCATAGTGCATGGCTACCACTGCACATATGCATCCCCTTGGTAAATATGCATGCACTAGTAGAGAACCGACTTTCACTCTCGGCATCACTTTTGGAATTACTCTCGGTATTTATTGCACCCGGGAGTAAAGGGACAATTACTCCCGGTTTTAGCTACCAACCGGGAGTAAAGTCCCACACTCAACGACCAGTTCATCATGCGAGGACCTTTACTCCCGGTTGGAGACACCAACCGAGAGTAAAGGTAGACTTTTACTCCCGGTTGGAGACACCAACCGGGAGTAGAGGTGGAGTGAACCTTTACTCCCGGTTGGTGGCTCCAACCGGGAGTAAAAATGGACTTCCAGTCTGGGTTTTTAAGCATAACCGGGAGTAAATGTTTCTCTATATACTGAGCCCTGCATTCCTCTCGCGCCAGAGCCATTTGGAGCTCTGTTCTTCGTCGTTGCTCATCGTTCCTGTGTTCTTGCTCAAACAAGCCAGCTAGTCATCATAAGAACGATTTCTTCGACGCCTCCATCAATTCTTCTGTTGTAAAGGTCGTCATCTTCTTTCTCCTCTCATCTTCATCCTACATTTCATGGTTTAGATATTTATAAAAGAATTTTATTTTTTTTCATTTAATTTCTTTTATTTAGTAAATGAGGAATTTACAATATTTTAATTACAAAAATGAGTGTAGAGAGTAGATGTAAACAGTTCTGAGGCTTCCGTAAATTAATCAGTTATCATGTATGCCTGCATGTTGTGTAATTAATATAACTAATTATATGCTCAAGATTTTAATACATATGTACAGAATATGCTGGTGTTATAATGGAAGAAGGTGAAGAAAAACAATGGGACGATGACGTTATTACAGAATATGCTGGTGTCTTAAATGATACCCCAATGGGAGAAGCTGAAGAGGAGGTACAGGAGGTAGCGGCAGGAAAACAAACATTGTGGGAACTGAGGACAAGTCAGACATGTCAGTAGATTACGAAAAGGAAGATATAATTGTGCCCTTCAGAGTGAACAAAGATCCAAGCATAGCGCTAAATGATGAGGACACTCCAGTGTCGTATTGGTCCCAAACTTTTTCTTAGAATTTCACATGCCATATGTGAAGCAACCACCAAGTTTGAGATTTTTCCGAATTGGTTTGATACTTTTTCCAGTTTAATTGAATTTGTGGAGGTCGTTGCAGAATTCCAGTGTTTACGATATGTAATTCACCATATTTTGTCTCACGCAGCACGAAGAAAAATGTAATAATAAAAATAATAATCAGAAAAACCTAAGATCTTGTGTGGGAACATATTTTAGGTGTAAATGAGTGCCAAAAAAATCTCAAGCCACTTTGACAAGGTAGGAGTACACGTGCTTCACAAAAGGTATATGGAACCTTTCATCGAACCATGTCTATACACCTGGGTGAATTCTGAGGTCCAAGTGTCGTATTGGTCCCAAACTTTTTCTCAGGCTTGCAAATGCTATATGTGAAGCAACCGCTAAGTTTGAGATTTTTTCGAATTAGTTTGGTACCTTTTCCAGTTTAATTTAATTTCCGCGCGACTTCACCGGGTAATTCTACGTTGAACTGTGTCCAACCCAGAAAAGATCCAGAATTGTGCCAAACTTTGCCACATGGTCTCTTGTGCCCTAGGAGACAAGTATTTGTGGAGGTCGCTGCAGAATTCCAGTGTTTTCGATATGTAATTCACCATATTTTGTCTTACGCAGCACGAAGAAAAATATAATAATAAAAATAATGATCAGAAAAACCTAAGATCTTGTGTGGGGACATATTTTGGGAGTAAATGACTGCCAAAAAAATATCAAGCCATTTTGACAAGGTAGGAGTACACGTGCTTCACAAAAGGTATGTAGAACCTTTCATCGAACCATGTCTATACACCTGGGTTCTTAGGAATTCTGAGGTCCAAGTGTCGTATTAGTTCCAAACTTTTTCTCAGGCTTGCAAATGCTATATGTGAAGCAACCGCCAAGTTTGAGATTTTTTCGAATTGGTTTGGTACCTTTTCCAGTTTAATTTAATTTCCGCGCGACTTCACCGGGTAATTCTACGTTGAACTGTGTCCAACCCAGAAAAGATATAGAATTATGCCAAACTTTGCCACATGGTCTCTTGTGCCCTAGGAGACAAGTATTTGTGGAGGTCGCTGCAGAATTCCAGTGTTTTCGATATGTAATTCACCATATTTTGTCTCACGCAGCACGAAGAAAAATGTAATAATAAAAATAATGATCAGAAAAACCTAAGATCTTGTGTGGGAACATATTTTAGGTGTAAATGAGTGCCAAAAAAATCTCAAGCCACTTTGACAAGGTAGGAGTACACGTGCTTCACAAAAGGTATATGGAACCTTTCATCGAACCATGTCTATACACCTGGGTGAATTCTGAGGTCCAAGTGTCGTATTGGTCCCAAACTTTTTCTCAGGCTTGCAAATGCTTTATGTGAAGCAACCGCTAAGTTTGAGATTTTTTCGAATTAGTTTGGTACCTTTTCCAGTTTAATTTAATTTCCGCGCGACTTCACCGGGTAATTCTACGTTGAACTGTGTCCAACCCAGAAAAGATCCAGAATTGTGCCAAACTTTGCCACATGGTCTCTTGTGCCCTAGGAGACAAGTATTTGTGGAGGTCGCTGCAGAATTCCAGTGTTTTCGATATGTAATTCACCATATTTTGTCTTACGCAGCACGAAGAAAAATATAATAATAAAAATAATGATCAGAAAAACCTAAGATCTTGTGTGGGGACATATTTTGGGAGTAAATGACTGCCAAAAAAATATCAAGCCATTTTGACAAGGTAGGAGTACACGTGCTTCACAAAAGGTATGTAGAACATTTCATCGAACCATGTCTATACACCTGGGTTCTTAGGAATTCTGAGGTCCAAGTGTCGTATTAGTTCCAAACTTTTTCTCAGGCTTGCAAATGCTATATGTGAAGCAACCGCCAAGTTTGAGATTTTTTCGAATTGGTTTGGTACCTTTTCCAGTTTAATTTAATTTCCGCGCGACTTCACCGGGTAATTCTACGTTGAACTGTGTCCAACCCAGAAAAGATATAGAATTATGCCAAACTTTGCCACATGGTCTCTTGTGCCCTAGGAGACAAGTATTTGTGGAGGTCGCTGCAGAATTCCAGTGTTTTCGATATGTAATTCACCATATTTTGTCTCACGCAGCACGAAGAAAAATGTAATAATAAAAATAATGATCAGAAAAACCTAAGATCTTGTGTGGGGACATACTTTGGGTGTAAATGACTGCCAAAAAAATCTCAAGCCATTTTGATAAGGTAGGAGTACACGTGCTTCACAAAAAGTATATAGAACCTTTCATCGAACCATGTCTATACACCTGGGTTCTTAGGAATTCTGAGGTCCAAGTGTCATATTGGTCCTAAACTTTTTCTCAGGCTTGCAAATGCTATATGTGAAGCAACCGCCAAGTTTGAGATTTTTTCGAATTGATTTGGTACCTTTTCCAGTTTAATTTAATTTCTGCGCGACTTCACCGGGTAATTCACGTTGAACTGTGTCCAACCCAGAAAAGATCCGGAATTGTGCCAAACTTTGCCACATGGTCTCTTGTGCCCTAGGAGACAAGTATTTGTGGAGGTCGCTGCAGAATTCCAGTGTTTTCGATATGTAATTCACCATATTTTGTCTCACGCAGCACGAAGAAAAATGTAATAATAAAAATAATGATCAGAAAAACCTAAGATCTTGTGTGGGGACATATTTTGGGTGTAAATGAGTGCAAAAAAAATCTCAAGCCACTTTGACAAGGTAGGAGTATATGTGCTTCACAAAAGGTATATGGAACCTTTCATCGAACCATGTCTATACACCTGGGTTCTTAGGGATTCTGAGGTCCAAGTGTCGTATTGATCTCAAACTTTTTCTCAGGCATGCAAATGCCCTATGCGAAGTAACCGCCAAGTTTGAGATTTTTCTGAATTGGTTTGATACTTTTTCTAGTTTAATTGAATTTTCGCGCGACTTCACCATGTAATTATACGTTGAACTGAGTCCACCAATGAAATGATGGACGTAAAATAGATGTAAAAACAATAGATTTAATGGTATTACTTGAAGACTATATTTTTGCATTAATGAAATAATAATTATTATTTACATTATATTCAATATTTAAAAGAAAAATAAAATATTTTAGGTTACATATTTTCCATGTCTGCAGTATAGCAAAAGAAACTCTAATTTATTTTTTCAAAAAATTTATAACAACTATATTAATTTCTACATAAATAATAGTAATTTAGCAATTATAAATAAAAAGAAATATAAAAACCAAAATCCTGCTTTGAAAATGGCGGGAAGCCAAAATCACCCCAGCTTTGGTGGGCTGCATTTTGCGCGGGCCCGAAATATCTGACCTTTACTCCCGGTTTGTATTGCCAACCGGGAGTAAATAGTTTTAGTCCCGGTTGGGGGTAAGACCCGGGAGTAAATGTCTGACCTTTACTCCCGGTTTGTATTGCCAACCGGGAGTAAAGGATTTTTAGTCCCGGTTGAGGGTAAGACCCGGGAGTAAATGTCCTCCGTATATAATGGGCCTTCTTTCCCTTTGCTCTCTCCCCTCTTCTCAGTCCCGAAGTTACTGCCGCCGCCGCTCCATCTTCACGCGTTTCCGATCCAGATCGGGCACCGCCGCCACTGCACCGCTGCCGGACTCCACTTGCCCAAGCTTCGGCCGCCGGACTCCACCGTGCTATCGGCTGCACTGCGCGCGCGGCGGACCGGACTCCACCACCGCAACACACAGCGCCGTGAGCTGCCTCCCCGATGCACATGCCCGATTTCTTCCGGACGCCGGATCTCCACGACGCGCTACGCCGCCCCGCCATCGCGCCGTGAGCTGCCTCCGAGCGAGCCCGGCCGCTGCTCCCCCGAACTCTCCATCCGCCGCGCCAGGATCCAGGACGCCGCCGATAGCTGCTTTCGTTGGTAAATACTCCATCTGAAGATGCAAACTTTTACCCATCAGTTCAATAGCAGATCGAGCGTGAGACAGGAGCAATGGCGCCTGCAATTCCATTTTTTTTTAGATGAGAGTATTCATATCGTATTTTTTTCTAATTAAAGAGTGAACAGATAATTCATGTTTCCTGATTCTTTTTTCTCTTCCTGTAATGTTATTGCAGAATTGGCCAGTGTTGTAAATGCTGCAGTTAATTATAATAGTTTGTTTCCATTGTGTTTGATAGCGCTTTGCCAGCCGTTCTGTACCTACTCACTTTGTTGGTGCTGCTTTGCTTATAGGAGAGTGGAGACATGCTGTTAGCTTGATTCTTGGTACAAGGGTAGGTGAAATTCTTTTTCCCCTGTTAAATAACTAAATAATTTATGTTAAATGTGTGAATATTTGAAACTTAAACTTCTAGCAGTTTCATGACGTGCAGGTACATTATAAATGGAATGGTCATGTTGATGCAGCACTTAGGGGCATGCTCCGGCATGTCACAGTGGAGAGAGCTATTGTAGGTTTCCTTGATCTTTTTACAGACATAGCACATTTACTGTATAGTTTTGGGATGCTAAGATTTTATTGGTCCTAGGCTCCTGCTACTCCGTAGTTTCCTAGAGTCCACTTATATAAAAAAAGTAAGATGTAGGTATTTGTGTTTCTCACCTGCCAAGAGCTTTCTTGACTACACAATACACAGTCTATACTGTTCAGGTGTTTTGTGCAGTTCTATTCATAAATTTAAAGTTAAGTCATAAGTGATCTGGTTTTAGCTTCAGTTTCAAACTAGGAGGCTACAGTTTATCATATTTGTAGCTATAGCCTATATTATGAGTGGATGCTCTGTGTGAAAAATATTTCTCAATTAGTTTTTGAGTCAATGAAATTGAGCTGCTTAGTTTGCTTGGGGAAAAGAAGATAATAGAGCAATAAAAATTTAAAAGTTAGATATTATAACAAAAACTCTGGGAAAGAATAGCCTAGAGGAAACAGATATATTGCATCATGTGTTGCCTTGACTTCCTAGATATAAAATATTATTCAAAAGAACTTTATCGTTGTGCAAGCAAGACATGAGTTATGCGTTGTACTTGTACATGACAAACATCTTAGAGTAGAATGAATGACAACATTGTCCTCGATTTTATAGATCTTCAGTATAGAATACTTTGATATCCACGGGCATGTACAGTGTGCCAAATAGAAAAAAGGTGCTTTGACACACGTCAAAGCACATTATCAGAAGTTTAAAGGGTGTTAGACTGCAAAACTATGTCAAAACCAGCTTTGTTTTTAATCACTGATCAGATCTTTAGCCACAGTGACTTGATCCCTGAGACTTATTTAGCACTGAACAGTATGTTCAGAAAAATTGTCTTATAGCTCTGAACAACCTAATTTAGCTCAAGCGGAAAGTATTTTGCAGAAGCATCAGGAATTAAGGAGTTCGACCATACCACCAGATTCTCCACTATTATGATGGAAGTGAATTCAATTCATCTTTGCTATTTACTGTCCTGTTAAGATAGTAAAGCCATAGTGAAAACAAAGCAGTATTATACATAATCACTTTGCTAGAGTAAGCACTGAACTGCTTCTGCGCAACCATCATCAGAATCGAAAACTAAAGCAGGGTCTACCGACGGCCAAGTAGACAGGTATAATAATATGATGCAACCATCATGGCTAAACATCCAGAGCAACGATCTGGAAATGGTTGTGCTGACAAGTTTGAAAAATATTTCACCATATGACACAACGCAAAGCGCCATTGCGTGTAAATAAACTTCAATTAAGTACTATATTGCTATATTAGTTCAATTTCTCTATGTTGCTTCCTATATGTATCAATTTACCTATACCGGATCGGATACTGAATCTGTTTTCTTCTAAAGTGGATTCTGCGGCAGCCACATGGGACCAATCACTGTGGATACTATATTTGTGAGTTCCTGAAGTTGTGCTAAAAAAGAACTCGTCTAGAGACGGAAAAAGTATGTATCTAAATACTACTACTTTTTTCTTGATTTATCATTATTCTTGATATATATACTAATAATATTTCTTTAACTCAAATTGTAGACTACAAATTTGAAAGAGAAAACCCTGCAAACACACAATCTCAAAGCAATGCAAGAGACGATAGCAGGATTTCTTAATGAACAGGTCTTAAAGCCCGGCACCGAGTTCTACTTTAACCCCGATGAACAATGGCTTCCAAAAAACTAGGGTCATGATAACTTTATTTTGAATGTAATGGGTCATGACAACTTGTTATCGGATCCAAAGGACGGACACGATGATGAAAGTATACAATACAAGCTTGTATTATATATGGTGCACAAATTGTTTGTATATACTTTCTTTTTAGTTGGGTTACTTGCGTACATTGCTCGAAACCAAACTTTACTATATACACGTGTATGCATATATTATTTGTAGGGCAAAAATCGTATACGAAAACCTATTTTAAAACCAAAATAAATTATGAATTGAAATGAAAAAGAAAAAGGAAAAAAAGAGGACTTTTACTCCCGGTTGGTAATACCAACCGGGAGTAAAGGTGTCTATCAGGCCGCGGGCCTAGCTGACTCTTTACTCCCGGTTGGTATTACCAACCGGGAGTAAAAGTCCCCCTTTACTCCCGGTTGTGAACCTTTACTCCCGAAAACGTACTCCCGGTTGGGCAACCGGGAGTAAAGGGGTTGCCAACCGGGAGTATATGTCATTCCTGTACTAGTGATGGCTACCACTGCACATATGCATTCCCCCTTGGTAAATAAATGTGTGTAGCCGGCAGGAAAATGCAGGTCCGATCCACATCGATCTCTAACCAGGCCTGGTTTAGATACACCTAAAAGTTAGAATTTTTTCACTCTCTCTTCATCACATCAATTTTTAGCCACTTACATGGAGTATTAAATGTAAGTAAAAAATAATTAATTACACAGTTTAGTTGAAAATCACGAGATGAATCTTTTAAGCCTATTGGTCCATGATTGGATAATATTTTCAAATAAGACGAAAATGGTACTATTCATCGGGTTCAAAAAAAAATTTGCAAACTAAACAAGGCCCCAGTCTCTTCGAACGACAAAGTAAAAAATGACTAATACTCCCTCCGTAAAAAAAGCCATTCTCGCTTTTCAAAATGTCAATAACTTTTAACTTTGACTAAATATATTTAACAAAATATTAATATTTATGGTACATAGTTAGTATCATTAGATAGATCATTGAATGTATTTTCATCATAAATTTATTTGAAGATATAAATATTACACATATTTCTTACAAACCTAATCAAAATTGAGAAAGTTTGACCAGCACAATTCCTACCGTGACTCTTTTTCCAAGACGGAGTAGTATGCACGTGGACAAACGCTACTGTCTAGTTATGGTCATGTGCAGTTTAGACGGACGACCATGCATATCACCATTTAGGCGGTGTTTAGTTCCTCTCTAGATATTTTTCACCCCGTCATATCGTATGCTTAGACACATGCATAGAATATTAAATATAGACGAACAAATAACTAATTACACAGATTGGGATAGATTTGCGAGACGATTTTTTTTAAACTAATTAATCCATGATTTGATAATGTCATGCTACAGTAAACATGTGCTAATGATGGATTAATTAGGCTTAATAAATTGGTCTCATGGTTTCCAGACGAGTTATGTAATTAGTTTTTTTATTAGTATCCGAATACTTCTTTCGATATCCCATAAAATATCTGATGTGACACCCTAAAATTTTTCGTCCCAGGAACTAAACACCCTTAGGAAAGCGAGGAACGAAACAGACAGCAATACCATTTTTGCAGTCTTTCAAAAAATAAGGGGGACATGTATCAGTTTTAGCACGCATGGGAGTAGGTTTTGCTTGGCAATAGTTATTGAACTGTTGGTGAAGCACTCCATGTCTACGTCATGAGCTATCATCATTCAAGCCTGGTTCACTTTGCAAAAAATTTGAATCCGATAAATAATACTGTTTTTGTCTTATTTGGTAAATATTGTTTAATCGTGGACCAACTACGCTCAAAAAATTCATCTCGTGATTTCCAACTAAACTGTGTAATAAGTTATTTTTTTACCTACACTTAATACTCTATGCAAGCAGTTAAAAATTACTGTGATGAAGAGAGTGTGAAAAAACTTGGAATTTAGATGACATCTAAACAAGGCCTCAGATGGCTGAACATCTTTCAGACAACAAGCAACGTCTGTTCTTTTTGTTATAAAAAACAAACAATAATATGAAAAAAAAACATAATATGAATTGGATCTTAAATGGATGAAGTTAGCTAACTCCAATCACATCACATTTATGTTTGTTTCGGTGCCGTCAAATAGCGGTTGCCGACTGCCCAACAACTGTACTTGTTGCACACATGTATCTCGAGGCTGGTTTAGATGTAAAAAATTTACAAAATAGCACTGTAGCTATTTTTGTTGTTATTTGACAAATATTGTCCAATCATGGTCTAATTAGGCTTAAAAGATTCGTCTCGTCCATTTCGTCTAAACTGTATAATTAGTTTTATTTTTTATTTATATTTAATGCTTCATGCATGTGTCTAAAGATTCGATGTGACGAGAAATCTAAAAATTTTTATAAAATTTTCTGGGAACTAAACGGCCCGATGGCTGTACAGTACTTGTTGCTGGTCCCAAACCTCCCACCCAGGCAGACATAGGAGTATGTACATGTATGGCAAGGACAAAGATAGAGATAGGCCCCGTTCACTTTCCAAAATATTTTCTCTGTCATCCGTTACATCGAATCTTTGGACGCATATATGGAGTATTAAATGTAGATAAAAAAATAACTAATTATACAGTTTGTCTGTAAAGGTCGAGATGAATCTTTTAAGCCTAATTAATTCATGATTGAATAAATTTTACCAAATAACAATGAAAGTGCTACAAATATATTTCCCCCAAATATTTCGGATCTGAACACAGCCATAGATGACCTTGACCTCGACTTGTGGGCTTGTGGCTGGCAAGCAATTACTGCACTGCACTGTACATCGATGTAGACAGTCCTAAATGCGCAGTTTTAGGTGTTGTTTAGTTGCCAAAATTTTTGACAAAATGTAACTGTAGCATTTTCGTTGTTATTTGGTAATTAGTGTCCAATCATGGTCTAATTAGGCTTAAAAGATTCGTCTCGTTCATTTCGTCTAAACTGTGTAATTAGTTTTATTTTTTATCTATATTTAATGCTTTATGCATGCGTCCAAAGATTCGATGTGACGGAAAATCTACTGTTCTTTTGCAAAATTTTCTGAATCTAAACTGGGCCTTAGAAAAGCATGTCAGATGCACAGCTAGTCCCTCCTCCCGGACGAAGTTACGGGAACTTTCTAAATTTTAAGTAGATTTATAAAAAATACGTGTAATATTTATATCTTTAAATAAATTTATTACGATAGTATATTCAACGATCTATTTAATGATATTAATTATGTATTATAAATATTATTATTCTTTTATATATAATTGGTTAAAGTTTTTTTAAAAAATTAACTTCTCAAAAAAAGAATGACTTCTATTTTGTGATAGAGAGAGTACTTCTCTTGGACAGTTGGCAAAGATAGGCATAACTCTCGGTAGACTTGATTGGATGCAAATGTATTGAATCCAATTCATATGTGTTGAAGTAGATTATAATAGAATTTAGTTTACTTCCACCCTAATATATTTCAACGCATATAGATTAAGATGAATACATGTCCATCAACCCTCAAGATGACCAGTTGGGATCACTGGACCATGGACCAACGACCATGCCACGTGCATGCACACCTAATAGTCCATGCCAACTACTGCAGTATTTTTTTATTATTATTAGGGGGTTTTCTTACCTAGGCCTTATTTAGATTGAGACAAGAAGTTGAAATTTTTTTACTCTCTCCGTCACATCAATCTTTGCACGCATGCATGAAGCATTAAATATAGGTAAAAAAATAACTAATTACACAGTTTAGTTATAAATCATGAGACGAATATTTTGAGCCTAGTTAGTCCATGATTGGACACTAATTATCAAATACAAACGAAAATGGTACGGTTAAAAAAATTCTAACTTTTCACCGTCAAAACAAGCCCCTAGCTAGAACTACCAGCATGAATAGTCTTACATGCAATTTATAGAGATGAAATAATTCAGATCATGCATACATGTGAAAGAAAGTAAAATATCACGGCGGATGAATTACACGCACGTACGCACGCGCATCATTCATGCTCAACCAACGCAATATCGTGACGGATGACGCATGCATGCAGGGCTGCGACGGCTCGGTGCTGATCGACTCGACGGCAAACAACACGGCGGAGAAGGACGCGGTCCCGAACAACCCGAGCCTGCGTGGCTTCGAGGTCATCGACGCGGCCAAGACGGCGATCGAGGCGCGGTGCCCCAAGACGGTCTCGTGCGCCGACATCCTGGCGTTCGCGGCGCGGGACAGCGTCGCGCTGTCGGGGAACCTGACGTACAAGGTCCCCGCGGGGCGGCGCGACGGGCGGGTGTCGAGGGACACGGACGCCAACAGCAACCTCCCCTCGCCGCTCTCCAGCGCCGCCGAGCTCGTGGGCAACTTCACGCGCAAGAACCTCACCGCCGAGGACATGGTGGTGCTCTCCGGCGCGCACACCGTCGGCCGCTCCCACTGCTCCTCCTTCACCAACCGCCTCTACGGCTTCAGCAACGCCAGCGACGTCGACCCGGCCATCAGCTCCGCCTACGCCTTCCTGCTCAGGAGCATCTGCCCCTCCAACACCAGCCGGTTCTTCCCCAACACCACCACGGACATGGACCTCATCACGCCCGCGGTGCTCGACAACAAGTACTACGTCGGGCTCACCAACAACCTCGGCCTCTTCACGTCGGACCAGGCGCTGCTCACCAACGCCACGCTCAAGAAGTCCGTCGATGAGTTCGTCAAGAGCGACAGCAAGTGGAAGAGCAAGTTCGCCAAGTCCATGGTCAAGATGGGCAACATCGAGGTGCTCACGGGAACGCAGGGGGAGATCAGGCTCAACTGCAGGGTCATCAACAACGGCAGCAGCAGCAGCGCTGGATTCGAGCTACGCATGACAACCGACTCTGCCCAGGAGGAATTAGCCGACACTGCAGCCAACTAGCAGGTAGTAGCAGCTATCTGTAGAGGATCTAGTGATCTTCTACTACTGTCTGCATAGCCACGGTGACGATGTTCTTCAGTATTGCGATGAGCTCTACCATGTCAGCTACTGCTCTTGACGTGCCGGAAGTGAAATAAATATCTTCTGATCTGAACATATAAATTAAAAACATGGGGCAAGGTTTGTTCCTTTTTCTGTTTGTATGATTTTGGATTACCTGTGTGTAACTACTACCTACATTTCAAATTAGCACCTCAAGAATGAGCCGCAATGCGTACACCTCAAGAAAACTAATTAGCTATGAATGCCAACACTTGCGTTGAGTTGGAAATTAGAGCCTTAATAGCCACATTCCACCACGAGCAAGTGGCTAGGCTCCACCATAAAGAAAAAATGCTAATAAGTTCGTTGTACATGGTGTGTTCAAATGGAGCCTGTAAATGAATTCTCCATCCAGCAAGGCGTGTAAGGGAAAGATGTTTCAATATCTGCGTGCTGCCCAGCGATCACACCGAGAAATTTTGAAATGTAACCCGTTATTCGCGCGCCTCTTGTAATATGACCCGCAATTCGCGTGCCTTTGAAAATATGACCCATGTCATGCGAATTGTTTTGAAATTTAGTCTTTTCGGGGTTTCCTCCATTTCAGCAATTCCAGGGGTTGTTTGTATTATTTGGGGCATGGAAAAATACATTATTGCCCCTCCCTCATTCTAGGTAGCCAGGATGCGGACTCAGATTCAGTAGTAGTCGACGCCGCACCCTCGCCGAACCGGACGCCGCCCTGTGGGCGCCAGCTCGGCCCCTGCAGCTTGCCGTCTCGGAGCGCGGCGTCGTACAGGAGCGCGCCGACCGACTCGAGCAGATCGACGCGCGCGCGCAGCACCGGGATGAAGAAGCTCCACGTGCGTGAGCAGCTGCGACACGGACTCCGCCTCGGACGTTGTTGTAGAACCGGACTTGGAGATGTGGTTGAGCGCCATCATCGGTCTTGCCTACGCCGCCGGCGCCCCGGAGGCCGGAGCAGAGGAGGTCCTCCAGCGCGTCGGGGTCACAGAGCAGAGGAGGTGGCGCCTGCAGCGTGCTTAGGGCAGCGTCGACTCGCACGTGCAGCGCATCCGCGAGCACGAGGAGATTGTGGCGTCGTGGAGGGCCGCGGCATGGCGAGCAGGTCGTCGAGCTTGGACAGGACGGTCTCCAGGAGCCGAGGCCGCGCCGAGGATGGTGGCGCCTGGGCGTGGGCGTGGCTGCGCTGGCCGCCGGCGGCTGCCGGGCCTGGCCGACGGTGGGCGGGCAGCCGAGGTCGGGTCGCCGGTCGCGCGACTTCTCTGTAGTCGCGACGCGTGACTGGAAGGCCGGGTCGCGCGACTTCGGTTCATGCCCAGCGACGGGAAACGGTAGAAGGAAAGAGGAATGAGGGAGGGGCACAAACGTCTTTTCCCGTGCCCCAAATAATGCAAAGAGACCCCTGAAATTACTAAAGTGGAGAAAGCCCTGAAAAGACTAAATTTCGGAACAATTCGCATGACATGGGTCATATTTCCAAAGGCACGCGAATTGCGGGTCATATTACAAGAGGCACGCGAATAACGGGTTACATTTCAAAATTTCTCGATCACACCATAGAGCTTTGGGCACATGTTACCCAAGTACTGGGGACGTCCAAGTACTGGACCTTGGAACTGTCAAGATGATAGGCGAACTGAAAGCCATCCTTGTGGATGGACCCGTTTCACCCTCCCGAGCCTTTGCCTCCTCCCCGCGACGACGGCGGCATTGTCCGCCCCCCACTGTCGGACCTCCGCTCAGAAGCCATCCCCCACCTTCCCATCACAGATCCGAGCTCCCCTCGACCTGATCTATCCATCCATGAGGTCGGTGGGGGGCGTTCCGGCGCTCCTCGGCGAGCTCACCTCCCCGGAGCGCGCGCCCAGTAACTGCATCGTTCCTTAGCCCAGCCTGCCGGAGGCCACTCAGGCGCCAGCAGCCAGCAACAGCCCCTCCCCCAACTCCAATCCCATCCTGCCTGTCTCCCGGGGCGTGGAGACAGCGTCCAAGATGAAGACCCTGCTGCTGCGGGTTGTCGTCGCCTCCTCCTCGTTGCTAGCGTCGTCGCCGCAGCCAGCGCCGGCACTAGCTACCGTAGTCTCCCCCGCCACCATCGTGCCTGATGCACGCGCGGTTGCGCTTCGCGGGGAGGACACCCGGCCGCCGCCTCCGGCCGCGGATACGCCTGCCTCTGCTCCGACGACGCCAGCCCGGGCGCCCCATCCAGCCCTGCCCCACCTCCAGTCGATGGAGGTCATCGTCGAGGACATCATGGATGAGGATGACAAGGATGAGGTCCCGGCAGCGCGGTCTGCTGGCAGAGCTAAGGCTCTGCGATGGATGGAGGACTCCGGCGACAACGATTCCGATGGCACGTCCTCTGCTGCCGGGTCACCGTACCTAGATGCTGCTCGTCGGGCCATTGTGGTGGAGGCCTCGGCCGTGGACGGGGACGGCTCTGCCTTGGCCAAGGGGAGGCGGCGCCGTCGTTGTCGTCAGGCCAAGCCCGCCAACGGTTCTGCAACGGCACCCCCACCCATCGTTGCCAAGTTGCCCGTGCACCAACGGCTTGGCCCTTTGCCGACCGAGCGTGTCCCTATGCACCAACGCCATGGGCAAAAGCGTTGGGAGTCGGCCCCGGGTGGCCGCCACCGTCGTTGTCGTGTGTGTGGCTCCGAGTCCACAACGTACACCAGGCGATCTCCGGCGCCGCCGCGCGCCCACCCTCCGAATGCGCCTCCTCAACGCCACGTCCCTCGGGCAGCCGCGCTTGTCGACGGCGACGGCTTCACACTTGTTCAGAGCCGTCGGCATAGGCACCATCGTGCCCCGCCTCGACCGGTGCCTCCCTCGCTCGTCGGCCTCTGCTTCAACTGTCTGGCGGGGGGCCACGTCGCTACACGATGCACCTTCCCTTCCCGCTGCCTTCTCTGCCTTAGCACGAAGCACTGGGCGAGGAACTGCAACAACGACTGCCCGTCCCGCCGCCTTTCCTTGGAGCAGCCAAGGAGTGGCCCTCGGCGTCGTGCGGCTGGAGACAACCTTGGCCCGCGTCGACGCTGTCGTGGCCGCGCTGGCGATGATGTCAACAACGGCGCCAACGGCCAGGTAGCCCGCGGCACGCTGCTGCCGCTGCTTCAGCCTACTTTGCAAGCGTCGTCGGTCATTGTCGGAGGGATTCTCTGCCCGGCCCGGCCAGATATGGGACCTTCGACGTTTGGCAGTCCGTCGGCGGAGCTCAACATCGCTGCGAACCCTAGCTTCGCCGACAACGTCGCTACTTTCTCTACCACACGGTGCTCCCCCGAATCGGTTCGGCTCATGGTGGCGCTGTGCGAGGACTCTGGCCCCCTGTATGGGTCGACCCGATGCTCGATGAGCTCGCTGCCTCCCTCGTCACGAGTAGGTCAACGAGTGCTCCAATGTTGCGCCCGTCTACGGATGTTCAGGCGCCACGGGTGGATGGTGAGGACGTGGCGGTAGCGGACACTGACATCATCGATGCCGTGTGCCCGCCTGCCACTCTGGAGGAGGCCCAGGCGGCGCTGGAGGCGGAGATCATCATGCCTGACCGGACGTACTATATTGAGTCCGCGTCCGTGCCGGACCCGATGGTGTTGGAGGCAGAGCTTGCTGCTCGGTGTCGGTTGCGCCTCCAGACCCGACGCTCGATGAGCTTGCTACCTCCCTCGTTGCGAGTTGGTCAACAGGTGCTCCAGTGTTGCGCCCGTCTACTCCGATAGCTGCCTCTCTGGAGGCCCAGGCAGCGCTGGCGGACACCCATTCGACGCCACGTATGGTCCGGCTCAGCTCCGCGGATGCTGAGGCGCCGGGGGTGGACAGTGAGGACGCTGCCGAATAGCCTGCAGCTCCCGCTCCTATTGCTGCCTCGCCTACAACAACTTTGGTGGCAGCCTTTATCAACTCCATGAGGCTACCGTTACAGGAGCCTCTGATCAAGACTCCGCCTCGCGCCCGGACTACAAGGGCGTCGACGACGACTGGATCCCACGTCGCAGCGACCGTCTTGCCACCAAATCGGCCTTCCGCGATCCTCAACCGGAGAAGCAGGCCCGACGTGTCATGCTGAACAAGTGGACTGAGCGACCTGAGGACGTGGTGACTAATACACCGGACGCCACAATCTCCACCAAATTCCACGAAACATTCGCCGATCCTCTCTCGTCCTCAAAGCGGGAAGCGATGTGTGTCATCTTCCCCATGCGCGGTGTCCGCTGGACGCGAACCATGGCGAGGCTGGACGTGTCGTTTGGAATGCACGAGGCTTGATTAGATGTGCGCGTCGCTTTAGTCGCACCATAGTTTCCTCACTTAGTACAACTATCTCAGCATCACCGGTTGAGCCGGTGATTATTGTTTGTGTTCCACCCGGTGTTGGCCTATAGGAACTCGCCGTCAGGCCGCTCGGAACATGTATCTTTACTCTAAGTTCCCTTAATGAAGCACGTGCAATGCACGCTTTCGAAAAAAAAATGATAGGCCAGTCCCGTGCTGTAGTAGTTGCTCAGGTACACAATCTCTTTGAAAGGATGAAGCCCAAATATGGTAATGTAAAAGTCGTCTGTGATCTTAGGCTTCACCGGTGGTTCTTTGTCGTCGCCGCTACCATCTTCGTGGCGGTTATCACCATGTTTTTCTTCCGGGCATCTATCATAAATAGTTGATGTCCTCGAAAGACCAGGCCCCGCCATCATCTGGCTGATAAGAGTAGTCTAGACTCGCCATCGCCTTCTTAAGGTTGCTTCGATGCTTTAGCACCCACTTCATGTGATGACCAGAAGACGATTCGTGGAGGATCCATACCCGGAACTGGAACTTGTGGTCTAGTAGTATCGCGCAGTACACCCCTTTCTTCGATCTTCCCAGGTAGCGTTCGTGATACCTGCTGCTTGGTCGATTTTTCACCGGCGGTTTAATCACCTGGTAGGCTGGTACTCATTGGTAGCCAGTGATATTCTGCAGAAGAAGTTGTTCCTGGAGTGCACGTAGAGTGCTCCGTGCCAATAGACACTGTAATGCTTCCTGGTAAGTGAATCAGCCCGCGCCATGTCAACCATGGTTCCCGCGGCCTCCCCTCGCCGGACAAACGACCTCTCCTCCCAGCGCCCCGTCCTCGACGAGAACACCAGTGTCTCGCACAGCGACGGCGGCCAGTCTGCAGATTTCGCCCTTGTTATTGGGTCGTCGTCTCGAGGCGCAAACCACCAGCTGGGAACGTCCGGCATCAAGAACACCTCGTAGTGCGGCGAGATGGCAGGGTCGAACGCCAGGTACGGGTACAATGGCAGTTTCTCCGCGCACGGAGGTGCGAGCCGAGGCAAGGGTGCCCACTGCCCACTGCCGCGTGGCAGGGTTAACCACACTTCTGCAGCGTAGCAGGAGGCCGTTGCAGTGGCCGACGACAAGGTCGTTCGGCGCGTAGCTGGTGAGGTCTTCGGAGAGCGGAGACTGCCGCTGCAGGGGCGCCCGTCGTCGTCGTGGCGGCACCGGCGCAGGAGAAGAACTCGGGCAGACCCAGCATGCGGAAGTTGATGAATATGCCGGCCAGAGAGAGCGGGAGGAGCTCGGCGCGCAGCAGCCTGTGCCCGTCGATGACGGCGTGCCAGGCCTTGCAGACGCAGCGGCACACGGCCAGGCTGCGCGGCGCCAGGCAGCGGAGCACGTCCGCGAGCGGCGAGCGTGTCCTCCATCTCCGTATCGATCGACTTCTATCTGTATAATTATAATGATGCAGGAGAAGCGTGGGAACAATGGTCCCGTTCGGCTGTGCTGATAAGCCGCCTGAAAATTTATGTTAGCTGATTTGTTAGGAGAGAAAAACACTGTTTCAGCTGAAAAAACAAGCTGAAAAGTACGGATTATAAACCAGAAATATGAGCTGCCCCACTTGGCTTGCTGGGCCGGCCCAACATCAGGCACGAGCACGACGCACGTATAGCTGCTGCTGCGGTAATTTTTCTGGCGCGAATCCTCGCTGCCTTGGCGCCGGGCTCACGTTTTTGGCGCGAGCGGTGAAGGTCGTGCGGCAGCGATCGGTGAAGGTCGTGCGCCGAGCTCAGGTTTCTGCCTGTGCTCTCCATCGGCAAGCTGGTGCCACAATCTCTACAATCGTATCGTCTATTGCTCTCCATCGGCAAACTGTCAAACTGCTTCTTCTAATTCTTTTGTTTTTTTTCCTCCCTTATTGTGTTGTGCTTGAATTAATCGATTGAAAGAAGAGTGATATGGAAGCTTGAAGGAAACATCAACTTGCTTGCATCAAAATAAAATTTGCAGATTTAAGATGGAAGAAAATAGGTGTGTGATGTCATGATTGATTCTTTTTATTCATTTATTTAGGGTATAGATTTTAGTTGTTCGATTCGCCGCCTAATATCATGTCATCTTTATTTGTTTTCTTGTAGGGAGGGCTTGCTTTCTTGTCTCAATTTGGCATGTCGAGCTGCCAACCATCCAAAATGCACCTTATTAGACTATCTCCAATAACAACACCCAAAATACAAGACCCATTCCACCTTTGGGTAGCACTATAGGCAAATGGTTCAATACACATTCGACATCTTCTCCAACAATATGACCCAAAAGAGAATCCTTTCTGTAAATGGGTTTCCAGGAGAGAGGATACTCATATTTAAGTTGTGCCTCTCAGGCAACCCAAAATGGGTCTTCTGTATAGGTAGTCTGTTGGAGGCCAATTTTGGGTCTCTTGCTACCCATTTTGGGTTTGGATGCCCATATGGGTCACTTATTGGAGATAATCTTAGTAAGCAACACACTTGACATGCTCAGCAAGCAAGTTGAAGAAGAAATGAATGGTGTTACAAGCCCTATAGATCCCATCATCGCTCCCACCAATGTTACTCTGCCTAATAAATTGTTGAGTACAGCAAGCCTAAAGAAAAAAGAGGTGGAAACTAAAACCTCGAAGCGCAAAAGAACTTGGCTTGACAAGAAGCGCAAGTGTGCAAAAAGGGGAGGTAACAAAAAAAGAAACAGTACAAAGGTGTGTAACAAGAAATAAGAAAAAAGTTCAAAGGTTTGTGACAAGAAAAAAGAAAAATGTTCAAAGGTATCTGACAACACAAAATATATCAGATTAGAATCTTTAACTGTATTCGCTACAAAAAGTTTCAATTGTATTTAACTATTTGATTCTCTTCTATCTGATTAGGTGCAACAAACTACAAAAGTGTCAGTCGATGGTGGCGCAACACTACAAAATGTATGCCGGAACCATCCATCTTTACCTCAGGAAGAGATCTCTGAATCAATAGTTTCTCTCAACTATTGAAGGTAATATTTCAAAGTAATACATTTTTTCTCCGAATCATACATGGTCATTATGTTGAATTATTTTTCTTCTATTTTTTAGGGAGCAATGACAGATGGTGTTATTGGTGAATTCTAGTAGTACAGATTATGTCCCCTCTGCATTTGTCCTGCAATGACAGATGGTGTTAAGATAGTTTTGGTTTTGTGGTTCAAGTGTAATCAGCCAAAGGGAGCTTGCAGTAATATGCATCATTTTGTGCATCTTGATGAAATTACAGTAACCAACAACATCTTTTGTGCAGCCATATGAAATTGCAGTAACGAGTGACATCTTCTGTGCATTGCATTCACAATAGGATTTCAAATCAATTTACAACACAATGGCGATAACTAGTCACAATTTACAACAAATCAATTCACAATAGCATCTTCTGTGCATTGCATTCACAATAGCAGTAACCAGTCACAATTTGGTTGCTAGCACTAGCACTTGAACAATTTACAGAAGGGATTCCCTTTACAGAACTGATAGCAATTACAGTCTCCTATCAGTCCTTTAAAGTCCACCGATGAGCCTGACCATAGGGCGGCAGGGGCTGCGGCCACGAAGCCGGGCGTCACGGTGGCAGAGAGGGGGAGCGCTGGTGAGGTGGGGAACTCTGCCATCACAACCAGCCACGGGGCGGCTGCGTCTGCACCGCGCTCGGTGGAGGGCGGGGAAGGCCGGTGCTCGTGAGGTGAGACCTCTGCTGCCGGCACTGACGCTGAGGACGCCGGATCAGGGAGGGGAGGGCAGTGGAGCGCTGGCGAGGACCTCCGAGGGGAGCGCCGGCGAGGACCTCCGACCGTAGCTAGAAGGGGAACGCCGAGTTGCCGACCCGGACCTGGGAGGAGTCTGTGGCGGAATCGAACTAGTGGACCAAGGGTCGCTAGCAATTGGGCTGATATGGGTCAGGTTACAGGCCTGTGAGATTAGTTTGTTTCCTTGGCTCACGGTTGGATAGGAATCGGATGGTTCCCAGCCAGCAGTATTTTTCTCTCACAAAAAATCAGCTAGCAGTATTTTCAACCAGCCAAATCAGCCCAAGCGAACAGGCTGCTGTTAGGCTCGTATAGCATACATCGATCATGATTAGGTCTTGATCTTGAGAATCGGAATCTGGTTCCGTCTTTTATCATTCTCTTTCAAAGGATATATATCACACCATCCATTATTGTATTCTGCATTTTAGTAGAAGTATATAATTGTTTTCTTTAAAGATATATTTGATTTTTTTAATTTTCCATACAATAAACTGTCACATCATTGCAATAAAATAGATAAATCCTAGAGGTTCCCTACAAAACCAAACAAACATATTATTCCCAATGGTCTAGCAATGGTGAAAGATGACTTTAATTCGTCATAGACAATTTGTAGTAAAATCCAGTCAAATTATACTCCCTACAAGACGTTTTGGCTTTTAAAGATACATGGATTTTGCTATGCATTTAGACATACACTATATCTACATACATAGTAAAAACAATGTATAAAAAAACTAAAACGTCTTATAATTTAGAATGGAGGGAGTATTAGAACTCAATGATCAGAATAAGTATGTAAGTTGCTATATATTGCCAACAGATGGTAGACCAGCTGGCCAAGGACTCTGGTTGGCACCCTTGTGGCCTAGGTTCGATCCCCACGGGGCGAATTGCAGTGCCGAACGTTAAAAAAAACTCCTCGTCTGCCCCGCGTTACGAGGTTCAGGGGGTTTTCTCGGACTGGGTGAGAAGTCCTCATGCTATCCCCCCTCTCCCGGCAGTCCGAGTTTTAAGTTTCTATATATTTTTGATAATATAATATCACTATACATTGTCTGTAATATTATAACATGTGTTCCGTTTTCCATTTACCAACCGAAAAGACCAACATACATCACAAACACACTGAAGAGTAGACTGTATATTATGACTAGGATAGAGTTTGTTACGATTATGATCCCATATGTTAGTTTGACCCTCAGGTCATGTGAACTCTGTATATAACACCAGAGAGGCTTAATGCAAAATCTAATTCCGTCCAATTCTATTCCTCCTATATATGAGATATGACACCCAGAGCTGCCTTCTCCCCTCATTCATTGGACTTAGAATGATCTAAGGAGCAAGAATGAGAAAAAATGAGTATCATTTAGGGAAAGAACACCTGGGCCGATCAGCCCACTTGTCTAAGTGGGTCGACCCTAGGATGAAAGAGGATGTCACATTAGGTTTTATCACATTACCACGAAGTCAAGATCATGCTTCCTCCCGTGTGGGAGGATGACTCTCCTCTATAAATACTTATTTTGCATCTTCAAGATAGAGTACATGAATTCTTTGTTGATAGTCACTAATAAATGCTTAATCCCACCATCAACATATCGGTAAAGTGAAGGTGAACTCAACTTCATAGGAGTATTTTATTTTTAAATAATATGGTTCCATTTGTATATGAAAATATGTGAACATAGATACCAAAGCAAGTTGAATGAGCAAAGGATGGCCTGGCCAAAGTTCGTCCATGTCATCAATCCACACCACAAGCCAGAAACACACTTTGGAATGATCGAACACGTTGGTTGCAAGTCGGTTTGATCCTATGGTTGAGGTGAGGTCCCACCATTGCATGTTAAGATAGCCAGAGTCGATGGGATCACCTTGGATACTAGTCAACCGCCACCGAGGAGATCTATGAAGCCTTGGATCGGAGGACGATGGATCTAAGAGGTTGCTTGACCTCCTTATGGTTCAACCAACTCCACCTGTCTGTTAGAAATTTAGGCAAATTTAGTAGCAATTTAATCCAGAAAATAATAAACAATATGTTTATGACGTCATATATGTGCATATGTGATCTAAGCATGAATAGCATGTAGATGATACTAACTAGCAATATATTGATCCAAAACCTTACTGGATAGCGAGCAATGGAAACATACCCAGCGACAGAGCTGGATGCACTAGTCGACATAGTGCCTATCGGTGCAGTCGTCTCACTCAATGCAGTGTAGAAAGGAAGTAGCGCCGATCACCAGAGAGCCTTCGCCGTGCGCCGGGAAGAAGACTGACAAGACCCCCGGGAAGAAGAAGATGTAGTGAGTAGTAGTGTCGTCAGCGACACTCCCCAAAAATGTGATTGTCGTCCTTCACCCGGGCAGGTGAACCCAAGGGCAGCAGCATTTCAGAGGCCTACTCTTCCGGACCTTGTGCATACAAGGTCCAGGACTAGGAGAACTATGATCAACGAAAGCTGTGGTTTTTGCAAGTGTCGAAGCTAAATGAATGGATGATGGGATCAGACTTTTATATCTCATAGCCAGGCAAGACGAGCAGACATAGGAGATCAGGAGACGGGAGAGACGTCATAGAATTAACATTCATAGGAGAAACTCCCATTGTCATTAGAAATATTGGAAACTCCTTCCGAAACTCCCATATTAACCAGCGTTAATAAGAGAAACTCTGAAACAACCAGCCAAAACTCCCATATTAACCAGCGTTAATAAGAGAAACTCCTATACTTACTCGTCTTAAGTGGCAAAACATCACAGGCAAGACATGCCATGCATGCTTAGCATCCTATCACAATTCCGTATGGTATTAAACTATCACATGCACATTATTTATAGGGCCCTTAGAATTTATTTAATATATTAAATATTATGTGGGCTAAGCCCATAATATATCTAACAATCCCCACCAAATCCTAGGGCATGCAATAAATAATCTCTAATCCACAGTTCTTTGATATACCAGAGTTTTGGTGGAGATTGTAAAGTTGAACATCCACCAAAAATAAGGGTTACACACATTCACAACTGAATAATGGACTATGCATTGAATTGACAGTTTTGTGCAAAATGAGTTTCACCAAAATTCTTTTCTAGTACTAGGCTACTACAAGCATCCCCTCTGGTTGAAGCATATAAGTCACACTTCGAGGCCTTTCATGAGTATCTAGAGATTACCCACATTTCATAAACTATGACTAGCAGTCAAACTCATATAGGTGTGTTCCTTCTAGGATGTTCTGTAGGACAACATCCCTACTTAAATAAGCTACTCGGAACACATTAAGGAATTAACCAACCTACCATACAACATAGGAGAAAATAGTGCATCTCAAATGATTTGGATCTTAATATAAGGGATTTCTCCATCAACCACTAGCTTGTTTCACCATCCTACTTCACGGGATCTCTGATCATATAGGATAGGTTACCACTATGGAATGACTTTAAGTGGGTCTCAAGCCCAACTCCCTCAATGTACCTTCTATCACATTGCGTGATAGACCCTTGGTAAACCGATGAACCAGATTCTTAGATGTGTGGACATAGTCCAACGCTATTACTCTGGAGTTTCTTAGTTTTCTGACAGATTTTAACTGTCTCTTCACATGCCATGTAGACTTCATGTTATCCCTAGAACTGTTCACTTCGATTGTAGCAGTCTGATTATCACAGTTCATGGAAATAGCCGGTATTGGTTTTTTAACCACCGGTAAATCCATAAGAAGTTCACGAATCCACTCAGCCTCAATGGAGATAGTATCTAGTGCTGTGAGTTCTGCTTCCATTGTTGACCTTGTTAAGACAGACTGCTTGCAAGACTTCCATGAAATAGCGCCACCTCCAAGTGAGAACACATATCCAATTGTGGCGTAAATCTTATCAGCATCAGATATCCAATTTGCATCACAATAACCCTCTAGTACACTCGGATACCCGATATAGTGAATGTCATAGCTCATAATCCCTTTTAGATAGCGTAATACCCTCCTAAGAGCATGTAACACCCCAGGTGTTAGGCTTGCATTTGGCACTTGCATTGCATGAGCCTAAACATCATTTGTTCATATATGAGCATGAAACATATGTGATGTACTAGTGAAACATATGGAACATACTAGTGCAACATGTGAAACATGTGTATATAGAATGTGCTTGAAACATCTCCTTGAAACATATGCAACATACCTTGTTATTCTGTGTTTCAACATGTGTATGTTTGGTGCTCATGCCTAACAATGCAAGTGAGTGTTGATGTCACTTCTTCATGTGTCTCACATCATTCTCTATCTATAGTGATCCCTAGAAAAGTTTCATGAAGTTTGGAATCAAGAAGTCAAATGAAATGATAAGTCATAGCCAAGTTGGAAATTTTGAAGGAATGAGTCATATCTTGCTTGGATTGTTTTGTTTAGAGAATGAGAACATATGTCATCAACCAAGTCTTGCAACCTTGACCAAACAACTCCAATTGAACCCTACAACAACAGTTATGAAAGGCTCATGTGGAACAAGTGACAAGAAGATGCCGCAAATCGGTCCCGAACCTCAAAACTAGGGTTTCTTCCGACGCGGTGTTGACCAAAGTGAAACTACTATTTCTGTTTGAGATATGAAGTTTGACCTTTAATGAAAGTTGGAGTTTAGTTTGTATGCAACAAACTTTATTTTTGGACCACGTCCCGATCCCACCCTGAAGTGCTATCAAGCTGATCACATTGCAATTTTGACTCCTCCGGTGCAACCCTACTGTGGGAATTAACATCTCGCAAACCAGTGGAATTTGACTGAGCTCTTGTAAGCAATGTTGTAGTACTCTCATAGCCCTACACAGTGGTATAATTTTTTGGACGAATTGTGAAATGGTTTAAGAGATAGAGGTGAGATTAGAAGAGTGGCAGACTCGTAAATACGTCGCTTTTGGATGGCGTTTTGGACACGCTGAAACTTGGTGGCCGACATCGGAAAGGACCGAGCACCGTGTGGCCTCCATGCCCGTGCATGAGCGCCACCTACCCGGGCTGCTCTGTGTCGAGGGGGAGAAAAAGGGGATCGAGCCCGACCCTTCACTCGCTTCCTTCTCTTTTCCTCGGTCTATTTCTCTCTCGCTCTCTCGTGCCTGACGCCATGGCCGAGTCGGGCTGGAGCTCGCTGTTGCCGTCGCCCCTCCTTTGCCCCTCCTCTTCCAACACCAGCCGACCCTCTCCTCCTCCCTCCTGCCGCTGTTGTTGGCTACCGTCTGCCTCCTTCGTCGTCCTGGGCCACTATCTCACCGGAATCATGCCGGCCTCCTCCGTCCCCTTCTCTGTTTTCCGTCGTTGTGAGGAAGAAGGACCATCTAGCGAGGCAGAAACTCCTTGTTGTGTTCACTTTGCAAAAGTGCTAGAGACAAAGGATTTACATATAGGGGCTTACATGAATTGTGGAAAGTTTTGTGTTCACTCTGCATAATGTTTTCTCTTTTCTTTTTTCGGAATTAGTATTACATTTAAATGGCTGAACTTCAAAAATACATAGTAATTGGTAGAAAAATCATAAAATAGCAAATGAGGACTTTTTGGAATTCTTGTGAAATTGTCTATGCAGTGGATCTATAATATGACATGTTTTAGTTTAAAGTTTTAGCTGTAAAAATATATTTATGCAACTAGGTTTTGAATGCTAGTTGGATCTGTTATTTTTAATAACTGTAAATATATAACTCCAAATGAAGTGTAATTTTTGTGGAATGTTACTCATGTGATGTATGATGTCTAGTAAAAATTACAAGATTTTAGGCTTGATAGTTTAGGAGCTATAAAAATAACAAATGTTATGTGCTGCTTTGCTTCTATTCTGGACAGTTCTGCATGTATGCATTGTTTGGCTTAGTTAAGTTATGAATCATGCCTTGATGACAACAAATGAGTTGTAGTACTTTTCTTAATCTTTTCAAAAAGCTAAAGAGCACAATTTTTGGCTAAGTATATGTTTAACTATAGTAGTCTAAAGTTGTGTAGCTGTTTCTGTCCAATCCCAGACAGGGTTGCCTTGTTTATAATGTGTGACCTAGTTAGTAGCACAATTAGCTCTAGATGTTTATAACAAAATTTTTCACAACTTGTTAAGCTTTCTAAAAAGTCCAGAACCATAATTATTTAATTTGTGAAACTCAAGTTATAACGGTTTAAAGTGGCATATCAGATTCTGTCCATATTTTGGACAGAGATGCAATTATTTAATTAATTGACCATATTAACTGTAGAATCATCTTAATATGATTATAAGAAATTTGTAGGTAACTTTATAAGCTTTCAATAAAGTTAAGAATCATGTTTGTTGGAGGTATAGAACTCCAATTATGCTTCTCTGAAGTTCCTATAAGTTTTCTGTCCATAGTTGTGCCTCTGCTGTTTGGGCTGCATGTGTAGTTTTACTTGTGCAACTAGTTTCATGGTGTAAATGATGTTTACTGTGGTTTTCGTAAATACAGAAGTTGTAGATAATTATCTTGTCTTACTTGTGTTAAATTTTCATGATCCCAGGTCTGATAGTTTAGGAGTTGCATGCTTGATAAGTCTACTATCAGATTTTGATTGCATTCCATGCAGACTTGAATGATTGGCATGTTTGGTCATGATAACTTGGGAATCATGCTGAGATGATTAAAGATGAAATGTAGATAAGTTCTTAATCTTTCTATAATGTCTTATTTCACATCATTTGGATTTGTAGAACTCTAGATATGATTGATTTACTCAGCTACTGCATGTATGTCCAGAATTGCTGAAAAGACATGAATGCTTGGTTACTTTGCTTGCATGTTGCTAAGTGTGATTCATGTCCTTGGTGATGAAGTTAGTACACCTGAGGCTTTGTAAATCTTGTGTTATATTTGGTATTGCTTTCCTCGCTATCTTAGCATGATAGGTTATGTGATGTTTATTTAAGAAATGTGAAGTGCTTATGTGTATTTAGCGTAACTTTGTACTTGCCTTGATTAGTGTGTGATGCATCATCTATTGCATTCCCATGTATTTATACACTTGCATCTTGCATCTCATTTAGGTACGCTAGATGCACCACGTGAAGGACATGATGTGGAGCTAACCCGAAGATGGTGTTGGTGGATCCATCCCGAAGATGGAAGGATCGGACAAGTGCTAGCATGGGGGATGCTTGGCAAGCGAGTTTCATCTGACAAATACTGACTTGAGTCAGATCCCAGGCAAGCCCCAGAGCATTATAAGCCTCCTACCTTTAAAGCAATTAATTCTATATATGTTATAAGTATTATTGCATTAAGTGGTAGGAGTTGGTTGGAAACCCTTGCTTCATTTATATCATTCCTTGTCCAGATATATGAATCCTTGAATCCTACATAGACTAGGATCAAGTAGATGCTTAGCCCTGCTTTAAGCGGTAGAAGTCAGGTGATTTCCTGTTACCTGCGAGATGTAGGGATATTCATATATGGCACGGTTGGCTATATTTGCTACCGTGAAAAAGAACCATGTGCTAATAATATAAAAGGAGACCGGGCGGGATGACGATAGTGAAGCAACAAGGCATGGAGGTCTTGGGTGTGGATCTATCCCTGTCTGAGTCGTTTAAGGACCGATTTGTTGTACGTCCTTGAGTCATGTTGAATGCAGTCTAACACTTAGTTGGCCGGATAAGTCGTTTCGACCGTGAAGTCGAGTAATACAGTTCAGGCCGGGAATCGAAGGGTAGGTTACATCTTGAAGGTAGTAAGGATGTGCTTAGAAACATTAGCATAAGACCAAGGGGGGGTTAAAGTCCCTATCATCCTGACAGAGTGTTGCCCTTGGGGACGCGGCATCAGTCGAACACGCGCTTTCCTGAATGGTACCAAAGGTGACCTGAGCAGCCCTTGCCAGGCGTGTCTTAGTGAGTGTTAGAAATACCCCTCCAGCTGGATAGGAACTCGATTTGAATCGCTGTCGCTCTCGGTTAGTGAGCACTTGACTTGAGCAGCGGCAATGTAGATTCAATTAAATTGAACGAATGGTTAATTAGATGACGATATAAAGGTTGCCTCAATTTATACCTGCTATGGTTAATATTGTTTGCTCCTAATAAAGTGAGTGCTCTAATACAGGTTCTAATATAGATGACAGGTTAATGATAATTAACTTGATGCTTAAGCATTAATGATTACTTATCTATATTAAGATTTTATGCAAAATGTTGTCAAGCTAGCCCACTTTATATCAGCCTTGCATGATCCTTGGTGTCATTTTATTTCTGGTTTTTGACGGGTAAGTCTAGCTGAGTACCTTCTCATACTCAGGGTTTTATCCCCACTTGTTGCAGGTTGTGATGTATCATGGCGACTGCAAGAGTTGGTTGGCTCCTGCCGTAGTGGCGGAGTGTGATCATGGGCATGATCCTTCTTATTTATCTTGTCTCTAATGCTTTTGTTGGAAGTCGACCTTAGAACTGGCATGTATTTGAAATAATATTAATGTTAGTTTTAAATTACTTTGCTTCCGCTACCTTCAATATAAGTTGTAATAACTATGTTGAACTCCGATGTATATTGGATTACTTGGAAAATGGATGTAACATGTGACTTGTTATGTTGAATCACTATGATCTTGGATTGTATGTTGGTTGGTTTGAAATTCCTCGTGATTTCATTGGACTACCGGAGTTATATGGGCTCAAGTGCGAGAATTTGATCACTTCGGTGATTGTTTTTGTACTTGTGCTCTTATAATTTGAACGGTTCTCTGACAGAGCATGTCAATGATCACCTCCTGGATTTGAAATAAACCGCCTGAGTTTGCTCATAGCAAATGAGATGCCAAGCCTCATTGGACTAGCTAAATACATAAGCGAGCCAATAATTTAAGAATTTCTCAATTGATCTCGCGCTATTCTATGATTTTTCCTTAATAGCACACTTGGGTCATAAGGAGTTGGAGAAGGTGTGCTGTCACTATATCCAAAGTGATTCAACACCTTTTCCACATAGTGGGATTGCACAAGAGTTACCCACCATTTTCTTCTCTAAGTAGCTTTATGTTAAGAATAACATTAGCTTCTCCCAAATCTTTCATTTCAATTTCAATGTTACTCGACAAGAAGTCTTTCACTTCCTTGATCACATTAATATTATTTCCAAAAATTAGTATATCATCCACATATAAGCACAAGATCACACCTTCTCCTCCAACATACCGATAATATACACATTTATCAGCTTCATTCACAACAAAGTCGGCTGATGTTCAAGTTCTGCCAAACTTCTCATGCCACTGCTTAGGAGCTTGTTTTAAGCCATACAAAGATTTCAATAACTTACACACCTTCCCCTCTCGACCTCTCGCTACAAATCCTTTCGGCTGATCCACATAGATCCCTTCCTCAAGCTCTCCATTCAAAAAAAGTTGTCTTAATGTCCATTTGATGAACGAGAAGACCATATGAGGCAGTCAAGGAAAGTAGCACTCGTATAGTTGTTAGATGGGCAACTGGTGAATAAGTATCAAAATAATATTCACCTTCCTTCTGTGTATAGCCCTTTGCTACTAGCCTCGCCTTGTACTTCTCAATAGTACTATCAGACCTAAGCTTTTTCTTGAACACCTATTTACATCCCACAGGTTTGCACCCGTAAGGATGATTAACCACCTCCCAAGTTTCATTAGACATAATAGAGTCTATCTCACTCTGAACAGCTTCCTTCTATAAGTTAGCATCAAGAGATGAATATGCCTCTTTTATGGTCTTAGGAGTGTCATCTACAAGGTATATAATATAGTATTCACCAAAAGACTTTGCAGTCCTTCATCTCTTACTCTTTTGAGTGACAATATTATTATCCTCATAATTTTTCACATGGGTTTCAACATCAGCGTGTATCACTGGTTCATTCTTCTCATGAAATGGAATAGACTCATGACTAGAAGTGCTACATGTATTTTTCATAGGAAACTCATTCTCAAAAAATATAGCATCTCTAGATTCCATGATAGTACCAACATTCACATTAGGCACTCCAGAATTTATTATTAAAAATCTATAACCCACGCTATGAATAGCATACCCAAGAAAGACACAATCAACGGTTTTTGGTCCAAGCTTTCGCTTCTTGTTAATTGGCACACTCACCTTTGCCAAACAACCCTATGTTCGTAGGTAGGAGAGATTTAATCTCTTCTTTTCCCATTCCTTGAATGGCGTAATTTCTTTATTTTTAGTGGACACTCTATTCAGGACATGACATGTTGTCAATATCGCCTCTCCCCACCATTCCCTAGATAGTCTCGCTGTCTCTAATATGGCATTAATCAACTCAGTTAAAGTGCAGTTCTTTCTCTCTACAATCCAATTGGATTGTGGTGAGCATGGTGGTGTTTTCTCACGAATGGTCCCATGCTCCGCGCAAAACTCAGAAAAATCATTTGAGAAATATTCTCCCCCGCGATTAGTCCACAATCGTTTGATGTTCTTCTCTAATTGATTTTCTACTTCAGCTTTATAGATCTTAAAATAATGCAATGCTTCTGTCGATGGCAGAAAGCGACAGGTAGCCACTGGCACACGCAGCAAGCCAAGAGAAACCACGCGGAGTAGATCCCGAGCTGGATGGTCGTGACTGAGGGCGTGCTAGTCAATTTGATCCTGTAATTGACAAGGAGAGAAAGTTGATCAGTAATTTTAGGTGGAACATGCCGGTGTTTGTCCAAACAGTTTCAAATATATAGCCAAGTGGCCAACATGATAAGGGTATCGACTAAAGAGTCGATATCTAGCATGTTCATGATGTAATGTAAGTAAACAAGCATATCGGCAATTATTATTTTCTTAGTTGCATAATTCTAACTTAGCTGATGATCACGAAAGTATGCGAAAGATGTAAGGATAGCCGTGTAAGCGAACGTGTGAGAGACATACTAGCTTTTAACCAAGATAAAAATAAGTAAAAGCATATAAACAGCCAATACATCCTCAACAAAACAGGCTATCGGCTAAATGGCCGATTCCAGTGATCGTGTCACACGGCATAAGATCACTCATATGTTGGATACAAATAAATCTACAAACAACTAGACTAATTCTATTATACCATCAACAAATTGAGTCATCTGATGCAGCATTGACAGTAGGACCCTAGATCGGAGGCAAGCGGTAGACAGATCTACTTAAATCACAAAGGAGTCGTGAAGGCATGTCACACGTGTGGAGGCTCGGGCCATCGGCTAAATAGCCGATGGGGACATAGCGGGTGGTTGACGCCATGCTCTTCTTAACAGATAGATCTATTGACCACCAATGTCCATTCTGACATGTTATCAACAGGTCAAGTCGGTGGATGCAGCATTGATAGCAGAGTTATATCGGATACTGACGGTCAATGAACCTCCTAGTAGAACACAACTTCAAACACCCACCATGTATGATCAAGATTGAGATAGATTGGTCATTAAAATAGGATCTAACAGCAAGAATTAAATTCAACTATGATAATAATCAGCAGACGATAGATCAAAATAGATATGATCAACAAATCTCAGTCTAGATTGGGCAATTGGTGATATTATGTTAAATAGTAAACTATTTGACACAATATCGATAACTTTGATTAATACCAACATTTACAAGAGATCAGTTGTCTGTTGCAGCCTTGTAAGAGATCAGTCATTTGTTGCAGCCTTACAAATAACAATATAGATCGATAACTAACTTATACCGCGACTTGCAAGAGTTCAATCATCTGTTGCTGCCTTGCAAGTAACAATATAAGTCGTGATGGATACTCACAAATAAGCCAGAAGTCAAGTCATCTGATGCAGCCCTGCTTGCCCAAAGAACTCGTCGAAATCTACTCTACTCCTATCCTAAGGGGTGGCCTGAGCCAAAAATTAAAGGTACTTGATTTGGTTGATCGATGAGAGATGTCTATTATAATAGTCGGGGTTCAATATTTATACCTGAGGCTTGACTATGAGTCCTGGTCAAATAAGACCAATCTTCAAACTTGGAAAAGAAAACAAAACCTCCTAATTTATAATAAATTGGACCTCAATCTTTCCCTTCTATGAAGTCTGACGTGTCTTCTCGCTCTATGCCTTGCTGATCCTGCCGATAGGGCCCACTTCCTTGGAATGATGTTGTTTTCTTTATCTAGTCTCTGTCGATTGGGCACATCCTCTTGAGGTGACGATGTCACCTTGATTGATGGCAACATTGGTTAGCTGACCTCATTGAATATTTTAGCTTTTCTTTGACAAATTTTGACCTCAGGGTCCTTTCCTTTTGAACCAAATTTTGGTGTCAACACATGCCCCCAATTTTGGGATAAAATGATTTTATTCCAAAATTATTTCTTGTGACCATTGTATGTGTTGCACTTATAATCATTTGTACTGATCTTTATTCTTTTCAACTTCTGATGGTGATTGTTGGATCATCTCTTTCCCCCTCTTTGATCCTCCGAGCTACCTCCAACTCATGCTCTATAGCCGACCTTTTGATACTCTGGTTAACATCATGTTCCATTGTACACAACTCCTTCTACCATTGCCGACTGCTGCACCAGTGATCAACTCTCTGGATTGAATGTCTTTCTTATTAAGATCCCAAGCTTGGTTCATCAGCTAATTTAGCCTCTAATCAAATTTTAACTGATTAATCCCAAGGCCTACCTCCGGTCGCGCGTGAAAATGCAAAGTCGAGTTGGTACCCTTTCAAGTCCGTGACTTGGAATCGAACAACCATACAAAGGACTCCAGTAAATAAAATCTCAGGTCCGCGTGCCTGCAACCGCTGCATTCCTATTAGGCCATGTGTGGTTTCCTCGATCCTTAGGATGGTTTCTCACCTTCCATTTACTAATTTTAAATCCATGTTGCTCGAGAAAATCCATCAGCGTCCCACTTTTGTCTATAAATACGTTCCCCAGGGGGAATTTAGGAAGCCACATTTGCATCTTGCCTTTGCTTTTGCCACTGTGCAACTTCTTTTCTTCCTCAGATCCCAATCTATCCTTCACAGATCAATGGATCACGGCAAGCGCACAGTTGGTGATCCCCAGAAGAGAACCATCCTCCGCGCCGATGTCTCTAACTCTAGGGGGACGAAAAGATCAGATCCGACTTCAATCTTCTCATCTTGTCTTGCTGACCCTTCTCTTTCATTTTGCAGTGGTGATCATCCTGGTGCTGTCCATGACACCCAATCGGTGGCACAAGCAGGCTCTTCCTCCGATTCCATCGATTCTTATGATGGAAATAAGGCTGGACGAAAAACTCGAAGCTCGTTAGCTCGCTCGACTTGTGGCTAGCTCGGCTCGGCTTGCCTCATTATGATAACGAGCCGAGCTGAGCCAAGATTTTAGCTCGTTAGCTATAACGAGCCAACTCGAGCCAGCTCGCGAGCCAAACAAGCCACGGTTTCAGGGAAAAAGTCATCATAACTTATATTAGTTTTGTATTACTTCATGTCTTCCACTTTACAAATGGTTAATATGTTAGCACATATGAATATTTTGTTTGATTTATGGTTGTTGGATGTATTATTTTTGTATTATTACTATTCTCAAGCTTTATATGCAAGTATTATATTTATGTACTTTTTATACCTGGCTCGTAAGCTTAATGAGCTAGCTCGAGCTCGTAAACGAGCCGAGCCGATCTAGCTTTCTGGCTTGTTAAGATAACGAGCCGAGCCGAGCTAGCTCGTTATCTTAACGAGCTAGAACGAGCCGAGCCGAGTTGGCTCGTTATCCGGCCTTAGATGGAAACGACGCATGGTGCTTTCATCGTGAACGTGATGCGGCAATCACCCGCTACTTCGAGGCCACCCAGCAACATGGGTAGTTGGAGTTTGCCCTAAACTCCTCCCAAGCCACCCTTTTTGCCGCGGAGGCAGAGGAGAATGTGGCCAGGGCGCAGTTGGCGGAGTCCGACACCAAGGTCGCTAGTAAGATCTTCAACATCCTAGTTTCCTTTGATGCTTCCATCATGTTGATGGTTTTAACGACACCTAGTGCTTCTTTGTCTTCAGTTCTAATGGCGTAACTAGAAGCCCTTTGGGCAGCGGCAGGTGACGCTGCCGATGCTTTGAATACCTAGGGCAACACCCTGGAGGATCGTCACCAAGACATCCTGCGCGCACTAGGGAGGTGGCTCTTCATGGCATCCGCCATGGTGCCACTGTTGCCCTGGTGATAGCCCAGGTGCGTTTGGGGCATGATCTTCGCCTACTGGAGCCTAGCTTCCCGGAGGAGAACCCTGACGACTACCAAGATTTGGTGGACGACTTTGAGGGGGCCGGTGTCGCCGTGGCGGACATTACCTCGGCCGAGGAAGTTGTGAACAATGTCTTCCTCAGCCCTTAGTTTGTAACTAGGGGTTATGTCAAAAAATGAATAAAAAATTCTTTTGTACTTGTTCTTCGTATTTTGGTTTCGATCATTCTCCTTCATCGTCACCAATTTTCTTTAGTAATAGCCTTCAAATTGATAATGAAGATCCCATCAGAACACTTCGAACTTAGGTCCTTGATCTAAAAACAACCGATTGGACCAAATTAGCTAACTCTTTGAGGCTAAACCATCTGTGGTCAAGCACAAATACCAAAATCGCACTGAGCAAAATTCATCTTAAATCTGCATTCTAGAACTTGAATGATAATGTGGTTATCAAAAACCAGTGCTATTTGTTCAGACACAACATGAATGGTTCTAAACTTGTAAGCTTCAACTCTTACGTACTGCAGCATTTCGTGCAAATACTTTAGCCGACCTCCGTCCTGTATAAATTTTCATTGTTTTAGAGATCGGCTCCCCAGCAATTCTTCCCAGGCCTTGAAAACCGCCTTCAACTGATCCATTCTTAGAGCCAGTCTTGGAGTTTGGATGGCAACAAAACTGCAGTGAATGGATCCTTTTAGGTCCGTAGTCCGAAATGAAATAGGAACATGAAATTTTAGAAAAATGGCAACTCCTTGCGTCCAACCGCTGCTTTCTTGGCCACTCGTAGCCTCCTCGATTCTTGGAATGGCCCCTCTATTTTCCATTAACACCTCTTTGGTGCCGTTTGACGAACCTACTCATGTCAATAAATACATGCTTTTCAGGGGTAGCCAAGAGGTCACATCTGTACTCGCCCTTCGCTCTCCCCGTCGCACATCCCTTCTTTCTTCATCCTCAGATCTGACATACCAGCCTTTAGTAGAGATCTATGGTGGACGGCAAGCGCCCTGCCGGCGACGTCCTAGAAGATGACCTTCCTCTGCGGTGGCGTCCTCATGTCCTAGGGTAAGCTTATTCGTGTTCAAGATTTCTCGGTCATTATCAGGGCTTAACCATCTTATGTCTTGTAGGACCATCTCTTGCGCCCGCACTCACAGCACGTTGGTGCGGTTTGCGTCCTGAGGCGCTCAACCGGCGGCTTCGGCATCTTCTTCTAGTGATTCCTCAGACTCATACAATAGGGATGACACTCGTCATTATCTCCATGGGCGGAATGAGGCATTGGGTCGCTGCTAGGAGGCGACCCAAGAAATCGAGCATCTAGAGGCCGCTCTAACTGCCTCCCAAACTGCTCTCGCCACTGTTGAGGGGGAGAGCAACACCGCCTGGGCGTGATTGGCTGAATCCGATGTCAGGGTTATGGGTAAGATCTTTAGAAGAAACCTCACTCCCCTAGCATTCTGTTTCGTCATGATTTCCCTGATGGTTCCTTTATTTTCCTTATCTCAGCCCTGATGGAGGAATTAGAGGCCCTCCAACTGGCGGCAAACAATGCCGCTGGGGCTCTGAACATCCAAGGTGCCTTGCTGGAGAACCATCTCCAGGATGTCTCTGTACGCATGAAGGGTCGAGATGGCAGACTAGAGGGGGGGTGAATAGTCCTTTCTAAAACTTAAACGTGTAGGCTAACCAAAACAAATGCGGAATTAAACTTATCGGTCTAGCCAAGACTACACCCCTCTATCTAAGTTCTCTAGCACCTTGCAAAGATCCTAATTAAGCAACTAAGGTGCTAAGCTTACCAAGAGCTCACCTAATCAATTCTAGAGCAAGGTCACACAAACCTATGCACTAGTACTTTGCCAAACGAGGGAGCTCCTACACAACTAGTGAAGCAAAAGTACAAAGCTTAAGCTCGCTAGCAAAGCTCAATAACAAGGCAACTAATGCCAAATTAGAGGGCGCAAAACACTTAGCTACACAAACTAAGCAATGTGACTAACAAGGTTACACAAACCAAATTAGTCACGCAAAGGGAGGCTTCTAGCTACACAAGCAAGAAGACAACTAGCAAACTATACAAGCAAACTAGTTACGAGAGCAACTACACAAGCACAAGTATATATGAAAGTAAATACAAGCTTGTGTTGCACGAAGGCAAACCACCAAGAAGAGTAGACAAGGTTGACACGGTGATTTTCTCCCGAGTTTCACTTGGTTGCCACCAAGCTACGTCCCCGTTGTGTCGACCAACACTTCGTAGTTCGGCGGCTAATCAGTCACACACCGAGCCTCTCAAAAGGCGCCGCAAGAACCCACCATCAAGTGTGGTAGCTCAATGACACGCTCAACTAGAGTTGCTCTTCGCGATCCCCGCGGGGTGAGCACAATCCCTCTCACAAAGCTTCTCCGGAGCCTAGCACAATCTTCTTGCGAGCTTCGACGGAGCCACAAGCCACCAAGCCGTCTAGGAGGTGGCAACCTCCAAGAGTAATAAGCACCACCGGCTTGCAACACGATCACCTAGTGCCACTCGATGCAACCTCACGATGCAATCGCACTAGAATCGCTCTCTCACTCGATCCGATGAACACTATCAAGCATGAGTGAGTTAGAGGGCTCCCTAGCACTACCACATAAGCCACCAAGGCTAAAGTGTGCTCAGCTACCGGCCACGGCCGGCCAAGGCATCTATTTATAACCCTACGGTCAAATAGAGCCGTTACCCCTTCACTGGGTCCTTTTCGGGATGACCGGACGCGGTGGTCAAAACTGACCGGACGCGGTGGTCAGTAGCGTGCTCCAACGGCTAGTTTTTGCGCGTACAAACTTGTTTTGACCGGACGCGGTGGTCACTAATGGGACCGGACGCGGTGGTCGCAGCGAAACAGCGAACAGAGAGGTTCTAGCAAGCTCCCGAAGTGACCAGACGCGTTCGGTCTTCACTGACCGGACTCGCTGCAACGTCCGGTCATTTTCGCCCATGAAAAACACTGACCGGACGCGGTAGTCGCAGCTGACCGGATGCGGTGGTCGAAACTGATCGGACGCGGTGGTCACGAGTCCGGTCACAGACCACCCTTCGGTAAAACGGCGATATCTCTTAGCTCCGAACTCCGATTTCGATGATCTTGGACATTTTGGAAAGCTTACTCAGAGGGCTACACAACCCACTAAAGCACTTGATCCAATTCACAATGGATCAAAGCAGTATTTCACTCTAAGAGCCATCCTAGTGTCCGGAGAACACAGAAAAACATTTCTCTCTTCTCCAAGTTGATCAACACCAACTCCAACACCTTCTCCTTTGCAAATATGCCAACACCACCATGTGTACACCACCATGTGCATGTGTGTTAGCTTTTCACAAACATTTTCAAAGGGTTAGGCACTCAACTTGCCTCGCCACTCGATCCTAACACGTATACAAAGTTAGATCGCTCAAGTTGCACTAGATGACCGATATGCAAACAAGTTTGCCCCTCTTGATAGTACGGCCATCTATCCTAAACCCAGTCATTAACTTCTCTACACACCTATGACCAGTGAAATGGAAATGTCCTAGGTTATACCTTTGCCTTGCGCATTTCACTCCATCTCCTCCGACGTTGATGCAACACATGCACCAACCATATCACAAATGATATGATCCACTTCATATCATCATATGACCGTATTGGTTCATCGATCTTGACCTCACTTGCTCTTCACCGTTGCCTTGGTCCTTCGGCGCCAAGCCATCATACAACTTGCCCTTCACCCTAGCAACCTGTCCATCAAGCCAAGCCTCATCTTGATCTTCTCCACCTTGGTCACATGACTCCATGTCATGTCTCATGTGCAATAGGCTCCTTCATGACACCATCACCTGTGGACTAATCTCCTGTGTATCTCACATAACCACATATTAGTCCACCTAAGTTGTCACTCAATTACTAAAACCAAATAAGGACCTTTCAATCTCCCCCTTTTTGGTAATTGATGACAACTCTACAAAGATATGGAAATTAAGTTCTTTTGGACTTTATGCCACTTATCCAACATTTAAGCTCTATGTTAGGATTTGGATAAGCACCATAAAATCCGACTTGGAAGTGATAACTCTCCCTACATATGTGCTCAAATGGTTTGGTTTCAAGCTTGCACATATGCATAAATATGAAATTTGTGGGAGGGTTAGCACTACTAAGTGATGCTAAGGTGTATAGAATAAACCTTTGTAGTTCGATACCATTTGATAGCTCGATATCATTTGAAAATCACAAGTTTGCCATCATCCTTAGCATCATGAGTAGCTAGACATCAAAAATACTAGAAACCCCGTGAGATCAACATTATAAGCATGGTTCTAGTTTTTGCATGATAATCACAAGTCTAGCTAACATCCTATGCATGCTAGTTATCAAATCATCATTCAAGTTCTATAACTAGCATACACCACACAAGCATGCATATTGAATTTAAGAACTTTATGCAATGCAAGCAAGCACATGAATTATGCACATATCAAATGTAATCAATCAAAGCTCATGAGCTTGCTCCCCCTACTTGTGTACTTTCTTTGTCCAAGATTTTTGATTGCTCCCTCTTTGTCTATATTCATGTCCAATATTATCTATCTCTCCCCAAGTCAATCTCTCCTGGTGCATTGACATATCTGTGTTCCAACTTCTCCCCCTTTGTCATCAATTTCCATAAAGGGTGTGCTTCTCATTGATGCAAAGACTAGCATTGGGGTAGATGGTTGAGACTTGAATCTTGCATTTTTGATGGACATTACCACATATGTTGGAATGATAAACTTTATGGTTGCTCTTGAGATACCACATAGGATCTTTGACCTTGATACCAATCGGTGGGGCTCCTCCCCTTATGTCATAGCATGTGTCATTCACTTGAGATACTACTTGAAGATGAGGGTAGCATTTCTTGATTTGATCACTTAAAGTTGAGGATCACTTGTGAAACTATCGTCTTGCATGAATGATACCACGTGAAGATACCATGAGTAGGAATGTGATACCATTTGAAAGAATTTTCTAGTATGGATCCACTTTGAAGGATTTGGTAATAATATTCACTTCTTGAACATTTGCTATCTTTATGAGTACCACTTGTAAGATATCATTTGTAGATCATGATCTAGACACCACTAGTGAATACCACTTGGAAGGTCAATTTGAGTCTAGATACCACTTGAAACAAACTAGATATCCATTTTCATTGTTGTCTTATGCATATACTCTTATCATTGTCATGAGCTTCTTGTATGACTTGAACTATGTAGATTTGCCTAAGATTTCAAGTCCGGTTTGATCCAATGACAAGCTTTTTCACACCTCATGCTAAGGTTTATCTTGCCAATGTTGTACTTGTCACTTGTTAGCAATCCAAACTAGATTAAGTACATGGGTTCACTAGCTCATGAACAAACTCATATACATACTACTAGAACATTTTAATCATTCAAGCAATAGTGGTAGACAATGAATTTAAAATTTTTATCTGTAATGCATGATCCTAATAAGCATGTATTATATACACTAACCACATGCTAGTAAGGGATGAGATGATCATGCACATTTCAATGATACCTTTGCTATATTGGAGTAGAGGATAGTCACATAGATTCCAATTCATTACTCCAATAGCAATGTGAAGTCCAATTTATTGCTTGGTGAAGACCAATCATCATAGATAAATCCATTCTTCACCCATATGAAATGAAAACCACTAATGATCAAAGTGCACTTTCTTGTTGTGGTTGGCTTGCTTCATTATATCATCTTTGCTTGCATGAGAGAATCACTTAGAATATTAATTGAATTGCAATGACTAACTCTCTTTTGGGTGTTGCTTGCTCTTTAGATCAATCAAATTGATTGCTTCAACTAAGCATCACAAGTTCCTCGGATCACCACTTCCATGTTAGCCTTCCAAGTCCCAAACTTGGTTTCACCTACACACGGCGGCAAGCCCCTCACTAGGGAGAAGTGACATTTCTCCAAAGAACCACTCTTGATACTCACTTGAAATGATATAGTTTGATTGATCCAAATGATGAACTCAATCTTGATGAATAATCCTTAAATCTATATTTGAGTCCAACTCTTTCTACTTGTTTAAGTCCTTTTCTTTCTACCAAATGATCTCTAATCATCACTAGAACTTAAACTTCATCTTCATCTTAAGTTTGATCTTGATCTTCAAATTTGAGTACTAAACATGTACACCAAGTACATTCCACAATCAAATGTTCTTATACTCATTGTTTTTCATGCTTCTAGATCAATCTAAAACCAAACTTAGGTACCTTAACCACTTATAAACATGTTTCCAACTTGAGGACCTTTCAATTAAAGTGACTCTAGATTAATCCAATGATTGTCACTTTTCTGGCAGATTCTGTACCCTTCAAAGAATAATTCATATCTCCCAATGTACAGATCCAAATGCCATAAAATTTGGTGGAGATGTGACTCACTAAGTTATCTAGCAGATGTAAAAATTTGAGATGCATTTGACATCTAGATTGCTACCAGATTTCAAATATTCCACCACTGCTACATGCTGAAAACTGCTGCACTATAGCTGACAAGATGTACTCCAAAGCCGAAGCATCTCTTATCCAATTCTCATGAAATTTGTACAGCATCTTATAACATAAGTCTAGAGCATGCATACCAAAATTCATGCCAATCCAAGTAGATTTGATCATCTAAACTCAGACTTGATCACTGCTAGCTCAGATTTTCAACTTTGGACAGATTTCAATACATTGAGCAATGCTTCATCAAATATGAATCAACCTTGAAACTAACTTGTTTGAATACTTTCACAAGACATATATCCATCCAATCCACTTACTAAATGTCATCTCATGAATTTATCCAACACAAATCAATTCAAACTTGATTACTTAAGCATTTAATCCATTCAAACATCTCATAGCAAGCAACATTGCATATATATCTAATTCAATCAACTCATATGCACCCAAGTGAAATGATCAACAAGAGATATACCTTGGTTAGCTTATGATCATCCAATAGCTAGCTTTCAACTTGAATATTTGCAAGCCATCAAATATATCCAATAAATCACCACAATCTTTAACATTGCACTTGTATGTTGTAGCACTTGGACTTCACTTATTTTGACTTGGCATTGGGATTGGATATGCATTGAGCTTCATAACTTGACTCAATATATGATGAACAAAATGAAATCAATTAAATCAAGCCTCCAATGCCGATGGTACCTACAAATAATCATCCACTCTTTGATGGTACCCAAACAAGTTTGGGTCCTCTCAAGTTAGGTGCAACATACTTAGTTATTGCCTTAGTATGAATAGCGGGATATTTTGCAATAGCAACAATAGAGGTACCATTTACATCCTTTCTAAGCACATTAGTATCATCAATTAAAATATGCTTAGAAGTATTACCTAGGGGACATGAATGTGCCATGTGTCCCCTTTCCCGGCATGAGTAGCAACTTCTCTTAGATTGAGCCTTTTCTTCCTTGCTCATATGTTGCTTCTCATTGCCTTGCCTCTCACGAGTTGCTTGAATCTTCTTTTCAAGCTTGGTAGGACACCCCGAGGCGAAGTGTCCCATATCTCCACATTTGAAGCACTTGATGTGAGCATGTACTTTCTTCTCATCTTGATTCTTGCTCATCATCTTGACATCTTGAATTTGCATTGGATGTCTTGTTCTTCCACCCCTTCTTGTTTTCTTCTTCTTTATCATCAAGTCACTAACATCTTCATGATTGATCTTGACTTTAGCTTGGGGCTTTGCTTTTGGCTCAACTTGAGACTTCTTGGTAGGGCAACACTTGGCAATATGTCCCACTTCATGGCATTGGTAGCACATGAGTTGGGATAGCTTCTTTGCATCTTGCTTCTTCATAATCTTGCCCTTGCTCTTGTTGTAGCCAATACCACTCTTATCACCATATCTTCTTTGATTGGTCATGATATGCTCAATGGCGATTTTAGAGTTGTAGCACCTCTCCAACTTGTTGCTCAAATTCTTCACTTCACTTTTGAGCTCATTGTTCTCCTTCAAAAGGTTAGTCTCACAAGACATAGAAGTAAAACAAGCATCTAATTGTGAATATATAATAAATCATCACAAGAGGTGGATACATGCTTCTTGCCTACATCATAAGGGTTAGTAATATGTGATTGATCATTTGACCCAAAAGATGAGCTCTCACTAGTTTTGGGTTCTTCATTAGAGAGCTTATTAGTGAGTAAAGCATGTTCTTGTGCCAAATTATCATGAGCAACACTAAGTTCCTCATGAGCCAATTTTAGCTCCTCATGTGAACAAGTAGTAACATAAAGTAGATGCTTTTGTTGTTCACATGTGATTTTTAGAAATGAGTTTTCATTTTTCAATTTACTTGTTTTTGTCATCTCATTTCTTAGGGCCTTTGAGAGTTTATATAGAAGCTCAAAATTTGGACCATCACAATCAACAATAAAACCACCAATAGATACCTTAGTGTCACCATGTGATGATATTGATGAGCTTGTTGAGGCATCACTCTCATAGCCATCATCTTCACCATCAAGTGTGCATGAAGTAGAATCATTGCTTGCATCACTTGTGGCATTATCATCATTCTTGTCAAGTGATCTTGTGGCATGATCATCATCATCATCACTTGACATTGAGGTGGACCAATCCTCCACAACCACCTCGTTGTGGTCATGCTCAACATCCTCATGTACCTCTATTACTATGTGATCATCCTTCTTGAATTTTCCATCATCCCAAATTGAGGAGCCACAATAGTGATGCTTGAGTGCCGTCCACATGCTATATGCACTTGAGAGACCTCTCACCTTGTCAAAAATCTCATCATTCAAAGCTTTGATTAGATAAAACTTAGCTTGTGCATCAAGTGTTCGGCAATCCTTTTGAGCTTGGGTACGGTTACCACACCCATCCAAGTCATGAGAAAAGCCAACAACTATGATCAACCAAAACTTAGGGCCAAGAGCACGAAAATGATCAAACATGTGATTTTTCCACCATGCATAGTGAGTGCCATCAAAAATGTGTTCCACACAATCATCTAGCCCATAAGCCGCCATCCTCTCGGGTCGGTGAAGACCACAAATGAGAGACCCGGCTCCGATACCACTTGAAGGGTCGAGATGGCGGACTAGAGGGGGGGTGAATAGTCCTTTCTAAAACTTAAACGTGTAGGCTAACCAAAACAAATGCGGAATTAAACTTATCGGTCTAGCCAAGACTACACCCCTCTATCTAAATTCTCTAGCACCTTGCAAAGATCCTAATTAAGCAACTAAGGTGCTAAGCTTACCAAGAGCTCACCTAATCAATTCTAGAGCAAGGTCACACAAACTTATGCACTAGTACTTTGCCAAATGAGGGAGCTCCTACACAACTAGTGAAGCAAAAGCACAAAGCTTAAGCTCACTAGCAAAGCTCAATAACAAGGCAACTAATGCCAAATTAGAGGGCGCAAAACACTTAGCTACACAAACTAAGCAATGTGACTAACAAGGTTACACAAACCAAATTAGTCACGCAAAGGGAGGCTTCTACCTACACAAGCAAGAAGACAACTAGCAAACTATACAAGCAAACTAGTTACGAGAGCAACTACACAAGCACAAGTATATATGAAAGTAAATACAAGCTTGTGTTGCACGAAGGCAAACCACCGAGAAGAGTAGACAAGGTTGACACGGTGATTCTCTCCCGAGGTTCACTTGGTTGCCACCAAGCTACGTCCCCGTTGTGTCGACCAACACTTCGTGGTTCGACGGCTAATCGGTCATACACCGAGCCTCTCAAAAGGCACCGCAAGAACCCATCATCAAGTGTGGTAGCTCAATGACACGCTCAACTAGAGTTGCTCTTCGCGATCCCCACGGGGTGAGCACAATCCCCCTCACAAAGCTTCTCCGGAGTCTCGCACAATCTTCTTGCGAGCTTCGACGGAGCCACAAGCCACCAAGCCGTCTAGGAGGTGGCAACCTCCAAGAGTAACAAGCACCACCGGCTTGCAACACGATCACCTAGTGTCACTCGATGCAACCTCACGATGCAATCGCACTAGAATCGCTCTCTCACTCGATCCGATGAACACTATCAAGCATGAGTGAGTTAGAGGGCTCCCTAGCACTACCACATAAGCCACCAAGGCTAAAGTGTGCTCAGCTACCGGCCACGGCCGTTCAAGACATCTATTTATAACCCCACGGTCAAATAGAGCCATTACCCCTTCACTGGGTCCTTTTTGGGATGACCGGACGCGGTGGTCAAAACTGACCGGACGCGGTGGTCTGTAGCATGCTCCAACGGCTAGTTTTCACGCGTACAAACTTGTTTTGACCGGACGCGGTGGTCACTAATGGGACCGGACGCGGTGGTCGCAGCGAAACAGCGAACAGAGAGGTTCCAGCAAGCTCCCGAAGTGACCGGACGCGTCTGGTCATCACTGACCAGACTCGCTGCAGCGTCCGGTCATTTTCGCCCATGAAAAACACTGACTGGGCGCGGTGGTCGCAGCTGACCTGACGCGGTGGTCGAAACTGATCGGACGCGGTGGTCACGAGTCCGGTCACAGACCACCCTTCGGTAAAATGGCGATATCTCTTAGCTCCGAACTCCGATTTCGATGATCTTGGACATTTTGGAAAGCTTACTCAGAGGGCTACACAACCCACTAAAGCACTTGATCCAATTCACAATAGATCAAAGCAGTATTCCACTCTAAGAGCCATCCTAGTGTCCAGAGAACACAGAAAAACATTTTTCTCTTCTCCAAGTTGATCAACACCAACTCCAACACCTTCTCCTTTGCAAATATACCAACACCACCATGTGTACACCACCATGTGCTTGTGTGTTAGCTTTTCACAAACATTTTCAAAGGGTTAGGCACTCAACTTGCCTCGCCACTCGATCCTAACACGTATGCAAAGTTAGATCGCTCAAGTGGCACTAGATGACCGATATGCAAACAAGTTTGCCCCTCTTGATAGTACGGCCATCTATCCTAAACCCGGTCATCAACTTCTCTACACACCTATGACCGGTGAAATGGAAATGTTCTAGGTTATACCTTTGCCTTGCGCATTCCACTCCATCTCCTCCGACGTTGATGCAACACATGCACCAACCATATCACAAATGATATGATCCACTTCATATCATCACGTGACCGTATTGGTTCATCGATCTTAACCTCACTTGCTCTTCACCGTTGCCTTGGTCCTTCGGCGCCAAGCCATCACACAACTTACCCTTCACCCTAGCAACCGGTCCATCAAGCCAAGCCTCATCTTGATCTTCTCCACCTTGGTCACATGACTCCATGTCATGTCTCATGTGCAATAGGCTCCTTCATGACACCATCACCTGTGGACTAATCTCCTATGTATCTCACATAACCACATATTAGTCCACCTAAATTATCACTCAATTACCAAAACCAAATAAGGACCTTTCAACGCATCGGGAAAATCACCCTCCACGACATCCACCATGGAGCTGCAGTTGCCCTGATGATTGCCTAGGTGAACATTGGGCATGAACTCCGAGGGCTCCATCCTAGTTTCACCAGCGGTGATGACCATCATGAGCTGGTGGAGGCCTTCACTGGGCACATAGAAGCCGCCGCAGATGCTTCTTCGGCCAAAGGAATTGTGAACAAAGTTTTCTTCGGCCAGTAGTTTGTACTTAGGGACTTACTATGAATAAAATAGTCGATTCCCCTTGCGTCAAATTCTCTATCTGACCCTATGTCATTGATGCTTTTTCTATATGACTTGTATTTTTTCTTTTATTTTGCAATATAGGCGATGCATGCCGCATCGGCTTTTCGCCTCCTTAGGCCAAATTAAGATTGCTAAATTTGTTCTAAAGGCGATACTCCGTTAGTATTGGCTATCAGACTTGACGATGATCCATACTTCAAATATTATCCTTAATCACAAGAGTCTGAACTTTATGATGAATAATCGTTTCTTAAATAGCCAACGATAATTCACATACCAAATTACTTGTGAACTTCAGAAATCATTAGCTGTCAAGCTCTTTTAAAATGTTGCATGTTTAAATCCAAATCTGACTCCTTGAAATAGAATGGCTATATTCTGATAAACTAACTCATAAGAGCAACATTTAGCCATTCCATAACCACCAACTAAAAAGAAGTCATTAAAATAAACTCTGAGAGCCGATTGCTTGGATCGGCTGTTGACGTTCATCGTTGATCTTGAAGACGCCTCCTTCCTAGAGTCTACCAAAGAAGCATTCGCAATCTTCAAACTCCTAGTAGGCTGGATCAGCAGTTGTGACGCTCACGGATGTATCGGCTTGAACCATCTCAGCATTGTCTCCCTGCATTGGATAAGGCATTGGTGCATCGTTGAAGGAATGCATCAATTGGCGTGGATCCAGTCATGACCCAAGAGCAGACTATATGTTCCTTTACCATCGAAGATGAAGAAAGTAATAGGTCGGGTCTTACTTCCAATCATCAATTTGATGTTAACTGCCCCCTGAGTCTTAGATGCATTGCCACTGAAATCTTTCAACATCATATCTGTTTTGAGCAAATCTTCTAGGCCCTTCCCAAGCTTGCAGAAGGTAGTATAGGGCACGTGATTGACGGTTGCACCTCCATCGACTAACATCTTGGTCATCAGCTTCCCATCGATAAATCCTTTCATGTATAAAGCCTTCATGTGCTGATGCTGAGATGGCTTGTCAAATATAGCTTGTTAGGACTGGAGGGCTAGCTGAGCTATTGCTTCTCCCAATTCTTCTTCATCATACTCCTCTCTATCAGATTCTTCTTATTCATACTTAGAGGGAGCTCTAAATTCTGCAGGCAAGATGAAGACCATATCAATATTAGCTGATGGTTTGCCCTTGTTGGCTGTTTGCTTGACGCTCCATGTCCGAGGTCTGCTATACTTCTGAGCTTCTAATTCTCTATTCCTCAGGCCTTGAACTCTTCTTTTCTGGCTCCTTGTCATACCTCCAGGACACCACTAGCCCTTTTGCCAAACATACTCTTTCTCTTCATCACGATCGGTCCAATTCTAATTATATGTATGCTTGCCTAGCCGATCATGAACTTCTTTACTTTTTATGCACCGATCCATGTTGTTAGATTAAAAAACTCAGACGTTCATGGATGGACCAACGGTTGGCTTGAGACTGCCTAAACTCTGAATATTGATTACTGCATTCTGGGCAGTTACGTCTTGTAGGCAATTTCAAACCTTCGTTCCAGCAGTGTCTAAAGAAAGAACAACTCCAATGTAGCTCAGCTTGTTCTCTTCCGTACCTTTCTTCTTCGCACCGATGCTCATATTCTTCTTCTTTGAGCCAGCGCTGGTAGTCCTTCTCCTTCTAGAGTTGCCACTTGTTTAACAAGATCCTAGAAGTTGCACGAGGACACATAGAACCAGCTCTGGATGTTTCACCTTGCTCATATCGACTCTTTTGTTGATCATGTCGCTTCTTAGCTTCTTCATACTCATTAGGCAATATTTGAACCTTGGGGTCAACTGACCCATCTTCCTTGGCCTTAGCCGACGTCAAGACCTTCATCTTCCCTTTAGCCAACTGGAACTCTATCATGTGCACCCCTAGGAAAAGATGCTTATCTATGTCCATTGTTGGTTTCTTGGCTGGCTCAAACTTGATCTTTCCTTGCTCAATGGCCTTCTGAATGTGGAATCAGAAGATTCTATAATTGTTGGTGTTGTGGTTGGTAACATTGTGGAACTTGCAATATTTCTTTCTTTTAAGTTCTTCAGTCGAAGGGATCCATGGTTTGCAGGTAATCTCAACTGCTTCTTCTCTAAGTTGAAGGTCCTATCGGCTTTCTTAACATCAAAGTCATAGGTGTTTTTCGACTCCTTCACCCATGGACAAGATACAAGAGCCTTGCTCCATATCCATTCGACAATCATGACTTCTAGATCATTCCCGTCAGAGTCTACATCATAGGGATCAATCATAGCAACGGTTCCCTTCAAGTGCTTCTCTCTGCGCAGGGCCCGATGCTGATTCTCAAAGGCAGACACTTTCTGAACTAAATGGGCCAAACTTTCAAAGTCCTGGCCTTCAAACTTCTCTCTGATCAATGGAGACATCCCTTGAAGGGCCAATCCAGCCAATTGGCCATCAGACAGATTCAGCGAGTAGCAATGGCTCCTTACTTCTCTAAATCTTTGGACAAACTCAGAGTCTGACTCATTGTTCCTCTGCCTCATGGTTGTCAAGTCTATAATCTTGTTCTCTCCTGTCCCACTGTAGAAATACGCGTAGAACTTGTTCTCTAGATTGGCCCATCCAGTGATCGAGTTTGGTTCTAGCGATGAAAATTAACTGAAGGCCAGTCTAGACAGGGACAAGGGAAAGAATCTAACTTTATACGCCTCCTCAATAGATGTTTCTCTAAGCTAAACGAGATAGCGGCTGATACGCTCCATGGTTGTCATCTCATCTATTCTGGTGAATTTGGAGAAATCTAGGACTCTATAGCGTGATGGGAGTTGCACAATGTCATACCAGGCTAGGTATGGGCGTTGGTAGGAGCCAACTTGTCATTTAGGCTTCAGACCAAACTGGCTCTGCATCATTGCGGTTATCCGATTAACAAACTCTTCAGCATCCATGTTGGTAATTTCTTGTCTCGGCTGCTCTTGAGCTTGAGCTTGAGATCCTTGTACTTGAACTTATTGATTCTGAGCCGAAGATTGCTGGAGTTGCTGTGCATTATGACTGTAAGGGTTTTGATACCCGGGATGTGGCATAAGCTCATATGTACTGGCATCAGAAACCAGGTGGTATCCCTCTGGATAGTCGATCTGAGCGTTGCGAGTTGCATATCCTTGTAATCAACTATTGAAGTAGTTAGGATCAACATTCTTGATGATCCTTTGCACTAATAGAGCAATTCTATGGGCCGACTGAGGTGTTTGATAGGAAGTATTGAATCTTCCCTCAGTCGGCCATTGCACAACCTGTTTAGTAGCTAGGGAGGTTGGCTGCTAGACTATCTGTGTGATAGGGGCACTTGGTGATTGTTGTGCTGGTGGTTGCCCCCTGTCATCTGAGCTTGCCCCCCTGTCGTTGGTAGGGCCTGACCTTGCCCTCCTGCAGTTGGCAGAGCTTGACCTTGCCCCCCTGCGGTCGGCAGAGCTTGACCTTGCCCCCTGCCGCTTGCAGGGTCTGATCTTGAGCCTATGCCCCTGAGAGTTGTTGTATTGGTGGTTGTTGGAACTGCCCACCATTTGACTGCTGACTAGAACCAAGTATGTTGCTTCCCACAGCCGAAGGATTAAAACCATTAGAGTATGCTAGCCCAACCTGATCAACTGGCGCTCCAAAGAATATTTGTTTCAAAACATTGCCAATAGTGTTGGTCAACACCTTATTGTGGTTTGTAAAGGTTTCATGAACAGTCTTGTGTACTAAATGAGTAGTAGTTCTTGTTTCAACATCTTCACTTTGTCCATGTAGGAGGACACTTGGCAGGGAGTCTTCTAAACGACTAAATTGTGTGTCCTACTGTAAGACAGTAGGCATTTTTCTCTGAATGCCTTTGCCGCTTGCTCAACGAGTGCCTTTTGGTCATCAGGCAGGTCCTCAAGGTTGACCTTGAGGATCACTTCATTATTCATGTTAACGATTGTGGTCCCACCAGGCATGCTAAAGATGTGTTGATGGCAGAAAGCGATAGGTAGCCACCGGCACACGCAACAAGCCGAAAGAAACCGCGTGGAGTAGATCCCGAGCTCTCTCCGAACTTAGGAAGGGTGCCGGACCGGATGGTTGTAGCCGAGGGCGTGCCAGTCAATTTGACTCTGCAATTGATAGAAGAGAAAGTTGATCAGTAATTTAAGGTGAAACATGCCGGTGTTTGTCCAGACAGTTTCAAATATATGACCAAGTGGCAATAAGGCTATCGACTAAAGAGTTGATATCCAGCATGTTCATGATGTAATGTAAGTAAAACAAGTATATCGGTAATTATTATTTACTCAGTTGTATGGTTCTAACTTAGCCGATGATCATAAAAGCATGTGAAAGATGTAAGGATAGGTGTGTAAGATAACATGTGAGAGACATACTAGTTTTTAACTAAGACAAAAACAAGTAAAAGCATATAAACTGCCAATACATCCTCAACAAACAGGCTATCAGCTAAATGGCCGATTCCAGCGATCGTGTCGCACGACATACAATCACTCATCTGTTGGATACAAATAAATCTACAAACAGCTAGACTCAATCTCTTGTACCATCAACAGGTCGAGTCATCTGATGCAGCATTGACAGTAGGACCCTAGATCGGAGGCCAGTGGTCGATAGATCTACTTATATCGCAAAGGAGTCGTGAAGGCATGTCATACGTGTGGAGGCTTGGGCCATCGGCTAAATAGCCAATGGGGACATAGCGGGTGGATGACGCTATGCTCTTCTTAACAGATAGATCTATTAACCATCGGTCCAATCTGACACGCTATCAACAGGTTGAGTCGGCTGATGCAACATTGATAGCGGAGTCATACCGGATATTGATGGTCAATGAACCTATCTTCTAGTGGAACATAACTTGAAACACCCACCATGTACGATCAAAATTGAGATAGATTGGTCATTAAAACAGGATCTAACGTCAAGAATTGAATTCAACTATGCTAATAATCAACAGACAATAGATCAAAATAGATAAGACCAACGAATCTCAGTCTAGATCGGGCAATTGGTGATATTATGTTAAATAGTAAACTATTTGATATAATATCGATAACTTTGATTAATACCAACGTTTACAAGAGATCAGTCGTCTGTTGCAACCTTGTAAAAGTTGATACAAATCGATAACTAATCTATACCGCGATTTGTAAGAGATCAGTCGTCTGTTGCATCCTTACAAATAACAATATAGATTAATAACTAACTTATACCGCAACTCGCAAGGGGTCAATCATCTATTGCAGCCTTGCAAGTAACAATATAAGTCGTGACGGATACTCACAAACAAGCCGAAGGTCAGCTCGTCCGATGCAGCCCTGCTTGCCCAAAGAACTCGTCGAAATCTACTCTACTCCTACTCCTAAGGGGTGGCCTGAGCTAAAAAGTAAAGGTACTTGATTTGGTTAATCGATGAGAGATGTCTATTACAATAGCCGGGATTCAATATTTATACCCGAGGCTTGACTACGAGTCCTGGTCGAATAAGATAGATCTTCAAACTTGGAAAAGAAAACAAAACCTCCTAATTTATGATAACTTGGACCTCAATCTTTCCCTTCTATGAAGTCCGCTGTGTCTTCTCGCTCCATGCCTTGCTGATCCTGCCGATAGGGCCCACTTCCTTGGAATGACAACGTTTTTTTATCCAGACTCTGTTGATTGGGCACATCCTCTTAAGGTGATGACGTCACCTTACTTGATTGATGGCAACTTTGGTTAGCCGACCTCGTTGAATATTTCGGCTTTCCTTTGACAAATTTCGACCATGGGGTCCTTTCCTCTCGAACCAAATTTTGGTGTCAACAACTTCATCTTTTGATTTCAGTAAATACACATGGCAAAATCTAGTACAATCATCTATAAACGTCATGAAATACCTTTTGCCACCTTTGGTCAACTCGCCATTCATTTCGCACAGATCGAAATGAATTAGTTCTAATGGTGCCAAGTCTCTTGCCGCAGCAGCCTTGTGAGGCTTGCGAGATTGTTTCATTCAACACATACATGGTATTTAGAACCTTTGACCAAATCAATTTTCGGGATTAAATTTAAACTAGCTAAACGAGTCATACAACCAAAATTAATATGACATAAGCGCGAATGCCAAACATTTGTCTCATTATTCTGGCTCATAAGGTTCACAAAATTAACACATGCATCGTTTAAAGACAATCGGAATAAGCCTCCGCTCTCATAGCCGTTTCCCACAAATATTCCATACTTAGAAAGTATGTCCTTATTCGACTCAAACACAAGTTTATAATCATCACGACATAACAAAGAACCACTAATCAAATTCTTCCTTATCGATGGGACATGCTGCACGTTCTTTTCATTCTTATATCACATATGCACATACATGATGTCATAAACATATTGTTTATCATTTTCTGGATTAAATTGCTACTAAATTTGCCTAAATTTCTAACAATCCAAAAACATGATTGTGGTCCTTCACCTGAGCAGGTGAACCCAAGGGCAGCAGCGTTTCAGAGGCCTACTCTCCCAGACCTCGTGCGCGCAAGGTCCGGGATGGGGAGAACTATGATCAGCAGAAGTTGTGGTTTTTACAAGTGTCGAAGCTAAATGAATGGACGATGGGATGAGATTTTTATATCTCATAGCCAGGCAAGACGAGCAGACGCAGGAGATCATGAGACGGGAGAGACGTCACGGAATTAACATTCATAGGAGAAACTCCCGTTGTCATTAGCAATATTGGAAACTCCTTTCGAAACTCCCATATTAACCAGCGTTAATAACAGAAACTATGAAACTCCCATATTAACCAGCCGAAACTCCCATATTAACCCGCGTTAATAAAAGAAACTCCTGTACTTACTCGTCTTAAGTGGCAAAACATCACAGGCATGACACGCCATGCATGCTTAGCATCTAGTCACAATTCCGTATGGTATTAAACCATCACATGCACATTATTTATAGGGCCCTTAGAATTTATTTGATATATTAAATATTATGTGGGCCAAGCCCACAATATATCTAACACTGTCATCCCCTTCCTCTCTTATCCATTTTTTCTCATCTCAGATCAGAGTAGAGCACGGCCACCTCCGACCGCACTTGACACCCCGTGGGCATCCTCGTTGTACGTACCCTGCCCCTCCTCTGCGCCTTCCCTGGATGCACGCCATGTCGCCGATCCAATGCGTGGTCACTCCCGCATGAGTAGGCGACAAGGACACGTCCGGGGCGTGACCCCTGCCACCTTTGTCACCGTAACCTATCACCCTCGCTGCTTTTTGACCGAGTGTTGCACGGCTATCCTCACCTCACCTTAACCACCCGCATTCCAAAACACAACCTAGCCCCGAGCGCTGATAGCCCTACATGTGCCCCCAATCCATCTCTTGTCATATGCCGTCGTGGCCATGGCCGGCGTGACTATTTTTAGCCACGTTGAGCCCTCCTCTCCGATCGCTGCGCCACCAGTGGGCACCTCTCTCCACCCACAGCCCTAGCTACTCAAGGAAGAACACTAAGAGCACCCGCAATAGTATAAGTCAGTTATTAGCTCTAAGCCGACCTCTCCAACAATGCTAGCTTTTACCAATAACTCATAGTATGATTAGAACATATGACACTCTCAATTGTATGTATAAGCTTAGCTCTCGATAGAGCTCACTTTTATCTTTCTTCTATTAAAATATAAAAAGAATGCTTAGAGCTGACTTATGAGCTAACCACTACGGGTGCCCTAAGAGGCCCTTTCGCGGAGCAAGGACGCAGCGCCAATCAACTACACCGGTGTAGCGGCTCGGCATGGCATTGTTCCGCCTCGTCACTGTTCCGCTATTCTGACATCCTCAAGCCCACGGTGAGCTCCCATCTCCACCCTATCGTGTCCACCTGAGGAACCAAGGCTATGCATCATTCCTAGTAAATACTATATATATATATATGGAAAAGAACACCATAGCACTGATGGGGAATGTGATTGTAAAAAAAAAGTGCTGCGGCACGATGCGAATTTGTACCTTCATGTAACCACAAGAAAGATGTGCCGTGTTGATCATAGTGAATCACTTAATTATCTTAAAAAAAAGTGAATCACTTAAGGACACGTACTAATGAGCATCCATGCTAACATCGACCATAGGTGGATACAATACAAAAGAACTGAGGCAGTGTTTAGTTCCTTCAAAATTCCAAAAATTTTATAAGATTCCTCATCACATCAAATCTTTGGACGCATGCATGGAGCATTAAATGTAGGTAAAAAAATAACTAATTGCACAATTTATCTGTAAATGTCGAGACGAATCTTTTGAGCCTAGTTAGTCCATAATTGGATAAATTTTACCAAATAACAACGAAAAGTGCTACAGAAACTTTACACCCACCTTACCATCATCTAAACACACCATGAATAACACACGGCGAAAAGAAAAAGGAGATCGAGAACCACACAAGATCCAGATGTATGCTAGCAGACACCACATGAGAAAGAAGTCCTTCGCACACAAATACTACAAGACACAAAGCACTGATAACCAGGACACAACACGTACGAGAGTGAAGTCGACAGCCAGCCGCAGCAAGGACAATCCAGAGACTCGCTTATTATGGCACTAACAACACTCTCACAAAGCATACCGAGCTCGATCACCACCACACTCACACACGGCCCTCACTCAACCACCTACACAACACGGACTCACATTCCGGAGCACCTGCTCCCCTCTGGCCCCCTCACCTTCTCATGGCTTCTTCGCCGCGGCACCAGCAGCAGCAGCAGCACCACCGTGGATGCCGACCACGCCACCGCCGCCGCCGGGCGTGAACGGCGAGACACCACCGCTACCTCCGACGCCCGGGAAGGCGCTAGAGCCCGGCATCCCGCCGAAGCCGACCTGCGGGGTGACGCCGTTGGGGCCCGGGAACACCCAGTTGACGGAGGGGCCCGGGTAGAAGCCGCCGAACCCGAACACGTTCTGGGGCCGGAGGGGCTTCTCCGGCTCCGCGGGGACGTCGCGCGTGCCGTGGCACCGGCACGACAGGGAGGCGGCCAGCAGGAGGCCGAGGACGAGGCAGGCGCTACCACTGCTTCTCTTCTCCATGGCTGCTGGTCGCCCTACGGCTTGCTCTGCTCACACGGTCACACGGGCTCTGATAGTAGCCTGATTGATCGGATTGGGTCACCAAAAGCTCGTTGCTCGGCACCCACATTTATATACGCCATTGCTCGTGTTTAGGGTGTGTTTAGTTCCGCGAAAAGGTGTAAAAAAAGCACTGTAGCACGTTTTGGCTTTATTTGGTAAATAGTGTCCAACCGTTGACTAATTAGGTTTAAAATGTTCGTCTCGCAAAGTACAACCAAGCTGTATAATTAGTTTTTGATTTCATCTACATTTAGTACTCCATGCATGTATCGCAAGTTTGATGTGACGAGGAATCTTTTATTTGCACAGTACTTTTTTTTTTTTAGGGAGTAAACACAGCCTTTAGTTGCACAAGTAAAAGTTTGAGACGCTGAGCAGGGCTGCTGGTGCACTGTCCAAGCCTTTGACGGAGGAGCAGCAGCTCATGGCCCCATGGGCGGGGCATGTTCAGCTGCGTACGCGTACCTGACCTCGATGAAGAGTGGACCCGCCACATGGTTCTCTTGCTGCAGGAGCCACATGTCCGTGGCAGTAATTGAACTGGCTACAAAGGACAGAGATGCATGGACCATGGATATCATCTTACCCAGACAGTACGGTTCTGTCTTAACCTTTCCTTAAGACCATATTGACCCCAGCTTAGAACGACACACAGTCTGTTCGTTTCGCTAGTTTATTATGCTAAAAGCTCTGTTCGCTGGTTTGTTGTGGACTCTGATGCTGCCCAAGCATTGTTTCAGGTGAAGTAAAGCCTCTTTACTTTTACCTACGGCGACCCAACCACCCACATTTAACCCACCAGAATCCTATCCGTCCCAGGTCTGCAGCGAATCAGGCAGAGGAAAGCTAGAATTCAAGGCGCCCTCAGCTTGGTTGGCGGAGCAAGCCAATGCCCACTCGACAGGCGTACTGATGTGCCTGACAACAAGACAGGCTATATATAGCCCTCCGTACCCATAAAGCAGGTCGTTCTGGCCTCTAGGGCTATGTTAGTTTACAAAAAGTTTTTAAAAAATATTGTACCACTTTTTGTTTGTATTTGACAAACTTTGTCCAATTATAGATTAACTAGGTTCAAAAGATTCGTCTCGACATTTACAAACAAACGGTGTAATTAATTATTTTTTTACCTACATTTAATGTTTCATACATGTGCCAATATATGCGATGTGATGGAAAATCTTGAAAATTTTTTACATTTTGGCCTCAACTAAGGTCCAGTTTAGATCCAGAAAATTTTGCAAAAGAACAGTAGATTCCCCGTCACATCGAATCTTTGGACGCATGCATGAAGCATTAAATATAGATAAAAATAAAACTAATTACACAGTTTAGACGAAATGGACGAGATGAATCTTTTAAGCCTAATTAGACCATGATTAGACACTAATTACCAAATAAAAAAAATGCTACAGTTGCATTTTGCCAAAAATTTTTGGCAACTAAACAAAGCCTAAACATGGCCTAGGCCGGTTTTCACAAAGCATGTCGCTCTAGGCTCGCGTTTGCCCCTGCGCTCGTCGCCTGTTCTTCGCTCCGCATTAATCGCGTCACCTTGTTTCCTCTCCCGCAATAAACGCACGCACGCGCTCGCGTGAAGGCTCGCCGCACGCTGCAGCACTCCCAGCAAATATCACCGCACGCTCTGCCGCAGTGCCATGCAAAATCACGTTGAAGCAAAAAAAAAAAATAAAGCGCTGAACTGGGATTCGAACCCTTGCCACAGGCCTCGGGACGGAGCAGACTAGCCAATCCAGCTGCCAACGTTTGTTGTCTTCGAGATATGTGCAACCCTATTTAATAGGGGCGGACTGGGAAAACTAACCCCTCATTAATCACTCCTTGTTAAACACAATCATGTCCTAGACGACATGTTTCATGAGTATGAAGGGAGTATGCTACAGTAAAGTGCGGTACAAGTTCTCCAACGGACTCCAACTTTATCGGTCTATACTCTATACTTCAGCTTTTATCGGACTTTCATCAAAAGCAAAGAAATGAAGCGTCATGCAGATACAAGGCCAATCTCCATGATGTTTCATCAGAGTTTTATGGGCATTAATTATACTGATGTGACACCATATTAATGAAGAGAGAAATAATAATAGTTTTATGGGAGTAGAGAGTTTTTTATGTGGATAAAACTCTTTTGTACTGTTTTCAAAATCTGAATGTGTTGGAAACAGTGACGGAAAGAGATAAACCACAAAAACTTCACAATGAGAGGTGGTCACCAGTACTCCAATATTGGAGAAGCACCTAGTGGCACATTTTGAGGAATCCATCTTCAGTTCCAACCACAAACAACCTTGACAAAGGAAGCACAGCAATAGTTGAAAGGACAGATAAGTTTTTGTGTTTCACCCCTCTGTCAGCTGAATACAAGTTCTGAAGTGCAAGCTGCTGATGTCCAATCTGCTTAAAAATAAATGGAAATCACTTTCATGAGAGCCAATTAGATTTCCATCTCATATAGTTTGTAAAAATTGCTATAAAGGGGGGGGACCAGTAAATTCTTTCAAGATTGAACAATGGTGCCTGTTACGAAAAGGAAAGTCTTACTTCACTTGCTGGTCTCGATAGGGAAGTTAGTGCAATTTTGTTCCTTGAAATTGATACCACGTCCTGACCCCACACAGAGAAGTTGGAAATGCCGTCTGAATGACTTCTGAAAATGTTTGACTGCGTTGCCAGATTCCTATCACATTTTCCCACAAAAAAAATTAAGAACATGCAAGCCAGAAGGCATACAAGGAATCCATATCCAATCTTGAAGAGCAGTGTGTCAATGTGTATTGTGCCATTTAAGTTCAGGAATCCATCAGATTACTAACTAATGTTGCTACAGTACAACCTGGGAAGGTGTTCATCTAAAACAATTCCAAAAAAGAAAATAGTATAAGACAATAGCCCCAGCATTTTTATCTATGTCAATCCCTATACATTAACAATATAAAAAAGCTACATCCAAATAGGTCAATTGACAAGAGTTATTTGCATCAACAAAATAATACCTTCTGAGGTCCCATACTCGAAGAGTCTTGTCAAGGGAACTTGATACAATTAAGTGATCATCTGGCGCTGCCAACTATAAGCATAAATGTGAATAGAAAACAACAAATCAGATCAGAAAATGTCAAAGTAATCAAAGCTTTCTTGTACCAGCAGAGGGCTAGGAGTGCATTAGCATACCTTTGTAATGTGTCCATCATGTGCTCGCCAAACTGCAATGATGTTCCCACTACGCTTATCAAGCAATCGACAATATCCAGAACTTAAACCTGCTGCTATCCAGGATGAAGCCATTGGGCTTCCTTTCCTAAGCTTGTTTGAGCCACACGAGCAAATAGCTGACACCAGTGATGAGAAAGATATTTCAGCCGTATCGCTCTTCCATAAATGTAGCTTCTGATCCCGAGATATGTCAATAAATCTGCAAGAATTCAACCAATGTGCAACGAAATAATTAATAGACTAATTCAGGCTACTTATCAAGAACAAATACAGTAAAATAACAAGATTTGAAGAGAAAGGAATTATGCTCTCAGCTCCACATCACTAATTCACTATCCTTCTAGACAAACACTACACAATGCTCCCAAACTGCTGCTCCCTAGTCCCTAGGTTCCAAATTATAAGTCACTTTGGTTTTATCCTAAGTTAAACTTCTCTAACTTTGACCAAGTCTATCCTTGGAGGTAGATGGCCATGTCCGAGCTCAAGTTGTTCATGCACATACAAACCGCTTCTGCAGTTATGGTTCTGTGATTAGTGGTGGACAGTGGAGGCTAGACTTCTCCACCTGTTGATAAAATCCACATCCTTCTCATTTGCTCTTTGCAGAGTTTGAGCTCAGTGATTCCTACCGTCCTTTGAGTACTATAGAAACGCTCAAGGAAGGCATCTTGCATTTGTTCCTAGGTCCTATGGAGCCTGGTCCCAAATTGTTATACCACCTACAAGGTATGTGTAACAGGCTTGATGCGGGGGGTGGCCTAGGCTATGGCGGTGGAGGTGGTGGCGGCGTGCTAGAGCTAGGGTTTGGGGGCGGCGGCGCTGGGAGAGAGGAGGGAGAGGGGCGGCGGCGTGTGGAAGAAGAGAGAGAGAGTATTCTTGATTGCAACAGTTACATGGCCCCTTGTATTTATAGTCCTGGGGGACTTGGCCCCTAAGCAATCTCGGGAGATCCTTATAGGATTTGGATTCTTCTTTCCTAACAACTCAAACTCGATTCCTTAACTAACTAACTCTTTCCAAATCTACTAAGTCTCAACTAAGGTAACTTGGTAATGATTGTATGACGTCGGCGGCAGCGGCGGCGGCGGCCACGGTGCCTCCCTCCTCCTTGGGCGCACGCCCGGCCTAGGGCAGGCCGCGAGGCTCGGCTGGCGTGGCGACAGCGGCGGCGGCATCCCCTCCTTGGGCCCTAATTGGGCCGCTTTCTCCACCGATGAGTACGGCCCATGTTGGACGTGTGACAGAACTCCCCCCTTCTCCACTCGGCGCGTCCTCATGCCAAAATAGGACCTAGTCGTTGACACCGTCGGGGGTAAGCGCTCCTCATGGCAAGATGGCTGGGGGTTGCCGTTGTAGTCGAAGACGAAGTACAGGTAGTCACTCGTGTTCGTCCCTGTTCGAGCATCGTCGCGTGACGTAACAAGGAGAAGTCAAGGGACAGCTACCCCGAAGTTGAAGTGGGTCCTCTCTTGAGATGGAGCGACGAAGTCATGGATGTGGTGGTCATCATCAGGGCGAGGGAAGCAGGGAGCCGGCGCCAGATCGTCGAGGTCGAGCGTGTTGGTGGTGATGTCATCAAGCCGAGCATGGTGCCGAAGATGAAGTGCCCGTAATCGAATTCGTCGGGGGAGAGGCGTTATCGATTGTAGCCGTGGTGGAGGGCGATGAAGATGTCGACGCAAAGCAGCTGGCGGCCGATGTCGATGAAGACCACGGTGACCGAGGGTAGGGCGCCCCCTGGCCATGTGCGGCTCAACAGGATGCTTGTTGGTGTCGTGTTGTGGTTGGCTGATGTCGGGGTCGGGTAGCAGCGCAACTCTATGAGCTCCCAGCCTCCTGATCCTTCTTGTCTGACGATCTGCAAAAGGTCAAGCAGAAGTGGTGAAGCAACGGGGATGTAGAGGCGTCTATCGAAGAAGAGGAAGCCTTGGTCCATGGACCAAGCTGGTGCTGTCGAACCGTTGTCGATGGCGATAGCGATGTGGTGTAGTTCGCGCTCTTGGAGGGTAGCGCTGCGGAGCTTGGTGAAGACTGGTACATAGATGGACCTGAACTGGTCAAGGGTATTGGGGCGCCTGGATTTGCTCGCCTTGATCAAGATGTAGCGTGGGGGTGGCACCTGGTGCTCGCGGGCGGGGGTGACTGCGCAGCTGCGGTGGTGGTACTAGAGCTCCATGCTGGTGAAGTCCCACGTTAGACGCCGAAGGCTGGCCGACCATGGTGTCCCAAGAACGATGTTGATGTCCTTGCCGATGTTGAGTAGGAAGACGTCGATGGTGGAGACCTCGTTGTCGATACGTAGCGGAGTGCTGAGGGAGGCCGCTCGGCAAGTGACCTTGGTGCCACTACCAATGAGGATGGTGGTGTCAATGCGTTGCTCCCAGAGGTCGATGGCACGCGCAACATTAATGTCAATAATGTTGTGCATCGCTCCCGTGTCCACCAAGATGAAGACTCCCATGTCGGCGATGACACCTGTCAGGAACATAGGAGTGCATCTGCGGGCGGCTGCATTTGTCGTACCTATCATCATTGTGAAGGTGTTGTCGGTGAGCGAGATGGTAAGGTTGTTCTCGCGTTTATAGTCGTTGATGGAGTGCCTGTTGTAGTAGATTTGGACGCTGATCCGGTGGTGCTTGTCCAGCGGGTAGTCTCAGATTTGCCTGCCAAAGTACTCGGTCATGCCGTGGTTGGCGTGCTCCGGGTTCGTTGCCGTTTTGATCCCTGTCAGGTGCATGTACTGTAGTTGTGCTGTATGTATTAGGTGAAAGATGGTATACCCGATTTCCATGTCGTTGGCGGCGTATTGGCCTCTGATGGACTCGCAGCCATTGAGCCACGCTAGTGGATCTGCGGAGCCATCGTACATCGGGGTTGGCAGCGGGGCCTTGATGGTTAGCCAAGACTTTGCTGGTGTTGGTGCTGCTGAAGGGGGAGGATCCTGTGGAGATGTAGGGGAGGGCCCCTGTTGCGCCGGCTGCTGTGGTGCAGTTGTGATCGCCTGTTGCGCCGGCGACCAGATTGCTGGCTTCGGTGGTGGGAGTTGGGGCGCCTTGGGATCCGCGTCAGGTAAGCAGAAATTAGAGTTGTGCCATAGGCGTTACCTCCTGTCCCGGTTGGGTGATCGTGTTGATGTTAGGGATCTCCTTGGGACATGATTCCTTGTTGTTGTGTTGAGGCTCGGGCAGCAGCGGGCTACTACTGCTGTTGACGGAGGGGGCCCCGGAGTTGATGGCCGGAGTATACCCGTTGTCGAGGATCTGGCCTAGGCATGGCAGCAAGGGTGGCTGCAATGCTGGTGGTGCCGCAAACAAGTTCTGCCACGCCTCCCTGACGATCTCTGGAGAGATTCCTCCATCGTGGTGTTGACGAACGATTTGTTGGCGGTGATCAGACTGCATCAAGGTTGTCGATGGCAGCGTCCAAATTCAATCTGGCTTGGATCATCGCTGTGGTGTTGGAGTTCTGCGGGGTGTTGGTCTCCAGCGGAATTGGATCTGTTTTAGATGGAGGTGTTGCTCCTGTCGAAGAACTTTTGGAACTTTCGTGTCCACCCATTGATGAAGTCATTGGCGGCGTCCTCCTTGGGGTGTGCACTCTCGATGCTGTTCAAGGTGGCGTTGAGGTTGGCGGGGTTCACGTTGACCTTGTCGTCGAGGTTCATGATCAGATCCAGTTTGGCGTTGAGGTTCTAGAGCTCTTTCATGATGGTGGCGGCCATGGATGCCCGAGGGATCGACTTGGTCTCCGGATACCTGATGTAACAGGCTTGATGCGGGGGGTGGCCTAGGCTATGGTGGTGGAGGTGGTGGCGGCGTGCTAGGGCTAGGGTTTGGGGGCGGCGGCGCTGGGAGAGACGAGGGAGAGGGGCGGCGGCGTGTGGAAGGAGAGAGGAGAAGATAAAGGCCTTTCGGCTATTCTATTCTTGATTGCAACGGTTACATGACCCCTTGTATTTATAGTCCTGGGGGACTTGGCCCCTAAGCAATCTCGGGAGATCCTTATAGAATTTGGATTCTCCTTTCCTAACAACTCAAACTCGATTCCTTAACTAACTCTTTCCAAATCTACAAAGTCTCAACTAAGGTAACTTGATAATGATTGATGACGGCGGCGGCGGCCACGGCGCCTCCCTCCTCCTTGGGCGCGCGCCCGGCCTAGGGCAGGCCGTGAGGCCCGGCTGGCGCGGCGGCGGCCGCGGCGTCGTCCCCTCCTTGGGCCCTAATTGGCCCGTTTTCTCCGCGACGAGTACGGCCCGTGTTGGACGTGTGACAGTATGCGGCCAATAACTTTTGAAGAATTGTCATCAAAGGCTACAGATATTGAAAATTATATGCAACTTCTCCCACCCGTAGAGATCATTGAACAAGCCGCTAGAGAAAAGTGGCTAGCATGATAAGCCGCCCGCCAGATTGAAGCAAATGCTGGATATGGAGACTACTGCGGTCCCGTAGAAGTTCCAAACTGGGGGGCACAGGGCTCCAAAATAAGGGACATGCATCAGCTCCTAGTAGGCCGACTCTTAGTGAGCGCCACATCCGGATAAGTGCCCCCTTTGTGATCAAGAGGATGAGACGATACAACACCTCCTAACACCTTGTGTAGTGGCAAGAGAAGTTTGGTTCAGATTGTTTGCTCAATTGGACTAGCTGGGTCTGTTCCTAGGCAGAATGAGCGTAGCTTTTGCCAACTGGTGGCGCAAGACAATGAAAAGGGTGGAGAAAGAGCACAGAAAGGGAGTGAATCTCTAATAATTCTGCGCGTTTGGATTATCCAGAAGCATAGGAATGCATGTGGCTTCAAGGGTGCTGCACCTTTTGGTTACATCAATTCTGAGGGAGTTCAAATATGAACATAGTCTCTGGTGCCTAGCCGGAGCAAAGAAGCTGCAAGGTTCGGAGCTTGGTGGTAGAATCTAGTTTTCTTTGTAGCTCTGATCAGGTCATGTGGTGTTAGTCTCAAGTGTTCTTCTTTGTTTTGCTGCTAAAACCACCTCTCATAATTGGTCCCCGTATGAGATGAGTCTGTATGGGGACCATTTTCTTCTCTAATACAATGAGTGCAGCTCTCCCACGTTTTCTAAAAAAAAGTGAGCGAAAAAACCAAAATACTCCTTCCCCAATCCCCAAAGAAGTGGAGGTCCTCTTTACGGGCCTACAGGGGTTAAATCATATTGAGCTCCCTAAACCAAAAAGGCCAGAAGAAACTTCCAAATCCAATGAGCCAATTTTTTGCCACTTCCATCGCATCTTGGGTCATACACTCAAGAATTTCTTTGTGGTCAAGAACATCATACAAAAGCTCATAGATGAAGGCACCATAGGTGCCGATCCCCTTAAAAACATGAAGAAAGGGAAGAAAATGGCTACATCAAATATCAAAAAATGTACCAAAACATTTCCAAAACCAAATTAGTTTCTTTCAATCCACCATGCAATATGTCTTTAGACTGCACTTATTTGGTGTAGTAGATGTCAGTATATATTTCTATAAACTTGGTCAAAGTTAAAAAGTTTGACTTAGGATAAAGCCAAAGTGACTAATTATTTGGAATGGAGGAAGTATTGCATATCACTACCTAACCAGTTCAACTAAATTTTCTCCCCATTTTGTTATGTCTTTGCCTGTGTATTTATGGGCATTGCATCCTGTCAGGTCCTGCTGGGTGCTGGCCATACAAGCCTTCCCCAGTCAAAGAGTAGAGTTGAAGGAAAGATATTTTTCTCAACATATATTCATAGGACATAATCAAACAAAAAAAGAACTGATGACACAAGATTAATACCTGATTGAACCATTTCCCATACCAGCAACAAGTATACCCTCAGATTCCATATAATGCATAGTCGTATATAAACTACCACGAAATGCATTTGACAATATTCCACCTGAGAGTGCGTCCTGATTAAGCATGTTTGTCTGCTCAATAGATGGGGTTTGGAGTGGAAAAGTTGTAGATGACTCAGCATGAGCTGCAATGAGCTTTCCAGTCTGCCCATTCCATATATGGATAGTGCCATCACAAGAAGCCACTCTGCCAGTAATTGACAGGATACAGATGGAATTGACAACCTAGATAAATGAGTTTATTAAAAAAATGGAGAGCAAACTGGTTGCACTTAAAATATTTCATTACAAAATTACAAAGAGTGGACGATTATTTCAAACATAAAACACATTAAAGAGAGATCAAGCAATCTAATACATAAGATGTCAAGCTGCAGCACAAGTCAAAATCACTACCACAGAATATTAACCACACATTTTATACTGTTTGACTTTCTCTTAAATGAAGAAAGATGTAACATATTAGAATTGGAAATTTTATTGAATATATTTGAGCATGTTTGATGGCATCTTTTCCTAATCTATAAATTCTCCATCACCTGGGTGTAATGGTTACAAACAAGTGGAAACAATTCAAGCCATGTAGATTGGGAACTCTTTAACTTCATCTTTTATGTTTGTTATTTCAATTTGGCGATTACGAGTGTAAAATCAGATCATGTTAAATCAGACAGAAGTATTAAATTAGACAATGATAGTCTCTGACACCCTAAAGCCTACCATTTCCTCTCCTCTCCATGCCTCCTAGTACTAAAGTTTGTCATGGGCATACTTCAGATTGTCCTAACCCAAGCAGCATGACCGCCAATGCCTGGCAGCCATACCATAAGATCAGGGGTAGAGGCGATACAAGGAACCTTGCTATTTCTTGATTAATCAGAAGAGGTGACCAGTTACTGAGCAAAAGCCATAACCATAACCTCTTACGTTTCAGTTTCTAGTTCCAAAAAGTTTATAAATACTGCTTGTTGGCCTAGTTATTTTAACTATATGGTGGTTCAACCAGGAAGAACTGAAACAGAAGAAGCATGGGTCCATCATCACAGCAACCAGTAAAAAGTTCTGGAGGGCTCAAGTTACCCCTTAGACCACCTGGATTTAATGGTGGTCCCCACAAACAATTTGGTCTTTGGAACATATCATGTTTTAAACAAATTTCCAACTGCTACTTCGCAAAGTAAAAAATCAAGGTTTTTCTATAGATACAAAACAAAATCATCCATCATAAAAGCAGAGAGAAAATAATCTTATTAAAACTCACAGTAAAACAACTGACCTCTTCATGCCCATAATAACCAGATGTGCAGCTCATGTTTGGCAATTCCCACCTCTGGATACTTCCTTTAAAACCAGGACCAACTCCTCCTGTAAAAACTGTGCACTCATCATCATGGACTGCTAATGAACGCAGAGCACCAGGGTGAGCACGGGCTGAGTAAAGGATAGAAGCTTTAATCTTCCAAGGTAGTTCATCCCTCATACCACCGCCACGACCAAGAAATTCTGGAACACCCCAACTACTATCAGGGGTGGGGAACCAAAACCATGGTTGATTACCAGAACTTGAAGTAAACAAGTTGTCACTAGATGTCTCATTCTCAAGGTTAGAAGCTGCAGTGTTCCGACCAATTTTTTTAGTGATTTCTGATTGTGGCATGGACCAACCTACCCCATTGAAAAGCAGTTTGGTTGGAACAAACTCTGATGACATATAGTTGCCAGGCTGAAACCTTTGACCTTTCATATTTTCAGCATTCTTAGAACAATCACCAGAAGGCTCCCACTACAGATGAAAATAAGAAGGTAAAAGAGCATGATAAGGATACTATCTTAACAATTGATAACATAAAGAAAAAAATGCAGAGTTATGTACCTTCCAATTGTACAACCTTTGAAGTGCTTGCTCCAAAAGAAACCATGTTGAGCAAGACTCTCGGAGCTTCTCTATCCCAACAAGTGATGACAAGAAAGGATATAGCAGCAGCCTACAATTATACTTTATTAAAAATATATGTATATGAAATCAATTATAACAAAACACAGAAAAACTTTTTTGACTTACAAAAGATCAATTCTGGATTCCACTTTAATTGGCTCACTTTTGTTTCCATCAGAACTTTTAATTCCTTTTGTAGGATGGTTAAGACCAGATGAATCGTGAGAAAAGGCTAGTTCAACAAAAAGCTCCTTTAGCTGTGGCAAAACATATATAAAAGTGTTTTCTGGTCCAATTCGTTGACAAAGGTCAATGAGTGCTGTAGCAGCCACCTAATCAACAAAGCAGTTTTGATAGCGAAAAAGCTTCAGTTGTACAAGTAAAAATAATAGAAAAGAGTAAAAGACTAAAAAAAAGGTAATTTCAATTACTTGAATCACATGAAGATCCAAAGGAATCTGCATAAGAACTTTTATATAAAGACAGGCTTGGTCCTGCACATGCAGTAGAAATACAATGGGGTAATGAATACATAAATACTATGCAATTAAGGGTGAAAATGGATACAATTAAAAAACAATACATACATATTTAGAAGAGGAACATTGGCACTAAAGCATTTCAATTGATTAATCCAAATTTTGACATTAAGTTTTTAAGGTCAACACCAAAATTCACAAGTCAAGGAACACTTAAGCATTTAAATCAATGCAGGAATTTGATAACATCACAGGTGATATTACCAAACACTACTAAAATGATGCATCTGCACAACCAAGATCAGATATACATTGATGATATGATATTTTGTTCAAAATATATGGGAATTCTATAATGAATTGATTTGAATTGTGACCTAATTCTGTATTTATTTCTGTAACATACAAAAGAAGCAATACTATCAATTGATCAAAAAGGTAAGTAAAATCTTGTTGGAATCTGGTAGTCTTTGAATTTACGCTTGAAGTCAGTGGTACGTGAAATTGATTTCAACTTAGTTTAAAGAATATGGTTTCCAGTTTCGTTCAGCTTCAATCCAATAACCTATCTATTACCACCCCTTCAAATGTTTGTTCGCTAAGCTGTGTTTTTGCCAGTAAAGTACCTGAAGAAGCTCCTTAATAACAGTTTTGACAGGAAGAACCGACACAAGACCTTCCAAGGCAGATAAGCTATCAATCAGCGCGAAAGAATTCCAACTATGCTGTGGCTCAGGCTTACTCATCTTAGACGAATCGATACAAGAGAATATGACATTCCAAGGCAACGGAAGAATTTGCTTTACAACAAAATTTTCTCCAAGAAGTCCACCTATAATTACAAGGTTAAGTAGTGATCACTTCGCAAATAATTTCAACATAACGAGAGAGCATTAGGTGATTACCGATCCTAACCAAAGTATCGATTCCATCAGCACATAATCCTTTGCCAAAACAGTGAATTAGTGGTAAAATCGTCTGGAGAAAGTGGAGACATCCATCAGTGATGCATAGTATTATGATGGTATACCAATAAAACTTTCTACTTAGACTTGCCTGATGAATGGTAATTGGTATTCCTAGTTCCTCACTTGAGACGATCAGAACAGTGGATGCAGCAGAGGCGATGATCTTGTTAGGTGAACTGCATAAGTTTGAGATCACCAAAGGATGTATCTTTTCAATATAAGTTTGTTTTCCCAATTTCTTCCACAAATCCCGAATAAAAGAGTCTTGAAGGAGGGCAACCTTCAGATGTGAATATTCTGGTGCCTGTAGCAACCACCATCAGACAAAACAAATCAGAAAGAAGAAACATTATGTTCCATAATCCAAAACTTTGACAAAAAGAAAAAACACATATAAATATCTTTCCAACTGATATATCTTAACTGGCCTGCAAGATCTTCTGAATGATGTGCAGAACAAGGTCCTTAGTTGCTTGGATAGTCAAGCTCCTTAGAAATTCCTTAAGCAGAGACAAGGCTGATTCGGTATCAATATCTGACAAAGATGATGAAACAAGAGACAGGCAGTAAGGTGCACACATTTCAGCAGCAAATTCTCCCATAGCTTTGAGTGCCCCTTCACTTGCAAGCTTAGCAGCATACTTGATTCGCTCTCTAGATGTACACAAAACTTGAAGTGGAGCAAGAAACATGTATGCAGATCGAACTGATGGAGGAAAGTATGATGACTCCAAAAGGTGCTTTGCTGATGGCCTCCTGCAAGAGATCACCAAATCAGTATCAAAAACAGTTATGTCTTTGAATTCCATCAAAACGTCATCAAAGTGGTGGGATATGAACTATAAACATCGGACTTCATTGCTGAAGTTACCTTTTCCATTCCCTCTGTATGCATGACTCAACAAGAAGTGCGACATGAGAAGGCAGGCCTTGAAGTGTTCCGGGCATTATCCCAATTTCTTTGTATGCAGATAGCAAGGCATTGTCAAAAAGTGGTTTTTGCACATAGATTTCTGCCAGAATGCACCCAATAGAAAATACATCATTTGCATGGTGTTCGTTTTCTGAATTAGACTTTTGATACCAGAGCAGCAGTTCTTGATAACCCATATGGGAATTATCATCAGACTCAAAGCATTCTAGAAAGGAACCAAGATCAAAGTTAGGTGCTGCTGGCAATGCATTGTCATGCTGCAATATCTGATCTGCATTTTGGTTCTTGGGATACTTGTCTGAAGAGAAACAAATTGAAGGATCGGCATCAGCATCAGCATAGTCATAGACTGGATTCAACTGGTATTCAAGCTCTGCAAACAAAGTTGCTTTCTCAAATTCCTCCAAACAGCCAACTTCTGAAAGCATATTTGGAGATCCACAACCATTTAACACTGCATCAGTTGTTGCACTGCTTCGTTTGCCACAGCATCTAGCACAAGAGTCCATTTTGTTGTGGTAGACTGCATGAGGTGTGCTAACAAGGCGCTTAGGATGAGGCCTTGTAAAAAGCTGATGCCGGCCAATTGATTTTGGCCTAGATGGATCACTAGAGGGCAACATGACATTTTTTGCTTCAACAGATGCCTCTCCAGAAAGTTTATAGCCAAATGTTATGTCAATCCAGTGATGCAGTTGTTGCGAGACTCGATCGCTCTCTAATGCATCCCTGTGAAGACAAATGAAATCTTCGGCAGATGTTGCCCAGGAAGGTAATGCCAAATCACTCATTTCAGAATGAAGAGAGGTAAAAATCCGTGGAACACTATAAAATTCAGGAATGCATTCATCAGGAGTCCATTGATAAAGCCTTTGCATACTAGACGGGTATTCATTGGGCTCATAGACGGAACGCACTGCTGATCTCAAGATGGTCTTAGGTAACCTCCTTGCTTTGTAACTGCAGACAGCTAGCTCTGAGAGACACTCGTCAGAAACATGATGTGGAACTTCAGATGATGAATATGTAAAATCCAACTGTTCATCACCTTTTGCCAACCGCCATTTACTTTTGGTCAGGTCCCTCCAGCCATTATCAGAACTTTCATCAGGCATCGCTGTGAAATCTATTACCCAGGGCATCACAGTGTGAAAAGCTGGATCACCCCATCTTCTACCGGCTAACTTGTTTAAGACAAGAAGGTATTCATAATTGGTCAGTTCACCTTTCCACCATTGCTTAAAGTGAGAATGCCAATCTAACGATGATTGCAGTTTGAAACCAGTATAAATGGCTTTTGAGGAACAGTCCTCCATAAAACAACATGAATTAGGTGAACATTTACGATCGGCAAAACCCCAACTGTGTTTTACAGGGCAGGTATCACTTATGCTCAGGTAAGGCCATAAGGAATCTGACATCAAGATCTTTGATGGCCTTAGATTGCCATGATGAACTCCTAAATCATGAAGGTATGCCAAAGCAGATATTATCTGGTAGACAAGAAATCTAATATGCCAATCTGAGCAGAATGCCTCTGGACTGTAGTGCATAATGTTTTCCAAAGTGTATGGGGCCTTTGGTTGTAACATGTAGAAACAATCAGATGTTTCTAGAACACCTAACACTGGTAAGATGTTGGGATGCCTCACACAGCCAGAAGAATGCAAGTCATCGAATGCTGAAAATCCAACACAGCTGAGAAAATCTAAACCAGCAGATCCACTAATTTTGTTTTCAGATAGCAGATTTAGCGAATTAATGACGTACTCTTCAGTTGATGAGGTCAGATAACCTGTAATAAGCTCTCTAACCTCTGAAGTGTGGCCTATGCTAAGATAGCAAGCAGGAGTTAATTTGGTAATCGTGCTTATGACCAGTGGTTGCTTACAGGGGCCAGAGCAACTTTTGCGATCTTCAATGCATTCTATACAAGATGAGGAATCTGACTGCTCAGTATATTGGTTATCACCAGTATATATGGTTTCCTCTGCCTGGGGATCTTTATGAATGCCATTCTCCAAGGAACTGGTGTCACTGTAGGGAACGAAAATGTGGAGAAATCCGTACATGTCGATACATCAATTTTGGAGCCTTTGAAGATAATATAATCCTCAGGTAAGAGAGTTACCATTGTTGGCTATTAAAAGGCACTTTGCCACCACATAGGCCCACTAAAACAAAACTGGAGATATGCTGCCTGCAACATATACAACACCACTTCTGTGTAAGAGTTAGTGCAAAGACGAAGGAAAAGGAAACCACATTAAATTGGAAAACAGGTAGATTCAAAAGAACCACTGACTGCAACTAACTGTGAGAAATACAAAGTGCATAGTGGTGCAAATGGTTTACCAGTTTTCACTATGGTTTCCTTTTACGCATGAATAATTGTTATATGAAAAACTAAGAAATTATGTTCATGTGACTAATTTGGCTGTTTTCTATGAATCAGAATTTCTGGCATACATTTGGTGGGGTGACTGTCAAACTGGGATGACCCTACATGGCTGTAATTGTATTCCAAGGTCCAACTAAACAAGAGTTTGAAGCAGCATTGACAGAGGATAACTTGTAAATTGACCAGCTACACTTCAGTTGGAGGTTTACAATTATATGGTTTGAAGCATAGAGCTCACTGTAGTTGAAGCTGCACTGAAGCACATTTCTGCTACTTGCCTGGCTCAACAGAAGGACTACGTGTTATAACAATTTAACATCATACACATGGATACATTTGAGTGAAACAATTTTGTCATAACGGCATCTACCCATTGCAATAGTATCCAGTTAAGTCTCACGTAAGTCAAGAATGTATAGCCATACCTCCCATTACTTTCCTCGTCTCCATCAGATGCTACCTGCAGCGAAGAGGAAACGAGGATTAAGACAAAGGTACAACCAATACAATAGCTCTTGTAAAGGAAGCAAGGGTTTATGCAGAGGAATGGAAGCCCAATAAATTCTGCTTCCAACCGCGCTTGAACGGACGGGAACGCTAGCAACGGTTTTGAGAGCGCACGCCGACCAGAGCGCCCAGAGATCAAGAGGTGGGAACCGGCGCGGACCTGAACGACGGCGGAGGCGGCGAAGGGGAGCGGTGAGTCGGACAGGCCGTGGAAGAAGGAGAGGCCGGAGCCGGCGAGGTCGCGTAGGACAAGGCGCCCCAGGCAGTCCGGGCACGCCGCAGCGGCCCCCTCCGGCGAGCAGCCCATCGCCGGCGGCCAGGCTGGATCGGAGGAGCCGGCGCCAAACTCGTGCAGCTGCGACGGAACCAAACAAAAGGCTCTTTGGTATGGACCCCAGAGGTGCGGCGTCTAGGACCTGAGCGGCCAGCGGCGTGAGTGAACTGGTCTGGCTCGACCAAATCCACCGGGTCGGACTCAGACCCGTTGGCTCTCTCCTGTTCTGAGTTCTGACTGAAGCAGGGACCAGGGAGCGACTGCACCTGCACGGCTGCACTGCACCGCTGCGTCGATCGAACGGCGTCCAGCCAGTCACCCGGCTGTTGTGACGTGATGGCCGTAGGAGGCCCGGACCGGAAGCTAGGGTTGGCTCCTTCGCTGAGAACTGTTAGACCTTGCTCAGCGAGGATAGCAAAATGACAGCGTTTGTTTTCTGCTACTTAGACATTCCGCGGACCCTGCGAGCAAGATTTGGCTTCCTCCTGTAGAGAGCCAAATCAGCTCACCAGGCCGATAGTGTGTGCAGGCGTAGCAAGGCGAGGCGAGCAGGCTACGCGGATAGTAAAGGAAGCAAGGGTTTATGCAGAGGAATGGAAGCCCAATAAATTCTGCTTCCAGCCGCGCTTGAACGGACGGGAACGCTAGCAACGGTTTTGAGAGCGCACGCCGACCAGAGCGCCCAGAGATCAAGAGGTGGGAACCGGCGCGGACCTGAACGACGGCGGAGGCGGCGAAGGGGAGCGGTGAGTCGGAGAGGCCGTGGACGAAGGAGAGGCCGGAGCCGGCGAGGTCGCGTAGGACAAGGCGCCCCAGGCAGTCCGGGCACGCCGCAGCGGCCGCCTCCGGCGAGCAGCCCATCGCCGGCGGCCAGGCTGGATCGGAGGAGCCGGCGCCAAACTCCTGCAGCTGCGACGGAACCAAACAAAAGGCTCTTTGGTATGGACCCCTCCTCCGGTCCAGACAGACTCTAGAGGTGCGGCGTCGAGGACCTGAGCGGCCAGCGGCGTGAGTGAACTGGTCTGGCTCGACCAAATCCACCGGGTCGGACTCAGACCCGTTGGCTCTCTCCTGTTCTGAGTTCTGACTGAAGCAGGGACCAGGGAGCGACTGCACCTGCACGGCTGCACTGCACCGCTGCGTCGATCGAACGGCGTCCAGCCAGTCACCCGGCTGTTGTGACGTGATGGCCGTAGGAGGCCCGGACCGGAAGCTAGGGTTGGCTCCTTCGCTGAGAACTGTTAGGCCTTGCTCAGCGAGGATAGCAAAATGACAGCGTTTGTTTTCTGCTATTTAGACATTCCGCGGACCGTGCGAGCAAGATTTGGCTTCCTCCTGTAAGAGAGCCAAATCAGCTCACCTGGCCGATAGTGTGTGCAGGCGAGGTGAGCAGGCTACGCGGATAGTGTGTGTAGTTTGTTATAAATTTGTTGATGTCTTAACCCTCTCACACTCCGGCTCTTATACTCAAAATACATAGGCTCTGCTCAACTCGTGCACGTAGGCAACTTCACACCCACTCGCTATCAGTAACGCGGACATTGGGCCGACGGACGAGCGTGCGCGTAGACAACTTCACACCCACTTGCTACCAGTAACTAGTGGTGAACTCAAGATTTCAAAGTTGGGTATGCTCAAGCCCCAAGCTAGAGAAAAAATATTACAAATTGAGCAAAAATCAAAGGATAACTTGAGTGGTTGCCTCTGAATTTGGTTAAGAAAGATACTGAATCAAGATCTGTCTACGCTTCCAGATGCCTGTTTGCCGAGTGCTCGAGTCACAATAGTGATAGATCCATTGCAGCACTGTGCGTCTTAGGGCGACACTGTGCTGAGGTTTAAAAGTAGTCGGACGGAGTTGTCGATGTCTTCGCTAGGCAGGCACTAGGATTTCATCTCGCAGGAGCATCCAATAGGCTTGCGGCTCTTGTGCTCTGCCTCGCCAGTTCCTAGACCGAGGGTGAAGAATGGACTAGAATCTGTCTTGAAGCCTGAAGGGTCGTCAAGGGTGGTCGGGTCATGGACTGCAACGTAGCTTTGTGGGTTGTTTTTTTATGAATAAGACGAAGGAAACTACAATATTAAAGCTTAACTATATCATACATATGTGTATACTTATATTTACTATTTTTTGCTGCAAAAATGTTGGGTATGCCCGGGAATACCCGGGCACAACACCAGGTCCGCCCATGCCACTAACGGTGAAGTGAGTTGATCGACTTCTTTCCTTGGTTGATGGCGAAGTGAGCCAAGCCACTTCCATCCTCATTCTTTTGTATTCATGTGTTGAGTGAAGTGGTGAAGGTGTCTTCGCCTTTTTTCCTCGCTTCTTCGAACCTAGGTTCTGTCTGTCCTAAATATCCGTCATTTTCGTTTCCCGAGAAACAACTTTGACTAAATATATATTAAAAAAATATTAATATTTATAGTACATAATTAGTATCATTGGAAAGATCTTTGAATTTAGTTTTTTAATAAATTTATTTGGAGATACAAATATTACACGTATTTTCTACAAATCAAGTCAAACTTGTGACACACACACCAACGACAACAGATATTTAAGACGGAGGGAGTACTCCTGTATACAAGCGTTGGGAAGGAAAAATCATTTGCCAAACTCCGAAGTCATTGGGGCTGCGTTTGTCTGAGGTCAAATCCTCAACAGGTAGGGAGTAGGCTTACCTGTTTGGATCTCTTGCCTAACCACCTGGGGACCTTTGCGAGCGAGCTTTTCCTTGCTGAGCTGAGATAGCCGAATCGACTCTCCCGGCCAGACAAGGTGCTCGTGCTTCGTGTAAGTTAGGCGAGGCGAGGCTAGAGCTGCTTTGAGAAGCAAATCCAAAATGTGTTGGTGATGCCACCCCTAGCACCACCATAGTAGACTCCTTCACAATAGGAGGCCTACCATCATAAGAATTCCATTCGCCTTAACGCCGAGCAAACACAACTCAATATCGATATACGTGTTTAAAAGATATTTAGCTTCGAATCAGAAAAATCAACCGTGACTCTTTATGTTGGAATACTTTATGATTTGATGTATTTATTGAATATTCTAATAAAATATTGGTCAAAATTATAATCAGAAAACCAAAATACTGTCTCTATCCCCCGAATAAATAGATTTATATAGTTGTCTTAACTCAAACTTTTTCAACTTTGACCATTTAAAAAAATAGATATGGTATCAAATTAGTATCATTAGATATACTATAGAATATATTTTTATAATATACTCATTTTATGTCATAGATGTTATTACTCTTTTCTATAAAGTTAGTTAAACTTTAAAAAGTTTTGATTGACACGGATTCTAGGAATTAATTTATTTGGGACGGAGAGAGTAAGTCAATTGCATCTGGAAATTATGACAAGAGGATAGTATTTTACTCAATCATAATTTTTTCAGGATATTTTTTAAAAGCAACAATTGTATAAAATCATTTTTTGGAAAAGAAAATGATACTTATTTGAAGTTCATAGATATAGGCTGTGTTTAGTTCCTCCAAAAATGCACTGTACAAAAAAAAGATTCTCCGTCACATCAAACTTACGATACATGTATGGAGTATTAAATTTAGATGAAATCAAAAACTAATTGTACAGCTTAGTTGTACTTTACGAGACGAACATTTTAAACTTAATTAATCAACGGTTGAACACTATTTACCAAATAAAACCAAAACATCCTACAGGAACTGAACACAGCCATAGTCTATCAGCCTGGTCTCCGGGGTCGAAGCTTGAAGCCAATTTCTTCACTTTCCGTCTAGGGCTTTGCTTGGCATTTGGGAGAGTATAGAACTTTAACGCCTCAAATGAGGACCTTCCTTCCCCCAAGGCCCCAACGGAACAGGTCTGCTCAAACATTCCCAAAAATTTCGAATTACTATTAACGGTCGGCGGTCGGCGCGGGGCAGGGCGGCGGGATCACGAGATGGAGACCGACACCTCCTGCGGAGGCGGCGGCGCCGAGCAGCGGGGTATAGGACTTGTGGAGGTGCAAGCGGCGGCGGCAGCGTTGCGGCGGTCAGAGGTGTTTCACGTCGTGAAGGAGCTCGTAGGCTTCGTCCTGTACATGCACCACCAGATCCCCTCGTAATCCCCGATATATCCCTCCCTATTTTCTCCTGTGCAATGCTGGGATTTGGTAGAATCTATGGCGGATATTGTTGTTTTCGGTGTAAATTCTTTGTTTCGGTCTAATCGAGCGATTTGCCGCAGTTGATATTGCGTTCTCGTTGGATATCTGATTGTGCGCGGCTTTGGTTCTGATCGATTTGATTGGATTGAACCTACGCTTATGGTTGCCTAGAGCAAACTTCAGGCCAGTTAATCTAACTAGGGTTTGAATTAGCTTTATTTTACGATCTATCAGTTCACGCTCTAATGTTTATGCTATGGAGCAATTCGCCTGATAGAGGAATGGCAACTTTGGATTGACTGGCTATAGTGGATTAGATCATTACATGCAGTTGAACTCTGATTTACTGGGAAATTCATTGGATAGTTATTTAAACCGGGAGATTTAGTTTGCACATTAAGCCACTTGCTTCTGTATAATTTTGTGATACACCTTGATTTCAGATGTACTCTTAGTTTGTCCATACTCTTTTAGCTGAATGTTTCTTGATATTGTCTTGTCCTGGCTGCTGAGGTATTTTATTTGGAACCTGCTTATGGATCTATGCTGAGCTTCCCAATCTCAGGTTTTTTGGTTTGTGCGTATATTGTTTGATCTCTATTGTCGTTTACTACCGTCTGTGTTGTTTCTTGTCAATCCTGAGCCGAAACTGTCTTGATTTACTTCTATTTCGGTATATAGCCAATTGATGCCTCATGGTGATAGTTTGTAGTTTGTTAAGTACTGTAGGTTGAGTTTTATTCCCTTTTTGGTTTTCATGCTCAATGAGTTTCACAGTGTGCTCACATGCAGACAAAAATTTCCTGTAATAATCACAAGAAAGACTTACTCTCTTTGGTGCTTGAGTTCTTGATGAAGTATATGTCTCTGACACCATTGTGTAGGTCGCTCACAAGAAAGGCACTGTCCAAACAGTTATATGACTACTCTCTTTGGTGCTTGAGTTCTTGATGAAGTGTATATATCTCTGACACCATTGAGTAGGGTCGATGCTCAACAGCCACTAACAACAATGTACTAATAGCACACTCAAGGAAAAACAATGTACATGTGGAGCTTGGAGTTCTCATATGTATTATCTGAATAGTACTTTATTTGTCTTTGTGTTTGTAGTACCCAAACATAGGACACATGCTCCCTACACCTATACACCTGGCCATTAGCAGTCCGTGCCTAGCCGAATTGCTTAGGTGGCTTTAGTGGCACTCCTCAAGTCCTGGGTTCGACTCCCTGTGGGAGTGAAGGCTAGGATTGGGGTTAAAAAAATCCCCTCGTCTGTCCCACACCAAAGCACAGGTCTAAGGATCGGCCCAGGTTCTCACATGGGAACAGTGCCGTTGTGTATGGGTGGGGCAGGGGTTCGGGGATTTTCTTGACCTGCGTGAGAAGGTTAACCTTCTACCTTAAGCTCTTAAGCAGGATGCCCGGGGGCTGTCATACCCCCGCGGGTTGAGTTTTTTTTTCATGGGAGCACTGTCCCAACAATTTGACTAATTGAGTTATTCAAATTGTGCATTCCAATACCTTATTTGCCTGGGGCTACTATGTTGAATGTTATTGAATATATATATCCATGCATAACAATTGAAGAACATAGTAGTTTCTTTTTGTAAGATAGGCTAGGCTCGGTATGTACTGCGCTATTAATTATCAAATAAATTTGGAGTGTGTCTTAAATTTCCTCTTTTGCCAGGGTTTTGCCGAGTCTTGAAAATGAATTTGCAAGTTTAAAGGAGGAAATGGTAATTTCAGCATTCAGTAAACACTTTCCTACTGCCATCTATTTTGGAAAGTAACCAGTTTGTGAATTATAACTATTTCTAGACAGAAATGACATTACAGCCGGCTGAACTCAAACCATCTGATCTGAGAAGGCACAACACGCGAAAAAGGGTGGTTAGACGTAGAATAAAGAAGCACGAGAAGTTGATGAATGGCATCTCTACCTTACTCTGTTCTCTTCAGCAAGCACTTGATGAAGTTTCAAGCATTGAAGGAGTCGTCCTGATCCTTGGAGGAAGCCTTGTACGGCCGCTATTTGTTTATGACATTACAATTTCTCATGGTATCTTTGATTCAGGAAGTGCCAAAGAGCATGCTCTAACCAAGTTAGCTCAATCTGTTTCTCGGAAGGTGAGCTACTATTGCACCAACATTTTCTCCTGGATCTAGAATTACTCCATTTTTTTATGATTTGTTCTTGATTAAGTATTGAGTACTATCCACTTAAGATCTCATTGTTGTATCCATGGGAAATCTGAAACATGATACCTTTTTGTCTCTACTTGAACAACAATATTTAAAATTTTTGTTATCATTATGACAGATTATCGATTTGTTATTCTAATTCAGCATATGGTTAAGTAGTTGAACCTTGTCATGTATATTGCCCAATGTTTTAAAAAACGTTAGACGCTAGGCGTGCGCTAGCCTAAAGTTTAGAGTTTAGGAAGTTTAAACGAGATTAAACGTGATTAAACGTTTTTGGTTTTTTATTTTTATTTTTGTGATGCCAAGAGCAAAATCAGTACTAATAACACAACTTGAAGTAATAACAGTGATCATACCTGTACACTTGTTTTTGACATCAGTTCCTTTCCTCCTTGGTTTCTTGCATTGAACAGCAGCTAACAATCAAAGAGAGACAAGTTAATAATCTGAAAACAGAAAAATCAAATAATAGGTAAAGAATAGACATGCAGAAATTCATCGATTGACATGCATCCTGACTCCTTGGTTTCTTGCATCCTGATTCCTAAGGGCTAAGGAGCAGTACACATTCAATCTTAAGTTCTTAACCCTAAATCCCCAATCAAATTCATCGATTGACATGCAGAAATCAAAACTAACAGAGCCAGGGGCGGATTCACCGGGGGGGGGGGGGGGGGGGGGGGGGGGGCTGCAGCCCCTCTCGCTGGCCCAAATTAGCAGGAGCAGGCCTTCAGAAGCCACACAGCCAGCCCAACAACTTGAAGCCTCGACCCCTCCCAACCCTAGCCGACACTGAACAGAGGGAGGAGAGGATGGGGAGAGACCAAGGGAGCACCTGGAGAGAACGAGGGAGGGGCTGTGCGTGCCTGCACCGGCCTCTGCTTTGCAGTCGTCGAATCCTGGTCCTGCGCCGGCGGCCTAGCCTCTGCTGCAGGCCCCTGCGCCTGTGGACTCTACGCCTGCCAAGGAGAAGGAGAGCCCCAGCGATGACTACCAACGGCGGCGAGGAGCTACCAGGCGGGAGTAGGCAGAGCCGCGGAGGCTGGAATGGAGTGCGAGCTGACAAATCCTGCTCTGTTTCTTGTGGCAGATTTGTGCTGCCGCGTCGGGCCCGCCTGCTTCTTTCCCGCACCCTCCCGCGCTTCTTTCCCGCGCGTGGCGTGCGCGCGATTCCTTCCTTTCCCGCCCGCAAGCCACACGCTTCCCGGTCTCGCAAGCCGCGCGTTTTCCACCACCGAACTTCGTTTTTTGACCGATTCCGCGCGATTAATCACTGCTGCACGATTAAACGAACGTGTAAACACGCCCAACGTTTAATTGAACGATTAGCCCCTAAACGCAACGCTGGGGCAAAGTTTAGCGTTTAAACGGGATTAATCGCCGATTAATGACGTTTTTTAAAACCTTGATATTGCCACATTGGCATGAATACATGGAGTGACTTCATGAGTTCTTATACTATCAGCATCTATTTAGAATTTGTCCTCTTTGAATGATAAAAAACTTGTGTATTTCTAGGCTATCCGTGCTCTTGTATCATGTGGAGCAGGGAGTTTGTCCTACACAGGTATTGTATCCTCTCTTTTGCTATATATGTTTGGCTGAGGTGACAGACCACTTTTAACTTACTGCATTTCCATTTGTATTCTCTTCAAGGACCTAGCAAGTTGTTTTTGTTGGTAAGATGCCCCAGTACATTGAACCTACCTCAGGATTTCCTGCCAAGGCGTGATTTTCGTTATAGCAAAAAGGTATTGTTCTTTTGTCAACATTAATTTACGTAACTCATCTGTGTTTATCAGCATTACTCTGTAACATAGCAACTCCCCAAGGTTAATTCCATGAACCTAAACTTTTCACCTCAGGTTGTACCTCTTCAAATGCATATAAAGTGCAGCAAATCAGTGTGTTCAGGGAATAACCAGCACCATATGCCAATTGTTGACGCCCCATGTTCCACTTCAGAATCTTCTCTTTCAGATGTTATTTGGTAATTTTCCTTTCGTGATATCATCTTACAATTGATTCAGCAATGGGATTCTTCCACAATTTTCATACCTTTTACAGTGTTGAATTTGTCTTCTCGTACTTCATGATAAATTATTTCCGTACCTTCTATAGGATCAGGATTCAGGGCTGCATTGTCAAACTGCAAGTTTGTTTCACAGATGAACAGTGTTTTGTTTTTGAAATTTTTTTATTATGCATCTACTTTGGCTTTGATGCTTGAATAGTAACTTCTATGTTTTGATGGTTCTGGACGAGGGAAACCATGTCAGTTAACTCTTTTTAAGCTGTTACTGAATCCTGATCCAATAACTATGTTCTAGCTACAATAAATTTTCTGCCCTGACTGTGGTCAATCCCTTCTAATAGTTCATGTTGTTTCTTACAGGTTCCAGTGCAAGCATACAATAAGAGGTTTGCCAGGCAAGGCGTCACTAGAAGGGTGATCTCAGTTCATGATATCAATGTTAACCCAACTTGCCTTTGTTGTTGTAGCGAATGATATAACAATATGTGTACAGTAGAGGATGCTTATAGTCACAAAAAAAAAAAGTAGAGGATGCTTATCACTTTGATGACTTGAAGCAGGAAACGATCAAGTAGTGCGGGGGTGTAGCTCTTGGTGGAGAGCTAAAACGATCAAGTAGTGGACTCCTTGTGTAAGGCAACTTTTGCACGTTTTCAAACAAAATAGTCCGATGTTCGGTTGGAGCATATCCGGCGACAATGCTCAGCTACTTTTTACTAGGTACTCGTCCCTAAAAATATGGAAATCTTGTTTTCCGAGAAGTAAAATAATTTCAAATATAATCAAATATTTACAAGAAAGTACAATATCTATGATACGTGATAAGTATGCTAGATTATTAATTATGATATATGTTTTCATACATACTATCTGCTAGACTGCTACTCAATCCATTATATACTGCTATGTGGCAAATTTTGGTTTACCATTAGGTTCTGATTGAATCAATCTAATGAACGGGGCCTTTTCAAACTTCTAAAATAAATGGGATTGACTAATATCAAATCATTGCAAACACAATATGTATTGAAGTGATGGACATGCAAACAAAAACTTCGAAGCTCAAAAGAACTTAGCTTGATAAGAAGTGCACATTTGCAAAGAAAGACAACAAGAAAAAGGATAAAGGTTTTGCGGTATGAACCAGCATAAAAAATGTTTATTCTGTCTAGATGTGTTGAATGGAAAAAAAAATACTCAGTTGTATGTAACTATTTTATTCTCTTTTATTAGAAGGCACAAGAAAGTGGCATTCCACGAGTATGCAGCAATACAGGATATTCCTCCTAGCACTTCATGTCCAAATGAAGGGTTGTTTGAACCATACTTGACTATCAATACCTTCTCTCAACTATAAATGGTAATATTTCTAAGCGACCGTTCCTCTTGTCCTGGTATGCACAAAGAGTAGGGCTAGCGCACGGATGTCCGCCCGCAAGACTCGTCTGGACGCTGCTCCCGCATCGCATCCCACGCCCCCTTGCGCTCCCATCGCATCCCATCCCACGCCCCCCGCGCCTCATCCCATCCCACGCTAGCGCCTACGTTCGAACGCAAAAAAAACTCAATGACCCCTACTCCAACGCCAACGCCGAGGCGAGATGGAGGGAAGGGAAGGAAGGGGAGGGAGAGGAGAGGAGAGGACGAGGCGTGCCGTGCGAGGTAGGAGCCGAAGCCCTGCGGCAAGCCATTGTTCGCCAGGTACCGGTGCCATTGTAACATGTGCAACCCGATCTACTTTTGAAACATTCAGATGCAACTCTTGCAACATACATCTGAAGAAAATGAAATATTTGAAACATGTGTCTAAAACACTTGCAAAAACACCAAAAACACATGAAAATACATTGTAAAACATACACAACATTCAGATAAAAGACTTGCAACATACATGTGAAATATATGTAACATCCAAATAAACACACTTACAACATAGGTCAGGAAAAATAGATGAAACATTGGGAATAGAAGCTTGCAACATACGTGTACAACCATTGCAACATATGCAACATCCCGATCTACTATTGCAACATCTATATGAAACATTTGCAAGAAACACTTGAAACATAAGGCTTGCAACATACGTTTTTCACCCTTCTTCCATACGACGCAGCATAGAGCGGGGGAACGGCCAGTCTCGGCCATCTGGCGGGCGAGGATGGTGGTGCAGCCTGGAAGCGGCCAGCTATGCCTGCGCCTGGCTTGGGCCCGGCAGCGACGACCCCCTCTCCTAGGCACCTGGTCTAGGCACAACGGAGGACGTGCATGGTGCAGCGAGGGATGAGGTGCGCCGTGACAGATGGCGGCGGCGGCACGCTGGAGTGGGCCATGACGCGAGATGGAGGCGCCGTGGGGGGCGGTGAAAGGTCCTAATATGGCTAGAGGGGGTGAATAGCCTATTTAAAGCTCTACAAATTCACTAGAGCAGTTGATTAGTACCACAAACGACGTAATGCAATTTTGCTCTAGCTCTACAAGGGTTGCAAGCCACCTATCCCAACAATTTTAGTTGCGATGATCACTAGGCACACAACAAGGCTAAGTTGCTACTCACTAAGAGCTCTCAACAAGGCTACACTAAAGAGCTCCACTAGATGAACTAAAGCTACAAAACAAGCTCTCAATTCTAGCTACACTAAAGAGCTTGCTACAACTAGTTTGCAAGAAAGTAATGGAGTGAGTAGAGTGATTATACCACCGCGTCGAGGAATGAACCAATCACAATGTGGAGACAACCAATTGAAATCCAATCACACAAAGGACAAGATTTTTCTCCCGAGGTTCACATGCTTGCCAGATGCCAGCACGCTAGTCCCTATTGTGTCGACCAACACTTGGTGGTTTGGCGGCTAAGAGGTGTTGCACGAACCTCGTCCACATAATTAGACACCTCAAGAACCTACCCACAAGTGAGGTAACTCAATGACACGAGCAATTTACTAGAGCTACCTTGCGGCTCTTCACCGAGGAAGGTGCAAGACCCCTCACAATCATTGGAGCCGACCACGAACAATCACCAACATGTGCCAAAGCTCCTCTGCTGATCTAAACCATCTAGGTGGCGGCAACCATAAGGAGAAACAAGAAATCCGTAGCCACAATGATCCCCAAGTGCCACTAGATGCAATCGCTCAAGCAAATGCACTTGGAATCACTCCTAATCTCACTGTGATGATGAATCAATGATGGAGATGAGTGGGAGGTGTTTACTTAGGCTCACAAGGATGCCAAGTATGTCAAAGTGCCAAGAGAGTGAGCCCTAAGTTGGCCAAACACTATTTATAGACCCTCTCAAACGAATAGAGCCATTAGGGTTAAGAGAGGGCGCTCTACATACTAACCGGACGCGCCCGCACTAGCGTCCGATCGAGGATCCGTCGCCATGTGTCCTTGCTTTGAATATTATGCGTTGATCTCCAATGTTCATCTCTCAGTCACGCGAACGGTTAAGTCATGACCAGACTCAACCCTCAACCGACCTGACTCACGGCCACCACGCGTCCGTTCAAGTCCAGTAATCATCCAGAGCCGAAAATCACTGACCGGACGCGTCAAGTCAATGCCGACCTGACGCCCCCAACGTCCGGTCCTCACACTTCTTTGCAGTGTGCTCCCGAGGTGCTGACGCTAGCGTACGTCACTGACGACCTGACGCGGACCCTGCGCGTCCAATCGCCCAACTCGCCTCCTCTGGAAAAAGTGACCGGACGCGCCGGTGTGTGAAATCCAACGTCCTGTCGATCCTCAGCCCTCTCAGCCAGTCACTGCCTCCTCACGATAGTTGACCAGACTTAGTTGCCTGTGTCTGGTCAAGACGTGGCCAGCGTCTGGTCACAGTGCAACTCCTTTTCTTTTTCTATGTCCGCAACCACTTTGCTCTTGCTTCCAACTTGCTAACCACAAAGTGTAGAACTTGTGTGCACGTGTGTTAGCATTTTTAGAAGTATTTTACAAGTGTTAAAGTTAGCACACTAGGTTCCTAAATGCATATACAAGAATCATGTCACCTAATGGCACTCGACAACTGCTTAGCCAAAGATTTCCCCTCTTTATAGTACGACTATCGATCTTAAACGTGATCACACTCTCTATAGTGTCTTGATCATCAGAAACAAAACCTATCTTATACCTTTGCCTTGATCTCCTTGGTTTTGTTTTTCTCTTTCTTCTTTCAAGTTGAGCACTTGATCATCTCATTTGTGGCCATCACCTTCACCATGACCATCATCTAGCTCAACAACTTGGATTGGACTACCTTATCTAATTTACACACTTAGATCAAAGGTTAGTCCTAGGTTTCATCAATTATCCAAAACCAAACTAGGGCTTTCAATCTCCCCCTTTTTAGTAATTGATGACAACTTTTTCACAAAGATATTCAATTAAATCTTTTTGGATTCATGTTGCTTGCCTAAGCATTTTACCATGTGTAAAGGTTATGGACAAGTTTCATAAACCCAAATTGGTAGTATTAGCTCCTCCTACATATGTGCTAAGAGTTTGGATTTAAAAGCTTGCACTTATGCATGGATTAGAAGTTTGGGAGAGTAATAGCTACCAAATGACGCTAAGGTGTAAAGAATGGACCTTTGAAGCGTGATACTAATCAGAGTTGTCATTTGTACACCACCCTTAGCACCATGTTTTGCTAGATACCACTTGAAAAGCAAAGACAAACTAGATATCTCATGAGATCAACATTAGAAGCAGGGTTCTAGTAACACTTGTAAAATTTCAAGGAATATCTAGCTATCCTATGCATGCTAGTTTTTCATTTCATCAATCATTTTCTATGATCTAGCATACACCACACAAGAATGGATAGGGAATTTTAAAACTTGTGCCATGCAAGCAAACATATGTAATGCACATACAAATGCAACATACAAGTTTATGAGCTTGATCCTCCTACTTGTGTGCTTCAAATTTTAATTGATCCCCTTACAATGTCATTTCATTTGTTTGCTCCTCCTATCTTACTATCTTTGTGAATTTCTCTCCCCCTTTGTCAACAATTAGCACAAAAGGTGAGCTCAAATTTTAGATAGGTTAGGGTGAAACCATGTAAAGTGAGGATCATTTTCTCAATTTGGTTCAATCTAGATCACTTGCACAAGGTATTTAACCCAGTTTGATCCAAGGACAAGCTTCTTCACACCTTCAAATAAGGGTTATCTTGTACCATGTTGAGTTAAACACTTATAGCTCATTTTCTAGATTAAACACTAGGTTCACGAGCCCACAAACATGTCATATGTTACCACTAGATCATTTCAAGCATTCAAGCAATAGTGGCACCATACAAGCATCAAATTCATTTGATTTTCATGAATGAGCCTAAGACATGATAGGAATGACTAGATGCACTAAACAAGTCCTTAGCAAAGGATGAATGACATGTCAATCAACTTTACCTTGCTTTGCTTGAAGGAGAGGCATGTCATATAATGGGGGTGCATCAACACATATTTGAGAAGTTAAGTATGTTCAATTCATTCCTTAGCTTGAAAAACCTCTTCTCATCAAGTGGCTTGGTGAATATATCGGCAAGTTGATCTTCGGTGCCCACATTTTCAATTCAAATGTCCTCTTTTTGTTGATGATCTCTAATGAAATGGTGGCGGACATCAATGTGCTTTGTTCTTGAATGTTGAACCGGGTTATTGGTGAGATTCACAACACTCTCATTGTCACATAGCAATGGCACTTGTTTGAACTTGATTCCAAAATCATTCAAAGTAGCCTTCATCCAAAGTAATTGAGCACAACAACTACCAGCCAAAATGTACTCCGCTTCGGCGGTTGAAAGTGCTACACTAATTTGCTTCTTTGATGACCAAGACACAAGTGATCTTCCCAATAGTTGACATGTGCCCGATGTGCTCTTTCTCTAAACTTTGCATCCTGCATAATCGAAGTCCAAATAGCCAATCAACTAAAATCTTGCTCCTTTGGGATACCACAATCCAACATTTTGTGTATGCTTCAAGTACCTCAATATTCTCTTGGTTGCCTTCAAATGACTTTCTCTTGGTGAGGCTTGGAATCTAGCACACATGCATACACTAAACATCACATCCGGTCTTGATGCGGTCACATAGAGTAGGCTTCCAATCATAGACCGATACATCTTTTGATCTACCATATTGCCACTAGCATCACTATCCAAGTTTCCATTTGTCCCCATTGGTGTACTAATAGCTTTACTCTCATCCATGCCAAACTTCTTGAGCATATCTTTGATGTACTTGCCTTGACTTACAAATGTGCCATTCTTCATTTGCTTGATTTGAAGACCAAAGAGGTAATTAAGTTCTCCAATCATAGACATCTCAAACTCACTTGCCATTATCTTTCCAAACTCCTCACAAAAATCTTAATTGGTTGATCCAAAGATAGTATCATCAATATAGATTTGTAACACAAACAAGTCCTTGCCAATCTTCTTGGTGAAGACAGTGTAACACCCCAGGTGTTTGGCTTTCATTTGTGCATTTGCATTGCATCACATGAGCACATTCATTCTATTATCACATGTGCATCACCTTATGTTTCAATGTTGCAACATGATGTTTCATTAGTGCTTGTAAATGTGTGTATCATATGTGATGTCTCTGTGATATGCCTAGTATACTAGAGGGGTTTGGCATGCCCCATAGGCCATGTTTCAAGTGTTGCACACCTTTGTTTCAATGTTTCAAATGATTGTTTCGTTTGTTTCAGTGGAATGTTTCATATATATGTTTCACTTAGTTTGAGAAGCTAGAGTACATAGATCATGTGCAAATGAATGTGGTGACTCACCAAAACACCTTAGCTACACTTAGGATGTCATTAGGAGCAATGTTCATGAAGGTCATTAGTTCTAATTATGCTTCTAAGTATTGGTGTGACTTGTGTTGACCCTGGAACTAGTTTGTTTGACTGTTTAAAAAGTGCGGCCAAAAGTCAATGCATGGTGGTGCACCCTTAAAAAAAAGTTGTAGCAAATTTGTTATGGAACAAAAGTTATTTAATGATCATCTTATGAAAATGACTAGAACCTGCTAAAAATGGCCCACAAGTCAGTTAGGGGGCTGTTTTGTACTTAGCAATTTTTGGTTAAGTCAAAAACACAATTACAATTTCATGAACTCTACTTTAGGGCTTTGTAGTTCCAAATCCAGGCCGAACTAGCTCAAGTTCATATTGAAAAAGTTGAAACCCCCACATAGCTCTACAAGTTTGTCAATTACCACTTTCGCTGATTCGAGCTAGATTAGGCGCTAATCACCACCAAACTTCGTTTGTCAGTCGGGTCATGAAAGGATTCAGAGTTCAGAGTTCAGAGTTTGAACTCGGTCAGTGGCTGACCGATGCCAGGTTCCAGCCGCCACGTGGCTCGCTCACGTGCGCGTGGTGTGCCACGACGTCCGTCTCTGAGCATGAGCGAGAGGAGAAAACCGAGCCCAGGCGATGCTTTCCATTTCCCTCTTCGTTTCGCTCTCTGCTCCTCCCCAGCGACGCCATTGCTGCCGCAAGCTCTGCCTCTCCCTTGTGCCTCCGCCACTGCACCACTGCCTGTCAAACTGTGTCCAGAGCTTTGCCGTGTCCTTCTCTACCTCCTCCACCTCTTAGCTGGGCCTATCGAGTCGAGGTGAGGGCACATTTGCCACTTCCGCCGCCACCGCCATGAGCGTGACCTCGTCGGAGTTCGAGGCCGCCATGGTCGGGGTAGCTAGGGTCCCTCTCATCCCTCTTTTTCTTCCTAGCTAGCTCTATTGTGACCTCGTGAAGCTCGTGCCGAGCTCGGATGAGGCAGCGAGGACTCATCGTCACCGGCGCACCGCCACCGGAGCTCCACCGTCCGCCACGCATGCCGCCACCCTATCTAGAGTGCGGTAGCAGTTGAGTGGAGGGCATAGACAGGTGCGGCTTGTCGAGACAAGCACGCCGGTGCCCTCGGCCTCACCGGAGTCGTCACCGGCGGTGAGTTCGCGTCATCGCTTCCCCCTGCCCTGTTCTCTGTCTCTGTCGCGTGGGGTCTCCCGACGCGTGGGCCCCGCTATCAGCGCGAGCGGGCGGGAGCTGGCCGTGGGCCGAGCTGCGCCACCGGGCTGACCTAGTACCTAGGATTAGGTTTAGTAATGTGTTTTTCTTTTCTTTATTTCACAGATTTGAGTGCTAGTTTATAAAATCCAAATCTAGTGATTTAGAGATCCAAATGTGTTAGTTAAAATTTTGTTGGGTTTCTTGAGGACTCTAGTTTTTATTAAAAATAAGAAACATGCTATGTTCTGTTATGAAAAATAGAGTTATTATTTATGCCTTTTATTCATGCATGAAAAGAGGAAAATCATATCTCTTTGTATATAGCTCCAAATGACTTGAAATTTTTGTGGGGTGCTGTTTATGCCTTAAGTAGCCTATAGTTTAAATTTCATCAATGTTGGATGGTGGAGGATGGAGTTATGCATTTATCTTGTTTGCTTGGTTGGATATTGTGTGAATTTTCATAATTTATCTGTAGATCCAGTAAAGGTGAAATTTGGTGAGTGCTATTCTCATGTTAGTAAGAACCCAAGAAAAATATGAAATCTGTTGTTTGATACTTTTCAATAGGGTTTCTCATTTATGCCAAAATCAGCCTTTCTATCTGTTATTTTTAGTATAGGAAAATATACTTGCTCAAATACTATGAAAAATTTATGGTAGCCTCTTGGTAGCATGTTTTAGCTGCTGTAATGTTTGTAGAATTTACTGTACCGTTTTGATATAGGTTCCTTTATTCACCTAATTATCTAAATAAATTAATAAAGGTTACTAAAGAAATTATTTAGATATTGGCACCACACTTTCTGATGTTCTTTTAAAATGAGTAATAAATTGGTAAACTTGGCTTAGCTCAAATGTGCTTTTGCTACATCACTAAATATTTAATTTAGTGAATCTGCTAATCCTGGATAGATTTCGAGATGTTGTTAATTATTCTATGTAAATGAGAGTTTCATGTCTTGTGGTCTATAACAAAGTTGTTGTGAATTTCATGAACTGGTTGCTGTTAAATTTTTGTGGAATTTGGCTATATAGTTTAAGAGTTATAGCTGTTCAAAGTTGGCTCTCAGCTTTGGTTGCACTCTGTTTGCTCAAAATAGATTTTGTGTTTGCTTTAATTCGACCTGGTGAACGTTAGAATCATGCTTTGATGTTTATAAATTATTTTTATAGAATTTCATAAGATTTCCAGAATGTCTTCTTGCTAGTCAATTGGATTTGTATAACTCCTGTTATGATTGATTTACTGAATTGCTCCTTTGCTTGTTAAACCTGAAATTTTATGTTAGGTGTGCCTTTATTATACTTAAGCATGTTGGTGATGTATTGGGTGCTTAAATTTGATTAATGTGAGTTTAGGTGTAGGTGTTAGGCCTTTAACTGAAGATTAACATCTTTATCTTATGTTGTGCAAATTAGGTAAGTTTGATCTTGCTCTTTAGAGAAAAGATAGACACATGCTTTTAAAGTGATTTGAATAGAGCTACTCTTACTTGGTAAATGAGTGTCCAGTGATGCTTTGCTAATTGCTTACTTGTTGTTATTCATTCATCATAAGCATCATGTCACTCTTATGCATTCATAGTATTCATCTTCTGCACATACATGCAATAGGTGTACCGGAGGGCGTGACCTTGCTGGAATTCGACGGGACGAGCCAGGAAGCTTCAGCGGTGCAGCAGCCCAAACCTAGAGTTTAGGAGGTGCAGCCCATAGGAGAGGTGTTGAACGAGGTTGTCATTGACTGCCTTGACCACGTCCCTTGCAATTTCATGAAAGACAAGCCCCGGAGCATTATAAGCCTCCTAATTTCTGAAATGCAATTAAGTATTATGTTATATCTATTGTTGCATTAAGTTATAGGTGTTGGATGAAAACACTTGCTGCATATGTACCCTATCCTTGTCCAAAAAGTATACCATAAATCCTATGTAGCTCAGGCTCGAGTAGATGCTTAGCCCTGCTTTAAGCGGTAGAAGTCAGGTGATTTCCTATCACCTGCGAGCGATAGGAATATACATGTGGCACGGTTGACTATATTTACTATCGTGGAAAAGAACCTGGTATAATTTGAATGAAGACCGGGTGGGGGCTTGTAAGGCTGTAGGCTTACAGTGACTCCGTCTGTGTCGCTTAACGACCGATTCTTAGAGCCTTTCTTTGTCATGTTGAACGCATGCCTCTCTCTTAGCTAACCGGGCCCGAGTGCTTGACCACGAATCCGAATAGCTCAACTCAGGTCGGGAGTCAGCAAGTATAAAGTGCACCTCGGAAGGAAGCCATAGACGTGAGTCCAAGGGTAGGTGATTTAAAAGTCCTGATCGTCCTGGCAGAAGGGTAATCCCTAAGAGTGCTGGCGCTGACCGAACCCACGAAGTTGGTTCCTGAGTTGTACCAAAGGTGACACACGGCTACCCTTGCAAAGTATGCCAGGATGAGAGTTAGGAATACCCCCTCAGTTAAGTTGTAATTCGATTCGAGTCACCGTCTCTCACCGGTTAGTGAGAACTTGACGGGCTTATCTCTAAAGTAGATACACTAAATAATATGATGGTTCAGGAATGATGATATGATGACGACAACCTTATTATACCTGCTATGGTTAATATTGTTTGCTCCTAATAAAGTGAGTGCTCTAGTACATGTGCTAATATAGATGATAGGTTAATGATTATTAACTTGAGGCTAAGCTTCAAATGGTTATTTATGCTAGGCCAGCTTTTATGCAAATTTTGTCAAGCTAGCTCCACTTTATATCAGCATTGGATGATCCTTGGTGTCCTTTATTTCCGGTTTATGATGGGTAAGTCTAGCTAAGTACCTTCTCGTACTCAGGGTTTATTTCCCACCTGTTGCAGATAACCTGTTCTATTCTGGGTGCTGCAAGTACTGTCTCCTCACAGCCGGAGATGAGGACTAGATCGTTGTACGCGGTCTCTACTAGTTACCTTATCTAAGTTGCTTTTGTGGACATGACTACTATCTGGCAATGTATTTAAACTTATGAAGTATGTATTGAACTATGTTGCTTCCGCGAAACAAACTCGGTTTGTAATATTTTATTTTGAATTCCGATGGATGTAATCCATATGCTACTTGTGAACTATTGTAATGAATGATGGGTTGTGTTGAATCACTACGATCTTAGCTTGTATGTTGAAAGTTGTTTGAAATTCTTCGAGATTTCTGGACTACCGGGATTATGGGAGCTTAAGTACAGGGATTTGATCACTTCGGTGATTGTTTTTGTACTTACGTTCTTATAATTTGGTCGGTTCTGTTACAGAGAGTGGTGTCAACCTTGCCCATAATGAATCCCTTAGAGAGTAGGAAGTCTCTCAACCTCTCATACCATGCTCTAGGTGCTTGATTATGCCATACCAAGCCTTCTTCAACTTATAAACATGGTTGGGCTTCTTGTTATCTTCAAAAACGGGAGGTTGGTCAACATAGACTTCTTCATTTATGTAGCAATTCAAGAATGCACTCTTCACATCCATTTGATAGAGCTTGATGTTGTGGGCACAAGCATAGGCTAACAAGATCCTAATTGCTTTCAATCTTGCAACCGGGGCATATGTTTCTCCAAAGTCAAGACCTTCAACTTGAGTGTAACCTTGAGCTACCAATCTTCCTTGGTTCCTTACAACTATCCTATCTTGATCTTGCTTGTTGCGAAAGACCCATTTGGTTTCAATCACATTGTGTCTCTTAGGCCTCTCAACTAATTCTCATACTTGATTTTCTCTTGAAGTTGTTTAGCTATTCGTGCATGGCATTGACCCAATCGACATCTCTCAAAGCTTCATCTATTTTCTTTGGCTCAATGAATGACACAAATGAGAAGTGATCACAAAATGATGTCAATCTTGATCTAGTTGTACACCTCTTGAGATATCACCAATTATAGAATCCAAAGGATGATCTCTTGCAACATTTGTAGGTTGGAGCACTTGAACTTGATTGCTTGCACTTGATTGCTCATTTGGTTGAGATGATGAACTAGCCACTTGTTGTTGATCTTACACTTTGTCTTCACTTGTACTAGCTTGATTTTGATCATGAGAACCACTAGACTACACATTTGGGTTAGAGAGCACTTGATTCTTGCCATCTTCAACATCAATCACTTATCTAGGTCTTATGTCACCAATGTCCATGTTATTCATTGCATTGACCAATTGAGTGCCTCTCACATCATCTAGATTCTCATCTTCCTCATGGGAACCATGAACCTTCTCAAGACTACCACTAGCCAAATTCCAAACTCTATAAGCCTTGCTAGTAGTTGAGTAACCAAGCATGAATCTCTCATCACATTTCTTCTCAAACTTGCTAAATCTAGTGCCTTTCTTTAATATATAGCATTTGCAACAAAAAACCTGAAAGTATGCAATGTTGGATTTTCTTCCATTCAAGAGCTCATAAGGTGTCTTCTCCATCATGGGATGACAATAGAGTCAGTTGCTATAGTAGCAAGCCATGCTGATTGCTTCGGCCCAAAATGAATGACTCACATTGTACTCACTCAACATTGATCTTGCCATGTCAATTGTAACAACCTCGGTGTTATCGCGTAAAACAACTCACTAAACCATTCATAAGCATCATGTTTATGTATTATTGCATGTGATCAATGGTGTAGATAAAGTCTTGTAACTTAAAATAATCAATAACAATGTTAAATGAAAAGTGGTACAAAGTTACATGTTATGTCAAGTAGGGTTGGAAATCAAGTTTTCATGAACAAAAATAATATAGAACTTATATGAGGCACCTAAATAAAGTTTGACAGTGCTACTTTGGTGAATTTATTTCGAGAAATTTAGCTAAGAAGTAAGGTCATGTTTTAGCTCTAGTCGATAGTCCTACGTGCCCTCTTTGGTGTAGTGGAGATGGTTTGGTTCCATGGTTCATTGTTTAGTTTTTACGAACACTTTAAAATTCATGCACGCACATAGTCACTGACCGGCGGGCTCTGTGCGCGCAGTCACCCCGCACGGACTTTCGGCATCGCGCGCCTAGCCGCGTCCTACGCGCCGCGCTGTAGTGCTGGGCTGGCCAAGCCCACCCTGGCTGGCCACAGCGAGCCCCCTAGCCGCCTGCCGGCCAACAACTGGCCGTGGTGCCCTGCCACTTGGCCCCTCCCCCTCTGCCCAGCTCTGCACCGCCGCCGTTGCCTTTACTTCCACTAGCGCGCGTCTAGGCTCGGTCTTGGTATGCGGAGCCGTTGCCTCACCATCGTGTCCGCCTACGGCCTACGCCCTGCCTTGAAGACCGTTGCGCCAAGCACAGTCCTACCAGACCCCTCCTTCCCTTGTCGTTTCCGCCCGTCACCACTCTTCCTCAATTCACTAGCGAGAGAGCACCTCGAGTCGATTCTTCACATCTGCGTCATCGCCAATAGGTGTGGTAGCTTCTCAACCCCATCTCGCCTTGAACCACGCACGGCCCAGCGCCAATTTTGGCGTTTTCTCACCATCAGGCCGATAAGGCCGAGAGCAGCATAGGCCGAAGGCAACGGCCCCCACAAAGCCGCTAGAGCCAATTCACCTGCACCGCTAGTTTTGCCTCAACTCCCTTGCCACCCTGCGCACCTCACCCGTACACTTACCGCTTCGTCAGAGCTGCTGACGCAACCGTGCCGTCACGGAGCACCGCCACACCCCCCGGGTCACACGCGACCAGCCTTCTCCGCCACCCCTGGCTTCAACGAATGTTGTGGCCGAGCCCGAGGTAAGCTAAGGATGCTCAAGCACTAGCTAGGTAGCCGTGCGGTGGCCTAGGGTGGCCAGAATGGTCGCGCCATCGTCACTAGCAGCCGCTCGCCATGGCCACCGCTTCTGAGAGCTCTACTGCCCCCGTACCCCCGCTTAGCGTAGCCGCTAGGTCTGTAGATGGAGATCGGCCCTCTAGCTAGGCCGCTGGGAGCCCTAGGTGGCCGGCCAGTGTCGCCCGATGCTACGCCGGCGAGCGCGGGGGCGTCGGGGACCTCCCTGATGCGAAGGTAGGTTTAGACCTTAACGCAAAAGCGCTGACTGCGGGAATAGGGCGCTTAGTGGTCGTGCTATTCACGGTTAGTGCGGGGGCCTTTTTGAAAAAATGCGCTAGCGCGTGTGGGCTCCCCCGCGTGGGCCGAGTCGCGCGGGCCGTGTGTGGTGGGCCGCGCTAGTGATTCGTTTTCCCTTTTTACTAGAAATTAGGAATAGCTTTATATTTTATTTTCTAAGCTGAACTTTGATAATTAATATCAATTCACATAGGTGTCCAAAAATTGTGGAACAAATTTTATTAGATTACTAAAAATGTGATCTATCTGTTGATGTAATTAGTTTAGGCTTATCTGTGATGATGCTGAGATATATTAAATCAATTGAAAGCATTTAATATCATTATGATAATATTTGTAGGAATTATTGTGGCAAAACTATGATAGCTTTAACTCTGAAATTTTTAATGGTAGCTTCATGGAATTATTATGTGGTTACTGTAAATTTTGCAGCCCTAGAGTAGACTGTTTACTAGGGTAGCTAAATATCCACTAAAACTTAACACAAATAAACATATAATATTGATATATAAACTTAAGCACTTGTTAGGTGAGTTCAACACTTGCTGCTGGAAATGATAGTTAGCTTAGCATCTTGGTCATTAGAGCTAGCTTAGTAGTTTAGCATGTGTACTTATATTTTAAGAGTTGTTGTTGCCTAAATGCTAAATTGTTGCATCGCCATCGCATGCATATAGAGAACGAGTTGGTGGAGTATGTGAACCCCATCGATCAGGAATACGAGGAGATCATAGAATAGTACGAGGAGAAGGTACTCGTACAGGAGGAGTTCCCGAAGCCACCCGTGACTGATACCGCTGACGCTGCACTTGCCCAAGGCAAGCCCCGGTGCATGATCCTTATTTTGCTAATCACTATATATATATATATATATATATATATATATATATATATATATATATATATATATATATATATATATTTGTTATGCATTTACGTTACAGGAATTATATGGAAACCACATGCAATATATATATATATATATATATATATATATATATATATATGAGTCTTACTAGTGCATGTTCACGTAGCACTTTGCTTAGGTTTATCGGTAGCATGAGTAACCTATCATTACTCACAATATGTGGCTATTATTATTATTATTATTATTATTATTATTATTATTATTATTATTATTATTATTATTATTATTATTATTATTATTATTATTATTACTCTCATGATAAAATAATGGAAAGGAAAATTGGTGACCGGGCAAGGATATGGTATGGGTATTGGTGGGTGCAACACGTTGTGTCCCGTGGCCACGGGGCATAGCTTGGTTGCACTGTTTTCCCTATCCGTGTCGATTGAGGACCGTCCGTTACTGTGGATGGTAGTCAGGTCACAAATTTATTGTCCCGAGCACATACTTGCTTATGAAAGCGGGAAGGCTCGTTACTCTCTTGTCATGGGTTCTGGCTCTTTCCGGATCAACTGATTGGAGGCGGGGATAGGTGGAGGTTAAGCACCATAGTGAGGCCGAGTCTCAAGTGTGGGGGCTTAGAGTCCAAGTTTGGATGAGGACCTGGACCCCTCGACAGGAGTGGAATGGGTTGGTCTTGTTTGTGCCTAGGGTACAAGTGAGGCGTGTGGTTTTCAAGGTACCCAGCTGGGCTACATTGATTCACGAATCACCGTTTCCACGTGACGGTATAACTTGGCTGTGGTCTGGCACCGTAGTAAGAACTGGAATATGAAAGGTGGTAAAATGAGTCTGATTGTTCAACTCTTGCTGGAAAGTAGTACAGGTGCTTATCTGGAATGGTTAGTAAAAGAAGTAAAGTGACTACTAATAAAACTTGATTTTAAGGACGAACTATTAGTAATGCTTTTCGCAAAACAAAATAAACCAGCAAGCCATATTGTCTATCATATTCTTGAGAGTCAGAAAATATATTCCCTAGTCGGGTAAGTCTTGCGAGTACATTGTGTACTCAGGGTTTATTTACCCTTGTTGCAGGTGCATCGTGAGAAGCTAGGTCTTGTGTGGAGGATTCTTCTGGTGGGCACAAATGGATCCTTGTATCGCTCCATTAGATATTTATTTTTTCACTGTTTAATTATCGCACTCTGAACACTGGTATTGTAATAAATATTTTTTAAGACTCGATGTTGTATGAAATGGACTTAGTATAGTAAGTTCATACTCATTATTGAATCCTGGATGGAAATTATGGATTGTTTCGAGTTCTCCCATTAGGTGTGTGAAAGCCTAAGTTTGGTTTTGGTAATTAATGACACCAAGTTGCTAATGCTATTGTATCAAGTGTGATTAAGCTAGGCATAAGCAACATGTGATGGAGGTGAAAATGGCATGGAGAGATGGCCACAAGACCACATGATTTGGTGCATGAAATGATGAGCAAGATCATGAAGTAATGCACATAAAATGATGGACATGATGATCAAGTGGAGGAGAAGGATCTAAGAGCATAAGGCAAAGGTATAACTATAGGATTTTTCTTTTGCCGGTCTAAGATGAGTAGAGAAGTGATTGACCGGGTTTAGGATACATAGCCGACTATCAATAGGGGCAATCACGGTTAGCTCGGGAATCAAGTGCCACTAGATCAATGTCTTGAGCATATGCATTAGAATCAAGTAGAGAGCTAACATAATGCCTTGAAAATACTTGTGAAATGCTAACACACATGCACATGGTGGTGTACACTTGGTGGTGTTAGCACATTTGCGAAGTCGGAGAAGAAACAGAGACGAACGGTGGTCACTGTGGTGACCGGATGCTGCACCGGACGCGGTCATGGTTTGACCGGACGCGTCCGGTCAGCTCTTCGCAGCAGTTAGGCACGCGGGTGCTAGGGTTTGCAACCAGCGCGTCTGGTCCCTCACGGAACCGGAGTGTCCAGTTAGGCACCCAGAGGGGCAGAGCTGGTCGTAGAGCCGACCGGACGCGCGGCGCGTTCGGTCACGGTGGGAGCTCTCTAGACTCCGACCGGACGCCGGGTGTAGCGTGTCCGGTCAAACACTGGAGCGCATCCGGTCACGACAACAACTACTTCTAACGCACACTATTTTTGCTTGTCCTGTAGTGACCGGACGCGTTCGGTCACCCTGACCGGTGCGTTTGGTCAGCACGTTTTGTACTGCGCCGTCTGGTAATGGCTAACTACGTACCCCTTCGCTATAAATAGAAGTTGGCCGGGGTTTGAGGGTAACTCTTGCATATTTTGAGACCTAGAGACATCCTTTGAGCTAGAGAACAACCCCTCCACTCATCTCTTTGCTTAGTTGCACATCTTGAGTGAGATTGAGTGAGATTCAAGTGCATTGCTTGAGAGTTGCATCCTAGAGGCACTTGATCTTCGTGTTGCTGTGGATTTCTTGTTACTCTTCCATGTTTCCCGACTCGGTAGACGGCTTGGAGCAGCGAAGGTGATGGAGCTGACAATTGAAGATTGTTGGAGCCCTCACCAAGTGTTGTAAGGGGTTCTTGATCCTTCCCCGTGAGAGTTCACAAATTGGATACTCTAGTGGAGCTCGTCGCTTGAAGAATCCCTATCTTGTGTGCGGTTGTGCGGCGCCCGCCGTGGGCTCGACTCTTGATAGTCGATTAGCTCGCGAACCGACAAGTGGGTGCATCACCACAATGAGGAGTAGCTTGCCGGGAAGCAAGTGAACCTCGGTAAAAATCTTGTGTCATCTCTTTGCCAAGGATTTCTCTTGTGGTTGATCATTGTGATTGATTCTTCGAGTGCATTACTTCTCTACATCGTTGGTATAAGAATCAAGTCACTTGCTCTTTACTTTCTTGTACTAGTCCTAGTGTAGTTTGCTTAGTGTAGCTTTTATCACATAGGAGTAAGTAACTTAGTGACTTAGTCTTGTTGGTGTGTATTAGAGACCATAGCCTTGCTTCACTAGAATTGTATAGGTGTCTTGCATAGTGTAGTTGAGCTTTTGCTAGAATTAGCTTAGCCATCTTTTATAATAACGTAGTTGTTTAGTGAAGCTTGTAGATTTTTCAAATAGGCTATTCACCCCCCTCTAGCCATTTGGACCTTACAAGTGGTATCAGAGCCGAGGCACCATTTATTTGAGGCTTAACAACCTACTGCAAAAAAGAAATGGCTCAATTAAGCTTGCACATCAACAACACCAAGAAGGCACCTCACTTTGATGGCACAAATTATGCATATTGGAAGGTTAAGATGACCGCATACCTCAAGTCAATCAATAGAGAAGTGTGGAAGGTCACCGAAATAAAATTTGAGATTGCTAATCCAGAAGCACCTACACCGATGGAAGAGAAGATGCTCTAATGCAATGACATTGTCATTAGTGCTCTTCATGAGACATTAGATGACAAGACATTTGAGCAAGTGAAGAACATAGAAGTTGCACATGATGCTTGGGCCAAGCTAGAAGAAACATTTGAGGGCACCGAAGGCGTAAACACCGCTAAAGCATATATCTTGCAAGAAAAGTTTTCTAGCTCCAAGATGCAAGAAGATGAGAGTGTACCGGAAATATTTCATCGGTTGCAAGTCATTGTCAATGAGCTCAAGGCACTTGGTGAGGAGGTCAAGGACAACCAATTCTCTATGAAGTTCTTGAGAAGCTTGCCCAAGAGATTTAATACATTAATCACCGTGCTAGTGAGGACTACATTGAAGGATTCAACTCCTCAACAAGTATTCCAAGAAGTGATGTCCAATGATTCATATAGAGAAGATGATGAGAAAGAGGAGTTGGTCAAAAAGAAGAAGAAGAAAAGTGAGAAGGAGGAGGATGAGAAGAAGAAGAGTGTGGCATTCAAAGCCACCACATCCAAGGGCAAATCCAAGATTGAATCATCAAGTGATGAAGACTCAAGCTCTTGTGATAGTGATGACATTGATGAGAAGATAACTCTCTTTGTCAAGCAATTTGGCAAATTCATGAAGAAGAAAGGCTTTCGTGCAAGAAGGAGGAAGAACTCATCTAAGAAGAATGAGCATACCATGAGATGCTTTAGATGCCATAGCAAGGACTATCTCATTGCAAAGTGTTCTTATGATAGTGATGATGAAGATGCTATCAAGAAGGAGAGAAAGAAGCAAAAGAAGGAGCAAGAAAAGAAGGAGAGCTCTCATAAGAAGAAGAATGATTCTCATATTGCAAGATCATGAAGTAATGCACATAAAATGATGGACATGATGATCAAGTGGAGGAGAAGGAACTAAGATCACAAGGCAAAGGTATAACTATATGATTTTCCTTTTGTCAGTCTAAGATGAGTAGAGAAGTGATTGACCGGGTTTAGGATACATAGCCGACTATCAATAGGGGCAATCACGGTTAGCTCGGGAATCAAGTGCCACTAGATCAATATCTTGAGCATATGCATTAGAATCTAGTAGAGAGCTAACATAATGCCTTGAAAATACTTGTGAAATGCTAACACACATGCACATGGTGGTGTACACTTGGTGGTGTTAGCACATTTGCGAAGTCGGAGAAGAAACAGAGACGAACGGTGGTCACTGTGGTGACCGGATGCTGCACCGGACGCGGTCATGGTTTGACCGGACACGTCCGGTCAGCTCTTCGCAGCAGTCAGGCACGTGGGTGCTAGGGTTTGCAACCAGCGCGTCTGGTCCCTCACGGAACCGGAGTGTCCGGTTAGGCACCCAGAGGGGCAGAGCTGGTCGTAGAGCCGACCGGACGCGCCGCGCGTCCGGTCGCGGTGGGAGCTCTCTAGACTCCGACCGGACGCCGGGTGTAGCGTGTCCGGTCAAACACTGGAGCGCATCCGGTCACGGCAACAGCTACTTATAACGCACACTATTTTTGCTTGTCCTGTAGTGACCGGACGCGTTCGGTCACCCTGACCGGTGCGTCTGGTCAGCACGTTTTGTACTGCGCCGTCCGGTAATGGCTAACTACGTACCCCTTCGCTATAAATAGAAGTTGGCCGGGGTTTGAGGGTAACTCTTGCATATTTTGAGACCTAGAGACATCCATTGAGCTAGAGAACAACCCCTCCACTCATCTCTTTGCTTAGTTGCACATCTTGAGTGAGATTGAGTGAGATTCAAGTGCATTGCTTGAGAGTTGCATCCTAGAGGCACTTGATCTTTGTGTTGCTGTGGATTTTTTGTTACTCTTCCGTGTTTCCCGACTCGGTAGACGGCTTGGAGCAGCGAAGGTGATTGAGCTGACAATTGAAGATTGTTGGAGCCCTCATCAAGTGTTGTAAGGGGTTCTTGATCCTTCCCCGTGGGAGTTCACAAATTGGATAATCTAGTGGAGCTCGTCGCTTGAAGAATCCCTATCTTGTGTGCGGTTGTGCGGCGCCCACCGAGGGCTCGACTCTTGATAGTCGATTCGCTCGCGAACCGACAAGTGGGTGCATCACCACAATGAGGAGTAGCTTGCCGGGAAGCAAGTGAACCTCGGTAAAAATCTTGTGTCATCTCTTTGCCAAGGATTTCTCTTGTGGTTGATCATTGTGATTGATTCTTCGAGTGCATTACTTCTCTACATCGTTGGTATAAGAATCAAGTCACTTGCTCTTTACTTTCTTGTACTAGTCCTAGTGTAGTTTGCTTAGTGTAGCTTTTATCACATAGGAGTAAGTAACTTAGTGACTTAGTCTTGTTGGTGTGTATTAGAGATCATAGCCTTGCTTCACTAGAATTGTATAGGTGCCTTGCATAGTGTAGTTGAGCTTTTGCTAGAATTAGCTTAGCCATCTTTTATAATAACGTAGTTGTTTAGTGAAGCTTGTAGATTTTTCAAATAGGCTATTCACTCTCCCTCTAGCCATTTGGACCTTACAAGTGGTATCAGAGCCGAGGCACCATTTATTTGAGGCTTAACAACCTACTGTGAAAAAGAAATGGCTCAATTAAGCTTGCACATCAACAACACCAAGAAGGCACCTCACTTTGATGGCACAAATTATGCATATTGGAAGGTTAAGATGACCGCATACCTCAAGTCAATCAATAGAGAAGTGTGGAAGGTCACCGAAATAAAATTTGAGATTGCTAATCCGGAAGCACCTACACCGATGGAAGAGAAGATGCTCTAATGCAATGACATTGCCATTAGTGCTCTTCATGAGACATTAGATGACAAGACATTTGAGCAAGTGAAGAACATAGAAGTTGCACATGATGCTTGGGCCAAGCTAGAAGAAACATTTGAGGGCACCGAAGGCGTAAACACCGCTAAAGTATATATCTTGCAAGAAAAGTTTTCTAGCTCCAAGATGCAAGAAGATAAGAGTGTACCGGAAATATTTCATCGGTTGCAAGTCATTGTCAATGAGCTCAAGACACTTGGTGAGGAGGTCAAGGACAACCAATTCTCTATGAAGTTCTTGAGAAGCTTGCCCAAGAGATTTAATACATTAATCACCGTGCTAGTGAGGACTACATTGAAGGATTCAACTCCTCAACAAGTATTCCAAGAAGTGATGTCCGATGATTCATATAGAGAAGATGATGAGAAAGAGGAGTTGGTCAAAAAGAAGAAGAAGAAAAGTGAGAAGGAGGATGAGAAGAAGAAGAGTGTGGCATTCAAAGCCACTACATCCAAGGGCAAATCCAAGATTGAATCATCAAGTGATGAAGACTCAAGCTCTTGTGATAGTGATGACATTGATGAGAAGATAACTCTCTTTGTCAAGCAATTTGGCAAATTAATGAAGAAGAAAGGCTTTCGTGCAAGAAGGAGGAAGAACTCATCTAAGAAGAATGAGCATACCATGAGATGCTTTAGATGCCATAGCAAGGACCATCTCATTGCAAAGTGTCCTTATGACAGTGATGATGAAGATGCTATCAAGAAGGAGAGAAAGAAGCAAAAGAAGAAGCAAGAAAAGAAGGAGAGCTCTCATAAGAAGAAGAATGATTCTCATATTGCTACATGGGATAGTGATGATTCCTCAAGGGATGATGAGGATGACAACAAGAGCAAGAAGAAGGGACATGCTAGCATTGCCATCCAAGAGAAAGTCTCCCTCTTCGACACACCATTGTGCTTCATGGCTAAGGCCACCAAGGTATCATTCAACGATGAGAGTGATCATAATAATGTTAATGATAGTGATAGTGATGAAAAAGAATTCACTAAAGATGAACTAATCACTATGCTAGAAGATTGCACTCAATATTTTAAAGAATCTAGAAATGAATGCAAGGGCTTGCTTAAGGAAAAGAAAAACCTTATATAAGAACTTGATGAGCTTAGAGCATCTTATGAGAGTCTAAAGGTAGACCATAAGAAGCTTCAAATGTCTCACACTAAGCTTGAAGAAGCTCATTCCTCTCTAGTTGAAAAATGTAAAAACATGCCAACTAATGTTAAGAAAGCTAAAACTTGCAACATAGGCATATCATATGATATAATTGATGAATATTTTCATAAGCCTATTGTTGTTGCTCCCACTAACCTTTCATGTAGCTCATCTACATCATCCTCATCTAGTAGTGATGGTTTCACTTGTGATTCCACACTTATAGTTGAGAATGAAAATCTCAAGAAGGAGGTAAATGAGCTCAATCACACCTTAGCTAAGGCTTATGGTGGTGAGGACCGCTTGCTTATGTTCTTGGGTAGCCAAAGAGCTTCTCTCTATAAAGAGGGATTGTGCTATAACCCCAAGAAAGGTAAGGCCGTTTTTGCTCCTCACAAGACTCGTTTTGTGAAGAACAATGGTAGCTATTGCAAAGTGTGCAAGCAAGTTGGTCACATAGAGCAACATTGCATGAACAAGAAATCCAATGCTAATGTATCCTCAATTAAGTTTGATTCCTTCTATATACTTACCAAGGGTACAAATGGTGTTCATGCTAAGTTTATTGGTGCACCATGGATGGGCTCAAAGAAGAAAGTCATTTGGGTACCAAAGAGCTTGGTCACTAACCTTGGAGGACCCAAACAAGTTTGGGTACCTAAAAAGAATTGAACTTATCTTGTAGGTCAATTACAAAGGCGGAGGAAGGGTGGGTGCTTGATAGGTGGCGCACTCAACATATGACCGGGGATTCTTGTATGTTCAAATCAATTGATACAAGTTAAAATGGTGATGCTATCACTTTTTGAAACAACAAGAAAGGCAAAGTCAAGGGGCTTGGTAAAATTGCTATCTCAAATGACATGAGCTTATCTAATGTGTTGCTAGTTGAGAGCTTGGATTTCAATCTTTTGTCGGTGGCACAACTTTGTGATCTTGGCTTTAAGTGCATATTTGGTAGTGATGATGTTGAAGTCATAAGTGTTGATGGATCAAATTTGATATTCAAAGGATTTAGACATGGTAGCTTATACTTGGTTGACTTCAATGATAGTGAGACACAATTGACATCATGCTTGCTTAGCAAATCTAGTATGGGTTGGTTGTGGCATAGAAGGCTTGGTCATGTTGGAATAAAACAATTGAACAAACTTTTTGAGGCATGACTTAGTTAGAGGCTTAAAGGATGTCACCTTTGAGAAGGATAAACCTTGTAGTGCTTGTCAAGCCGACAAACAAGTTGGAAATGCACATCCTAGTAAAAGTGAAATGAGCACATCAAAGGCATTTGAGCTATTATACATGGACTTGTTTGGGCCAACAACGTACACTAGTATTGGTGGCAACAAGTATGGATTTGTGATAGTGGATGACTACACTAGATACACTTGGGTGTTCTTTCTCTATGACAAGAGTGATGTACATGATCTATTCAAATCTTTTATCAAAAGGGTGCAAAATGAGTTTGAGACTACCATCAAGAAGATTAGAAGTGACAATAGTAGTGAGTTCAAGAACACAAGAATTGAAGATTTATGTGATAATCTTGGAATTGGACATCAATTCTCACCAACATACACTCCTCAATCCAATGGTGTAGTTGAAAGAAAAAATAGAACCTTGATTGATATGGCTAGATCAATGCTAATTGTATACAATGTTAGTCATTCATTTTGGAGTGAAGCCATCAACACGGCATGCTATTGTAGCAACCGTCTCTATTGTCATGGGAAGCTTGGGAAGACACTATATGAGCTATTGAATGGAAGAAAGCCCAACATTGCATACTTTAGAGTGTTTGGTTGCAAATTCTATATTCTCAAGAAAGGCACTAGATTGAGCAAGTTTGAAAAGAAATATGATGAAGGGTTCTTACTTTGTTATTCTACCACAAGCAAGGCATATAGAGTTTGAAATCTCACTAATGGCACCTTGGAAGAATCTCATGATGTTGAGTTTGATGAAACCCAAGGATCGCAAAATGAAGCTCAAAATCTTGATGATGTGAGAGGAGATCAATTGGCAAAAGCAATGAAGAACATGGACATTGGTGCTGTTAGACCAAGGCAAGTTGATGATGATGATGATATTCATGTGATCAACCAAAGTGTGCAAATTGATACAAATCAAGCAAGCTCTAGTGGTTCTCATGATGGAGTGCAAGATCAAGGTCAAGCTAGTGGAAGCAACCAACTCCTAATACTCCAACCTACTAGTATTGCAAGATATCATCCATTGGACCAAATCATTGGTGGAATTCAAAGTGGTGTTCAAACTAGATCAAGATTAGCATCCTTTTGTGAGCACTCCTCATTTGTGTCACTTGAAGAACCTAAGAAGATAGAAGATGCATTGAAGGATTCCGATTGGGTAAATGTCATGCATGAAGAACTAAACAACTTTGCTAGAAATCAAGTATGGGAACTTGTGGAAAGATCAAAGAACTACAATATAATTGGCACCAAATGGGTCTTTAGAAACAATCAAGATCAAAATGGCATGGTTGTGAGGAACAAAGCAAGATTAGTAGCATAAGGATACACTCAAGTTGAGGGTCTTGACTTTGGAGAGACATATGTACCGGTTGCAAGATTAGAGGAAATTAGAATTCTTTTAGCATATGCTTGTGCACACAACATCAAGCTCTATCAAATGGATGTCAAGAGTGCATTTCTCAATGGCTACATCAATGAAGAAGTTTATGTTGAGCAACCACCCGGTTTTGAAGATGACAAGAAGCCCGACCATGTTTTCATGCTAAAGAAGGCATTGTATGGTTTGAAGCAAGCACCTAGAGCATGGTATGAGAGATTGAGGGACTTTCTTCTCTCTAAAGGGTTTAAGATGGGAAAGGTTGACACCACTCTCTTCACCAAGAAGCTTGGAAATGACTTATTTGTGTTACAAATCTATGTTGATGATATTATTTTTGGATCAACAAATCAAGACTTTTGTGAAGAGTTTGGAAAAATGATGGCAAATGAGTTTGAGATGTCTATGATTGGAGAGCTTAGTTACTTCCTTAGACTTCAAATCAAGCAAATAAAGAATGACACTTTTGTAAGTTAAGGCAAGTACATCAAGGACATGATCAAGAAGTTCGGATTGCAAGATGCTAAGCCAATGAGTACACTAATGGGCACTAATGATCAATTGAGTGTTGATGCTAGTGGCAACATGGTGGATCAAAAGCAATACCAGTCTATGATTGGAAGTTTGTTCTATGTCACCGCTTCTAGGCCGGATGTGATGTTTAGTGTGTGCAAGTGTGCAAGATATCAAGCTTCACCTAGAGAAAGTCACTTGAAAGCAACCAAGAGGATATTGAGATATCTTAAGGGCACTCATGATGTTGGATTATGGTTTCCAAAGGGGTCTAATTTTGAGTTGATTGGATATTCGGACTCCGACTATGGTGGATGCAAGATTGATAGAATGAGCATAAGTGACACTTGTCAATTGCTTGGAAGGTCTCATGTTTCATGGTCATCAAAGAAATAAAATAGTGTTGCACTATCTACCGCCGAGGCCGAATACATTAGTGCTGATAGTTGTTGTGCATAATTGCTTTGGATGAATGCCACTTTGAATGATTTTGGAATCAAGTTCAAGAATGTGCCATTATTTTGTGACAATGAAAGTGCTATCAAGATGACTCAAAATCCGGTTCAACATTCAAGAACCAAGCACATTGACATAAGGCATCACTTCATAAGAGACCATCAATAAAAGGGTGATATTTGTATACAAGGCATTGGCACCGAAGATCAATTAGCCGACATATTTACAAAGCCACTTGATGAGAAAAGGTTTTACAAGTTGAAGAATGAATTGAACATACTTGACTTCGCCAACTTGAAATGAGTGCACCCCCACATTCTTATATGACATGCCTCCCCTTCGACAATGCAAGGTAAAGTTTTTTGGCATATCATTCATACTTTGCTAAGGACATGGTTAGAACATATAGACATGTTTGCATGACAAATAGGCTCATTCATAAAAATCAAATGTTTTTGATGTATATATGGTACTACTAATGCTTCTATGTTTGATTGATCTAGTGGTAGCATATGACATGTTTGTGGCTTGCAAACCTAGTGTTGAATCTAGAAAATGAGCTCATGATGTGTAATTCAACATGGTCAAGATAACCCTTATACTTTATGAGGTGTGAAGAAGCTTGTCCTTGGATCAAACCGAATTACATATTCTAGGCAAGTGATCTAGATTGAACCATAATTTGGACTTCCTCATATTGTTTGACTTGACTCTCGCTAAAATTAGCACCTTTTTGGTGATTGTTGACAAAGGGGGAGAGAAAAGTCATGAAGATAAAAAGTTAAGTTGCAAAGGGGGAGAAAGATATAGTAAGGGGGAGAGAAATCAAAAGGGGAGAGAAATAAAAAAATATAACTTTGGAAAGAGATCAATTAAAATTGAGCACACAAGTAGGGGGAGCAAGCTCATGAATTGTTTGTTGCATTTGTATGTGCATTAACATGATGAATTGTTGCATTGCAAAGCTTAAATTCATATTCATGATTGTATGGTGATTGCTAGAAATAGAACTTGAATGATGATTTGTTAAGAGTAGCTTTACAAGTGGTATCTAGACACCCTTTGCTTTTAATGTTGATCTCACAGGGTACTTTAGTGTTTTGTGATCTTTACAAGTGATGTATTACAAGTGGTGTCTAGCTACATTGGTGCTAAGGAAGGTGTATATTGGCAACTCCGATTGGTATCACGCTTCAAAGGTCCATTCTGTATACCTTAGCATCAATTTGATAGTAGTAACTCTCCCAAAATTCAAATCCATACATATGTGCAAATTGAACCAAACTCATGGAAGCACATATGTAGGGGGAGCTAATACTATCGAAATTAAAAATATGATTTCATTTCATATCTTTGTGATGGTTGTCATCAATTACCAAAAAGGGGAGATTGAAAGCCCAAGTTTGGTTTTAGTAATTAATGACACCAAGTTGCTAATGCTATTGTATCAAGTGTGATTAAGCTAGGCATAAGCAACATATGATGGAGGTGGAAATGGCATGGAGAGATGGCCACAAGACCACATGATTTGGTGCATGAAATGATGAGCAAGATCATGAAGTAATGCACATAAAATGATGGACATGATGATCAAGTGGAGGAGAAGGATCTAAGAGCGCAAGGCAAAGGTATAACCATAGGATTTTCCTTTTGCTAGTCTAAGATGAGTAGAGAAGTGATTGACCGGGTTTAGGATACATAGCTGACTATCAAGAGGGGCAATCATGGTTAGCTCGGGAATCAAGTGCCACTAGATCAATGTCTTGAGCATATGCATTAGAATCTAGTAGAGAGCTAACATAACGCCTTGAAAATACTTATGAAATGCTAACATACATGCACATGGTGGTGTACACTTGGTGGTGTTAGCACATTTGTGAAGTCGGAGAAGAAACGGAGGCGAACGGTGGTCACTATGGTGACCGGACGCTGCACCGGACGCGGTCATGGTTTGACCTGATGCGTCCGGTCAGCTCTTCGCAGTAGTCAGGCACGCGGGTGCTAGGGTTTGCAACCGGTGCGTCCGGTCCCTCATGGAACCGGAGCATCCGGTCAGGCACCCAGAGGGGCAGAGCTGGTCGTAGAGCCGACTGGACGCGCGGCGCGTCCGGTCACGTGCGATCGGACGCGTCTGATCGCGGTGGGAGCTCTCTGGACTCCGACCGGACGCCGGGTGTAGCGCGTCCGGTCAAACGCTGGAGCACGTTCGGTCACGGCAATGGCTACTTCTGACACACACTATTTTTGCTTGTCATGTAGCCCTGACCGGTGCGTCCGGTCAGCACGTTTTGTACTGCGTCATTCGGTAACGGCTAGCTGCATACCCCTTCGCTATAAATAGAAGTTGGCCAGGGTTTGAGGGTAACTCTTGCACATTTTGAGACCTAGAGACATCCTTTGAGCTAGAGAACAACCCCTCCACTCATCTCTTTGCTTAGTTGCACATCTTGAGTGAGATTGATTGAGATTCAAGTGCATTGCTTGAGAGTTGCATCCTAGAGGCACTTGATCTTCGAGTTGCTACGGATTTCTTGTTACTCTTCCATGTTTCCCGACTCGGTAGATGGCTTGGAGCAGCGGAGGTGATTGAGCTCACAATTGAAGATTGTTGGAGCCCTCACCAAGTGTTGTAAGGGGTTCTTGATCCTTCCCCGCGGGAGTTCGCAAATTGGATACTCTAGTGGAGCTCGCCGCTTGAAGGATCCCCATCTTGTGTGCGGTTGTGCGGCGCCCTTGCATAGTGTAGTTGAGCTTTTGCTAGAATTAGCTTAGCCATCTTTGATACTAACGTGGTTGTTTAGTGAAGCTTGTAGATTTTTCAAATAGGCTATTCACCCCCCTCTAGCCATTTGGACCTTACAGTGTGCTCGACGGAACTGCTCGATTTAGTTCACTTTTGAGGTACTTAGTGTCTAGTGGAAGACATGTGCCTTCGAAAGCGTGCTATTTTGGGCGGTCCTACCACATCAATCAAGGTTCTATTCTTTCTCTCAACTAGGCCATTTGATTGTGGAGTGTACTTGGCTGAGAATTGATGTCTAATCACAAACTCATCACACAAATCAACTCTTGTATTCTTGAACTCACTACCATTATCACTTCTCACTTTCTTGATGGTTGTTTCAAACTCATTGTGAATTCTCTTGATGAATGTCTTGAAGGTTACAAACACATCACTTTTGTCAACAAGAAAGAACACCCATGTATATCTAGTGAAATCATCCACAATCACAAATCCATATTTGTTTCCACCAATGCTAGTGTATGTGGTTGGTCCAAATAAATCTATGTGCAACAACTCAAATGCCTTAGATGTACTCATCATGCTCTTCTTAGGACGTGTGTTGCCAACTTGCTTTTCGGTTTGACATGCACTACATAACTTATCCTTCTCAAATGTGACATCTTTCAAGACTCTAACAAGATCATCCTTAACCAACTTGTTCAATTATTTTATTCCAACATGACCAAGCCTTCTATGCCAGAACCAACTCATGCTAGACTTAGTGAGCAAACATGTTGACAATTGAGCTTCTCTAGCATTGAAATCAACCAAGTATAGATTCTCATATCTAAATCCTTTGAATATCAAGTTAGAGACATCTACACTTATGATCTCTACATCACCCACACCAAATATGCACTTGAAACTAAGATCACACAATTGAGCTACCGACAATATGTTGAAGTTCAAGCTCTCTACCAGTAGCACATTAGAAATGCTCAAGTCATTGGATATTGCAATCTTATCAAGAACTTTGACCTTGCCTTTTCTATTGTCACCAAATATGATACTATCAACCCCATTGATCTTATTTGCTTTGATTGAATTGAACATTCTTGAATCACCGATCATGTGTTGTGTGCACCCACTATCAGGCACCCAATGCCTTCCTCTGGCTTTATAATTGACCTACAAAAGAAGATCAATTCTTTTTAGGTACCTAAAGGGTCGATATGGCGGACTAGAGGGGGGTTAATAGTCCTTTCTAAAACTTAATCGCATTGGCTAACCGAAACAAGTGCGGAATTAAATCTATCGGTCTAGCCAAGACTACACCCCTCTATCTATAACTCTAGCACCTTACAAAAGATCCTAATCAAGCAAATAAAGTGCCTTCCTAGAAAGAGCCCACCTAAACAACTCTAGCTTGCAAGGTCACACAAACCTATGCAACTAGTACTTCAAGCACTGGGGAGCTCCTACACAATTCTAGTAAGCAAAAGCACAAAGCTCCTAGGCTCACTAGCAATGCTCAATAACAAGGCAACCAATGCCAAATTAGAGAGCGCAAATTACTTAGCTACACAAACTAAGAAATGTGACTAGCAAGGTTACACAAACCAAATTAGCCATACAATAAGAGCTACTCCTAAGCTACACAAGCAAGAAGATATCTAGCTAGTTACACAAACATAACTAGATATGAGAGCAACTCCACAAGCACAATGTATATATGTGAAAGTATACAAGCTTGTGTTTCGAAGATTGCAAACCAACGGGATGAATAAGGTTGACACGATAATTTTTATCCTGAGGTTCACGTGTTTGCAAACACGCTAGTCCCCGTTGAGACAAGCTTCAAGGTTGCCGCTGGTCCTCTTGCTCTTCTTGTTGTGGCGATGCACCCACTTGTTGGATTACGAGCTAATTGACTATCAAGAGTCAAACCCTCAACGGGTGCCATACATCCACTCACAAGATGGGGATCCTCCAAGCCACGAGCTCTAGCACTTGACTCGGTCGGACCACTTGTCGCCCTTCACATCTCGCTTTACTAGAGTTGCTTTTCGTGGCTCCCGTGGGGCGAGCACAATGCCCCTCACAAATCTTCTCTGGAGCCTCGCACAATCTTCTTGCGAGCTTCGACGGAGTCACAAGCCACCAAGCCATCTAGGAGGTGGCAACCTCCCAGAGTAACAAGCACCACTGGCTTGCAACACGATCACCTAGTGCCACTCGATGCAACCTCACGATGCAATCGCACTAGAATCACTCACTCGCTTATTGATTTGCAATCTAGCAAGCACAAGTGAGTTGGAGGCTTCTCAAACCAAGCACACACAAGGGCAACACATCCCCAAGGTGCTCAGCTCCTGCCAAGGCCAGCCACCACTTTTATTTATAACCCCACGGTCAAATAAAGCCGTTACCCCTTCACTGGGTGATTTTCTCATCGACCGAAAGCGCCGGTCGAACTGACCAGACGCGGTGCACCGCGTCCGGTTACTCGCAGCTGTCCATGTGTCCTCCCACGTTCAACGTCCAACGCCAGATCTCAACGATCAACTCAGCGCCCCAACGGTCATCGTACGACCGGACGCGCTGCAGAACTGACCGGACGTGTTACACCCGGCATCCGGTTAGAGTCCAGTAAGGGTCCAGAGAGGGTTTTTCATGATCGGACGCATCCGATCGTGACTGACCGGACGTGCCCAGCGTCCGCGCAACCCTATGCGCCTCGTTGCCTCACCGCGTGTTTGACCGGACGCGTCGGTCCCGCGATCGACCGGACGCGCCGGTCGAACTGACCGCACCCGCGCCACGCACAGCTGCTGCCACTGACCGGACATGTTAGGTCAAACCGAGACCACGTCCGGTCACTACCAGTGACCTCTATTTCTATCCACGATGACTCAGAGAAATTCTCCACCTCCGGCATAGTGGAAAATAGGAGTTTCACTTCCTCAAAAAGCACCGAATCCAAACTCATCTCTACCGCTCAAACTTCACCTCCTTTGTAAATGTGCCAACATCAACAAGTGATCACCACCTTGTGTATGTGTGTTAGCATTTTCACAATCATTTTCTTCAAAGGAGTTAGCCACTCAACTTGCCACACCACTCGATTCTAGCAACGCTGCAAAGTTAGATCACTCGAGTGGCACTAGATGACTAATATGCAAACAAGTTTGCCCCTCTTGATAGAACGGCCATCTATCCTAAACCCGGTCATCAACTTCTCTACACACCTATGACCGGTGAAATGGAAATGCCCTATCTTATACCTTTGTCTTGCGCATTCCACTCCATCTCCTCTGACGTTGATGCAACACATGCACCAACCAAATCACAAATGATATGATCCACTTCATATCATCATGTGACCTTGTTGGTCCATCGATCTTGACCTCACTTGCTCTTCACTGTTGTGTCTGTAACACCCCAGGTGTTTAGCTCCTTATTGGCATTGCATTTGCATGAGCATAAGCAAGCATCATTCATTCATGCATAAGCTTATGATATGTTTATATTTCATGTGAAGTAAGAAGTGAGTAGTGTGCAAAACATAAGTACCTTATGTGCAATTTCCTTGTGAGACATGTCAACCACTTTAGTGTAACATAACTAGCAAGTGTTATGCAACACACTCATGCAACATGTGCAACATGGGCTTGCAACATTTGGGTGAAAGTATTGAAATACTTGTTCCAAAGAATGTGACACTAGGAACTTTGTGCAACCAATATGTAGAGTGGTTAATTAGGTCTTATGACACCTTAATTACATTTAGGGTAAGTAGTGGAGCAATGTTCATGTTGACCAAAATTACCAAATTACCCTTCCAAATGTTGTTGACCAAGTTTGGAACCCTAGAGTGATCTGGTTTGACCAATTAAAAAGTCCAGCATAGAAATCTTGCATGGAGAAGCAACCTTAAGTAAAGTTGTAGAAAATTTCATGAGGAACAAAAGTTCTAATATGGCCATCTCATGAAAATGACCAGAACATACTCAAAAATGGCCCACAAGTCAGCTTGAGTGGTGATCAACACTTAGAAAAATTCTAAGTCTGGAAATTGGACTTTTCAGTTTCACTGTACCTCACTTTAGCAACTTGTAACTCACAAACTAGGCCAAACCAGTCCTGGAGCCAATTGACAAAGTTGTTGTTCACACATAGCTCTACAACATTGTCAATATCACCATCACCTAGTTCTAAATGGTTTAGGAGATATGGTGTCTAGAAAATCGGGTTTCAGTCGGCTTAGTGACTGAAACTAAGTTTTAGTTTCAAGGGGCACCACTTTGGAGCCTTGTAGTTTCAAATCCAGGTCGAACCAGCCCAAACTCCAATTGACAAACTTGTAGTCCTCATGTAGCTCTATAAAATTGGTGTAATCATCTTCGACTAATTCGAACCGGTTTGGGAGATAATCATTGTTAAACTTGGCTTGTCAGTCGGTTGATGCGGGGTTTGAATTCAGTCGGTCAGACATCCGAGTGAGCTGTCCGACCGGGGCAGACCGTCGCCGCCGCGTGTCCTCCACGCGCCGCGCGTGACCTGGCACCTTGGCCAGCTGCCGAGCGCATAGAAGGGCGCCTCTGCTGTCGTCCCGGCCTTACCCATCCATTTCCCCCCCTCCTTTCCTCTCTCGTCGGCAGAGCGGAGAAACCGAGCCGCCATTGCCGCCACCCGCTCCGACGTGCTCGCAAGCGCTCGCCACCGCATCACCACCGGCCAAACTGCGTCTCTCGCTCCGCCTTGAAGCCCGCTACCTCACCGTCCACTCCTCGTAGCCAATCGCGCTTTGGTAGGGCCACATTTTTGTTTTCCTCCGCCGCGGTACCTCGCCGGAGTTCCTCCGCGCGACGGCTCTCCGTGGCCAGAGGTCTCTGGGCGTCTCTGTCGCCCACTTGTAGGTGCGTTAGGGTCGAGGTAGAATGGGGATGCTCATCGGGGGTTAGGGTTGGGATGTCAGGCTCACCGGCGGCGAGATTTCGCCACCACAGTGCCGGTGGTCCGCCATGCCCGACGGCGAGCACCTTACCGTGGCTCTGCCGCCCTGTTCTTGCCACCAACCGATGTAGTTCGATGACGTGGTCATGCTCATACGTCCAATTTCGTCGGCCGGCTCACCGACGGCGAGCTCCGGCGACCGCAGCTCCGCCCTCCGCCTCTCTCTCGCTGACAAGTGGGGCCACCTGGTCAGTCGCACGCGCGCGCGAGCGGGAGCCGTAGCAGGCCGCGCGCGGGAACGGGCCACGCCGCGAGACGTGGGCCGCGTCTTTCCCGGGCCGGCCCAGTAACAGATCTGATTTATTTTCATTTCTTTTATTCTGTCACAATTTTAGATAATGTTTAGAAAATATAGATCTAGGGTTTTACTTGCCCAAAAATTATGAGATAAATTTTGTTGGGATCTACAGGACGTGTAGTATTTTAGAAAAATATAAATTGGATATGTGATGTTTGTTTTCTGGGATATTTAAATAGGTCCTTGAAATGTGTTTTTAATCACATGCAAAATTGTTTAAATTATATCTTGAGTTTCAGTGTTCCAAAAATTATGAAATTTGGTGAGTAGGCTAATTTATACTTGCTCTAGCTTTGGTAAAAATTTGGGCAGTAGTGCTTAAGTACTTTTCAAGTTATCAAGCTATCTTGTGATTCTAGGAAATACTTAAATGAATTTTAGTAATTTTTCTACATGTGCAATGTTCTTATAAAATTTTGGAGAATGTCTTGGTACCCTAGAGTGTCTAAGAAAATTAAGAAATCTGTTGTTTGACACTTTTTACTATACTTTATTATTTATACAAAAATCAGCCTTTTTGGCTTGGGAATTTGATGTAGGAAGTTGCTGTGAATAAATTTAGTTCAAATTTTTACAGTAGCTTCTTTTTGGGTCAGAGAGTCTCCTGTAATTTTTGTAGAATTTTAGGAGCAGTTTACATACATGTTTGAAATTCCACTTAATTACTTAAGTAAATTAAGAAATGAGTTTAAATAAATATTCTAGGTGGGCACACCTTACTTTCTGGTGTTTTTGTGACCTTTGTGAACTGGTAGTAGTATTAGTTTGGTCTTAGAGAATGTTTGCCACATCAATAAATATTTAATCTTTGCAATTTTAGGTTTTCTGGACAGCTGATAGTATTTCTAGGTTTGACTTTGGATAAATGTGGTTGCTGGAAAACTTGTAAATACCAAAGTTATAGTAAAATTGATAAATTAGCTTGTGTCAAAATTTGGGAACATTTGGCTTAATAGTTTGGGAGTTGTTGCTGTTTTAAGTGACGGTCAAGAATTGACTGCTCTCTGTTTAGAGAGGACAGATTCTGGAACTTGAGGAATTCGAAATAGAAAACTTAGGAATTAAGGGTTGAGGTCTGAAAATGATTTGTAGAGCATTTCATAAGCTTTCCAGATTATCTTAGATCATATCTTTTGGAGTTGGGATTCTCCAGTTATATTAGAATCTTTGAGCTGCTGTCCAGAATAACTTACTGTGGTAACCTAAGTAATATTACTCTAGTGTTGTTAGGTGTTAGGGCCTTAACCGAAGAAGAACAGCTGTATCTTAGGTTGAGTAGCTTAGGTAAGTACTTCTCCACCGAAGAAGAGATTTGCACGTACTAATAAAGTAACTTGATTAGATTATTGTTTTTATTTCTGAAATGCATTTCATCCCGAGCATGTTGCACCTTTATGCATCCATGATATTTATTGTGCATTCATGCAATAGGTGTACCGGAGGGGGTAACTCTCCTCGAGTTCGAGCCGGTAATTCCAGAGGAAATCCAGGACCAGCCAGAGCAGCTAGAGGAACCAGCCGACGACGAAGCTCCTGCCGAAGATCTACCCGAGTGTCCTGATCACCGGCCTTCGACCTTTCTGAAAGGCAAGCCCCGGTGCATGCTGAACCTACTGATTTATAAATTAATCTTGAGTACTTTTAATTGTTTACTGCATTAAGTTGTAGGAGTTATATGAAAACACTTGTTGCATTATACCTGTCCTTGTCCAGATATCGTACTTAATCCTATATTAGGTTTAGGCACGTGTTAATGCTTAGCCCTGCTTAGTACGGTAGAAGTCGAGTGATTTCCGGTTATCCGCGAGATGTAGGAAGGAGTCACGAGTGGCTTTATGGCTATCGTGGATGGAACCATGCTTAAAAATGAAATTGAGACCGGGCGGGAGTTCGATAGTACAGCTGCAAGACACTTCACGTCTTGGGTGTGGAGCTATGCCCGTCTGAGTCGTTTAAGGACCGATTCGCTGTACGTCCTTGAGTCATGTTGAACGCAGTCTAACACTTAGTTGGCCAGATAAGTCGTTTTGACCGTGAAGCCGAGTAATGTGGTTCAGGCCGGGAATCGAATGGTAGGTTGCTTCTTGGAGGAGAGAAAGGATGTGCTTGGGGACATTGGCGTGAGACCAAGGGAGGGTTAGAGTCCCTATCACCTGGCAGAGTGTCGCCCTTGGGGTCACGACATTATTCGGACCCGCGATTCCTGAATCATATGAAACGGTGGCCTGTGCGACCCTGGCAGGGGTCTGCACGGTGAGTGTTAGAAATACCCCTCCAGCTGGATAGGAATTCGATTCGAATCGCCGTCGCTCCCGGTTAGTGAGCATTTGACTTGAGCAGCGGCAACGTAGATCTCATTAAATGAACCGGTGGTTAAGGGAATGATACAATGTTGCCACAATTCATACCGGCTCTGGATATAATGAGGATAATTGTTTGATTATAATCAAGTGCATGATTAGTACAGGTGCTAAGATATATGACAGGTAAATGCTAAAAATAACTGCTAGTGCAGGTTATAAGAGTCTCAATTACTTATGCCTTTATGCAAAAATATGATGTCAGCTAGCCTCTTGTGAAAGCCTTGCATAATCCTTGGTGTCATCTTATTTCTGGTTTTCGACGGGTAAGTCTAGCTGAGTACATTCCAGTACTCAGGGTTTATTCCCTCCTGTTGCAGATGATATGCTCTACCAAGGCTTCTGCAAAAATTGTCTCCACCCTGCGGGTGACGAAGACTAGATCACTTGGGCGTGATCATCTTTTATGTACTTTCCTGATGCTTTTGTGGGATGTTGATCAACAAGACTGGCAGTAGTTAAACAACGGGTGTGTTTATGCTTCCGCTACTTTTATAAACTTGGTTTGTAATAATTGCGACTCCGGGTGTGTAAACTTATTTCGGAACTATTGCGAAATGTAACGTATGATGTTGTATGTTGAATGATGCGATCTTGGTTGTAAGCAAGTTGGTTTGAAATCCTTCGTGGTTTCGATTGACTACCGGAATTATATGGGCTTAAGTTCAAAAATTTGAGCGCTTCGGTGCTTGTTTTTGTACTTGTGCTCTTATAATTTGGTCGGTTCTGTTACAGCTAGTACCGGAGCATAATTCAACATTAAAAACATCGTATGAGTATTTAAAAAAATCAAAAGTTTTTGATTATGAAAAAGGGTTAAAACACTAAAAATTATTTTTAGGTATGCCAGTGATCACATCCCTTAGCCCAAATAAGGACTCTTAGGTGGCTTATTATAGAGACTAACTTGGGGGCCTTGTTTGTTTTTGTTTCGTCGTCCATACGGCGTGATATTGTATGGATGCCATTCACTTGGGTGGTAATGTATGGATCAATTGCCTCGACGCTCTGGTAAGTGTGAGTTGTGAGAGCATGATCGTTCAACCAACGATCTAGGGGAGCATAGTTTTGGTGACTTGCATACTTACATGTTTAAACCATGTAATTACGTAAGCACTTAATTGTGAGAACCTTTATATCGGGTAGCTTTGATACTGAAGTATATACATCTGGGGATGTGTACATGGAAAGTATTTAAATTACTGCTTTCTTGTGTGCTTATATTGGGAAACTGTTGGGCTGAAATGAGATTTTTCTGCAGGTACACTAACAGCGTAACGAGTAGACCGATAGTTTCGCTTATATGAGAGAACGTATGTATGCCACCGCCTAGCGTTAGAACTTTAGGTTTCTACTAAGGTGAGAGGGCGTACGGAACGTGCATGCATCATGTTTAATTATATCATATATATCATTTACTCCCTCCTTAAAAATTTCAGTACTCCCGACTAAATTAAATTTCGTATCCCCTAAATGATCCTCACTTTAAGTCGTATCTTGTTGCTACAGATGGCACGTACCAAGAGGACCGCTCGCAAGTCCACTGGGGGCAGGGCACCTCGTCACCAGCTCGCTCCACGTGAGCCCCGCCCTGAGCCTACTGAGGTGGAAAGGCTGAGGGCAGAGTTGGCTGAAGTGACTGCTGCCAGGAATGCAGCGCGTCAGCAACTGGAGCAAGTGATTCGTGATCGTGACCAGGAAACCCTTGCAGTCCAGAGGTTGACAGTAGCAAACCGCAACTGTCAACGCATGTTGGTCCGTGTCATGAACCAGAGGGATGAAGCCTGGCATGAGGAGAACGTTCTGAGAGCTCGTCAGTTTGAGCTCGAGCAACAGTTGGAGAATGCTGAAGAATACAATGACAATCTTCATGAAGAAGTGCACCGCCTGAACAACGAGCTTAATCCTCTGCTGCCTCGAAACAACGACGTCGATGAGGACATGGGTTCGGGAATCTTCATAGCTGAAGATGAGGATGAAGTGGAGGTCAACGGACCCCAAGATGCCGCACCAGAAGAAGCACTAGAAGAAGAAGAAGATGAGGAGTTAGAGCCTGTTAGTGATGAGGACGGCGGGGATATCCTTGACACCGACTCTGAGGATGATGCTTAGAGTAGTTATCACGTAGCTATAATGTTAGGGTTGTCTTTTGTGCCCTCCCTGTGTTGGAGTGAGGCTTTGTAATAACTTGACTTTTCAGATGTAAGGTCGAACCCTATGTTTCCTGGATGTTTAGTTGGAACCTGTTAATTTCGATCGCAATTGGATGTCTTATTGTGTTGCGTTCGATGATGGTGTCACGATTAGTAACCTTCGGTGCCGCGACGAAACCGAGGGCCTCCTATGGCGCGCGACATAAGGCTGTGCTACTTGGCACGCGCTGGTATCGAGGTGGCTAGTCATGATCCACCATGGAACCCTATCATTGAGAAGTCTCTTTGTGATCAGTTGAAGTAGCCTTTCTCAGTCAACTAAAAACTTTGAAATTGAATTCAAGTACCGGGCAAAAGATCAAAAATCACGTAGATTTTAACGTAAACGGTTCAGTAACTGCTGTGCTCCTTGTGTGTGAGCCTTTATCAAAGTACATCTTGATGGATACCCTCGCATGATTGCGTCCCTTTGATCCGCTTGAACGGATTGGGCGGTTGTGATGAATTATTGTGCCATGAGTATTTTGAGAAGTCTATTTCATGAAGTCAGTTTGACATATTTACAATAATTCATCTACAAATGTTCCACATCGTCAGTGCTCATTGGCTATGCATTTTGCAGATGTCGTACAATCTCCGTCGGGGTCGTGGCAATGAGGATGAGGAACAGCCACCCCCTCCGCCACCACCTACCCCCGCTGAGCTGATGCAGACAGTGGTCGAAGGGCAGCGCATGTTGGCAGATGCTATGCGCCAGCTTGCCAACCGGGAGGCTCGTCATGGCCGCCAGGGCCCAGAACCCAATCAGTACAGCGATTTCAAGGACTTTCTTAATACTAAGCCCCCGCTCTTTAAGGAGGTGGAGGAACCACTGCAAGCTGATGAGTGGTTGAACACTATTGAACAAAAGTTTCGTCTGCTTCGCTTGACTGATGAGCTAAAGACTGAATATGCTTCTCACCAACTACATGGTCCAGCGGGTATTTGGTGGAGCCACTATCGTTCCACATTGCGTGCAAATGTCCCTATTGCTTGGGATCAGTTCAAGGCTGTATTTCGTGGGAACTATATTCCTCCAGGTCTTATGGCTATCAAGCACACAGAATTTATGAGGCTGTTGCAGGGCAATAAAAGTTTGACTGAATATCTGCAATCCTTCAACAACCTGGCAAGGTATGCCACGGAGTTTGTGGATACCGATTCCAAGAAAATTGCTAGCTTTAAAAGAGGCCTCGGCCCAAAACTGATGAAGACTATGGGCACTAGCAAGTGCACTACCTTCAATGAATTTATCAGTGATGCTCTGACTCAAGAGAACAATAACTCTATCTATGCTGCTTCTAAGAGCCGCAAGAGGGCACTTGAGGCAGGTGCTTCACAGTCTCGAGCTCCAGCTGCCCCGAGGGCTCCTCCTCGACCTCCTGCCACAAGTGCTAAGTTTCGTCCTCTGCAAAAGAAGGCGCCAGTGAAGACTGGGTTTCGTAAGGCATATACGGTGGCCCTGCCAAAGAGTAATTCGGGCCAAGGCAGCTCCAGTGTCTCTCCTAGCAACATGCCTTGCTGGAACTGCAACAAGCCAGGCCATTGGTCCAGAAACTATCCTTACCCCAAGAAGAATGTTAACCAAGGTGGCCGTCAAGGGCACGCTCATTATAACAGTATTGAGGAAATCCCATCTGGTGAGGTTGTCACTGCTGGTAAGTTCCTAGTTGACCAACATCCTGCAGTGGTACTTTTTGATTCGGGTGCTTCGCATTCCTTTATCAGTCCTAAGTTTGCATCAGAGTTTGCACATAAATTGCATACTGTTGAAGGTGGGGGTTATTGTATTAGCGCAGCAAGTGGGAATATTTCCACAAATAAAGTAGTGGGAAATCTTGAGCTTGAGATAGAAGGGCGAAAGTACTCGCTTGCCTTAGTGGTTTTGCCGGGCTTAGGCATAGATGTTATCTTGGGTATGAATTGGATGAGTCAGAATGGGGTACTCATTGATACATCCACTCGGGTAGTTATGCTCAGAGATCCTACAGATCAAAAGGGTTTTCTGGTACAACTTCCCAGAAAAGTTGATTTGTCTGGGGAAGTACATGCTGTGCAAGCCAAGACGTTGGCTGAAATTCCCATAGTAAATGAGTTTCCGGACGTTTTTCCCGATGATTTGCCGGGGCTCCCTCTGGATCGGGATGTGGACTTTAAAATTGAGTTGTTGCCTGGCACGGCGCCCATCTCTAGGAGACCCTATAGGATGCCTCCAAATGAACTCGCTGAACTTAAGGTGCAATTGAATGAACTTTTGAAGAAGGGGTTGATTCGTCCTAGTTCGTCTCCGTGGGGATGTCCTGCTATCTTTGTAAAGAAGAAGGATCAGTCGTTGCGGATGTGCGTAGATTATAGACCTCTCAATGCAGTCACTGTCAAAAATAAGTACCCTCTACCACGTATCGACATCTTGTTCGATCAGTTGTCTAAAGCTAAAGTTTTCTCCAAGATCGATCTAAGATCTGGCTACCATCAAATTAAAATCCGCCCGGAAGATGTTCCAAAGACAGCCTTTTCTACCAGATACGGTCTTTATGAGTATCTTGTTATGTCCTTCGGCTTGACAAATGCCCTCGCACACTTCATGTACTTGATGAATTCGGTGTTTATGCCTGAATTGGACAAGTTTGTGGTGGTATTTATTGATGACATCCTGGTATATTCTGTGAATGAGGAGGATCACGCTGAACATCTGCGTATAGTCCTCACAAGACTGCGTGAACATCAACTATATGCAAAGTTCAGTAAGTGCGAATTCTGGCTTCGTGAAGTACCTTTCCTTGGGCATGTGTTGTCCGATGGAGGAATTATGGTGGACCCCGCCAAGGTACAGGAAGTACTGAACTGGAAGGCTCCTATCTCGGTTCACGAGGTCCGGAGTTTTCTTGGTTTGGCTGGCTATTATCGTCGCTTCATCCCGGATTTCTCCAAAATAACCAAGCCAATGACTCGGTTGCTGCAGAAAGACACCAGGTTTGTCTGGACTCCTGAGTGTGATGCGGCTTTTCACCAACTGCGAACCCTCCTAACCTCAGCTCCGGTTTTGGCACAACTGGATATTGAGAAACCATTTGATGTTTATTGTGATGCCTCAGGTATAGGTTTGGGAGGTGTTCTGATGCAGGAAGGCCGAGTAATTGCATATACCTCTCGACAACTTCGGAAACATGAGGTGAATTATCCAACACATGACTTAGAACTCGCCGTGGTTGTGCATGCTTTGAAAGCCTGGCGACACTATCTGTTGGGCAATGTTTGTAATATCTACACAGACCACAAAAGTCTCAAATACATCTTCACCCAACCCGAGTTAAATATGCGTCAAAGAAGATGGCTCGAGCTGATTAAGGATTATAACCTTCAAGTGCACTATCATCCTGGCAAGGCAAATGTGGTTGCGGATGCTTTAAGCCGTAAGTCTCATTGCCATTCCTTAGTTGAAACTGATTTTCATCGATCTCGCCTTCTACATCCAGCGGTCTTGTACAACATCACTGTCAGTTGTACTCTCAAAAACAGAATTATTGAGCTCCAAAAGACTGACACTGGTATATTTCACATCAAGCGTAAGATGAAAGAGCAAGAGACTACACAGTTCAGGGTAGATGAAGAGGGTGTACTATGGTTCAAGGATAGATTAGTCGTGCCTAAGGACCGAGAGCTTAGAAATGATATTATGTCTAAAGCACACTCTTCTAAGTTGTCCATCCATCCTGGCAGCAATAAGATGTATTATGATTTGAAACCACTTTATTGGTGGACCAAGATGCGGAAAGAGATAGCGGCATATGTTGCTAGATGTGACACCTGTTGTAGAGTTAAAGCGGTACACATGAAAGCTAGGTTACTACAACCACTTTCTATCCCAGGTTGGAAATGGGAAGAGATAAGTATGGATTTCATTGTCGGACTTCCTCCTACTGTCAAAAATCATAACTCCATCTGGGTAATTGTGGATCGTTTGACCAAATCAGCTCACTTCATTCCAGTTAGAGTGGACTATCGTCCCACTGACTATGCTGAGTTGTACTTCAATCAGATAGTCCGGCTCCATAGGATACCTCGTACTATCATATCTGACCGTGGTCCCCAGTTCACTGCTCGCTTTTGGGAGCACTTGCATCACCTTCTGGGAACCAAGTTAGTGAGAAGCTCTGCTTATCACCCCCAGACGTCAGGACAGACGGAACGGGTTAACCAAATCTTGGAAGATCTATTGCGGGCATGTGTAATATCATCCAAGGGTTCTTGGGAAAAATGGTTACCTCTAGCCGAATTCTCGTACAATAATAGTTACCAAGAGAGTATTAAGATGGCCCCATTCGAAGCTTTATACGGTCGTAAGTGCAGAACTCCACTAAACTGGGTAGAAGCTGGTGAAAGGAGGTATTATGGTATTGATTTTGTTCATGAAGCTAAGGAACAAGTCCGTACCATCCAAAAACATATGGCTGCAGCCCAAGCTAGACAGAAAAGTTATGCTGATCGTCGTAGAAAATCGCTCGAGTTTGAAGTTGGAGACTTCGTTTATCTGAAAGTTTCTCCAATGAAGAGTGTCCAACGTTTTGGTGTTAAGCGGAAACTTGCGTCACGATACGTGGGTCCTTTCCAAATCATAGGCAAGAGTGGAGCTGTTGCGTAGAAAATCCAGTTACCACCAGAAATGAGTGCCATATTCAACGTCTTCCATGTATCTCAGCTCAAAAAGTGTCTTCGAGTTCCTGAAGAAAGAGTCCCTTTAGGAGATATCAGGCTGGAATCCGATCTAACTTACGAAGAAAAGCCAGTCCAAGTGATCGATACTCAGGAACGAGTGACTAGAAGCAAAGTGGTTAAGTGGTATAAAGTAATGTGGAGTAATCAGGGTAGTGAAAGTGACGCTACATGGGAACAGGGGGACTATTTGCGGGATGGTTATAAGGAATTCTATGAAAAATGGTACGCTTTCCAAATCTCGGGATGAGATTTTTATAAGGGGGGAGGGCTGTAACACCCCAGGTGTTTAGCTCCTTATTGGCATTGCATTTGCATGAGCATAAGCAAGCATCATTCATTCATGCATAAGCTTATGATATGTTTATATTTCATGTGAAGTAAGAAGTGAGTAGTGTGCAAAACATAAGTACCTTATGTGCAATTTCCTTGTGAGACATGTCAACCACTTTAGTGTAACATAACTAGCAAGTGTTATGCAACACACTCATGCAACATGTGCAACATGGGCTTGCAACATTTGGGTGAAAGTATTGAAATACTTGTTCCAAAGAATGTGACACTAGGAACTTTGTGCAACCAATATGTAGAGTGGTTAATTAGGTCTTATGACACCTTAATTACATTTAGGGTAAGTAGTGGAGCAATGTTCATGTTGACCAAAATTACCAAATTACCCTTCCAAATGTTGTTGACCAAGTTTGGAACCCTAGAGTGATCTGGTTTGACCAATTAAAAAGTCCAGCATAAAAATCTTGCATGGAGAAGCAACCTTAAGTAAAGTTGTAGAGAATTTCATGAGGAACAAAAGTTCTAATATGGCCATCTCATGAAAATGACCAGAACATGCTCAAAAATGGCCCACAAGTCAGCTTGAGTGGTGATCAACACTTAGAAAAATTCTGAGTCTGGAAATTGGACTTTTCAGTTTCACTGTACCTCACTTTAGCAACTTGTAACTCACAAACTAGGCCAAACCAGTCCTGGAGCCAATTGACAAAGTTGTTGTCCACACATAGCTCTACAACATTGTCAATATCACCATCACCTAGTTCTAAATGGTTTAGGAGATATGGTGTCTAGAAAATCGGGTTTCAGTCGGCTTAGTGACTGAAACTAAGTTTCAGTTTCAAGGGGCACCACTTTGGAGCCTTGTAGTTTCAAATCCAGGCCGAACCAGCCCAAACTCCAATTGACAAACTTGTAGTCCTCATGTAGCTCTACAAAATTGGTGTAATCATCTTCGACTAATTCGAACCGGTTTGGGAGATAATCATTGTTAAACTTGGCTTGTCAGTCGGTTGATGCGGGGTTTGAATTCAGTCGGTCAGACATCCGAGTGAGCTGTCCGACCGGGGCAGACCGTCGCCGCCGCGTGTCCTCCACGCGCCGCGCGTGACCTGGCGCCTTGGCCAGCTGCCGAGCGCATAGAAGGGCGCCTCTGCTGTCGTCCCGGCCTTACCCATCCATTTCCCCCCCTCCTTTCCTCTCTCGTCGGCAGAGCGGAGAAACCGAGCCGCCATTGCCGCCACCCGCTCCGACGTGCTCGCAAGCGCTCGCCACCGCATCACCACCGGCCAAACTGCGTCTCTCGCTCCGCCTTGAAGCCCGCTACCTCACCATCCACTCCTCGCAGCCAATCGTGCTTTGGTAGGGCCACATTTTCGTTTTCCTCCGCCGCGGTACCTCGCCGGAGTTCCTCCGCGCGATGGCTCTCCGTGGCCAGAGGTCTCTGGGCGTCTCTGTCACCCACTTGTAGGTGCGTTAGGGTCGAGGTAGAATGGGGATGCTCATCGGGGGTTAGGGTTGGGATGTCAGGCTCACCGGCGGCGAGATTTCGCCACCACAGTGCCGGTGGTCCGCCATGCCCGACGGCGAGCACCTTACCGTGGCTCTGCCGCCCTGTTCTTGCCACCAACCGATGTAGTTCGATGACGTGGTCATGCTCATACGTCCAATTTCGTCGGCCGGCTCACCGACGGCGAGCTCCGGCGACCGCAGCTCCGCCCTCCGCCTCTCTCTCGCTGACAAGTGGGGCCACCTGGTCAGTCGCACGCGCGCGCGGGCGGGAGCCGTAGCAGGCCGCGCGCGGGAACGGGCCACGCCGCGAGACGTGGGCCGCGTCTTTCCCGGGCCGGCCCAGTAACAGATCTGATTTATTTTCATTTCTTTTATTCTGTCACAATTTTAGATAATGTTTAGAAAATGTAGATCTAGGGTTTTACTTGCCCAAAAATTATGAGATAAATTTTGTTGGGATCTACAGGACGTGTAGTATTTTAGAAAAATATAAATTAGATATGTGATGTTTGTTTTCTGGGATATTTAAATAGGTCCTTGAAATGTGTTTTTAATCACATGCAAACTTGTTTAAATTATATCTTGAGTTTCAGTGTTCCAAAAATTATGAAATTTGGTGAGTAGGCTAATTTATACTTGCTCTAGCTTTGGTAAAAATTTGGGCAGTAGTGCTTAAGTACTTTTCAAGTTATCAAGCTATCTTGTGATTCTAGGAAATACTTAAATGAATTTTAGTAATTTTTCTACATGTGCAATGTTCTTATAAAATTTTGGAGAATGTCTTGGTACCCTAGAGTGTCTAAGAAAATTAAGAAATCTGTTGTTTGACACTTTTTACTATGCTTTGTTATTTATACAAAAATAAGCCTTTTTGGCTTGGGAATTTGATGTAGGAAGTTGCTGTGAATAAATTTAGTTCAAATTTTTACAGTAGCTTCTTTTTGGGTCAGAGAGTCTCCTGTAATTTTTGTAGAATTTTAGGAGCAGTTTACATACATGTTTGAAATTCCACTTAATTACTTAAGTAAATTAAGAAATGAGTTTAAATAAATATTCTAGGTGGGCACACCTTACTTTCTGGTGTTTTTGTGACCTTTGTGAACTGGTAGTAGTATTAGTTTGGTCTTAGAGAATGTTTGCCACATCAATAAATATTTAATCTTTGCAATTTTAGGTTTTCTGGACAGCTGATAGTATTTCTAGGTTTGACTTTGGATAAATGTGGTTGCTGGAAAACTTGTAAATACCAAAGTTATAGTAAAATTGATAAATTAGCTTGTGTCAAAATTTGGGAACATTTGGCTTAATAGTTTGGGAGTTGTTGCTGTTTTAAGTGACGGTCAAGAATTGACTGCTCTCTGTTTAGAGAGGACAGATTCTGGAACTTGAGGAATTCGAAATAGAAAACTTAGGAATTAAGGGTTGAGGTCTGAAAATGATTTGTAGAGCATTTCATAAGCTTTCCAGATTATCTTAGATCATATCTTTTGGAGTTGGGATTCTCCAGTTATATTAGAATCTTTGAGCTGCTGTCCAGAATAACTTACTGTGGTAACCTAAGTAATATTACTCTAGTGTTGTTAGGTGTTAGGGCCTTAACCGAAGAAGAACAGTTGTATCTTAGGTTGAGTAGCTTAGGTAAGTACTTCTCCACCGAAGAAGAGATTTGCACGTACTAATAAAGTAACTTGATTAGATTATTGTTTTTATTTCTGAAATGCATTTCATCCCGAGCATGTTGCACCTTTATGCATCCATGATATTTATTGTGCATTCATGCAATAGGTGTACCGGAGGGGGTAACTCTCCTCGAGTTCGAGCCGGTAATTCCGGAGGAAATCCAGGACCAGCCGGAGCAGCTAGAGGAACCAGCCGGCGACGAAGCTCCTGCCGAAGATCTACCCGAGTGTCCTGATCACCGGCCTTCGACCTTTCTGAAAGGCAAGCCCCGGTGCATGCTGAACCTACTGATTTATAAATTAATCTTGAGTACTTTTAATTGTTTACTGCATTAAGTTGTAGGAGTTATATGAAAACACTTGTTGCATTATACCTGTCCTTGTCCAGATATCGTACTTAATCCTATATTAGGTTTAGGCACGTGTCAATGCTTAGCCCTGCTTAGTACGGTAGAAGTCGGGTGATTTCCGGTTATCCGCGAGATGTAGGAAGGAGTCACGAGTGGCTTTATGGCTATCATGGATGGAACCATGCTTAAAAATGAAATTGAGACCGGGCGGGAGTTCGATAGTACAGCCGCAAGACACTTCACGTCTTGGGTGTGGAGCTATGCCCGTCTGAGTCGTTTAAGGACCGATTCGCTGTACGTCCTTGAGTCATGTTGAACGCAGTCTAACACTTAGTTGGCCGGATAAGTCGTTCCGACCGTGAAGCCGAGTAATGTGGTTCAGGCCGGGAATCGAATGGTAGGTTGCTTCTTAGAGGAGAGAAAGGATGTGCTTGGGGACATTGGCGTGAGACCAAGGGGGGGTTAGAGTCCCTATCACCTGGCAGAGTGTCGCCCTTGGGGTCACGACATTATTCGGACCCGCGATTCCTGAATCATATGAAACGGTGGCCTGTGCGACCCTGGCAGGGGTCTGCACGGTGAGTGTTAGAAATACCCCTCCAGCTGGATAGGAATTCGATTCGAATCGCCGTCGCTCCCGGTTAGTGAGCACTTGACTTGAGCAGCGGCAACGTAGATCTCATTAAATGAACCGGTGGTTAAGGGAATGATACAATGTTGCCACAATTCATACCGGCTCTGGATATAATGAGGATAATTGTTTGATTATAATCAAGTGCATGATTTGTACAGGTGCTAAGATAGATGACAGGTAAATGCTAAAAATAACTGCTAGTGCAGGTTATAAGAGTCTCAATTACTTATGCCTTTATGCAAAAATATGATGTCAGCTAGCCTCTTGTGAAAGCCTTGCATAATCCTTGGTGTCATCTTATTTCTGGTTTTCGACGGGTAAGTCTAGCTGAGTACATTCCAGTACTCAGGGTTTATTCCCTCCTGTTGCAGATGATATGCTCTACCAAGGCTTCTGCAAAAATTGTCTCCACCCTACGGGTGACGAAGACTAGATCACTTGGGCGTGATCATCTTTTATGTACTTTCCTGATGCTTTTGTGGGATGTTGATCAACAAGACTGGCAGTAGTTAAACAACGGGTGTGTTTATGCTTCCGCTACTTTTATAAACTTGGTTTGTAATAATTGTGACTCCGGGTGTGTAAACTTATTTCGGAACTATTGCGAAATGTAACGTATGATGTTGTATGTTGAATGATGCGATCTTGGTTGTAAGCAAGTTGGTTTGAAATCCTTCGTGGTTTCGATTGACTACCGGAATTATATGGGCTCAAGTTCGAAAATTTGAGCGCTTCGGTGCTTGTTTTTGTACTTGTGCTCTTATAATTTGGTCGGTTCTGTTACAGTGTCGGTCCATCGGCGCCAAGTCTTGCTCAAGCTTCACCGCCCCGCGGTCCATCGCTCCAAAGCCTCCGACTTACCCTTCACACTTGCAACTGGTCCATCAAGTCAAGCCTCATCTTGATCTTCGTCACCTTGGTCACATGACTCCATGTCATGTCTCATATACAATGAGCTCCTTCATAACACAATCACCTATGGACTAATTCCCTGTGTATCTCACATAAACATAATTAGTCCACCTAAGGTTGTCACTCAATTACCAAAACCAAACAAGGACCTTTCAGTACCCAAACTTGCTTGGGTCCTTGAAGGTTAGTTACTAAGGTCTTTGGCACCCAAATGGCTTTCTTCTTTGAGCTCATAATTGGTGTACCAATGAACTTAGCCTTCACACCATTGGCACCCTTAACAAGCATGTAACAAGAATCAAATCTAATTGAGGATACATTAGGTTACTTGTTCTTGTTAGTCTTGCAATATTGCTCTATATGACCAACTTGCTTGCAACTAGTGCAAAACCGACCATTGTTCTTCACAAAATTAGTTTTATGAGGAGTACGTAAAGGTTGCCTTGCCTTTCTTGAGGGTATAGCCCAATCCCACTTTGTAGAGAGAACTTCTTTGGCTACCCAAGCACATAAGCAAGCGGTTCTCACCACCATAGGCTTTGCCTAGGGCACGAGTGAGCTCATTCACCTCCTTCTTGAGGGTCTCATTTTCGACCATTAGTGAGGCATCACAAGTAAAACAATCACTTAAAGGTGAAGTAGAAGTGGAAGTGCTACAAGAGAGGTTAGTGGGAGCAACAACAATAGGCTTATAAAATGATTCATCAAGAATATCAAATGTTAGTCCCACATCACATGACACAATCACTTGCTCCTTCTTGGCTTTCTCCTTCTTGACTTGCTCGAGGAGAGAGGAGTGAGCCTTTTCAAGCTTAGAGTGAGCTTTGCCAAGCTTCTCATGGGCTTCCATTAGCCTCTCATGAGTGGCATTGAGCACATCAAAGGATTACTCAAGAGATTTGACCTTCTTGCGCAATTCTTTACACTCATTTCTCTTCATCTCAAAGCAAGTGTGTACTTGCTCACACATGTCTAAGAGCTCCTCCTTGGTGTACTTCTCATCATCATCACTCCTACAATCATCACTTTCACATTCATCATCATCACTCATATCATATTTTACCTTGGTAGGCTTTGCCATGAGGCATGTCGATGGAGTGTCAAAGATGGAAGGCTTGTTGTTGATGGCGATGCTTGCTAGTGCCTTCTTGAGAGATTTCTTGGCATCATCACTAGAGTCATCACTATCCGAAGAGCCATCACTATCCCATGTTACCACATAGCCTCCACCCTTCTTCTTTTGGAAGGTCATCTTCTTCTCCTTCTTCACCTTCTTTTCCTTCTTCTTATGCTTTTTCTTCTTATCCTCATCATTGTCACTATTATAGGGACAATCCGCTACAATGTGATCTAGTTCTTGCACTTATAACATCTTCTCACACACTCCTTGTTGTGATCTCTTCTCTTTCTTGCACCATAGCCCTTCTTCTTTATGAATTTGCCCATCTTGCGCACAAGGAGAGCCATAGCTTCATCATCAATGTCACTAGCATCTTCACCATCACTTGATTCTTTCTTGGACTTGCCCTTGTTCTTAGATGATGAGCTAGCCTTGAATGCTACACTTTTCTTCTTCTTGTCTTCATCTTCCTTCTTCTCATCCTTGTCAACCCTATCCCTTTCCACATGGTATGTCTCTTGTGTCATAACATCACCTAGTACTTGGTTAGAGGTGAGTTGCTTCAATCCTCCTCTAATGATGATCAATCTCAATGTCTCAAATCTTGGAGGTAAGCACATCAAGAACCGATAAGAGACATCATCATCATTGATCTTCTCTCCCAAAGCCTTCAAGACATTCACAATCACTTGGAGCCTATGGAACATCTCTGAAATGCTCTCATCATCCTTCATCTTGAAGCTAGTCAACTTGCCCTTGAGGATGTACAACTTGGCACTCTTCACCGCCGGTGTGCCCTCATATATTTCCTCCAATCTCTTCCACACCTCACTAGCTCTCTCACAATCCTTTATTTGCTCAAACACCTTGGAATCAATGGCATTATAGATGGTGTTAAGAGCCATTGTGTTGCATTGCTTGTTGGCCTTGTCATTGTTGGTGAGATTGTCCGGATCAAGAATCATAAAGTCACTCTCGGTCACATCCCACACTTGGTCATTGATTGAACCAAGATACATCTTTATCTTTCTCTTCCAATAATCATAACAAGTGCCATCAAAGAACGGTGGTTTGCACCCCACATGGTTGAACATAATTTGAGCCATCTTTTGACACTGAGGTTGTTAAGCCTTCAATCAAACGGTGACCACGACTCTAATACCACTTGAAAGGTCCTAATATGGCTAGAGAGGGGTAAATAGCCTATTTAAAGCTCTACAAATTCACTAGAGCAATTGATTAGTACCACAAACGACGTAATGCAATTTTGCTCTAGCTCTACAAGGGTTGCAAGCCACCTATCCCAACAATTTTAGTTGCGATGATCACTAGGCACACAACAAGGCTAAGTTGCTACTCACTAAGAGCTCTCAACAAGGCTACACTAAAGAGCTCCACTAGATGAACTAAAGCTACAAAGCAAGCTCTCAATTCTAGCTACACTAAAGAGCTTGCTACAACTAGTTTGCAAGAAAGTAATGAAGTGAGTAGGGTGATTATACCGCTGCGTCGAGGAATGAACCAATCACAATGTGGAGACAACCAATCGAAATCCAATCACACAAGGGCCACAAGATTTTTCTCCTGAGGTTCACGTGCTTGCTAGCACGCTAGTCCCCATTGTGTCGACCAGCACTTGGTGGTTCAGCGGCTAAGAGGTGTTGCACGAACCTCGTCCATACAATTGGACACCTCAAGAACCTAACCACAAGTGAGGTAATAACACGAGCAATTTACTAGTGCTACCTTGCGGTTCTTCGGCGGGAAATGTGCAAGACCCCTCATAATCACCGGAGTCGGCTACGAACAATCACCAACACGTGCCGAAGCTTCTCCGCTGCTCCAAACCGTCTAAGTGGCAGTAACCACCAAGAGAAACAAGAAATCCGCAGCCACAACGATCCCCAAGTGCCACTAGATGCAATCGCTCAAGCAAATGCACTTGAAAATCACTTCTAATCTTACTATGATGGTGAATCAATGATGGAGATGAGTGGGAGGTGTTTGATTAGGCTCACAAGGATGTCAAGTATGTCAAAGTGCCAAGAGAGTGAGCCCTAAGCTGGCCAAATACTATTTATAGACTCCCTCAAATGAATAGAGCCGTTAGGGTCAAGACAGGGTGCTCTGCGCACTGATCGGACGCGCCTGCGCCAGCGTCCGATCGAGGATCCGTTGCCATGTGTCCTTGCTTTGAATATTACGCGTCGATCTCCAACGGTCATCTCTCAGTCACACGAACGGTTAAGTCATGACTGGACTCGACCCTCAACCGACCTGACTCACAGCCACCGCGCGTCCGTCCAAGTCCAGTAAGCATCCAAAGCCAAAAATCACCGACCGGATGCGTCAGGTCTACGCCGACCTGACGCGCCCCAGCGTACGGTCCTCACACTTCTCTGCAGCGTGCTCCCGAGGTGCTGACGCCAGCGTACGTCACCGACGGCCTGACGCGGACCCTGTGCGTCCGATCGCCCAACTCGCCTCCGAAAAAAGTGACCGGACACGCCGGTGCGTGAAATCCAGCGTCATGTCGATCCTCAGCCCTCTCAACCAGTCACTGCCTCCTCGCGATAATTGATCGGACTCAGCTGCCCGTGTCCGGTCACAATGCAGCTCCTCCTTTTCTTTTTCTAAGTCCGCAACCACTTTGCCCTGGCTTCCAACTTGCTAACCACAAAGTGTAGAACTTGTGTGCACGTGTGTTAGCATTTTTTGAAGTATTTTACAGGTGTCAAAGTTAGCACACTAGGTTCCTAAATGCATATGTAAGAATCATGTCACCTAGTGGCACTCGACAATCATTTAGTCAAAGATTTTCCCTCTTTATAGTACGACTATCGATCCTAAATATGATCACACTCTCTATAGTGTCTTGATCACTAGAAACAAAACATATCTTATACCTTTGTCTTGATCTCCTTGTTTTTGTTTTTCTCTTTCTTCTTTTCAAGTTGAGCACTTGATCATCTCATTTGTGGCCATCACCTTCACCATGACCATCATCTAGCTCCACAACTTGGATTGGACTACCTTATCTAATTCACACACTTAGATCAAAGGTTAGTCCTAGGTTTCATCAATTATTCAAACCAAACTAGGGCTTTCAGATGGCGGCGGTGGCACGGCGGAGCGGGGCAGGCAGACGGCCGCACGACGGACGAGCGCAGAGTGGGGAGATTTGATTTTTTTCGGGTACAGTCGGACAGACGCGTGAGCGTGAGCATTTGTTCTTTTATTCTGCATAGAGCACACACCGGTGATCTTAATTCCAATTTCTAGTAAGAGGAGATATTTTTTTGAGCTTATGGTCTGGTGATCTTTTGCAGATTGATGACCTTTAGATATGTGCAGCATAAAGACCATGTCATGATTCATTTCTTTGCAAAGTCTGTATGAATCCTTCTTGCCACATGAAGAATACATGGGATGATTCATCAATGCATTTTGTTACCATTCGGAGTTTACACATTAGAGTTTATCAATGCATCGCTTTTACCATTCATAGTTTACAAATCGACATAGTAATTACAGGAAGATAGATGTCTTCAATTCATACAACAATCTGACTCTCAAATTGACTGATATTCAATCATCACACTATTGTGTTGAACCACAATCTCAATTTACAATTTAATTCGACTCAGATTGTGTACTCTGAAGCTAAACTTCTGAAGCCATATTTGTTGCCCCTGGCATGTAGCAGCCCCTGAGGAGAGAGGAGGCAGCGCGTTGCGACCACCCCTTGGCGAATGGTGACCTTGCCGTGCTGTCCTCGCTCACGTAGCACCAAAAAGCGGAAACCGGCAACCGGTGGCACAAGGAGTAGCCTTGCGACGCCCCTTGGTGACCTTGCCGTGCAGTCCTCACTCACATAGCTCTAGATATCAGGAACCAGCCGCACAGGACATCGCCTGGGAGGGCAGATGCTGCGGTGGCGCGGCCAACTCAATGACGACCGTACTTGGGATGAAGGGGAGTGGTTTATGGAGTTTAAGCGTTCTCTTTAGATGAAGGAGTTCAGCAGGTGGACTGAACTGAAAAACATACTCCAGGGTGGTTAGTCTAGTTCCAGATCATATTGACTATGTGAAATGGGCTCTAGAGAGTAAAGGACATTTTACAACTAAATCTTTATATTGTTTTATAACCAACAGGGGTGTTACAAGCAGGGCAACGTATTATGTGAAAACCACTCTTCGTGAAAACCCGTGCAAACCACGGTAAAAAAGTCGTCTAAATTCACCAAAAAAATCACACATGTAGATAATATGATGATTCACAATCTTGTAAAATATCTTATCCAAACTCAACTTAGTTTGTGAGATATAAAAAATAACAAATTTCTATGCCGCAGGCTAAGATTATTGATATAAAAAGTGCAAAAGCTGTAATGAATTCTACACTATGCGTGGCATGGTTGAACAGCAGGATATAGTGATTGTAACATGGATTAACAGTATCATGGGCATTAAACAAAAGACATGATAGTAAGCAGCAGAAGCACACCATGTTGCAACCAGACGAGTCATAACCGCCCTGACCCAACACAACCCCACACATGCTAAACACAGAGGTAAAATGTGTTTCCATCACATATCAGCTGGCGAACATCGAGTAGTGACATAGTAATAGTATATCCAATCCAATCGATTACTCACAGTAATTCGCAAATTACCAATTCAGGGGCCGAGAATCGCAACATGAAATGAAAACATAGTATAAGATTAACCCAAACATAACTCGAATTCAACAGTGAGTGCTTGACAGGACCCATAACGACATGATATCATCAAAACAAAAGTTGGCATCGCCATAAGAGAGATGCAGGTGTTCTGTTGCACAGAAGAAACTACTAACACGCGACAAAACAAAACAAAAAAGAAGATTATCACCACCTAGCAAGACTTTCCATTTCCCTTCTTTCTCCTCCCCTCCACAGAAGGAACTACGCCTGCTGGTTGTAGACGTAGGTGAGGCCGCACTTACCGCAGTAGTGGCGGTCGAAGTGGTTGGCCATGAAGACCCCGGCGCCGCACTCGGCGTTGGGGCACTCCTTGCGGAGGCGGGTGACCTTGCCGGTGGCGTCGTCCACCTTGTAGAACTGGAGCACGGCGAGCTTCACCTTCTTGTGCTTGTGCTTGATCTTCTTGGGCTTGGTGTACGTCTTCTTCTTGCGCTTCTTGGCGCCTCCCCTCAGGCGGAGCACCAGGTGCAGCGTCGACTCCTTCTGGATGTTGTAGTCGGCCAGGGTGCGCCCATCCTCCAGCTGCTTGCCGGCGAAGATGAGCCGCTGCTGGTCCGGCGGGATGCCCTCCTTGTCCTGGATCTTGGCCTTCACGTTGTCGATGGTGTCCGAGGACTCCACCTCCAGCGTGATGGTCTTCCCCGTCAGGGTCTTCACGAAGATCTGCATCTTGGCAGGCGCGCCCTACTCCGGCGGCGGCCGCCCTTACCTGAGTGAGGTTCCTCGCCTGCGGCGGCGGGATGGGGCTGCTGTGTGTGTGGGCGGCGACTAGGGTTTAGGAGTAGAGAGAGATGATTCTTTTATAGCTTGGATGGGGAGCTCTCTTCCGTTGGATCCAAAACGATTTGGATCGGACGGCTGATATGGGCCTACGTTGATGGGAGTTGTTGGGCCGCATGGGCTTTTACTTTTTATTACTTTTTTTTGAGGGGATAACATGTGTCCCTCCGAGGTTGGGCTGGGCCTTGTACCTTTTGTGCCCCAGTTCGTTGTTCTGTCCTCTCCTCTCCCTTTCTCTGTCTCGTTGCGGCGACACCTCCGCTGCCGCCGCCCGAGTCCCGAAGTCCCGAGTCCCGAGCGGAGCCGAAGCCGAAGCCAACAACCGCCGGGGACGCGAGGGATTGATTCGGAGATGGCGTCGACTAGCTCCGCCGGGGACGTGGGAGCCTCAGGTACTAATCCCCAAACAAATCCTGGATGAATGGAATGATTTGCTTGGTTGCATCCATGGGATTGGAGTTCCTCGCAGGAATGAAAAGGGAGATTATTACAAGTTAGATGGTGCGTTCCTTGTGGGATTTGCGCGTCCAATTCCACCTTTAGTGCAGAGATTTTCCTCTCTGTAATTCGTAACATGTATATGTCTGCTGGGTATCGCAGTCCTGTACGGCTCTTGATAAGATTACTGTTCATACTTGCTTTTCCTTGGTATAGTGGTTGCATTAGGATTAGGTAATCTATGCTCAAACCTTGCTATTAGATTGTTAACAGCTCAGGGTACCTACAGTTTGTCCTACCATGCATGTGAGTAATCCTGACTTTTCATGCTTCGACTCCGGCACAAACAGAGGCTTGTTGATAGGATACGTCTGCAGATTTATCTTTTCAGATTCAGTTGTGATGACTAATTTTGATGCGAGGCTCTTAAGTAGGATGAGATAGCAGCTTCAAATGCATAAACAAGTTCTTGATCCCTTTGGTATGTGGGATACATTGCAATGTTGTAACATGCAGTTCATTTTTTGTTCTGTCCCTTGAGAACATGTTTGTAAGGGTTCCTGCATCTTTTGATACTTTGGTTTAGAATAGACAACTATTTTTTATGTCTACCTCTGTAATAATGGATAATGTGTGGCCCAACAGTTGGCACTAGTCCTGTTAATTTCCATCATGCCTTTCTCACAAATGGAGGGAGTAAACCATTGTGTAGTCAGCACAACTCCCTTTTTAGGAAAGAAAACCGTTTAAAAGATTCGATCAGATAACTTCCAATAGAATCAGTTTTGACTTCCAAGCTACTTGAATGTGATGACCTTTGTATAGTGCACTTTTGTTACTCATGAAAATGAGGCAACGGTGTTGGACTAGCACGTTTGATATAGTTTCTGGATAATTTTTTTTTGTTCTCTCCTTTTAAATCTTTTATTAAGTCAAAACATATGTCTGTTTTATGGTCACTAGTCAGGAAGATGCATGCATGATATTTTAATTGAGCGTTTGCTGACAAGATTTAACAAAAGAGTACAGTTTTGTTAGATTGGACAACGACTGTTTCTTGCTAAAAACACAACTAATAACTAATCAGAACACCTAACATTTTTCTGGTACCAGGGGTAATTGTTCCTCATTCTTTTTTCTTTCAGTTAGAAGCTCTGTGAATGTAAATTTTCTGTAATGTGTTGTGATCCAGGTTCAAAAGGTGCGGTTGCAGATAAAACACTTCCTGCTTCTGCAAATACCAGTAGCTCACATCAAGAGTCTCGTGATGCTGGTATGTTTACTGTTTCTTCACCCAGGCTTTGAGTTGCTCAAAGCTATGTTTTTGTGCACATGGATCAGAAACAAGCCTTTTATATATTTGGGTCAGAAAATTTGTGATGCGTATATATAGGCTATGGCCATATTCGTACTGCAGTGTGTTTCCATTCATGATTGATGCTTCCTGCAAAGTTCAGCTCACTGCTGTGGCCTCTTGGTGACTTTTGTTCTATTCAGTAGATGGTAGGATCCACCTTAATCTTGGTTTAGTATGTATCTTATTTTCCCCTTGTTTTACCCTAGTGATGCTTCTTTTATGGTATAGAAAAACATTTTTAGGGACATCTGGAAGGCAAATGAAATCCACATTATTTCTGCATTAACATACATGAGCTTGTATAGGATGCTTGTTCGCTCAAGTTGGCAAATGTGATAAATAAATGAACTTGTGATAAACAGGCACCATATTTTTAGTTCTAGACATCATAGTGTTACATGTAATGTGTGTTTGATGCTTATTTTGCAGTTATGCACGATACACATCCTTTAATTATTATATTCACAAATGCTTCTTTAACTTTTTTTCTCGAACACGCAAGAGAGCTGTGTATCATTATATTAAGAAGAAAAGAGGGGATTAGAGCCCCCATACAGATCACACATCCACACACGAAACACTCAGTAGAACTACAAATGCTTCTTTAACACACAGCCTGAATCTTTTCTTTTCCTTGCAGATGCAAAATCACGTGTGGAGGACATCTGGAAGAAAATGAACAGTGGTTTGCCTAATAAGATGCCCAAACCTGCAATGACGAAGCTCAGTACAACAGCAAAAGAAAAGAAAAATAAATCAACAAATGTGAGTAATATTTGTTTTTTGAGCTTAGCAGTGTGTAGGTTGCTTTGTGAAGTATCTGCTGGTTGGATTTTTCACAGCTAGCTTTACCTTTTGGAATATTTATTCTTTTCTGTAGAATTGGATGACTGTTCTAGGCCTTTCACCAAGTAAGGCATGTACTGTCGACCAAGGATCCAAAAATGGGCAACAACAGACACAGCATGAAATGAGTGAGGATGCCAAAAAACTTGCAGCAAAGGCCCTTGCAGCTGCCAAAAATGCTGCTGCTGTGGCATCTGGACGAGGGAAAGTGGAGGTAAATCCAAACTGTCAGCATCACAAAACTTTTATTTTTGTTATTATTGGATAATGTAAAATAGAATTTCTTTAAAAAAAATGTAACAGCACATGGCTTATGTGTAACCAAATGTCTTTTCACATGTCTAGTGCCGTTTTGAGTTCATTTTATTTAAATCATTTTAACTGCAACTAGTTTAAAAATTGAAAGCACCAATAAGCTTATAGCACAGAAATATGGCAACTCCCTGGCTTTTGCAATATATTCATGAGCTTTAATGTCAGAATGCTTAACAACTTGTACTTTCACATGATCCAACAGATCACTGAGGTAAGGGACTTCGCTGGCAAGGACATCGAAATCAAGAAATTGGTTGATGCTAATTCAAAGGAGGCAATCGAGAAGGCCAAGGCAGCTGGTGCCGCCCCATCAGCTGTCGATAACATTCTAGAGCAAATACGGAAGAAGCAGAAGCTGAGCGTGCTGGATAAGACGAAGAAAGATTGGGGAGAGTACAAGGAAGAGAACCGAGGCTTGGAGGAAGAGCTGGACGCCTACAAGAAGAGCTCGAACCAGTACCTCGACAAGCAATCCTTCCTGCAGCGAACCGATTACCGCGAGTTTGAGCGCGAGCGGGATGCCCGGCTGTCGATGATGTCCAAACGGAGGACCGATACGCGGGAGGACGATGTGTAGGACTGAAATGTACCATGTTTGGAGGCTTTTTCTCCACTCCTTTGTTGTAGACATTCTTTTGAGATAATGGTAGACGCTAAATTGTCAATGCCTTCCAGTCCCCATCAATCTGTTTTTTTTTTTGAGAATTATAATGTGTATCAATCACGAAGATGCATCATGCATGTGCATAAACTGGATATGCCGGTCTGCACTCATGATTGGTGAGGCTGGGCAATGTTTTTGAAACCGGGAAACTCTGACAAATCAGCAGCGGAGAGCTCAGGAAACTTGAGGAAAAAACTGGTTATCTCTGGAACTGTAATCTATGATAATGGCGATTGGTTACACGGTAGATGATTCAGACAAACAACAAGATTTCCCTTTTTTCCCTCACCTTTTCTATCTTTTTTGCATAAGAAAATGAACGGTGTTGATGTTTATGATGAGGCTATTCCGCTATTGATCAATCATCATGTGAATATAACGAGAAGATGCAGTACCCGTCGATATTTGTCCATGAGCTGATGAGCATGTGCCAATGCCGGCCTGCCGATGAGAATTGAGTGCCCGCGCTAGTACGCCAAAGCTGCTCGCATCAGTGATCACTGATCAGTCGTACTGGAACCTGAAAACTCAGGGTGAGACTACCCGCACTCATGACCTCTATATTCATCATCTATACGGTCAGCAAGATTCTTTCCTCTATACTCAATTCTTCCGCACCTATCCATCCTCTATATTATCCTCTATCCACTTTATCCACTGTGGGGCCCACTTGTCACTTTATCTAAATATATCCATGTGTGATCTAGTTTTGAAGGATTTATTGAGACGAATTTAATGGTGAAATCGAAATTTAATTTGGATTTTTGGTTTGTGAGTTATAACATTTTTTCCTTTGTTTAGCTAGTGGGCTCCGTCACTATAGAGTATAGAGTAAGCATAATACCATTTTAAATATAGAGTGAGAGAAAGAATAAAATATCATTTTAGAGTACCGTTTTAGAGTATCGTTTTAGAGCAACGACCTGCGGAGCCACCTCTCGACGCCAGCCAAGTCTATGCTAACAAATAGCCCAAATATTATTCTTGTGGTCGCCGGGAGACAGCGGCTGCCCAACCAACAACCAACCAATACAATACAGCCACGTGCGGCGCACGCGCTCACAGGAGAGAGCCATGGCCGCGGGAGCCGCGTTGTACTACCACCCAGCCGCCGGGAAAGCGAGCCTCGAGGCGGTCGCCCCGCCCTCCCCGTCGCTGGCCCTGAGGCCGTCGCAGAGCAAGGTGCTGTGCGTCAGCAGCGGCAGCCGGTGGTGGATGAGGCGAAGATGGGAGGGGAAGGCGAGCAGCGTCAGCAGCAGGGCAACGGCAAGGGCAAGAGCAAGGCCTGTCTTGTTCTCTCCTGTCGCCATGGACTGGCAGGAGTGCACGTACGTTTCTTTCTTCCCTCTGATTCTGCCGGATCCAGGGCGTGCCAAAAAATGCTCCAGTTTCTCGGTTGAATTGGTGTAGCCTAGCTTTGACCTGTGCCACTGCCACCCATTGTTACTGCCTACTGATTCACTTGGAGAAATCTCCCCATTTCCCAAGCTGATTGAGCTACTTTGCTTGGTGATGATTAGTTTGCTTGCTGATTAGTACACCAGAAACCAATGTTTACTTGAAGGGGAATCCAATTATTTTCGTCCAATGAATTTTATACTGGACACAAACTGGGAATTTGGGTGAAATGTAGTATTGACACCTACGAACGGTGGTCCATGGAGTGAATAGCTTGTGTAATCTTCTGATGAGTATTTCTCATGGCGGCCACATGAAATGGAAATGCTGGTTTGCATTGGATAAGGCTGCATTTTGTAGGGCCCCAGGTTGTAGATGATTCTTAGCACGGATTCCATATATGTGTGACCCAGAAAACCGTGTAATTATGCTATGGGGCTAGATGCAATAAATGTCGATATGTACTCGCAATAGGCAAGGCTTATAAATCTGACCATATTGAGTCTGATCAGAATTCACTGTGCCCTGCTTTATAGTTATAGGTGACTGCTGAGTAGTACTGGGTTATGCAGTTTTGATAAAAATCCTCCCAAAACCGTAAACTTGTACTGGAGTCTCCTTGTATTTGAAAACTTCAGAAATAACATCTATGGTGAATAGCTTGCTGAATTTACCTGCTTAATGTTTCATAGAAGTTCATTCGTCAATTTTTTTTCCCTAATTATGATTATGTGACTAATTGTTGTTGGAACAGCACTGAGCTTGAAGTTGATGTTCCATGCTCGGTGGCCTATCAGTGTTACTCAGAACGGGAGACCATTCCTCAGTGGATGCCATTCATCTCGTCTGTCAAGGTGATTGTCAAGATTTAGTAAATACTACCCCTGTTTCTAGAGCAAATTAGAGGGAGGTTCTCTTGCCTTGTGTATGCATATGTTATGTAGGGGGTGCATATATGGTGAAAAATTAGATAAAACTCACTGCTTTAACATTTGGGGGGGGGGGGGGGGGGGGGGGGGGGGGGGGGGGGGTGCTTGGGTTGCATTTGCACCCCCTACTCTCAAAGCAGCTTCGCCCCTCTCTGTTTCCGATTTTTCAAAATAATAATGTTGTCTTGACAAATGTCAAAGAGATGTAGTATTATTTGAAGACTATAAAATCTACATGAACTGAATGATGCACTCTTGGCCTCAGTACTAGACTTTGTCTCTTTTTGGTTGCCCCTTGTGGCATTGTCAATATGGTTTCAGTGTGTTTTTTTCCTCCGCTTTAGTTAATATGGTTATTGTGCACTGTTTCCTTTACTAATGCTTGGCTTTGCAATTATTGTGCTACATTAAGTTTGTTGAGTTTTAACACACACACTTGTGCAAATATAATTTACAGGTCCTTGAAGATAAACCTGATCTTTCACGGTGGACTCTGAAGTACGAGGTCCTTGGGCGGGATGTAGAATTTTCTTGGCTTGCACGTAACATGACAGTAAGTATCTGCTATTACAAGGCTGCTATCAGCTTACATTTTAACATTCATTGACATTACTCCATGTGTTAGCCTACTAAAAACCAGAAGATTCATTGGCGATCTCTTGAAGGTCTTCCTAATAGGTGAGGATTACAGAATCTGCGGCTATTGCATACGTAAATTAGTCGTCAGTACTTCCATTTCACTGCAGCATTTTTCCTCACTTGATTGGGTTTAGTATAATAATTTTTGTGAGTAGCCTGTGGTTTTCAGTGCTTTGCCTTTTTTTCGAAGCTTTGACGCCCTGGAAGTTAAAAGTAACCAATTTTGCTTGTTGCAGAGGTGCTGTCCGGTTCTTCCCCAAAAGCTCATCCTCTTGTAGAGTACAAGTGAGTATTCAGCCTGGTGAATTTGTGACATTTGTTTTTAACTTCAGGCGATATGTTTCTTAAAACATGATCTTCCTTTTCATTACTAAACGCAGCTGACAGTGGCATATGAAGTTCCTGAAATTTTGGCCCCAGTTGCATCAGTAAGTGGCATATGCATAAATCTTATACGCTTGCATAGTAAATCCTTGACTGACCAATCCAACTATCATTCACCAGGCACTGAAACCGTTTCTGGAAAGCTTGCTTCTCAAAGGTTTAGAACGCTTTGCCGCATTTGCCAAGGAGCGTAATAGCAAGATTCCTCAGGCTTGACAGCGTCGCTCCTCTTCTGTGTTCAACACTCCATAACAATAATTCTAGTTTCATTCTAGTGAAGCCAGTGAATCCACATCACAATGCACTAGATGCGTTATGTCATTCTGGATGTGGCCAAATAGTGTATCCAAAGGGAAGAGAATACAAATATGTCAAAAGTTGGAAGTCTGCTTCTTGCTTTTATGTCATTTGTTTAATCATCATATTCTTTTGTCCTCATTATAACCGCTGAATATGCTTATTGGAAGCATGTCTCAGGTCATCTCATTCTCAGTAAAAATTCACCAGAATGCTACTTGGCGGTAAGCACCAAGCATGAGCCATGAGGCACTCAATGCCAAACGCAATACCTCTTAATGCTGTGTCATTAACTCATCATTGTTATCAGATGAACACGAGCTTGATGCAAACATATTATGCCGGTGTCGATATGCGGACCGTACAGACATCCTTATTCATCGGTGAGTGTATGACTGTATGTGCATGCGTGCGTGTTAACCTGACTGTTACACTGCTTGCATTGGTATCATGTTCCTCAATCCTCAGCAACTAGATCACATTTATATCGGCACAAGGATGTTAAACAAATGCTACAACAGAAAAAGAAATCAAGGCACAAACACGGCCATCCAGCAACAGTCATACGGAAATATCGCGAAACACAAAGGTTACTGGAACGTCAGAAATGTATCCATCAATGGTTCATGAACATAAACAGCAAATATAGTATCAGGATATTATTTGGATGGATAAGCCAAGCCAAGGAAGCATAAACGTCTATAAGATGTGGGCAACTTGGCAAAGGGTCAATTCACAGTATCGCCAACAAAACAAAAGGACAATCAGGGGCCTTTTGTTCCAACAGACCCAAAATTACCACAAACTTTGGATCTTGTTGAGCCACCAGTTTGGATGGTAAAGAAACAGAAAATGAGAAATCATATGTGGATTGCTTTATCGAAGGTTTGCAAGCAAGCCTCCTTGAGGGCTTCGCTCACGGTAGGGTGTGCGTGGCATGTTCGAGCAACGTCCTCACTGGATGCTCCATACTGCAAGGCGAGGACGGCTTCATGGATGATTTCACCAGCATTGGGTGCCATTATGTGCACACCCAGAATCTTGTCGGTTTCCTTCTCCGCGATCACCTTAACTACCCCTTCAGCGTCATCAATGGCCTTCGCACGACTGTTAGCCAAAAGTGGAAACTTGCCCACGCGATAGGCAATTCCTAGATCCTTCACCTGCTCCTCAGTCTTGCCAACAGATGCAACTTCTGGATGCGTATAGACCACACCAGGAACTGTGTCATAGTCAACATGGCCTTCCTTTCCAGCAATGAACTCTACGCATGCAACACCATCCTCTTCAGCTTTATGGGCAAGCATGGGACCAGGGATGGCATCCCCAATTGCATAGACTCCCTTCACATTGGTCATGAAGCGCTTATCAACAAGGATCCTGCCAGCCTTGTCTGTCTCGACACCAAGAGTTTCAAGCCCAATCCCAGAAGTAAATGGGGTTCTGCCAGCAGAGACAAGGACAACATCTGCTTCAAGGATGGTCTGCTCACCGCCAGCTGCAGGCTCAAGTGTCAGCTTTACGCCATCTCCACTGGTATCACACCCAACAACCTTTGTCTTGAGCATGAACTTGAACTTCTGTTTTTCTAGCATGCGTTGGAACTGCCTCCTGACCTCGCCATCCATTGATGGTACTATGTCCGGCGCAAATTCAACAACAGTGACCTCTGAACCAAGGCGGTTCCAGACTGAACCCATCTCAAGGCCAATATAACCTGCTCCGATTACCACCAGTTTCTTCGGGATCTCTGACAAGCACAGTGCACCAGTAGATGAAACCACTTTCTTCTCATCAATTGTTATTCCTGGAAGTGATTTTACATCAGACCCAGTTGCAATTATTATGTTTTTGCCTTTGACAACAGTGCTCCCACCATCAATCAAATCAACTGATACTTCTGAGGGGGATGACAATTTCCCAAAGCCTTTGACATAAGTCACCTTGTTCTTTTTAAAGAGCCCTTCAATTCCTTTTGTTAGTCCTGCCACAGCTTTGTCTTTCTGAGACATCATGGCTGGGAGGTCCACTTCCAGATTTGAAAACTTAACTCCATGGTGTGCAAAAGAACTCTTTGCTTCATGGTACATATGTGATGAATGCAAAAGAGCCTGAAATATGTAAAGTAAAGCATGGATAAAATCAGAAGTGTCCTAAATGAAAATGGTCCATAATGCCAAAAAACTGAAGTAAACAATTCTCTAGGTGCAGTTATACAAGAACTACAAAAGGATGTATAAATCCAAGATAAAATATGCTCGTCCCAAATCGAAAAAAAGGAAATGCACATCACTAGGTTGATGATCCCAGGATACTACAATATAATCTTACATTCAAGTTATTGGATGGAAGCCTCTAAGCAAGAAATTTAGATCCCATGTAATTCACTTAAAACATAAAAATGAAGAATGTCTCTGGATGATCTCATGAATACTATTGACTTACATATCTCTAAGGAGCTTGTCTCCAATACAAAGATAAGATCCTCAACACGTAGACATGAACAGTACTGTACAGCAAGTAAAAAGTGAGGAACACAAAGCACTTCCATTTATGCTGCACTGCATAGTTAGCCAAGTTGACGAAACACACCCAGTCAATTTTCCATGAAGATACCCACACCCCACCCCAGGAAGCGAATAAAGGTTTATTAAGACAGAAAAATTGTGAAAGAGTGAAAAGGTTCTAAATAGTGCAACTCACTAGGTCATGTACCCAAAATCACAAAGGTTTACAAAGTTTCCACGTCGATGAGATAGGAGAAACTCTACTTATGGAAGGTTTTTACAAAGTAGTGGCAAGAATGTTTCCACATTCCCCGGACGAGGAACATGGCTTTGAGCCTTTTTCATATGCCTATGGTAGTAAACAAACGAACCATAAAAGATGAACCAAACTATGCTTTTATTAACAATTGGGCGCATGAAACATGGGACCCTGGTGGAATTCCAAATTGTATCAACAAGTCTCCAAGGGCCCTGAGCAAGCAATGGTATAGAAAGAAAAACAGAGAAAACAACGTAGTGATCTCTTGATCTCTGCCTCGGTACTTACCGCCCCATATGGTGTGACAAAATGCTGCCAAAAGTTCCAACACAAAAAGAAGTGCTGCACATAGTTTGTAACTAATTGTATAAAATCATAACAGTTCTTTAACCGTAAAAAAATAAATACTGGAAAATGCAACAAAAATGAAGTAATCACCCCATTTAAAACTAATAGTGAAATAGATGGTACTTATGCTGACCCTACCTATTGACCATTGATTACCGGTACATCAAACAATTTCAAAATATTTGTTCGTGACTGTGATGCCCACAAAAACAATACCAGTAACTTCGACGATGCTGTACTAAAAATTTATCACCACGCAGATGCCAACAAACCAAATTCCAAAGAAACACAATTGCACAAGCACTTTATAAAATATCTGCATGCATGGTTTTTGAGGCGTTGCGGCGTCCTGTGGCGCTAGGGTACGCCTGGATGCCTTAGGCGCTTTCTAGGTGACGCTTAGGCGATATGGCGTAACTAAAACCCTGTGGTGTTCTGCGGTGCCTGGGTACGCCTCAACGCCGGCAACGCCTCAAAAACCATGCTCGCACGAGATTCAAATGGACAGCAGAGACAAACTGAACACTTCTAAACATAACAGGAGATTGATTCATAATTAATACCAATACTTGACAGTAGATTTTGAACAAAAATTTATGTGCCATCATGCGCGCAGAGGGACACAGTATTTCACAACTAATGCTGTGAAACAAAAACTGCTTCTGAAATCCTAATAGCAGTGTAGAAAGCTCTCAGGATTACCAACTTTATCCACTGCAGAAACAAAGTTGAAACACACGCACACGCCCAAGCAACAGCATCATGAAGGACCTGACAGGTTAGGTTCACCACCATATGACCTATGTGACCTAGTGTACCCCAAATCATCCGCGATTCTGAAACTCTCACAGATCTAACACCCCAAACCATACATCGTCACGTAGCAACAAGGAGATTGGTGTAGCACAGCAATGGGGTAGGAGAGGGAGACGGCGAACTAGGGCATCACCTTGGATGGGATGCATCCGACGTTGAGGCAGGTCCCGCCGAGGGTGCCCCTCTTCTCGATGCAGGTGGTCTTGAGCCCCAGCTGCGCGGCCTTGATCGCCGCCACGTACCCTCCGGGCCCGCCGCCCACCACCACCACGTCGCTCTCCTCGCCCGCCGCCGCGTACGCCCTCCAGGCGGACACGGCCGCCCCCGCCGCCGCCTGCGGCCGCCGCAGCACGGCCTCCGCCGCCCGCCGCCTCGCCAGGATAGCGAGCGCCATCTCTCTCCGCGGGCGCTTCCTTGGTCCTCTCTCCCCGGAAAAGAGATCCGCGCTGGAAAGAGAGAGAGAGAGAGAGATGGGAAGAAGAGAAAAGGTGGGATGGAATGGAGGAAGCAAAACGGGAAGCGTCTATCGCGTTGCGGCCTCGCCGCTGGGCCCCGATCAAATAGGGTTCACGCTCGCTCCTGGCCGTACGATGAAGGGCTCGTCCCACTTCCGATGAAAATAAGGCTGTGTTCAGCCAGCTTTCTAGCACTGTTTAAAAAGAAGATTTCTCGTAACATCAAATTTGCGGTACATACATGAAGTATTAAATACAGATGAAATCAAAAACTAATTACACAGCAACGGTTGAACAATTATTATCAAATACAAACGAAATGGTAGGCGCTCCCAACTTTGAGAACTAAACACAGCCTAACAATATAGCCTATATAATAATATAAGAAAAATAACATATATTTCCTCTGTATATTTGTATATTTCATAAGTAATCTAATGGTATTTATTTTGTACCATAAACGTTACTACTTTTATAACTTGATTAAAGTTCAAATCATTTGACTTCTAGAAAAGTAAGAATTATTTTTTATGGAGGACGGAGTGGACATAGAAGAACAAGAGAAAAATGAAAAAGTTTTTCTTCTCATTCTCTAGGCCATTGAAGTTTATAATAATAAGATAACTAAGCTAATTTCTGTCTAAACCAGTGGCGGACGTAGGCACCACCTGTGGGGCCATCCGGCCCCACAGGTTTTGACGAATCTAGTGCAATTTTACTGTAGCATATATGGTTTGGTCCCATAGCTTCTGCTGGCTGGCCCCACAGGTTTTGATTCCTGGATCCGCCACTGGTCTAAACCACCACCAACAAGTCATTGACACGCGCGGTTGATATAGACGAAAGATACACATCAGCTTAGCAGCCTTAGTCCCTAGAAAATGGGATTGGGTGGTTGAAACTACGTGTAGACAATGGAACCGATATAATGTTTGCCGTTAAGTGTGACTTGACTTCTGCTCACAAAAATAGTGTGACTTGAATGTGAATTGTTATTTTCATTGCCCCGTTCGGTTGGGCTGATAAGCCGACTGAAAAACACTGTTGGCTGATTTGTTGTGAGAGAAAAATATTGTTCCGGCTGAAAAAACAAGCTCAAAAAGACGGATTATAAGACAGATGAACAGGCTCAGAAAAGTCTGGAATAGTTGTCAGCCTCTTAGACTATCTGCACTCATGGACCTCTATATTCATCCTCTAAAAGGAATATTTTATCCTAGTCACCACAAAATATACAGTTTCTCCGTACTCATCCATACTCTATATTCATCCTCTATACCAACTACCAGCTGGTGGGGTCCACAAGTCATACTCTCCCTCCCTTTTTCTCCCCCCTCTCTCTCCCATCTCCCACCCGCGCCCCTGCCCGTCCTCCCCACCTCGCCTCTCTCCGCCACCTCTCTCTCCCCACCCCGACGGCGAGCGCAGCTCCGGCGAGTGCAGCGAGCGCGGCTCCGGCGGTCGAGCACGGCGGGCCTCATCAGCCAGGCCAGCGGCCGGACCAGCGCGCGGCTCCGTCGGGCGCGGCGGGCGTGGCGAGCTCCGGGCGCCGTCGGTGCTCGCGGAGGGCCGCCGCCGAGCCGCGGTCGGTGCTCGCGGAGGGTTGCCGCCGCGCTGCGGTCGGTCCTCGGGGAGGGGCGCGGCCGCGCTCGCCGTGGTGGGTGGAGGCCGCTCCGTCGCCGTCGGTGGGTGGAGGCCGCTCCGTTGCCTTCCTCCATCCCCGGCGGGCCTCCCTGCCTCCCTCCCCGCGTCGGCCATGGAGCTCGTGGCCTCCCTCCCTCCCCGCGGCGGCGGCTTCTCCTTCGAGGAGGCAGACGCGGTGCCTCCCCCACACCCGACGGCGGTACGCAGGCTGTGCGGATGCGCGGGCGACCGGCGTGGCGAGGCCGCGCGGTGGCACCGGTGAGCGCGCGCTCCTCCTCTTCCTTCTCTCTTCCTCGGCGCTTGCGAGGTGGGACCGGCGCCGGCTATAGCGGACGCCCGGTATCCCTCCACATTTGGCGGTCGGAGAGCGCATACCGCATCACATAGCGTCCCCCGCTGCAGCAAGTTTGGTCCGCCATGTGCTTGCGTGTCGTTTTACCGGTCGCATGTAGAGTACCTGGTGCGGTTCGTCTTAGTCCCTAGAAGATGGAGTATTTGGATCGTTGGTCCCAGCCACCTACCTGCTAGTGGTGTATTTTTAATTTTCGGTTGGGCGTTATTGCAGCGACGGATAGTTATGGCTTTCTGCATAAACATTAACCCGTACTAGCCGTAACTTTTGAAGGGACGAAAGTGAAGTTGCTGGCTACAGTCCCTGTGATCCTAGAGGCGCCACTGTCCTCACAAATCAATCTCACAACCATTCCGAATCCAAAAGCTTCAATCATGTCTAAAGTATTTTGGTTGGGTTTCGATTCATCTCGACGAAAAATAATGCTTATGCGTGGACATTACTAACACAACAATACAAAATAAAAATGTCATTTGCTACGCACGTCAGATTGGCTATTAATTCCGAGTCTTCAGCAAGGCAAGATCAACAGCATTGTGGAAACACTCTCAAATATGTCCTACAACACTCTTTTTACCACATCCATCTAAGTACATGGATTAATATTTTCCACCAAAAAATCCAAGAACATGAGCCCACAACACAAAAGTGATAACCCAATGTTACAGGCTTTTTGCGCATAGTCCCAACAATTTTCCACCCAGCGTCAAAATCTCAGCCAATGTCTTGTTCAAAACGAAGGCTAACCTACCCATTCCTCTATCGCGTCCTACTTGCAATTTGGATGCTATTCACAGCATATAGCTTGATATTCCGCCTTCAGCTTCTCCCACAGACACATCATAAGCCTCGGGGTCTGGTAGTGGGCAAGGACGTAGTCAGCGTCGCACCCTTCATTGTAGAACCGGTCATCAGTCACAATGTTTACTTGCTGCCCACTGTTCTTGTACTGTTGGATCCAAATCCCCATTGCCACGTCTTCAAGTTTGAATAGCTGAGACAGCAGCAAGATCAATCCAGAGTTGCATCAGTGCTTAACAAATAACACTATGATATGTTGCTGGTTCATTTCCTACCTGAAGAGTCAGTTCCTGGTGGCCTCGAACTACAAACTTAGCGATGTCACGTGAGATTATGTATCCAGGACCATGAGCCCATGGCGGGTACATATCGAAAGGCCATTCCTGTATTTCTCATGGGTGAGAAAAGCAATTGAAACAAACAAAATCTCCATGCGGGATAAATGGAGTAGGCAGTACCTTCCGACTGATAAACCATTTGCTATCCTTATCTCTGTGGGGGGAAGACTGGAAAGAAATAAGGCCATAAAGAAGGCCATCGGAATTGCTCTTCTTCAGGCTTGAGATCACTTCATCGATCCTAACAAAAGCATCGTCATCCGTTTTCATGATGTACTTTGCAGGAACAATTTTTGTCTGCAAAATAGCAATAGACAAAAAGAAGGCTATATTAAATTTTTAATCGGATTTGTGTTCTGCAGCACTACTTTAGCAGTACTTTTCAGCGAAAGAACATTGTTTTCCTCTCACAACAAATTAGCATAAGCCAAAACTCAGCGAAACGAACAGCTTATGCCTCAAGTATTCCATCTGATTAGTACATAGAATTTTGTTCCAAAAAACATAGTACATAGAGTAGGCTGAACTTATAGTATCTAGTAAAAACAACAAATCTGCAATAATATAGATAGATTTTATACTTTATGGAAACCTCTTGGTACCAAAATATTAATAGTTTTTAGAGGATCTTGTGCGCCAGCAAAAAAATAAGCATTAGGAATTCAAGGGGCTGGAAAATTCCAACATTTAAGTAGTTTGTGCGTTGCATTCAAAAAAAATCCCAGCGTTGCAATTTGTTAATACCTATATCTATATCTATGTTTTTAACCGTACTTCTTTAAAGGGTAACATATGATACAGATGGACCAAGAAATCTGATAACAAATGAGTATTGGAGCACAGAAACAAATCCACCACTAGTTTTAAGCTATAAGTCTTAAACTCTTAATAACACAATTAAGTGGCTAAGAACTTACTGAATCAAAATTTTACCATCTGAATCATCCTCAAGCAGTGGTTTCCTAAACAGTAAACACTAAACAGTCGTGCACCTACCGTTTAGCCATTATTCAGATGAAATGGACATTTAAAGGGGTAAAACAGCCATTTAAACACGGGAAACGGTTAAACAGAAATGGTGTACAGGGTTTAGAGTTTAAACGGGCTAAACAACCATTTAGGAAACAGTGTCCTCAAGTCAGATTACCGAAACAAAAATATAATAAAGTTTTCCACAAACAAAGGGTCAGCTGTAATTTTAAAATCACGCAAATAAAATGTCGCAACTCAATGAATGCTTTCAAGATAATGTTGTGTTCATTGAATAGTGGCGTCAAGCTTCGTGGCAAATGGTCAAGCAATACTGTAAAGACTTCAATTGAATAGTAATTTTCGCCGCTTGGTGGTTATGGAAGCACAGGAATGCATGCGTCTTCGAGGGGGGCTCTCCTAATTTCAATGTCATTATGCAAGATTTAAAGGATGAGGCCAAGTTATGGTGTAGGGCAGGGACTAAAGGCCTCAGTAGCATCTACCATAGATGAACATGTATAGGTAGCTGGTCATTTTATTTGGTTTCATTGGCTAGAGCCTTGTACTAGAACCTGCCCTTATGGGCATGTATGAGTCTTCTTAGACTCCCTCTCTTCTTAATATAATGATGTGAGCTCTCCTGCGCATTCGAAAAAAAAAATGCTTTCAAGGTAAGGTGAAATAGTTTCTATTACTAAAAAAACTCACTATCCACTTATAGTGGTGAGATGGTCAAACTCCAAAGAGTTAAAACTAAAGAAGTTTTCATGAGGTGAAAGCCAAAAAGAAAACATACCCCAAAAATGCAAATTGATATGGTCTTCAAAGTGATCAAAGTATAGTAGTCAACAAAGGGCATCAACTGGATATCACCATATAATTGAGCTTCTCTCCATAACTCCATATTGACATGCTCATTCTTATGCTGCATTTTAGGCATAATAAAGATAGATGATGTGAGTAGAGTATATCACATCAAGAATAACTGAATATGGAAAGTAGATCAGACAACAATCTCAGTTATATGCAAGGAGAGAAGGTATACATTTCAAGAATACAAAATGGGCGTGACTCATGTCATCAAGAGCATTTGTAATGCATGCAGATGTGCTCGCATACTTTGGAGCTAGATTAGAGGTAGTGCACCTGACACATGCAAAATGGAGCTATAGTAATATGTTCTTTCAATTTATCCTTTGTGGGTTCTTTTTTGTAGAAGTTTCATCTTATGCACCAATCTTTACAAATTCAATTAGTCTTACAACTTCAATTAAGGAGGAAAGAAGAACTATCATATTGAGAATATTCAATTCTCTTCAGGAATTTTGAGTTTTTTTTTATTTTTTTTATGCAAAGGCTACACAACACTTTAAGATGTAAGAGGCAGCAAGGGATGAAAACAGATTTCCAATCTATTTCATCTCTGTCCTCCTTTTCTTTACCCCTTTCCAAAAGTAGCATCAGTTCTTAACTATTTATATAACGTTGAAATGCACAAGCGAAGCATTCCTAAGTCCACAAACAAAATATAGGCAAAAAAGAACAGGTTGCGACATTATGTTCTCTACTACTTCTATTCTAAACATGGGACTCACTTCCAAACCAGTCCCTGTTCAGAGGAGTTGCCGCTTAGGCTCTTACATGCTGAAGCTAGTTGGAAAATAGGGAAATAATTTGGCTATGAACAATAATTTGGCTATGAACATGCAAGAATATGCAAGTGGTTCTTTACTGATACAGCAGGGTATCTCAACCAAAAAGAAACTGGTTCAAAAGACAGAAATAGAAACATTGTAATGTACTTGAGGCAAATAAAGTGAACTTACAAGACCAGTGAAAAATCGGACTAGTACATTGCCTGAGCGAACAGCCTCATATTGCATCCATGTTCGCCTCAAAGCCATCCGCCGCTTGAAGTTGTTTCCAGTAGAGAAAACACCAACCAGCAGAAAAGTTCGCTTCTTTGGCAGAGGTGGGGCCTTCAAAACCGCAACACTAGCCATGTCTATATCTTCTGAAACTGGTAACCCATTAGCCAAGAATGACAAGAGCTCCAAATCACCAGAAACCTTGACTTCTGCTACCAACCATGGCTCCAACCTCTATAAAAAACCTAATAGCTTTCACAATTATGTAACACTCAATTACTCACAAAAAGTGAAGTAAGCAGTCTTATTGTTTTGCAAAAGTTCACCTCTCTATAGGCAAATGATGTCTCATGCCGCCCATTTACTGTCATATGGAACCCCTCTACACCAGCCCACAGTATTACTGTAAAAGGCTCTCCTTCAACAATTGAGAAACCACCACTTAATTGACCATGTCCTTTTGGACTCTGCCAATCTTCAGGTTGGTTCCCAGTAACATTTACCACAGTATTGTTATTCTCCTGGACGATCCTCTCACCCACTTTCTCATTGCAATGAACAAGGCCATCCACTGGACTGGTCAAACTCAGTAGACATAATGTCTTTTATCAGTATGAGTAGAGGCTATAAATAAAACAAGAAGTGTTTAGGAACTATTTAGTTGTCAACAACAAGATACTAAAGAACATGATAAAGGATTAGAACAAAAGCATACGATCAATTACTGAAAAATGGAGAACCTATTGTAAATGGATTTTGCAGGCAGTAGTTGGCATCACTAGGATTATCTAATTAACACATCAAAGTTTGAATTGCAAATATTTTCGAAGGAACTCACTTATATAAAAATACTAATAAGCACCATTAAATCCCAATAAAAGTATAAATTCTTCATGAATGCTAATTTTTTTATAAATGCACCAAAAAAACAAGAAACATCGAAAATTTGCAGTTCACAGCTTCATGTCCAGTAGACCTCTGTAACAGTTAACAGCTCACCATGTTCGTCGACTGTCATTAGGAGCTAATCATGATTACCTTGCCATGGGAGACCACATGCTTGCAATGGACCTAGCACATGGAGAATCTAATAACATCTTTTTCTTGGTCACAGTAGCATATGCATGTTATTATAGTCAGTGGCGGAGCTCGCCCAAAAATTTAGGTGGGGCAGAACATACAGACCCGCAGATCGTTTGGCTCCTAATGAGTTCGTCCAAGAAGTGCGCGACAGGTCAAACAATGTGAGTCTCACCGATGCAGCAGCCACGACTGTTGTCGTCCTTAGCTTTTGACGAGGCAAATAACACCCTCATGCTAGCTCCGGTTCTATCAGAACCATAAGGAGGCTTGAGAGCTCAAGCGCGAGAAGGCCACCTCCCAGAGCAGCTACACGCTGCGGCATCGGCGTCACCATTCAGCCTACGTACTCACTGCCTGGCGCAGCCATGGCACGACAATGCATGCACTCGTGGCCTCACAGGATGCAGCTGTGGCTGCTGTTAGACACGCGGCCGCGGGCACTAGGCCTTTGCGGCTGAGGAGCAGCCCTGGCATCGGATGCCAAAGGGTTCGAGGGGCGACGGCGGCGGCGCAATGCGCAGCAATGGCCGAGTGGATCGAGTCATCCAGACTCCAGAGGGGAGCCAGCAGGAGACCGAGAGAGAGAATGGGCCTTTTCCTTGCTTCGTTGGGCTACCATTTATTGGGCCAACTCATTGGCACAGCTTTCGTCTTTCTTGGTCCATCTTCCGTCAGCAGCTCAACACCGCCGCCAGCATACCACTGCAGCCACCGCCCACCGGTGAATGGGAAAAAGAGAGGGGTGGAGGGTCTGCTCTGGTGGTAGCTGGGGCAGCTGCCCCACCCTGCCATAGGGGGAGCTCTGCCTATGATTATAGTGATCTACACAGCATTACTCACAAGTGTCACATCACATTACCTATCAAAAGTGAGTCTTAACTGCACTCTGTAGTTAATCATATTAACAAAAGCCATCCACAATGGAGAATGATATCAGCAAACAGGTCCACATTATTACCTTGTGTAGTTGACGTTTAATCCCTAGCAGATGTGCCTTAAGTAAGTTTACCTATTTTTCATTCATCAAATGATTTGCAATATAAGTATCTCAATCACACCAGAAACATTCCTAATTCAAAAATAATAAAGCCATGAGCCCATGACTATCTTCGCTGACCCCAAAAGGAAACACCCTCACACTCATATACTCTCTGCATCTATTTGACTACAGTGTGATGGTAGGAAAGGAAGCATCTCATGAGCTGCAATTTTCATATATATAAATCTTTTATTAAATATAGCATTTGACTATGATTCATAAACTGTAGACACAAATTAGTTTCTTATTGCTTGGAACTTTTGAAGAATGAAATTCTGAAGTACTCTCTCCATTCCAAATTATATACTCTCTCCATTCCAAATTATAAGACGTTTTGGCTTTTCTAGATACATTACTTTAACTATGTATAGTGTATATCTAAGTGCATAGCAAAAGCTATGTATCTTGGAAAGCCAAAACGTCTTATAATTTGGCATGGAGGGAGAACAAATCAGTGCTCAAATGCACCCGAGTTTTTTAGTTTATACTTCGACGAGACATTTAAGCTATGCAGACCCTTAAACCCTGAAGCAGACCATCTAAATGCTGAACCAGGTACTAACCATAACATAGTGATAGGAATCAAAGAGCCAATCAGGAAATGAGGAAACTACTTCTTGTCAGACAATTATAGCTAGTTTCCTTCTGGTGCAAATACTACTTCGCATATTCTTTCACATCAAGCATGCAACAGTCGCTAAGGTGAGATTGAGACACATCAGTACCTTGCATTCTACTAGTAAGCATACAAGCAGTACATGCATAATAAGCAAGTTAAAAAGACATATCCTAGATAAAACGAACTAGTATATTTGCAATCCTCCCACCAGACATGCAGATCAAAGTAAAGTAAGACTAACCTTCGCTGCAAGCTGCTATTGCTGCTGCCGACATCACCAACAAGCGGGCACCGCTCCCACTCCCCCCACCCCTCCTCTGGCGTCCAGGAATTTTGCTCCACCACCATCCCCGCGGCTCCCAGGCTCACATTGACGTGCAGCACAACCTCGCCGCTCGCACCCAGCATCTCCACCCAGAACTTGGACGCCCCCTCCCTGGGAACCCCGACCACCGTCACTGCCGCGCCCTCCGCGAGCCCGCAGGGGAGTCTGGCACGTCCCGCGCGCAGATCCCCTCCCACGGACGACGAGCAGCGGGGTCCTTGGGGATGCCCCTCCTCCTCGCTTGCCGCGGCGGCGGCGACAGCCAGGGTGAGGTTCCGCCAGGCTTCGGCTGCCTCGAGGACGCCTGCAGCGGTTCCCGGGAGCGCGTCGGAGCGGCAGAGGAGCGGGCGGAGGAGGCCCCACGAAAGCTGGGCAGTGGAGTTGGGAGCGGGAGGGTAGAGGCCAGAAAGGCCAGGGAGGGCGGGGAGGAGGTCGGCGATCGGGCCATTGGGTGCGGTGGTGGGGGGTGGAGTGGGGGAGGGCGACGGCGAGAGGAGGAAGAGCACGACGGCGAGTGTGAGGATGAAAAGTACGCCGGAGCATTTCCTCATCGCAGCGACCGCGGAACGGCGGAAGGCGGGTGCCGGTTGTCTCTATCTCGACTTCTCGAGCGTCGGTCGAGTAGTAGGCCACCAAAGTCCTTGCATTGCGAGCGGTTACAGGGACGACTTGCGATCCGAAGATTTGTAATAGTCAGTGTTATCTACTCTAATACATTAAATCGAATTTTATACCACCTAGATATGAATTAGGGTAGCTCGTATATTAATTTATTTTAAAATTAAGACTCCACATAGTGGTTGAACATGTCCTATTAACTCAAACAACACAGAAGAGATATGTTCCCATATGTATCAAGACATAGATATAGATGGAACGGCTGTACAAGCATATTTTCTAAACCGATTCGGTTAACAAGCCAAAGTCCGAACCTAAAACATGCCGTACTTTAATAAACCAAGAAGATATATATTTTGTATTGAACCAATCATATGAAAAGACTCATGTATAGATTACGTGTGCATACGTATACTAAATAAACAAGTTCGGCTGCCTTAAGCTTCTTTAGGATTCTTCCTTAATCATGGCATGCATGCAAATATAGCATATATTGTGGATACTTTAAATTCCTGTTTGGTGTCTACCTGTGTACCATGGCCGGTTGTTTTTTTTCCTTGACGAGCTGTTTACGAACTCTGGTTGCTATAAAACATACGGACTCTATCCTGACATGAAAAAAAGAAGAAAGAATTCTAATCCTAGTTCATTTGTACGGAACACAAATAATCTTATAATCAGACTCCATATCCGTCTAGACGCGAACTATTATAACTCGTATAAGCATGTGCTATGTTATATATAAGTCTGGATGGAAGAAACTCTCTATTATCCGGTAGTTAAAGAGAGACGTATAAAAAATGGATGGATAAAAAAAAGATCTGAAATTTTGCCTCTTTATTATTATATAGGTATACAAATTTATTTTAGAGGAAAATTCTAAATATGTAAATGCCGTTTTAGATTGAAATCTGTCGGGTACCATGACTAGGGGTACCCAAATCATAAATAAAACATTTTTCATCAACCAAAACTAGGCAAGGTCACCCGCAGGCAGTTATCCGCCTCGCCCGAGACCGGCTTGGTCAGCAACCTTCAACAGGCCGATTCTCCGCCTCGCCCGATGCCCTGATACAGGTCTCGGACGCGGGAAGTTCTCCGACTCGTCCGACCCCAGCCTCTGATGCCGCTCCTCCATTGGCGCGCTCGAGACCCCCTGTGATGTCACCCACGTTCATGCGCTGACCGACCGGACAGGCCAGGAATGACATGGTCAAATCACGACGCCGTCGCCCATAACAGCATGAGAAAGAGCTGTTGATCACTATGTTGTCCATATTGGCACTATACGCACGATCCGGATCTGCGCGACGTACGAGGCGCCGCTCTAGGCCGCTATTCCCTCGAACGAGGTGAAATCACGCCATGATTCACGCCTCCGAAGCCTCGGCTCTCTACGACAGTCAAACTACACGGACAAGCGCGTCGCCACAAGGATGATCACGACTCTATGCATCATAGCTGCTTCGTCCACGAGGCTACGTATGACAGGACACGTCGCTACAGCATCAAAGGACAGGAGCCACTCCTCCAACAGTGGTGCACCACCGACTACAGGAGATCTCGGATCATCCTTTCCAAGGAAGACATCCCATAGCGCATACATGTAACCCTGCGTTCCCTTGCATCTATAAAAGGGGAGGGCAGGGGCCATTCCAAAGGAGAGGGAGAGAAGAGGCATCCATACGCCATTCGACTGATGAGCGAGCGTTCTACACTTGCACATCTTAAGACATGGGAGCTCCTCCTTCTCTCACCAGCTTGTAACTCCTGCTACAAGCATTTCGGTACAAAGATAATATAAAACTCCTTTCCCTCACTGGACGTAGGGCATTTTTTGGCCCGAACTAGTATAAATCGCTTGTGTTCTTCTTACACACCATCCGGATCCTCGACGCGCAGACACATATTACTCGTTGGTGCTACAACCGCCGTTTCTTAAACCGACAAAATCGTTATTTTATAATTTTATTATCGACTAGCAAATATGCCTGTATATTGCAACGGGAATAAACATGCTGCATAAGCTATTTATGTTTTTCCTTTTATCAGATTTGGACCTATAACTTATTTTGTGACGATCCAAAATATAAGCAAATATTAGCAATAAGATGAAATTTTAAATTAAGCTTATTTAAGCTGGGTAGATCATTTTCGAAAATAATAAAATACTAATAAACAATTTTGTATTACAAACCTTATGGGTGCTGCATCACTGGCCCTTCGACCTTGAGCCACGGCGCACCAAAAAATGTAAGGGCAGCCTCTACAGCATCGTGATGCAACGACGAGCTCATCCAGCCGGTTCTCGATGCCAGAGAAGCAGCGACGACGGTTGGCCACGACGTACGGCGGTGATGGTCTTTCATTAAAAATGAACGGGTGCTTTTGTGCACCTGGAGCAGCATGTTCTATATCCATACTTTGGAAGACGACGTGTTCTTGCGACCAACATTCAGCAGATCTGGCGTTCGCGCTCAAGCGGCAGCGGCTCCGTTCAATTAAATGGAGGCGTGGACTCGAGCTTCGTCTGCGGTCTGTGGATCGTGGATCGTGCCTTTATGTGCTTGGGAAAAGGGCACAAGCACAGGATATGGTAGCAAGCCGTGTGTGGCGAGCGGACGCTGCTCGCCATCTAAAAGCCCTAGTTTGGTTTTAGATAATTGATGAAACCTAGGGACTAATCATTATGCTAAGTGTATAGACATGAAATGATAAAATCTCATGCCAAGTGGTGAAGCCTAGATGATCATGGTGATGATGGTGATGACCATAATATGATCAAGGGCTTACTTGGAGAGGAGAAGAGGCAAAATCCTATGGTGCTCAAGGCAAAGGTATAGATAGAATTTGCTTTTGGTGATCAAGACACTATAGAGGGTGTGATCACACTTAGGATCGATAGCCGTACTATAAAGAGAGGAATTTCCGAGGCTATTGATCATTTAAGTGCCACTAGATGAGGATTCATTTGCATATATATTTAGATCTAGTGGTGAGCTAACCTAACTCCTTCAAAATAATTGCGAAAAATGCTAACACACATTCACATGATAATGTACTCTTGGTGGTGTTAGCACATTCGCAAAGACGGTAGAGTTTGAGCGGTAGAGATGGGTTTGAGGCCTTTCGTGGAAGTGAAATACATATTTTTCACTACGCCGGAGGCGACGAATTTCTCTAAGTCATCGTGGATAGAAACAAAGGTGAACGGAGGTCACCGGTAGTGACAGGACGCTGAGGTCGAAATAACCGGACGCGGCAGGCGCGTCCGATCAGTTCAACGCTGCAGCAGAGGCGCGCGGACTAGGGTTTGCCACCGGTGCGTCCGGTCACTCGTGGGACCGGCACATCCGGTCAGGCGCCTAGAGGGATAGAAGAATGCGATGGGTTGATCGGACGCGTCCGGTCGATAAAAATGCTCTCAGCAGCGCGAGCATCTGGTGACCAGACGCTTGGGCACGTCTGATCAGTTCTGATCGGCGCGTCCGGTCACTTGTCTACGCATGTGACTTCATTTCTTGACCGTTGGTGATCGTGCGGCTCTGGTTTAAATACGTACACGTGGCAGTGATCCAATGGAGCAGCGCGACATGACCGGATGCTGTGGCCGCTGTAACACCACAGGTGTTTGCCACCAGTTAAGCAGTGGGTTTGAGATCAAACATGATAGATTAAGTGGAGATGATGATGTCAGGGTCAACCTATGGAGATGAGCCTAACCTAAACTTGGATAATTCACCCTTGCTTTACATATAGGCCGTTTTCAAATATATGCTTGGGTGGTGTTATTGCAATATCTTCATGTGTCTCACCTTAGTACCTATCCATATTGATCTCTGGAAAAGTTTCATAAAGTTTGGAATCAAAAAGTCACATGAAATGATAAGTTATATCATTGTTAGAATGACTTTACTAAGTGCTAGAATTGTATTATTAAGTGGATGGAAATATAGGTCATCAACCAAACCTTGCAACCTTGCCCAAATGACTCTAGATGGACTCTACAACAAAAGTCGTGAAAGGTTCGTGTTGAGCAAATGCCCAGAAAATGCTCTAATGGATCAAAACGGACAATTCAAGCTTTATCGCGATACTACTTTGGTCAGAGTAGAAATATTGGTTCTATACCAGTTCTGATGTTAGACCTTGAATGAAAGTTGTAGTTTATGTTTTGTAGAAGAAACTTTGTTTGTTGACCAAGAGCTAGATCAGCATGGAAAGAAGTCAAACTGAGGCACAAATATTGAATCTGCCGCAGTTTTCAGCACTTGAAATATTTCTAAGTCTGGGAATTCCAGCACTATTACGGTTGGCATGCCGCGTTCTCATGTTTTCGTTAAGCAACTTGATTCGATCCAAAAATAGAAGTTGCAGCTAACTCATTGGAGAAGATCTTGTAAAAAGATGGGAATAGTTGGATCAAGTTTGACCTCCCAAAACCCCAGAACCGAGCTCTATTTTGATCGTCATTGGCATGTTGACATTGTCATTTTGGCAACTAATTAACTGCTAATTCGTTGCTCTAATGACCTTGGCCCCTTCATGAAAAACGTAGAGCTTCATGTAGGCTTCAACTTTGGTTTTTAGCCCATGGTCTATTTCGGCCCGGAGCTGGCCCAGGAGCGTGTCCCACCTTGCCCCGATCGCGCCCGCCAGGTGTTCGTTGATATGGACGTGTGGTCACCATGCACAGAGCGCGCCCCCACCATTGTCGACGCACGTCGCTACGCCCCTGCATCAATAGGGAGAGCCCGGGTGCTTTCCCCTCCACTCTCAGTCGCATCGCCACTCTCCCAGGCGCTCGCTCTTGCCCTCCCTCGCCATTGCTCGCGCAGCCGCCCGCCATCGCCATGGCCGAGTAGAGCTCGGGTTGCCACTGCTGCAGCTGGCGCTGCTCCCTCTACCGACAGCTGCTGCTTGGTTTGGAAGCCCAAGCTGCCCTAGGCGCTCCCCATCCACTCCAGCGCAATCGCTCTTGCCTCCCTCGCTCTGTGCCAGCGCACGGACGCGGACGTCGCCATGGCCGCCCAGTCGAGCTCCTTGTCGCTGCTGCGCTGTCGCCTCCGCTTGTGCTCGCCTCTTCCTAAAGCCTCCAGCAGCATCGTTGTGCCCTGCTCCCTCCTTTGCGTGTGCGCCGCTGCTCTCCTTGTCGCTGGCGAACCGACTCCGCTGGCAAGCCATCGTTCTCGGCCGACGATGCCCGTGTCGTCTGCTGTTGCTGGCTGTGACCACGGGCCAGGGTATGGCGTGCCCCAGGCCACCGGCGCCGCCCTTACCGGCTGAAGTCGGTCAGAGGCCGACGTCTCCCTCCGTGCTCTGGTCTGTTGTAAGGATGAAGAAGAGGGAAGAAAACGAATTAGAAGCTTTTCTTGGGTCCAGTTGTAAATCTCATGACTCATATGAATAATGCAGGGAAGGACTTGTTCGCTTAGTTTAATTAAAGTTTCTTCCTGGGCCTAACTGCAAAATTCGTGACTCATAGGAATAGTGCCGCATAGTGCAGTTTTTCTTTTTCCTTTTCCTTTATGCATAATTATGGCTAAAACTTTGGAAATTCATAGTAAATTATAGAAAAATCGTAAAATAGCAAATGAGTACTTTTTGGAATCCTCGTGAAATTGTCTATGTAGTAGATCTATAATATAGTATGTTTTAGTTTAAAGTTTTCTCTGTAAAAATAAATTTGTGCAGCTAGGTTTTTAATGCTAGTTGTATTTGTCATTTTCATAACTGCAGATCTAGGGCTCCAAATGAAGTTAATTTTTTCTGGCATGCTACTCATATGATGTTTGATGTGTGGTAAAAATTTCATGAATTTTGGTTGCTGTATAAGTGAGTTATTAGTGTATCTTGCTCTCACATGAATTCTTGCAATAGCAATTTGTCTTTTTCATAGAGGTTGATATACATGTCCAAATGGCTTAAAATTTATACAGTAGACTATTGGGTGTATGTAAGAGCTACTGTAATTTTTATAGATTTTATTATAGACTTTTGGTATATGTTTATTATTTCACCTTGCTATCTAAATAAATTAAGAAATACATTAAAAGAATTTATTTAGTGATGAGCACTATGTTTTTTGATGATCATTTAACATGCACTTTATGATGGTTACATTGGTTGTGGCCAAATGTATGTTTGGAATATAAGTTAATATTTATTCTTGCAATTGATGCTTTCCTGGACAGTTTCTGGGACTTTGGTAATTGCACCATGAAAATGATGTTTGATGAGAAACATGCTTATAGCAAAGTTGCAGATAACTCATTAATCTAGCTTGTGTTAAATTTTGGTGGTATTTGGCCTTATAGTTTGTGAGTAATGACTATTTTAAGTTGGGTTCCAGAAATAGTTGTTCTCTGGAATCTCTGGACCAGATTCTGTAATTATGCATGTTTGACTTGGTTAACTTGAGAATCATGCTAAGATGATTAAAGATGAATTATAGAAAATTTCATAAGCTTTCTAGAATGTCTTATTGCATGGATATTGGATTTGTATAACTCCATTTATGATCCAAACATGTAGCTATTGTTTGCAGTCTAGAAATTGTCAGGTGATAGTTGTGGTTGTTTACTCCATGTGTTGCTAAGCGTGGCTTATACCCTTGATGATGGTTAAGTTAAGATACTTCTGATCTTGTCAAACTTGTGTTATGCTTGATGTGCTTGCCCTCTTTAATTGGTTGTGTGATGTTAGTTAAATAGCTTTTGGTGTCTATGTCTTAATCGTGTGTTTACTTGAATGATTATGTGATGCATCTTATGTTACCATTCATCATATTCATACACATGCATCTTGCATCTCATTTAGGTTCGCTAGATGCACCACGTGAAGGACGAGATGTGGGAGCCAAACCTGAAGACGGTGTTTGGTGGACCTATCCCGAAGATGAAAGGATTAAGAAAGTGTCGGGATGGAAGATGCTCGCCAAGCGAGTGTCATCTGTCAAACACTAACCTAAGTGTTCGATCCCAGGCAAGCCCCGGAGCATTCTAAGCCTCCTACTTTATAAAAGCAATTGAGTATATATATGTTATATATGTATTGTTGCATTAAGTTATAGGAGTTGATTGGAAACACTTGCTGCATATATACCCTTTCCTTGTCCCATAAATATGCCTGAAATCCTATTTTGGTTTAGGATCGAAAATATTGCTTAGCCCTGCTTAGACCGGTAGCGATCGGTGATTTCCGATCACCTGCAATTATAGGTGGTTACTGGAATATTTTAGCTATGGAATGGATGATATCCTGAAAATAACCAAGTGTTGATGGATAATTGGAGACCGGGCAGAATAAGTATTGGGCAACCAGACAGGGTTCTGGGGTGCTTGTAGTTTCCATCTGTGTCGATTAAGGACCGACCGTTGTTGGGCCTCGGGTCATGTTGAACGCATGCCTCACATTTAGCTGGCCGGATAATGTACTTTTCGACCGCGAAGCTGGGAGATTATTCGGGCCGAGTGGATTGCCCGTAACGCACTGTACTAGAGTAGGTGTGATAGGACACGGGGGCGCGATTATAAGGCCAAAGAGCAGTCGGGCGGCCCCCGGGTACATGTGGTTCCTGGCAAACTCGAGACTTTACCTGGATAGTTGACTCGGTGACTAATATCTCACTTTAGCGGGTGAGTGAGGTTTGTGTGAGGAATAAATTACCAGCTGATTAATAATCGATTCGAATCGCCATCGTTCACTGGATAGTGACCACTTGATTCGAGTTACGACATCGTAGTAATGATGATGGAACACGGATGGTTATGTGGATTATGTAATGGCGGAGTGTGATCATGGGCATGATCCTTCTGAGCTATCTTGTCTCTTATGCTTTTGTTGAAAATTGACCTTGGTACTGGCATGTATTCGAATTAAGGTGGTATTAGTTTCAAACTACTTTGCTTCCACTACTTTTGAACTTGAGTTGTAATAACTCTACTGAACTCCGATATATGTTGAATTACTTATGAAATGGATGTAACATATGACATGTTATGTTGGACCACTACGATCTTGGCTTGTATGTTGGTTGGTTTGAAATTCCTCGTGATTTTATTGGACTACCGGAGTTATAGGAGCTTAAGTACGGGAATTTAATTGCTCCGACGATTATTTTTGTACTTTTGTTCTTATAATTTGGGCGGTTCCGTGACAGCCGCGTCAGGCCGTTTTGACCTGCGTGTCCGGTCAGCCCGACAGCAGCAGGGTTAAGTGCCTAACGGCTATTTCGTGTTGGGCTGCTTATAAATACTTGTTGGCCAGCCTTGGGAGAGGTCTCTTGGACATTTTGACTCTCTAACGTCCTCTTGAGCTGAGCACATCCCTCACTTATCTCCCTTGCTTGATTGTCTAATCAAAGTGAGATTGAGTGATCTCAAGTCCATTTGCTCGTGAGTTTGCATCTAGTTGGCACTTGGGTGTTCTTTTGCTGAGAGATTCTTGTTTCTCTTGGTGGTTGCCGCCACCTAGACGACTTGAAGCAATGGAGGAGATCTGGCACGAGTTGGAGATTGTTCGTGGCCGGCTCCAATGACTTGTGAGGGGCTTTGCACCTTCCCCGCGAAGAGTCATAAGGTAGCTCTAATATATTGCGCTTGTCATTGAGTTATCTCACTAGCGGTAGGTTCTTGCGGCGCTCTTGGAGAGCTTAGATGTGGATTCCCAATTAGCCACCAAACCACGTAGTATTGGTCGACACAACGGGGACTAGCGTGCCGGCAAGCACGTGAACCTCGGGAGAAAATCTTGATGTCTCATTTGATATTGTGATTGATTGTCTCCAAGTGATTGGTTTTACATTGGTATTCTTCATTGGTTCACTTGCCTTTACATGTCGGTATAAAATCATCTTCCCATCGTTTACTTATCGCAACTTTACCTTGTGTTTTAGCTTGTTTAGTTATACTTGTTCTTGTTGCTAGCTCTCTAGGTAGTAGTAGTTGTAGCAACCTAGCTTGTGTGTGCCATAGAGACATTAGGTAACTAAAATTACAACTAGGTGGCTTGCTTAACACTTAGAGTTAGAGCAAACCACATTCATCGTCATTTGTGTTACTAATCTTTGCTCTAGTGATTTGTAGAGTTTTATTTTAGGCTATTCACCCCCCTCTAGCCAATTTGGACCTTTCACCATCTTTGCCTGATAGCAGATGGCTATTTTGAGGGGCGAGCTAGGTACGCATCGACACCAGCATGGTAGATCTTTGACCATGAACAGTAGCGCTCATAACCCCCATGCGCATCATCAACTTGAGCGCCTCCTTCTTGTAAGGTCTAAATGGCTAGAGGGGGGTGAATAGCCTATAAAAAATCTACAACAACACTTAGAAACAATTGATTAGTATTTAAGATGGCAAAGCTAGTTTTGCACTAGCACTACAAGAGGGTTGCAAGCCACCTACCCTTTCTAGTTTCTATGATCTCTAATGTAGCACACAAGGCTATGCCACTAGTTACTCCTAGGTGATAAGCTAAAGCTAAGCAAGTGAGCTACACAAGAACAACTAAGCAACGATAAGTAAAGGATGTGATGGAAGATTATACCGCCGTGTAGAGGATTGCACCAATCACAAATGAAGTCACCCAATCACAAGAGAGAATACCGATAGAGACTAGTCACCTCGGAATCAAAGATGACACAATAGTTTTTTTTAACGAGGTTCACTTGCTTGCCAACAAGCTAGTCCTCGTTGTGGCGATGCACTCACTTGGAGGTTCATGCGCTAATTAGCATCACACGCTAAACCCTCAATAGGGTGCCGCACAACCAACACAAGAGAGGATCACACAAGCCACGCACATTCCACTAGAGTACCTTTTGGCTCTCCACCGGGGAAAGGTCAAGAACCCCTCACAATCACCACGATCGGAGCCAGAGACAAGCACCTTTCTCCGCTCGACGATCCACGCTGCTCCAAGCCGTCTAGGTGGCAGCAACCATCAAGAGTAACAAGCGAATCCCGCAATGAAACACAATCACCAAGTGCCTCTAGATGCAATCACTCAAGCAATACACTTGGATTCTCTCCCAATCTCACAAAGATGAAGAATCTATGATGGAGATGAGTGGGAGAGGTTTGGCTATACTCACAAGGTTGCTATGTCAATGCAAATGGCCAAGAGAAAGAGCAAGAGCCGGCCAACAAGCTTATATAGGAGCCCTCTACGAATAGAGCCATTGGGCTCACTTCACAGCACAAATCGGGGCGACCGGACGCGCCGGTCCGGCCTGACCGGATGCCCATAGCGTCCGGCCGCTCCACCGCGACCATCCGATGCGCGCCACGTGTCATATTTTAAATCTCGTATGTTAGATCGTAACGATCACTTGAAATGATACAACGCTCAACATAGATCAACTGAACTCGCCACTCGGCATGACCTGACATGATAGTAGAGTTCGGTCGCTTCGCTCACGCGTTCAGCCATGCACCGTGGTCGACCAGACGTGCTGGTCCCGTGACTGACCAGACGCGCTGGTCAAACCGAGCCACGCACCATGTGCCAAGTCCAGACGTGACAGTACTTCACAACGGACGTCACAGTGCTAGCGTCCGGTCGTTTCCAGTAAGCATCCACGTGCGACCGGATGCGTCAGGTGCACTACGACCAGACGCGCCACCGCGTCCGGTCACAAGACCGAGACTATGCGCACACACGGAGCACTGACCGGACGCATCCGGTCATTCAGAGACCACGTCCGGTCCAGCGTCCGGTCACCCCAGTGACCTCCATTCGCCTCCGTTTCTTCACCTCCGGCGCAGTGAAAAATAGGCGTTTCACTTCCACAAAAGCGCCGAATCAGACTTCACCTTCTTTGCAAATGTGCCAACACCAATAGGTATTCACCACCTTGTGCACGTGTATTAGCATTTTCACAATCATTTTCTCAAAGGAGTTAGCACCACACTAGATCCTAATGCATATGCAATGAGTTAGAGCATCTAGTGGCACTTTGACAACCATATTTCACAACGAGTTTCATCCCTCTTAATAGTACAGCTATCAATCCTAAATGTGATCACACTCGCTAAGTGTCTTGATCACCAAAACAAAATGGCCCTATGGTTATCACCTTTGCCTTGAGTCCATTTTGCTTTTCCTTCATTTCCAAGTCCAAAAACCTTGATCACTTGTGCCATCATGATCATCACCTCTTGCTTCACCACGTGGAATTGTGCTACCTATCTCATTCACACTTGATCAAATAGGTTAGCACGTAGGGTTTCATCAATTCTCCAAAACCAAACTAGGACTTTCACTTTCTGTCGATGCCTCAGAGCACAACCCTCCGTTTGCTATTGGGCTTGGGCCTCGTGGCCAGCCTCAGTATGAGCTCCGCCGATCCTCATGGTGGTGCTAGCCTTTGCATTGAGCGGAGCTCCTCGTGGCGGCGTGAGTCCCTTGCAGCAGGTCAAACCTCGAGAATACGAGCACAGTGGAGCAGATACCAGTGCGATGGATCTGGCCAGGGTCGAGAGGGTGGTGGATCCTCAGCCCGCTAGAGTGCAGGGACAGCAGATCTAGACGCATCAGGTTTTGCAACATGACGTGCACACCCAAGGCGACGGCGATGGTCTCATTGGAACGTGTCTGGCTTCCTCAATAGAATTTCCATATAAAGCCTGATACGGAGCTTGAAAGCTTGGCCTCATATTGGAGAATATATGGATCACGTTTCTTTGTTTAGATTTATTTGAGGTACGGGAGAAAGTCTATTTATTTTGGATTAGGCATAGGTTTGGAGTCCTCAATAGAATTCCATACAAAGTCTGATATGGAGCTTGAAAGATTGGCCTCACGTAGTATTTGTTAATATATTTGAGTCCGACAATACTACTTTATGTAACATCCACAGGATTTTATTTTAAAAAAACATCTGCAGGATGGATCGGACTTTATGTATGACTCTTTGTATTTTTTATCTATATATATCGATGGAGGGAACCCACCTGGTTTGGATATATGAGATATGTAGGATGAATCCAATACGTATTGAAGTCAGACTCGTCTGTATGGATCATTGCTAGACATGATATAATGGAACTCCTTGAGCACGGGTCATATAAGTCTGGACAAAGAAAGAAATCTCTATTGTCCGGTAGTTAGGGGGAGACAGACCAAAAAATGGATGGATGAAAAAAAGAGCCTAAAATTTTGCATCTTTATTGTTAGGTATAGATATAGATATAGATTTATAAGTCAAAGATATTTTGACACGGTCGCCAACTTCTATGTCGACACTTTTATTACATTATTAATTAATTATATGTCTTTTATCAACAATTTCTATGACCATTTATATCAATGACACTTAAATTAGAGTGGCACACAAAAAAGCATATCAATGGCCGATATGTTAAGACTTTTTTCAACAACATGCTAGAGTGGACAGTAAAGGATCGTTAGGCCCTCTACAATGTATAGAAGCACCTTTTTATCAAAACCAAATTATGGCTTTCAATCTCTCTTCTTTTTTATAACTGATGACAACTTTACAAAGATACGTAAATAATTGAAATTCCAAGCGAGCACTTCACACAAGCATAAATTACTAATTTGGTTTGGATTTTGTGTTCCTTGTCCAAGCATGAGACCACTTGAAAAATAAATGGACAAGTCTCACAAATCCTACTTAGTAGTGTTAATTGCCCCCTACATATGTTCTATAAAGGTTTCGTTCCAAGCTTGCAAATATGCTAGATTTGAGTTGTGGGAGAATTAGCACTACTAACTAATAAGTGATGCTAAGGTGTTCGATATAGAATTAAACCTTTGTAGCATGATTACCACTTGGAAACTCCATCCTTAGCATCATGGTTAGCTACTTAGCTAGACAAACACAAACACTAGAAAACTCGTGAGATCTACATTAAAAACAAGTTTCTAGTTATCACTTGACAGACAACAACTACAAATTAAGCTCTAGATACTAATTGAAAATTGGCTCAATTCATCATAAAGTCTATGGCTAGCAACCATCACTTATGAAGATATTACTAGAAATACTAACATGCAAATGCAAGCAAGCACATGTTATGTGCATCTTAAATGCAACAAACAATAGCTCATGAGCTCCCCCTACTTGTGTGCTTCTTCAAATTTTGGTCCCCTTCTATTCTCCAATCTTGTTCTTATGTCCATCATCTTCTATCTTCACAAGATCTTTGTGCCTACTTCTCCCCCTTGGTGATATCTTTGTTCTATTCTCTCCTCCTTTGTCATTAATTACCACAAAGAGTTATACCACTTGAGATATATGTTTGAAATCTTGGGGTAGACACCACACTTTTGATGGAGACAATCACTTAAAGTTGAGGATCACTTCAAATCTTCTACTTTGATTGTTTATACGAGCTTCATTCTCATTGGCTTGAAGTAGTTGATTTGCATAAGCTTCAAACTCGAGTTGAACCATCTTCAAGCTTCTTCACGTGCCATGAGCGATTATATTGTTGAGGTTGAATTTGTCACTTGTATAGCTCATCAACTTGATTCAAACACTTGGGTGGCTCATAGACAATTCATATGCTACCACTAGAAGCATGCAAACATAGAGGCAATAGTGGTAGAACGTGAACTTAAACTCATTTATTTTCACATATACTCCCACCGTCCCAGAATATCTGTTACCGTTGATGTACGTGCCACAAGTTTGATTTGATTTGTAGAAAATACATACAACATTTGTATCTCCAAATAAATTTATTAAAAAACTAGATTCAAAGATCTTTCCAATAATACTAATTATGTACCATAAATATTAATATTTTTTAATATATATTTTGTTAAAGTTGTTTATCAGAAAACGTAAGAGACCGGAGGGAGTATGTCCTTAGTAAGCTCACAAATATGCACGGTCAACAAAATTCTTCTACGCACAATAATAATGCAAGCGATTTGGGTTCACGGGTGACGACCTCTCTCATCACCATCTACATCATTCACATGCCGGTGATTAGATACAGTACTCTCAAGTAATAAGTAATATAAAACTAATGGGCATGTCTGGTCACAGACACAGTGATGGACTGATGGTATATGGCCAGTGAATGATTCTCTTGCTTTCAGGCGAGCGTACTGTCCCCTGTCGCATCCGCAAACTAATGGGGAGGCCGGCAGGCAGATTGGGCCGGCACAAGGGTACGTAGCGCTAGATCCTCACATGCATGCACCGGCCTTATATATATATGGCACATCCTCTTGAAATGAAAAAGAAGGTGCTATATAAAACTCTTTATTTAGTTTGACAGCAAGACGTTAAAATTAAAGCTCAACCAATAAGAACGTCAACAGTACACTAGTTGAAATATATCATTCCCTTCTGTGTTCAAAAATAAATTTAGGTGCCTTAGTTTTTGTTCGAAGACAAAACTTCTATTAATACATTTTATTAAACTATGTCCATGTAAAAATATGCTGTTAAACATCAAATTAGTTTCATTAAATCCATCATAAAATATATTTTTACAATGTATTTATCATATTATTTGATATTGTAGATGTTAATATATTTTTCTATAAATTTGATCAAAGTTTGAAAATTTATCTTAAAACAAAACTAAAACTACTAAAATTACGGAGAACAGAGAGAATAAGTGTATTATATATCTGCAAACCAAAAGACACACCACAAGTAGTCTGGAGGTTTTCGCTGAATGTTTCTACTAAGCTGTGTTCTGTCACCCTGGATGTCGTCTGTTACATCAGGGTGTCTTTTTTGTTTCTGTCTGTAATCTTCTTAATGATGTGTATTTCCGTTAGCTCAAATGGAAATGGGGGTTCCCACGTGGAAAAAAGAAAAAAAAGTAGTTCAATTTAATATCAAATTCTTATATTCTTCCTCTAACAAATCCTGCCGCCACCCACCATTTCACCATCTCGTGAAGAACTAAAAGCTTCTCATATGACATATACACACATGTACGTTCCCGTCACTGAATTTATGGCAGCAGTAAACTAATCGCGACGCCATTTAAAAACTACCATACCTTTCGTTTTGACGTGACAGTCTCAGTGATGAGTCAAAGAATCCTCTGATTGTTGAGATGTTACACACACATGTGAACTGTGATCGAAGTGGCATAAAACATACTCCGTATAATCCAAGTTAACAATCATAAGGTATTCATATACAGACGAAATTAACCATTAATCGAGGCTTACGCAAAGCTACTACTAGTATATAGCATGTCCTTTTCATTTGCTGCGCAAATGGGCGTCTAGCGATCCATTTGGTGCACAAAGTATATGCGATGCGAGGACGACGACGCAGCTTTTCAGCGAACCCTAAATCTTCCTCTAACTCCTACCGCAAGTTCGATCTATCGCTACTACCTAATGCAATCTTTTCACATCACGTCATCATAGAGAAAGAGATTCTCATCCATTCATGAACCAAGCTAAAAACAAAGGTATAAGCATCGACTGGAAATCAGCTGGAGCATGGAGTACTATACTCCGGATGGGAGCAGGTATCTCAGTTGTCACATGATGCATGGCTGCATCATTGGGACATTGGCTCATTGCAGGCTGATGAAGCTAGACTCTCACACACAAAAGACCAGACGAGTACACGAAGCGACTGCAGCTCATGACGTGTATATAGCGTCTTCATTTCCCTCTCGACCGATGCGAAGTTGCGAACACTACAGCTTCGGCAAGGGCTTAGATCCCTAGCTAGCAGAGGGAGCCTGATATAAGCTGGCATTATATGCAATGCTGCCGGCGACAAGCACGCGGCCGCAGTTGCGCCGTCCGGTGGCATTGCTGACGACGGTCGTTTCCATGGCGCTCCTGTCACTCGTGTGTTTTCTTGTCGCTGCTGATGCAAGCAGATCGCTGCACTACCACCGGAAGCACCGGAGGCACCACCACGGGCACCACCGCGCGGAGAACTACAGCCACATCTCCATGCCCCCTGTCGCGCCACCTCCGGACGTTGATGGCGATTCTCCGGCCGAATCGCCGGGTTTGCCTCCGGACGTTCGCGGCGCGCTGCCGCCATGCTCCTGCCACGACAAGCCGTGCCCGCTTCCGCGTAGCCCTTTAAAGGCTCCGGCAGGCGCGCCAAGTACGACGCCCACTTCATCAGCCAAGCCTCCCGCTTTCTCCTTGGCCAATCCACCGTCGCCCGCGCCAGCCACTGCACCGTCTCATTCTCCTCTGAATCCACCGTCGTCGCACCACCCGGTTCAGCCGCCCACACATCGTCCCGCCAAGGCACCGTCCTTGCCCCCGTCCAAGCCACCGGCTTCGTCATTGGCCAAGCCACCGTCGTCGGCGCTGGCGCCGGCGCCGGACATCGCACCATCTCATTCTCATGCCAAGCCGCCGCGCAAGCATCCAGACGCCAAGGCACCGTCGTCATATGCGGCCAGGCCACCGTCACAGCCGCCAAAAAGGGAGCCGGCACCATTGTCAATCTCCCCTTCCAAGCCACCGTCGCGGTCACCCTCTCATGCCAAACGGCCACCGTGCATTCTGGCTAAGCCACCACAGGCCCAGACACCGAGACTCGCCCCTGCCAAGCCACCAACAATGCGATCGCCAGCCCATCCACCGAAGGTCTCCCCAGCAAGTCCACTGGCGCACCCACCGGCCGAGCCGCCAAAGACAGCTCCTGCCAGTCCGGCGGGTTTCTCTTTCTCCCATGCCAAGCCACAGCCACCAGCGGCTTCGACGGTCAAGCCACCGCGACTCGCCCCGGCCAAGCCTCCATCGCCATCACCGTCGCCAGCCCAGCCACCGCGGTGTTCCACCGCAAAACCGCCAGTAGCTCCTGCGGTGTCAGCGAAGCCACAGGCGCACCCTCCAGCCGCGTCAAAGCCAATTCTGCCGCCGCCACCGCCGCTCCCACCGGCAGCCACGAACAGCTCATCAGCCTGGGGCAACGTGTTCGACGTGAGGGCGTTCGGGGCGTCGGGCAACGGCTCAGGCAACGACACGCGCGCGTTCCGCGCGGCGTGGAAGGCGGCGTGCTCGTCCAACTCCACCACGGCCACGCTGCTGGTGCCGTCGGACGGCGTGTTCACCGTCAGCTCCACCATCTTCGCCGGGCCGTGCAAGTCCGCTCTGACCTTTCAGGTAAGTTTGATGAGCTGCCTCTTCAAAATCATTGACCCAAGCCAAGGCCCAATTTTCACGCTGCCGTGACTGTGAGCCAGATCGACGGCGTGCTGATGCCGCCGGACGGACCGGCGAGCTGGCCGGCGTCCGACAGCCGGAAACAGTGGATAGTCTTCTACAAGGCCGACGGCATGACGCTGGCTGGGGAAGGCACCATCGAAGGCAACGGGAAGGAGTGGTGGGACCTCCCGTGCAAGCCTCACCGGGTACGTACGTACGTGGCTCGCTTCTCCCCTGCGGGGTCACCTTGTCATGGCGTTTACCTGGACCAAACATGTGTGACGTTCGTGTCTATGTCTATGTTCGCGGTTCAGGGCCCCAACGGATCGACGCTGCCCGGGCCATGCGACAGCCCTGCAGTAAGCTAGCTCGCCGACCACATGGATTTCACTCTGTTCTTTGTCCATGTCCTTGGCCTCACTCTGTTCGTGGTATCTGCAGCTGGTGCGATTCTTTTTGAGCAACGACGTGGCGGTGCGCGGCCTGCGAATCGAGAACAGCCCGCAGTTCCACCTCAAGTTCGACGACTGCGAGCGGGTGCGCGTCGACGGCCTCTTCGTCAGCTCGCCGGCGTTCAGCCCCAACACGGACGGCGTCCACGTCGAGAACACCACGTCTGTCCAGATCCTCAACTCCAGGATCTACAACGGCGACGACTGTGTCTCCATCGGCGCCGGTTGCTCCGACGTGCACATCGAGAATATAACATGCGGCCACGGCCATGGCATAAGGTAAACTTGTCAGCGTGCGTCTGTGCCGGTGATGTTTCTAGTGTGTCAGCTGACGCGGCAAGCTCGTGATGGCGTCCACGCAGCATCGGCAGCCTGGGCGTGCACAACACGCGCGCCTGCGCGTCCAACATCACGGTCCGGAACGCGCGGATCCTCGACTCCGACAACGGCGTCCGGATCAAGACCTGGCAGGGCGGCACCGGCACCGTGTCGGCGGTGGAGTTCGCCGGCGTGCAGATGCAGAACGTGAAGAACTGCATCGTCATCGACCAGTACTACTGCCTCGGAAGCGGGTGCGCCAACCAGACCTCCGCGGTGCGCGTGGCCGGCGTCACGTACCGGGACATCCGCGGCACGTACAACCCGCAGGCCGGCGCGCCCATCCGCCTCGCGTGCAGCGACGCCGTCGCCTGCACGGACATCACCATGTCCGGCGTCGAGCTGCTGCCGGCCAGCGGGGGAGGAGGAGGACGCGCAGGAGCGCTGCTTGCGGACCCCTACTGCTGGAACGCGTACGGGGTGATGGAGACGCTCACGCTGCCTCCTGTGTACTGCTTGCAGGAAGGCCGCCCGGAGTCTCTGCAAGATCAGCTCACCAGTTGCTGAGATGACACCTTTCTTCTTCTGGGCCTGTTTAGTTGCCCATGCAACCCAAAAAAGTTTGCACAGTACCTGTCATATCGAATCTTGCGGCACATGCATGGAGTACTAAATATAGACGAAAGAAAAAACTAATTACACAGTTTAGTTGTAAATCACGAGACAAATCTTTTGAGCCTAATTAGTCCATGATTGGACACAAATTGCTAAATAAAACAAAAAGTGCTACAGTAGCTGAACCCAAACTTTTTCACCAACTAAACAACCCTTTTATATATACAAATTATAACGTTTCAAGACGTACACTCGATTAGAAAAAGAAATTGCATAAATTCTTTAACCGCCATGATGCTCCACGGGTACATCTGATCTGTTTATCGACTCGACAGCCCCAAATATTTTCTCCTCTTCAGGAGGTATATTATTCGGATTTTTAACTACAGCTTGTAATCAAGAGTAGATAGTACACGTCGTTTCATTCTGTCTCCGCTTATGAATGGTCAAGCCATCTGAAACGTCTGGAACACTTGAAACATATTCTTACAACATGCGCTTTTTATTGCAACATCTTCTATGGGTGTTACAAAAGTAGATTGGAGATGTTGCACATGTTGCAAGTGTTTTAGAGGCATGTTGCAAGTGTTTCAGAGGTTTTGTTCAAAATATTTCATCTGTTCCATGTATGTTGCAAGCGTTCTGATCCGGATGTTGCATATGTTTCACACATATGTTGCAACAATATGTTACAAATGTTTCAGCTATTTTAGTCTTATGTTGTATTAAGTGTTTTCATATTGCAAGTTGCAGGTGTTTTGTCTAATGTTGCATATGTTTCACACATACTCCGTATGTTGCAAGAAGTTTCATCCGTTTCATACGGATGTTGCATTCAAGTGCTTCATGTTGCACATGTTTCATGTTGTTCGGAGAGTCAAGGGGCACGGGGAGTAATGTTGGCACGGCACGGGCGCCGGGGAATAGGGCCCGGCGAGCTGGGGGCTGGTGGACGGGGTGCGCGGCGCGACGGTATCTTGCGGATGGGGCGCGATGGGGGCGAGGTGTGCGTGTGGGACAAGGCGAACTGCCTCGAATCAAGGCGGATAGGGTGGGCTACGCGTGCGTGGCGAGTTGTCAGGACGCGTGGGCGCTGCGACGTGGTGGGTGCGCGTGCGGGGCGGAACAAAAATCAGCGCACGGGGCAGGCTACGCAGTGTTTAGACGCGCACGTCTGTCCGGATGTCCGGGAGCTAGCACAACCCTTAATAATTTTTTTTGTTTGGTTCAAGAATAGGTGACAAGGCAGATTGGGATGATGCTTTTTTAAGGCATTTGATTGAAGCCAGCAAAGGAGAGATAGAATCTAGGAATAGGCCGATGGAAATTATTCACTACTACCAGTTGGAAGAACGTTGTATCCAAGTTTGCATAAAAATCTGGTGGCAGGCGAACAAAAAACAATTGAAGAACAAGTTAGATGTTTTGAAAAAAAGAATATTCAACGTTTATGGAGTTCAAGAACTATGCCATTGGGTTTGGATAGGATGAGGCAAAAGAAATTGTTGACTTGCTGTAAGCACGGGCGGAGACAGGGTGGGTCCGTGGGTGGGGGGCCTCCCTGCGGCCCCCCTAATGTTTCACAGTCTTCATTAGATATGACTCTTAATTACCGTTAGTCACGGGTAATTACTCCCTCCACAAAAACAGGTACCGCCCGGAATCTGCGGATGTTCTCAGGGAACGTGCATGGATGCATGCGGGGACGTTTCATCTCCTCCCGCCTTCCGTTAATTTCACCCATTTGATTGGATGCATGCAGGTGCAGCGGGATTTTGCTTTCTTTTCCTGCCGCGCCTTTTGCCTCATGTACGAAAAATTATTCTGTGACATTGGTACTAAAATCTGACCCAAAAGATTCATTCCTCCCGTGCTCCAAAATTACTTTCTCCTCTGCGCTCCAAAATTCTTTCCTCCCGTGCTAGCAAATTTCACTCATCGCTGCACTCCTTTCTCTCGGCGCCATTGACGAGTTGGCATATGTAATTATATATTTATATATACTTCATATTTCTTTTTATCGTTCCATAAATTTTGTTGAGGCTTGATGCCTTGACGAGTTGGCCCCCCTTATCTATGGATCCTGGCTCCACCCCTGGCTGTAAGAACTATATTGTATAAATATATTTTTTCACATTCTTTGGTATGGTGTGCCTTGCTAATTTTTTTATTTAATTTCAGAAATGCAACAATCGTGACCTATCACTTTGATTGATGAAAAATGTAGAAAAAATATTTTTTCCTTTCCAGAATAGTCATTTACATGCAAATTAGCAAATAGATTAGTTTTTTACAACTAATTTGCATATAAACAATATCTCAGGCCTTCAGGGGCATTATAAATATTTCTTCCACAGCTTACAGTTTCGTAGTTGCTCTAACAAATCGGCCTTCTGCTTCTTCCATAGCCCACAACTCACAACAGCTCTTCCAAAAGTCATAGGTGTAAAGTCCAAATAGGCTAGAGGGGGTGAATAGCCTAATTAAAACTTTTACAAGATTTACTTAACCACAAGTGTTAATACAAAAGGTGGCGAAGCAAAATGCATTAGCTCTAACTAATTAAGTAAGCCACCTACACAAGTCTAGTACAAGGCTATCCACTAAACACAACAACAACTACAAGCTAGAAACAAGGAGTAACGCGAGAGAAAAGATTTGAGTGATTATACCTCCGTGTAGAGATGAGAAGAACCAATCGATCAATCACACAAGAGAAATTCTCGGGAAGAGAACGACACAAGAATTTATCCCGAGGTTCACTTGCTTCCCGACAAGTTACTCCCCGTTGTGACGATACACCCACTTGTCGGTTCGCGAGCTAATCGACTATCAAGAGTCGAGCCCTCGGCGGGCGCCGCACAACCGCACATAAGATGGGATCCTCCAAGCCACGAGCTCCACTAGAGTATCCAATTCGTGAACTCTCACGTGAAAGGATTAAGAACCCCTTACAACACTTGGAAGAGTAACAAGAAATCCGCAGCAACTCGAAGATCAAGTGCCTCTAGAATGCAACTCTCAAGTAATGCACTTGAATCTCACTTAATCTCACTCAAGATGTGCAACCAAGCAAAGAGATGAGTGGATGGGTTGTTCTCTAGCTCAAAGGATGTCTCAAGATCTCAAATGTGCAAGAGAGAACTCCCCAAACCTGGCCACCATCTATTTATAGCGAAGGGGTAAGCAACTAGCCGTTACTAGACGTCGCAGTGAAAAACATGATGACCGGACGCACCGGTCAGGCACTACAAGACAAATAGTAATAGTGCGAGTCAGTGAGAGCCGTTGTCGTGACCGAACTCGCTTCACCGTTTGACCGGACGCGCTGCACCCGGCGTCCGATCGGAGTCCAGAGAGCTCCTCGCGTGATCGGACGCGTCCGATCGCATGTGATCGGACGCGCCGCGCGTCCGATCAGCTCCTCGCCACGCTCTGCTCCTCTGGGTGCCCGACCGGACGCTCTGGTTCCGTGAGGGACCGGATGCGCCAGTTGCGCGCCTTTCCTCTACGCCCAGGTGAACTGACCAGACGCGCTGGTCAGGCCAGACCAGCGTCTGGTCACAAACCCTAGACGCGCTGCGCCTCAGCCCTCGACCTGAGCTGACCGGACGCGCAGGTCCATCCTGGACCGCGTCCGGTCCAGCGTCCGGTCACTATTTTTCAGTGAGAAACTAGAACATCCCGGATGTTAAAAACAATTAAAAATTTAATCATGTGCATAATTAGAGCATAAGCATCAGTTATCATATCAAACAAGCATTTCATGTCACATTATTACGTGTCAATGTTGCACATGTTTCATGCATAGCATGGTAAGTTTCTAATGTTGTTTATGTTTCAAATAAAGTACTTGAAATGTTTCACATGTTTCAATAGTAATCTGATAGGTTGTTTTTACTAGTATGCTTAAGATGTTAATAATGTCATGTTGCTTATCACATGAAATAATATTTTATTAGTGTTAAAGGATTAATCATGTTTTAGTTAAAAAGAATAATCAATTGAATTTAAAATCTTGATTTTCGGAAAACCTTGTTTTTATTTCTTTTGTCTAAGCAAAATTTGGGAAAAAGTTTAAAACCAAGTTTGTAGATCTTTTCAAGGGATACAAGTTTGGTGTTGTGAGTTTTTAAAGTTTTAGTGTAAAATGTGGAGTAATTTTGAAAAGAAGCAAATTTCAAATTTGACCCCTTTTTATTTCTCTATTTCAATTTAAAAATGGAGGCAAAATTTGAAAATAGTTTAAATAGCAAAGTTGTAGGTCTTACCTAGATGTACAACTTTGGTGTTTTGAGTTTTCAAAGTTTCAATGTAAACTTTTGAATAAAATTGAAAAGATTCAAACCCTAAATTTGAATTTCAACTCAATTTCAAAAAGTAGGCATAATTAGGTGATGGCCCCATTATGAAAGTTGTAGATCTTCAAAAGTTTTACATTTTCTCTTTTTACAGATTTTCAAGTTTTATTCAAAAATTTGAAGTAATTTTGAATTTACAGAAACCCTATTTTTGTCCTTTTTTAAATTCACATCCAAATTTCAAAAATTATTTAAAATATGAGTTTGGTCACAGTAGCAAACTTGTAGAGCTTGAAATTCTAAAGATTTCATATCTCGGGAATTTTTTAAGTTGCTACATGTTTTTGGAAGTAATTTTAAAAAAAACATTTTTGAAGTCATAGATTCTGGGGGGTGTTGCTACAGTGTTTCGACGTATCAGGGTAGGCAGCGAGCAGCATGGGCGCCGGCGACCGCCGTGGCTCCTCCAGGCCGTTCCAGCATATCCGAGCCGTCCACCTCGATGTCGCGCGTCTTCCCGTGCCTTCGTCGTGGTCACTCATCTTTCAAAAGCCCAAGCCGCCGTCTTGGATCATTCTTTCCCTCCTCTGTTTCATCACCGCCGCCGGTCACCACCACACGCCGCCACAATTCATTCTCTCCATTTAGCCACCATCCAATTGCTCTCGCAGCTCGCTTTGCCAGCTTCGTGCGCACGAACTAAGCCCACTCGCCTCACCCCTAGCTGTCCAGCGCCACCGCATGTCCTCTTCTTCCTTGGAACCGACCACAGCGCCCTCGTGAACCATCGTGTCGTGGCCAGCCGCCTCTATCGCTCCTCTACCCCAAGCAGTCACGTTGTTGTGTTCGTGGTGAGTCACTGTTGCTCCCGGTCTTCTCAATTTTGGTCATTGCCGGCTTATTTTGCCTGAACCGCCGCCACCGAGCCGCCATGGCCGGTGTGGAGCTTCTCTCCGGTGCACTTGCTGCTGTTCTAGAGGTGTAGGTGGGTTTGTGGTAGCGTAGTGGTCACATTGGTGTAGTTCCATCTCGCTGGAGTCTCACCGCCGGTGAGGTAGCGGTCGGCGGTCACCGTGGCCAATGGCCGATGTGGGAGCGAGGATGACAGGCGGGGTCGCCTCGTTAGTGAGAGAGGAGAGCGGGGAAGAGGGTGCTGGGCCAAGCTGGGCCGGGTGAAGAGAGAGAGCACGCGTGGGCCACATGTGTGCGTCCGAGGTGTGGGCCGAGCGAGGGGAAGAAAGAGGGGAGCCGGCCCGGGTTGTTGTTTTTCATTTTTTTTCTTTTTCTATAAATGCTAAATAGTAACAATCTTTGTTTATTTTGTTGTGAATTGTTTATAGCTTCAAAAATGGTAAATTTTTTTTGTGTAACCTCTCTGTACTGTGTAATAATTATGAAAAATATGAAATATCAATTTTAGTTACTTTTAGTAAGTTAATTAATTAGCTCCATTAATTAATAAATGGCTTTTCCATAATTTTTCAAGGCTTATATAATTATCCAAAAATTGTGAAAATTATTTTGCCAATTAGTTATAATGTAAGCTTCCTAAAATAAAAAATTTGAGATTTATTGGATAACTCTAATTTTATGCTTAATTTGTGCTTTATTAATTAATCAGTTAATCAAATGATTAGTGTTTAATCATTTAGGGTTTTGTATGACTTTTGGATTGATTGTTGACCTTGGGTCATTAACATGTGATGATCCATGGCATCTTATTGAGTTGCTTGAGCTCATGATTAACTTGTTAATTAAGTTTTGTTAATAATAATTAATGTGATTGAAGTTATTTAATTAGCTTAATTAAATATTAAATGTAACTTTCAGGAATTTTAGTAATTAAAATATTTATCCAAAAATCATGAAACTTGGTGAGTATGATTTGCATGGTTAGATATACCTTTACAAAAAAATATTGATATTGTGTTGATAACTTTTAATTATATACTTTATTTCATGCCTTTTATTTATTATTTTATAAATGCTTATATGATTAGCATAAATCATAATTTAGGGTTGGTGTAATTTTGGGATTGGGTGATAACCTTGGGTCATTAACATGTAATGACCCTTGGCACTTTAATTAATTATTTGAGTTTATGATTAACTTGTTAACTATGATTTGCTAATGATAATTAATGTGTTTAATATAGATCATTAATGGTTAATGATTTCTTGTGTAAGTAATTAGTGGTCTTGTGATAGACTTGTTATTAGATGCAACATTTTGGGTGAAAACAAAGTTACGGTTAGTTAACCTTTAAATTAACCTTGTTAGCTTGTAACTGTACCGCGAAGGAAAGTTGTACTCAAGTAGATAACTAATGTTTATCCTTTCTAAATGTCTCTTGTATGCTATGCTTTGTTCATCATCATGCATCATGGCATGCATTCCATCATATTAAGTATCACATCATTTTTTTACGTGTAGTGTTTACGAGAGTGTTTGGATCGTGTTGACACTACTAGGGATGTGTTCACCAATGACGCTATCCTTTTGTCACTGAAGACTCCAAAATCGTCACATAGTTTATTTTGTGACGAATTTGTGACGAAATGGTGTTTGTCATGGAATGTGCGTCACATTATGCATACCGTGACGAAACGATAATTTTCGTCATAGATGTTCATTCTTTCTATGACGAAACGGTCTTCGTCATAGAAGTGTTTTCTTTCTATGACGATTAATTTTGGTCATTGATAGAGATCCTTTTTGTCACTATTTGCCGTCTGTCAGGCGGCCAGATGGCGTCTGCCACGCTGGCAGCTAACGTGGCATGCCACATGTCAGCTGACCTGGCTTACCACGTGGCTGCTGACGTGTGCGACCACGTGGCTGCTGAGGTGGCCATGATGTGGATGATCCACGTGTCACTTTTTATGCGGCCACGTGGCCCACGTGTCCACTTTTTATTGGGCCACGTGGCATGCTGTGAGTAGTCCACGTGTGTTGCTATGATTGGTTCTCATTTTCATCACAGTAGCAATTACGAATTCATCATTGAAGCAAATACAATTTCATCACAGAAAGTTGAATAATTTTTGCACAGGTGCACATGCTGATTTCTTTACAAAATGCAAATAATATTGAAATGACCAAAACCTTCCATAAATGAACAGATCAAGTATTCCAATGACCATTCAACTTAACCAATAATAATAAACTCTATTTGCATATAACTAACTTGACATCACAATCAAAGTACTACTATCATCAAGTTCACATTAACATGACAGGCTCACAGCTCCACGTGTTCGCTGCCACGCCCCACTGGTGGGACCGCATCGCCACGTCATCGATGTGGGACCCGATGGTGGGACCCCTCCGCCATGTCCTCGATGTGGGACCCGCTGGTGGGACCACGGCGTCATGTCGTCATCTAAGATTGAATTACCATGTTCTAAGTTTATAAATAAAAAAATATGCATACCTTTTTCACAAAAGGGCGAGTGCTCCAGTGGTAACGCACCTATTTATCAAGCACCAGGTCACAGGTTTGAATCTCACTGATTGAGCGATTTTTTTGCAAAAAAAAAGTGGAGGGGGAAGGCTGCAGGTCCAGCTGGACCGTGTGCGCCATGTGTTCGCCGCCACATCCTCAAGGTTGGGACCTGCTGGTGGGTCCGCATCGCCACGTCCTCTAGGTGGGACCCGCTGGTGGGACCACAGTGCCATGTCCTCGAGGTGGTGCACGAGACAAACGTTCTATGACGATTTAGTTTTGTTATTTTATGACGATCCTTTCGTTTTCGTCATTATTCTTCGTGCCAAAGCTCCGTCACTTGTGACTAATGACGAACCTACAAAGTTCGTCATAGAATGCTCTCATTCTGTGACGAAATTCCTAATCGTCACTACTGAATCGTCATTGATGAACACATTTCTAGTAGTGTGATCAAGCTTCAGAGAAGGTGATCCACCCGTGGTGTTGGTGTCAAACTTGACTTCTACGAGAACTAACCACCGCTGCAACACAGGCAAGCCACAGGCATACAACCACTCTTCTGTTTTATAAGTGCTTTATTACACCTTAAGTCTAGTGTAATGTGCATTATGTTAGTAGGAGTTGGTTGATACCGTTGCTGCATGATTACCTTGATCTAGATTTATATTCAGATGATATCCCACAAGTATATGTAGGTCGATCTCTTATGCTTAGTAATGCTTAGACTTCGGTAGAAGTTGAATAATATTTTCTTTGATCACAAGAACAGGTTTATTTCTTGCTTCTCCTGACCTAATGACAGGTCATGAGAGCATGTGGAAATGAATATGAGAATGAACTTGAGACCGGACGGGGCATGGGAATTGTCTTTGGTGGTTGGTCCCATCTGTGTCGGTTAAGGACCGTTCGTTGTTGGCTCTCGAGTCAAGGAGTTTTTAATAGTACTAGCCATGTACCCATGTTGGGTAAGCCTTACTTTGGTTATTCCATCACGAGAACGTCTAACCTCTCACTGGGAGTGGAGAGATGGCGAGAGTAGCGTGTACCCTCGAGGCTAGAATTGGGCCGGGTTCGAGGAGTACTATGCTCTCGGGTGGTAATGGACACGTTCTGATTTTGGGCGACCCAAGTAAGAGTTGATATATGCAGGTCAAGGACTTGCATATGTCGTGTGGTTAGGAAGTCCCAGCTGGGTAAATCAAGCGGTTCGAATCGTCGTTACTCCACGAGAAAGGAGTCTTGACCTTGCACCAACATCGTAGTAACAACTGGAACATGGTTACTGTTGGACTTGAGATGGAAAAGAAGTGAATAACAAGTGTGATGCTTATATTTATGATTGATATAGATACAGGTGCAAAAGTTAGCTATAATTAGGCTATACTAAAACTGCAGCCAAAACTTAATTAAAAGTTTGAAAGCAATGATGCATTGGTAGTAAGCTTTTCTACAAAACTTCTCTTTTCTAGCTTCACTACTTCCCTTAAGCCAGCATATCCTTGGAGTCTTTTCTTTTCGTAGGGTAAGTCTTGCAGAGTACAATTGAGTACTCAGGGTTTGTTAACCCCTGTTGCAGGTACTGACTGGTACTGTTAACCGAGGTCATGTCGGTGGGCTCGATATGATCGGGTTGTCCTCTCCTGACTTAGGTGCTTTACCTAAGTTGTCTTTTGTAGTTCTACTCGACTTCCGCAATACAAGTTAAGTTTGTAAAAAGTTAACTTAATCATGATTTATAAATTCATTATTGTTATTCTTTCGCACTCTGATGTAAAGCTTTGTAACAAATGTTGTAATGTTGCAGTTACTCCTTTGTTGATCCTGGTATGAGTTGTCAAATGTACTTGAATCGGGGTCCTGTGAGGGCACCCGATAGATCTTCTTAGGTTATCTGGTGTACTTGCATAGCCGTCAGAGGTCTTAGGGATAATAACAGGTGCATGTGGGCCATATAATTTAGGAGGTTCTGTGACAGAAACACACCGGACTTACGCCTCCGTTTCTCCGCCTCCGGCGCAGTAGAAAATAGGCGTTTCACTTCCTCAAAAAGCGCCGAATCCCGCCTCGCAAGCTCGGCGGGAGGGAGAGAGGAACCCAAACCCCTCTCTACCGCTCAAACTCTACCACCTTCGCAAATATGCTAACACAACCAAGTGTACACCACAATGTGCATGTGTGTTAGCATTTCACAAACATTTTTCAAGGCGTTATGTTAGCTCTCTACTAGATCCTAATGCATATGCTCAAGACATTGATCTAGTGGCACTTGATTCCCGAGCTAACCGTGATTGCCCCTCTTGATAGTCGACTATGTATCCTAAACCCGGTCAATCACTTCTCTACTCATCTTAGACCGATAAAAGAAAAACCCTATGGTTATACCTTTGCCTTGATCCCTTTGTTCCATGTCCATCTCCTCATGCTTGATCACCATGATCATCATTTTATGTGCATCTCCACCTCTTATGATCTTGTGGCCATCACTTTATGCCACATACTCCTTCATCACGTGTGTTGCTTATGCCTAACTCATTTCACTTGATACAATAGCATTAGCAACTTGGTGTCATTAATTACTAAAACCAAACTTGGGCTTTCAATAGCTCAACTAAAAACAAGACCTAAGTAGTTCTTTAATTATGTGCTAGCAAGCCTTTCCCTTGCTTTGGCCGGAGACAAGTAGTTTTGGCTCTCCTCAGCTAGCAAGGTGAGGCTAGCTTGGGCAAGCGAGGCTAGTCTCAGTTCTAGCCCAGGAACCAAACGCCCCCAAAGTTCCCCGCCTCTGCTTCCATGGCCACCACACGCTGCGCCGAGCTTCGCGCCGCCCTGGCCCTGCCATTGGCTGCCACCGCCATCTCCATGGCCATCACTACCTATTTACACCAAAATTTGGAAAGAGAAGACTCGAGGATTCGAGGCCTCCAAAAGTTGCATTATCAAAAGGGCAACCGAGCAAGGATTGGTATTAGCTGGTTTTGAGGACGGGTCGGAGTCGGCTATTTTTTTAGGATGATGTCATCAAGTTGTACGGCATCAGGAAAGACATGTCGGGCTCTACAGAAAGGGAAGGATTATAGTCCAAGTTATCATTAAAGATAGAAAGTTTTCTTTAATTTCAAGAATTGTAACAAGTCGTATTCGAGTAGAACTCATGTTTAAGCTCCAGATATAAATATTAAGCCTCGGTTATTGTAATAGGACACCGATCAATCAATATAACATAACTTTTTGGCAACACGCCAAAACTCTAGGAATAGGAGTACTATAGATTCCGATGAGTTCTTCAGCGAACAGGGCTGCATCGGCTAATTGACCTCCGGTTTGCTTGTGAGTACCGTCACGGTTTATATTGCTTGTAAGGCTTGCATCAGCCGATTGATCTCTTACAAAGTGATATAAGCTAGTTATCGATTGTATCTTAAAGTTGCAAGGCTGCATCAACTGATTGACCGCTTGTGAATTTTTGATATCAATCATAGTTATCGATCTTGCATTAGATGACGTGTTGTTTAATGCAATATCACCAATTATCGAATCTGCTAAGACTAATAGGGTCTTCCTTGTTGTTTTGGTTGATTCACTAGTTATCGATCTTGTCAGCAAGATCAGCAGTTATCTGATTAATTGAAACAAGTGAGGTTTCTTTTACATAAACATCGGATATCGTCTAGTCGATGGCCTCACCCGCTGGCTTTCGGAGCCACATATTCGAAACTGTCTAGAGCAAAACCGGCATCTTCCGCCTTGTGTTACTGATAAACTTCTTTCCCTTGTCAATTGCAGGTCAAATTGACTGGCACGTCTTTCGGGTTTCCGATCAGATCCAACCGACCCGGCGTTGAAGCTAAGCGGATCTCCAACGCGGATCATCCGAATTGCTGTGTGTTGCTCGCATCGCCACGTTTTTGCGTCAACACCACCACCTCGGCCACCGAGCTCCGTGGCGCTATGGCCCCATCCTCGGCCGCCACCAACACCTGCACGCCCTACTTCGTTGCCGCCATACCATCGCCTACGCCATTGCGCACATTGAGCCTGAGGCCGGAGATCTACCACGTTGAGTGAGAGTGGGAAGTCGGACATCTGCCTCCGCCTTTGAATCGGCATCTCAACACCAACGAGCAGGTGTAAATCTAACTTTTTATTCACTAAGAGTCGACTCTAAATCTCGAATTGTTTTTCCCCTCTCTCCTCTATGCATCGTCTCTTGTAGTGGTTGATTCACTCTTTCCTGTGCCAGCTCGTTGATGCATTGGTTTCAATTCAGGGTGGGCACATTTTACTCGAAAACCGAGAACTGAACCGAAATATCGGTTTTTTGGTTTTTCGGTTCGGCTTCGCTTGTTAGGTTCTAGAAGTTCGGTCCTCGGCTTCGGTTTTGGTTTCCACGTCTAACCGAACCGTAAACTGATACAACCAAAGTCTTAAAACCTCTTCGTCCGTCCTACGAGCATGCTACTCGCCACCCCCTCCCAGGCTCCCACCGTCCAGCCTAGAGAACCAGCCCAGAGTCCCAACGGCCTAGTTAACTAAGTTAAGACACCCCGCGAACAACTCCCGTACCCATCGGCACACCCACACAGCCATTCCAAACCCTAACCTTCTTGCTCCTAGCTCCTACAGTCCTTCTCGGCTGCTCCTGTGACGACTAAGCGAGCAGGCAGCGCGCTCGACCACGACTTCACGACGGCAAGCAGGGAGAGACGCAACAAGGACAGAGCGGCGCGCGCGGCGGCGGCAAGCAGGGAGCGGTGCACACGGCGACTGCTACGAGCAGGAGCGGCGCGCGCCGGCGGCGAGGACACAGAGCGGCGCATGCGGCGGCGGCAAGCAGGGAGCGGCGCACGCGGCGGCTGCTACAAGCAGGAGCGGCGCGCGCCGGCGGCAAGGACATAGCGGCGCATGCGGCGGTTGCTACGAGCAGGAGCGGCACGCGTCGACGCCGCGGTAGCAAGCGGCTTCGGCGGCTTCAATCCTGAGTTTGGTTAGTACTATTTAAAAATCGAAAAAACCGACGTACAAAACCAAAACCGAATTCGTCGGTGTTCTATTATGAAGACAACCGATCGGCTTTCAATTCTTGGAAACTGAAATTTCAACAAACCAAATAAACGGAACTGAAATGTCGGTTTTAATCGATTGTCCGGTCTGAGTTTCAATTCTCCAATGGAGAAGCCCTCACGGGCCGTGTGTGCGTAAGTGGACAAAATCAACTTTAGGGCGTGCAACAAGATACAGTACCAAATCAGCACAGAGTGACAGACGGGGATGAGAGACCCCACATGAATCTGAATGTGCGGTGGAGAAGGCGCCGCCCGTAAAGCAACAGTCATCACATGATGGCCCGCATCATTGGAAGCCAGGCCAAACTGGCGAAGCTCCTCAGCCTCTCACCGGCTCACCTCACGCACAGGCACAAAAGACCTTCCAAGTACAGTACAGGAGGGAGCGACAGTCTGGTCCATTGCAGCCCTCACGCCTACTAGTCACGGGCCGTCTGTGCGTACCGCCAACCTAGCGCCTCACTCCGCCCAACACGTCGCTCCTGATGTCCCGACCCGTGACTCCCCCTAGTCCGTCTCGCTCTGCTCTCCGCTGCCTCCCGTGATCACTCACGTCCACGTGTCGCAGCCACGACCGAACACTGACCACCGGCCGCCGCGCTACCTAGGACGGACCGTGGGATGAGATCATGAGAGCGACCGGGATCCGACGAACAAAATCAGCGAGACAGTGACCACGAACAAAACCAGCGATCAGTTCGGTCTCGGGTGGCGCTACTACGCCTCTGCTGTCTGCTCCCGTGCTCCGCCTTCGCGAATCCGCGGCGAGCCTGCTAGCTGCGTGGGCGTGGCTTTCCTGCCCCTGCCCGGGAGCGGCGCGGCCGTAGTGCTGGTGCTGCCCGACCAGACCAGCCCGCCCCTACAAGCGGAGCGGAGAGGCCCCAGTGCAACCAGAGCCGCGAGTTGGAGGTGGTGGCAGCTGTGGGCAAAACGGCCAACGGCCAACGGCAGGTACGACGTAGACCTCTTGTGTTGTGTCTTGTTCAATTGCTCCCTAGTCGTTCGTGGTGTAGGATTAGGATGTCGTCGGTCGCTGACAATTCAGTGAACAAAATAGATACGGTATTGGCGAACGTAGCCTTATTTGGCTGCTCCATTGCAGTACCAGTACTTAGTCTCGTTGTCGTATTCAGAACCAAACTTCGGTAGTACTCCCTCCGTCCGGTTGATTATGTAATTATAGGAAACGTGCGGTTCAAACTGTGTAAATTTTGATCAAATTTATAGTAAAAAATATTAGTATTTATGTCTCGAAATAAATTTATTATGAAAATATATTTCATAACCAATCTAACGGTACTTATTTTGTCTCATAAGAGTTAGTATTTTTTTAATGTAATTTTAATTAAAATTTACGATAGCTGACTTCTCGGGACGTGAGAATTGCATATTCATTGGGACTGAGGGAGTACTTATTAGCAACAGCAGTTCATGTTAGAGGGGGCGAATCCACACCAGCATACTTCTACATTCCGATTCTACACAGACATCGCGTTTGCTACTGCTTTCGTGACCGGAGCATTGCCATCTGCAGAGCTCCGCCACTGGTCGTCGATGACGAGGCCGCCGCCGGAGACAAGCACGCGGCCGCAGCTGCGTCGTCGTCGTCGTCCAGTGCCATTGCTGACGGTGGCCGCGTCCGTGGCGCTCATCTCGCTACTGTGCCTTCCTGTCGCCGCGGACGCAAGCAGAGCGCTGCACTACAACCGGGAGCACCGGAGGCAGCACCACCGTGCGAGGGAGAACAAGAAGAACAACCACGTCTCACTCCCTCCGGACGTCGACGGCGATTCTCCGCCCGAGGCGCCGGGTTTGCCACCGGAAGCTGGCGGCGCGCCGCCGCCGCCGCCGCTCCCACCGCCTGCCGAGGACGACGACTGCGGCGACGTGTTCGACGTGAGGGCGTTCGGCGCGTCGGGCGGCGACGGCGGCTCGTGCAGCGACGACACGCCCGCGTTCCGCGCGGCGTGGAAGGCGGCGTGCTCCTCCGACTCCGCCACGGCCACGCTGCTGGTGCCGTCCGACGGCGTGTTCACCATCAGCTCCACCATCTTCTCCGGGCCGTGCAAGCCCCAGCTCACCTTCCAAGTAAGCTTCGAGCTGCATTGCCTTTTGCCTCCCCGCAAAATCATCGACCCGAGTTTTCACGCTGCCGTGACTGTGCACCAGATCGACGGCGTCCTGATGCCGCCGGACGGGCCGGCGAGCTGGCCGGCGACCGACAGCCGGAAGCAGTGGATCGTCTTCTACAAGGCCGACCGCTTGACGCTGGCGGGGGAAGGCACCATCGAAGGCAACGGTGAGGAGTGGTGGGATCTCCCGTGCAAACCTCACAGGGTACTCCTACTCTTCTCTTCCGCGGTGCATTAGTCAGTCCTCTCCTCCTCGTGCCATGCCAATTACCGAAATCAATGTGTCACGGAGTTGAGTTTACCCCGAAGAAACATGCGTGACGTTTGGGTCTGTGTCCGTGCCATGTCCAGGGTCCAAACGGATCGACGCTGCCCGGACCATGCGACAGCCCTGCGGTAAAACTCGCCGGCCGGCCACTTGGATTTCTTCCGATCCTGTTGTGTTTTTGTCGAAATCCTTGACGACCTGTTCGTGGAAATCGTGTGGTATCTGCAGCTCATACGATTCTTCTTGAGCAACGACGTGACGGTGTGCAGCCTGCGGATCGAGAACAGCCCGCAGTTCCACCTCAGGTTCGACGACTGCGAGCGCGTGCGCGTCGACGGCCTCTTCGTCAGCTCGCCCGCGTCCAGCCCCAACACGGACGGCGTCCACGTCGAGAACACCACGTCCGTCCAGATCCTCAACTCCAGGATCTACAACGGTAAGCTGAAACAGCGACTGGACGCACATACTCAAAAATGAGTCAATTTTGTTTGTATCAAGTTCCCATTAAACTCTGAGCTCCACCTGTAACCGCAGGCGACGACTGTGTCTCCATCGGCGCCGGATGCTCCGATGTCCACATCGAGAACATAACATGCGGCCACGGCCATGGCATCAGGTACCTGTCAGTCACTCAACAACGTGCTTCCATGGCGGAACCATTCGTAGTGAGCCTGACGCGGCAAGCTGTTGTCATCCTCGCAGCATCGGCAGCCTGGGTGTCCACAACACGCACGCCTGCGTGTCCAACATCACGGTCCGGAACGCGCGGATCCTCGACTCCGACAACGGCCTCCGGATCAAGACGTGGCAGGGCGGCACCGGCGCCGTGTCGGCGGTCGAGTTCGCCGGCGTGCAGATGCAGAACGTGAAGAGCTGCATCGTCATCGACCAGTACTACTGCCTCGGCCACGGGTGCGCCAACCAGACCTCCGCGGTGCGCGTGGCCGGGGTCACGTACCGGGACATCCACGGCACGTACAACCCGCAGGCCGGAGCGCCCATCCGCCTCGCTTGCAGCGACGCCGTCGCCTGCACGGACATCACCATGTCCGGCGTCGAGCTGCTGCCGGCCGGCGGAGACGAGGGAGCGCTGCTCGCGGACCCCTACTGCTGGAACGCGTACGGAGTCATGGAGACGCTCACGCTGCCACCAGTGTACTGCTTGCTGGAAGGCAGCCCGGAGTGTCTCCAAGATCCGCTCACGAATTGCTGAGATGACATTGTTTTCTTCACTAACAAAGCTTTGTGTCCTGTGACAGTAAATGCTAATACACTCGATATTCAACATATTACAAATTACAAATAGGCAAACAATGCAAATTTCTCGAATGGCATGCTCACAGCTACTGGAATTTGAGCTGCAATTAATTCAAGAGGGTGAAATACGCAGTCGAGTCCTCAAAAACTTATTAGATTCGATACTCTTTGTCATCCTAGTAAAAAACACCAGGATAAGATACACAATGACGAACAGTCTCGGTAGATTCTAAGAAAAATGTAAGCAGGACAACACCAACAACCGGAGAGCTGGTCACTGGACGAAAAAGATGCAGAATTCTTTGCCAAAATTTTGCTGGACCACGAACAGGTACAGCTATGATGTGCCTCATTTGACAGAACAAGCATCTTGGCCTCCATCTGTTACATCCTAAAGAAGCTGGCTACAACATCCTGAAAGGAGGGCCTTTAGAATAAATATATACATCGCAAGTCTCATACAGAGGCATGTTTGCAACTAAACCATAATTCTGCATCCTACCCGATTATAATACTCGCCTATACTTTTGGTGAGGCAAACTAACTAGATTGCACGTATCGGTATAGATGACCTTGAATAGTAAACCACCTCAGTTGAGAAGCCGCAAAACGTGTCATTCAGACTTCACGGATAGCCTCTCTGCAGGTTCGGTATATGAAAGAAGAAAAAAGTTAATAGACCTTCCAGACTGTAATATATAGGTAATAGATTTACTGAAAAATGGCCTACTTATGAGCTCATATGTCACGATCATTGATGTTCCCCAGAGAGACATGTTAAGAAACCTCGGTCCAAAACCTCTATAAAACCCCCTCCAGCCATCTTCATCAAGCAGCAGCCTGGTAGTTTTCATGACAGAAGGCCTACCCGTACCATAGTTGTCCATAACCTGAAATCACATGCAAATAATGAACACCTGATGATAGAATCCTCACAAGTATCATGCATGATAATAGTTCCTTCTATGACAGTAGTTAGCTACTTAGCTGTGCCAATATTAAGTTCAGGTACATATCCTATGTAGCAAAGGTGGTACGTTAAACAGCGAACTCAAAGATAATCTGCATACCTAAGGTAGTATAACATGATCATCACAGTATTGTAGACATCATTCGCTAGCACAGGCAACAACTAAAATGTTGCAATGCCAGCCTTGAGATGTCATATTGAAATTGAATAATAGGTGTGGTTGCGAAACTGAGGCACCTGACACAGAGGAACAATAAGTTTGAGACCAGACCTGTGTCACCCAGGTTAAGAGCTAAAACATGATCTCACAAGCTACCTAGAATAATGGACATTCTGTCCTTCTCCATCATATATTGAGGAGCTTCAGGTCCAGTTGAAATCCTGTATATTAAAGCTACCCATATTCCACAAGACAGAAAGTATAGCCTAGGCCCACAGCCCTTTCAAATTCTATCCTGCACCTTCTGGCTATGACCAAAATGTCCATCCTCTGTTGCACAATCATTTATAGTAAAAAGGGGTCGAAAGCAATAATATTACTATGTTCATGGCATGTCAACTTCTAAATTAGAGGAAGAACCACCGAAGGAAACCCCTGTGATCTTCTGACACTCAGAAAATAGATCGACTTCCTAGTCCAAAAACCTAGTCTGATAAATAAGATTACAAATAGCTGGGATGCTAGGTTTTTTATACCAGAAATAACGTGCTAGCGCAAAGAAAACATGACGAATGCCATAGGAAACTAGAGCCTGCAAAGATACATAACCACACGTTCAGAAAAAAACAATTAAATTAAACTTACCTGAAGCCGAGTCTTGATGGTATCTATTGGAGTGGTGATAATTGACGAGCAAGCACCAGCAATTGTTCCTGCTGTCGCTTGGACAGCAACAAGTTCCGATTGAGATGGTTTTGTTGGTGAGTCATTTCCATAACCCAAACTCCTATTTTAGGATTGCAAGAATATTAATCAAGCATGGCAGTGATTCTTTGTAGATACAATGACCAATAAATGTTAAATAAAAAATACACACACCTCCAAATAGCATGTTGAGCACCACCATATGCACTCCACCAAAGGGCTGAAGCTGGCGACTGAGTCAACATAGTGATTCCAAAACCTCGGTAAAGCCCCCGGATCCCTTCTGTTCTGACAACCTTATTTATCACATCAAATGGGCCCCTGTATGTCGCCATCCCTGGCAATCCTTGAACCATGAGCCTTTGGCAAATCTGTAAGTTCAGAAATATGGAAGAGCATCATGTAAATTAGATTACAAAGTAAGGATGGCATACAGAAAAATGCTTTTAATCACGCTTGTTGTGAAGGACTATAATATTGTGTAATGGAATGGATTTATATATGAAGAAATTATTCCTAAAGTGGTCAGCCCTTGCTCTGTACAGAAAGATAGATATATAGGAACTTCATGAAACAGTACAACAATCACGATGTGACATGTACCTGGCCATAAAGCGACATAATGTTTAAACTTACAAAGAAATCTAAAGAGAGTATAAAGAGTTGATAGGGTTTCAACTTCCAAGCAATTGCAACATGATAGTTTCACTATAGAAGTATCACCTAAAAAGGAAAATTATCCATCAAATGAACGTTTCTGTGTTGATTGTTTCGTATGTCATGTATCAGATATTCAAGTTTATGCTCTAATCTCCTCCGTTGGACCTAAACTTACAGAAACGTGGGTCCACTGCAGGTCCTAACCTTATTAAATGGTGCATTACAGGTCCATTTATAGACCATACCAACCATGTGGGTGCACCACTTAACAAGTTTAGGAACCCAGAAATACGTTTCCAAAGTTCGTGGACCTAAGTGGCAACCCTTGACAAGTTCAGGGGCCGCCCATGCATTTAACTCTATATTGAACAAACTTGTTAACATGCTGTTGGTGATTTGACTAATAGTTGCTAAGCACAAAAAGCTGGACTTACGACAATATGGAGCTAGTGTGAAAGAATGCTCACCACATCTAGAGGCACAAAATATGAGCATGAACAGATACTCGACATCAAGCCTGCAACGCCGTTTGCTACAGCAATTCGTGACGCCTCTGACATATCAAAATGTTCACAATACTTAAATGTCATTTCTTTAGATATCTCCAGTGATGTTAGAGCCAGCACTCGCCCAGGTAGAGCTCCAACAGCAGAGGTGCCAAATCCTCTGAAAATGCCAGGGATGCCATCGCTTCTCAATATCCTCCTAAAAACAGTAAACCCAGACATATGCGCAAGCCCCCCTTCAGCAACCTGCATCCTAGTCTTCACAACAGCTGTTGGGTGCAGAGCACCTTGCTGGGCCGTAAACAGGATAGCTCCAATCACATGAAACCTCGTCTTGTCCAACCTTCAGCGTGATACAAAAAGATAGCTACATCAGTTACAGGAATATGTAAATTGATATTTTCTTTATAGATTCGAAGTCCACAATTTTATGCAGATTGCCATGTTGCCAGCATGACATTTCCAAAATAGCATGCAACTCTACAGTCCTTTGAATACAGGTGACATGAAAACCAAAATTACTGTCCCTCACATCACTGATGACAAAGATGCAGGGAACAATTACAGTTCCAAAATGTGATTTTAAAGGAAGTTTATGGACCGTAGAATGATCTACAACCTTTAGGGGTAGCTGAACTTCTTTCTTCACTTAACATAATTCTTCAAAAATTTCTACATGTACAAACTTTGAAGAACCTTTTGATGCATAGAAGTTCATGAAATCTTGATGGGTGTAGACCTAGGTTCACAAATGAATCTCCCATTCTTTTAAAGGCAAAACTCAGTACTGTGCGTCAGCGATTGCTCGTCTAATAGAAATTGACTTGAAAGTTGAAAATTCATATGACACAATGGAGAACAAGTACATAAGATCTCAGAAAAAAAATCCAAGCTATGGCTTGAATTAAGGACTTCAGAAGTACACTTAGAATCTGAAACTGCAGTGATGTCTAGCAAAATAATACGTCATATATAAAAGCTAAAAAGTTCGATTTCCTTAGTCAACTCAGTGTCAAGTTTCCATACAAAGATGAACAAACATGCCTACATGTTAATCGCACGGGTTTGAAGCAGATAGAAGTATATTAACTACCAGCCTGTGGACCTAGCAGCCGCTGCGGGAATTGGGGAAATACAATCGATTCCTCTCTAACACGTCAAGTTTTGCCAATTAAATTTACAGCTTTCCAGAAGAATCAAGTTCCGTTCCCCGTCCACATCTGCGGCACTGATCTCGTGGCCCTCCCCCGCGCCCTAGGCCGACGCAATGCGCCCGTGAATCACCTTCATGTAACCCACGCTCCCTGGCTGCCCATTCCTCATTCCTTGCCCCGTGCCGAGCACGGGAACAAGCGGCGGGCTGAGAGCCCAACCAAACTAAGAGCACGCTGCCGATCCGGAGACGGACCAAAAGATGCGAGTCCGCAAACGTAACCCGCCTGCCAGGATGAAAAGATTCCTCTTTTGGATTCTTATTAACTCTCTATCTAAGAAGGGGAACGTGGCGCGTACCTCTCCCAGTTGATGTTGGCCTCCGCGAGCGCGATCTCGGCCGCGGACGCCTCCGAGGTATCCGCCGCCGCCGCCGCCGCCATGGACTCGCCACACGCCTACACACAGGAGGCGGCCCCGCGAGAGGAACAAATAGAGGAGAAGCAGAGCGGCGTTTGGTAGGTGCTGCTCCTCACTTCCGTGCGTGTTTCCGGTGCGGATGAAGTGGTGTCGGCGCCGCTGCGAGCGAATTTGCGCACGGGGTAAAAGAAGGCAGCGGCGGAGGCCGGAGGGGGGGAGGGGAGGAAGGAGGCGGACGGAGCCAGTTTTGTTCGGGCGCGCCACCTCGAGGCATTAGGGGTTTTGGTTGTTGGAAGTTTCCAGCAGGGTCGGGTCGGGTCGGCGCCCCGCGGAGCGCGCTGCCCAACTTGCCATTCGTCCGGCCTCGCCTCACTGACCTGCGGGGCCTAGATTGGGCCCGGACCGTAGTGGGACCGGGGAGTCGGGCCCTTGAGTGGGGCCGGGCGGAGCGTGTGGTGGGTGTTTCTCGCTTTCCTGCTCTTGGGGAGCCGAGGAAAGCTGCACCAGCGAGGCGGAAGGGGGGCACGTGTCACGCGCCTATTGAGCCTTGCTGTCAACCTCGCCACGTGGGTAAAAAAAAAAGTTGGTGGGCGACCTTCTTTTCGTTTCTGTTGTTTCCACAACCCCGCATTGCGTACTCCCTCCGTCCCATAAAAAGAGTCATTCTACATTCAAATTTTGTCCCATAAAAAAGTGTCGCTGTGCTAGTTTCAGCTCCTAAAGAAGCTGTCCGTGTCCACTACCCACTCACCCAACGCCCCACCCTTGTCCTTTCACTCTTGTCGTCCAATGAGTTTTGAGCATTGTCTGATGGCCTGCTGCTGCTTGTACCGTACTAGTAGGGGCATCCAGGTCCTTCACTAATCTCCTTGGTAGAAGCGCCTCTCTCCCAAATGACCTAATTTATGGGACAGAGGGAGTAGGTTTTTGAAAAAAAAAACAACCCCTCATCGCGTGGCGCGCTGAATCAATGCCGCGTGCCTCGACATGAACAATCGTTCTTCTAGGTGGTGTTTGGTTGACGTAAGGAAACGCAAACACAAAGGAATGGGATAAACGGCGCTAACCAATCATTGTGTAAGATCCCATTTGATTTCTCGAATTCTCTTGAGTTCGGATCAAAGTCTTGCAATCATTTTTATTGTACTAGTTGTCCTTGTCAAAAGGAAAAGGCCCCTTAATTCTGGATTAATCTGTCACTTTCATATTTCAGAAAATTAACCTCGGAACACAAGAGCAACTCCAAGAGCATATAGAAATTTAGATTTCTAAAAATGATTCTCCAAACTAATATAGACACTCAAAATAAATATGGTCTGCGCCAGATTTTCGTAAATCGGGCTCTTTGTTCTTCTTTCCATTCAGGTCACCTCAAGGATGTTGTCGCACTCGTCCTCTCATCTCATTCGTATTGTGAGAGGTGTGGGGTGACTCCTCAAAATATTAGTGGCCTAAATATAAGGTAATGAAAATATTAATGGTGCTTGATTATATTTCTAATGCATTTCAGCATCTTGCTAAGTTTTTTTCTCAATCATGCATGTCTTATCCAGTTCGTATGCAAACGTACAAGGAAATTTTCATTAAGGTAAAATGTAACGCCCCTGGCCCAAGCCCACTCTACCGAGGGATGGGCATCACCTACGTAGCAACCCGTTTGCGCTTTTGTCCTTGCTTCACGCAAAACGGTTAATCAAAGATTACTACACATCCTTGCCCTGACTATTTAAGCTGGTTCGGTGAACTCAGAATTCACGGTATAGTACTAAACATCTGGTTGCACAGTGTTTCATGACGCTACGGTACTCGCGCAAACAGTTTCCGAGCTACGGTGCCTGAATTTGGCCCATCCCCCTTCGCAGATACAGTGCCCCCCACAGCTACAGCTCGCCCCACAGCCCTCTCTCGCAGCTACAGTCCCCCACCCTAACCGGAATTCGGCCCATGAGCTGGGTCTAACATAAAAGTTCTCAAAACTCTTAGGTCATGGTTTCTGAATCATTCAGTTTAACTCCCATCACATCAATATTGTGGCAAATGCATGGAGTACTAAATATAGACTAATTGCATACATGTCGGCACAGATTAGGAGTAATTTACGAGATGAATTTATTAAGCCTAATTAGTCCAAAATTGAAAACTTTTTGTCAAATAAGGCGAAAGTGCTACAGTGTTTGTTTTTCGAGAAGCGAGATTTACATTCCTTTTTGAGACGGAGGGAGTATACCTTTGGTGGCCGTTCCTATTGAACTTTCGCCTTCATGAAGATAGATTTTTCCTTCTTTGGCCATTGCACCTTCTAGAGACCCATTTCTATCAGCAGAGATGGGTTTTTTACAACAACTTTTAATATATAATGTTAAAGCACAATATACTAGTGTGGAAACAGAATTCCCATATTACAGAGCACAGACAAATAAAAGTTACTGCTGATCTGCTACTTGTAGACATAGGTGATGCTTCTGTGAGGGGCGCGGGGCCCGTCGGGGCCATAGGGCCCACGAGAAGTGCCCACAATAGAAGCATCGAGGTTCCTCGTTCTCACACTCCGGTAGCATAGCTGGCGTTCCCTGTAACACCTGAGGTGTTTGCCACCAGTTAAGTAGTGGGTTTGAGCTCAAACATGGTAGATTAAGTGGTAATGAAGATGTCAAGGTCAAACCTATGGAAGCGAGCCCCAACCTAAACTTGGATGTTGCACCCTTGCTTTACATATAGTCCATTTTTAAGATATATGCTTGGGTGGTGTTATTGCTATATCTTTATGTGTCTCACCTTAGTACCTATCTATATTGATCCCTGGAAAAGTTTCATGACGTTTGGAATCAAAAAGTCACATGAAATGATAAGTTATATGCTTGTTGGAATGACTTTACTAAGTGCTGGAATTGCATTATTAAGTGGATGAAAATATAGGTCATCAACCAAACCTTGCAACCTTGCCCCCATGACTCTAGATGGACTCTACAACAAAAGTCATGAAAGGTTCGTGTTGAGCAAATGCCCAGAAAATGCTCCAATTGATCAAAAAGGATAATTTAAGCTTTATCGTGATCCTACTTTGGTCAGAGTAGAAATGTTGGTTCTATACCAGTTTTGAGGTTGGACCTTAAATGAAAGTTGTATTCCATATCATGTAGAACAAACTTTGTTTTTGGACCAAGAGCTAGATCAACTTGAAAATAAGTCAAACAGAGGCTCGAAGATTGAATCAGCGGCTGTTTTCAGACTTAGAATTTTTCTAAGTCTAGAATTAATCGTCGTCGACGTTGGCATGTCGCGTTCTCGTGTTTTCGTTCAGCAACTTGACTTGACCCCAAAATAGAAGTTGGAGCTAATTCTTTGGAGAAGATCATACAAAAGGTTGGGATCAGTTTGACCATGTTTGGACTAAGTAGTTCAACTTCAAGCAGAGCGACACTTAACCCTTGTTAAGTCACTGACAATGTCAACTTGAGGCTTGATTAGCTACTAATCCGAGAGTTTAATGTCTATGCACCCTTAATAAAAGTTGGAGAGCAGCTTGTGGACAACAACTTTGCTACAGGCGCCCAGGTCCGAATCCAAGCCGAATATGCTGAAAAACACGTCTCAACTCGGGCTCCATCGCGCGTGCCAGGTGTTCGATGGCGGGCCCCATAGAGGACACGCGGATGTCATGCTCGCCGCCGCTGCTCCACGCGTCGTGGGCGCCCCGCTGAAGCCGCCTGCCCCTGCCTGCGTAAATGGGGAGCACCAGAGCGCCCTCACTCGCCTCTCTGCTTGCCCTGCTCTCCTCCTCCATCGCCCTCTGCACTGCCCGCGCGCGCCAGAGTGCGCTCGCCATGAATGACGCCGCCGAGCTCGCTGCCGCTGCTACTGCCTCCACTCCATCCCTCCTCCGTCTGAACCAAGCGCGGCATCACCTTCTCCGTCGTGCGTCGCCCCTCCTGCGCCTCTTTTCCAGTCACCTCGACTGCCGTGGCACCATCGCTGCCGAGCAGTCGTCGGTGTTCCGCCTGCTCACGCGGCCAGCAGGCCATAGGCCGCCTCCGTCCATGTCGTGGCCGCCTACGAGTGCGAGACAACCCACTGATGCTCCTCCGCCACTCCATCGCCGCCGAACATCCTCCTCTGGCCGGCACCGCGAGCCTCCGACGACCTCCCTGTTCAAAATCCCGTCAGGGATCTCCTACAAAAATTCGACGAAAGTCAGGGTTCTAACTGCGAAGTCAGTGACTCAGATGAATAGTGCCGAGAGGACTGTTTTGTGATGATTTTGCAGGAACTTTGAAATTACATAGTAAATCATAGAAAATTCGTAAAATAGCAAATGAGTACTTTTTGGAATTCTTGTGAAATTCTCTATGCATTAGATCTATAATATAGCATGTTTTAGTTTAAAGTTTTCTCTGTAAAAATGGATTTGTGCAGCTAGGTTTTTAATGCTAGTAGTATTTGTCATTTTCATAACTGTAGATTTAGGGCTCCAAATGAAGTGAAATTTTTGTGGCATGCTACTTATATGATGTTTAATGTGTGGTAATTATTTCATGAATTTTTGGTTGCCATTTGAGTGATTTATTAGTGTATCTTGCTCTCACATGAATTATTGCAACAGCTATTTGTCTTTTTCATAGAGGTTGATGTACATTTCCAAATGGCTTGAAATTTGTACAGTAGACTATTGGGTGTATATAAGAGCTACTGTAATTTTTATAGATTTTATTATGGACTTTTGGTATATGTTTATTATTTCACCTTGCTATTTAAAGAAATTAAGAAATGCTTTAAAAGAAATTATTTAATGATGAGCACTATGCTTTTTGGTGATCATTTAACATGCACTTTATGATGGTTACATTGGTTGTGGCCAAATGTATGTTTGGAATGTAAGTTAATATTTATTCTTGCAATTGATGCTTTCCTGGACAGTTTCTGGGACTTTGATAATTGCACCATGAAAATGATGTTTGATGAGAAACATGATTATAACAAAGTTGTAAATAACTCATTAATATAGCTTGTGTTAAATTTTGGTGGCATTTGGCCTTATAGTTTGTGAGTAATGACTGTTTCAAGTCGGGTTCCAGAAATAGTTGTTCTCTAGAATCTCTGGACCAGATTCTGTAATTATGCATGTTTGACTTGGTTAACTTGAGAATCATGCTAAGATGATTAAAGATGAATTATAGAAAATTTCATAAGCTTTCCAGAATGTCTTGTTTCATGGCTATTGGATTTGTATAACTCCAGTTATGATCCAAACATGTAGATGTTATTTGCAGTTTAGAAATTGTCAGATGCTAGTTATGGTTGTTTACTTCATATGTTGCTAAGTGTGGCTTATACCCTTGATGATGGTCAAGTTAAGATACTTGTGATCTTGTCAAACTTGTGTTATGCTTGATGTGCTTGCCCTCTTTAATTGGTTGTGTGATGTTAGTTAATTAGCTTTTGGTGTCTATGTCTGAATCGTATGTTTACTTGAATGATTATGTGATGCATCTTGTGTTACCATTTATCATATTCATACGCATGTATCTTGCATCTCATTTAGGTTCGCTAGATGAACCACGTGAAGGATGAGATGTTGAAGCTAAACCCGAAGACGTTGTTTGGTGGAACTATCCCGAAGATGGAAGTACTCAGCGAGTATCATCTGACAACTACTGACTTGTGTCGGATCCCAGGCAAGCCCCGGAGCATTCTAAGCCTCCTACTTTATAAAAGCAATTGAGTATATATATGTTATATATGTATTGTTGCATTAAGTTGTAGGAGTTGAGTGAAACCGTTGATGCATTTATTACTATCCTTGCCTACCTTATTACATACTTATCCTGCTAGGTTTAGGGTCAAATAAATACTTAGCCCTGCTTAGACCGGTAGCGATCGGTGATTTCCTGTCACCGGCAACTATAGGTGGTTACTAGAAAACTTTAGCTATGGAATGGATGATATCCTGGAAATAACCAAGTGTTGATGAATAATTGGAGACTGGACGGAATAAGTATTGGGCAACCAGACAGGATTCTGGGGTGCTTGTAGTTTTCGTCTGTGTCGATTAAGGACCGACCGTTGTTGGCCCTCGGGTCATGTTGAACGCATGCTTCACATTTAGCTGGCCGAATAAGGTACCTTTCGACCGCGAAGCTGGAAGATTATTCGGGCCGAGTGGATTGCTCGCAACGCACTGTACCGGAGCAGTAGTGGCAGGATACGGGGGCGCGATGATAAGGCCAAAGAGCAGTCGGGCGGCCCCCGGGTACAAGTGGTTCCTGGCAAGATCGCGACTTTACCTGAATGGTTGACTCGGTGACCAACACCTCACTTTAGTGGGTGAGTGAGGTTTATGTGAGGAATAACTTACCAGCTGGTTAATAAGCGATTCGAATCACCATCGTTCACTGGATAGTGAACACTTGACTCGAGCTACTGCATCGTAGTAATGATTATGGAACACGGATGGTTATGTGGATAATGTTGGAAATGCTAAACCTGAGATGGTAACCTTTGATGTTAATGGTTAATCAAGTGATTGCTTTAGCATATGTGCTTACCTAGATTGAATAGGTTATAATAAATATGATGCAAAAAGGACTTAAATTAGTTTATTCATGATAACTTATGCTTTTTGCAAATGAGTCAAGCTAGCCCACTGAAAGAAAGCCTTGCATACTCCTTGGTGTCATTATTTCTGGTTTATGACGGGTAAGTCTAGCTGAGTACCTTCTCGTACTCTGGGTTTATTCCCACTTGTTGCAGGTTGTGATATAACATAGCTACTGCAAGAATTAGAAGACTCCGGCTGTTGTGGCGGAGTGTGATCATGGGCATGATCCTTCTGAGCTACCTTGTCTCTCATGCTTTTGTTGGAAATTGACCTTGGTACTGGCATGTATTTGAATTAAGGTGATATTAGTTTTCAAACTACTTTGCTTCCGCTACTTTTGAACTTGAGTTGTATTAACTCTACTGAACTCCGATATATGTTGAATTACTTATGAAATGGATGTAACATATGACCTATTATGTTGGACCACTACGATCTTGGCTTGTATGTTGGTTGGTTTGAAATCCCTCGTGATTTTATTGGACTACCGGAGTTATAGGAGCTTAAGTACGGGAAATTAATTGCTCCGGCGATTGTTTTTGTACTTTTGTTCTTATAATTTGGGCGGTTCCGTGACAGCTGGTATCGGAGCAAGGTTCAACACTAAACATGTCATATGTGTATTGAAAAACAAAGGTTTTGTTTGCAAAAATCAGTTTTTGATAACTTATAGCTACTACATATATAGGTTTGTCCAAATCTGAATTTTAAATCTAAGTATGCTAGTGGTCATTTCCTTTATGCCCAATTAAGGACCCTTAGGTGGCTTAATTAAGTACTAACTTGGGGGTTTTAAATTTTTGCATCTACGCCCAAGCCAAGGTATGTATGAGTGATAACTTGACCGCACCGTTACCCTGTGGTCGAATGGTAGTGATAACCTTCATATATGAAATAGCCATATATGTCGCTAGAGTTATATTCTTGCAACGTCGCACCTACGCCAAGGTAAGTGTGAGCTAGGAGAGCATCACCGTTCAACCATCGGTCTAGGGGAGAGTTAGCTATGGTTACTAGCGTAATTACATGTTTAACCATGTATTTATGAAAGTACTTAATTGTGGGTACATTTATTGGGTAGCTATGATACCGAAGTATATGCATCATGGGATGTATGTATGGAGAGTATTTAGTTTACTGCTTTCATTGTGTGCTATATTGGGAATTATTGGGCTACAATGAAATTTTCTGTAGGTACGCTAACCACGAATACGTAAGTTGAATGTAGCTAACGACTAGCTCTATATCGAGAGAATGTGTGTTATGCCACCGACATAGAACGTGATTGTCACCTTAGGCTGACAATCTTGTGAGGACGAATAGGACGAAGCATGCATCATTATGGTTGTTGCTTTGTGCATATAACTATGCTCCTCCCACCTTTGTCCTAATAAATAAGTAATTATGATTCCTATGAATAAACTAAATTATTGAGTAGTCTAAAGTAAGAATGTTTGGAGTTACTAGAATAATGTGGTTGTGTGCTCTCTTGTTAACACAACAAGGTTAAACATTGTTTTGCATGTAATGAACTTTGGTTGCTAGAATAGTTTCTGTTGTAGTAATATTTTCATGGTCATAATAATGTAATCTGTGAATTAGTCTTTAGTGTGAATAAGAAAGTTATAGATAACTTAGTAAGCTTTCCAATAAGTCTAGTACCACCTTAGTTTGATGCTTACAACTTATGTTTTGTTTAAAACACGTGTCTGCTGCGTTGCTGTCTATGCTCTGTGTATGTACTAAGTTGGTTACTTTAGCATGCTTTTGTTTTAGCTAAACTTGTAGTTAGTTCTTGTTGGATAAATTCTTGTTAGGTGTGAGCCTTCTGCTTAGTATTGGATGCTTAAGCTAACCTAACTAATAATCTCAAGTGTCCGCTTAAAACTGTGATGCTGTGTAGATGCATGTTATCTAGGTAGTGTCATAGTTGACCTCTCTTTTGTCCTCGGTGAGCATATGAGTGTTGAAGATGCTTTATCCTAGATCAATGCTCATGTTACGTAATCACATGGTTGTCGTCTCTAATTAGATTCTCTCGTAGGAGCCAGAGCCTGTAGACGTGGTTGCTAGCCCTTGAATGTTTTTGTATCCATGCCTTGCTTGAGCCATAGTCCCTAGCGTAGTCCCCTTATATGTTTGCTTAGGCCTTGGACATCCGCTACCTTTTGGAGAATGCACTTGTTCCATTGACCAACCAAGTTAAGTCCTAATGAACGTCGATCTTGACCACAGTTGTTGCTTGCCAAGTTTTGGAGACCATACCCAATTCCATGTTGGACCTCCTGATTGTCTCTCCTACAGATGATCCGAGCAACACTAATCTCTCATTGTCTGATCCAGAAATCTTTGCTTGCAAAATCAGGTGGCTATCTTATCAATGCAATCTCTGATTGGTGTATCATTTTGTTTTGGAAGTTTGCTAAGTCCATCTCAACTTCTAATGCCTCTCAACGTTATTAATCTTGATCTCATGTTATTGTCTGACGTGACCGGAACCTTTCGTCTGGTAATCACCTTGGTGGACGCAAGACGTGCGTGGAAATGACCAAGAACCCTTGCTCAGTTGGCTTCAGCAATTAAGTTATGTTCTCTTGCGCTGTGTTTCAATCTTTGAATCGCCTCCTTGTTGACTCTAAACCTTGTAACTACCCTTGCTTGCTACTCCTCCCTTGTCTGGTGCTTGTTCTTACCACCCAATCGGTGTCACTTGAAATTCCACTTTGTTTGTGTGTTTAATAATGGTGTTCTGATTAGCATTCTATGGTGCCGCGACGAAACCGAGAGCCTCCTGTGGGCGCGCACACAAGGTGGTGCTGCTCGGCACGCGCTGGTATCAGGGTTGCTATTCATGATCCATTATGAAACGACAGCCGATGTGTTATTTCTCGTGACTGTTTTCCTTAGTTATCTCCCTATATCTTATCTGAAGATTCATATCTCAGACCATATGTAGTAGAGCTTCCTCCTTAAGTTGCTAAGAAGATGACCTTTGAAGAACAGTCACCGGCATAAGCATTGACAGACTGCAAGAGGTGGTAGACAAGTGACTCTCCCTATGTGTCCTTGTCTAACGTCGGTCATCGAGTGAGCAACATACGTCATCCCTATTAGATCAAAAGGGCACATAACACTTACTATTGAACAAGTTATCCATGGGATAAGAATTTATCGTCACATTGTGCATTTGACCTAGTTATCAAAAGTCTTGATCCTTGTGTAGATGACAGTCATACAGATGAAATCAACTCTCTCTGGTGTGACTCCTTATCTACGTAGGGATGCCCTCCATGTGGAATAATGCTTTGTGCTCTGTGAAAATAGCCCACAAGTCCAATGCTTGTTCATCGTCAAGATTGGGGTCTAGATCAACAGTTGAAATTGTTCCCTGAGAAATATGTCAGGAAGACTATAGCCTCCATCCTCAACTAGAGAAAGGCTTCTGCTACTATGAGAAAGATCAGAGAGTGCAAAACACACACCTCAACATGTGAAGCAAAAGAAAAGGAAGAACATGAAATCTGTCCAGAATTTTGTGGCACTACACCGGTTATCTTCAAGCCAACGGTTAGTGACCCAAACGAAGTTGGATTGACCCCAAACTTGGTAACCTCATTCCTTGCTTAGGACCCTTCAATGTCTTAAGTGGGTATGAGCATTGGTTGAGTAAAACATAGGATTTGAGAGATGTCATGTCAGCTTGGGTTGCTGCCATTTCAGAATAGAGCTATTTTGGTGGATGGGTTGTTGGATGGTCAAACGATGTCCGTTTGAGCTCAATTTTGGCAAGTGGTTAGAAGACCCATGGATCTATATGCCCACCAATATTTGTGCATATTGGAGCAGTGGTTTATGTTATATGAACAAAAAATAAAAGGGTACATAATCGGTAATTTATCTGTTGACTGCGATCATCCTTTACATTGGAAGGTTATGTTTGTAATGCATGCCAAGAACTTGCAATTGATAGGTATCTTGCTGTTAGACAACCCTCAGTACCCTTGGAAAGACTAATTGCACCCCTATGTGCCTTTGTATAAGAGAATCTTCTTAGGTAACATTTGGCAGAAATCCAGTACCGACAGAGTCAGCTATCACTTTCACTGTTCCCTCAATAGACTCAGATAATACAGTGTTGGCATCAGAGAAAAGAGAACTGCACACGTGGAACAATATGTAGTTTTCCATCAGTTGGCGTCTGAGTGAGTGAATAGTCTATGACTGATATAGACATTGTCTATTGGTTAGACGGTTTCTGATAGCCTCAAAGAATGATTACCTCGTATAGGGATCCAACCTTTATCAGAAGTTGTACATGCTATGCCACTAGAAAAGTAAATGCTATGAGTAGTTAGTCCATGCTTGTAGTACTCTTCATACACCGTGAACGAAGTACCGTATTGTCTTGGATTCCTCCCAAAGTAACAATGCTTCATGGAAGTCAGCAAAGGAAATTATCCAAACCAAAGTTTCTACTTAGAGCGAGTATTAGAAAGTTGTCTTACTAGTTAGCCTCTCTGCTACTTGAAGCTAAGTAGCCTGATGCGCTTGCAGATGTTGGAATTGGATAACAAACTTCTCTTCCCTTGAAAAGTCCGTCGCACCGAATCTCGGGACGCGATTCTTTTAAGGGGGGAGGGCTGTAACACCCGAGATGTTTACCACCAGTTAAGTAGTGGGTTTGAGCTCAAACATGGTAGATTAAGTGGTAATGAAGATGTCAAGGTCAAACCTATGGAAGCGAGCCCCAACCTAAACTTGGATGTTGCACCCTTGCTTTACATATAGTCCATTTTAAAGATATATGCTTGGGTGGTGTTATTGCAATATCTTCATGTGTCTCACCTTAGTACCTATCTATATTGATCCCTGGAAAAGTTTCATGACGTTTGGAATAAAAAAGTCACATGAAATGATAAATTATATGCTTGTTGGAATGACTTTACTAAGTGCTGGAATTGCATTATTAAGTGGATGGAAATATAGGTCATCAACCAAACCTTTCAACCTTGCCCAAATGACTCTAGATGGACTCTACAACAAAAGTCATGAAAGGTTCGTGTTGAGCAAATGCCCAGAAAATGCTCCAGTTGATCAAAAAGGATAATTTAAGCTTTATCGTGATCCTACTTTGGTCAGAGTAGAAATGTTGGTTCTATACCAGTTTTGAGGTTGGACCTTAAATGAAAGTTGTAGTCCATATCATGTAGAACAAACTTTGTTTTTGGACCAAGAGCTAGATCAACTTGGAAATAAGTCAAACAGAGGCTCCAGGATTGAATCCGCGGCTGTTTTCAGACTTAGAATTTTTCTAAGTCTAGAATTCATCGTCGTCGACGTTGGCATGTCACGTTCTCATGTTTTCGTTAAGCAAATTGACTTGACCCCAAAATAGAAGTTGGAGCTAATTCTTTGGAGAAGATCATACAAAAGGTTGGGATCAGTTTGACCATGTTTGGACCAAGCAGTTCGACTTCAAGCAGAGCGACACTTAACCCTTGTTAAGTCACTGACAATGTCAACTTGAGGCTTGATTAGCTACTAATCCGAGAGTTTAATGTCTATGCACCCTTAATAAAAGTTGGAGAGCAGCTTGTGGACAACAACTTTGCTACAGGCGCCTAGGTCCGAATCCAAGCCGAATATGCTAAAAACACGTCTGAACTCGGGCTCCATCGTGCGCGCCAGGTGTTCGATGGCGGGCCCCATAGGGGACACGCGGATGTCATGCTCACCGCCGCTGCTCCAGGCGTCGTGGGCGCCCCGCTAAAGTCGCCTGCCCCTCCCTGCGTAAATGGGGAGCACCAGAGCGCCCTTACTCGCCTCTCTGCTCGCCCTGCTCTCCTCCTCCATCGCCCTCTGCGCTGCCCGCGCGCGCCAGAGCGCGCCCGCCATGAATGCCACCGCCGAGCTCGCTGCCGCTGCTACTGCCTCCACTCCATCCCTCCTCCGTCCGAACCAAGCGCGGCATCACCTTCTCCGTCGTGCGTCGCCCCTCCTACGCCTCTTTTCTAGTCACCTCGACTACCGTGGCGCCGTCGCCGCCGAGCAGTCGTCGGCGTTCCGCCTGCTCACGCGGCCAGCAGGCCATAGGCCGCCTCCGTCCATGTCGCGGCCGCCTATGAGTGCAAGACAACCCACTAATGCTCCTCCGCCACTCCATCGCCGCCGAACATCCTCCTCTGGTCGGCACCGCGAGCCTCCGACGACCTCCCTGTTCAAAATCCCGTTAGGGACCTCCTACAAAAATTCGACGAAAGTCAGGGTTCTAACTGCGAAGTCAGTGACTCAGATGAATAGTGCCGAGAGGACTGTTTTGTGATGATTTTGTAGGAACTTTGAAATTACATAGTACATCATAGAAAATTCGTAAAATAGCAAATGAGTACTTTTTGGAATTCTTGTGAAATTCTCTATGCATTAGATCTATAATATAGCATGTTTTAGTTTAAAGTTTTCTCTGTAAAAATAGATTTGTGCAGCTAGGTTTTTAATGCTAGTTGTATTTGTCATTTTCATAACTGTAGATCTAGGGCTCCAAATGAAGTGAAATTTTTGTGGCATGCTACTCATATGATGTTTAATGTGTGGTAATTATTTTATGAATTGTTGGTTGCCATTTGAGTGATTTATTAGTGTATCTTGCTCTCACATGAATTATTGCAATAGCTATTTGTCTTTTTCATAGAGGTTGATATACATTTCCAAATGGCTTGATATTTATATAGTAGACTATTGGGTGTATGTAAGAGCTACTGTAATTTTTATAGATTTTATTATGGACTTTTGGTATATGTTTATTATTTCACCTTGCTATTTAAATAAATTAAGAAATGCATTAAAAGAAATTATTTAATGATGAGCACTATGCTTTTTGGTGATAATTTAACATGCACTTCATGATGGTTACATTGGTTGTGGCCAAATGTATGTTTGGAATATAAGTTAATATTTATTCTTGCAATTGATGCTTTCCTGGACAGTTTCTGGGACTTTGATAATTGCACCATGAAAATGATGTTTGATGAGAAACATGCTTATAACAAAGTTGTAAATAACTCATTAATATAGCTTGTGTTAAATTTTGGTGGCATTTGGCCTTATAGTTTGTGAGTAATGACAGTTTCAAGTTGGGTTCCAGAAATAGTTGTTCTCTGGAATCTCTGGACCAGATTCTGTAATTATGCATGTTTGACTTGGTTAACTTGAGAATCATGCTAAGATGATTAAAGATGAATTATAGACAATTTCATAAGCTTTCCAGAATGTCTTGTTGCATGGCTATTGGATTTGTATAACTCCAGTAATGATCCAAACATGTAGATGTTGTTTGCAGTTTAGAAATTGTCAGATGCTAGTTATGGTTGTTTACTCCATATGTTGCTAAGTGTGGCTTATACCCTTGATGATGGTCAAGTTAAGATACTTGTGATCTTGTCAAACTTGTGTTATGCTTGATGTGCTTGCCCTTTTTAATTGGTTGTGTGATGTTAGTTAATTAGCTTTTGGTGTCTATGTTTGAATCGTATGTTTACCCTTGAATCGTATGTTACCATTTATCATATTCATACGCATGCATCTTGCATCTCATTTAGGTTCGCTAGATGCACCACGTGAAGGATGAGATGTTGAAGCCAAACCCGAAGACGGTGTTTGGTGGAACTATCCCGAAGATGGAAGTACTCAGCGAGTGTCATCTGACAACTACTGACTTGTGTCGGATCCCAGGCAAGCCCCGGAGCATTCTAAGCCTCCTACTTTATAAAAGCAATTAAGTATATATATGTTATATATGTATTGTTGCATTAAGTTGTAGGAGTTGAGTGGAACCGTTGATGCATTTATTACTATCCTTGCCTACCTTATTACATACTTATCCTGCTAGGTTTAGGGTCGAATAAATGCTTAGCCCTGCTTAGACCGGTAGCGATTGGTGATTTCCTGTCACCGGCAACTATAGGTGGTTACTGGAAAACTTTAGCTATGGAATGGATGATATCCTGGAAATAACCAAGTGTTGATGAATAATTGGAGACCGGACGGAATAAGTATTGGGCAACCAGACAGGGTTCTGGGGTGCTTGTAGTTTCCGTCTGTGTCGATTAAGGACCGACCATTGTTGGCCCTCGGGTCATGTTGAACGCATGCCTCACATTTAGCTGGCCAAATAAGGTACCTTTCGACCGCGAAGCTGGGAGATTATTCGGGCCGAGTGGATTGCCCGCAACGCACTGTACCGGAGCAGTAGTGACAGGATACGGGGGCGCGATGATAAGGCCAAAGAGCAGTCGGGCGGCCCCCGGGTACAAGTGGTTCCTAGCAAGCTCGCGACTTTACCTGAATGGTTGACTCGGTGACCAACACCTTACTTTAGCGGGTGAGTGAGGTTTGTGTGAGGAATAACTTACCAGCTGGTTAATAATCGATTCGAATCGCCATCGTTCACGGGATAGTGAACACTTGACTCGAGTTACTGCATCGTAGTAATGATTATGGAACACGGATGGTTATGTGGATAATGTTGGAAATGCTAAACCTGAGATGGTAACCTTTGATGTTAATGGTTAATCAAGTGATTGCTTTAGCATAGGTGCTTACCTAGATTGAATAGGTTATAATAAATATGATGCAAAAAGGACTTAAATTAGTTTATTCATGATAACTTATGCTTTTCGCAAATGAGTCAAGCTAGCCCACTGAAAGAAATCCTTGCATACTCCTTGGTGTTATTATTTCTGGTTTATGACGGGTAAGTCTAGCTGAGTACCTTCTCGTACTCAGGGTTTATTCCCACTTGTTGCAGGTTGTGATATAACATAGCTACTGCAAGAATTGGAAGACTCCGGCTGTAGTGGCGGAGTGTGATCATGGGCATGATCCTTCTGAGCTACCTTGTCTCTCATACTTTTGTTGGAAATTGACCTTGGTACTGGCATGTATTTGAATTAAGGTGATATTAGTTTTCAAACTACTTTGCTTCCGCTACTTTTGAACTTGAGTTGTATTAACTCTACTGAACTCCGATATATGTTGAATTACTTATGAAATGGATGTAACATATGACCTGTTATGTTGGACCACTACGATCTTGGCTTGTATGTTTGTTGGTTTGAAATCCCTCGTGATTTTATTGGACTGCCGGAGTTATAGGAGCTTAAGTACGGGAAATTAATTGCTCCGGCGATTGTTTTTGTACTTTTGTTCTTATAATTTGGGCGGTTCCGTGACATTCCCCTCGTCTGTCTGATCGGCCTATGTCTTCGAGGATAAGTTGTCTTGAGCAGTAGATAGGATGGAGGCTTCACCAAGCTAAAGAAATTGGATCCACAACTGTCAGTGTCAAATATGAAGACCTGCATCAACTGACGTTGGCGGTCAACCCGAATACCAACAGCTACTTTACCACTTCCATGTCTACAGAGGGATAGAAAAGCAGCTGCCAACCACCATAAAAGAGTATCAGAAAGGTTGTGTTGTGGCAGACGTGTGTCACTAGCCTGTTGAAGTTGGAGCATAAGAGCAACCACAATGTGCTCCAAAACCAGTCCATAAGCATTTAAATATTCTCTATGGACTGGCTGAAACACTTAGGAGTAGCCTATACAGTGATCCATAGCATCAGCTACCCATATGCTTATGGACTGGCCATAGAAATAGAAAAACAATACCTTTTCTCTCTCCCTCGTCTCCTGCCACCAACGCCTTGCTACACCCGCCGGTCGGATGAGCACCGCTAGCTCCATGCCGCCCCAGCCATCCGCGTTGCCCGGACTGTCCACGAATCTCGACCACCAAGCGGCGTCGTTGGACGAAGGAGAAGGAGGGGTACCATTGGACGAAGGAGAAGAAGGGGCGCCGATGGACGAAGCGATCTCGGGGCTGGATCTTGGCCACCAGACGGCACCGCCTCCACGTCGGCGAAGAAGCGGAGAAGGGAGGGGCCGGACCTCGGCCACCCGTAGCCTCGCCAGTGGAGGAACAAAGGAGAGAGGGGCTAGCCTTTTGCTGGCAGAGGAGAAAGAGGAGAGGACACCGGCCTCCTGCCGGTGGAGGAGAAAGAGGAGGAGGCGCCGGCCTCCCACCGGCGAAGGAGAAAGAGGAGGGGGCGTCGGCCTCCTTCCACCGGTGGAGAAAGAGGAGGTGGGCGCCGGTGGAGAAGAAAGAGGAGAGCGGCGCCGTGCAGATCGAAAAGAGGAGAGCGGTGCTGGTGCGGAGAAGAAGAGGAGAAGAATCGGCTTGGATGTTTTTATGTGATGGTGGGCCCCACTTATTGGTCCATATGGACTATAACATTGTGGAACCAACAATAATTATAGATTACTGACAAAGGTCCCACTCCTGTGGACCAAGTAATCCATATACATTGTGGTTACTCTAAAGGGCCACAGAAGCCGTATGCATGGGAAGCACATTGCACAGGCAGGTCCTAGTGCACAGCAGATGGGCCCCACCGCACAGTTGGAGGGACCCACCGGCACCACCGAGGTTGGGAGCTCGGGGATCGCCATGCCGAGATGCCACGCAGGAAGCCTCCCACGCGAGGGGAAGCCCGAGCCCTAGGGCTTCGCAGCGGCGGAAGGCACCGCCACTTCGCGCCCCTTGGCTGCCATGGACTCCAGCACCATCTTCACCACCTAGAAGGAAGCCTGGATGAGCTCCAACTGCAACCTCCGCGAAATCCGGGGCTCTGGACGCCAGTTTCCCCACCCACGCAGTCGCTGCGCGAGCAGGGGAGCAAGGTGCGGCGATGACGCACCCGCTTCCTACAACGCCCACGCCGGCCCCAAAGCTGATTCTCCCACGGAGAGAGATAGCTTTGTAGTCGCCCTGACGCCCTAGCAGGCTCGCCGCACGAGCCGGCTCGATGAAGGTGGCCTTGACGCCATTTGTTGCGGGAGTTGTTGCTAAGCGTGCCTGCCTTGGCTCTGGATGAATGGGAGTGGGAATAGCACCGTGCAGCCCGCACAGCCATAGAGCAAGCAAGGAGGAAGCACTAGGGGTAGTAGAGGGCTTTATTGAGATACTCGCCTCGTCGATTTGGAGGAGACTTCCGGCGGCCACCATGACCTCTAGAAGCCCGCTCACCACTAAGACGACAAAGGTGAGGAGGACGAAGGTCCTCAGAACACCCATCCGGGTCACTTTATTCCACTAGGAAAACTCTACAAGAGGAGAGAAGGGGAAGAGAGACGGAGGCCGGCCCGCCTGCCCTTATCGCCGGCGAGGACGCCGGAGAAGAGGAACGGGGCCGGCGGCGGAGCCACTGGGGGCGTTCACTCACAAGGAGGCTCTCGGAAGCAGGACCGCACGTTGAATGGGACGTCAGCGCCTTCAGAGATGGGATAGTCAGGGAGAGATCTCCATCTTCCCTGCTGCCATCGCCATTGTAAATTCCCTCTCCGGTGAGCTGCACTTCGATTTCTTGCATCTCAATCACCGGCCATGTACTAATCGAATTCTTGATGTTCAGTTGTGCAGCTTCACGTTATAGAAAATCCTTCCTCCGTAGCTCCTCTGCTCCACTGTGATTCTCTGTTGCTTGATCGTCGCTGTTTCAGCAACATCCACGAGACCCTAGTGAGCTTCAGTATAGAAATCTAGTTATGTGTTCCACTGTAGCAACGATGAGACTTCGGTTTGGTGCTGCTTTTGCCACCGCCTTGAGCTGCTGCTACATTGTTTTACTGCTACTACTCTATGCCGTAGCTGCATGCTTTTGCATACCTGAAACTAAAGTATGGCTAAAACGCTCTCGCCTGTCCCGCGTTTTTCAAAGCACAGATAAAGTGAACCAGCCTACTCACGGGGTAATACCTGCGTGAGAAGGTCTTCTTCCTTAAGCGCAAAGTCACGGGGGCTGTTGGCCCACCGCAAGCCGAGTTTTTTCTTTCTTTCTTTCTTTTTTTTGATAAGGAAGGCCTCACTTCCATGTATTCCTGAAGCCACTTGACTTTATGTGCAAAAAAAGAAAAAGAAAAAAAAGAAGCCACTTGACCTAGCTGAAGACGCGCCGTGGTGTCCAGCCGTCTGTGGCGACGAGCTGGTTATTGACTTGTTGCTATTGCACACTACATGTTACTTTGGCCTAATCAAAGTGTAGTCGCGTCGTGAGTCGCTGCCAGCGAGCGAGTGTTGCGGCAGCCGCAAGACTCTGTTTCAGTATACTGGTTTGCACCGCTGGACACAAATTCAGACAACTAAAATCTGAGCTCTCGTTAAGTCAGTACTCCAAGTCTCCAAGCCGTAAATCACGCACCAAGTTTTGATATAGTTGATGCACAAGCTGTTAGCCAGAGTAACAACTTTTAGTAGTAATAATATATGTTTTAAGAAAATAATAAATGGTCACATGAGTTTCACGTAATAGCAGTACTCTGTATACTCGTCGGTGTCCATCTCTTTCAATAGTATGAAGATTAGAAAGACACTACGAGATATGTTTGTGAGTTCTCAGAACCTTTTTGTCATGGAACAATTTCTAAATAAACTGGATATAAGAAACCCTGTTGTTTTCTATTTTTTAGAGTAAATGACAATTTAATTTAATTATCTCTTTCATATCTTTTTCTACAATTTCCACCTTGGACGAGACGTATTGCATAATTCATGTAAATTCATCATCTATGCTTATTTTATTCGAGTGCTTATTTGGATTTTATTCGAATTAACGTGTAGACAAGGCGAACTACGAAGAGTACACTGAAGAACAAGGGCCAACTGAGCATGACCCCTGCCAGCAAGAGTTTCTCAACAAGGCATTTCTAACATAAAATATTGGCAAAAGAAAATTTATTAAGTTGCATTATTTAAGAAATTATTATGTATATGTTATGTTTAAATTTCTCGTGGGAATGGGATTTGTCCATAGGATAGTCAATGCTTGTAGGTATGATGTATGTCAGTCATCAGCAAGTTTAGGCCGTGAAAATATATTGGGGATGAAATTTTGTCTCATGTGTGGTTATTATGAGGAGACCTCCTATGCCACATAAGGACCGGTACTTTGTCCTGACTTAAGAGAAAATTGCATAACCACGGGTATTTTTATTGGACAACTGTAGCCTATTACCTAGTTGATATTATTCTTGCCTTCTAGAAGTTCGGGATGTGGGTATGGGTGGTTCATGGCTATGAATCCATCCAGAGGGGCCTCGATTACTACGGTGTTGGACCCAAGTCTGCCCATACAACGATTAGTACCCTCTGGAGGACTATCCTCATGGGTACTTGGTTCAAATAACAAAGGAGGGGTTAATACTTTTTGAGGAAGGCAAGAATAGTGGTCAATTAGCGAAGTAGCTATATATGATACCTACGTGCACCCTTCGAGAGTCCATGGTGCCGACGGGTACCACAAGGGCCACTCATAACTCGTGGGTAACATGTACAAACTTTGTAGAGTAATAATCCATTCGAATAGTTGTGCTCAGGGTCACAAGCACCTTAATGATTGAACATTGTTTAAGTAATTTTGGAGGTCTCGGGTCTTAAATTCGCATGAATGAGTCGTGAGTCAACTGAATGGTTTAGTTGGAGAATGTCGTCCATACCCATGTGGTGACGGATAATATATGACCTCAAGATGGGTAATATATCACCTCAAGAATGTCAGACATATGGCATTGACTATGATGAAACGTTTGTACCAGTGGCAAAGATGAGTAAAGTGAGAACTTTAGTTTCTTGTGCGTTGAATTTTGAATGGCCACTTGCATCAATTGGACGTCAAGAATGCTTTCTTGCATGGTGATCTTCAAGAGGAAGTGTACATGGAGATTCCACCTGGTTTGTCTCACCTTGGGGCAATTGGGATATAGTTGGCCACCGTGCCGTGCCGGCATGGCACTGCGCCGTGCCGCGGCGTGCCTGTCCGTGCTATGGGCCAGGCCTTCGGCCCATGACACGGCACATGGGCCGTTTACCCATGCCGTGCAGCCCATGGGCCACGGCCATTTTCATCGTGTCATGCCGGCCCATGGCACGTCAACATTCTAAACATCAAACACTTCACCAGAAATTCACAAGTGACAAACTGACAACATTAACATTACAAAATCACCAGATTCAACATTACAGAATCAGAATGAGAGACAAATTTTATGAAAATGATTAATTGATTATCAAAAGGAGCTGTTGTGCAATGTTGCCTCATTAAAAACCTTTCTAGGTAAAACTCACCCTTGTGAGAAACCCTAGAAAGAAAAAGAGTACAACCAATTCAAAAGTTTCACAAGTCTTAGTTCATCTATCCTATTACAATAGCCAACATCAGTGGCAAGTTGTTCGAGTCATCAAGTGGCAAGGCAAAGTTTAAACATGAAAGTTCTATCCTATTACGGACTTCTCCAGATGTTCATCTTCATGTTCAATTCATCCACCACTCGAGTCTTGTAGCACCAAAAGATGGAGAAATGCCTGCAAAATTAGGAATTAGAATCAAATACATGAAGATGAAATGAACATGAAGATGAACATGAAGGACTGAATGAAATGAACATGAAGATGAATTGATACTTTACCTTCTCCAGATGTTCATCTTCATCATGCTTCACCTTCACCCAGCGCTAGGAGCTGTAGTTGCAATACTGCCGCTGCCGCTACCTTCACCTTCATCCAGGTACAAGTTGTCGAACAACTCTTCCAGGTCCGTGTCCTCAGGTGCATGTTGTTCCTTTCTTGCTGCTTGTCCTAGTCTTTCATGCAGGTGAGCATCTCCACATGCTCAGGCAACAAGCACTGTCGCCGGTCTTTGAGTATCCTAGCAGTACAACTGAAACAAGACTCGGAAGACACAGTAGATACATGAATAGACATGATATCGCGAGCCATTATCGATAAGATAGGATATGTTAGCTTATGGTCACGCCACCACAACAGTATGTCAAAGGACTCCCCCCAATCCTTGACAAGATCACTGTCCAAGTATGCTGACAGCTCATTAACACCACCAGATGGAGAAGATGAAGCAGGGGGAACAGCCAGAGGATGCACCAGGACCAACATAGAACTTTCCCCATGCCTGCTTCCTTTTACCAGGACCAGCATGAGGCATAGGAGGCCTTTCAGACCTAGCTGCACTAATTTTCTGTTCATACTTGGCAAACAATCTAGTCATTTCATCTTTCACATCACCATAGTAAACACTATAAGATGTTCCAGTTTGTTCAGCAAGTAATTCAAGCACATTAGAGAAGCCTTTCAGCTTAGCTCTAGGATCTAGAATGAATGCATAAGAATACAACAGTGGAATTTTCTCTCAATACTTAAGGAACTTAAGTTTCATTGGAATTGCAATACTTCTAAAGCCCTGATCATTTTCAGCATTATGCAAATGCTCAGCAAAGTCAAGGATATGATGCATCATAAGTGGAGCAGTAGGATAGTAAACACCAAACAATGTAACCGTTGCCTCATAAAACAGTTCAAGGAACTTCATTATCTGTTCAACAGCATACCAATGCTAGGGAGTCAACAATGCCTCACCATAATTTGACTCAAACCACACAGAAAATACTTCTTTATATGGCAGCAAATGTTTAAGCATCAAATAGATGGAATTCCACCTAACATCCATATCCAAGCCAAACTTTCTAGGTCTAATACCCCGAGCAGTACAATAATTTTTAAACAATGCAATTATTTGATTAGAGGAATTCAAAAAGTTTATTGCAGTCCTGAAATTTTCAAGATAAGGATTGAACCTCTTTAAGCCAGACTTAACAATCAGATTAATAATATGGTATGCACAGCGCTGATGCACAAGCAAGTACTTGACTTTGAGAGGATCATCACGAGTAGGAGCAGGATAAGAGCCCAGGTAACCAAAAAAAGACAGGTTATAAGATATCAAAAGCCTTAGAATTAGCTGAAGCATTATCAAGAGACACAGCAAAGACCTTATCAATCAAACTAAACTCCTCAACCATAGATGCTATTTTTTCAGCAATGTTTTCACCATTATATGATGCCTCAATCAGCCTAAAACCAATAACCTTTTTATGCAACTCCCAATCAGCCCCAACATAATGAGCAACAACAGAAATGTAATCCTCCTTAGCATTATCAGACCAGATATCAGAAGTTAAAGAAACAGATGAACAAGCAGGCAGCAAAGAATGCATAAGCAAAGCACGCTATTTAGCAAACAACTTATGCATGTCTCTAGTAGTGGTCTGCCTAGAAACCTTCTGGAATCTAGGATTATGAGCATTCTTAATGTAATCTTCCCAGACCTGTGTGTCACCAACGCCTAATGGAAGATCCAGCCTAGCAATCAATCGGCACAGTTCATTACGAGCATGAGCAGCATCATAAACCCAGTTATACAACCCATCAGCATTCATAGCAAGCCTAGACTAGACCCTATGATCAGCAGCCTATTTTTTCCTACAAGCTATCATGTGCCTGTTCAAGGATCCAGTGCCAATCGAAGCTCTAGCAGCAAATTTCTTATCACAACGTTTACAGATGGCATGTGTTCTCACCTCATTCTCGTCAAAGATCGACACGAAATCCTCCCAACAAGCAGAAGTGCGCTTACCAGATGAGGTACCATTTGTGTCCTCGGAGCCGTCCACCTGACCGTCGCCGCCGGTGTCGACTTCGATCGGTAGGGAGGCGTCCCCGAGATCGACACCGAACAGCGCAGTTGTGCCTTCGCGGATGTCATCGGTTCTCGATCTCCATCTCCTCCACGGGCTCGGGGTGCTCGCCGTTGGCACAGTGGTTGTACTCATCCGCAACCACTGGCATCGTCACCGCGGCCACAGGAGGGTGGGGAGGCTGGTTTCGGCCCCTAACTGCAGCTCCAGCACCGTCCCTCGATGGTAGGTAGGGGCGCTTTGTCGCTGACGGCCTTGCCATCGCGCCTCCAGAGGAGGAGGACGCAGCGTCAGGCACCAACCTACGAAGATGATGAAGAACACAAGAAGAAGAGCATTAGAAGATGAAGAAGATGCAGAGAAGATGAAGAAGATGCTAGGGTTAGGGTTTCGACACTCATCTACGCCACCGGAGCCCAGTGCCGGAGAAGAGGCCAGGGAGGCCGCATCCAAGCAGAGAATGATGAGACAAGCACCGTTAGACCGATGACGAGTGGCGGCGGAAGAATAGACAGCTCAACAACTCACATGGTACACTGGAGGAGGAGGAGGCTAGGAGGGAAGGGAAAGGAGGTAGGAGAGGGAGAAGGAGTGGCCGATGAGGTGTCGAGGTCACCGGAGCAGGGCCGGCGAGCTCAAGGCGAATGGCGGCGGCAGATCGGATCAGATCGAGTTCGAGAGCGAGAGCGAGGTGGCTGCGGCTGTCGGCTGTGGCGCTGCGCGGTGGGGGGGAAATGAATTAGGGTTAGGGATTGGGGGGGCTGCGGTGGTGGGCTTTGGGCTGGGCCAAAAGAGTCGTTGGCGGCTTGGCGCGGTGGCGGCCGTGCCGTGCTCGTGCTGTGTCATGGGCCAGGCTGGCGGCCCATGCACTGCACTGGCCTTTGTGTCATGCCGCCCTTGGGCCGTGCCGACGGCCCATGGGCCGTCTGGAAATCTATAAATTGGGAAGGTGTGCAAATTGGAAAGCTCCTTGTATGGTCTCAAACAATCTCTACGAGCATGGTTTGACAGATTTAAGCGTGCACTGTGTGGTATGGGATACAAGCAGTGCAATGGAGATCATACAGTCTTCTATAGACATTCAAGGTGCCAGATTTTGGTGTTGGCTGTGTATGTGGATGATATTATCATTACTGGTGATGATGAAAGCGAGATCATACAACTCAAGGAAAACCTAAGTAAGGAATTTGAGGCCAAGGACCTTGGGCAACTCAGGTACTTTCTTGGTATTGAGATTGCACGGAATCCAAAAAAGGTATTGTTCTTTCATAAAGAAAGTATGTTGTGGACTTGTTAAGTCAGACATGCATGCTTGGATGTCGACCAATATCAACACCGATTGATCTAAATCACAAGTTGTGTGCTGAGTCAGGTAATCCAATAAATAAAGAAAGATACCAAAGGCTTGTTGGGCACCTTATGTATTTGTGCAATATGAGGCCTGACATATCCTACGCAATATGTGTTGTGAGCTGATATATGCATGACCCAAGAAGTGGTCATTTGGATGTTGTTTACCGAATCCTAAGATATTTGAAGAATAGTCTAGGAAAGGGACTCTTGTTTAAGAGTCACGGTCACCTAAATGTGGAAGGCTATTGCGATGCTGATTGAGCAAGTTGTCTTGATGGTAGGATATCAACCTCATGCTATTGCATATTTGTTGGGGGACTTAGTGTCATGGAGGAGTAAGAATCAATCACTAGTATCACATTCAACTGCTGAAGCTGAATATAGAGCTATGTCTCAGGAACTGAGTGAAATATTATGGGTAATTTTTTTTATCAGAGTTAAATGTCCTAAGAAAAGGCCCCATGAGAGTTTGGTGTGATAACAAGTTTGCAATCAATATTGCAACTAATCCAGTTCAACATGATAGAACCAAGCACGTGGAGATAGATCGCTTTTTCCTCAGGGAGAAAGATGATGGAACATTGGAGTTAAGTCATGTAAACTCAAGTGGTCAAATAGCTGATTGTTTAACGAAAGACTTAGGAGTAAGCCACACAGAAGGTACAAGCTGAGGCACAATATGTGGGAATACCTGTCTCACAGCGTACAAAGGATGCGTCAAACACACTAAGTAGACAAAATCCAGCAGCGTGAGATGCAAAATGCGTGAGAGAAGCCACTTGAATCCAAGGCGATCAAACCTTAGGAACAGTGTGTAGAGCTCTCTGAAAAGCAGGCAAGTGAGGCTGGGAAAGAGAATGTACTACAGAAAAGCCATTGCAGCGGTAATCAGAGTCAAAAGAGAATGCGGCAAAAACTGAAACTAACCAGCCACGAGCTTCAAGCCTGAAAACAGGTATGGACGGCAAACAACATTACTGGAAGAAGGTTGAAAATCCAAAACAGCATGTAGACGGCAGCGCTGCCCAGGGCTCATCGAAAGCGCCTGAAAAGCGGCAAAACGGAGTTTATGGCTCTGCAAGCGTAGTTCCAGAAGCTGACGAGGAACAACACGAAACTTGGTTCTCTCAAGATCAGTTCGAAGACAGCAGAGGCTGTGACTATTGGCTCGATGCTGGTTTGGGTTGACAGTTCTGACTTCTGAGGTCTAGTGGCTAGAGGGGAGCTTTAGTTTCTGTTTCCCAATTTCTCCTTCTGAGTTGATCTTTGGTCCCAGGTTTTTAGTCTCTCTCTCTCTCTCTCTCTCTCTCTCTCTCTTGGTAGAAAATGTCAGTCTTATTGGTTGGTGGTTTCCTGCTTCAGCATGGCATCAAAACGGGGGGGGGGGGGGGGGGGGGGACAGGGGGAAAGATGAATAGTTAGATTCTAGTTTTTTTTTGTTTTTGAGAAATGTTAGATTTTAGTTTCCTGGTGGAGGAAAGGTACTTTTGCAGCACTATGCTAATGGTGGTTCCTTTTGGAAAAGAAATGAGACAACATAAGGCGTGTTGTTTTTCAATCACATTAAAAGTAAAGAAAAGGAGAAGGATCTGAGCGTTCCGGAGTGACGGTGTGTGATTTCTTCCTTGCTCAATCTCCCCTGTTTGTTTTGCTTGTGCTGTGGCAGGTGTGGTACTATATGGTTCTTACGGGCGTTGCCCGGAAATCAGATCGGCCATGCTTGGTACGCTGGATATCGAGCTAACCGTAGTTTTTTTTTCGAGCTTTTTTAGAAATTGGTATAATCTTATTCATCATTATTTCCTGCATTGTTTAAGACCCAACTTCACGACGAGCCTAACGAGCCGAAGTTGAAAGTCATTCCAAATCAAATCATTTTAATTTTAAAAGATAAATGAGTCTAATCGAAGCACTTTTATACTGAGCCATCGAGCCAGCTTAACAAGTTTTTTTTGTCCAACCCTCGTGCTTCGTGCTCTGTGAGATCTCATAGAGTGGGGGTTTGTTTTTCTTCGCAACATTGAACTCCGATGTGACCTTCTAACACTGTCAAGTTGGATGGGACTTGAGCGCCGACTGATTGGTGAGTGGTTGCGTTGCGACGATGCTGGGCATTCAAGGCGGACGCTGATCTTTCCCGATTTCGGACACGTCCAAAGGACCTCCCTGCACATGCCCTGGTGGCGCTGTTGGGTGCTAGGCGCGCCTCACCCCACGCGACGTCGACGCGCCTTCGCGCTGCGGTTGGGGACCTTCCTTCTCCCGACGACCCGACGGCACGAGCTGGCTGTCGATCGTCGGCGGGTTGCTTTCCAGCTTCTGCTTCTGCCGGGGCGTCGTCAGTGTTGTGTTGGTCACGAACGAGCATCTTTACTTGTGGCCACCCCTCTTCCTCTTCGTGCGTCACCCTTGCACTCGACATCTCTCGCTTTCCTGCCTGCCTGCGTGCGGTCGCCATGCCCGGACAACGGGACAAGGAAGAGAATGCATTTGCGTCCAAGGAGGCCACGGCAAATGCAAACCTGCCTTCCAGTCATCAGCATGCTCGATATGATACTATCACTCGGCGTTGCGAAACGGCACACGTTCGTCAATCGTGGGGCTCACTCTTGTTATTTATCTTTGCTATACATGGAGCTTCCTGTACTCCTACATCAGTAGAGTGGAGTCGACTGATCGATCGGTATCCTGCGCCATTAATAAGTGGTGCGCGGCCAGGCTTTTCTCCGGGGAGGCGGGTGGTGGCCCTGCCCGTGGCCGCGCCCCGGCACCTACCTGATGATGCCGTCCCGCCCGCGCCGTCGGTCCCCGAGGCAGCGAGCGAAACCGATGCGCCGTCGCCGTTCCGCCCTCGCGTCCCGCGCACACCGCGCCTCCCATCCCACCTTTATTATCACAAAAATCATCATCATCAGCCCCCACCACCCACCAAACCACCCTTGACTCCAAGCATAGAGAAATAGGGAGGGTCCTGATCGATTCATAAACACGCGCGTTAATGTATCGCCTTTCTCCGCTTGCGGTGTGCGTGTTGACGTATCGCCCTTTTCCCCCACCATTATCTTGCTCCGTCGGTTCGTGCGACATCTCGTCATCTCCCGACAACGAGGAGATGCTACTACCTCCTTTGGGCGAGGCTGATGAGGCCACATCTCAACTGCTGCCTGCCAGCCGGCCTATCTATACATACGAGTACGCAGGCAGGTCTGGTCAGGTACACAGTGAGTCACTCACGCCCCCTGCATTGTACGCGAGGAGAGGCAGAGCCGAGACACACTGCTGCTGCGTTTATATGCTTGCTTCTTGGGCATCCGCCGGGCGTGAGGAGCACACGATAGAGAGGAAAAGGATCGGAAGCGGAAGGAGATCTATCTAGTCTAACGTAGAGCGAGGATGACCAGCGGTGGTGCAGCAGGCGCCGCGGCCACGGGAGGCAAGGGCGCCGCCGTCCCGCTGCGGCTGCACCACTACCTCGTGATGGCCGGGGTGGCGGCCGCGGTGGTCTTCGCCTGCCTCAGGTACGCGCCGGACGCCGCGGGGTACGGGTTCCTGGCCGTGGCGCCGCCGGTGGAAGCCGCCGCGGTCGCTGTCGCCGCTCATGCTGGTGCCGGCCGGGACGATCCTCCTCCGGCGCGCCCGTCGTCGTCGTCGGTGATCATCTTCAACTTCGGGGACTCCAACTCCGACACGGGCGGCATGGCGGCGGTCAACGGGATGAACCTGAACCTGCCCGAGGGACGCACCTTCTTCCGCAGACCCACCGGGAGGCTCTCCGACGGCCGCCTCGTCATCGACTTCATCTGTGAGTTCTGACTTCCTTCGCCACCCTCATCCTGACCTTTTATTTCACGATCGCTCGCTGATACGATGCGTGCTTTCCCGCGCTTGGAATTCAACTTTAAGCAACACAGTAAAACTTTTTTTTTCTTCCTTCAATTTTTTCTCTCTGCCAATCAGATTCCATGCAGGTAGACTCAAAACTGAAACATACTAAGGGCACTCACAATGCAAGACTCTATTATAGAGTCCAAGACTATTTATTACACCTTATTTATGGTATTTTGCTGATGTAGCAACATATTTGTTGAAGAAAGAGAAAGAAAAAATAAGATTCCAAGTCTTATTTAGACTCTAAGTCCACAATATTCGAGGTAATAAATAGCTTTAGACTCTATGATAAAGTCTGTATTGTGAGTGCCCTAAAGGCGTCCCCAACAAGGGGCGATGTAGCTAGCTAGATCTGACATGGAGGCAAGAGAAATTGAAAAAACGTTCTCGCTAGAGATTCCGTCGTCGCTAGTCTCGCATACAAAACGAGACGACGTGAACAGAAATCTCCCATCCGTGCCCAGTATCCAGGTGAGAGAGAATAGTGGTTACAAACATCAAGTAATTAAAAATGTTTAGTTGTAGGGTCCACACAATGACATGGCTTGTAAATCGCTGGCTGCCGGCTATTCCCGTCGAGGACGCCCTAACACTGTTCGATCTGGTAGGCCGCTACGCTAGCTAGCTCCTACTTGTGGTTTGTGCACATAAAAAAAGGTGACTGCTATCTTCTAAAAATTATCATATAGAGTAAGTACGTAGAAAGAGATCACATAAAACGCTAAAAAGAAACAAATGGCTTTTTGGGATGGAAGTGGAGGAAAGGTGCTAACGTGTCAAGCATCGCCATAATGGGATCACGAAAAGAGATTTATGTCGACCCAAAGGTACGTCGAAGTGCCCCCAGCACACCTGTGAGGCAAAATCCCACTGCAAATTATTGTTGCAGCGATCAATCACTGACCACAGGGCACAGGCCCAGAGATCCACGCTGCGATGAAGCCGTCGGTGTTGCAAACCTTCTGTGACGACACAGGCGTCGGTGATCTGATGCGTTGTTCTTGACTTAGTGTTGCCCTCTCATTTAAGTACATCTTAGATCTTAGGACCATGTTCTTTTTTTAGATGATTTTTTTTACCATGTTAGTTTATTTGGAGGGATCTGTTTGTTGGAGCTGATATATATGGATGGGTTTCGCATGCATCGCCTGCAGGTGAGAGCCTGCACACGCCTCACCTGAGCCCATACCTCAAGGCGCTGGGCGCGGATTTCAGCAACGGCGTCAACTTCGCCATCGGCGGCTCCACGGCCACGCCGGGGGGTTCTCCCTTCTCGCTGGACGTGCAGCTCCATCAGTGGCTCTACTTCAGGGCCAGGTCCATGGAAATGATCAACCTAGGTCAGTCGACTGTCAACCATGTGAAGTGAACAAACCCAACCTAATTATATGTCTCAGTTATTAAAACTAGCTACTAGTAGGAGAAGCTTGTTAATAACTTGGTGGTGTGACACTGACACCGGTCGATGTTTATGTGATGCAGGGCAGAGGCCACCGATCGATCGCGAAGGATTCAGAAAGGCCATCTACACCATCGACATCGGGCAGAATGACGTCTCTGCTTACATGCACCTGCCCTACGATCAAGTGCTTGCCAAGATCCCCGGTTTTGTTGCTCAGATCAAGTACACCATCGAGGTAATTAATAAATATAAATCCCTTCTTTTTTTTCTCTTCTCTAATTAATACTATAATAATAGAAAAGGAATGAATTGCTATGGTATGATTCTACTTTGGACACTTCTTCTGAAGAAGGAAGACCTGAACAAAAAGGGGAAAAGACCAATCATCAATTGTTTGATTACTGGACTTTTTTTGTTTGCTTGGCATTTGCTTGCAAATATAGGAGTAATTGACACCACACCTCCTTGATATGACACATGCATTACATAGACGCTGTACTCGCACGGGGCCCGCAAGTTCTGGATCCACGGCACCGGCGCGCTGGGCTGCCTGCCGCAGAAGCTGGCCTTCCCGCGGGACGACGACACCGACCTCGACGCCCACGGCTGCCTCAACACCTACAACGCCGCCGCCAAGCGCTTCAACGCGCTGCTCAGCGACGCCTGCGCCCAGCTCCGGCGACGGATGGTGGACGCCGCGCTCGTCTTCGTCGACATGTACACCATCAAGTACGACCTGGTGGCAAACCACACAGTGCACGGTAAACTCACCACTCGTATATTATTAGCCAATGCCCAATGCAATTATGCAGCCTGGAAAAGGGAAATCGATCGCTTCTGATGAACTTTCTGAACTTGTTGCATTATGCAGGGATTGAGAAACCCCTGATGGCGTGCTGCGGCTACGGCGGGCCGCCGTACAACTACAACCACTTCAAGGCGTGCATGTCGGCGGAGATGCAGCTGTGCGACGTGGGCACGCGCTTCATCAGCTGGGACGGCGTGCACTTCACCGAGGCCGCCAACGCCATCGTCGCCGCCAAGGTGCTCACCGGCGACTACTCCACGCCCAGGGTCACCATCGCCAGACTCGTCAACTCCACGCTGCCCAACGACGACTAGCTGCCTGGCGAGAGGATTGATCGATCCATATCCATAGAAATCTAGCTCGTTATAGATTCGTAATGTCGGCCAAGATGACGCAGCGAGCGGACTCGTGAAGAGCTGGTTCACCGCTCCCATCAGGACCGAGTTGGAACGAGGAATTCCATGGCACCGAGTGACAAAATTGATTTCATTATTGACTATAGATCGTACTAGCAAAAAGAAGAAACGGCTGGATCAACCGAGTGCTTTCGTGGGGATGCGCCATCATGTCCGGGATGCGCCATCATGTACGTGACATGCAATGCATATATGCATGTGAGTAACATTTACAATTCCTTTTAGAAAAAAAAAACATTTTCGATACGCTTGGTTTGAGGTAACTGAAAGAAAGTCCCAAATATGCGATGTTCTCAAAATTTAGAGGTAGAAGTTTAGAAATCTTTTGTTTGTTTTGTGAGCGTGGGAGTTTAGGTGGAGAGGAGAATGGGAGTTTAGAGAGTCAACTTCCACTTATCAATTGCCTAGGGGGGTGGCGGTGTGTGAAAAATAGATATATCCTCATTATCCATCTTGACTTGTCATATCATTTCTCACTCAAAACCTCTAAGGTCCCGATTGGAACTGATTAAAGTCGGATTCTCGGTCGCCGAACCACAAGATTCTCCTACTAGTTGAGATAGACTGAGTGAGAGATGAGGACTGAGAACTAAACATTTGGGCCATTAACTTTGGCTTTCGGATGGACTGGTTGAGAGTTCTTGTTGCCTCATTGGGTCGACAACTCAACGTCTTCCCCATGCTTGTTCGATGGGCCCATATTGGCCATATAACAGTATATGTTCGGCCTAGTATTGTTTAAGTTGGGTTAAAAAAAACGTTGATTTTTCTTTCTCCTTTTAGATTTAATTAATTTCGTAATATGTTTTGTTTTTTTTTTTCTGTTTGTAACTTCTTGTCCTACTATATTATTCAATCATTTTACAAATTTTAAATTCTTATAAGATATTTGTAGCAATTATTGTTCCATGCTTTATTTAAATTTGTGAAAAAAATATTGTTCCACATGATCAAACTCATGTTCTAATTGTGCAAATATTTTTTTGCATGTCTATATTTAAATCCTAGTTAATTTATACTTATATTATTGTTCTAACATTAGCACATGTCCATTATTTTTCGTTTAAGACGTAACTGCATAGCTTAGCTAGGTAGGTTTCTTGTGGTATAACCTACTCAAAAAACTCGGCCCGCGGGCGGGCAGACAGCCCCCGCGACTTTGCGCATAAGTAGAAGACCTTCTCACACAGGCCGATAAACCCCCGAACCCCATGCCCCGCCCTCACACAGAGGTCCGTTACTCCGTGAGTGGGCCGGTCCATTTATCTGTGCTTTAGAAAACGCGGGACAGGCGAGGGGGTTTTTTTCTGCACAAACTGCACATTACTGTAGCAGTGCCGCGGCAGGCAGGAGTCGAACTCCTGACCTCCAGCATCCCACGATGGAGACACTGCTAACCGAGCTGAAGCTCGTCCGCTTGGTATAACCTACTCACTTGGTCCTTGACTTAACATGTATGCTCATATTTGTTTTTGGATTTATTCCATGATTTGTCTACGTCTGTACTACAATTTTGCAAAAAAAGAATCCTTCCCATCGATGAGTTAGCATGAGTTTTTCTAGGTGATATGTTTTTGTTCATCCTATACAAGATTGTTCCACCTGAATAAACTTTTGTTCTACTTTAAAAATTCTTGTTAAACCTCAAGCTACAAACTTTTGTTTAGAAAGTACGATGATTTGTTCTAGGTGCACAAACATTTCTTTGTTCCACTTGAACAAACTTTATGTTAATTTAAACAATCTTTGTGAAATAACCAAAGAAATAGTCTAAAAAGTCACCAAACCAATTATTGGTCATCAAATCTTCAATCCCACCAAATACAATTTAAGGTTCTGTTTGGATTGAAGGAATATCAAAGGAATTTGTAGGAATTGGAAACTAGGGAAAAGAATTTGTAGAAATTGGAAACTAGGGAAAGGAATTTGAAATGTGCATTTGGAACGGAGGAATCGCCTCTCCCTTTCCTCTAGAATCCTATAGCTAGCTAGCGATTTCACAGGAATGAAAAAACCCACTTTGATATGTGGTTTTCTCTTCCTTCGCTGAAGCATGAGGCAAATAGTACTAAGAAGAGGGTAAAGAACAAGCAATTCCTGCGATAGTAAACCTGATCTTTACCATAGGGATAAAGAACAAGCAGTTCGTGTGAGACTAAACCTGATCTGCAGTCCCACATAAAATCAATTTGTTGTGCTCTTGATTCCTCCATTCCAAACACCAATTTATGAAAATTCATGTCTCCTCGGCCACAGACTCATTTGAAAAACTTGGGCACCACTCAGAGTCAAGATTTTTCTTTGGCTCGCCTTCAAGCGCTGACACTGGACCGGGGACCGGAGAAGGAGGCATGACCTAGAAGGTCAGGAACTTTGCTACCTGTGTGATCAAGGTGAAGAGACAATTCACCACATCCTTGTGTCTTGTCCGGTCACCAGAGAAGTATGGTTCTACGTGCTACATGCCTTTGGCCATCAGCTACCACAAGCAGCGCCTACGACGCTACGCTGGTGGAGGAAATTGCACTCACTATTCCATGGCGAGCAATGTTCTGGCTTTGACTCCCTATTTGCACTCATTTCATGGCTAGTTTGGAAGGAAAGGAATACCAGGTGCTTCCGGGAGGCAGCGACAAGCATCGGCGGCCTCCTGCACCTCATCAAGGCAGAGGCTGTCGCCTGGATCAAAGCAGGTGCAAAGGGACTCAGGGCGCTAGCTGGGGCTTAACATAGCAAGCCAGTAGTTCATTCATAGGAAGTTCTAGCACAAATGTAGCCCAAATGAAAAACTAACGACCCCTTGTAATTTAAACTTTCTATCTTCTAATACAATGATACGCAGACTTGTGCGTATTAAAAAAATACGGTGAATAATTTGAGTGGGATAGTTGATTTTTGGTTTGGAACACAATATAAATTCGACCACACACAGTGCATATCTTAGGTGGTGCTATAAAGGCTGTGCTTGGTTAAATTTCGGCTAGCTCTGATTTCTCTTTTCACTGCAGAAAGGAGACACTTTTATCTCTCTTCTCACAATGAGCTAGGAGCCTCGTGGACTATAATAACTAACAAGGAACCGAAATCATTTGGAGCCGTGACTAACGGGGCATAATATAATTAAGCAACAAATATAGATTGTGGTATTCAGCAGGTCACGTGTATTGTTTGCATAGAACGAAGGTTCACGTGTTGGCACAAGATCAAGATGCATGCATGCCACCAGAGGCAAGATCTCGACATCTCGTGCCCTCGAAGCACTAGTATAGGAGTACAAGGGAGAAAACAGCGCAACCGACAAATTAGAGATTTGTTTGTTCCTTCCTTGGGCAGGTAGGGCAGCCCGGCAGGGTGGTGACCGTGCTGACCAAACCCAGGCTTGAACCTCGAGAGGTTACAGGTTACTAGTGAGTAGTGACACTTGTTTCCGACCAACGATCGCAGTATTTTCGATCCACTCATACGAAACAGTTCCAGGTGATGGATGATTGGAAAAAAAAAGAAGGAAAACGCTAGATATTTCTCCTTGCAGTAAGCTTATGCTTATGTTATTACATGGAGTAAGGCAGCACCCTCCGTCGCTCCCCACGGCAACGAAAACGACGACGGCACTCACGTTGGCATGATTGCAGTGCGCGTTACTCCCGCCGCAGCCGTGTCGTAAATGGGCAGCTCCATCCGTCCCCTCCCCACCACCGCATACTCAGGCCGCGTTCACTTACCCCTCCCAACCCAAAATATTTCCTCTTACACACATCACATCAAATCTTTTTACGCATGCATGGAGCATTAAACGTAGGTAAAAAAGATAACTAATTCCATAGTTTGTCTGTAAATGTTGCGACGAATCTTTTGAGCCTAGTTAGTCCATAATTGAATAAATTTTGCCAAATAACAACGAAAGATGCTACAGTAACTTTTCAGCTACTTTTCGCGAAGTGAACACACCCTCAGCATATAGTATGCCACTGCCACTGCCACTGCCACTGCCAGGCAGCCACGCCGGTGCCGCCGCCCCATGATCCCGATCCCATTCCCAGGCCAGGCACAGAATCCAGTGCCCGACACAGACAGGGAGCAACCACATCTATCTCTTCTCCCGAGCAGCACGTCACGTGCCACGGACAGGGGTCAAGCGCGAGCGGTCGCCAATGTCGGCGGCGGGCGGCAGCCGCGCCTGCTTCTCGCTGCCCGCGGCGGCGGCACCGCTGCTGCTGGCGCTGGCGCTGGCACCAGCAGCAGTGTCGGCGCTCGCGCTGCCAGCGGCTGCGGCGGCGGCGGCGGCGGCGGCGAGCGGGTTCAGCTGCCGTCCTGGCTCCCGGCCGGTGCTCTTCAACTTCGGGGACTCCAACTCCGACACGGGCGGCATGGCGGCGGCTAAGGGGTGGCACCTCACGCGCCCGGAGGGCCGCGCCTTCTTCCCACGCCCCACCGGCCGGTTCTGCGACGGCCGCCTCACCATCGACTTCCTCTGTGAGTCCATCCAGTCCGCCGCCACCCTTCCATTTCTGTCCGGATTCCTATCCCCAAAAGAGCAGCACTCTGCAGAGGATTCTGCTCTGTTCTGTTCTTGATCCAGTCTTTACCTTGAACTGATCCATATCTACTGGAAATTTTGTGTCATCATTCATGCGGCTGACAAGTAGTATATATCACAACTCTCGAATACTATACTGTAGTAAATTGCAATCTCTCTAGTGCTTGTGCTTGCACTCTCTGGAGCTTCAGGCACTGCTGACGACGGATGAACCCCATATCTGGCCTGGCCATGACATTTATCAGCAGCCAGCCAGCAAGTGCTTGTGTTGTCCTTGCAATATGCAGATGCGGCGGGGATGGGATGCTGAGACCACATAGGCTGTGTTTTTTTACCTGAAAAAAGCACTATGCAAAAAAAAAATTCCTCGTCACATCAAATTTACGATATATGTATGGAGTACTAAATATAGATGAAATCAAAAACTAATTGTACAGCTTGGTTGTACTTTGCGAGACGAACGTTTTGAACCTAATCAGTCAACGGTCGGACACTATTTGTCAAATAAAACTAAAACGTGCTACGGTATATTTTTCACCCTGGGAAACTAAACATAGCCATGCTCCTATCTTGTGTCCACAGTATCAGGTGTAAATGCTCATGTATGATGTGCTCAAGCTGCTCATGTGTACTACCAACCAGAGTACACTCGCTCAGCTAAGCAACACTGCTAATTAAGATCATTTAGCACGTGAAACACTCTACTCGATAACTCGTATTACTAGCTTGGTTCATGTGTTTAGATTCAAATTTTGGAGTGCCAAAATACACTGTAGCATTTCGTTTGTATTTAGTAATAATTGTCCAATCATTGACTAATTAGGCTCAAAACGTTCGTCTCGCAAAGTACAACCAAACTGTGCAATTAGTTTTTGATTTTATCCACATTTAGTACTTCATACATGTATCACAAGTTTGATGTGACGGGGAATCTTTTTTTTTTTGCATAGTACACTTTTCAATAGATGTTCATGGCCGTAGCAAAATCTGCCCCAGCACCCTTTGTTTCCTTGACACGGGAGGTAGAGAATCTGTCTCTACCCTGTTCTCTCTATCGTCTGCATTAAGAGGGTGTTAGTTCCATCAAAAACTTTACACCTCATCCATCGAAGATTTGAAGACATACATATAACATTAAATATAAATAAAAAATAATTAATTACATAGTTTGTATGTATTTTGCGAGACAAATCTTTTAAGCCTAATTAGTACATGATTAGACATTAATTGATATAATTATACATGTGCTACAGTAAAAACTTTACGGCGCCTGACTAAACACGCCCTTACACTACAATGCCGGCCGGTTGTTGCTCAGGCCGGTCCGCCGGTGCGCGCGTGATGAGAATTGAAATGCCCAAACTTTGCAAGGATGGGCAGAGATAAATGCTTTTCCACATCAACTCTTTTTCTCTTTTTTTTTCAAGGAAATGAATCAGCCCCTTTTTTGCAATGAGCATTCAATACTCGTGTGCTTCCCTTTTGAGTGGGGCCGCCTGCATCCATGGACTGGCCGCATTCATTCATTCACACCTTCAGTGCGGCTGCTACACATGATCCCCTTAGGGTGTGTTTAGATGCGGGGTTCAAAAAATTTTAGGGTGTCACGTTGGATGTTTCGTGAGATGTCGGAAGGGGTATTCGGATATTAATAAAAAAAAGTCAATTACATAAGCATAATTAATCCGTCATTAGCATATGTTTACTGTAGCACAACATTATCAAATCATGGATTAATTAGGCTTAAAAATTCGTCTCGCAAATTTATCGCAATCTATGTAATTAGTTATTTTTTCATCTACATTTAATACTCCATATATGTGTCCAAATATCCGATGTGATGGGGTGAAAAAATTTTAGGGGAGAACTAAACACCCCCTTAGCTGCACTCGCTGTACCACCCATTTTGACTTTGAGATTATCTTTTCTTTTCTTTTCTTTTTGTTTGTTTTAAAAAGGAGAGTATAGAAAGTGATCATTTAATTTAATATATCAATATCTCGATAAATATATAGAGTTGTATGGTTATAATTGTTATGATAATAGTTTCATAACAATGTGATGTACATATTACATTTTCCACCTTGCTGTGTAGGGCTTAGCATGCACATCTCGAGAAAGGTGATATGAAATATACTACCTGTTTAAGTCCTTTTTTCTCAGAGAAAATAAAAAGGTAGTATTACTTTCAAGAAACTTCATTTTCTTTAAACCAATCTGAGCACTAGTTTTGGCATGCATGGATCGTCAAGCCTTGCCAAATGTGAATCGAGACAGGTTCACATTGTAATCTGCGCAAGTTGTTCTTCTATACTACTTATTTAAGTAATCAGAGAATTCAAATCCCAAATAGCTTATTTTATTTTGTATAGCTCTGTTCTTCACATTGTAATTTGATCATGTGTCTCTTTCATGTACATGCGAATTACTAATTGATGCTACAAATGGTTGTTCTCCTGCTAAAATTTAGTTGGGTCCTAATTACATCCAGGTGAAAGCTTGAACATCAGCTATTTGAGCCCATTTCTGAAGGCATTGGGTTCCAATTACAGCAACGGTGCAAATTTTGCCATTGCTGGTGCAGCAACACTACCACGAGATGTTCCATTTGCGTTGCACATACAAGTCCAGGAGTTCTTGTACTTCAGGGATAGATCCTTGGAACTCATCGATCAAGGTTTGTTGAACTCTGATAATGCCTTCTCCCATCAATCAATATAATTCTTCAAAAAAATAAAATCAATCAGTACAAATGAACCGAAGATGAGAACCATTTACTTGTACAATTGAGTGAGAGATCTACCTGAACAGTTGACTGTAAATTTACTGCCTTCCGTATTTGTTAAATGCAGGTCAAAGTGGTCCAATTGATGCACAAGGATTCCAAAATGCTCTATATATGATAGACATAGGGCAGAATGATGTAAACGCTCTTCTGTCCAACTTGCCATATGATCAAGTTATTGCCAAGTTTCCACCAATTCTTGCTGAGATTAAGGATGCTGTCCAGGTAAAGCTTCTATTTTTTTTCTTGACAATTACTTTCTTTTTGGATACCACAAGCAGCAATCCTCATTGCACATGCTTTTCTGATGATGAATGAACAAACTTGCTACATGTATAGAAGAGATGATGTTATTAGTAATTTCTTACCTGCTTAGCTTACGAGTTTATACCAAAGAACAGTTGTGCACCACTAATCTCTGTATCCTTTTTTTTTTGGTCAAACCCCAGACTCTATATAGCAATGGTAGCCGAAACTTTTGGATACATGGGACGGGGGCTCTTGGTTGCCTGCCACAGAAGCTTGCCATACCAAGGAAAAACGACAGTGATCTTGATCAGTATGGCTGTCTCAAGACCTATAACAGAGCTGCAGTTGCGTTCAACACAGCGCTGGGCAGTCTTTGCGATGAGCTGAGCGCGCAGATGAAAGATGCAACGATTGTATATACGGATCTGTTCCCCATCAAGTATGATCTTGTTGCCAACCACACTAAATATGGTGAGCAAACAAAACACGTTAGTTTCCAAACATATCGTATATAAGCCACACAGAATCAGACCATCCAGAAGGGGATTCCCCTTGCTCACTCGTTAACATTTCTGCTCTTCATTCAGGTTTTGACAAGCCGCTGATGACATGCTGTGGGTATGGAGGACCTCCCTACAATTATGATTTCAACAAGGGTTGCCAGTCTAAGGATGTGACGGCCTGCGATGACGGCTCAAAGTTCGTCAGCTGGGATGGCGTGCACCTAACAGAGGCGGCCAATGCGGTTGTGGCCAAAGCGATACTGAGCTCACAATACTCCAAGCCCAATCTCAAGTTTGATCAGTTGTGCAGAGTCTGATACTTGTTCATACATGATACTGTGCCTTTTAGTTTAGGCAAATTTACTGAACAGAAATTGGCACTTCAAAGTCTAAATGGGTGGATCCGCTTCTGATAAAATAATTACTTCGTTTACCCATTAGGGGATGTGACCGACAATGCAATTTGGTTTCCCCAGCAACGAGTCAACTGTTTGACCCAACCATCATTGATCTGTCAGCCATAGCCCATAACTTTAATAAAACTTCAAATGTTGTAGGCCACGTGTCCCTTCAAACTACATGTCCTATCCGATATTTTTTATCAAAGAGTGAAATGCAGCATAGATTTTTTAACTTTTGTGGTATTCTCGTTAGGTTCATGAACTCTCAAACTGATCTATTTTCTCATTCGAGTTCTTCATACAAGCATTTCTGGGAGTGCTTATTCTCTTTGAAATTACATAAGTTCCCTCTCATAGTACTTACTCTATTTGAAATTATAGGTCAATTTAGCTATGTCCTAAGTCATTTTTTCTACTTTTAATTTTTAGAAAAATATTTTGATATCAATAAGTTCAAATAAATACAGGACCCACACATATTTCATAAAAAAGTTGACAAAACTAATTTGATGTCATATATTTTAATTTATTTTTTGTAAAATTTATTAAAAACTAAAGAAAATTAACTTAGAACGAAGATAAATAAAGTAACCTAAAATTTGGAACGGGGAGTATATGTGAGGAAAAAGTCCACATTATCTCCCTCAACTTTTGTGAAAGTCTACTTTTCCTCCCTAAACTCTAAAACCGGGTAAACCACCTCTCTGAACTTTTAAAACCGTTCGTTTTACCTCCCTGACCGGTTATAAGCGGTTTTGTCTTTTTCTTTTTTATTTATTTCAACCGAATCTTTAAAAAATTATAGTAAATCATAAAAAATCATAAAATAGAAAATCCAATTTTGTTGAACTCCACTTGAGTAGATCTACGTAGTGAACATACAATATGGTATGCTTAGTATAAAGTTTTCGCTGTATCTTTAGATCTATGCTTTTTTTTAATTAATTCATAGCTGCAGTTTCTGTGGTCTAATTGTGGTGAAATTTTTACAGTGGCTAATTATTGTATGCTTGAACTATAATAAAAATTTCATACTCATTGGATCATGTATAAATTAGTTATAGATTTATAAATACTTTTTAACAACCATACACCTAAATAAACCTGTAACTAAGTTATACATGATGTCATGATCCAATGAGTATGCAATCAAGCATAAAAATTAGCCCATCTTAAAAATTTCATCACAATTGGACCATAGAGACTGCAGTTATGAATTAATTATAGAAAAACATATATCTAAAGATACAACAAAAAAATTTATACTAAAGCATACCATATTATATGTTTACTGTGTAGATCTACTCATATGGAGTCCAACAAAATTAGATTTTTTATTTTATGATTTTTCTATGATTTACTATAATTTTTTTAAAGATTCAGCCGAAATAAATAAAAAAGAAAAAAAGATAAAACCGCCTTTGAAAACCCACTTATAACCGGTCAGAGAGGTAAATCAAGTGGTTTTAAAAGTTCAGGGAGGTAGTTTACTTGGTTTTAGAGTTCAGGGAGAAAAAATAGACTTTTACAAAAGTCGAGGAAGGTAATGTGGACTTTTTCCTCTCCCTATCTATCCATCCTGGACTCGCGGTGATGCCGCCGCCGTGAACTGACAAACAGACGCTGCCCTATGCGACACGAACCATCAACGCCGTGATCCACGAAGCTGCGCATCAGTGGTGACAGTGAAGGTCTAAACCAGTGAGGCGAGCACAGGCAGAAGGCATGCTGCGCCGAGCAGCGAAGGAAAACGGCCTTGCTAGTAGTGCATACATTCGCTGTCTTTTTGTCAGATTCGAGCAGAAGTGAGCAGATACTATTTTATGTTTGTTCAATTAATGGTTAATTTAATCATGCGACTGTCGACGAGATATGGTCGGAAATCTACCGAGGGGTATGTCTAAGATAGTAGATTGTCAGCAGATAGGTGCGCAAGCTACGAACTAGATGGTGACGCAAGACAAACACAAGGATTTATCCAGGTTCGGCCACCGTAAGGGCGTAATACATATGTCCTGCGTCAGATTGTATTGCTCTGTATGGAGAAGTGTAATAAGATGTATTTTGAGGGGTCCCCTGCCTGCCTTATATAGTCCGGGGAGCAGGGTTACAAATCTACAAACTAACTCTAGTCGGTTACAATTGTCATAGCTGGCTAGATAAGGATTCCTATTCTAACCGACCAGGATCTTGCTTGATCTTCAAGTTTGCTTTTCTTTCTTGCACGGGGCGCCGAGCAGATCGACTGGGACACGCGTCATCCTTCTCATGAGCCGAACCCACTGATCTGAGCCAGCCCAAGTCTAGCCGTAGGGGTATAGGGGTTAATACCCCCAAAGCTAGTCCCCGAGCACTATACATTGTGATGCGACATACCGTCTTAACCTTCTCCGAAAAGTGAGGCTTGGGTTCTTGACGTCTCCGACCAGTCAAAACGCCATCCAAATAGTTGTTGCAAGCCTCCGACCAGTTTGAAATACAGCCGACCACCGTTGTCGCCGGAGAAATAGGTTGTCCGAAGAATGTATGGTGCTCTTTGAGAGAAAGAAAAAGATTTTCTTCCTGGTGAAGTGTGCCCACTTGTATTTCTGAAAAGAAATGTAAGCAGGGTAAACAAAGCGTAGGGGTAAAAAAATAAGTATATTCATCGTAAGGTGAAGTGTGTCCACTTAGTCCCCGAGTCTGGTAATAGGTGACGTAGGCACGTGGTGCCAGGGTCTTAAAATGAACCTTCTTGGAAACTTGATACTGAGATGCACCACAAGTGCATCGTACCGATGTAGTCCCCAAGCTTGCTGGAAGGCGAAGTATAAGCTTTGTAGTAAGGTCTAAAAAAGCGCTGATCTCTCAACTATATGCGAGCCAAATTTCACATGTAGCCAAGGAAACCAGACCTCAAGCTGTGATCGGGGAGTGGTCGAAACAGTCCCTGAGTATAGCATAAGTCGTGGTCGACGAGTCCCCGAGCATAGTCGGAGAGTGATCAACGAGTCCCCGAGCGTGATCGGGGAGTTTATCGTGCTCAGTGATCTGAGATGGACTGTAGTCGCCAGACCAGTCCCCGAGTGTCGTGTATCTCCAACACCTTTTTCTCTATCATATTTTGTCTCGCTTTCTCTTTTTTTTTGACCTGACCCGTTATCTCAGAAGTCTAGCTGATGTGACGTTGCAGTCATGCTTTTGTCTTGTCAATCACACTGTGGGCCAACGTCTGTCAAGACGCGTCACCGTGAGCCCTCCCGCGTTGTAATCGAGGGAGCGCATTTACTGGCGCGGGTGCCGATAAAAAGTGAAAACTGCACAGCGCGTGCCACGTTTCACACGCACGATCCCCGAATATCTTGGGGAGGTGGAACGGCGTGATTAATGGGATAAATAGCCGCTATGCGGCCATTCCCTATTTGCACCCAATAGTCGCCTTTGCAAACCAATCGCCTTCCTCTTCCAGCCCGCATTCCCTATTTCAACTCTGCGGCTGCCATTAGCACACCTCGCCAACATTAGAAGCGACGCACTCTCTGCCCATCGGCTGAGCCAAAGAAAAGAGGCGAGAGAGGTAGAGGATGGCCAAGACTGTGGCGCAAAAAAGGGCCGAGGTGATGAAGAAGGAGTGGTGGAAGTCGAAGTCCACCGAATCATCCATCAATGAGCTCATCGGCCTGGGGGTGCTTCATGACAAGGCGCTCGGAGGCTAGAGAGCATCGGACTCAGAAAGCTTTCTCGATCCCCAACCCGGTGAGATCGTTGTATTCGAGGATTTCTTCAAGAAGGGATTTGGGGTTCCTATTCATCCTTTCCTCAAGGTCTTTGCCTCTACTATGAGATTAGGATTTGCAATCTGCATCCCAACTCAATCCTTCTCGTCTCCACCTTTATTCATCTCTGCGAAGCTTTTGGTGGATTTCCACCACATTTTGATCTCTTTCGTTACGTGTTCTGTCTTCTGAAGAAGGGGTCCAAGGGGGGATCTCAGATCGCCGGCGGAGTGTACCCGACACTCCGTGACGGAATGAAATCTGAGTACCTCAGCTGCCCCTGGAATACCTCCCTTGGTGATTGGTACAAAAAATGGTTTTACATCCGAGAAGAGCCCAACACTGCCACCCTTTGTGACGTTGGCTACATCCCGGAGAAGATAGTCAGCTGGAACGAGAAACCGGAGTACGCCGGGCAGGGGAAGGAGCTCATGGAGCTGCTCCCGTGGAACCGTCTAGATGGACCAGCCGTAGCCGGGAGCTTCATCAGTTGGTGAGTGCAGCCTTTCCAGAAAAGGGTGCACGCCGGCTATGAGTACCAGGGCTCAACCGATCAGACCAGAATGCGTCCAAACCGGCTGCACGAGGACGAGATCAAGCGGAGGATTGCAGAGCTGTTCAACCTGGTAGATCTATCGTACCATTCTTTGAGCGTCATCATGCATGCGTACAAGCTCATCTAACCAGCTCCAAAGGTTTCCCTAGCATCTGTCTTTTGTGTCGATCACATAGTTGATAAAAACATCTGTTGTAATCCCTGTTGTCCTTGTGGTGTTAGCTGCACAGTGTTGAAAGACACTTGCTGTACGTGTCCTTGGCGCCCGGGATGGACCATCCGAGGAGCGTGGAGCCCCCACCATGGAACGTGCAGCAATGCGACGCTCACGTTGACAACAACGAGGAGGAAGACGGAGCACCAAGCACCGGGACAGACACCAGGAGAAGGACAACTGATAAGCACCCAGTCACCCCTGAACACTCGAAGAAGAGGCCTGGGAGCTCAGAAACCATGGGAGTGTCGGAGAATCTGACCAGCAAGCGTCATCGGATGATACAAAGCTAGTCGGATGAAGACAAAGAAGAAAACCCGACCGCTGATCTCATCCTTCCTCGTCAGAGGAAGGGCGTAGAGCAGACAATCCAGGAGGGGCCGTTGAAATCAGCAGCGGCACCATCACTGGGAATGCCGACGGCGTCCACTACAACTGCATCACATGTGCCGCCACCAAGTGAGGGTGGCCAGAGCTCGTCTGGTCAGCAGGGGAGCCAAGGGAGACCGTGTCGGCGCGCATTCTCAGCCGCACATTGCCAGGCGAAAATGTAAGTATCTGCACACTTTAGTAAGCATTAGTAGTAAAGGTAGATAGTAAATTGTAGCTCGGCACACATAAGTATCAACTGTGCTTTTATCAAATTGTAGCTCGGTGTCGACGGAGAACCCCGAGCAACTCGCCGCCGGTGGGAGGCCATCATCGGCCTCCACGATAGCAACCAGCGAGCAAGCAGCGCCAAGCGCCGACCCGATAGAGCTGACAACAGTGGAGACAGCCACCGAGCAGAGGACATTCGAACAGGTGCCTCCTGAGGCACCGGGCGTGGAACACGCAACAATAGAGGAGAGGCAAGTCCCCGAGCCTGGACAAGAAGCATCAGAGCAGTCTGCAGCCACCCCGAGCACATAGGAGGGTGTTCTACCTGACGCCACGGCTCGGGGAAAAACTCTGGTGGTGTTGTCGAAGCCCGGGAGCAGCTAAGGTTATGCTGATGCCAGGGTTAACCAATGACAGGAGGAGGCCGAAGCTGGCTAGGAGCAAGAACAGCCCAGGACCGCCGATGCCACGAAGTCTGATGACGACGTCCTTGAGGAGATTCAGGGGCATCCCCAGGACGGTTGCCAACATGTGTATGTATGTCGTCAACGTGGGGATCATTACATCTGCCACAAGGAAATCCCCACAATTGACGAGACAAGAAAAGTCGAGCTGACGACGAAGCGGCTTATAACTGAAGTACATGTAAGCTGTCGTCTTGTGTATTCTTAGACCAATATCATGATGCATGTACTTTGAACGATACTGTGTTCGTCTTGCAGGATATCATGAAGACGGTGAAGTACTGTAAGCGGTGCTTTGACCAAATTGAACCAACGTTCAAAGAGAACCAGGAGCTAGCAGCCGAGGTGGATCGACTGCGCAAAAAGCTCGAGACCGCCGAGAAGGAGAAGATGGAGCTGGAGGCATTTCAATACAACGCTGTCACCCAGCTCAGCAGCGTGAGAGGACAGGTAAGTTGTCTAGCCGTGTCTCCCCAAGCACTGAAAAGTGTTTACCTTAGACGACCAGTAGCTGGGATATCAAGCGATGCTGAGAATGCGAGTTCTTGGAGCTCCTTCTGCGCGACGAACACCTCTTTTCCCTCCTTGTAGCTGCTCCCGAAGGCCGTGTGCGCGATCACATCCGAAGTCAGCTCTGAGAATTCACTGCTGAGTTCAATTTCAGGCTCATGGTTGGTAGCCTGCTGTATCTGAGATTGCCATTGCTGCATCATACGCTGCGCCAAGTCTGCCCTGACCACAGACATCTCCTGCGACATGATATTTCAAGTATGTTTTTTTAAAAGAGATAAATTCTGCTTTTAAAAAAGCAATGTCGATACAGGACCGGGATACCAGTTTAAAAAGGAAATCTAGTTTCTACGTGCTTTGTTTTGCCATGTTTTCTACCTAAGGAAACTTCTATCTTTTGACTCTTCTTTTTTTCTCCCTGCAGATTGCTACTGTATGGTCATGGTACAAGACAAGCAAGTTAGACCCACGATGCCTCCCTCCCTCCACAAGTAGTGTGAGTACATATGCTTTCTCTCCAGTAATCTCAAGTTGCATATTTGTATCTCTCTTGAATTTGATCATTAGATAAGGTGTCTCTATGATAAGAGAAGAAAAGAACAACATTTTCTTGAATCAAATGTGTAGGTCTGTTGCAGTATTCTTATGAAGTTGGTTTCTCTGTTTTTTAGTACTTGTGATGTACTGAGTTGCCTCTTATAGTCTAATCTAACTAATATGATTCGCAGGAAGACTTGGTGAGATGCATGGCTGAGGCCAGTGTTTAGTAGAGTAGTTGAATTTAGGAGAATAAAGTTATTTCAGGAGGTTATCTTGAGATGCAACTCATCGTTGTATAGTGAATTAATCCATCGTTTGAATGATGTGCCAGGTGTGGCCTGTGATGCACATCATGCTTACACGACATACATGTTGTAAGATAGTTTTTGCATCCGGATGGATGGTATTGTCATCATTGAAAAGAAGGGATGATGATCAAGTAGCCAGAGATAATACTGGATGAAGTATACGGTTTATTTTTATTTTGCTTCGCATGTGAATATGATGAATTGATCATGGTATATCAAGCAGAATCCTGCGCGCGGATGTCAGTTGGATTATTACGTATAGAAGTATTAGTCGCACATCCCAATTTGTCCTTTTCATGCTTCAAAATGGAATGACCTTCGCCATGCCGCCACCATATGCGTTTGTCTGTTGGGCCCTTCATGGTGCAGACACACATTGACGATTGGTGGATTAACAGCGGGCCATTGAGCGTTACCATATCTGATGTGGCATTTTAGACACCAGGTTGTTCAGAAATGAATCATAATGATGGATACTGTGCTCTGAGTGAGCTTCAAATGACAATAGCACAAACAAGACCATCATTGATGTGTCAGTCATAGCCCTTAACTGTTTGACCCATCATTGATCAGTCAGCCATAGCCCTTAACTTTGGTAAAACTTCAAATATTGTGGGTCACATGTCCCTTCAAACTACATGTCCTATCAAAGAGTGAAATGCACCATATATTTTTAAACTGCCATATTTTTTCGCGATCGGGCCATGCACCCATATTTCATTAAGAGGGAAAGTTTCAAAAGACAACATGGAACAGACTCAATGGCGAGTAGCCATCCAGGTTGACCAATGAACCACTTCCCTAGCTACTGGATACACACAAAATGATTACATGGCGACAAAGGTTTGTGACCAAAACGGATAGACTGCTGAGAGTGTCTTGAGTGGTTGCAATCTAGGCGGCGCGAACGGACCCCAAGGCCCGTTGCTTCCTACCCAGGAACAGGACCTGCATCGCCTCCCTCGTCGACTCGGACAGAGGCATGGTGAAGGATGTCTGGAATTCAACAAAAGAGGCCTCGTCAGGGTGCTCCGTGTGGACATGGACGCTGAGGCGCTTCATCATCACCTTGCGGGCTTGTGCTTCTGGCTTGGGTTCCCTGTGTTTGCTCTTCGCCGCAAGCCTTGCGCTCCTCTTCGGGATCAACTCCTCATCGCTGGGCTCCCAAGCCGCTGCCCTGGTCAATCTAGTCTGCCGTAGTTTCAGCATCGACAAGATCACCGGCGGATCCAGTGGCTTCTTGAAGGAGGAAACGAAGTCATCATTCGTCGTGGGCTGCAGTGTGGCATCATCACCACGGGTGGCAGCATCAACTCACATCCAGTGGTGGTCGACGGCCAGTAGCGGTTCCGCGGAGAGGCACGCTCGGTCCCGCGGTGAGCTCCTGGGACAGCATGGGTGTAGGCGACGTCTCAGGGGCACGAGCATCGTCCAGCACTGGAACGGCGTCAGCTGAGACGCAAGCCCCGGCCTGACCGGTCAGTCCTGGCCCAGGCGAGGAAGAGCCAGACGCACAGCCTTTCGGGCCCGAGAGACAGATGTCCACCTCCAGCTCCTCTAGCGAAAGCAATCAGGCCGTTGGCCCAATATCACAAGTACCACCGAATAGCAGGTCCGGCCCACCAGCCCACCAGGATGGCCCGCGAAGTATGCAAGTGTTGAGCAGATCCCCATCCGCCTCTAGGGTGGACCCCACGATGCCGCGGCGCGGGGCGCAGGAAGAGCGGGCACGACGCGGGCAGATATAGGCTTTCCCAACTTCTCCCCCAAATTGCACTATGCAAAAAGAAGATTCCCTATCACATCAAAATATCGGCACATATATGGAATACTAAATGTAGATAAAATTTAAAACTAATTACACAGTTTTGTTGTACTTTGCGAGACGAACATTTTGAGCCTAATTAGTCAAAGTTTGGACAATTTTTATCAAATACAAACGAAAATACTACAGTGCTGCAACAGTATTTTCATCCAACTTGGGGGTGCCCAAGTTGGGAACTAAACACGGCCATAGTGGTGAGCGTCACTGTCGTAGTTCCTGATGCACTGCGGCGGTGCGCACAGTGTGGCTTCGTCCACCATTGGGTCAGCCGCTGTGACCCTGACATAAGAGGGTGAGCCCGGGCACATGGTAGCGTAGTCCACCTCCGCATCGAGGGGCTCCTCGACACGCATCTCAAGCGTGGCGTGAACTGTGCTGCCAGCCCCGCAGCAGGGCATAGCGCCGCGCAGCGACTTGACAGGGCACCTGACACCACCAATTAGGACAGCGTCACTTGTTTCCCACACCCGAAAAGCAGGCCCGGAACCCCACCCGAGACGCGGCTCGTCCGGACCGGTGAACCGAGTCATCCGCGGCCATGCACCGCCGCCGCCGCCGCCGCCGCCACTGCCGAAGCCTGGATGAAAACCGTTGTAATTGCTATTGTCGCTGTCTTCATCGTCACCGGCGTCGTAGAACTCATCATCTGAAGAAGGCGGCGGCGTATGCTAGTCCTGAAACTCCACAATCTGAATGCGGACCATATACCTAAGCGCGGGCACCTCGTCGTGAATGATTTCGTGCGGCCTAAGGTAGAGTGGAGATATTGATTATGTAGATCAAGATGTGATGTTTCTCAGTCTCTGATACAGAAAAAATAAAAAAATCAAATTTATATAGAACTAATATATAACAATAATATTGTAGAACTCGATGAGGTATACACCTAAAATTTTATGTAACAAAAACAAGAAAACTAGAGAGAATGTCAATGGGAAAATTTGCAGTTATGCACAAGTGGAAACAAATGTGAACACAACATGGCGAACAAGAGTATGATAGGACGGCATGAGTAACAGGTATGAGATTAGCAACCCATTATGTATAAATAATAGTTCTACGGTTTATTTGGACAGATAGAGTAAAACACCACTCTTACTTTTCTGACAAGGTCCGTGAAGAATCAAAAGCAAATAACTGAACGAGTTATTAGTACTGAGAAGATACATTGCCCTGCTGCTGCGGCGATATCAAACTGCAAGCGCGCACACACCACACAACATTGAACACAGAAACACCTAGTCAAACTGAGGGGGTGTCTTAATGACACTCTCTTCTACTTAGCATGAAGAAAGCAGCTTCAACTGTCCGTTAATTAGTCAATGTGTCATGTGTGAGATGATTCCTGCTGCCTGGGATGACGGGTCAGGATGCCGGCATGAGAGGAGAGCCCAGATGTGGGTTATGAACTCTCCGGCATTAGAAAGCTGCTTGACGTGCCCTCTGACATTGTCGGACGGTGCGACGTACAGGATAATCTCCGCCCAGAACTCAGCCAGCACCTTCCGACGGAGCTCTCCGTCACTTATGAGATCCTCCAGCACCTTCCCAAGCTCCAACCCTTTGAAGAAGATGGTGTCCTTATGGACCTTATCATTCTCCTGGTCTGATGATGTATCATTCTCCTGGTCTGATGATGTGAGGTTTATCCTAATCCAAGCCGTCTCCAGGACGTACCTGTCTACTCTTGTGCGCTTGTGAACATCATCCTCCTGCTCTGGGTACAGCGCCAATCTTGCATCACCTTGTCAAATGTGAAGCTGGTATCTGCAGGGTTGCCGGGGAGCAGTCCCGGGACAGAGGCCATCAGGTATGCAGAGTACCTGGATAAGCTGGTGGCAACCTCACGGTAGTGCTTGAGTTTTTCATTATCGTGGCCAGAGTAGAGGATAATCTCCACAATCTCAAGGTAGCTGGTCGCGATGTGCCATGTCAACATGGTGTCTGTCATGTCACAGTCCTCCCTTTTCAGCGTGTCCTTAATAAACTGGTTAATTACTTTTTGAGGCAGACTAATAAACTGGCTAACCAACACTCCATTCCGCCGCAGCGATGCTTCTCCGTTGATTAGATGACCATGACATTCAGCAGCAGTGGACTTGAGGGATGAAGCAATCTCACGCTTCACGGCAGCTGGCAGCCTCACTTCCTGCTCATTGCTACGACAGTACGAGCATGCCCAAATCTTCCATGTGATTTCACGGACTAGCATCTGAATTTTGGCAACAATGAACATGAGAGGCATATTTGCTCTCAGTTGCTTCACTTGCGGCTTGGAGGCTTTATACAAATTGCTGGGTTCAATTACCGAGTACTGGCCTATCTTGTTTTGCCAATACTTGAATAAGCTTGGGTTTCTTCTGAGCACATAGATAGGCTTACGAAGGAGAGAGTACATGAAGGCTCTGCATGGTCTTTTCCTCACATGATAGCATGCCAGGGATACCAAGGCCCAGTCTGATGCCAGGTAGAGCATGGTTTGCAGTATCTCCACAACGAGTAGTACCCCCAGGATTGCAAGTGTGATCAATGTATCAGCTTCCACAATTTCCACTAGAAGGATGATAAAGCTCTGTGTCTTGACACTCAGGAAGATCCGGAATACTCCGAGGATGACAATGAGTAGGGTCTTCAAGATGAACATGACAAAGAAGGAAAATCTCGTTCTCGTAGATGGATGAATACTTGGTGAAGAAGAAATCGTACAGGAAGCCCAGCTCTACCTCGATGATCCGGAATGCTCTTTTGCCATCCTCCTCTGACGCCAGGAGCCCCTTGAGTACAAAATCACGTGTTTCCTGGCGACCGGCCTCGTAGCAGTCCATCCCAAAGTAGCGGCGCTTCAGCAGGTGAAACAAGGCGAACGAAAGGCACACATCTTTTGACTGCGAGCCACCGCTTGGATCGTTGAACAGCCTATCACTGCACTCCTCCCAGATCATGTCGACGGTGACAATATCCTCCTTGGTTAGCTTAATCCAGTAACCGTGGGCTTTGGCACCATCAGTGTTGAGGAAGTAGCCGTACCACCGAACAAGGTACCTGCCACCTTCCATCCTGATAGGGTCGGACACCTGCAGCGGCTGATGAGCACCTCCCGAATCGACCAGATCCCTCATGTAGTCAGCGACTGCTTTGCTGGGATCGGACAAGGTTGTTATCCAGCAGGCATATGACTCTGAACAGATTAGTGAAGGTGATGATGGAGAGCAGGACGTAGCAGAACTCTAGAATAGGGTCCAACTTTCGGGGAGTCCACACGAACTCACTGAGAGCAGGGAGGTGGCTAGGATAGTGGAGCAGCATAAGGATGAGGCCAGAGTAGACGTACTGCTGACCCAGCTCAAAGAGTTGCTTCTTCCACTGCTTGTTCTCGTCCAGATCGTAGGCCGTGACGGAGTTGCTGCACTTTTTTTTTTATAAAGGAAGCTTTTATGAGAACTTCGGAAGCAATACATCAAGTTGATACAAAACCAAAGAGGGCAACTTCCGGCCTCTGCCTAATATGAGGCACACAACCAAAGAGAGAAGAAACCTTACACAATCTAGTGACTATCAATTCGTAACTAAACCGCCACCCATGTGCCTGGGAGAAAAAAATCCTTGGCCACCTGCGTCAATTGTTGCGATACCGCTACAACTGTATCATGCAAATCTGGCTTCTGCATAATAGCCCAAGTACGTAGCCAGTGGGTAACCAAATAGATAACCTGCACAAGATAAACAAATTTTTTCTTTTCAAAAACAATATCATTCCTGCTGAGCCAAATAGACTAGCAAGTCGCAGCTCCTCCTAGCAGGAGTAAAAGCTTGACATCTTTGTTGACACCTCTTAGCCAACCATTGAACATATGACCTATATTGTGGGGTTTTAAAAGACCTGTCGCAACCTGAATAAAAGACTAAATTGAACAAGCAAATCGGCAGTCAAAGAACAAGTGCTTAATTGTCTCTTCTTTGTGACAAAAGCAACAAGTTTTACTGCCTTGCCAAATGCGCTTTACTAGGTTATCCTTTGTCAATATAACTCCTCGCGTAGATACCACAGGAAAATTTTTATTTTCAATGGGGCTTTGACTTTCCAAATGAGTTTTTTAATGTTTGGGATATCGGTATGTAATAACGCTTGATAGTGAAATTTCACCGAGAATTTTTCATTTGGATGTAAATTCTAGTAAAACTCATCTTGTTCATGGGCCAACTCTATATTAGCAATACGGGGCAACAAATTGTTCCACGCTACTAATTTGGGACCAATGAGATCTCTTTGCCAAGATAGGTTTGGTGATGGACCAGAAAGAACCTCCGCAATGGTAACATGTTTAGGTCTGGCAATGTTGTAAAGACACGGGTACTGTTCCTGTAAAGACGAATTCCCTAGCCATTTGTCTTCCCAAATTCCATCCTTTACAATGAAGGATCCAAAGCGGAAAAAGTCTCGCTTTACCTTCATAAGACTAGAGCAGAAATGTGAGTCCCCATTTTTCCATTCCACTTGTATTAATGGTTTGGAGCCTAAATATTTATTGCGGAGTAATTGCTGCCAAGTCCTATATGTGGTAAGTAACTTGAACAACCATTTACTAAGTAGAGCAATATTTTTAATATGCAGATCATGAATTCCCAGACCTCCTTGGTCTTTGGGCTAACATAATATGCTCTATTTAGCTAGCCGATATTTCTTTTTTTTTGCTCATCACCTTGCTAGTAAAATCTAGACCGAAAATAATCCAATTTCTTTTGGACTCCTTTTGGCAAGGCAAAGAAGGACATCATATATATTGGTAGGCTGCTAAGCACTGAATTTATCAATGTTAAGCGTCCCCCAATTGAAAGATGTTTCCCTTTCCAACTACCCAGTCGTCTCTCAAAACATTCTTCAACCTTCCTCCACTCAGCATTCCTAAGCTTCCTAAAATGTATAGGAATTCCCAAAATACCGAATTGGAAAGTCACCAGACTTACAGCCAGACAGTTCGACGTATTGATCAAGGTGGTCTTGGGCATTTCCGAAAAAAAATAATTCACTCTTATGTAAATTGATTTTTAAACCCGATACTTGCTCAAACGTACAAAACACCAGCTTCATGTTTCGGGCTTTCTCAAGGTCATGATCCATAAAAATAATTGTATCGTCAGCATACTGTAGAATAGATAATCCACCATCGATGAGATGAGGCACTACTCCACTAATCTGCACATCCACTTTAGCCCTATTCATAAGAATAGCTAACATATCTACTACAATGTTAAAAAGCAATGGGGATAAAGGATCACCCTGTCGAAGGCCTTTCCTAGTTTGAAAGAAATGCCCGACATCGTCATTAACATTAATTGCTACACTCCCACCCGAAATAAAAGTTTTAACCCAATTTATCCACTTGGGCGAAAACCCTTTCATTCGTAGTGCTTGAAAGAGAAAGGACCATTTAACTTTATCATACGCTTTTTCAAAATCTATCTTAAGAATTACCCCACTCTGTTTCTTTCGATGCAACTCATGAACAGTCTCATGCAAGATGACAACACCCTCCAGAATGTTTCGTCACTCTCTCCTCCGAGTATCAGCATAACTTTTATGTCGGGATTGAGCTATTTTTAGATTATCTCTAATCATCCTTACTTTCTTTTCAACATCCTTGAGTACATCAGGCCCAAACACTTGACTTTCTCCTGTCTGATTTCAGAACAATGGGGTTCTACATTTCCATCCATACATAGCCTCAAACTCCGCGTATGGCAAACTCTTATCCTAAATAGTACCGTATTGTAACGCACAAGCTCTCAACATATCTTCCAGTATCTGATTAATTCTCGCTGTCTGTCCATTTGTCTGCGGATGGTAGTCTGTACTAAAGTTTAGCTTGGTTCCTAGTGATTCATGTATCTTTTGCCAATAATGAGATGTAAACTGAGTACCCCAATCAGACACAATTTTCTTAGGAACTCTATGTAGACTCACTATTCTTTCCATATACAATTCAGCCAACTTTGCACTGCTATATGTAGTCTTAACTGGTAGAAAATGGGCAACCTTTGTTAGACGATCTACTATTACCCAAATCTAATCGTACCCTCTCTGAGTACGTGACTATAAAATCCATACCAACTTCTTCCCTGACGACTAGGAACAAGGACATTGCCCACACAAGGTACAGCTGACTCTTTGCCGGAGATGACTGCATCAGGCCGAATGTGTAGGTGATGAGAGGCAAGGAGAGTGTGTAAGTCAGCCACACATATGCTGCTTGACCGCCGCCTGCAGAGCCCAAAGACGAGCTGCAAAACCAGCAGGGTGGATGCGCCTGCCACGAAGACTTCAACTTCGAGTGTTGTTCTCCTTGGATCTGTTGCTGGCGCTGGTGCCGCTCCAGCCCCCGTGGCTGCCTGTGCCATTCTTGTTTGTTGCTTTTGTTCCCCGCTCTATCAGACTACTGGCATTTTCTGAAATCTATGCCAAAATTTGGATGGGAGCAGGCAACAAGAATCAATAGTAAAGAGTAATATTTCTGGTCTGGAGCAGCTGCTTGGTCGCCCTTCCCTGCAAGCTATCAGAGTATAAAAGCAACTCCTTCAAGTAAGGTATCAGATCCCCAACCTCGTGAATGCTGAAACCCAAATCATCAAATTGAGCAGAGCATCAAATAAAGGTGTGCTGCCAGTAAAGAGACGATGTATTTTACCTTTTTAAGTTTAACCAGCACTATCTGCATAGTTTTTTTTTTGTTATTGAAAATGCAATATGTTACTAGGAAACCAGGCACCACTTTGCCAGGCCCATGCCAGAGCAGCCAGCCGGCCAAGACATATTTTGAGTCCTCCTTTTATGTGGCTTGTAGATCGATCCGGACTTGAGGACATGAGCTCTAAAGTTTTTGACACATAGGAGCAACAAGTAATTAAATATGTGCATGCTGATGTAGCGATGTGTTAAAATATGTAACAACAATTGCGAGCCGATAATGTTGGCAGCTGAATATTCACTTATCTAGTTCCTACTTAGTTGGCACAGTTTTAGCAATTGCAAGATTGACTACTAAAAAGCTAAGAAAAGTCATAAATGATCGAATTTGCATGGACCTTGTACCAGCATCATTTGATCTGTGAACCTTTAGAAATAATCCTGGTGAATTTTAATAGGGGTCACTCCTAATAGATCTCTTATATAGCTAACTTTGTCTTTCTTAAAGATATTGTAAAGCAAAGGATGATAAGAAGGGCTTCATGTAAGTAGAGGTCAAACTTGAATATGTTCTATAGCTAGATTTATAATTACAGATCAAGTCATCTGCGAGTATACGAAGATAGTGCCAGGACATGACACGGCAATCATTGTACACAGGTGTGCAACTGGCAGCTACGTTCCTTGTAATAGAAATGCATATACTACTCTGTACACTTCAAAAGGGTACAACGGAATGTCACGCTCTTTAGGACATTTTATTCATGAAATTAAGGATAATAGGAAGCATCGGTTTAATGAGAAAAATGAAAGTTAAACAAGTTTGAGCACGGCAGCAGGTGGAGTGGCACGAATAGAGCTCCATTTGAACCATGTCTCCAGACAAAAAATATGTAGTTTTCCAACCAAAATGAGCATCGGGTAGCTAATGTAGTGATAGCAGATGATTCAAATTGAATTTGTATCGCCTAAATATCACTCATCAAGAGAATATGAACAAAGAAATTTTGAACTTAGAGTTGGAAACTTGATACTACAATTAGCCAATTAGGACGAAATGGATATAAAAAGGCTTATGGCAGCATGATATCCTTTGTACTGTACTGTGTTATCCAAATGAATTGTTAATTACGTTATCAAAAAAAAAAAATTGAGGAGCCGCTGCAGATGGAAGGGCAATTTACTCACTATCCTGAGCTGGGGGTCACAGATTCCCCACCAAGGCGAGCTGGGCCTGCGGAGATGCTGCAGTACGAGGTCCTTGTTCACATTCATGAGATATGGGACTATGCTTTTGAACCAAACAGCTATGGAACTGGGGATGTCGACTTCTCATCCCTGGAGTCTGAGCCATGGCCCAGGAAGATCCCCTTTGCCTGGCACCTGGGGGTTATTGATGGCGAAGGTGCGAGGAGACGCACAGTCCTCGGAAGGCTTGGACCACGACGCAGAGAAAACAATGAAGACGATGATGAAGGTGATTTCAGGGATCACAGTTTGGGTGTCCACCGCTTCCCACGTGCTGCCCCTGGTTTGCAGGGATCCTTTGGCATGCGACACGACACCGGGGCAAACTGTGGTGCTTCCTCAAGCCGCCATGGTCGCCATGGGGGCCGCAATAGAAGCGCTGGAGTTGCCATTGAAGATCAAGAGTTCGCACTCATGACCAAGACACCACAGATGCTATTGCCTCGCGCTCACTGGGAGGACCCAATGTTGGAGGAGAGTTTTGGCTCCAGGCCGCTGCTCATAGCAACGACTACCACCGAGGATGCTGATGTTTCTGCTACTGTTGTCCAGCTTCCTGCTGTGCCTATCCAGGATGCTAGGGCCGTCGACCTGGAAGCCATGCCATCCCAGCCTGTGGAGGAAGTCACCTTGCTGGGAACACAGGACCAACCTGAAGCTATGGCAGACCTAGGTACACAGGATTTGCTGGTCCCGGTGCAACCACCAGTACTGTCAACCCTGGTGATCAATAAAAAGACTACAGCCAGAAAGAAGAAGGAGCAGAGCCAGCTACTACCAGTCAAGCAGAGTGCAAGGCTCGCTGCCAAACCAAAGACTAACCTTACCATAGAGGAGCAAGCTACTGCACTGCTCATCAAAAAAAGTGGTGTTCTGTTCATAGGAACAGCCCCAAGCAATGCAGCCCAGGCAGAGTTCACAGAAAAGTTCACTGAACCACTCAAGCAAGATGTTGTGGGGGTTTCATGGAGATGTTGGGAATCGAGGATGACGCAATGGGGGATGACTTCCTGGCTTCAATTGCGTTGGAGGGCACTGCCTGATGCCCTTCCAGCACAAGTTTCCTTGGGTGTGTGTGTTTATTTTCCTCTCCATGTCGTTCCACCCCAATATGTACTTTCCCTCTTTTCCCTTCAGCACCTAGTCATCTGAGAGTGTGTTGGTGTGCGCTTTGGCTCGCCGTACATGGAGGCGACCTTAGCTTGTATCCACTGTGTTTGTGTCAAGTTGCTAGTGAGGTTGGTGGAGGGGTCTGCCTGTGTCCTGAGTGCTCTTCCAGAAATATCTTCTTTGTGGCCCCAACGGCAACCTGGACAAGCATCTGCATTTGTGTTTTGGGCAGTTCCTATGGCTGATCAGCACTGTGTAATTCTCAATTGGAATGTGAGAGGGCTCAACAACATAGCAAGAAGAAAAGTGGTCAGAGATCTTGTCAGTGACACTAGGCCGACAATAGTCTGTTTACAGGAATCTAAACTTGCATCTGTGACCTCGCAAATCATTGGGGAGACTCTTGGCCAGGACTTTGAAGACGAATTTGCCTTCCTGCCTGCGCAGGGAACAAGAGGAGGAGTAATACTAGCCGTTCAAATTGATCACTACAAAATTTTGCAGTACGAGTTCAGGGAAAATACTGTCACCGCCCCAAGATCCAGTCAACCAGGTCGATGTGTGAGTGGTGGATCACCGTGGTATATGGACCGCAGGAAGACAACAAGAAGTTAATATTTATGAACGAGTTGAGGCAAATAAGTTTACTAACCTCTGACAAATGGTTAGTCATCGGGGACTTCAATATGATCACCCAAGCCCATGATAAAAGCAATGACAATGTCAATCAGAGATTGATGGGGACATTCAGGAGGATGCTGGATGATCTTGAGCTAAAGGAATTGGGGCTGAAAGAGAGACGGTTCACGTGGTCCAACAGTTGTACTCACACTAGAATTGATAGAGCTTTCTGTTCAAGTGAGTGGGACATTATGCTACCTAATTGCACACTCCAGGCAATCTCATCTTTGGTCTCGGACCACTGCCCGTTGTTGCTGGTTGGGAACAAGAACTGCGCAAAGTACAAAGGTTTCAGGTTCGAGGCATATTGGCCAAGGTTACCCGGGTACTTAGAAGTGGTTGCTGAAGCATGGAACAAACCCCTTTCAGTGACAAATCCTTTCCTAAGGCTGCACACCAAGATGCACAGAACTGCCAAAGTGCTGAGAGCTTGGGCGAGGAGCAAAATTGGCAATTGCAAGTTCCTTATCATTGCAGCGAGACAACTGATCTGGATATTTGACGTTGTACAAGAGTATAGACCGCTGAGTTCCTTGGAGGTGCAACTCCATAGACAAATCAAACAGCGGCTGTTGGGCCTGACTGCAGTGGAAAAACTAAGAGCAAAGCAATGTTCTAGGCTAACAATGATCAAGGCGTCTTCCTGCAATTCCAAACTTTTCTTCTTAAGGGCTAATGCACGAAAAAGGAAAAGCTACATCCAGTCACTTCAGGTGGAAGGCAGAATGGTGTTCACTCACCAGCAGAAGTGCCATGCGGCGCACACTCACTTTAGCAATCTATTCGGTGCCCCTCCACCTCGGACTCACACCTTAAACTAGGATTTTTTGAATATCCAGCAACACGACATAGAGCATTTGGAAGAAGAATTCTCGATGGATGAGCTGCATGCAGCTATCAAAGATTTGCCATTGGAAAAGGCTCCTGGACCAGATGGGTTCATTGGAGTTTTCTTCAAAAGTGCATGGAACATCATCAAGCAGGATCTGTTGGCAGCAGCTACCTATTTCTACCATCAACATGATCAGCACCTGAAGCTGGTAAACACAACACACATTGTTTTGGTCCCAAAGAAGGCTGATGCAGCATATTTGTCAGACTACAGGCCAATCAGTCTCACCCACAGTGTATCAAAGCTGATATCTAAATTGTTGGCAACCAGACTAGGCAGCTCTTTGAACTACCTGATCTCACCTTGCCAGAGTGCGTTCATAAGGAAGAGAAGCATCCATGATAATTTTCTATATACACAGAACACGATCCAAGAACTGCACAGGGCAAAGCATCCAACAATGTTTTTTAAATTGGATATCACAAAAGCATTTGATTCACTCAGATGGGATTATTTACTAGAGGTGTTGCAGCGACTCAGCTTCGGTAATCGATGGCGTGCTTGGGTCACGGCTTTGATTTCAACAGCCTCCTCCACAGTTTTCGTCAATGGCTCAAAAGGAAAGTTTTTCAGGCACGGTCGAGGTCTTAGGCAAGGCAACCCTTTGTCGCCACTGTTGTTTGTCCTTGCAATAGACCCGTTGCAGAAGATGTTTGACAGGGCCACCCAAATTGGGCTACTACAGCCGGTTCAGCACAGGGCAGTTAAGTTGCAGGTGTCATTGTACGCAGATGATGCTGCCTTATTTCTTAATCCCAATAGACAGGAGATACAGGGGGCAATGCGGATCTTAGCAGCATTTGCACAGGCTTCGGGTCTTGTCACAAATTTCGCCAAGTGTGCAATTTACCCTGTGGCTTGTATAGCCGTGCAACTGGAAGGGTTGCTCGACGCCATCCCTTGTGAGGTCAAAAATTTCCCTTGCAAATATTTGGGCTTGCCGCTGCACACTAGAGCTTTGAGGAAAATTGATGTGCAGCCGCTAATTGACAGGATAGCCTCCAAGCTTCCGGCCTGGAAAGCCAAGTTCCTGGACCGTTCTGGTCGCTTGACCTTGGTCAATTCAGTGCTCACATCTATGCCAGTGCACTTTATGACAGTGTTCGCCTTAAAAAAATGGGCGATCAGGAAGATTGACAATATCAGAAGATCGTTTCTCTGGAAGGGGACAACTTCGGCAAATGGGGGCCATTGTCTGGTTCGATGGCCAAAAGCAACCAGACCAAAAAAACTTGGTGGGCTCGGCATTCTTGACCTGGAGAGATTTTGCCGAGCACTACGGCTCAGATGGCTGTGGCAGGAGTGGGCAAGTCCAGAGAGGCCCTCCGTAGGGACTGCTGTACCCTGCAATTCAGTGGACAGAGCGCTTTTTCGAGCATCAACGGTGGTCACAGTGGGCAGGGGAGATAAAGCCTTGTTCTGGCATTCGTCATGGCTTGATGGTCAAGCTCCTATTGATATAGCTCCTAACCTATACACCTTGGCTTGGAGGAAAAACCAAACGGTGAAGGACGACCTATGCAATCACAATTGGACCAGGGGGCTGTGGAGGATGGAGACTGTGCAACAGATGGGAGAATTTGCGAAGCTATGGGACCTGGTAACAGCCCAGCAACTCAACGACCAAGATGATCAGATTTTATGGAGGTGGACGGCACATGGGACCTACACCACAAAGTCTGCGTACCTGGCTCAGTTCAGCGGATCTTACTCAGATATAATGGCGGAAACAATTTGGAAGGCTCATGCCGAAGGCAAACTAAAATTCTTCGCGTGGCTACTAGTGCAGGCAAAAATCTTAACGGCTGACAAACTTGCATTGAGGCATTGGCCTTGCAACCCAATATGCTCGCTTTGCGATCAGGAAGCGGAAACAGCCGCTCATATTTGCATTCAATGTCCATTTGCAAAGGAAGTCTGGATGCTAGTCAAAAATTGGGTTGGGGAACACATTGTCCACATTGATGAGGATGTGCAGACTTTGAAAACGTGGTGGGAGAGGTCACTGCAGGGGAGATCAGCAGCACAACAAAAAACATCGGCAGCCATCTTGATGTACTCAGCTTGGAATATATGGAAAGAGCGCAACCGGAGAACTTTCGAGGGGACAACGAGAACACCGGCCCAAGTTTTGGGGCTAATCAAGGAAGAACTCGGTCTCTTCAGTACAACCACTGGGAAATTAGAGTTGCCACCATGAGTATCCTTTTACTTTTCTCTATGTTTTTGAGTCTGAGGGGTCTTAATAATGTAATAATGTAATTGCTATAACTGTTTTGCTTCCCTCTAATATGATATAGCAGTGCTCCTGCTATTTTTCCAAAAAAAATAAAGTGTCTGCTTGCCAGTATGGTCCTCGCCGCACGTGTGCTCCCCTTCTCTTTCTGGTCCCGATCCGGGTGGCGCGACACAGATCCGAAGGTCACACAGCAGCGGCGGGTAGGGAGGTCCTAGTCGGCGCCCGCTTCAAATACCCGCGGTGGGCCATGAGCTAGGGTTCGAGGGTGGCCAAATCGGCACCCACCCCAGTATTAAAAATGTGAAATCAGTATGATCTAATATTATTTTTACTGTACACACAAGCCATCTAATCCTAGAATTCAGTGGCTAAACTTTTGATAAGGTGAATGATAAATTAACAGAACCTCTTTAAAAAAATTGTAGTAAAATTTAACTTTTAAAATACTAGGACAACTTAGTTCACACGTTTATGGTCCATGATAAGTAAGTTAAAGAAAAAGCTACTTAGTGATTGTATATTCAATGTATGTCCTCTTCTTTTTTTGTTGAATCTCTAAGGAAGCATTAGGACTTAAAAGGCACCGAAGATATCACATGTTGGTAACTACATCATGAAGGACCGAAAACGGCGATTAGAGGAGGGTGAATGAGAGCCGTAAAATTTATCTCGAAATATTTGGCCGCTGTCTCAAAATCACCGCCAAACACAAGCGAGTTCTTAAAACTAAAATACCCAAGCCAACTGGTGATGAGAGTACCTAGATTGATTCCTCAGAACGGTTGAAAGCCAACGCAAAAAAAAAGAACACAATTTGGATCACAAACGCGCAAATCACGGATGAACAAATTACCGGCCAGAAATTTCACCTGGAAATCAGGTAGCAGCACTGCACCAAAAATCTCTCGTACATGAAAGAGATTAGCTAAAAGAGCAAGCAATCAAAAGGCTCTGTAGCTTGAAAGTGACTACTCAGGAATTTGGAAAACTAAATTATGAGCAAGCAAAGCACCTGCTTCTGAACATGCTGCCCCTCCACTGCCTGCTACAAGTGTTCGTCCAGCAACATAGAAATGGAGAAACAAAAAGCACGATCAGGCAAGCACTTAACACTGGACAGAAGCTCCCTGAAGCTGTCGATCTGCAACACAGAATATCACAAACTCTACTGCTGCCCTGCTGAGCATGAACCGACGCAAGATCCTCTAGGCGCCATGACCGAGTCTGCTAGTTGCTGCACAGACACAGAAAAAAAGAAGAGAGAGACCGGCAGACAGGAACATAACAGAGGCAACTGGCTCAGGACTGCACGAGCTGGGTGCTGGGCAAAGCAACATGACGAACACTGGTTGGCCTTGGCAAGCAGCCGCGCCGCTCTGGTGACCACACCGGCGCCTAAGCGCTTGGCGCTGGTAGCACTGCTGCTGGGCTGCTGGAACCCACGCGCCCTGCCTCTGCTGAAAAACAGCGAAGCTGTCAAAGAAGAACGACCTGAGAATGACAAACAAAAAGGGTTGCGGCCAAAAACTCAAAGAAAAAACGAACTAAATCAAAACGGATTGCAACCAAACTTTGCACAGGCCATCACAAGAGGGTTAGTGAGCATACTCCGAGAGATCATCACCCAATTTCTACTCTAGCCATGGGAAATTTCAGATCGAGCCAAAAACACAAAAAGAAACCCCAAAAAGGAAATCTGCTTCAAACTTATGCACGAGTGGAATTGATGAAAATCACTTGGTGATCTGGTTTGTCACTCGTCAAGGCATCAACTGAACCTAACAACCATGAGAGAAAGACTCAAACCGAGCAAGAAATCAGAACAGTAACTTGCAAAAACAGAAATAACTACGAAAAATCACCGAGACAAAAACTGAATCTCAGAGGACAACTGGAGGATTCGGACCTCCATTCCCTCTCCAAAATCACATGTACGTTACATAGATTTAAAATTTGTGGGCCTCTCTCAAGAAAACTTAGAAGAGTAAACCCTAAGAGAAAGAGGAGAAAATAAGAGTGGGGAGAGAGGTGAGGGAGATGGGGGCTTCTTCATCCTATTTAATAGGGCTATTATACAATCTCAGTTTTGCCCCTATATATTTTGAGTCGAACAACTTAACCCAAGGGCGCTATGGTCCAACCCGAGGTAATCTTCATCCGACGGCCACCGCGCCCTTCATTAGATAGCTTCGTCTCGACACGAACTCCCCGATGCCGTCACATGCCGTCCGTTCCTTCTCAGAACCTCCGTCCGGGTTTTGAGGTCCAAACCCGTAAACTCGTCCACCCGATGGTTTTGAGGCCCAGACCACCAAACCGCCGTGAGTAGCGTACTCCATACGCGTTCCCCGCCACTCGCACGTATCACCACCGTCTTTGACCGGCCGTCCGCTAAGTCCTGCTGAGCTCCGCTCGACTTGCACGTCCATGTCCTATGTACTCTTGCGCTTGTCGATGTCCCATGTACACCGTCACTTCCATGTACATTTGCGCTTGTCGATGTCCCAGATGTCAGCCACCACGGCTGGTCACCTGGCCTCCTGGTCCTTCAGTCCAAGCCTCACGTTCGCCCTTTATCACTCCCAGTCCATTGGCACGGCACGTCCCTACTTGACCTTTACCTCGCCATCGACCACCGCCTCCGAGCTCCACACTAGCACACCACAAGCCAAGAGACATGTCGCACAACCTAACTCACACCATGGTTAGGTCACAAACTCAACCTTGGTCATGGATCACGTTGACAATCACTCATCACAAATCGAACCACAAGGGCACATGCCAATCTTGTGTTTGCACATCAAAACTGTATGTGGAAAAAAGCAAACACCATAAACTTGGAAGAGGGTACATATCATATGGATTTTGCCGAAGTGAATCATGCACAAAGGTCAATTTGCGTTTCAATTCTTGCATATTTGCTTTGAGCCTTTGACATTTTAGCAAACACCTTAATAAGTTCATTAAATCTTAAACTCATCAAAAAGAACATTCGACTAGGAGCTGAGTACCTGACACATATGCTTGTCAGTCAAAATAGCAAAACATATAAGTAAGTCTAGAGCACAAATTAAAAAAAAGAATGGGAGAAATATGTGGTTGATACCTGAAACTGAAATTGCTTGGCATAGTAGAGTAGGTTCTTGGTGATGGCACTTTGTCAAGTGATGCGCCATCGCTGGCTGTGCTTAGAGCTGAGTGCAGAGTGTCAACCCCTCTGTCTGCATCACGTCGAAAAGCTACACCACTAGCTCCTGCGTTACCTCACCTCTGTCCGTGCACTTGGAGGTTATGGTGTTGGGTGTTCCACGTTAAGAATGTTTGCTGCGGCATTTCGTCGAACAGATTTTGAGCATAAGCACGTGTGTGATCTTGGTGTAGAAGATTAGCAGTTTCTCGCTGTCGCTGAAGCTAGATGTGTGCCTCCTGGTCGGCCTAGTTAGGGTGGGCACCTCACTCTCCCGTTCGGCTTGTGCCATGGTGGCTTCGACGGAGACAGCCAGGGGCTCGTGGGGGTGGCGGCGACAGAGACAGGAAGGGGCTCGTGCTGCACCTCGACAAGCTGCTGCTAGAGCGCGACGTGTGTGCTAGCGATCCATGCCAGCAGCGGCCTCAACCGCTTCACACGGCATGGTGGTGGCCTCAAGCCGCAGCAGCTGCAGCGTCTCGGCACCAAGGCGCCAAGGCGGATGTGCCGGCCAACGGTGCCCACGTGGAAGACTCTGTGCTTACCGTACTGGCCGCCCAACTTACGCCTCTATGGCCAAAACCGTGGTGCCATTGAGGGTGGCAATGAGGGGCAGCGGCAAGGGTAGTGTGCTGGTATTAACACCTATACCCCTATAGCTAGACTTGGCCTAGCCCAGACCAGTGGGCCCGACCCATCAGAAGACGACGTGTGGCCCAATCGATCTGCTCAGCGTCCCACGCAAGGAAGGAAAGCAAACTTAGAGATCAAGCAAGATCCTGGTCGGTTAGAATAGGAATCCTTATCCGGCCAGCTATAACAATTGTAACCGAGCAGGATTAGTTTTTAGATCTGTGACCCTGCCATAGACTATATAAGGCGGGAAGGGGACCCCCTCAAAACACATCTCATTATACACAGCAATACAAATCAGACGCAGGATGTAGGTATTACTAAGGATGAAAACGGTCGGAAATGGTCGAAAACGGACATACGATATAGAAAAACGAAAGCGGTCGGTTCGGAATATTTCTACATTTAGCAATTAAAGAGTACAAAAAATGGTTGAAAATGGTTGTGAAATCAATTGAAACTAACAATTTTTCATGTTAAAAAACGGTTCATAATATAGAAAACGAAAACGGTCAATTCGAAATATTTTTGTTCCGTTTTCATCACTAGGTATTACGCCCTCATGGCGGCCGAACCTGGATAAAACCTTGTTGTGTCTTGCGTCACTATCTAGTTCATAGCTTGTGCACCTGTCTACCAGCAAATCACTACCTTAGGCATTCCCTTGGTAGACTGCCGACCAGGTTTCGTCGATAGTGACGCGCCAGGTAGGGGGTGTGCATACAGCTGCCCAGGCGAGCAAGATGGTCATCATCCCTGACTCTGCGGCCATGGTGGATAGTCTCTCATTCACCATTGGCCAAATCACCTAGACCACCGGCGTCAACAGCTTCACCACCACTGCCACGGAGGAGGCACAAATCTGATCTGCGTCGACCACGTCTTCATCAGCTACGGCTCTGACCACGCTAGCTACGGCTCCGACCACCCCAGCAACGGCTCCAACCACGCTGGTTACGGCTTCGACCACCCTAGCAACGGCTCCGACCACGCCGATAACTCATCAACCACTTCCCCGTTACAAAGGAAGGACGATCGACAACACCGACCTAATCGAAGCTATCAACCAGGTCGGCCACAAGCTCTCTCAAACCCTGACTTTAGTAGATTCAATTCAAAATCAATCTACCGAGTAGGTATCTCTTCACCACAACAGATCTACCCGACCAGTTCGGGCTCGTCGTCCAACACAGCTTGATACAAATCTAGTGGTCACCGCTACTCCTAAAGGACGTACGGTACGCCTTTGCCCGGTTCCTACACCTGGCCTCAGGCTCCTGACGGAGGACTGCCAGGCCTTCCCATACGGCCTGGAAAACGCTGCTTCCGAGTACGCGTACCATACACCTCATCTGTTCATGGGTCCCACGGAGTGAGGCCATGTTTTAGATTTGTACTTCTTAGATATACTTCGACCACCACCAGGCAACACCGTCAACATGGTCGGTATTCAGGAGTACCATGAAGGTTCGGTTCATACACTGCTCGAGGATGACGACTCCAGCACTAGATCTACACGATTTGTTCACACCGAGGATGATGAATATGGTCTGGATCCACTACCGTACCCTCCGGGTTTCTCTCCGATCCCAAGGTTCCCACCAAGACATGGTGACATGGTGCTCAACGTCAGCAATAACGAGCCTACAGTCATGGGAGAAACTGACAAGCAACAACAACTTCACGAACAGCATAGCGCCGACCACGCCGAACGTCGTCAGCATGAGGCTAAAGAAGAAGAACGTCGCAGGGGACCCCGACCTCGAGATCTGGCTAACACCTTCGATAGAGTAGGCGATAAGCAAGTTTTTAGGACCCCAAGTGCCAACGTGCCCGTCGCCATGGCCAACCTGGACCGATTACCAAACACGCCAGAAAACCACGCGGTTCATGAAGACATCAAAGCATATCTAACCACCGCTATGGGCCAAACCCTCGAGCTCGCCCAGTGAGCCCGAGCTGCTACAAGCACGTCCATCGCATCTAGTCGGAGCCGTCATTCCCGCGCTTCAGGGCATCCAAGTCGCCAACATCGTGACGATTAGAGAGCACCCAATCCCCCATGTGGTGGTGGCGGTGGCGGTGGCGGTGATGGTGGTGGTGGCCGCGGTGACGAGGACGGACAAGAAGGTGGTCGAGGTCATCGTGACAACAACTGCAATCGTCGTGGCAATCAAGATCTGGAGGTCGACCATAACCCTCCTCACAATCTCCGTCACCATCTTCCTCCTCGCGACGTCCGCAGTCACATCACTAGTCGTGCTAATGATCGCTAGGCCCACAAGAACGTGCGCCGCATCCAGTATGACACCGAACACGCCCCCTAGGTCTCAAACAGTTTACTCCTCATCTCTGACAAGTCATCTGGCCAAGGAATTTCAAGCTTGAGAAGCTCAGGAAATATGATGGCAAGGAGAACCCCGAAAGCTAGGTCACGCTCTATGAGATCATCGTCCGGTCCGTCGCAGGTGATGAGCACGTAATGGCTAACTATCTTCCAGTTATTCTTGATCAGGCAGGTCATCAATGGCTTCTCAGCCTCTCGGAGAACTAGTTCGATACCTGGTCAGACCTTCGACAAGCCTTCATCAACAATTTTATCGCCACATGTGACTAGTCGGGCAACAAGTATGACCTCGAGCGCATACGTGACCGAGCAGGCGAGCCACTGCGTGACTACATCCGACGCTTCTCGGATATGTGTCTCAAGATCCTAAGAATCACTCATGACGAAGTAGTCTCAGCTTTCATCAAAGGCCTTCACCACCACGACGCCCTCAGAAGCAAGCTACTCCAGAAATGGCCGACTACGGTCTCTGAGCTCCTCGCTACTGCCAAGAACTACACGGATGCTGATGACGCCAAGAAGATCATTAAGGAAGACGTGGGTGGGTCATCACGCCCCGAGCACCCACCGCACCGGGATGATAAACCCGATGACCGTGGTCGGAACAACAACCGCGAACATCACGATCGGTGCAACAACAACAACAATCACGACTGCCGAGATAATCGTGATTGGTGGCCCAATAATCACAGTGATTATAGAGGCAAGCGTCCCCGCGAAGACGACCATGAGGTCAACGCGGTCAAGAAACCTGCTGGTCACCGTGACTATCAAGAGGACTACAACAAAGCATTGAAGGGTCCATGCCAGATCCATCCCAAGTTCAATCACACCATGGAGAACTGCCGCTTCCTCAAGAACATCTATTCCAAGAAACTTGCTAATGATGATGCTCCAAAGGCCATTAACGATGGACCACGACGTGATGGAGATGACGACGATGATGATGAACAGGATAGAAATCCTCATCACCAATATGTCAATCCCACCAAAACTGTCCACTCCATCTTTGGTGGAAAGGTATTTTTAGAGTCCAAGCATGAATGCAAGCTGCTGAAGCGTGCCTGCTTGAGCGTCGTCAACACCGATGACCTCATCTCTGATCCCAGGCTCCCGGCTTGGTCCCACCGTGAAATCTCCTTCAGCCGAGCGGACCGGTGGGCAGCAAGTTCGGAACCTGGTCGTTTTGCCCTCATCCTTGACCCCTGCATCAACAACATCCGGTTCGAGAGGGTGCTCATGGACAGTGGCAATTCCATCGACATCTTGTTTCACAGCAGTTTGCCTGCTCTTAAACTAACTCAGGCTGATCTAAAGCCTTACGATGCACAGTTCTAGGGCGTCCTTCCCGGACAGAGCTCCATACCTCTCGGGCAGATCATGCTCCCTATGCAATTCAGCAATCCATACCACTTCCGTACCGACTACGTTAACTTCATGGTCGTGGACTTCGAGGGTACTTACCATGCCATCCTTGGTCGACCAGCGCTCACCAAGTTCATGGCTGTACCGCACTACTCTTACTTGGTGCTCAAAATGCCTACTGAGCAGGGCGTCCTTACTCTCAGAGGCAATGTTTACACTGCCTACACCTGTGAAGAGGAAAGCTTTAAGGTGGCAGAGGCCACCGACCTCTCAATTCGCATGGAGCAAACCCTGGTCGACGCGTCCAAGATTCCCACTGGCCAACTGAAGATCCTAGAGCGCCAAGCACCACGGAAGCACATCAAGTCCAATGAACACAAGGAGATTCAGCTGGTCGACGACGATCCCAGCAAGACATCCCTTATCGAGGCCAACCTGGATCCTAAATAGGAAGACGTGCTCGTCAGGTTTCTAAGGGACAACGTAAGCGTGTTTGCGTGGAAACCCGCTGACATGCCCGGTGTTCCTTGGCACTTGATCGAGCACTCCTTGAACATCTCGAAGACCGCAAGACCTATCAAGCAAAAGCTACGACGGTTCATTCACAACAAAAAGGAGGCTATTAGGGCAGAAGTGACCCGACTTTTAGCAGCTGGATTTATTAAAGAAGTGTATCATCCAGATTGGTTAGCCAACCCAGTCCTTGTACGCAAAAAGAATAATGAATGGAGAATGTGCGTTGATTATATTGATCTCAACAAACACTGCCCTAAAGACCCTTTTGGCTTACCTCACATAGACGAAGTCGTTGATTCCACAGCCGGCTGCGAGCTGCTATCCTTTCTCGATTGCTACTCTGGTTATCACCAGATCGCGCTCAACAAGGACGATCAAATCAAGACGTCCTTCATTACACCGTTCGGCGCCTACTGCTACACGACTATGTTGTTTGGGCTTAAGAACACGGGGTCCACGTACCAGCGTGCTATCCAGCAATGCCTTGCTGATGAGATCAAGAATGATCTGGTCGAAGCCTACGTCGATGATGTGGTCATGAAAACCAGGGAGGCTCACACCTTGGTCGACAATCAACAACGTACCTTCACGGCTCTCAACAAGTACCAATGGAAGCTTAATCCAAAGAAGTGCATCTTCGGAGTCCCATCTGGTATATTATTGGGCAACGTTGTCAGCTACGATGGCATATGCTCCAACCCAACAAAGGTAAATGCCATTTTTGATATGCAGCCACCCAAAAACGTCAAGGATATCTAGAAGCTCACTGGATGTATGGCCGCCTTAAGCCATTTCATCTCACAACTAGGCGAAAAGGGCCTGCCTTTCTTCAAGTTACTCAAGGCTTCGGAGAAGTTCATCTGGTCAGAAGAAGCTAACGCTGCCTTCACGTAGCTCAAAAAATTCTTAACCTCTCCTCCAGTCCTTACAGCCCCTCAGAAAGACGACGTTCTACTTCTCTACATTGCGGCCACCGATCGCGTGGTCTCCATAGTCATCGTGGCCAAGCGTGAGGAACCCGGTCACGTGTACAAAGTCCAGCGCCCTGTTTACTTCATCAGTGAGGTGCTAAATGAGTCCAAAGCCAAGTACCCGCAAGTTCAAAAGATGATCTACGCCATCCTGATTACATCCTGAAAGTTGAAACATTACTTTGACGGATATCAGGTGGTTGTCAAGACTAATTTCCCATTGGGAGACATCATTCAAAATAAGGACGCTAACGGACGCATCGTCAAGTAGGCAATGGAATTATGCCCTTATTCAATCGAGTTCCAGGGTCGCACGTCCATCAAGTCTCAGGCTCTGGTGGACTTTATCATCGAATGGACAGACCTTAGCGCATCTCCCAATCAACGGCCAGTCGAATTGTAACAGAACCGTCCAAATTATAAGAGCACAAGTACAAAAACAATCACCGAAATGATTAAATTCTCGCACTTGAGCCCATATAAATCCGGTAGTCTAATGAAATCATGAGGGATTTCAAACCAACCAACATACAAGCCAAGATCGTAGTGATTCAACATAACAAGTCACATGTTACAACCATTTTACAAGTAAATCAATTTACATCGGAGTTCAACATAGTTATTACAAATTAACTTGAAAAGTAGCGGAAGCAAAGTAATTTGAAACTAACATTTCTCTGATTTCAAATACATGCCAGTACCAAGGTCGACTTCCAACAAAAGCATTAGAGACAAGATAAATAAGAAGGATCATGCCCGTGATCACACTCTGCCACTACGGCAGGAGTCAACCAACTCTTGCAGCCGCCATGATACATCACAACCTGCAACAAGTGGGGATAAAACCCTGAGTACGAGAAGGTACTCAGCTAGACTTACCCGTCAGAAACTAGAAATAAGGTGACACCAAGGATCATGCAAGGCTGATATAAAGTGGGCTGGCTTGACAACATTTTGCATAAAAGCTTAATATAGATGATCAATCATTAATGCTTAAGCATCAAGTTAATTATTATTAACCTGTCATCTATATTAGAACCTGTACTAGAGCACTCACTTTATTAGGAGCAAACAATATTAACCATAGCAGGTATAAATTGAGGCAACCTTTCCATCATGATCCAATTAACCATTAGTTCAATTTAATTGAATCTATGTTGCCACTGCTCAAGTCAAGTGCTCACTAATCGGGAGCGACGACGATTCGAATCGAATTCCTATCCAGCAGGAGGGGTATTTCTAACACTCACCATGCAGACCCCTGCCAGGGTCGCACAGGCCACCATTTCATATGATTCAGGAATCGCGGGCTCGAATGATGTCGTGACCCCAAGGGCGACACTCTGCCAGGTGATAGGGACTCTAACCCTCCCTTGGTCTCACGTTAATGTCCCCAAGCACATCATTTCTCTCCTCCAAGAAGCAACCTACCATTTGATTCTCGGCCTGAATCACATTACTCGGCTTCGCGGTCGGAACGGCTTATCCGGCCAACTAAGTGCTAGACTGCGTTCAACATGACTCAAGGACGTACAACGAATCGGTCCTTAAACGACTCAGACGGGGATAGATTCACACCCAAGACCTCCATGCCTTGTCGCTTCACTATCATCATCCCGTCCGGTCTCATTTCATTTTATTAACACATGGTTCCTTTCCATGATAGCAAATATAGTCAACCGTGCCATATATGAATATCCCTATATCTCGCAGGTGATAGGAAATCACCTGACTTCTACCGCTTAAAGCAGGGCTAAGCATCTACTCGATCCTAATCTATGTAGGATTCAAGGATTCATATATCTGGACAAGGAATGATATAATGCAGCAAGGGTTTCCAACCAACTCCTACCACTTAATGCAACAATACTTATAACATATATAGAATTAATTGCTTTGAAGGTAGGAGGCTTATAATGCTCCGGGGCTTGCCTGGGGTCTGACTCAAGTTAGAGTATGTCAGATGAAGTCACTTGGCGAGCAACCTCCAATCTACCACTTGTCCGGTCCTTCTATCTTCGGGTTTGGATCCACCAAACACCGTCTTCGGGTTTGGCTCCAACGCCACATCCTTCACACGTTTCTGCTAGCGTACCTATATAAGATGCAACCATGCACATGTGTGAATGCATAGAAGTGCAATAAACAGAGTAATCAAACAAGCATACCAAAGTTCTCATCAACACCTAGAGCTAATTAACTTAATCCACATTAGGGCATAACATATAAGATGGCAAGCACATCAAGCAAGACACAAGCCTCAAGATCACAGGGTACTAACCCAAGTACTTTCAAAGGTATGAGTCACACTTCAACACACAAGCATGGCAAAGTTAATCAAAGCACTACAACTAAAATCTGTCACTTTCTGGACATACATACAGTAGCTCAGTAAATCAATCATAACTAGAGATCCCTAAATCCAAATGACTTGCAAGAAGATATTCTGGAACTCTTATGAAATTATCTACATTTCATCTTTAATCATCTCAACATGATTCCCAAGTTATCATGACCAAACATGCCAATCTTTAAAGTCTGCACAGAAGGTAATTAAAAACTGACAGTAGAATTATTAAGCATGCAACTCTTAAACTATCAGACCTGGGATCATGCAAATTTAACACAAGCAAGATAAGATAATTATCTACAACTTTTGTATTTACCAAAACCACAGTAAACATCATTTACACCATGAAACTAGTTGCACGAGTAACACCACACATGCAGCCCAACAACAGTGGTACAATTATAGACAGAAAACTGATAGAAACTTCAGAGAAGCATAAATGGAGTTCTAGACCTCCAACAAACATGATTCTCAACTTTATGGAAAGCTTATAAAGTTACCTACTAATTTCTTGTAATCATCTTAAGATGATTCTACAGTTAACATGGTCAATTAATTAAATAATTGCATCTCTGTCCAAAATATGGACAGAATCTGATATGCCACTTTAAATCGTTATAGCTTGAGTTTAACAAATCAAATAATTATGGTTCTGGACTTTTTAGAAAGCTTAACAAATTGTGAACAACTTTTCTATAAACATCTAGAACTAATTCTGCCACTAACAAGGTCACACATGGCACACAAAGCAATGCTGTCTGGGTTTGGGCAGAAACTGCCACAGTACTTTAAACAACTATAACTAAACATATACTTAACCAAAAATTGTGATCTTTAGCTTTTTGAAAAGGTTATGAAAAGTACTACAACTCATATATTATCAACAAGGCATGATTCATAACTTAACTAAGCCAAACAATGCATACATGCAGCACTGTCCAGAATAGAAGCAAAGCAGCATATGGCATTTGTTATTTTTATAGCTCCTAAACTATCAGACCTAAAATCCTGAAATTTTTATCAGACATCACACATCACAATAGTAGCATGCCACAAACATTTCACTTCATTTGGAGCCCTACATTGGCAGTTATGAAAATGACAAATAGAACTAGCATTGAAAACCTAGAAGCATAGATCTATTTTTACAGCTAAAAATCTAAACTAAAACATGATATATTATAGATCCACTGCATATATAATTTCACAAGGATTCCAAAAAGTCCTCATTTTCTATTTTAGGAATTTCCTATGATTTACTATGTATTTTCAAAGTTTCACCCGATTCACCACAAATAGGTCCCTCGAGGCACTATTCATATGAGTCTATGACATTGCAGTTAGGCCCCTTCTTTGAGTCAAATTGTTGCATGCAGCCCCTGGTCGCGATTTTACAGGAGAGGGGTCGCCGGAGCTTGCGGTGCCGGCCAGAGGGGGCTCGCCGGCGGCAGGGGAAGTGGAGGGGAAGCAAGAGGAGGCCGACGCACACCCGTGGGTGGCCACGACTTGTCTCGAGGTGGCCCGAGGAGGCGGGGCCACGTGGAGCAGCGGCTCACCGGCGGCCGTGCTGGCGGCGCTGACCCTCCGGCGGCGCTGGCCCGCAGCGAGCGCGCGTGTGGGGTGGAGTACAACGAGGCAGAGGCAGCGGTTCACACGGCTGTGGCTGTGATGGCTCAGAGCTGCGGGAACGCGACGTGAATAGAGCTTCGCGGTGGCTTCCATGGTGGCTCCGTGTTCGCGAGCTGAGAGCGAGAAAATGAGAGGGGCAAGGGAGATAGTGCGAGTGAGCGAGCAGGAGGGACAAGTGAGTGCTCGGGCTCTCCAAATCGACGTGCACGGCGACGTGGTGGACATGCGAGAGAGCGTCGGCCACGCGGCAGCAGACCCCTACGCGTGGTGGCCATGGCTGCTGCTACTGCCAATTCAAAATTTTTAATACCACCTCAAACATACAACTGAAACACCCTTTTCGTCTCCCTCTATCTCATAATCCGTTTCGAATTAGCAAAAACTTCACTAATAGAAGTTGTAGAGCTATAGGAGTACTCCAACTTTGATTAAAGGATCAAAGTCTAATTCGGCATGGTTGGAGAGATACAAAGCTCCAAAGGAGGGTACCTCAAAACTGGATTCTGCAGTCCAATTGTAAACTGACTGAAACTGTCTTCTTCTCTACCTTATAACTCCTAAACCGTGCACTTATTTAATCAACCATTTTCACCATCAGCTAGATCTACATGAGTACTCCGACTTTGGTTAAAGGAGTTTGGCCAGATTTGAAATGGTTTGCAAACTAAAATTCACCAAAGATAGGTACCCGAAAACGGAAGTCGCGACTTTCAGGCATCCCAGACTTAGCCAATTTTCGAACCCTGAAAATTGCATTGGATTCAATTTCGTGAGCTCGATTTGACCATGCTAAGTACTGAATTAGCTCTGGGACAGTAAATAAAGTTTGTTCCCCATGATATGTTCTACAACTTTTATTTAAGGATCAAGGTCTGGATTATCTGTGTTGCAAGATATAAAGCTCCAAAGTAAGGTACATGAAACTGAAATTCGACCCCAACACTTCGAAGTTTTAAGGATGGCTAACAGCAGGGAATTTCTAGGTTGTTAGACATTTTTGGACATGTTGTGCACCTTTTCAAGATTTGTCACCTTTACAACTTTTGTTCCTTATAAAATTTTCTACAACTTTGCTACAGGGTGCATAGCCATACAAAGTTGTTAAGTCACACTTTTGAAATGATCAAATAAAAGTGTTCCAGGGTCCATACATGGTCAACCATCACTTAGAAGCACAATTAGGCAAAATGATCAACATGAACATTGTTCCATGATGTGTCCTAAGTGTAGTTAAGGTGTTGTAGAGGCCAAACATACCCACCATGCATAGGTTGCACAAAAGTGTAGGCCTCACATGCCTTGAAACATAGAACTCAAGTGAAATGCTATAGTTGTTTCATGTGGTTGTTTCAAGATACATGCTACACATGTTCCACTAGTGTGTTCCACATATGTCCAAGATGTGTTGCACATATTGCATTTGTATGTTGCACAACACTAGTTCCCATGGGACGCAAGGCAAGTTTTAGTTATAATCCAAACAAGCATATAACTTATCATTTCATGTGACTTTTTGATTCCAAACTTCATGAAACTTTTCCAGGGCTTAATATAGATAGTTACTGAGGTGAGACATGTGGAGATACTTTGATAGCAACACCCAAGCATATATCTTTTAATTGAGCCTATATGTAAGCGAGGGTGCAATATCCAAGTTTAGGTTAGGGCTTATTTCCATAGGTTTGACTTTGACATCGTCATCTCCACTAATCTATCATGTTTGAGCTTAAACCCACTACTTAATTGGTGATAAACACCTAGGGTGTTATAGCCCTCCCCCCTTAAAAGAATCGTGTCCCGAGATTCGGAATGAAAGACCTTTTAAGGAAGAGAGGCACGTTATCTTGTTCCCAACATCTGCTATAGCATTCAACTACAAAGCTTCAACATCAGTGAACAATTTGGTCAAAGGCACTTTCTGATACTTACTCTTTATGGTAAAATTTGTCTGAAGAATTTCCTTCATTGACTTCCAGGAAGCATTGTTACTTTGGAAGGAATCCCAGATAGCACAGTACTGCATTCTCAATGTATGGAGATCGTTTGGTCCATGAGCGAACCACTAACAAGTATCTGATTCTTTTGTGAACACAGCATAGTCCATATGAACTTTACATTAGACCAAAATCTTCAGAAGTATACTCATCAAAATGACTCTATGTTCACAAAGTTTGAAAAGCAGTCCTCTACCAAAATGGTTTGAGCACAACCTTCCAAAAGGGTGAGATCATAGACGACAAATATACTCTGAGGCTATAGGATACTGACTAACCAATAGACATGGTCTATGTTTGTCGGTACCAACAGTACGGGGGTACCACAGCTATCGCCAAAACACTGACAAAAACCGAAACCAGTAGAAAAGACCTCCGACTCGTACGAGGCCCGCTCGACGGGGTGCCTCGACCGCGCCCCGGCTCCGACTCGTACGAGGTCCGCTCGACGGGGTGCCTCGACCGCACCCCGGCTCCGACTCGTACGAGGTCCGCTCGACGGGGTGCCTCGACCGCACCTCGGCTCCGACTCGTACGAGGCCCGCTCGACGGGGCGCCTCGACCGCGCCCCGGCTCCGACTCGTACGAGGCCCGCTCGACGGGGCGCCTCGACCGCACCCCGGCTCCGACTCGTACGAGGCCCGCTCGACGGGGCACCTCGACCACGCTCCGGCCCCTCGACGCCCTTTCTTTACCTACCCGGGACCAAAGCCATAGCATTCAATGCGGTTACCTACTACCACCGACCGACATGGCTACGGTATGGCTACAACGCAGGAACAATACCCACGTCAAGTCTCACTGTTTTACCGCCCATCCCGTGATGGGAGGTGAAAGCCGTCACTGTATCCACCGTACCGCGCATTATTCACCATCAGTCGCCCTCGAGGGAGGATAAGACAAGGTCCGTCCCCCGCGATACCGGGGATTCGGCCTTATCCATCCGACCTCGACCCAGCCTCGACCCGGCCCCAACGCTCGACTTAGCTCGAAGGACGGTATGGCCTGGCACTCTGGGTCATTTCACCCTCTTGTCCCGTACTGCGTCAGGATATCCAGGGATGGCCGGCCATCCCGAAGCCACGTCGCTACAGTCAACTCAACAGGAATCGACGACTCAAGCCTCCCCTCGACTTGGCCACCTTTCGCCCTATAAAAAGGCAGGCCGGGGCGAACCGGAGGGGGCAGAGGACGAACAAGAAACATCACGGACAGACGAAACAACCATCCACCCAACCGAGCAACGAAAGCAAGAGATCAACATCTCAAGCAACCACCTTTCTCCTTTTTCTCTTTGAGACTTGGGCTCGACACCCTCTCTCGCCTGCTTGTAACCCCTACACGAGCACCCCGGTGCAAGGAAATACAAACCTCTCTTCCCCGCTGGACGTAGGGCCTCCTTTTGCCCGAACCAGGATAAACCCCCGTGTGTTCTCCTTGCATCACCATCTAGGAAAGAGTCACGCAGCATTTACTCGTTGGTTTAGGACCCCCTTGGTCCGAACGCCGACAGTTGGCGCGCCAGGTAGGGGTACGCTGCGTGCAAACCTCGCTTTGTTGCCGTTCTTCCTGGATGGCTAACCCCGAACGCCCGATCCCGTTGGGTACAGTGATCTGGTTTGGGAGTTTGGAGTTCATGTCGCTCGGCTCTGGCTACGACATGGTCCTACTCCCACCCAGGCACCCAACCGACGAAGATTACGAGCTCTCCCAGCCCGGGGGAGCAGTCAACCGGCACCGTCGCTCCAGGCGGTCGCGGGCCGCCCGGCGACGGCGAGCCCAGCACAACTACCGTCTCTACCTGACGGAGGGCGATGGGATCCCCCGGTCCGGCACCCCCCAGACGAGCGCTCGCCCAGATCTCCCCTTGGAAGATTTGGGAGGGATGAGCCTGGTCGAGGGTCGTGTGCCGACGAGGAATCCCGCCGCTCCCCCGTCCGGTGAGACACCACTGTCCATGGCATCTATTTCGCCACGGGCAGTGACGTCCCCATCACCATTCCCGTTTGGACTAGACTCGGTCGCCCGGGTATATGCATCCTCCGTGAGCACTCGCATGAGCGCTTATGAGGAACTCCCCGGACACCATCTACGCTCCACTCTGGACCTCGTTGCGTCCACGCCGGCTTCTGATTATCAGGACTCTACGGAGACACCGGAAACAGAACCCCGTGTGACTGCTTCTCCACGTCACCACCTCGGTGATGGTTGGCATCGGCCACACATTCCCCCATCATATTACTACTTTGGCGCACCTGACTCCGACTCGGCCGACGACACCTATGATCCGACTCGTGAGTGCTTCAACATCGACGTTGAAAGCACCTCGGAATCAGAGGACGAAGAGCCGGTCGAAGAAAGGCGCACGCCTCCTCATGTCGAGCTTCCTGCCGAGCGAAACGAGCCTCGACTCCTTGCGGATCAAGGAGCGCGGCTCGGACAGATTCGCGAGTTGCAGGACCAGCTTGACGAGGAACGCGAAAACCTGGATCTCCTCCAGCAAACCCTCGAGCGTGAGCGTGCGGAACACGCATTTGGCGGCAGAGCTCGTGAGAGGGCTCGCGACGTCAACCGTCGCATCGACGAGGACCGGGCGGTCGACCCCCCGGTTTTCGCTCGAGCCAGCCAAAACGTTGTCGCCGCTGCCATGCTCCTGCGCAACATGCCCGAGCCATCAAACCCTGACGCCCGTCGGGCTCGAGACGAAATCCGAGGGCTCCTCGAGACTGCCGCCATGCAGCAGGCCGAGAGCTCTGCCTCGAGGCGGCGCGAAGCAGCCTCGGAGCGGACCCTCGAGCCTTCCCGACCGGAGAGAGAAGCCTCGGTTCATCCCGAGCCTGCCCGGCGAAACCGGGCAGCACCTGCCCCTGAGCCCATCGCCAACGACCGCGAGCCTCGAGACACCCGTGGCAACATCGTCGAGCGTCGCACACGCAAACACGGTGACGGTGTAGCTCGAGGCTACCACGTCCACAGGGGCGGACGCTACGACAGCTCGGAAGACCGTAGCCCTTCACCCGAACCTCCGGGCCCTCGGGTGTTCAGTAGGGCTATCCGTGAGACGGTGCCCCCCGGCTCGGTTCCGCCCCCCCACGACTCTCACCAAGTATAACGGCGAGACCAAACCCGAACTTTGGCTCGCCGATTTCCGCTTGGCGTGTCAGTTGGGCGGGGCCACCGATGACCGGGCCATCATTCGGCAACTCCCCCTGTTCCTCTCCGACACCGCCCGAGCCTGGCTCGAGGATCTCCCACCTTGGCAGATCCACGATTGGGACGATCTCGTGAGGGTGTTCGAGGGAAATTTCAAGGGAACCTACATGCGCCCCGGCAACTCGTGGGACCTCCGGAGCTGCAAGCAGAAACCAGATGAGTCCCTCCGGGACTACATCCGGCGCTTCTCTCGGCAGCGCACCGAGCTCCCCAACATCACCGACTCCGACGTGATTACGGCCTTCCTCTCCGGCACCACCTGTAAGGAGTTGGTCCGGGAGTTGGGCCGTAACACCCCACTCACTGCCAACGGATTGATGGACATCGTCACCAACTTCGCCTCCGGCGAGGAGGCGGTTGGTGTGATCTTTGGCGGCGAGCCGGCAAGGGAGGAGCAGAAGGTCGACGACCCCGCGAGTTCCACCCGAGGCCCCAAGAGAAACAACCGCAAGAAGAAGAAAGGCCAGCAGGGCAAGCTCGAGGCCCCGGCCGACGAGCTCGTCGCTGCTACCGAGCACAAGAAACCTCGAGGCCCCCCCGGTGGGGGCGTCTTCGACAAAATGCTCAAAGAGCCGTGTCCCTACCACAAGGGACTCACTAACCATAACCTCGAGGATTGTCACATGCTGCGCAGGTACTTCGGGGGTGCCGGCGCCAAGAAGGACGACAAGGGGGAGGACCCTAAGGGTGACGACAAGGACGGGGAATTTCCCGAGATCCGTGACTGCTATATGATCTACGGAGGACCCTCGACCTGCCTCTCTGCGCGTCAGCGCAAGCGAGAACGGCGCGAGGTCTTCTCCGTACAATCGGCAGTACCCCGTTTCCTTGATTGGTCTGCGGTAGCCATCACTTTCGACCGTGATGACCACCCAGACTACGTCCCCAACCCGGGGGTCTACCCACTCGTTGTTGATCCCGTCATCGCCAACACACGCCTCACCAAAGTGCTCATGGACGGCGGAAGCAGTCTCAACATCATCTATTCTCAGACCCTCGACCTCTTGGGGGTCGACAGGGCGCGCCTCCAGCCTAGCGTCGGGGGCTTCCACGGAGTCGTGCCAGGGAAACGGGCGGAACCCCTCGGGCGGGTCGATCTGCCTGTTTGCTTTGGCACGCCGGCCAACTTCCGAAAGGAAACCCTCACCTTCGAAGTGGTCGGATTCCGTGGAACCTACCACGCTATCCTGGGACGCCCATGCTACGCCAAGTTCATGGCGATCCCGAACTACACCTACCTCAAGCTCAAAATGCCTGGCCCAAACGGTGTCATCACTGTGGGGCCCTCGTTTGAACATGCCTACGAGTGCGACGTCGAGTGCGTCGAGCACGGCGAGGCTGTTTTTGGGTCAGCGATCTTGGCCGCAGACCTCGACGGTCTAGCCAATGCGATCCCCGACCCAAAACGCCATGCCGGCAGCTTCGAGTCCACCGAAGACGTCAAGCTCGTACCCCTCGACCCCGCTGATCCCAAGGGGAGGGCGCTGAGCGTCAGCGCCACCCTCGATCCTAAATAGGAAGCAGTGCTCGTCGACTTTCTCCGCGCAAACGATGACATCTTTGCGTGGAGTCCCTCGGATATGCCGGGCATACCCAGGGAAGTCGCCGAGCACGCCTTGGAGATCCGGGCCGGAGCCAAACCGGTGAAGCAACGCCTGCGCCGCTTCGACGAGGAGAAGCGCAGGATCATCGGCGAGGAGATACACAAACTGCTGGAGGCCGGGTTCATCAAGGAGGTTCATCATCCCGAGTGGCTAGCTAATCCTGTCTTAGTTAGAAAAAAGAGTGGGAAATGGAGGATGTGCGTAGACTATACTGGTTTAAATAAAGCATGTCCGAAAGTTCCCTTTCCTTTGCCACGCATTGATCAAATCGTTGATTCCACCGCGGGATGTGAAACTCTCTCATTCTTAGATGCATATTCCGGTTACCACCAAATCAAAATGAAGGAGTCCGACCAGCTCGCGACTTCGTTCGTCACCCCATTCGGCATGTATTGCTACGTTACGATGCCCTTCGGTCTCCGGAACGCAGGGGCAACGTACCAGCGATGCATGCAACATGTTTTCGGGGAGCACATTGGGTCGACCGTCGAGGCTTACATCGACGACATCGTGGTCAAAACCCAACATGCCGGCGACCTGATCAGCGACCTCGACGTTGCATTCAAGTGTCTCAGAGCAAAAAACATCAAACTCAATCCAGAGAAATGTGTCTTCGGCGTCCCACGAGGTATGCTTTTAGGGTTTATCGTATCTAAACGTGGCATCGAGGCCAACCCTGAAAAAATCTCTGCAATCACCAAAATGGGCCCCATCCGAGATCTCAAGGGCGTACAGAGAGTCACAGGTTGCTTGGCGGCACTCAGCCGTTTCATTTCGCGCCTCGGCGAAAAAGCACTCCCTCTGTACCGTCTCTTGAGGAAATCGGACCATTTTTCCTGGAACCTCGAGGCTGAGGAGGCTCTCACAAAACTGAAAGCCACCCTCTCTAGCTCACCGATCCTCGTCCCTCCGACCCCAGGGGAACCACTCCTACTCTACGTCGCAGCGACATCACAAGTTGTCAGTGCCGCCCTGGTTGTCGAACGGGCCGAGGAGGCACACACCTTGCTCGTCCAGAGGCCGGTCTATTTCGTTAGCGAGGTGCTCTCAGAAACAAAGTGTCGGTACCCACAGATCCAGAAACTGCTGTATGCTGTCATCTTGACACGGCGCAAGCTCCGACACTACTTCGAGGGTCACCCGGTTACTGTGGTTTCTTCTTTCCCCTTGGGAGAGATAGCCCAGAACCGGGAAGCCTCGGGTAGGATTGCCAAATGGGCGATCGAGCTTATGGGCGAGGCATTGTCCTATGCGCCGCGAAAAGCTATCAAGTCACAGGCGTTAGCAGATTTTCTGGCCGAGTGGACTGACACACAACTCCCTCCTGCACAGCTCCAGACGGAGCTGTGGACCATGTACTTCGATGGGTCATTAACGAAAATGGGAGCAGGCGCGGGCTTGCTCTTCATCTCACCCCTCGGGGTTCACATGCGCTACGTCATCCGGCTTCATTTCCCTGCGTCTAACAACGTCGCCGAATACGAGGCACTCGTCACGGGGTTGAGAATCGCCGTCGAGCTCGGGGTCCAACACCTCGACGTCCGAGGCGACTCTCAACTCGTGATTGATCAGGTAATGAAGAACTCGAGCTGCCGCGACCCCAAGATGGAGGCCTACTGCCAAGAAGTACGGCGCCTCGAGGACAAGTTTCACGGCCTCGAGCTCAACCACATCGCACGCAGGTATAATGAGGCCGCTGATGAATTGGCAAAAATCGCGTCCGGTCGAGCCACGGTTCCACCGGACGTCTTCGCGAAAGACCTTCAGCGCCCATCCGTCGACCTCAGGCCAGACGGGAGGGTCGACGGGGCGTCAATCGACCTTCCGCCTGAGGCAGAAGCCCCCTCGACGGGGGCTGAAGCCATGCAGGTGGAAAACTCGACGTCACCGCCTGACCTCGAGCCTGATTGGCGCGTCCCGTACCTCGACTACCTCATCCAGGGGGACCTCCCCTCGGATAGGACGGAGGCTCGACGGATCGCACGTCGGGCCAAAACTTTTGTGATCATGAGCGACAGCAGGGAGCTCTACCGTCGTAGCCCTACCGGTATCCTCCAACGTTGCATCACGAAAGAGCAAGGCAGAAATCTGCTCGGCGATCTTCACTCGGGGGCTTGCGGCCACCACGCTGCGCCTCGAACCCTTGTCGGAAACGCCTTTCGACAAGGATTCTATTGGCCGACCGCGGTCTCCGACGCTGTCAAGCTAGTACGCTCCTGCGAGGGTTGTCAGTACTACGCGAGACAGACTCATCTTCCGGCACATGCCCTACAGACTATCCCCATCACATGGCCGTTCGCCGTTTGGGGGCTCGACCTTGTCGGACCACTGAAAAGGACGACCGGCGGCTTCACCCACTTGCTCGTCGCAATCGACAAATTCTCCAAGTGGATCGAGGCCCGCCCTATCACCAGCATCAGGTCCGAACAAGCTGTGCTCTTCTTCACTAATATCGTTCATCGCTTCGGGGTCCCCAACTGTATCATCACGGACAACGGCACCCAGTTCACTGGCAAGAAGTTTTTGGATTTCTGCGACAACCACCACATCCGTGTGCTCTGGTCGGCCGTGGCTCATCCAAAAACAAACGGGCAAGTGGAACGTGCCAACGGCATGGTTCTACAAGGCCTTAAGCCCAGAATCTTTGACAAACTAAACAAACATGGCAAAAGATGGGCTGCCGAGCTACCCTCGGTCCTGTGGAGCCTAAGAACAACGCCGAGTCGAGCCACGGGGTTCACTCCGTTCTTCTTAGTCTACGGGTCTGAGGCTATGCTACCAACCGATATAGAATACGGGTCCCCAAGATTGAAGGCATACAACGAAGGACACAACGACGCCACAAGACAGGACGCCCTCGACCAGCTCGAGGAAGCCCGAGATGTGGCTCTGTTGCATTCTGCCAGGTACCAGCAGGGTCTCCGACGCTACCACGACAGATACGTCCGCAAGCGTGACCTCAACGTTGGTGACTTGGTGCTACGGCGGAACCAGAACACCAAGGGACGGCACAAGCTCACACCACCATGGGAAGGGCCGTACATCATCGCAGAAGTACTAAAGCCGGGCACCTACAAGCTATCCAACGAGAAGGGCAAAATCTTCACCAACGCTTGGAACATCGAACAGCTACATCGCTTCTTTCCTTAAAAAGCCTCGAGGCTCTGTATTTCCTTTTTCGTCAATAAAGAATACAGCGATGTTTAAAATTTCTCGTTTCGTAATAAGGAAGGATCGACCCTGCACTCCCAGAGTCGACCCTCCCTCGGGGGCTGGCAAGGGGGGAACCCCCGGTCCCCGAAAAACCGAAAAAGCTACGCTCTTTTTTAAATTTAAGAACCGTTTCTTAGATCGACTTCGCTGAAAGAGCACCCTAAGGTTCGAAAGGGCTCTCGAGCCTGGAGCATCACCTACGCCTCCGAGGCTACGGTACCTCCACTCGACCCTTGCGCCTTTTAGAGGTACGCCTTCATGCTGAGAAGATCTAAACAACGGTTCCTAAAGTTAAAAAAGAACATACCCCCGGTCGCTTAGATCAGGCTCTCACACGATTTACTAGGCCGCAACATCACCCTGAAGCTCGAAGGCAGTCGAGCCGCGAGATCACTTACGCCTCCGGGCTACGGTACCTCCACTCGCTCCCTTACGCCGAAGGATGCAGCTGCGCGCTAAGTAAATCACACGAGAACGCGATCTGAGCGATAAAGGGAAGAAAAGCTCGAGTAAAACTAATCAACCGCGAACCGGTTTATGTTTCGAGTCTTTAGGCCTCCGCGGCCACCGCGATCAAAATTCGAAATACTAACTTATTACATGGGCCTTCATGCCCAGATTTGGCTCACAGGCCTTCGTCATCGGCAGGAGGAACCACCTCGGCTTCAAAAAGCGAGGCCAGACGACTCCCAGGCTCTTCGGCGGCTTCGATCAGCTCCACGCAGGCGTCCTCGTTCTCCTCATCCGTCCGGTCGGGGTCTGTGATGAAGCCCTCGGCAACGAGCCTCATATCAAACACAAACCCCGAACGGACGACGGCCAGCGCCCTCTTCACACCGTGATGGAGGCCGTCCCGTATCTTCTCCCGGGCAAGGCGGCCCAGCGCCACCATCCGTCGGACGAAGGAGTTCCCCGGAACATCTTCCCCGGTGTCGGTGTCGGGCTCGACCCCTAGGCCATCACACATAGTGGTGATTGCGCCCTGGAGAAGTTGGGTCCTCCGGACCTCGGCTTCGAAGAGGCTCTGGAAGGAGTTGGCGCACGATTGAGCCTCTCGGTTCTCTCTCTCCAGCTCTGAAACACGACAAACAAATTAGTGCCCAACGCGGGGCCTTCAACGTCGTGACTATAACAACCACACTTACCCTCGACGTGGGTCTGCAGGCCCACGACCTCGTCGCGGAGTCCCCCACATGTTCGCTCGAGCCCCAGGAAGGCGCTGTCCTTGTCACGGATGGCCGCCTTTAGCGCCTCGACCTCCTGCCGAGCAGACTCGAGAGCTGCGTCCTTCTTTTGGACGGCTCCCTGCAGCGTCGTGACCTCGGCATGGAAGGCGTCGCGCTGAAGGCCAACCTGGGAGACATCCTCCTCGAGCTCCTTCACCCGTGCAGACAAGGGCTCGAGGTCCCTGCGCGCCTGGGTAGCCTCCTCCCGAGCCTTGTCCAGGCTTGTGCGCATCACGGCCTCGGCCACCCATGCCTGCGCCGCCTCTTCCTTCAATGTGGCGTATGCGACGCGCAGTTCAGCCATCTCGGCGTTCCGATCGGATAGCCGTTTCTGGGCCTCCTCGACCAGAACCCGTTGCTGGGACAGCGCGCCCCACACGCCACTCTCGTCCCGGATGAAGAGTGACTTGCGGCGGGAGTACTCCTTCAGCTCCTGAACGCAATTCGAAAAGGTCACAAATCCGAAGAAAAAACAGCCTATCAAGCAAGCCGACGGGTCGATCATACCTCGGTGGCATCCCCCATACTCCGCACAGCGCCAGACGCCACTCGAAGCAGCCGGTCGAGGTGCTGGCGGACGCCCTCGAGGTACTCCCATCGGTGCACTTCGTCTTTGTCGCTAAGGACAAAGACGGGCTCGGCGTCGGGGTTCGTAGCGTCCCTGAACTCAAGGGACGGCCCCCCCCACTTCGGCAGCTCCGCCTCGACCCGCGCTATCGCCAGCGCGGCGATGTCGGGCCACGAGGAGGACGACCCGGCCGGGGCGTCTCCCGGTCCCGCGGAAGGACCGGCCTCGCCCGCGGTATCCGCCTCTCCAACGGCCGTCGTGACACCGGCCTGGTCCGCGACCTCACCCCCCTCGACCCCTATCGTTTGTTTTCCCTTGTCAAGGGAGATGTTATCGAGGGGAGCGTGGGAGCGGGCACTTACGACCGCCGGCGCCACCGGAGCCGGCACCTCGACCGACGACGGCTCCGGTACCCTCGCCTCGACCGTCGGCACCGCCGGAGCCGGCGTCTCTTCTTCGGGTGCTCCGGACGAGGGCTCGACCGCCCCGATCTCCACCGCGCCCGCTGGCTCTCCCGACGGGCCTTGCCCCGGCACCGACGCGACCTCCTCCTTGGTCACGTCAGCACCCGCCCGCTCCGCGTCGCGGACAGGTGCCCCGCTCGTCGCGACCGCAACGGCAGCCTCGGCCGTCCCCGACGGCCGGGGCCTCGCCTCGACCACGTCAAGCGCCGCCGCCTTTGCCGGTTCGGCCCCCTCGACGGCGGGCTCCGGGCCGGCAACCACCGCGGCGTCGGCCGACCCTTGCTGATGTCGCAGGCGCCCTTTCGCTGCCTCGACCTGACGGACCCAGGCCGCGTCCTGCTCCGCCGTCCGGTTGAGGACAACGGCGCTGGCTCGCAGCGACTTCACAGGGGTAGGCACTATTGGCTCCGCCTTCCGCTTCAGCCTGCGAAGTGAGAAGAATTGTTAGCCGACGGACTTTGGGAAAGGCAGGACAACCAAGTTGAGATACTTACCCGGAAATCGGCACCAAGTACCTCGACCCCGCGCGGCTCGAGCCTCCCGGGACGGCCGCTGGTAGCCCCGCGGCGGCCTCACCAGCAGGCCGAGCGCTCCTGGGAGCCCCGGTCAACACACCGCCCTGCGCCCTTTGTGCTCCCGAGGCCAGCTGGCCTCGGGTTCTTACTCCTACCGGCGCCACCGCTGATGACGACGCCGGTACCACCGTCTCCGCCCCTGCCGGAGCTTGCGAGGCCCCGGCTGGTGCGGACGTCCCCGACGACCCCTCTCGCCGGGTCCGGGGTAAAATGGCCCCTCCCCTCGAGGGGCCAGATCCCTTCTCCGCCTTCTTCCCCTCGACCTCCTCGACCACGACGACCGAGGAGGACTTCCCCCCGATGGGCTCCAGCAGGGGGCGAATGTCGGGGAGATCCCCGAGCCTGGTCGCGATCTCATATCGCGACAGGGCATCTTCATCTTCATCGCTGCTGCCGTCGTCCTCCCCCGAGACTGTCTCGGAAGGCGACGGTGACAGGGGCACTCCGTCGATGGCTTGCTGGCGTCGGCGCTTCTTCAACGCCTCCGCCTTCTTGGCCTTGCGGATCGCCCGCTTCTTGGCCGTCTCCTTCGCCTGCTTCTTCTGGGAGGCATGCAGGCGTCGAGCCTCCCGGGCGGGCCGGTCCTCCGGGACTGGGGGGCGCGTCTCCCGCAACGCCGACAAATCCTACACACCGACCTCGACCACATCAGCGAAATCCACAGAAAAACAAGAAAGGCAACACCTCAGCCCCGGGATACGTACCACGGATTCGCACCCCTCGGTAGGCCTCATGGGAACCTGATTGGCTTCCTCCGCCTTGAAGTTCCCGACCATCCGGCGAGCCCGCCGGAGAACCTCCTCAAGGGTGAGGGATTCGTGGGACATCCGGGTGCCCTCCAGGTTCGCCTCCGGAGTCATCTGGTCCAGGCGGAGACGACGCTGGCACAACGGCATCACTCTACGGCGATGGAAACCCGCAGCCACCGCCGCAGCCGTCAGGCCCCGAAGGCGAAGCTGCTGCAGCGCCGCCAGCAGTGGATCCAAGCGCGTCTTCTCGGCCTCGGGCACTCCGTACGACCAATGCTCTTCTCGAGCAGTCAGCACGCGGCCGGTGTACCTCGGCAACTGATTTTCATCGTTGCGGAGGTAGAACCAACCCTCGTGCCAGCCACTGTTCGAGGAGATGAGTCGGGCCGGGATGTATAGATCCGTCCGACCCGATCTCACCTGCAGCACGCAGCTCCCCACTCGGGCCGCGGACAGGACGCCTTTCTCCCCTGCCCTCTTGGCGAAGAGCTCGGCCTTGAAAAGGTGAAGCCACAAGTTCCACTGTGGCTCCACCCCAAGGTAGCCCTCGCAGACCGCCGCAAAGATGGCGGCCTGCGCCACGGCATTAGGGGAAAGGTGGTGAAGCTCCACCCGGTAGTAGTGGAGGAGCGCGCGCATGAAGACCGACGCCGGCACGCCGAACCCCCGCTCATGAAAGCTGACGAAGCTCACCACGTACCCTTCGGGGGGCACTGGCTCCTGGTGGGCGGGGGGCGGTGCCACCCACTCCGGCCGCGCCGAGTTCGTCCTCGGCCGTAACAGCCCGTCCTCGACCAACTCCTCCAACCTCCTCTCCGTCACCGAGGAGGCGGCCCAGTCGTCGGCGGGAAGGATCTGGCTTTTTCCTGCCATCGATGTCGTCGGGAGGGGATGGGAGAAAAGGATGCGGTGGCTACGGCAGGACGGGCGGAGAGCGCGATGTGGCAGGGGATGGCTAGGGCAAAAGATTGCAGGGATGCAAGTAACCGGTGGGGGACGGAGACCCCAAGGCCTTCGCTTTATATGCTCGGACGGAAGCCCAACGGTCGCGCGAAAAGTAAGGAGCAGTTTCTCACGATAAAACCGCTCGCCTAACTGTTTCCTTATATCTCGCAGGAACTGGGCACGTGGCCGCTCCCCACGTCGTAACCGTACGCCGATAACGCGCCGGTCTCGCCTCCCGAAAAAACGCGCCCGGACAACGAAATATCTCCAGGTATGTCTCAAATGGGTGCGAAACCCGCAATAAGTCTCGAGGGAGCGAAAGCTGGCCCTCGAACAGGGTTCGACAGCTGCCCTCGAGCAACAGAGTTAGGGACGACCCAGGGTGCGCCCGTACATGGCCAAGGGCTCGAGCCACGCTCTCGAGGCACCCCAGGACGTATTCGAGGCCGAAGGAGAAGGTTGTGGTAGGAATCCCTCCGGGGGAGGCATCGAGCCCTCGAATCCTGTCGAAGGGAATCGAGATCCACACGACCACTTCTTGGCATTTTTGAGGGCGCCTCCGGGCCACTAGCCGACCCCTAACGAACGGGGCACGGGTTCTCACTCGAATTCCCCCGCTAGCAGCTCACCGGAGATCGTCGTAACTCGGGCCCAAACGAGGGTAGTGCGACATTCTCCACCCCTCCTCCTTTTTTCGAAAAAGGAGCGTGAGGGTCGCAAAAGACGGCCGAGACTCGGATCGACCTCGTGCGTGCGAGGCTCGGGGTCCCGACCGCAAAAATGGGTGCGAAGCCCGCAATAAGTCTCGAGGGAGCGAAAGCTGGCCCTCGAACAGGGTTCGACAGCTGCCCTCGAGCAACAGAGTTAGGGACGACCCAGGGTGCGCCCGTACATGGCCAAGGGCTCGAGCCACGCTCTCGAGGCACCCCAGGACGTATTCGAGGCCGAAGGAGAAGGTTGTGGTAGGAATCCCTCCGGGGGAGGCATCGAGCCCTCGAATCCTGTCGAAGGGAATCGAGATCCACACGACCACTTCTTGGCATTTTTGAGGGCGCCTCCGGGCCACTAGCCGACCCCTAACGAACGGGGCATGGGTTCTCACTCGAATTCCCCCGCTAGCAGCTCACCGGAGATCGTCGTAACTCGGGCCCAAACGAGGGTAGTGCGACATTCTCCACCCCTCCTCCTTTTTTCGAAAAAGGAGCGTGAGGGTCGCAAAAGACGGCCGAGACTCGGATCGACCTCGTGCGTGCGAGGCTCGGGGTCCCGACCGCAAAAATGAGTGCGAAGCCCGCAATAAGTCTCGAGGGAGCGAAAGCTGGCCCTCGAACAGGGTTCGACAGCTGCCCTCGAGCAACAGAGTTAGGGACGACCCAGGGTGCGCCCGTACATGGCCAAGGGCTCGAGCCACGCTCTCGAGGCACCCCAGGACGTATTCGAGGCCGAAGGAGAAGGTTGTGGTAGGAATCCCTCCGGGGGAGGCATCGAGCCCTCGAATCCTGTCGAAGGGAATCGAGATCCACACGACCACTTCTTGGCATTTTTGAGGGCGCCTCCGGGCCACTAGCCGACCCCTAACGAACGGGGCACGGGTTCTCACTCGAATTCCCCCGCTAGCAGCTCACCGGAGATCGTCGTAACTCGGGCCCAAACGAGGGTAGTGCGACATTCTCCACCCCTCCTCCTTTTTTCGAAAAAGGAGCGTGAGGGTCGCAAAAGACGGCCGAGACTCGGATCGACCTCGTGCGTGCGAGGCTCAGGGTCCCGACCGCAAAAATGGGTGCGAAGCCCGCAATAAGTCTCGAGGGAGCGAAAGCTGGCCCTCGAACAGGGTTCGACAGCTGCCCTCGGGCAACAGAGTTAGGGACGACCCAGGGTGCGCCCGTACATGGCCAAGGGCTCGAGCCACGCTCTCGAGGCACCCCAGGACGTATTCGAGGCCGAAGGAGAAGGTTGTGGTAGGAATCCCTCCGGGGGAGGCATCGAGCCCTCGAATCCTGTCGAAGGGAATCGAGATCCACACGACCACTTCTTGGCATTTTTGAGGGCGCCTCCGGGCCACTAGCCGACCCCTAACGAACGGGGCATGGGTTCTCACTCGAATTCCCCCGCTAGCAGCTCACCGGAGATCGTCGGAACTCGGGCCCAAACGAGGGTAGTACGACATTCTCCACCCCTCCTCCTTTTTTCGAAAAAGGAGCGTGAGGGTCGCACAGCGAAAGACGGCCGGGACCCTGATCGACCTCGCGCGCACGAGGCTCGGGGGCTTGACCGCAACGAAGTGTCCCCCAATCGAACGCAAACAAGACCTCAGAGGAGTCTCCATACTCCTCCGAGGCCTCGGGGGCTACACCCGGCGGGTGCGCTCGCGCGCCCCCACCGGAAAAATCACGACGCTACGACTCCAGTTCAGACTAACCTCTGGGAGAGTGATCACACACTCACCCAAAGGCTCGGGGGCTACTGTCGGTACCAACAGTACGGGGGTACCACAGCTATCGCCAAAACACTGACAAAAACCGAAACCAGTAGAAAAGACCTCCGACTCGTACGAGGCCCGCTCGACGGGGTGCCTCGACCGCGCCCCGGCTCCGACTCGTACGAGGTCCGCTCGACGGGGTGCCTCGACCGCACCCCGGCTCCGACTCGTACGAGGTCCGCTCGACGGGGTGCCTCGACCGCACCCCGGCTCCGACTCGTACGAGGCCCGCTCGACGGGGCGCCTCGACCGCGCCCCGGCTCCGACTCGTACGAGGCCCGCTCGACGGGGCGCCTCAACCGCACCCCGGCTCCGACTCGTACGAGGCCCGCTCGACGGGGTGCCTCGACCGCACCCCGGCTCCGACTCGTACGAGGCCCGCTCGACGGGGCACCTCGACCACGCTCCGGCCCCTCGACGCCCTTTCTTTACCTACCCGGGACCAAAGCCATAGCATTCAATGCGGTTACCTACTACCACCGACCGACATGGCTACGGTATGGCTACAACGCAGGAACAATACCCACGTCAAGTCTCACTGTTTTACCGCCCATCCCGTGATGGGAGGTGAAAGCCGTCACTGTATCCACCGTACCGCGCATTATTCACCATCAGTCGCCCTCGAGGGAGGATAAGACAAGGTTCGTCCCCCGCGATACCGGGGATTCGGCCTTATCCATCCGACCTCGACCCAGCCTCGACCCGGCCCCAACGCTCGACTTAGCTCGAAGGACGGTATGGCCTGGCACTCTGGGTCATTTCACCCTCTTGTCCCGTACTGCGTCAGGATATCCAGGGATGGCCAGCCATCCCGAAGCCACGTCGCTACAGTCAACTCAACAGGAATCGACGACTCAAGCCTCCCCTCGACTTGGCCACCTTTCGCCCTATAAAAAGGCAGGCCGGGGCGAACCGGAGGGGGCAGAGGACGAACAAGAAACATCACGGACAGACGAAACAACCATCCACCCAACCGAGCAACGAAAGCAAGAGATCAACATCTCAAGCAACCACCTTTCTCCTTTTTCTCTTTGAGACTTGGGCTCGACACCCTCTCTCGCCTGCTTGTAACCCCTACACGAGCACCCCGGTGCAAGGAAATACAAACCTCTCTTCCCCGCTGGACGTAGGGCCTCCTTTTGCCAGAACCAGGATAAACCCCCGTGTGTTCTCCTTGCATCACCATCCAGGAAAGAGTCACGCAGCATTTACTCGTTGGTTTAGGACCCCCTTGGTCCGAACGCCGACAATGTTGGTCGTAAATGTTCAAACATTCATATATCAGCTAATGGAAAGCTACTTACTATTCCATGCGTGCAGTTCTCTTTCTCTGACAACAACACTGTATTATCTGAGTCTATCGATGGTCAGTGAATGTGATAGCTGACTCTGTCGGCTTCCTATTTCTACCAACAGTTATCTAATAAGATTCTTGTATCCAAAGACAATAGTTATCTGGGTTGAATCAGATGTAACCTCATGGGTAAGAACACTTTTAAGATAACAAAGATCAGTGAGTATTATCAATTATTGCCAAAGAAAGATGTAGCGAGGCCTTAAGGACAACAAAAGTTGTAAATATTCACTAAACCGCGGGGCATAGTCTACCACCAAGCGATTGAGTAAAATTTTCCTTGGTGACTTAGTTGTACTGTAAGTTGAGTTGACTTGCAACATAACAACTTTGTCAAGCCAACCACTTTGGGATCAAACAACAGTTCTAAGAGAGGAAATCTGCTGTTTGACACTTCTCAATTTGCTTTCGAGTATTCCTCAATACTTCGATCAGTAAAGTTATGAACAAACCGTTTGTGGCACCTAAGGCACAAGGATGATGATCGAAACTAAGGACATGCTTTCTCTAATTCTTCACTTTAACTGATAGGACACCTTGCACTATCGGTGTGATTGTCCAAGATGGAATTGATTTGATCACAATGGCTCTAGAAGATAGAGCATCACTCAAGTTGTTGGCTAGTTGATTAACTTCTTGTTTTCTTGTTGGTTATTGCTCTGCAAGACATAGCCTTCGTAGCTACCAAAGAGTCGTTATCTAGCTGGAGATTAACCTTTCTCTTGGTAACTAATCAGTTGTCTCTCAACACTAAAAAGTTCCAAATATTCATTCTTGATCACAATAATTGTGGTTGACACAAAGCAGATGGTTGCCATCGAAGTCAGCAGATACGGAGTCTTACCAGAGATGGTTGATCTTGACGGTATGGTCATTATGCATACAAAAGTTAAAATTTGCATAATGTGATTATTGATTCTTATGCAACGAATGACTTATCCAATATTAAGTGTTGTGTCCTTTTTATCCAACAGGGATGAGATACGTCGCTCACTAGATGTCGTTCATCAATACTAGGACAACTAAGTAGAGTCACTTGTATACCACCTATTGTGGTGTGTTAATATTTATGTCGGTGACCTGTTCTTCAAAGTTATTCTCTTAGCAACTTTAGAAGGAAACTCCACTACTTTCAGTCTAAGATATGGATCTTACAATACAATATGGAGAGATAACCAAGAAGGAACACGAGAAAATAACACATCGTCTGTCGTTTGATAATGGATCATGATTAGAAACCATGATACCAGCGCGTGCCAAGCAGCCAGCCATGTGTCTGCAGCCACAGGAGGCCCTTGGTTTCGTCATGGCACCATCAGCGGCTACTCATAACACCAATACTAAACGCATAACGAAAGTGAAATTTCAAGTGGCACCAATGGGCTGTAAGAACAAGTGCCATCCAAGAAGGGATAGGAAACAAAGGTAGTCACAAGGTTTAAAATCAACACAAAAATGATCCGAAGATCAACATATAGCACAAGAGAACATCGTGAAATTGACAAGGATAACTGAGCAAGAGACTCTTGCTTAAATTCTACGTACGATTTGAGTCCACTGAGGGGAGTACCAGATAAAAGATTAACAAGAGATTCAATCAAGTTAAGCAACAACATGAGATCAAGATTAATAAACATTCCGAGACTTGGGAAGGTTGGAGACGAATTAAGCAAATTTCAAGGTGAAAACTGACACATAGTCATAGATTGAGTTGATAAGGTAGATACATGAATTTGCAAGCACACGATTTAGAGACCATAGCAGAGATACACTGCGTCATACTAGCTAACCTTTGGGAGAGGTAACCGGAAGGTCCAACATGGATTTGGGTACGGTCTCCACAATTGGCAACGTACGAACCATGGTCAAAGGCTAGCATTGATAAAAGTTAACTTGGTTGGTCAGTCGATAAAGGTCTTCACAAAAAGGGTTGTAAAACATCCGCGGCTTATGCAAACATATAGGAGAACTAAACTTTGGACTTTCGGTTAAGCAAAGGCATGGATACAAATATTCAAGGGCTAACCACCAAGTCTATAGGCTCAGGCTCCTAAGAGAGAAAACCTAATTGAAGACAACAACCATACAATTACATAACGTGAACGTTGTTCTAGGATAAAGCTATTCGACACTCGTATGCTCACCGAGGACAAACGAGGTGACAACTAGGGCACTACCTAGATAACAAGCATACATACCCGCATCATAACTTCAAGCACACATGAAGAAGCTTACACAAACGAACTCAAGCAACTATTATCAAGCAAAAAGCTCACACACAGCAATCATTACTAATCACTAGGCTCACCCCTAACAAGCTTTGTCTAAAGCAAGAACAAACTACAAGTTTAGCCCAAAACAAACGCTAGCTAAGGTGGGTAACTTAGCATGTGCATAGAATCTGGACAGCAGCACAGTAGTTACTTGTTTCAACCATAACTGAGATTGTAGACATCCCACAAAGGTGATCCTAGACTTTCTAGAAAACTTAGGAAGATGACTAAACTTTAGTTATTCATACCAAAAGCAAATTCATAGATTAACATGACCAAAATTACTAATGTTGCAGATCTGTACCAATATGGACAGAAAACTGACAATAACTTCAAAAATGTACAACTGGAGTTCTAGGGACCCAACAAGGCTGAGCCTTCACTTTATATAAAGCTTATTAAGTTGTCTATAACTTTATTAATATCATATTAATGTGATTCTACAGCTAACAAGGAAAAACAAGATAAATAAGACATCTCTGCCCAGATTTGGACAGATTCTGTCATTCCACTTTGCATGCTCATAATTAGAGATTTATACCACCACAATTAGTGATATAGGACATTTTGGAAAGCTTAGAAAAAGTACTACAATTATTCTATTATCTCCAAGACATGATTCCTTATGCACATAGGTCAAACAAACCAAAAATTCAGATCTATTCAGAGCATAAGCAAAACCTGATAATAAACTTCTAAAATTCATAACTCTCAAACCATAAGACCTAGGGTCATGAAATTTTAGGACAAGCTAGATAAGTAAGTTTGCTACAACTTTGGTATTCTCTATAACTACAGAAAACACATTTATGACCACGAAAGCATCAATACATCAGAAACTGTTCTAGCAGCCAACGTTCAATAAGCAAAACAAAGCTTGCCTTTGTTCTACTTAACAAGAGAGCACATAAACATGTTATTCTAGTAGCTCTAAATTTTGTTACCTTAGACCAACATGAATTTAATTCATTCATAAGAATCCATAATTACTTAAGTGAGGTCTAAAGCATTGGCAAACGCTTGGGTGAACAACATATCCACCACTTGGCTAAGCTAGAGGATATCTCTAAGTTCCAGCATGTAGCCACACTTATTTCTAGTAAGGCTAAGCACACATTTTTTTCTCAAGCATTTTCTATTCAAGCAACATGGAATGAAGCATTCTTGTTTGACTCCACACAAGGAAGATAGTATACCACATCACTCACAAGTTACTTACTATAGAACAAGGGCGAGAGGAGCATAGTTATGTATTAAGCAACAATATGATGATGCATACTTCATCCTATTCGTCCTCACAAGATTGCCAATCTAAGGTGGCGATCACGTTCTATGTCGGTGGCATAACACGCACTCTCTCGATATATAGCTAGTCATCAGCTACATTCGACTTACGCATTCGTGGTTAGCGTACCTGCAGAAAATTTTCATTTCAGCCCAACAATTCCCCAATATATGGCACACAATGAAAGCAGTAAGTAAAATTTTTAAGTACTCCCATATACATATACCCCTGTATATATACATGTAGCACCAAAACTACCCGAATCATTCGATCACCCACAATTAAGTACCTTCATATATACATGTGTGTAACATGTAAATAATCCAGTAACCAAAACTAGCTCTCCCCTAGACCGAGGGTTGGATGGTCATGCTCTCACAACTCACACTTACCTGAGCGTAGGTGCGATGTTGCATAAAAGTAAACTAGCAACATATATGGCTATTTCATATATGAAGGCTACCTCTAATCTGACACACCGGGTAGCATAGTGCGGAAGAGTCATCACACATACATACCTTGGCCTGGCGTAGATGCATAAATGAAAAACCCCCAAGTTAGTACTTATATAAGCCACCTAATAATCCTTATATGGGCATAAGGAAATTGACCACTGGCATACTTAGGTTTAAAATTTAGATTTGACAAACCTATATATAGCTATAAGTTGATAAAACTGATTTTATAAAACAAAACCTTTGTTTTAAATACACATACGACAAGTTTAATGTTGAATCTTGCTCCGATACCAGCTATAACAGAACCGTCCAAATTATAAGAGCATAAGTATAAAAACAATCACCGAAATGATCAAATTCTCGCACTTGAGCCCATATAACTCCGGTAGCCCAATGAAATCACGAGGGATTTCAAACCAACCAACATACAAGCCAAGATCGTAGTGATTCAACATAACAAGTCACATGTTATAACTATTTTACAAGTAAATCAATTTACATCGGAGTTCAACATAGTTATTACAAATTAACTTGAAAAGTAGCGGAAGCAAAGTAATTTAAAACTAACATTTCTCTGATTTCAAATACATGCCGGTACCAAGGTCGACTTCCAACAAAAGTATTAGAGATAAGATAAATAAGAAGGATCATGCCCGTGATCACACTCCGCCACTACGGCAGGAGTCAACCAACTCTTGCAGCCGCCATGATACATCACAACCTGCAACAAGTGGGGATAAAACCCTAAGTACGAGAAGGTACTCAGCTAGACTTACCCATCAGAAACCAGAAATAAGGTGACACCAAGGATCATGCAAGGCTGATATAAAGTGGGCTGGCTTGACAACATTTTGCATAAAAGCTTAATATAGATGATCAATCATTAATGCTTAAGCATCAAGTTAATTATTATTAACCTGTCATCTATATTAGAACCTGTACTAGAGCACTCACTTTATTAGGAGCAAACAATATTAACCATAGCAGGTATAAATTAAGGCAACCTTTCCATCGTGATCCAATTAACCATCAGTTCAATTTAATTGAATCTACGTTGCCGCTGCTCAAGTCAAGTGCTCACTAACCGGGAGCGACGGTGATTCAAATCGAATTCCTATCCAGCTGGAGGGGTATTTCTAACACTCACCGTGCAGACCCCTGCCAGGGTCGCACAGGCCACCTTTTCATATGATTCAGGAATCACGGGTCCGAATGATGTCGTGACCCTAAGGGCGACACTCTGCCAGGTGATAGGGACTCTAACCCCCCCTTGGTCTCACGCCAATGTCCCCAAGAAGATTCCTTTCTCTCCTCCAAGAAGCAACCTACCATTCGATTCTCGGCCTGAATCACATTACTCGGCTTCGCGGTCGGAACGGTTTATCCGGCCAACTAAGTGTTAGACTGCGTTCAATATGACTCAAGGACGTACAGCGAATCGGTCCTTAAACGACTCAGACGGGGATAGATTCACACCCAGGACCTCCATGCTTTGTCGCTTCACTATCATCATCCCGCCCGGTCTCATTTCATTTTATTAACACATGGTTCCTTTCCACGATAGCAAATATAGTCAACCGTGCCATATATGAATATCCCTATATCTCGCAGGTGATAGGAAATCACCTGAGTTCTACCGCTTAAAGCAGGGCTAAGCATCTACTCCATCCTAATCTATGTAGGATTCAAGAATTCATATATCTGGATAAGGAATGATATAATGCAGCAAGGGTTTCCAACCAACTCCTACCACTTAATGCAACAATACTTATAACATATATAGAATTAATTGCTTTGAAGGTAGGAGGCTTATAATGCTCCGGGGCTTGCCTGGGGTCTGACTCAAGTTAGAGTATGTCAGATGAAGTCACTTGGCGAGCAACCTCCAATCTACCACTTGTCTGGTCCTTCTATCTTCGGGTTTGGATCCACCAAACACCGTCTTCGGGTTTGGCTCCAACGCCACATCCTTCACACGTTTCTGCTAGTGTACCTATATAAGATGCAACCATGCACATGTGTGAATGCATAGAAGTGCAATAAACAAAGTAATCAAACAAGCATACCAAAGTTCTCATCAACACCTAGAGCTAATTAACTTAATCCACATTAGGGCATAACATAGAAGATGGCAAGCACATCAAGCAAGACACAAGCCTCAAGATCATAGGGTACTAACCCAAGTACTTTCAAAGGTATGAGTCACACTTCAACACACTAGCATGACAAAGTTAATCAAAGCACTACAACTAAAATCTGTCACTTTCTGGACATACATACAGTAGCTTAGTAAATCAATCATAACTAGAGATCCCTAAATCAAAATGACTTGCAAGAAGATATTCTGGAACTCTTATGAAATTATCTACATTTCATCTTTAATCATCTCAACATGATTCCCAAGTTATCATGACCAAACATGCCAATCTTTAAAGTCTGCATAGAAGGTAATTAAAAACTGACAGTAGACTTATTAAGCATGCAACTCTTAAACTATCAGACCTGGGATCATGAAAATTTAACACAAGCAAGATAAGATAATTATCTACAACTTTTGTATTTACCAAAACCACAGTAAACATCATTTACACCATGAAACTAGTTGCACGAGTAACACCACACATGCAGCCCAACAGCAGTGGTACAATTATAGACAGAAAACTGATAGAAACTTCAGAGAAGCATAAATGGAGTTCTAGACCTCCAACAAACATGATTCTCAACTTTATGGAAATATTATAAAGTTACCTACTAATTTCTTGTAATCATCTTAAGATGATTCTACAGTTAACATGGTCAATTAATTAAATAATTGCATCTCTGTCCAAAATATGGACAGAATCTGATATGCCACTTTAAATCGTTATAGCTTGAGTTTCACAAATCAAATAATTATGGTTCTGGAATTTTTAGAAAGCTTAACAAATTGTGAACAACTTTTCTATAAACATCTAGAACTAATTCTGCCACTAACAAGGTCACACATGGCACACAAAGCAATGCTGTCTGGGTTTGGGCAGAAACTGCCACAATACTTTAAACAACTATAACTAAACATATACTTAACCAAAAATTGTGATCTTTAGCTTTTTGAAAAGGTTATGAAAAGTACTACAACTCATCTATTATCAACAAGGCATGATTCATAACTTAACTGAGTCAAACAATGCATACATGCAGCACTGTCCAGAATAGAAGCAAAGCAGCATATGGCATTTGTTATTTTTATAGCTCCTAAACTATCAGACCTAAAATCCTGCAATTTTTATCAGACATCACACATCACAATAGTAGCATGCCACAAAAATTTCACTTCATTTGGAGCCCTACATTGGCAGTTATGAAAATGACAAATAGAACTAGCATTGAAAACCTAGAAGCATAGATCTATTTTCAAAGCTAAAAATCTAAACTAAAACATGATATATTATAGATCCACTGCATATATAATTTCACAAGGATTCCAAAAAGTCCTCATTTGCTATTTTAGAAATTTCCTATGATTTACTATGTATTTTCAAATTTCACCCGATTCACCACAAATAGGTCCCTCGAGGCACTATTCATATGAGTCTATGACATTGCAGTTAGGCCCCTTCTTTGAGTCAAATTGTTGCATGCAGCCCCTGGTCGCGATTTTACAGGGGAGGGGTCGCCGGAGCTCGCGGTGCCGGCCAGAGGGGGCTCGCCGGCGGCAGGGGAAGTGGAGGGGAAGAAAGAGGAGGCCGACGCGCACCCGTGGGTGGCCACGGCTTGTCTCGAGGTGGCCCGAGGAGGCGGGGCCACGCGGAGCAGCGGCTCATCGGCGGCCGTGCTGGCGGCGCCGGCCCTCCGGCGGCGCTGGCCCGCAGCGAGCGCGCGTGTGGGGTGGAGTACAACGAGGCGGAGGCGGCGGTTCACGCGGCTGTGGCTGTGACGGCTCAGAGCTGCGGGAACGCGACGTCAATAGAGCTTCGCGGTGGCTTCCATGGTGGCTCCGTGTTCGCAAGCTGAGAGCGAGAAAATGAGAGGGGCAAGGGAGATAGGGCGAGTGAGCGAGTAGGAGGGACAAGTGAGTGCTCGGGCTCTCCAAATTGACGTGCACGGTGACGTGGTGGACATGCGAGAGAGCTTCGGCCACGCGGCAGTAGACCCCTACGCGTGGTGGCCATGGCGGTTGCTACTGCCCGATTCAAAATTTTCAATACCACCTCAAACATACAACTGAAACACCCTTTTTGTCTCCCTCTATCTCATAATCCGTTTTGAATTAGCAAAAACTTCACTAATAGAAGTTGTAGAGCTACAGGAGTACTCCAACTTTGATTAAAGGATCAAAGTCTAATTCGGCATGGTTGGAGAGATACAAAGCTCCAAAGGAGGGTACCTCAAAACTAGATTCTGCAGTCCAATTGTAAACTGACTGAAAATGTCTTCTTCTCTACCTTATAACTCCTAAACCGTGCACTTATTTAATCAAGCATTTTCACCATCAGCTATATCTACATGAGTACTCCGACTTTGGTTAAAGAAGTTTTGCCAGATTCGAAATGGTTTGCAAACTAAAATTCACCAAAGATAGGTACCCGAAAACGGAAGTCGCGACTTTCAGGCATCCCAGACTTAGCCAATTTTCGAACCCTGGAAATAGCATTGGATTCAATTTCGTGAGCTCGATTTGACCATGCTAAGTACTGAATTAGCTCTGGGACAGTAAATAAAGTTTGTTTCCCATTATATGTTCTACAACTTTTATTTAAGGATCAAGGTCTGGATCAGCTTGTGTTTCATGATATAAAGCTCCAAAGTAAGGTACATGAAACTGAAATTCGATCCCAACACTTCGAAATTTTAAGGATGGCTAACAACAGGGAATTTCTGGGTTGTTAGACATTTTTGGACATGTTGTGCACCTTTTCAAGATTTGTCACCTTTACAACTTTTGTTCCTTATAAAATTTTCTACAACTTTGCTACAGGGTGCACAGCCATACAAGGTTGTTAAGTCAAACTTTTGAAATGATCAAATAAAAGTGTTCCAGGGTCCATACATGGTCAACCATCACTTAGAAGCACAATTAGGCAAAATGATCAACATGAACATTGTTCCATGATGTGTCCTAAGTGTAGTTAAGGTGTTGTAGAGGCCAAACATACCCACCATGCATAGGTTGCACAAAAGTGTAGGCCTCACATGCCTTGAAACATAGAACTCAAGTGAAATGCTATAGTTGTTTCATGTGGTTGTTTCAAGATACATGCTACACATGTTCCACTAGGGTGTTCCACATGTGTCCAAGATGTGTTGCACATATTGCATTTGTATGTTGCACAACACTAGTTCCCATGGGACGCAAGGCAAGTTTTAGTTATAATCCAAACAAGCATATAACTTATTATTTCATGTGACTTTTTGATTCCAAACTTCATGAAACTTTTCCAGGGCTTAATATAGATAGTTACTGAGGTGAGACATGTGGAGATACTTTGATAGCAACACCCAAGCATATATCTTTTAATAGAGCCTATATGTAAGCGAGGGTGCAATATCCAAGTTTAGGTTAGGGCTTATTTCCATAGGTTTGACTTTGACATCGTCATCTCCACTAATCTATCATGTTTGAGCTTAAACCCACTACTTAATTGGTGATAAATACCTAGGGTGTTACACGAATACTGGAAGATGTATTTCGATGGCTCCCTAAACATTGATGGCGCAGGAGCAGGCGTGCTCTTTATCTCACCAACCAACGAACGACTCTGCTATGTCCTCAGAATTTATTTCCCTACATCTAAGAACGCTGTAGAATACGAGGCCTGCCTCCACAGCATGCGGATTGCCGTTGAGCTTGGCGTAAACATCTCCACGTCTATGGAGATTCGGCCCTAGTCATTAACTAGCTTAACAAAGACTGGGACACGATTAGCGAGAAGATGGATGCTTATTGCAAAGAAATCAGAAAGTTGGAAGGCAAATTCTATGGCATCGAGTACACACATGTGGTCTGGGACAAAAATCAAGCAGCCGATGAGCTGTCTAAGTTAGGGTCATCCCGAGCTCAAGTCCCACATGGCGTGTTCATCCAGGACCTTGTTAAACCGTCCATCAAGGAAGAAGCAGATCAGGTGGTCGAGAAGCCTCCAGACCAGCCTCTGGTGGCTATGGTTCCCTCTCCGAGCACTACGGAATCCTCTCCGACAACACCTGCCGTACCTCCGACCACTAACACTGACGATTGGAGAGTACCTTTTATCAATTTTTTGCAGGATGGGACCGATTATGTTGATCGAACAAAGAACGAGTGGCTCATGTGCCGCATTAAGTAGTACCTACTGGTCGATGGTGTCCTGATGCACAAAAATGCAAAGGAGGAAGTTATGATGAAGTGTATCACTCGAGAAGCAGGTATTCAACTGCTCCATGAAATTCACAGTGGTACTTGCGGCAATCACGTCGCCTCTCTGACCCTAGTCGGCAAAGCTTTCCGAGCAAGTTTCTACTGGCCGTCTGCCGTGGCTGACACAGAGAAGCTAGTCCGCCGCTGCGACGGATGTCAGTTTTTCACCAAACGTATACACATACAGCACATGAGATCCAGACCATACCAGCCTCCTGGCCCTTTGCATGTTGGGGACTGGATATGATTGGTCCCTTCAAGCCAGCCTCTGGCAACTTCAAATGTGTCTTCGTGTTGATTGATAAGTTTTCCAAATGGATAGAGTACATGCCTTTAACCAAAGCATCATCAAAGAAGGCGGTTGAGTTCCTTGATCAGATTATACACTGTTTTGGCCTCCCCAACAGCATAATTACAGACCTGGGGACTCAGTTCATTGGCAGTGCATTCTAGGACTTCTGCGATGAAAGAAGCATAGTTGTGAAATACATGTCAGTAGCGCATCCCAGAGCTAATGGGCAGGTCGAAAGGGCCAATGGCATGATCCTCGACGCGTTGAAGAAGGTTGTACAGGGAAAATGACAAAGCTCCTGGAAGATGGCTTAAAGAATTGTCAGCTATGATCTGGGGACTGTGAACCCAGCCTAGTCGCAACACTGGCACCTCCCCATACTTCACGGTCTATGGCATAGAAGCAGTACTCCCTACAGATATCGCTTTCAGATCACCATGTGTTGAGAACTTTGATGAAGACAGGTCTGATGAAGCACGTGAACTAGAGGTCAACTGCTCTGAAGAACGATGGCTTGACTCCTATGTACGTACGACCAAGTACCTAGCTGTACTATGCAGATACTACAATAGGAATGTCAAAGAACATCTCTTCGTAGTCGAGGACCTAGTCTTGAAGTGGAAAACAAACCAAGAAGGCATGCACAAGCTCTCATCTCCTTGGGAAGGACCATTTGAGGTCATCGAAGTCACCCGACCTACTTCATACAGGCTGTCTCACCTCAATGGTACTGAAGTACCCAACTCCTGGCATATTGACAAGTTTAGGCGTTTCTACCCGTAGAACGAATAAATAAAGATATGTACCCTTCTTGTACTTTGATTATTTCAATAAAGCAGTTATGTTTTTTCCTGATCACTTTAATATGTTTGTTTGGAAACTACTCTCCAACTAATATTTTACAAATAAGACAGTTGATAGACCACCATTTCTTCTCGAGTTCTCGGAGCCAGCCCTATCTCCGGCCTCTCCCTACGCATGCACGGGACCCGCTCTCTACGCTCTAGGTGGTCACCACGTGCTCTTTGATCGGATCTGTGTGCTCTTACGAGTGTACAAGCTCCATGCTTCACTCTCAGACCACATGTCCGACCAGGGCCGTACGGATTCAAAAGATGACATGTCTACCAATTGTTACAACTAAACTAGAACACTTGTACGTTCTAACTTAGTTATCGATCAAACACAATATACAAGCTTAACACATTGTTTAGATAGAAAACAACACAAGCTTACATTGTTGCAATAGTACTTTATTACAAGCTTGCCTAACGAGGTACAAGTTTACAATAAACTAAACTATTGTCTGCTCTACAGCTACAGGTAACCAGCTACTCGAAGGTTGGTGCTCGAGCTGGGATTGGCTCATGATTACCACCTATCTACAGCTGTGGCGCTGCCTCCGCTGATCGAGCTTGAGCTACAGGCGTCTGGCTGGTCATGACCACAGGCTCCGGCTGCTCCTTGCTTTAAGATTGCCTGGCCAGGGATTGGCTGGTCGAGACCGCAGTCCCAGGTGGTCGGCTTGAAGACCCCGAAGCAGACATCGTCGGCGTTCCTTGTGACAATGGCGTTGGTGTTCCGCACAGGTTTATATCGCCGATTATCGTCACCGCCAGCTCAGATAACTGGCCCTGCAGCTCTCTCGCTTCCTGCACGCCGACTTCCTTGGGGTAGCCCTTCGTGAAGCGTGTGAAGTCGATCAGGGGATAATGCGTGCACACCATGCTTAGCACATGGGCGCCCGCAAACTCTCTGGCCTCCTTCATGAACTTTGAAGCCAACCCCAGGCGAGCTGACATTTGTGTGTTACTCCTAGCTGTCGGGCTCGTTGTTCAGTTGGTGGCAGTCCTGGATCGAGCAAGTCGAGCACCGGCCCGATCCTCCGCACCATCTGCACGCAGCGATTCTTCCAGAGGTCGCGGTCCTTTTGGAACTCTACAATATGCTTCTTGGCATTGGTCTTTAAGGCTGTAGCAGGGTATTTTGGTCAAAACAACGCCAAAGGACATACATTGAGTCATGAAACCACGATCAGGAAAGTGGCCACTTAATGGTTATCTCTTGGTTTCTGGTCTTCAACTCCTCTGTCACCTTCATCGACTGGTCTCGGAGCCGTGCATGGTCCTCTACCAGCTAGGTATTCTCTGCTAATAATCGGGCACACTCCTCGGCCATGCGCGTGTTTTCTGTTTGAAGCCTGGTGACTTCTTTCGCCAGGTCTATAATAAGCTCTGGGAGACAAATAAGTATGTATCAATAGTATTTTTCAGTGTTTGTAGGTGCGTGGCTAAGATAAGTTATCTGCCCTTTCCACTCTTTCTGACCAAGTTGAAGGACAATATTGAGCATTTGCGACTCGAGCTCCGTCTGGTCCTTTTCAACAGTCTCGAGCCGCTTGCGCAGATGCTCTACTTCAGCCGTAAGCTCTTTGTTGTCTTCGGAGATGCCTTGAATCTTGTCAAAGCACCGTTTTCGGTACTTTGCAGTCTTCACGAGGCCCTGCACATCACATACAATATCATTTATGTGTGTCCACAAACTAAGGCTGGTCTACGACAGTGATCAAGGAGTCCTCCTACCTGTACTTCTCCAATGAGTCGTCTTGCCGCCCGCTCCACTTTCATCGTCTCCTCATCAATGGAGATCTCCTCATGGCAGACGTAATGGTCTCCATGTTCATGACAGATATATACATGTTGACGCCTATCTTGTGGGTGCCCCTGGATTTCCTCGACGACGTCATCATCAGACTCTGCCGCCTGCTCGGCACCGGCTTGCTTTCACTCTTGGTTCAGCCTAGTGATCGACGACGTCGCCGCTGATTTTCCCCTAGCTACGGCGTCAGGCAGACCACCTTGTGTCGAGTTTGTGGTGGCCGTGGTCTGCTCGGGCACGCTCTGATTGGTCTCAGGGACTTGCCCTTTACTCAGTGGACCCGAAAGACTTTGCTCGGGCGCCACCTGCTCTGGTGCCTCCTGCTCAGCCACCTACTCAGGCACCTGCTCGGGCACTTCCGTGTTCGCCACGTTGACCGCATCCTTGCTCGTTGTCGACTCCGCCGCCCTGGTGGTCTAACCCACTGGTTGCTTGGCGGATGTCGTGGTGGTGGTCGACTCGGTTGCCCCAGCGGTGGCCAGTTGCTCGAGTCTCTCCATTGATGCCGAGCTAACACGTGACAGCAGAACAGTTACCTTTACTAATTATATGCTCGCTAATACTATTAACGCACTATTTAAATGAGTTTTTAGGAACTTACAGATCTGAGCTCTGATGTATGGTGGTGAAGGCGCGATGCCGCGGTTGCCCCTGGCTTGGGCGCTGGGCGGAGGAACCCTGGCCTCCATCTTGTGGTGGCGGACTGGCTTCCTCTTCAGCTATCCTCACGCATGGTGTCAACCCTACTAGCGGCGTCTGGCCTTCTTGCGGCCCATTTACCGATGGGGTCGATCCCCCCTGCATTGTCTGCTCGCTCCTCTTTCTTCGAGGATTGAGAATGTAGGCGCTCACATCCTCCTCTGCTTCATCCTTTGACCAGTCCCGCATGGTCCGACAGCGTTTCCTGGTCGAGTCTTATGGGCTCTCGTTTGCCTAGGAGCTCCCGGCCGTCTTCTTCGATTGGTCAGTGGCGACTGGACTCTTCCTAGTTCCTGCCTAGGCCCCGGAGTCGTGGTCATCCTTGACGCGCACGTAGCACCGCTGCACGTTCCATGGTGGTGGCTCCACGCTCTGCGGGTGCTCGACTCCAAGCGCCAACGACACGAACATGTTGTGTCTCTCCACGCTGTGCACCTGTATACACGCAAAGACAAGACAAATAAGGAATTTTTACTCTACGGCGGTCGGCAACACTTCTCAAAGCTAAAAAATTTGGTTGTTTACCTTCGGGGCTAGTCGGATGAGTTTATACGCATGCTAGATCCTGCTCGGGGGAGAGTAGCTTTAGTCTGCCAGATTGAACAACTCCCCAATCTGGCGTATGACTTCGTCGTGGTCCAAATCCTCCACACGCATCCTCGTTTGGTCGGCCGAGCCTTGGTACTCGTACCCGGTGTGCACCCTCCTCTGGCAAGGCTGCACACGTCGGCTAATGAAGTTCCTGACCACAGCCGGTCCGTCCAGGCGATTCCACGAGAACAACGCCATCAACTCCTCCACCTACCCGGCCATCTCTGGTCGCTCATTCTAGGTCACTCTCTTGTCCGGAATATACCCGACGTCGCACAACGTAGTGCTGTCGGGCTCTTCGTGAATGTAAAACCACTTCTTGTACCAATCTTCGAGAGAGGTGTTCCAGGGGCAGTTAAGGTACTCTTGCTTCATCCCATCCCGGAGGGTCAGGTACACTCCGTCGGCAATTTTGGAGCCGTCTTGGGACCCCTTCTTCCTCAAGCAAAACAGATATCGAAAGAGGTCGAAATGGGTTTGGATTCCCCCATACGCCTCACAAAGGTGGATAAAGACAGAAACAAAGAAGATCGAGTTGGGATGCAGATTATAAATCCCAATCTCATAATACAAACATAGACCTTAGAGGAACGGATGGACAAGAACCCCAAAACCCCGCTTGAAGAAATCTTCGAAGACAACTATCTCACCAGGCTAGGGATTGGGGTAGCTGTCGCTGCCCACTGGCCGCCATCCAGCAAGCTCCCGGTTGTGAAGCACGCCTAGGCCGATGAGGTCGTTGATGGTCAATTCGATGGACTTTGACTTCTACCACTCCTTCCTCATCATTTTGGCCCTTTTCGTCGCCTCCGTCTTGGCCATCTTCTACCTCTCTCACCTCTTTGCCTTGGCTCTGCTGGTGTACAGAGAGCGCGTCGCTCCTAATGGCGGCGCGGTGTGCTAATGGCGGCGGCGGAATCAAACTAGGGCACGCGGGGTGGAGGAAGAAGACGGTTGGTTTGCAAATGCGACTGTTGGGTGTAAAAGGGGAATGGCCGCACCATGGCTATTTATCTTATTGACTGTGCCATTCCACCTCCCCGAGATTATCGGGATACGTGTGCAAGAAACGTGGCACGATCCCTTCAATTTCCACTTTTTTCCCAGTTACTGCGCTAGTAAATGCGCCCCTCGTTTCCTCTGCGGGAGGGCCCACACTGGCATGCTACGCCTGACAGACGGTTCATTGTGACACTGACAAGGCAAACGAGCATGACAATAACGTCACATCAGTCAACTTTTTGTGACATCATGTCAAAGCAAGGAAGAAAGAAAAATACATATTAAATATTCTAAGTCAGACGAGAAGATAGTAAGAGATACTCGGTGACTGGTCCGGCCATAGATTGTCATATACCAATGAGCACATTATATTCCTCGACCAGGCTCGAGGACTCGTCGACCACGTCTCATTCTGCTCGGGGACTCATCAACCATACCTCAAGCTGTGCTCAGGGACTGTTTCGACCACAACTCGATGCCTGATTTCCTCGGCTACATGTGAAATTGGACTCACATACAGTTGGGAGATCATTATTGTTTATACCTTGCTACAAGGCTCATGCATCGCCTTCTAGCAAGCTCGGGGACTACATCGGTACGATGCACCTATTGGTGCATCTCAGTATCAAGTTTCCATGGAGTTTTATTTTAGACTCTGGCACCACGTGCCTACGTCACCTACTACCAGGCTCAGGGACTAAGTGGGCACACTTCACCTAGCGGTGAATGTGTTTATTTTTCAACCCCTACGCTTTGTTTACCCTGCTTACATTTCTTTTCAGAAATACAAGTGGACACACTTCACTAGGAAGGAAATCTTTTTGTTTTTCTCAAGAGCACCATACGTTCTTTGGACAACCTACTTTCTTCGGCAACAATGGTGGTCGACTGTATTATAAGCTGGTCGGACACCTGCAACAGCTGCTCGGCTGGTGTTTTGTCTGGTCGGAGACGTCAAGAACTCAAGCCTCACTTTTTGGAGAAGGTCAAGACGGCGTGTCGTATCAGAATACATGGTGCTCAGGGACTAGCTATTGGGGTATTAACCCCTATACCCCTATGGCTAGACTTGGGCTGGCCCAGCCTAGTGGGCCCGATCCATCAGAAGACGACGCGTGGCCTAGTCGATCTACTCGGCGTCCCACGCAAGGAAGGAAAGCAAACTTGAAGATGAAACAAGATCCTGATCGGTTAGAATAGAAATCATTATCCGACCAGCTATGGCAATTGTAACCGAGCAGGATTAGTTTTCAGATCTATAACCCTGCCCTCCCAGACTATATAAGGCGAGCAGGGGACCCCTCAAAACACATCTCATTATACATAGTAATACAAATCAAACGCAGGACGTAGGTATTACGCCCTCACGGCGGCCGAACCTGGATAAAACCTTATTGTATCTTGCGTCACCATCTAGTTCATAGCTTGCGCACCTGTCTACCGACAAATCACTACCTTGGATATACCCCTTGGTAGACTGCCGACTAGGTTTTGTCGATAGGTAGGAGAGGGGAGGTTCAGGGGGCGAGAAGCACAGTACATAGGCAGGCCACAAATGTTATTTTTCTTTTCTTATTATTATTGTACTAGATCGAGCACATTGAGATGAATATAAATTTTTCTGAAGGAACTGGATGCATACGGCGACTGTAGCGGCAGGTTCTTCTTCAGGCATGTCCTCTATTGCCTTGTCGACGGTGTTGTTGTCCACGACGTAATATTCTTCCACTAACTCTACCTCATGAGGCAACACCTGAAATTTGCACGTCCATCAACTGAAACTATTAGCGGGATAATTTGTCATTATCACGTGAAAGTCATGTAGATGCACCCTGCGATTAGTCAACAGCTCCAACGTTTAATATTGAGAACTACTTGTTCTGCTATATTTTATTAATATATATTTACTACTATTGCCAAATTAGGTTTTGTAGTAGGCTATGCCGACATAAAAAAATGTATAAAGGGACACCAGTATTTAAAAAAATTAGTCAAATTTATTTTCTTCCAATAAAAACTGTAGGCTTAGGCCTTCTACAATATTGTGATGTAAAACTGAGAATACACCCTACGCATGAGACGAAAATAAGAGTCAAGGCATCACTTCTGCACCCACCACATTCTGTTTTCTTTCTCCATGTTTCTTCAGCATGTACTCCCTTCATCCCATAATAATGGTCGTTCTGCGATTCAAATTCTGTCCCATAGAGATTGTCGCTTTAGACTCCTGGTCCCACCATCCACTAGCTTACTACCCTGCAGTGTGCACCCTTACTACTTCACTCGACACCGTCCCTCCACTGCCTCCTCCACCGCACCTCCCCCTCCCATTGCCTCCTCTGTCATCACTCTCCCTCTTCTCCACCATCCGTTTTCCTCGTCTACAGCACCTCGTCAGTGAGGGAGGATCCAATTGTGGGTGGGATTGCGCGGAGGTCGCGGGGCAGTCGCAAAGGTCGGCGAGGGCGGCTGCGACCTGTGCGCCAGTGGGGAAGAGGTGCGCTCTGCCTAGATCCATGCCAAGCACCTTTGCATCTTCTACCGAGGCATGGGAGCGGACCCAACTTCTCTTCTGTGCACGCCGCCGCCGCCACAGCCTCTCCGTCCGCATCTTCCACTGACGCATGGGTGGCCTCGTCCATTCGACGCCAGAGAGTGAGCTTCTTGGCTTCATGGCGGTCCTTGGATGGCAGACAATAGGAGCATTGATGTCCTCTGTGTAATGGTAATGATTGTAGATGTAGGGGCATGCAGGTCATTTTGCCTTCTCTTTGGTACTCCCACCCAATCCTAGAACGACTCTTTTAAAGGGACAGAGGTAGTATGTCCTATCTCCTTTTGCTATGTGCTGAATGAGTTGGAACTGATGCCTACGGTTTCAATGCTCCTAGTTTTTTAAGCCCCACTCAAATTTGGCATCACACATGTTGTAGTGATAGAAGTGATGCCTAAATACTCTCTTTGGGCATCGCTCAACGCACACACTGTAGAGGCCTTAGGGCACCTCCAACAGACTTTTTATGGTGTTCTTAAATTATAGAAATAGAGATTTTGATGCAAAATACTCTCCAACAGACTCTTTAATTGGATATCCAAAAATAGAGATTCTCTATTTTGTATTTCTCGCTAGCCAAGATGGAGAGCGACGATGGCTCTTTAGAGTGTCCATATGATATAGGTCATGTTTGGTTGAGCTGTGGCTTTTAGAAAAGCTGCTGTGAGCTGTGGGTTGTGGAAAAGCAACTGTGAGAAAGTAGCTGTGGGAAAAGCAGAAGGTCGTTTGGTTAGAGCAGCTTTAAAACTGTAGGTTATGGAAGAAATAGCTTGGACGCCCACGAAGGCCTGAGAAACTATTTATATATGCAAATAACTCATAAATAACTTTTCTAAAAAATGATTGTTTTGGAAAGGAAAAAAAATAAAATTTGGAAAAATGTTTATATGCAAATTGCTCATATAAATGATTATTTTGGAATTCTAAAAAAGAACCATTTTAGAAAGAAAAAAATACATTTTCTAAGTTCACTTAATCATTGTGGGTATGAGATATGTATTCTGGTATTTCTATTGTATTTCTTATTTTATTTTTCTACAGGAAAATGGCCAGAGAACATCGCGTGCTCTATGGAACAGAGAAGGCACGGCTTGGCCATGTGGCGCTGCTTCGCATCGGGGACTTCTTGGCCATGCGCCCGAGGGAGCTGTGGGAGGGAAGCGGCCGGCCGTGCGTAGGCGCACTTCATGGCGGGAGCCGGGAAGGCACGCGGCCGAGGGGGGCGGCAGGAGGGAAGCGGCCAGCCATGTGTAGGCGCATTTCTTGGTGGGGAGGCGTGCAGATCTGAGGATGGGGAGCACGGCGTTCGCCGGCAGAGCATGGCTGCATGGCCTCACGGCCGTCAGTGGTCACCAGAGAGGGAGCACCCGGGACAGGGGCCTGAGCCGAGGACGGAGAGGCCGTGGCCTAGGCTATGCCACCGCCGGGGCAGAGGGCGGAGCTGTGCCTGCTGCTCGAGGGGTAGCCTCGCCGTGGGGAAGCCAGAGAGGGAGAGGATGCGGGTTTGCCGCAGCCGAGCACGGGAGGGGCAGCGGGGTCGCCGGAGCGCCGCCACCGGCCGGAGAGGGAGGAGCGGCGCCGCTAGACGATGGATGTGAGCCTCGCGACGGGGAAGATGCGAACAAAAGAAAGAACGAAAAAACGATTCGTTTCTTAACCGGTGGCAGGTGGATAATTTCCCCCCCAAAAATAGCTGAAAGCATAGGTGAGCTGCTTTAAGTTTTATATTAGAGAAAAACAGCTTCGGGCCTAAAGCTACGATGACTTTTGAGCTGTTTGGTAGGCTTTTGGCTTTTGCAAAAGCAGGTTCAAAAGCCTAACCAAACAAGCCATATAAATGGTGTTGGAAAGTACAAAGATTTTACTCAAATGACTCTCTAAATGATAATTTAGAGACTAAATTTGAGAAAGACTCTTGGATATGCTCTTAGGGAGGTCTTGCCTTGTTACCCTTTATCTCCACCACTAGCCGCCCTAGGACATTACAGCAGGCCCATGCCACCCTATGCGGGCCCATGCCATCTGTCTTTTTAGTTGTTTACGTCGGATTCGAGACTCTCGCAGATGATCTCCTGTATGTGTGGGTCAAACATACCCTTAGCACCGTAGGCTCCATGTCATCCGTGAGCCCCTCCATGTATGAATTATTCCTTTTTTTTATGTTTGTGGGGACAAATATGAAACTGCCCTGCTCTAGCAACCGTCACTACGCCAGAAAAGACCTTCACTGCTAGACTATCACCGTCGGTTATTTTAGAACCGACAGTGATAGAGTATTATTGTCAGGTCGTGGCTTCAACCAGCAGTGATAGACTTTTTTACACAAAAAAATTCATAACTTTTCATATGAGATTGGATTAAGATAAACTTTTATATCAGATTTGGTTTCAAGAGATCTAAAACTTTGTAGTTGACAACTTTTTAATTTGAGATGATTTATAACTTTGCAGTTAATAAATTTTTCATTTGTTGGAATGTCTAATATACAATATAAGATTCGAAACTTATATTGTCAAATATACATGTAGCTCAGTTGATTCGTGTATTCGAGGAAACGATGTTGAGGTCTCAAATTTGAATCCTCAAAAACACATATTTTTCTGATTTTTTTACCACTTATCACTGCCTATTCGTGGGACCCGGCGGTGATAACTTCTGGGGTGGTAGTGCGCGCCATGTCTTAGCGTCTGAGAGATGTAAAAACATGGACGGTGGCATGTTCTCATTTAGAGAGGTTCCATCAATTTACTATACGGCATTTATTTTCTTTTCTTTTCAAATCAACTCTAGATAACAGACATACTAATTGATTTCCTTTGGTTGTTTTCGATCTATAAAAAGTTTTCATTGTCATTCTTACAGAATTCATTGGTGAAAATCAATATTAATTTCTATATTTTACTCTAAATTTAGCTATATTAATTATATTAGTTATGAACTCTGCGATGAAATTTAGACCATTAGATCACAACAAAATTTAATAGTGTATATTCTTCTTTTCATTAATTTCTTAATTTCTAAACTTTTTTTTGGTGAATCTAGGGCTCCTTTTATATATATTTATATATATATATATATATATATATATATATATATATATATATATATATATATATATATATATATATATATATATATATATATATATATATATATATATATATATAAGGTGTATTTTTTTATACTCCCAGCAGTAGTTACTCAGAGTCCGGTCAGTTAGCGGGTTGAGAAACACAACCCGATTCTAGTTGACGTGAGTTTTTTGGACTGCATAGTTGACGACAAGCCAGCCGGATAAGTAGCGTGGAAAATGGATCTGATTAACGTATGTGCATGTACGTTTTTTTGTTATATGTGACTTACGTTTTATTATACTCTAAAGAAATATTCTGAGTTTTTCTTTGACGTATTATCCGGGAATATACAACCATGAGACTAGTGAGTATATACGTATACCTACCAAAGGAGTATGAGCGTACACGTGTAATGAGAGTATGGGGACATACATGCTTATTAGGAGTATGAGTACATACGTAAGAGATCCATACTTTTTTGAATGGCTGGTATGCGGCTGTATATGTACACATACTTCCATACTAAGAAATATGCATACTTTTTAGAAATAGAGTATTTGTACATATTTTTTTGAATGTAGTATGCATATATACGCTAAGATTTAGATAGTATAAGTGCATACTTAAACCACACGATCGGAGTATGTATACATACTTTTTCGGAATGGAGTATCTGTACATACTTTGATACTGACATTTATTTAACATGATTACATAGGGTTCCTCAATTTTAATAACCAAACCTGAATAAAATAGTGATCCGAGTGCATCTATATACTACAACCAAACTAAACTAGCACAAGAAGATACTCCCTCCATTCATTAATCTCCTTCGTCTAAGCAAAAAAAAACAATAATCTCCATCGTCTGAGATGGTCTTGCGTACGTATTAACAGCTGCTTCTGCGCATGACTCCTCGGATATTACGGGGTTGGCTTGCCATTTGCTTCTCCGTCTTGCATGCACGCATGCACGGTGCGGGAGGGGCTGTTGCGCCCAATCAAGTGCCAGATTTAGTGGAGGATGTGGGCCATCAGAGCTCCTTGATTGCCTGCGCATTAATTGAATCACAGTGATTTATTGTAAAGGAATGTGGGCATCGCTGCTCCTTGGTCTCTGCGCGTAAGGCTTAAACAAGAAGATTAATATTTAAATTTTAAATTAGCCCATCTGCCTAGTTAGTCCAAGCGACGTCGAACCACCGAGATGGTCACCAGAAATCACATGACGCCGGTGTAGCACCAAAACCTGGAATGGTAGCATGTGTTAGGAACGAATGAGCATCGTACATTAATTAGTTAATTCATACTTGCCGTCACACGCATGCAAAAAGGCAGTGCAGCGCCAGGATGAGATGAGATGCAACCTGAACGTGGAATCACGAAAGGACAGTGTGCTGAATAATACGAACGCACTGATAATACTCTCCACATCAGTAACCTTGTTGATCTGGATGAAATGAGAGGACGGAGATTGGATCTAGCACCTGTTCGCCAGTCCAGAACCAAGATGAGAGTAGATACATGACATATGCCAATTTATTAGATCCATAATATTCATGGGGATCGGATCAGCGCATGGATCAACCTTCCCCGATCTGCATGCAGCTGCCAGAAAGGAGACGGGATAAACAAATCTAGCACACAGAAAGATTAATTAGGCAGATTACTATACCTAAATTCCAGTCAGGATGCTCCTCAACGCCATACAAAATCTCGGTATATAGCCCAACAGCCAGTTCTGAACTCCATCCAATCAGCAGCAATGCGTGAACAATCGTCGATGAGATCAGAGAAGCTAGGGCTCCGCGTGCAATTAGATTAGAATAAACATATCAATCACAACAGGAAGGATTGGGACTACCTCAACATACCTGGATCAAATATCGCAGGCCACAGGCGCAGGACCTAGGGTGCGTTTAGTTCATTCAAAATTCCAAAAAAATTATAAGATTTTCCGTCACATCAAATCTTTAGACGCATGCATGAAGCATTAAATATATATAAAAAATAACTAATTACACAGTTTGGTTGTAAATCACGAGACGAATCTTTAGAACCTAATTAGTTCATGATTGAACACTAATTATCAAATATAAATGAAAGAATTATTATGCTTCTAAAAATTTTACACCTCCATCTAAACACACCCCTTATCAGGTAGCGAGTTTTGAAGCCGCCGCCGCCGCCGGCGGATGTCATATTGCTGCGGACGCAGGCAGTCCAGTTTTCTAATATATAGGATGGATTAGCGGGTCAACTTCTTTAAACCCGGCCCGCTAAGCAGCGTGCCACGGTGCCGGGAAGAAGTAGCACCTGATGTACGTGGTTTGCATGAGGGAGTAACTACTCCTAGCGAGTGGAGATATATATATATATATATATATATATAGACTCGTACAAGCTCATTAGGGCAAGGTTCTGGTAGAGTTATTATCAGTTAAATAGAAACTACAACCAGCGACCTAACATGAAGAAATACTAATCCATCCATTTATCCTTAGGGCGTCCGACCGGACGCCACACTTCCCACTCCGTGCCGCTTGTTCCCACTTGTCACGCGCCCCGCCCATGGCGCTCGCCCCCCCCGCCCCCACCCCCCACCCCCCCGCCCCCGCCCCCCCACACACAATGCTCGCTCCCTCCAGCGACGCCCAATCCCCTTACTCTGCGGCCTTTCTCTAGCGCAGGGGCGACGCGCCGCGAGCACCACACCCGCCCGCCCGCCGCAGCCTTCCCCAGCATGGGGATCGCTCGCCGTGGGTACTGCACCCGCCCACCTGCTACACCCCCAACTTCACGCCGACGTTGATCTCCGCGCGGGCATCGAGCTCTGCGAGCCAAACAACGAACCTCCATTCGTTCTAGTAGCAATGTGACATTGTGTTGAAAGCGTATATTGCAAGCGTATATTTCAAGTGTTTCAAAGGTATGTTGCAAGTGTTTTATATCGATGTTGCAAAAGTAAATCGGGATGTTGCACATGTGGCAATGTTTATACATGTATGTTTCAAGTGTATGTTCCAAATGTTTCATCTATTGCAGACATATGTTGCATGTGGTTCATTTGAATGTTGCATATATATGCAAGTGTTTCAGATGTTTTCATACGTATGTTGCAAGTGTTTCATCTGAATGTTTGCATATGTTTGCAATGGCCACAGTACACGTGTTTTCAAGTGTTTTTTGAGGTGCTTTTGTAAGTTTTTTATATGTATGTTTCAAGTGTTTCATTTGCTTTCGGACGTATGTTGCAAGTGTTGCATCTGGATGTTTTAAAAGTAGATCCGGTGTTGCATCTCTCTCGTCGCTTTTTGTTGCTTTTGCCTCGGTGTCTCCTCCTCTCGGCGCCGGCTAGGCATCCGTTGCCCCTCCCCCTCTTCTTGATGCTGGTGACGTTCGGGGCAGTGTGGGCCCCGTGTGGCCGTGCGAAACGACGTGGGAAACAGACTGTAGGCACAGGCGTTCGGACGCCCGTTCGTTCGGACATCTGGACGTTAGCAAGCCCGATAATAATAACAAAAGGAGACAACGTTACTTCATACTTAGTATAAATAACAAAAGGAGACAATGTTACTTCATACTTAGTATATCTACGGATCCCATATTCCCACGATCATGTGCTCAATGCACAGAGGACACAAATCTCAAGCTACAGTCATCATTATATTTGTCAGTTTGCCAAGAGAACTCATAACTATTCATTCAAAAAAAAAAGAGAGAACCTCATAACTAACACACAGACGCAGTAACCAAACTAAACTGTACGTATCGTTTTAATTTCCTTCGACACGACAGAGAACTGCATGCTTCCATGAAATTTAGAACAGTGAAATTAAGTCGAGTCATGTGCCGACTGGCTAAGGATGTTCTTGAGAAGGGGCCTCACGTTGACGACAGCCCACGATGATGGCAGGCACGTAAAAGGCAATGATGATCCCGCTATGAACAAAGCACAGGATGGCTCCGATGCCCACGGCATGGCCGTGTACGAACTTGCACCACCTGGCTCCACCGACGAGCAGCACGCCTCCGACGAGCAACACGGCCCTACGAGCGCATGCTAGCATGTCCAGCAGTTATTATCATATCATTAGCCGTAATCATCATATATAGTACTAGGAGTGCCATTAGTGTGCAGTGCACACACATAAGAATAAGGATGAAAACGGTCAGAAATGGTCGAAAACGGACTTACGAAATAGAAAACGAAAACGGTTAGTTCGGTACATTTCTACATTTTAGCAATTAAAGAATAAAAAAAATGGTTGAAAATTGTTGTGAAACCAATTGAAACTGACAATTTTTTATGTTTAAAAACGGAATCATAATATAGAAAACAAAAATGGTCGGTTCAGGATATTTCGGTTCCGTTTTCATCCTTACATAAGAATAATAATGAACAAGATGAGCATACAGTGAGATCCATGTAAACCAATCCATCCTTTTACTCATGGATGCCCGGATGTCCTTCAGCTGTGGACAGATGTAGTCGCAGCGGCCAGTTACGTTGGCTGATACATGGGCAGCTAGGAAAGAGCACCGACGCGGCTATGCCGAAGCGGTACCCTTGAACTACATGCTCGCAATTATTAACCTGCCAACAATGCCCAATGCAAAAAAAAAAAAGCGTCAGGAGTGAAAAACGACTATCAGCGATCAAACTCGTTTATCTACTACTCTGCAGGACTGTAGGAATAGGATATGATCACCAGTTCATAAATGTATTGCAAACAGGACCGAATTATGATCCAGCCACATTATATTGCCTTAGGCTCCATTCGGTTACGGCATTCCGAGTCATTCCTGACCAGGAACTGGTCCGGCCTTGTAAAAATTAACGAAGAAACGCTGAGACTGGAAACCAATTTAATATAACCGAACGAGACCTTAATTAGGAAATACTTCCTCCATTCCAAATTATAAGCCACTTAACTTTTTTGGTTCATCTATTTTGCTAGACATATTATTATATCTAGATGCATACCAAAATGGATGTACCAAAAAAGTCAAAGCGACTTATAATTTGTAACACCTGAAAAAAAGTTATAAATATATAAATTTGCAATCGCACCTGCTGGTTTCGCGCAGCCTGAGCTAGAATTCCCAGTAATCCGGCAGCCATATCCAGGACTAGAACCAAAGCGCAGACAATAACGGCATCAGCCACTTTAGCCGTATATAGCGTCTTCTTTGTCTCTGACGACGGGGGAAGTTGTGAGAGGAGCGATGGCATACAATGATACAATGAGCGAAGGGCTACGGGTGGCTCTGTATGTATATGAACATGGCCGCTAAGTTACGGAATAAAGCTAGGAAAGCATAAGTGCAACAGGAGAAATTGTTCTCCAGCTGAGATATGCGGTTTTGTGGACAAGAGAGACTGTCTAATGAAGCAAAGTGTGTGTGTGTGTGTGTGTGTGTGTGTGTGTGTGTGTTTGCGAACTAATGAAGCAAAGTGTGTCATGCTTTCCTTCGATTCTTTATTCATCTCCAGCTTTACTTTTCCCCCCTAAAAATCCCCAGCTTCTGGGTAGCTTTCCCCGGGGCTTTACTGATGAGCCACATACTAGCACCGCACATGTAGCACAGCAGGCTCACTTCTCTTTTCTTTTACAAGCATGTCTGGTGAAAACTAGAACATTTCGGTGAAAACTTGAAAGCTTTCTTCGTAATCATACTTACAAGTTTCCAGAGCTCATCACATCTATGTATAACTTTCTTCTCAACAATTTCAGGCTACCTAACAATGAAATTTGGAGAATGAAAATACCGCTAAAAAATAAAATTTTTATGTGGTATTAAAAAAAGGTGTTGTCCTCACAAATGATAACCTAACAAGAAGAAATTGGCTTTGTAGTAAAAATATGTTTTTTTTTCAAGAACATCTCCGAGAAGGGAAGGAAGCTCCTGCAGTTCACTTAAGAAAAAAGAATTGACATGGTTTATAAACGAAACTGGATCTGGAAAGTGTTGGAGATGTACGTTGGATCCTTGTAGTCTTTCCCACACAAGGGGCTAGCTTGCACCATCGTGATCAACGGCGCCTTGAACTCAAAGTTCGCATCCTAGTTGATAACATTTGGACTTGTGGCCACGTTAGCGGCAGAGGGAACGGAGAACTCGCGGATGGTCTTGGTGGCCATGCTAGCATTGGGTGTGGAAGCCTTCGAAGGAATGCGGGGTCAGATGTCGACAAAGTTCATTGAGGAGGGACAAAACGAGGTCGAACCCTTCTCAAGAGTGCCTTAGAGTCTTCTTGGAAATTACTTGGCAAGTCGAAACTAGTCATGCACTACTTTGTTGCAAGAAGAGTGAACAGAGCACAAGATAAGCCCGCTAAAGAATGGTCAATTGATTGATACATTTAGTCACAAGAAATCTATTGATCAGTATCTTGGGCCAATTGCTTTTCCCAGCAACGACACTAGAAATGTTTGTTGATATTTCATATGACTACAAGAGATTTCCGCAAGTGCACAGAAAATATCGATGTAGCACTTCTCATAGGAGTATTCCGGGGTAGTATATGTATTTTGCCACAGGGAAAGCCTATGGCCAAGATAGTGAAAAATCGAGATTCTTGTGGACTAAGTTCTCAAGCAATTGCATGACCTTAGTCAGGGGTAATACAATTGTGGCGCACGTTGCTTTAAGGATGATAAGATAAGGATAACTTGATCACTTAAGAAGACAGATAAATCTAGGAGCAGCGGCATAGCTAGCGGGAAAGAGCGAGCAAAAGGAGACCTATGTAACTTCTACCTACCAAGCACAACTTAGAAATAAACTTAGCAACTCAGCTAAACCAAGACCAAAGAGGGTTCTCAAGCACTTCGGGGTACAACCCGCCTAGTCAACTATTGGTATTTATTAACGCACACAGATAAATCTGCAAGCGCACGGATACCGCTGTAGCTTTCACCCAGAAGTATTCCAAGTATTGTATCCACCAAAAACGTGTGAGACTAGCTATGGTCTAACTTAACTAGGGGTAGCAACAAGGTTAGAATAAACAAGAGCATAGAGAGGATTACTAAGGTTCTCTAGTTTTGACTTGGGTAAGCTATGTTTTCTACTATTTAACTGGGGACATTACTTAAGGAAAGACACCAGCAGAGGATGCTTTCCATAGTAACCGGGTCCTACTTGACCTACAAACGGGAGGTGGACTACAAAGGATTCAACGAGGCTATCACGAGCTACCACTGATCCACAATGCAGGGTGCATCCATGAGTAACCTAAGTCTAAGCACCACACTTACACTTACGATTAATACTTTACTCTCTCTAGAATAGAAATAAAGCACTCAAAAGAGTCGCAAACCTGATGAACAATATAAACAAGATGCTTACTTGAATCAGAAGTTGATTACTAGAGAAATCTCAGAGGCAAGCTCAGATAGAACTTGGATCCGCCAAGGTACAAGCCGTATAGAGAGCACCGACAGGCCGACACCTCCTCCAAACTCTTCCCTTAGTTTTCATCTCACTATTTCTATTTATAAGACTAGATCCTATGGAGGAGCTCTGATCCTGAAGATATGAATCAGGGTTACAGGGATGGCTCTAGGGAGGGGGGTAGGGGCACCTTATATAGGGGAGATGGAGTAGGGGGCAAGGCATTGCTACGTCATCGATCCACGCGTCAACTCCCTCGATCACCGTTGGATGAACTGACTTAAAAGGATGGCGTAGATGTAATTTAGGAGGCGATAGAGAACCGACATTTGAAGGGGAGGCTGACTGTTGATGGTAGTTATCTACCATTTTAAACCGTCTACATAACGTGAAGAAATACTTGAAATGTATCACTAATAGAAATTTAGGGGTTTAAACTAACAATTTCCACAAGTTTTGGTGAATCTGTATTTTCTGCAGGGTATATCCAGAAAATCGAAAAGGGAGATTGAAACATGAAAAAGGAACTTAACTTAACCGTGACGAAAACTATTGTAGAAGACTCCAGAGGACTCTAGGAGGCAACCCCCCCGAGACAGAGCCTGAGAGGCTGCCAGGTGGGACCAGCCGACCCTACCCTGGTGTCACCCGGCCCCTGGCAGTGGCTCCCGCCTGTCAGCTTCTAGAATATTCCTCCACCACCTCCCTAGACTGCATCTACGCCGTCCTTCAAGTCAGTTTTATCCAAGGGCTCATGTTGGACCCTCTGGGCTATATAAGGAGGCCCCAGCCCCCCAAGGCATCAAGTCATTTGAGATCAAGCCATCCAGAGCTAGAAACCTTAATATCCTCAGAGCTCCTCTAGTTTCTAGGGCATATCTAGTTAGGCTAGGTCTAGAGGGAGGCAAGCAGATCTTCGCTTGAATTCCCGATATCGTCTAGAGCTTGATTTGGTATAATTCTTGTACCCCTCTCTCATTGTATCTCTATTATTTTTATATACTTTGGTACAATTGTCAAGAAAATATAGTATTTATCTTATTCATGTTCTTGGTTGCAATGTTCATTGTCTACTTTAATTATATGCTTAGTATAGTTAGTTTATCGTTGTGTTTATGCATAAGTTCGTATAGCATTCACCCTAATAAGGTACCATGGGTGGGTGGTAGAGATTATGTATGTAACACCTCATGTGTTTGGCTTCCATATTTGCACTTGCATTTCATAAGCATGAGCATTATTCATCTCATTCATGCATTTGTTTGAACTGCAACATGAGTATGCAACATACTAAATTGTGTTTGTTTCATATTTGTTGGCTTATGAAATGTGGTTGGTGCAACATGTAGATGTAACATGAGTGTCTCATACATTGAAACATGGCAATGTTGTTAGTATAGTATGACAAGTTTAATTGTTGCAACAAGGGCTTGAAACATTGCAACATGGTAGTGAAACATTTTAGAGGAAATGCTTGTTTTGCTTGTTTCAACTTATGTCACATTTGGAAATGTGTGTAGCCAATGTGTAGAGTGGTTAATTGTGTCATATAACACCTTAAATACACTTAGGATAATTACTGGAACAATGTTCATGTTGGCCAAAATGACCAAATTGCCCTCCTAAGTGATGTTGACTAGGTTTTGACCTCTAGAGTGCTTTTGTTTGACTGTTTAAAAAGTCCAGCTTAGAGATCTTGCATGGAGGTGCACCCATAAACAAAGTTGTAGAGCATTTTATAGAGAACAAAAGTTGTAATATGGTCATCTCATGAAAATGATCATAACACCCTCAAAAGTGGCCCACAAGTCAGTAAAGGTGGCTGTTTTGGGACTTAGCAATTTTGGCTAAATCGAATCAAGTAACAGTTTCAAGGTACCTACCTTTTGAGCACTATATCTTCCAAACTAAGACGAACTAGCTCAAGCTGCAATTGACAAAGTTGTATGCCTCACATAGGTCTACATTTTTGTTAATTATACCTTTCACTGAAATGAGCCGGTTTGGGAGATATTGAACGAGCAAAATCGGCTATCAGTCGGCTTCATCGGTCTCTGAAACGGGAACGAGCTGGGCTCGGTGGCCAACCGGCCTTAGGCCGTGACCGCCGCATGGGCATGCTGTGGCGCCCGTACGCCGACCTCGGTCCCACCGATCAGGTCGCGTGAGCCTCAAAGCCGCTACGCCGTCCATCGCTCGCCTCTCCCTTCATTCCCTCCTTCCTCCCTCTGTGCACGCCGAAGCGAAAAACCAAGCCGCTGCCGTTGCCGCAAGCTTCGCCGCTATCGAGCGCACTCCCCCACTGCACCGCAGCCCACTACACCATGCCCATAGTTCCGCCACCACCCCATGAACCTCGTCGACCACCCCATTAGAGCAGCCGAGCTTAGGGTAGGCGGCATTGCGGACTTTTCCCCGCTCAGAGTTCACCGAAGCACTGCCGCCCTCACGGTCCTCCATGGCAGCACTGCACAGCGTTCCTCCATCCCATCTCATCCTCGTCTCATCTTCCCCATTCCGCCTAGATGCTCACGTGATGATGTTACCGAGCGAGGTGATCTGGTCACGCCGAAACACGGCCACGTATCGCCGTGACAAGACCGCCACTGGCGCTCGCACGCAGCCATGCTCCTCCGCTCCACCCCAGCCTTTAGCAGTAGCCTCGTTAGGTCTGACATGGCTCCAGTGAGCTGATGCGCACCTCAGATGGCCACCTGGTGGTCGAAGTTCACCGGCGCACCACCGCGCGCCACCACCGAGCCGCCGCCGCCATGGCCGTCGTAGCTAGGGCCTAGTAGTGTTCACGATTTGAGGGTCAATCGATGCGGGAGGTCGAGTGGAACATGTTGGTACTTTTATTTTCGTCGGAGAAGCCATCGCCGACGAGCTCGAGCTCGCCGGAGTTCGGCGGCTCTGCTCCCCTGTCACCGTGCCGCTGACACGTGGGACCCGGCGGTCAGCAGGCGCGGGCGGGTTCCATCCGCGGGCCGCGCGTTAAACGGGCTGGCCCAGTAGTCGGTTTAGGGTTTTCATTTTTGTTTTTCCTTTTGTCATTTTCACATATTGAATGCTAGTTTTGTAAATTCCATATCTCAAGATTTCTAGATCCAATTGAGGTGATTCTAAGTTTGTTAGATTCTGTGTAAAGTGTAGTATTTAGGAAAAATATAAAATGTATATGTGTTATTTAAATTCTGAAAGAATTAATTAGACAATTGAAATATGTTTTAAAATGGATGCAAACTTGTTAATTTTATAACTTGAGTTCTGGTGCTCCAAAAATTATGAAATTTGGTTAGTGTCCTGTTCTAGGTACATACTAGCTCTGGTAAAAATTTAAAGATCAGTGCTTGAGTAGTTTTCAAGTTATGCCTTTGTCATTTTATAATAGGAGATGCTTGAATGATTTTCATAATTTTTCTATATGTCCTTTGATCATGAAATTTTGTGGAAAGTGTCCTGGTACCTTAATATTTCTAGGAAAAATATTGTTTCTGTTGTTTGATACATTTCAATAGGATTTCTTAATTATGCTAGAATCAGCCTTGCTGGCTTGTGAATTTTGTGTAGGGAGTTCCTATGGGCAACTTTAGCTCAAATTTTTATAGTAGTCTACACGTAGTGTATAGGGTCTCTTGTAATTTTTGTAGAATTTTGTGAATAGTTTGCATAAAGGTTTATTTTCCCAATTAAATAACTAATTAAATTAAGAAAGAGATTAAAATAATTGATTTGGGTTGGCATACCTTACTTTCTGGTGGTTTTATGTCATGTGTTAACTAGTAGTGCCATTGGTTTGGTCAAAAGATTAGTTGGCACATAAGTAAATATTTAATTTTAGCAATATTAGGTCTTTTGGTACTGTTAGTAGCATTTCTGGGATTAAGCTTTTATAAAGGTGTTTTCTAGGAATATTGTGAATACCAAAGTTGTAGTAAACTTCTTAAACTAGTTTGTGTAAAAATTTGGTGGCATTTGGCCTAGTAGTTTAGGAGTTCTAGTAGTTTGAAGTTGCTATCCAGAAATGGCTGCTCTCTGTTTGGAGAGGATAGATTTCTAAAACTTTAATATTTCGACTAGGTAAAATTGAGAATCAAGTCTGGAGGTCTGAAAATGAATTGTAGAGTATTTTGTAAGCTTTCCAGATTGTCTTGTATCATGTCAGTTGGGGTTTTGGATCTCCAGTTGTGGTTGAAATACCTAGCTGCTATCCAGATTCTAGTTATTTGCTTAATTGTGTTAGTGTTTGTGTGAGCCTAAGTAATGTTGCTCTTGTTGGTTGTTTAGGTGTTAGGTCCTTAACTGAGGAAGAGAAATTGTACATTAGGTTGCATAGACTTGGTAAGTACTTCTCTACCGGAGAAGAGATTTGCACGTTTTGTTAAAGTGATTTGAATAGAGTGTTAAGTGTTGCTACAGTTCACGTTGCATTCACCGAGCATGTTGCATTCATTCTTATGCATCCATGAGATCTATCTGTGCATCCATGCAATAGGTGTGCCGGAGGGGGTGACGCTTCTGGAGTTTGAAGGAGCACATCAGGAGAAGGAGCAGGAGCAGCCGGAGGAGCCTGAGGTGTCAGCCGGCGAAGGAGTTCCCGAAGAAGAGCTACCTGAGTGCCCTGATCACCGCCCCTCATCCTTTCTGAAAGGCAAGCCCCGGTGCATGCTAACCCAACATTTGGATACTTATTAGTTGAGTACTCTTACTTGTTTATTGCATTAAGTTGTAGGAGTTGAGTGAAAACACTTGCTGCACATATCCTTCCTTGTCCAGAAATTATCCTGCAAATCCTATTTACAGTCGGGAACGTGGTACATGCTTAGGAATGCTTAGTACGGTAGAAGTCGGGTGATTTACCGTCATCCGCGAGCTTTAGGAGAAGGTGGATCACGGTTGGCTATATTTGCTATCGTGGAAGGAATCATGCTTAAAAATGAATTTGAGATCGGGCGGGAGTTCCATAGTGCAGCCGCAAGACACTTCACGTCTTGGGTGCAAAGCTATGCCTGTCTGAGTCGTTTAAGGGCCGATTCGCAGTACGTCCTTGAGTCATGTTGAATGCAATCTAGCACTTAGTTGGCCGCATAAACCGTTCTGACTACGAAGCCGAGTAATACAGTTCGGGCCAGGAATCGGGGGGTCAAGTGCGCATTCTGGAGGAAGTAAGGATGTGCTTGGGGACATTGGCGTAAGACCAAGGGGGGTTAAAGTCCCTATCACCTGGCAGAGTGTTATCCTTAGGGATGCGACATCAGTCGAACCCACGATTTCCTGAACTGTACCAAAGGTGACTTGTGCGACCCTAGCACGGGGTCTACGCGGTTTGTGTTAGAAATACCCCTCCAGCTAGATAGGAATTCGATTCGAATCGTTGTCGCTCCCGGTTAGTGAGCACTTAACTTGAGCAGCGGCAACATAGATTCAATTAATCGAACGAATGGTAATTGGATGATGATATAATATGCCTCAAATTATACCTGCTATGGTTATTAATGTTTGCTTAATAATCAAGGGATTGTTTAGTACAGGTGCTAAGATAGCTAACAGGTTAATGCTAAAAATAACTGCTAGTACAGGTTAAAAGAGTTACTACTACTTATGCTTTTCTGCAAATAAGATGTCAGCCAACTCCACTCAATGAAAGTATTGCATGATCCATGGTGTCTTTTATTTTCGTTTCGACGGATAAGTCTAGCTGAGTACATTCTCGTACTCAGGGTTTATTCCCTCCTGTTGCCGATGACATGCTTTACCAGGGCTTCTGCAAGAATTGCCTCCACCCGGTGGGTGACAAGGACTAGATCACTTGGGTGTGGTCGACTTTTAGTCTACTTTCCTTAATGCTTTTGTGGGAACATGATCTGTAAGATTGGCAGTCGTATTTGAACTAAGTGTGTGTACAACTTATGCTTCCGCTACTTTCTAAACATGGTTTGTAATCATTGTGACTCCGTGGTGTTGTAAGATTCTTCTTAAGTACTTGTGAAATGTACGTGTGATGTGTTATGTTGAATGATGCGATCTTAGTTGTAAGCGAGTTGGTTTAAAATCCCTCGTGATTTTGATTGACTACGGAATTATATGGGTTCAAGTTCAAAAATTTGAGCGTTTCGGCGCTTGTTTTTGTACTTGTGCTCTTATAATTTGGACGGTTCTGTTACAATGCAAGTGTGGTGCTTATATGTTATTTAGCTGCGAATACATTCTATATTCTGGGTCATTTGGTAGATCGCGGATGTGACACTCTCATTGAGTCCTTTGTAGTCCACTCCCCGAGTATAGGTTGAGGAAGTAGGGCCTGGTTACGAAAGAAGGGAGATGTTTCTGTACTCAAACTTTCCTAAGTAATGCCTCTTATGTGTGGATATAATGATGATCTTAGCCATGATTACTAGGTGTAATTGCACTAATCATCGTATGCTCTGACTTGTAGTTAAGGATGACTTAGGAATTATTCCTCTAATATTTTAACTTGACCATGCTATTGCTATAGATAGGAGTGCTCTGAGTGATTTATTTATTATAATGCTTTTATCAATGCTTATCATATACATTTTATCACGTGACTTACCCCTGTTATGAGTAGAGTGGTTGGTTATGGTTTATTTCTCCATCAATGTTATAAGTTATCAATACATGTCCAAAGCTACACCTTTCCTGTGGTAAAATATAAATACGACACCTGGTATACTCTCGGGTGAAGTGCTACAATGGTATAATTATCTGTCCGCTTGCAGAATCCTTTTCATTCATATCTTTATATTCTTTCTAGTCACATAAAATGATAAACATCTATTTAGTATTATTCTTGTAGCAATGCTAGTACCAACAAACATTTCTAGCACCATCACTGGAATGATAACCTAATTTAGTAATGCTAGAGGTGTCGGTAATTAATAGGTGACTACTAAAACAAGTGAGGATGTAATAAGTACCAACACTGACCAAGGGGCCCATAGGCTGGCCGGCCCCACTTGGCAACCCCTTGGTCTCTGCTTCGGTGGTTTGCCTCCTGGAGTCTTCTGAAACCTTCTGGAGTTGTTTTCGTCGTGGATAATTATGATTAAATATAACATTTAGGTTCACCATGACGATTTTCTAGATAAACCCTCTTGCATATATGTTTAAACCCTTATACCTATGTTTGGTGATGGAATTAAGTATATATGTAGGATATGTTGACGGTTTATAATTGATGATAACGACTGTCAACGAGCTCCCCCAAGCTTACCCTTTGCCAGTCCTTGAGCAAAGCTAAACTCGGTAGTGGATCAGGAGTTGCTACTACGCTTTCACGCCTTAAAAGTACACAAGTGTTCAATCAAGAATTCTCCTCCAGATTAGAATAAACTGATGCAACTTTCAAACTTACCCATATTACCTTCAACCATGGGGCTTCTTAGCCTTTACTTGGGTATTGAGCAATTGAAAGACGGAACGATCAAGTGAAGCACTATGTCTCAAGTTCTTTGTTCCACCATTGTTCCAGGGTTTTTTTTATAAGTTTTCAAAATAAAGATCAGAGATTCCACTATATGACACTCTCTAGTCTCTTAGTATATGTGGTATTCATGGATTCTCATTAAGGCAATAATGATGTTATGCCTTTTCTCTTCCTACAACTAAAGCTTATGTGGAGTTCATAGGTAGGGAGAAAGCTAGAGCATACTTTGCAATGCATATATTGTAAAGTCAAACAACGGATCCAAAGAGAGTTGAGTCATACAATCAAATCAAGATGTGCATGTGTGTAGATATATGGTGGATATATATAGTGGCTAACCTAATTCTACTTTGCTCCTTGAAAATATATCTCTCTTTTAAAACTTAAAAATATTTACTAGAGAGCAGGGGCTATCTTATTCATCTCTCTTTCTCTTCTTCCCTTTTTTTCAGGCGGACATCTAAGTACCTATTGTTTTAAATATCTCGGACACTTGTCTATTTTTCTCAACTCTTTTTCTCTTTTTTATGAATAACTTTTGCATAGCCCATTGCCTCTTTTCTGCAACACAACTTTGAGAGATAGTAATAAAAACTTGAAGCATTTATTTGGTGGATGGAAAACCTATCAAGCATGTTTTTGTGTTCGCTCCAAGTGTAGGAGTAGAACATTTTTTGGGTGGATCTAGATGGAAAGCAAGTTTTTACGCCTAGCCCCATTGTAGGAGTAGTGCATATGTGGCGGGGTGCACGTGATCTTGATTTTAAGTGCATGACAAACCTCTCATAAGGGTCAACAAAGCTTGACAAAACTCAATGCAATTACAAGCAACATATATGTGGAAGTTTTCCTAGCCTAAATAACATGTATGGCTCTGGTAGGAATTCAAAGCTTTGTCATATAGCAAGTCATCATAGTATTTTTATTGTTTTCAAAAGATAAATCTCCAGAACTTTAGTGCCACTTGGAACAAGATAAACAACAGCTCAGACCTTCTCATATCATATCCGTCAATTACCTAGACTTAGATCAAGCATATGCTACCCACGAGTTTCAAGTTCAAAGTAAACCCTTATATCAAAACACGTTTATCCAAAAACTCAAGAGAATTGAAGGCTGAAAACTAGCTACATGGAAAGAATTACAACAGAGCAACTATTCACATTTTCATTTAAGAGATTATTCTGAGTCCTCTTTATTTTATTCAGCTCATAAAAATATATTAAAGCAAACTAGACACACATTTTCATTTTGTTTCTATTTTTAGATCACACATTATTACTATAACTATATATATTTATTATAAAGATAACTTTTTGTTTTGTTTTTAGTTATTCATCTTTTTTTAATATGAAAGAAACTAAAAACTAAAACAAAGGGGAAAGAATACTTACCTGAATACATGAGGGTGCTTCTCCTCCAAGCTAGCTCTTTCAGTGAGGGTTCGATGTTTTAAGTCCTCCAAACCAGACTTCTCCTTGTGAAGTTCATTGATCGAGTTCCTCGGTTTGTTCTGAAGACGAGGATTCTTGTGATGACGCCTCTACGGTGATGTAACCTTTTTCCGCCAAACCTGTCTCAGTTTTGAGTATTGATTTTGGTTTGATTGGTTTAGACCTTTCACTTGTAGAGATTTGGGGAGTCAACTGACTCTCCTATATATCACTTGAAGTGTGTCCTGCTCATAAAGACAAGGTAGAGATCAAGTGCATGGGCTCTGTTGGTGGAAAAACACCAACATAACCAAATATTTATTTATTTATTCTTCTCTAGCCTTAGGCACATGGAACAAGATAAAAATGATATTATTCACTTTGTTCAATTATATCATGGGTGATAAGATCAGAAGATTGAATATGAATGTAATATTTAAGTACATTTGGCCAAAAGGGTTGAATTACTTAACCCATGGAAGGATTGTCTATCTGTGCATAATGTATCAATCTTTACATGATTATGACTATCATCTTTTAGAGATAGGATGTGCATTTTTTGGTTCATTTAGTTAAGGCTATGAGATCAAGAAAATGGTGCTAGTAACAAGCTTAAAGGACTAAACATGTTAAGTTAATCAGATTGGATCAAGTTGTAACTCAAACATGTTTCTTTCTTATTTATGTGCCTACCAGAATCAAGGAAAACCTCTTTTTTAAGTAATGACCATTTACCTTAGGATGTTACCTTTGTCATTGGAGCGTGATGACACCACATGGCGAATGGTAGATGACTCGTGATGGTCCTTCCTTTTTGCTTGAAGTTTTCCATGTTCGGCTAGCCTCACAGTTATGAGCTTCTTGTTGCCTAGATTGCATCCTTCCTTTCTCATCCTTCTGTCATGCCATCTTTTTACTCTTCGATCTCGCCACTTTGTTGGGCCTTCCACCTCACGCTTTGTTTTATGCCTCAAACCTTGATTTTGCTTCCATAAATGATCTCCTGTTGGTGAGGGCTTTTGGGTCAGTTGATTTACTTGTCTACTTTTTATGAGTAAGTGCTTTGATTGTAGATCGTATTTTATGATAGACATCTTCCTCCTCTTTGTCCCTTGAAGTTCTTCTAACCATGTTGAATAAGCTATGTCTTCTTTTCACAAAGTTATTGGAATTCATCATGTGCCTTGCTTCATCTTTGATTTGAATTCATCTCGTGACTTACTGTTAGTATAAATTAAGGCACATAGAAGAATTCGCAAGTGCACAGATATTATACCATTGTAGCACTTTACCGAGAATAATCCAGTTTTAATATCAAACCTAAAGGAACGGAGGTGAGGATAATCCGCAAGTGCATAGATATTATACCATTGTACCTCGCTGACCGTAATCTGCATGCTAGCAACGACTTTTATCACGTTATGTATTTATGAATTTAATCATGTTAATTTAATTAAAGTTTATGAAATGCCTTTTCTTTAGCTAAAAGCAACTTAGCATCTAATCTTTGATCTTTCATAAAGTAAATGTTAACTTCATTAACACCAACCTTAATGTGTTTTTATTAATTATAATTTGTTTAGTTAAACATGAAACATATAATTAGTTTGGGTAATATTTATTTAATGTCTTTTTGATTTAAAAACAATTTAGGTATATACTTCGGTCTTTTATAATAATTATTAATATGATTAATACCAACATAAACGACTTTTCAATTATGAATTGCTTTGTTCAACCATGAATCATAAATGCATTTGTTTAGCTTTTGTCCCATGATCTAGGTTGTCTAATTAATAAATGTTTAAATGACTTAAATGATATACACTCTTTTACTTATAAACAAAATGTGAATATGGTTTAACTCCAGCTTTGATAAGTTAATATAATTTGGTCAATTCCACTTTAAAACATCCATCACCTCTTTTTCATTAAATAAAATAAATCAATCATAAAGTTTGCTCTTTTAGTTATGTTGTAAACCCCGATAGACTTGTCCTCGGTAACAGTAGCTCCGTTCTTAGTCGTTCTTGCGCTCTCATGATCATAGCAACGAACCGTGACGCTTAGTGCGCGCTCTTTTAAAGTGTCTCTTTTGTTTGGTGTGTTGTTCTTAGTTGTGTTTATTGTCTGTTTGTTCTGCTTGATTGCTACGAGTAGAAGAAGCATGGTTAATTAGCGCTGAAGACAAGAAGCTGAGGACCGACAATTAAAGCAAAAGGACTTGAGACCAGAAGATAGCAATTGAAGGGTCTGAGCAACTAGACTTTGGGAAAAGGCAACTATAGCATGGGATTATCCTTGTTGTCCTATTCACTGAAATTACTATTCATATGCATGTGTCCTCCTTGATAACCATAGCGATTATAACATAGCTATTGATTTCCTGTTCCCTTGTCACCTATGGGATGTGCATTTGGGTAGCTTGGCTAGTGCGAAAGTTATGAACAATAATCTTGTAATTTGACTAATGGATTATGCAACCAACCTTTCAAGATGACTTTCTTACTGTTAAAGGGTGCTAGAGCATTATGTTGTTTTTATGTTGCTCTAGTTTCTCTCTATAAGGACTCATCTGTAAGCGAACATCCGGGACTTATAGTACAACTGTGAGGGCTATATGGCTCTGGCTTTAGTCATATATAAGGACCTTTTCTAGCTTGTTAGTGGTTACCTTTATGGCGTAAGAATGGCTTGCCACGATGGGTGTAGGACAACCTCTAGTCTTATAAGTATAGCTAGGATGGAATTGTGCCATTTGAAAAGGGGGGTTCCTACATCTGCTTGCCGAGTGAATCTAATGGCCCTAACTTGTTAAACGAACCTTTGAAAGACTTCATAGTGTTCCCCTGCCTGCTCACCTTAGAAGTGTTTTGGGAGTAATTAACCCGGGCATAAGGGCTACACGACTCACAGTGAAAGTGTACAACCTCTACATAGTGTAACACTGTTATAACAGTCGTACTCACGGTCACGAGTGGCCTTGTACCCTTATGGAATAGTTGATCACTAATGATGAATAAGTTTTTGCTATTTGTTATTCATTCTACATTGATCATATGTTTATTGCAAGTTGAGACACATTGATGCTATAGATATGCTAAAATTGTGCCAACTAAAAGCTACATGCAGTAAACCAGTGTCTATCCTTTTTGAGCCTCATGAACCCCATGTTATATTTGTTGAGTACGACATGTGCTCACCCTTGCTATTTCCCCCACACTCTAGTGTGTAGTAAGGTGCTACTTAGAAGAAGGATGAAGGTGTAGTGGAGTTTCCAGAAGTCTTTCCGAAGTGCTTGTCATACGGAGCCCCCAGTCAGCCGTCCCTGAGAAGAATGGTGCCCGAGCAGAAATTTAGCAGCCATTCCACGATACTCTGATAGTTGTAAGTGTTAATATAGTATGTATTCCATTGTATATAAACATTGTTTTGATATTTCTATTCTGTAGTTGTATGTGTGGACTTCCTGGGCACACATATAATGAGTGCTTGGTGTTCTTTGGAAAACCGGGCGTGACAGGCACAACTTGAACCGGGCTTACCCACTCACTATGTGGCACAGGATAGATAATACCGGCATGCAAGAGTTTCAAAACCGCTTTCTTAATAACCCTTCTTATAGTATTATTAAGCCTACATTGGGGCTCCCTAGAAGGTATAGAGTTAGGATCTGCAGGGATGCGATGGTTGCAAAAAATAGGACTAATTCCCTTAAGGTCTTAGAGTGAATAGCCAAAAACAGCACGATGCTTTTCTAAGACACTTAGCAAGCATAGAGATTCTTTCTAAGAGAGTTTGTCACTATGATCACTGGAGAATCCTGATCATTATTGAGAAAAGCATATTTAAGACCGAAAGGCAGCGATTTAAGTTTAATGGTGGGCTTAAATGGCTCTAGCAATTCATCTATAGGTTTAGGGTCAATGGGACTTTCGTCTTCCTCCTCGATGAAGAACTGAGCATCATCTTCAAGGTTGGGTTCGATCAAAACATCAAGAGATGCAACCTTAACCTCTTCCATTGGGTCTTCCTCGGGAATTGGCTCAGTCTTAGCATTTAGAGAATGAGTAATGAGTATAGAAAGGTTAAAGTTTTTCTCGAGTCTTATATTCAACTTCCCCGTTTTTCCTTCTTGGATAAGTCTTTCAATTGGTTGCCCTATCAATAGGTCGAACTCCTTAATATCAAAGATATAGAAGCTCAAATGGACCTTAGTTCCTTGTACCTAGATAGGCAAGACATAAAGTATCCCTAAACTTGGGAGAATGTGTCCTAAAAGACCTTTTAGTAACTTTGTTATTGGGGTTAATGACATGTGTTCAATAAATCATGAGCAAAAGATGCAGACATGAAATTAACACCCACAATTGGATTATAAAGAGCATCGAAAGGAGCATTATTAATTTGGCAGCGAATGGTAATAGAAGGTGAATCTAAATAAATCACATCAGAAGAAAGCTTTGATTCTTCTAGCCACTCATTGTTTATAATGGACACTAGCTCTTTCGTAGTCTTTTTAAGGAAAGCCTCCTCAGAAGTGTCTAAAATTTCTATAGATGATGATTTTCTAGGCTTCTGGGGTTTCCTCATTGTATGGTAATTCGAGGTGTTTCCATATTCATCAAAAAGTTCATCCTCAAATTCAAGCATGAAATCTGAAATTAGAGTTTCCTCCTTTTTCGGTGGTTTGGGATCTAGGATAGCTAAATGTGGTGATGGATCTAGTAAACATTCGGGTTCAGCTATCTAGGATTCTTCCTCTAGTAACTTATCTTCTTCTTTAGGGATGTCCTCTAGGATTTTAGTGAGAATGCTTCTCCCATATTGGCGGAGACATGCAAGAACGAACCTCCTAAAGTCGTACTAAGAAGCTTTGAGGTTTTCCTATTAAGACCCATATAAAAGTGTTGAAGAAGAATAGGGTCTGGAATGGCAAGGTTAGGGCTAGCTTTTAAAAGAGTATTAAAGCGTTCCAATGCCATGCCTAGAGATTCTTTCTTCTTTTGTTTAAAAGATAGAACCTCTAAATGAAGTCTGACTACCCTAGAGATGGAAAAGAATTGTAAGTAAAAGCTAGAGCATAGGGCTTCCCAATCTCCTTGTCTACTCCCAATAGTGAGCATATACCAATGTTTAGCTTTTCCTGTCAAAGAGAAGGAAAAAGCTTCCATCGTAAAGTCTCGTCTGACATGCCCTCTATGCATAGGAATGCACTGGTTTGCTCAAACTCAATTAGGTGAGAATAGGGGGTTTCATCACCTTCGCCTAAAAAAGGTTGATCCTGAACCATATTGATTAACCGTGGGCGAGCTCATAGCCAGGGGTTAGGATTGGTTTAGAAGATTCTACTGGCTGTAGGCTTGTGTCCATGGGTGCACCATATTGGTAGATAGGGGTGGATTCTATATCCATGGTAGAAAAGGAAAAGAAAAGATAAAAAGGTAAAAGTATAATACAAGGTTAAGCTAGACTTAAAGTTAACTCAGCATCCATTCCCCAGCAACGACGCCATAAATGCTTGTTGGTATAAATTAAGGCACAAAGAATAATCCACAAGTGCATAGATATTATACCATTGTAGCACTTCACTAAGAATAACCCAGTTTTAATATCGACCCCAAAGGAACGGAGGTGAGGATAACTAAGTCTTTACTTAACCCAACTTCACAACCAAGGTCAGAAGATAGGAGTATAGAGGAGACTACTGCGGACTTCTAGTTCTAATTTCGGTAAGCTTTGTCTTCTATTGTTCAATTCTAGGGAAATTACTTATAGAAAACATAGGCAGAGTATGTTTCCTGTAGTAACAAGGTCCTGCTAGGCCTACTAACGGAAGGTGGACTACAGAGGATTCAATGAAGCTATAAGAGTCACCTTCGTGAGCTACCACCGATCTGAAAAATAGGGCACATCCATGAGTAACCGAGTCTAAGCACCATGCTTATACTACAAAAACTAATTTAATCCAAGAGCGACAAGGATCAAAGTACTCAAAAGAGAGTCGCAAACCTGAAGAACAACATGAATAAGATGCTTACTTGAATTAGAAGTCGATTACCAGAGAAATCTCAGAAGCAAGCTCATGAAGAACTTGATTCTGCCAGGGTACAAGCCATAGAGAGAGCACCGACAAGCCAGAGCTCCTCCAAACTCTTTCCTCTCACTCTATCACTCTATCTCTAATACAAGACTAGATCCTATGGAGGACTAATCTTCTCTTGATTGCTAGCTCTAGATCCTAGTGAACATATGGAATTAGGGTTTCTAGCTTCTCAGCTCTCAAGATCTGACTTGGCCTCTACCCTAGGGGGTATAGGCCAGTATATATAGCCCTGAACATAAATCCTCAACCCTTGGATCAAACTGACTTAAGAAACGACTAAGATGCATCCTAGGATGCGGTAGGAAACTGACATAGCAAGGAGGATGATAGGTGGGGCCCATAGTGATCGGGCGGCCTCTAGGTGGGGTCGGCCGACCCCATATGTAAGTGGGTCGTGCCCTACCTCGGTGGAGTCTCCTAGAGTCTTCTGGAACCTTCTCACATAGTTCCCGTGGAGGAATTCCATAATTCCCTTTGACGAATAGGTCCCCCTTGGCGGTTTTCTGATTAAATCCTGTTGAAAACACAAATTCACCAAAACTCGTGGAATTTGTTAGTCTAAACCCCTAAGTCTATGTTGGTGATCCATTTTAGTCATTTATGTGAGGTAAATCGACGGTTTATGGTGTATGTTAACTACCATCAACACTTACCCAATTTGAATTGAGAGTTTCCTGTAGGGGTTAGTCCAACAAAATATTTGTTGACGGTCGTTAACATCAGTTATAAACCATCAATATATCCTGCATAAGTACTTAATTTTATCACTAAACATAGGTCTAGGGGTTTAAACTAATAAATTCCACAAATTTTGATGAATTTGTGTTTCTAGTAGGATTTATCTAGAAAACCGCCAAGGGGACCTATTCATCAAAGGAAATTATGGAATTCCATCGCGGTAACAACGTGGGAAGACTCTAGAAGGTTTCATAAGACACCACGCCAAAGCTTGGGCCAAAAGTCCACCATAGGGGGCCGATCGGCCCACTAGGGAGGCCAGGCGGCCTAGTGGGGAGCCCACTCACACTCCGCCACCTCATACTCCTTCCTACGATCTACATAGTTGATTCTAAGGCGGTTTTAGGTCGGTCTATCTAACGGTGGTCAAGGGAGATGACGCAGATCAATGACATGGCAGTTCCTTGCCCCCTACTCCACCTCTGGCCTATATATATTAGCCCATACCACCTCCCTAGAGGTATCCCTGAAACCCTAATTCATTTCTCTCATTCACAGATCAAAATACACCAGGAGGATTAGGTCTAGACTCTCTAATGTAGCAGATTAGTAGCTCGAGAGTGAGGTTCGAGTTGGGCTCCTGCTCAAGTTCTGGATCTAGTCTTGGAGGCTTGGCAAAGCCTTGTATCTTCACTTCTACATCTCGTAAGACTTATTATCATTTTATCATATTCTTATCTACATGGCAATGCTTACTTTGAATATATATCTTGCTTAGTTAAGGTTATCATTGCTTTTGTGTGTGGGTTCATAGAGCGCTTAGCCTGCTATAGTTTATCGATTAGGCTAAGTAGCTGAGCCTCGTGTAAGCATGGTGTTTATACGATGCTCTGTCTGTAAGTATATCCTGTTCTCTGGTTGTATGGTAGCAACAGGTGGTGATAGCCCCGTTTATCCTTTGTTGTCCACTCCGAATTGAGCAAGTTCTTAAATTGTCAAACCATAGTCGCATCAGTAGAGTCATCTATTGTGGATGCTTTACTGTCTAAGCGGCACCCTGAAGTGCACAAGAGTAGAGTTAGTCTTAGCTATAGTTAGGTGTATATATCCATTGATCCTGTAATAAGAATATCATAGGAATCTACCTCACCTGTTGTTCTTCCGAGTTAACTAGTCTACATTATCTTAGTGATCTATCCCCTGAGTGTCTTATCCTTAATTCCTATCATTACCTTCACCCTTGCTCTAGCCATGCTAGTATGTTGACTGATAGATACTCCTTTGATATTCAATAAGTCTTACTCTATTGTTTCCCTATAGTAAAATATAAATAACAATACCTGGAATACTCCCAATAAAATGTTACAATGGTATTATGTGCGCCTGCAGAATCCTTCATATTCTATTTGCATTAATAAATACCAATAATATCCAATATCTACTAAATCATACTCTTGGTTCAAAATTTAAATTGGACACCATGTCTAATTTAATCTAGGAAAGCATTTTAACCTAAGCACCACACTTAATTTAAAAAGTCTTCTAAAGTAGGATCAGCGCCTCTAAACTAAGCACCATGCTTAATTTAAAAGATGTATGAACATAATCCAAACTTAAGCATACTATAGCAAATAAAGGTAGCATGAAAGCATTATAGAGATTTATTCAAATAGAGATAAAAGAGCATAGTTATTATTTAGCAAATTGAGCATGGCTAAGGTAGAGACAACCAAGATGAATTAACACCATGGCATAAGATTTTTTTCAGAGAAGTTCATCCCCCACACTTGAATTTTGGAAGGCAAAATCAAGTTTGGATGGATGTGATTCAATGTTGCATGATGGTTGGTTGGACATACCTGGCGTTGTCATCCTTCATTCTTTTTGCTTCAAACCTAGAATGGTTAGTGACAAAAAAATACCTGAAGGATATTTTCACAATTATACTCATTTCACAAGGGCATCATAGCGAAAGGTGAAAGTTCATGTTGTCTTCCAAAAGTGCTTGTTTTGGGGAAAAAACTTGTCCTTAGGAAACCTTCGAATTGTTTCTAATTAGTGAAGCGGTTTCCTCTCTAACACCAACCTTCGAATGCCTAACTCAAGATTCATGCCAATGAGATTTGCAATATTTATGATAAACATATGCATCTACAACCACCCTTTTAAAGTCTTTATGAACAGGGAGTATGAGGGGGTTGAAGATCTCATGTGTGGTAATGTTAGAGAGACCAATTGATTCAGGAGATTTCTCATATGAGCACAGATTTGATGAGGTGTTAGTGAAATAGCTTCATGCTCGTTGACGTTATCTTCCTGTTTAGACTCCAAGGTTGTTTCTTTATGGATGTCTATAGGCAGAAACATTGTCTCCATCATTCCATGCCTATGATATTCATTGATCATTTTATTGTCCAAGATTTCCCTTAGATTGATGACTCTCGGGTGGATGTTATCCAAGGCCTCATCTATCCATTCAATGGCAACGACACATAAGTTCTTAATATCCTCTAGCCATTGTTGTTGCTCTTCTTGGTCTTCCTTGTGGCCTTTATGACTCCCATGCTCTGGGTGTCTTGGTGGATTTCTAGGATCATCATGAGTTTCAGGAGAAAGAGCAGAAGAGGAATCATCGAGGTCAAAGATGGGTTTAGAGATGGGTTCAAAACTTATATCGGTTGTGGGTATAGAAGGGGAGAAGACAGGATTGGCTTCTACATGGCTTGGCTCTCCTTCTATGGCATCACTTGTCATTCCATCCTAGGGTTTTTCCAATGTCTCACATGGGAATAAGGATGCTTTCTAAGAGACCCCTTCTTGAGAGGATTTGTATTATATTCACTCGAAGGTCTCTTATGTAGCAGAAAGTTTAAGCTTTTCCCAAAATCAACATAAAAAAGATCATCCTCACAAGAAATTTCAAAAGGTTAAATTTCTTCTTCCCTTGGAGGATTTTGGGGTATTGATGGTTTGAGATTGATAGCTAAATCTTGGGATTGGAGTGGTTGTGATTTGGCTATCAAAACTTCTTGTTTGGGAGATGATTCCTTCTCATCCTTGGCGAGTTCATTATAATGCTAGTGCAGGGAGTCTTTCCACTAATTCTATCAAGCATAGATCTTGTTTCACTAATAGACAAATGAAGGAAAGCTCCACTAGAGGCTTGATCAAGGGTTTGTGCAGAATCCTCGCTAAGACCCATATAAAAATGTTGAAGGAGCATCGGGTCTAAAATAGTAAGGTCTGGGCTAATGTTAATAAGATTGTTAATACGTTCCCATGATGTGGCAAGAGATTCTTCTTCTAGTTATCTAAAAGATAGAACCTCTTTTCGAATGCTGACTACTTTAAGATGGCAAAGAAACATAAACAAAGTTTAGAGTATAATGCTTTCCAATCTCCTTGCATACTTTCTACGGTTTGACTATAACATTATTTAGCTCTTTTCGTTAAAGAGAACAGAAACAACTTCCATCTTAAGGTTTCGTCAGACATGCCCGCGATACGCAGGCATGCGTAGGTTTATTCAAACTCTTGTACGTGTGAGTATGGGTTTTCATCGCCTTCTCCCAAGAAGGATTGTTCCTGAATCAATTTTATAAAACACGGGTGCAGCTCATAGCTAGGTGTTAGGATAGGCTTTGAAGATTTTGGTGGCTTTTGGCTTGCGCTCATGGGTTTAGCATATTGATAGATAGGAGTGGAATCCATAGTAAAAAGGAAAAGAATAAAAGATACAAGATAAAAGATACAAGGTTATGCTAGATTCGTAGTTAATTCAACAACCGTTTCCCCGGCAACGGCGCTAGAAAGCTTGTTGCTATTTATTAACGCACACAGATAAATCCGCAAGCGCAAGGATACCGCTATAGTTTTCGCCTAAAAGTATTTCAAGTATCGTATCCACAGGAAAACGTGTGAGACTAACTACGGTCTAACTTAACTAGGGATAGCAACAAGGTTAGGATAAACATGAGCGTAGAGAGGATTACTAAGGTTCTCTAGTTCTGACTTGGGTAAGCTATATCTTCTACTATTCAACTAGGGACATTACTTAAGGAAGACACTAGCAGAGGATGCTTTCCATAGTAACCGGGCCCTACTTGGCCTATAAACGGGAGGTGGACTACAATGGATTCAACGCGGCTATAAAAGTCACCCTCAGGAGCTACCACCGATCTAGAATACAGGATGTGTTGGTATATTTTAAATGCACATAGATAAATCCGCAAGTGCACGAATACCGTTGTAGCTTTCACTAGGGAGTATTTCAGAGTATCATATTTATTCACAGAGAAACAATGGTTAAAGAAGTTGATAATTCACCATCATGTATCTACTAACTAGTATACTAACTAAACTAAAGTGGGGGTAAGTGTGGTTTATGATAAGAGTTATGAATAATGACTCATACTTAAGAGAATTACATAATAAATGAGTAGTCTAGCTAAGTTGAGAGGACAACGGGTGAGTTCAAGGTTCCTAAATACTTCTCTATTACTTTGGCTCTATAGGGTATAACTAATCAAGGGTAAATATAGCGATCATACACAATAACACTTTGGAGCAAAAGTACCTTTCCAACTCTCGAGGGGGATGAGAAAGCGTAGTTGGGGGGAAGGCTGCCTAAAGCTCTACGAACATCAATCCTAACATGGTGGATTACAACGGCCTGACAGAGTTGTCACCCCTGGGGCTACCACAACTAACTGTAGGATTGAGCACAATCTCAGGTAACCTATAGTCTAGACACCTTGTCTGTACTACCGATTACTACTCTAGCCACGTACGATAACTAGAGCACTCAATGCAAGCGGAGATCACATGCTAAGATACGATAACTATACTAACCATAACATGAAAGGCATAAAAGTAGACAGAGAAGATAAGTATATTAAAACATAAGTCTTGCAAAGGTAAGATACAAAGATGTACCCGACCTCTGAAGATTTCTCCAAAACCTTAGCATGGCTCAACTCTCCCTAACTCTCAACTAAGTTATTCTACTTCTACATCTTGAGAGCTGGCTCTGATCCCGATGAGGAAGATATGAATTAGGGTCTCAAGATGGCTCTAGGGAGGGGGTAGAGGCTAGTATATATAGGCCAGAGGTGGTGTAGGGGGCAAGGAACTGCCATGTCATCGATCCGCGTCATCTCCCTCGACCACCGTTAGATAGACCGACCTAAAACCGCCTTAGAATCAACTATGTAGATCGTAGGAAGGAGTATGAGGTGGCGGAGTGCGAGTGGGCCCCCCACTAGGCCAGGCGCCCTCCCTAGTGGGCCGACCGGCCCCCTATGGCGGACTTTCGGCCCAAGCTTCGGCGTGGTGTCTTCTGGAACCTTCTAGAGTCTTTTCACGTTGTTACCACGGTGAAATTCCGTAATTTGATGAATAGGTCCCCCTTGGCGGTTTTCTAGATAAATCATGTTGGAAACACAGATTCACTAAAACTTGTGGAATTTATTAGTTTAAACTCCTAGACCTATGTTTGGTGATAGAATTAAGTACATATGCGGGATATATTGACGGTTTATAATTGATGTTAATGACTGTCAACAGGGTGTATCCACGAGTAACCTAAGTCTAAGAACCACACTTACACTTATGACTAATACTTTACTCCCTCTAGAACAGGAATAAAGCACTCAAAAAGTTGCAAACCTGATGAACAATATAAACAAGATGCTTACTTGAATCAGAAGTTGATTACCAGAGAAATCTCAGAGGCAAGTTCAGATAGAACTTGGATCCACCAAGGTACAAGCCGTAGAGAGAGCACCGATAGGCCGATACCTCCTCCAAACTCTTCTCTCACTCTCCATCTCACTATTTCTATTTATAAGATTAGATCCTATGAAGGACTAATCTTCTCTTGATAGCTAGCTCTGATCCTGAAGATATGAATTAGGGTTTTAGGGATGGCTCCAGGGAGGGGGTAGGGGTGCCTTATATGGGGAGATAGAGTAGGGGGCAAGGTATTGCCACGTCATCGATCCGTGCATCAACTCCCTCGATCACCATTGGATGAACCGACTTAAAAGGATGACATAGATGTAATCTAGGAGGTGGTGGAGAACCAACATTCGAAGGAGAGGCTGAGCAGGGGAGCCCATAGGCCGGCCGGCCTAGTGGTGGGGCCGGCCGGCCCTACCTGGTGTTGGCGTTTCTTAGCGTCACCACTAGGATTTGTGTTTCCTAGCAATGGCACCAGAAATGCTCTGACGATATTTCTGAACACATAAAGAAATATTTCACAGGCGCACGGATATATCATTGTAGAATTTCACCCGAAAGTATTCGGGTATCATTCATTTATATTTTCCCAAAGGAAGGCTTGGTGTAAAAGTCTCTACTAAGGATATGGACAAGATAACATGACTGCATAGTAGACCAAAGTCTATAACAGGGGTAATCCAAGATAGATAGTGGATAGTGTGACACACACACTCAAGCCAATCTTAAGGATAAAGATAAAAGAAAGAATAAAGAATAAACATGGACTGGAGCATGCTTATCTTATATAGCTATGCTAAGCAGATAGTCATACAAATACATGAGCTTCTAAGGTTAGAGATTCTAAGTTAAGATAGTGTCGGTGTAAGAAATGGCAGTTCTAGCACCAATGAGTAATATGTGTTTGCGCATCGGGGATCCGGATGGTGTGCAAGAAGAACACAAATGATTTATACTAGTTTGGGCTGAAGAATGCCCTACGTCTAGTGGGGGAGGGGAGTCTTGTATTATCTTGCACCGAAGTGCTTGTAGTAGGGGTTACAAGCGGGTCAGAGAGGGAGGAATCCTAGGTCTCAAGATGTGAGTGGAGTGTGTGTGTGTGTGTTCGCCTTTGATGAGTTGAATGGCTTATGGATTTGTCTTCTGTCTGTTTTTCTTCATTGTTGTTCTTTTGGGAATGGTCCTTGCCCTCCCCTTTTATAGATGCAAGGGGAACACAGGGTTACATGTATGTGCTACGTGATAATTTTCCTGGGAAGGAAGATCCGAGGCCTTTGCTCTTGCCCTGTAGTCGGTGACATGCCACTGTTGGAGGAGTGTCCCCTGTCCTTTGATGTTGTAGGCGACGTGCCTTGACATACGTGGTTCTATGGATGTCACAGCTACATCGCGTAGGGTCATGATTATCCCTGTGGTGACGTGCCTGTCCTTCGGGTTTGACCTGCGTAGAGGGCCGAGGCGTCGGAGGCGTGAATCATGGCGTGATCTCGCTCCGTTCGAGGGAATAGTGGCCTAGAGCGGCGTTTCGTACACCGTGCAGACCTGGATCGTGCGTATAGTGCTAGTATGGGTGGCATAGTGACCAGCAGCTCTTCCCCATGTCATTATGGGCAATGACATCGTGATTTGACCGCTGTCATTCCTGGCCTATCTGGTTGGTTGACGCAAGAACGTGGGTGACGTCACAGGGGGTCTCGAGCGTGCCAATGGGGGAGCAGCATCAGAGGCCGGTCTCGGGTGAGGAGGAGACATATGAGGCAATCTCCGGGGCTTGGACGAGACGGTGATGATGCTACGGGTTGGCCTGTGCTCGTACCCCAGCGCTGGGGTCTCGGGATGAGTCGAAGATGTTCCGAGACCCCTTGTGGGAGGACTCGGATGAAGTGGAGAGATGGGCCGGTACGCTCACGTGGCTTGCTGGAGGCCCAGCAAGGGGAGAGTTAGCCCGTGGGTTTAGTTGATTTTTCTCTTTGACGGGGCAGATTAATGTTTGGTTTTGGGAGGTCAGGTGGATTTTCCACCCTAATTTGGGTACCCCTAATTATGATACCCGACATATAGCTTTGGTCACTAAACTTACTTCGGGCACCGGCTTATACTTGGTCTGCCAAGTACCTCTAGCTTCTAGCTCCACGTCAAACCCAAACGTGAGGGATTATAAGGGATAGACAAGGCTGTCACCACCTGCCGCCTACCCCGCAACCATGGGGAACAAGGCAAATGAAGGTACTGTATATCTTAGACACCATGTCTATGCTACCAGTTACTACTCTAGCGTTGTCCAGGAACATCCGTCTTTATCAGGAGTCCTCTACTAGAGCATCTGCCACGGGGACGGATGACGAACCCACAAGAATATAACAACCAAGACTAACTTACAGAAGAACTCATCACCTAAATTTAGATCTTGGTCTGAACATGTATGTTGTATGAAAGATTAAGCATTAAGTTTCATATGCTAAATGAATAACATAAGACCTTTGCTCTAATTCTATAACATAACTATATTTATAAGATAAGAACAAGAACATAGAAGAACTCTTCATATTGATCATACCAACATTCCTTCTAGATGTCCAAGCTCTTCACAAAAGTCTTGCCTAGCTCCAAACACTACTAAAAATAGTAAAAAAGATACAAGTGAAGGGAGAGAGGCTCTTGAGTTGTGGTGTGTTGTGAATGGAGTTCTCCCCATCTATTTATAGCCTAGGATGCTCGGTTTGGAGGCTAATAAAATAGGAAACCACTGTAGATTGCCTTTGCATGCCGCCATGCAACCGCCGTATAGAGCTAGGCCCGAGAGGCAGTGGTGGGCACCAGGGCTGGCCCCCCTCGCCGTCGTCTTCGCATGGTCGATTCCTGAGGTGGGCTAGGTCGTTGCTATGCTGTTGTTTGGCCTAGATGTGTAAGTTGTTTAGGATTTTGCTTATTGTGCTTTTTGTAGAATCTGCTTTACGCTTTCCGATTTGCGCACTTTGACCATACTTCCCATGTATTTCATGTATATGTCTTGCAAAACACTAAGTATCCAATAATGTGAAAATATGTTAATAGTAAATGTATATGTGCTATAAGTTTGTTTATTTCTCTTGTTTTGGATATTAATTGTCGGTCGAATTTGATCGTTAAGGACCGCCAACACCTGGCAGCCCCCTTGGTCTCCGCTTCGGTGGTTTGCCTCCTGGAGTCTTCTGGAACCTTCTGGAGTTGTTTTCGTCGCGGATAATTGTGATTAAATCTTACGTTTAGGTCCACCTTGACGGTTTTCTGGATAAACCCTCCTGCATTCACAGATTCACCAAAACTCATGAAATTTATTAGTTTAAACCCCTATACCTATGTTTGGTGATGGAATTAAGTATATATGTAGGATATGTTGACAGTTTATAATTGATGTTAACGACCATCAATAAAATAAAGTAAGTATACAATAGGAAAGGTACAGAAAGGAAAGTACAAGAGCTATAGTAGACCTAGAAAACTCTTTTGGACTCTGAGCAGAGCTCCACTCTAACTCTATTCCCACTATTAGCCTAGCTACTACACTAGAGCTCAAGGATGAGCTTAATCTTCACTGGAAAATGTTGCTTCTTAGTAGTGATGCCTTCCCCATAGCTCAACACCCCTATTTATAGTGTTTAGGAGCTAGGGGTACTTGTAGAAGTGAGTGGATGGTCAGTGGAGAAGGGGCATTAGGCGACGCCTAGGGCGTCGGTCGACCCCTTGGATCCACCGCCTTCCCATTCAACAGCGATGGATGGCTCCCTGATGGCAGTTGCATGCGTCTTAAGGCGGTTGGCACATAGGTTGAGCTCCTTGTTGATGGCTGACGATGGACCCTCCAATCCACATGAGGCCCATCCGATACCTTGGATGCCACCGACTCAAATCAACAGCTAGGGGCTCCTAGGTGTGCTTCTTTGCTCTCCCCCGGATCTGTGACGTGACAGGGGCCACAGGGGGCATCGGGCGACACAAGATGGGGTCGGCTGACCCCCACCAAGTGGGGCCAGACCCTCCCTGCTGTCCACTTGCCTTCCTTCTTGTGAATTTGATAGATTTTCACCAAAATTTCCTGCAATCACATATTTCTCCAAGTACAAGTGGAACTAGGTCATTTGTAAGCAAGATTTGCTACTTGTGGTATGTTTTACCTTCACTTTGGTGGGATGTTGATGGTCAAACATGAGGTTTATATAGTGACCATAAACAGTCAATTTGTCAAGAATAAGGATGGACCCTGCTTGGATTCTCATGGAACCGAATCTGGATAGAACTATACTACATTTTAATTCCAATCTGAGTACAAATACGGGTATTATCAAATATACAAATACAATATTAAACATATTTCTAAAATCCTGGTTCGTATGGATATCTACTAAATTTTTAGATAACATATAGATTTGCTTAAAAATTAATATTAGTGTAGATAACATATATATTAATAAAGAGTCCAATTATAATATATATAAAAAATCAAAAAAAGCATAGATGAATGTTTGAATATACATAATAAACTAAAGTACCTATGATTAATCATATTAGAGTTAATTAAAATTAATCTTCACAAATCATTAATTATAATATTAAAACTATCATAATATAACTTTTTAATTGTTTAAGTTATCGTAAATAAAAGTTCTAAAATTATTATAAATTAAACTAAGCCTTCATGATTAGCCATTAGCCTAGAGATAATTTTTAAATAGTTTAAATAAGTTATATTAAAATAATAATCATTTACATTGTTAATTAATTAGTTATAAATATAAGTTTTAGATGGTACTTTGCTTTTCATGAATATGGATAATATCAGATATTTCACATCTTTATCAAATACAGATATGAAAATAGATAGAGAAGAATTATAGACAACTAATATGAATTCATCTATTTAGCTTTCATATTAAAATCGAATATTTGTCGATAAAATGGATACGAATATTGGATTTTTTCGGATGTTTAGAGACCCGGATCCATCCCTAATGAAGAATTTATAACTAAACGCACACACGCTTCTCAAACCGTATTCTTTTCCTTGGACACATGCTTCCATGAAATCAGAAACAGTGAAAGTCGAATCATGCGCGGAAATACACAAAACAACCATATAAGAGGAAGGAATAATTCGTTGCCGACTGGCTAAGGATGTTCTTGAGGGGCCTGAGAACAGCCGGCGATGATGGCGGGCATGTAAAATCCAATAATGATCCCGGTATGAACAAAGCACAGGATGGCTCCGATGCCCACGGCATGGCCGTGCACGAACCCGCACCACCTGGTCCCGGCGACGAGGAACACGCCTCCGACGAGGAACACGGCCCTACGAGGTACGAGCGCATGCATCATGTCCAGCAGTTATTATATAATCATCATCAGTCCTGATCATAGTACTAGCTTTTTTTTAGAAAAGGGATCGTAGTACTAGCTAGGAGTGCCATTTTATATAGTCTGCACACACAAGAATAGTGTCCAAGATGAGCATACAATGAGACCCATGTAATCGTCAAATTCATCCTTTTACTCATGGATGCCCGGATGTCCTCCAGCTGTGGCCGGCAGCTGTAGCTGTAGCAGCAGCAGGCGCAGCTGCAGTTGCAGCTGCAGCAGCCAGATATGTTGGCTGATAAATGGGCAGCTATAAAGAGCAGCGACGCGACCATGCCCAACCGGTACCCTTGTACATCGCATTTGACCTGCCAACAACGCCGAATGCCAAAAGCGTCAGGAGTGAAAATCGACTATGAGCCTGTTTAGTTTGTAAGAAGTAAACTTAAAAAGTGCTACAGTATCTGTCACATCGAATCTTACGGCATATGCATGGAGTACTAAATATAGGCGAAAGAAAAAACTAATTACATAGTTTGTTTGTAAATCACGAGACAAATCTTTTGAGCCTAATTAGTCTATAATTAGACATAAATTGCCAAATAAAACAAAAAGTGCTACAGTAGCCGAACCCAAACTTTTTCACCAACTAAACAAGCCCTATATCAGCTCAAACTCTCTTAGTACTCTGCACATGAAGATCTTTTTAATTACAGTGATCGGATCAAAACCTGGAGAAAAAAGCTACAAATATATAACTTTGCAATCGCACCTTGTTTCGCGCATCCTGAGCCAGAATTGCTAGTATTCCGGCAGCCATATCCAGGGCTAGAACCACAGCGCAGACAATAACGGCACCAGTCACTTTCCCCATGCCGTGTAGCGTCGTCTATTCTCGGGTTCTTGTCTGACGAGAGGAGTTGTGGCCTGTGCGAGGAGCGATGGCACACAGTAAACGAAGGGCTACGGTGGGGCGGGCCGGGCTCAAGCCCCCCTACCGCTGCCGCGACAATGGAGCTTCTTCTTAAGCCCTTTCTAATTTTTATAGGTATGAAAGAGACGGAGGAGGGGCTTTAGAGGTTGAAGATGAGTTGAGCCACCTCTTTTATAAATTCCTAGATCCGCCACTGGCTTTGTGTATGTATATATATGACTGCATAAGTCGCAGAATAAAGCGAGGAAAGTATAAGTGCAACAGGGGTTCAGGGTAGAGAAACTGTCTAAAGAAGCAAAGTGTCCTATGCTTTCCTTCGATTCTTTGTTCATGTCGATCTTTATTTTTCCATAAAAAATTTCCAGCTTGTGTTCAGGGTAGCTTTCCCTGAGGCTTAATTCAGGATTCACTGAGCCACCAGCACCGCACATGTAACAGGACACGCACTTCTCTTTTTTCTTTTAGATTAGAAGCAATCTGGTGAAAACTAGAACATATCGGTGAAAACTTGTTGAAAACTTTCTTCAAAATCATACTTAGAAGTTTCCAGAGATCCCCCATCTCTACAGGTAAGGAACGTCGTGGCTTCTAACATATTTCAAATTAAAACCCAATCCTGTTTGAGAGATGTAAAGAATGGCAATTACTACTGCACAAACTGACTTTTAGGCCAGTGAAAATAGCAATTACTGTTTGCAACCGTCCCATTAAATCTATTTCTAGAGAAAGTTTCTAGGGAAGATTATCATTAGTTGCAACCGTTCCAGTTATGAAGACCGTTGTATTCATCATTAGTTGCATAGTCCGACTTCTTGTCAAAGAATTGTCCGTTTCGTGACAAACCTCGTGGATGATGAACTAGTTGGATGTAGGGATCAGAGCCAGCTGAACGAAAACATGGGAAAAACAAGTTAGATATATAGACAGTGAAAGTGATGATCATATGCATACAAAACTATTATGAGATGACCGCTTGATTTGCATCTTTGCTCTAGCCAGTTCGTTACATAGTCCTCATTGACCATAAGGAATTGGCAGACATTGCACCCATACAGCATGCTTTCAGAAGGTTGCTTAGCGCACTTCATATTCATGACATACAAATAATGATGCAATGATGTATGTTAGTGTTTCTAATCATATCCACCATTGTTGAAATAGTAATTGGGTTATACCTAAAAATGTGTATGGATGGTCATCCTTCTTGGTTTTATCGGATATTGAACCCCTCCTTGTTTGACGTAAAAGGCGTATGTAGGTGTTGTTTCATTGAACGAAACTAGCCTCATTAAAACAACAATTGAATGTAATATGTACAAAGCACTCGAGTGCCTGCACGCGCGCACACACTACAATTCCTTACTTGTGTCAAAGATTGGTGAATTTTTGGTATTTTGTTTGTGGGTAATCCAAGGGAGCCGAGAACATGTGTAGCCTGCCTCTTTTGGTACGGTAATGCTGGCGGTGCCCCTCGCCGGGGTCGCGCAGCCGCCCATCCGCTGTCATCCTCCTTCTCTACCGCGACCGCATAGCCGGATCCCGCTGTGCAGTGCTCCGTCTGTCCGCCGACCAAGTTTTGCTGAAAGTGCATGTTGCAAGCGTATGTTCAAGTGTTTCAGATGTTTCAGAGGTATGTTGCAAGTGTTTCATATGGATGTTGCGAAGTAGATCAGGATGTTGCATATGTTGCAATACCTATACATGTATATTGCAAGTGTCTATTCAAAATATTTTATCTGTTTTTTCAGAAGTAGGTTGCAAGTGTGTTTATTTGGATGTTGCATATGTTTCACATATATGTTACACATATATGTTACAAGTCATTGATCTGGATGTTGCATATGTTTAACAATGACTTTTCAAGTGTTTTTATGTTTTTTTGCTACTGTTTAAGACTTATGTTTCAAGTGTTTCATCTGTCTCCAAACGTATAATACAATATTTTATATGGATGTTTCAAAAGTAAATCGGTTGTTGCACATGTTGCAATGGTGCCAGTGGCTAGCGGACAGCGGCCTGCTAGGGCTTCGGCTCCTACCTCGCTCCTTCCTTGCGCGGTGCGCCGCGCCCTCTCCTCTCCTCTCCCTACCCTCCCCTTCCTTTCCTCCATCTCGCCGCAACAGTTCGAGCTCGGTGGGAAACGGACCGCATGTGGCCAGGTGGCCAGGCGGGGCGGGGCGGGGCGAGTCATCTAGGAAACGATTTTTCGCCTGAAAAACACGCGCTTCACGACCATCGGTGCTCGAACCCTTAACCTCTTGCTTCACTTGTTCGTCCCCTAACCACTCCATCTGTAAGATGCTGGTGTCCATTTGGGATATTTATTCTCCCCATTTTATGTTACTTTGGTATTGAAATAAATATTTGGGATCATAAACAAATTCAAATGAAGAAGTTGTTAGCTACAAAGTTTTATTTCTTTTCGAGAACTACAACTTTGGTTTTAGTTATTTCGCTCTCCGAGGTCATTTGAAGAATTTGAATTTCAAATATGAGAAAATTTGACCGTAATTTTTCTTGGATAGATGATTTCAAATGAAAAATTTGTTAACTACAAAGTTGCACAACTTTTCGAGATTTATAACTTTTGTTTTGGGCATTTCTCAATCCGAGATGGTTTGAAAATTTTGAATTTTAAATTTTAAATTTCAGAAATCAAACGTAATTTTCGTTAGATAGATGATTTCAATGAAAAAGTTGTAAACTACAAAGTTGCATAACTTTTTGAGATCTACAAAATTTGTTTTGGTCGCTTCTTGATCCAAGATCCTTAAATACCACTACACGCTCACTTATGACTATAAAACAACATGTGAACTACAACGTTATATAACTTTTGGAGATCTACAACTTTTGTTATGAGCGCTTCTCTAGCCAACATCCTTAACTACCACTGCACATTCACCTATGACTATGGAGCATATGGGCTCCTATGGTATTAACTCTACAAAATCTTGTAATGTATATTTAGACATCCAAACTATCTCAAATAAAATACGTTTGAACTACAAAGTTGTAGATCTCATCGTACTACAGCTTTGATATAAAGTTTATCTTCATCTGACATCGTATGAAAGGGTTATGAAGTTTTTTCAGTATATCACTGTCGGTTCAAGCCACGAACCGGAACCGGTAGTGATAGTATCAGTGTCGGTTTTAGACAAAAACCAGTAGTGATGGCCTAATATCACTGTCAGTTCTTAGCTAAGACTGGCAATGATATGAATATCACTGTCGGTTGGTCTTATCACTGCCGGCTTCTTGAAAACCGGCAGTGATGGGGCCGACAGTGAATGTCAGATCTGTAGTAGTGTCTAGGTCAGTGAGCCTTTGTGTTAGGGAGGGGCAACATGTTAAGGGTTAAGGAATGCGACCTTCACATTCCGCTTTCATGCATCAATCCACTCACTACTATAGATTTTATTTTTGCAACACGGTTTTTGAGCCCTGGTTTGGTCCGAGTTACTGGTGATAATGTTGCACCACTGGTTCAAAAGCCAGGGGGTGTGGTGGCACGAAAAAACAGCGATGAAAATCGTTTTTACCATTTGATCGAAAGATGATCTGGCACTGAAAACCATGGTGGTTATCACCAAGTCGTGAATCCATAGGGAGACCATTGCGTTATCTAATGAAGGGGCAGCTCGGATTCATCCTATCGTGCCATGTATGTTTCTGTTAGCTTGGATTGTTCTTCTCAAACTTACATCACTTATTTATGTACTCGTGACTCTAGCTTGGATTGTGTATGGATTTGATGCATCAACTCATGGCTTGAACTTGACGTATATATATTTTTGATGCATTAGTTGTGGGTGTGATGTAATCACATTACTGATGCTATTAATTATTGTACTACATTTGAAATAGTATTATGAAAATGCATTATCATTGTCGGCCCCAGACAAACCATTGGTGATATGGTAAACCAGTGGTGATGATCAAGACATCACCACTGGACAAAACGTCGTACAGCCCGTGATGAGGTGATCATCACACCAGATCGTATGCCGCACTGGCAATGATAATCACTTCATCACCGCCAGATCGTATGACAGGCTGGCGATGATGAGGTGATCATCACCGATGGATCATACGCCGGGCAAGTGGTGATCATCGCCCGATGTATCATATGCCAATGGATCATCACCGCCAGATCGTATCACAACTGGTTTCGAATTGGCAGTGAAAGACTTGGTTATCACTTTCCAATTTCACAAAGGGTGACGAAAACTAGTGTTGAAGAGGGGTTACGAACTGACGGCGATGAAACTTCTGCAGTAGTATGTAACTACTTTCTGTAGAAAAGTGCGTCCGAAGTTTGGATATGTTTGAATGGGTATATATATATACACACACACGTATGTATAATTAATAAGGCACCACAAGATAATTTGATGCATGTTGAGTCTCTTTAGAGGTGGAATAATCGGTGCATGTTCTACCAATCCATGACAAGACATTCCTTCTTCATGCCATCGTTGCAGATGTTATTACCCTCTCGTGACTAATCTAGCCCTTTAATGTAGCGCATAGGTAGTAGCTATGAAACCTCTTCATGAACTCAATACTCTCTTCAATTTCAAGGGCCCAGTCAGGTTGAAATGACTTCAAACATGGTTTGTAAAGCCGTCACTAGAAATAGAGAGGAGAGAACCAGCGTACGAATTGCCTCTCCAAATTAATTTCTAGAACGCTTCTTAAGATGACGTGTCCTATGACATTTCATATGGGATTTTTTAGAACACCTAATATTTACCCATTTTAGAAATGGATCAGCTTATGAACCGTCTCAAGAAAATGATTTTTAGGAGTGGCTTGTGTGTGTGTGCGCGCGCGCGCGTGTGTGTGTGTTTTGGTGAGGCTTAGGGGTGACTTGTAAGGTGACCTACCTCTAGAAATAGTTACCAAGTAAATAAATTCTCGTAAAATTCTTTATATGGTAGTGAAAAACAAACTTTATACCATAACTCTAAAGCTCGACAAGATTAAAGACACTATAGTTGATAACTTTTTTAATCTTATGGAGTCCCAAATATTTATTACAATATCTCATATCTATTTAAAAACTGACTTTACAATGCTTGAAAATAATTCCCAACGGCTCCTAATAGCTCTGCAAATTAACAATTTTTATTGATTTAATTTGCGCAAGGGTATTTTGGTCATTACGCGACCTAATTCACCCCCACCCCACCCGACACGGCAGCCCCAACCCCAACCCATGCGCCGGTGTCGCCTCCCTCGTCGTCATCCTCAACGCGCTCGCCATCGACCCGGGCCGCCGCTGGAAGGGGCCCTGGTGCTGGTTCGACGAATCCATGCTCGACTGCTGCGAGCCCCTCGACAAGGTCAAGGCCCAGGGCATCACTTTCGGCAAGGTCACTTGCCTTGCGCACTGCTCTGGCGCCGACGTCCAATCCTTCGGCGCTAATCGGGTCACCATCCACGACCTACGGCGGCCGTCCCACGGCTTCTCCCCGGCGGCGCCTCTCACTTCCCCCTCGTCCCCACGCGGTCCATCGACGACAAGATCCTTGGTGGCAAGCCCCCCCCCCCCCCCGGCCTCTGCTACCGTCCTGACGCACAGGGTCGCGTCCACGACCGCCAGCGCGGAGTCGTCCACGAATTCGTCGTGCCCGAGGTTCGTGGGCCGCCACGGTAAGTTGGCTCCTCCCTTCATATCATGGGAAATGCATTGTTCATCAGGTTGCCTGTTCAGGCTAGAGTGTGTTTGGTTGTTACCTGAACCTGAAATTGAATTAGTTGCTAATGTACGTTTGCTATGTCTATAAAATATTAACCAAATAATTGTTATTCTTAGATGAAGTATACACCTAGCAGGAAAGGCAAATTGACACCAAAAATGCTTGTAACCTGCTCTAAATTCAGTTTGTTGTACCTGTTGTAGAAAGCATCTGTAACGAGGAATACTGTTGTTTACTTGGTATTTAAATTGATGTATTATAGACTATCCCTATTGAACCATTGATTGGTTGCTCAAATCTGAATACCAATTTTCTTTATTACTCTGAATTTCATTATGCGCTTTAATTTCTTTTTATGTCGCGGTGATACACTTGCTCTGAAATGAATTTATTGCATTTTTTAGATCACAAATATGGATGATGAAGAACGGATCCGATCCAAAATGGCGGGAGCGAAGCGAGGGAAAAGTGCGGGATCCAGCAGAGAAAAAAAAGAAGAAGGTAGTCAACAGCGCACAGAGGGCCAAAAGGGGTTCGGAGCTTTTGGATTGGCAGCAGCCCCCCTCTCCGGATAAGATGGTAAGAGAACTATTTCGTGTGAAAAATAGATCCAATTTGTTTGATCTTGTTGCCTGGTTGATACTTAGATACCATCATTTGTGATACCTGACATTCACAGAGGGAGATCCACCAACAGAACAGTAGGATCCAGGTGTCATATTTATTAGATTTTTTTTACATGGTTCTTGGTTCCAGATCTGTTGGTAGACTGATCATTGTTACATGGTGCTTGGTTGTTGAACTGATGATCATCTTGTAGCAATTAACTCTGTTTTTTGTTTGTAAGTGTATGTTCAGTCATGACCATTTGTTTTTATTGTAGGTTCTGTCTGACAGTAGTAACGACGAAGAACTGGATGAATATCATCAAAGCCTACAAGTACTCAGAGACGAAATTGAGGCAGCTAAGAAAAAAGCAAAAGCCGACATCTTTCGCTGTGCGAAGGAGGCAGCTAAGAAAAAACAAAAGCCGACATCTTTCGCTGTGCGAAGGAGGCGAGAGATAGTGTTGACTTGACGTTGCGTTTAGTGTATATACGCATCAAGGAGCGTGTGTTGGTACCAAAGGTGCTTTACAAGCAACAGAAAGATGAAGATGAGAAAGATGCACACTGACGTGCAAAAGAATGCGGAGTTCTCTGTTGGTTGCAAGTAGTGCAAGAAGTTCTCTTTTGGGTTGCAAGTAGTGCTTGGCTAGTTGGTTCCTTCGTTGGTTGCAAGTAGTGCATGTCAGCAGTAGTTATCTAAGTCTAAATAGTAGTCAGTTATTTTGTTTCATCCCATGATATATAGAGCTAAGACACTATGGAAAATGATCTTGAATTTTATAGTGCAACAAATTCCAAATATTGCTTGTTTGGCCCTGCTAGCATGCTTTGGCAAGCAACACTGAGATGTTGCTGAAATTATTTTCTTTGAACACCACAGGACAGTGCAGCTGATGTTGCTATGTGTGCAATGCTTGAGATAGACAGGAATACTTGTCTTAAGGAGCTTGGTTGGACACTCCTCTTGCAGGTAGTTCATGCATAAAGTTAGGTCTGATCACTGGTTAAATGTTGGCATACTTTGCTTTCTCCTTTGAAACTGAAAAGGACATGACTTGTTTATAACTCATGTAACTAGAGTATTTGACCCAAACAAGCAGCACCAAAAGAGGCTTCATTTTCATGCCCCCATCGAGAACCTGCCCACACTACAAGCAGGGATCACAGTCTCACGGAAGTGACATGGTTTTATTACAAGCTGATGCTGAGCCCCGATGCGTCATCAGCCCCTGTAACAGCCTTCTTTCTGAGAGCCTCCAACTACGGCCACAAACCGACGGAAGGCGTGCAGCGAGCACCAGTGATCCTGCTGTGATCCAGATCAAGCGGCGGTGGCTCAGGCCTCGCATCGATCCTAGCTACTAATAGGCAACATCGTATTATTTCTGGCTCTAGGGGCGTAGCGTAGCTAGGACGCGGTATAACGTGGGGTTCCCGCTCTCTCTGCGATGGATCGATCTCTAGTGTTGCTACTCCTGCAGGCCAGTTTGTTTAGGCGGAGTGACCCAATGCTAGTGCTACGCTTTAGCCATGATTAGGAGGGGCAGCACATGCCGGCGCGAGCGTCTGCTTTGCTGTGGAGCAGCATAGGGGGGCTGTAGTAGGCTGTAGCCGGCCGCCGCGCTCTCTCTCGCGTAGCATGTGGCCGCTCGACTGCACACGACCTACACATCATGTAGTATGTACTCGCTTTGTTGGCACCAACAGGAGCACTACAAGAACGGGTGACCTGCACGTAGGGCTGGACAAAAAGCTCGTTAAGCTGGCTCGGTGGCTCGGTACAAAAGTGCTCCGATTGGACTCATTTATCTTTTAAAATAAAAATGGCTGGATTTGGAACGACTTTCAACTTCGGCTCGGCTCGTTAGGCTCGGCTCGTTAGGCTCATCGTGAAGTTAGGTCTTAAACAATGCATGAAATAATGATGAATAAGATTATACCAATTTCTAAAAAAGCTCGAAAAAAACTACGGTTGGCTCGATATCCAGCCCTACCTGCACGCCTTCCACATGATTAAAAAAACTATCGAGAGCATCTAAAAAAACACAGTAAAACGTCATGCCAATCGATTAGTTTGGATCAGGTATGGACGACCGTATGCCCTCAGAGATGGAGCAAAGCCTCAACGGTGCCATGATAACGTTGAGCAAGCTAAAAGACATACAGTAAGCGGCAATGATCCATGCACAAACACGTCATCCACTCATGTTACACATTCATCAAACATGTATGGACACGCTAACACGTTATTTGCATTAACATGTATAGACACGCTAGCTAGCTAGCCGCAAACACACACTAACCACACACATGCTAACCAACCATCTAACCAGTCTAACCTTGTACACACACGCTAACCAGGCTAACCACGTACACACACTAACCAGCAGGCTAACCACGTGTACACACACTGCACGTTCACCACACACACGCCTAGGCACACGCTACAGCTAACCACACACACGCTAACCTACAGGCTAACCACGTGTCCACGTACACACACGTGCACCACGCACACACGCGTACCCACACTGACCAACACGCTAATCACGTACACATGCAAGATCAACTGTATAAATTAAATACACCATAATATGGTAATCAATAAAAGTTATAAAATAAAAAAGATGTACCATATAAATCAAATATCATGCATGCGTCAATCCCAACTATAATACATAATTCATACCAAAATATTATTGTTACAAATAAAAAAGTACAGTTTTACCCTTGGTTAAAAAAATAACTACAAAACAGCAATTACCACTCCTATATTTCGGACTCTAATTCCGCTTCATTTTGGAGCTGTTAGGAGCCGTTACGGCGCATATGGTCCACCTACCATAGACACATCTCAGCGGCTTCCAACGGCTACGCCTTGACAGCTCTCAACGGCTCCCGTCATTTAGGCCCACCTACCATAGACACATTAAAAATTTTCTTAATAATTCCCAACGGCTCTCCAAGCATTGTAAAAAAGTAAAATTGTTTTGAAATTTCTATAAGCAGCATATTTAGAAATCGTTCCTAATTAACAAGTACTAAAGAAAAGGTTCTTATATTGGACTCACAAAAATGTATGCGATGGATGGCAAAGAAGGCTCGCTGGAGGGTTGTGATCTCTAAGTTTAAATCATCAGAAATTTCTGTATGTGTATTTCGCATGAAAAATCGTGTCGGTCGTGACTCGCAACCAGTTGCAAATTTTGTCTTTTTTGGCATTGCTATGTAGATTTTTTTTCTAGAACTGATTTTGACGGCCCCTTAGAAATCGAATTTTTCAGGGTATAATGCCTCATTTCGGTAGACTCATTGATAGAAGAAACAGAGGCCCTGTTTGGTTCATGAATGTTAAAGTTTAACTTCCATCACATCAATGTTACGGTAAATATATGGAGTAATAAATGTAGACTAATTGTATGTATGTCGGCACAGATTAGGAGTAATTTACGAGACGAATCTATTAAACCTAATTAGTCCAAAATTACAAACTTTTTTGTCAAATAAGACGAAAGTACTACAGTGTTTGTTAAACTTTAACACATCTAACCAAACAGACCCTGAATCAAGAATTTGATTTTGACCGTCTATAAAAACTATCAGTTTATGAACCTGTATATGAAAATCGTTTTATATACATGCCTCTAGCTAGTCTATAACGGCTAGTTAGGCGCACGTGTAAAATAGCTTGTAATACTGATGCTTTACGTTGTGCTAGTGTTTACTTATTCGTTTCCAAATTATACTTTGTTTGACTTTTTTTATCTTAAGTTTGACTATTCATCTTATTCAAAAAAATTATACAAACATAGTCAAATTTAAGTCATTCCTAAAGAATTTTTCTTAATAAAGCAAGACACAGCAAAAAGAAGTGATATTTTGCACAAATTTTTTAATAAGACGAGTGATCAAACTTAGGGTAAAAAAGTTAAATAAATTATAATTTGGAACGGATTTAATATTTTACTAGCAAACATGCTCGTGCGTTGTAACGGGAGACGCAACTTGCTGTGTAATTTGTCTAGATGATTTGTAGATTGAAAATTTATTTAACAAACGTGTGACGCTCTAACTCATATATGATAGAGCATCGGATTTTGAATAGTATTTGAGATTGTATCGTATATTTAAATTTGTCTTTGCATCGAACTTTATGCTTTGCCTGTGTTTAGCCTTTCGTTTCTTTTTTTATTGCATGTTTCATTTTCATGTTTCTATTTTGTTGTGTTCAGTCTAAGTTCTTGTCCGTTTCAACTTCTAAGGCCGTGTTTAGTTCCCCCTAAAATTTTTCATCCCGTCACATCAGATGTTTTGACACATGTATGGAGTATTAAATGTAGACGAAAAAATAACTAATTACACATATTGCGATAAATTTGCGAGACGAATTTTTTAAGCCTAAGTAATCAATGATTTCACAATGTTGTGCTACAGTAAACATGTGCTAATGACAGATTAATTAGGCTTAATAAATTCGTCTCACGGTTTCCATGCGAGTTATGTAATTAGTTTTTTATTAGTATCCGAACAACCCTTCCAATATCCCACAAAACATCTGATATGATACCCTAAAAATTTTCACCCAGGAACTAAATACCCCCTAAGAAATTTGTTCAATAAAAGTTTCATCATGTTATGATTCGTCTTGAATCAGACCCCATGCTATTGATAGATGTGCAATGTTCTAACTCGCATGTGTATTAGAGACTTGGATATTTATCTAATAGTTACATCAGGTGTTCCAATTCGTTTTTGATTCATATTCTATAGATTGTATCATCCATTTCGATTCATTTTAGAATCAGACTTCACACCATGTATGGCATGGTACTCTAACTCGTATAGAAAATATTTCTCTATTTTATATAGGGAAGGATCAACGGTTTAAACATCCATGACGATTGAATTTAGTCATTTTGTTTTTTTATATTTATAGGAGAAACAAAAAAACAATCGCTTAGATGAACGGGTAACGTGTGAACGCCCCGTAAAATGCTCTCACGAATACTCGGAAGGCACACACTTGCAAGGATGAAAAAACAGAACACGTTAGGACAAAAGAGAAAAAAAAAGTAAGGTGGATAAAAAAGATGACATAACCATGATACTTTTTTCTTTTCTATTTTCTTGATTATATTGGTCGGTCTTCCACCAAAAAAACGTCAGGCTCTGGTCTATTATGGAAGTTCCCAACATTTTCTAGGGGAAAGAAAGTTCCCAGCATTAAAAAAAGAAATCGGTCTCTATAATCTACCATATATATCCTGTCAAAGAAAAATAAATGCACAGCATTGTCATCACATCTGAGGAATTACAACGGGACATACAATTTGTTATGCATTGATCGTGCTAGTGATTGCATGCTTGTGTAGATGAGCTATGTGCATGTGACAGTATATGCCATACATGTACGTGAACTCCTGGCTATGATGCACAGAGGCTCACCCCTTCTTGCCACCGATCGGCGTCGACTCCGTTAACGATGGGCCTTCGTAGATCGATCGTAGCTGCCACTTGACACCTTGCCGTAGATGATGTCCTCTCACCACTCATCTTCATCGGCTCGCAATCAAGTCATCTCCATTGATACTTGTCCGAGTGGGCGGCGGAGCTGTGGGTGAGCAGGCACCTACATTCGACGGGGATGATGTAGTGGTCTGTGGTCGTCGTGTATCGGTGGGAGACGATGGTTTCTCCCGTGAGCGGGTGCCACAGCGAGGCGTCGGAGACTTGTCCGAGGATGAGCAGCCATCCTTGAGTCGTCCTGAAGCAGGAGTTGTTTTTCGTGCGTCGCGTAGACGAGATGCTCCGCTCGGAGCCTCAGACAGGTTATCTATGACCATCTTTGTAATTGTGGTAGCAGCAGTAGTATAGTCTGCTGGATCAACGTACAACAGGAGAGCATCCTTGTATTCGTAGACGAGCGAAGGCAGGAAGGTTATCTATGACCTGTCTCAGTGGCTGTTTGATGCAGCTGCTAGTCCCGCTCCCACTTCGTTCATCATCATGCCCATTATGGTTGGTTTCTGTACCTGGTGCCATACATGATTCGAATAAAAAGTGTATATATATTATATACTCAGATCTAAGGAATTTATTTAGATTTGAATTTTTACTCCATATTCGTTTAGACGCGAGCTATTATAACTCGTACGTAAATAAAGAAAGCGGTGCAAAATAAAGAACGAAACTTTTATCATTTTCTATTTATTATTAAGAGTTATATTTAGAGTACTCAAGATTTGAGAAATTTATTTAGATTAGGATTCCTACTCCATATTGGTCTAGACGCAAGCTATTCTAACTCGTATGAGCACGGTTATATATATAAGTCCGGGAAAAAGAAACTCTCCGTTGTTCGGTAGTTAGAGAAGATAGACAAAAAAGAATGGATGGACAAAAAAAAAGAGCCTGAAATTTTACTTCTTATTAGGTATAGGTATAGATAATCAGATCGGGATTGACATATGACGCGCCCGTGCATAAAAGGAAACTAAAATAAAAGAAAAAAAAAGAAAAAAAAGGAGGGCAGAGGATAGAAGCAGTGGCCAACTGCCAAACCCAACGTTGGAGAGACTGATGAGCAAGGCCGTTGGAGCCTCGACTGGTGCGACCGTTCCGTTCGTGTGTTGAAGCCGCCGTTTCGTGCAGAGCGGAGCGGTATCGGCATCTCACGCACGCCCGTGGCCCGTGGGCGCGGGGCGGCGGCAAGGTCCTAGTTGTCGTCCATCGCCGGATACAGTGCCAGTAGATAGTCATGGTCCACAAAAGCAGTAGATAAGACGAACAGAGTGACCCTTGCCCAAGGTCCTAGTTGTCGTCCATCGCCGGATACAGACAGTTGGAGCAGTACCCATAGTACATCTGACCATCTGCAACAACAATGGGAACAACGCCCTGAGTACGAGAATGTACTCAGCTAGACTTACCCGTCAAAAACCAGAAATAAAAGGACACCAAGGCTCATGCAAGGCTTTATAGATTGGACTGGCTTGACTCATTTGCGAAAAGCATAAGTTATTATGAAAAACTATACCAGTACTTTTTGCATCACTTTTAGTATAATCTATTCAAGCTAGGTAAACACCTATTGCTAAAACAATCACTTGGTTCATCATTAACAATCTAGATTACCATATCAGGTTTAGCGTTTCCAACATCATTCACTTAACCATCAGCGTTCCATTAATGTTACTACGATGCCATAGCTCGAGTCAAGTGCTCACTAACCGGGAGCGACAGCGATTTGAATCGAATTCCTATCCAGCTGGAGATTTATTCCTCACACAAACCCTGTTTCCCCCATCAGGGTCGCGTAGATCACCAATGACACTTTCCAAGAAGCCGCGGGATAACAATCATGGATCGCACTACCTAGGGACCGCCCGACTGCCAGGACGCACCTTGGGCTCACTCTTTGCGTCCTCGTTACACCCCCTTCAACACCAGTCTGCCAACCCGAGTTTATCCCGGCTCAAAAAGTGTCACTAGCTTCGCGGTCGAAAGGTACTTTATTCGGCCAGCTAAATACGAGGCATGCGTTCAACATGACAAGAGGGACGAGCAACGATCAGTCCTTAATCGACACAGACGGAATCACTATAGTCCAAAACCCTATAAGACTCCGCCCGGTCTTCGTTTATCCATCACCACTTGGTTACTTTTTATGATCACCATTACAGCTAACCATAACCCGGTATCCACCTATAACTCGTAGGTGATAGGAAATCACCCGACTTCTACCGGTCTAAGCATGGCTAAGCAATTTACTCGATCCTGACCTAACAGGGTGAAAGATAATCCGGTGGCCAAGGTAATAATGCAACAACGGTTTCACTCAACTCCTATAACTTAATGCAACTATACATATAACTATAGTTCATGTAGTAAGGAACAACTTTTATAAAATAGGAGACTTAAAATGCTCCGGGGCTTGCCTCTTTCGAACGAGTTAGGATGGTGGTCGACGGACTCTGGCAGCTCCTCGCCTGACTCTTCCTCCTCGGGCACCTCCTGTGCCTGGGGCTCCTGCTGATCGGTCCAAACTTGCTCCTCCGGTACTGCTACCTGCGACACCTCCTATGATCCTGTATGATGCAAGTGCATAAGCAAACATGCGAATGATGCATCGGATTACGGTGGAATGCTTTGATGACATGATATGCAGATGAGCACATAGAATGGACAGTTTGGATTATAACCACATCTTCTACAAGGTAGTCCACGTCATCCAAGAACATGTACCCTAAAACATGCACCGTATTATTCTACTAGTTAGCACATAATCTACACATACAAGTGATCCTATGTTACCAAATCTTACCAACCTAACCCATCAAACAACATTAGCAAGACATGGTGATGCTTCAAAGATACACCAAATATATTTTATTACTCTTAATTCTTCATAAAAAATAACCTTTTATTTCCTATTTAACTAGGGTTACACAGCAACACCTATTTCTGTTATAGATAAAAATCTATAAAAATTACAGTAGCTTACCCTTACCCTAACTAACCTACCACCAAATTTTCATGAGAATTGAATAAGTAAAACTATCTATACAAAATAAACAAGTTATATCATAATAATGAGCATGAAATTATTTTGTACTAGAAAAAGTATCAAACAACAGATTTCACATTTTTCCTATGTTACTTACAGTAAACTAACATATTGCAAAAATTATCACATGTAGGTTTTATACAACTTTAGCTCCCTACTAAAAATAACAAAGATTATTAATTAAAGACATTTGAACTACACCTCAATAATCTTTCACAGAACATACTTCACCAGTATTTTTCCTAGAAAGTTCATCACTAAGAAAGATTAATGCAACAAGAATCATATTTTTTCCATTAATATTTTATTTACTACACATTTTCTAAGATATCAGCATTTATAGCAATTAAATAAAGCTACACAGAAAAGTGTCACAAATTTATCATGAAATATTTTTAAACTGTAGATCTACTCAAGAGAAACATTACAAAATTTGTTTCATAATTTTTGCAGCTAAAAAGGGTACACCACCATTTTCTAAAGCCTTTTTTCCCAAAACATAATAAAAAATCAAAAACTATTTCTGGAATCGCTTAACGGGCCAGCCCACTTGAAACCACCGGCCCACGGCCGTTTTCAGCCGGAGCGCCGCGTGGGAAAAAGAGAGGCAGCCCGGCTCAGTGGTTCGGCCCAAGGCCGTTTGGCCCAGAGAGCAGAGGGGAGGGGCGAAGCGCGGGGCGCGGCCGCGCGGCTACGACGTCGCGGCGGCGGTGATACCCGCCGGCGGCTAGCGGGAGGCTTCGGCCGTGCGGGAACCGACGACTGGACGCACGGAGATTCGGTAAAGGTGGCGAACACCGAGAGGCGGCGCGCGAGTGACTAGGCGGGGAGAAGGCGCCGGAACGGCGGGGTGAGCGCGCGGTGGCCGGAATGGCGTCGCGGCAGGGCGCGCGAAGTAGTGCCTTACCGCGGGGCAGAGGTGGAGCGTGGGGGAGCGTTCGGAGGAGAGGAGGACGGAGCGGAGATGGTCGCGCGAGCAATTGCTCGGAGGCGGCCGGCCGGCAGCGGAACGCGGCAAGGAATGGCGCGGCCGCGGTGGCGAGCGCGAGGAGGCGGGAGCAGCGGCTGCTGCGGCTCGCGCGAGGCCGAGAAGGGCGAAGTGATGGGGAGTGAGACTGAGGGAGGAGCGGGTGCAGCTTCAGGGCGCGTGGCGCGGCCGGTGGAGCCCACGGCTCGCCACCCGTACGCCGGAGACGGCGAGCGGCGGCCACGCGGCGAGCGAGCCCTGACGCGGGCGTCGCGCTGGCGCGGGCGCGCACGTGGGGAGGGGAGCGGGGGCGAGCGGGCCAGGTCGGCGTCTGCTCACGGGCCGAAAGGGAGGCCGCGGCCCACTAAAACGAGAAACCATTTTTCTTTTATAAATAAAATTTTTAGATTTCTCTATTTGTTTCAAATTTGAATTTGAAGATGAAAAAGAGGTTTTCAGAACTTTTGCCCAAAATAAAAGTTGTTCAAAATTTAATTCTCTACAACTTTCATGTAGGGCACTTTTCAAAATTCTAAATAGATTTTGAATTTGGGATTTAAAGCTAAATTTTTAAGTAAAAATTTATTTTTCTAGAATATTTTTAAAAGCAAAAATTTGAAGGAATTTGAATTCAAGAGTTGCTCCAAAAATCATGTTTATTTATTCTAGATTATCTAAAATTGTAGATACACAAAATTTCACCACTCTTTAGCACTTAAATGCAGAATTTGGGTTTTGAGTAATTGTTTTTCAACTTTAAATTTAAAAGGGTCTATATTATATGCAATGATAACCATGTATGAGATGATTATGACTAATGCTTTGGATGCTAATGCATGCTTAACACCCAGGGGTGTTACAGCCCTCCCCCTTATAAGAATCTCGTCCCGAGATTTTGAGTTACGAACCATTTATCGTAAAAATCTTTATACGCGGTTTGAAGATACTCTCCCGTTTCCCATGAAGCATCACTCTCATCATGATGGCTCCACTGAATCTTGTAGGTTGTTACCACTCTATTCCGAGTGACTCGGTCCTTTGTATCCAGAACTCGAACTGGTTGTTCACGATATTCCAAGTCCGCCTTGATCCGAATACCCTGTGGTTCTATTCTCTCTTCCGGAACACGCAGACATTTCTTCAACTGGGATTCGTGAAAGACGGGAAAGATCGAACTCGTCCCTTCTGGCAATCGCAACTTGTACGCCACGGGACCCTTTTTCTCTATGATCTAGTATGGTCCTATATATCTTGCAGACAGTTTCTTCTTGATTCCAAACCGTTTCTTTTTCATTGGGGTAACCTTCAAGTAGACATAGTCACCCACTTGGAAATCCAATGGTCTCCTTCTCTTATCTGCATAACTCTTCTGCGAGACTGTGCACCTTGCATGTTTTGTTGGATAATACGGACCTTCTTCTCTGCCTCATCTACAAAATCAATTCCATAAAACCTTCTTTCTCCAGGCTCTACCCAATTTAACGGTGTCCTGCACTTCCTGCCATATAAAGCTTCAAAAGGTGCCATCTTGATACTCTCTTGGTAACTGTTGTTGTAAGCGAATTCTGCCAATGGTAACCAGGATTCCCATGAGCCTCTGGATGATAGTACACAAGCTCTAAGCATATCTTCAAGTACAGCATTAACTCGTTCTGTCTGCCCATCTGTCTATGGATGGTAAGCCGTACTATGAATCAAACTAGTACCCAAACCTTTATGAAGATGTTCCTAAAAATAAGAGGTAAACTGTGAACCATGATCAGACACGATCGTTTTTGGTATACCATGTAATCGGACAATCTCAGCAATATACTTTTCTGCATATTGAGGTGGTCGGAATGTTGTCTTAACTGGCAGAAACTGAGCTGTCTTGGTGAGACGATCTACTATTACCCAAATGGAATCATGTCCCTTCTGTGTGGTGGGAAGACCAGTGATGAAATCCATACTTATATCATCCCATTTCCAATCGGGTACAGACAAGGGTTGCAGAAGTCCTGCAGGTCTCATGTGAAGAGCTTTAACTCTACAACACATGTCGCAACGAGCAACGTATGCTGCAATTTCTTTTTTCATCTTAGTCCACCAATAATGGGGTCGCAAATCTTGGTACATCTTACTACTTCTGGGGTGAATAGATAGCTTGGAATGATGGGTCTCATTCATCAACTTGTTCTTAAGCTCTCTATCCTTAGGTACCACCAGGCGATCCTTAAACCATAACACTCCTTGGTCATCCAATCGAAAGTGTTTGGTGGGTTCCCTCTTCATCTTCTCCTTGACATGAAAGATTTCCTTATCTGTCTTCTGACCTTCAATGATCTGGTTTTCCAGAGTACAACTGATCTGAATATTATGCAACACAGCAGGATGTAACAATTTGAACCCTTCTTCAAACAACGGTTGCACATCAATAGCATGTGATTTTCTGCTCAGTGCATCTGCTACTACATTAGCCTTCCCGGGATGATAATGCACGTTTAGATTATAGTCCTTTATCAGCTCTAACCATCTTCTATGTCGCATGTTCAACTCAGATTGGGTAAAAATGTATTTGAGACTCTTATGATCTATAAAGAGATTACATACATTACCGAGCAGGTAGTGTCTCCAAATCTTTAGAGCATGCACTACTGCTGCAAGCTCCAAATCATGTGTAGGATAGTTAACTTCATGCTTCCTCAATTGACGTGAGGCATAGGCAATGACCCTTCCATTTTGCATTAGTACACATCCTAACCCATTCTTAGATGCGTCACAGAACACATCAAATGACTTTTCTATATCCGGTTGGGCCAGAATAGGAGCAGTGGTCAACAACTTTCGCAAGGTGCAGAAAGCTGCCTCGCACTCCTCTGTCCATACAAACTTATGGTCCTTCTGTTACAGGCTTGTCATTGGTTTGGCAATCTTCGAGAAATCCGGTATGAAGCGACGGTAGTAACCGGCTAAACCAAGAAAACTACGAACTTCATGCACTGAGGTTGGTGACTTCCAGTCCATAACCTCTTGCACCTTACTAGGGTCTACGGAAATGCCATTTTCAGACAACACGTGGCCGAGAAAAGGAACTGTCTTAAGCCAGAACTCACACTTGCTGAACTTCGCATACAGTCGATGTTCTCTGAGTCTAGTCAAGACAATCCTGAGGTGCTCTGCGTGATCTTCTTCATTCTCTGAATATATTAGAATGTCATCAATGAACACAATCACAAACTTGTCCAACTCGGGCATGAAAACAGAATTCATCAGATACATAAAGTATGCAGGAGCGTTTGTCAATCCGAAGGACATGACAAGATACTCGTATAAGCCATATCTGGTAGAGAACGCAGTCTTAGGCACATCTTGCGGCCTAATCTTTATCTGATGGTATCCTGATCTCAAATCTATCTTAGAGAACACTTTGGCTTTAGATAATTGGTCAAACAAGATAACAATCCGAGGAAGAGGATACTTATTTTTGATTGTCGCTGCATTCAGTGGTCGATAATCCACGCACATGCGTAAGGAGTTATCCTTCTTCTTTTTCACAAATAGAGCGGGGCATCCCCATTCAGACGAGCTGGGATGAATCAAACATTTCTTTAGTAAGTCCTGGAGTTGCTTCTTCAATTCAGCTAACTCATTGGGAGGCATCCGATAGGGCCTTCTCGAGATCGGTGCTGTTCCTGGAATTAACTCAATGGCAAACTCAACATCTCGGTCTGGTGGAAGTCCTGGTAACTCATCCGGAAACACATCTGGAAACTCACAAACCACTGGAATCTGGGCTAACAGAGTAGTTTGGACCACACAAGTCGTGCTAGCTAGGTCTACTTTTCGAGGTAGGACCACTCGAAAGGTGCCTTCTCCACTTGGTTCCTTAAGAGAGATACTCCTTCCTCCAATATCGATTACTACCCCTATCTTATTCATCCTATTCATACCCATGATCACATCCAAAACTAACCCTGGCATGACTATCAGATTAAGCTTATATTGCCGGTTTGATATGTTTAGGGTTACTCCCTGAACTATATGATTAGTCAACAGATCAGCCCCAGCTGAACTGATTTTATATGCACATTCCAAATCGACTATCCTTTGCTCATGCCTCTTAACAAATGCTTGACTTACAAAGGAATGAGATGATCCGGAATCAAACAAGACTACTGCAGGATGATTGTTGATAGAAAACATACCAGCTGTTACCAGTTCTCCTTCTGGGATGTCATCCACGGTGGTGTGATGCATACGAGATTGATACTGCGTCTGCTGTTTCTTAGGATAGGGACAAAACTTTGCAAAGTGTCCGGGTTGGTTGCAGTTGAAGCACGGTCCCTTCACTTGAGCCACAGTTCCAGATGAACTATCTTGCACTGTCTTCGTCTGAGGCAATGCCATCTTGAATGGTTTCTGGTTCCTCTGGGGTTGCTGAGCATTCTGATTCTTCCTTTGCGGTGGCCTAAACCTTGCACCTGGCGTAGGCGACCGATAAGCTGGACGGTTGGCCACTGGGGCTCTGGACTGGGACGGACCCGACTCGAAAGCTCTCTTACGGATCTTGGAAGCAGCATAAACATTGTTGTTCTTTTCTTGCTTCAGACAGTCACTAACGAGATCGTTGAAACTAGTCCTCATATTTGTACCCACATGTTTCATCATCTTGGGATTCAGGCCTCTCTTGAAGCTAGCGATCTTCTTGGCCTCAGTATTCACCATATCAGGGGCATAACGGCTCAGGTTATTGAATGCATGTAGATATTGAGTTACAGTCTTCGTGCCTTGATTCAGTGCCAGGAATTCCCCAAGCTTCATCTCGGTCAGACCAGGTGGAATGTACGTTCCACGGAAGGCTTCGGTGAACTCCCTCCAAGTGATGTGAGCGTGGGGAGGAAAAGTGGTGCGGTGATGTTTCCACCACATTCCTATCGGACCTTGAAGCTGATGAGCTGCATACTCAGTCTTCAACACTTCAGTCATTCTCAAGACACGGAACTTGTCTTCCATAGTATTAATCCACTCTTCTGCATCCAAGGGTTCTACGGCTTCCTTGAAGATTGGTGGACGAGTATCCATGAAGTCCTTGAAACTGTTGTACTGATTTGCTTCGTGCCCACCCGGGTTTATCCCCCGACGGGTGTTATCTGCAATACTGCGCAATGCAGCTTCCATATTCTGTTGCATACTCTTCATATTACGTTGGCTTCCAAGAAATTGTGCGAAAAACTATTCCGCAGTGTAGGGTGGAGGAGGCGGTGGTGGATCACGGTCATCACTAGTAGCTGCACTGCCACCAGCCTCAGCGGCACCATACATGGTACGAGGAGTGTTCGGCATCTGCATGTTTCAGCAATAGTAATTATTAGGTGATGTTGTATGAATTGCGACCGAATGAAAAATCAAGTTGAACTAAATTTACTGGAGAGAATAAATTCATACAATAAAACATAGGCATAATAAGTCATTCCAATTAACATAACATCACTAATTAGATTACTTAAAGTGCACACATCGCGTCCATTACAACCAAGTGGCCAGCATACATACACTGGACTTTTTGACGTTCGGATACCGCCACAAACACATCCAAGCTTTCTAACAATACATCAAAGCCTTAGTCTTTCTACTCATTAATACATGCCCAACGTGCCAACAAAACAAAAGACCATGTAGATGGAACCTAGTAGCTAGCGCAACAACTACTAGCCTACTCATCGTGGTCGCTGTCTAAGTCCGAGACGTTGGCGTCGTCGCCATTAGCAGCGTCATGGTGCTCCCCAACTGGTGCTTCGGGCTCTTTAGGATCTTCGTCTTTATCCAAATCCATCTCTGCCGCACCAGGAGGAACATAGGGGTTGAGTTGATTGTTCAGCCGATGAACCTCCTCATGCAGATTGTCATTATATTCCTCCGCATATATATGCCAGCTGTTGCTCTAGCTCAAACTGTCTAGCCCTCAACACATTCTCTGCGGACCAGGCTTCATTCCTCTGATGGAGCACATGAGTCAACATGCGCTCAGCGTTCCTGTTGGTGGTGGTTAGTCGCCCAACCTGCTCTCTTAGGGCACGTACATCTCCTTCGAAAGCCACAGTCCTCTGGGTAGCCTGATCTCTCTGGCGAGTCAACTGAGCCATCTCTGTGTTTAGCCTCTCAATCTCGGAGTCGTGATCTCTCTGAAGCTGACGGCGGTCATCACGAGCCTGACCAAGAGCACTAGACACACGTCTCAGGCTACCTTCCACTCCATCAAAAGCCCTCATCACTGCGAACATAGCACTCATAGCGGGGTTGTCACTGTTATGTGCTTCTACGGCGCTAATCTCCAGAGATCTTCCTCTTGCCTGCTGCCACGAGTCAGTGGAGGGGTTGCCCCTTGGAAAGACTCCAACTATAGTTACTGCCTACTCCTGAGAAAAGCGATCCATGATATCCCTCAGTACCCCAAAGGCTGCCCTCTCAGCGGCTTCTTCAGGGGTCCTGCCAGTTGACTCAAAATGCCAACCGGTCCACTCAGAACCATCACCTCGGGGATGAACTACTGCTTCCACAGTCATCAAAAGTCCTTCCCCCAACCGCTCATTCGACCAAAAGTAGCAGGGCTCCATCCCATCAGGATAGCCTACATAGCTGAGTACTCTCCACAAGAGCGTAGGCATCCCAAACTCTCTAAGAAAAGTGTGGCGCTGACGAGTGCATGGAGCAAGCTGATGACGGGGAGCTCTGCCGGTGGACTTGCGGGCTATCTGCTTGGTACGTGCCATCTGTAGCAAAATTTTATTACCGCGGTGAGAACAGAGGTTTAAGTTGACATTTTTTTATCGAAATGAGATAATCAACTTATAAGGGGAGGAACAATGCCATGAATGAAATGCACAACATGATACATGCACGTTCCGTACGTCCTCACAAACTTAGAAAACTAATAACTACTAACGGAATAAACGGTGGCATACAACGATCTCTTGTAACGTAACTAATACGTACTACTCAAAAGCGTTGTTATGTACCTGCAGAAAGTCACTTCAGCCCAAACCTCACAGTATGAAAATATGCAAGAAAGCAGTAAAGTAAGTTACTCGCTCTACACGCATCCCCAGATACGAGTATAACGGTAACAACTACCTGAATCATCGTCCTATTGACGGCATCGTCACCGCATGACGGAAGTCCCCACCATTTGAATACCCTCATACGAACATGCGCATGGCACGTAAGTATTTCGGTATCACATAAGCACTCCCCTAGATCGGCAGTGTATCCGACCATGCTCTCACAACTCTCACTTACCAGGGCGTAGAGGAAATTGATCCATACATTACCACTCAATTGAATGGCACTCATACAATAGCACGCCGTATGAGCGACGAAATTTCAAATATGATGCAAATCCCCAAGTTAGTACTTAATTAAGCCACCTAGAGTCCTTATTGGGCATAAAGGATATGACCACTGGCACACTCTTAAATTTAAAAGCTTAGTTGAAAACACAGTTTTGTTTTAAAATACCCATATGAACAGTAACATGCTAAACCATGCTCCGATGCCAGCTGTAACGGATCAACGTAATTATACGAGATTAAGTAAGAAAATCTTCCACCGAGGCGGTTAATTTATCAAACTTAAACCCGTATAACCTGAGATTCCGTGAAATCACGAGGGATTTCCAAGCCAACCAACATACAACCAAGATCGTACTGATTTAGCAGCCACAGTTCACATGATACATAGAGTTCATAATAAAAGTGGAGTACATCGGAGTTCGGAATAAAAGTTATTACAACATAGTTCAAAATATCATAGCGGAAGCAAGTAGTGTTACACACACACTTAGTTCAATTACAGTGTCAGTAGATAGTCATGGTCCACAAAAGCAGTAGATAAGACGAACAGAGTGACCCTTGCCCAAGGTCCTAGTTGTCGCCCATCGCCGGATACAGACAGTTGGAGCAGTACCCATAGTACATCTGACAATCTGCAACAATAATGGGAACAACGCCCTGAGTACGAGAATGTACTCAGCTAGACTTACCCGTCAAAAACCAGAAATAAAAGGACACCAAGGCTCATGCAAGGCTTTATAGATTGGACTGGCTTGACTCATTTGCGAAAAGCATAAGTTGTTATGAAAAACTATACCAGTACTTTTTGCATCACTTTTAGTATAACCTATTCAAGCTAGGTAAACACCTATTGCTAAAACAATCACTTGATTCATCATTAACAATCTAGATTACCATATCAGATTTAGCGTTTCCAACATCATTCACTTAACCATCAGCGTTCCATTAATGTTATTACGATGCCATAGATCAAGTCAAGTGCTCACTAACCGGGAGCGACGGCGATTCGAATCGAATTCCTATCCAGCTGGAGATTTATTCCTCACACAAACCCTGTTTCCCCCGTTAGGGTCGCGTAGATCACCAATGACACTTTCCAAGAAGCCGCGGGATAACAATCATGGATCGCACTACCCAGGGACCGCCCGACTGCCAGGACGCACCTTGGGCTCACTCTTCGCGTCCCCGTTACACCCCCTTCAACACCAGTCTGCCAACCCGAGTTTATCCCGGCTCAAAAAGTGTCACTAGCTTCGCGGTCGAAAGGTACTTTATTCGGCCAGCTAAATGTGAGGCATGCGTTCAACATGACAAGAGGGACGAGCAACGATCGGTCCTTAACCGACACAGACGGAATCACTATAGTCCAAAACCTTATAAGTCTCCGCCCGGTCTTCGTTTATCCATCAACACTTGGTTACTTTTTATGATCACCATTACAGCTAACCATAACCCGGTATCCACCTATAACTCGTAGGTGACAGGAAATCACCCGACTTCTACCGGTCTAAGCATGGCTAAGAAATTTACTCGATCCTGACCTAACAGGGTGAAAGATAATCCGGTGGCCAAGGTAATAATGCAACAACGGTTTCACTCAACTCCTATAACTTAATGCAACTATACATATAACTATAGTTCATGTAGTAAGGAACAACTTTTATAAAATAGGAGACTTAAAATGCTCCGGGGCTTGCCTCTTTCGAACGAGTTAGGATGGTCGTCGACGCACTCTGGCAGCTCCTCGCCTGACTCTTCTTCCTCGGGCACCTCCTGTGCCTGGGGCTCCTGCTGATCGGTCCAAACTTGCTCCTCCGGTACTGCTACCCGCGACTCCTCCTGCGATCCTATATGATGCAAGTGCATAAGCAAACATGCAAATGATGCATCGAATTACGGTGGAATGCTTTGATGACATGATATGCAGATGAGCACATAGAATGGACAGTTTGGATTATAACCACATCTTCTACAAGGTAGTCCACGTCATCCAAGAACATGTACCCTAAAACGTGCACCTTATTATTCTACTAGTTAGCACATAATCTACACATACAAGTGATCCTATGTTACCAAATCTTACCAACCTAACCCATGAAACAACATCAGCAAGACATGTTGATGCTTCAAAGGTACACCAAACATATTTTATTACTCTTAATTCTTCATAAAAAAATAACCTTTTATTTTTTATCCAACTAGGGTTACACAGCAACACCTATTTCTGTTGTAGATAAAAATCTACAAAAATTACAGTAGCTTACCCTTACCCTAACTAACCTATCACCAAATTTTCATGAGAATTGAATAAGTAAAACTATCTATACAAAATAAACAAGTTATAGCATAATAATGAGCATGAAATTATTTTGTACTAGAAAAAGTACCAAACAACAGATTTCACATTTTTCCTATGTTACTTACAGTAAACTAACATATTACAAAAATTATCACATATAGGTTTTATACAACTTTAGCTCCCTACTAAAAATAATAAAGATTATTAATTAAAGACATTTGAACTACACCTCAATAATCTTTCAAAGAACATACTTCACCAGTATTTTTCCTAGAAAGTTCATCACTAAGAAAGATTAATGCAACAAGAATCACATTTTTTCCATTAATATTTTATTTACTACATATTTTCTAAGATATCAGCATTTATAGCAATTAAATAAAGCTACACAGAAAAGTGTCACAAATTTATCATGAAATATTTTTAAACTGTAGATCTACTCAAGAGAAACATTACAAAATTTGTTTCATAATTTTTGGAGCTAAAAAGGGTACACCACCATTTTCTAAAGCCTTTTTCCCAAAACATAATAAAAAATCAAAAACTATTTCTGGAATCGCTTAACGGGCCAGTCCACTTGAAACCACCGGCCCACGGCCATTTTCAGCCGGAGCGCCGCGCGGGAAAAAGAGAGGCGGCCCGGCTCAGTGGTTCGGCCCAAGGCCGTTTGGCCTAGAGAGCAGAGGGGAGGGGCGAAGCGTGGGGCGTGGCCGCGCGGCTACGACGTCGCGGCGGCGGTGATACCCGCCGGCGGCTAGCGGGAGGCTTCGGCCGTGCGGGAACCGACGACTGGACGCACGGAGATCCGGTAAAGGTGGCAAACACCGAGAGGCGGCGCGCGAGTGACTAGGCGGGGAGAAGGCGCCGGAACGGCGGGGTGAGCGCGCGGTGGCCGGAATGGCGTCGCGGCGGGGCGCGCGAAGTAGTGCCTTACCGCGGGGCAGAGGTGGAGCGTGGGGAGTGTTTGGAGGAGAGGAGGACGGAGCGGAGATGGTCGCGCGAGCAATTGCTCGGAGGCGGCCGGCCGGCGGCGGAACGCGGCAAGGAATGGCGCGGCCGCGGTGGCGAGCGCGAGTAGGCGGGAGCGGCGGCTGCTGCGGCTCGCGCGAGGCCGAGAAGGGCGAAGTGATGGGGAGTGAGACTAAGGGAGGAGCGGGTGCAGCTTCAGGGCGCGTGGCGCGGCCGGTGGAGCCCACGGCTCGCCACCCGTACGCCGGAGACGGCGAGCGGCGGCCACGCGGCGAGCGAGCCCTGACGCGGGCGTCGCGCTGGCGCGGGCGCGCGCGCGCGGGGAGGGGAGCGGGGGCGAGCGGGCCAGGCCGGTGTCTGCTCACGGGCCGAAAGGGAGGCCGCGGCCCACTAAAACGAGAAACCGTTTTTCTTTTATAAATAAAATTTTCAGATTTCTCTATTTGTTTCAAATTTAAATTTGAAGATGAAAAAGAGGTTTTCAGAACTTTTGCCCAAAATAAAAGTTGTTCAAAATTTAATTCTCTACAACTTTCATGTAGGGCACTTTTCAAAATTCTAAATAGATTTTGAATTTGGGATTTAAAGCTAAATTTTTAAGTAAAAATTCATTTTTCTAGAATATTTTTAAAAGCAAAAATTTGAAGGAATTTGAATTCAAGAGTTGCTCCAAAAATCATGTTTATTTATTCTGGATTATCTAAAATTGTAGCTACACAAAATTTCACCACTCTTTAGCACTTAAATGCAGAATTTGGGTTTTGAGTAATTGTTTTTCAACTTTAAATTTAAAAGGGTCTATATTGTATGCAATGATAACCATGTATGAGATGATTATGACTAATGATTTGGATGCTAATGCATGCTTAACACGCAGGGGTGTTACATTGCTGCTCCCTGCTGGGCCCTTTTTTGTCCATTTAGTTTAGCCCAGTTAGGGCCCAAATTTGGTCCAAATTCCCCCAATCAGTCGACTGGACGAGCGCATCCCTCATCGTCCGCATTGAGCGCGCCGCACGCCTGCACTTCCGTCTTTCGTATCGAGTGCATGCCGCCGCTCGCCGCTGCCGCTACCCCATCTGTCGGCCGCTGGCTAGCCACCGCCCGGCGCCCATCTGCCCGCCGGCCGCCGCCAGGTGCCCAGCCTAGCCCAGGTGCGTCCGCCGTCCGCCAAGGTCCGAGGAGCAGGAGCCGCCGATGGATGGAGGAGAGGAGGAGGAGCTGCCGTCCGCTGAGGTCCGAGGAGCAGGAGCTGCTGATGGAGAACCTGGCGCTAGGGCCGGCCATGTACGCAGACAAGTTAGCAGTAGAGCAAGGCAGCAGCTCAGCTGGATTCGGCCGAGCCCGAGGTTCAAGCAGAGGTGTCCCAGGAGTGGCATCGGCAAGAACAATTAAAAAAAAGGTATTGTTTTATGATTTTATCCGTTGATGAGCATCTAAATTTATCAGCGAGATAGTTAATAGAGTATGCCAATTGATCAAGAACTACTTGTTTAATCTTCAAATTTGAGGTAACATCATGTGTTTTTCGTCTACTTTTCGCCATAATGTGTGATTGTAATGTTTTTTACGTGATTTATGTGATTGTAATATGTTAATGCGGTGCGTCATGAATGCGGTGTTTTTTTTTTGGTTCATTTCCACGATGAAATTCGCCCCACCTATAATTTTTTTCTGGCTCCGTCACTGCGCGGGGATCCATCCATCCAGACGCGCGCACTGGGCAAGTAGCCAAGTAGGTGACGCCCAAGGCGGAAACGGCCGCCGACGATGGATCTAGGCCACCAGGCCCAGGCATGCACTCGTTCTTGTTCCCGACCCGTAAGCTGATGATGAGCATCATGCACTTGCGCCGGCCGGCCCGACCGTTGTTGGCCGCTTGCGTCACGGTTGCATCCGCACGTCTCCATGTACATGTCGTCGGTGCATGCATGGAACAGACACTGCAAGCCTGTGACGACGCATATGACGAGTTCCTTGCTCCCATCCGCTGTAGGGATCGTACATGCAGTAGGGCGGCGAGACTGGTGATCCTGCCCATGTGTCTCCGGTCCGTGGCCACCGGTTGGAACATAACATCACCGCCGGCTGCGCCGGGCTGCCTCGTTTCTTTGCCTCCAACTACTACCCGTGGTCATGGCCTCACGCCCATTGCCGTGATAGGTGCGAGGATGGCAAGTTTGAGCTAAACGAGTGGGACACTGGGACTGGCTACTAAGACCGAGGCTAATAATACTGCCCGCTGCTGGCTGTAAGCTAGGTTTTTTTTTAGACTTTTCTTGTCCACCCATATAGTAGTTAGCTCTTCGCTATTAATACAGGGTCCACTTGTCTCTCTCATAAAGTTTCTTGATTCTTATGACTAAATCTGTCGTAAGCTTACACCCGCTTTTCCTCTCTCTCCTCTCCTCTCTCCTCCACCTCAGCATTTAACCAGCTTATAACCTGCTATTATACTTGCTCTAAATGTCGAAAGCAGAGACGGAACCAGCGATTCTGACTAAAGGGGCCAAACAAATATGATCATATTTTTTAGTGTGCTAAAATATATGTAATTATATGATTTAACAACTTTTTAAATATTTTACACTATTTATAACCAAAATCATAATATTTGAATAAAAAATAGGTGAAAATTGATATTTTTTTAGCTGTAAATTCATATATTTATATAGGTATTAAAGGAAACTTACTGTGCTTGGGGGGGGCCACGGCCCCTGCTAGCCCCCCAGTTCCGTCTCTGGGGGGCCACGGCCCCTGCTAGCCCCCCAGTTCCGTCTCTGGTCGAAAGGATGGTATGGAACATGGGAAATTGGGCGCATGTTGCAAGCATACATTTGAAATGTATCAGAGGTACGTTACAAGTATTTCATAGGGATGTTGCAAAAGTAGATCGAGATGTTGCATTTGTTGCAATGGTTTGTACACGTATGTTACAAGTGTTTATTCCCAATGTTTCATATGTTTTTCAGACGTATATAGCAAGTGTGTTTACCTAGATATTACATATGTTTCACACATATGTTGCAAGTGTTTTATCTGAATGTTGCGTATGTTTTTGCTATGGGTTTAAGTGTTTTTAGGGTTTTTTTGCAAGTGTTTCATCTGTCTTTTTTTATATGTTGCAAGTGTTGCATCTGAATGTTTTAAAAGTAGATCTGGTGTTACACATGTAGCTATGGCTATACACGTATGTTTCAAGTGTTTTATTTATTTCAGACGTATGTTGCAAGTGTTTCATTTGGATGTTTTAAAAGTAGATCTCGGAGAAGCACGTGCTGCTGCTGCTAGTGCGCCGCTATAGGTCACCGTGCCGCCATGGGCCACCGCACGCGCCTGCTGGTGGTGGTGCTGCTGCTGCATGTATGCGGGCATGTGAAACGGAGCGAGCTCGGAGTGGGTCCTAGGATGTGTTGGAGCGGATAGTGATCGTGCTTTGCTGTCGGGTCATAAGCCAAGGAATCCGAACAATGATTTAAATCGAATTGACTCGGCAGTGAAGCTCTCTCACTTCCTTAGCCACAACCTAGCAGTGATATATCTTATCACTGTCGGTTAAGTCCATAACCCGACAGTAATATGAGGAATGTCAAATGTGTGTTTCCCTCAGAACCAAGCAACGACAGACATGGGAGCTGGGAGTTGAAGCTCCTCCCATCCATTTATAGACTTTGAGAGTTTCACAAAAATTCCGTACATAAATCCTTTATATATCACCATCAATAGTACAAAGTGGCAGACAATCTCGCAGAGAAGGCAAGACAGGCTGTGATTTCTAGCTATTGCAGTTTCTCTTGCGAATCTTTAGTGCATTCTAGAATTTGTAGCATTATCCAGCAATGTTTTCATATCAGACGACTAATCGTGATTAGTCGTCCTTATCGTAAATAGGTGCTTGATAAGGGCCCTCGATTAGTTTTTTCGATCAGAAAACTTATCGTCCGATAAATGACGACTAATCACGATTAGTTGTCCGATAAGGCTAGCTGGACGATAAGTTGGGCCAGTACAGGTACATGATGTAGATAGAATTCGGCCCACCTTTGGCTGGCCCATTAGGGTTAGAAGAAGAGGAGTGCTGAAGTGCTGAGTGAGGGGAGTGAGTGAATCAGTGAACCAGCTGCAGCCGCCGCATTTCCAGCTCCCGCTCGACACATTACATTTCCCGCTCTGGCTCTACTCTCCCTCGCAGCCGCCGCGCGCCTCCGCCCGCGTCTCCTCCGCCTGAGGCCTGCGTCTCCTCCGACCGCGGCCTACCTCTCTGGATCTTCCTCGCCAGCATCCGCAGCTACGTCCGCGCCTCTCTCCGGCGTCTGCGGCAGCTCCATTCGTGCCTCTCGCCGGCGTCCAAAGCTCCGTTCGCACCTCCACCTCTGCCCGTGTTTGTGTCCTCCCGTGCGCAACCCCAGCACCGCCGCCTCTTAGGCTCTAAGATACTTCCTCCATTCCTCGAGACCTCGACGCTCGGAGGACGGACACGGGAGGCCTGAAGCTTCAAGATGAGCCAACACTCTGCCTCCTCTGAAGGTTGGTGTCTATGTCTTCCTCTGCTACTCTACTGTTGTGCTGTTGCCTCCAATTTGTGACACATTTGTGTGGCTGCGCCGATCTGCAAAAGATGCTCAACGCCATGCAGCTGTTGAGGTCTATTTACCTAAGAATCAAGCTCAGAATGTTGCTGTCTCGGAAGGGGTTGGGGGTAGTTCTGTCTCAGCGTCGTCGGCTGCTCCAACTGAAGCATCTCTGATAGCTACAGCTATAGCTAAATTATCGCCAGAGCTTGCTGCCATGGCTGAAGAGAAGCATAGGAAGGCAAAATCATCAGATCCTGGATGGAAATATGGGTTTTGGCCAGACCCAGGGAAGAAAGAGTTCATCCAATGTATTTTCTGCAAAAAGGTTATCCCTTCAGGCATTAAAAGGTTCAAGCAACACCTTGCTGGGGGCTACGGTGATGCAGTGAAATGTGGTAGAGCACCTGAACTAGTCAGCCATGAGATGGTAGTTTACTTGGGCAAAAGGTCAAGGACTCCGATAACTGTGGACACTGGAGTGGAGAATGTGGAGGCAGAGACAGAAGAAGAAGAAGAAACTCAAGGTGGAGGTGGTGCTTCTGCTGTTGCTGAAACTGGGACAAATCCAAAGCCAGTTCCAAGTTCTGGGACAAAGTCAAAGCAAGCGAAAAAGATAGCTCAAGCATCAATCACGAACTTTGTGGTTTCTGCTCCACCAAAACCTCAAACACAAAAGTATTCCAAGTTAGTGAGTGCTTTGCTGTGCAAGAGTCCAGAAGTTGTTGCTGAAAGGCATAGGTCCAAGATGTCACGGCCCACTCTTGAGTACTCCACAAAGAGCAAGGAAGCAAAGGAAATTATAGATGACCATGTGGCTGACTTTTTTTTTATGAGAATGGAATACCATTAAATGTTATTAACTCAAGAAGTTGGGAGATTATGCTAGAATCTATTGGGCAGTACTGTCCTGGGTATCGCTCACCTTCATACCATGCAATTAGGAATCTACTACTTTATAGGGCTGTGAATAAGACAAATGAGCTGAGAAAGAAGCATGAGGAGGCTTGGAAGGAGTACGGCTGCACAATCATGTTGGATGGATGGACTAACACTAGCCACCGTCATCTCATCAACTTTTTTGCAAATAGCCTAGCAGGAACATTTTTCTTAGGTTCAGTTGACACTTCAAGCGAGATAGCGAATGCGTCCATGTTAGCAGACTTGTTAGAGAAACAAATTGAAAAGGTTGGGAAGGAGTATGTGGTGCAAATTATCACAGATAATGGATCAAACTACAAGGCTGCAGGAAGAATTCTTATGGAGAGGATCCCAACATTGTTTTGGACACCATGTGTTGCCCACTGTTTGGATTTGATGATGGAGGACATTGGGAAGATACCTGAGTTTAGCTCTTGCATTAATTCGGCTAAGAAGGTGTCTAGGTTTATCTACAAGCATGGTCGGATTTTGGATCTTATGCGAGAGAAGATTGGTGGTGATCTTGTGAGGCCTGCTGTTACTCGCTTTGCTACATCCTATCTCACATTAGCAAGCATGTATAAGCACAAAAGCGGCATGAGGACTATGTTTGTGAGTGAGGAATGGCAAACCAATAACTTGGCAAAAAGTGTTGAAGGGAAGAAGGCTGCGAGCACAGTCCTTTCTACTGAGTTTTGGAAAAAAGTGGAGTACTGTATAAAAGCAACACAGCCCCTTCTCATTGCTATGAGGATAGCAGATGGTGATGAAACACCAGCAGCTCCTGAGATAATGGCAGCAATGGATATTGCAAAGAAGACCATCAAGGAAACATTGGCAAACAAACCAAGCTTACGGGATGAGGTACTGAAGTACTATGATGAGAGATGGGAGAACTAGATGGAGCAAAAACTGTATGGTGCAGCCCTCTTTTTGAATCCAGGAAAGTACTTTGCCATAAAGGAAAAGGATAGGAGACAAACTACAAAGCTAAGGTGCATGTTTAATGACATTATATGGAAGATGGTGCCTGATGAGAGTGAAGCGAGGAAGATAAGCAAGCAGGCTGATGATTATGACAGGGCTGAGGATGAATGTTTCTCAAAGAGACTAGCAATAGTAGAGAGAAATAGCAAAAATCCTAGTAAGTACTAAGAAGTTCAGCAGTCAGCACTTTCTTTTAATTAATTCTCTATATGATGAGTTGGCTGCTGATTACATTATTGCTTTGCTTTTAATCTACAACTGCAGTTCTATGGTGGGATGCTTTTGGTGGCCTTGCATTCGAGCTACGGAGTTTAGCAAAACGAATTGTAAGTCTCTGTTGTTCGGCATCTGGTTGTGAGCGCAACTGGAGCGCATTTGCTCATGTAAGTGCAATTTATATGCTGCATCCATCTAATGAATTCTTGTATGCATTCCTATATGCTGCAGCCATCTAATGAATGTGCTCCCTATTTTCTATGGCTGCAGGTGCATACTAAAAAGAGGAACCGTTTGGAGCACATTAGGTTGAATAAGTTGGTATTTGTTAGTTACAACCGTAAGATGGAATTTAGGTTTCAGAAAATTCGTGAGCTCGGTTCTAAAGGCCAGAAATCCAACCCATTGCTGCTAGAAGAGTTTCAATGGGAAAATGAGTGGGTAGATATCAACTGTGACCCAGTTCATGCATCTAATGACAGTGATTTGCTCTGGACACATGTTGATGAAGCTGTTGGTGCAAGCGACCATCTCAGAGGCCGCAATATGCCTAGGGATGCTGCTGCTCGTGCGAGGAATACTGTTGTTGTCACCCGCACATATAGGAGGAATAACAATAAGAAAAGGAGGTGTCCAAGTCCAAGGTCAGATGCACCAGCAAGACAAATTGAAAGCAGTGATCAAGAAGAAGAGGAAGACAAGGCTGCAACACCAGATCAGCCACAAGGTGCAAGTGCAACAGATGCAGAAATGGAGGACCAGGAAGGTATGGAGGACCAGGAATGGGAGGAAGAGGAAGACATAGGCGGACCTGCAAGAAATGATGGAGATGAAGACTTCGATGTGGTCCTGTGGATGCAGATTTACTTTTCTAATGGCTCAACTGCTGATTCTATGAATCAGTGGATTGGATGCTCAGAACTATTTCCATTTCAGATTTAAGAACTTGTTAAGTTTAATTATGTTATGTACTATTGTAATGTACTGTTGTGAAGTGTGCAGTGTGCACGACTTCACAGTGTTGAACTGCTGTTAGTCTTTATTTGTTAAATTTGTGTACTTCGATAAGTTGTTTTGCCTTGCTCTACTGTCTAGTGTGTACACATCTAAGGACTACCATTAATTTATTGTTTTTGCCTATTTAACTGATTATCTTCTTTCTTTGTAATTTCAGATTCAGCTTCAACATTGGCCACAAGTCAGCGGTCAGCAGTCAGCATCACGCATCGCCAAGCAACAGTTACAGGTAAGTGGCCAAATCACCATGATAACGATTCATTACAGACATGATTACATGTCAAACTGTGCTTGGTTGTTTGCCTCTACCATTTACCTATTTATGGCCATGTTTATATATATATATATATATATATATATATATATATATATATATATATATATATATATATATATATATATATCAATCAGGTCATCCAGGCATGAGGATGACTAATTGGTCCGACTAGCCGATCAGACCGACTAATCGACCCTGATCATCTGATCGGTGGTTATACGACTAGCCTCGATAATACGATCTGAAAACATTGTTATCCGGTCTAATTTAGAGAACTTTCAATGGGGCTCATTTTGCCCCGTCTCCGTATCTTGTCTTTGAATAATGAGAAGTAATCCTTTCAAAAACAAAAAGTATATCAATATTTGCAGTACGAAATTTTTCGTATATTATGTTAGCAGTAAGATCCTTTGTACATCACTCTATGTGGTAAGAACTTTTTGGTACATTTCTATCAATAGTACAAAATTTTTCGTGCATCACATATGCAGTACGTTCGTTCATAGATCACCATCTACAGCACAAAAAAAATTTGTACACCACATCCGCAGTACAAAATTTTTGGTACATCTCCATCTGAAGTGCTAATTTTTTCCGGTATGAATTTTTTTTGTAGGTCTCCATGCAGTTTCCATTTTAGCTGACACCGAGTTACAAATGAATCTGTGTGCATCAACAAATCCCCACATGGACCGTTCTATTGCCCGTACATAACATCCTTGACCAATAAGACATCAGTTCCTCCTTAAATTTAATCCTAAAACCTCGGTTGGACCTAATTTTAATCCATCACGGACCAAATTCCGCTTGAAGCAACGCCTAGTTGCCTACACATGAACAACCAACCATGTAGAAGCACGAGTCTACTATTTGACTCAAGCATCAGCCCATGCAACACCACTCCCATGAGTGTGTTGCATCAATCTCAGTTAATCAACACAATTTCAACACTTGAACATGAACAAATACAATTATACTTATCACTTTGCAATTAATGTCAATTTCATTGCAAAACTACCAAGCTAGCTAGTAGTATCTCATATTGCGGTCTGCGGCACTCGTGAACCACTCTAGATCCTAGTACGTTTTATCTGTTGCTTGATGATGATGCGCCCACAAAAGCAATACAGTGTACACTGTACACCGCCCCCTGAGATATGTACCGGTGTCAGTACCATCCTCCTTTTTTCGCTCCTATAGCTACTACTCATCACTAGCTAGTACCATGCATCGTGATGGAGCACTACATGCAAGGTTGCATGGATTTTGGAATCAGAACACACGGCCCGTGATCCGTGAAGGCCAGTTCGTTGCATGCATGTCAATGTCATATTGTCATGGCACATACATGATCGAGATGTGGTGGTGCGTCTCACACTCGGCTGGGGCATGGCACTGCGCCTGCGCTGCGCGTGCACCGGCCGGACCACGCCCACTTGCTTAGCCACTAGTACACGGCTAGCTATATAAACACACGACACAGACTCCTCTGCCCCGGCCTCCGAGTTGGATTTTCTATTAGCGATCGTGCCTGCGTCCAGCAGCGTCGTCCTTAACTGCATAGCAGGGACACGGCCATATGGCTGCTGGCGGTGGTGCACCTGTTGTGGCCGTGCTCATGACGGTGGCTGTCGTCCTTGTTGCGGTATCGACGACGGTGTCCGGACAGGGTGACGACCCAGCGCCAGCGGCGGTGTGCGCGAGGCGGCCCGTGGTGTTCGCGTTCGGGGACTCGAACACGGACACGGGCGGCGTCGCGGCCGGGCTGGGGTACTACTACCCGCTCCCCGAGGGCCGCGTCTTCTTCCGCCGATCCACGGGACGCCTCTGCGACGGCCGCCTCGTCATCGACTACCTCTGTGAGTCACCCGCTTGCCCTTCCGTGCCTGCCAGGTGCTAGCTAGCTAGGTGCTCCTCCTTCCGCATGCACGTATCGTCCGTTCGTCACTACTCACAGGCACAGCATCACATCGCATGTTCGGTGCCTCGCGACCCCGTCTACATATTTGGGCTTACGCCGTCGATCGAGACTTCGAGAGTGATGATATGCTGTTGGCGTAGTGATCGATTTCATCAGTGCGCGGAACGAAGCAGCTCGACCGGGGGAGCTTTGTTGGTGGAATGGTGGTGGTGGCAATTGATGGTGACGTACACATGCTTTAGTAGTCGCAAGAAAGAGGTCTTTGTAAATGACACAAGCAGCGCGCGTGCACGGCCCGACCATCTCAAGAAAAGACAATGGGATCACGCACCAACCATGAATTTCATTCCACAAAAAACTCAGCCGGAGAAACCGGTCCAGTCGTCCTGAGCGACATATAGGCTTCTTCCTTCTTTAGTTTTCTACTGACATATTAGTAGTGTGTACTATGGGTGTGTTCACTTCGCGAAAAGTAGGTGAAAAGTTACTGTAGCATCTTTCGTTGTTATTTGACAAAATTTATCCAATCATGGACTAACTATGCTCAAAAGATTCGTCCCGACATTTACAGACAAACTATGCAATTAGTTATCTTTTTTACCTACATTTAATGCTCCATACATGCGTCGAAAGATTTGATGTGATGGGTGGAAGAGGAAATATTTTGGGTTGGGATGGGGAAGTGAACAAGGCCTATATGCTTCCAGAGGCGCCACCAGTTGCTAGTGCTACCTATCGTGCACTTCCACTGTTCCACATTTGTGACCTCCATTATATCCCCCTCCTTCACCGCATCTCTCTGCTAAGTAAAGACATTGTCATTGTGTCGTGGTGGCCGTGGATTAGTTTCGCCATACTCCCTTCCAAATTATAAGTCGCTTTGACTCTTTTGGTACATCTATTTTGCTATGTATCTAAAAAAAAGAATATATGTCTAAGTACGTAGCAAAATGGATGTACTGAAAAAGTCAAAACGACTTATAATTTGGAACGAATGGTGTATATTTCAACAATTTCGCCACATTTGTGACCATGATTATGGATCCTGACCGGTCACAGATTCATACAGTTGTCATGACGGCAGTTTGGTGACGCTACGCAGCGGTAGTTCGTTTCCTGTAGATATCTATCGCCTTGTGTTGTACGCGGGGAGTTTGCTCGGCCACGCTCTCGTGATGCCTCTCTCTGTTTCTGTCGAGTCCATCGCTCTTAGTTTTCTGTTCAGTTTGAGTAAGGCCTCGTTTAGTTCGGCGAATAGAGAAGAAAAAACACGGTATCAGAATTCCTGTAGCATTTCGTTTGTATTTGGTAAAAATTATCCAAATTTTGACTAACTAGGCTTAAAATGTTCGTCTCGCAAAGTACAACAAAACTGTGCAATTATTTTTAAATTTTATCAACATTTAGTACTCCATGCATTTGCCGACATTTTGATGTGACGGGGAATCTTCTTTTTGCATAGTGTAATTTGGGGAGAATTGGAAGAACTAAACAAGGCCTAATATGTAAACAGTGAAGAGACGTGACGGCTGCACTCTGCAACCCAAGACGGTTGTAACAGCCGTCTGGTGTCAGCAGCATTATTGAGCTGCGTCCTTTCTTCTCCCCTGACCCTGACTAAAGAATCCGGCACCGTGTTGGTTCCTGCCCAAGTTGCCGCGCAGTACTCGAGTCGATTGCCACTTTGCCGGCGCCTCACTATGCCTGTGCGTGTCGATCTCCCCAATTACAATTACTAATGTCAGCTTCAACCAATGAAATGCAATGCAACACAGGTGAGAGCCTGAACATGAGCTACCTGAGCCCGTACCTGGAGGCCGTGGGCTCCGACTTCACCGGCGGCGCCAACTTCGCCATCTCCGGCTCCACCACGCTCCCCCGGAACGTCCCCTTCGCGCTCCACGTCCAGGTCCAGCAGTTCCTCCACCTGAAGCAGCGCTCGCTCGACCTCATCGCCCACGGCGGCGGCGGGACCGCTCCCGTCGACGCCGACGGCTTCCGGAACGCGCTCTACCTCATCGACATCGGCCAGAACGACCTGTCCGCCGCGTTCGGGAGCGGAGCGCCCTACGACGACGTCGTCCACCAGAGGATCCGCGCTATAGTGTCAGAGATAAAGGACGCTATCATGACCCTGTACTACAACGGTGCCAAGAACTTCTGGGTCCATGGCACCGGCCCTCTGGGCTGCCTGCCCCAGAAGCTCGCCGCGCCGAGGCCCGACGACAGCGACCTCGACGACAGCGGCTGTCTCAAGACCCTCAACGACGGCGCCTACGAGTTCAACACCCAGCTGTGCGCCGCCTGCGACGGCCTGAGGTCGCAGCTGCGTGGCGCCACCATCGTCTACACCGACGTCTTGCTCATCAAGTACGACCTCATCGCCAACCACACCGCCTACGGTGAGTGATCGACTGACCAGCTCCATGGATGCGTCCATGTCGTCAGGCTTCGCGGTCGATGCCAGCTCCTCATCACAGTTTGTTTCAGGGTTCGAGGAGCCGCTCATGGCGTGCTGCGGCTACGGCGGGCCGCCCTACAACTACAACGCCAACGTGAGCTGCCTCGGCCCGGGCTTCCGGGTGTGCGAGGACGGCACCAAGTTCGTCAGCTGGGACGGCGTGCACTATACCGACGCCGCAAACGCCGTCGTCGCTGCAAAGATCCTCTCCGGCCAATTCTCCACGCCCAAAATGCCCTTCGACTACTTCTGCCAGGCATGACCATCGTACCCCCAGCATAGCTGAGCGATTCAGTTGCGAGAATAATCTCTTGCAAGGAATCCGTTTGTGTAATAACTAAGAAATGTAACAAGCGTCGCATAATTCGCGATTGACCTAATTGCCACGCTACGGAAGTGTACAGGCCTGTGACCCATGAACTTGGGCTTGCCTACTGGCCTGTGTATCATAGGCAGTGTTTAGTTCCTTCAAAATTCCAAAAATTTTACAAGATTTCCCGTCACATCAAATCTGTTGACGCATGCATGGAGCCTTAAATGTAGGTAAAAAAAATAACTAATTGCACAGTTTGTCTGTAAATGTCGAGACGAATCTTTTGAGTCTAGTTAGTCCATGATTGGATAAATTTTACCAAATAACAACGAAAAGTGCTACATGAACTTTACACACACTTTACAACCATCTAAACACACCCATAGTTGTTAAATAATAGAGAGAACTCTAGAGAGGACGACGGACATGACAGGGCCTGTTTGTTTTTCAAAAGTCAAAAAGCTTCCTCACTCTCGTAAGCCAAAATATCCTAAAGAAACAGGGAGTGAGCTTATAGCTTTTGGCTAGTAATCTAAAAGTAGTCAAAAGCAAGCTAAAAAAATAAAAGTAGTCAAAAGCTCAAATAAACAAGGTCTAAGGTCGTGCTTAGTTCAGCTTTTGGAAGTGATTCTGTTGTAAAAAAAAATCTGAAAGCTGACCAAACGGGTGGATCCTGGAGTTCTTTTCTGGAAGCAGCTGCTTTTGCGTAATACAATTTTCATAACACCTTAGATCTTACTGGCTTTCAGCTTTATGCTTTTGCAAATGGGTAGAAATAAAGAGACATTTTACAACTGTTTGAAGGGAAATAAATAAAGAGGGTACATTTTATAGTTGTTTGGGCCAAACAACTTACAGTTCACATATCTCATAGCATTTTTTTCACAGTTCACAGCTGAACCAAGCTGACTCTAATTCTTCTCCTACCTCGGACTCTCCCTGTCTTCTCACGATTTCGAGTCAGCAACAGCTAGGATCGTTACACTAATATACCATTAATTAGAACATCTTGGGATTTATGGGCAACAAAGTAAACTAATGAAGGCATACATTCAATCCTCGGGAACTGCACACATACAGGGGTGCTGAGGAGGGCGCACTCATAGGGACGGCGCTGGGTGGACGGTAGCGGGAGGGCAAAAGCTCGAGTGGAGGGAGTGGCAACGAAGGAGACAACGAGGAGGGCAAAGCTCAGCTGCTTGGGCAGGAAGATGCTGGGGGTGGGGTGGGTGCTGCATCGTTTTGGCCACCGGGGAATAAGTAGGCGGTGCCTGATCGCCAGATCTGAGGTTGGTGGCAGGGGATGGCACTTGGATGGGGACTGCGCCGCATAGAACCTGAGTGGGAGCAGGAGTGACGCTATTGGAGTTGTCTTTTTTAATCTCATAACATCTAAAAATAGAGTTGCTTGTGGTGCTAAAGTCATATAAAATAGTTTAACTAGTGAAATGGAGTTGTGCCAGACGACGCCTAGTATTAGGAACCATTTATTAGTTTACAATGGAAATGGGTCAAATCAACCGTTAGTTAACCTCACCCACAAAAGTAAGGTCATTGATTCATAGAGTCAGTCTCAAAGCCTAAACACTATCGAAACATACTGACTCATTGGATAATATGGATCAACACTCATCAACATTAATAATCTTTTTCTTTAACTTTTTGGTCTTCATTTCTTTCACATAAGCATGGTTGGTCATAAACTCTTAAGTACTCTATTCTTTTAAGTAAGTTGAGAAATATCATATTTTAAAAGTGAAATTTAGATAAAATTAAATTGTAACTTACTTATTTTGATGCAATTGCTCAAATGTGTCTTCATGATTCTTCTTAATCTTATATCTTTTTTATAAGTGTTGATATGATAGAAAAAAATATATATATTCAGGTAAATAGATACTACCCACTAGATGTATTGACCAATGATGCCATACCTTTAGTGAAATAGGTTGACTCGTGACCTCGAAAATTAATCTTTGGACTAGGCAGTTGAGTCCAAGTCCGGAGCCGGTTCAGCCCATTTTCATTCGAGTCATGGCAGCACATTATTACATATTATAGTCCAAACTAGATCTGATTATGGGTTGCCAAACCAGAGCAGTCCGACTCGACAAATCAAGCTGATTTGACCCAACAAGTCGTACGTCCCCAGGGACTGACTACCTATCTTCTGGAAGATCATAAAAACACTAATCTTAACAAAAGATCTAAGCCATACAAAAATGAAAGATAACAGGATAAGAAATCTGCTCGAAGATATTTAGATTTTAGCGGTATTATTTCCTGCAGGGCGTCCGTCTGTGACTCTATGTCTGGACGTGGCTCCCCAGGAGCAGGCCCCAAACAAAAAACAAATCCCCATCCCCTCGTGCTTATCCGCGCCTGACCCTTCCGAGCCCACCCCACTCCTTCGTGCTTATCCGCAGGCCCCAAAGCAGCGTGGCTGCTCATCCGTCTACCCCTTCTCTAGCGCGCGCTCATCGGGCTGCCGTGCCGTTTCCTTTTCCCATCGCCGGCCACGCCACGCGCCCTCACTCCCTGCCCGCTCACCTGTGTGGCAGCCACCTGTGTCGCTCGGCGTGGCTGCTCATCCGTCCGCCCCCTTCCATAGTGCGCTTGTCGGGCTGCCGCGCTGTACCCTTCCCCTATCGCCGGTCGCACCGCTCACCTGCATGGTAGTCACCTACGTCGCTCGCTCTCTCGCCGTTCGTTCATCGCCCATCACCGTTGGACGCGCCGCTACCCCGCCATGTCCGCTAGGGGCACATGTACCATGGCGCCTTAGGTCTTCCCTGGCCGAGCCAAGGGAACCGGCCATGAGCGTGGCCAGTGCTAATGGTGCACGCACATCGTGGCTCGCCGCTGGCTCTCACCCCGACGGCCAAAATCGACTAGCCGACCTTCCCTCTCCTATGTTGCATATGTATGTTTCAAGTGTTTCAGATGTATGTTGCAATTATTTTATCTTGATGTTGCAAAAGTAGATCGGGGGATGTTGCAAATGTTTCGGAGGCATGTTGCAAGCGTTTGTTCAAAGTGTTTCATCTGTTTTCAGACGTATGTTGCAATCTTTTTTGTCTAGATGTTGCATATGTTTCACACATATATGTTGCAACAATATATTACAAATATTTCAGCCATTTCAGTCTTATGTTGTAGCAAGTGGTTTCATGTTGCAAGTTGCAAGTCTAGATGTTTCGTGTGTTTCACACACATATTGTAAGTGCATGTTCCAAATGTTTCATCTACTTCTGGACGTATGTTGCATTCAATGTTTTTCATGTTGCAAGTGTTTTATGTTGTACGGCCGGAGGCGAGCGGACCGAGCGCGCGGCACGTCGGGGGGGGGGGGGGGGGGGGGCAACGGACGGGGGCGCTGGGGGCTGGCGGGCGGTGGTGCTATGGTCGGGGCATACTGGGGGCATGCTCGTCCTCAACTGCTCATCCTGGCTCCTGAGTGCTGCCTGCGCGGAGAGAGAGAGGAGGGCGACCGGCAGGCGCAGAGAAGGGGCAAAGTGCGCGCGTGGGGCGGGGCGGAGGCAGATGGGGTCGGGGTGGTCTTCACGTTCATCTGGACGTCCAGACGCTAGCCACGCCCTTATTTTAGTCCTACAACATCCATTGGACCACATCTAGCACTCTCTTTGTTCCCAAAATAAGTACACATCTCACTTACAGGTAAGTCAAATTTTTCGAGACCAAATACATAAAAAATACTAATATTTATAATATGTAATAAGTATTAGTGGAATATAAATTTATAATAAACCTATTTAGAGATACAAATATTGATATTATTTTGTATATACTTAGCCAAATTTAAAAATAGTTTAACTCTTTGATAAGCGAGATGTGCATTTATTTTGGGACGGAGAGAATATGTCATATAGAGTACTTGGTTTAGTGTGTTCTATTTGAAAAATGAGTTAGGTTGTCATTTTCGTACTTCTTACCTTTTTGTTTGGTTTCGAAAATGGAATGGGTTAATAGTTAATACCAGTATAAGAAATAGAGTCATTTCACTAATTTTTTGGACTGAGCTCATGATGCACCACCTTATCTAAGGTGGTTCCTCAAACCAAACACATTATTACTGGATCAACCGATACATGAGGTGATGCATCATGAGTCTATTCTTAAATTTAGGCTATGTTTAGTTCAGCTTTTGGAAAGTGTTTTTCTGTCAAAAAGGAGAACAAGAACCAATTTGGTAGAACATGGAGCTGCTTTCTTAGAAACAGCTGCTTTTGCGTAGTCTAATTTTTGCAGTATCCTGAACCATGCTTCTATTTTTTTCTTTCGTACTTTCCAAATGGGGTGGAAATAGAGATGTTTCATAGCTGTTTCAAAGAAGATATAGAGTCGGTAGATTTCAAGGTGATTCAGTCAAAAAATTTATACTTTTTTTATAGAACATAGGTCATAACAGTTTTCTTCCACAGTTTACTGTTTTAAATAGCTTTTTCACAATTCATAACTGAAGAAATAGATTTAAGTGGAGTAACTTTATTTCTTATACTGATACTAATTATTAGCTAATGAGAAATAAAGCAGTGATAAATCAACACATTTTAACAAAGAACTAAATGAAACGATAACAGACGACCTCATCATTCCATAATGAAACAAAACACCGCCGTAATTTGGCAAAATCTGATCAACGCAGGAAAGAAAAGGGGAGAAATAGCTAAACCCAACTCAACGCGTCCGTTGGGTAAAGCCGACCAAAATTTTATTGAGCCGATGCCACGCTAGAGTCGAGTTCGGGCCGGCAAAAAAGTGTCGAAGTCTTTTGGGCCGACCCGATACTTCCTGTGAAAACGGCAGGTTTTTCTTCTCCGGTTCCCCTGATTACGCTTTCTCACTTGGTTCTCCCGTTGGCCCCCTCGTGTCTGCTCTCGTTGCGACGACTGGGCGATCGCCGCCGCCGGCCCCCCGCTCCCCTACGCCAGGTGCCCAGGTCGTCGTCGGGCCCTTCGCCGGCGATGAGCACCCAACAGGTACGCCTACCCCTTCTCTTCTCTTCCCTTCCTTCTGTGCGAAACGGAGCGCCCAAACCCTAACTTAACCTATTTGCATTCGGATCTGTTCTATCATATAGTATTATGCCTACCATTTCCTTTCCTTTTTGCAAAAGTTATTGTGTGTAAATGTGTACACCCATGTTCCTTACTGGGTCCGCCCCTGTATGCAGGAGGTCACTGAGAACTATGCAAATCCTAAGACATGCTTCTTCCATGTGCTCTTCAAGGTCTGCAGTTTCTGATCTTATATGCACCAGAACCGTGGCTAGGTTTTAGCTGATTCTGATTGTTTCTCTGTGAAGGCATCGGCATTGGCGTTCTACATACTGTCCACACTGTTCGTGAACAACTTCGTCATCATCTTTGTCATCACTGTGCTCCTCGCAGCACTTGACTTCTGGGTCGTGAAGAATGTCAGCGGAAGGATACTTGTTGGGTTGCGGTGGTGGAATGAGATTAATGATGAGGGAGAGAGCGTCTGGAAGTTTGAGTGCCTTGATGGAGAGGTTTGAATTTCGCAAATTTGCGTTCTTGTTTCCCTTGTTGCCTGTTTTGCCCCAACTGTGCACACCCTAAATTCAATTATTCTTTTTGTTGCAGTCCCTGGCTAGGATGAACAAGAAGGACTCATGGCTGTTCTGGTGGACTCTATATTTGACTGTAAGTGCTGTAGAGGTCACTATTTATTTTTATATATTCAGATAGGAATCATAAGTAGTACTATAAGAAGTTTCATGTTGTTTGAAGTATTGCTGAATGCACCTCTATATTAGTATATTTAGATGACATACAATCAGTTTCTTAGGGAAGTAACAATGAGATGTAGAGCCAAGGTAAAACTACACCCACCCCACCACTCAGTAGAAGCATGCAAGATTCCTTGACATAGAGTTAGTGAGAGTACTGACGAGCACTCATGTATATAAACTATAAAGTTCTACTTGTATTTCTTACTTCCTGCTGTCATTAAAATTGATATGAATGTATAGGCTCAGGAATTCTGGGAGACGGTTGTAATTTTATAATTGTATGGTTATTTGTAAACATTATTTCCTTTGAATGTTGGTACATCTGAAGTTACCCTTCACCAGAAAAAAAGGGGCTGAATCTAGGTATTCGCAGATGTGTGATCATAGTATTAGATACATGTCTTCAGATTAGTATATCTCTGTACCTGTATCGTGTGGGATAGCCATCCAAAAAACGAGTAGAGTGTTTAATATAGTATCAACATGTGATTGTTTTCCATGTATAGTGGTAATCCAGCTGTACATTTCACTCTTCTTTCATCTACAAGTTGTTTGGTAAAATGTGAAAACTAATCTTTTCCTTGATATGTAATTGCAATGGATGGAATATAACATGAATGGAATGGGTAGCATGGGAAACTGTGGTTTTGAGGAGTTGGCCCAATGGGCCATACATGCAGCTCCCATGACTATGATTAAACTGAGCTGTTCGAAGCATAGTAAGTAGTAACTCCTGGTTAAACCTTTTTTTACCAAGTTGTTGCAAAAGCACAAGTTTATTATTGCACCGGCATGGTCTATCAAAATGGGGGTTAGACCTGAGCCAATGTGGATGCTGGTCTATTATAGTGGGAAATGAAAGTTTGGGGCATTTCTATAGGTTTTATATCCTGCTAGTTTGGCAAAGGAATCGTTGAACCTACAATCTTTATATTTTATTTGTTTAGCAAATGCAGTTATGGTTCATTATTGAAAGTAGAGTCCTGGCTAAGGTTAGGTTTGAGAATTCATGATTCATTTCAATACCATGCTTGGAGATTAACATGATCACTATGGAAAATATCGATATCGATTAAGCGCACTGCCAGGTGCCCATTGATGGATAAGTCTCTGTGGCTGGTAGTTGTAGGGCTGCTGCACACTGCAGCACATGCTGGTGGTTGTAGGGCTGCTGCACACTGCAGCACATGATCTTTGTGTCCAGCATCTTTTGACTGCTTTTAGGACAACAGTTAGCATCGAGGACAGCATCTGCTTTTAGGACAGCAGTTGGCATCTAGGACAGCATCTTAGACTAGCATCTTAGACTAGCATCTTGGCATATGCTTGGCTGGCTAGCAGCCTATAAATATGTATCCCCAACCCCTCAGGTTGGCATGGCATTGTATGAGTTTGTGTGAGAAATAAACCAGAAAATTGCCCCAACTCCTAGTGTCATCCTCTCTCGATGAGAGTAAGGATTCAGCTACTACCAAGAGTGTGAATCCAGCGACTAACAAGTGGTATCAGAGCCGTACTATCCTGTAGCCTGAGCATCTCCTGCTCTTCTCCTTCCCCGGCCTCGCAGCAGCCCCAACCGCAGCCGATAGCAGCAGCAGCTCCGGCTGCCCCTGCTCTCCACACAGCAGCCCCCTCGATAGCGCGCCATGTCCGCAGGCCAGTCTCAGGGCTCGGTCGCCTCAAGCGCGCGGCGTCGGCAGGAGGCCGACCTCGCCGCGGCAGAGAAGCGCGAGCGAGCGGCAGCAGACGCCGCTGTAGTAGCGGCAAGGGCATCGAGGCTGGCAGCAGCGGAGCTACCAGCAGCTAGAGCGGAGGTGGAAGCGGCGGCGGCGGCGGATGCAGCGCGTGCAGCAGCAGCGGAGGTCGAGGTTCTACGCGGCAACAACAGCAGCTCCATCGCTGCTGATGATAGCGCCGACGCGGACCTCGAGCTGCTGGAGAGGGAGGCATCGCGAGGGCGAGCGGCGCAGTGGGCAGCCGTGCACGCCCACGAGCGCGGCGGCAGCCCAGACAGGCGCAGACACGCCGGCGGCGCTCCTGAAGGAGGCGCGCACGGCGGTGGCGCTTCTGGAGGAGGCGCGCATGGCGGCGGCGGACGGGTCGACGGAGAGCGCGGCCTTCACAGGCAGCGCGGCTCTCTCCCCGGTTCGGTACCGTGGTCACCACGAGTACCAGGCTGTCGTCAGGGACGTCGGCCCCGGCGGCGGGTGGCCTACCCTCACCAAGACCAACTATGTTGAGTGGGCTGCGGTGATGAGGGTGAAGCTCCAGGTGCGGCATATGTGGGATGCAGTCCGGTACGGCGACGTCGACTACGACCAAGATCGACGGGCGCTGGATGCTCTCATTGCTGCAGTCCCGTCCGAGATGCAGTTTTCGCTTACCAGCAAGCGGACTGCCAAGGAGGCTTGGGACGCCATCGCTGCAGCACGCATCGGCAGCGACCGCGCCCACAAGTCCACACTGCAAGCACTTCGCAAGGAGTGGGAGAACCTGGCCTTCAAGCCAGGTGAGGACGTTGATGACTTTGCTCTCCGTCTCAACACTCTGTTGCAGAAGTTGGTGCAGTTCGGCGACGACACCTACGGCGAGGAGAGAGCTGTTGAGAAGCTCTTCCGCTGCGTCCCCGAGAAGTACAAGCAGATGGCTCGCTCAATCGAGTCTCTGCTGGACCTCTCCACGATGACGATCGAGGAGGCGTTGGGCCGCCTCAAGGTCGTTGACGACGATGAGCCACAGCGCCTCTCGGGACCCGTCACCATTGGCGGAAAGCTCCTCCTCACTCGGGAGCAGTGGGCTGCCGGCCAAGGTGACAGGAAGAAGGGGGAGCCTTCTTCCACGACAGGCGGCCGCAAGCGTGGCAAGCGTGGCAAGCCGCGCAAAGACGCCCAGGCAGGGGCGCGAGGACGTGCCGAGGGTGATGATCGTGGAGGCGCCCAGGGCGGCGCCGCTGGCAAGCAAAAGCCAGCACGAGGCGATCCTTGCTACAACTGCGGCAAGCTTGGTCATTGGGCCAAGGATTGTCGACAGCCACGACGCGGCCAGGCCCACGTCGCGCAGGCGGAAGAGGAGCAGCCGGCTCTGTTCATTGCTCATGCGAGCATCGAACTACCTCCAGCGGCACCGGCCGCAACGGCTTTCCTCCAACTTGACGAGCCAAAAGCACACGCCCTCCTCGACGACAGCTCCGGCAACGACAAGACCGACGGGTGGTGCCTTGACACCGGCGCCACCCACCACATGACCGGGCGGCGGGAGTTCTTCACCGAGCTCGACCCAAGCGTTCGAGGCACCGTCAAGTTCGGCGACGCCTCCGGTGTGGAGATCAAGGGCGTCGGCTCTGTCGTCTTCGTCGCCAAGACTGGCGAGCACAGGCTGCTCACCGGTGTCTACTACATCCCCGCGTTGAGGAACTCCATCATCAGCTTGGGACAGCTGGATGAGAGCGGATCGCGCGTGGAGATCGAGCACGGGGTGCTGCGCATCTGGGATCATCGACACCGGCTCCTGGTCAAGGTCAACAGGAGCAACCGCCTCTACGTCCTTCATGCACAGGTGGCGCAACCTCTTTGTCTTGCAGCCCGCCGCGACGACGACGCTTGGAGGTGGCACGAGCGCTTTGGGCACCTCAACTTTGAGGCCCTGAGGCAGCTCGGTAGCAAGGAGATGGTGCGGGGCATGCCGCACGTCGACCACGTGGAGCAATTCTGCGACACCTGCGTCCTCACCAAGCTGCGACGGCTCCCTTTCCCCCGCCAGGCGAGCTTCCGCGCCAAGAAGAAGCTGGAGCTCGTACACGGTGACCACTGTGGCCCCGTGACACCGGCTACACCTGGAGGCCGGCGCTACTTCCTCCTCGTCGACGACGTGTCCCGCTACATGTGGGCTGTCCTGCTCGACGCCAAGGCAGCCGCAGCGGACGCCATCAAGCGCCTTCAAGCTGCTGCGGAGGCGGAGTGTGGCCGCAAGCTTCGGGTCCTACGCACGGACAACGGCGGCGAGTTCACGGCGGCCGAGTTCGCGGCGTACTGCGCCGATGAGGGGATCCACCGCCACTTCTCCGCGCCGTACACTCCGTAGCAGAACGGCGTCGTCGAGCGCCGCAACCAGACGGTGGTGGCCACTGCCCGTGCCCTCCTCAAGCAGAGAGGGATGCCGGCGATCTACTGGGGTGAGGCGGTGATGACCACCGTCCACTTGCTCAACCGCTCCCCCACCGAGGCCCTCGACGGCAAGACGCCATACGAGGCCTGGCACGGGCGCAAGCCCGCGGTGAGCCACCTTCGCGTCTTCGGCTGCCTGGCTTTCGTCAAGGAGCTCAACCACGTCGGCAAGCTCGACGACCGGAGCACGCCAGGGGTCTTCATCGGCTACGCGGAGGGCGCCAAGGCCTACCGCGTCCTCGACCCTGCGACACGGCGCGTGCGCATCACGCGTGACGTGGCGTTCGACGAGGGGCGAAGCTGGACGTGGGGCAAGATGGTGGATGACGACTCGACTCCGACGACCAGCGATTTCGTCGTCGACTACGTCCACTTCAAGGAGGCGGGGGAGCTAGCAGCTCGTCCTCACCGAGCTCGCCTACCCCACCACCTTGTTCGCCACCACCTCCGGCGAGTCCTTCACCACCGCCACCACCAGCTCCGGCAAGTCCACAGGCTCCGGCGAGTCCACCACCAGCACCGCCGGCCACGCCTCGCTCTCCTACACCGGACCCTACCTCTTCAGGCTCGGCACCGGCAGCTTCGGCCCACGACGAGCAGCGCACAGTGGAGTTCGCAACTCCGCTGTCCAACGACGAGGATCGCATCGACGCCTACCACGGCGGCGAGCCTCTGCGCTACCGTACCGTGGACAACCTCCTCGGCGAGCAGCCGGTCCCTGGACTGGCACAACAGACTTTGAGGCGGAGCTGCACCTCGCACAGGACGATGGCGAGCCTCGTTCCTTCGCCGAGGCGGAGAGGGACGCGGCATGGCGTGCCGCGATGCAGATGGAGATGGACGCCGTCGAGCGGAACAAGACGTGGGAGCTGGCCGATCTTCCAGCCGGTCACCACGCCATCTCTCTCAAGTGGGTCTTCAAGCTCAAGAAGGACGAGACCGGAGAGGTGATCAAGCACAAGGCGCGTCTGGTGGCGCGTGGCTTCGTCCAGCAAGAAGGAATCGACTTCGACGACGCCTTCGCGCCCGTTGCACGGATGGAGTCCGTGCGACTCCTCCTTGCGCTAGCTGCCCAGGAGGGCTGGCGTGTCCATCACATGGATGTCAAGTCGGCGTTCCTTAATGGCGACTTGAAGGAGGTCTACGTGCATCAGCCGCCGGGATTTGCGATTCCCGACAAGGAGGGCAAGGTGCTTCGCCTGCGCAAGGCCCTCTATGGCTTGCGACAGGCACCGAGGGCGTGGAATGCCAAGCTGGATTCCACGCTGAAGGGGATGGGCTTCGAGCAAATCCCACACGAGGCGGCCATCTACCGGCGGGGCAGCAGAGGAAAGGCCCTGCTGGTAGGCGTCTACGTCGACGACTTGGTGATCACCGGCACCAAGGAGGTGGAGATTGAGGCGTTCAAGGAGAAGATGAGGGCGACTTTCCAGATGAGCGACTTGGGCCCTCTCTCCTTCTACCTGGGGATCGAGGTCCACCAGGACAACTCCGGCACCTCTCTTCGCCAGACTGCCTACGCCAAGCGCATTGTGGAGCTAGGCGGTCTCACCGACTGCAACCCAGCCGACACTCCTATGGAGGAGAGGCTGAGGCTGAGTCGGGAGAGTACGGAGGAGGTGGACGCGACGCAGTACCGGCGCATTGTGGGCAGCCTTCGCTACCTTGTCCACACGCGACCGGACTTGGCGTTCGCCGTCGGCTACGTCAGCCGGTTCATGCAGCGACCGACGGCGGAGCACCAGCAGGCCGTGAAGAGGATCCTCCGCTACGTCGCAGGCACCTCCGACTACGGCTTGCACTACCCGAGGTGCCCCGGTGCGGCGCATTTCATCGGGTACAGCGACAACGACCACGCCGGTGACATCGACACGAGCAAGAGCACCAGCGGGACGCTGTTCTTCCTCGGCAAGTGTCCGATCAGCTGGCAATCGGTCAAGCAGCAGGTGGTGGCTCTGTCCAGCTGCGAGGCAGAGTACATCGCAACCACTACCGCTGCTACTCAGGCCTTGTGGTGGCTCGGCTGCTTGGCGATCTCCTTGGCAGAGATGCAGAGGCGGTGGAGCTCAGGGTGGACAGCAAGTCCGCCTTGGTCTTGGCAAAGAATCCTGTCTTCCACGAGCGCAGCAAGCACATCCGGGTGAGGTACCACTTCATCAGAAGCTGCCTGGAGGAAGGGAGTGTCCGGGCCAACTACATCAACACCCAAGACCAGCTCGCCGACTTCCTGACCAAGTCCCTCGGGCGGGTCAAGTTTCAGGAACTTCGCGCCAGGATCGGGATGGTCCAGATACCTCACAAGGAGCCACACAAGACTTAGGGGGAGAGTGATGGATAAGTCTCTGTGGCTGGTAGTTGTAGGGCTGCTGCACACTGCAGCACATGCTGGTGGTTGTAGGGCTGCTGCACACTGCAGCACATGATCTTTGTGTCCAGCATCTTTTGACTGCTTTTAGGACAGCAGTTAGCATCGAGGACAGCATCTGCTTTTAGGACAGCAGTTGGCATCTAGGACAGCATCTTAGACTAGCATCTTAGACTAGCATCTTGGCATATGCTTGGCTGGCTAGCAGCCTATAAATATGTATCCCCAACCCCTCAGGTTGGCATGGCATTGTATGAGTTTGTGTGAGAAATAAACCAGAAAATTGCCTCAACTCCTAGTGTCATCCTCTCTCGATGAGAGTAAGGATTCAGCTACTACCAAGAGTGCGAATCCAGCGACTAACACCCATGCCATAGGTCTGTTTTTCTTTTCTTTTTTGGAGTAACATGGACCTGTTAAATCATCATAGTGTGTTGTGTCTGCGTTATTTTTATACATAATTTCACATAATTCCATTTTCTTAATTTGGAATTGGAACAAAATTCAAATAGAGCACAATTCTGTCACAATAGATTGACTGGAAGGCAGAGGCTTGAATGTTGTGGAAACACCGCAAAGATCGTTTTCAATGGAACCAATGCTAGTATACAGCTTGTCTTCAGACAGATTTTTTTTTAGGAGGCTCACCTCTGGTGTCTAGCAAGTGCCAGGGGCTTATCTCTTGGAGGTGGTTGCGATAGGCGTTTGGTGATTTATTTGGTCAGGTTGTTTTTTGTTTATCTTAGAATCGAATGTAACTAAAGTCCTGCCATGTGACTGCATTTGTGTGTGTTTGTGTGCGTTCTGTATTCCATGTTCTTAATGAAATGATACACAGCTCTAATGAACATTCAAGAAAAGAAGAACTGGGAAGCAGAGGTGAAGAAAACATGGCAAACTTTATGTTGTTAAAATGATATTCATATGTATCCCTACGTATGTAGTCCATCATAGAGAGATGCAACTTAAGTTTAGAGTATTTGAAAAATACCATTCCTATCATGTTTCAGGCTGCTGCATGGATTATACTTGGGATATTCTCGCTCATCAGACTTCAAGCTGATTACCTTCTTGTTGTTGGAGTTTGCTTGAGCCTCAGCATCGCAAATATTATTGGGTTCACTAAATGCAACAAAGGTGCACATTCTCCTGTACTGCATCGAATGCTACCTTGTTGGAAAACTTATGATTGTTGAAAGTAAACCATGCAATTCCTTCAAGCTGATCAATCAGGCCTATAATTCTTTTCTGAATGAACTGATCTACAGCTTCAAAAGTTTGGTTTATATTTGAAAGTGGATAGGTAGCAGCAGAATATTGTGGACTATTCTTGTCTGGATCTGTTGCTACATCCTGAACCCTGAAGTTATCTTTCTATTTCTTTGCTATCTAATGCTGAGCTGATCAACTTAGATGGACCCCTCTCTAGCTTGTTCTCTATTACTCACAATCCTTGTTGCCCATTTACTCCAGTCTAAATAGCATGGGATTGATTTCACTGGAGCATCCTTTCAGAAATACTTTTACACCATCTTGCCTGCATACTGTCTGCTTATGTAGCACATCTGACATCTCACGTGAACTATGCACAATTTCTTGGGTTGTCAAAGATGTTAGACCACTTCAATTAAATTGGATACTTAAATTCATGCCTGCAACGATGCAATGTCATGCTCTATTCTATCTAAGCTTGACCTTGTATTGCTATGCTTATGTTGCAGATGCCAAGAAGAACATCCAGGATTGGACAACGAATGCCCTTCTATCAGGGAGCGTCAGGTCGCATCTGCAGTCAGCATTTGGTGTCTGAACAACAACCTACTCCTACGACCTAGTTATACGTATAGTGCTGTACAGTTTACAGATAACATGTGATTGGTAACTAGGATGCGTTTGTTTTGATGTTTTTTGTTGGCTACGTGCATCTTGCTGGGCAGGGCCGCAGGGTCGGAAGAACTTTTTCAAAGCCGTGTATCAACTCGATGTATACTGCTATTGAAATTTTAATAAAATCTTCCTTTATAAAAAAACAATGTACGGATAACATAATAATGTATTTTTATTTTATCCATCTTGTCTAGTTTCATCTCTTGCATAGCCCTCTTGTTGCAGTAGACTGGACTGACCTCAACCTTTTATTCTTTTATTTCTTGGTACGTATTATGCGGTTTATCCTGTCAACTCTTGTTCGTCAGAGGCAGTTTGTACCGATGAAAGAGCAGTTTGGTAGAGTGATTAGTAATTTTCGTCTGTCTGACAGCCGTTTTGGGCAATGTCAGAGATGACATTAGGACGTGTTTGGTTTGGTTTTGTTAAAGTTTAACTCCCATCACATCAATGTTCATTCAAATGCACGGAGTACTAAATGTAGACTAATTGCTTGCATGTCGGCACAGATTATGAGTAATTTACGAGACGAATTTATTAAGCCTAATTAGTCCTAAATTGGAAACTTTTTGTCAAATAAGACGAAAGTGCTACAGTGTTTGTTAAACTTTAACTCCTCAAACCAAACACCCCCTTAGGATCAGGGCATCACCGCATCAGGTGTCCCAGTTTTTCTAAACATATTCTAGCCTTTTGTTTCTACAAAACCTGCTTTTTCTTTAGGTAGACTTATATATATCTTTGCTTAGAAGTAAGTGCAATATCTTGTGAATGCCTACCTATCTTTCCAATAGTCATGTAGGAGGAATTGAAACGAATGAATCAAACTGAATGAATGGTTCGTTTAATTCCAAAAGAAATTAACTCATGAATTACCGTGGAATACTGTATGATTTGCAAAAGAGACATAACAAGTACAGCTTACAATGTTATGACAGTCCATTTTTCCATATACTGTATGCCCCTTTCCTGGGAATTGGCCGCATTTGCAACGCAAATCTTTGATATTTTTGTTCATCCCACAAGGATGAGCGACGTCCGGTGTATGCTACTGTAGATATTTGATGGATCGCCCCCAAAGGTAAAAATGTTTCCACGACAAACACACGATTCCACCCGCGGTCGCAATTGCAACACGGGATTTTGGGATTTTTCGCACACCTGGGTCGTCTCTGAAAACGACGCGTTTTTTTTTTCTTTCTAGGAGCCGTGTGCAGAATCCCTGCAAAAATTCAGAAATTCACCATTCAAGAACAGCGACGAGCCCATGGTTCTCAGCCAAGTCGCTGCGTCACCAGCGTTATCATCACCTTTGCGGATCCGCGTCGGACGTTAATATCCGCGTGGGCCGTGGAGACAATCAGACAGGACTACTCACCCACTCGGCACCATACAACAAACATTTTTCTCCTCTCACGCTGGCCGTGTCGTTTTCGCGTAAACCGCTCGAAAAAAAAGATATATACATATATTGCAATTGTTTCCTCGCCACATGATTTTGGCACGCGACATTATTCATCGGCACACGATGGTGACCATTGCTCCAATAAGGACCGACCCCTGTGCAATAGTATCGTTGTCTCGCACCGTGTCGTTTCTTAGCTCAAAAAAAAAATCCAACAAATTTAGCATCGCGGAGGAAAAAGGTCACATGGTCACAGCGCACGCTGAAAAAAAAAACGTCCTATAAACCTTATCCACTTAAAACTCCTTTTTTTTAAAAAAAAAGTTTTCGTTGCTGGCCAATGTGGCCTAAATTCAGATTTCTCGGCAACCGTACATGCCTAAAGCTGGATTTTTTTTCTTCTTGTTTTTATGGGTTTTGCATTACTCAAGGGAAGATTCTAAATATCGAGCGCTTTATTTTTGGCGTCTGCTGACCGGGCAGCAAATCTCTTGGCTGCAAAATGCTGGCGCCCGCTTAGGCGAAAAGGTGTCCAAGAAACACTGCCACGTCAACCCCCAAGCCTTATCCACTGAAAATTCTATCCCCATTTCTTCTTGATCGCCCATTGTTTCTGCCTTGGTTTGGTGCTTGAGATTCTGAGATATGAATATAGAAAGAAATGTGCCTTCAGATTAATATGCATTTTGCATCTTTTGCGGGGAAATGTTGCTGGATTTCAAGTTACATTGATCCAAAAACAAAATTACATGGCTGGAAATGCTTCTGCGTTTAATTTGAAGAAAATCAATTGAAGCTAGCATTACTTATAGAAACAACATGTTTTTATCATGATGACATCAACGAAAATTTTGAGTAGCCCCTAGGCATAGCGCATCGCCGTCCCACATTGTAGGATGCATGTACCTAACCTAGTGCATGGTTAATTACTGTACACTAAATTAGTGCATAATACTAGCCCCATATGTTTTGTTTTTCGAAGGGCTTGTACTACCTCTCAGAGAATTTGAGATTTGCTTTTGGCACGACCGTACCATGTGGGCACATGGGGTGATCAGTTTTCTGTCCAAATCCCCTGTTAAGTAGACAGACGCACAGCATTTGCAGGTGACACGTTACCTACTTATCAAAACAGGAAGTAAACTGGCAGTTGTGCGCTGTGTCTCCAGATCCAAAATGACCATCTGTAAATGGTGGAAGTCGCCAAGTAGAACCTGTACACTTGGCGTCCATTTTAAAGGTACTACATATGAAGGGTTCATCTAATAATCTAGCAAGAGTAAAATACACTAACGATTTGTCCTTAAACTTGTGTTACATGAGGATTCAATGGAGGAGAGTTGCTTTGTACCATCCAACTAAAACTACATTGTGCAGTGCCATGGTATTTGAGGGAGAAATCAATCAAACAAACAAACGATTAAGATGACAAATAGTAACACCATTGCAGCAACTGTTATAAGGAATACTCCCTCCGTCCCAAATTATCTGTCGTTTTGAGTTTCCGTGCCACAAGTTTGACTAGATTTGTGAAAAATATGTGCAACATTTGTATCTCCAAATAAATTTATTATAAAAATAGATTCGACAATCTATCTAATGATATTAATTGTGTACCATAAATATTATTATTTTTTATATAAAATTAGTCAAAGTTATTTATCAGGAAACGAGAACGACAAGTATTTTGGGACGGAAGGAGTACCATTCTTCTCTAAATGCTCCCGTTGAGTTTGGTGGTGACTCTGGGGGCAGATCCACCATGTTAGTGGAGCATATCCATGAGGAAGCTGTTGAATCAAAAACATTAGGCTCGAAAAATTGGATCTAGAATTGGTTTTTGTGAACCGAGGGAGGGGGCCGGATGCTGGTCATCTCCAAAGGTGGAGTTTGTGGTAACACCTTTACGTATAGAGCTGGTCACCTCAGATTTGGGGAATTCAAATTTGAGGATACTTTAGGTTGGCTTTTGACGAATGAAGAGTAGGAGCTATCAAATAAGAATTGCATGTATATGTAGACATTTGGGTTACACAATATCTTATTGACCGCTCTATTAGGGGTTTCATAAAAAAGGTGAGTTTGAGATAATAGTGATGTGGTTGCCAAAGAAATTAAATATGTAAATCAAACATAATAATAATAACTTGTACTAAATTTAATTTTTATTTCAAACAAAATTCATTAGCATGCAACACCTTATCTTAGGTTTTAAGGTGCAGTAAGAATATATATACTACCGCTATCTCAAAAAGAATGTCATTTTAGATTTATACTAAGTTAAACTATTTTAAGTTTAACTTGCGAAAATACTATCATCATTTATATCTTCAAGTATGTTCATTATGAAAATATATTTATATAATACTTATTATACATTATAAATATTAGTATCATACATATTTGTTTAAAATTGAAACTTATTCACGCTTTGAAAGCGAGAATGTTGCACATGCACGGATGCACCTACAGACTCACATAGGAACCTGCTGGGAACTTTCCAAAGTTGAAAATTCCAGAGTCTGCAGCATTTATTTTGAGAAAGGCTCCTGGTATTTTGGAGAAAAAAAAACGAAACGAGAAGTCGCAAAAGTCACGTACTACACGGTAGATGGTACACGCTGCGTATGCATTTTACCGTGAGAAGCCCACCGACCACTTTTTACCACCCTCCACCCCTATTATTCGTTTGTTGCTCAGCTCTGCTGGGCCTCAGCTGGCAGACACCTTTTTCTTTATAATATAAAAAGTTCGGCAGACCCATTTGGCCCTACTACTGTAAATACAGCAACGATGTACCCCTCCGTGTATTTTACAGTATGCTGATTACGTTTATTAAAATGTTGTTTAAACTCCTTCCATCGAGTCCAGGGGCGGATCCAGGATTTCACGTTACTGATGTCACAATAAACTTGTCAACTAATGATTATTGTGACCTATAGTAAACAGATAAGAATACATAATACATAATTTAATAGCTGTTCTAAAGAATATGTGTCAAATGTTTTTGATACTTTTACTTAAACAATAACTAAACTAAAAAATCGGTGGTATTTACCTCTCAAAGAAGCATTTACCGATTACAATTTTTTTGGCCACGAAGTACCTCTCCAATAGAGCCGGACAGAAGGATGATGCGAGTAGAGGTGCAAACGGATCGGATAGGACGGATATCGATGATATTACATTTGTTTTCATCCGGACTAAAACTATCTTAGGCCACGTTTAGATGCTGAAAAAATTTCAACCCAATGAATAGTACCACTTTCGTCTTATTTGGCAAATATTGTCCAATTATGGACCAAATAGGCTCAAAAGATTCATCTCGTGATTTTTAACTAAACTGTGTAATTAGTTATTTTTTTTACCTACATTTACTACTTCATGCATGGGTCCAAAGATTGATGTGATGGAGAAAGAGTGAAAAATTTTAACTTTTGGAGTGCATCTAAACAAGACCTTAAATTTGATTGCCTTCTCCATCACCTGTTGGTTGCCAGGTGCATGCAAAATATAGAAGTTGACTAGACTACCAGCTAGGCCTAGCTAGAGGATCAATTCCGTGTTTAGATCCAAATTTTGGAGTGCCAAAATACACTGTAACATTTCGTTTGTATTTGGTAATAATTGTCCAACCATTGACTAATTAGGATCAAAACGTTCATCTCGCAAAGTACAACCAAATTGTGCAATTAGTTTTTGATTTTATCCATATTTAGTACTCCATACATGCATCGCAAGTTTGGTATGACGTGAAATCTTTTTTTACAAAGTGCACTTTTGGAGTGCATGTATGAACGCAGGCATGCATGAGTTTCAGTGCAGTGCGTCGTTTGGGTTTCTCTAACCCCTTGTTTAGTTCCTCAATTCTCCCCAAATTCCACTATGTAAAAAGAAGATTCCCCGTCACATCGAAATATTGACAAATGCATGGAGTACTAAATGTTGATGAAATCAAAAACTAATTGCACAGTTTTGTTGTACTTTGCGAGATGAACATTTTAAGCATAGTTAGTCAAAATTTGGATAATTTTTACCAAATACAAACGAAATGCTACAGGAATTCTGATACAGTGTTTTTCTCCCCGATTCCCTAAACTAAACGAGGCCTAATGCATGATGTGTTGCGATTCTTTGTAAAGTAATGGCAGGCAATCAGTGGCCTAATGCATGATGTGTTGCGATTCTTTGTAAAGTAATGGCAGGCAATCAGTTTTGGGCTTCAAGCGTGGCTGATTTTAGTGGAGCACTGATGTCATCAGACTTATTGGACTGCTGTCATCCACTTCAGAATAGAGAAACATAGGCCTTGTTTAGATTTCCAAATTCATCATTAAATTTCACTATGCAAAAAGAAGATTTCCCATCACATCAAAATACCGGCACATGCATGAAGTACTAAATGTAGATGAAATCAAAAACTAATTACACAATTTTATTGTACTTTGCGAGATGAACATTTTGAACCTAATTATTCAAAGTTTGGACAATTATTACCAAATAAAAACAAAAATCTACCGTGAATCGGTACAGTAATTTAGGTGCCGAATTCGGCGATCTAAACACGGCCATACTCAGCCCGAGACATAAGGCATTGCTGTCAGGTGACATCATTGCTTATATACTGGATCCGCCCTGATCCAGTCCGTTGAATCGGCTATGCCTGGTTTAGTTCTCAATTTGGCCACCCAAATTGCACTATGCAAAAAGGAGATTCCCCATCACATCAAAATATCGGCAAATACATGGAGTACTAAATATAGATGAAATTAAAAACTAATTGCACAGTTTTACTGTACTTTGCGAGACGAACATTTTAAGTCTAATTAATCATTTTTAGACAATTTTTTACAATAAAAAAATAAAAGCTGATACAGTGTTCCAGAGCCGATCCGGCCACCCGAATCCTGGATCTAAACACGGCCTATGATTATGATCTACTCCGCGTAAAAAAATCGGTGGGATATAAACGCGTCACGGGCTCGTCGGGGGGCGGCGAGCGGTGGACGCCTGGACGGTGCGCGCACACGTGACAGACGGACTGACTTTGCGTACGCATGGCACCAACAGAGTAGTCACAGATAGAGATGGCAACGGGTACCCGAAACCCGAGTACCCGACGGGTATTACCCGATAAAGAGGCGGGTATGGAATGAATTTTTTATCCGTGGGTACGTTATTGGACAAAATCCTATACCCATCGGGTATGCGGGTACGGGTGCGGGTGTATACTACCCATACCCGCATACCCACGGGTAAGACATACCCGCAAAAATAACTAGTCAATCTCAGTTATTTTAGCGCATATAAGTCATGAATTTGGCCCATTGAGACATCCACTATATTTCTAGTAGATTGCCTTTGTTGTAATGATGCTAATAATGTTTGTAACTTGTTGGAAGCTTAGAATGATTTATTTTTGTATGTGACTATTTGATATTTTTAGGTAATTTTCGGGTATGCTATCGGGTACGGGTTACCCGTCGGGTGAGAATTACCCGGCGGGTACGGGTATGGAACTATTTTTTTACCCGCATGCGGGTACGGGTAACCCGACGGGTAAAATTTTGCGGGTGCGGGTACGGGTACGGGTGGGCACTACCCGTCGGGTATATACCCGTTGCCATCTTGAGTCACAGACAAGTAGGCAACAGCCTTTCCTAGAACTGTAGGGGACCCACAGTCAGGGACTAGACGTTGTCTTGCGGGTGCGGGGCTTGTATCTGCACACTACTTTTTTTTAAAACATGCACACTACTTTCTTTGAATCGTGCCGGTGGCGTGCGCCTCTTTTTATTTTCCGACACGCTTTCGGTCAGTACTGGTACTACCTCTGTCCGGTTAAGAATGCAATTCTAGTTTATTTTTTGATTTCCGTATCCAATGTTTGACCGAATATATAGATAAAAGTATTAATATTTTTGACACCAAATAAATATATTATGAAAATATATCTCATAACAAATCTAATGATACTAATTTTATGTCATAATTATTTATATTTTTTTATATATAATTAGTTAAACTTGACATACTAAAATATTGCGCTGTGCTAGAATTGTATTCTTTTTAGGACGGAGGAAGTAGTCTGGTAGCGATTCGACGGGTCGCGGCATCCCGCCCGTCGCACGAGACTTTTTTTTTAAACTCGTCGCACGAGACTTGTCATGCTGTCCGGCGGCGTCCGCCCCGGGCACGGCGGCTGTGCTGTGGTCTGCTGTTTCCGAGCGTGCAATTACAGAAAAAAATACCCGACCATCATTTTCGCTATCCTCCGCGGCTCCGCCCGAAGTCGAGAAATCATAAATTCAACGAAATAAGTATATACTCTCTTCATTCATCCAAAAAATCTAACAATCTTAAGTTTGACCAAATCTACACAAAAGATCACTGACATTTATAATACTTACTAAATGTCATTAGATTAATTGTCAAATAAGTATATTTTTATAGCAAATGTAATTAGACACATAAATGTTGATTTTCCTCTAGAAAATATTTTTCCTATAAACTTGGTCAAACATAGAAAGTTTTCCCCATATCCAGGCTTTGGCTATCCTGAGCTGGTTAGCCAGGTTAGGTCTAAAATGAGAACCAAACACATCTATTGTATATAAGTTCACTACTATGTATGAACTTATATACGTCAGGTTCTATCAAAACTTTTCACAAACTAGGTCAATGTATCTTGAGATTGATTATAAGTCACTTTATAAGTTTCATGGTAGACGGTTACATCCCTACCACTGAAAATATAAACTAATTGTAAAAACTTAAGTGACGTGTTCAATGATAGAGAAGCAAATTAGGTGATCTATACTAAATTCATGTAACATGACCTTTTACCATCATAAATAATTCTAAATCATGCCCTTTCGGACGCGAAGAACTAAAATTAATTTTGTCTTGCTCATCCTCAAGCTAGCATGAAAACTTTCCATCTTATCTTTTTATCGATTCAAAAATTCTCATGATCCCTTTGCTCAAAGGGACAACGTAGTACTGATCGTTCAGTGTAATTATGGGCCAGTGAACCTTCACATATCTTGGTTCCAAAGTGGAGAAGCAAACACCATAAACCAAAGTTTATATTCACCGAGTGCCGGCCTCTACGTACTCTCTCTGTATTTTAGTTTCATCCGAAGTCAAACTTCTCTTTTTTTTTGTGAAAGCTAAGTCAAACTTCTCTAATTTAACTAGATCTATAAAAGAATCACCAACATTTTAAAACATCACATATCAAAAAATATGTTTTGATAGTATATTTAACCATATCTTGGTCTGTCTACCTAATGTAAAGAGGAGACCGAGAGATTTAATCACATTTATAAAGTTTTATACACTGTGTCAATCCAAAATTAGACCATAAATTTCTTTAAGTGCATTACAAGAACACATCACAAAAAAAAAACATTGCACGAACATGATTTCCACGGTGGTAATTTCACCATCCCTGAAACCCAAAGAAGGATGATGACCTAACCGTTTCCCCCCATTTAGCCAACGGGCGTGTTGGGAAATAAAAACTTCAGAAACATGCACTTTAAATCCAGGGTGGCCCACCACCCACCGCCCCGATCTTTATAAAAAGCCTCCCCCCTCTCACCCTGCTCTCCTCTGCGTTACGCTCCCCACCTAACCCAAACCGAGCTGGCCTTTCGCAGATCGAACCCTCGCCGACCAAGTATCTTGCACAAGTTACCTTTGCCTGTATTGCCTTTTTTTGGCGTAGCCCCCTGAAGGTTTCTCCGCCGTGCGCCCGTGTCCTTCGCCGGAGCTTGCCCTATGAGTGGTCAAACCCCGATGGGGCTCGCCGCCGCAGCAGCCGCCGCAGTGAGGCCGTGCCGCCGCCGCCTCCTCTCGTCAGCCACCGCGGCCGGGGCGTCAAAGACGGCGGCGGGCACCGCGACCCGGCTCTTCCCCAGATTGCCCCACCCGCACCACCCCCCGTACGGCCGGCGCCTCCCCTTCCTCGTCTCCGCGGCGTCGCAGTCGCAGGCCTCGCAGACCGGCCCAGCCACCCCTGTGCCGGTCCCCGTCCCCGTCCCCTCCGACCCCCGCGCCGCCGTTTCCGGCAACCTCCCTTTCTTCGACCGCGTCCTCTTCCCGGACTCGTTCCCGCTCGAGACTCCGCCTGCCAAGGAGGAGGAGGATGCGGCGGCGGTGCAGACCGATGAGGCGGTGGAGCCGGCCGCGCCCTTGAGGGAGGAGACGGAGACGGAGAGGGAGGCGTGGAGGCTGCTGAGGAGGGCGGTCGTCAGCTACTGCGGCGAGCCCGTGGGGACCGTGGCGGCGGAGGACCCCGAGTGCACGGAGACGCTCAACTACGACCAGGTCTTCATCAGGGACTTCGTGCCCTCCGCGCTCGCCTTCCTCATGCGCGGCGAGACCGAGATCGTCCGCAACTTCCTCCTCCACACCCTCCAGCTCCAGGTGAGCTGATCCCCATCCTGCTTACTAGTTCCTCGTCTGGTCAAAATTTAAAATTCCAAAAGAATTTAGTTCTAGCTGAAGTCCTTAGTTTAGTACTAGTGTCAATGGCGTGTACGGCAATATTTTTGTTTTTGTGAGTTGTGGATGGAAATAGACACCCAAGTTTTCATTGCTAGGATATATTTGGGATTTTTTATTATCATTTCCAGTCGTTTATTTCTATGGGCAAGTGAAAATTATTATCATCTATTTACTGAATGCGTACCAGTTTGTGGTTATTTAGGATTATGCGGATTCCTTTTCTTGTGGGAAGTATGATTAGATTTCTATTTTGTCTTATTAATTATGTCCGCTTTCATACAAGAGTGCCATGAAGTAACATGATTTACTGTTAGCTTGTTTCACACTTCAAATAAATATAAGATTTTACCACAGGATCTCGTAGCTGTTTGACCAGTAAAATGCAAAAGCAGAGGTTCCAATTAAATAATTAAAATTAGTAGTAAGTGAAGTTAAGATTTGATGGTATAAGTCTGAGATGAACAATAACTAAACTATAATTATCCTCTAGCGGACAAGCAATATGCTAATTCTATCACATACTTTTGCAATTGTATTCTTTTGTTGAACTAGATAGATTGCAATAACCAATGCTAAAATGATGAAAGGAATGTGAAATGTTTTTCCTCTGAAGATTCTGAAAGCTGATTCAAACAGACTAAGACCATGTAACAAGATTTCAATTGATCTGTACCACTAAGAGGCAATACTAATATTTTCTGTTAAAGTGAACAAAAAAGATTTTGTGTTTGCTGAACTCCTCTCTGGTTGCTTGTTTATGTGATGTTTTCTTCAGCTAGTCACTAATTACTCCTTTCTTTTGTGATTAGAGCTGGGAGAAAACTGTTGATTGTTACAGCCCTGGGCAAGGATTGATGCCAGCTAGCTTCAAGATTAGGACCGTACCACTTGATGAGAACAATGAAGGATTTGAGGAGGTCTTGGACCCTGACTTCGGTGAGGCAGCCATTGGCCGTGTAGCTCCTGTGGATTCTGGTATGTATCTTGTTCCTACATAAGCTGCATATAAGAATTCGTTTTGAAGTTACTGTTATCATGCATCTTTGTTCTGCTACTTCAACCCTATTTATCTTTTTGCAGGACTCTGGTGGATTATTTTGTTGAGAGCTTACTGCAAGATTACAGGAGACAATGCTTTGCTAGAAAGAGTTGATGTGCAGACAGGAATTCAATTGATACTGAGTTTGTGTTTGGCTGATGGGTTTGACATGTTCCCAACATTACTAGTTACAGATGGATCATGCATGATAGACAGGAGGATGGGAATACATGGGCATCCTCTTGAAATCCAAGTAAGTTGAGTTTAATTGCTTATGGCTTAATTCACTAGATCCTGGAATAATGATCTATAATGTTATTCAACAATAGGAAAAATATGCTGCCATATAGGGATCATTTTTTTTTCCCTTGTGCAGGACTAATTTAATTTATAACAAAAAGAAAATAGTTATGCTATTCTTCTTTTATAAACCTAGATTTATTTGGCATATCAGCTAAAGATCTGTACTTACAAGTTCTTTCTGTTACGCAGGCTTTGTTCTACTCTGCTTTACGATGCTCACGAGAAATGCTTGTTGTGAACAATGGATCGAAAAACCTCATCCGTGCCATTAACACCAGGCTCAGTGCATTGTCCTTTCACATCAGAGAGTATTACTGGGTTGACATGAAGAAGATAAATGAGATATACAGATACAAAACAGAAGAATACTCCCATGATGCCACTAACAAATTCAACATTTACCCTGAGCAAATCCCTTCCTGGCTTGTTGACTGGATTCCTGAGAAAGGAGGTTACCTTATAGGGAATCTGCAGCCAGCTCACATGGATTTTAGGTTCTTCTCTCTTGGCAACCTTTGGGCCATAGCTTCGTCTCTAACTACTCCAAAACAAGCTGAGGGAATTCTTAGCCTTATTGAAGAAAAATGGGATGATCTTGTAGCAAACATGCCCCTCAAGATATGCTACCCTGCAATGGAAGATGATGAATGGCGCATTATTACTGGCAGTGATCCTAAGAATACGTAAGCATCCTTGCTTGTAGAATCAATTTTTTGTTCTGTCCTTCCATGCCTTTCGGTTTGTTATATCTCCCTTTTTGTGGTTCTCTATCTATTTCTTTTTTTTTGAAGATTAAACTTCTCTTTTGTAAACATCACATCAATTGTTGACATGTGTCCACTTTGTGCATATGCAGCCCATGGTCATATCATAATGGTGGATCTTGGCCCACCCTATTGTGGCAGGTAAATATCAACACCAATGCTTTCAAATTTCTCATTAATTTTCATGCTTGTGGATCATTGCTGACTTATCCTTGTTGCTGTTCACATAGTTCACATTGGCGTGCATAAAAATGGGTAGACCAGAATTGGCCCGGAGAGCCATTGCTGTGGCCGAGGAGAGACTCTCAGATGACAAGTGGCCGGAATACTACGACACCCGATCTGGGAGGTTCATTGGGAAGCAATCCCGATCTTATCAGACATGGACTATTGCTGGTTTTCTGACCTCTAAAATGTTGCTGGAGAACCCAGAGCTGGCTTCTATTCTGACCTGTGATGAGGACCTTGAGCTGCTCGAAGGCTGTGCTTGCTGCCTGTCCACGAAGAGGACCAGGTGCTCACGCCGGGCTGCCAAGTCACATACTGGGTGAAGCTGTGAGGCTCATGTTCTTGCTACTGCAGGCGCACAATGTATACTACCGATGGAGAATTAACCAAGACAGACTCTTCAGCTGTACATTAGTATAGGTTTATGTTAGATACCCATCCATTCATTTCCTCGGTGGCTGCTCATTCTTTTTTGCTGAGCTACCACTGATGGGAACTACCCTGGGTGATACTGGTGGTTGAAAGAAGAGAGCAAAACATATTCGAAGTTTGTGCTCTCATGTACACAGAAAATGAAATCTGTTATTATTTGAGCTGCCTGCTGCTCGTTTGGGAGCGCTGTTGAAGCCCCTAACCATTGTATGCCTTGTTCATACTTGAATGTAATATGTGGTGTCATTTGCAAACCAAACTGTGACACTGTATCACGTTCATTTCATATTATGGTTACACCTTTGTTGTATTGGATTATGCTTGGATGTACCATATGTGCTGTGTGTTTGGTCAGCACATTGTGTTGTTTTCGGCCGATGAATCTGAATGCTGCAGCAGCTGATGAATCTGACACTGCTGTTGCTAAACTATTTGAACCGGACCATCTTGGAAGTTCTTGTCAAACCCAACTGTTGAAAATAAAACCCAGCGGGAGATGTCTTTAACCCAAGCTTGCTGAATCATCCATTCATCCCTACTAAACTTGACATAGTCATCGTTTTCAGTAACCAGAACCTGAAACTGAGTTGTGTTCTTTCACACCAAAAGCTGCATAGGGTGCAAAGTATTCCCAAGGGAGACAGGGCCATGCTACCTTAGCCACCAAATAGCCAAAGACAACTTGATGGAATGAACAGAAATGTATTGTTAATCTTTCTGCAGATACTAAAATATCACCAAAAGCTCCAAACTAGGTTTATGATGTTCAGCCTGCCACGTCATAAAAATCCTTAACCAAAAGCTCTAGATAGGGTTCACTACTAACTTAAAACTATGGTAAGCACTTCTTTCGACTCATTTTACTTAAACTAGTTGGGAGTTAGGACAAGTTATCTTTCACTCCTGCAGAGTTAATGGAAGCTGAACATTCACCCTTTTGTTCTTTACCACACACATGGACACAACACGTACGAGGAACCAGTGGAACAAAAACTACAAGTTAACAAGTATGAAAATTTCAATTCTACAAGTACCATAAGCCCAACGCCTTTCCCTCCCACTGATGTTCTAGAGTGCAAACCACCTACTATATGAAAAAAAGAAACCAATTCAAAAAAACGTACTTTAGTTGTTCAGAAAAAATCTGAAATTTAGCAAAGCCATACTGCATACAAATGTGTACTCATATGCAATAGTTGATACATGCTTAATATGGCATTGTTATATTATTGCCAACATTATCATTTGCATTAATGTTTGATAGTATTTCCTCCTTTGCAATGTACGGCATTTTTTTATTAGTTTTTGTTAGAACTTGGATCAATCGATGGTCCAATTAATCAAACCATAGACTAAACTCTTATGCAATTTATTGTGAAATCCAATCTAAATAAATGCATCTCTAAGCTGCACATATGTACCACTGCAATCCCCGCTACCACGTGAAAAATCAAGAGGTCTTGCTCATAATCATTGGCAGACATACTAATCCTTGAAACACTTTAATCAGATGTTTAGAATTTCAAATTTTTATGTGTCCTTAAAGTAAGTCATGAAACTCTATTTAACTATACCAACACATGTATATATGAATATTAAAGTTATGATATATTTACGAGTAAATATTTTAAAAAGTTTATTAAATTATATTTTAATTCGATATAAGCTTAATAAATATTGTCAGACTTATACCATAGATGTCATGGTTATTACGAAATAAATTATAGCTTTTAAATTTTATGGAAAGATAAAACATAAATAGATATGTACCATTTCTATCTTCGTTCTCTATATATTTTTTTTTCTCCCGTTGCATGACATGAGCATGTTCGCTAGTGCTCGATAAAGAGAAACGGAGGGAATAATCAACAAATGGCTCCAATCAGAAAATGCGTGTGAATACCATGCTAATGTCAGGTGTTACAAACATGTGTTATATTCTCCACTAAATCTAGCATTGCCATTTGAAGTCAAGAGTGTCCGCCTCTACAAAACTCAACAGGAATTCAGAAATATGTAAGTGTATCTCCATTGAGTAGGATTTACATCTCAGTAGCAAGATCAAGACTGTCTACCAAGCTCGACATGAACTCATCGATATATAACCTCATTTCCAATGAGTAGGCTATACATCTCGGTAGAGACATCAAGAGAGTTAACCTCAACAGGAACACACAGATTTCTAACCATATTTCCATTAAGAGTAGGATCAATATCTACAAACTTCACAAGCTATAAGCCAAACTTTAGAGTCCTTCACATAAGAAGTCTTCTCCGCAGTTACCTGTAGATTTAAAGTTCAAGGTTTATGGGTATGGATAACAAAATAGCATTAGCCTCAACAATTCTTCAAAAGATGAATGCCATCCATGCGTACATAAACAAATTTATTGGAAATAAGAACCTGATTGACCAATGCCATGTGGCCAGTTAGCATTATATTAACTTTTGGATAACAGACATGATAATTCTATTATTGCACTGAAACTCTGAAGGTACAAAACTTGTGACAGCTCAAATTAATCATAGTAGTTAAGTTCCCCAGGTAGAACAGAAAAAAAAAGTAAAACCTGTCCAGCTCAATGCATACTCTCAGTTCTTTTGATTCGAACTACCCTGTTTTTAACCCTCCAAGACAAAATAACTTGTTTACTTCTTGAGAGACTCACAAGTCATTTGCAGCAGGTTAATGTGGCACAACCACATTCCATCCGTCAGCTATTGCTATTAGCAGTGCAAATGTTGATTGTTGAACCATTAAATTGCAATTGTTGTGCTCAAGTGAGGGGGGACATGCATATGTGTGCAAAATAACTTCTATATTCTTGTGTATAATTGGAAAAAATCCACTGTGAGAACTCATCCATGATAACTTATAGTTAGTCATAACTTCATTTCAGGTTTACGTAAATCCTGCAGGCCTAAAGAAGTCTAATGTCTCATAAAAGCACAAGGAATTGTTTTCCCTGTAGGTATTCACGAGTCACAGAACTTCAGTTTTCTGCAGAGTGGTGAGCAAGAATCGAACTACAACATCATGGAATGAAAAAAGAAGTTCTATTCACACAGATACGGACGAATTCTTGAGATAGTCATTATATTGCATTCCCTTACTAGCATAATCTGGACTAAGACACGCACAAAGTAAACGCAAGTAAAAAAAATATTTCTGAACTGTTCAACTGACAAGGAAAGTTTGTTACCTAGTTTAGGTCAATTTTCAGTTCATACAGATCACTTGAAACTGTACTCTGATTGCACTCTGAAACTACTCTCTCAAGGTCAACAGGCACATTTGAAACAAACACAAGAAGCGGCTTCTTTCTTGGAACCGGAAGTAACTCATTCTTGCCCTCCAGTATGCCTAGGACTGTCCTCATGACAGGTCTCTCTTCTGAGAACGGATTCACGCAGCTCAAACCAAGAAGAAGTAGCCTCATCATTTGCTCATTGTCATACTGTCCACTAAGATATGGATCCGCAGCATCCAGAAGCTTGACTTCTGAGTGCAAATTCCAAACCCAATCAACAATATTCAACATGTTCATACTGCTGGGCGCTTCTCTCTCTATTGGCCGCTTGCCTGTGCAGATCTCAAGCAGCACAACCCCATAGCTGTAGACATCGCTCTTTTCTGTAGCTTTACCCATCTGGAGATATTCAGGTGCAAGGTAACCAAGAGTCCCTGCTGCCAGGGTTGACCGAGGACTCGTGTCATGATCCTTTAACCTCGCAAGCCCAAAATCTCCCAATCTCGGACTAAAACACGAGTCAAGAAGTATGTTACTGCACTTTATATCCCTGTGGATCACCTGCTTGTCATGTTCTTCATGTAGGTATGCCACCGCAGAAGCGAGGCCAACAGCAACGTTGTACCGCTGAGACCAGTCGAGGGTGACATAACGCTCTGTGCCTGAACAAGGGTGGAGAGCCTCATCTAGGCTGCCGTTGGACATAAACTCATAGACAAGCAGCAGCTCGTCCCTTTCTGTACACCACCCCTGGAGCTGAACCAGATTGGGGTGCTTCAGGTCAGCAATAATAGTAAGCTCAGCACTGAACTCATTGTAGCTCTCTCTGGATTGCTTCGACCTCTTGACCGCGTACGTGACCCCAGAGTGTGGGTACACTGCCTTGTACACTGTACCGAAACCACCGCTGCCGACCACCATAGAGGGATCGAATCCATTTGTAGCCGAGAAGAGATCTTGGTACATGAACTGCCTCGGTTTACCTGTTATCTTTGCTCCGTTGACCTTGTTAACCACTACAGTACTCCACCTCCACTTCTTCAGAGACATTACCACAAACACCATGAGTGCACCAAGGAACACGATAGGCAAGGGGACGGCGAGCCCCAATACTAGTTTCCTGCGGCGCCCACGCTTCAGGTTCAGGGTGGTTACCCCAGGCGTCACGGGCGTGCTGGGGACGCTGTCGGACATGCTGTGCGCGGGCCGGGATGCCGTGTCGACAGGCGGCGTCCCGGACGTGAGGAAGGTCCAGCTCTCGACGACGAAGCCGCCGTCGCCGCTGCTCGCGTTGTCCGACGACACCTCGAGGCCAACGAACATGAACTCGGAGAAGCGGACGCCAAGGCCCGCGGCGTCTGAGGACAGAGCTGGCGTCCGGGGCTGCAGGCTCGCGTGGCTGAGGAATACATCGAGGCGCGCCCGGCGCGCGTCGTAGATGACCCAGGAACCGACCCCGTTGCCTTTCCGAAGATTCACAGCGCCGGTGGAGTTCCCGGCAAGTCTCTCACCGGCGGAGTACGCGGAGACGAGGCCCTTGGACGCGTCCAGGGTGATCTCGAGCGGCAGGGACCGGTTTTTGGCCGTGGCGCCGACCGTGAGCGGGTCGGGGATGAGGAGGAAGGAGAGGCGCGAAGCGGGGTGCGTGGAGGCGGGCGCGGCGAAGAGGAAGGAGGTGGAGAAGGAGGCATTGGGTGGGAACGGGAGCGGGAGCGGGAATAGCGCATGGGAGGAGGGCGGCGGGAGCGAGACGGAGTCGGCGCGGAGCGAGGCCCCGCCGAGGAGGGTGAGGTTGCGGAGGGAGAAAGATGGAAAGGAGAACGAGATGGGGGTTTCAGCCGCCTTGGAGGATGGCGCGAGGAGGAGGAGGAGGAGGAGGGCAGCGGCGTCGGGTGCGAGGAAGCGGTGGTGGACTGGTGAGGTCGTTGGAGCCATGGAATGGAAGTTCGGAAGAGAGCCAGAGCAGGGCCGGTTTACATTTTGGAGCAGGGCAAGCCCTGGGACAAGTTTGCCTCGTTTGGACCTTGCTGCCTGTACCAGGCAAGGACTACGTCGATGTCCAGGCGAGTGAAATCGAGCGCCTGGGCTAATTCTCTGATGGGCAGATTGATGGATGAGAAAGGACACGCAGTTCCTGTTAGCTTTTTTTTTTATATATTTTGTCTCCGTCGTCTTTATTGTTTCTTTTATCTGGTTCCTACGGCTCTTAATAAATAAAACTGCATGGCCTTTTTCTTATCACGGTGGTTAGTTGCTCGATGTCCGTGAACGGATCTATTACTCACGAGCCAAAACATATTTGGTGCTGTTCGGCTGGTCACGTTTCCAGCTGATTTCTGCGTAGGGCCTGTTTAGTTACAATTTTTTTGCAAAATGATACTGTAGCAAATTTTGTTGTTATGTGACAATTAGTGTCCAATCATGATATAATTAGGTTTAAAAGATTCGTCTCGTCCATTTCGTCTAAACTGTATAATTAGTTTTATTTTTTATCTATATTTAATGCTTCATGCATGTGTCCAAAAATTTAATGTGACGGGGAATCTGAAAAATTTTGTAAATTTTTTTGAAAACTAAATAGGACCATACTTGCACAGTACCCAGAATCAGCCGACCACAAGGATCAGCCGAACAACATTTAATGCATTTTAAATTTAGACACCATTGAATGCATTTCAAATTCAAACACAGGCAACCATTCCATTGAGGCCTTGTTTAGATGACAAATTTGGGAGGCCAAATCTGCATAGTAAATGTCACGTCATACTGTAGCATTTTTGTTTTTATTTGGTAATAATTGTCCAAATCTTGATTAATTAGGCTCTAAATGTTCGTCTCGTAAAGTACAACAAAACTGTGCAATTAGTTTTTTATTTCATCTATATTTAGTACTCCATATATGTGCCGACATTTTGATGTGATGGAAAATAGAAATTCTGCATAGTGAATTTGGGAGGCAAAATCTGGAATCTAAACAAGGCCTGAACTACAAAACCTGTTCATTACAACCAGGACATCCCATTAATACATCATTCAAATGCACAAATCAAATGGCACAAGTTAAATACACCACCATGGTTAACAGTACTAAATTACCACCTCTATAGTCCTTACATCTTTCATATGGAACCAGTGGGCATAATTACAAAACTTGTAGCCCTTAGAAGCCACATGATCAGCTGCTACAAGAAGTTTCACATATGCAGTCTTCTTGTACACAGTTGCCCATTACATCAAGTAATTAGTGGTAATCAACAATTATGTCCTAATCACATCAGTCCTCTAAATATAATTGGTTGCATATGTGGAACAACAATACAAAACTTGTACCCAGTTTCAGGTACTTGAGGCAGTAAGAAGACGAAGCCCAATTCAGCAAAATCCACGTACCAACTTGAACCCTCTCCATCCTGCCCTCCGTTGCTCCTCTTTGCTCCCAGTCACCTATAGTACACAAAAATTAGGCATTGAAGAAACGATTGCTGACTGAAGACATTTTCTAACTCTACTATAATAGATTCACATACTTCTTCCCAAGGACTCCAAGTCCCAGAGTAACGCTAAAGCAGCCACTTGACTCAAACGTCCTAGTCCAGGTGATTGCATGTACCTCCCTTGTTTGTTTGGTCCCTCCAGGTCATGCACATAGTTGTCGAGTGCAAAGGCAGTCGTAATAATCTGTGATTGTTTTATTCCCGGATAGTGTGCTACGCCTTGCAACATTTGCCACTTACTTTTCGCGGCCCCAAATGACTGTTCGACAACATTACGTAGCCTGAAATGGTGGCGGTTGAATCAGTGGCGGATCTAGGATTTCAATAATGGGGGTACGGACAAAAACGATATAGTCAACGAACATGGACACGACATAATTAGATCACTAAACGATGATAAAATAGTTGTGATAAGTTACATGTTTTCAACTTTCCATAATTCTAATATACTAATACAAGTTTCCAGCTAAAGCTTCACACGCCGTTCCGCCATGGCTTGAAAGTGTTTAATGATATCTTCATTGCTTACACGTCGAAAAAAGTCACGCTCAATAAATGTGACCAAACAATCATTTAAGTATTGATCACCCATCTTATTCCGAAGCTTGGTCTTCACATAGTTCATTCCTGAAAAGACTCTCTCAACACTTGCAGTAGCTACGAGAAGGATGAGGACCAATTTCAGCAATAAATAAACCTGTTTAAAACGATCATGCTTCTTTGTCTCAACTAGTTTGATAGATAGCTCATTAAGATTCTTCACTTGTTGAAATTATATGTCCTTAGCTGGCATGGCCCTTTTGCAATATATCCTCTTCTCACTGCATCTTGCTCATTTGCAGAATATTGGATGATGGGGATCCTCTTTCCAGGATCATGGGGAAGACGATCAACATCATAAATTCCCTCTTCTGTCTCTTGTTCCTCATGTATTTCTTTGTCACTAGGATTTTCAGGTCTTGCTTCTTGATCTTCCATCTCCTGTGTCTCATGTATTTCTTCCTCACAAGGAATTTCAGGTCCTACTTGCTGATCATGAATAATTAGTTGATTTGGAGTGGAAGAAGACACCTTTTGTGCTTTTTGTTTCTGAGCATGAACATTCCATAGAGATGCAAGATTGTTATTCCTCTTCATGCTACTTGATCCTTGATGTTCTATAGTCTGCAATAATCGGTCAAATTAGAAGAGGGATTCCACAAACTAGAACTCATTATTGATGGGAATATTCCGGTAAAAAAATGATTGATCAGTGATCACAATAGAACAAGATTGAATTTTTACCCTTTGCAACTTGTCAGTTCGGCAGTTCCTGGGCATATTGGCGTAGCGTAGGATGGGCGGACGGCCAGAGGAAAGGTCGGAAATCGGAAGCAGGCAAGCAGCGCCTCAGCTAGCCGGCCGGCCGTCAGACAACGACCGAACGACGACGACGAGGGTTTCCGTCTTTGCAGCGGTGGCAGGCGGGGTTGAGGAAGGAGCTGTGCGCTGTGACGCGTCGTTTCGTATTCGACAGATCAGCAAAGTGCTTATTATACGTTAATATGTTTGGAAATGGGCTGCTGTACGTTTGAAAATGGGCTGCAACTGGGCCTAGAAAGAGTATTATACATATACAAGATATTAAAGAATATATATACTTGATTTTTTTTTTCAGAAATTTTGGGGGGACAGCTATACCCCCATGCTACTACTGTAGATCCACCCCTGGGTTGAATACCTCCTTCGTGACACCAGGAGTCCTATTCTTGAACTGCTGCACATGGTACCTCTTTTTTGGATGTGGTGGCATATATCCCGGGCAAAGTGCGTACCTGGAGTCCACCAAATAATAGCGTCATGCAAAACAACATACAAATGCACAATTTCAGCAACACGTTAGATGGAACTCAAGACAAGCACACCAATAATTCAACAAGGTACACAACTTAGGCAAACAAACCTTCAGGTGGATGCGGGAAATTAGGTTCCGCCTGAGCCTGCTTCAACACGCGTATGTCATCCGCTGAACCCTCGGTCCCCATGCCAATATACGTGAACCTCATATCGAAGTCACAAACAACAATCACATTTTGGCTAGTCCAACCTTTCCTATTAGTGAAATCATCATGTAATTCTTCATCGACACACACTTCAATGTGAGTTCCATCAATGACTCCTATGCAGCCATAAAAAAGGTGTGTACTCTATCAACTCATGCGGAACTATGGCATAACTATAGTCCTTTGGCGTAAGCACTGTATTTGCAAAGCCCATCATGGCGTTAAGCATGCACTTGGCCAAATATCTTGCTGTAGGTGCCCAATCCCCTCCTGAATCTCATGCATTTGCCTCTGCGATTACCGTGTCCCACATGCCCAAGGAACATGCCTAAAGCTTCCATTGAATCAACATGCCTAGTGGATGCTAGACCGTAGTACCTAGTTAATATGTTATGCAACCGATGGAAATTGGCAGGCTGCATACGAAAGTTGATATGGCATCTCCTAGGATCTGACAGAATGTTGTGTACCCATTGTCGTCTATTGAGGTCCTGCTGATAGTGCACAGGGGCGATTGCTTGCGGTACCATCAGCATGGACATTGCAAGTCCTCTAGCCTAAGCTGCAGTAACCAATTCGTTGAAACTGTTCTCACTGGAATTGTCACTTTCTTCATCATTTTTGTCCATGCTCCAAACAACATGAATAAATTCAGTACCAAGTAATTCATCCAATCCAAATCTGCTTGTATGCTTTGTATACAACATTTGATACAGTTGCAGTGTTCAGCAAAGAAAACTTACTCCTAATTCTTCCCTAACCCTTATATGTTGCTTATTATTTGAATGCAACGCAGCTTTCCAGCTCTAGAATAGTGATTTCAGATCTTTAAGAACACCTAGATCAGCATAGACGAATATCCTACAAAACAATACCCACCAATAATGAATCACAGTTAACTACATATATGGTCAGTGAACATATGAACTGAAGGTTTACTATGAGCTAACCTAAATTTGTTCCAGATTTTTAACTCCAAAGCTATCAACGAGTAGAGACCAATTCTGGTGGACCAGTACACTCCATCAGCTTCCAAAACACCTACATCAACATAATTCAAAAGAGGATCAGTGTCCACAATTTAAAAGACTAACCAATTGTGGTGACCAGCAGCGAAAGCATTATAGTAGGTATGAATAGGGGCGATCAAAATTATTACAATCCAAGTCCAACACAACGAAAGAAATTATTACAAACATAGTTCGCCACATTTTGTTCACAAAAATTTAAAATACAAAGGTCCAACCAAACAACAACGGGAAACAAGCGCGACTACTCCAAGGCCGGCCACCGGGACCACTTATTGTTCCTACTCATGTGCCAAGTGAGCCAAGCAATACGAACTCCGGTGTTTTCCATATTCTTGAACTCCCTATGGTACACAGAGTTCTTGAACAACTCCAATGCTTTGAAGTACATGTCTGAAGGAACTGGCACACTGTCGTCTTGTATGATTTGCATTGCTTCGTCCACCTCCACCTACTTACGGGTTCGTTCTCGATCATGAGATGTACTCCTTGTAGAAATGCTTTCAGGTAACCTTGCCATGTATTCCCCCATGTTGCAAGACTTCTTTTTCTCTAGGCTGTTAACCACTTGGTCCTTGCTGTCCCTTTTGCACGTGAAAACTGGACAGACCGATGTGCTCTTGCAACATCCTAACATGAGGAGGTGTTGAGGCACCAATGCCACCTGCGGACATGAAAGATCCGGTGTTGTGGTTTCGGTCGCCATACAGGGCTTCAAGTTCAGTCAGGAAACGAGGTGGTTTGCCACGTGCTCCAGCAGCCGCACTTGTTTCCTACAGCGAATAGATGTGTAAGTGTGTGTGAGAAGGACAGCAGGATCCACAAAAGCAACAAATATGAGAAAACACATGCAATAGTTACTTAACTTACCGTGCACTAGGTATTGTTGTTGCTACCGGGCATGGTATCATCCTAGGCCCCCAGTACTCAGGATCAGCGGCAATGCCCCCCGTTTGCGTGTCCCGACCTAGCCCAGTGGCTGACTGACCTCGCTTCCATGCTACTTATTGGGTTTTCATAGAATATAGTTTGTTGTTCACCTGACGATGATCATAGTGTGGGAAGTACGGGTAAACGTTTCTCTAGCCATCCCTAGTTAAACCAAACTGGTTGAAGTTGAACTTTTGTCCTTCTCTTGAAGGCACATGTCCAACAAAAGCTTGGTTTCAGCGTCATCCCAATTTGCATGTGGGCGTGGCATTTGTGGGCACGTTGAATGGCTAATTTGTTTGTGTTGTTGCATAGCATTCAGAGCACACATAGCAATGGACAGCAGTACATAACTACAAGTACGAAATGATGGAAGGTGCATAAATGTAAACTTGCCTTGCTTGTTCGCTTCGCGCGTTTGGCACGCAAGTTGTATCGAGTAGCTTTCGGCGGTGAGCAGGAAGTTGTTGATGAAGGTGCCAGTATAGAGAACCGTGAGAAGCAGGCGATGCAAATGGCGTGCAAGTGCTCTGGACATATACAAGAGAATAAGGGAAGATGTTAGAGCAAAACATTTGTCAACAATTGCACAATTGCAAAATGTCAGCATATATATGCAAGAAACATAGAAACCATGTTGAAATGGACGTGTATGCACAACTAGTGGAGACAAGTCAGTTTAGGGAGAACGAACCCTAACAAGATCCTCAATAAGCAGAACGAGGGCAACGAACCATAACCCTAAACAGGCGAATTTGCAAGTATAAACGAAAGGGACTAGAAAGTCATCGACGTACCGGATTCGGTGGTGAAGTGCAAGAGCAGGCATGTAAAGGGGATGGATCCGGTGGCTACGATGGCACCGAGACCAGGTCAGATGTGGAAATGGAAGAACACCAAAGAAGCGGCCACCTGTTGAAGCAACCTTGCCGACAATGAGCTAGGTGGCGGACGGACCTGAAGGTGAAGTATGAGTGCAAGGAACCGTAAACCCTAACCGAATGGATCTAGAATTAGAAAGGACAAAGGGATGGGGATGTCGTATATGTACCAGATTCGTCGAAGGAGTTCACTTTGACGTGGAGAAAGGGGATGGATCTGGAAGGAACGACGGCGATCGACGAGGACACGACAAATTTGGTACCGAATGGACGAAATGACGTTGACGAGACTTGTCGGGTCGAGGGCGGTGTCCGTCTCCTTTCGACGGGTTCGGACGGGAGATGGACTGAGGGCAGCCGGCGGCGAAGCGGGAGGGGGGGGGGTTGGGGGCCAAGGTCGTACGGTGGCGGCGGCGCGAGCAGCAGCTAGGAGCAGCCGAACCCTAGGAGCGTGCGAGCGAATGGGAGAGGGAGAGTGAGGAGGGTGCCGGCTGATTCTCTTAAGGCCAGCCGAACGGCTGGGCTGAAAGGCCCAGCAGCTTTAGTCCAAACCAGCCGAAATGTGAGCAGCCAAACAACACCTTTTTTTTAACAAATACTTTGTTGCTGTTACTGATTACTAGAGTAGTCTCTAAAACACATGTAGGGAAAATACCATTAATCTAGATCATCTATTTAAATTAGTGAGTCAAGCTATAAATTACACCATAAGTACACATTAATATTAGACATATTCCCCGTTAGTGTTTTGAGGCACAGGCCTCCAACCAAACGGACATTTTCTATACTTGCCTGGCCAGGCAAAAAACATCAACTTTCCAGGCAACTCTCAAGCAACATTTTTCCTAGGCAAGTCGCCCAGTCCTCCAACAAAACATCCCCTCTGTATACTTTTAGAACAAATATACATTTGGTAAACAATACCCTCCAACGGTTTTTTTAATAAAAATATTTAAATATATCTAGCCCAAATAGAGAGTGAGGCTAACTTTCTATAGTGTGAACGAGATATAATAAAACTATTGGAGAGTGAAAAGATGTAAAAAACGGTAATGCTTTAGTTTAGGCGGACTGGAGAGTGAAAAGATAAAATGGTAATGCTTCAATCAATGAGTCCACCCGGACGCTCATGGATGGGCCTACACACTACCACTGTCGACCCAACAGGCCTGCCCACTTTCTAATCTCCTCATCTCTCTCAGAAATATCTCCCCACATCGCTTGCCCATCGCATGCTTCATGGCACTGTGCGGCCATTCGCTTGCCCCAATCCGCATTGACGCCACGACCATCTCCTCGCGCGTGCCCCATCCTACGCCGCGTTGTGCCACTCTTCCTCACCGTCATGACCATCTCTAATGAGGTTGTTGTCCTAATCTTCACAACGTAGGATCTTGATCTTCATAACTAGCTGATAAACAACCGATAACTTGCTGCAAGCAGCGATAACTAGTGCAACCTGACGACACGCACAAGGAGCCAACCACCGTCTCTATACGGCAGCCTGAACCAAGGATTTGCCCAACCACACTCTCAAAGAAACCAACCTACACAACCTAGAATCAATAGACCAGGAGCACGGATTGGGTGCCGATGACGCGGCTACTTCTGTAATCTCCGCGAAGGAAAACACAAGAGCAAAGGGGTAGAGATCTCACTCTAGTTTTTGTTAGCACACAACTGAACAAAGTGGTATGTATTCAGATTATCAAAAGTCCCCTTTGTTTGCAAGCATTAGGAGTATTTATATAAGGAACAACCCTCCTGTATAGGTGTGATCACGAGATGGAAAAAAAATGAAAAGACTAGAATGTGAAAAGGCTTCCACGAACTGAGTTTCCAGGAGTCCACGCGGCTGTCAGTTTCCAAAGCAATCTCCACTAAAAGTGTCATAACTCCCTAGTGGGAAGTCCAAATGACTATCCGTTTCTTGAGTGTGAAACTAGACTCAATAAGCTTTCCATCCATGTATGCCATGCACCATGTAATGTCGTAGACTGGTACAGTTTTACATGGGAACTTGAACAACATGCATGCTGTCGACCACCTGACCAGTCTTCACTAAATCTGGTCGGACGCTATGGGGAAAATTCCAATTTGGTTGGGGCTTATTGCATTGGAAAATAGACTTGATAAGCTTTCCAAAATATCCTCATGTACCTTCATAGCTTTTGTGAATCAAACGTTATGGCCGATTCTTTCTGCTGGTTCCGTCGCGCTGGACTGGCCCGAGCTGGTGGTTGGTGGTCTGGTCCGAGCTGATGGTCGGGGGGGGGGGTCCGAGCTAGTGGTCAGTGGTCTGGTCCAAGCTGGTGGTCGAATTCTTCCTCCTCTTCATGTATTTTCCTAAGTACAACCAAAGTAGCATTCTTAGGTAGTATAACATTCTCACAAGTGTTAGAATTACGATCAGTTAGGAACGAATTCACCTGCTCTTGTAGTTTCTTAGCACGACTTCTTGTAAGTGGTCCTTAATTTGTGATATTCATGTTGGATGGTGAATGATTGTCACTCGAGGAAGCACGTATGGCTGAGATGTCCTCATCATCCTCCCCCTCTTGAAAAGGAGTCGTCCTTGACTCTGATTCTTCTAGTCCGAAGAATGGTGTCAAGTTAGCAACATTGAAGGATTTGCTAACACCATAATCTTTAGGGAGATCAATCTTGTAAGCATTATCATTGATCTTGGACAACACTTTGAATGGACCATCTCCTCGTGGCATCAACTTGGATTTGCGCTTCTCTGGAAAAAGGTCTTTGCGAAGGTGTACCCAAACTAAATCTCCAGGTTCAAATGTCACCTTCTTGCGATGCTTGTTCGCCCATTCATCATAGTACTTGGACCTTTTCTCAATTGTTTCTTTGGTCTTCTCATCAATCTTCTTGACATAAGACAAGCGCTTGGAGGCTTCCATGTTAGCTCTTTCCTGCAATGGCAAAGGCAACAAATCGATCGAAGCAAGTGGTTTGAAACCATACACTACTTCAAAAGGACACATATTAGTTGTAGAGTGTACTGCCCTGTTGTAAGTGAATTCCTCATGTGGCAAGCACTCCTCCCATTCCTTCAAGTTCTTCTTGATCAAAGCTCGTAGCAGCATAGAAAGTGTTCTATTCACGACTTTAGTTTGCCCATCCGTTTGAGGATGGCAAGTGGTAGAAAACAACAACCTTGTGCCGAGTTTTGCCCATAACGTCTTCCAAAAGTAGCTCAAAAACTTAGTGTCACGATCTAAAACAATCATCTTGGGCATGCCATGCAACCTCACAATTTCCCTAAAAAATAGAGAGGCTACGTGGGAAGTATCATCGCTTTTATGACATGGTATAAAATGTGCCATTTTAGAGAACTAATCAACAACAACAAAAATTGAATCTCTCCCCCTCTTTGTCCTTGGTAAACCTAAAATAAAATCAATGCTAATGTCTTCCCAAGGAGCACTAGGAACAGGCAAGGGAGTACATAAGCCATGGGGGTTCAGTTTTGACTTAGCTTTGTGGCAAGTGATGCATCTTTGCACAAATCTTTCGACATCCCTTTTCATCTTCGGCCAATAAAAATGGTCAGCCAACATGTCATATGTCTTTTTCCATCCAAAGTGACCCATCAATCCACCTGTATGTGTTTCCTGTAACAACAAAAGTCTAACAGAGCAATTGGGAACACACAATTTGTTAGCTCTACACAAGAATCCATCATGTACATGATATTTTTCCCAACCTTTACCTGCTGTACATTTTGCATATGGTTCTGAAAAGTCATGATTAGCAGAGTATAATTCTTTTATGTGTTCAAGTCTTGGCACTTTAACATCGAGTTGATTTAACAAAACATTTTTACGAGATAAAGCATCAGCGACAATGTTTTCCTTACCTTTCTTATATTTCACAACATATGAAAATGTTTCAATGAATTCAACCCATTTAGCATGTCTACGGTTCAGTTTTTATTGTCCTTTTAAATATTTCAAAGCCTCATGGTCTGAATGAATAACAAATTCTTTTGGCCATAAGTAATGTTGCCAAGTCTCAAGTGCTCTTACTAAAGCATACAACTCTTTTTCATACACTGAATAGTTCAGTTGTGCTCCTCCCAACTTCTCACTGAAGTATGCCACATGCTATCCAATTTGCATGAGAACTCCTCCAATTCCAATCCCACTTGCGTCACATTCAACCTCAAAGGTTTTTGTGAAATCCAGCAACACAAGCAAGGGGCTTCGGACAATCTTTTCTTCAATTCTTGGAAAGCTTTCTCTTGTGGCTCACCCCATTGGAAGGCAACACCTTTCTTCGTTAACTCATTCAATGGAGCAGCTATTGTGTTGAAATCCCTCACAAATCTCCTGTAAAAACCAGTAAGTCCATGAAAACTTCTCACCTGGCTTACATTTTCAGGAGTTGGCCAATCCTTGATTGTTTTCACCTTTGATTCATCAACTTCAATTCCTGAACCTAAAACAACAAAACCAAGAAACACAACCTGATCTGTACAAAATGTGCACTTCTCTAGGTTAGCAAATAATTTTTCTTTCCTGAGCACGTCTAACACTTGCTGAATATGATCAACATGTTCTTCCAATGTCTTGCTGTAAATTAGGATATCATCAAAGTAAACAACAACAAATTTTCCAATGAATGCTCGCAAGACATGGTTCATCAATCTCATGAATGTACTAGGTGCATTAGTCAAACCAAAAGGCATAACTAACCATTCGTACAACCCAAACTTTGTTTAAAATGTAGTTTTCCATTCATCTCCAATTTTCATTCTAATTTGATGGTAACCACTTCTCAAATCAATTTTAGAAAATATCATAGATCCACTCAATTCATCAAGCATATCATCTAGCCTAGGAATAGGATGACGATAACGAACAGTGATGTTATTGATGGCTCTGCAATCTACACCATCCTCTATGAACCATCTTTCTTTGGCACCAAAATCACAGGAACAGCACAAGGACTTAAACTTTCACGCACATAACCTTTATCTAAAAGTGCCTGTACTTGCCTTTGAATTTCCTTGGTTTCTTCGAGGTTGGTGCGGTATACTGGACGGTTTGGGAGTGCAGCTCCAGGGATGAAATCAATTTGATGTTCAATGCCACGCAAAGGAGGAAGTCCAGCAGGTGTTTCTTCTGGAAAAACATCTTCATATTACTGCAAAACACGTGCAACAACACTAGGGACATAAGTTAAGTCGTTAGCTGAAAGCAACACACAAGTATGATTAATACTTGATCTGGGTTTCTCCTCACATCTCTCATTTCATATTTGGTGGCTATCATCACTAAGTTCTCTCCCTCTCTTTTTTTTGTTATCTCTCATGTTTGGCTTGTGGCTCTCACTCTCCGATTTGTGGAAGGCACTCAAATTCTTTTTCTCTCCTTCTTTTCCACTCTCATTCCTCACAACAGAGCTCTTTTGCAAGTGCTCAGCTAGGATTTGCTGTGGTGTCATGGGTATTCATTGGTCCGACCACAATGCAGAGATGACCGATCATATTGCCATGGTCTTCCCAACAGCATATGACACACTGTCATGGGTGCCACATCATATTCCATAGTGTCAACATATTCACCAATCTTGAAAGAAAATTTCACTCTTTGTGCAATCTTAATGGAACCCAAATTATTTAACCATTGGACATGATAGGGATGAGGATGTTTCAGCAGCTTTAGACCAAGCTTGTCAACCATTTCTTTACTAGTAAGATTATGGCAACTTCCACCATCAATGATTACCTTGCACACCTTGTCTTCAACCTTGGCTCTAGTTTGGAAAAGATTGTGCCGCTGTCCATTTTTAGCTTCACTCATTTGCACACTCAAAATTTGAGTTACAACAAGAGCAGCACCAGTTTCAAATGCACATACTTCCTTTTCAAGATTATCTTCTCCTTCAGTATCTTCATGTTCTTCATCACTAGCAGATTCATATTCTCCTTGGTCATTCACAATGATGGTTCTATTATTGGGACACTCCCGTATAACATGACCATGACCTCCACACTTGAAGCATTGAATTCTACTACTCTTGGTTAAAGAACCCACTGAAGTAGGTGATGAGATTGCTGATTTGTTCTTCTCATTTGGAGCAGCCAGCTCCTTCCCACTAGAAGCACCAAAATTGTTTGATCTTGTACCACCACTTGAGTTGGAAGTTGTACCTCTGCTTGCACTACCTCTTGGTGTGAATTTGCTACCACTTGGCGTACTTCTTGTGCTGAAAGATACTCCTATATTGGACTTCATGTCCTGCTGCAATTGACGCTCAGCCTTGCTAGCTTGATGTACAATTCAATGAGATTACAGTACTGCTAAAATTCAACAATGCGTTGAATATTGCGATGCAGCCCTGACATAAAGCGTGCAATAGATTGCTCTTCATCTTCATATACATTGGCTCAAATCATTGCCTTTTCCATCTCTTTATAATACTCATCAACATTAAGGTTTCCTTGCTTTAGATTCTGCAGCTTGTCAAATAAATCACGATGGTAATGTTTGGGGACAAACCTTGCCCTCATTTCTCTTTTCACTTCAGTCCATGAACGGACTACACCTTGCCCAACTTCTTCTATGTCATTGAGCATTTGTTCCCACCAGATTAGAGCATATCCATCAAACTCAAGAGCAGTCATGGCCATCTTCTTTTGCTCAGAATAATTATGCAAGAGAAAAAAATTATCAACCTTTAACTCACATGTAAGATATGCTTCAGGATCAGATCCTCCATCAAACTTTGGCATATTGAATTTTAATTTGCCAAACCTCTCTTCATTGGGCCGATTACGCCCACGATTACCTCGGTGACGACGGCCATCATTATGGGGTTGTTCAACCTCCTCTTCTTCTTCTTTATCCTCTTGTTCAGTCCCACTTTCTTCTAGGCTAATACTCCCACGATCATGATCAGCACCTCTACCACCTCCTCGACGCCCTGGAGGTGGAGGCCTTCTCGCATGTATAGAAGCTCGCTCTCTACGTCTCCGTTGTTCTCTTGCAAGTCGAGCAGCAACTTCTTCTTTAGTTTCATTAGCATCTTCTCCATGGTTTCTTACACCATCACGAGGTTGGCGTTGATCTCTGATTTCAGCCATAAGAGTCTGAAAATCTCATGACAATCGATCTTGCTTATCTTCCAAACTTTGCTTCAGCTCATTAAATTGTGCCATGGTGACACAATCCTCAATCTCAATCCCACTCATCTTCCTAAAAAGTTAGCTAGGCCAAACAACAATATATGTAGAATAGGAAATATATATATGGAATCTCTCAACCTCACCTCTCTTACCAACCCAAGCTCTTATGAATTCCTGCGGATTACAGAAGGCCAATGCGAGGTGGTAACAAGAAAGTGATGGTTAAGCGAATACAAGATCAATTTTCCTATGATAGTGGCTTTTATGTGGAGCTTGGTGGGGAAAAATTCACAAGGAATGCAATCTAAATTCTAGATATTATAAAGCTAAATCACAGTCCAAACTAGAAGTTCAATGCCTAGTGATGACCACAAGTTATGAGTGATGTAAATGGATCAAACACACGCGCAAAGAAAATTCAGATTTGATGCAAACAAGGAGTATGCTTAGGATGCAAGTGTTGCAATCAAACACAAGCAAAATTTTGCACCAAAGAAAGGATAGCTATCTAGTTGTGTAATTGATAAAAATTTCAGAACTTGTGCATATAACAAACTGATCTTTTAACTATTCTTTCACTATTTTGTCAACTTTTTTTTAAATTTTCTTTCTTCTTTTTTTTTAACTTTTCTTTCTTCTATTTTTTGACACTTTTTTATATAACTAAGAACAAGATCAGATTTAACACTTGCACACTTGTTTTTTTTGTAGAAACAAGACACAATCGTCAGCTATAACTTGATAGGATCAAAGTTAACATGAAGGATGATACGGGTTTCTAATTTTTTTATATATATGAGAAAATTTAGAGATATATAAAATAAGAGGCACAAAGGACACACGAAGGATAATATGATTAGCAACTAAAACAAAGACTCTAATAGACTGAAACTTAACAAAACTCACAAGAATAACATATTGAAACAAAGGGCTATAGCAAACTATTTTTCTGGCTTTTGTAAGGTCCAAATAGGCTAGAGGGGGGTGAATAGCCTAATTAAAACTTCTACAAGAATTACTTAACCACACGTTAGAATGAAAAGTGGCGAAGAAAATGCACTAGCTCTAACTAATAAAGCAATCCACCTACACAAGTCTATAACAAAGCTATTCACTAAACACAACAACAACTACAAGCTAGAAACAAGAAGTAATACGAGAGAAGAGCTTTGAGTGATTATACCGCCGTGTAGAGATGAGAAGTACCAATCAACAATCACACAAGAGAAGTCCTCGGGAAGAGAATGACACAAGAATTTATCTCGAGCTTCACTTGATTCCGGCAAGCTACTCCCCGTTGTGGCGATACACCCACTTGTCGGTTCGCGAGCTAATCGACTATCAAGAGTCGAGCCCTCGGCGAGCGTCGCACAACCGCACACAAGATGGGGATCCTCCAAGCCACGAGCTCCACTAGAGTATCCAATTTACGAACTCCCACGGGGAAGGATCAAGAACCCCTTACAACACTTGGTGAAGGCTCCAACAATCTCCAATTGTGAGCTCAATCACCTCCGCTGCTCCAAGCCGTCTACTGTGTTGGGAAACACGGAAGAGTAACAAGAAATCCGCAGCAACTCGAAGAACAAGTGCCTCTAGAATGCAACTCTCAAGCAATGCACTTGAATCTCACTCAATCTCACACAAGATGTGCAACTAAGCAAAGAGATGAGTGGAGGGGTTGTTCTCTAGCTCAAAGTATGTCTCTAAGTCTCAAAATGTGCAAGAGTTACCCTCAAACCCCGGCCAACGTCTATTTATAACGAAGGGGTACACAGCTAGCCGTTACGGACGATGCAGTTCAAATTAGGATGACCGGACGCATCGGTCGGGGTGACCGGATGCGTCCGGTCACTACAGGACAAGCGTGAACAGTGCGTGTCAGAAGTTACCGTTGCTATGACCGGACACACCCTAGCGTATGACTGGACGCGCTGGTCAACTGACCGGACGCGCCGATCGCTCAGCACCGCGAGCCCGCGAAGCAACGACCGGACGCGCCCTAGCGAATGACCGGACGCGACAGTGCCAGCGTCCGGTTTGAGTCCAGTAAGCTCCCTCAATGACCGAACGCGTCCGATCGTACATGACCGGACACGCCGCGTGTCCGATCATCACTCCGCTGCTCTCTGTCCCTCTGGACGCCTGACCGGACACGCTGGTCCCGTGAAGGACCGGACGCGCCGGTCGCGCGCTCTGCTTCTACGCACAGGTGAACTGACCGGACGCGCTGGTCAGTCTAGACCAGCGTCCGGTCACTCACCCTAGGCGCGCTGACCGAATGAACTGACCGGACGTGATGGTCAAGCCATGACCGCGTCCGGTGCAGCGTCCGGTCACCTCTGTGACCTCCGTTCGCCTCTGTTTCTTTTCCGACTTCCGGCGCAGTAGAAAATAGGCATTTCACTTCCCCAAAAAGCATCGAATCCCGCCTCGCAAGCTCGGCGGGAGGGAGAGAGGAACCCAAACCCCTCTCTACCGCTCAAACTCCACCGCCTTCGCAAATGTGCTAACACCACCAAATGTACACCACCATGTGCATGTGTGTTAGCATTTCACAATCATTTTCAAGGCATTTTGTTAGCTCTTTACTAGATCCTAATGCATATGCTCAAGACAATGATCTAGTGGCACTTGATTTCTAAGCTAACCGTGATTGCCCCTCTTGATAGTCGGCTATGTATCCTAAACCCGGTCAATCACTTCTCTACTCATCTTAGACCGGCAAAAGGAAAACCCTATTGTTATACCTTTGCCTTGCGCTCTTAGATCCTTCTCTTACACTTGATCATCATGTCCTTCATATTATGTGCATCTCCACCATGATCATCATTTCATGTCCATGCACCATCTCTTTGTGATCTTGTGGCCACCACTCCTTGCCACATACACCTTCATCACATGTGTTGCTTATGCCTAACTCAAAACACTTAACACATGACATTAGCAACTTGGTGCCATTAATTACCAAAACCAAACTTGGGCTTTCAATCTCCCCCTTTTTGGTAATTGATGACAACCATCACAAAGATATGAAATGAAATCAATTTTCAATTTCGATAGTATTAGCTCCCCCTACATATGTGTTTCCATGAGTTTGGTTCAATTATGCACATATGTATGGATTTGAATTTTGGGAGAGTTACAACTATCAAATTGATGCTAAGGTATATAGAATGGACCTTTGAAGCGTGATACCAATCGGAGTTGCCTTTATATACCATCCTTAGCATCGATGTAGCTAGACACCACTTGTAATACATCACTTGTAAAAGATCACAAACACTAAAGTACACCGTGAGATCAACATTATAAGCAAAGGTGTCTAGATACCACTTGTAAAGCTACTCTCAACAAATCATCATTCAAGTTCTATTTCTAGCAAACATCATTCAATCATGAATATCAAAATTAAATTTGCAATGCAACACATCATCATGTTAATGCACATACAAATGTAACCAATAATTAATGAGCTTGCTCCCCCTACTTGTGTGCTCAATTTTAATTGATCCCTTTCTCCCCCTTTGTAACTTAACTTTTTATCTTTGTGACTTTTCTCTCCCCCTTATTATATCTTATCCCTTTTTGTAATATCTTTGTGACTTTTTTCTATCTTTGTGACTTTTCTCTCCCCCTTTGTCAACAATCACCAAAAAGGTGTCAATTTTAGTGAGATAAGTCAATCAATATGAGGGAGTCCAAATTATGGTTCAATCTAGATCACTTGCCTAGAATATGTAATTCGGTTTGATCCAAGGACAAGCTTTTTCACACCTCATAAAGTATAAGGGTTATCTTGACCATGTTGAATTACACATCATGAGCTCATTTACTAGATTTAACACTAGGTTTGTAAGCTCACAAACATGTCATATGCTACCACTAGATCAATCAAACAAAGAAGCAATAGTGGTACCATATATACATCAAAATCATTTGATTTTCATGAATGAGCTTATTTATTATGCAAATATGTCTATATGTTCTAACCATGTCCTTAGCAAAGTATGAATGATATGCCAAACAACTTTACCTTGCTATGTTGGAGGAGAGGCATATCATATAAGAATGTAGGGGTGCACTCATTTCAAGTTGGAGAAGTCAAGTATGTTCAATTCTTTCTTCAACTTATAAAATCTCTTCTCATCAAGTGGCTTTATGAATATGTCGGCTAGTTGATCTTCGGTGCCAATGCTCTCAATGCTAATATCACCCTTTTGTTGATGGTCTCTTATGAAATGATGCCTTATGTCAATGTGCTTGGTTCTTGAATGTTGAACCGGATTTTGTGTCATCTTGATAGCACTCTCATTATCACAAAACAAAGGCACATTCTTGAATTTTATTCCAAAATCATTCAAGGTGGCCTTCATCCAAAGCAATTGTGCACAACAACTACCAGCACTAATATATTCGGCCTCGGCGGTAGATAGTGCAACACTATTTTGTTTCTTTGATGACCATGAAACAAGAGACCTTCCAAGCAATTGAAAAGTGCCACTTGTGCTCATTCTATCAATCTTGCATCCACCATAGTCAGAGTCCGAATATCCAATCAACTCAAAATTAGATCCCTTGGGATACCATAGTCCAATATCATGAGTGCCCTTAAGATATCTCAATATTCTCTTGGTTGCTTTCAAGTGACTTTCTCTAGGTGAAGCTTGATATCTTGCACACTTGCACACACTAAACATCACATCCGGCCTAGAAGCGGTGACATATAGCAAACTTCCAATCATAGACTGGTATAGCTTTTGATCTACCATATTGCTACTAGCATCAACACCCAATTGATCATTTGTGCCCATTGGTGTACTCATTGGTTTAGCATCTTGCAATCCAAATTTCTTGATCATGTCCTTGATGTACTTTCCTTGACTTACAAAAGTGCCATTCTTCATTTGCTTGATTTGAAGTCCAAGGAAGTAACTAAGCTCTCCAATCATAGACATCTCAAACTCATTAGCCATCATATATCCAAACTCTTCACAAAAGTATTCGTTAGTTGATCCAAAGATAATGTCATCCACATAGATTTGCAACACAAACAAGTCATTTCCAAGCTTCTTGGTGAAGAGAGTGGTGTCAACCTTTCCTATCTTGAACCCTTTAGAGAGAAGAAAGTTCCTCAACCTCTCATACCATGCTCCAGGTGCTTGCTTCAAACTATACAATGCCTTCTTTAGCTTGAAAACATGGTCGGGCTTCTTGTCATCTTCAAAACCGGGAGGTTGCTCAACATAAACTTCTTTATTAATGTAACCATTGAGAAATGCACTCTTGACATCCATTTGATAGAGCTTGATGTTGTGTGCACAAGCATATGCTAATAAGATTCTAATTGCCTCCAATCTTGCAACCGGTGCATATGTCTCTCCAAAGTCAAGACCCTCAACTTGAGTGTATCCTTGTGCTACTAATCTTGCTTTGTTCCTTACAACTATGCCATCTTGATCTTGCTTGTTTCTAAAGACCTACTTAGTGTCAATCACATTGTAGTTCTTTAGCCTCTCAACAAGTTTCCAAACTTGATTTCTAGCAAAGTTGTTTAGTTCTTCATGCATGGCATTTACCCAATCGGAATCCTTCAAGGCATCTTCTATTTTCTTAGGTTCTTCAAGTGACACAAATGAGTAATGCTCATAAAAGGATGCTAGCCTTGATCTAGTTTGAACACCACTTTGAATTCCACCAATGATTTGATCCAACGGATGATCTCTTGCAATGCTAGTAGGTTGGAGTATTGGAAGTTGATTGCTTTCACTTGTTTGACCTTGAACTTGAGCTTCATCATGAGAACCACTTGAGCTTGCTTGATTTGTATCAATTTGCACACTTTGGTTGATCACATGAATATCATCATCATCAACTTGCATCGGCCTTATATCACCAATGTCCATGTTCTTCATTGCATTTGACAATTGATCTCCTCTCACATCATCAAGGTTTTGAGCTTCATTTTGAGATCCTTGGGTTTCATCAAACTCAACATCATGAACTTCTTCCAAGGTGCCATTAGTGAGATTCCAAACTCTATATGCCTTGCTTGTGGTAGAATAACCAAGTAAGAACCCTTCATCACATTTCTTTTCAAACTTGCTCAATCTAGTGCCTTTCTTGAGAATATAGCATTTGCAACCAAACACTCTAAAATATGCAATGTTGGGCTTTCTTCCATTCAATAGCTCATATGGTGTCTTTCCAAGCTTCCCATGGCAATAGAGACGGTTGCTACAATAGCAAGCCGTGTTGATGGCTTCACTCCAAAATGAATGACTAACATTGTATTCACTAAGCATTGATCTAGCCATATCAATCAAGGTTCTATTTTTCCTTTTAACTACACCATTGGATTGAGGAGTGTATGTTGGTGAGAATTGATGTCCAATGCCAAGATCATCACATAAATCTTCAATTCTTGTGTTCTTGAACTCACTACCATTGTCACTTCTAATCTTCTTGATGGTAGTCTCAAACTCATTTTGCACTCTCTTGACAAAAGACTTGAATAGATCATAAACATCACTCTTGTCATAGAGAAAGAACACCCAAGTATATCTAGTGTAGTCATCAACAATCATAAAACCATACTTGTTACCACCAATGCTAGTGTATGTTGTTGGCCCAAACAAGTCCATGTGCAATAACTCAAATGCCTTTGATGTGCTCATTTCACTCTTACTAGGATGTGTATTTCTAACTTGTTTGCTGGCTTGACAAGCACTACATAGTTTATCCTTCTCAAAGGTGACATCCTTCAATCCTCTAACTAAGTCATGCCTCAAAAGTTTGTTCAATTGTTTCATTCCAACATGACCAAGCCTTCTATGCCATAACCAACCCATACTAGATTTACTAAGCAAGCATGATGTCAATTGTGTCTCACTATCATTGAAGTCAACCAAGTATAAGCTACCATGTCTAAATCCTTTGAATATAAAATTTGATCCATCAATACTTATGACTTCAACAACATCACTACCAAATATGCACTTGAAGCCAAGATCACAAAGTTGTGCTACCGATAAAAGATTGAAATCCAAGCTCTCAACTAGCAACACATTAGATATGCTCATGTCATTTGAGATAGCAATTTTACCAAGCCCTTTGACCTTGCCTTTCTTGTTGTTGCCAAAAGTGATAGCATCAAAACCACCATTTTGACTTGTATCAATTGATTTGAACATACAAGAATCCCCGGTCATATGTTGAGTGCACCCACTATCAAGCACCCAATGCCTTCATCCGGCTTTGTAATTGACCTACAAGACAAGATCAATTCTTTTTAGGTACCCAAACTTATTTGGGTCCTCCAAGGTTAGTGACCAAGCTCTTTGGTACCCAAATGGCTTTCTTCTTTGAGCCCATCCATGGTGCACCAATGAACTTAGCATGAACACCATTTATACCCTTGGTAAGTATATAGAAGGAGTCAAACTTAATTAAGGATACATTAGCATTGGATTTCTTGTTCATGCATTGTTGCTCTATGTGACCAATTTGCTTGCATACTTTGCAATAGCTACCTTTGTTCTTCACAAAACGAGTCTTATGAGGAGCAAAAGTGGCCTTGCCTTTCTTGGGGTTATAGCCCAATCCCTCTTTATAGAGAGAAGCCCTTTGGCTACCCAAGCATATAAGCAAGCGGTCCTCACCACCATAAGCCTTAGCTAAGGTGTGATTGAGCTCTTTTACCTCCTTCTTGAGATTTTCATTCTCAACTATTAGTGTGGAATCACAAGTGAAACCGTCACTACTAGATGAGGATGATGTAGATGCGCTACATGAGGGGTTAGTGGGAGCAACAACAATAGGCTTATGAAAAGATTTATCAATTATATCACATGATATGCCTATGTTGCAAGTTTTAGCTTTCTCAACATTAGTTGGCATGTTTTCAAAATTTTCAACTAGAGAGGAATGAGCTTCTTCAAGCTTAGTGTGAGATTTTTGAAGCTTCTTATGGTCTACCATTAGACTCTCATAAGATGCCCTAAGCTCATCAAGTTCTTGCATAAGATTTTTCTTATCCTTAAGCAAGCCCTTGCACTCCTTTCTAGATTCTTTAAAATGTTGAGTGCAATCTTCTAGCATAGTGATTAGTTCATCTTTAGTGAATTCTTCTTCATCACTATCACTATCACTAGCATTATCATGATCACTCTCATCATCGGATGATACCTTTGTGGCCTTAGCCATGAAGCACGATGGAGTGTCGAAGATGGAGACCTTCTCTTGGATGGTAATGCTAGCATGTCCCTTCTTCTTGCTCTTGTTGTCATCCTCATCATCACTTGAGGAGTCATCACTATCCCATGTAGCAACATGAGAATCATTCTTCTTCTTATAAGAGCTCTCTTTCTTTTCTTGCTTCTTCTTTTGCTTCTTCCTCTCCTTCTTGATAGCATCTTCATCATCACTATCATAAGGACATTTTGCAATGAGATAGTCCTTGCTATGGCATCTAAAACATCTCATGGTATGCTCATTCTTCTTGGATGAGTTCTTCCTCCTTCCTACATGAAAGCCCTTCTTCTTCATGAATTTCCCAAATTGCTTGACAAAGAGAGCCATCTTCTCATCAATGTCATCACTATCACAAGAGCTTGAGTCTTCATCACTTGACGATTCAATCTTGGATTTGCCCTTGGATGTGGTGGCTTTGAATGCCACACTCTTCTTCTTCTCATCATCCTTCTTCTCACTTTCCTTCTTCTTCTTTTTGACCAACTCCTCTTTCTCATCATCTTCTCTATATGAATCATCGGTCATCACTTCTTAGAATATTTGTTGAGGAGTTGAATCCTTCAATGTAGTCCTCACTAGTACGGTGATCAATGTATCAAATCTCTTGGGCAAGCTTCTCAAGAACTTCATAGAGAATTGATTGTCCTTGACCTCCTCACCAAGTGCCTTGAGCTCATTGACAATGACTTGCAACCTATGAAACATCTCCGGTATACTCTCATAATCTTGCATCTTGAAGCTTGAAAATTTTTCTTGCAAGATATATGCTTTAGCGGTCTTTGTACCTTCGGTGCCCTCAAATGTTTCTTTTAGCTTGGCCCAAGCATCATGAGCAATCTCAATGTTCTTCACTTGCTCAAAGGTCTTGTCATCTAGTGCCTCATGAAGAGCACTAATGGCAATGTCATTGCATTGGAGCTTCTTCTCTTCCACCGGTGTAGGTTCTTCCGGATTAGCAACCTCAAATTTTGCTTCGGTGACCTTACACACTTCTCTATTGATTGACTTTAGGTGTGCGGTCATCTTAACCTTCCAATATGCATAATTTGTGCCATCAAAGTGAGGTGCCTTCTTGGTGTTGTTGATGTGCAAGCTTAATTGAGCCATTTCTTTTTCACCGTAGGTTGTTAAGCCTCAAATAGACGGTGCCTCGGCTCTGATACCACTTGTAAGGTCCAAATAGGCTAGAGGGGGGGTGAATAGCCTAATTAAAACTTCTACAAGAATTACTTAACCACACGTTAGAACGAAAAGTGGCGAAGCAAATGCACTAGCTCTAACTAATAAAGCAAGCCACCTACACAAGTCTATAATAAAGCTATTCACTAAACACAACAATAACTACAAGCTAGAAACAAGAAGTAATACGAGAGAAGAGCTTGAAGTGATTATACCGCCGTGTAGAGATGAGAAGTACCAATCAACAATCACACAAGAGAAGTCCTCAGAAAGAGAATGACACAAGAATTTATCCTGAGGTTCACTTGCTTCCCGGCAAGCTACTCCCCGTTGTGGCGATACACCCACTTGTCGGTTCGTGAGCTAATCGACTATCAAGAGTCGAGCCCTCGGCGGGCGCCGCACAACCGCACACAAGATGGGGATCCTCCAAGCCACGAGCTCCACTACAGTATCCAATTTGCGAACTCCCGTGGGGAAGGATCAAGAACCCCTTACAACACTTGGTGAAGGCTCCAACAATCTCCAATTGTGATCTCAATCACCTCCGCTGCTCCAAGCCGTCTACCATGTCGGGAAACACGAAAGAGTAACAAGAAATCCACAGCAACTCGAAGAACAAGTGCCTCTAGAATGCAACTCTCAAGCAATGCACTTGAATCTCACTCAATCTCACACAAGATGTGCAACTAAGCAAAGAGATGAGTGGAGGGGTTGTTCTCTAGCTCAAAGTATGTCTCTAGGTCTCAAAATGTGCAAGAGTTACCCTCAAACCCCGGCCAACGTCTATTTATAACGAAGGGGTACATAGCTAGCCGTTACGGACGACGCAGTTCAAATCGGGATGACCGGACGCACCGGTCAGGGTGACCGGACGCGTCCGGTCACTACAGGACAAGCGTGAACAGTACGTGTCAGAAGTTACCGTTGCTATGACCGGACGCGTCCTAGCGTATGACCGAACGCGCTGGTCAACTGACCGGACGCGTCGATCAATCAGCACTGAAAGGATCAAGATGCCCAAGAGGGGGGTGAATTGGGCTTTTCTAAAAATTAAATGCAAGAAATAAATCCTACAAGCCGGAATTCACCCCTAGTGTCTACTTGTGTTCCTAGAGAGTCTACCGATACAAAGTTTTGCACCCTAGTTTCCAAACCTAGTCTAGCATGGCAAGTCTAGGAATGTAAACAAGCAATGAAAGTAAATACGAGAATGTAAATGCTTGAATGTAAAGGGGCAAGGAACACGGCGATGTTTTTCTGAGGTATCAGAGAGTCGCCACTCCCCACTAGTCCTCGTTGGAGCACCCGCGCAAGGGTGTAGCTCCCCCTTGATCCGCGCAAGGATCAAGTGCTCTCTACGGGTTGATTCTTTGACACTCCGTCGTGGTGAATCACCCACAACCGCTCACAAGATGAGTTGGGTCATCCACAAGCTCCGCCGGATGATCACTGAACTCCCAATCACCACCAAGCCGTCTAGGTGATGGCGATCACCAAGAGTAACAAGCTAGAACTCTCACTTGACCACTACGAGCCCAAATGAGAAAGTGGATGCACACTTGCTACTCTCTAATCGCTAGTGAGGAACTCTCAAGCTTTGATTCTCAAATCTCTATCCTCACTAGTGCTCTTGCACTCCCTTGCACTCCAAAGGTGTTTATCAGCTGATCAAATGAGCAAGAGACATCTAAAAGAGGTGGTGGGGATGTATTTATACACCCCACAGACAAAACGAACCGTTACCTACTGACTCAGCAAAACACGAGCTGACCGGACGCGCCGGTCGAACTGACAGGACGCGCCGGTCGCTCGTAACGGTCGAAATCCGAAAAACAACTGAGTGACCGGACGCACCGGTCAGGGGTGACCGGACGCGTCCGATCGTGCAGGGAGCATACTGTACTCGCACCGGACGCGCGACCGCGTCCGATCGGTGATGACCGGACGCGTTCGGTCGTCACTGGACCTTACTGGACTGTGACCGGACGCGCCGATCACACCCAGGTCGCGTCCGATCGGGTGTTTCCCTCAAGTGACACGTGTTGACTTCTGACCACCGTGTCCGGTCCTCACGAGGACCGCGTCCGGTGTTCAGAGCTGAAACCCTAGCCGCGGAACTGTACTGACCGGACGCGTCCGGTCATGCCGAGGACCGCGTCCGGTCATGGGAAAACGACCCGAAACTCTCTGAAACGCGTCACAACTTGAACCAAGTTGCTTCCAACTGAACTTTGAGCTATTCTAGAGCTGCCTAGCACCAAGTTTAACAAGTGTGCACCACACCTAAACATAGGACTCGCCTAGGTCAAGCTACCCGCTCATGCCCCCCTTTATAGTACGGCCAAAAGAGAAAAACGAGGATCCTAACGACTATTCCAAATGTCTCTCAACACCTCGACATCCGGAACTAACCGTCCTTAATCTTGACATCACTCTTTTGAAAACCGAAACGATTTCCATCAAGGAGCATGAATACCATGGTGCCCAAAGCAGTTAAAACCTCCATGACCTAACTTACCAAAGTTTCTGCAAAACACACGTTAGTCATGGTAATAAAGCGTTGTCATCAATTGCCGAAACCAAACCTCGGGGCCTAGATGCTTTCAATCTCCCCCTTTTTGGTGATTGATGACAACACTAAGATATGAAAGATTGGAGTTGAGGTTTTCGAGCATGCATGGTTCACATAAGCAAAAAGCAATAAGCACAAAAGGGTTAGGAATTGCTTATGTGCCCCAAGCCAAAAGAATGTACTCATAAGATAAGACAAAGAGCGTTAGTACACAAACAGATATAGCTCATAAGAAATCGGAGTAAGGCACGGAAGCACAACCTTAGAGCTATAATTAAAAAACGGTGACAAGAGATAACATTGACTGGATAAAACATTAAGACTCAAGGTTTATCACACAACGACATGTCACATGAATGCAATGACTGAAAAGTAAACATGATGCATGAATGTAGCACACAAGAAAAAACGAAAACCCTCTCTCAAAACTCCCCCTGAAACTGCTCTCTCTCCCCCTTTGGCATCAAGCGCCAAAAAAGCTAATCTAAGGATCTGATGGGGGGACAGACGGAGTCGTGTCGGGTGCCGAGGTGCGCGGAGTAATCATGAAGTGTAGAGAATCTCCCTCGGAATCTGAGCTATCTGGCTGACCCTCTGAAGAAGCATGTGGCTGTGTAACTGTCTGGGTCTGAGACGCAGGAACAGGTACTGTCGTAGTAGCAATAAGAGGATCCGTCTGAGTGACCTGAGCCTGTAGCGAGCCAATAGCAGGAGGATCTGTCGAGGCAACTGACAAAGGTAGAGTCTCTGTAGTACCAGTCCCTGTCACTGGAGGAATAGCTGCCTCTAAAGCTGATAACCCTGAAGAAGTAGCAAAGGTAGTGTGCGAGGGCGTCGGCTGACCAGTCAACTCGCTGTAGGTAGCACTGAAATCACCGAAGGGTGTGCCTGTCAGGAGGTGAGGGCGAGGCTGGTCTGATGGTGTAAACCCCGTGTGAATAGGCGTGAAGCTCGGGGACTGGAAAGACTGGGGAACCTGCTGCTGTGGAGATGTGAACTGGAAACCCGGCTGTCCCTGACTCGATGGATCACTGGATTGTAAAGCAGAAGTCAGGACGGAAGCAGGCGGAGGAACCCCAACAGTGACTAGGTGGCGCAGGAGGTCCAAGTACTGCTGCTGACTAGTTGCAGTCTGTCGCTGAATCTCGTACTGCTGTCGCTGCATTTCAACCTGCTGCCTCTGGATCTCAAGCTGCTGACGCTGAAACTCGTCCTGACGAGCCTGAATCTGTGCAAGTGCTGCAGCTGTGTCCTAAGCCTGTCGCTGTATCTGTTGTTGCTGCTGCTCCTGTGCCTGGGTCAACCTCTCAAGTATGGCCACCATGGCTAGGTCTGTGCGGGAGGCTGAACCAGAGCCACCGGCCTCGTGGTCGTGAGACCGAGGAGACCGGTACCTGGGGATGGGCTGGTAGTCCTCATCAGTGCTGTCAGATGTCACATCCTTAGGAAGATCAGCAGGCTGAGCGTCAAGATCGGCAAGCTCTACCTCTGCAAGCTCATCAACTGTGGCGTCCTACTCAGCTGCTATCTCAGGAACCTCAGGTCACACACGCTGTCCTGGCACTGGGGCCTGATCTCTGGTGACTGAAGCCCAAAGCTGACGGATATCATACTCAGGGAAAGCAGTAGTCGTATCTGATATCTCAGCTCGGATCTCTGCTGGTAACTGGATGGAAGATCTAATGATGAAGCAGATCCAGTGTGCATAGGGCAGCTGACGATTACCCTTAAATCCCTCAGCTATGGTGTCCTCCATCTCACTAAGTATAAGATCCCAAATGTCAAACTGTGTCTGTGAGAGGAGGTGGTGAACAACCCATAGCTGCATCCGAGTCAGTCCCTCTCTGTAGCCAAGTCTGGGAAGTAGAGTGCGTCTGACTATAGCATCCAGAACTCTGGCAAGAGGAGTCAAACTGGCAGGCGTGCGACGAGACCCTTCGCCAAAAGGCTCACGGAAGCAGGGTCGAACCAAGTCTGTAGGTGGCACTGCCCCGCCGTGAGGGCGTCTCGGTGGAGGAGTCTGACCAAAACACAGCTGATGTTTCTTCGTGTTGGATGCTGGGAGTCTGAGAATCTCCCGCACTCTGGTGCTGTATAGACGGTGATCGCGGCCTCGGAATGCAAAGTGAATGAAATCATGGGCAGGATCAATCCATAGTGAAGCATAAAACTCTCTGACCCATGTGCCGCAGTATGCACCTGTCCATCCAAGAAGATCTGACAAGCCTAGCAGAAAGGACAGGTGCGGACGTAGCTGCTCTCCCACAACCTCAACTAGTGACTCAAGTCGACAGACCCTCTGTGGTCGGAAAGCAATACCGCTGTCAACTAGAGCCCTGTAGAAATCCTCCTGAAGTGGGGTATAGAATCCTTCTGAAGCTCTGGGATCCCTCACAGGCAAAAACCACCGACTGACCTCCACGAACCTCAACCCCTGCACCTGACGTGCTGTAGCACCCCTCAAGTCAAAATGCTCGACCGGGGGTGAACCTCTAGCTCTGGGAGGAGGACGTGCTCCACGACGCTGGCCCTCTGGCCTAGGAGACACCTAAGTACGTGCACGTGTGGAGCGGCGACGTGGTGGAGACTGAGCTGGCTGCTCCTCTGTGTCCTCTGTAGCCTCTGGAGCCTCTGTGGCCTCTAGAGCCTCTGTGGCCTCTGGAGGTGGATCAACTGACATGCCCTCTGTAGCTCCAGTATCCTTAGTACCCTCAGTGGCCTCTGTGCTGAGCTGTCGACCTTCTAGATGAAAGCGACGCTCACCTATACGTATGCCACTGCTCCTGCCACCTCTCTCTGCCTGCTCTGCTGCATCTGCCACGACCTGAGCGATCTCTGCCTCTGTAAGTGTCTTTTTCTTCTTTCTGGCCAAGATCTTAACACGCTTTCCATGTGCAATCTCAGACCGACGAGGAGGACTGTCGTCCCCGTCACCAGGAGCACCACCGGCGTTCTTGCAACGCACCATGCTGACAAACTGATTGAAAACCTCTGAAAGATGGTGAACTGTCACTCGAGAGGCTTGGCCTCAATCCGTATCCGCAGGCTTGGCCTCGGATTCAGCAACCTGATCTCACCCGACACACGGACAGACTCGCTGCAACGACGGAATAGATGGATCTACTATAAGCAACATATATGACTAAAAGGTACGAAATCCTAGAGATAGCAAGCATATGAGATACGATGTGAATCGAAAAGGCGAAGCTACCTCGGATCGACGAGCCGACGGTGACAAGAGGAGATGACCTAGATCGCGAGATTCCCGAAATCGCCGGACGAGCTCTTGCGAAGAAGACAACGCAAGACCTCGACGACGAACGACCGAATCGGCGTTATGCGAACCCTAGGGTTAGGGTTAGGGCAACTTTGACGAAGATCGATTGGAGGCGAGCACGAGGCCGTCCACATCCAGAGGTGAAGCTGGTGGGCTAGGGCGTGGCTCACCGGCGACAAGGGCACGGCTCACCGGCGGCGAGAGGCGAGCGGGCGGCGGTGGCGCGGCTGCGGGGCAGGTGCGTGCAAGGCGCGGGCAGGCGCAGGGTGGCGCGCGCTCGCGTGCAAGGAGATGCGGCTGGGTCGTGGCTGGACTTGCCGGAGGCAAGGAAGACGGCAAGGGCGCGGCGGCTCCGGCGAATCGATGGCGACTCGGCGGATTTGGCGAGTTAGGGCAGGCGGCGGCGGAAAAACGCGTGCGGGTGAAAGACACGGCTGAGGACGAACGGTTTTATGAAGGGGTTAGATTCACTCGATGCGCGATGACCGGACGCGGTGGTCGTTATGACCGGACGCGATGGTGCAGCGTCCGGTCACACTCCAGTAAGCTCCTAGAGTGATCGGACGCGTCCGGTGAGGACTGACCGGACGCGGTCAGAGTCCGGTCGAGGGGAGCTCGGGAAATCATCGCGAATGACCGGACGCGGTGGTGGTAACCGGGACCGGACGCGGTGGTCAAACAGAGGCGCGTCCGGTGCAGCGTCCGATCAGTAGATCTGGAGATGGTCTTCTGGATGACCGGACGCGCTGGTGGACACCGGGACCGGACGCGGTGGTGAAGCATCACTGCGTCCGGTGCAGCGTCCGGTCCAGCGTCCGGTCACTGTTCTTCGCCCTTCTTCGTTCTGAACTACGACGCGACTTCTCCCAATCAGGTTCCAATTCAAGAAGACACAAGTAAACACCAATTGGAACATGATATGAGTGACCTCACTCAAACCCTCAAAAATTTTTTAAAATAGATTGCCTTAGGCTAGTATTAATTTTTAAGAAAATAGGCAATAAACACCCAAGGAGCAGCGTATGGCCATGCAATAGAGTTTTTGAACCTATAGGAGCGTCAAAATGCTCTCTCTATCCATGGACGAACACAGAGGTTGCTCAAAGCTTAACCGAAAAGAAACGACAAGAACAACAACCATGCATATGCAATGCAATACAAGAAGGTAAAACTATAATGCTTGTCAAGTTTGATCCACGGTTAGGCTTTTTCACTCCTCCAATGAAGGGTTATCATAACCATGTTAGCCAAGCCCTAAAAACATTGCGATAAAATAAACATGGCATATTATACAATGCAATGCAAGGGACAACACATGCTCATTTTTTAAAGTTACTAGAATCAAGCACATTGAGTTCACTTCTTAACCTACAAAAAGTTGCCTCATCCAAAGGTTTAGTGAAGATATCCGCTAATTGATTTTCACTTCTTACACCTTCTAGTGATATGTCATTTTTAGCAACGTGATCTCTTAGAAAGTGATGGCGGATATCAATGTGCTTGGTGCGAGAGTGTTGTACCGGATTGTTAGCAATTTTAACGGCACTTTCATTATCACATAAAAGTGGCACCTTTTCAAGAACAATTCCATAGTCTAGGAGGGTTTGTTTCATATATAATATTTGTGCACAACAAGCCCCCGCGGCAATGTATTCCGCCTCGGCGGTGGACAAAGCCACACTATTTTGCTTTTTAGATGACCAAGATACTAAAGATCTTCCAAGCAAATGGCACCCTCCGGATGTGCTTTTTCTATCAATTTTGCAACCGGCATAGTCCGAATCGGAATAGCCAACTAGTTGGAATCTAGCTCCTTTGGGATACCAAAGACCAATGCTTGGGGTGAGCTTAAGATATCTTAGGATTCTTTTTACGGCACTTAGGTGAGGTTCTTTAGGGCACGCTTGAAAGCGGGCACACATGCACACACTAAACATGATATCGGGCCTAGATGCGGTAAGGTACAACAAGCTACCAATCATAGAACGGTAGAGAGTTTGATCAACCGGTTTACCTCCCTCATCTAGGTCGAGATGTCCATTTGATGGCATTGGGGTCTTGATTGGTTTGCATTCTTCCATCTTGAATCTTTTGAGAAGATCCTTGGTATACTTTTCTTGAGAGATGAAAATCCCTTCTCTCATTTGCTTTACTTGAAAACCAAGGAAGAATGTGAGCTCACCAATCATTGACATCTCGAATTCCTTCGACATCAATTCACCAAATTCCTTGCAATAATCTTCATTTGTTGATCCGAAGATGATATCATCAACATATACTTGACAAATAAAGATCTCCCCATTAAACTTCTTGGTGAATAGTGTGGTGTTGACCTTCCCAATGGTGAAGCCCTTCTCAATGAGGAAGTCCCGGAGGCGCTCATACCACGCTCTAGGGGCTTGCTTGAGCCCATATAACGCCTTGGACAACCTATAAACATGATTAGGATATCTAGGGTCTTCAAACCCGGGAGGTTGATTAACATAGACTAGTTCATTTATAAAGCCATTTAAGAATGCACTTTTCACATCCATTTGATATAGTTTCATATCATGATGTGATGCATATGCAAGGAGGATACGAATGGCTTCAAGTCTTGCAACGGGTGCAAAGGTCTCTCCAAAATCAAGACCTTTAACTTGAGAGAACCCCTTTGCAACTAGTCTTGCCTTGTTCCTCACCACTATGCCTTGGTCATCTTGCTTGTTTCGGAACACCCACTTGGTTCCAATGACTCTTGCACCTTTGGGATGCTCTTCAAGTGTCCATACTTGATTGCGGGTGAAGTTGTTCAATTCTTCATGCATTGCAATCACCCAATCCGGATCTTGAAGAGCTTCTTCTACATTCTTAGGTTCAACGCAAGAGACAAAAGAGTGATGTTCAACAAAAGAAGCTAGCTTTTGGGATTGAGTCATTACTCCCTTTGTAGGACTCCCTATGATGAGATCTTGTGGATGTGCTTGAAGTAGTGGTGAATTTCTTCTATCAACCACTTGAGGAGGTGGATGGGGGGCATCAACATCTTGAGCTTGTGCCTCGGCTTGTTCATGAGAGACATAAGTGTCTTCATTTTCAACTCTCTCATTCTTGTCATCATCTTGAGGCACACGTGATGAAGATGGTGGATCAACAATTTGTACATCGTCATCATCATCTTTTGGCTTGATGTCTCCCACCGGCATGTTCTTCATGGCCTCCCTCAAGGGTTCATCACCTACATCATCACAATTCTCAATTTCTCCTTGGGAGCCATTAGATTCATCAAATTCCACATCATATGTTTCTTCAACCAAACCGGTGGCATGGTTAAATACTCTATATGCTTTGGACTTTGATGAGTAACCAACAAGAAAACCAATGTCACAACATCTTTGAAACTTCCCTAGGTGTTGACGCTTCTTGTAGATGTAACATTTGCAACCAAACACCCGGAAGAAAGAGACGTCCGACTTCTTCCCATTAAGCAACTCATAGGGGGTCTTGCCAAGAAACTTTTGTAGGAAGAGGCGATTTGAAGCATAGCATGCGGTGTTGATTGCCTCGGCCCACAACTTCTCCGGAGTGTTGTACTCATCTAGCATTGTTCTTGCAAGGGTGATCAATGTTTGGTTCTTTCTCTCAACTACACCATTTTGTTGAGGAGTGTAGGTTGAAGAGACCTCATGCTTGATTCCAATTTCATCACAATAAGCTTCAATGTTGGTGTTGTCAAACTCTTTTCCATTGTCACTTCTAATCTTCTTTATCTTGACTTCAAATTCATTTTGTGCTCTCTTTGCAAACTTCTTGAAGCAATTTGCCACTTCGGATTTGTCATGAAGGAAAAAAGTCCATGTATACCTTGAGTAGTCATCTACTATCACAAGACAATAGAGATTACCACCCAAGCTCTTGTATGTTGTAGGCCCAAACAAATCCATGTGTAGAAGTTTTAGCACTCTTGAAGTTGACATGAAAGCTTTGGTTGGATGAGTGTTTGCAACTTGTTTTCCCGCTTGACATGCACTACAAGGTTTGTCCTTTTCAAACTTCACATCCTTCAATCCTCTCACTAGTTCTTTCTTCAATAGCTTGTTGAGAGTGTTCATTCCAACATGAGCAAGCCTCCTATGCCAAAGCCAACCAAGTGAGGTCTTGGTGAACAAACATGTCATCAAATTTGCATCTTCAGAGGTGAAGTCAACAAGATAAAGATTGTTGTATCTAAAGCCTTTGAATATCACTTGCTTGTCATCTATCTTTGAAACTTCCACTTCATTTGGTGTGAACAAGCATTGGAAGCCAAGGTCACAAAGTTGCCCAACGGATAACAAGTTGAAACTCAATGAAGCAACATAGAGCACATTTGAGAGTGAGTGATCATGTGATATTGCAATTTTGCCTATACCCTTGACTTTGCTCTTTGAATTATCCCCAAATGTGATCTTCTCTTGACAAATTCCATTCTCTTCAATGGTGGTGAACATACGAGGATCACCGGTCATATGTTGAGTGCAACCACTATCAATAACCCAATGAGATCCACCGGTCTTGTAGTTCACCTACACACAAGAGATCAAGCTTTTTGTTTAGGGACCCAAACTTGAGAGGGGCCCTTGACTTTCTCAACTAGTGACTTGGCAACCCATATTTTCTTTGGCCTATTCTTGTTTGGGGGACCCAAAAACATGACTTTCATCTTTCCATTTGAGTCTTTTCTTAGCATATAATGAGCATTGAAAGCGAAAGGTCTAGCATGCTTGGGCAAGGGTTGTGGTGGTGGAGTTTTGCATTCATGAGCAAAGTGACCTTCTTGACCACACTCAACACATCTCTTTGGCTTGGGCTTTGACTTGCTTTGTTGTTGTTGAGCTTTTGCTTTCTTCTCTTGATTTGCCAAGTACCCAATACCACTTCTATCCATCTTCATTACGGTGTTCATGAGGAGCTCACTTTGCAAATGTTGGCCTCTTGTGAACTTGCTTAGGCCGGTCTTGAGATGCTCTTTTTCTTGCTTGAGCTTTTTGTTTTCTTCAATGAGTGACTCATTTGTTGGTTGCTTCTCAAGAGCCATCAAACCTTTTAGCTTCTTGTTCTCATTTGCAAGCTTCTCATTCTCACTCTTAATCTTAGCATAATCATCATGGTTGCTTGACTCAACCACACTCTTGCCTTTGCTACTAGAACCTCGCTCAATGCTTTCAATGATCAAGTCATCACATGATGTAGCTATATCACACTTAACAACATGGTTAGTAGCATCATGTGTCTCAAGAGCAAGTTCATTAGCAACCACAAGACTATCATAGTCAATTTTTAATGTGGTGTATTTGTCCTTTAGAGAATTATGTCTAGTGATGAGCTCATCATGCTTCTTCTCAAGTTTATCATGTTGATCTTTAAGCTCTTTATAAGAGGTTTTGAGCTCCTTGAGAGTGGAAGACATCACTTCATTTTGAACTCTAAGCTCACCACTAGTCTTTTGAATATTTTCAAGCTTGGATGAGAGTGATTCATTTTCATTTTGAAGATCATCATTTTCACTTCTAGTTCTTCTTATGATTTTAGTGTATTTGTTTAGCAATTTTACAAGTTCATCATAAGAAGGTGAGTCATATTCATCATCACTATCACTATCATCATCACTATCATGGTTTTGTACCTTTCGTTCACCCTTGGCCATAAGGCATAGGTGAGTAGTGGACGATGATGGTGAAGGAGGCGGTGAAGGTGGTGATGAAGATGTTGGTGAAGATGATGGCCCCATCACAAATGCGGCAACCTTCTCTTTCTCATCATCGCTCTCATCTTCGGAGGACTCACAAGATGATTCAATGTCGGTGAGCCAATCACCAACAATGTATGCCTTTCCTCCCTTCTTCTTCTTGTGGAACTCCTTCTTCTTGCCATCCTTCTTCTTATATGGATTGTTCTTCTTCTTCTCTTCTTCTTCATCACTTGAATCATTTTTCTTGCCCTTGTTCTTGTTCTTGTACTTGTCTTTTGGTGGTCTAGGGCATTGATGAGCTAGGTGGCCAAGTTCACCACAATTGTAGCAATCCATCTCCGAGATTGGCTTTCTCTTGCTACTTATGAAGAATTTCTTCTTCTTGCCATCGAACTTGATGCCACTCTTGTTAAGCTTCTTTAGCATCTTGGTGGTCTTTCTCACCATGAGTGCAAGTGATTCATCATCAACATCACTTTCACTTGAGCTTTCTTGCACCATCATGGCTTGGCCCTTCTTCTTCTTCTTGTCATGACTAGCTTTGAAGGCCAAGTCTTTCTTCTTGAAAGATGATGAGCCCTCTTCCGGAGTGATATGCATGTACATCTCATGAGCATTGATTTTCCCTAAAACTTGAGTCGGTGTTGCGGTGGAAAGATCACTTTGGTGAAGCACGGTGACAATGTGTCCATACTTCTCAACAGGAAGCACACTCAAGATCTTCCTTGCAACATCCGATTGGCTCATTTTGGTGAGCCCAAGAGCATTGAGGTCCTCTACAAGAACATTCAAGCGAGTGTACATGTCATTAGCACTTTCTTTGGGAAGCATCTCAAAAGAATTAATTTTCTTTAAAGCTATGTGATAGCGTTCCTCACGCTCACTCTTAGTTCCCTCATGGAGAGCACAAAGATTTTCCCACAATTCATGAGTGTTCTTTGCATTACGCACGCGATTGAAGATACCTTTGCCTAAGCCCCGGTAGAGTGCATTTTTTGCCTTTGCATTCCACCGGTCGTACTTCTCCTCGTCACCACTTGGGTTAGCGAGATCCCTTATGGGGGGAAGCCCTTCGGTTGCGGCTCTAAGGCACCCAACATCTATGGCTTCGAGGTATGCCTCCATACGAATTTTCCAATATGGAAAATTGTCTCCCTCAAAAGTGGGAGGTGGTCCTTCCCCATTAGACATCTTGCTCTAGGCGGTAAAGCCTAAAAATAGAGCAACACGGCTCCGATACCAATTGAAAGGATCAAGATGCCCAAGAGGGGGGGGGTGAATTGGGCTTTTCTAAAAATTAAATGCAAGAAATAAATCCTACAAGCCGGAATTCACCCCTAGTGTCTACTTGTGTTCCTAGAGAGTCTACCGATACAAAGTTTTGCACCCTAGTTTCCAAACCTAGTCTAGCATGGCAAGTCTAGGAATGTAAACAAGCAATGAAAGTAAATACGAGAATGTAAATGCTTGAATGTAAAGGGGCAAGGAACACGGCGATGTTTTTCCGAGGTATCGGAGAGTCGCCACTCCCCACTAGTCCTCGTTGGAGCACCCGCGCAAGGGTGTAGCTCCCCCTTGATCCGCGCAAGGATCAAGTGCTCTCTACGGGTTGATTCTTTGACACTCCGTCGCGGTGAATCACCCACAACCGCTCACAAGATGAGTTGGGTCATCCACAAGCTCCGCCGAATGATCACCGAACTCCCAATCACCACCAAGCCGTCTAGGTGATGGCGATCACCAAGAGTAACAAGCTAGAACTCTCACTTGACCACTACGAGCCCAAATGAGAAAGTGGATGCACACTTGCTACTCTCTAATCGCTAGTGAGGAACTCTCAAGCTTTGATTCTCAAATCTCTATCCTCACTAGTGCTCTTGCACTCCCTTGCACTCCAAAGGTGTTTATCAGCTGATCAAATGAGTAAGAGACCTCTAAAAGAGGTGGTAGGGATGTATTTATACACCCCACAGACAAAACGAACCGTTACCTGCTGACTCAGCAAAACACGAGCTGACCGGACGCACCGGTCGAACTGACCGGACGCGCCGGTCGCTCGTAACGGTCGAAATCCGAAAAACAACTGAGTGACCAGACGCACCGGTCAAGGGTGACCGGACGCGTCCGATCGTGCAGGGAGCATACTGTACTCGCACCGGACGCGCGACCGCGTCCGATCGGTGATGACCGGACGCGTCCGGTCGTCACTGGACCTTACTGGACTGTGACCGGACGCGCCGATCACACCCAGGTCGCGTCCGATCGGGTGTTTCCCTCAAGTGACACGTGTTGACTTCTGACCACCGCGTCCAGTGTTCAGAGCTGAAACCCTAGCCGCGGAACTGTACTGACCGGACGCGTCCGGTCATGCCGAGGACCGCGTCCGGTCATGGGAAAACGACCCGAAACTCTCCGAAACGCGTCACAACTTGAACCAAGTTGCTTCCAACTGAACTTTGAGCTATTCTAGAGCTGCCTAGCGCCAAGTTAAACAAGTGTGCACCACACCTAAACATAGGACTCGCCTAGGTCAAGCTACCCGCTCATGCCCCCCTTTATAGTACGGCCAAAAGAGAAAAACGAGGATCCTAACGACTATTCCAAATGTCTCTCAACACCTCGACATCCGGAACTAACCGTCCTTAATCTTGACGTCACTCTTTTGAAAACCGAAACGATTTCCATCAAGGAGCATGAATACCATGGTGCCCAAAGCAGTTAAAACCTCCATGACCTAACTTACCAAAGTTTCGGCAAAACACACGTTAGTCATGGTAATAAAGCGTTGTCATCAATTGCCGAAACCAAACCTCGGGGCCTAGATGCTTTCAAGCACCACGAGCCCGCGATGCAACGACCGGACGCGCCCTAGCGAATGACCGGACGCGACAGTTCCAGCGTCTGGTTTGAGTCCAGTAAGCTCCCTCAACGACCGGACACGTCCGATCGTACATGACCAGACGCGCCGCGTGTCCGATCATCACTCCGCTGCTCTCTGTCCCTCTGGACGCCTGACCGGACGCGCTGGTCCCGTGAAGGACCGGACATGCCGGTCGCGCGCTCTGCTTCTGCGCACAGGTGAACTGACCGGACACGCTGGTCAGTCTAGACCAGCGTCCGATCACTCACCCTAGGCGCGCTGACCGAATGAACTAACCGGACGCGCTGGTCAAGCCGTGACCGCGTCCAGTGCAGCGTCCGGTCACCTCTGTGACCTCCGTTCACCTCCGTTTCTTTTCCAACTTCCGACGCAGTAGAAAATAGGCATTTCACTTCCGACGCAAGCTCGGCGGAAGGGAGAGAGGAACCCAAACCCCTCTCTACCGCTCAAACTCCACCGCCTTCGCAAATGTGCTAACACCACCAAGTGTACACCACCATGTGCATGTGTGTTAGCATTTCACAATCATTTTCAAGGCGGTATGTTAGCTCTTTACTAGATCCTAATGCATATGCTCAAGACAATGATCTAGTGGCACTTGATTTCCAAGCTAACCGTGATTGCCCCTCTTGATAGTCGGCTATGTATCCTAAACCCGGTCAATCACTTCTCTACTCATCTTAGACCGGCAAAAGGAAAACCCTATTGTTATACCTTTGCCTTGCGCTCTTAGATCCTTCTCTTACACTTGATCATCATGTCCTTCATATTATGTGCATCTCCACCATGATCATTATTTCATGTCCATGCACCATCTCTTTGTGATCTTGTGGCCACCACTCCTTGCCACATACACTTTCATCACATGTGTTGCTTATGCCTAACTCAAAACACTTAACACATGGCATTAGCAACTTGGTGCCATTAATTACCAAAACCAAACTTGGGCTTTCAGCTTTTTGGTGGATAGGACGAACACGATATATATATAGCTAAGGGTAAAAATTCCTACCATGGCAACAAAGGCTTTGATACCAAATGATGAGGTTGTCCTGATCTTCATGACATAGGATCTTGATTTTGATAACTAGCTGATAAACAGCCGATAACTTGCTGCAAGCAGTGATAACTAGTGCAACCTGACGACACGCACAAGGAGCCAACCACCGTCTCTATACGGCAGCCTGAACCAAGGATTCACCCAACCACACTCTCAAAGAAAACTAACCTACGCAACCTAAAATCAATGGACCAGGAGCACGGATTGGGTGCTGATGACGCGGCCGCTTCTGTAATCTCCACGAAGGAAAACACAAGAGCAAAGAGGTAGAGATCTCTCTCTAGTTTTTATTAGCACACAGCTGAACAAAGTGGTTAGTATTCAGATTATTAAAAGTCCCCTTTGTTTGCAAGCATTAGGAGTATTTATACAAGGAACAACCCTCCTGTATAGGTGTGATCACGAGATGGAAAAATGAAAAGACTAGAATGTGAAAAGGCTTCCACGAACTGAGTTTCCAGGAGTCCACGCGGCTGTCAGTTTCCAAAGCAATCTCCACTAAAAGTGTCATAACTCCCTAGTGGGAAGTCCAAATGACGATCCATTTCTTGAGTGTGAAACTAGACTCAATAAGCTTTCCATCCATGTATGCCATGCACCATGTAATGTCGTAGACTGGTACAATTTTACATGGGAACTTGAACAACATGCATGCTGTCGACCACCTGACCAGTCTTCACTAAATCTGGTCGGACGCTACGGGGAAAATTCCAATCTGGTCGGGGCTTATTGCATTGCAAAATAGACTTGATAAGCTTTCCAAAATGTCCTCATGGACCTTCATAGCTTTTGTGAATCAAAAGTTATGGCCTATTCTTTCTGCTAGTTCCGTCGCGCTGGACTGACCCGAGCTGGTGGTCGGTGGTCTGGTCCAAGCTGGTGGTCGGGGGGGTCCGAGCTGGTGGTCGGTGGTCTGGTTCGAGCTGGTGGTCGGATTCTTCCTCCTCTTCATGTATTTTCCTAAGTACAACCAAAGTAGCATTCTTAGGTAGTATAACATTCTCACAAGTGTTAGAATTAAGATCAGTTAGGAACGAATTCACCTGCTCTTGTAGTTTCTTAGTACGACTTCTTATAAGTGGTCCTGAATTTATGATATTCATGTTGGATGGTGAATGATTATCACTCGAGGAAGCACGTATGACTGAGATGTCCTCATCAATCTCCCCATGCGTGCACCCATCATGCGTCGTGCTGTCCATTCCGCCTCGCCGCGTGGCAATCCACCACCGCGCCGCCCACTCTGCCTCGCTGTGCGACCATCCACTGCCGCGCCCCACTCCACGCTCGCCTATCGTGGCCACAGCGTGCACTGTGCCCTAACTACGCCACCACCATCCCAACGCCACGACAGGAAGATGCGAAGAAGCGCATGTTGAAAGTGTATATTTCAAGTGTTTCAGAGGTATGTTGCAAGTGTTGCATATGGATATTAGAAAAGTAGATCGGGATGTTGCACATGTTGCAATAGCTATACACGTATGTTGCAAGCGTTTGTTCAAAGTGTATCATCTATTTTTCAGACGTATCACGTATATTGCAAGTGTTTTATTTGGGTGTTGCATATGTTTTCACACAAATGTTGCAAGCGTTTGTTCGAAATATTTCATTCATTTCACATGCATGTTGCAAGTGTTTTATCTTGATGTCACATATGTTTCACACAGATGTTGTACGCATTTGTTCCAAATATTTCATATGTTTCAGACATATGCAGCAACAAGTTTTTTTAGTGTTGCAAGTGTTCTCATGTTTCAAGCGTAATAGGACGGCCAGAGTCACGTGACACATATCCGTAGGCGGGGGTGCGAGTGCGATACGCAGCAAGCGCAGGCACAGACGGTCCCTGCGTGCGCGATACAGAGCGGGGCACTGGCAGTCCCCGCTTGCACGTGGGAGTCAGAGCGGAAGCGTGTAGTCCTTGTGTGCAAGCGTGTGGTGCAGGCAGGGCGAGGCAACCGGGCAATGCGGGCGTGGAAAATGAAGGAGGGCACGAGAAGAGGAGATGCACACGACACGGGGTGCAAATGCAGGCGTCCGGACGTCCAGGCGCTAGCATCTCTGTGTAAAAAATAATTTTTATTGAAATGACTCTAGCCTGAGTGGACTCTTAAAAATACTCTTAGGGGCCGTTTGGATCCCTTCCTTTCGGAGGAATTTAAAACTACTTAATGGATTATGCTATTTGGCTTGAAATTTGATATTTCATAACTTTTCCAAACTCACAAATAAATGAATCTCAAGTTCATAGGGTGGGAGATAGAAATAAATTTTATAGATCACTATGCTATAATTCTAGTCTCTAACTTATAGCACACTCTTTAACTCACTTTCCTACAATATAAATGCAACATATAAGTATGTCCCTTATATGCCTAACAATAAATATACAAATATATTCCATATACAATTATATTAGCTTAATTAATCTATTCTAAATTATAATTATTAGAATGAATTCAATTCCAAGAATCCATTAGCAATTCAGAGAAGAATGTAGGGTCGGTTGGATAAGGTGCTATGGAATATCCACTCGCAACAAATTGACTACTCCATCCATCACTGAATAAATCAATTCATAAATAGTCTGAAGTTAAACTTTTTATGTTTGAATAATTTTATAGAAAAGGACACATATTTATGAAACCAATAAGCATATTGTAAAACATATTTTACGGTGTATCTAATAATACTAATTTGTTGTCATAAATATTTACGTTCTATTTTATAAATTTAGTTAAACTTAAAAATTAACTTAAGACAACTCTAGAAATTTACTTATTTAGGGACAAAAATAGTATTGATAAAATTTTATACCGGCATCTATATCATCTGCGTCAATAGGGTAAGATTTTATATCCATACTCGTACCTGTCAGTGTCAGGTATGATACTTACGGGTACCCACACCCACAAATTAAATTATCATTAGAATAGATGTAATTCTTTGTAATTTTTAGCGCTGATCGGTGAAGTGACATACTGGCATCTATACCTGCGAGTAGAATTGTACTCGTTCCATACCTCATGTGACTACAGTACCATGATCACTCGCACCTACTCCCTCTCTCCCAAAGTGGAGTCGTTCTCACCGTCTCTCCCAAAATAGAAGTTGTTTTCGTTTCCCGAGAAGTTAACATTTTTTAACTTCGACCAATTATATATAAAAATATTAATATTTATAATATATAATTAGTATCATTAGATAGATCGTTGAATATACTTTCATAGTAAACTTATTTAGAGATATAAATGTTGCACGTATTTTTATAAATCTAGTTAAAATTGAGAAAGTTTGACCCACAGACATCCCATAATGACTTATATTTTGGGACGGAGGGAGTATATATACAGTAGGATCCTGATGAAAACTCGAAGAGGTCTAGGTGAGGTAACCGAAAAAGGTTTTCTCTAGGGTGATGCCGCACCACTAGCCTCGCTAACAACTTGCATACAAGGCCACTGAACTAGGCTGCTGTCATCGCTACCAACAGTTCGAGCTGATCCCCGCTGTCAAGCGACACCTCCTCTTCTCGCTGAAGTATCTAGAGACAGAATCACTGAGGGTGCTGTTTGGATATTGAACCTTAGGTTAATTAGTATTTTTTACCGGGAAGCAAATCTGTCACCAAGTAATAAAAATGTAACGCTTGAGAATGCTTTTCCTGCCAGGAAGGTTTCATAAAGTATCTTCTGGATATGCTAGAATGCTTTTCCTGCTAGTCAGGTTTTCATAAAGTATCTTCTAGATATGCGGAGTTTTGCTCTCGATAAGCATCTGGGTAAGGAAGTAAACCGGACATTGGACGAACTGTATGTTCCCAGCTTCTTCTCTTTCAACTGCTACCGCTACACTAACCACCTGGGTAGTGGCTGCTCTATGTAGAGCAGTAATGGCTCCTCATTGAGGGGAGCAACTAAAACAGGAGGTTTAGTGAGGAAATCCTTGAGGTCATCGAAGGTTTCCTAGGCCTCCTGAGTCCATCGCCAGTTTGGCGTCTTGTAAAGAAGTTTATACATGGGGAAACCCCTCTCGCCTAGTCATGAGATAGATCAAGCTGCTTAAAGACGCCAGACACCCCATTAGCTTCTGTGCATCCTTCAGTTCTCTAGGTGGACCCATCTTGAGGATAGATTTTACCTTAACAGGGTTGGCCTCGATCCCTCTTGCTGAGATAGTGTATCCCAATAGTGAAGGAACACCAAAGGTGCACTTCTGCGGGTTTAACTTCATATCAAATTTTCAGAGGTTATCGAAAATGTTCGAGTGGTCCCGAATGAGGTCCTCAGCCATTTTCGACTTGACAACTATGCCATCAACATAGGATTCTACGTTTCTACCGTTCTGTGCATGCAAATAGCATTGCAAATAGCATTGCATGTACCACTAGTATGTAGCCCACGCGTTATTTAGCCCGAAAGGCATGGTTACGTAACAATATGAGCCGACCGGGTAATGAATGATGTAGCTAGCTAGTTAGACTCCTTCATTCGGAAATGGTGATAACCAAAGTATGTGTCAAGGAAACAGACAATTCGCAACACTAGCCTCGCTAACAACTTGCATACAAGGCCACTGAACTAGGCTGCTGTCATCGCTACCAACAGTTCGAGCTGATCCCCGCTGTCAAGCGACACCTCCTCTTCTCGCTGAAGTATCTAGAGACAGAATCACTGAGGGTGCTGTTTGGATATTGAACCTTAGGTTAATTAGTATTTTTTACCGGGAAGCAAATCTGTCACCAAGTAATAAAAATGTAACGCTTGAGAATGCTTTTCCTGCCAGGAAGGTTTCATAAAGTATCTTCTGGATATGCTAGAATGCTTTTCCTGCTAGTCAGGTTTTCATAAAGTATCTTCTAGATATGCGGAGTTTTGCTCTCGATAAGCATCTGGGTAAGGAAGTAAACCGGACATTGGACGAACTGTATGTTCCCAGCTTCTTCTCTTTCAACTGCTACCGCTACACTAACCACCTGGGTAGTGGCTGCTCTATGTAGAGCAGTAATGGCTCCTCATTGAGGGGAGCAACTAAAACAGGAGGTTTAGTGAGGAAATCCTTGAGGTCATCGAAGGTTTCCTAGGCCTCCTGAGTCCATCGCCAGTTTGGCGTCTTGCAAAGAAGTTTATACATGGGGAAACCCCTCTCGCCTAGTCATGAGATCGATCAAGCTGCTTAAAGACGCCAGACACCCCATTAGCTTCTGTGCATCCTTCAGTTCTCTAGGTGGACCCATCTTGAGGATAGATTTTACCTTAACAGGGTTGGCCTCGATCCCTCTTGCTGAGATAGTGTATCCCAATAGTGAAGGAACACCAAAGGTGCACTTCTGCGGGTTTAACTTCATATCAAATTTTCAGAGGTTATCGAAAATGTTCGAGTGGTCCCGAATGAGGTCCTCAGCCATTTTCGACTTGACAACTATGCCATCAACATAGGATTCTACGTTTCTACCGTTCTGTGCATGCAAATAGCATTGCAAATAGCATTGCATGTACCGCTAGTATGTAGCCCACGCGTTCTTTAGCCCGAAAGGCATGGTTACGTAACAATATGAGCCGACCGGGTAATGAATGATGTAGCTAGCTAGTTAGACTCCTTCATTCGGAAATGGTGATAACCAAAGTATGTGTCGAGGAAACAGACAATTCGCAACATGCAATGGAGTCGATGACTTGATCTATACGAGGTAAAGGATAATGATCTTTGAGACATGCCTTGTTCAGGCCTGTATAGTCGACACACATTCTCCATTGATTATTTTTCTTAGGTACGTACAAGGATTGGGTTTGCTAACCAGTCTGGATGCAAAACCTCCCTAATAAAACCTGCAACTTTAAGCTTTCCTACTTCCTCTTCTATAGCTCTACTCTTCTTGTCGTCAAACTTATGTAAGTGTTGCCTGACCGGCTTTGAACCGGACTTTATCTTTAGGGAGTGCTCGGTGACTTCTCTCGGAACTCTTGACATGTTTGAAGGTTTCCATGCAAAGATATCCTGATTTTTTTTTCAGAGAAAGTCGACGAGTGCATCCTTCTGACCTGTTGACCTGCCACAATGGTGCCCCTGCCACGCCAGACTGGGTGGCACGTCACAACAGTTTGCATTTGCCGCGCCGAGAAGATTGACGCGGCCAAACGAGTTAGTTTTAGAAAAACCAATACTGTTATTTTTAGAAATAGTTTTTAAAAAGGATTAAAAATAAAAGAATCACGACGGGATACATAGCAATTGAAACATTTTCTAAGATGTCTCTACATCATGGCGTCATATTGCAAACGTGCTAGGAAGGCTAATGAAGGCAAGCCGGTCCTCGATGATGCTTGTTTTTTTTGAACCGGGAGCTTTGCTCCTCATTCTCATGTAAATGCATAGAAATACGGTGGGCGCCGAGTTTTGAACCCGGGGTGGCCGAGTGCACGGCTCTTTGAACCTGTGCTACTGACATGAGAAATCTAGAAAGAGCATAATTCAAGAATTTTCTAATGTCAAACTCTAGTACAGAAATGATAATTAAGATAAAGGAGGAGGCAAGAACTTGTTTTTTTTAGGGAACAGGAGGCAAGAACTTGGTGTGTGACGGGAGCAAGGCGGTTGCGGCAAATTTTTCCTACAGAGTAAACCAACATGAGTGTGGGCGGTGGTCCGTAATGGGCCGTCTTGTAAGTTGTAACGGTCTGTAGGTCGATCTAGACCAAAATTCTTGCCGGCTTCTTCTCTTAAAAGATAGATTCGGTACAAATAAATTAAAATGAAATATATAATATAATATAGTACTACAAATACGCCTAGTGTAGCATCTATACAAGCCTGAACCTCGTCACAGAGTAGCTAGCTTAAACGGCAGTTGCAGTACATTATCTCGGCCCTTGTTTAGTTCTCCCAATTCTCCCCAAATTTTACTATGTAAAAAGAAGATTCCTCGTCACATCAAAATGTCGGCAAATGCATGGAGTACTAAATGTTAATAAAATCAAAAACTAATTGCACAGTTTTGTTGTACTTTGCGAGACGAACATTTTAAGCCTAGTTAGTTAAAATTTGGATAATTTTTACCAAATACAAACGAAATGCTACAGGAATTCTGATACAGTGTTTTTCTTTCCAATTCTCTTATCTAAACGAGGCCTCGCTGCAAGAGAGTTGCTAGCGAATGCGCCGGCAACAGTCACGCCTGCAAATTTTGTCGCATAAACGTACTCTAGTCTCTACTACTAGACCCTCGTCATGTTCACTTCTCTCCCGTATATGTAGCTCGCTCATAGAGAGCTAATAAAAAATCATCGACGACGACATCGAGTCTGTTCACCTGGCTTATAATCCGTCTTTTTCAACTTGTTTTTTAGTCGAAACAGTATTTTTTCTCACAGCAAATCAGCCTACAGTGTTTTTCAGCCGGCTTATCAGCCCAGCCGAACGGGGCCATAGCCGCTGCCGCCGGAGGTTGCGTTTGCGTGGAAGAGATCAAGACGGTTGTGGCTGAGGCGGAGCGCGTACATGGCCTTCTTGTACTCCGCCCACGTGAAGGTCCTGTACCGCCGCGGCGCGCCGGCAGTCACCGTCTCCAGGAGCGCCGCGATACGGGCGTCGAGCGGCGGCGCGGCGAAGTAGATGGTGGACAGGCGCGGCCTGGTGGTGCTGGCCATCACCCTGTGCCGGATGCTCACCAACCGCCCATTTGTCAGGGCCTGATGCACATTGCCAAGCATGGCGATCAATAATGGCCAAGAAAAACAGTATCATACCAACAAGATATATTATTGTGTGACTTTGACTGTTAACTTTAAGAAACGTGAGGATAGCATGGCACCGACCTGAAGGAGATCACCGACGTTGATGAAGAAGGCAGATGGGTCAGCCGGCACCTGGACCCACTGGTCGCCGCCGCCGTGGCCGTCTGGCAGCAGCACCTGCAGGCCGTCGACGTCGTTGGCGCGGAGCAGGCTGAGGATCTGCGGGTCGGTGTGCTGGCCGAACCCGATGCCGTTGTCCGACATGTCCGCCGCGCCGCTGGACGTAGGGTACTGGTTGATCCTGAGGAGCGAGTCGCTGTCGACGGCCGAGATGAGGCGGCTCAAGGACGTCGGGTCCCCGAGGCCGAGGCCCTCGCCGAGGAGGTCCAGGACCCGGCACGCGAGGTGCCGCACTGCGCCCACGTACTCGTTCACTGCTACACTGCAGCAGACATGGATCGGAGACGTACTGAAATTAAATCACCACCAAATGCTTGGCGAATTCATGCTAAATTCAGATGAAAATTAATTGTACAGAGCAGACCATCAGAAACCATTTGAATCCTTACAAATTTTGACAGAGAAGATTTACTACAGTCGGTGAGGACAGTTTGGGAAAGGGCATAAGAGGAAAATGTGCTTTGATTTGCCTTTCATTTTTGGGGTAATAATTGATCGGGATCGGGGTGTCTGTCAATCCCGACAACAATGAGGAAAAAGCGATTGCGAAAAGAATATGGATTGATTGATGAATGAAATCGCAGCGACCGAAAAAGGCTGCAAACTTTCCCCGAGCTTACTATGTGGTTTCAGGACAGTCCTCCAGTAATAATCCCCGATCCAGCTTAGGCCTCGTTTAGACGAGAGAATTGTGAAGAAAAACACTGTATCAGAATTCCTGTAACATTTCGTTTGTATTTGGTAAAAATTATCCAAATTTTAACTAACTAGGCTTAAAATGTTCGTCTCGCAAAGTACAACAAAACTGTGCAATTAGTTTTTGATTTTATTAACATTTAGTACTTCATGCATTTGCCGACATTTTGATGTAACGAGTAATCTTCTTTTTTATAGTAAAATTTAGGAAGAATTAGGGAAAACTTAACAGCTGTAGAACAAGCACTGCATGTCTGCATGCACCGCAAAAGGGTAAAGAAGTGGTGCGCCACAAATTGTCCGACACGTTTATTTCAGTGTCAACAGGATCTGCTGTGCCTCACAAGTCACATCACAACTAATAGTAGTACTAGCTCCTACATGTACTAGCATGTCAGGTCCGGTGCTAAAGTTAGCATAGCCCTAGTTTAGTTCTCCGATTCTTCCTAAATTTTACTATACAAAAAGAAGATTCTCTGTCACATTAAAATGTCGGTAAATGCATGGAGTACTAAATGTTGATGAAATAAAAAACTAATTACACAGTTTTGTTGTACTTTGCGAGATGAACATTTTAAGCCTAGTTAGTCAAAATTTGGATAATTTTTATCAAATATAAACGAAATGCTACAGGAATTCTGATACAGTGTTTTTCTCCTCAATTCACCGAACTAAACGAGGCCATACTATGAACATGCTTGCTCAATCATGAACTAGCTTAGCTTGCGTTGGATGCAATAACCAGCCATGAGTTTGATAGGAGTAATTAAGCTAGGGTCACGTACTGGACAGAATTTCTAATGGGCCCTTGTTTAGTTCCTCCAATTCTCTCCTAAATTTCGCTATGCAAAAAGAAGATTCCCTATCACATCAAAATGTCGGTAAATGCACGGAGTATTAAATGTTGATGAAATCAAAAACTAATTGCATAGTTTTGTTGTACTTTGCGAGATGAACATTTTAAGCCTAGTTAGTCAAAATTTAGATAATTTTTACCAAATACAAACGAAATACTATAGGAATTCTAATACAATATTTTTCTTCCCAATTCACCGAACTAAACGAGGCCTGGGTGAAAGCCATGGACGTGACACACGAAACATGGTCTGTCATCACACCTTTTTCAGCATGTGCAGGGCCGTTTGGATGCGCTAATAAGGCTGCATGGAGAAAGACCCGTTGTTGGTACAAGGCTCCCTGAACCATTTCATTTATAGCCAACACACTCCGTACGGTTTGGGTCCTTATATTAAGGCTTCGTTTGGCACGGCTTCACTTCACCTCATCAGTGAAACTGTTTTTTTTTTGCTTTAGCTTCATAAACAACTCTATCGGTAGAGCTGTAGCCGTTTTGATAAGTCGTTTGACAAAACAACTCCACATATAGAGTTTCTTAAAACATGCTCTCACATAACGCAACGTATGATGAGATAAAGCCGGGAGAAGCCACTATTTTTGGCCCCTTCCCACCCCAAAGCTATGTGAGAGCACGTTTTTAGGGGCTTCATCGGTGGAGCCGTTTCATTTTACCCCGTTTGGCAGAAAATGGCTCCAAACGGCTTCCGAAGCCGCTGGAGAAGGCCTACCAAACACTTTCATTTCATTTTATTTTATTTATATTGGATGGTCTGAAATGACCTGTCTGCATGCTTTCGATTGACATAAAATATAATACCGCTTGCTTGTCCTTCCTGATCCTCATGTTTTATTATGCCAGCGCACTGTCTTTGCTACATTCATTCACATTTGCCATATTATTCATTCCTGTAATATTGTCTACGCTCATCATGCTATGTACAAAAACATGCATGTGTTCCGTTTCTTACCGCGATGCCATACCATTTCTAGTGGCTCAAACTGGTATGGCAGTGGCATAAATCGAACAAGCTTTGTAAAGTGGTGGCTTTGTATCTAAATATTACATAAGAAATGCCAAATTTCGGAACTATAATTGGCAAAAATTCTCCCCCCGCAAATGGCAGGTGCACTTGTGTACTCCCTGCGTCCAGAAAAACATACAATTCTAGCTAGCACAGTGTCATAGTTTAGTATCTCAAGTTTGATTAATTATAGATAAAAATATCAATATTTATAATATCAAATAAATACTATTAGATTCATTACAAAATATATTTTCTTAATAAATTAATTTGGTTTCATAAATGTGAATAATATTCACTAGAAATTTGGTCAGACGTAAACTACTTTTGTAGCTCCATGTTTTCTTGGACAGATGATGTACATGCATCGGGCAAAATATAAAATACGTGAAATCTTTGTGTTCTGTCATGTCCATTTTACTTTAGTGACCCTGACCCTACAGATAGGCTCAGCACTGACGGTATTTGTTTGTCTTTGCAAGAGACATTAGACAACCCTGCACCCTCTATTGTGGTCTCCACTCTCAATGCAAGCACCTTGAGTATTAGGGATTGTGTTTATTATCCTAAGGCTGCAGTAACCAACCCCCATATCAGAGGATTAGGATATTATTATTTTTTTGTGAAAAAAATCTTCAAAAGACATGTTTATAAGCTTTGAAAGTTCTTGCTTGTACCTCTCATATATGTAGAGGAGGTGATGGTGTACATTAAACTTCATAAGCCCAAATTTCCAAGAAGAAACTTCACCTTGACATCAAAATATAAAGTTGCAAAAAAAACCCACAAAAAATACAAGCAAGCAAATACAATACTTTATGAGCAAACTCAACTTTGTGCATAAACACACTGCTTTTGTCTTTTCCTTTGTTCTTTGCCAATTTCGTATCTCACGAACTAAGGATGCGTTTGTTAGGGTTCTGGATTCTCATAGAAACATTTTGGTGATAAATCAGAATCACTTTGTGAAACCATTAGTCTGTTAGACTATATTTCCATCCACATAAAATTGCTTTTCACATTAGAAAAATCTATAAATGCAAATATGCTTCAAAAAATGTTAGAACTTTTTTGTGGGTGCAGGAAACTTAATACAACTTGTTTTATTTTTTTGCGCTTCAAAATAATTAATTAAAAAAATAAAAACATTAAGTGTAGAGGAGAGGCTAGGAACCGAATCGGGCGAAATTGGGTTCCGGCCTTTCCGCAAGCATAGGCAAAAATCACGGAACGCTTCCAGCCGTTTCTGCTCGAAGGCTCCAATACTGGTGTTTCACTGGAGAAACAGAACTGATCTGCACGTCCGAACGCACCCTAAGTTGAATTCGTGCTTAAAATTATTTATATCACCATGGTACTCCTTTAACACAACGGTGCCTTTTTGAAATTTTTTAAAACTTATTATAAACTTGTTTTCTTCCATAGTTTTCAAGATTTCCCACAATCGGTGAATTTCCATAAGAAATATTAGCCGTGACATCAACATATCCTGTTTGTATTTAATTATTCCTGATACTATTTCTTATAAATTTAATAAGACTTAAAGATAGTTTGAATTAGACCCAAACCTAAAATCACATTCTTTCAGGAACAGAGATAGTAAGCATATATTCTTCTGTCAACAATTTTGTTGGATTGGCTAAGAGATTGGGAAAACTACATTATAGTCACATTCAGAAGCATAATGATGTTTTAGAGAAAGTAGAATCACAAGCTTCTAAACCCCATGCTCTAGGACTTTTCTCTCTCCCAGCTGACAGCAGGTGTATCCACTTTCTAGAATCACATGAAGACTTTGCTAACAGCAGACGTGCATTATTACCATGCATGGCACACAATGGATGTATCACGATAAAAAGATTTCGCATGGACCAATACATATGCAGCTTCATATATAACAATATTTGCATAAGCAAGAGACGTCATTCAGTTGAAGTTAGGAAGACTAAATTAATGAAGGAAGTATACACAATCAGAATGAATGAAGAAACAAGTAATATATAGCATGCCAATATAGAGGGTGATAATTGATGAACATAATAAGAGAGAAAAGGAGTATAGAGGAGAGCTCGATCTCTATTTTTCCATATGAAAAATTTGCCCTCTACATTGACGTCTCTTAATCATATTTGTAATTATGAAGCATATCCTATGTCCATTTTTTTTATTCCACTGGTTAAAATGAGCACGGGATGGAAAAACTACATTGTACTAGTCGCATTCAGAAACACAAAGTGTTCTAGTGGAGTAGAATCACAAGCTTTTAAACACCACCAACATCCCCGTTCCAAAAAAAAAAACCACCAACATCCCCTTCCCGTTTTATTAAAAAAATCCCCTTCCCGCGACGATTTCCCTCTTATTGGCTTTGCGCCCCAGTGGACGTCGCATCAGGTTTAATTTATCCACTTGCTAGAATGACAAAAAAAAAGGCAGGTGCATTTCTTTCCTTTTTATTTTTTAAAAATACTGACTCATGCCCATTGGTATATACTCCCAATCTTCCATGGCACTGACGACTGATGATATGCATGTACCAGAAATAAATTTTTATGCCATACTGTTGCCGACCAAAAAAAGAAATAAATATTCATGTAGATACATAAGTGATTATAACAATATTATCATATGAAAATTGCAAATAGAGACGTTTGCAAATTGGCAGAGAGTAGAAGACTCAGCAGCAACAAATCAAAACCAGAATTTTAGGCTTCTCCTAGTGTTTTAACATTCAAAATTTAGTATAAATTTCCCTACTAAATGCCTTATAGTGAGATTCTCATGTGTTATGACTAGTGATAGTGTTTTACTACTGCTTAAAAATATTAGGAGTAGTCTACCATTTTGGCAGTGAATATGGACGAAATTAAACAAAAACTGCAATGACATGAGCAATATATATATATATATATATATATATATATATATATAGTCGTTGAGCTAGAAGATGGTGAACAAAAGAAAGGAAATAAAAGATCGAATAGAGAGAGGAGCGACGCATGTATGCATATATAGTTAGTTGCAGAGATATGATATGATATATATACCTGAAGCGCAAAGGATCCTCCGTGTCGATGACCTCGGCCTTGCGCGCCACCGCTCCGGGTTCGGCGTGCAGGATGAGGTACTCCAGCTCGCCGACGTCGCCGTTGGCACCAATGTTCCGGCTGCCATACCCCAGCGGGTCCGGCGGCCCCGCCGCCTGCTTCGCCTGCGCGGGGCGCGCGAAGAACGCCGACGCGGCGGCGTCCAGTCGCGCGCACACCCGCGGCGGCACGCCGTGGTTGACGGCCTTGAAGAAGCCGCGCTCCGCGCACGCGCGCACCAGCCGGCGCGCCAGGTCGCCGCGCCCGGACGGCGCCGACATGTCCACCGTCGGGATAATGCCGAGCGGGAGCGAGTCCGGCGCCATCTCCCGGCCTGCCGCCGATGGCACTACCATGCTAGCTGCTGGATTAATATTGCGTGATATTGATATATATGGTTGCACCTGCCGCGTACTTGTGGCGCGCGCGTACGAGAGAGAGGGAGAGAGTTTTGGAATGGCAGTGAGAGGATGCCTGCCGCCGGTCGGGCCGTGGTGGTGGCCGTGGACGTATAAATGGTACGTGCGGTGGGGGTGTGTGCGTGGATTTGGAGATGAAGATTCCGCTTGGAATGCTGACAGGTTGTTCTGGTATTGACCTGGTGTCCTGGCTCGATCGAGTTATACTAGTATTTGTTACGGGATGATCAAACGAAGCAGTTGGTCGCGCGCGCCGATCCCTCCCTTTCTCTGTCTGAATTGCAGGCCGCGATCTAATTTTACTCCGTCCGCCTGTGTCTATGTACAGGTGGTGGGTACGGATCTTCTGTGGTGTCATTGTTTGATGAAGAGTCTGATGAGAACATTTAATTTCTGCCCCACCTGGTGTTTAGGGGAAGAAAATTCTCATACGAGATGCAGAGAGGATTCGGCGCAACATGATTTGTGACTCATCTTGTGAAGTCGTGATTGGCTGATCCAAACCATGCTGCACAGATCCTCTCTGCATACGTGATGCAGATTTTTTTTTTCCATGTTTAGTGGCGGGATGTGCATTTTTAACTAGCAGCAGTCGTATCTATGATACTCTAATAATTTTTATTATTAATCATAAATATTAGTAACTTATGTATATTTGGGTAAATCTAAGAAAACTTGTGACTACCTAGAAAGCGAGATGCAGATTTGGTTTTGAACGGTGGGAGTATATATTACGAAAAATATTATATCCTTAAGAAATCTAGTAGTATCAGTTGTGATTCATGGGGTGGTATTAATAGCCAATTTTTTTAAAAAATAATTTTAGACGATTAGAGGATTAGAGGAAAGTAGCTAGCGCGCTAGATCGTCGTTATCGCCAAATTGAGCAGTGTCATACGCCAACGACGTGTACACAGTAAAGTGTGGCACATAGGATCCGATGCTCCGGAGCGTGCAGAAGCGTTCCGTTCGGTACAGCTCGATGCATTGCCGTCCTGAATTAGTTTAGTCGTCTTTGTTTAGTTCTGACAGCAGCTGGTTCAGTTCATGTTCATCGGCCATGTATGTATCGGCAGATGATGCCAATGCTCAAAACGGAAAACTCAGTTGTGTTCTCCGTTGGAGCATCTGGAAAGTGCACCGCCGCCCAGAAAGAGAAATCCTGTCTTCTTGTCCGAGCTGTGCTGGCTGCTCTCGGCCGGCCCGGGCCTCGCATGCATCGATACTTCCATTTCATCACAGACCCTCCAAAAAAAAATCACCTACCTACTACACACGGTTTTAAGTTTTTCTTAACTTATTCGTCGCCTTCTACTTGCAAAATTGCATTCAATCGCGTTTTATTGACCGTATATATAGATAAATCAGAGAGTATATATAATAAGCCACAAACCGCTGAGCAGGCGGTCGAAGGTCTTGTTTGGTTTTGTAAGCTTTTACCACTACTACACGTATGATGCTAGGTGTAAGAAAGTAGTTTCAGTCGGCAACGCATGCCGGCATGTGTAGCTGTCGTGGCTATGATTACAAGTTCCATGCATGACAGAGTGCATATGCATATGCCTAAATATTTGTCTTGTGCAAATCCACGCTCCAAGGGACTTTGTTTAGATCCCCTCCTGAGCTCTAAAAACTTTATATCACTTTAACTCAGTTTTAAGACTTAAAACTCTAATGTGAGGTGGACTAAAATTTAGAGTTAACTTTAGACTATCGGTTTGGAGACTTTAGGTATAAAGTTTATAGACCAAACATGCTCTAAGTAGATGAGAATTTGAGTGTGTTTGGTTGGTTTCTAGAGTTTGCCGGTGTTTGCCACACCTCCAAACGCTGCACTTTCGGCTAGTGTTTGATCGCTTGCCAGACCTCTAGCGTCGCCACAGGTTCCCAACTGCCTGTAAGTCATTTTGGACGCCTGGATTCGCCAAATATTGGGCGGATGTTTTTAGCGCTGCACTTTCGGCCGGGGTGCGGCGTCGGCATGGCTTCCGTAGGCAATCCAAATGCGCCCAATATATTGCAGTATTAACTTTGCGTTAACACCTAGTAATGCTTATTCGCCAGTTTGATTAATACATTCTCTCCAACGCTGGCAACTGCAAACATATATTAGCTCGCGTAGAATACGCCCAATAATAACAAAACTTCTTGCCGATATTGATTTTGACTTTGAGTAGTTTCACAGTGCCTCGATTAGGCCGGAGCAAGAACAAAGAACATAGAAACGATAGCTTTTGTCGTGCACTACTCAAGATATATAATATAAAAGATCGCATCGTTCTGTCCTAAGTCATCCTAAGACGACCGTACGTCTTAGGATCCCTCTCCTCTATAAATAATTAACGGAGATGGACATATAAACTAATAACAAAGAACATAGAAATAATTTATAGCTTTTACCGTGCACTACTCAAGCAGATCGCATCGTTCTGTTCACTCAATGTAGTTAATAATAGTTATTAGCAAAAAAATTAAATTGTAATTAGTTTTAGATTTTACAAATACATAGCTTTCACATAAATGCAGAAAGACTTACAATTTAGAATGGAGAGTATTAGCTATTAGCTTGAGAATTATTAGTAAGGATTGTTTTGATCCACCTGCTAATAGGGGTCGGAAAAGAGGCTTGTGGTCAAGCTGGCTTAGAGATCAAGTCCTCAAGTGGAGGAGGCAACCTTGCGATACTTGGTAAAGGAGCAGTGATATTTGGGCTCGCTTCAATGTGGATGTAGGTAACCGGCAAGTTATCAAACCATGGAAATTATTGCAGAGGCCTTTTGTTTTGCCACACGCTAAGAATTAACCTCATGTTACTTTTGGAGCAAAAGATTTTGACATAAGTCAACAGAATCATTGTTATACTTGGCCTCCTACAAAGCACACTATGAGAATATTGGTGAATTAGTTCCAGGTGAGGCCCTTTGTAAAAAAATAAAAAAAATCTAGGTGAGGCCCAACTGAAATGAAAGCGAAGGTCCTAGGCCCGTAGCCCTCCATGGCACGTTCCGTTTGTGTGGCGCCTGCCGAAGTCTTCGGCGACCTGACAAGCTGCCAAGCCAAGCCAAGAATCGCCCCAATCAAATGAAGCAAGCCAAGCTCCACCGGGTAAGTCTGAGTAGCATACGAGGTCCTCGGTTCGATTTCTCGTGGAAGCGAATATTCCAAGAAGTTAACGGTATTGTGTTTTTAGTGGTATGTGACGTTTCCATCAACAAAAAATCATATGTGGTGCATTCGTCAATCTCGTCTCAACGATTTATCGGTCCGATCTTCGAATGTGCTCATAGATGTAGGATTTGCGTGCGTGCGTTCGTAGATGTAAGTGTGCGTGTGTTGCAGTTTTATTTCAAGTCTGTATTGGAGAAATAGTATTTTGATCAATTTTTTAACTATAATGGTGGGCATTTTATCAATATGTAGAGAGATATTTTTATTTTGTTTTCTAGTCCTCGAGAATTAATTCAGAGGTTCATGTTTTGGACAAATATTAAAGGCGTGTTTGGATCTTTACCTTGATTGAGAAGGCAGACCAAAATTTAGTCAGTTAACAAAAGTCGTTCACCATTTGCTTCACTGCCTTTAGTTTGTCGTGCTAATGAAAATTTGGCCATGACCATGCACAAGGCTGTTGGCTGCTAGTCAAAAACACGCTAAGAAAGTAAGAAGACAATGTTAGGCGGGAGGAGCTATTGCTTCTGTTGTTTTGTGGTTGCATGCACTTTGAGATTTCCAGACTTTGTTACTCCACTTACACCAAAATAATCCTTTCAATTAAATCTATAAAACAAGATCTCAGTTGAGTATAATTTACTAGGTGAATAGTTAGCATCACAGGAATAGGAAGGGGAAGTCCGGACGGAGCCCTCGCGTCCGGACGCGTGCGCCTGGCAGGGCCCGCTCGTGACACTTCTCCACGCTTCCCTGCTTCCTGCGACCCTCCATGTCTGCCGCGCCGCTCCCCTCCATGCACGGCGCCCGAAGCAACTACAACAGACAGCTGCGGCAAGTGACTCACATTGCAGCATGCACAACACCCACGGTCTACTTTTGAAACATCCAAACGAAAACAATTGTAACGTACGTACGAAACAACTGAAATATTCGAAATATGCGCCTGAAACACATGCAAAAACACATGAAAAACAATTACAAATATATGCAACATCCAGATAAAACACTTGCAACATGTGTGTGGAACATATGCAACATCTAGATAAACACACTTGGAACATATGTCTAAAAAATAGACGAAATATCAGGAAGAGACACTTGCAAGATACCTATACAATCATTGCAACATGTGCAACACCCCAATCTACTTATGCAACATCCACATTAAACACTTAAAACATACCTATAAAACATCTGAAACACTTGAAACATGCGCTTGCAATACGGGGGAGCCTGGGGCAGGGCGATTCTAGCCGTCGGGGTCGAAACCGGTGCTGTGCAAGCACCACCACCACCACCATCGCTAGTAGCGCCGGGCTTGGCTCGGCCGGGAGGGCGGTGCGTGCGACGGGTGGGAGTGAGTGGCATGGGATGGGCGAGCGCGATGGGTCGGACATGCGGCAGCAGCGAGACAGAGTGGGCGCGTGACATGCAAACGGGAAGGTTGCTGCTGGAGAAAGCCACCGCGTTGGACAAGGCCAGCGGCGCACGGGCGGCGTAGTGGATGCGCTCGTAGTGGTCGCATGCGTGCGGCAGTGGGAAAAGAAAATGTCGCTGTGTTTTTTATTTTTGTTGGAGAAACCGCGTCGTACTAAAGGTAAAGCGGAAAAGGTCTGTTGGACCCGATCGTTGAGTTGGCCCAGCAACGAGCCGTCCGGACGGAACACACTAGACGGATGGATGCCCCTGTGTGTCAGCATTATCGTTGGAAGAAGTGAAGCAGGAGATTGGTACGGCAAGTTCTTATTGGAGTAGTTTAGAGGTTATCTTTTACAGCATGTTCCTTATCTCTACTCTTCGTTCTCTTACTTATACTCCACTGCGCGCAGGCAGCACATGTACGCGCGCAAGACCATTACACCCATCATGGGCCAGCAATACACAAGTTGGGCCTAAGGCACCCAAGCGCTCAGTCTTGGCCCAGAGTTGGACCGGACAACAGGCATTGAACTTTTTTAGCCCCGCTTCACGTTTACACACACTAACATGAATCTCACACATTGCCAAGGAAATTTGAGAATTATGTTTAGATGCCTATTAAATCAAAGTAATGTTTGGGCACATCTCATATATACCAAAATAATCACATGATTTTGATACATGAACAAAAATGATTCATGGCAACAGGGAAATGAGAATATACTTCTAAATGATCCTAATATAATGTGAATGGTCCTCAATATTATTGAAAACTTCTTTAACACATGCCTAATTAAATCAGTCGAGGAGTACCGGGCTTCAAGTGTTAGACTCGTCGTTCCTGTGTGACGAACCCTGGCGTCACCCTAGAAGCTCACGCACTCATATTCGTTGAAAAGTTTCTGTCTCTCTGAGACGTTGATGCTGGTTGACAAGATCCTAACATATGAGTATGTTATGCCTCGGGATCAAGGGTTTCTGACCGAGAGACCCCCTGACCGACCCTTCCAGGATCGCCCGAGGGCTTAGAGGCTATACCCATCGGGTACGCTCGCGCGCACCCTCAGGCCGAAGAGATCGGCCGAGCCCGAACGCAACTGCCGCCGTCGCTTGGGGCTCGGGGGCTCGACCAAGCCTCAGGCTCCTGACCAACGAGAGCCTAGACCCGATCCTTGGCCTCCTTCCAGCCTTAGGCGCTAGCCAAGGCCCGGGCATAAGAAGACATGCCCCGAGCCACCAAGGCTTGTGAGCTCCCCAGCGCTGCCCCACAAGTGCAACGCTGTCAACCACTCCTCTGACATGGTCACACACGGGGCGTGACGCAAGAAGACAAACTCCTCCGTGGCCTCCAGGGGCTCGGGGGCTCCCGGGCTCACACGTCAACCCCTCGAGCCGGCCTCCTTCGCCACCAAGAAGTCTCCAGAAGGCGCACCTGGGGATTTCGGTCCAAGCCGACACTGACACTCAACGTGTTAGAACAGAGTGGCCGGATGATGCCCAGGACTTCTTCGGTTCCACGACATCGCCACTGTCCACAGAACGTCGTTACAAGACTATCCTGGACTCTAGCGCATGTAGACCATAGGCTCAGCCCCCCAAATCGTCATGTACCCGACCTATCTCGGTATATAAGGGATAGGTTGGATCCTAAGAGGGGGGAGGACGATCCCAAATAGAACATTCGCATCCTCATCATTTTGCTCGAGCTCGGAACCGAGTGTAGAGCAACCTAGAGAGGGGCACCTAGAGCCCCTCCACCCCATCCGCCGTCTTCCTCCTCTCCGATGAGGGGGAAGGCTCCACCAGTGGCGAGGCGACCCCAAGATCAGCACCGAGCGATCCCCTACCAAATCTCTCTTTTTTCCCTTACACTCTGTTGTAACCCTCCGATTTTATGTGCTTTTGAGTATATGGATCATCAGCTGTTGGACGTAGGGCATCGATTGACCCGAACCAGGATAAACCGTTGCGTCCCTTTTGTGATTCTTGTATTCTTGAGTCCACCCGAGCCACCGTAAACACGCACTCTGACACCACCTCGAACAACAATGCTTGCCATGGTTCCGACCCCGCAACCTTGGTGATGATTTTTTTTTGGCAAACTCATGTTGTGGTCTGGATTATTTCATTGTGCTTGCAGTTCTCTGCAGTCTTCAAGAAAAGTTAATGTACTAATATTTCTGAATAACATGCAGGACCTGGTTGCTCATCAGTTGGGTACGGAGCTGCTTCTGAGTTGGGGCCTCTCAGAGTCACTAAACACGGGGCAGGGCTTGAGTTTAACAAATTTGCGTGGAACAGAGGTGCCTGCACCAACTTTTTCATTTTTAGATGGCTAAAGATCACTGCAATATAACCAAGCAAAACTCATACCTTTTTATTTCTCCTGGCAGAGGCCAACCTGCTCTTCCTGGAGTCTCCTGTTGGGGTTGGCTTCTCCTACACCAACACATCCTCTGACCTCACCAAACTGGATGATGCTTTCGTAGGTAGTTTCAGTATTCTTTAGGGAGTTTGTGTTTGCTTCATCATTGTTTTCAAAATGTTTAAGATGTGTGCACGGTGTCATTTTTTTTCTTTTGTAGCTGAAGATGCATACAGCTTCCTAGTAAATTGGTTCAAGAGGTTTCCGCAGTACAAGGGCCGTGAATTTTATATCTCCGGGGAGAGCTATGCAGGTAATTCATGACATTCCTTTATCTAAAAAAAGGTAGTTCATGACATGGGCTTGCCAAATGCCAATAGTTGATTTGTGATTGTCAACAAAGAACAATGTGGTGTATTATTCACGTAAGAAAACATAGTTGCCCTCGGAACCATGGTCTCTAGTGTTAAGTTAAAACGTGGCAACCCTTGAAATTCTATATTCCAGCATTACTACTGATTAAAATCTGGAAACTGCTCTGAAAGTTCAGGCTATACATGTCGTTTACAAATCCACGTTTTGATCACTACTGATAAGGTCAGTGCCATCTCAACAATTTTTAGGGCCCTTGTGCAAGTAAGACACTAAGGGCCCGGCAATCTAATGTTTCAATATGACGATGAAAATATATAGTACTATTAATAAGACATAACTTGCAATATATATTTAGTTCATAAGATAAGAAAATGTTATTACATCGAAGAAGCTAAAAGAACGGTAAAATAACTATTATGGTTGCCTCAAATATAGTGCTTCAGTGCTTTTTAAAAAACCGCAACATCTAACATGTCTAAAGAATATATTTGAATTAGAATTTAGAAAATGAGATCCCTACAACTGATAACTAAATCGGAATTGTAAATTTGCAACTGCAATCACTTACCGCTGGCCGAGTCAGGAACTCGCGGAGACGCGGACTGCCGAATTGGTGAACTGAACGTCTGAACTGATCAGAGTCACTGCAAGTCTGCAACAGCCAACAGACAAGACATGCACGCAGGATTCAGTTGAGGCAATAGGCATTGAGGCCTTCGGTGGAGACCGGTGGAGACAGGCAGGGCTGCAGCCGCCGACGAGGTCACCACGCCCGCCCACCGCCGTCAAGGCGTCAAACTGTGAGTCCGTGTCTCTGTGAACGATTCCCACGCCGCGAGGCCACCAAGCACACCGACACGCTGATGCCGTCACCACAGAGGAAAGGAATCGCGATCGCGTTCAGGGATACGAATCACCGAATCGGCAGGAAGGGTCGCGACTCGCCGCTCGGCGCTCACGTCCAGGCCTCCAGGGATATGATCGCGGAGCCTGCATACCTGTAGTACATAGGCCCCTAACGTCATGGGCCCCCGGCCTGCGCACTGCCTGCACCCCCCCCCCCCCCCCCCCCCCCCCCCCCCCCCCCCCCCCCCCCATCCGACGGGCCTGGATAAGGTCCAGGAAAAGAAGGCGTAAAATTAGGTTTATGTTCAAGCATATGAATCTCTTCCAGTTCACAAAATGTTAATGGTGGGTAAAAGTACACTGTGTACATTTAGCATTCTACTTTCGTGTGACATCTCATTTTCCAAAAGTAAAAACTTCATTACCGCAGGTTTCAGATTCCATGCCTTCTTTCTATAAAGACACAGGAATTTAAGGTTTCTTCATACCACGTCATTAGCACTTTATAGGTTGTATGTCATTACGGGAATGTCCACTGGCCATGGTATCTTTGATAGCGCACAAATTCGTGGAGCAAAACAATTCCTTTTCCTCTGCGCATCACTCAAAAAGAATTTTGAATGAATGCAGGTCACTATGTGCCACAACTTGCTGAACTTGTCTATGACAGGAGCAAAGGCAAGACCAACACATACATCAACCTTAAAGGTTTCATGGTGAGAATCTAAAAAAAGCATCCTTTGACTACCGAATCTAGTCTTCTCCTATTTGACAATTAGCTGATAGTGACAAGTAGCTAAGAAGTGAATAGGAATTTTTTTATGCTTTATGTGAGAAACATTAACTATTTCTTGAAAATGTACTTGTATCTGTAAAAATTACCAAAAAAAAGGGGCACTGCCACTTCTCTGTAAGACTGTAACTGTAATTGTGCTCCACTTTCATGAAACAGTTCATAGAAATGTAAAGTTCTAGTACGAAAGACGTTCTGTGATGCTTACAAAATAATTTCAGAACGTTACCTGTTGTAACATTTGGATTGTCCCAATGCAGGTCGGTAATCCACTAACTGACGATTACTACGACTCGAAGGGGCTGGCTGAATATGCTTGGAGCCACTCAGTAGTGTCAGATGAAGTTTATGAGCGCATCAAGAAGGTCTGTGATTTCAGGATCTCAAACTGGACCGATGATTGTGATAATGCCATGAACACTGTGTTCAGCCAGTACCAAGAGATTGACATTTACAACATCTATGCAGCCAGATGCAATCTTCCTCCATCATCAGCTGCACTTGCTGTTGATCAAGCATTCGTAGCTAACGATCAGGTGAGCGACAGTTAGCTCAAAGTGTATGCTCTTTTCTGAACTCCTAACGCTTTTTCTTACATGGTAGGAACATTTCAGGAGAAGGATTAGGATGTTCTCGGGATATGACCCGTGCTATTCTTCGTATGCTGAAATGTACTTCAATAATGCAGATGTGCAGAGAGCATTCCATGCAAATGTCAGTGGAACTCGAAAATGGCAAGTTTGCAGGTGAATCAGCCTCAATTTGTTGTGAGAAATGTCTTTACATAGTGCTTGTATTTCATTGAAAACTGAACGAAGTAGTAATTAGAAAAAGGTTGACATGGTTTAACTTTATAGTTTATTAGGAAAAATTAGTCAGAGTTAGACATGAATGTGAATTTGACTTATTTTTATTTTCGTGTACAATGCAGTGATTCAATTTTAAGGTCATATAACTTTTCTGTACTTTCCATCTTACCAATCTACTCTAAGCTTATCAAAGCAGGATTGAGAGTCTGGCTCTACAGGTATGGTTCCTCCTAATCATTTCTCGTCCTCCTATTGATACAGAAAGAATATACCTTGCTCTTACTTATCCATGTACAGATATTTTACTCTGGAAAAACACTTGCTGAACCTTTCTGAAACATAATACTGTACTTCTGATCTTTGGTAGCTTAAACCTTTAGAGTAGATTTATCAGTGTTGGAGACTCAATGATAATTGAGTCCATCCTCCATGCAGTGGAGATGCAGATGGTAGGGTCCCCGTGATCGGATCGCGTTATTGTGTGGAAGCCCTGGGCCTGCCTGTCAAGACGCAGTGGCAACCTTGGTACCTGAACAAACAGGTCAGGAGTTCTGACTATTTTCCAGTGTTACCGTACTGTTGTCAGTTTTGTATTGTCGTACGATTAATGCGGAGGACATGTGCAATATTGTAGGTTGCGGGAAGATTTGTGGAATACCATGGCATGACAATGGTGACAATCAGAGGAGCTGGTCACTTGGTGCCTCTCAACAAACCTTCAGAAGGTCTCGCACTTATCGACACATTCCTTCAGGGCAAACAGCTTCCCACACACAGATGACAAGAGTGTTTAGGGTTGTGATGAGGGTTATTTCAAAAACAAAATCTCAAGGATTGGACAACTTATGTGCGCCACACACGGGCTAATTTAGTAAGGATTTTATTTCCAGTTGCTGTATTAATTGGGTTGGTTACAAATAGAGCCATACTCAACAGGATATTGGTTACATCAATTTCAATACCGGTTATTTCTTCTCTCTTACTTATTCAGCATATATCATTCTGTTAGCAGCCCTCAGTTATTTTTTGTCGGAAGTTGTGTGTCCGAAAGGAAAGATTTGATTAGCACAAGTGCCTCTGCTGGCTTATCTTGAGGAACTGTATGACCTGCTCCTCTGACAGTGGCCATGGTCAGCCCTTCATACTCAACATACCTTCCAGCAACCTGTAATGAGTTTATTTAGCATCCTTTCAATACTAATGACCAATGCATGAACTCTGAAATGCAGTTTTCAGCTTACATAAAAAATATTAAATGAATAAATATAGAAACTTTGGGCTTGTAGTAGCCTGGCCAACCTGATTTTTTAGATACCATGGTTGCCACTGTGACTTGATAGGAAGGCCAATTGCGTCTACCCAGTAGCGGGATCCTATAAATGGAACCCTGCCATCCACATCTCCGCTGTAAAAGAGTATTATAATAAGAATAAGAATATAATTTGGTCGATATCCAAACACGCACAAAAACAGGTCCCAAACTCCCAATTGCCTGTGTACCAATTAGGACTCTATCCATCCAAAATACAAGGATTTTTAGCGTTTAAATTTTATCCCAAATATAAAGACATTTGAGAACCCAACTCTACAAGCCAAGCTACAAGATAGTTTAAATATCCATATATTTGATATAAGTTACATACCTATTAATTAATTTTTAATGGAGACAAAATCAACATCAAAATTATAGCCCCATAAGTGTGTAGTTAAAATAATAGTGTCGGTTATATAGTCACAAAAAGTTGTTGTGTAGTTGAGATAATAAGAAGGCTATCTATGAGAACAGATAGTAATTGACAGTTTGGAATAGGCAATGATACCCTACTTGTCCACTGCCGGTGATGGCCGGTTTGGAACCGTAGCCACAGTATATTCCCTTGTTGACTAATTTATCCTATTTTTTCAGATTTTCTTAAACTTTGGGCCAGATAGAGGGAAAAATGTATCCAGTCATGTTGTTCCAGTGCATAAAGCAAGCAGGTGAACTGCAGGAGCTATATTACCTGTAGACCCAAATTCTTAGTCCAGCCTTAACGAGCTTGGAGTAAATAGGAAGAACAGAAAAGACCTCCATGTCGTAGAAATCAAAAATTGGATCACTGAAACAAATTGTACGGTATATTCTATCTGATTAGTAGGGAATGCATCTCAAGTTAAGGAAAGTAACAATAATGCTTTTATATTATGTCACCTGCAAAGGCTCCACCTTCTGTCCTTGATCCGTCCACTGGTATTAGCATGAAGTGATTTCTGAACATCCATCCTGTTGAAGTAAGTCTCGATGTAGTTTGAGTAGCACGGATCGTATCCCGAGTACATCCTCAATCGTCTCTTGGATTTGTTCTAAAATTTGCATCCAGTAACAAACATTTCCTCTAGTTGCAACGCAAACACTCACAACACACGCACACTCACCCCTATAAACACATACCTGCTAATGCATCATCAACATGAGTTAATGAACACCTCACTTACCTTGGCTTCCTTTTCTACCGCGCTGCTGTCAGAACTAGACGACGACGATGACAGTGCTGATCCATCTGTGTTGCACTTGGGTGCGTACACGTTGTAGATGTCAATCTCATTGTACGTGTGGTATAGAAGGTCCATTACATGACCACATTCTGTGGAAGTGGGTGAGAGCTTGAAGTCACAAACATTTTTTACTCGCTCGTAAAATTGATCTGAGATGACTGAATGGCTCCAAGCGAACTCGACTATTCCCGTGTAGTCATAGTAATCATCAGTCTCTGCATTGCCGACCTATCAAATGTATGTAGGTAAATTTTAGTTCTCAGCTCTTTCATACCTTATTACTCGTTGGAGCAAGGAAAAAAGCAGTAATCAATGTAAACAAAAAAAAAACAAAGAATCAATGCACTTGAACAAAACTTGCACCTACAATCTCTGCAATACAATATGATACATAGCACAATGATTTGAAATGAAAATAACTGACATAAATTTAATATTTTCACCTGAAGTAAAAGAGTGAGATGGAGGTGTGGTTTCTAATCACTTACAATAAATCCTTTCAAATGGATTTGCTGATTCGCTTCAAGGTGCTTGTTGTGCTCATACACCACTTCTGCAAGCTGTGGAACATAATGCCCTGTTGCATCAAAGTTGGTCAGTGTCTTAATCATAAAAATGCTGTCACATGTGTTTCACACATATATTGGTGGTTGTTGCTACCGCATAGACCCTCAATTTTCTTGTGCATGGCCAGTAGGATAACCACCATACTTGAAAACTAATACTTTTCCACATATATTTTGTTGTCTTATTACACACACTACTTTTCCTACCATGTCAGCCTAATATCATTATTTGTTTTTTACCTTTTCAGTAACAACAAATTAAAAGAAGCATTAATTGTCAACAAAATTAAAAGAAGCATGCATTCAGCTGAATATATTCCGACAAGTCAATCGTATTTTTGAACAGAATAATTCCCGTCAACTTGGTTCCGCACCTAACAACGGTAGTGGGACTGGGGTCTGCATGTAGTTTAGGCTAACAACCTTTTTGACCAGGGAATAATGGACTGTGGAAAGATAGAATTTATTCGATCATGTTTTGCACGCTTACACTACTGATCACTATAGAAAGGCGGTATCCTTTCATTGTGGCCTTGGCCTCATTCAATCTTACAATTTCTTTGCCGGGAGAAAGGGAGCTGTCTGCCTCCTTATATTACCTGCATAGCTCTCTCCTGATATGTAGAAATCATGGCTCTTGTACTGTGGAAACCTGTTGAACCAGTTCACTAAGAAGGTGTAGGTATCCTTGGCTGCATCATTTTAAAGTTTTAATCAACAAACAGAGGAGCACGAGTTTAATTAGCTTTCTTTTTGTTAAATAATACGAAGTGAAGGTTAATACCGACGAAGCGATTATCGAGGTTGTCTAGGTCAGAAGAAGTATTTGTGTATGAGAAGCCAACGCCAACGGGGGATTCCAAGAACAGCAAATTGGCCTCTGAATGAAATTTCAACCAAGCAAACGAAAATGAGTAACAGGAAAAATTTTGAAACTACTCCGAACATCACGAACTCTGTGCTAATGTGGACAAAAGAAAAACTGTGGGTAAAAACAAGTTCGGTGCACCCCTGTTTCTCTAGGGAGCTCAGGTCATCAGGTGTGAAAAAAATTGAGTTGCATGCTAATTTAGAAAAATAAGAACTGAAATTAATTGTGATTTAAAAGACAAGGTGGGGAAGTTATGTAAAACATGGTGAGGCATCAAGTATCAACAATAGGTGTTTTTATTCAGAAGGAGAAATTTTGCCACAAAATTTTTTTCAAAACGTGCCACAATTTTTTATTTAGGAGAAAACAAATATATTTTTACAGTTTTGAAAACACAAGTTTTATTAAAAGGAGAATACAAAAATATTTTTGCCTAGTTTCTTTTGGTAAAAGCAAGCCTAAAAACCCTCGAGGGGTGTGCGTGTGCTACACTTTGCATAAAACTACCACGTACATCGATAGACCCAATTAATAACTCAACACCACTGCTCGTTCAAGAATGCTATGGCCCCGTTCGGCTGTGCTGATAAGCCGGCTGAAAAACACTGTTAGCTGATTTGTTGTGAGAGAAAAACACTGTTCCAACTGAAAAAATAAGCTGAAAAGTACGGATTATAAGCCGAATGAACAGGGCCTATGTTGAGCCAATTTGGTCAGAGTGACGACCCAACTAATTAACAGTTCAACATACATAGGAGCGTGTGGTGGCACACCCGGAGGTTTCAATTTTATTAGTAGCAGCCTTATGACCCTATAATGTGACCAAAAGATGAACACGACACCATTCAAAGTAGCAGAGAGCAAGAAGAGAAGTAAACCTTTATTCCATGCAAATTTGTTGAACTCCACACTAGTTCCGTTGCTATTGACCAAGAGAGGCCCTAGCTCAGAAGCTGCTCCATAGCCCACAGATGAGCAACCCGGACCTAAAAATGGATTGAAAAAGGTTATGTTAGAGGATCACAGTGCAAGAAAAGATTGAATTGTACGGAAAATGTTAGAGAAAAAGAAGACAAAGACTTAAGAATACCAATCAACTTTTGCCGTGGAAAAAAATGGCCATAACTAAGCAAGGCTATATATCTTATAAGTAGATACTAAGGTCTGAGGACGTAATTTCGTTGAACAATAAAGGCAAAGCACAAGAAAGATCCAACAGAGAGATAAAGATTAATTAATTCTAATTAACAACCTCCATTGAGCCAGAGCAGGAGAGGTTTTTGAGCCGGTGACGTCTGAGCCTCAAAGAACCAGTAGAAGAGCGCTCTCCCGTTGTGCTCGTTCACGGTGACGTACCCGGCGAACTGTGACACCGCAGGGCTCCTCGGCTGTCCCGGGAGGAAACCCACCCGGTCGCCTTCCTGCCGGTCTTGGGCTACCATCGCTGACACTGACAGCAAGGAGAGAGCAACTATTAAGATGGTGAAGGGTAGATGCCTCACTGCTGTAGGAGAGGCCATTATTGGGTTGCGATCTATTGTTGTATGCTCGCTTCAGTGCTTCACGTCCACAATGCTGTAGGAGAGTGCAAAGCCGTCGCTAGATGGCTTGAGCTATTTATAGCAGAGGTGCCACTACATGATGTTTGTCATTTAGCAGGGACTAGGGTGCTTTCCAAATATGCATGTGAGCAGAATCGATGGTGAGCTCTCAAAAGGTGTTGACTGGTCAAATTATCCGGTTTATATTATCCAAAGAAAAAAGTAAGCTGTTTTACTTTCCTTTTAATCCATTTTTTTTCTAACTTTAATTAGGTCCAATTTCTCTATCATTTACTAACATCTAGCTTGCGAATCATAGCTAAATCAATAAACATCGAGTTATTAACCATGCTAGATATCTTCACTTGATCCCTTATCTCTTGAGGAGTCATTGTCGGGTAGCTGGAAGCCTGTCATGGTTCGGGTGAAAGTTGTGGTACCGTGTAAACGAATTTGGGTTGAACAAATAAAAGTGCAGATTTTCAGAGGAAAGATCACGTCTATCTCTACATAATTGTGAGAGCACCTACTGTTTCCCAGTGGACACAAAGTTTGAGGCGCTTGAGAAAATCACCAAATAATCACCATGGTACACAAACGCCAAAACGGAGTAGTTAAAGAAGATGAGCAGCCCGAAGCCATATTTCCTTGCCGACTAATGAACCGATTCGGTGGACAAACACTTTTCACCACCAGCAATGCAACAACCAAATATGATCTGGCAGTGAAACGTTTTGTCGCCACTAGTTCAATACCAAGTTGCACGTAGGTTGTTCCGGCTGGCGGTGTAAGCCTCTTTCACCGCCAGCTTTGTGTATGGTTCGGCAGTAAAAATTTCCCGATAATCACTACCAAATCGTGTGCTGAGTCGGCGGTGAAAACACTTTTTACCTGTTGTTCAATTGTCCACTATGCCCTCGGCCTTGGAACCGGTGGTAAAACAGTTTCACCACTGGTTCAGGAATAAACGGCGGTGATAAGGGTGCGATCATGACCATATTTAGTGGTTGACCAAATCACTTAATGATAATAGATTAATGGGAAAGGATGGAACATACAAAACAAATGATAATATGATTGATGGGGTGCATTTGGTTGTACCCACACCTCTAACAGGGTGGGCAGTTCCATCACCAATTTCAATAGTTTCCTTTTGCGTGGACGGAATGGTGTATATGATGCAAATTAATTCCCTGATGCCCCAATGACATCTCTAGATGCACGTATTCAATTTGCATTAAATGCACCTATGCTAGGATGAGCAAGGTTGACAAGATTGCCTAGAATTATTAATGTATCATTTTTTCTTAAAAAAAATTGTTCCCTTCATCATGCCTTTTTGAAACAGACATTAATTATGCATTTCTTGCAAAAAAAATGGGCTAGCTCCACAAGTTCTTTTGGTGTGAAGAGCTCAATTAGCTTCTTGAAGACATGCTGGATTATGCCACTCTCCGCCGTTGTTTAACTGCACAAACAACAACAATATGTTTTTTCTCTTCACTCTATGCCAACAACTAAAAAATGGTTGTAAGCGCACTCTGCCTTTTTACAAGGTTGCAAAACTGTAGCTATTTGCCCACTTCAAAATGAGAGCTCTTTTCTCAACTAAGCAACACATAGGTCAAAACACAAGCCACACAATATCGTATTTCTCTCCCTTAATGCAACAAACTCTAATAAAAATTACAATTGAGGAAGCACTATGGCATCCAACCACCACCCTTCATGCTATTTGTGTTTATTCATATCCACCTGCTCCCATCAATCACATTCACACCACCACAAATACAACTATCTCTTTCTTCGTAGAGATTAAGAACAAATATTAAATCTACAAAGGTGTCCTCTCACAGTAGGATAACATCGCGCACACAGATGCTCCTCTCCTTCTCTCTTCCACCTCGAGTAGTATAGGTTCACCACAGTCTCTTGTAGCCCTTCTCCCCAGGCGCAGGAGCAAGAAACAATACAAGAAGACACACCTCATTCCTCAGAGCTTCCTTCTCACATAGATTTATGTGAGCTCACTAGCAGATCATGTCAACTACTACACATGCTGATTCTAGTGCTGCACAACACCTCCGCAGCCGAATTGATAGATCCACAAATCCTGCCCTTCAAATCAAGCCCTATGTTCCTATAGGGTACATTGCATCTCTCACCTCCACTACTGCTTTCGGGCGCCTTTGCTTCTCCCTCAGCATGCACACACCACGAACCTATGCCAGAGAAATTGAATTTTGTCTGCCATCATCAAATGTTGCTGCTCCAAGACTCAATCACATGTCATCTCCAATCACACCAGCTCTGATACCATGAAGAATTGGGAAGTTCTAAAATTTCCTTGGTCTTATTACGTGCATGTACATTAGATTAGGCTAGGCCCATTACATAAACATGGACCAACATGTAGCATAGAATTTATATCTAATAAGGCACCATAAATGACTTTCGATCACTTTTCATCTTAGTGTGCTTTATGTAGCCTTATTTTGGCCCATAATTCATGATATGACATAAACATATATTTTTAGTATTTTTAAGAACTTTTCTTTAAGCATGTTGAGACATATTCTTATAGTTGTGTGTGGCATAGTTACTCGTAGTAGTATCTTTCGAAATACTAGACAAAATATGGTAAAAAAACTCCTAACTCTATGATGAGGATATCACTCCTTCAGATGCACTATTTGTTCCTCCAATCGCTATGCTCCAATGATTAGAGCTCAAATGTGACATTAAATCCGGAGGTGAGCTTGTTTTAAGTGACCCTTTTCATGATTATGCGAATAGATTGTTACCGAATTATGTTATCATTCTTATGAATAATGGAGAGGGTCATGAAGACCTTGGAGAAAGTCATGGAGGTGAAGGAGACCAGCAAGGGTGTTCAAGTCAAGAAGGAGGTCCAGGCCAAGTTGACTTCGAGTCTAGCTTGGACTCTAGGAGCATCCTGCACTAAACTGGACGCCCATGATGCATACAAACTCCAATTTCGACATTCTACCCATGCGCAAAAAAGATAAGAACATAATCTAACCAGTGGCATTTGTTTCACATCAAAATACCACCAGAGTATAGGAATCGTCGAAACAAGTTAGTATCCAGAATGTACTAGGGTGCTGTGACACTGTCTTTGGTCCGTTGGGCCGTGTATCGTCTTAAAGTCTATTAGGGGGCATGTCTAGGGGTATTCATGCCACAAGGACATTATATTGAGTCATCATTGCTCATGTTAGGGTTGGATTTCTCTTAGATTATTCTATCATTGAACAGTCGCTATTTACTGGTTTGTGAGACCCTAACTTCGAGTGCTTAATTATACATCTGCAAACACCTAGATCAACTCACAGTGGGTTTCTCGGGATTGTTTTTAAGGGTATCATCCTGTCACGAGTGATTATTGAAAGCCCAAGTTTGGTTTTGGTAATTAATAACACCAAGTTGCTAATGCCATGTGTTAAGTGTTTTGAGTTAGGCATAAGCAACACATTTGATGAAGGTATATGTGGCAAGGAGTGGTGGCCACAAGATCACAAGTGGTGGAGATGCACATAATATGGTGTACATGATGATCAAGTAAAAGAGAAGGATCTAAGAGCGCAAGACAAAGGTATAACCATAGAGTTTTCCTTTTGCCGGTCTAAGATGAGTAGAGAAGTGATTGACCGGGTTTAGGATACATAGCCGACTATCAAGAGGGGCAATCACGGTTAGCTCGGGAATCAAGTGCCATTATATCATTGTCTTGAGCATATGCATTAGGATCTAGTAAAAGAGCTAACATAACGCCTTGAGAAATGATTGTGAAATGCTAACACACATGCACATGGTGGTGTTAGCACGTTTTGTGAAGGCGGTGGAGTTTGAGTGGTAGATAAGGGCTTTGGTTCTTCTCTCCCTCTCGCTGAGCCTGCGAGGCAGGATTCGGCGCTTTTTGGAGAAGTGAAACGCCTATTTTCTACTACGCCAGAGGTCGGAAAAGAAACGGAGGCGAACGGAGGTCACTGTGGTGACCGGACGCTGCACCGGACACGGTCACGGCTTGACCAGCACGTCCGGTCAGTTCAATTCGGTCAGCGCGCCTAGGGTTGATGACCGGACGCTGGTCTGGCCTGACCAGCGCGTTTGGTCAGTTCACCGGTGCGCAAAAGCACAGCGCGCGACCGGCGCGTCCGGTCCTTCACGGGACCGGCGCGTCCGGTCAGGCGTCCAGAGGGGCAGAGAGCAGCGATGTGATGATCGGACGCGAAGCGCGTTCGGTCATGTACGATCGGACGCGTCTGGTCATTGAGGGAGCTTACTGGACTCAAATCGGACGCTAGCACTGTCGCGTCCGGTCATTCGCTAGGGCGCGTCCGGTCGTTGCTTCGCGGGCTCGCGGTGCTGAGCGATCGGCGTGTCCGGTCAGTTGACCAGCGCGTCTGGTCATACGCTAGGGCGCGTCCGGTCATAGCAACGGTAACTTCTGATGTGCACTGTTCATGCTTGTCCTGTAGTGACCGGACGTGTCCGGTCACCCTGACCGGTGCGTCCGGTCATCACGATTTGAACTGCGTCGTCCGGTAACGGCTAGCTGCGTACCCTTTCGCTATAAATAGAGGTTGGCCGGGGTTTGAGGGTAACTCTTGCACATTTTGAAACCTAGAGACATACTTTGAGCTAGAGAACAACCCCTTCACTCATCTCTTTGCTTAGTTGCACATCTTGTGTGAGATTGAGTGAGATTCAAGTGCATTGCTTGAGAGTTGCATTCTAGAGGCACTTGTTCGTCGAGTTGCTGCGGATTTCTTGTTACTCTTCCATGTTTCCCGACACGGTAGACGGCTTGGAGCAGCGGAGGTGATTGAGCTCACAATTAGAGATTGTTGGAGCCTTCACCAAGTGTTGTAAGGGGTTCTTGATCCTTCCCCGCGGGAGTTCGCAAATTGGATACTCTAGTGGAGCTCGTAGCTTAGAGGATCCCCATCTTGTGTGCGGTTGTGCGGCGCCTGCCGAGGGCTCGACTCTTGATAGTCGATTAGCTCGCGAACCGACAAGTGGGTGTATCGCCACAACGGGGAGTAGCTTGCCGGGAAGCAAGTGAACCTCAGGATAAATTCTTGTGTCATTCTCTTCCTGAGGACTTCTCTTGTGTGATTGTTGATTGATACTTCTCATCTCTACACGATGGTATAATCACTCGAAGCTCTTCTCTCGTATTACTTCTTGTTTATAGCTTGTTGTTGTTGTTGTGTTTAGTGAATAGCTTTATTATAGACTTGTGTAGGTGGCTTGCTTAATTAGTTAGAGCTAGTGCATTTGCTTCGCCACCTTTCGTACTAACATGTGGTTAAGTAATTCTTGTAGAAGTTTTAATTAGGCTATTCACCCCCCTCTAGCCTATTTGGACCATACAAGTGGTATCAGAGCCGAGGCACCATCTATTTGAGGCTTAACAACCTACGGTGAAAAAGAAATGGCTCAATTAAGCTTGCACATCAACAACACCAAGAAGGCACCTCACTTTGATGGCATAAATTATGCATATTGGAAGGTTAAGATGACCGCACACCTAAAGTCAATCAATAGAGAAGTGTGGAAGGTCACCGAAACAAAATTCGAGGTTGCTAATCCGGAAGCACCTACACCGGTGGAAGATAAGAAGCTACAATGCAATGACATTGCCATTAGTGCTCTTCATGAGGCACTAGATGACAAGACCTTTGAGCAAGTAAAGAACATTGAGATTGCTCATGATGCTTGGGCCAAGCTAGAAGAAATATTTGAGGGCACCGAAGGTACAAAGACCGCTAAAGCATATATCTTGCAAGAAAAATTTTCAAGCTTCAAGATGCAAGATGATGAGAGTGTACCTGAGATGTTTCATAGGTTGCAAGTCATTGTCAATGAGCTCAAGGCACTTGGTGAGGAGGTCAAGGATAACCAATTCTCTATGAAGTTCTTGAGAAGCTTGCCCAAGAGATTTGATACATTGATCACCGTCCTAGTAAGAACTACATTGAAGGATTCAACTCCTCAACAAGTATTTCAAGAAGTGATGACCGATGATTCATATAGAGAAGATGATGAGAAGGATGAGTTGGTCAAGAAGAAGAAGAAGGAAAATGAGAAGAAAGATGATGAAAAGAAGAAGAGTGTGGCATTCAAAGCCACCATATCCAAGAGCAAATCCAAGATTGAATCATCAAGTGATGAAGACTCAAGCTCTTGTGATAGTGATGACATTGATGAGAAGATGGCTCTTTTTGTCAAGCAATTTGGGAAATTTATGAAGAAGAAGGGCTTTCTTGCAAGAAGGAGGAAGAACTCCTCTAAGAAGAATGAGCATACCATGAGATGCTTTAGATGCCATAGCAAGGACCATCTCATTACAAAGTGTCCTTATGATAGTGATGATGAAGATGCTATCAAGAAGGAAAGGAAGAAGCAAAAGAAAAAGCAAGAAAAGAAAGAGAGCTCTTGTAAGAAGAAGAATGATTCTCATGTTGCTACATGGGATAGTGATGACTCCTCAAGTGATGATGAGGATGACAACAAGAGCAAAAAGAAGGGACATGCTAGCATTGCCATCCAAGAGAAGGTCTCCATCTTCGACACTCCATCGTGCTTCATGGATAAGGCCACAAAGGTATCATCCGATGATGAGAGTGATCATGATAATGCTAGTGATAGTGATAGTGATGAAGAAGAATTCACTAAAGATGAACTAATCACTATGCTAGAAGATTGCACTCAACATTTTAAAGAATCTAGAAAGGAGTGCAAGGGCTTGCTTAAGGATAAGAAAAATCTTATGCAAAAACTTGATGAGCTTAGGGCATCTTATGAGAGTCTAAAGGTAGACCATAAGAAGCTTCAAAAATCTCACACTAAGCTTGAAGAAGCTCATTTCTCTCTAGTTGAAAAATGTGAAAACATGCCAACTAATGTTGAGAAAGCTAAAACTTGCAACATAGGTATATCATGTGATACAATTGATGAATCTTTTCATAAGCCTATTGTTGTTGCTCCCACTAACCCCTCATGTAGCGCATCTACATCATCCTCATCTAGTAGTGACGGTTTCACTTGTGATTCCATACTAATAGTTGAGAATGAAAATCTCAAGAAGGAGGTAAAAGAGCTCAATCACACCTTAGCTAAGGCTTATGGTGGTGAGGACCGCTTGCTTATGTGCTTGGGTAGCCAAAGGGCTTCTCTCTATAAAGAGGGATTGGGCTATAACCCCAAGAAAGGCAAGGCCGCTTTTGCTCCTCACAAGACTCATTTTGTGAAGAACAAAGGTAGCTATTGCAAAATATGCAAGCAAATTGGTCACATAGAGCGACATTGTATGAACAAGAAAACCAATGCTAATATATCCTCAATTAAGTTTGATTCTTTCTATATACTTACCAAGGGTACAAATGGTGTTCATGCTAAGTTCATTGGTGCACCATGGATGGGCTCAAAGAAGAAAGCCATTTGGGTACCAAAGAGCTTGGTCACTAACCTTGGAGGACCCAAACAAGTTTGGGTACCTAAAAGGAATTGATCTTGTCTTGTAGGTCAATTACAAAGCCAGAGGAAGGCATTGGGTGCTTGATAGTGGGTGCACTCAACATATGACCGAGGATTCTTGTATGTTCAAATCAATTGATACAAGTCAAAATGGTGGTTTTGATGCTATCACTTTCGGCAACAACAAGAAAGGCAAAGTCAAGGGGCTTGGTAAAATTGCTATCTCAAATGACATGAGCATTTCTAATGTGTTGCTAGTTGAGGGCTTGTATTTCAATCTTTTATCGGTGGCACAACTTTGTGATCTTGGCTTCAAGTGCATATTTGATAGTGATGATGTTGAAGTCATAAGTGTTGATGGATCAAATTTGATATTCAAAGGATTTAGACATGGTAGCTTATACTTGGTTGACTTCAATGATAGTGAGACACAATTGACATCATGCTTGCTTAGTAAATCTAGTATGGAATGGTTGTGGCATAGAAGGCTTGGTCATGTTGGAATGAAACAATTGAACAAACTTTTGAGGCATGACTTAGTTAGAGGCTTGAAAGATGTGACTTTTGAAAAGGATAAACCATGTAGTGCTTGTCAAGCCGGCAAACAAGTTGGAAATACACATCCTAGTAAGAGTGAAATGAGCACATCAAAGGCATTTGAGCTATTGCACATGGACTTGTTTGGGCCAACAACATACACTAGCATTGGTGGCAACAAGTATGGTTTTGTGATTATTGATGACTACACTAGATATACTTAGGTGTTCTTTCTCTATGACAAGAGTAATGTTTATGATCTATTCAAGTCTTTTGTCAAGAGGGTGCAAAATGAGTTTAAAATCACCATCAAGAAGATTAGAAGTGACAATGGTAGTGAGTTCAAGAACACAAGAATTAAAGAGCTGTGTGATGATCTTGGTATTGGACATCAATTCTCACCAACATACACTCCTCAATCCAATGGTGTAGTTGAAAGGAAAAATAGAACCTTGATTGATATGGCTAGATCAATGCTTAGTGAATACAATGTGAGTCATACATTTTGGAGTGAAGCTATCAACACAACTTGCTATTATAGTAACCGTCTCTATTGCCATGGGAAGCTTGGAAAGACACCATATGAGCTATTGAATGGAAGAAAGCCCAACATTGCATACTTTAGAGTGTTTGGTTGCAAATGCTATATTCTCAAGAAAGGCACTAGATTGAGCAAGTTTGAAAAGAAATGTGATGAAGGATTCTTACTTGGTTATTCTATCACAAGCAAAGCATATAGAGTTTGGAATCTCATAAATGGCACCTTGGAAGAAGTTCATGATGTTGAGTTTGGTGAAACCCAAGGGTCTCAAAATGAAGCTCAAAACCTTGATGATGTGAGAGGAGATCAATTGTCAAATACAATGAAGAACATGGACATTAGTGATATAAGGCCGATGCAAGTTGATGATGATGATATTCATGTGATCAACCAAAGTGTGTAAATTGATACAAATCAAGCAAGCTCTAGTGGTACTCATGATGAAGCCCAAGTTCAAGGTCAAACAAGTGGAAGCAATCAACTCCCAATACTCCAACCTACTAGTATTGCAAGAGATCATCCATTGGACTAAATTATTGGTGGAATTCAAAGTGGTGTTCAAACTAGATCAAGATTAGCATCATTTTGTGAGCATTACTCATTTGTCTCATTAGAAGAACCAAAGAAGATAGAAGATGCTTTGAAGGATTCCGATTGGGTAAATGTCATGCATGAAGAACTAAACAACTTTGCTAGAAATCAAGTTTGGAAACTTGTTGAGAGGCCAAAGAACTACAATGTGATTGGTACTAAGTGGGTCTTTAGAAACAAGCAAGATCAAGATGTTATGGTTGTGAGGAACAAAGCAAGATTAGTAGCACAAGGATACACTCAAGTTGAGGGTCTTGACTTTGGAGAGACATATGCACCCGTTGCAAGATTGGAGGCTATTAGAATCTTATTAGCATATGCTTGTGCACACAACATCAAGCTCTATCAAATGGATGTCAAGAGTGCATTTCTCAATGGCTACATCAATGAAGAAGTCTATGTTGAGTAACCTCCTGGTTTTGAAGATGACAAGAAGCTCGACCATGTTTACAAGCTAAAGAAGGCATTATATGGTTTGAAGCAAGCACCTAGAGTATGGTATGAGAGGTTGAGGGACTTTCTCCTCTCTAAAGGGTTCAAGATGGGAAAGGTTGACACCACTCTCTTCACCAAGAAGCTTGGAAATGACTTGTTTGTGTTGCAAATCTATGTGGATGATATTATCTTTAGATCAACTAACCAAGCCTTTTGTGAAGAGTTTGGAAATATGATGGCTAATGAGTTTGAAATATCTATGATTGGAGAGCTTAGTTACTTCCTTGGACTTCAAATCAAGTAAATGAAGAATGGCACATTTGTAAGTCAAGGCAAGTACATCAAAGACATGATCAAGAAGTTTGAATTGCAAGATGCTAAACAAATGAGTACACCAATGGGCACAAATGATCAATTAGGTGTTGATGCTAGTAGCAATATGGTAGATCAAAAGCTATACCGGTCTATGATTGGAAGTTTGCTATATGTCACCGCTTCTAGGCCGGATGTGATGTTTAGTATGTGCAAGTATGCAAGATATCAAGCTTCACCTAGAGAAAGTCACTTGAAAGCAACCAAGAGGATATTGAGATATCTTAAGGGCACTCATGATGTTGGATTATGGTTTCCAAAGGGGTCCAACTTTGAGTTGATTGGATATTCGGACTCCGACTATGGTGGATGCAAGATTGATAGAATGAGCACAAGTGGCACTTGTCAATTGCTTGGAAGGTCTCTTGTTTCATGGTCATCAAGGAAACAAAATAGTATTGCACTATCTACCACCGAGGCCGAATACATTAGTGCGGGTAGTTGTTGTGCACAATTGCTTTGGATGAAGGCCACCTTGAATGATTTTGGAATCAAGTTCAAGAATGTGCCATTGTTTTGTGACAATGAAAGTGCTATCAAGATGACACAAAATCCGGTTCAACATTCAAGAACCAAGCACATTGACATAAGACATCACTTTATAAGAGACCATCAAAAAATGGTGATATTTGCATTGAGAGCATTGGCACCGAAGATCAACTGGCCGATATCTTTACAAAGCCACTTGATGAGAAAATATTTTACAAGTTGAAGAATGAATTGAACATACTTGACCTCTCCAACTTGAAATGAGGGCACCCCCACATTTTTATATGACATGCCTCTCCTCCAACATAGCAAGGTAAAGTTGTTTGACATATCATTCATACTTTGCTAAGGACATGGTTAGAACATATAGACATATTTGCATAACGAATAAGCTCATTCATGAAAATCAAATGATTTTGATGTATATATGGTACCACTATTGCTTCTATGTTTGATTGATCTAGTGGTAGCATATGACATGTTTGTGGGCTTGCAAACCTAGTGTTAAATCTAGTAAACGAGATCATGATGTGTAATTCAACATGGTCAAGATAACCCTTATACTTTATGAGGTGTGAAAAAGCTTGTCCTTGGATCAAACCGAATTACATATTCTAGGCAAGTGATCTAGGTTGAACCATAATTTGGACTCCCTCATAATTGATTGACTTATCTCTTACTAAAATTGGCACCTTTTTTGGTGATTGTTGACAAAGGGGGAGAGAAAAGTCACAAAGATATTGCAAAGAGCAAGAAAGATATAAAAAGGGGGAGATAAAAGTCACAAAGATAAAAAGTTAAGTTACAAAGAGGGAAAAAGGGATCAATTAAAATTGATCACAAAAGTAGAGGGAGCAAGCTCATGAATTATTTGTTGCATTTGTATGTGCATTAACATGATGAATTGTTGCATTGCAAAGCTTAAATTCATATTCATGGCTGAATGGTGTTTGCTAGAAATAGAACTTGAATGATGATTTGTTGAGAGTAGCTTTACAAGCGGTATCTAGACACCTTTGCTTATAATGATGATCTCACGGGGTATTTTAGTTTTTGTGATCTTTATAAGTGATGTATTACAAGTGGTGTTTAGCTACATCGATGCTAAGGATGGTATATAAAGGCAACTCCGATTGGTATCACGCTTCAAAGGTCCATTCTATATACCTTAGCATCAATTTGATAGTAGTAACTCTCCCAAAATTCAAATCCATACATATGTGTATAATTGAACCAAACTCGTGGAAGCACATATGTAGGGGGAGCTAATACTATCGAAATTGAAAATTGATTTCATTACATATCTTTGTGATGGTTGTCATCAATTACTAAAAAGGGGGAGATTGAAAGTCCAAGTTTGGTTTTAATTAATGACACCAAGTTGCTAATGCCATGTGTTAAGTGTTTTGAGTTAGGCATAAGCAACACATGTGATGAAGGTGTATGTGGCAAGGAGTGGTGGCCACAAGATCACAAGTGGTGGAGATGCACATAATATGGTGTACATGATGATCAAGTAAAAGAGAAGGATCTAAGAGCGCAAGGCAAAGGTATAACCATAGAGTTTTCCTTTTGCCGGTCTAAAATGAGTAGAGAAGTGATTGACCGGGTTTAGGATACATAGCCGACTATCAAGAGGGGCAATCACGGTTAGCTCGGGAATCAAGTGCCACTAGATCATTGTCTTGAGCATATGCATTAGGATCTCGTAAAAGAGCTAACATAACGCCTTGAGAAATGATTGTGAAATGCTAACACACATGCACATGGTGTTTTACACATGGTGGTGTTAGCACGTTTTGTGAAGGCGGTGGAGTTTGAGTGGTAGAGAAGGGTTTTGGTTCTTCTCAAGTGCCACTAGATCATTGTCTTGAGCATATGCATTCGGTGCTTTTTGGAGAAGTGAAACGCCTATTTTCTACTGCGCCGGAGGTCGGAAAAGAAACGGAGACGAACGGAGGTCACTGTGGTGACCGGACGCTGCACCGGACGTGGTCACGGCTTGACCAGTGCATCCGATCAGTTCAATCCGGTCAGCGCGCCTAGGGTTGATGACCGGATGCTGGTCTGGCCTGACCAGCGCGTCCGGTCAGTTCACCGGTGTGCAAAAGCACAGCGCGCGACCGGTGCGTCCGGTCCTTCACGGGACCGGCGCGTCCGGTCAGGCGTCCAGAGGGGCAGAGAGCAGCGATATGATGATCGGACACGAAGCGTGTCCGGTCATGTACGATCGGACGCGTCCAGTCGTTGAGGGAGCTTACTGGACTCAAACCGGACGCTAGCACTGTCGCGTCCGGTCATTCGCTAGGGCGCGCCCGGTCGTTGCTTCGCGGGCTCGCGGTGCTGAGCGATCGGCGTGTTCGGTCAGTTGACCAGCGCGTCCGATCATATGCTAGGGCGCGTCCGGTCATAGCAACGGTAACTTCTGACGCGTACTGTTCACGCTTGTCCTGTAGTAACCGGACGCGTCCGGTCACCCTGACCGGTGCGTCCGGTTATCATGATTTGAACTGTGTCATCCGGTAACGGCTAGCTGCGTACCCTTTTGCTATAAATAGAGGTTGGCCGGGGTTTGAGGGTAACTCTTGCACATTTTGAGACCTAGAGACATACTTTGAGCTAGAAAACAACTCCTCCACTCATCTCTTTGCTTAGTTGCACATCTTGTGTGAGATTGAGTGAGATTCAAGTGCATTGCTTGAGAGTTGCATTCTAGAGGCACTTGTTCGTCGAGTTGCTGTGGATTTCTTGTTACTCTTCCGTGTTTCCCGACACGGTAGACGGCTTGGAGCAGCGGAGGTGATTGAACTCACAATTGGAGATTGTTGGAGCCTTCACCAAGTGTTGTAAGGGGTTCTTGATCCTTCCCCGCAGGAGTTCGTAAATTGGATACTCTAGTGGAGCTCGTGGCTTGGAGGATCCCCATCTTGTGTGCGGTTGTGCGGCGCCTGCCGAGGGCTCGACTCTTGATAGTCGATTAGCTCGCGAACCGATAAGTGGGTGTATCGCCATAACGGGGAGTAGCTTGCCAGGAAGCAAGTGAACCTCGGGAAAAATTCTTGTGTCATTCTCTTCCCGAGGACTTCTCTTGTGTGATTGTTGATTGGTACTTCTCATCTCTACACGGCGGTATAATCACTCGAAGCTCTTCTCTCGTATTACTTCTTGTTTATAGCTTGTTGTTGTTGTTGTGTTTAGTGAATAGCTTTGTTATAGACTTGTGTAGGTGGCTTGCTTAATTAGTTAGAGCTAGTGCATTTGCTTCGCCATCTTTCGTACTAACGTGTGGTTAAGTAATTCTTGTAGAAGTTTTAATTAGGCTATTCACCCCCCTCTAGCCTATTTGGACCTTACAATTATCCAAACACCTAGGTCAACCGCCTTTTAGGTAGCATGCCATTCGAGCACTCCAATAGAGGAAATTAGTTCGGTCAAATTAAGGAGGCCTAGAGGTATCCATCCTTCTGTCTCTAAATAACATCAGCTCAACGGCGGTTAGGCCATAGATACAAATTGAGCCAACCGGCTCTGATACCACTTGTAGGACCATGACGCGCTGAGAAGGGGATGAATTAGGATTTCTAAAATTCTATTATAAACTCTTTCCTCTAATTTCCACTTATCAAAACCTATGCAATAAAGTAATATATCTAGATGTGCAACTAAGGTTTTGCTAAGTGCGTTGCTATCTCTAATGCAAAAGAGTTATGCAACCTAGGTACCAATTCTATCAATTATCCTAGCAAGCTAAACTGTAATAGTAAAGTACACAATAAAATGCGAATACTTAATTGAGATAGAGATGCAAACTCCCGTCGACGACTTTAGTATCTGCCCCTAGTCCTGGTTGTAGCCCCTCGCAAGGGCCAAGCTTCCAGTCAGGTAACACCGTGGATAGCCCATGAGCCTTCCCTACATGCAAATGGGTCTCCGAGATGGCCACTCCAGGACTGCTCGCTGCTATCTTCACTGTCAGCTTCCAGCCGAAACACCATGGGCCTCGTTCCCTCTAGTACGTACACCAGTGGTGGCCACACCACAAACGCAGTTGGTGTGGTCTCACAAGACTACAAGTCCCTCCAATTACAACAATGGTGCGCGCAAGCACTAAGTGGTGAGAGGTGTGCAAACCTCACAAAACACTAGGACTAAACCTAGATCAAGCGCATAAATGGTGGTTTAATTAACCTAAGCACTTCGCAAAGCATCTACGCTAATCACCGAGTGATTCCTTAAGCACTATTGGTGGTAGGAGCACTAGAGTGGAGCCTTATCTTCCTTGATATGTTCCTCAACTTGTAGACACATCGAATGGCCAGTGGGGGGGGGGGGGTATACAGCCCCAACATCCAAAATAAGCTGTTGCACATTGGAGAGTTTCTGTGCTGCCTAACAAACTAACCATTAGATTTTGGTCATCGCTGACCATTGGAGGATGATCTCTCCAGTGCTTCTTCTAGTGAGAGGTCACCAGACAATTCTGGTGTGTTGATTTTGCCTCCACGCCACGCTGCAAACTCTCTGGACCAGAGGTCCAGTGGGCAGTCCGGTGATCTTCACCGAGGAGTTCCAGTGAATTCTACCAGCCTTGGTCACTGCTCATGATGACACCTTAATAAGCTCCAGTGCCTTGCAGTCATGTGCACTGGAGATATCTGGTGCAGCTATTGTAGCTGTCTCCAAAACCTTGCATGCTAACTCTTCGGTGCCACTCCTTGGTTGACACTGGACATATCAAGTGCATGTAGTGAGTGTGCATTCGGCTATGTTTCTTCGTGTCTTCACATCCGGGCTTCTTCTATCTTGTGGCTTGGACTTCTAGCATCACTTGTAGGTGTTCTATAGTAGCTCAATTGTCTTGCTTTAGGTGTTGATCACGCTGATCTCCATGTTGCTAAGTTCAAGTCCACTCTGCACCCATTTAAGATCTTCCTTATATACTAGCAAACATCGTTAGTCCAAATGGTCATGTTGTTCATCAAACACCAAAATCAACTACTGGTCCATGCCAAGTGCCATTTTCCTTACAAGCCTATATATATAAAATGATATGTGCAATCTCAAAATGTTGGATACCAGCTTCGCTCAGTTGGGGCCAACCCTCTCCTCCTTGAGCACCGTCACCAAGGCCTCCGGCCTGATTCTCAAGAATCCCTCGCCACATCCACATGCATCAGCACCAAAACCCGCATCCCGATCACCATAAAACTATAGATGACCAACTTCTACGCACAATTCTTCCGCTCCATGTGCATGAAGTTCGCGGTTCGACAGTACATCGGCTCATCCCACCGCGATCATCTAGCTACATACAAACGCGTGTGTGCATGGCTAGCTATACGGTAGTGCTGTTGACGACATCCTTGGAACTATACCATGATGCCCGCATGGCCATCAAGAACCTTTTCCAGGACAACAAGGAACCTTGCACCATCTTCTAGCACCACGTGTTCCACTCGCTCTTGTGCCTTTTCTCTGTCAACGTACTACCAGTGTATTAGAGATATGTAAATGTATTGTGCACATATCTTGTAACACAAGTTGTTTGGGCCTATATATGGAAGTCAACCAAACCCAAGGGTTTTAATGTCTCCTCATAAAGGATCCATATTCCACGGTCCTGATTAAAAGTTACACAAGCATAAACCAAACCTAATGTTTTTATCTTATACTCTATCTGTTCCAAATTATAAGTCGCTTTGATTTTTTTGATATATAGAATTTGCTATGTATATAGACATAATATCTAGATACATAGCAAAATGGATGTACCAAAGAAGTCAAAGCGACTTATAATTTAGAATGGAGAGAGTATAAGACATGAAGGTCTAAGAGGTTGTTAATCGACATCAGCAGGATATTCACTTACAACTAACACACTGGACTCTCAAAGTTTTAGCAGCTTCGAGATCTCTTAAAGCTACAACCATGTACCAACAATGTGGCCTTTCTGACTCAGCAATTTCAATTCAGCCCTTAAATATGCCAATGATCCTATACTGCATGACCTGTTGTGTCGGTCGCAACATAAATTATTCTGCAGCCATCAGTTGTTTTCCGTTGGCAGTTGTCTGTCTGAAAGGAAGGAACTGATTAAGACAAGCGCCTCTGCTGGCTTGTCTTGAGGCACATCGTGGCCTCCTCCTCTGACAGTCATCAGTGTCAATCCTTCATACTCAACAAACCTTCCAGCAACCTGCATTGTGTTCAACATCAAACAAACATTGCACATAAGCTGAATTTCCAGTTTTCATTTTGTAAACACTTTATAGTGGATTAAGGAAATTGTATGGCATGCTGTATGGTAGCGAACCTGACTGTTCAGGTACCATGGTTGCCACTGTGACTTGACAGGAAGGCCAAGTGCTTCTACCCAGTACCGTGACCCAATAATTGGAACTCTGCCATCCATATCTCCACTGTAACAGAAGAAAGAAAAAATATACTGTAAGTGCCAAATATCAAGTAACCATAATTAGTTGAAAGAAATCGATCAGTATCAGAAATCTGGCGAAACATAAGAACAGGTCCCGAAGCATTTCTTGCAGTTAAGGAATTCAGTAAGTCAACTGAAAGTATTTAAGGGCAGACCGAGTTATTGCAAGAAACTAAATTTGCTTAAAACATAATGGAACATTGTAAATATAGAAGCAATGGAAATCATATAGGTCTACTCCTCTTTCCAATTTCTAGTGTAGTTGATCCGTTGCTTTGATTCAGAAGTAAACAAGTAAACTGCAGGAGCCAAACCTGTAGACCCAAACTCTTAATCCCGTCTTGACAAGCTTTGAGTAAATAGGACGAACAGTAAATATGGTGTCATAATAGCTGTCAAAAACTGAGTCGCTGCAACAATGTTATGAAAATAAGTTATGTCCGGTATCCAATTACTACTAGGGATGGATAACAAGGAAGCTCATGCACATATATACCACCTGCAGATACTCCATCTTCTATCCTTGATCCATCCACTGACATTCGCGTGAAGTGATTTCTGTACATCAATCCTGTTCAAGTAATCTTCAATGTGGGTTGAGTAACATGGATCATATCCTGAGAACATCCTCAATCTGTTGAACTTCTGATGGAAAACAAATATCCAGTTATCTTCATTTTCATTCTATTGTAATATTTCTACAGTACCAGCAGAAGTTACTGAATGTGCAATTACCTTGGCCGTCTTTTCTACTGTATTTTTAGAACTAGATGAAAGTGCTGACTCATCAGTATTGCACTTGGGTGCGTATACGTTGTAGATATCAATTTTATCATATTGTGTGTATACAAGGCTCATTGCATGGGCGCATTCCCCAGTAAGGAAGATGGTCCTGAAGGTGCAAACGCTTTTTACGTGCTTGTAAAGTTGATCTGATATCACCGAGTGGCTCCACGCAAACTCAAGTAGCCCCTTGTAGTCATAGTAAGCATCAGTCACTGCATTGCCAACCTATCAAAGGTAGTTCCATATGAACTCCTCGAGTTACAAATTAATTCCGGATTCTGAAATACAAAAACGAAAAATAAGATGGTATTTGGTACTTACAATAAATCCTTTCAGATTGATACGCTGATTTGCTTCAAGATGCTTGTTGCGCTCATACACCATCTCAGCAAGCTGCGGAACGTAATGACCTGTCGAATTAGACTTCATCAGAGTCCGAATAAATTAAAGATTGTGTCACATGTGTTTTAAACATTGACTGGTTGTCTCTTGCCGCATATATAGATCCTCATGTGTTTGTTGTGTCAGACTCAGGCCAGTAGGATAACCACCATATTTAATTTTGATACCTTTCCACTTCAGATTTGTTGGATCAGCCATTTTTGTACTCAATATCAGTGTTCCTTTTTGTTTTAGAAAGGAGCCCAGCTTAGCTCAGCTGGTTGGGTTGGGACTTGAATTTGGGTGCCGATATTTTTTTTTCTGAAAATCATCTACTTTCTCTTAGGTAGGCTTATTTTCGTTTATGTATTTTATTTCTTTTGCAATAACAACCAAAAGGAGCTGTTCCAATCTACAAAGCCTTGACGCATTTTTTTTAACAGAACAATTCCCGTCGAGTTGGTTCAGGACCTAACGAATTATTCCTGTGACGTCATGGACCAAAGACTGTACAGAATAGGAACTCGTGTGACCTTTTTTGACTAGAGAATAGTGTACAGTGGAAACATAAGCACGAATTATTCCTGTTCTTCGTTCAAAAAAAAATTCCTGTTCTGCGTGCTATTACTAATCCTTAAAGAAAGGCGAAAGGCAATGCCCTTTCATTGTGGGCTTATTCAACCTTGCAATTTGTTTGTTGGGAGAAAGGGAGCTGTCTGCCCACTGAATTACCTGCATAGCTCTCTCCTGAGATGTAGAAGTCATGGCTCTTGTACTGAGGAAACCTTCTGAACCAATTCACTAAGAAGGTGTAGGAGTCCTCGGCTGGATTGTTCATAAAATTTTCGATTAGGAACCAATTCAATCTTGACTTTCAGTCCACTAAAAGAATCAAGAGAGGAAGTTCAGTACCAACAAAGCCATCGTCTATGTTGTCTTGGTCAGAGGTGGTATTTGAGTATGAGAAGCCAACTCCAACAGGAGACTCCAAGAACAGCAAGTTTGCCTCTGATCAAATTTAGACCATGGAAAACAAAATTGAGTTAAAGGAAATTTTTGAAACTATACTGAGCATCACCTTATTTTTACATCAAACATAAATCAAAGGACAAAAGTGAACAACAACATGTTCCATGTACGCTAGATTTCTTGAGGGGCTTCAGGCATAAAAAAACTGATGAGTTATGATCTACTGATACATGGTAACATGGACAAATTCTTTCTTTCTTTTTTTCCTGAAAACAGAACAGTTTTGGCCTCTACAACCGCACACAGCCAAGTTTTACAAACTTATTTAGATAAACAGCTGATCAAATAAATAGGGAAACATGAACCTTATGAAAATCATAAAGTCAGATACATCGAAAGAGGAAAGATATATAACCTAAAATCAGATACATGGTTCTCAAAAACTAAAATCATCAAACTTTGTATGTTTTTTTAGGCAACAACGGAGGGTGGACAGCACCCCCTGAACTTGATTAAGACCCCCCGAGAGGCCTAACTTAAAAAATGAGCTCCGAAAAAAAACGTGGCAGTACACAGGCATGGCGTGCCAAACTGCGAGAGGGAGGGCCTAGGTTACATCATCAAGACATCAACTAGACATGTGGAGAGGGATCGGCACGCCACGTGTCGCGGCGAGCCCAGAACCTGGCAGCGTTACCAATGTGACTAGTAGAAATTCAGAGCAGGAAAGAGAGCAGCAGACCTCTGGTCCATGCAAATTTATTGAACTCCAAGCCGGTCCCGTTGCCATTGACCAAGAGAGGCCCCAGTTCTGACGCTGCTCCATAGCCTACAGACGAGCAACCAGGGCCTGATCGAAGATGCAAATTCAGTTTACTGAGAGGTATATAAAGATCAAATTAGAAAATAAATTATAGGCAAATTCATTTCAGTGTCAGTCTTCCTTAGATAGTAGACAATGACTGTTCACGTCCGGTTGGTTATTTTGTAATAAGTTGGTCTAATTTCCTTTTTTAGAGGATGAAGCTGGATTTTTTCCCAGTATATAAAAAATGTATTGCCAGTTCCATGCAAGAATAAAGTAATAGTAATAATTAATCAATAAGAACAAGAATCGCTCAGTGTTAGGTAAGTGTTCAACGTCACTCGTTGAGCACTGCATAGTCGTGTGAATGAAGTATATAAGAAATGACCATGAATAAATTAATAGGAGTATTTTTATATGAACAAACAGAGCAAGCAGGTGGTCGAGTACCTCCATTGAGCCAGAGCAGGAGAGGCTTGTGCGCCGGCGACGTCTGAGCCTCAAAGAACCAGTAGAAGAGCGCCCTCCCGTTGTGCTCGTTCACGGTGACGTACCCGGCGAACTGCGACACCGGAGGGCTCCTCGGCTGCCCGGGGAGGAACGCCACCCGGTCGCCCTCTTGCTCGCCTCTAGAGGCGACTGCGAGCGCCGCCGGCAGCACTGACACTGTGAGAGCAACTAGGATGACGGTGAAGAGAGGACGCTGCAGGCGTAGGATCATTGGAGAGGAGGCGGCCATGGAGTTACGCTCTGGACGTCAGGGGGATTGGTGCAGAGCTCTGCGTGTGGACAGCGTGCACACTACTACTACCATCCACGCACAAACAAGCACCGTGGGAAGGTTTGCGCCATTTATAGCAATGTGCCCTTCGGGTTGGTTTGTCATTAGGGTGCTTTTCATTTTCAAATAACAGCGTGCACACTGCTTTTCATTTTCAAATAATGCTTTTCATTGACTGTTTGACTGGTCAGCTGTTTGCTTTATATTACTTCAGTTGTGCTCCGTGACGGTGTGTTGTGAGCCACACGTGTCGATGGCTTGTTATGTTGCACCCTCTCTTGAGCTTGGAGGATGATTATCAGCAGAAGTTCTTTTATAAAACACTGGAAAGGATATCATGTGTATCTACGAATGAAGCACCTATTTTTCGGTGCCGTTTTACTCGAGCTGTCTCGTCTGTTATTGAGACGGCTTCAAGCTTGTCTCAACCGCACAGTATATCAAGCATGTTTAGATCTTGGCTCTGCGGTCTTACTAAAGAATTGAAATCATTAGCCTTGTTAGGAGCAACAGCTATACGTTGGCCGCTTTGATTATGTAGAACGACCTGGTTTTTGAAAAGGAGCATACTTCTTTTCCTCTATAGGTTATCTACCCGATTATATATTGCCGTCGTACATGGGCTGTCCTACAGAAGACAACTTCACAAGATTTTGTTGTAGCGACATCTCAATAATTGACATGGGTGGCCAAGGAGTTTTTTACCCCGGCACATGCGTGGTGGTCTAGCTTTCGGATTGAGTGTTATTAGTGTGTCTATTTTTAAAGATCTTTTATAAGACTGTGTGTCGTCGTTATACAGAGGCCGGAAGTGTTTCAAGGTCTTTGTATCATCTCGATATAAAGATCTTGAAATTAGTAAAGCTTTCCTTATCGAAAAAAACGCATGCTCACCCTATAAATGAACACATAATGCACCCTATCTGTATGAACGTCTTCAACAAACTAGACCATCAGCGCCCTTGTGAGGCGAACGGGATCGGTGGGGATAAACCCTCTCTTGCTTTCACTTTAATATTTATTATAGAAATAAAATCAGAATCAGGAAAGCCATAAACTAGAACAAAAATGGGATTTACCGGAAATAGATGGAGACATGTCAATAATGGCCGGGATACGGAAAGATAAAATAGGAATGTCAACACCATAGAACCAACAAACCTAACTTCACATACTGACATAACCAACCTGGTCTATGGCAACACTGCCAACACATAGATAATGCTAATTCATATCATAAGGTTCTAAGATGACAACAGTATAAGAGGCAAGACCATAAATCCATAACACAGCAAGCCAACCATTAGTCTATCATGGATAGGTCTAAAACCGGTAAAAACGAGATATCCCAACAAAAACGGTCAAAAAATAGTTATGTTGTTTTCTCCTGTTTTTAGATTTGTCGAAAATAGTCAGAACGACTATCAATACGAATTTAAGTGGGTTAGATGTAGAAATTACGACGGAACGGAACGGGATTTATCCCAACCTTTTTCACCCTACCTACAACTGTGTGAGATCATGTGATGAACTTCTGATTGAGACTTGAGATAAATTCAATTGGCAATGCAAAGTGATTAAAATATGGCGTAGGGTGATATGCATGTGTTTATTTTCTATGCTTGTGATAGCAAGATTGTTGGATACACTCAGTGATAGTGTAGTGGTTTTATACATTGCATGATACGTTCATGTGAGGTATTGTGCAGTTAACTTGAGAGTTAAGTCATCGACTTGTATGTGATAGTGTAGTGGTTTTATACATTGCATGATATGTTCATGTGAGGTATTGTGCAGTTAACTTGAGAGTTAAGTCATCGACTTGGGCTATGCGTGGTTTCGTGTTTGTTCATGTGCAAGTGTCACTTAAGGTGGAACGTGGTCAATGAGGACTAGAACTATCTTTATGGAGAAACTGATGTTTTAAAACTAAATTCAGGGAGACTACTATTAGTCAAGGAAAAAGATTGATCAGCAGAAAGAGCATTTGACAAATCAACATACATAACCTTGGAAACAACACTTGTGGGGGATCTTCAACAACATCAATTGGTACTCAGATGCGGTTCTTTGTACCCATTGTCTTCACCTTGTTCTAATCTGACTTGCCATTTTAATGGCCATTTTAGACTAAGTTTAGGAAGCTCTCGATCAAATCAACTTGAGTGATGTGGACATGGTTAGTGAGAATGATACTCCAATGGCAAGAAACGTTTAATTTGGTTGTGTCAGATGGCAAGCAACAAAAGCTCCATCAATGGTTTCATCGACAGCGATGTAGTGAAGGTAACTAATTATAACCTTTTTATGATGATTTATCTTATGCTATTGGAAAAGTTGGCACTTACTCTAGATAAAAGAAACAAAAAGATTAAAAACAGGATGCTTTGATTGAATCTTAACACACTGAAATTGCTAGACTTAAAAATTTTGATTCCAAGTAATGATTCTTGCAAATTATGTGAATTTGTCTATGATTTCTCTATGAGATATGCATGCTTCTTCTCTAAAGCAACTTAAGGCTGAAAAAGACAAAAATGACAAACATGTTTGTGTTATTGTTAAACCAACTTTTTGTGATAAATGTTGAAAGATGTTAATCTCAAAATAGCACAATTGAAGATAATGGCTACTCATGAGGTTCACTCATGCTCTAATTGTGGTAAAAGGGATAAATTTAAGAATGATCCTCATGAAACTTGTTCTACCCTTTTGAAGCATATTGAATACTTGCAAGGGAAAGTGGGAATAAAACTTGAATTAAACTTTTGCAATGAAAGACAAGCACACATAAAATTGGTTTAGGTTTTGATCCTTATGCTCACTCTAAGACACATGCACTAGAAGGTTCAAGATGCCTAAGAGTGGGGTAAAGGTCTAATATAAAATTTTCAATGGAATCTAACCTATTGTTAGTCAAATTCACCCATTGTGCCTAATAAGTGTTCTATGCCTACCGCACAAAGTTTTGCACCCTAGGTTCGAACCATACACTAACATGGCAATTTTAAGAATGTGAATTGCATGAAAGTAAATATGAAAACGAAAGAGGGTTAGAAACACGAATATTTATTTCTAAGGTACCAGAGAGTCGACACTCCCCACTAGTCCTTTATGGAGCACCCACACAAGGATTTAGCTCCCCTTGATCCACGCATGGACCATGAGCTCTCTATTTGTTGATCCTTGTCCACTCTAGAATGGTGGATCACCACAACCATGTACACCTTTTTGGGCCTCTCACAAATGCTACGGAAAGATCAACAAGAGCAACAACACCACCAAGACGTCTAGGTGATGCAAATCCACCTATAGTAAAAATGTTTTAACTATGAAGTTTTAAAACATGTCAAATGTTGAGCACTACAACTTTGGTATAGGATGTGTCTGCCCATGCGAGATTTTTTAGAAATTCAAAATTTTGAATCTCAAAGTATGTGAATTTAAAATAAATATTTGAGATACTAAAAAAACTTCAAATACAAAACTTACGAACATCAACCATGTAGATTAAGCCGACCACTACAACTTTGTTATTAACTATGTAAACATTCAAGGTCGTTCGAAAATCCTAAATTTGGAATTTCAAAACTTATGAACTTACACATATTTAGGACTCTAAACAAATTCAAATAAAAACTTTTAAACTACAACATTGTAGATTGTATTGGGAAGTACAACATTGATATAAACCATGTCAACATTGAAGTTTGTTTGAAATTCTAAATTTAAAAATTTGTGAACTTAAAATAATGTTTTGGGACTCTAAACAGTTTCAGATCAAAAACTTGTCAACTATAAAGTTGTATCGCTTCAAGTGATACAAAGGTTGTCTTCATTTGACTTTGTAAGAAAAAGGTTATGAATTATATTTTGATGTAACTATTTAGAGACGAGCTTCTTAAGATGCCTGTAATTTTTAGAGACTGACCCTTAATGGAGGCCTCCGTCGATAGTGATTTTCAGAGACGAGCATCTTAACATGTTTGACTCTGTAAATCAATGATTTATAGAGACGGCCGCCTTACAATCTCCACCTCTGTAAATGATTAACATTTGTGGGCATTATCCTGAAGGCCTCCTGACCATTTTACGGAGGTGGTCCCTAGTTGTGACTGCCTCTATTAATCAGAGAGCTGATCTCCTAACGTTTCTCTAGTAGTGAACAAATAGGGTAAAGCCACATCTCCTATTTAAAAATCCCAACTTGAAATTTTTGAGTAAAAATACGCTTGCTAGGTATTTAGAAAAATATAAGAATAGCAAAATCTTTTGTTCTAAACCTAATTTATTTCACCAAAAATTATTTTTCAAATGTAGAACCTAGTTGAATTCGAGTTGACACTCAAACTCAACTTAAACTATTTGTATGTTTCCTTTTCAAAATCCCAAATTCCAAACTATTTTAATAAAACCTGGTTTTTTAATTTGATTTATGCATTTCATGTAGTCCAGATGCATGTGTGCAGCTGGGTTTTGAATGGATCAATTTAGGTTTGCCTCAACTAGTTGTGAACTAAAACTCCTTGAAAATATCTTGAGAATCCTTTTCCAATAAAAAGGAAAGCCTCCCTGGGCGCAGCCCAATTGCAGCCGAATTCTGGCCTGTTAATCTTCCTAGCCTGGCCCTCTTTTCTTTTTTGCCGGCCTCTTCCTTTCTCGGCCTCTTCCACCGGTCCCCTTTCCCGTAGCACCCCAGCAGCAGGCCAGCAGCCAAGCACCAGCACCGGCACCGGTGCACCACACATACGTACTCTCTTCCTCCCCTAAAAAAAGAAAATTATTTCCTTGGCCCTAAATAAAGTGATGCTTAGTTTCTTTCCTTTTTCTCTTGAACTTGCTTATTTGGTCCTAATACGAATTTTGTTTGGTTTCTTAGCCCTTCTGTTAGTTTGATGTGCTAACGGTGTTAAGTTGCATGCGGAACTACTGTTTTACCCTGACGAGAAAGCAATAGTTAAGCAACCTACATTATACAGATCTTTCAAATTGCCTACTATCAATAGTTTTTCTAAAATAAGGTACAATATTTTTCAAGTATGGAATCATTAAAAAAATAATGATTCCATACTTGAAAAAATATTGTACCTTAGTTTGGGAAAATTGTTGATAATAGGCGGCCTAAAAGACCTGTATAGCACAACTGTAGGTTGCTAAACAGTAATTTCACATGCAACCTAACACGGTTAGCCTATCAAACTAACGGAAGGGCCCACAAACCAAAGAAAATTTGTTTTAGGGCCAAATAAGCAAGTTCGACAGAAAAGAAGTCTAGAAAAACTAAGCGTCATTTTCTTTAGGGCCAAAAAAATAATTTCCTAAAAAAACATACATGCTCTTGACCGCGCACGGGTGGACGGCCGCGAGAAGACACCGTGAGTCAGGACTAGCCCGTTTAAGGCAAGTATATTGCTATATGTCAGCGGTCTCATACTTCGTTTCATGCATTGTTACGTAGGATTTTTTTACTTATGTGGAGGAAAGAGAAAGGTGAGAAAGAAAGAAGTCGTTGTTTTTTTTTTGAAACGATCACCTCGTGAGCTAATATTTAGGATTATCAGATAATTTTTTTAGTTTGTTGTTGCCATGCAACTTATAAATTTACTTTTATTTTATACATAAATTAAAAAATATATAAGTTACTATAAAACAAATTAAAAATAACTATTATATATGTTATCTATTAAGTCGTCTTAAAAACTATGCTGCACTACACGAGACAACGCTAATATGCTCGTCCCTAACGGTTAACCCTGTGGGCGTGACGTGCCCCCTTCTTTCTCAGGAAGGCACACAACAGTCAACAGTACAACACCCCTGCTGCTCCTGCGCTATTTTCGCTCTAGCTCACTCGTTAACCGCAAAAAAAAAACCCGGCCCCCACGGTGATGGCTGATGGCGCTTACACTTAAATTGGACCAATATATTTCATCGGTCCTAAAATAAATATACATCTTCTTACACTAAAAGACGATCAATTTCAAATTTAATCAATATATATACAAAAAACATTAATTTATAATACCAAATAAATATTTTAAATTAATCACACCATATATTTTTACAATAATATTATTTAGATATATAATATTGATACAATTTTTTATAGATCTAGTTAAATTTAAAATTAGTTGATTCCTTAAATTACAAGATATGCAATCATTTAAGAACGGAGGGAGTATGGTCTCTTTGTGTTTGGGTTGTGTGCTTCCAGATAAGCAGAGTTAATTTTTAAGACTTGGTATCATCTCTATGTCGTATGCTTAAAAATATAATAAAAGCTTCTTTTATATAAAAATATGGATTGTGATGACAAAATTCTCTTCACTAGTGTTTCTCTTCCTAATTTAGATAACAATCTCCCTTTCGAGGCGAGAGTCGACCTCTAACAGACGCACAAACAAGCACTACAACGCTACATCACAAATGGGACACACATCTATCGTGGCTATAAGCGTGTTCACACCTACGATAAGCACCCGCCTATAAAACATCAAAACACTCAAAGATGTGGCCATGAGAATACCTAGCGAGTAAAGTTCAATGCAGCCCTTTTGAACTATAAATATAGCATTCCATAAGGCTCGCATGCATCAACATGGTAACTTCATTCGTAATTTTGTCAAACCAACTAGGTTCGGATTATAGCGCGGACAAAATATAATAAGTGTCCTGTAGAGGCTACAATGTGGTTTCAAACCAATAGCAGCTCCTTTTTTCCTTTTCTTTTTCACCCTTTCCAAATGCTACCTCCACTAAAAGTGCCAAAACAAATTAAGCACTAGAGATAGCTTTTATCAAACAAATGTTTCCAAGGTTTTCTTATGCATCTCACCACGTCACTGAGCGCAATGCATATGCAAATGAAACTCACACTTAGTAACATTAGATAACCGTTGTAACTAAAAGATTTCCCCTCTTTATAATATGGATATCTATCCTAAACCCGGTCAAGCTCTTCTCTACTTAACCTCATATCGGTGAAATAAAATGTTACAAACATACCTTTGCATTGCGCGTTTCATTTCATCTATATGTTGGTGATGCCTCACAAGCATCTAACATCCATCAAGCCACTTGTAATCAACAAAAGTAAACACTTGGTTTGATCTCTAATAGATTGTATGATCCATCTCATGCCATCACATGGCTTTATTGGTTCATCGATCGCAACTTCGCTTGCTCTTCATCGTTGCACCCGGTCCATCAGCACCAAGTCCTTGCTCTAGCTTCACCGCCACACGGTCTTAGCACCAGAGCCTCTGACTTGCCCTTCAATTCGCACTACCAACCCGGTCTTTCATGGCTAAGCCATGTCTTTTGATCTTCTTTCACCTAGTCATATGACTCCACGTCATGTCTCATATATATGCAATGAGCTCCTTCATCGCACTAGTTGAGTGTTGCAACAACTCCAAAGCCATTTCACCACCATGGCACATGTTGCTCACACTAGTATACCTATGGACTAAGCACCTGTATATCTCAACATACAACACATTAGTCCACCTAGATTGTCACTCAATTACCAAAACCAAACTAGGGTCTTTCGATGTCTTCTTTTTGTAGTTTTGACAAAGTGGTTTACTCATATTGAGCAAATATGTCTATGTTTGTGTGGTTCATGTAACCTAATGATGGATGTTTATGCACTGATAAAGGCCATTGTATACTAATAAATATATATGGTTTCCACATGGATGATTTGCATTGTCGCTAATAGTACATATAGCCTCAAACCACTAGTTGTTATAAAAGTTTTTTTTTCTTGAATACATAAGAGAGCTGTGTATCATTATATTGCATTAAGAAGAAAATTAAAAGAGAGTACGAAACACAAAAAAGCACCAAGCCACCAACCACACCGTCACTCAAAAAGAGTCGGCAATTCTTCTCAAATTCAATCAGCGGTAGTCGGTATAAACTTGTAGTGACAACAGTTTCACCGACTTATAATTATGATGATCGACAAAGGTATATACGAACTGATGATCAGCCAATATAGTCTATAGCGGCTTTTATCGACCCTAATGGAGTCGTGGATTTTGGGACGTGGTATAGTGATGACGATGAGTTCATAATTTGACGTGGTCCGGTTAAAAAAAATGAACACTGCCCGATTCAATTTCAACCTTGACTCCATAGACAATTGGGTACATGCACACAAAGAACCCCCCTGTCACATACAGCTGATGGCAGTATGTTCCCTAAAACTATGTATAGAATCATACTGTATCATCACATACAGTATGCATGCTTGAGTATGAATAATACATTTCTATGTTCGTATATACACTGTATACACGAACAAAATCGCCAAATCCCACACCCAACGAACCAATGATTTGCACCCAGCCACCGAGAAGACGAAAAAAAGAAAGAATTCACATGATCTGGGGAACGAAGACTAATCCTCCGGCAGGTTATTTAGTGCATGGACCATGACCTGCATCACTCTGACCTGCATCTGGAGGCGCAGGATGTACCCGGCGGCGTGCAGGAGGAGCTCGTCCAGCCGTTCCCCACCAGACTCCCTGCCGGCCACACCGTCGTCTCCGCACAGTGGCACGAGCCTCCTCAGCGCTTCCATCTTCCTCCTGATCGCCATCACGCGCTTCCTCGACGCTGCCGCCCCTGGGCGTTTGCCGCCGGCAGCCTTGTTTCTTTGCTTTCTCGCCTTCATGAGCGACGCCGACCGCCTTTTCAATTTGAGGCACCTTGTGGCCTCCTGTGCAGCAGTGCCGGCAACGGCATCGCAGAAACTCTGAGCAGCCATCTGGCCGGCGGCAACGAGGAAGCTAGCTTCAGCTTTCCAGGTAGAGACGAGTATGTAGGAGCTGGCGCAGTGGACAATGTAAGAAGAAGTAACAGCGCGAGATTAAGGGAGCAAGGTCTGATGCTTATATAGATTAGATGCCATGTGCGTGCGTAGTTGGTGGCACAGGTAATCTAAATAAAGCAGATCAACTAGGAAAACAAGTAGTAGCAGCATGCATACATATCTGTTTGTTAAGTCGTGTGGATATGGTGAACAGCTAGCAGCAGGGCGGAAACAGGGGAGCAACACGCTGATGTGCGTACGTAAAGAGATCCAGGTCACGGTGGGTAGCATCCTGCGATATCTCGAGCACGAGAGGTGTTTGCTTGAGCGCCCAGGAAGCAAGGCCCGGCCGGGCATATGCCGCATGTTCTCCTAACTCGTGGCCACGTGCAGCCACATGCCCCCCCGCGCGCGCGCTGACGGCTCATTTCACGCAGGCATGGCACGCAACATGCAGCGCGCAGTCTGCCGGCCGGGGCCGGCGGCCACACGCCACTCGTCGGCCACTCCGGCTGCCCGATCGAGCTGCCGAGCATAATGCGTGCCCGCGCCCTCTTTTCCTCGTCGAAACGCGCTGTCGGATTCGCACCCCGCGCGCCACTGGGGCTCCTCGCACCTTCGACGTGTCCTTCCTTTGGGCCCCGACGCCGCCCCGTACGTCCCCGTGCATATGCAGAGTGCCAATGCAAATGCAGCCACCGCCCCGCCGTCACATGCATGATCCGATCCGATCCACATCCACTAGCTACTAGCGAGGCATATGAATTTGCTGACATGCATCCATGCCAATTGCCAATCGATGGCCGACTATTGAGTGGTTGGGAACAAGAGAAATGTAGCCGCGCCGTTTGCTTTAGCGAGCATAGCCCGGCGTTGTGCGTACACCGGTACACGTATACTTGCCGGCGGCCGGAGATCCACGTGCCACATGCTCGCTGCCGACGCCCCTGCATGCCCCGGCGGTGCGGGGGCAATGACGATCGAGCTACCTCCCTGAAGGTTCATTCATCCGTTCGAGCCCACACGGGTTTTGTTTTTTAAGTTATATTATTTACCTACCGGCGTAATTTTCTATGGTGAAACTCTAATTACGTTTTTTTTTTTCAAAAAAATGTCATTCTCGGTTGCCTGCATAATGCTCAAAGCATACTGTAACACCCTAAAAAAATCATGTTCATAAATAGTAAATAACTTTGCTTGTTTTTATTTAATTTTGCATGATTTATTTAGGTCAAATAATTATTTTTATGAATTTAAAATTAAATATAAGGGCAACAAACATTTTTGGTTGTATTCATGCTGATGCATAATTTTTGTAAGGGTAGGGGTAGTTTTGTGTGACTCTAAATTCAAACTAAATTTGAATTTGAGCAAGTTTTAGAAAAACAAAGAAAGGAAAGGACTTTTTCTTTTCTCTCCCTCTCTCTGAGCCCAAACAAGTAACCCGTCTAGCCTTTCCTACTCTCTTTTTTTTTCCTAGCACATAAGCCCAACCAAGAGCTTTCTTAAGCAGTCCAACTTTTCTCTGTGCCTCCGTGTTTTCTTCTGCTTTGGCCCATGTGCAGCCCAACTGGCCAGCTGTTGGCCTTTCCCCACGCACTGCATGCATGCAGGTGCAGCAACTCCTCCTCGGTCGCAGTCTCTATCAGCTCAAGCCCGCACGTCAGCGACCTAGCGCCCCTTTCCCTACCCCGTTTATTTCACCTACCGCCACTTCTTCGTTCCGGAGATGCCCAAGGCAGTAGCCATCAAGAAAGCGCCACTACGGCTATTGCCCTCAGCTTGATGGTCATAATGGAGATCACCATGCCCGCTTGCCTCCCCTCTCCGGCCTATAAACCCGAGTTCGCGCCGTTGAGCTCTCCCCATATATACCTTAAACCTTATCCCACTACCACTGCCTCTTAAACCTGCCTCCATCGGAGTTTTGAGTCATCGAGACCATGCTACCGAGCTCCGTTGAGTAACACCACGTCCATTTAAGGTAACCAAGTGGGTTTATCTTTTTGTTGTGCTTTGGAAAGCTCATCGGAGACTCTCTTTCCTTTCGGTTAGTTGCCGCCCGTGACTCACCATTGCGGTAAGCCTCACGCTATCACAAACCCCTACCTTGGGTTCAACATTTGTCTCACCTTAGTTCAGCTGCTGTTGGCATCAAGAACCGAGGTCGAGAACGCTGGTTTGGCGTTACTCTTGTGAGTTTGGCTCTGCCAGCCATGGTGCACCTGCGCAGATGCACCACCCAGATGACTAAAATCTTCCAAATCCTAGAGTGACGTTTGGTCCCTAGTGGACCTGGGTGATTTAGATTGTAACCCTTCAGGGTTTGTTCGATCCACACCGTGGACCCATGGATCGAGCAATTCACCCGGTCTACAACTAAGTCCACTGTCCCAGCTAATCAACGTCTACCATGAGGCACCACGCGAGGGACCGCACTGGTAGCCCCTGTAGTTTTGCAAAAGAAACCCTATCCTTAATCTAAATCAACCCGTTGTCCAAAGGTAGTAGAAAATAATTATAAAATAGCCCAGTTTCTAATGGATCAGCCCTTGAGCTTTTAGAAAATAGAACTCACAGTCCTGAGCAACTATATTGCTTATAATCCCTCTGTTTTAGGCCTCGATTTCTATAGTAGGCCCTTAGAAAAAATTCTTTATTTACAGAAAAGCCCCTAAAACTTATTTCTTTCATAAACTTTTGATTTTAGGTCCAATTGAAGTATTAATGCAACAAAAGGAATAATAACACTTACACTAAGTAAGACATGTGAATAAAGAAGATAATAGTTTTCGATGGCAAAAAGCGACTCGCCGTCGGCACACGTAGCAAGCCAAGAGAAACCGCGTGGAGCAGATGTCGAACTCTCCCCAGACTTAGAAGGACACCAGACCAGATGGTCGTGACGTAGGGCGTGCCAGTCAATTTGACCCTGTAATTAACATGGAGAGAAAGGTAATCAATAATTTAAGGTGGAACATGTCGGTGTTGCTCCAGACAGTTCCAAATGTGCGGCTAGATAGCCTATTCGATAAGGCTATCGACTAAATAGTCGATATCAACATGTTCATGATACAAGATATTGAAAATGAACACTATTAGCAATTATCAGATATTAATGATATAAATCTAATGCCAATGATCATAAAACATGCAAGAACATGGTAGAGAGCTAATATAAGTGAAAGCATTTGCATTGACTATACCATGTATTGGCTTAAAGATCAAGACAAGAACAAGTACAATAATAAAAGCCAATATATTTGCAATGCACGGGCCATCGGCAAAAATAGCCAATTTCAATGTAAACAGATGCATATCACGATATCAATCACTTATCTAGAATAAATCGATCTACAAGCTCATCAAATCTAACATATCATCATTAACAGAGGGGGTCGAGTGGATCAAAGACAGCCATAATAATGATAACAAATTAAACTCTTAAAACACATAAATCTATCCACATTTAGACAAGATTATGAGCACGTGTTATGAGCATGAAAGCATAAGCAACCGGCCGAGGGGCCGATCTAAGTGGTTTTCGTCATATATGTTGGTATTTCTTAACGCATACAGAAATAATCCGCAAGCGTATGGAATTACTGTTGTAGCATTTCACCTGAAAGTATTCAGGGTATCATATTTTCCATAGGGATTGGAGGTACTCTTCTAGCTAGTTCGTCCAAGGACAACACAAAGGTAAAGTTGGCAAGGGAAAAGATGTATTCCTATGACTTTTGAGTCTATGGATAGATAAACTTTACTTTTACTTGCTTACTTTGGGCGTCAGGTTGTACCTGGTTTGCCAAGCGATTCCGGCATACGCTCTATGTCGAACGCGGACGTGGGGGAGTGTCACACCCATTTTTAAGGACAAAAATAGGATGTATAAAAGACTCATGTGCGCCCCAGGAACCAGTCGCACACATAAGTTGACAAATTACAAAGTATCATCACAGTGCTTATTACATAACGAATAAGTATTTAAGACATAGTCTTGAACGATAGATAATAATAACTAATAATAATTCTTTAGCGGAAACTCCACACAGGGACACGGTTGACTGGTTGACATCAAGACTAGTACTCATTCCGATAATCTTCCTCATTATCTTCATCTGTTATGGTGGAAATAGCAAGAGTGAGTTCATGTCGAACTCCACAAATATAACACAGGCTTCATGAGGCTCAAAAAGGCTAGACACTGTTTAACTGCGTTTAGCTTTTTAATCATATATTAGCATTTGAGTAGCATCAAGATAAACCACTTCCCATTAAAGAACCAATGATCAATTGTAATAAGGATAATGAATAGCATTAACATGAGCATAATAATAATCAACAATAATTAAGCATGATATAATAATGGTGATCAACTATTCTGTAAGAATCCCCAAGGCCGCTCGTATCCGTGAGCACGGCTAGTATACCAGTTTTTAACTCTGCGCAGAGGTGTACACTTTCACTGTGAGTCATGATTTCCAAATGCATGGTTTAATTACTCCCAAAACACTGAAAACCATATAAAGCCACTCAAAAGTTCGTCTAACAAGTTAGGGCCATTAGATTCACTCGGCAGGCAGATGTAGAACCCTCCTTCCCTGTGGCACAACAACCGCAGCCTATACACACTAGGCCAGGGGCTCGCACTACACCCAAAGTGGCAAGCCATTCTTACGCCATTTAAGGTAACCTCTAACAAGCTAGAAAAGGTCTCTTGAACAACTAGAGCCAGAGCCATATAGCCCTCACAGCTGTACTGTATATCCCGGTTATCACTTACAGATAAGTCCTTATGGAGAGAAACCAGAGCATCAAAATAATACACATGCTCTAGCCCCCTTTTAACAATAATAAAATCATCTTAATAGTTGATTGCTTAATCCATTAATCAAATTACAAGATCATTGTTCTTAGTTTAAGCACTAGCAGTAGCTACCCACATGCATTCCCAAGGTTGACAAGGAATCAAGATAACAATCACTAAGTTATAATCTCTAAGGTTGTCAAGGTAAGCACATGCATATGTATGACGATTTGATGTATAGGTAACAAGGATAGTCCTGTGTTATACTTGCCTTGATCAAAGCTCTCCAAGTGATACTGCTGACTTGGCTCAAAGTAATACTCCGAATCGTCCAGATACTGCTCACCTTCTATATTCGATCATCAATCAACAACACACATGCATCCAATCAAACATACACGAAGCAAACAAAGAGATATGATTAGAACAGTACACCAACAGTAGCAAAACAGTAATAAAAGTTTATAAAACTCTTCTACACGTTTCTACGATCACACAGACACAAAGATCACCAAATTCGGAGTTAAAACGTGAAAGTTATGAATTTTCTAAGATTTCCTATAGATAAATAAATACTTAATTATAACCTCGATAAATAAATTATCAAAACTAACTGTACAACTACACTAACATGTAGAGCTCGCAAATACGAACCTAACGCAACTTGAACGGATCAAATCGGAGTTAAAACGAAGATTTTATGACCAAAACAATCCTAGTGGCAAAACTGTAAATACCTGAAAACGTATTTTTGACTTATCCGGGAGAGAATACGCTTTCAAAACGCGAAAACGCATTTTCTGACATACGCTATGGACCGCGGGTTGATTTCTAAAAACCCGAGGGTCTCTTTAGTAAATCTGCCATGTGAACCGGTATGTTCTAATCCTGATCGTTGATTCACGATTGGACGGCCACTATTCGATCCAAGAGAAAAAAAATAGAATCCCGGCCATCTCTTCCAACGCCGGCCGCCGGCCACCATTACCGCCCCACGCCACCTCGCCGGAGACAGCCAAACTCGCGACTCAGACCACCAATCGACCCACGAACTGTCCCAAACGAAAAAGAACCTTCTCCCGAACTCACCTAGGGTCTTGTCTTAGGCCGAAAGAACTCATCGGTGATGCTCTACCCGAATAGGCGGAAATCTCCCCCCCTGTGAAATCCCGACGTGCAAATATGAACTCTTAGACCAAAAAGGAAGAAAATAAAGCTACTACGTGCACTTCACCTCAAGACAAAGGCACCCGCACGACGTTTGATAGCAAGGAGGCGCCTACCGTCGAGCTCAACCGCGGCGGCCTTGACTTCAACCCGACGAGATCCAAACCCACCTTCCGACAACGAAGCTACGACCTAAGGCAACGCGTGAAAAGAAAAACGGAACGCGGGGGTCATCACGATCTTATAGGGATACACGGCTTGCGGTCCAAGTCATTGAAGATGAGGAAATCGAAATCCACCGGGATAGTGTCCGTCTCGGCCACGAACCGGAGGTGGAAGAGGGCGCTGACAAGGGGGCCCGGTTCGTCAGCGACACAGAAGAGAGAGAGAGAGAGCGCGGCCGTAGTTCTGGGCCGGCCCACGCGAGCGCGGGAGAAAAGGCTCGGCCCCGTCGGCCCAGCAGCGAAAACCGAAAGCAGGCCGGCTCGGGTGGGCTTCCATGCCGCTGGCTACACAGGTAAGTTCTTCTCTTTTGTTTTTTTTTCTTTTCTAATTTTCCAAACACATTTTCAAATCAAATTTTCCTAAACCAAATCAAATAAAACAAATATATACACACCACAAAATAAAATAAATGCAACAACATGAATGCATCACCAAATAGTTTTCAAAATTTTAATTCCCTTTCTCTAAATTATTTAAAATTTGTTACTTCTAAAATTTGGGTGTTACAAATTCTACCCCCCTTAAAAGAATCTCGTCCTCGAGATTGAACTGCTTACTCAAACAACTGTGGATATGATTTTCTCAATTCATCCTCTCTTTCCCAAGTTGCCTCTGCCTCTGAATATCGATTCCACTGCACCTTGCACATCTTAATAACCCGACTTCGAGTAACTCTCTCAGCAGTTTCTAAAATCTTGATCGGAAACTCTTCATATGTAAGATCTTCCTTAACAGTCAACTCTTCTAAAGGTATCTGCTCCTCAGGCACACGCAAACACTTCTTAAGTTGTGAAACATGGAACACATCATGTACTCCAGATAAATTCTCAGGCAACTCTAATTGATAAGCAACTTCCCCACGTCTAGTAATAACTTTAAATGGTCCAACATACCTTGGTGCTAGTTTACCTTTCATGTTAAACCTCTTCACACTTTTCATAGGTGACACCTTCAAATAAACATAATCACCTACCTCAAAAACTAAATCTCTTCTTCTATTGTCAGCATAACTCTTCTGACGAGACTGTGCTACTCTCAAATTCTCACGAATCACTCGCACTTGATCTTCTGCGTTTCTAAGAACATCTGTACCAAACACCTGAGATTCACCTGTCTGATCCCAAAACAATGGAGTTCTACACTTACGTCCATACAAAGCTTCAAACGATGCCATCTTAAGACTCTGTTGATAACTATTATTGTAAGAAAATTCTGCATAAGGCAAACTCTTATCCCAACTAGTTCCATATTGCAATGCACAAGCTCTCAACATATCCTCTAATACCTGGTTGGTCCTTTCAGTCTGTCCATCTGTCTGTGGATGATATGCTGTACTAAAATTCAATTTTGTTCCCAATGATTCATGCACAGCTTTCCAAAAATGCGACGTAAACTGTGATCCTCGATCAGATACAATCTTCTTTGGTACTCCATGCAAACAGACTATTCTCTCCATATACAACTCTGCCAATTTTGGTCCATGGTAAGTAGTCTTAACTGGTATAAAATGAGCAACTTTAGTTAACCGATCTACTATCACCCAAATAGAGTCATAACCTTTCTGAGTACGAGGTAACCCTACTATAAAATCCATACCAACTTCCTCCCACTTCCATTCAGGAATCTTCATTGGTTGTAACAATCCAGCAGGTCTCTGATGCTCTGCTTTCACTCTCTGACAAGTGTCACACAATGCCACATACTCAACCACATCTCGCTTTAATCCAACCCACCAATATTTCTGTTTCAGATCCAAATACATCTTAGTACTACCAGGATGAATAGAATAAGCTGACTCATGAGCTTCGCGAAGAATTGCCTGTCTAACAGTTTGATCCTCAGGTACACACAGCCTCTTTCCAAACCACAAAATTCCATTATCATCCATTCAAAAGCCTGGTGACTTACCAATCACTATATCTTCCGCTATCTTCTTTAGTTTCTCATCCTTCAACTGCCCCTTGTAAATTTCTTGCTCTAAGGTAGGCTCTATCACTAATTCCATTGTATTAGTAACAATTCCCAAATTCAAATATTCAAATTCAGCACATAACTCACTAGTCATAGACAACGTCCGTATCTCATTGACATAACTTTTCCTACTAAGAGCATCAGCTACTACATTAGCCTTACCAGGATGATAGTGTATCTCAATATCATAATCCTTAATCAACTCTAACCATCTGCGTTGCCTCAAATTCAGATCTGACTGAGTGAAAATATACTTCAAACTCTTATGATCAGTGTATATATCACTCTTATGTCCAATCAAATAATGTCTCCAAATTTTTTAAGCATGAACTACAGCTGCTAATTCCAAATCATGTGTAGGATAATTCAACTCATGCTTTCTCAACTGCCTAGATGCATAAGCCACAACTCTGCCTTCTTGCATAAGAACACATCCCAAACCTTGACGAGAAGCATCACAATAAATAGAAAACTTCTTACTCAAATCTGGCAAAACCAAAACAGGCGCTGTAGTCAACCTCTTTTTCAACTCCTCAAAACTAGCTTGACATTTATCTGACCACACAAACTTGGCATTCTTCTCTAACAGAGATGTCATAGGTTTAGCAAGTTTAGAAAACCCTTCAATGAACCGTCTGTAATATCCAGCTAATCCCAAGAAACTACGAATCTCGCTAACATCAATAGGTGGTTTCCAATTTAATACATCCTTTACTTTACCTAGATCCACTGATATCCCTCCATTAGAAACAATATGACCAAGGAAAGAAACTTCCCTCAACCAAAACTCACATTTACTTCGCTTTGCATACAGTTTATGCTCTCTAAGTTTCTGCAATACCAACCTCAAATGTTCAGCATGCTCTACCTCTGTCTTGGAAAATACCAGTATATCATCAATAAACACTACCACAAACTTATCCAAATATTCCATGAACACCTTATTCATCATGTACATAAAGTATGCAGGTGCATTGGTCAATCCAAATGACATAACAGTATACTCATACAATCCATACCTTGTAGTAAAAGCTGTCTTTGGAATATCAGAAACACGAATCTTCAACTGATGATAACCAGAACGTAAATCAATCTTAGAGAACACACATGCACCTCTCAACTGATCAAACAAGTCATCAATCCTGGGCAAAGGATACTTATTCTTGATAGTTACCTCATTTAATGATCTATAATCAACACACATCCTCTGACCGCCATCTTTCTTATCAACAAAAATAACTGGTGCTCCCCAAGGTGATGAACTAGGTCTAATAAAACCTTTATCTTGTAATTCTTTAATTTGTTTCTTAAGTTCTTCTAATTCATCTACTCCCATCCTATATGGTCGTTTGGCTATAGGTGCAGTTCCAGGAAGTAATTCAATAAGAAATTCAATGTCTCGGTCAGGTGGCATACCTGGCAATTCATCAGGGAAGACATCCGGAAATTCCTCAATCACTGAATTCTCCTTAATAGTATTTTCAAGCTGATTCATCACAGCGGTTGGTTGCTTCTGCACTGCTACATCCACATTGATTTTATCTCCATTAGGTGCATTCACAACTACCACTTTCTGCTGACACTGAATCTCTACCTGATTTTGCTTCATCCAGTCCATACCCAATATCACATCAATACCAGATGTCCTCAACACTATAGGAGTTATCTTAAACTCTACCCCTCTTAATACCATACTAATTGGAAGACAACGATTACTGGTTTGCATGGTACCTCCAGGTGAATTTACTAAGAGAGATTCTTTCATAGCTAGCATGGGTATACTATGCATTTTAACAAAAATGTTGGATATGAATGTATGAGATGCTCCAGAGTCAAAAAGAACAGTTGCGGGAGTGGAATGTACATTGAACGTACCAATCATAACTTCTGGGGCATCATGAGCTGTATCAGAAGACACGTGATTCACCCTTCCAGTACCAAATTGCTTCTGGTTGCTCTTCTGGCTCTGAGGAGTCTGCTGATTCTGCTTCTCAGGACAATGATAAGACATATGCCCCTCTTTACCACAGACAAAGCATCTAGTAGGCGTGCTGGGAGCACTATTCTTCATGGGGATAACATTAGAATTTCCAGTGCGAGGAGTCTGTTGCCCAATCTGCTGATACTGTTGACGTTGTGGATATGATGAACGCTGTTGTGACTGATTACCTTGCCAATTCTGGGACCATCTCTGATTCGGATTGCGATTCCATTGACTAACCGGTCCTTGAAACTTCTGATGGAAACCATGCTGAGAATTAGTGCGCTGACGGTTGTTACTTCCTGAGCTTTGTACCTTCATCTTCCTCTTCCTGTCCATCTCTCTGCGCTCATTATCAAGCACAATAGCTTTATTTACCAGCTCTTGAAAACTAGCATAGTTGTTCCCCTTCAACTGCAAGCGAAGATCATAATAAATTCCCTTCAAGAAAAGACGCTGTTTGTCTGCATCTTCCCTCACTTCATTAGGAGCATAGCGAGCCAACTGGGTAAATCTATCATGATATTCACTAACGCTCATTTGTCCCATCCTAAGGTTTCTGAATTCTTCCTGCTTCAGCTCAATTATACCTTCAGGAATATGACGAGCTCGAAAATCTCTAACAAACTCATTCCAAGTGATAGGAGGAGCATTGTCAGGGCGTGCAGTTTGATACGACTCCCACCAAGTCTGAGCTGTCCCCTGTAACGGACCAGATGCATATAACACCTTCTCCATATCATTGCATTGGACTATATTCAGCTGTTTCTCCACTGCCCTCACCCAATCATCTGCCTCTAAAGGATCAGCAGCATGAGAAAACACTGGAGGGCGTCCCTTTAAAAATTCCCCACGCTTATCCCTCACTTGCACAGGCGGTGGTCCTCCTGCAGCGGGATTGTTCTGCATGTGCTGCATAAACATCTGCATCATCTGGTTCTGAGTTTGCATGAGTTCCTCCATAGTAATGGGTAGGTTAGCACCTCCACGACCTCTGCCACGACCTCTGCCTGACATCTGTTTCCAAAAACACAGAAATTGAAATTCAGTACGATCCGAGATGATGTATTCAATAGATAAACAAAATCTGATTTTTCTGGGCGATCTTCAATTTCAGCAACTCAGTAAAACTGTCATATCTCGAGCTACAGACGTCCAATTCAGATGATCTTTACATGGTTGGAAAGCTTACAAAATTATCTACAACTTTTATTCACAACACTTTTTCTGATTCTGTCAATAAATTGGCCAAAAACTGAACTTAACCGAAACTGTTTCCGAATTCCAGACTGTGCAGTTACTCCAACTTGGAACAGGTATATCTCTTAGCTCATAATAGATATTAAGGTGATTCTCATGGGGTTGGAAAGATATAGAAGTCTAATTATTCCCAGTAAAGTTTCTTAAATTTCTCATGAACGGATTTTAAGTTATTTCTAAAACATCCCAGACTGATCCAAAAATCAGCAAAGGACAGAACTAAATTAACCTCATATTCAACTAATATATTTTGATCAAACTTAATATTCTTAACCATGGAACTTGTAGGCATGTCTACAAAACTCCAGCACACATTACAAAGATCCAAATCACACATTATCATAATAACAATCCATCAATCACACAATTGTTCACACCACAAACTGACTCTTAAAATAATCCAAACTTAAAGTTAACTCGCAACTACTATCGTTCCTATTACATAGGGATTTTTACTATTGCCTAATTAAGCTTCTCATAAATCTTGGGACGACCTAACTCTGCCCTTAATTGGTCAATCTCCTTATAAGCTTGCTCCTTAAGTTCTTTTTCCTTCAGCAACTCATCCTTCAAATCCACCTCATGGAGAGCCAATTCTCGAGCTAATCCCACCGTAGCTTGTAAAGTCAAGGAGGAATCATCTGCAGGCAGCACGGTCCAAATACCCTTGTCATGTATGAAACAAGGAAAATGCCGAAGTGCACCCTTTAACGTCTTGTCCGAGCGTAGACCATGGTAGTAAACAAATGCATTAAAAGCGACATCCTCCATGCTTGTCTCCACGGTTGCCCGGCTCACTCTGGTAATGAACTTTGACTCCACCTTAGGCTCCTTAGTGGTAGGATCCCTTTTCTTAACCCATAACTCCGTTTCCCAATAGGAATCCATCCATGGATGACTATACTCTGCACTACGATACTCCAACGTAGCTTCCCAGTCGTAGTAGTAGTTGTCCAAGGTTCTTGTCAACATGTCATGGAAGAAAGCATCAGCTTTAGAAACCATGATATGAAACTTCGTAGTCCACCCCATAACTATATCCTCCATTGGTGTATCACCAATTCTTGATTCAGCATCAGATAGCTCTTGCTCACCATCTTCATATGGCTCCTGAGGTTTGAAACGGGCAACGTACTGTGCAGCTGACAAACGGGGATGAGGAGGCATCTATAAAATTTAGACATAGATTAGATAGAATCAATGTATTTTCGCAATGGAATAAAGTAGAGGAAGCATAAAACTTTAGTAATTAACAAGGTGAAAAGAGGAAGCATGAATTAAATGGAGTATGGATGCTATTAACGACCATTCTAACTAGGCTTGCGTCCTACAGTCAACACGGCTCTGATACCAATCTGTCACACCCATTTTTAAGGACAAAAATAGGATGTATAAAAGACTCATGTGCGCCCCAGGAACCAGTCGCACACATAAGTTGACAAATTACAAAGTATCATCACAGTGCTTATTACATAACGAATAAGTATTTAAGACATAGTCTTGAACGATAGATAATAATAACTAATAATAATTCTTCAGCGGAAACTCCACACAGGGACACGGTTGACTGGTTGACATCAAGACTAGTACTCATTCCGATAATCTTCCTCATTATCTTCATCTGTTATGGTGGAAATAGCAAGAGTGAGTTCATGTCGAACTCCACAAATATAACACAGGGTTCATGAGGCTCAAAAAGGCTAGACACTGTTTAACTGCGTTTAGCTTTTTAATCATATATTAGCATTTGAGTAGCATCAAGATAAACCACTTCCCATTAAAGAACCAATGATCAATTGTAATAAGGATAATGAATAGCATTAACATGAGCATAATAATAATCAACAATAATTAAGCATGATATAATAATGGTGATCAACTATTCTGTAAGAATCCCCAAGGCCGCTCGTATCCGTGAGCACGGCCAGTATACCAGTTTTTAACTCTGCGCAGAGGTGTACACTTTCACTGTGAGTCATGATTTCTAAATGCATGGTTTAATTACTCCCAAAACACTGAAAACCATATAAAGCCACTCAAAAGTTCGTCTAACAAGTTAGGGCCATTAGATTCACTCGGCAGGCAGATGTAGAACCCCCCTTCCCTGTGGCACAACAACCGCAGCCTATACACACTAGGCCAGGGGCTCGCACTACACCCAAAGTGGCAAGCCATTCTTACGCCATTTAAGGTAACCTCTAACAAGCTAGAAAAGGTCTCTTGAACAACTAGAGCCAGAGCCATATAGCCCTCACAGCTGTACTGTATATCCCGGTTATCACTTACAGATAAGTCCTTATGGAGAGAAACCAGAGCATCAAAATAATACACATGCTCTAGCCCCCTTTTAACAATAATAAAATCATCTTAATAGTTGATTGCTTAATCCATTAATCAAATTACAAGATCATTGTTCTTAGTTTAAGCACTAGCAGTAGCTACCCACATGCATTCCCAAGGTTGACAAGGAATCAAGATAACAATCACTAAGTTATAATCTCTAAGGTTGTCAAGGTAAGCACATGCATATGTATGACGATTTGATGTATAGGTAACAAGGATAGTCCTGTGTTATACTTGCCTTGATCAAAGCTCTCCAAGTGATACTGCTGACTTGGCTCAAAGTAATACTCTGAATCGTCCAGATACTGCTCACCTTCTATATTCGATCATCAATCAACAACACACATGCATCCAATCAAACATACACGAAGCAAATAAAGAGATATGATTAGAACAGTACACCAACAGTAGCAAAACAGTAATAAAAGTTTATAAAACTCTTCTACACGTTTCTACGATCACACAGACACAAAGATCACCAAATTCGGAGTTAAAACGTGAAAGTTATGAATTTTCTAAGATTTCCTATAGATAAATAAATACTTAATTATAACCTCGATAAATAAATTATCAAAACTAACTGTACAACTACACTAACATGTAGAGCTCGCAAATACGAACCTAACGCAACTTGAACGGATCAAATCGGAGTTAAAACGAAGATTTTATGACCAAAACAATCCTAGTGGCAAAACTGTAAATACCTAAAAACGTATTTTTGACTTATCCGGGAGAGAATACGCTTTCAAAACGCGAAAACGCATTTTCTGACATACGCTATGGACCGCGGGTTGATTTCTAAAAACCCGAGGGTCTCTTTAGTAAATCTGCCATGTGAACCGGTATGTTCTAATCCTGATCGTTGATTCACGATTGGACGGCCACTATTCGATCCAAGAGAAAAAAATAGAATCCCGGCCATCTCTTCCAACGCCGGCCGCCGGCCACCATTACCGCCCCACGCCACCTCGCCGGAGACAGCCAAACTCGCGACTCAGACCACCAATCGACCCACGAACTGTCCCAAACGAAAAAGAACCTTCTCCCGAACTCACCTAGGGTCTTGTCTTAGGCCGAAAGAACTCATCGGTGATGCTCTACCCGAATAGGCGGAAATCTCCCCCCCTGTGAAATCCCGACGTGCAAATATGAACTCTTAGACCAAAAAGGAAGAAAATAAAGCTACTACGTGCACTTCACCTCAAGACAAAGGCACCCGCACGACGTTTGATAGCAAGGAGGCGGCTACCGTCGAGCTCAACCGCGGCGGCCTTGACTTCAACCCGACGAGATCCAAACCCACCTTCCGACAACGAAGCTACGACCTAAGGCAACGCGTGAAAAGAAAAACGGAACGCGGGGGTCATCACGATCTTATAGGGATACACGGCTTGCGGTCCAAGTCATTGAAGATGAGGAAATCGAAATCCACCGGGATAGTGTCCGTCTCGGCCACGAACCGGAGGTGGAAGAGGGCGCTGACAAGGGGGCCCGGTTCGTCAGCGACACAGAAGAGAGAGAGAGAGAGCGCGGCCGCAGTTCTGGGCCGGCCCACGCGAGCTCTGGAGAAAAGGCTCGGCCCCGTCGGCCCAGCAGCGAAAACCGAAAGCAGGCCAGCTCGGGTGGGCTTCCATGCCGCTGGCTACACAGGTAAGTTCTTCTCTTTTGTTTTTTTTTTCTTTTCTAATTTTCCAAACACATTTTCAAATCAAATTTTCCTAAACCAAATCAAATAAAACAAATATATCCACACCACAAAATAAAATAAATGCAACAACATGAATGCATCACCAAATAGTTTTCAAAATTTTAATTCCCTTTCTCTAAATTATTTAAAATTTGTTACTTCTAAAATTTGGGTGTTACAGGGAGTATAAAGGACGGACAGGGTTGTCACCATCTATCGCCTACCCCTCAACTATAGGGAATGAAGCAAACAAAGGTAGCCTCTAGCCTAGACACCACATCTACGCTATCGACTACTACTCTAGTGTGTTAACAAGGGTTATCCATCGTTATCAGGGCCCTTCTACTAGAGCATCTGCTACGGGGACGGACGATGAACCCGTAAACAAGTATGAGTAAAGATTAACTAATCAAAATACTTTATGCCAAAGGAATCACGAACACTCACTCAGCGGGAGAACCCGTTGAAGTAAAGATGCTCATCGAGGTACAAGTTGGGGAGACATCGACAAGTCTGGCACTTCCTCGAGCTCTCCCTCATATCTCTCTCTTACAACTCTAGCTAGCTACTAGGGCCTAAGCCCATGGTGTGTTCCTCTAACTCAAGTGGAATGCTCTTTGCCTTTTATGTTGTGTGTTGTAGAGGGGGTTGCCCTCTATTTATACATGAAGGAAAGGCAGTGCTGTGGCTATTTCTGGCGCAAAGCCCATGCACCACCACTTTTGCATGAAGGCATGCAACCGCCACATGAAGGAGAGGACGAGGAGCTTCAGCAGGGGCCGACCACCCCTAGGGACCGGCCGCCCCTTGACTGTGGCTTCTCGCCACTGCCTTCGCGTGGCAAGCCGTGGGCTAGACATGGATCACTACTCCGTGGGGTTTTGCCTTGGTTGAATTAATTTGATGGGCGTCTCCCTTGTTCCTTTGCGCAAATCAGCGTTGGAAAGCACCTTTCGGTGATTTATTCCATGTATTTGTGTTTGTGACTTGCAAAATAATGTTCTCCAAATACATGTGGAACTTGGCTAATAGAAAAATGCATATGTGATTAAGATTGCTAATTTCTCCTCTTTTTGTGACTTAATTGGTGGTTGGATTTGATCGATAAAGATCGCCAACAAGCTCCCCCACACTTAGTCCTTTGCTCATCCTCGAGTAAAGTTAAGGAATAAAAGTAATCATGAGCATAACACTCTAAGATATGGGCTTACATGAAAGCGATTCCAACACATTCTTTATACAAGTGGGATTTGTGGCGTTGGCTAACATGTTTCCTTAGGTTGTTGAAAAGCGGAACAGTTCTTGAAACAAAGTCATCTTCTCAATTACATATCTTAGCAACTTGGAGTTTTTAGAAGTTTTCTCAAGAAAATCATAGTTCACTTTATACTCCTCAAATGGCACTCATAAATCACTCAATGGTGTATAAATCCTTACAAGGCATAGCAATGTTTTGCCTTCTTTTGTTTTCTCCTACTTCTAAAAAGGTTTATATGGAGCTTTAGGTAGAGATAAACAATATAGCGTACTTGTATTGCATATGTTGTAAAGTCAAATCAAGGATTCAAGGAGAGAAGTGCCATACTCTTGGATCAAGATGTGCATGTGTGTGAAAAAAGATAAACTAAAACTATACTCCTTTTGTAGATATGATCTCTCTCCATAACTTATTGTTTTGAAACATGACTATCTTTCTTCCTTCTTTTTTCAATACATGAGCTTTCATGTGCTTATCATTTTTTTCTTTTGTACTTGGACCTTCATGTGTCCATTTTTAAGCTTTTTGCATAGCCCATGTCTCTTAATCCACATATTTAGAGAGGGATCATTATCTTTTTAGAATATGGAGTATTCCCTAACAAACATTTTTTTGTCTACCCCTAGTGTAGGAACAGAATTTTTAGTGGATCTGGATGGAAGCATGTTTTTGCGTACTTATTGACGGTGGATAACGTCAACAATTTATAGTTGAATAAACATGAGAAATGGTACAAATGAGAGAATATACATAGGTCTCGGGTTTAGACTAACAAATTCCACGAGTTTTGGTGAATCTCTGTTCTCTACAGGATTATTCCAAAAAACCATCAAGAGGGACCTATTTGTTAAAGGAAAATTTAGAATTAAAATACGGCATATATATGAGAAGACTCTAGAAGACATGAGAAGACACCGGAAAGAAGCGGGAGGCGAGGGGCTGCCAAGTGGGGCCGGTCGGCCCCCCTAGGGGATTCTTCCATGAGCTTCTGGAGTATGCTTCCATCGCCTCTTAGGATGCATCTCAACCGTACCTTAAGTCGGTTTGATCTAAGGGCTCACGTTGGACCCCTTGGGCTATATAAGGAGACCCCAGCCCCCCCTCAAGGCATCAAGTCATTTGGAGATCAAGCCATCCAGAGCTAGAAACCCTAATTCCTTAGAGTTTCTCTAGTTATAGAGCTTTAGCTAGTTAGATTAGGTCTAGAGGAAGGCAAGCAGATTACAAGCTTGGATTCCTGACATTGGCAAGAGCGTGGTTCGGTATAATTCTTTGTACCCCTCTCTTATTGTATTCTCCACCGTTTTTGTGTGCTTGCTATAATGTTTATGTCAGCATTAATCTTCATCTTTTATATGTTCTTGATTGTAATGTTCATTGTTTACTTTAGTTATATGTCTAGTATAGTTAGTTTATTATTAAGTTCATGCATATGTTCATATAGTGCCCATCCTAATATGCAGGATCTATGGGTGGGTGGTAGGCATTATATAAGCGTGGTGCTTAGATATTATTTATCTGTGAATGCCCCCTACACGCCGGGACGTGTGGTAGATCGCGGGTATGACAAGCCTGTTAAGTCCTATGTAGTCCACCCCCATGTGTAGGACTTGTAGAACCTGGTCTTGAAGGAGGGGAGGACTATGTTTCTGATCCTCCCTAGTTGATGTTCCTTATGTGTGGATGCGATAGTAACATTAACGATGACTACTAGATGTAATTTCACTAATTGAAGCATTCATTGACTTGTAGTTATAGAATGACTTAGGAATTATTCCTCTAATATTCTGATTGGACTAATGCTATTGCCATAGTTAGAGTGCTTTGAGTGATTTATTTATTTATCATGATGCTTAATCAGTACTTATCATATATATCTATATTTATCTTGTGACTTAGCCCTGTTTTGAGTAGAGCTTGTGATATTGGTTCATTCTCTCATGCATAATCATAAATTATCAATACTACATGCATAGTCATACCTTTCTAGTGGTAAAATTATAAATTAACAACCTGGTAATACTCTAGGTAAATTGCTACAATAGTATAATTATCTATCCGCTTACAGAATTCTTTTCATTCATATTTTTAGATTCTTTATAGTCATATGAAATAATAGATTTCTGTTTATTGTTATTGTTGTAGTAATGCTAGATAGTATCAACAAACATTTCTAGTTTCATCACTAGGGATAACAACCTAGTTTAATATTAGAGATATTGGTAATCATAGGTGACTACTGTAAAAGTGACAAGTTAATAATTACCATACCATTTCTAGTGTCATTGCTAAGAGTAGGATTAATTCTATTTTTAGTAGTGGTGCTAAAAAATGCCAACAGTACTCCTAGTGTAGAAGCAGCATGTATAAGTGGGTGTACGTGATCTTGATCTTAGGAGCATGATAAATCTCTTAACAAGGGTCAACAAGACTCTGACCAAACTGAACACAATAACAAGTAGCTTATGTAGAAGGCTTGAAACTTACAAGATGTCATATTTGGCTTTGGTAGAAATTGCTCACGAATTGAGGAGTATATGATGCTATGGTTTTATAACATTTTTATCCAAACAAATTCTCCAATTACTTTGAATAGAAATGGTAGGATTTCTAAGTCAGAACTATAATACACTTCACAACAACTTAGTCAACATGATTGTCCTATTAGAATATTTTCTCACAAGTATAAGTGTATGTATATAGAACAAACTTTATGAAAGCTTCTATTTTAAACATGTTATGAACATGTCACTTTTCAAAATTTTAAACGAAGTGTGGTTTGTAAAATAGGGGCATTGTTCATCATTAGGAGCTAGAAGGGATAAATTAAGTTTAATTTTAGTGGTCAAGATTTATGTTTATTCAAACTCAAAATTATAGGGAGTTGATGGTAGTGTTGCACGAACTATCATTGAAGATGAAGGAGCTATGGGGAGTTAGAAATGGTTTGGCTAACCAGGGGTTCAGCCAATCCTCTCTAAAGCCATCTGTTCCGTCCTTCTACGCGTTAGATCATTTGATGTTGTGCAACATGTTGGGGGGAGATCTCAAATGTGTGTTAGTTATGCTCGAGAGATCTCCTCCACACTTATTCTTGTACCTGTTTTATTTGATAAAGAAAAACAAAAGTGGAAATAAACAAGGGCTCTACCAGTCAAAAACTCTAGGGAGCCTTAATTTTATTATAATCATTATTACTTTATTTTTGCTATTTATTATTACTATTATTAAATTTTTTAATTTTATTTTATGTGTTCATCCAACTATTTAGCATAAACAAGGCTAAGGTAAAGTTTGCAAAAAATAACATAGCCTTAATTTATCTCCATAGCAGATTACTTCTATTGTTTATGAAAGTAATACTCAAAGTTCATTAACCAAGATTTAACACCATGTCAAATATTGGTTAAAGAATGCTCTTTTAACCTAAGCACCATGCTTAATTTAAAAGAGCTTGTGGATGTATCATATATAAATATACCCAAACCAAAGCATTCATCATAAACAAAAGAAGCATGAACTTGCATGATCAAGATATATCCAATGGAGACAAGCATGAGTTAAAGGAGTTGGTGAACTTTTAGTTTTCTTTTCTCTTTTTTTAGTATTCATTTTTTTGTAATAGATTTTTTTATTCTCTTTTTTTTCTATAGCAAAGTAGAGCTAACATCATCATTTCTCTTTCTTTAAGCAAGATGATCATTAGCGTATATGGAACTTTGGGACTCTCACCATCCTCCCCAACACTTGGACTTTTGTGTGGAAGTCAAGTGTGCAGGATTATGGTCTCCTTGCCACAAATCATCAAGGCATGTAGTCAATGCAACTCTCATGTTTTCAGGTATCGTATGTCCCTGTTCTTCTTGATCTTAACCTGAAAGGGTTAACACACAAGAATACCCGAAGGTGCATACTAACTTAATAACATGTTCTTGCTTTTTATTAATAAGATAGTAGTTTTTTTATGATAACCCCCTTCTTTTTTCTTTTATGATAATCAAAGGTATGTTTCGGTAGTGCTTTGTTTATGGTTATAAGTTTGACCTTGGGAACTTCATCTTGCAGCTATCATTGATGGTGTAGTTCCCAACTTCACCACAAAGTATTGAGCATTTTTGTTCAAGCTGCAAGGTTAGTGCCACGATGCAACTACGGGATTTGTAATATTTATGATAAACAAAAGCATCAACAACCATCCTCTTAAAAAGTTTGGAGACAAGGATAAAGAGGTGGTTGTGATCCTCGTGGAAGCATGTGGCACTAAGCAAAATGTCCATGGCATAGAAGTTTTCATTCTTAAGAGATATATCATGTGGAAACAACATTGAGCCTCGATCATTATCGAGAATAACGGTTTTATGGCCAGAGGGACATGGCTTACGTTCGAGCGAGGTTGGCGATGGATGTTCAGTTCCACTAGAAAGCCTATGTGAAATGAATGGGGAAATGAACTTCACCTCCTCAGACAGGTTATGGTTGGGATAATGCTTCACCATTGGGATATCTTAGTGAGTGGTGGAAGCTATTTTCCCAAACTCTTCACTAAGGCTCCCATGGGATGGTTTTTCTTGAAAAAGATTGTCCAAAGGGTGGCCTATGAGAAGCTCAAATTCAAGGATGGCATAGATATGAAAGTCTAGGTGAACCTCAGTTTCATCTATTATGATTGGCACGTTCCTGGTGATCCCACAACTCTCGAAAAATAGTCCCAAGGGACTTTTGAAAAGTTTGTTGGTCGAGATTAGCGACATGTTGCCCAACAGATTTTTCACTAGAAATTCTGACATGATGCTAGTCCTGATTGTGGGGTTGTGCAGGGCTTCTACCCTTAATGAACAAGGTATGGTTATGGAAGGTGAAAGAATCTGAATTGCTTCTGAATAACGTTTCACTTCCAACAACCATTCCTTCGATGGTTCTACTTTAGGAGAAACTTCCTCAGAAGGACGTGAAAGCTTTTCGTGCCCAAAATATTTTGAGGTATTGCCATAATCCCTGAATTCGATAGGGAACTCTAAAGGATAAATTAATCTTTCCTTCGGTGTTCATGGTCCGGGTGAGGGCTCATAAGTCAAACCTAGGGATGGTATGTGTTTGGATTCGACTGATGATGAATCCTCAACACTCAACATGACTTTCACTTGGAGGGTTTTATTTCTCATGATGGGGGAAGTGTAGCTTTCTAGGAAGTTTTCAAGGAATTTCACTTGTTCCGTTATGGGTTTGTGTGTAAATGGGCCTCCGGTAGTCATGTCTAGGCATAGGTCAGCATGTGTGTTGATACCCAAACAAAAGAGTCACAACTATATACCATCGGGTAAAGACAAATCTAGGTCAGCATGTATTAACATTGAAAACCTGACCCAGGCTGCACCTATAGACTCCTCGCACTGCTCAAAGTCGAAGATCGCCCTTGGTAGAGAGATGATACGAGACATGGAGAAAAATGCAAGACAAAACTTATCCTTAAGTTCATCCCAATGCCTACTCATACTTTTTATGGCATGTGTGTACCATTGCTTCACCTTCCCCATGAGAGAGAAGGGAAATAATTTCCACTTTAAAGTTTCTCGTGCCATGCCAGAGATGCTCAAGCATGAACACATTTCCTCAAACTCCAGCAGGTGATGGCAAGGGTTTTCATTATAGTGCCCTAAGAAGGGCTGTGCATGAACCATGCCTATTGTCACACCCGGTTTTCTAAAGAACAAAACCAGGCTAATCATATGTGTGCCCAGGAAGTCCACACATATGTCAGAATGAAAAAGTATCAAAACAATGTTTATATAAAGCGGAAAACATACTATATTAACACTTACAACTATCAGAGTGTCGCGGAACGGTCACTAATCTTTTCTTCAGGCTCCAACATCACAGGGACGGCTGACTGGTGGCTCCGTATGCCAAGCACTTCTTATAGACTTCTGGAAAATCCACTACACATTTATTCTTCTTCTAAGCAGCACCTTACTATACACTGGAGTGTGGTGGAAATAGCAAGAGTGAGTCCATGTCGAACTCAACAAATATAACATGGGGTTTATGAGGCTCAAAAAGATAGACACTGGTTTACTGCATTTAGCTTTTAATTATCACAGTTTTATCATATGAGTAGTATCAGGTTTGCATTAATCCCATAATAAACATATGATCAATGTAAAGATGAATAATGAATAGCAAAAACATATTTATAGTCATTAGTGATCATCTATTCCATAAGGGTCCAAGGCCACTCGTGACCGTGAGCACGACTGTTATAACAGTTTTACACTCTGCAGAGGTTGTACACTTTCACTATGAGTCGTGATTTACCCTTTCGCCCGAGGTGATCAGCCTCTTGACCCACTACCAAGGAAGGTCGGCAGGGTTCACTATGAAGTCTTTCGAAGGTTCGTCTAACAAGTTAGGGCCATTAGATTTCACTCGGCAAACAGATGTAGAGCCCCCCTTCCGGATGGCACAATAACACGCAGCCTATACACATGAGGACAGAGGCCGCACTATACCCGATTGGTCAAGCCATTCTTACGCCATAAAGGAATACCTCTAACAAGCTAGAAAAGGTCCTTCTATATGACTAAAGCCAGAGCCATTTTAGCCCTCACAGTTGTACTGTAAATCCCGGATTTTCGCTTATAGATGAGTCCTTATAGAGAGTAACAAGAGCACCGAAGTAACCCCATGCTCTAGTACCCTTAAACAGTAATAAAATCATCTTTTAATGTTTATTGCATATTCCATTAGTCAAATTACATGATCATAGTTCATGTTGAGCACTAGCCATACTAATCCATGCAATATAATAGGTATCAAGGAATAAGATCAACACTAAGTCATCCTTAACAAGGAAACATATGTATAATGATATTATTTGCTTAATATGAATAGGACAACAAGGATAATCCCATGCTATACTTGCCTTAACTTGCTTTTCCCCCAAAGCAATACGCTCGAAAGCCTTTAGTATTCAACTTTCAATCTTCTACTTCCAATTCTCAGCTTCTAGTCTTCAGAGAATAGCTTCTTAATCACCACGTAAACCTCATTGATTGACTGAACCATATAGCACCACACACAAGCATCCATACAATCATACACGAAGCAAATAATAGATCTATATTAGAATAGTACACCAATCATACAAAAATAAGTAAAAGAGTTTGAAACACGATTCTACGCATCGCTACGAACACAAATTCGCGAAAAGCACGCTAATCGGAGCTACGGTTGAAAAGGTACAACTACCGATAGATTTAACCATAAAACTATTAGCTTCATGTATCTTAATGGTTTTGTAATGATATTTTATAGAGATTATAATTTAAGTCAAATTTAGATTCGAATTATAAAACTAAAGTAAAACAAATCATATTTTATTTACAAAACCCAGTTGCATAATTGTTATTTAAGATATGATTCAAACCATGAAATTACAATATTAGTGACATGATAAACACTATTACAAATGCGTAGATCTCATTGCTATGAATCTAACGCAACTTGAATGGCTCAAAACGGAGTTGAAACGTAGAAATTATGGCTAAAACAAAATCAGTTGCAAAACTGTAAATAATTGAAAACGTATTTAGTCCAAAAACCAAATTAAACCTATTCATATTTTATTCATAAGTGTTGCCGTATAAATAAATTAAGCGCCCAGATTAACTCTAACTCTTAGATAAAAGAAGTAACACGTGTGGGAACATCTATTGAAATTAGGTATGATGGATGTTCAAGTTAAGCAATTTATAACTTAGAAACACAATCATGTTAGTAATTAATTATATTTAACATTGATGTATCAAATACCATAGTATAACACCTATATTGTTTTCAGACTAGAAAACGAGTTTCATACATATTAATCAAACTAATATTTAATTATAAACAAATAAGCATATAGGATGATAAAGCGTCGATGCTAGGCCGTAGATCATAGCAATGTTTACATCATCTTAAGTCAAATTGTATTATGAATTTAGAAAGCCAAGTTAAGTTAGTTATATTTTATTTATAAATCTTGTCTCATAAACATTAGTCAACTTAAGGTTTCAATATTCCATGAAATTCCAGAGTTAGTGATCTGATAGACATATTTACTAACAGGTAGGTTATATCATTACGAGTGTCACGCAGCTTGAGTAGGTCAAAACGGAATTAAACAAAGAAACTTGCAGAATCGATGGCTGATTATAGGTAGTGTATTCCTATAGTATTTTCTAGATTTATTTTTCTAAAGAAAAAAAAACCATAAGGTGTGTGACGTGATCATGCCATTAATGTGATGTCAGCAAGCTAATGTCAACAAACTAACAACAGAAACCACGTAATTGGAGCAGAGTAGAGCTAAGGCACGGACACGGTTTTGCACGAATGGGGCCTAGAGACTTTGATTTCACTAATGAAGAACATCGGAGGATAGAGTGAGAGATGACGAACTCACCCAGGGACTCGTATCGGGCAGAGATGTCTCAGAGGCAAGCAGCTCGAGATCACGGAGATAGGCTTGGGGCTGAGGCGACGTAGTGGACGCGGCCGAAGCTCAACGTCGTGCTCGTGGTTCATGGTGAAACAGGACGGCAGAAGGCAGTGGAACTCGGTCTCCGGCAAGATGTCGCGGTCAGACCGTCCTGGTCACGGTGCCGGGCTCAGCTCCTCGACGAGATCGATCATGTGCGGCAGCGACGGCGGCGGCGACGGCGAGAGAAAGAGGAGAAAAATATAATTTACTACACGAGAGATTTCCCAAACTAGGAGCTCCTCTTACGGTAGTTTTGGTGTGCTTTTACCCAAGGGATAGGTACGTATATATAGAGGGAGGAAAACTCTCCACCTTCATGTCAACTAGCGATATGGTGCTAATTGACGTTGCACCATCCACCTTTACTAATAGGCCTAATTAATTATAAAAGTCCATTAGTAAATAAAGACATGGGCCTTTGGGCATGAGGAAATCTGAGATATTTTATTATTTTCGAAATTAATTAATTTCATGGATAAAATAATTCTAGAAAAGTCCAGAATTGAATTTTAAGCCACGAAAAATACCTCGAAGGCTCCGAAAATTTAGGGAAAATTCTCAGAGATATTTAGAATGAGACGAACCCAAATAAAGTATCTGGAGCTCATGAAAAGATTGATGAAGAGATCAAGGAAAAAGATTAAGCTCACGGAAATTGAAATTTTAAATCTAGAAAATACCAAAAAGTTTTCCGATGAGAAGCAAACGTCGTCCTATGGTAATTTAAAAATAAAAGCACTCACCAACACCAAAGACAAGCATCACACAAACACCACATTATCAAATTAATATGAGAAAGTTTAAAACCACAATTTTCTATATTTAAATTAGCAGCAACTTAACTTATCTAATAAATTTATTCAGATATTGAAATTATTTATTTTATTTAGTGTTTCCTATGCACAACCCAAAATTAGAAATTTTGGGGTGTGACAATTCTACCCCACTTAACAGAAATCTCGTCCCGAGATTCGGAGAGACTAGGGAGAAAGATAAAGCAGACCAATAAGGTTGTTTCGAGACTTTTTGACAAGTTCAGATATAAGCGTCAAGGATTATCAAAGGTTGACAAGAGACCATTGGATTGATCGTTAAGATTGATTCGAGCTAATGACCGAGGGTCAAAGGATTGAAGGTCAACATAGGTGAAAAGGAAGATCAAAGGAGATTGAAAAGATAGATCAAGGTTGATCATCGAGTCTTCACTTTATAAGGTGTAAAAATAAGGGTGGAGATTAGCAATAGATAACATAAGAGATAAAGAGATATCCTAAGGTGCTCAAAACTCCTGGATTCAAGATTTATGAGACATCACGAAAAAGTGACAGACTAGCATTGGTTGAAGAAAGGTAAAGACTAGTTTTCTGTTTTACCATTCAGGGAGACTAGTGAGAAGGATAAATTGATCTTCAAGTCTTTGTAGATCCTTGAATCAGGATTTATAAGATGTAAGGACAATGGTCAAAAGTTGTCAAATGTTGATAAGAAAAGTAAAGATTGATGGCAAGAAGGTGAGACTGGTTAAGAGGCAAGGACTAGTAAAAGATGATAATACGATAGCCAAAAGATGACAAGAAAGATAAAGTTTGATCTTCAGTTCTTCGTACCTCGTCGCTTGAGATATTCAGGACTTGCTGTTGTTGATAGCAGATCCTACCCCACTTAACAAAGATCTTGTTCCACCTGGCAATGTCGTTAAAGGCAACACTTTCTCCAAGGTTTACTACTATTGATGAGTCATTCATGTGTTGATCCTCCCTTGGGTTAAGATAAAGAAGAAAGCATAGAAACCAAGAGTAAGCAAGGATGATATATGGAAAAGACAATAAAAATTAGGATTGATCGAAGGTTAAGTAGATCAAGAGAGGATACTACCCCACTTTAATATAGATTGAGCTAATTCTCAAGATGATTTCGGGCCTCCTTTGGAACACAAGAACAAAGACAACACGCAGGCATTACATCAAACAATACAAGCACACATCAGGCAAAACAATACACCAATCACATCATCGGTACTACACGTGCTTCTTCAACAATGGTGGTCATCCTAATGGCACATTGGAGATGATGAAAGGCCATCGAACTTTTGAACATGGTAAGATCAGAAAACTTTTGGTAAAAACAACACAAATCAAAAACCAAGGGAGTAAGAAATAATAGCTCAAAGGAAGCTATCAAGGAAGGGATACAATAAGACAAGGAAAAGGAAATAGTCAAAATCAATGAGTCAAGGGATGAGAAAATAGTTTTATAGTAAAATAAGTTTTAGAATACGTCTAGAGCTATTTGGCATACGTCCTACAGTCAACACCGCTCTGATACCACTCTGTCACACCCGGTTTTCTAAAGAACAAAACTAGACTAATCATATGTGTGCCCAGGAAGTCCACACATATGTCAGAATGAAAAAGTATCAAAACAATGTTTATATAAAGCGGAAAACATACTATATTAACACTTACAACTATCAGAGTGTCACAGAACGGTCACTAATCTTTTCTTCAGGCTCCAACATCACAGGGACGGCTGACTGGTTGCTCCGTATGCCAAGCACTTCTTATAGACTTCTGGAAACTCCACTACACATTTATTCTTCTTCTAAGCAGCACCTTACTATACACTGGAGTGTGGTGGAAATAGCAAGAGTGAGTCCATGTCGAACTCAACAAATATAACATGGGGTTTATGAGGCTCAAAAAGATAGACACTGGTTTACTGCATTTAGCTTTTAATTATCACAGTTTTATCATATGAGTAGTATCAGGTTTGCATTAATCCCATAATAAACATATGATCAATGTAAAGATGAATAATGAATAGCAAAAACATATTTATAGTCATTAGTGATCATCTATTCCATAAGGGTCCAAGGCCACTCATGACCGTGAGCACGGCTGTTATAACAGTTTTACACTCTGCAGAGGTTGTACACTTTCACTGTGAGTCATGATTTACCCTTTCGCCCCAGGTGATCAGCCTCTTGACCCACTACCAAGGAAGGTCGGCAGGGTTCACTATGAAGTCTTTCGAAGGTTCGTCTAACAAGTTAGGGCCATTAGATTTCACTCGGCAAACAGATGTAGAGCCCCCCTTCCTGATGACACAATAACACGCAGCCTATACACATGAGGACAGAGGCCGCACTATACCCGATTCGTCAAGCCATTCTTACGCCATAAAGGAATACCTCTAACAAGCTAGAAAAGGTCCTTCTATATGACTAAAGCCAGAGCCATTTTAGCCCTCACAGTTGTACTGTAAATCCCGGATTTTCGCTTATAGATGAGTCCTTATGGAGAGTAACAAGAGCACTAAAGTAACCCCGTGCTCTAGTACCCTTAAACAGTAATAAAATCATCTTTTAATGTTTATTGCATATTCCATTAGTCAAATTACATGATCATAGTTCATGTTGAGCACTAGCCATACTAATCCATGCAATATAATAGGTATCAAGGAATAAGATCAACACTAAGTCATCCTTAACAAGGAAACATATGTATAATGATATTATTTGCTTAATATGAATAGGACAACAAGGATAATCCCATGCTATACTTGCCTTAACTTGCTTTTCCCCCAAAGCAATACGCTCGAAAGCCTTTAGTATTCAACTTTCAATCTTCTACTTCCAATTCTCAGCTTCTAGTCTTCAGAGAATAGCTTCTTAATCACCACGTAAACCTCATTGATTGACTGAACCATATAGCACCACACACAAGCATCCATACAATCATACACGAAGCAAATAATAGATCTATATTAGAATAGTACACCAATCATACAAAAATAAGTAAAAGAGTTTGAAACACGATTCTACGCATCGCTACGAACACAAATTCGTGAAAAGCACGCTAATCGGAGCTACGGTTGAAAAGGTACAACTACCGATAGATTTAACCATAAAACTATTAGCTTCATGTATCTTAATGGTTTTGTAATGATATTTTATAGAGATTATAATTTAAGTCAAATTTAGATTCGAATTATAAAACTAAAGTAAAACAAATCATATTTTATTTATAAAACCCAGTTGCATAATTGTTATTTAAGATATGATTCAAACCATAAAATTACAATATTAGTGACATGATAAACACTATTACAAATGCATAGATCTCATTGCTATGAATCTTACGCAACTTGAATAGCTCAAAACGGAATTGAAACGTAGAAATTATGGCTAAAACAAAATCAGTTGCAAAACTGTAAATAATTGAAAACGTATTTAGTCCAAAAACCAAATTAAACCTATTCATATTTTATTCATAAGTGTTGCCGTATAAATAAATTAAGCGCCCAGATTAACTCTAACTCTTAGATAAAAGAAGTAACACGTGTGGGAACATCTATTGAAATTAGGTATGATGGATGTTCAAGTTCAGCAATTTATAACTTAGAAACACAATCATGTTAGTAATTAATTATATTTAACATTGATGTATCAAATACCATAGTATAACACCTATATTGTTTTCAGACTAGAAAACGAGTTTCATACAGATTAATCAAACTAATATTTAATTATAAACAAATAAGGATGTAGGATGATAAAGCGTCGATGCTAGGCCGTAGATCATAGCAATGTTTACATCATCTTAAGTCAAATTGTATTATGAATTTAGAAAGCCAAGTTAAGTTAGTTATATTTTATTTATAAATCTTGTCTCATAAACATTAGTCAACTTAAGGTTTCAATATTCCATGAAATTCCAGAGTTAGTGATCTGATAGACATATTTACTAACAGGTAGGTTATATCATTACGAGTGTCACGCAGCTTGAGTAGGTCAAAATGGAATTAAACAAAGAAACTTGCAGAATCGATGGCTGATTATAGGTAGTGTATTCCTATAGTATTTTCTAGATTTATTTTTCTAAAGAAAAAAAACCATAAGGTGTGTGACGTGATCATGCCATTAATGTGATGTCAGCAAGCTAATGTCAACAAACTAACAACAGAAACCACGTAATTGGAGCAGAGTAGAGCTAAGGCACGGACACGGTTTTGCACGAATGGGGCCTAGAGACTTTGATTTCACTAATGAAGAACATCGGAGGATAGAGTGAGAGATGACGAACTCACCCAGGGACTCGTATCGGGCGGAGATGTCTCAGAGGCAAGCAGCTCGAGATCGCGGAGATAGGCTTAGGGCTGAGGCGACGTAGTGGACGCGGCCGAAGCTCGACGTCGTGCTCGTGGTTCATGGTGAAACAGGACGGCAGAAGGCAGTGGAACTCGGTCTCCGGCAAGATGTCGCGGTCAGACCGTCCTAGTCACGGTGTCGGGCTCAGCTCCTCGACGAGATCGATCATGTGCGGCAGCGACGGCGGCGGCGACGGCGAGAGAAAGAGGAGAAAAATATAATTTACTACACGAGAGATTTCCCAAACTAGGGGGCTCCTCTTACGGTAGTTTTGGTGTGCTTTTACCTAAGGGATAGGTACGTATATATAGAGGGAGGAAAACTCTCCACCTCCATGTCAACTAGCGATATGGTGCTAATTGACGTTGCACCATCCACCTTTACTAATAGGCTTAATTAATTATAAAAGTCCATTAGTAAATAAAGACATGGGCCTTTGGGCATGAGAAAATCTGAGGTATTTTATTATTTTCGGAATTAATTAATTTCATGGATAAAATAATTCTAGAAAAGTCCAGAATTGAATTTTAAGCCACGAAAAATACCTCGAAGGCTCCGAAAATTTAGGGAAAATTCTCAGAGATATTTTAGAATGAGACAAACCCAAATAAAGTATCTGGAGCTCATGAAAAGATTGATGAAGAGATCAAGGAAAAAGATTAAGCCCACGGAAATTGAAATTTTAAATCTAGAAAATACCAAAAAGTTTTCCAATGAGAAGCAAACGTCGTCCTATGGTAATTTAAAAATAAAAGCACTCACCAACACCAAAGACAAGCATCACACAAACACCACATTATCAAATTAATGTGAGAAAGTTTAAAACCACAATTTTCTATATTTAAATTAGCAGCAACTTAACTTATCTAATAAATTTATTCAGATATTGAAATTATTTATTTTATTTAGTGTTTCCTATGCACAACCCAAAATTAGAAATTTTGGGGTGTGACAATTCTACCCCACTTAACAGGAATCTCGTCCCGAGATTCGGAGAGACTAGGGAGAAAGATAAAGCAGACCAATAAGGTTGTTTCGAGACTTTTTGACAAGTTCAGATATAAGCGTCAAGGATTATCAAAGGTTGACAAGAGAACATTGGATTGATCGTTAAGATTGATTCGAGCTAATGATCGAGGGTCAAAGGATTGAAGGTCAACATAGGTGAAAAGGAAGATCAAAGGAGATTGAAAAGATAGATCAAGGTTGATCATCGAGTCTTCACTTTATAAGGTGTAAAAATAAGGGTGGAGATTAGCAATAGATAACATAAGAGATAAAGAGATATCCTAAGGTGCTCAAAACTCCTGGATTCAAGATTTATGAGACATCACGAAAAAGTGACAGACTAGCATTGGTTGAAGAAAGGTAAAGACTAGTTTTCTGTTTTACCATTCAGGGAGACTAGTGAGAAGGATAAATTGATCTTCAAGTCTTTGTAGATCCTTGAATCAGGATTTATAAGATGTAAGGACAATGGTCAAAAGTTGTCAAATGTTGATAAGAAAAGTAAAGATTGATGGCAAGAAGGTGAGACTGGTTAAGAGGCAAGGACTAGTAAAAGATGATAATACGATAGCCAAAAGATGACAAGAAAGATAAAGTTTGATCTTCAGTTCTTCGTACCTCGTCGCTTGAGATATTCAGGACTTGCTGTTGTTGATAGCAGATCCTACCCCACTTAACAAAGATCTTGTTCCACCTGGCAATGTCGTTAAAGGCAACACTTTCTCCAAGGTTTACTACTATTGATGAGTCATTCATGTGTTGATCCTCCCTTGGGTTAAGATAAAGAAGAAAGCATAGAAACCAAGAGTAAGCAAGGATGATATATGGAAAAGACAATAAAAATTAGGATTGATCGAAGGTTAAGTAGATCAAGAGAGGATACTACCCCACTTTAATATAGATTGAGCTAATTCTCAAGATGATTTCGGGCCTCCTTTGGAACACAAGAACAAAGACAACACGCAGGCATTACATCAAACAATACAAGCGCACATCAGGCAAAACAATACACCAATCACATCATCGGTACTACACGTGCTTCTTCAACAATGGTGGTCATCCTAATGGCACATTGGAGATGATGAAAGGCCATCGAACTTTTGAACATGGTAAGATCAGAAAACTTTTGGTAAAAACAACACAAATCAAAAACCAAGGGAGTAAGAAATAATAGCTCAAAGGAAGCTATCAAGGAAGGGATACAATAAGACAAGGAAAAGGAAATAGTCAAAATCAATGAGTCAAGGGATGAGAAAATAGTTTTATAGTAAAATAAGTTTTAGAATACGTCTAGAGCTATTTGGCATACGTCCTACAGTCAACACCGCTTTGATACCACTCTGTCACACCCGGTTTTCTAAAGAACAAAACTAGACTAATCATATGTGTGCCCAGGAAGTCCACACATATGTCAGAATGAAAAAGTATCAAAACAATGTTTATATAAAGCGGAAAACATACTATATTAACACTTACAACTATCAGAGTGTCGCGGAACGGTCACTAATCTTTTCTTCAGGCTCCAACATCACAGGGACGGCTGACTGGTTGCTCCGTATGCCAAGCACTTCTTATAGACTTCTGGAAACTCCACTACACATTTATTCTTCTTCTAAGCAGCACCTTACTATACACTGGAGTGTGGTGGAAATAGCAAGAGTAAGTCCATGTCGAACTCAACAAATATAACATGGGGTTTATGAGGCTCAAAAAGATAGACACTGGTTTACTGCATTTAGCTTTTAATTATCATAGTTTTATCATATGAGTAGTATCAGGTTTGCATTAATCCCATAATAAACATATGATCAATGTAAAGATGAATAATGAATAGCAAAAACATATTTATAGTCATTAGTGATCATCTATTCCATAAGGGTCCAAGGCCACTCGTGACCGTGAGCACGGCTGTTATAACAGTTTTACACTCTGCAGAGGTTGTACACTTTCACTGTGAGTCGTGATTTACCCTTTCGCCCGAGGTGATCAGCCTCTTGACCCACTACCAAGGAAGGTCGGCAGGGTTCACTATGAAGTCTTTCGAAGGTTCGTCTAACAAGTTAGGGCCATTAGATTTCACTCGGCAAACAGATGTAGGCCCCCCTTTCTGATGGCACAATAACACGCAGCCTATACACATGAGGACAGAGGCCGCACTATACCCGATTCGTCAAGCCATTCTTACGCCATAAAGGAATACCTCTAACAAGCTAGAAAAGGTCCTTCTATATGACTAAAGCCAGAGCCATTTTAGCCCTCACAGTTGTACTGTAAATCCCGGATTTTCGCTTATAGATGAGTCCTTATGGAGAGTAACAAGAGCACCAAAGTAACCCCATGCTCTAGTACCCTTAAACAGTAATAAAATCATCTTTTAATGTTTATTGCATATTCCATTAGTCAAATTACATGATCATAGTTCATGTTGAGCACTAGCCATACTAATCCATGCAATATAATAGGTATCAAGGAATAAGATCAACACTAAGTCGTCCTTAACAAGGAAACATATGCATAATGATATTATTTGCTTAATATGAATAGGACAACAAGGATAATCCCATGCTATACTTGCCTTAACTTGCTTTTCTCCCAAAGCAATATGCTCGAAAGCCTTTAGTATTCAACTTTCAATCTTCTACTTCCAATTCTCAGCTTCTAGTCTTCAGAGAATAGCTTCTTAATCACCACGTAAACCTCATTGATTGACTGAACCATATAGCACCACACACAAGCATCCATACAATCATACACGAAGCAAATAATAGATCTATATTAGAATAGTACACCAATCATACAAAAATAAGTAAAAGAGTTTGAAACACGATTCTACGCATCGCTACGAACACAAATTCGCGAAAAGCACGCTAATCGGAGCTACGGTTGAAAAGGTACAACTACCGATAGATTTAACCATAAAACTATTAGCTTCATGTATCTTAATGGTTTTGTAATGATATTTTATAGAGATTATAATTTAAGTCAAATTTAGATTCGAATTATAAAACTAAAGTAAAACAAATCATATTTTATTTATAAAACCCAGTTGCATAATTGTTATTTAAGATATGATTCAAACCATGAAATTACAATATTAGTGACATGATAAACACTATTACAAATGCGTAGATCTCATTGCTATGAATCTAACGCAACTTGAATGGCTCAAAACAGAGTTGAAACGTAGAAATTATGGCTAAAACAAAATCAGTTGCAAAACTGTAAATAATTGAAAACGTATTTAGTCCAAAAACCAAATTAAACCTATTCATATTTTATTCATAAGTGTTGCCGTATAAATAAATTAAGCGCCCAGATTAACTCTAACTCTTAGATAAAAGAAGTAACACGTGTGGGAACATCTATTGAAATTAGGTATGATTGATGTTCAAGTTAAGCAATTTATAACTTAGAAACACAATCATGTTAGTAATTAATTATATTTAACATTGATGTATCAAATACCATAGTATAACACCTATATTGTTTTCAGACTAGAAAACGAGTTTCATACAGATTAATCAAACTAATATTTAATTATAAACAAATAAGCATGTAGGATGATAAAGCGTCGATGCTAGGCCGTAGATCATAGCAATGTTTACATCATCTTAAGTTAAATTGTATTATGAATTTAGAAAGCCAAGTTAAGTTAGTTATATTTTATTTATAAATCTTGTCTCATAAACATTAGTCAACTTAAGGTTTCAATATTCCATGAAATTCCAGAGTTAGTGATCTGATAGACATATTTACTAACAGGTAGGTTATATCATTACGAGTGTCACGCAGCTTGAGTAGGTCAAAACGGAATTAAACAAAGAAACTTGCAGAATCGATGGCTGATTATAGGTAGTGTATTCCTATAGTATTTTCTAGATTTATTTTTCTAAAGAAAAAAAAACCATAAGGTGTGTGACGTGATCATGCCATTAATGTGATGTCAGCAAGCTAATGTCAACAAACTAACAACAGAAACCACGTAATTGGAGCAGAGTAGAGCTAAGGCACGGACACGGTTTTGCACGAATGGGGCCTAGAGACTTTGATTTCACTAATGAAGAACATCGGAGGATAGAGTGAGAGATGACGAACTCACCCAGGGACTCGTATCGGGCGGAGATGTCTCAGAGGCAAGCAGCTCGAGATCGCGGAGATAGGCTTGGGGCTGAGGCGACGTAGTGGACGCGGCCGAAGCTCGACGTCGTGCTCGTGGTTCATGGTGAAACAGGACGGCAGAAGGCAGTGGAACTCGGTCTCCGGCAAGATGTCGCGGTCAGACCGTCCTGGTCACGGTGCCGGGCTCAGCTCCTCGACGAGATCGATCATGTGCGGCAGCGACGGCGGCGGCAACGGCGAGAGAAAGAGGAGAAAAATATAATTTACTACACGAGAGATTTCCCAAACTAGGGGCTCCTCTTATGGTAGTTTTGGTGTGCTTTTACCCAAGGGATAGGTACGTATATATAGAGGGAGGAAAACTCTCCACCTCCATGTCAACTAGCGATATGGTGCTAATTAACGTTGCACCATCCACCTTTACTAATAGGCCTAATTAATTATAAAAGTCCATTAGTAAATAAAGACATGGGCCTTTGGGCATGAGGAAATCTGAGATATTTTATTATTTTCGGAATTAATTAATTTCATGGATAAAATAATTCTAGAAAAGTCCAGAATTGAATTTTAAGCCACGAAAAATACCTCGAAGGCTCCGAAAATTTAGGGAAAATTCTCAGAGATATTTTAGAATGAGACGAACCCAAATAAAGTATCTGGAGCTCATGAAAAGATTGATGAAGAGATCAAGGAAAAAGATTAAGCTCACGGAAATTGAAATTTTAAATCTAGAAAATACCAAAAAGTTTTCCGATGAGAAGCAAACGTCGTCCTATGGTAATTTAAAAATAAAAGCACTCACCAACACCAAAGACAAGCATCACACAAACACCACATTATCAAATTAATATGAGAAAGTTTAAAACCACAATTTTCTATATTTAAATTAGCAGCAACTTAACTTATCTAATAAATTTATTCAGATATTGAAATTATTTATTTTATTTAGTGTTTCCTATGCACAACCCAAAATTAGAAATTTTGGGGTGTGACACCTATTAAGTCAGGATGGAGTTCACAACCAAATGAAAACTTTGGTTTTGGTGGTGGCTCAGAGAACTAGCCGTTTGAAGCGAAAAGGGTTGAATTTGGTGTAGCCTTCATCGTAAAAGTATTTTTATGTTATATATATAGAAGAAAAGATAGAAATACGATGATGAACTAGGTTCAAAGAAAATATGGCAACCGTTCCCCAACAACGGCGGCAGAAATGCTTGTTGGTATTTCTTAAAGCATACAGAAATAATCCGCAAGCGTATGGAATTACCGTTGTAGCATTTTACCCGGAAGTATTCAGCGTATCGTATTTTTCACAGGGAACGAAGGTACTCTTCTAGCTAGTTTGTCCAAGGACAACACAAGGGTAAAGTTGGCAAGGGAAAATATGGATTCCTATGGCTTTTGGGTCTATGGATAGATAAACTTTACTTTTACTTGCTTACTTCGGGCGCCGGGTTGCACCTAGTCTGCCAAGTGATTTTGGCCTACGCTCTATGTCGAACTTGGACGTGGGGGAGTACAAAGGACGGATAGGGCTGTCACCACCTGTCGCCTACCCCTCAACCATAGGGAACGAAGCAAACGAAGGTAGCCTCTAGCCTAGACACCATGTCTACACTATCGACTACTACTCTAGTGTGTTAACAAGGGTTATCCATCTTTATCAGGGCCCTTCTACTAGAGCATCTACCACAGGGATGGACGACAAACATGCAAGCAAGTATGAGTAAAGATTAACTAATCAAAAGACTTTATACCAAAGGAATCTGAACACTCACTCAGTGGGAGAACCCGTTGAAGTAAAGATGCTCATCGAGGTACAAGTTGGGGAGACACCGACAAGTCCAGCGCTTCCCTAAGTTCTCCCTCACATCTCTCTCTTACAACTCTAGCTAGCTACTAGGGCCTCAGCCCTTGGAGTGTTGCTCTAACTCAAGTGGAATGCTCTTTGCCTTGTGTGTTGTGTGTTGTAGAGGGGGGTTGCCCCTCTATTTATCCACGAAGGAGAGGCAGTGCTGTGGCTATTCCTGGAGCGAAGCCCATGCACCACTGCCTTTTGCGTGGAGGCATGCAACCGCCACATGAAGGAGAGGATGAGGACCTTCAACAGGGGGTCGGCTGCACCTAGGGATCGGCCGTCCCTTGACTGTGGCTTCTTGCCACCGCCTTTGCGTGGCAGGCCATGGGCTGGACATGGATCACTGCTCCATGGGGTTTTGCCCTGGTTGAATTAATTTGATGGGCGTCTCCCTTGTTCCTTTGCACAAATCAGAGTCAGAAAGCGCCTTTCGGTGATTTATTCCATGTATTTGTGTTTGTGACTTGCAAAATAATGTTCTCAAAATACATGTGGAACTTGGTTAATAGAAAATACATATGTGATTAAGATTGCTATTTTCTCATCTTTTTGTGACTTAATTGGTGGTCAGATTTGATCAATAAAGACCGCCAATAGTATAGCATGCGAATGTTCAACCACCGAAGCATAAGTAAATCTACAAACTGACCAAACCCAATTTACGACACTATCAATTGGTCGACCGAATCAATGCGGCATTGATAGTAGAATGGCAAACTGAAAGCCTAGCGATCTATAAATCTACTTGTGTTTTGACAGAATCGTGGATGTGTGCCATACGCGTGAAGCTCAAGCTATCGGCTAAAATAGCCGATAGAAACATATCGAATGGATGACGTCATATCTCCCTTAACAAGTAGATTCATTAACCAACAAAAACCAATCTAGTGCGCTACCAATAGGTTGATAACGAAGACAGCAAACAAGAGATTGATGACTAACAAACCTATTCCTTAATGGAAACTGGGCTTCAAACACCCACTATGATCGATCAAGATCAAGATAAAACGGTCGATTAATGGGATCTAATGTCAATAGTTGGATTTTGGCATAAAAACAACCGACAGACAATAGATCGAAAGATGAAGACCAAGGAATCTTTAATCTAGATCGAGCAATTGGTGATATTATACTAAATAGTAAACTATTGAACATAATATCGATAACTAATCCGTATCAAAATTTGTATGAGATCGAGCCAGACCGATGAAACCATACAAATTTTGATAAGAATCAAAGGGTAACTTGTATCAGTCATTGTAAGAGATATGAGCTAGACTGATGCAACCTCACAATAACTGATGATAACTAACTTATACAAAACTTGCTAGAGGTCAGACCTAACCGATGTAGCCTTATGAACAAAGTATAAGTTGTGACGGTACTCACAACAAACCGGAGGTTGGCCAGACTGATGCAGCCCTGCTTTTGAAGGGACTCACTGAAATCTACTCTACCCCTACTCCTAAGGGTGGCATGGGGCTAAAAAAGTAAAGTACTTGTTTTGATTGATGTGTGGATGTCTATTACAATAGCCGGGGTTCAATATTTATACCCGAGGCTTGATTATGAGTCCTGGTTGAATAAGACCAATTACGACACTTGGAAAAGAAACCGGAATATCCTAAATTAAGATAACTTGGACTCCAAACTTCTCCTTCTGCGGAATCCGATGTGCCTTCCTATCCTTGGTCGATGCCTTTTCTTGTTGCTGCTAGAGCTTCCCTGAGATGATGATGTCATTGAAATCTAACCGACCTTATCCTACGTTTTGCTCAGTCAATTATGCATCTACCACGGCTTTCTTCGGTAAGTTCTGAATTATGGGGTTTCATGCAACGAACCAAAATTTGGTGTCAACAGATGCCCCCCAATTTTGGGATAAAATGATTTTGTTCCAAAATTCCCCTTTGCATCATCTTTAGAAGCTGCTGGTATGCTTTACTAGAGACCGAGAGAATCACCCTGGGTCCACTTGGCTCTATCTATCACTTCATGCTCTCTGTTATCATAGGCTTCATAGGCATGCTACTCTTTTGCTGCCATCCCACATTCCAAGACCTCACGGGTGCACTATTGGTTCACGGGCGCCTAGACTCAATTCCCTTGATAAGCATAAATATCGGCCCAAACTCACTAAAAGATCTCAAGCTTCGACCATACTCCCTTCATCTTTATTCTTTTGAGCACTCCTAGCTCTGTTGGACCCTCCATGGACCATCGTCTCATCATGAAAACCCTTCGTGGCTAGAAGAATTCTTGTCTTTATGGCAATTGTGTTGTCCATTTTAGCGTCTTGTCAAGCAAGGGAATTGACCGTTGCAGCTAGATGAATTCTTGTGATACCACCTGAGTCTTCTCACCGTCGGTATGAGGCTATTCTAGTGTTTGCAAGGGCTTGAATGTGTGGACACCTTCCCCTTGTTCGTTTTGCCTATGCCAAGAAGCCTGCGAAATAAATCAGTACGTTCTTGGTGGGCTATCACCCTTCCCCCTGATGCTACTTCCATGTCTAGCCGATGTGGCCTTTCACGCATGTTTTTTCATCGACCTTGCGGGGTCTGGACTCCCTTCAATCCAATGAAGTCTTCTCGGGTTGGTTAGTCGACATCAGGTGTAATATTCTTTGCAACAAACCTCCAAGATCTAAGATGCTCACAATTATGGAAAGCAATAGATTTCTGAATCTTTATTTGCAATTATCGTGACTGTCGTGCTTTCTAACTCTTCATGAGTTGTTCCCACAATTCTCGGAGCGACGACCCATTTCCATAACTAACTCTGATCGCACAATTTGAGGAGGTTCACCGCTGCATCTCCTTGGGCTATAAATATGAGCCATGGTTTGCAACCGAGAAACCAATTTGCCTTTGCTCGTCGCTCGTGCGACCCTTCTCCTCTTCTTCTAGATCTCAAAATCGCCGCTTGCATCTCGAAGGGATGGAGAACAAGCTCCCTGCCAAGCTTGCGCCACTGCAACAACATTCTCGACTTTGAGGGTAATGTTAAGCATGTTCCTACCATTCTTCCAGCAGATTGGTTGATCTTTGTTTGTGTAGGGCCGATTCGAATGGTGGTGTTCCTCCTCATGCGATCATCAGCCCGAGCGGCATGCACATGGTGGCTCTAGTGAATTCTCCTCTAGAATCCTTTGGTCCTTATAACGGGGAGGACGTTCGTCACTTTCTTCAGGAGAGAGATGAGGCCCGGTCCTTGTATTCCAACACAGTCCATGAACTTGGTTGAATGAAATTTCATCTGAACATGATGCGGGACGCCCTCACCATCTCAGAGAATAGGGCCAACACTGTCCAAATGAGGTTGGCAGAGGCTGAGGCTAGAATCATAGGTGAGATCTCTTACGGCAATTCTTATCTTCACAATCTTGATTTTACAGACCTCTAACTACTCCTTTGAATTTACTAGCTTTGTTAGCATAGCTGGAAAGTCTTCAATCGGCTGCAGACTATGATGCACAATCAGTCAATGCCACGGGTGCCGTATTAGTGGTTCGCCTACATGATGTTCCAAATCACGCTAGGGAGATCAACCTTCATGGTGTTCATCACGGCGCAGCTGTTACTCTGGCTGTGGCGCAAGTCCATTTTGGATACGAGCTTCGACTTCTTCCCCATGGTTTTCCAACGACCGATCATCCTGAAGATCATGAGAACTTAGTTGAGAATTTTTCAAACACTGCAAATACCATAGCTTTTTCTTCATAGGTTGAAGACAGTGTAAACAAAGTGTTTCTCGGCCCTTAGATTATAACAGGAAACCAGTGAATAAACTTTTCATGTTTGAACTGATTTTTCCTTTCATGTTTCCTTGTGTATGGTAGATTTTGTTTTATTTTTGCCCTAAAGGCGATACGTGCTGCATCAGCTTTTCTCTCTCTCGAAGAATTGGAGCTGCTCTATTTTTTGTTCTGAAGGCGATATCCTCTTATACCGGCTATAAAGGTCTATGAAAATTCAACTGGCTACCTTAGGCATCAACCCAAATACTGGGATAATATTTCTTAAAATGTTTTCCATTGAGTGCTCTATTGAACTCTTGACCTTTTAGAGTTTTGTAAAAGTAAGCATTGTTAGGCATGCATCGGGTGATACGATAAGGCCCCTCCCAATTAGGTGACCACTTTCCATATGCGTTGTCTTTAGTCCCAATTGGCAAAATTAGCTTCCAAACCAATTTGCTTTTGTGGATCTGCTTGGATTTAACCTTCTTGTCATAATACCTGGCAATCCTTAATTTATGAGCCTCGATGTTCTCCAAAGCACAAAGTCTATGGCAATTTAAATCTTCTAGATCATCCATCATCAGGACCTTGTAGTCATCGGCTATTAGGTCTTCTTAACATTCAATACGTTGTGATCCAGTCTTGATCTCCCAAGGAAGAATGGCTATATGTCCATAAACTAGCTCATAAGGAGAGCACTTAGTCGATCCGTGGCATGCCATCCGATAAGCCCAGAGTGACTCATTCAATGTCAAATGGCATTTTGTTGGTTGATCAATTATCTTCTTTTTGATCAACTTGATCAGCGTCTGATTGGATGCCTCAGCTTGTCCATTGGCTTGAGCATAGTAAGGAGAAGAATTCAATAACTTAAATCCCACACTAGTAGCAAAATTCTCTAACTCAACAGATGTGAACATTGTCCCTTGATCAGTTGTAATAGTCTAGGGAACCCCACATCGATAAATGAGATGCTCCTAGACAAAGTCAATCATGCTCTGGGATGTCACTTTCTTCATCGGGATCGCTTCAACCCACTTGGTAAAATAGTCCATCGCCACCACTATGAACTTATGACCTTTGCTGGATGGCGGATAAATTTGGCCGATCAGATCCCCCAACCCCTAAATGGCCATGGCTTGATTATTAGATTCATCACTAACACTGTTGACCTTTGAATATTACCAAACCTCTGGCAATCCTGGCATCCTTTGTAATATTCAAAATAATCTTCCAACATTGTCAGCCAAAAATAGCCTGACCTTTTGATAATCCATTTCATCTTATAAGTTGATTGATGAGCTCCACACACTCCTTCGTGGACTTCACCCATGAGAACTCTAGCATCTTCTTGACTGAAGCATTTGAGCAACACCCCATCGACCGTTTTATGATATAGTTGATCATCAAGTAGCACATATTTGATTGACTTATACCTGAGCTTTTTGGAGACTTTCAGCTATGGATTTCTAAGATAGTCTATTTTTTCACTTCTCCAATCATCGGCAACAATCTCGCCGTTGAAGACTTCTTGAATCTACTGATAATCAGAAGCACTCTGGGCCAGCCGATTAGCTTCTTGATTTTGAGCCCTTGGAATATGCTTTATGGTGACCATGGGGAACTCATCAATCAGATCTCAACATTTCTCATAATAATCCCTTAGGATATCATCCTTACACTCATATAGGCCGATCAATTGATTAATTATCAATTGAGAATCTCCAAATATCTCAATAGCATCGGCCTTTTACTTCCTGAAGAAGTTGAAGTCGTTTAAGGATGGCCTAATACTCAGCTTGATTAATAGTGGACATTGGCTTGATGGAATAGGCAAATTCAGAACTTGACCCTCGGGGAGTGATAATAACAATACTGATACCACCACCCAGTTTGCACGATGAGCTGTTAATGAACAATGTCCAAGGCATCGGTTCCACATAACTAATACTAGGTCCATGATGATGAGTTACGAAGTTAGCCATTACTTGTCCTTTAACTGCTTTGGCCGACTTGTATCTCAAGTCAAATTTAGATAATGACAGAATCCATTTCCCTACTCTCCCATTCAGAATTGGCATCGACAACATATGCTTGATCACGTTGGCTTTAGACACCACAGTACATTCAGCCGATAGCAAATAATGTCATAATTTAGTGCTTGAGAAGTATAGGCACAAGCATAACTTTTCAATAGGAGAGTATCTTGTTTCTGGATCCAAAAGCCTTGTGCTCAGATAGAAAATGACTCTTTCTTTTCCTTCAAATTCTTGCATCAAGACCGATCCAATCGTATGGTTATCAGCCGATACGTACAATTTAAAAGGCTTGCCACGCTATGGAGGGATTAGTACTAGCAGAGACTTCATATATTACCTAATTTCATCAAATGCCTTCTATTGTATGTCACCCCATCTAAATTCTTGATCAACTTTTAGCTTCAATAAGGGGGAGAACCGCAACATTCTCTCTGATAAATTCGAAATAAACCTTCTAATAAAGTTGATCTTGCCGATCAAAGATTACAACTAGGTCTTGTTTGTCAGTGGGACTGCTTCATCAATGGCCTTCATACTCTTTTGTCCAACTTCAATCTCCCTTTCATGGACCATGAAACCCATGAACTCTCCAGCTGATACCCTAAAAGCACACTTGTTCAGGATGTTTAAGCTGTGTTTTCTTCTGCACTCTAAAGTCTCCCGCAGGTCAGCTAGATGTTCTTCATAACTTTTGGATTTCACAACTACATCATCGATGTAGATCTCAACTATCCTACTGATCAACTTATGAAAGATATAATTCATGGCTCGCTGATAAGGTGCACCAGCCATCTTCAGGTGGAAAATCATAACTACCCACTCATATAAACCAAGAGCTCCTAGGCATCTAAAAGCAGTTTTAGGTACATCTTCTTCGGTCGTGAAAATTTGATTATAGCCCACATTGCCGTCCATAAAACTGATAACCTTGTGCCTCAAAGCGGTATCTACTAAGAGGTCAACTATCGGCATCGGATAACTATCAATTGGCGTAGCTTTATTAAAATCTCTAAAGTCAATGCAGACCCTTAGTTTTCCATTCTTCTTGAGCACAGGGACTATGTTCGAGATCCATTCCGCATAACGACATTGTTGAATAAATTTAGCCTCATATAACCTTGTAATCTCCTTTTTAATATCTTCAAGTAGTTTAGGCTTAAATCTCCTTAGGGCTTGTTTAAATGGTCGATATCCATCCTTGAGAGGTAGCTAATGTTCTACAATTGATCGTCTAAGACCAAGCATTTCATAATATTCCTAAGCAAAACAATATCGATACTCCTTCAAAAGATTTATTAATTCTTGTTTATACTCAGGATCTAATTTAGCACTTACATACGTTGGTCTAGGCCTATCACTAGGTCTAATATCGACTTCCTCTAGTAAATCGGCTGACGCAAATCCCTGCCCTAACTTTCCCTCTGTATCATCAATTGGGGAATCCATTAGGAAATATCTTCAGAGCTGACTGCTTGGATCGGCTGTTGACACCCACCATCAATCTTGATGACACCTTCTTTCACAATCTTGCTGTAGAGGCGTTTGTGCTTCCTCCATTCACACTCTGAGGGAGCTTTGGGCTTTGCAGGTAGGATGAGGACCATATCAATATTAGCCAATGGCTTACCCTTATCGGTTGTTTCTTTGATGCGCTATGCTCGAGGTCTATTATATTCCTGAGCTTCCAATTCGCTATTCCTTAAGTGTTGAACTCTCCTCTTCTGGCTCCTTATTAGACCGCCTAGACACCATTGGCCCTCTTGCCAAACATACTCTTTTTCTTCATCATGATCGGTGCAACTTTGATCATGCATACGCTTGCCTAACCGATCATGAACTCCTTTATTTTTTACGCGCCGATCCATGTCGTTAAATTGATGACTTAAATGTTCATGGATGGACCAGTGGTTGGCTTGAGACTTCCTAAACTCTTGATATTGATTACTACACTCTGGGCAGTTACGTCTTTTAGATGATTTCAAACCTTTGTTCTAGCAGTGCCTGAAGGAAGGACAATTCTAATGTAATTAAGCCTGCTCCCTTTCATACCTTTCTTCCTCGCACCGACATTCATATTCTTCTTCTTCAAGCCGATGCTGGTAGGTCTTCTCCTTCTGGCGTTACCATTTGTTCAACAAAATCCTAGAAGTTACATGAGGACGCATAGCACCAGCTCTAGAGGTCTCACCTTGTTCATATCAGCTCTTTTGTCGACCACGTTGCTATCTAACTTCTTTGTATTCGTTAGCCGATATCTAGACTTTAGGACTGACTGACCCATCTTCTTTGGCCTCAGCTAATTTCAGCACCTTGGTCTTTCATTTAGTCAGTTGGAATTCTTCCATATTCACCCCTCCAAAGGATGCCTATCTATACCCATTGTTGGCTTCTTGGTTGATTCAAACTTGATCTTTCCCTAGTTAATGGCCTTCTAGACGTGCTACCTAAAGACTCTGCATTCATTGGTACTATGAGTGGTAGCATTATGAAACTTATAGTACCTCTTTCCTTTGAGTCCTCCTGCCGAGGGAATCACATGGTTTGATGACAACTTCAACTGCTTTTTTCTAGCGAGAAGTCAAAGATCTTATCAGCCTTCTTGATTTTGTAGTCATAAGCGCTCCCCGTTTCTTTCACCCAAGGACAATGGAGAGCCCCCCTAATATTTGGAAACCACAGCTATTGGAATCATTCAAACCCAAAGAATGAAGAATGAAGCAGCAAAATCCATTGCCGACATCCTAAGACGTCATATGCTAAAACTGTTTTTCAATAGGAGTGTTGCTAAGTCACAGACGTTTGATTTTTGCTTTCTTTTTAGGCAATGAACATCATCCAACTAATCTAAATCCAACTATTAGTACTCATCCTCATCCTTACGACCGAGCACCTTCTCCTAGCTACTAGTTCATCTTCACTTTCAGTTACCTGTAGGATAGGAAATGCATTTTCTATTTTTATGGATGATTTAAATTTTTAGAAAATGATTTTTGAGACAGACCATGTTACTGACACTTCTGGATATGGCTCGACAAAGCCATTTTTCCCTCAGCAAAGGCTTTGCCGAGTGCTGCACTCGGCAAAGACTACACGGCAAATTTGTTTTCTGCAAAGGCTTTGCCGAGTGCCACGACAGCACTCGACAAAGAAAAGTTGTCGTGATGGTGTGGTGCAACTGACGGTTGCTTTGTCGAGTGCCTCCGGGGCCGGCACTTGGCAAAGATTTTTTATTTCTTTTTTTGGAAAATTCTTTGTCGAGTGCCCCCTGCTCGGCACTCAGCAAAGCTTTAAATTTTTTTTGGAAAATGCTTTACCGAGTGCCCCTTGCTCGGCACTCAACAAAGCTTTAAAATTTTATTTTTTTTGAAAATGCTTTGCCGAGTGCCCCCTGCTCGACACTTGCCAAAGCTTTAAATTTTTTTTGGAAAATTCTTTGCCGAGTGCCCCCCCTGCTCGTCACTCGGCAAAGCTTTAATTTTTTTTTGGAAAATGCTTTGCCGAGTGCCCCCCTGCTCGGCACTCGGCAAAGCTTTAAATTTTTTTTTTTGGAAAATGCTTTGTCGAGTGCCCCCTACTCGGCACTCATCAAAGATTTTAATTTTTTTTGGAAAATGCTTTGTCGAGTGCCCCCTGCTCGGCACTCGGCAAAGCTTTAATTTTTTTTCAAAATTCTTTGCTGAGTGCCATGGCCTCAACACTCGGCAAAGCGTTATTTTTTTAAATTCTTTGCCGAATGCCAAGGCCTTGGCACTCGGCAAAGCTAGGAAACTGGCCGAAAATGGCTTCGGTTTCCTAGCTTTGCCGAGTGTAGTGCCCATTGCACTCGACAAAAGGGTGCCATTGCCGAGTGTTGCACTCGACAAAGTGACCATAACCGGCCTTTTTCGTTGAGTTTTTGCGTTCCATCACGACAAACATAATATATCACATATATCTTACATCCATCACATATATCACATGCCTCACAATATATATCACATATATAACCATAAGTTCTCAAGTCCATCCAAGCAAATCCACAAGTCCATCCAAACAAATCCACAAGTCCATCACCCAGTGAACAACAAATGCAAAGATAACTACCCATATCCCCAAGCTCCCCACTGAGACTGTGGTGTACCAGCACCTGGATCATTCAAGGGCCATTAAGGTGGATTATTCAAACCCGTCGATTGAGGCTACACAAAGGAAAAGACATTACATGTGTTAGACAAGAAATCCACTAGGCTATAAGTAGTGTTGTGGTTTAACCCTAGGCATGAACATACAAACTTAAACAATCATACTTAAACTTACAGGAGTAGCGTGCCCGGGAGGTGGAGGTGGCAGTGTAACGAATAGCAAAGCTAGCGGAGCTACACCCGTCTTTTGTCCAAGAGCTTGCACGTACTGGAGAACCTCCGCCATCTGCTGTTGCTGCCTCTGCTCCATCGCCACACGCTGGGCCTCCAAAGCCTCCACCCTCTGGCGATCGGCCTCCTACAGGGCCTCCAATTACTTGACCTGGGCCTGCAACATTTCACCACAATGTTTGAATAATGCAAAGCTAAGGTATGTAAATATCAATGTATGACGAATAAAACAGGAATCACCTGGAGTGACATAATCTGCTGCTGTGAAGTATCCGGCCGTGGGCGTATGGAAATGCTTGCGTCCGTGCTCCGTGCTCGGATCTAGGAGAGAGGGAGTAGAGGTCGTGTCGATGACACCGTCACCAAGATAGTACCACCCATGCTTCTTGCCTTCTCCAATCCTCATGATGACCTCTGGATCAAAGTCCTGGGAGCTCGGGTCATAGTCGTCTCCATGGAGAGACCTTGCCGCTGACATGTACTCATTGATGCGGGTGTAGACAGTCGGGTTGGTGTACGCCTCGGGCAGGTCCTCCGGGTTGTAGGAGACATCAGATGTCACCTTGCCCTTGTGGGCCACAGCATATGCCATGAACGTGGTGCACTGCTGGCCCGCATGTGACGCCGACTGCGAGAAAGACAGCAAGATGATTAGAAATCAGGCAGAATTGAGCGTTAGAATAGAGAAATGAATTCGAGTACCCATGCTTGTCCGTATGTGGCGAGGCTGTGGCAGCCTTGATGGTGCAGTACACCTGGCATCAGCAATCGCTGCTCCCGGGCTGCATTGTGCGCTTCGGCCCACTTAGGGCCGCACCACATGTCCACCGTCATCTCCCAGCACTCGAGATACGTGGTGCACCACCAGGGACACATCTACATGTCATCAAGTATTTGACATATAAGAGGAACAAATTAAGACTACTTAATCTAAAAAAGAATCAATATTAATGTTCTTTATCTACCTGCATGTACTGGTCCCGGGTCAGGGTCATGCTTCTTGCTTGTGGCTTCTTAACATCCTCTCCAAGGATCGACCTGTGGTAAGTGACGATGGCCTAGACGCACGCCTCACAATGGATGTCAACGATGAGCTTTTTGCAAGCTCTGGTAAGCACCGCCTCCACCCTAACCTCAAATCCCTCCTCGTATCTAAAATAAAGCTGCATACAGACACGATGTATCCATTCATTATTTTAAGAAAAGTCCAATGAATGCGATGTATTGAGCAATGTGGTGCGATGAAGACTTACCCAAAAGTCCCGCTTCACCCACACCGCCTTGTTGTCAACCTCCACGTCAGTGGCGTTGGCATAGTGGTAAAAGGTGTAGGCCGGCTCCCCCTTCCTGGCGTACTCAACCAGGCTAGGAAAGTGGGTCTTGCAGAGAAGACCTAGGATGCCATTGACATGGCGTGCGAGACCACCACCCAGCACAACCGTCCAGTTCCTGCATAAGTGATTAAGAAAAAAATATTAGTTTCTACTTCAATTTTCAACATATCATATGAAGGAGTATTGATAACATCTTAAGTTACTTACTTTTGCCCTTCGGGGCGAATCATCGGGCATTGATGAGGAGCCAACGGAGGAGGGAGGCTAGCGGGACCTCGCAAGTAGACACTCGACGAACTAGAGGAAGCGAAACCCTTACCTACCGCCTCTTCCTCGTCATCCTCATCCCCACCCCCTCCTCGTCTGTCTGCCGAGCCTGCTCCTCCTCGTCCCCATGCTTGTCCCCGTCCCCGGTCAACACATCCTCCTCCACCTCATCCTCCACCGATGTGGGGAGGATGAGCCTGCCTCTTGCTACTACTCCTCTTCCTGTCTGACAGCTCCTCTTCTACAGCCAGCATAGGGTGTGTCCTTCGGTAAATCAAGAACATGTTCCTCTGATGGTTGCCCACCATCTTTGTTCAATCAACTACAATTGGAAAGAATAAACAAGAGCTAATTATAAATTAAAAAGAATAAACAAGAAGTAATTAGAAATAGATGCAAAATAAACAAAACATAATTACAAAATAACATAATATTACATGTATTAGAAATAATCTACATGATCAGGATTAGCTGGTTCATAAGTCTCATCATCTCTATCAACCATATCGAAATAATCAACACTATCCGAAGGAGGAATGTTGTCATCATTGTCATTGCCTAAATGTAATCGCTCAAGCATTTGTAAGTCCTTCACATTTTGCACGTCATCTCCATCGTCCTCGTCATCAACCCAATCATTGTCTACATCCATTCCTATCGCTTCGGTTAAGTCTATCTTGAACCTCCCTTGTAGCCCCTCTTCTTGATAGAACTCTCCATCATATGTGTTTGTGTTGAAGTTGTAATCTTCATCGTTTGGGACATGTAGTTTACCGTGTGGCGATACCTTGTGCACAATAGCCCAACCCTTAAGATGCTCTTTGGTTTGGCTTGCGTATGAGGTGTAATAAACTGTCACACCTAGTTTTCTAAAGAACAAAACTAGGCTAATCATATGTGTGCCCAGGAAGTCCACACATATGTCAGAATGAAAAAGTATCAGAAACAATGTTATTATATAACGTATACATAGCTATATTAACACTTACATCAGAGTATCACAGAACGGTGACTAAACTTCAGGCTCCATTCTTCTCAGGGACGGCTGACTGGGGGTAACATATGCCTAGCACTTCTATCAGTCTTCTAGGAACTCCACCATAACACCATCGATCTTTGAGGCAAATTTACTAAAGTCTGGAGTGTGGGAGAAATAGCAAGAGTGAGTCCATGTCAAACTCCGCAAGCATAGCAACAAGGTAGTATAGATCCCATAAACTCATGATCAATGTAACATAATCAATATAAAGCATAATCGATAAGTAAATGAGCATCTTAACAAAACAAGAATCATCATCTTTAATGTAGATGTCTCCAAGGCCGCTCGTGTCCTTGAGCAAGGCTAGTATACCAGTTTAATAAACTCTGCACAGAGGTGTACACTTTCACTGTGAGTCATGATTACCCATATGCCCGGGGCGGCCAATCCCCAAAACACTCCTAAGGTGAGCAGGCAGGGTTCACTATGAAGCCTTTCAAAGGATCGTCTAACAAGTTAGGGCCACTAGGTTTCATCAGTCAGTCTGTGTGATACAACCAATCTCAGGGATCCACAGTCTGCTTTTTCCCATTTGCGCCACAAGGGTAACCTCTAACAAGCTAGAAAAGGTCCTCATACTTGACTAAAGCCAGAGCCATATAGCCCTCACAGTTGTACTATAAATCCCGGAGGTTCACGTACAGATAAAATCTTATGTTGCTAAAAAGTCATTTCTCAACCATCATAGCTCTTACATTAATTAAGTCACAAGATCATGGTCACAGAAAGAAAACCCAAGCTATACTTTCCTTTTACTTGCTTTACGCCCAAAGCAACTTGCTCTCAAAAGCCTCAACTTAATCTTTCATTTGCAATTTCTGGCACTCAGCTTCTGGTCTTCATCTTCGGATCTTCAGCGCTCACGGATAGTCTTTATTCTACTCGTAGATCATAGCAACCCAGCACACTAACAAGCATACAAGCAAACAAATAGGGACAACTAAGAACAACACACCAAACAAGAGAGACACTTCGAAAGAGAGCGCACTAAACGACACGGTACGTTGCTACAGTCATGAAAACGCAATAACGACGGATAACGGAGCTACCATTAAAGAGGACACACGACTATCGAGACGATTACAACATAACGTAGAAGACCGACTATAAACTTAATGCATATTAGTTATTGAAATAAGGTGATAAACATTCTGAAGAAATATTCTAAAAATAGATTAATCAATTAAATTACAAAGCTAGGTTTAACCCTGGTCATATTTTATTTATATATATTTTATAGTATTCAAGTCATCTAAATATTTATAGTTTAGAAAACATAAAACATGAGAGAATACTAATCAAACTACTTTATGTTTCAAGATTGAACTAATCATCTTATAATTCAAAAGACATTCAGGTTGATATTAATCAAGTTAACATTTATTTATGTAAGACCAAAATTATAAACTTAAGTTGTAATTCAAAAAGGCATTGAATAAATATTAATGAAATTGCATCTAAACTGACTTTATCCGAATCATGTTTAAACTAGACAATTTATAAAAAAAAATAAATAAATATTTAAGTTGACAAATAATTATAAAAAGATCCATATTCTTCTATGTTGCTTTTATTTGGAAACCAGTTTGGGTAATCATTAATCTAATTACAAGCATATTAATCAATCTAATATTTAGCTATATATGAAAAAAAAACATCTGACAAGAAAACATTAACACTACTGCGTAGAGCGCAACTATACGAAACTAACACAACTAAAACGGAGCAAAACGGAATTAAAACGAAGAAACGATAAAGATATTACGAACTAGTGGCAGAACCGCAAATACTTCATCTTCTACCTCCATCCATCTGAAGGGCATCGGCCTAGGGACGACACGAGAAGGAGGAGAAATATTTAATTTACTACACGAGAGATTTTTCAAACTAGGGGCTCCTCTTATGATAGTTTTGGTGTACTTAGCCCAAGGGGTTGGTACATATATATAGGGCGGAGAACTCCTCACATCTACATCGACTAGCAATATGGTACTAATTGATGTTGCACCCTCCATCTTTATTAATAGGCCTAATTAATTATTAAAGCCCATTAGTAAAGAAAGACATGGGCCTTTGGGCATAAGGAAATCTGAGATATTTTATTATTTTTAGAATTAATTAATTTTATGGATAAAATAATTCTAGAAAAGTCCAGAATTGAATTTTAAGCCACGAAAAATACTTCGAAGGCTCCGAAAATTCAGGGAAAATTCTCAGAGATATTTTAGAATGAGATGAACCCAAATAAAGTATTTGGAGCTTATGAAAAGATTGATGAAGAGATCAAGGAAAAAGATTAAGCTAACGGAAATTGAAATTTTAAAACCAAAAAATACCAAAAAGTTTTCCGATGAGAAGTAAACGTCGTCCTATGGTATTTTGAAAATAATAGCACTCACCAACACCAAAGACAAGCATCACACAAACACCACATTATCAAATTAATATGAAAAATTTTAAAACCAAAATTTTCTATATTTAAATTAGCAGCAACTTAACTTATCTAATAAATTTATTTAGATATTGAAATCATTTATTTTATTTAGTGTTTTCTAAGCACAACCTAAAATTAAAAATTTTGAGGTGTGACATAAACCTATGTGGACTGTTGAGCCACAATATAGACATCATCTCTTGGATAGATGAAATCTTATTGAATTTCGATTAGCCTAAGATGAGGGGTCAGTCTCATTACTCCAGGATCAAACCAATGTCATTTGAATATGACAGGACTAAGAGGTTTGCAACCAATGGCATTTGCAAATGAAAGTTCATATATTCCTTCAATTCTTCCATAATAGTCAAGGCCATCAGTGCCGGGGGTAAAAACTCTGCTATTTGTGGTTCTTCGATTGGGCCGACTCTGTGTGAAAGCGATATCCATTCACATCATAACCGGTAAATGACACCCTATAGGCACAACCGTTCGTAACCTGTCTCAACTCACCACTGATAGACTCATCGGTTTGGGCCTGCAAGCTCGAGCAGGATAGATCGTTATATTATTCGAACGTATGAGCAACTTGGAAGGTCGAATTAAGTACGAGCTAAATTGGAAAGTACCTTGTTTTTGAACCAAGAAATGAAATCGGGCCTCCTTGGTCCCGCACCCTTTGAAAGAAGGGTATTAGCTTCCTGCGGGGTAGGATCCCTTGATTGATTTTAGAAGTGATGAAGAAATTCCCTGTACCAACGTGAAACAAGGGGTTGGATGAGGAATAGTGACTGTGTATTGAAACAAGTTTGTTGAGAACTTATCCAATGTACGACGCCACCTTGTCAAGGTTGTTCAACACATATAGCATGATGCAGCGCCACTCTTCATGTGTCAAGGTCTTAGTGGTTGATGCACTTGCGCTTCTGAGTTGCCCTCGAAAAAGGTTGAGGTTCGATTCATTTTCGCCAGCATTGTAACATGGAGGTGGATTATGCACGCTAGGAAGGTTCTCGGTGTATTTTTCTATGAAGTTTGACACCTCCTCCAGAATGTATGTCTCTGCAATGGAAGCCTCATTTTTGCCTTTATTTCTACATTTTTTGCAAAGAGTCTTTAGACATCTCTCGATTGGATAGCACCAACGGGCCTACACGGGCCCCCCATTCATGCCTCATACGGGAGGTGCAATATCAAATGCTGCATCAGATTGAAGAAGTCAGGTGGAAAGATCTCCAACTTACAGAACAACACAGGTGCCACGTTTTCCAAGTCATCAATCACGGTCCGAGATAACTCCTTGGCACAAAGCTGGCAAAAGAAGTAGCTCAACTCTGCCAGCACTAGCCACACATTCTCAGGGACATAGCCTCGAACCATCATCGAAAGAAGTCGCTCCATCCATATGTGGTAGTCATGACTCTTCATCTCGTTGACTCGCAGAGGAGATAAGTTCACTCCCCTCCTCATATTCATTGCATACCCATCAGAGAACATTAGCATCTGCATCCATTCAAGTACTTCCCTCCTGTGTTTCCTGGCCAAGACGAAATTGACCTTAGGCCTTTTCCATGTCTTGCCGCCTATAGGAGGCTGCATCTCTTGCTTTGGTCTATCGCATAACGTTGCCAAGTCCACTCTAGCCTTAGGGTTGTCCTTTGACTTTTTAGTTTCCATGATGGTTCCTCAAAGTACCTCGGCGATATTCTTTTCAGTGTGCATTACATCAATATTATGTGGGAGAAGGAGGTCATCAAAATAGGGGAGCCTCGTCAAGCCTGACTTATGAGTCCACATGTGTTCCTCACCATACCCCACAAAACCACCACCTTCTTGATTGGCCACGAGAGCATCTATCTGAGTATGAACCTCGGCACTAGTCATCATCTGCGGTGGAGGGTCTTTTACTATGACACCTTTCGTAAAGTTCTTGATGTCTTGTCTGAATGGATGGTCAAGAGGGAGGAATTGACGATGTTTGTCGAATGATGAATACTTGCCATCCTTCTGCAACCAAATGAACCTTAGACGTTCCTTGCATATTGGGCATGGGAACTTCCTGTGAACACACCAGCCACAGAATATCCCATAGGCCAGGAAGTCATGTAGGAGTAGTGGTACCAAACATGCATTTTAAAGCTTGTCTTTGTAGCTCGGTCGTATGTACATATGCCTTCCTCCCAAGCACTGACCAATTCATCAATCACAGGCTCCATGTACACACCCATATCACTCCCCCGGGTGTCCAGGAATTATCAATGACAAGAATATGTTCTGTCTTTGAAAGCATACACTAGGGGGAGATTGAGGGGATAACAAACATGGGCCAACATGTGTATGGGGCAACCATCAATCCATAAGGATTGAACCCATCTGTTGCCAGCGCAACACGTACATTACGAGCCTCATCTGCTTTATCACAATGAATGCCATCAAAGCGGGTCCATGCTTCACCATTGGATGGATGTACCAGTTTGTCAGCATTGTATCATTTTCCTTTTTTGTGCCATGTCATCTGTTTCGCGGATTTCTCAGTCATGTATAGCCGTTGGATCCTCGATATGAACGGGAGGTGCCATAGGATCTTCACGGGGATCGTAAGCTGCCTCTTCTGGCCATCACTAGAGTCTACCTCTAGGTACCTAGAGGATTTACACTTTGAACAATAATTTGCATCCTTGTGTTCTTTCCTAAATAGGACGCACACCTTCGGACAAACATGTATCTGATCATATGATATCTTGAGTGCACGAAGGAGTTTCTGTGACTCGTACATGCTCTTTGGCAGAATCTGGTCATCCAGAAGCAGGCTGCCAATCACGGTCAACATACCATCGAAGTGTTCTCGACTCATGCTACACTCGGACTTGAACCCCATTAAGCGTCCAATGACATCCAGTTGAGAAATCGATGTCCGATTGTGAAGGGGTTTCTGTGCTAAAGACATCATGTCGTAGAATGCCTTTACGGGTGGCTCTATCTCCTCCTCCGTACGTCCTTCACCATACTGTCCTTTGTGCCAGTTATTTAATATGTCTGCTACCCTGGCACCAGCATCAAAATCCTTGACATGGGGTCTCACCACCTCCTCTCTCAAACGATGGGCTTCACCATGGTGGACCCACCGAGTATAGTCCGGTGTAAATCCATTCTTTAAAAGATGTTTACCCATGTCCACCTTGTCTTTCCTTTTTCTATTTGCACATCTCTAGCAGGGACACAAAACTAGAATTACTCCTTTAGCAGACTCACCAAATGCTAGTTCTAAGAAATCATTGGTCTTCATCATCGATTTAGTGGTGAAATCACTCTGACTTGAGCGGCCCATGTACATCCACTCACGGTCATCCATCCTCTAACATATATACCAGCGAGAAAAGTAACCATCAATTGCATCTACATGGTGTTCTTACTATCTAATAGATGAGGATAGGTCCTAATCCCACCTGCGAATGTGTAGATGAGGTTAGTTTCCATGGTCTACTCCTATCCGAGATAGAATTCTCCCCGCTGTTCTCCCGATACACGTCCTGGCAAGGAGAGTGTGTATCCGGAGAACAACAGGGAGGTGATGCCGAAACCCTGTCTCGAATCGGAGTAGACCAAGGAAACTAACCCATCTACGCTTCCGCGGGTTGTCCAAAATACGTGGACAATCCAAAACAGATACGGTCATAGATACGCAATGATCTGCATACCTCCAACTGTATCTCTTTCGAGCGAGAGACGCCTAACTGGGTTACATGACCTACGACCATGGGACATAAAGAGAGGTTATACTGAGGGTGGCGGTGGAGACAGGCTAGCGGGGCCATGGTGAGTCGGTGTAGTGCCAAGGCGACGCGGTGCAGGCAGACCCGCAGCGACGAGGAAGACAACCGAGGTCGCCGAGGTACTCCGGCTCGACTCCGACGGGCTCTGCTCTGCATAAAAAAAGAACATAAGGGCTCAATTCAAAAATTTTGCAGCACCTCCCCTACATGGAGAGGTTACCAAAACCTGCAAGAAATTAATGGCTCGATGGGCGACAACCACATATACAACAAGTGTCACTAAACCACTGCCACCACCACTCTAACTACCTAACTAACTAAACCCTAAACCCACCACCACCACCACTCTAACTACCTAACTAAGTAAACCCTAAATCCAAACTAACTAACATACCTTGGGGAGACGGCGACGGTCGACGGCGGGAGGCCGGGTGACGCTCTTCCTCAAGCAACGGTGGCCGACGGCGGTAGATGGACGCGGGCGGGCAACGGTGACGCTCCTTCCTCCTCCTTCTTCCTTCTCCTTTCTCCGCCTTCTTCCTCCTCCTTCCTCCTTTTCCTTCTCATTCTCCTTCTCCTTCCTCCTCCTTCTTCTTCGTCCTCCTTCTTCCTCCTTCGCGGCCGAGGCGCGGGGGCGGCGGTGCGGGAATGCGGGGAGGATCCACGGCCACACGGGGTTGCGCCGCGGAAACGCGGCGCGGCAGCGCGCGGGCGTGGGCGGGGCAGGCACCGGCGGCGGGTACGTGCGTGGGTGCATGTGTGCATGTGTGTGTGTGCGTGGGCTGGTGTGTGTGGTGTTAAGTCATTTTGACTTGCTTTGCTGAGTGCCCGCGATCTGGCACTCGACAAAGATTTTTTTTGTTTTCCGGCCTACGGTTTACGTTTTAAAAATTTCTCTTTGCCGAGTGCCAGATCGCGGCACTCGGCAAATTTTTTTTGTTTTCTAGTCTATGGTTTACGTCTTAAAAAAAATTTGCTCTTTGCTGAGTTCCAGATCACGGCCCTCGGCATAGATTTTTTTTGTTTTCTAGGACTATGTCCATGTTTAAAAAAAAAAGAAAAATCCTCTTTGTCGAGTGCAGAACTAGGCACTCGGCAAAGACATGCCTTTGCCTAGTGCCATTTTCCGGCACTCGGCAAAGGTTTTCTTTTTTTTTTGCTCCTAACTTTTTATTTAGTCCTACACTACCAGGAACTACTTGTTCAAGTTTGGTATATTTCTGGGACTTTTTACTATATTTCTTCAATTTATTTCATTTACTTAATTTTTTTATTAAGTCAAATTTGAACTACTGGTCATTCAGATATCAAAAAAATGGATGAAAAAATGATATTCTTGTTATTGACTCTAATTTTAGGCGCATCCAGGGAGAGGCCAAAAATTTTGAACATGTTGTTCACGAAACATGACCACGAACTTGCGGATGAATTGTGTAACATCCCGGTTTTTCAAGTGACCAAAAACACGAACTTTTTAAAAAAAATTTGGCAATCGTGTGAAGCATGTAGCTTCTAGGTCTAACCCGAGTCTAACTCACAAACAAGACGTTGCATACATGTAGAATTGTTTGTAGGAGTGTGCCGGAGTTCTTTATTTGGTTAGGGTTTGGTGTCGGAGTGCACAAATCCGTAGTAAGCCCCCTCTCGAATTCCTTTTGGGATCAACTCAATTCCCATTTGAGCCTTTCTCAAATTCCTCTCTTGAATTTTTCCATCTCAGGTCTCCTTTGAAATTCATCTCAAACCCCTCTTAGTTCCATCTTGCATCACCTTTAAATTCATCTCCGATCTCTTTCCGAGTAACATCTCAATTCCATTCGAAATTTCCCCAACCTCTTTGAAAATCCCTCCTTGAGCTCATCTTGAATCTTCTTTAAATTCCTCCCCAAATTCCTTAAGTCATAATTGGTAAAAGGAAAATCATTTCCCCTATCTTCTACCCTAACCAACCTACCTCTTCTTCTCATTGGGTCGTTGTCCAGCCCAACCGTAGCCAGGCCAGCCTGCTCCACGCCCTCCTTCCCTCACTTCGCGTCGGCCTAGCAAGTCACGGCCCAGCCTGCCTTCCGCCGCGCGTGCAAAGCAGCTGGCCCAACATGCGACTCGCTAGCCCAACGGCCCTCGCAGGCCCGCCAGCGTAGCCTGAGCCACGCCTAAACCCTAGGCGGATGTGCTCGGCTTCCAGAGCTGCACCGCCGCCGCTCGCACACTCGTGCTCGTGCCCCTGCGCTCCGACAGGGACCACGCGATTCACGGCACGTGCCCCGGGCATGCCTTCCGAGGATCACCGCCATCCACAGTAGACGCGCGGCCAACCTTAGCCTAGCCTCGCACTATAAAAACCACAGCGCCGCACCTCTGCTCCTCCACTTCATGATCCACCGCCGCCCTCCCTTCTTTCCCTACAATCGCCCGCCGCTGCTGGCCATGGCCGAGCCACAGCCGCGCCACCTCAAGCCCCATCGTCTCCTGTGTCTTCCTCACCTCGCCGTCCTCGTCTCGAGATGACCACCGCCAGGCTCTCTACCACCCGTTCACACTGACACGCTCGATGTCCGTGGCCAGCACCAAGCCGACGATGTGGTGCTCCTCGCCGTGACCACGGTGCCATCCGCGAGCGCGCCAAGCCCCGACGTCATCCGGTGTCTCCAGCCCGGCCATGCCATCGTCGAGCACTTCTCCACGTGACACCACCATCGATGCCACATGCAACCCCACCAAGCCTCTCGACGCCGATGTCGTCGTGCTCCACCGAGACCACGGGGCCCTTCCTCCTTGGCGAAGCCACCCCGGACCCAGAGCCCATCCTCGTCACCAAGCTGTGTTGACATCACTGCCTAACGCTGACCACCTCTGCTCCATGTCCCATGGCCGTCGCACCTCACCGGTGAGCAGCATGCCAAGTTCCATTTTTCTCCTTCCTGTTGGTGCTCATTCGTTTGACATCGGCCCTCGTGCTGTGATCCAACACCACCGCAGGAGGCTGCAGCCCTGCTGCGTCACCACTCGGGAGCTGAACATCGTCGCCACCTCATTTATCATCTATCCGGCCTTCGTGCTACTAATCTCTTGTCACAGGAAAGCAACGACCCTGCTGTGCCGATGCTAGGCCTTGTCGACCGTCCTAGACAGCAGTAGCCACTTCTCGGCCAACCATAGCCATATCCGGCCAGTTGCAGACCCCGCTGGCCAGCCGCAGCAGCCCTTCATCCCCAACGCAGCAAGGTCGACTTCATTTTAACCTAGCCGACGCCGTCCTCAACGTCGACAAAGCTTTGCATTCATTTTTCTATTTGCTCATACATCACTGTATTATACATCAACTATACTTGCTCATGCACTCGTTATGTGATGATCCATTTCTATTGATTATATATACATGTTCTTACATCTTCTATCATATTTAATTCATGAGCTATCTGTCTTGTGCCTATGCCTTGCCTTTGCCGCCAGTCTACTTACCTTGATCTATCTCTTGTGTCGCTATGGATAAGTGTTACTCTATGCTGAGTCATTTGTGTGTCATAATTCTTGTGTGTTGTGTGTGCCTTTTTGTCTGCGGACCGTGCCTTCGAGCCAGTCGAGAGAGCCAGTGTTTGTCCATTGTGATCGTGAGTTCGCCTCGCCATGGCTGTAACACCAAGTATGTCCTTTCTCTCTTGCTTTAGTTGTCTTCGTCGGATTATGAACTTGAGCTCCTATCTATGTCCCTAGGATGCGGTCACCGTGGACTTGATGTCGATATCGACGCGGTTCTTACTCGCATGTTTCGAGCCCTCCGTGACCAACTCTATTGGGATAGGAATTAGGGGACAACCTTTATATGTCAACGGGTGCCAACTCGTGTAGGTACAACTTGTGGTCACGAGTTCACCTCGCCATGGCCATTAGGCTCTACCTCTCTTTCTCTCGTTCTTGTCCTAACCACCTCGTATGTTTTGTACCACTTCTACCACGGCATTCCTTCGGGTCTAGCGATGACAACCGCATCACTACGAGCCGCAGGAATAGCCTTATGCCGTTTAGTTGCACGGTTGTGGTGCCCTATGAGTTGGTTTGGATCATGGATCGTGCCTCCTTTCATCCAACCTTCGTTCGTTCCATGACGAGTTGGTCGAAGGAGTGCAGGTTCCATTCTTTCTTCTTCCTCTCTTGTTCTTAATCCTCGTCGATCTAGTAAGATGTGGGTTGAGCCTTTGGCTTGTTTGATGTTTGTTGCTCTTTTGATTCCACTTTCCTGATTCCCATCGTTGCCATGGCGAGTGGATCAGAGGAAGGTGAATCTTGTGTTCCCCTCTTTTGGTTCTATCGTGCTTATGCTCTTGTATGCTTGTACCTTCTTTGATCGTAGCATTTCTGTGGTTCTTGCGGTGACAACTGCACCGCTAAGAACCCTAGGGATGTCCTAGTGCATTTAGTGCACCTAGGTCGTGGTACCCTACAAGTCATTGGGCACTCATGTTCTTTTGTGTGTCTCCTCTTTCGATGCCCCGTCTCTTGCCATGGCGTGTGTATTGGAAGTAGACCACCTCTCTTCTCTTTTCCCCATTTCACCCTCTCTTGGTTCTTGTTAATTTCAATGGCATCGGCATTGAGAGAGAACAGAACTTCTCCTGCTTGTAGTCTGTTCGGTTCTCGTCAGTCTCCATGATGCTCGGATCGAAAGTCGTGAGCCGTGGTGTTTGCTTAGGATGAACTAGAGTCTATGCCATTTTATTTAAGCCGTACAGGTCAACATGGTCGACCCGAGAAGTACTGGCTAGGCTAAGACCTAAGTTTGTGCTTAGCAAATCACCACTTGTGTTTCTTTGGCCCAGGGATCGGACATCCACTGAGAGGGCTAAGTCGTTCTCCCTTTTTGTGTTTTTTGATGTTGTTGTCTTTCTGTGCCTTGTTGCCTCTCCTTCCATAGTATTTCTAGGTTTAGTAGTCTGATTGCTCTTTTGCTTGTCGCTGTATCGAGGTAATTGCGTTAAGGTTAGCGTTGATCGGGTCGGGACCCGTTGGAGGAAGGACGTGTAGATGGAAAGACCTTGGAGGGGAGCAACTACAAGTACGAGGAGGATCTTAGATATGACATTCAACAGGTGCCACGTCCCACCCAACCTCGTAGAATCCTATTAGACATGCTACAATGTACATGCTAGTGCTTTACTATTATGCAAATGAACTGTGATAGGTTGCATGATAGATTGCTTGTGAGCCATTACCTTGTCGCAACCTATTTCCCTGGACACCCGCTGTTAGGCTAGACGCTCATATTCTACTTACTGCTTTACTTTCACTATGCATTATACCTGTGATGTGATGCCTGGTGAAGGGATAACATGAGTGGATAAGGCACGTGGTGCCGATAACTTGGTAAAACTGGATAATGAACTTAGGGAGATCTTGGCGTGTGTCTTGGGTGTGTGGTGAGGGTTGAGTCGATCGGATAGGATCCTACGATTAGTCTTTGAGGAAAGTCATGCCGGAGGGGTGCGACCTGGGCATCCCTCGTGAGAGGTACCTGTGGCGGGTGCATGTGTGAAAAGACGGGGTGTTGGTTATCCCCGGTGGAGGTGCCATCGAGACACGGGGTGTTGGTTATCCCCTTGAAAAGATATCCTGTTCGGTCCCCCCTAAGGACTGGTATGTCTTGAGAACCGGAACCATGGAACCCTTCGTGCACACCACTCGCTCCTGATGGGCGGGAGACGATTACCCGACTAACTAGGACGGTGCCACTACTACTAGGTTGGAAGGTGATAGTGTAGGGAGTACGAGCATGGGGGCCCACACTCTCCTAAGACAATGTAGTGACCTTGGGCCCGGTACTACGTCTCACAGTCTCAGCGTTTCAGTGGACTCCGAGGTGGCCTAGGGCTGGGTGGTAGGGTGGCACCGCACCGATTGGGAGGCAGTCGGCATCAGCTTAGGCGAGGCACCGCCGATGATGGCGATCTTGTGGATTTCCAAGTGTACACGCTCTGCAGAGTTGATCGATCTATACGTATAGCCGCGTCCGCAGATGTAGACATTCCCATGACCTACGCTTCACTTGATTAGAGAGAGGAGTCCTTTCTACCTTTCCCCTGAGTTTTGGTGTTAGATCCGGCTTTGGCCGTTGAGGCAAGGTACGAGCGGGAGTCGACCTTGCCGCCTAGAGAGAGAGTGAGATGAGATGTGTGTTTGGGATGGGAGAACATGTGGATGAGATGTGTTAAAACTTGATGAACTATTATTATAAAATCTTGTTGAACTTGCATAGGAAACCTACAGCCATATATAGGCCTTTTCATCTACCCTTGCATTCCACTTACCACAAAGCATATGCAAAAGCATAGGGTGGGAGCCAGTGGCCAGTACAAATCGTATTGATAGATTTTGGACAGGTTTCGGATGAAATCTACGACGACAACAATGAGGACTCGAATTAGGAGTAGATGGTCTCGTTCCTGCGCTCAAGTGTGGTTGAGAAGATGGAGCCTACATCCGCTGACATTCTACGCCAACTCTGATGACTGTCCGTGAAGGAGGAGCCTTTACCCGCTAATGCGCTACAACGACTCTGATGAAGATATGTGTACATTTTCACTAGATTAATCGATGTGATAGGAGTGTTAACCAGTGTTGCAAAGCTTGTGTAAACTTGTAATTCTACGATGTATGACTATGATATCAGTAGATAATTAATAATATGATGGATTGCTTTCGTGGATTATCACATTATAATTCGAATCTATGGATTTTCCCTTCGTAGAAAATCGAGATCGTTTCAAATTGTTTTTAAAATGTATAAAATGCAAACGCCATCCAAAAATCTTGAAACTTGTCGAGATGTCACAATAGCATATGTGGACACTGTGATAAAAAATTGAGAAGGTTTCACACACGTGAACGCATAGATGCTTACAAACCAAGAAACCATATCACATGTGATATGTGATCATATGTGGAGATGTCTAATTTGTAAGCATCGTACGTGTCAACGTGCGCGAAACCTTCACAAATTTTTATCATAGCCTTCACATGTAATAGCATGACATCTCGACAAGTTTCATAATTTTTGGACTTCATTTGTATTTTATATAATTTAAAAACCATTCGCCCGCAAGTTGGTGGCCGTGTTCCGTGAACAAGACATTTGAAATTTCCGGTCAGTTCCTGATACGGCCTCACACGACACTAAATAACATGAATATCATTTTTTCAATCACTAGATTTCATTATTCGATGCACGTGCAGTTCAAATTTGCATTTTCTGAAAGAATTCAATGAAATGAAATAAATTAAAAAAATATATCAAAAAGCCATAAAAGTGCACTAATTTTGAACATGTAGTTGCAGGTACTGTAGGAGGCCTACAGAAAAATTTTAGATACAAAAAGAAAAAAAATAAAAATCTTTGCCGAGTGCCGTGAGCAAAGATCAGGCCCACGACACTCGGCAAAGAAATTGAAAAAAAAGAAAAATTTCTTTGCCGAGTATCTAGCGGTTGGCACTCGGCAAAGAGTGACGGTGGGTGACCGCCGTCACCTACGGCCGTCTTTTCCGAGCGCCGGGCTTTGCCGAGCACCCAGCACTTGGCAAATATGGACTTTGCCGAGTGCCTGCGCACTCGGCAAAGGTGCCGAGTGCTTTTCTTTGCCGAGCACAGCACTCGGTAAAGAGCGGCAAACCTCTTTGCACTCGCAAAGAGGTCCGGTAGTGTGATTACCACTAGAAACAAATTTAATTTCAATATTGTCAGAAAACAAATTTAGTTTCAATATGCGGTCAGACGAAACGTCAGTGGTTTCATATCCGTAAAATGATCTTGATTTCTAGATGATTTTGGTAGAGATGCTTGCTGCAACCATCCTATTTTTAACCGACTATATAAATGATTCGTATAAAAAAAATCGGGTTGACTGTTTAGAACAAGAAGGCCTATAGAAGGATAAACCATAGACCTTTAGTTTCTTCGGCACCAAACAATGCCAAAGGAGGTGCTGCTCTCTTCCTGATTAAAAAAAAGTCCTCCCATTGCCCATTGGCCATTGTATGTTAACCTATTAGGCTAGTCTCAGTGCTAATTTCACGTGTCAGTTTTCAATACTCCTATATGTTGGAAACAGTGCTGAAGAGTTTCATCCTCATAAAACTATTTCTACTCCTATGAAACTCTTATCACCTCTCTCTTCATAAATATAGTGTCATATCAGCATATTTAATGTTCATAAAACTCTACGAAACTTCTATTGAAATTGGCCTTATTAGTAAGGTTCTTTGAACTTTCCTTATGGCTCCGATGTAAGTATATATGCAGATGCAAGCAGCCACACAGCATTCCGTCTATTCGTTCATTCATAGAAGAGCGAAACATATATACATAAAGTTTGGCCCAGTTAGTTTGCAAAGGTGGTGCAATGCTGCCCACAGAAGAACAAGTCAAGGGAGGTATCGTCGCTGCCGCAGTTCTGGCCATGCTGCTGGTGGCGCTCAGACCGTACGGCCGTCGCTGCCGCCACCCGGCGGTTCGCTTCTTCGTGTGGGGCGCCTCCATCGTGTTCCTCTTTTTTTCGCGATCGGGTCATTCACCTGTTTTTCATTAAGAGGAAAATAGTTAACAGTACAACCATACGTGATCACGCAAGCGAGGAGCCTTCGTGACACCACGCACATAATACCACCTAGCTACTGAATTCACATAGAAGAAATTACATAAGAAGGTGTTTCGCGACCAAATCCGCAAGACAGAAGCGAGGAATTAAGCCTGCTGCTTCCCGACCGGGAAGAGAACCTGCATGGCTTCCCGCGTCGACGTCGATAGGGGGAGGGTGAAGGCGGTCTGGAATTCCTCAAAGGAGGCTTCATCAGGTAGCTCAGTCTCCACCTCGAGTCTCAGACGTTTCATCATCACCTTCCGCATCTGAGCCTCCTGCTTCGGTTCCCTGTGCCCACTCTTGGCGGCAAGCCTGGCGCTCCTCTTGGGGACGAGCTCCGAGACGTCCAGCTCCCTCGCCCGTGCTCTAGTCGCCTGGGTAAGCTGCAGTCGTGGGGGCGACGACAAGACAGGCATCGTCAGCGGCTTCTTGAATGCAGCGATGAAGTCCTTGGTCGACGTTGCGGCCGTCGCGTCAGGCACTCTTCCATCAACCGCCAGTGTGGCTGGGCCGCCACTGACCGCACCCTCCTGGCTGCTGGGGAGGTCGGCCTGGACTGGGGGAGGGGATCCCTCGGGCTGCTCCGGCTCAAGTAGTGAGGGCCTTGGTGAGGTTTGGCCCGAGCCGCACGCGTCTGGGCCTGACATGTACAAGTCCACCGCCTGGGCCACCTCCGGCACGTCCGGGCTCAGGAGACCTGGTTGGGGTGGCCTTTTGGACAAGCATGCCTCCACCTCAACCAACATGGGATTGAAGTCCCATTGGTGAACCTCCGAGCAACGGTCCACTGTAAGCATAGGCTCAGGGTGCACCGCCTGCATCAGCATTTTGCCTCCCTCCATAGCGACGCCAGAGTGGCCATCCAATTGACACTCGCGTGTCAAGGGGCCCTGGAGCCAAGCATAGCCCCTGGCCGCGCCCACCGACACCTGAAACCTCGAGGAAAGGTGTGCCTGGAACTCCTCCGGCGTGACGCCTGGCTGATTTGCACCACCGAGTGCGACGATAACAAGGGACAGGTCCGCCCCAGACACGGCGAGCTCCGCATTCCTTTGGACGACAAAGACCTCGACCTTGGGGCGACTATCAATGTCACCCATAGGTGGTGATAGCGGCAGGCAGCTGTTGTGGCGCCGCTGTGACGACGATGGCAGCGTGGTCGACAGCTGCACACGATGAGGTGACGACGGTGATGGCTCACGGCATGGCGCGTGGCTGCCTCCTAGCGACAAGCAGGGTTGCCTAGGACCGACAGGGCGACGCGCCTTAGCACCCCTGCCGGGGCGACTCGCCTCCGAGGACGAAGGCTTGCACGACAGCGAACGACCACGCTTGCACGCCCTGGCCCGATGGCCGGTACCCCGACAACGGAAGCATCGCGGCGGGGAGCGACACTGAGCGGCGATGTGGTCGAGTGCGAGGTAGTTGAAGCAGAGACCCACAAGCTCCGGCAGGACGGGGCGGTGGCATCTGGGTGCCGCTTTCCTCGCGCAGCGCCGGCGACGACGACTCACGACAGTCTGGAAACCATCGGCGTCGACGTTGAGCCCTCGAAGGGGCTGCCGATACGTGTCAGGCACCGACGCCCTGCGCCGTGGGCCAAGGCGCTGGTGCACCAGGACTCTTACCGCTGGCTGCGGACCAAGGCGACGCTGCGCGGGCACACGCTCAGCCTGCAGCGGTGGAATCCCACGGCCAACGGGCGCACCGGTCCCGCGTCGATGACGCCGCTTCCCCCTATCAGGCACCAGGCGGGTTCCCTTCACGGCGGCCACGCCGGGCGCCGTGTTTGGCGCCCCAGCCGGCGGTGGAGGTGTGGCCCGGAGAGCCTTGCGAGCCGCGTCCAGGTACGAGGAGCACGTGGCAGCAGGAGCGAGTTCGTCGTCAGAGCTGCCAGGGTCATCCTCCCAACGCCGAAACTTGCTCCTGCCAACCGACCGACGGGCGGGAAAGAAGGGGAGGGCATGCAGGGAGAGGGACGACGGCGAGGACCTGACTAAGTGTGCCGCGTCCTCGTCCTCGTCCTCGTCCTCAAGGACGTCCTCGACGAGGACCAGCTCGTCGGCCTCCAATCTACCATCCGAGCAGGCACCAGCGGGCCGGCGGCGGAGCTGCGCCCGGCGGTGGTTTGCGGGGTGGCGGCCGCGAATGCGGCGCCGCGTGCATTGAGGGAGGTCGCGACGGTGCCCCAGGGCCGGAACTGACGTTGGTGACCTTGGTGGCGTACGCGACGGCGGCAGTGCGCGCGCCCACACCGGATCCGGCGTCCACGAGCAGGGCATCCATGGCTGGGGAAGTTGGCGGTGAGGACGTTGATGGAGTGGCAGATCCGGCGGTGGTGGACCCGGTGACGGCCGCGGCGGCAGCGGAACCGGCGGTGGAGGGGCCCGTGGGCGCTGCTCCCAGCGTCATTAACGCCCTTGTGCGAGCGGGTCTGGATCCCGCGGGTCGTCGTGGAGTGCAGGGAGGGGAGTGGAGGGGGAGGGGGAGGAGGGGGCAGGTGGCGCGGTGGGTGGCACTGGCGACGGCGCCGGCGCCGGGGATGGGTCCAACATGCTAGGGTTAGGTGGGCTCGCGTCGCTGCAGGTGGTGGGGAGGGCAGGGGAGGTGAACGGGGAGAGGGAGGAGGACGGGGAGGAGGGTGGGGAGGAGAGGGTGGGGGGCGCCGGCGCCGGGTGCGTCAGGGTAGGGAGCATGTGTGGGTGCGGGTTGCGTGATGACCTTAGGTACACTGACGTCCTCCATCATCTCTTCCTTGCTGGATAGGAGCAGAGAGCCCAAGTGTGACGGCACGCTGCCACCGTCCGGCAAGCAAAACCCCGAGTCCCCGACATCCAGAACATGTGGACCCTTCTCCTGTGGATCGTGCTCATCCTCACCATCAAGTGCAACGCCGATGTCACCGCGGCCGCGGCCTCGCCTGACGGCGGAGACGTCCACATCAACGGGCAGAGGATCAGGCACCCCGTGGAGCCCGTCGCTCAGTACGCCAGGGCGGCCTTCCTTATCAGGCTCTGCGTCCCGTTGGCGGGATGGCTGGGCCGTTTCAACATAGCCTCTTCCTCGCCTTCAGCGTGCTCGGCCTCGCCAAGGTGGCGCTCAACTTGGCTGCCTTCTGGCGTGCGAGCGACTCGTTCGCCCTCGGCGACAACACGAGGCTTATTGCCGGCTACATGGCGCAGCTCGTCAGCGACGACGGGCAGGAGGTGCCGCGCTACATAGTGACGGGAGAGAAAAAGAAGCACGTCCAGGAGAGCGCTCGGGGCTACCGCGTTAAGCGCGACGTTCTTGACGACGACCTCAGCAGCCTCGTGAGTCGTGACGTTGGACCGCGTGTGGTGGCTGGCAGAGCATGATGGCATCCTCGCCGAGCCGCAGCACAAGCTGAGAGACCTCTGCCTTTCCTACTCGATGTTCAAGATCCTGCGGCGGAGGCTGTCAGGAGGGTATCCCCTCGCCGACGCTGGGTCCAGGGAGTCCCTCGACTTCGTGCTCCGAGGCATGGACAGCGTCGGCGCCAGCGTCAACTCCGACCGTGTGTTCCGTGTCCTCGTCGACGAGCTCTCGTTTGCAAGTGATTTCTACTACTCCCCCATCCCGTTGTGCGCCTTGGGCGGGTGGTGGGCAACACTCAACTACCTCTGCTCCGTCCTCAAGATTGTCGGAGCTATAGCTGTGGGATTCATTTATGAGCTCCATGACGTGGTACGTACCACGCCTTATTATAATTATAAGGTCATCACTTACTCCCTGCTCCTGGCCGTCGTGCTCATAGAGACATGGGAGATCGTCGCTGGCGTTTGTTGGCCCGGCCACTACATCAGGCACGAGTCGGCGTGGCGCCGGTCCAGCTTCGTGCACGCGGCCCTCGCGGCCATGCTGCGCCTTAGGCCGCCTACGCAGTGGCGGCGTCACCAGATGGGCCAGAACTCGGTGCTGGAACCTTGCCAGTTCCTCAGACGGATCACTGGCGGGCTCCTCCCAGAGAAGCTGTACTTGTACGGCGGCGGCGCGGGGCTCACGAGGTCCGTGGAGGTGGAGGTCACGCCCGACGTGAAGGACGCCGTGTTCACGTCACTGCTGAGCAGCTACGGGAGGATGAGCAAAGGTGGTGCGGCGGCGGTGCGTCGTGTAGGCGGCAGGATCAATTGGGCGGTGTATGGTACCCGGAGAAGCTGGGCGTGGGGAGACTAGGACGACGGCGGAAGCAGCAACACCGAACTGATCCTCACGTGGCACATCGGCACTACGCTCTTCGCGATGAATTCGACGACGTCGACCTCGGCTCCTGAAATGGAAGCCGCCAGGCACCTCTCCTGCTACTGCGCCTACCTGGTGGCAGCGGCACCGGAGCTGCTCCCGGACTCCGACGCCTGGACCATGAAACGGTACAAGGATGTGTCGGACGACGTGCGCGCGGCGCTGCTTGCCGCCGGTGGCGGCAGGGAATCCCCAGCGTCCAGGTACGAGCGGCTGGTGGCGGCTCTGAGCGCGGAGTCGCGGGACAGGGGTGTTGCGGCGGGGCGCGGAGCTCGGTCGCCGCCTGGTGAACGAGTACGCCCGGGACGAAGCGTCGGCGTGGCGGATTCTGTTGGACTTCTGGTCCGACATGCTGCTCTACCTCGCGCCATCGGAGAAGGTTAAGGGCCACGTCGACGCCATGGCGCGTGGCGGCGAGTTCATCATGCTCGTGACTCGTCTGGGCGTTACTCCTTCACGCCGGAGTCACTACCAGACCTGGCAGTACGCCAGGCGGTGCTATTTAGCACTGCTATCCCATAGGCTCTTATTCTTATCTCAGATTGTGGAGGTGGTAATCTTTGATGTTGCTGTGCTATATATTCCTTCCATGCGCCTCTGCTTTAATTTTCTGCAATATTAAGGCAATGCATTCATGCTTGCTCTAGAGAAAGTAGCTGGCGTTAGCTCGTATAGTAGATCATTTAGTTTGATATTCGCACTAGCAAAACACTGTCCTTGTACTACTTCGTTTTCCCTAGGTCAATGTCTGTGCATTGTAACAGGAAAAAAAATAAGATCAAAGTAATCCAAGTTTGCGTGCGTTGTATCATGACAAAAAACAATCTTCACAACATGCTGTTTGTAACCAATCATCACTCATGTATGAGTGTTAATGAAACATGGACAATTAGTTTTTTTTTGTTCTGTTCTTCTTGAGTCATTACTCATTCCCTCTGATCCGGTCAGCCTTTTTCCTTTTCCCTTTTATGTTGTTTATCTTCATCAACTTGTGTTCTGACAACCTGCTTCACAAAGACATACTTAATGCAAATCCCAGTTCATCACAAAACATTTATGTCAATGTGGTGTATCAACTGTTATCTCTTGTATTGTTTGCATTCTCAAGTCTTCGATTGGGATACGACCATTGTTATTTTCTATCAGATCCATTGAGAAGTTGACTATTGAAAGTAACAAATGAGGAGGAGAATATAAGTTAGCATAAACACATACACATATCACATCAACACATGATTTGCAATATAATTTGAACAATATATATCAAAGTCTGCAAACCTATGATTGAAGGTCGGCAATAGGAATAACACACAAGTGTTGAACAAAGTAATCTGTTGCTCTTATGAACTATCCATGTTGCAAGCAAAGTAATATGTTGGACAAACTATCGAGAATGGCACAATTCATCATTGTGTACATGAAAACATCCCAAAGAAGAAAATTCTAGATGGCAAAGGTGCCAAAGAGGTTATCCCATTATATTCTTGTGTTGTTGGCAGGTCATGGCACTAATAAAAGAAAACAAGGTAACATAAAGAAAGAGTACAAGCATGAGTGCATAGGAGAAAATTGATCAAATTAAACCAGACACTTAATTAATAAAATGAGTTTTCCTTTGTTTTGTTTATGGACCACATTTTTATGAAGTTGTTGACACAATGACCAGTCACACCCTAGGGCTAGCGCTCGGATCACATGAGGATCACTCGGACTGCTCGAGGACCGAAATTATGGTGAGGACGGGAAAACTGGCCTTGGGGGATTTGAATATTGTCAAAAACCGACCTAAGCTGGTTTAGGTAGGCCAGCCTCAGCGAAAAACACTGTTGTAGGAAGTCCATCACCGCCGGTTCTAAACCCCACTTCACCACAGGTGTTGGCCGTCGTTGGTGAAAGTTGCTGGTGATCACCACTGGTGTCAACAACAAGCATAGATTTGATCAATCCTATGCGTTGGTTTGAGGCGATTTGATCTGATGGCTGCGAGAGGCTCTCCCATGGATTCATGGCCCACCTTGGAGTACCTCCTACTCCTCCTCACACTATAAATAGGATCCTCACTTCTCACTTGTAACACACACCACAAGAAGAAGCTCTCTACTCTCTCAAGATGTAGTTTTAGTGTTAGTGGGAGTTAGCGTGAGTGAAGCAATGCCTTAGTCTTAGGAAATGTGGAGTGGAGCTAGCCTTGTTCTTTGGAAAGGTGAGCTAGCTCTTGCATCTTATCTTCCTTGTAAGACTTTATCTGTGCAATGTACTATTGTTGACACCAAATTTTGGTTCATCGCATGAAACCTCATAATTCGGAACTTACTGAAGAAAGTCGTGGTAGATTCAGAATCGGCTGGGCAGAACGCAGGTTAAGGTCGGTTAGATTTCAATGACATCATCATCTCAGGGAAGCTCTAGCAGCAACAAGAAAAAGCATTGACCAAGGACAAGAAGGCACATCGGATTCCGCAGAAGGGGAAGTTTGAAGTCCAAGTTATCTTAATTTAGAATATTTCGTTTTCTTTTCCAAATGTCGTAACTAGTCTTGTTCGACTGGGACTCATAATCAAACCTCGGGTATAAATATTGAACCCCAGCTATTGTAATAGACATCCACACATCAATCAAAACAAGTACTTTACCTTTTTGGCCCCCCGTGCCACCATTAGGAGTAAGAGTAGAGTAGATTCCGGTGAGTTCCTTTAGCAAGTAGGGCTGCATCGGTCTGGCCGACCTCTGGTTTGATGTGAGTACCGTCATGACTTATACTTTGTTTGTAAGGCTGCATCGGTTAGGTCTGACCTCTTGCAAGTTCTGTATAAGTTAGTTATCATCAGTTATTGTAAGGTTACATCGGTCCGGCTCGTATCTCTTACAATTACTGATAAAAGTTACCCTTTGATTCTTATCAAAATTTGTACGGTTGCATCGGTCCGGCTTGATCTCATACAAATTTTGATACGGATTAGTTATCGATATTGTGTTAAATAGTTTACTATTCATCATAATATCACCAATTGCTCAATTTAGATTAAAGATTCCTCGGTCTTCATCTTTCGATCTATCGTCTGTCAATTGTTTTTATGCCAAAATCCAACTGTTGACGTTAGATCCCGTTTATCGACCGTTTTATGTTGATCTTGATCGATCATAATGGATGTTTGAAGCCCTGTTTCCATTAAGGAATATGTTTGTTGGTCATCAATCTTCGGTTTGCTGGCTTTGTTATCAACCTGTTGGTAGCGCACTAGATCGGGTTTTGCTGTTAATGAATCTACTCATTAAGGGAGATATGACGTCATCCATCTGCTATGTTTCTATTGACTATTTTAGCTGATAGCTTGAGCTTTCACGCGTATGGCACGCGTCCACGATTCCATCAAAACACAAGTAGATTTGTAGATGACTAGGCTTGCAGTTTGCCATTCTACTATCAATGCTGCATCGATTCGGTTGGCCTATTGATAGTGTCATAAATTGGGTTTGGTCGGTTTGTAGATTTACTTATGCTTTTGTGGTTGAACGTTCACATGCTATACGACAAAAACCATTAGATCGGCCCCTCGGCTAGTTGCTTATGCTTTCATGCTCATAACACGTGCTCATAATCTTGTCTAAATATGGATAAATCCATGTGTTTTAAGAGTTTAATTTGTTATCATTATTATGGTTGTCTTCGATCTGCTCGACCCCCTTTGTTAATGATGATAGGTTAGATTTGATGAGCTTGTAGATCCATTTATATTAGATAAGTGATTGATCACGTGATATACATTTGTTTACTTTAGAATTGGCTATTTGTGCCGATTGCCCGTGCATTGCAAATATATTGGCTTTTATTACTGTACTTATTCTTGTCCTGATCTTTAAGTCAATACAAGGTATAGTCAATGCAAATGCTTTCACTCATATCAGCTCTCTACCATTTTCTTGCTTGTTTTATGATCATTGGCATTAGATTTATATCATTAAGCAAAAAATTATTCAAAATTTGTGTGCATAAGTTGTACTCCCTCCGTATAGGGAATACATGTCGTTTAGGACATGATTGCGATTACCAAGGAGTCATTAACTACGGTGTAATCTAGGCAGCGTCCCGAGGCGTGTGGGGGATGCGGGCAGGGTTCGAATCCCTCTCCCCACCCATATTTTTGGTTCACATGATTTTGCATGGTTGTTGGCCCGTCTGCATGGCACTGTGCGGGTGCGTGTGGCTTATTTTTTCGCGTTTGGCCGCGTTTTTTTTTTTCTGTTGGCGCTCGTCTGGGAGCGTTTGCAGCTGGTTTTGAATGTGTCCGCGCGTGCATTTGCTTCGTTTTTTCATTGGCGCTCAGTTTTCGTTTGCTGAAATTCGCATTCGTAGTTTGGCGCTAATCTGGGCTTGTTTTTTTTTTTTGTTGGCGCTCGTCTGGACGCTTGGACTACTCTCGCTGCTGCTTTACTTAAACGCATCAGCTTGCTTGCTTGTTTCCTCCTACGCCTGCTTGCTTGCTTGCTTGGACTATGTGGCGAGGCGCACCCGCGCCGCGGGACTCCACGACGAGCAGCACCTGCGCCACCGGATTCCATGGCGAGCAAGCGAAGGCAACCGCTAAACCCGCGTGCGAACGGCGAGCAGCAGCGTGCGAACGGCCAGCGTGCGAACAGCGAGCAGCAGCGTGCGAACGGTGAGCAGCAGCAGCGTGCAATCCATGGCGAGCAAGCGAAGGCAACCGCTAAACCAGCGTGCGAACGGCGAGCAGCAGCGTGCGAATGGCCAGCGTGCGAACAGCCAGCGTGCGAACAGCGAGCAGCAGCGTGCGAACGGTGAGCAGCAGCAGCGTGCGAACAGCCAGTTGCGGCGAGCAGCAGCAGCGTGCAAATGGCTAGTTGCGCAGGCGGCGACCTGCTGCGCTGCGACTGCGACTCGGAAGGCGAGCGTGGTTAATTCCTTACGCGAGAGCCGATGTGGGCGGCGAGCATGCGCGTGCTGTTAATGCCTCGAGCCAGCCCAGCCGAAGGGGCAGGGGCAAACGCGTCTACATTTAGGCTGTGTTTAGTTGAGAAAATTTGGGTGAAAAGTTACTGTAGCACTTTTCGTTGTTATTTGATAAAATTTGTCCAACCATGGATTAATTAGACTCAAAAGATTCGTCTCGAACTTTACAGACAAACTATGTAATTAGTTATTTTTTTTACCTACATTTAATGCTTCATGCATGCGTTTAAAGATTTGATGTGATAGGTGGAAGAGGAAATATTTTGGGTATGCATGCCAAGCGAACGCGGCCTTAGCCAAACTATGGAGAACAACATCCTTTGCCAAACTCCCTCCGTCGGCCAGAATGACATGTATTCCCTATACGGAGGGAGTAAGTTAGTTATACATAAAGTAATACACATAAATTTTTACTAAAAAAATTATTCCAAACATATGCAAGTGGGGTCTAGTTTTGTTCGCCTCATCGCGTAGAACATATCGGTGCAGACCGAATTAAAAATGGACACGTCGTTTAAAAGTAATAGCATTTTCAAATAAATGTTTCTTTTTTTTGCATGTCAGCGGTGACATCCGGGGTAAGCAGAGGGAGTGGACGCATGCAGCTCGGACAACCAATCGTTCGCTGCGTTCCTTCTGAGTGAACGAATGCCAGATTGGAATTAGGATTAATGAGTGCCTATAAAAGGGCAGGTATATTGTTATTGTCTCATAGATAGTTTTATGCAGCGCCACATAATTATAAGACGGCTTCAGAAATAATAAGTATAATGGATTATTTCACGAAACAACGACCTCTTTCTCTCTCCCCTCTCTTTCCTCCACATAAGCAAAAATCCTAAGTGACACTGTACGAGGCGAAGTATGACACTGCTGACGTGTAGCAATGTACTTGCCCTAAAGACCTATAAAGGGTGCCAAACCAAAATAGACGTGTAGCAATGTACTTTCAAGTTAGTTTTAAAATACAATTTTCGAGATTCTATTTTATCTTTTCTGTCCAGCTAGGCGTGCAGTCTCGCAACGTTGTGAAAACCATTAAAGAACTGTGGGTCGCCAAAGCAAGAACAGCGGCAGAAAACATCAAACTTTTGAAAAATATAAATGAATTACACATCATTAAATAGAAAGTTTACAGCACGGGAGACTGAAACATTCTCAAGTCTCAACATTTCAGTAAACCATGAATATAATTGAATTACACATCATTAAATAGAAAGTTTACAGCACGGGAAACTGAAACATTCTCAAGTCTCACCATTTCAGTAAACCATGAATGTATCGCATGTTGAAGGAAGTGCTTAGAGACTGAATGACGAAGGAAATGCTTAGAGACTGAATGACACAATGAGCAGACGCCTTGCACTGTTTGTGGTAAACCCTATAGGTGTAGCTTACCTCTTCGGCTCTACCTCAATCCTCACTGCATTAGTAGTTCTTCCCATCCACCTTTATAGTGATATATTGATGATCTAGGAGGAGCCCCTCAGCAGCCTTCCTCACAGCATCAACTGTTGCCATGGCACCCGCATCATGCTTCTCAAACTCGAGGACCAAATGCTTCAGGCTCGACAGATGCTCTAAGCCAGACACGCCACTCATGTCATCGGCCCGGCCTTTCTCGAACCTCAGCTCAAGTGATTGTATCTTTGGCAGTACACGGGGCTCAAATGTCAGTGATGGTGATGTGCACCAGATGCACAGTTGTTTAACAGTCTGGAGCCCATCAACGGGGAACATGATTTGCTTCTCATTTCCAGGCGCTTCAGTTGCATGGTAATACAGTTCCAGTTCCCTCAAGTTATCGTGCTTACTGAACTCTTCCACGACGTTGGCAGAGCTCTTCGTGGTACTAGCGCATGACAATGACCGCATGGCTTTCATCTTATCCATCCCACCAGGCAGCTTGGCATTCCCAGCAAGCAAATGCATTAGCTTTTCCAGCCTGACAATACTTGGAGGCAGCTCTTCCACCTTTGTTGACCTCACATCAAGTGTCTCCAAGCACCTTAGATCCCCAATTGCTGGTAGGAGTTCACTGGTATCAGTGCCTTTGAGGCTCAGGTACCTCAGCAGCACCAGCTTGCATAGGCCATCCAAGCACACAGGACCATTGCAGCCTTCGAGGTCCAGCACACGCACCACTTTCAGATCAGTCAGAAGAGGGGTGGCACTGGCGTGACCAAAGACAGTGACTGAGCGAGCATGAGTTAAGTCAGTAGACTCATTTCGGGCTGCAGGTTGATCTTCCTTGCTATTGTTCTTCAAATTCAGGGATAGCCGACGGACAGTTCTGTTGTTGTTTGGGACATGTCGAGCATCTGTCAGAGTGGCAAAGTTGTCTTCCATGGACTTGCAAACAATGAAATCATATATCACTGGGTGGACTCTGCAACGCCTTGGGATACTATCATGGTTCAGACCCAATGGTTGTACCAAGTTTCTGCCAATTAGCTCATTCAGGTAACTGATTGCTGTCTCCTCTTTGCTTCCAGCGATGAATCCTTCCGCGATCCATCGCCTCACCAGGCGCTCTGTCTCAATCTCTGAATTCTCAGGAAATATGCTCAGATACAGCAAACATGACCTGAGTTGTGGCTGTAGATCATTGTAGCTAAGATCCAGTATTTGTTTCAGCTCATCTAATCCATCTGGATGTGAACTGCATAGCAAGTTGAATCCATGCTTCTCCCATTCATCTCTTGATTGCTGGTGAGCTAACTTGGCAGCTATGCTAACCACAGCAAGTGGCAGGCCAGCACACCTTCTCAGAACCTTGGTAAAAGCATCCTCCAGATGTTGTGGACAATCATTCTGGCTGCTGAAAGCTTTCTTCAGAAACAATTCCTTGGCTTCATTGTCAGTAAGGAGGCCGATCTTGTGGACAAATTTGCTTGAACCAGAATGATGATTGGTGGGCAACGCAACATTCCTTGTTGTGGTGATTATCCTACTACCAAGACTGTTGTCTGGAAAACAACAACTTATTGCTCTCCACTGTTCACTACTCCATAGATCATCAATCACAATGATGTACCTGTTAAATAGTCCAAAAAGATGCACATATGAAGCAAAAATATTACCAAATCAGCTTGTGATTCTGAAGTCCAGTTGCCAAAATTCAGCGGGTTACCTCTTCTTCTCCAGTATTTCTCTGACCCTGGGGATGAGTTGGCTAATGTCTTCGCCTCCTCGGAGCCGGTCGCCGAGATTTGAGAGCAAGTCCTTGACTGTCTTACTCACCATGTCTGGCTTGGGTCCGATGGAGACAAAAGCAGAGCACTGGAAGGTGTTGCCTGCTTGAAGACGCCGGTACACTGCATTGGCGAGCGTCGTCTTCCCTGAGCCGGCATCCCGACAATGGAGACGATTTTCAGCTCATTAGTGCTGCCGGCGTCCATGACAGTCTTGTACACATCCTCCACTTTCCCATCCAAGCCGACGAGGCTGCCGGGGTCGACGAAAAGCGCAGAAATCCTGGGATCATGGGGATGTTGCGAGGTGGTGCTGGTGCCAACCATCGGGCCGAGCTTGTAGCGATTCCGCTGCTTGCTAATCTCGACAACGCGCTCCTTGAGGCCCTGGAGCTCGCTCGCGATGGTGTGGCGGGCGGGGAGCGCCGTTAACTTGTCCACACAGCGGCGAATCCAGGCACGAAACCCGGAAGTGGATTGGGCGCCGCCGTCGACGCGGATGCTGAAGAGGTCAACCCAGTCCTCGATGTCGTAGGCGACCTCGCGGACGAGGCCGATCCATCCAGTAGTCTGGGAGTCCTGGTGGTCGAGGGACTCACAGTGGTGGATGGCGGCGTGCATGCTTGACAGCTCGTCCTTGAGGAAGACGACATCCCCGCGGACGCCGGAGAGTAGCGCATACTCCTGCTCCAGCAGCTCGCCGAGCTTCCCCGGCAGCGCGTCCACCATGCCCGACAGCGCACCCACAACGATGTCCATCTCGCTGGCCGGATCGGTCTGTTCCGGATCTCGATTTGCTCGTGTCGCCGGCTCGCCGCCGCGGCGAGAATGAGCGTGGACTTGCAGAGCACCCAAGTCTTCGGCGCCTGGTCCTGGGAATGGTGTCGGGGTGCGCGTAGTATTTTCCAGTAGGCAAGAGCCTGTCTACCCAAAACCATGTGTTTTTTTTTTACATTCTAATACATGAATTTTTTTAGCCATAGGATGAAGATCCAACAGCCTCCGTCTCTTCTTCTACCTCCAGCCTCCTTCTACCACAATCACAGATCACAGATCTAGAAAATTTTTTCTACAGAAGGACAGAGACAATCACAGAAAAGGGGAGAGGAGGAGGAGGAGAGGCCTACCGCCGTCGCCTCTGGCGGATCCGGCGCAGCTGCTGCCATGCCGGCCGCCATGGCCAGCGCGGGCGCGCGGGCACAGGGAGGCGCACGACGGTCGCCGTCGCCGTCGCAGTGGAGCGCCTCGCCGGCGTCCGGGGAGGGAGGAAGGGAGGCGCGTCACCGCCGGCCCGAGCTCGCTGCAGTAGGGTGCCTCGCCGGCGTCGGGGGAGGGAGGGAGGTAGGCGCATCGGGGCGAGAGGAACCGAGGAAGTCGCGTTGGGCTGGGAGGGATGTGCGTCGTCGGGAGGAAGGAATGTGTCGGGTGGGCTCCACATGTCGGCGACGCAAAAAAATTCATGTATTTTTCCCTTAAAATACACGCACACCCGTTAGCATTCCTCTTTTTAAAAGGAAATACTAGTAAACTCTAACATTATTCATTCGTTAAAAGCAAAGTACAGAAATGGGACATAATAAGTACATAATGATCCCCTTCAAAGTTCTGTAAATTCATATGGATAGTACAGTTTTGTGAATACGTTGGAGCTTGATAAGAATAAAGTCAATCTTGCATGTCTTACATGTGTTTGTCTCTCTCTTCTAATCTTAGTATTGGGTAGTTTCTTCCATTTCGTAGCAAAAGCCAGTGCCACAAGAATAAGGAGGTGTTTGGCATGACTCCTCTTGAGAGGCTCCTTAGTGGAGCCAGAGCCGTTTGGGAGGAGCCATAATGATCCGGCTTTTCTACTTTTTACTAAAAAAACGGTTCCTCCAGGAAAACATTTGGTAGGACTCCTCTGCAAGAGCCAGAGCCGGAGCCGGGAGGTGTCGATAGAATATCGTCGACAGTCCACCAAGGGGTATGTCTACGATAGTAAATTGATTGGTAGAGGTGCGCGTGATCAGGAATTAGATGGCAAAAGAGACACAAGACATAAGATTTATATATGTTTAGGCCATCAAGATGACGTAAAACCCTACGTCCTATGTTCTGTTGGTTTGTATTGCTGGAATATGAGGTCCTATGCTAAGCCCGGGATTTGAATCTGGGTATGGATCTCCATGCTGAGTAGGGGACCCCTACCCCTCCTTATATACTCTGGAGGGGTAGGGTTACATGAAAAGTATCCTAGCTAGTTATATGGTAGGTATTCTATTTGGATTACAATATCTGTAGTATCCGATCAGATTTATCTCTATCTTCAAGATATCTTCTAGAAGCTTTGCAGCGCACGCCGATCAGTTGCCGTGCGCTGCAAGTCTTGATCTTGTGGGCTGGACCACCCCTAGCAGCCCATGTCTATCGTTGTGGGCACCTGGGGTTATACCCCTACAGCTAGTCCCTAAGCACCTTATATCCGCTAAGCAATGTCATCTTGATCATGTCCGAGCAGTTTAACTTGAAGCCGACCAGTTTAACTAGTAATTCGTCCAGTGAAAGTGGGTGATCGACTAGTTTAACTGGTAATTCGTCCAATGAAAATGGGTAACTGACTAGTTTAACTGGTCGGCAGGTCTAGGACTTACTCAAGTAAGGCTTACCAGAAGGAGGTAAGGGGCTCAAGATTAAATTTAAAAATTCTTCACCTTAGATGAAGTGCAGCCACTTAGACTCTGTTTGCGGGGTCGGATGATTATCATCCATGACTTAGTCAATAAAGAGGGTAAATCAAGAAAAAAGCACTACATTCACCGTCAGGTGAAGTGTAGTCAGTCCCGAGCCTACTGAAAGATGGAAAAGCATCTTGTAGCAGGGTCAAAGAAATCAAGTGAAAATATTTTGCGAGATTAAAGGAGTGAGCAGCGTCGTCTTGATGTTGTCTGAGAATTTTAAATAAACAACCGACCAGTTTAACTGGTAATTCGACCAGTTTAATTGGTAGTCCATCGGAGAAAATAAACAACCGACCAATTTAACTAGTTTGCAGGCCTCGAACTTGCTCAAGTAGGATATTCTGGTGTTAATGCGTGAAATAACCAGCATGTTGATGCGTGAAATAGTTAGCGTCATCTGCTATGTACTTATCAAGTCCCCTGACGTGCCGCTCAAGATCAGCACTCTGATCCGAACAACAGATGCAGCTTGATAGCACACGTGGTATGCAACAGCGTCAAAACCTAGTAAGCCGCCAGGTGAATTTTTCTTCTGAGAATTTCGGCTTCGCAAAAGTAGTTGGAGTTGTCGATCAAGCTGTCCAGCGACTTGGACTTGCTAAGCAACCAATCCTCGAGCATCTTGTATCCGAAGTCGACCAATGAAAAATTGGTATCCAACCAGTTTAACTGGTCGGCTAGAGGTGATTGACGGAGATTTCGCCCGAGGGACAACCATCGAGGAAATTGCGATGCTTGAAGAAGAAGCGACGGAGTTAGCAATCAAGCTGACCAACGACCTGGACCTATTCGGCGAAGAAGAAAACAAGACAGAGTAGATTAAGATAAACTTATAAAAGGATCCTATAGCTCGGCGAGCAGTTGGGGATAAACATTATGTTTATTTTAAGTGTGATCATATTTTAAATATGAGTAATTTTCCTCCCAGTTGGTCCTGTATCGCATCACCAGCCCTGACTAACCTATACCCCATAGCGTAGAGTGACCGGCACCCATTTACTTGTAAGAGTGCGAGCGTTGCCAAAGAGCCATTGCCGACCGCCCATAACACAACACAGAGCGCTGGCGTCTGTGCATGTATAGATGCGAGATCGAGAACATGGCCGTTTCTAGATAACACGAATGAGAACGTGGCTGGTTGACGAGTCGGTGGAGATCAAACGGAGTATCTTGAAGATATCACGCATGGAGAACAAATGGAGTATTTTAAAGATATTAAACATAGAGATTAACAGGAGAAAATCAATTGGAGAAATGCCGTGGTGAAAACTTTATTAAATACAGATACAGGAAGGGTTAAGTATCTTTAGTCAGAACGTCTGGTCGGCGGCGACAAAATTGCCCGGCCCTTGAGTTTTCCGGCCTGTCGTCATGGCGGCGGTTGCGCTTGTCAAAGCGACGTTCTTCGCGGCGATCATCATTGCGATGCGGCACAGCTCACTTACGACTCGGGCGGCTCGCTTAGCGGCTCACTTCGGCTCGGGCGGCTCGCTTGATGGCTCGAGCAGCTCGCTTAGCAGCTTGGACGGTTCGCTTGGCGGCTCGGGTGGCTGGCTTAGCGCTCGCTTGGTGGCTTGATGCAGTCGTAGTCGTAGTCGTTGCGGTGTGTCGATCCCATCTTGATGAAAGCGATGCGTTAGCAGCACAGGAAGTCGTCTTGCGTGATGCATACATGTGTGTGTACACATACAAGCACAGTTAGCATGTTAGATCGCTTGCATGGCTCCGTAAAACATACGGACTCTCTGTTTGCTTGCATTTGACTGGTGGAGCCATTATACGACGATCGGCGTCGTGACGGACATGGACTCTAAACAGCAGGCGATGCCATCAGCAAATTGCGCGTGGCCGACGTGAGCTTCGATTGGGATCTTGGAGGCTAGGCGTTGATGCATGTTGTGGCACCTTACAGCCAGCAATCAATTTGTCTCCGCCTCGATGGACAGCAGCGAGCAGCAAACTTTTTGGCCTGAAATCGGCAATAATACCGCAAAGGAGATCCATCCTGTACGCGGCGCGTTCGACGACGACCGCACATAAGAGAATTTCTCCATGCTTCGACAAGTTGCGTTGGGACTTCGAGGCGCAATACGGGCCAAACAGCGGCGCCGTGTGCGCGACGCCTGGAACGCCGCCACACCGTGTGACTTCTCATGATGCTGCGTTATCCCTTGTTGATGATGAAAAATTCCCATCTAGAACCGAAGGTGAAGGTCGATTCCATTGAGAACGTCATGTTCAAGTTGAGGACCGTCAAGCTCTTAGATCGCAATTGCATCAAAAGCCATCTGGTTCGTCATGGGATCAGCACGCACACCCCTACATGGCACGCCAACTATCGACAGAATATCGTAAGCAGTCCATTGAGGGGTATGCCTACGATGGTAGATTGATTGGTAGAGGTGCACGTGATCAGAAACTAGACGGTAACAGAGACACAAGATTTATATAGGCACTAGTACATGATTTCTTTTGCACGGCGTCAACCTTTTTCGAATGGAAACGAGCACCATTTTTTGCCCGTCACCATTGTTCCGAGGCAAGCCGGCCTCCCAAGCGACCGCCTCGGTTAAGGTTTAACGGAGGCGGCCACCTGAAAGAGACCATCTCGATTAATCACACATTAACTAACCGCCTCCGTTAATGTAATACATTAACGGAGACGGTTAACATTTTCCCGCCTCCAAAAAAACTATTTACGGAGGCGGACAACTTAAGACGACCGCCTCAAAAATAGTCTGTTTTTGGATATTGTCGTCTTAAAGAACTCGTCTACGTAAATCGATTTTTAGAGGCGGGCGCACTGTAAGGCCCGCCACGGAAAAGGCTGAGGCCCAACAGACCTAGGCGAGGCCTGATAACCGCTTCGAGTATAAAACCAACACTTAGGGTTTCTCCATCACTCATTCACTCTTTCTCATTCACGCCCCTCCTCCTCAGCCCGATAGCGGTGCGCTCCTCCTCCTCACACCGCGACGCCCCTCCTCCAGAGCGCGGCGCCGGCAGCCAGCAGGCAGCCAGGGTGGTGCCCCTCCTTCTCCCGGCGCGGCGGCGCTCCTGCTCCTCCCTCTCTCGGTGTGGCGGCGCTCTCCCCCTCCCTCTCCTAGCGCGGGCAGATCTAGCCTCTAGACACGACAGTGGAGCATAGGAAGGCCTTGGCGCGGGATGAACAGGCCAGGTGCGCGTGGCCGCGGATCTCCTCCAGCGTGGCGAGTTCACTGGATCCGGTGGCATGGAGGTAACTGATAGATCCGTTCTTATTTCCCTCACTCTCCATCTCTCCTCGCTCCTCTCTCCCTCACTCTCTCTTTCTCCTAGGGCTGAGGATCCGGCGGCGGCATGGAGGTGCATGCTCTAGATCCGGCATGGAGGAGGCCAGCCATGCCTGGATCTGACAAGGAGGAGGCCGGATGCGCCTGGATCCGGTGACGGTGGCCGTCAAGATCCACGGCGGGCGTCGGCGGTCTAGATCCGGCTACTAGGCTACGAACAGGCTCACCGACGGGCTTGGGAATGGGCTCACCGGTGGGCTCGTGGATTGTTTTTTGTTTTTTTTTACTGATTAACCGAGGCGGGCAGGATAACCGCCTTCGTTATTCAACCATTAACGGTGACCTTTAATTGGTGGTGGTTGCCCTTACCCACCTCCGGAAATCAAAAGTGACCGCCTCCATTAAGATTTCTGTACTAGTGAGGTTCAGGCCGTCAAGATGATGTAAAACCCAATATCATGTGTTCTGTTGGTTTGTATTGCTAGAATATGAGATCCAGGGCTAAGTCGGGGATTTGAATCTGGGTATGGATCTCCATGCTGACTAGGGGACCCATGCCCCTCCTTACATACTCTGGAGAGGTAGAGTTATCAAGAAAGTATCTTAGTTGGTTATATGGTAGGTATTCTATTTGGATTACGATCAGGGCGAATCTAGGAAAAATCGTTGATGGGTCAGACTAGACTTAGAACCATAACTATTGTGGACAATAATCTAACACCATGCATAAAAAGAATAATATATTTTTTCACACCGTAGTAAGCATTCATACCGGGCAAGATAAATGTGACGATAACATAATGCAACAAAAGAAACTATTTACAAAAGTGGTTACCTCTTATAATTTCACCATGCGAGTACGATCATCCGTATTATGAAAACAAACTATAATATCATCATTTGGAATGGCATCAAGAAATTCTTGCTCAACGAAGCAAATGACACAATCATTCATAAATTCATTGCTGATTTGGTTTCGCAGGTCCGTCTTCACAATTTTCACTACTGAGAAACACTATCCATCGATGCCATCGCAATAGGAAGAACTAGCACAAGTTTGAGGAGACAATATACCAAAGGAAAAGATCATCTAGGTCCCTTGGATCAAAATCATCAGGATATGCCTTAGCCAATTCCATCAAACTCTCAATGCATCCAAAGAATTCTTTGGACTAAAAGCAGCAATGTTGGTAAGCAATTTAGAATTTACCTCGTTGAAATGATCATTTAATTCCATCAAGATTCTCCATTCCATCTCTTCTGGGGGTGCCTCTTTCTCCATCAACATTTTCATTATCTTTTCAAAAAACGATTCATGGTGCTTTGCTTGCCTATCAAATTATTCAATCAACAAAATTAAACACACAAGTAGATATTGAATGCACAGTTAAAAATCACTAATTTACTATTTTACTTACGTGATATGTTTGTTGAGAAGTGGCAACATGAACAGATGAGACGATCCCTGAAAATTATAAAAAACCATAAGCATCTCGCAGTCGTAGACATGTAGATTGGGGAGGAAAAAATAATTTTGAGATAGGATTTGAGATTTTAGGTTACCTGTACGCCTGTACATCGGTAGCCCCTGAATATCGTACAGGTAGGATTGAATAACGAAGACTCGGAGAGTCGGAGAGCAGCGGCGGCGCCATCCACCTGTCCGTCACTGCCGTCAACACCGAGCGACGGCTGCGAGCCGCCCAGCCTGCGATCGCGGAACGACGACGGGAGCGCTGACGCGGACGTTTCGAAGGCGGAACCACGGAAGGTCGGACGACAGCGTCAATGGGAGAAGAGAATGTTTCGGTTTTCTGCGGGCCGCGGCAATACTAAACGTGAGTACGTGCCTTCTCTCTTGGGCTGCTTTTCTTGCTAGGCCGCCGGGGTCATCCTATTTTTTTACCGAGGTCATGGCTTTTTTTTTTGAAACCTCGCAAGAACTTTATTCATTGAGGATGGTTACATCGTTTATCACAAAAGCGAGAATAAAACCAGGGGGCTCGTCGTCCCAAGTACAATTTTGTTTCAGTAACATAGCTCTCTTTGCCAACTCACGCGCCGCCTGATTTGCATCCCTACTACAATGCTCGATTGATATTTCCTGAAACCCACTCCATATTGTAATACATTCATCATATAAAGCAGCTGCAGAGGTTCCGGAGAAGCCCCCATCCTTCATGGTCTCAACCACCTCCATACCGAAGATTAATCAATTGCATCCTATCTAGCATCAATCCTTCCTTTAGAGCGTAAGCCTCAGCGATTGGTGCATCGATAACATCAGCTATGAAACTGTGGGCAGCTGCTAGAACAACCCCTGAGCTATCTCTGATGATGGCACCAACGCTTCCACACCCCACATCCTCATCAAATCCTGCATCAACGTTTACCATGATTTTGCCCTCAAGTGGTTTCTTCCATCCTTTTCTGATCTTCACCCCCTTCTTTGATGCCAATTTATAATTCCTGGCTAGAGCTGCAATCGACATAGCCGATCTCGATGCCCACTGGATAGTATCACCATGGGTGTGTTGTCGCCTCTCCTACTAGATATATATACCAGCTTCCCACTAGAACAAGCTCCGCCATGCCAATATCTAGACTCCCAGTTTCCTCTCTTCTTATAATTTCTTCCAAGATGATAGAACCTGACCGATTTGTGCTAACTAGAGAGGATATCATGCCCCAAATACCAACTGCACTCCATACAGCCTTTGCACGATCACACGTGAACAACAAGTGCTTGATATCTTTAGCTCCGTGTTGACACATCGGGCATCCACTGGTGGCTGAAATATGCTCGTTTGTGAGAACAGCCTGGCAAGGAATAAAACCATGCAAAACCCGCCACCCGAAAATCTTAATCTTCCCCGATACATGCAGTTTCCACAGCCTCTTCCAAACTTGACTCCTAACTGCACTATTTGTTAACATCGAGCTGCATCTTGGCCCAAACTTACTCTCCCATTGACAGTGGTAACCTGAGCGCACTGAAAAGATCCCGTTTCTATTAAAGTGCCATGCCACTACATCTTCCCTCCCCGGAGTGATGGGGATTTGAAAAATTCGGGGCACATCAACTGACCAAAATATGGACTTAATCAAGTCGACATCCCATGTTGTATCTATTGGGTTGATCAGCTCCTCCACCTTCGAGATCAGATTATTCCCTCTAGGTGTTTGAATCTTTAGATTATGACTCCCCGGGATCCAGCTATCCTCCCATATATTTATTTGTATGCCATTGCCTACTCTCCAAATGTAGCCACATTTGAAGCACTCAAAGCCCTGCTAAAATTCTCTGCCATGTATATGAATACCCACTCTTCATCTTTGCCTTCAATAGATCTCCATTAGGATAATATCTAGCTCTCAACACCCTAGCACAAAGAGAGTCTGGATCATAGTTTAGGTTACCGTTTCGGCCAAATATATCGGTGCCCAGCGATAGAAATGAAAATCGGGATTTTCGGTGATTTTCGGATTTTTCGGGTGCAAAAAATGCTCAAATTGATTTTTGAAAAAAATACCGAAATTTGGCAAAAAAATGCTCAATAGATAGAATATTTAATGTAAGCCAGGTATTGAAAAGGACTCCTTATTCCTCAGTTTGTAAGCATATACAATGTTCCAGAAAAAATCTTTACAACATGCATCTTTTGAGAGCGTCGTTTTGCACTCGAACAACAAAATCTGAATGTGTGATGGAGAACCCTGTCGCCGGCCAGCAGGCATAAGCAGTGCTGCACTAACTTGTACCTGTACCGCCGCCTCCATTTCCAGTCGCTATGCCTTGAGCAGCACCATCAGCAACGGCTCCTCTTGTGTGACCATTAATCGAGAATAGCGAGCAGATATGAAGGCAGGAGCAGGATGGCCAAGGCCAGTCGGCAGCGGCTTACACGACCACGGAAGCAACATCAAATCGAGAGCGCCGAGGACCTGGGAAGGGTGGTGGGCATGCGCGGCGGGAGAGCAGAGGACCTGGGAAGGGAAGCAGGCATGCGGCGGCTGAGCAGAGGAGACAAGAGGAGAGAGAAATAAATTTGCCGTTGGTTAGGGTTTCCTTTGAGTATTTATATGGCAGGGGATGGGCCACTGGGCCACATGGATCATGTTGGGCCAAAAAGAAATTTGAAAAGGGCCGAGATTGAAAGGCCGATATTGGCCGTTACCGGGCCTGACCGAGAGAAACGAATTTCGCCGGTTTTCGTGAATTTCGGGCCGAAATTCTGAACTATGGTCTGGATTGATCAGCAATCTCCAGACCTGTTTTGGTAGCATAGCCAGATTAAAAGATTGTAGGTCCCTAAATCTCATTCTTCCTTTACCGTTTGGCATACACAACTTCCACCATTCTTGCCAATGTATTCTTCTATGTTCATCGTCATCACCCCACCAAAATTGCGAGATAGTACTTGTTATTCCATTGCAAATGTTTTTAGGAATTTTGAATACCATCATCGCATAGACTGGCACGGCTTGAGCAATGGACTTCCTTTCCACCCATACTCAACATCTTCTCCTTCCACCCATTTATCTTGGTCATCACTCTGTCTATCAAATGACGGAAGCAGTCACTTCGGTCCGCCCCCACCATTGCAGGTAGTCCTAAATATTTGTCATTAAGTGACTCCATCATAATATTTAGCGCTTTATAAACCTCCACCTTCACATCAACATCAGTATTTGCCGAGAAAAAAATACTCGACTTTGCCTCACTTAGCTTCTGCCCCGAGCTAACACAATACCTATTTAGGATGTTGGCTAAAACATCAGCATTCTTCTTATCTGCATGCATCAAAATAAGAGAGTCATCTGCGAAAAGAAGATGTGATATTGTAGGGGCCTCCCTACACACTTTGATTCCCTCCAGCTCTCCTCTTTCCTCTGCTCCTCTAAGCATGCAAGACAAGCCCTCCGCAACAATCAGAAAAAAGTATGGTGATAACGGATCACCTTGTCGCAAGCCCCTTGTAGGTGAAAAAAAATCTGTCTCCACTGAATTAAAATGAACAGTATACTGGACTGAGTTAACACAAGCCATAATTAGTTGAATCCATCTTTGATCAAAACCCAGCTTCATCATCATTTTCTCCAGAAAAACCCATTCTACTCTATCATAGGCTTTATGCATATCTAGTTTTACAGCACACAGACCCCGCTTCCCTTTCTTCTTCTTCATTGTATGAATGCATTCATAAGCTAACAGGATATTATCTGTTATTAACCTTCCAGGGACAAAAGCACTCTGATGACCTGTTATAATATCTGGTAGAATAACCTTAAGTCTATTGGACAGCATCTTCGAAATTACTTTGTACACCACATTGCACAACGAGATAGGGTGGAACTGAGTTACTTTATCAGGTTTTTCTGTCTTTGGAATGATGACAATGGTAGTATTATTCCACCCATCTGGGATAGTCTTGTTATTTATAGCGCCTAGCACCTCTTCCACCAGATCATCCTCTAAGAAATTCCAGAATCTCTTGAAAAATATTGCGTGCAGCCCATCCGGACCGGGCGCCTTCAGATCACCAATACTGAATAGAGCTTTTTTGACCTCCTCTCTCGAGAAAGGTGCTAGAAGAAATTGATTCATCTCGCTCGTTACCTTCTGGTTAATATCTACCAGCACCTCATCATCAATGTCATTTACCTCCGATGTGAACACGTGAGTGAAATACTCCTGCACCATCACCCTCATCGTCTCCACGTCTTCATGCCTGACTCCCTGGTCGTCCTCCAGTCCCTTCACCATATTTTTCTTCTTCCGGCTAGAGGCAAAGTGATGAAAAAATTTGTGTTCCGATCACCATGCTTAAGCCAATTTGCACGAGCTCGTTGGACCCAAAAAATCTCTTCCTGCTCTAGCAATAATTCCAGCCGGAGAAGGATCTCCTTTTGTGCTGCAATGGAGTCATCCATCATCGGCCCACGCCGTAGCTCCTCTAACTCCCGGTGCAACCTCTTCTTTTGTTGAGACGGCTTCCTTAAAATCTCCATATCCCAAGTGTGTAAATCAGCATGCACTTGGTTCAACTTTGTCATGAGCATTTGAGTCTGTCCTTGAGCTGACACTCTCGCCCACGCCGATTCAACCTCTTCATTCACTGTTTCCTCCTTCAACCACCTCGCCTCAAACCTTTTTGGGCCCTAGTGTATCATATTTTGTCCCCCAAGCTGATCCATGTCCACAATAATTGGACGATGGTATAATTTCAACATTTCACCATTCACCAGACCCGCATTAGGGAATTTAGTAATCCACCGAGCATTTGTGACTCCCCATTCTAAACGCTCTCTTATCTTTCCCCTCTGCCATGTGAAAATATCGCCCGTGTAGCCCATATCTAAGGCTGGATATCGAGCCAACCGTAGTTTTTTTCGAGCTTTTTTAGAAATTGGTATAATCTTATTCATCATTATTTCCTGTATTGTTTAAGACCCAACTTCATGACGAGCCTAACGAGCCGAGCCTAACGAGCCGAGCCGAAGTTGAAAGTTGTTTCAAATAAGTCATTTTTATTTTAAAAGAAAAATGAGTCTAATCGGAGCACTTTTGTACCGAGCCACCGAGCCAGCTTAACGAGCTTTTTGTCCAGCCCGCCAACTCACAGTCTGCAAGTGCATCATGGAATGCTTGTAGTTGTCTCTGGGTTCTTGCCCGCCCTCCTTCCTTCTCATAGTAATATAGAATCTCATTAAAATATCCCAGAACTAGCCAAGGGAGAGCCAAGCTAGCGTTCAAAGAGTGCATTGCTTCCCATGTTCGATCTTTGTCTTCCCAGGTAGGCTCCCCATAAATCCTAGTTAACCTCTAATCTCCTTCATCCCGAACAATAATGTTAATATAATACTGTGAAACACTATTGGTATAAATTAAATGCACACAAGTTATAAGGTATCCGCAAGCGCACAGATAAATATATCCTGTTGTAGCACTTCACCAAGATAATCCCAGTTTTAATATCGAACCCAAAGGAATAGTATGTGAGTGTGTTCTAACTAGCTGGTCTATAAACTTAACCTGAATTCACAATCAATGTCAGACAATAAAAAGGAAATAAAGAAGGCTACTAAGGACTGTCTAGTTTCAATCTAGATAAACTTTGTCAACTAAAGCTCAATTCGTGGGCGATGTCTCCCAAGGAATAAAATCAGAGTTCCTTCCCTACGAGCATCAATTGGCCTACCAAATTCTATCGACGGAAGATGGACTGCAAAGGACTCAACGCAGTTGTCACCTACGTGATCTACCACCTTCTAGTCAATTAGGGGACATTCACAAGTAACCCTAGTCTAAGCACCACGCTTACACTACGAATACTACTTCAATCAAGGAGCTACCAAGATCAAAGCACTCAAAAGAGAGTTACAAACTTGAATAACAATAGAGATAAATTGCTTACTTGAATCAGAAGTTGATTACCAAAGAATCTCAGAAGCAAGCTCCAGAAGACCTTGATCGTGCAGAATACAGCAGAAGAGAGCACCGATAGGCCGGAACTCCTCTAGAACTCTACTCTTATACTCTATCTCTCTATCTCTAACTAAGACTAAATCCAATAGAGGACTAATCTTCTCTTGATTGCTGGTCTAGATCCTGATGGAATAGGAATTAGGGTTTTTGGCTCTAGATCTGACTTGACTTCAGAGGGGTTCTGACCTTTATTTATAGCCCAGGAGGTTGAATACGAGCCCTCGGATCAAACCGACTTCACGTATGGCTGAGATGCATCATTGGAGGCGGCGGAAGAATACTCTAGAAGCTCGTGGTGGCTTCCCACCACAGGGGGCTGGGCAGCACAGGGGTGGGGCCGGCCGGCCCCACCTGGCAGGCTCTCGAGCCCTACCTCGATGTGGAGTTCTCTGGTGTCCTATAGAACCTTCCCGTGTATATGCCACAAAATTATCCCGCAATATATTTTGATATTTAGGTCCTCTTTGGCGATTTTCTGTGTAAATCCTGCAGAAAATACAAATTCACCAAAACTCGTGGAAATTGTCCGTAATAACCTCCTACTCTATAGTATTTATCTATTTTGATCATTTATGAAATAAAGGTTTACGATTCACGGTATACTTTAACTACCGTCAATAAGCTTCCCCACATTTAGGCTTTTACTCATCCTCGAGAAAAGGATGGATTACTTAAGACATGACTTCAACATAAAACTGTTCCTAGTCATGCATGTACTGCAAGATTCAAAGTGTCTACCATAAAACTTTTGGTGGTTGAAGAATAGAACAGCGTGAAACAGATCACCTTTATTCTTTCAGTTGAGTTAATCGGAGAAACAGTTGAGATTTTGAAAAAACAAAAACATAGTTTACCTTCTCCTTTTGTAGTACTCTCAAATCACTGATATATCTGGTATTTTTGGATCTTTACCAAGGCATAAATGGCATTGCCTTCTTTCTTTCTATGTCTAAAAGCTTATGTGGATCTCAGGTAGGGATGAAAATATGAAAACATACTTGTATTTCATGACTCAAGGAGAAAAGTGTCATACTCTTAGATCAAGATGTGCTTGTGTGTGGAATATATAGTGGCTAACCCTAATTCTATTTTGCTCCTTGAAACATGTCTCTCTTATTCAACACTTGAAAACTTTTGCTAGAGAGTGTTCTATCTCTTTTCTTTTTTTCTTTTTTTAGCGGACATCTGGTTTTTCACGCTTCCATATTTCTAGAAGCGCTCTAACTACCCGAGCGCTGGTGAGCCCGCGGAGTTCCACGCCAAGATTTTCATTGCTCCCGGTCACCCTCCTCAAAAGAAGGCGTCGATCTAACAATTGCACTGCTTGAGCCATCTTCCCCACCTTCACTTCTCCTCGGCCTCTTTTTCTCTTGTTCCTTTACTGGGCTAATATTAGCACCCAGCATAGGTGCGTGTTCTATCAGGTTCACCTGCTGCGCGACACGCCCTCCCCCATCAGCAACTCCATCCCTCTTCCTTGATGGAAGTCCATCTTCCCTGTCTTCATCCTCAGCCGATTTCTCCATCTCATCTATCTCAGTATCGTTCCAAACTCCTCTTCCCCCTAATTTCCCTCTCCCTCGACCATGCCTCCTACCTCTTCCTCCCTAGTTCTCCTCTCAACCCATCGCCGGCAAAAAGGGGACTCTGAGCCATTCCCCCATTCACAATTCTCCATTCTATGTAAGACATCTCCACATTCTGTGACTTCATGTCTCATGTGTCCGCAATGAAAACAAAAACCTGGAAGCTTCTCATATTGCACTAGATATTGCATTCTCTCCTTCAGCGTGATAGTTACCACACACACCAGCGGTTTATTAAGATCAAGCCAGACCCTAGTGCGCAAATACGATGTTGGATTGATCTTCCCGTCATTGACAACCATCGTAATGGGATTGCCGACCTTCTTCACTACTTTTTTAGCTAGTTCCTTCTTCATAAGCCCCTCTGAGACATGTTGGATGCGCGCCCAAACTGGAATTTTGTCCAGCTTGTAAGCATGCACATTCGAGAAGCCATCGTACTCCTCCATCACAATTGCCGCTCCTTGGAATAGCCATGGACTCCCTTCTATCACCCTTGACCAATCTCCAAGACAATGGAGTTGGACCAGAAATAAATTTGGACCAAGCACCTTGAACGTAACCTCCTTCACCGCCGCCCAAGCAATCCTCATTGCGCTAAAAGCGCCGCGTGGCTTAAAGGTTTCATTGTATGAACCCTAAATAGGGCCAACCAGCGAACCTCCTTCGCCCGCTCCTCAAATTATGCTGAAAAATCCAGGTCCTCTTCCTCCTCTCCTCGCAGGCTCAAACCTTTCAAACGCTCCTCCAGACTTGGGGCGCTTGCCTTCTCATTCATCTCCTTCCCCTTCCCCTTCTCTTTTTCCTTCCCTAACTTATCCTCCACGCAGACTGTGTCGATGACTCCCGAGCTCCTTGCGGAGGTGAGAGAGACCGCGCGCAGGATGTGGTGGATGGATTCACACAAATCTGGTAGATTCTGTGGACTCTAGCTCGTCACCGCTAGAGGAAGACAGAACCCTATGTGCGTAGGGGAAAAACACCACCCTCAGCCACCTTACAAAGGCACCCTTCGTCTTCAGGTCATGGAGGGACCGAGGTCATGGCTGGTGAAACAATCTACGTATAGTGGATTCATAGAAAACCATCGAGGTCACACGACCCCGATGACTCCACGTAGATTAGCCCCTGATTACAATATTTATAGTATCCGATCAGATCTATCTCTATCTTCAAGATATCTTCTGGAAGCCTTGCGGCGCACACTGACTAGTTGCTGTGCATCGCAAGTCTTGATCTTGTGGGCTAGACCACCCCTGGTGGTGCGGCCCATGTCTATCGCCGTGGGTACCTGGAATTATACCCCCCAAAGGAGGAGCCCTATCAAATATACCCTAAATTTGAGAGACTAATGGCCTACTCCTTTCGTCCCATAAAAAGTATTATTTCCACTTTCCAATTGATAGAATATATTAATATATTTGGTATATAAATAATCTTATCAGATAGATAATTGAATATATACTCATAATAAACTTATTTGAGATATAGATGTTGCTAATATTTCTATAAATCTAGTCAAATTTAAGAAAGTTTGACCAACACGAATCTCATAGCGATTTTTTTATAGTGTAGGGGGAGTAGATTCTAGTAGAGCATTGAGCTAGCTTTGGCAGTATTGGCCAACACCTTATTATCTATGAGAAGGTTGATCTCCTGCAAGTTTAAGGTAGCTGCTAATTTGACACCTAGTAGTAAAGCCAGTCCTTCCGCCTCCAACAGATCCACAAGTTGAGGTATCACAACTTGAAAGAAGAAACCAGAGCACAAGCTACAATTATATTCTAGAGTTTGAAAAAATAGATTTGAAGACGATTTGGCTACTCTTAGAGATTAGCCAAATTTACTCATTTATCTACTCTCTAAAATAGATTTGAAAAAAAAATACTAGAGTACTCCAACAGACTCTGCAAAACTAAGAGGCTAGATGGCCAGTGAGGTGGGCTATCCAAAAGTAGAGAGCAAATGAGGTGGGATGGAGAGCTACTAAATCTAGAGAGTTATTTACAGAGTCTGTTGGTGATGTGATTCCTTTAATAATAGTCAAACCTTTAGAAGACGATTTGGCTAATCTCTTGGAAATGCTCTTAGGAATCAAAACAATATCAGTGCAATTTAGGGGTTACCTAATGTATGTGTAAAAATCTGTGACCAGCTTGCATATGCCATGTTTGATCCAAGGCCAAATAACTCGGTAGAAGGCTATACTATCAGTTTATTGTAACACACTAAAATTTGCACTTTATTAAATAGAGTTAAAATTTATTTATTTATGCTTTGTTATGCACATTAGAACATAGGAAAAGTAGTATCTTTCTTCAAACTAAAATCAAATATAAGGTTAGTAATATGTTGTTGCATACATGCAGGTGCATTGGTGTTCTTGTACTGCTTGGTTTTGGTCAAAACTCAAAAGGATTCAAAATATATTTGAAAATGTCATTGAAAATTTGTTAAGAAAAAGGAAAAGGATTCTCTATCCCCTCCCTCTATCTCTCACTTTCAGCCTGCTGGCCTGCTCCAAGCCCACCTCCATTTCCTAAGCCCAGTGGCAGCAGGGCCCAAGGCACGCGGCCCAGCAGCCAGCGCTCCCCTTCCCCCTCTCTGTCTGTCTGCCAGTCCGGCCCCACACCCTCCACCGCTGAGAAGCGGGTCCCACCGAACAGGCCCGTCCCCAACCTCCAGCTCTGCTCCCCTCCTCCAACACCGGACGATCGCGCGACCCAGACTCACCGCGGACTGAGCTGCTCTCCCGACCGCGTCCTCCGCGCGTCGCCCGTACCAAGCCCCACGCCGATCTCGCCAAGCCGCAGCCCCTCCTTTCCCAGTCTCGCGCGGACCAGATCATTCAGCATTGACGGCATGAGCCGAGCTCCGCGACCGAGCCCTCCCCCTCGCCTCCTCCCCTAAAAATGCTGACATCAGGATCCTCTCAAGACTCCGATGCCGCTCTGCCACTCCCCGAGCTCTCTCCCTCTCTCTAGCGCCGCTAATCGCAGTCGCAGCACCACTGCAAACCAAGCCGCCGCCATCCGCCTCCCTCCCTCCCTCTCCGGACCGCTTCTGGCCATGAGAACCCCTCCACCTAGTGCGCGGTGAGCCCCCGATCCTAGCGCACCTGTTATTTTCATATTTCGTTCACCGTAGCTCGAGACCGAGCTCGCGCCGGCGAACTTCGCCACGGCTGGCCGTGGCGCCGCCGCCAAGGCATTGTTCCGGCGGGCCGATTTGACCCCAAGCCTCCTTAGCCGCTCATCATCGGATCAACGGCCAGGATTAGAAGATACCCCTTCGCCTGCCGCATTTGCTAAAGGGCCCGAGTTTTCCTGTAATCAACCCGCGGTCCAGGTGACCCCGCCTGTCGGCCGCCGCAGCTTTTACGGAAAGGCCCTTACCTTCCTTGTTTCTGAACCCACTGTCCAGCCTAAGGAAAAATCCGTGTTTGATTTATTTTAACCCGATTAAAGTTCGCAGTAATTACAGTTTTGCCATCCAACCCTTATAAACCTCATATCTTCTCCGTTTAAACTCCGTTTTGACCCATTCAAGTTGCATTAGATTTGTAACGACGTAATCTACGTGTTAGTAACAATGTTTACCATGTCACTAGCTCTCAAATTTCATGTTTTAATCCTAACTTGAATAATGTTTATGCAACTAGTTTAATATATAAATTTTCAATAGTAGTTTCTTTTCCACCATAGCTCCGATTAAAGTGCTATTCGCGTCTATGTGTTCGTAGCAATGCATAGATTAGTTTTATAAGTTTTTTAATAAAAAATTCCACTGTTGGTGTAATGTTCTAATTATAGTTCTTGTTTGCTTCATGCATGATTGTCTCTAGATGATTGTATGTTGATGTATAATCGAATATAGACGGTGGGCAGTACCTCGGTGAGTAGGATAAGTATTTTGAAGACTAGGACCAGCAGGAGCCTTTTGAGCAAGGCAAGTATAGCATGGGATCATCCTTGTTGTCCTATTCAGCTTAACAATATTTAATCATATGCATGTGTCTATCTTAATACCCGCAGATATGTTTTCTAGTTATCGATATCCTGATTCTTTGTCGCCTTGGGAAGATTTGCATATGGATAGCTGATCCTAGTGCTCAATTAATTATGATCATGAACTGTAACTTGATTAATGGAATATGCAACAAACAAATAAAAGATGCTTTTTAGCAACGTGAACTAAAGGGTGAGAGCATTTGGCTTTATACATGATGCTCTTGTCCTCCTAAGGACTTATCAGTAAGTGATTACCCAGAACTTACAGTACAACCATGAGTGTTATATGGCTCTGGCTTTAGTCAAGTATGAGGATCTTTTCTAACTTATTAGTGGTTACCGGAAAGGGCGTAAAAAGGGCTTGCCGAGATGGGTATATGACAACCTCTATTCTTATGAGTATAGCCGTGAAAGATTTGTGCCATTTGAAAAGGGGGTTCCTACACCTGCTTGCCGATTGAAAACCTAGCAGCCTTAACTTGTTAAGCGAACCTTTGAAATACTTCATAGTGAACCTTGCCGACCTTCCTTAGAAGTGGGTCAAGAGATTAGCTACCTCGGTGAAAGGGTAAATCACGGCTCATGGATAATGATGTACAACCTCTATAGAGTGTTAAAAACTATTATAACAACCGTGCTCACGGACATGAGCAGCCTGGACTCCTTATGGAATAATGACAAAAGATTGCTGATGTTTTTAAATGCTATTCCTTATTCATGTTATTAGTTTCATGTGATTAATTGGGGCATTGCTAAACTTGTTGCTGCTAATGCTAAAATTTGACTCATTAAAAAACTAATTGCAGTAAATCTGTGTCTCAGCCTTTTTGAGCCTCATGACTCCTATGTTATATTTGTTAAGTACGACATGTACTTATACTTGTTTATTTTCATTATTTGGATAAAAAACGCGGATGGGTAATAGATTATGGCGGTTATGATAACTTTTCTAAGGATTACTAGACTTGTGGTTCACCAGTCAACTGTCCCTGTGGCGCTTGGAGGCCTCACATGAAGATTAGATTTGAGTTTCCACTACTTTGATAATTTATTTGTTCCAATGTATGGATTATCATTCAATATGTTACAAACTCTGAGCTTGATACAATGAAATTTGTCATCTTATGTGTGCGACTGATTTCTGGGCACACATAGAATTCTACATTCTATTTTTTCATTAAAATCGGGTGTGACATTTATTTTGGTGGTCTTGTCACTGCACTCACTGCCTTACTCAAACATTACGAAAGCTAAAACCTTTGCTAGACTGCTTGTCAGGATTTCCACTGAGGTATATTCGACATCTCTTCAACAAACATGCATATCATATATTCATATTTAAGTCCTGCTCTGAACTCTGAGTAAACCTTCTCAAGATCTTCACATCTTAGACTTTGGGCCTTGTTTACTTCCCTTCCAAATTCTAAATTTTTACACTCTCTCTCCATCACATCAATCTTTAGACGTATGCATGGATCATTTAATGTAGGTAAAAGAAATAACTGATTACATAGTTTAGTTGTAAATCACGAGACGAATCTTTTAAGTCTAATTAGTCCATGATTGGACACTAATTGTCAAATACGAACGAAAGTGCTACAGTAGCAAAATTGCAAAAAATTGCAATCTAAACGAGGCCTTGATAATATTGAGTACATTAATCTTCATATCTTAGCCATTGAAGAAACTCAAATTCATTGGACAAGTTCAATTAATTCCTCTGTCCCCCAATTAAGCCATTTAGATCTTGGGCCATCTTTTGTACCTAGATGAATGTTTGAGTTGTACGTTATGGTTCCCAAGTTCATCATCACTTGCAGTTTGTCATCCATCAGATTTGTAGGACAGCTTATGCCACAGGGTAAAGACTTTGGTGGCCCTCATTTAATGGCTGTACAGACCGAATCAACCTATGCAAAAGCAAGTGCTACTACTATGGTCCTCGGTAGAGATGGCAACGGGTACCCGAAACCGAGTACCCGACGGGTATTACCCGATAAAGAGACGGGTATTGAATGAATTTTCTACCCGTGGGTACGTTATTGGACAAAATCCTATACCCATCGGGTATGCGGGTACGGGTGCGGGTGTATACTACCCATACCCGCATACCCGCTGGGTAAGACATACCCGCAAAAATAACTAGTCAACCTCAGTTATTTTAGCGCATATAAGTCATGAATTTGGCCCATTGAGACATCCACTATATTTCTAGTAGATTGTCTTTGTTGTAATGATGCTAATAATATTTGTTAGCATGTTTGTAACTTGTTGGAAGCTTAGAATGATTTATTTTTGTATGTGACTATTTGATATTTTTAGGTAATTTTTGGGTATGCTATCGGGTACGGGTTACCCGTCGGGTGAGAATTACCTGGCGGGTACGGGTATGGAACTATTTTTTTACCCGCATGCGGGTACGGGTAACCCGACGGGTAAAGTTTTGCGGGTACGGGTACGGGTGGGCACTACCCGTCGGGTATGTACCCGTTGCCATCTTGAGTCCTTGGTCCTGAAATAAAGGATGAGTTTATCCTAAGTTAAGCTAATATTAATTTGAACAAGTTTATGAAGAATAGTTTCAATATTTACGATATTAGAAAAATAAATTATAAAAATATATTCATATATATTATTTTTACAACTTTATTTAAACTTACAATATTTTAACTTAGGAGGTAGGACAACTCAATACCCATTACATTTCAGGACGGAGGTTGCAGTTTGCATAGAAATATACACAGGTAATATGACGAGCTATAGTTTTATGAGTATGCATTCCTTAAATTTAAAACATAGAGGCATATAGAGGTAAAGGCCACGAGTTTGCTACCGTACTTGTACTACGATATACATGCTTCACCTCCACTGATTACGGGATAGCACCGCCCGGCGTGTTAGGCCTTGTGGTGACGCCAGCGTGGAGAAGCAACGCCCAGACGAGCGTGATGAACTCGCCGCCGCGCGCCATGGCCTGGACGTGGCCCTTGACATTCTCCGACAGTGCCAAGAAGAGCACCATCTCCGACCAGAAGTCGGCCAGGATCCGGCAGGCCGACGCCTCGTCCTCGGCGTACTCTTCCACCAGGTGCCGGCCGAGCTCCGCGCCCCGCTGCAGCACCGTGTCCCGCGAGTCCTTGCTCAGCTCCGCCAATAGCCGTTCATACCTCTCCGCGGTTGACTCGGTGCCGCCACCGCCGCCATCCGCGCCAAGCGCGGCACGCACGTCGTCGGATACTTCCTTGTAACGTCTCCTGGTCCACGCCGCGGAGTCCGGCAGCAGCTCCGGCGCCACCGCTACCAGGTAGGCGCAGTAGTAGGAGAGGTGGCAGGCGGCGATCATATCCGGCGATGCTGACGTCGACTTCATCTCGAAGAGCCTCGTGCCGATGTGCCACACGAGGATCAGTTCCGTGTTGCTGCTCCCGTCAGCGTCCCACGCCCAGCTCTTCTGGGAGCCGTACATCGCCCAGTCCACCTTGCCACTGACTCGCCGTGCCGCTGCACTGTCTTTGCTCGCCCCGTCCCCGTAGCTGCTCAGGAGTGACCGGAGCACCGCGTCCCGGACTAACGGCGACACCGGGATGGACTTCATGAGCCCCGAGCTGCCGTAGAGTAGCTCAGAGAGAAGCCCGGTCCGCCTGCGGAAGCGGCGAGGCTCCAGCACCGAGTTCTGTCCGAGCTTGTCCCGCCAACGCGTCGCCGGCCTGAGGTGCAGCACCGCAGTGAGCGCCGCGTGGACGCAGCTGGATCGGCGCCACAGCGACTGGTGCCTTATGTAGTGGCCGAGCAGCGCTATCTTGGTCCAGTTGGAGCACACGCCGGCGATGATCTCCCATGCCTCGACGAGCACGACGGTGAGCAGGAGGGAGTAAGTGATGACCTTATACGACGTGTAGTGTATCACGCCCTTGTCCTGATAAATCCATCCCACAGCGACGGCTCCGACGATGATTAGGACGGAACATATGTAGTTCAGCGCGGCGCACCATCCGCCGAAGATGCACAACGGGATGGGAGAGTAGTAGAAATCACTTGCAAACCAGAGCTCGTCCACGAGGACACGGAACACCCTGTCGGCGTTGATCGCGCCGCCCGTGCCGGCGCTGTCCATGCCTCTGAGCACGAAGCTAAGCGCCTCGACGGACCCAGCGTCGGCCAGAGGGTACCCTGACAGCCGCCGCCGCAGGATCTTGAAGAGCGAGTAGGAGAGGCAGAGGTCCCTGAGCTCCACCCTCTCGGCGAGGACGCCATCCCCGTGCTCAGCCAGCCGCCACACGCGGTCCAGTGTGACGAGGCCACTGAACTTGTCCTGCAGGGCGTCGCGCTTTACGCGGTATCCCCGAGGGCTCTCCTCGACGTGCTTCTTCTTCTCTCCCATCACTATGTAGCGCGGCACTTGTTCCAGGCCGCCGTCGTCGCCGTCGGCGACGAGCTGCTCCATGTAGCCGGCGATGAGGCGCGCGTTCTTACCCAGCGCGAACGAGCCGCTCGCGCTGTAGAAGGCAGCCAGCTTGAGCGCCAGCTTGGCGAGACCAAGCGCGCTGAACAAGAAGAAGATGGCTTTGTTGAGATGGCCCAGCCAATCCGCCACCGGAACGCAGAACCAGATAAGGTAGGCCTGATCCCGTAGCCATCGACGCTAGCGTCACCCTCCCCAGGCGAGGAGGCCGCAGAGGTGACTGCCGTCGCGGCGATGTTCGCGTTGCACTTGACGGTGAGGATGAGCACGAGCCACAGGAGGAGCGTCCACATGTTCTGGACGTCGGGGTTGTGCCGACCGGTAGGGGCGTTAGGGTTCTCGCGATTGGACTCCATGACCCTGCTCAGTAGGGCGGAGAGGATGGCGGAGGAGAGCGGCAGGAATACCATGGAGGCACCCCACGCGAAGAAGCGGACTGCCGGGTGCCGGCACAAACGACGGCCGTACGTGCTGAGCGCCACCAGCAGGACGGCAAGCACGGCCGCAGCGATGACACCGCCATTGCCGAGATCCTCAAGCGTTGAGTCGCCCAACATTTAGATCACCTCTATAGCCGAGTGAGCTCTCCTACTCCTCTGCGTTTCCAGCAAGGTAATTTTAAATCGCCGGCTAAGCTACGTAGCGAATGACCTCTAAAACAGCAATAGCGAAGGCTAAATAGAAATATAGCGGGATATAGCGGGTTATAGCTCGTAGCTTACTAGTCTCAAACAGCTATAGTCGGCTATATCTTCAGCTATAGCCGGAGATTTAAAACTATGGTTTCCAGTCGCATTGATCGAGCAGATGCGTGCTGCGTGCGTATATATAGTATATGGTATGCCCGCGTCCTTGATTGGGAAGAATTTTAAATGAAATTAAGTAAAGATGATGTGGATAGTTTACAATTAAAGGTTTCACTTAGTAAGATGATATGGTTATTAATGCAAGATGATGCGTGGTTAGGCCAATCTCAATGGGAGTTTCATAGAGTTTTATGGGCATTAAATATGCTGATATGACAGTATATTGATGAAGAGAGAGATGATGAAAGTTTCATGAGAGCAGAGATAGTTTCATGGAGATGAAACTCTTTTGCACTGTTTCCAAAATATGAGTGCGTTGAAAACTGAGCCATGAAACCTCTACTGAGACTGGCCTTAGTCGGTAGAGGATGATGTCAAGGCTTGCATGTTGAAATAGATTTATACTCTACCGAAAAAAAATATGGGAAGTCCAAAAGTTTTTTTGACAACCTTACAAAGTAAGAATATTTCGCTTTACTTTAACTGACCAGTCAATCCGTGACTATAATATATTAGGATATATAAGTACGTAGGAGTACTCCGCGTTAGAACTTCGTGTTTAGTACCTCACGACAATCAGATCGGGACGCCAGATCTGGACAAGCAAATTAAGGCAGAGGCAAGGAGGATGCCTACTCTGACAGAGCCGTCCGAGGGACCATTGGGCGGCGGCACGTCAGGCGGGGTGTCAGGGCTGCGGTACATCGGGCTCGAGCGACTGCGTTTCAAGTCGGGGCGGAGAGATAAACCACCGAACCTGAAAAGTATGGCCCTCCTCCACGGTCCCCAGGAATAAGGACGCGAGGGGAGAATTTGAGGGCTCCTGCTTTTGGGGCCTGCACATAATCCCTTAAATTTAGTTTAGGGGCTTATTTAAGGGCTCTGATGGAGCTACTCTAATCAGCTCAGTTAGAGACCCTTTTGTATAATTATTATTAATAATGATTAGAGTCTATAGATAGAATTGATGGCGGGATTTTATGGTTTTTTAGGAATTTAGGGGATATGGTCTTTTATTTTTCTAGCATGTCTTGTTAATGTAACAATATTACAATAAATTTTCATAACAATAGAATTTAGATTCAGGTTCTCACTTAATTTATCAGGTTTTGGTAATTTAAAAAAATATAAATAGATCTAATGTTTATTATTGTGGACGAGAATTAGAGTCTATCAAAGTGAATCTTTATGATTTTTTAAGAAAAATTTTCACATTTATCTTAGATTTAGGGTGTCACTTATTTCTACGTGGAGGTTTTGGAAAATATCTCTAGTCAGTATCTAAACCGGCCAGTAGCAAAGATTCACCAGAGGCTATGTTTAGTTCCCAGAAATTTTTAAGATTTCCTGCCACATTAAATGTTTGGACACATGTATGGAGCATTAAATGTAGACGAAAAAAAACTAATTATACAGTTTGGTAGAAAACCACGAGATGAATTTTTTTAGCCTAATTAGTCCATGATTGAACACTAATTGACAAATAAAAACAAAAGTACTATAGTAGCCGAAGTTAAAAATTTTCGCGAAAACGAGAAAGTAGATGGAGACTCGGAGAGTGAGCTAGCGAACTGAACTTCTCGGTAGAATTGAAGATTTTTTTTCGCTACATGCCTACATCCCACGGGGACACAGAACATTAGTACTAACGGTCATAAATCTATTTTTATTAACGTTCGTTTCAACCGCCAGTGCGAAATACCAGTGAAAATCACGAACTTCACAGGTGTCTTCTAAAAAAACCGCCACTACAAATGTTTTACACTATCTGTTTTCTTTAAGAAAACCGCCACTATAAATGATTTTCAAAAATTGCAAATTGGGCTAAAAAGTAGCAAAAAATTTTTTATTTGAAGCTCCTGCCCAAGGCTGCCACACACCGTTCTGATTGTTTTCATTCATTTCGCAAGAAATCCATGCACGTGTGACGCTAGGAATCGAACTCAGCACCTCAAGCCTCGCGCGTTACGCCCTTTAACTTTGCACCCCCAAAGTCACTTGTGACTAAAGAGCAGAAATATTCCCTTTGTATTCACTATCGTAGATTTTAAAATTAAGATTTGAAGTCCTAATGGATTCAAATAAAAAAAGCTTCAACTATAAACTTTTAAATCTCGTCAGGATCTACAACTTTGCTTTTGATCATTTTCCCATCGGAGGCCATTTTAGAAATTCAAAAAAATATAAATTTTAAAATTATTAATCTTAAAACATAATTTTTGTGCCCTAAATTATTTTAAATAAAAAAGTTATCAACTACAAAGTTGTAGATCTTTTTGAATCCTACAACTTTTGTTTATACCATTTCTCCATCCGAGATCATTTGAAAAACTCAAAAAAATAATTTCAAATTATTTGTAGTGGCGCGAGGTTATGAAAACCGCCACTATAAATACATTTTTACTAACTATTTTCTTAAGGCTACCATCAGTAGAAGTCATGTATTTTTACTGACGATAAACTTAAGAAAACAGCCTGTAAAAATGAATTTACACTGACGGTTCATGGTCTGGACCCACAATTTTGTTTCCAGTGGCGCCTATACATTACGAACCGCCACTGGAAAAAAAAATGGCCACCATCAAGGAAATCGTTGTTGTACCAGTGATCTCCCATACATCGCTTGCCAGTTGTCTCATCAACCGATCGGCGCGGTGACCCAGTCTATGGCGGCTCGATCACCATTCACCACCACAAAGTCAGGACGAACGAGAAAACACGAGCCTTGACGCTTTTGGCCGGTGCTGAATTGAACAAAACACCGGCACGGCAGTGCATTCCTTCCAGTATGACTATGTACGAGGCGGTGACAGACTGTGACTAACAGCCAGTAGTACTAGTTACGTTTCTTCATTCTCAAGCTAGCTTCTAGCGCTGAGGTAAGCAAATTAAAACCAATCACGTTCTTGCGAGAGTAAGCACCTGGGACTCTAGATATTTTCTTCTTTTTAAACACATATACACGCACACTAATATCTCAATAAAGATAGAAACGCACATTCTATTTCTATGAATGTCTTCGTGAGACTACTCTCACGACACTTAATAAGACTGAAAAAAATTACCACAGAGATGTTTCATAATCGGCAGGAGTGACTCTTAGGGTTGAAAAGTCACCCGAGAGCCCGAGACATTTCATAACCGACATGCACATCAGAAAAACAATTAGCCAAAAATACGAGTACATGTTTCTCGAGATTGGAACCTGAATATAGGCATGCTACTACACTAGGAGTCTATCTCATTGATGAGATAAAATTAGACGAAATCTATATTCTTAATCAATCAAATCAGCCAGCCATTCAACAGTGTTTTTTCTCACAATAAATCAGCGAATAATACTTTCAACTAAACGAACAGGACGATAGACGTCAAACAATTACTACAGTCAAAGAAACATTTAATACTTACATCAGCTCAAGACATGAGAAGTTGAAGTGGCTACGGCCCGTTCGCTTCTGCTAGAAGTTACAGTGGCTGCGGCTACAGCATCTCTAGCTGATACTCTAGACCATCATGATATATACGCCCCTTTCCACCTTTCACCATCTTGAAATCAATGTAGCGTGCCCTAGTCGCCATTCACGACTCATGGGATGTTGATTTAAGCTCTAGTTAGGTCCGTTTAGATCCCAAAAGACCTAAAACTTTTTGTATAGTATTTGTCACATCGAATCTTTGGACGGATGTATGGAACATTAAATGTAGGTAAAAAAATAACTAATTGCACAATTTATCTGTAAATGTCGAGACGAATCTTTTGAGCCTAGTTAGTCCATGGTTGGACAAATTTTGTCAAATAACAACGAAAGTGCTACAAGAATTTTTCCCCAAAAAATTTGCCATCTGAACACGCCCTTATCTCTAGTTTGACAGGTTTTGTTATAATTTATACCAAGTTTGCATGAAGTTAGGAGAAGCTACACAGGGCTGCTTGGTTAGCCCCTCCTAAAGTTTAGTCAGCTAAATCTAGTCTCATTTAGTCACTTTTCATCTAAACACTATGATTAAATAGAACTAAATGGGCTTTAGCCAACTAGTCACCAAAATGTTGCAAAGGGACTTAACCTCACATTTTAGGACATGTTTAGATTGAAGCTGCTAAACTTTAGCCAGCTAAACCGGTTGCTAAACTTTAGCCACCCCTGTTTAGTTTGGTGGACTAAAAGCACCTTTTAGTCCCTTTTAGTCAGGGTGTTTAGATCCAAAGAGACTAAAAGGTGAGGCAGCCTAGACTTTTAGTCCATTTAGCAGCCCCTTGGTGACTAATGGCTAAATGTATGTCCCATTTAATCCAGTGTTTAGATAAAAATGCACTAAAAGGGACTAAACTTTAGCTGCTATAGTAGCTCAATCTAAACATTCCCTTAGTTACTCTGGAGTCAAACACTATGACTAAAAGGGACTCAAAGACCTCTTCTCTTTTAGTCACCCAAACCAAACACTCAATGGCTAAAGTTTAGCCCCTAGTTTAGGTGACTAAAGTTTAGAAGGAGGAAACTAAACAGGGTGTTTCTGGACTACTAGGCTGTTGCGTTAATGTCTTGCACAAATTCAGCGGCCTGCTAGCCTCATTGAGTCCATGTTCTGGGTCCTGACGCTCGCGTTAGTGGGCTTGTTGCTTGTAGGCTTCAATTTTCTTGTGTGACTTGTGTGTTGGGCTGCTAATAACAACCGGGGTGAAATATTAATTTTGTTGGGGTCCTAAATTTCACTAAACAAAGCTATCCAGAAAATAGAGGAGAGCCTATTTGGTCGAGTTTCATTTGATTCCGATTCTCTATGGAAGCTGATTCTCTGATTATATGGCAAAAAGTGATTCTTTTTTATTCTTTAGCATAAACTCTTGAAATCATGATGGAGAATCACTTCACTAAAGCTCTTACCTTCCTAGTTTATTTCAGAGAATCATTTCATGAAATCAGCAGAGAATCACTTCTCTCCTGCTGGATCAACATAGAATGAGCCATGGGAGCTCAGCCAAATCGGGGCCAGATTCACGGAATCGATACGAAGTAGGTTCGCCCTCTCCCTTTCATTTTCCACTAGAGTCAGACAGTGCCTGGTCATGACAACACAGATCTCTGAAGACACCTTGCACAAAACAGAAAAATAAATAGATAACTGAAGAAACTGAACTGCAAGAAAAGCTGTTCACTACTTAGCACCGAAGCCAGCAACAACCTACCATGTGCACTCAAACTCTCTCGTCAACGTTGATGCATTCACCTGTGCACGCATGCATATATATAGTAATATCGAAAGCCACGGACCGGATCCAATTCAATCTGGTCCAGCCGTCCAGGAGCCAAATTCATGCACGCTCCGGAGAACGCTGGCTGTCTGGGCTGTCTGCCTAACGTTCAGAATTGATGGTGAGCAGCCCACGCTGTCGTTCCGGAGACAGCGTGGGCTGTCTGTCGGTACTGTTGGGTTAACGGGTGGTACTGTTAACGTTCATGGTGAGCAGCACCTCCCACTCCCAGTCCCAGAATTCAAACAGTTCCACGCCGCCGCCTGTGCACCTCAGCACCGGCATCGTCGGCTTCCTCGCCCGGCGTGCCGCCATGACGACGCGCCACCCATCATCCTTCCAGTTCCAGCAGCCCCGCGTGGCAGTGGCACCGTGGGATTCGCCGGGCTCCTCCACCGGCTCCGTCGACTCCTCCGCGCCGTGGAGCTGCACGGCCCAGCAACAGCACCGCGCGCCGCCCGCCCCCGTGCTCCCATTCGACAGCAACGACACTGACGAGATGGCGCTGCTGGACATGATCGCCGGGCAGGGGCAGGGGCAGGGGCTGGAGGAGGCCGGCCTGGCCCTGGCGACGTCGACGCAGGAAGAAGCAGAGGCGAATAATGGCACGGGAGCCGTGGGGCCTGGCGGGCGGCCCTACCGCGGGGTGCGCAAGCGTCCGTGGGGCAAGTTCGCGGCGGAGATCCGGGACTCGACGCGCAACGGCGTGCGCGTGTGGCTGGGCACCTTCGACAGCGCCGAGGCGGCGGCGCTGGCGTACGACCAGGCGAAGTTCTCATATACCACTAAAAAAAGAACAACTGATCCAAAGGACCTCCTCCTAGTATATATATATATATATATATATATATATATATATATATATATATATATATATATATATATATATATATATATATATATATATATATATACTGTAAATAAATAAATAAATGCTTCTTAATCTAAACTACCCACTCCACAATTAGAAAAAGAAAGGTTTATTACTGACCTAAGATACTTGAGATACCAGCTTCTAAATTATGATTGAAATCCCTCTCTTCTAGTTCTAGTCTAGGGGGGAAAAAGTTAATTTTTATCACCGATCACTCTCCAGTAGATAGAGGAAATATGTATATATAAATGTAAACTAGTGTCAAGTGCAGTGACCTAATAATGCAATTAATTTCCCTTGGATGCAAGCTAATAAGACATTGCTACCAGTTGTTTCTCCAGGGCTCCCTGCCTTGTACTTGTACCTACACTAATAGTAATAGGCTACAGTAGTAGACTAGAATATACACAATAGGATAGAGGAGGATAATAGAATGGTCACGTGAGTGATAGAGAAGCACAGTAACAGCAACAGCACGCACCGAGTCAGTCCCCACGCAAGCGCATCAGGCCGGGTGAGTGGTGACCAGATCCTATGTACCACTGCCAGCCAGCCAGTAAGTACCAAGCATGCAAGCGTAGCTCACCACCGCCTGCCTCTGCACACTCTGCCTGCCTAACCACACCACATTCGGAACGGAACGGACTCGCCGGCTGTCTTCTCATCTCAAACTCACCTTGAAAAGTTGAAAACCAACCTTGAGCCTAATCCACTGCATGCTACCTCTTTTGCTACATGCCCGGCCATCCGTAGTTTCTAAGAAACATCACATACGTACTAGCTAGCTGGCTAGTATATATTCATATCCATTGCATGTGCATGATTCACAGCCTAACATAGATACGGAGCACACGCAAGCTACATATCACTATCGTACTAGCTACCACCATTTATTTATATATTACATTACATACAGATGCTTGCTCTATATATGGCCCTCCATCTGTCGATCCACTCCTTTAACCACAGCAACTTGTGGACAGCCGAATAAACAAATTCTTCTAGCTTGTTGGCCCAACAAATTAAAGCAACTGATATGGAAGATGCATGCACTAGCTTTGTCAAAACAAATCACATGTATGCATGGTATATATGCATGCATAGGTACAAGACATTGCTAGACAAGCAAATCAATTCAATCAATGGAATGTATATATCATATCATGAGCTGCAACAAGCTAAATGTCATATATAGTACTCCCTCCGTCCAGAAAAGAATGCAATTATGGGATCCGTGCTAGTCAAAGTAATTCAAGTTTGACCGAGTTTATAGTTAATAATATTAACATTTATATCTCCAAATAAAATTTATTATAAAAATATATTCTATAACTAATCTAACAGTAACTATCTTATATAATGATTGATAATAGTTTTTTTATATAAATTTAGTCAAAGCTTAAACTGTTTGACTTATCAAAAAACGAGAATTGCATTCTTTCCTGACAGAGGGAGGATATAACTAGCTAGTGGCTCCCTGCACTCTTCATTCACACAATTTAGAGTGAGAGTGACCGCGGCTATCAGGCCAGTGCATTACACACACGGCGTCCCCGTCCAGGGTTAGCCATCCTCAAATATACAGGTGGTGCGTGAACCTGCACCTACCTGCCTTCATTCTTGGACCTCCTTTGTTTTCTTCCTCAGATTCAGAGGTCACAGACGGGTGGATGATAGGAAGTGCCAAAAGAGCCTGCCTCAGCAATGCCGTTGTATCACTGCTAGCGTACGTGTGACGACAAACATCAATTCACACAACTGCAACACTTCTAGCACCGCAGCATATTTAATTACAAGCTAAAGGGGGTGCGTGATTTGAGAAATTTGTTACCTACTGGGCGCTCCGTCATGATTTCATCCCATGAATTCTGCAAACATCACCGATCTTTCTACAAACATACAACAGCCAAATGCTATACCTCTCTCGCCCTATGGGCTATATGGCAAGCATTACAAGGGATCGAAGGTGCTCAGTCTATCTATCAACCTACCTACTTGTTAGCTCTTGCATTGGTCAGCTTCTGGGAACTGCTTGTCCTACTCCTTTCTCGCTCAGGCTTAACTGCTTCAGCTCCCTCAGTGCCACTGTAACAAGCTAATAATCAGTCATATATTAGTGTTAGTTTTCATAAAAACCCTGTCAAATCACGAACAAATAGGTTAGCCATGATAACATCATGGGCCTTCTCCAACCAACCAAACATGCCTAATTTGTGTGCGGTGTATTTGCAAATTGTGGATTCTAGAGGTTTGCCACTCATTTCGTTCCAACAACCCTGGCAACTGAATTCTACAAAATCAAGAGCGCGTCTCCAGTTCCCCACCATTGACCCATTCCTCTAATGTAACTAAACATTCTCCATACAGTGAGAACTGCTATGATTTAATTCACAACTGCAGCATGGTAGCTGTTGTAGACCTGATTAATTAATGATCTTATTTGAGTATATCAATCACTAGTTAACTGGAAAGCAAGTGCTTCATATATTCAAATGTTCACTTCAGATTTTCTGGTGCAAATTGAAACCTAGTCATTTATGTGCCTAGTGCTCCGGTATCCAACATATACACTAACATGAAAGGATCAAGATGCCCAAGAGGGGGGGTGAATTGGGGTTTTCTAAAAATTAATTGCAAGAATTAAATCCTACAAGCCAAACTCCACCCCTAGTGCCTACTAGTGTTTCTTATGATTCTACCGATAAAAGTTTTACACCCTAAGTTCCAATCCTAGTCTAGCATGGCAATTCTAGGAAAGTAAACAAGCAATGAAAGTAATGCACGAAAGTAAATGCTTGAAAGTAAGGGTTAGGAACACGGCGATGTTTTCCCGAGGTATCGGAGAGTCGCCACTCCCCACTAGTCCTCGTTGGAGCACCCGCGCAAGGGTGTAGCTCCCCCTTGATCCGCGCAAGGATCAAGTGCTCTCTACGGGTTGATTCTTCGACACTCCGTCGCGGTGAATCACCCAAAACCGCTCACAAGATGAGTTAGGTCACCCACAAGCTCGCCGGATGATCACCAAACTCCCAATCACCACCAAACCGTCTAGGTGATGGCGATCACCAAGAGTAACAAGCTAGAACTCTCACTAATGAGGAATCTCAAACTTTGATTCTCAAATCACTATCCTCACTAGGGCTCTTGCACTCCCTTGCACTTCAAAGGTGTTTCTCAGCTGAACAAATGAGCAAGAGACCTCTAAAAGAGGTGGAGGGGATGTATTTATACACCCCTCAGACAAATCCAACCGTTACCTGCCAAATCAGCAAAACACGTACTGACCGGACGCGCTGATCGACATGACCGGACGCGCCGGTCGAGTATAACAGTCGAAAACCGAAAGCCAGCGCTGAGTGACCGGACGCGCCGGTCAGGGATGACCGGACGCGTCCGATCATGCAAGAACCTTACTGGACTGTGACCTGACGCTCGACCACGTCCGATCTGTGATGATCGGACGCATTAGGTCAGTTAAGGACCTTACTGGAACGTGACAGGACGCGTCTGATCACTTCCTAGTCGCGTCCGATTATACTGTTACCCTCTGAAACACGTGTCAGACTGATCACCGCGTCCGGTCCTCTTAGGAACCACGTCCGGTCAACCAGTTAACGACGCAGTGACTTGTTAGTACTGACCGGACGCGTCCGGTCGTGACAGAAACCGCGTCCGGTGAAGGGTAAACTGCTCAAACGACTTAGAAACGCGACGCAACTTGAACCAAGTTGCTTCCAACTGAACTTTGAGCTTTACCAGAGCTACCTAGTGCTAAGTTTGACAAGTGTGCACCACACCTAAATAGAAGACTCGCCTAGGTCAAGTTACTCGCTTATGCCCCCCTTTATAGTACGATCAAAGGAAGAAACAAAGATCCTAACGACTATTCCGGATGTAACTCAACACCTTGACATCCGGAACTAACCGTCCTTAATCTTGTCATTGATCCTTTGAAAACAGAAATGATTTCCATCAAGGGACATGAATACCATAGTGGCCAAAGTAGTTATCAACTCCATGACCTAACTTATCAAAGTTTCTGCAAAACACACGTTAGTCATGGTAATAATGCATTGTCATCAATTGCCGAAACCAACACCGGGGCCTAGATGCTTTCAATCTCCCCCTTTTTGGTGATTGATGACAACACTTAGATTCAGAAGATATAAGAGTTGAGGTTTTTGAACAAGCTTGGTTCACATAAGCAAAAAGTTGTAAGCACAAGGGGTTAGGAATTGCTTATGTGTTCCAAGCCAACTGAGTGTACTTATAAGATAAAACAAGAAGAGTTAGTACACATAAAACATAGCTCATATGAAATCGGAGAAGGCACGAAAGCACAACCTTATGAGCTAAACACAATTAAGTGACATGATATGATATAACATAAAGTCTCACAAGCTCATAGTCACAAAATGCAGGGCGAGAAAATAAACATGATGCATGAATATAGCACACAAGGAAAAAACGAAACCCTCTATCAACACTCCCCCTGAATCTACTCTCTCTCCCCCTTTGGCATCAAACGCTAAAAAAGAAAACTAAGGATCCGACGAGGGAACAGAAGCTGTCGTGTCTGGTGCCGAGGAGCGTGGAGTGATTATGAATTGTGAAGTATCCTCCTTAGACTCTGAACTGTCAGGATGACCCTCTGTAGATAGACATGGCAGTGAAGCGGTCTGGGTCTGTAGAGCAGGTGCAGGAACTGAAGGTGTAGTAGCAACAAAAGGAGCAGTCACTATCGCCTGAGCCTGAAAGACATCAAGAGTAGGAGGATCTGTCGATGCAACTGATGAAGGTACAGTCTCTATAGTCTCGGCCCCTGACACTAGAGGAAAAACAGTCTTTGAAGCTGACATCCCTAAAGTGGTCACAAAGGTGGTGTGCGAGGGTGTCGGCTGACCAGTCAGCTCACTATAGGAGGCACTCAAGTCAGTGAAAGGAGTCCTCGAGAGGAGGTGAGGTCTAGGCTGAGCTGGTGGAGTGAACCCTGTCTGAATAGGAGTGTAGCTCGGGGACTGAAATGTTTGAGGAACCTGCTGCTAGGGAGAGGTAAACTAAAAGCTCAGCTGTCCCTGACTCTGAGGTCCACTGACTATAGTGCTGGAGTCAGAACAGACGGTGGTGGAGGTACCCCAACAATGACAAGGTGTCGCAGGAGCTCTAGATACTGCTGCTGGGCTGCCTGCTGCCTCTGCATCTCAAACTGCTGCCTCTAAAACTCTAGCTGTTGCCTCTGGAACTCGTCCTGACGAGCCTGGATCTGAGCAAATGCGGCAGCTGTGTCCTAAGCCTGTCTCTGCATCTGAACCTTCTGTCTCTCCTGGGCCTGGGTCAGCCTCTCAAGTATAGCCACCATGGCTGGGTCTGAGCGGGAGGCTGATCCTGAACCACCGGCCTCATGGTCGTGGGGCCGAGGAGAGCGGTACCGGGGGATGGGCTGATAATCCTCATCTGTGCTGTCAGTAGCAACATCCTCAACTGGATCAGCTGGCTGAGCATCAAGATCTGCTAGCTCGGCCTCAATAAGACCCTCAACGGTCTCGTCCTGCTCAACAGCTGTCTCTAGAACCTCTAGCCTCTAACGTTGTCATGGGCCAGGTGCCTGCTCTCTGGTCACTGAAGCCCACAACTGTTGAATATCATACTCTGGAAAAGCTGTAGTGGTATCAGATATCTCAGCTCTAATATCTGGAGGCAGGTCACACGCATATCTGATAATAAAGCATATCCAATGAGCATAAGATAGCTGCCGATGACCCTTGAATCCCTCTGCCAAAGTATCCTCCATCTCACATAGCATCAGATCCCAAAGATCGAACGGTGTCTGTGAGATGAGGTGATGCACTACCCATAACTGCATACGGGTTAGTCCCTCTCTGTATCCCAGCCTCGGAAGAAGTGTCCGCCTCACAATTGGATCAAGGACTCTAGCTAGGGGTGTCAGGCTGGCAGGTGTACGTCTAGACCCCTCACCAAACGGCTCATGGAAGCAGGGTCTGATCATGTCTATAGGTGGCACTGTCCCGCCATGAGGACGTCTCGGAGGAGCGGTCTGTCCAAAGCACAGCTGGTGTATCTTCGTCTCTGAAGCTGGGAGTCTGAGGATCTCCCATACCCTGGTGTTGTACAATCTACGGTCACGGCCTCTGAATGCAAAGTGTATAAACTCATGTGCTGGGTCAATCCAAAGTGAAGAGTAGAACTCTCTGACCCAAGTGCCGCAGTAGGCTCCAGTCCGTCCAAGAAGATCTGACAAGCCAGGTAGAAAGGACAAGTGCGGACGGAGCTGCTCACCAACCACCTCAACTAAAACCTCTGGTCAACAGACTCTCTAAAGTCTGAATGCAATCCCACTGTCAACATAGGCTCTGTAGAAGTCCTCGTGCAGAGGTGTGTAGAAGCCCTCTGAAGCCCGGGGGTCCCGCTGAGGTGGGAACCACCGACTAACCTCTACGAACCTGAGGGCCTGCACCTGTCGTGCTGTAGCTCCCCTGAGGTCAAAGTGCTCAACTGGGGGGTGACCTCGAGCCCTGGGAGGTGGACGACCGCCACGACGCTGGCCCTCTGGCCTGGGAGTCACCTGAGCTCGCGTATGTCCTGAGCGACGACGCTGTGGAGAGTGAACTGTCTGCTCCTCTGTCTCCTCTAGGTCCTCTGTAGGCTGCTCTACAGGTGCATCCACTGTCTCTTCTGTGGCCTTAGTACCGAGCTGTCGACCTTCAAGGTGAAAGCGACGCTCGCCAATACGAATCCCACTGCTCCTGTCACCTCTCTCTGCTACCTCTGCTGCATCTACAACTGCCTGAGCCACCTCTGCCTCTGTGAGTGTCCTCTTTCTCTTCTTGGCGGCTATCTTCACTCGCTTGCCACGAGCCACCTCTGTCCTCCTGGGAGGACTTTCGTCCCCATCACTAGGTGCACCACCAGCATTCTTGCAGCGAACCATACTGACAAACTGCTGCGACTGAGAAAACCTGGATAGTGACAAATGGTGTACTGACACTCGTGAGGCTTGGCCTCAATCCGTATCTGCAGGCTTGGCCTCGGATTCATAGCTGATCACCTAACACACAAAGCACCAACAGGACGCACTGAAAGGATAGAATAGATAGATCTACTATAAGCAACATATATTATCTAATAGATGGGTGAGATCCTAATGAAAGCAAGCATATTAGATAAAATGTGAATAGACCGCGATAGCTAACTCGGATGAGAGAAAACTCCGATGAAAGGAAGATGACCTTGACGCGCTAGGGTTCCCTGGAAACGACGGATAACCGCTCGCGGAGACAGAAACGCGCGAAGAACCCTCGACGAAGAATGATTTTTGCAAGGCTAGGGTTAGGTCACTGCGGGAGGGAGGAAGACTCCGGCAGGAGCAGCGAGCGTGGGCTCTTTGGTGCGGTGGCGCGCGCAGCAGAGGCTGCGGCGGCGCGCAGGGCGGCTGCGGTGGCACGCAGTGCAGCTACGGTGGCTGCGGCAGCGTGCGGGCAGCAAGCGTGGGCACGCAGCGGTGACGCGCGGACAGCGAGCGCGGGCACACGACGGTGGCGCGCGGACAGCGAGCACGGGCGCGAAAGCGGTAGCGTGCTCGGGCGCGGGCGCGGAACGGCGAGCACGGGCGCGGAGGCTGTGCTCGGCGAGGAGGCGGCGCTCGGGATTACGGCGAGGACGGCTAGGGTTCGGGCTTTGGCAGACGGCGGCGGCTGATTGAAAAGAGAACGAGATCTGAATGTACAGTTAGAAGGCTGAGATCCGCTTTTCGTGCGGTGACCGGACGCGGTGGTCGCATGACCGGACGCGGTAAAGGTAGTGTCCGGTCAGAGTCCAGTAAGCTCCTGGAGCGATCGGATGCGTTCGGTTAGGCATGATCGGACGCAGACAGAGTCCGGTCATAGATTTCTCGGGAAACTCAAGCGCATGACCGGACACGGTGGTGGTGGTCGGGATCAGACGCGGTGGTCAGCAACGTCACGTCCGGTGCAGCGTCCGATCACAGATCCTAGAAAAGATCTTCGGGATGATCGGACGTGCTGGTGGACGCCGGGACCGGACGGAGTGGTGAAGCAGCACCACGTCCGATGCAGCGTCTGGTCTAGCGTCCGGTCGCTGTTAAACGCCTTTCTTCAATCCGATCTTCGATGTGACTTCTCCCAATCAAGTTCCAATTCAAAGAGACTCAAAATAAACACCAATTGGAACCTGATATGAGTGACCTCACTCAAACCCTCAATTTTTTTCAAAGTATTTTGCCTTAGGCTAGTATTATTTTTAAGAAAATACGCAATAAACACCCGAGGAGCAACGTATGGCCATGCAATAGAGTTTATGAACCCTTGGGAGCTTCAAATGCTCTCTCTATTCATGGACGAACACAGAGGTTACTCAAAGCTAAACCGAAAAGAAACGACAAAGCAACAACCATGCATATGCAATGCAAAGCGAGAAAGAAAGACTAGGTTGCTTGTCAAGTTTGATCCACGGTTAGGCTTTTTCACTCCTCCAAAGGAGGGTTATCGTAACCGTGTTAGACAAGTTCTAGAGCATTGCGGGGAATTAAACATGACATATAATACAATGCAATACAAGGAACAACACAAGCTTATTTTTTAAAGTTACTAGAATCAAGCACATTTAGTTCACTTCTCAACCTACAAAAGGTAGCCTCATCTAAAGGTTTAGTGAAGATATCCGCTAATTGATTTTCACTTCTTACACCTTCTAGTGATATATCATTTTTAGCAACATGATCTCTTAGAAAGTGGTGGTGGATATCAATGTGCTTGATGCGTGAGTGTTGTTCTGGATTATTAGCAATTTTAACGGCACTTTCATTGTCACATAAAAGCAGCACCTTTTCAAGAACAACTCTATAGTCTAGGAGGGTTTGTTTCATGTATAAGATTTATGCACAACAAGCCCCCGTGGCAATGTATTCTGCCTTGGCGGTGGACAAAGCCATACTATTTTGCTTCTTAGATGACCAAGATACTAAGAACCTCCCAAGCAAATGGCACCCTTCGGATGTGCTTTTTCTATCAATTTTGCAACCGGCATAATCCGAATCGGAATAGCCAACTAGTTGGAATCTAGCTCCTTTGGGGTACCAAAGACCGATATTTGGGGTGTACTTAAGATATCTTAAAAAATTTTTTACGGCACTTAGGTGAGGTTCTTTAGGGCACGCTTGAAAGCGAGCACACATGCACACACTAAATATGATATCAGGCCTAGATGCGGTAAGGTACAACAAGCTACCAATCATAGAATGGTAGAGAGTTTGATCGATTGGTTTACCTCCCTCATCTAGGTCGAGATGTCCATTAGATGGTATTGGGGTCTTGATTGGCTTACACTCTTCCATCTTGAATCTTTTGAGAAGATCCTTGGTATACTTTTCTTGAGAGATGAAAATCCCTTCTCTCATTTGCTTGACTTGAAAACCAAGGAAGAATGTTAGTTCACCAATCATTGACATTTCAAACTCCTTTGACATCAATTCACCAAATTCTTTGCAATAATCTTCATTTGTTGACCCAAAGATGATATCATCAACATAAACTTGACAAATGAAGATCTCTCCATTAAGTTTCTTGGTGAATAGTATGGTGTCAACCTTCCTAATAGTGAAGCCCTTCTCAATGAGGAAGTCCCGGAGGCGCTCATACCACGCTCTAGGGGCTTGCTTGAGCCCATATAGCGCCTTAGACAACCTATAAACATGATTAGGATATCTAGAGTCTTCAAACCCGGGAGGTTGTTCAACATAGACTAGTTCATTTATGAAGCCATTTAAAAATGCACTTTTCACATCCATTTGATATAGTTTCATTTCATGATGTGATGCATATGCAAGAAGGATACGAATGGCTTCAAGTCTTGCAACAGGTGCAAAGGTCTCTCCAAAATCAAGACCTTCAACTTGAGAGAACCCCTTTGCAACTAGTCTCGCCTTGTTCCTCACTACTACGCCTTGATCATCTTGCTTGTTGTAGAACACCCACTTGGTTCCAATGACTCTTGCACCTTTTGGATGCTCTTCAAGTGTCCAAACTTGATTGTGGGCAAAGTTGTTCAATTCTTCATGCATAGCATTCACCCAATTCGGATCTTGAAGAGCTTCTTCTACATTCTTAGGTTCAAGACAAGAGACAAAAGAGTGATGTTCAACAAAAGAAGTAAGCTTTTGAGATCGAGTCATTACACCCTTTGTAGGACTCCCTATGATAAGATCTTATGGATGTGCTTGAAGTAGAGGTGAGTTTCTTCTATCAACCACTTGAGGAGAGGGTTAGGGAGCATCAACATCTTGAGCTTGTGCCTCGGCTTGTTCATGAGAGACATGAGTATCTTCATTTTCAACTCTCTCATTCTTATCATCATCTTGAGGCACATGTGGTGAAGATGGTGGATTGACAATTTGTACATCGTCTTCATCATCTTTAGGCTTGATGTCTCCCACCGGCATGTTCTTCATTGCCTCTCTCAATGGTTCATCACCTACATCATCACAATTCTCAATTGCTCCTTGGGAGCCGTTAGATTCATTAAATTCCACATCATATGTTTCTTCAACCAAACCGGTGGCATGGTTAAATACTCTATATGCTTTGGACTTTGATGAGTAACCAACAAGAAAACTAATATCACAATGTCTTTGAAACTTTCCTAGGTGTTGACGCTTCTTGTAGATGTAGCATTTGCAACCAAACACCCGGAAGAATGAGACGTCCAGCTTCTTCCCATTTAGCAACTCATAGGGGGTCTTGCCAAGGAACTTTTGTAGGAAGAGGCGATTTGAAGCATAGCATGCAGTGTTGATTGCCTCAGCCCACAATTTCTCCGGTGTGTTGTACTCATCTAGCATTGTTCTTGCAAGGGTGATCAAAGTCCGGTTCTTTCTCTCAACTACACCATTTTGTTGAGGAGTGTAGGTTGATGAAACTTCATGCTGGATTCCAATTTCATCACAATAAGCTTCAATGTTTGTGTTGTCAAACTCTTTGCCATTGTCACTTCTAATCTTCTTTATCTTGACTTCAAATTCATTTTGAGCTCTCTTTGTAAACTTCTTGAAGCAATTTGCCACTTCAGATTTGTCATGAAGGAAGAAAGTCCAAGTGTATCTTGAGTAGTCATCCATAATCACTAGACAATAGAGATTTCCACCCAAGCTCTTGTAAGTTGTAGGACCAAACAAATCCATGTGAAGAAGTTCTAATACTCTTGATGTTGACATGTAAGCTTTGGTTGGATGACTATTTACAACTTGTTTGCTGACTTGACATGCACTACAAGGTTTGTCCTTCTCAAACTTTACATCCTTCAAACCTCTCACTAATTCTTTCTTTAATAACTTATTGAGAGTGTTCATTCCAACATGTGCAAGCCTCCTATGCCAAAGCCACCCAAGTGTAGTTTTGGTGAACAAACATGTCATCAAGTTTGCATCTTTGGAGGTGAAGTCAACAAGATAGATATTATTGTATCTAAAGCTTTTGAAAATCACTTGCTTGTCATCTATCTTTGTAACTACCACTTCATTAGGAGTGAACAAGCATTGGTAGCCAAGGTCACAAAGTTGCCCAACGGATAGTAAGTTGAAACTCAATGAAGCAACATAGAGCACATTTGAAAGAGAGTGATCATTTGATATTGCAATCTTGCCTATACCCTTGACTTTGCTCTTTGAATTGTCCCCAAATGTGATCTTTTCTTGACATACCCCATTCTCTTCAAGTGAGGTGAATATACGAGGATCACCGGTCATATGTTGAGTGCAACCACTATCAATTACCCAATGAGATCCACCGGTCTTGTAGTTCACCTACACACAAGAGATCAAGCCTTTTGTTTAGGGACCCAAACTTGAGAGGGACCCTTGACTTTCTCAACTAGTGACTTGGAAACCCATATTTTCTTAGGCCTATTCTTGTTAGGGGGACCCAAGAACATGACTTTCATCTTTCCACTTGAATCTTTTCTAAGCATGTAATGAGCATTGAAAGCAAAGGGTCTAGCATGCTTGGGCAAGGGTTGTGGTGGTGGAGTTTTGCACTCATGAGCAAAATGGCCTTCTTGTCCACACTCAACACATCTCTTTGGCTTGGTCTTTGACTTGCTTAGTTGTTGTTGAGTTTTAGCCTTCTTCTCTTGATTTGCCAAGTAACCAATGCCACTTCTATCCAACTTCATGATGGTGTTCATGAGTAGCTCACTTTGCAAATGTTGGCCTCTTGTGAACTTGCTTAGGTCGGTCTTGAGATGCTCTTTTTCTTGCTTGAGCTTTTTGTTTTCTTCAATAAATGACTCATTTGATGTTTACTTTTCAAGAGCCATCAATTTCTTGTTCTCATTTCTAAGCATCTCATTTTCACTCTTGAGCTTGACATAGTCATCATAGTTGTCAGACTCAACCACACTCTTGCCTTTGCCGCTAGAGCCTTGCTTAATGTTCTCAATAATCAAGTCATCATATGATTTAGCTATATTAATCTTAACAACTTGGTTAGTAGCATTATGTGTCTCAAGAGCAAGCTCATTAGCAACAATAAGACTATCATAATCAATTTTTAATGTAGTATATTTATCTTTTAACAAGTTGTGCCTAGTGTTGAGCTCATCATGCTTCTTCTCAAGTTTATCATGTTCATCTTTAAGCTCTTTGTTAGAAGTTTTGAGCTCCTTGAGAGTAGAAGACGTAATTTCATTTTGATCTTTGAGCTCTTCACTAGTCTTTTGAGCATTTTCAAGCTTAGATGAGAGTGAGTCATTTTCATTTTGGAGCTCATCATTTTCATTTCTAGTTCTTCTTATGACTTTAGAGTATTTATTCAACAATTTTACAAGTTCATCATAAGAAGGTGCATCATATTCATCATCACTATCGCTATCATCATCATCACTATCATTGTTTTGTACCTTTCGTTCACCCTTGGCCACAAGGCATAGGTGAGTAGTGGAAGATGATGGTGAAGGTGGCGGTGAAAGTGGTGATGAAGATGTCGATGAAGATGATGATGTCCCAATTACAAATGCGGCAACCTTCTCTTTCTCATCATCGCTCTCATCGCCGGAGGACTCACAAGATGACTCAATGTCGGTGAGCCAATCACCAACAATGTAGGCTTTGTCTCCCTTCTTCTTCTTATGAAACTCTTTTCTCTTGCCATCCTTCTTTTTGTATGGCTTGTTCTTCTTCTTGTCATCTTCTTCATCACTTGAATCATTTCTCTTGCCCTTGTTCTTGTTCTTGTACTTGTCTTTTGGAGGCTTAGGGCATTGATGAGCTAGGTGGCCAAGTTCACTACAATTGTAGCAATCCATTTTGGATATAGGCTTCCTTTTGCTACTTGTGAAGAACTTCTTCTTCTTGTCATTGAACTTGATGCCACTCTTGTTGAGCTTCTTTAACATCTTAGTGGTCTTTCTCACCATGAGTGCAAGTGATGCATCATCAATATCACTTTCACTTGAGCTTTCTTGAACCATCATGGCTTGGCCCTTCTTCTTTTTCTTTTTATGGCTAGCTTTGAAGGCCAAGTCCTTCTTCTTGGAAGATGATGAGCCCTCTTCTGGAGTGATGTGTATGTATATCTCATGTGCATTGATCTTTCCCAATACTTGAGTCGGTGTTGCGGTGAAGAGATCACTTTGGTGAAGCACGGTGACAATGTGACCATACTTCTCAATGGGAAGAATGCTTAAGATCCTCCTTGCAACATCCGATTGACTCATTTGAGTGAGTCCAAGAGCATTGAGATCTTCTACAAGAATATTCAATCGAGTGTACATTTCATTAGCACTTTCTTTGAGAAGCATCTCAAAAGAATTGATTTTCTTTAGAGCAATATGATAGCGTTCCTCATGCTCACTCTTAGTTCCCTCATAGAGAGCACAAAGGTTTTCCCACAATTCATGAGCGTTTTTAGCATTACGCACACGATTGAAGATATCCTTGCCTAGGCCCCGGTAGAGTGCATTTTTTGCCTTTGTATTCCACCGGTCGTACTTCTCCTCGTCACCACTTGGGTTGGCGGGATCCCTAATAGCGGAAAGCCCTTCGGTTGTGGCTCTAAGGCACCCAACATCTATGGCTTCGAGGTACACCTCCATACGAATTTTCTAATATGGAAAATTGTCTCCCTCAAAGGTGGGAGGTGGTCCTTCCCCATTAGACATCTTGCTCTAGGCGGTGAAGCCTAAATAAGGAGCAACTCGGCTCCGATACCAATTGAAAGGATCAAGATGCCCAAGAGCGGGGGTGAATTGGGTTTTTCTAAAAATTATTTGCAAGAATTAAATCCTACAAGCCAAACTTCACCCCTAGTTCCTACTAGTGTTCCTTGTGATTCTACCGATAAAAGTTTTGCACCCTAAGTTCCAATCCTAGTCTAGCATGGCAATTCTAGGAAAGTAAACAAGCAATGAAAGTAATGCATGAAAGTAAATGCTTGAAAGTAAGGGTTAGGAACACGGCGATGTTTTCCCGAGGTATCGGAGAGTCACCACTCCCCACTAGTCCTCGTTGGAGCACCCACGCAAGGGTGTAGCTCCCCCTTGATCTGCGCAAGGATCAAGTGCTCTCTACGGGTTCATTCTTTGACACTCTGTCACGGTGAATCACCCAAAACCACTCACAAGATGAATTGGGTCACCCACAAGCTCGCCAGATGATCACCAAACTTCCAATCACCACCAAACCATCTAGGTGATGGTGATCACCAAGAGTAATAAGCTAGAACTCTCTTTTGACCACAACAAGCCTAAGGAGAATATAGGTGCACACTTGCTACTCTCTTATCACTAATGAGGAATCTCAAACTTTGATTCTCAAATCACTATACTCACTAGGGCTCTTGCACTCCCTTGCACTTCAAAGGTGTTTCTCAGCTGAACAAATGAGCAAGAGACCTCTAAAAGAGGTGGAGAGGATGTATTTATACACCCCTTAGACAAATCCAACTATTACCTGCCAAATTAGCAAAACACGTACTGACCAGACGCGCTCGTCGACGTGACCGGACACGTCGGTCGAGTGTAACGGTCGAAAACCGAAAGTCAACGCTGAGTGACCGGATGCGCCGGTCAGGGATGACTGGACACGTCTGATCATGCAAGAACCTTACTGGACTTTGACCTGACGCTCGACCGCGTCCGATCTGTGATGACCGGACGCGTCAGGTCAGCTAAGGACCTTACTGGAACGTGACCGGACGCGTCCGATCACTTCCTAGTCGCATACAATTATACTGTTACCCTCTGAAACATGTGTTAGACTGATCACCGTGTTTGGTCCTTTTAGGGACCGCGTCCGGTCAACCAGTTAACGACGCAGTGACTTGTTAGTACTGACCGGACGCGTCCGGTCGTGACAGAAACCGCGTCCAGTCAAGGGTAAATTGCTCAAACGACTTAGAAACGCGACGCAACTTGAATCAAGTTGCTTCCAACTGAACTTTGAGCTTTACTAGAGCTACCTAGTGCTAAGTTTGACAAGTGTGCACCACACCTAAACAGAAGACTCACCTAGGTCAAGCTACTCGCTCATGCCCCCCTTTATAGTACGGTCAAAGGAAGAAACAAACACCTAACGACTATTCCGGATGTAACTCAACACCTTGACATCCGGAACTAACCGTCCTTAATCTTGTCATTGATCCTTTGAAAACCGAAACGATTTCCATCAAGGGACATGAATACCATAGTGCCTAAAGCAGTTATCAACTCCATGACCTAACTTATCAAAGTTTCTACAAAACACACGTTAGTCATGGTAATAATGAGTTGTCATCAATTGCCGAAACCAACACCGGGGCCTAGATGCTTTCATAACCAAAGAATATTAGTATATTACTAAGCAAGCCAACTCGTTCTTTAAAAATAAAATCAAAACTGCAAGGAAAAATAAATTCACCAACCAAAAGTAGATGAAACTAAAGAATATATCGATACTCACCCTATTGGAAGCTCCAAATTCTAGTCTGGGGCTTCTCCAAGGCTCGGAATTTGGATTTTGGGTGTACGCTGGAGTGCTCTAGAAAATTGAAGGCGGATTCTGGTTCTGTAGATACGCAGAGCTGCCATGGACAATGGACGACACATTGCCATCAATTGAACTGCTATCACCATGGCTTCCCCAAGATTGCTCTTGTGTACCAGTTTCACTACTGGTACCAGCTTTGTGATCCTTCTTTGAGAATTGAGTGGCTGCAGCTCGAGCCCCGGCTATTGCTACGGTAACACTTGTAGATTTTTGCAGCGTGGATTTGGAAGCAGCAAATGTAAGAGATCCTGGCTTTAAAGAGAAAGGATCTCTAGGATCTGGAAGAGGAAACTTGACAGGCAGTGGGCCTTGAACAGGTGAAAGGCCCCCTCACAGCCCCATCATAGATCTGTGAGATGGCAAGTAGAACAGATTCCAGAGTTATGAGTACAAGCAAAAGGTGGAAATAGGAGGAACTGCTTATGCTAACCAGGACTGAACTCACCCTTCTTTCTAAATTGTAGACGCCCTGGTAACCAAGCATCTCGAATGGAACCACTAACTTCTGCGTAAATTCATGTACGAAATGTAACGGAGAAACAAAGATGTCAGCAATTATGGTATGTGCTATCTAGGAGTGAGGAACAGGGTAGTATGTCAAACTCACCTACGGATTCTCACAGAGCCAACAAAAGTTAGTCAGCCCTTCAAGCCTGACCTGCATTTGAGAGTAGGATGTTGCATGATGAGCTAAGTAAAATGCATTCCAGGTAAAATGCTACTAGAGCAAAGGAAGGGAAATGGGCGAGTAACAGAACATACAGACTCGGGCACATGTTCCCAGCAAACAAGCTCTTCAAACCTGAGGCAGCCTACGACCTCAACACAACCTGTGGCGGAACATATTAGCACATAAAAGCAAAAAACGGAATGGTAGGAGACGAGATGCAGTTTTTCATGTCCCAGGTCAATGACTTCATCTAGGATGATGTGATGCACTTTCTCTGGTTGGCTGTAAATATAAGTCCATCTAGGTTTATCCAAGGTAAACTTTTTATGTTTTGACCATCAAATCAAAAAATATATATTTTTTTCTCAAACACCCAGGAGAGTTGCGTATCATTATATTAAGAAGGAAAAAGGGGTAAGAACCCTTACAACACCACACACACACCTCCAACACACTTACGATCCTAAAATATGTGTGCCACACAAACACATAGACCAAGCACAACCTCTAACACCGATAAATTGGCAAGGAGGTGAGTAATACCTCGTGCCCCGGCCAAATCCCAAAAGTGTAACTCCTCTATAGCTAGCATCAACGCGCGAGAAACAGTAGGAGAAGCACCAAAGTTCATATAGATTGACAGTACAAGATTGACATTGTCAGCCAGTGTGGAAAAAAACTTTCATAAGATATCACTCTTTTCACTCAAGATGTTATGTTTTTAAAGATGTTGCTAGTCGAAGTTAGAAAATATTAATTGGGACAACTTTGGACAGATTACATTTGTGATTGAAGGAAGTAACCAGAGCAGGCGTGTCCTATAGTAACTGGGAGAGAAGACAAAGGCAAGCGAGTGCTGACCAAGGAGGCGTGAGACAGGGTAATGATGAGGGAACTTGATGTCAGTGATGCCATTGACGGCATAAATCTCCCTGTAGAAATTCTCCATGGCTTTGATGGTGTTGGGGTCAGGAACCTTGGATGTTGCGTGAATCCACAGGCGTCCTGAGAGGGAAGAGATGGAACTGAATCTTACAAATTACTTATTCAAATCCAAACCAAAATCAGAAAAGGGGAAGGGAAGGAGCAGACCTGTGATTGGGGATGGCCATGAGCGGCCCTCGACACGCTTGATGCCGTGCACCAGCAGCGATGCCCACGACTGGTGCATCGTCAGGCAAGGGTTCCCGTGGTATCCCCTGCCATCATTGCTGCGGCTACTGCTGCTATGCTGGCCGCCAGCGAAACCACCGCGGCCTGAGTACCCGCCATGCATGTTGTTGCTAGTGGCGATCCCGCTTACTGCGTCCTCCGTCCGCTACGCACGACCTAGGGTTTGGCTCAATCTGCAGAAGGAGATTGAAGGAAGCTTAGACGAGACCGAAGAAGGGAGAAACAGGAACCATCAATCAGATGGAAAGAAAAACAGGAACCATCCATCAATCAGACCGAAAAGGGGTACAACTGGGCCAGCTCTCGAGCACAAACGTTGTTTTAATGGGCTCAGGTCATACAGTCGGCCCATGTATAAGAGGGAGAGAGAGAGGGGGAGGGGAGCCTCATTATGTTGAAGAAATAGAAAATGGGTTCAATTACTGGAACACCTCGTCCAATAACCATGAAAATAGAAATAGAAAATGGGGCTCTCCCAATACTTGATTATAGGGGTGTGTGTGTGTGTATATATATATATCCTTGATCTCAACTCGCATCCCTTCCATGTTTTCTTACTTCTTTGTTGCTTCTGTTGCGTCCTCTCTTTCGCACTCTTAAGGTTTGTTTGGATTGAGGCATGTTAGGCAATGCCTGGCCATGCAAGCAATCCTGGCCCTAGACGTCTAAAATGAGACGCCTAGGAGCCATGCATGGGCCAAGTTTACGAAGGTTCATTCCAAACAAGCCCTTATTCACTCATGCCCCCGGTTGCTTATCATATACTCCCCATATTCCAATTACTACACAACAAGGTATATATTATGTCTAGATACATAATAAAAGCCTTCGGCTATATGTGTAGAAAAGTCGGAATACCTTGCAAATTGAACCAGAGGGAGTACTTACAGTGAAGCAGGGATCATGTTGGCAAATAACTAAATCCATGTTCGTTTCGCTGAAATTTAGCTTATGTTGATTTGTTACGAGAGAAAAATACCGTTCCTTCGCTGAAAAGTAGTGCTGAAGAAGAGGGCGTAAAAGGTTCCGGTCTTAGCTCTCTTTAATTTGCTTTTTTATATATGCATTGTCAGCTCATGAGGTTGGTTGGACGATATGTCGTAATTCCATTCCCCCTCCTGCTTTAGTTATTATGCTCCAAGCTCCTCCGTGGTGGAGCTAGTATCTTGGTACAGAATCTGTGATGGGTGGTGAGGATGGGTCGATGGGATAAAAAACTAAGGCAAAGTGGTAAAGGTAACCTGGTTGCTGCTTGGTGCTCCGAGTCCGATCCATCCATGCATCGCCCATGGATCGAGTGTTGTGTGGATGGATTTGATGCTGCAGAGACCGAAAGTTATGATTCTGTGTGTAGAGATGTTGCTGGCTTTGTACCTACGGACGGACGGTTCACGGTTCTCCTCCTCTCTGACTTAGCTAGTGGATACTCTCTCCCTGTACTACTACTCCTGTGGAACAAGATGAATCAATCATGCATGCAGCACTGGACACGATCACAATTCACACGAACAGGAATAGGAATAGGATACTGGCCAGCTAGCTAGGACCAGGACTAGGACTTGGACCACGGGGTAGAGTACTGTATTAGAGCAACTCCAATAGAGTTGATAAAAATAGATGGCTAAACTTATGATTTAGTCAACCTCTAAATTAGAAACTCCAGCTAAAAAACAGAAAACTCCAATAGCCTTTCCAATAAGATGAGACGACTAGCGGCACATGCAAGCTATATCTAGCATGCGAGAATTTCAGGATACATGACTTACTATTTTAAAAAGTCAGATATAATAGTTGTTGGACTCTCTCTTTTTTCCTAAACTAGTCAAATATAAATTACGCAACATCGTGGATAGCACTTTCGGTTGGAGTTGCTCTACGTATCTACTCTCCATCAGCTCCCAGCATAATTAGGTACGTAGAACCGGCCTGGAATGGAATGGAATATAGCGCAGTAGCCATCGTGCTGGTATTGGTACGTATAGAATGAATAATGTGTTGCTTTGCCCCTCCTCCTCCTCTCCTCTCCTCCGTTGCTTTAATCCCGGTTACGATATATATACTAGCTAGTAGTGTATTATTAACAGGTACTACTACACTGCATCCGATCCGATTCCTTTCCTTGTATGCGTTGCCTGCTTCTCTCTTGTTCATTCGGTTGAGTACGTCGAGCTGGGAGTAGGAGAGCCAAGGAGGAAGAATAAGCAGCAGCAGGATCGTCCTACGTACGACGATCGAGGTCGAGGATGGAGATGAGCCGCGCTGCTGTGGACGACATGATCCGCCGCCTCCTGCTCCAGGACACGCGGCGCAGCCGCCCGGGGAACAAGACGGCGCAGGCGCAGGTGGCGGAGGGGGAGATCCGCAGCCTGTGCGCCGCCGCCAAGGACGTGTTCATGCGGCAGCCCAACCTGCTGGAGCTGGACGCGCCCATCAACATCTGCGGCGACGTGCACGGGCAGTACCGTGACCTGCTCCGGATCTTCGACGCCACGGGCGGGTTCCCGCCACGGAGCAAGTACCTGTTCCTGGGCGACTACGTGGACCGCGGGGACCAGAGCCTGGAGACCATCTGCCTGCTGCTCGCCTACAAGGTCCGGTACCCGGAGAACCTGTTCCTCCTCCGGGGCAACCACGAGTGCGCCTCCATCAACCGCATCTACGGCTTCTACGACGAGTGCAAGCGCCGCTACAGCGTCCGCCTCTGGCGCCTCTTCTCCGACTGCTTCAACTGCCTGCCCGTGGCGGCGCTGGTGGACGGCCGCGTCCTCTGCGTGCACGGGGGGCTGTCCCCGCACCTGCGCAGCCTGGACCAGATCCGCCGCCTGCCCAGGCCCTGCGACGTGCCCCACGAGGGCCTCCTCTGCGACCTGCTCTGGTCCGACCCTTCCCCGCAGGACAGCGGGTGGGCGGACAACGAGGACCGCGGCGTGTCCTGCACCTTCGGCGCCGACGTCGTGGCGGACTTCCTCCGCAGGCACGACCTGGACCTCGTGTGCAGGGCGCACCAGGTGGTGGAGGACGGGTACGAGTTCTTCGCCGACCGCCAGCTCGTCACCGTCTTCTCCGCGCCCAACTACTGCGGCGAGTTCGACAACGACGGCGCCGTCATGAGCATCGACGCCGACCTCGTCTGCTCCTTCACCGTCATCAAGCCGGAGGCGACGGACAGCGGCAGGAAGAGCAGCAGGAGCAGGAGCAGGGGCTTCTCCATCTCCTCCGCCAGCCTGCGCCGCACCTCATCAGCACCACCACCAGCGCCTGCGCCTTCTAACAATTCCAACAGAAGCACGAGGAAGGGGCTCCTGCGATACTGGTAATAAAAATGAAAAAGAGTGAAGCAAGCAGGGCCATTCGATTCGATTTTCCTGTGTGTGTGACGATGGATCAAGAAGCTGCACTGCAACTCTGCAAGTAAAGTATGCAAGCTGCTGATGCACTTTAATTACTAATTTCCTTTTTTGAGGAGAGAGAGCTTTATTTATTACTCTAGATAGATAGATCAAGGACGGTTACAGACTCGTCAAACAATAATAGGCTCTATTCATTTGGCTTATAATTTGTCTTTTTCAGCTTGTTTTTTCAGTCAGAACAGTATTTTTTTCACAATAAATCAGTCAACAGTATTTTTCAGCCGACTTATCCGCATACTGCGTAGCAAATTGTGCGAGCTCATGAGCTGCGGAACTACACTTTCTTTTTGTGTGCACTATCTGGAATTCTCCCTCCACCTTCACGTGTCTCTCTGCTGATGAAACCCATTGACAACTGTATCGATCTGCTTCGACAATTATCTTTTGTCTCGTCCATTTCCATTTCGCCTCAATTTCAGTTCCATCACAGTACGCTAACGCCACCACTTCATCAGTGCTTTCCATATTTCTAATGAATGAATCGCTAGCAAGACTTTGCCTTCTTCATCGCGAACTATCACTTTGAGGGATTCTCCTATTTCGATAACAAAAAGCGGTGTCAGTATCTACCTTTACCCACCCGGACATCCGCTGGCGATCGCGGTACACCTCTCCCCTTCACCGAATGACCTTCCTTTACTAGTGAATCGCATACCAACGCTTTCCCTTTTAACATCAAATGGGAACATCATCCTGTTATCTAATCCCGCACAATTCACTCAAATACCTTCTTTAAAAAAGCCACCAAACCAGCATACAAAAAAGTTTTTTTAGAACTATATGGGTTAGATTGTTTGATTTGTTTCTCACTTGCCACGTTCGCCGGAGCATAAGTAACACCCATGCTCCATGGTCCATTCTAAAATCTAGCAAAGCGCACAACAGGCCTGTTTGGATGCTGCTTGCCAGGCAGCAATCATCCACCCCAGACTTAGGAAATCGGATGCCTGAGGATGCTGTTTGACCATGCAAATTTGCCAGGACAACATCCAAACATGCCCAACATGCCATGTAGGGAGAGTTGGATGAAGAAGCATACATCGCCGTATGTACTTATTACAATTTAATTAATTAATTATCCACACGTGAGCCGTGTGTTGTCAACTCAATTATATGCCTCTCCCGCGTGTCTCTGCCTCTAGCAGCGTACAATAGCTTAGCCAGATAGGTGTTGGTTGCTCTTCCTTGCGGTCTTGATGAAAATAGTGGCTTCTCCTAGCTCCTGCTCACACTAGTGGACTCTAGCGCGCGCGAACGTCGGATTTGGCCTCGCGTGAGGAGGGACACCGGTGCATAAGTGTGCGGGCTCGCACACTAGGGATGGCAGGCTCGACCATAGCTGCTGAGGCATAGGCATGGGCACACGAATGCTGAGGCGCATGAGCGCGCGGTTGCTAAGTCCTGCTTTGATTTAAGTAACTGGGTGATAACTTTAGGTTGATTCACGAGGTTTCATGTGAGATGATCAAGTGATTAGTCCACAAACTAGGTTGAGCAACATGTTGGCCATTATATGGAGAAATGGCATGTTGAATATGGAACATTGGCCATCCTGCGTGTTGGGATAGCTGTGCCGTTAATGCCATGGGTAGGGCGTCCATTTCGTCCTAATGCGCGTTTGTGGGCCTTGACGCCCGAACGGCCCAACAGGCAACACTACCATCTACATAGAAATAAAAATAAAAAATCATCTCTCTCACCTTCTTCTCGAATGGCCATTGTTTCCCCACCCATTCTCGAATCAACGCTCCGCGCCCGTATTGTCGCGGCTTGCTCCACCGTGCCCGCGCCACCGCGCCCGCAATGCAGCGGCGTGCTGCACCGCGCCCGAGTGCAACTGCTTGCTTTCCTGTGTCTCCACCGCCACTCACCACTCGCAGCCGAGTTCTTCGAGCCAACACGGTGTGGTCCATAGCGACTGCTCCGGTGTGGCATTCTTCACCACGCCCAGTCGCTTGCCTGCCACCATCCTCCCTCTCCATTGCACCGTCGCGGCGCCATGTGTTTGTTTCAGGTGTGTTTCAGAAGTTGTTTTTCAAGTGTTTCATCTGTATGTTGCGTATGTTGCAAGGGCTATATATGTATGTTGCAAGTATATGTTTCAAGTTTTTCAGTTGTTTTATACGTATGTTTCACGTGTTTTATATGTATGTTTCATATGTTTTATCTGGATGTTTCATGTGTTTCATTGATGTTGCAAAAGGATACGATGTTACATATGTTGCAATAGCTATACACGTATGTTTCAAGTGTATGTTCCATATGTTTCATCTGTTTTAGACGTATGTTATAAATGTATGTTCCAAATGCATATTTCATATATTTTATCTAGATGTTGCAATGACTATACAAGTAAGTTTTAATAGTATATTGCATATGTGCAACGATCAGACGGATGCTGCAGAGGAGATGAGACGTTAGAACAGGGGAAGGGGCGAGGCTGAGACAGAGTGTGGCGGAGGACGGGTTCACGGCGGGGATGGTGCCGTGGCGAGGGGAGGAGCGCGGCATGGCGAGAGAAGGAGTGTGGCGAGCTTGACGCCAGGGGTGCAACCGGGATGGGGATCGAGTAGCAGTCACTAGCGCGAGATCGGTTGTGGGCAGTCGTACGCGATTCGCTAGTGCGGGATCTGATGAGATCACGGGGGGCGTCCAATGCGAAGCGGTTGCAGGTGTCGGAGCTCCGTCCGGATGCGGGCTTAGGGTGGGACGTCTGGGCGCTAGCTTTGCTGTTTCCTTTTTGTTTGTTTCCCCTTGTCCTCGTCTAATAAAAATCCGGCAAAGCTCTTGATGCCTTTCAATAAAAAAATGTGGAACATTGAAATAGTCTCGTCTGACAAGATGGTGAAGATCAAGATACTGCGAAGGACATTGTGCAAGTGTGAAGGTATATTAACATATATAGTTTGACCTAGTACGAATCTAGAAGGCTAGAAGCAGATATAGTATATTATGGGCCGAATGAGCCAGCCAACTCTGTCTATTGGAATATGTCTAACAAATCTATCCCTAATAATAAAGAGGCAAAATTTCAGGCTCTTTTTTTCGTCCATCCATTTGTTTGGCCCGTCTCCCTCTAACCACCGCACGATGGAGAGTTTCTTTCGTCCGAACTTATATATATAATAACTCGTGCTCATACGAATTAGAATAGCTCTTGTTTAGCGCGATACGGAGTTCGAATCCAAAATAGACACCGGTTCTTAAGGTGGCCTGGATATTTAGGAATCCTAATCCAAATAAATTCCTCGGTCTGGAGTAAACTAAATAGAAATCCTAACCCAAATAAAGAACCTTGTGCAAAAAAAACAAACAAAGAAGATATCATTAATATTCTTCAGCCTATTATTTGGTAGGGTCGGCGTGCTACAATAATGTATTGAAGTCGAATTGCTTAATATCACGTGAAGCAGTAAAGGGTCGATTATTGGTTGGGCATTGGATTTGGAAGATCCCAGGTCCTGGTACATCACCTATCACCAGTGGCGGATCTAGGAAATAAGTTAAGAGGGGCTTATCTCATAATCTTTCATCCCTAGCCTCTCCTTCTAAGTTTGAATATGTGCAAATTTGTAGCGGGGGTTTAGGAGGGGCTCCATGACCCGAGCAGCGGTAGCGAGGGCTCGAGCCCACCCCGCCCTGGTGCTGGATCCGCCCCTGCCTATCACTTATCTAAAAGGAAACAAGCGGGTAATAGAAAATCAACTAGCATCAGCAGCACTTGTGCGGACTAGAGTCCGTCAGGAACACGTAGTTAGATTGGTCTAGGGTCATGAAGTTTGAAAACCAAAATACAACTTGGACTTTGACAAGTGGTCGGACGGCTTTGAGCTAGCACGTAGTACGTACTACTACTACGTGATTGAAGGACGTCGTACATAGGGAGCGCCTTGATCCTAGACCCCGCGGGTGGCGACAACGATGCTGGCACACCGAATGCGAGGGTCCTCGGAGTTACTCCCTACGGGGTGGCGACAAACGACTCCGGCGCTCTAGGATCAAGGCGCTCCCTATGTACGACACCCCGTACATAGGGTGTGGGTGTGATTTCTTATCTATGGGTCTTGTCGCGAGCGGATGCAACTGCTTGTTGCAGGTCTCATCGTAGATGGGTTTCTGCTCCACCCACATCTCACCCGACCCGTTGCCATCCCTACCAGTGATGGCAAGTTGGCGGACTTAGGGTGCTCGTGCTCCTAGAATGACGTTTTGCGAGGAGGGCGCTCGTGGAGGCGCTTCAATATCACTCAAGGTGGTGTGTACTGTTGTCGCCACGGAGGGAGGATCGGAGACGGCGGAAGCTTGAGCCCTGCTGTGAAATTCATGTAAGTCATTGCCTTTTGCATAACGGATCGTTTGATCTTATTTCGACTATGGACTCCATCATAGTTGGGGAAGGAAAACATGTCAGACGGATGAACCGTAATTTTAGGTTTGTAGCCACTCAGTTCGTGAGGATTCACACCACAAAGTTGTCCGGTTTTCGTCCGGTCCATGTCATTGTAGCTTGTTAGCCTTGCTTTCAACATTTTAAAATTTCAATACCAATTTTCTTATTTTCAATTAAAAATTATTGTTATTGTGCATATGTTGCAATGTCCTCAAACTATAAAAATATAAAATCTATATTTACATGTACATCTATATATAATAATATTAAATAATATTAAAGAGTAAATATTTCTTTATTTTTTTATTTCTCACTTAGACTTCACTCTTTGAACACATTTTGCTTTGAGTTTGGTGCCAAACTTTTGCTGACACCACCCATTTATAGTCTGGTTGTCTGTGTTTGTTCGTGCTGCGACATATGCAAGATCTGTGTAGAGATCTTTCCATATTTCTTAGACTCAATAAAAGTCACACAATAACCACATATTCAAGTTGAGGCAATCTCCTGCTAATTTCCCATGCATTATTAGTTTTCTATTGCTCTAACATTTGTTATGAACCTTGAAATTATTTGATCTTAGTTAAGATAAGACAACTAAATCTAACAAAAAAAAATTATCCTGTTGCAACGCACGGGTATGTTTTGTCAGTTAAAAAAGAAAAGAAAAGGATATCCGTAGGACACAAGAGATTCGTTCCTGTCCGTGTGAATATCCGTAGGACACCACCTATGCATCCATGCGACTAGAATTGCATGGATTGAAGGCGATCCGATCCGATCAATCCCGATCCGTGTGAACTGTGAATATGCCCGTGCCGGTGATGAATGGAGGTCGATCGGCGGCCAAAATTAATCCAACCTCGGCATGCAAAATGTGGAGGCCGTTGCTACAACTGAATGGTGCATGCCACCCCGCCGCCGCCGCCGCCGACGGCGACGGTAAAATCGTATAATCTCTTTCTCGCAGCGAAAAGAAATAATTCAAACCCCTGATTTTCCGTTTAGTAGTCCAACGAAACTGCCGATTTTGTTGCTATTCCTCATTCATTTATTTACCGAGACGTACGAGATCTCTCTCATTGCGTTGCGGCTTTCCATCCTTATTATCAGTAACTAGATTTGACCAAACAAGAACCAACGTCGTCGTCGTTCTCGACTCCGATCCGATCCGATCCATCATCAGGCGCAGGGTTTCTGCTACAGCAGAAGAAGAGAATGGCGCGGCAGCAGCTGGAGGTGCTGAGCGCCCTGGACGCGGCCAAGACGCAGTGGTACCACTTCACGGCCATCGTGATCGCCGGCATGGGCTTCTTCACCGACGCCTACGACCTCTTCTGCATCTCCCTCGTCACCAAGCTCCTCGGCCGCATCTACTACTACCGGGAGGGCTCCCCGGACCCGGGCTCCCTGCCGCCCCACGTCGCCGCCGCCGTCAACGGCGTGGCCTTCTGCGGCACGCTCTCGGGCCAGCTCTTCTTCGGCTGGCTGGGAGACAAGATGGGGCGGAAGCGCGTGTACGGCATGACGCTCTTGTGCATGGTGGCGTGCTCCCTGGCGTCGGGCGTCTCCCTGGGCCGCTCTCCGGCCGCCGTCATGGGCACGCTCTGCTTCTTCCGCTTCTGGCTCGGGTTCGGCATCGGCGGCGACTACCCGCTCTCCGCCACCATCATGTCCGAGTACGCCAACAAGAAGACGAGGGGCGCCTTCATCGCCGCCGTCTTCGCCATGCAGGGGTTCGGCATCCTCACGGGTGGCGTCGTCACGCTCGTCGTCTCGGCGGCCTTCCGCGCGGCGTTCCCGTCGCCGGCGTACCAGGACGGCGCGGTGGCGTCGACGCCCGAGGAGGCCGACTACGTGTGGCGCGTCATCCTCATGTTCGGCGCCATCCCAGCGCTGCTCACCTACTACTGGCGGATGAAGATGCCCGAGACGGCGCGGTACACGGCGCTGGTGGCCAAGAACGCGAAGCAGGCGGCGAGCGACATGTCCAAGGTGCTGCAGGTGGACATCGTCAGTGGTGGCGACCGCGACGGAGATCGCCAACACGATGAATTCGGCCTCTTCTCGTCTGAGTTTTGGCGGCGCCACGGCCTCCACCTCCTCGGCACGACCAGCTGCTGGTTCCTGCTGGACATCGCCTTCTACTCGCAGAACCTGTTCCAGAAGGACATCTTCAGTGCGATCCACTGGATCCCCAAGGCGCGCACCATGAGCGCGCTGGATGAGGTGTACCGCATCGCGCGCGCGCAGACGCTGATCGCGCTGTGCGGCACGGTGCCGGGCTACTGGTTCACAGTGGCGCTCATCGACGTGCTGGGGCGCTTCAAGATCCAGATGATGGGCTTCGCCATGATGACCGTCTTCATGCTGGGGCTCGCCATCCCCTACCACCACTGGACCACCCCGGGCAACCACATCGGCTTCCTCGTCATGTACGCCTTCACCTTCTTCTTCGCCAACTTCGGGCCAAACTCCACCACCTTCATCGTGCCCGCCGAGATCTTCCCGGCGAGGCTGCGGTCCACGTGCCACGGCATCTCGGCGGCGGCGGGCAAGGCGGGCGCCATCGTGGGATCCTTCGGCTTCCTGTACGCGGCGCAGAGCCGGGACGAGTCCAAGGCGGATCACGGCTACCCCGCGGGCATCGGCGTGCGCTACTCGCTCTTCGTGCTCGCCCTGTGCAGCCTCCTGGGGCTCGCCTGCACGCCCTTGGTGCCCGAGTCCAAGGGAAAGTCGCTCGAGGAGCTCTCCGGCGACAACCACGAGCAACAACCACAACCGGCGCACGCAAGAACCATGCCCGTCATCGTCTAATTAATCTTCTACTAGTACTATATATATGCACATGCTTGCTGGACATTATTTATTATCTTTATTATTTTTATTTATTCGGATACTAGGATTCCTAGCTAGCTACATTAGATACGTACTCTGATTTTGTGTACGTACGCGGTACGCACTTATGGTCTTTAATTTCAATGGTCAGGCAATTTGCAAGGATATCCTAGCAAACAAAGACATAGACTTAAACTCATAGGAGTATAGTACTTATATACTGAAACTAAAGACCAAGGAAGCTCTTGATGATCATGCCCCATGGCAGGCACATATGCTGTTAAAATTATAATGTTAGGAATATTGTTTAGTTTGCATACACACATACTGACACACACCAAGTCTGCCCTGTTTTTGTTTTTTTTCCCTATAATAATAGAAGAAAGGGAAAAGTTCACCACCATCAGAACTTTACCCGTATGTATCACCAGCAACCTTTCAAAAATTTCCTTCTTCGATTCCTGATCAGACAGACGACATGTATGTAAAGAATAGAGTGGAGTGCACGATCAACTCGGTCTGTATGCATCACTTCACTTACAGCAACTCCAACGGTTTTGCAAATGAGCTTTGCATTCCTGTTTTTGCAAAAAGTCTACAAAACTTTTATCCAACGGTTTGGCAAATGAGCTTTGCATTTTTGTTAACTTGGCAAAATCCTGGGATAGATTGACATATATGCAAGCTCGCGATCGGCTTGACATTCCATCTCACGCACTACTCCTGCGTGCGCTCTTCACTCCCGCGCCGCCAGGTTTCCTTTTTTGGATTTTGGCAAGTCAATTTTGCCAAACCGTTGGAGATAACCTTTTTTTTCTCCTCCCCATATTGATTTGAGAGTTGGCAAACTCCATCTTTTGCCAAACAAAAAATGCAAAACAGTTGGAGTTGCTCTTAGGTGTAGCACGTTATTATCAGTTGATCACATCACATGGGCAGCAGGTACTGAAACTCGTAGTCCAAGGGAATGACATCCACCACCTCCTCCATCACACTGTGGCTCCTGCTGCTGAAGTTGAGGCAGTCCACCATGGATTTCCTGAGGGACCAGGACGTGGGCAGCTGCTCGCAGATCCATCGAAGCAGCGACTCCATGTCCTTTGCAAAGTCATGCATGTTGGAGTGGACGAGGCTTGGGATCATCAGCCTCCTCGTCGATGTCACCACCAACGACGCCTGCAGGTACTCCAGCTTTGCCTTCTCCAGATCCATCACAACGCGATCTGCTTTGTAGATCCGAAGCTGCATATATGGGCATGTAGGTAGATACGTACTACGTTTGTATATATGAATCAATATAATTCCCTTCAGTCACAATAAGAATACTTACTGCTGGCGATGATCTGATGCCACAGCAGAGTGCAAACAGAATGTTGGGTTCTGAAGTCTTGAGCCCATAAACCTCCCTCACCGCCTGTTCTTCCACGTCCACGTCGCATTTCCAGAATTCCTGTTGTTTTTTATATAACTAGTTATTATTAGTACTAGTAGTACTCATGTAGTAATGTAACTACTACTAGTATGCATGTTCTTCGACCAACTGCATCTGCATATGCCTGATCGACAGCAGGGGCAGGGAGGGGCTCACTGACTCACTTCTTTGACACTTGACGGCTGCCTCAGGATAAAATTCTCAATCACCAATGCATTGAAAGTTTGCCCTGACACATTGATTGTTGCCTGCACAGATGAATTATTCTATTCAGACTGATGAACAACTGTAAACCTGTTAATCAGAAATGAAAACCAAAACAAAGCAATGAAGATGTAATCCAGACGTACCTTGTTCTTGAGTGCGAGTAACTTGTCCGAGTTTGAGGGCAAACCATGCTGCAGAATCCCCTGCATCGTGATGTGGTAGTTACCAAGTTCATCTCCATTAATAATTAGTCGAAATGGATACCAAAAAAGAAAAAGAAATTCTCTGACTGAAACTGCACGAATGCATACAGATACACTCCATCTGCAGTGCAGATGAATTGAAGAAGGAGACAGATGAGACAGACGTACGTGCATGATGCAGGTGTTGTAGATGTTGAGCCAGAACGCCAGCCTCTGCTGGTGATTCAGGGACCGCACATCCACCTGCTGCAGCGCCTCCAGCATCTCCCTCAGCTTCGTCAGCAGCGGCGACGCCGAGAATCCCCTGAGGAGGTCCAGGGAGCTGGTGGTGAACCTGACGAGGTTCTTGTAGGGGCCGATGTCCCTGACGATGGCGTCCTGGATGCCAAAGATGCCGTAGTGGTCCTGCTGGCCCCTCTCCTTCTCCTTGGCCGCCGCCGCTGCGTTGACGAGGCCGGTGTCCATCCTGAAGCTGCTGAAGCTCCCCCACTTGGCGGCGAGGTTGCCGGACTTGTCCATTTCGGACACCCGGTACGACCTGAGCAGCCGCATGAAGATGCAGACGAGGCATTTCACGATACGCTCCGACAGCTTGTTGGGCGGCTGCGGCTGGTCTCTCACTCTCTTTGCAGCAGCGATCACCGTGGGGCTCTTGATGATGGGAAGCTCATGGTTGTGGTGCTGGTGCTGGATGACGGCGGCGATCTTGCTGGGCGGCTGGTTCGTGCTCTTGTCCACCACCACATGCCCATCGGCTGACGATTGCTTATTGTCAAGGGAATGCCTCGGCGGCAAGCCACCACCGGCCCCGCCGAATATGTTGTTCTTGGGGCTCATCACGCCGTTCATGGCGTGTCTCCTGTCATCTCTGGGGCTCTTCTTCACCTTGCTGAGGTACGCCTCGCCGTCCATGGCCTGGCTGATGAAGAACATGGACTTGCAGTGCTCCGCGGCGGACGCGGACAGGCGAGGCGATCGTCCGTTGTTGCTGTTGTTGCTGCACGAGGAGGCATCCGGCGGTGGTGGTGCCGGCGGCTGCGTGATGGCGCCGCTGTTGCCTCCTCCTCGTGCTCCTGCTCCCTGCTTCATCCTCTGGATCTGGTCCTCCAGCCTGGCGATCTCATCCTCCACCAGCAGCAGCTCCGCGAGCAGCTCCTTGGCCTTGGTGGGGATGAAGGCGGGGATGTTGGTGAGGGCCATGGAGGATCGAACAGAGCTGGGCTGCAGGGCGCGCTCCAGGATCTGGTGCACCGTCTCCTCGTTGCACAGCTGCTGCTTCAGCTCCGACACCTCCTGTTCAAGCGCCTCACGCCGCTGCCGTTGCATCATCGCGCTGCCCCGCGTCCTCTGCGACTGCATTCGTGTAACGGAAACAGTTAGAGTTAAAAAAAACCTCAAAACCTTACTTTTCTTGGCCAAAGCATAAGGGCAGGTACTTGCTACACGTCAGTGGTCTCGTACACGGTCTCATGCAGTGATGCAGTGCCACTAAGGAATTTTGCTGACGTGAAGGAAAAAGAGAGGGGAGAGAGAACGAGGTCGTTGTTTCGCGAAACAACCACCTAGTCAGCTAAAATTTAGGACTACAAGACAATCATTCTACCATTGTATGAGTTGTTGCTGTCATACAACTCACAACTTTACTTTTATTTTATGCATAAATTAAAGAATTGTGAGTTACTACAAGACAATTTAAAAAACAATCATTGTACATGTTGTCTGTTAAATCGTCTTAAAATTACGTGACACTATATAAGACCACATACGAGACAAGACCAATGTACTTACCCTAAGTGGGGACCGCACGTTTTTCTTTCTTGGATTGGATCACACAGAAGTAGCCCCTTGGAGATGTTTTTTCTTTCCACTACCCAAAAATATAGTAAGGGCCTGTTTAGGTAGTCTACTGTATGAAGTGGTTTTCAAGATATCTACTGAACCTTGCAGTAGAGAGGCAAATCAAGTGGCTCAATTTAGCAAGAAGAGCTTTGCAATATAAGTAGAATTGTATTTGGGTCGATGATTTCCCTAACTTTATTTTAGATCTCTTCATCAATGATGTAACAATCTTGAATGAATAAAGTTTGTTGTATTGCTTAAAAAAAGTTCTTAGTTAAGTTTAGTTTTTTTCTTAAAAAAAAGACATCCTAGTGAAAGCATCTAGGCCCCGGTGTTGGTTTCGGCAATTGATGACAACGCATTATTACCATGACTAATGTGTGTTTTGCAGAAACATTGGTAAGTTAGGTCATGGAGTTGATAATTGCTTTGGGCACTATGGTATTCATGTCCCTTGATGGAAATCGTTTCGGTTTTCAAAGGATCAACGATAAGATTAATGACGGTTAGTTCCAGATGTCAAGGTGTTGAGTTACATCCGGAATAGTCGTTAGAATCTTTGTTTCTTCCTTTGACCGTACTATAAAGGGGGCATGAGCGAGTAGCTTGACCTAGATGAGTCTTTTATTTAGGTGTGGTGCACACTTGTCAAACTTAGCATTAGGTAGCTCTAGAAAAGCTCAAGGTTCAGTTGGAAGCAACTTGGTTCAAGTTGCGTCGCGTTTTGAAGTCGTTAGAGCAGTTTACTTGTGACCGGACGTGGTCTTTATCATGACCGGACGCGTCCGGTCAGTATTAACAAGTCACTGCGTCGTTAACTGGTTGACCGGACGCGGTCCCTGCGAGGACCGGACGCGGTGATCAGTCTGACACGTGTTCCAGAGGGTAAATAGTGTAATCGGACGCGACTGTGAAGTGATCGGACGTGTCCGGTCATGTTCCAGTAAGGTCCCAAGCTGACCTGACGTGTCCGGTCATCTATGATCGGACGCGGTCGAGCGTCAGGTGGAAGTTTCATTAGGTTCTTGCATGATCGGACGCGTCCGGTCATCCCTGACCGGTGTGTGCGGTCATCTCTGACCGGCGCGTCCGGTCACTTAGCGCTGACTTTCGGTTTTTGACCGTTACACTTGACCGGCGCGTCCGGTCATGTCGACCAGCGTGTCCGGTCAGTACGAGTTTTGCTGATTCGGCAGGTAACGGTTGGATTTGTCTGAGGGGTGTATAAATACATCCCCTCCACCTCTTTTAGAGGTCTCTTGCTCATTTGTTCAGCTGAGAAACACCTTTAGAATGCAAGAGCCCTAGTGAGGATAGTGAGTTGAGAATCAAAGTTTGAGATTCCTCACTAGTGACAAGAGTGTAGCAAGTGTGCATCCATCTTCCCATTAGACTTGTTGTGGTCAAGTGAGAGTTCTAGCTTGTTACTCTTGGTGATCGCCATCACCTAGACGGTTTGGTGGTGATTGGGAGTTTGGTGATCATCTGACGAGCTTGTGGGTGACCCAACTCATGTTGTGAGCGGTTTTGAGTGATTCGCCGCGACGGAGTGTCGAAGAATCAACCCATAGAGAGCACTTGATCCTTGCGCGGATCAAGGGGGAACTACACCCTTGCGCAGGTGCTCCAACGAGGACTAGTGGGGAGTGGCGACTCTCCGATACCTCGGCAAAACATCGCCGTGTTCCTAACCCTTACTTTCAAGCATTTACTTTCGTGTATTACTTTCATTGCTTGTTTACTTTCCTAGAATTGCCATGCTAGTCTAGGATTAGAACTTAAGGTGGAAAACTTTTATCGGTAGAATCACAAGGAATACTAGTAGGCACTAGGGGTGAAGTTTGGCTTGTAGTTTTTAATTCTTGCAATTAATTTTTAGAGAAGCCTAATTCACCCCCCTCTTGGGCATCTTGATCCTTTCAATTGGTATTGGAGCCGTGTTGCTCTTTATTTAGGCTTCACCGCCTAGAGCAAGGTGTCTAATGGGGAAGGACCACCTCCCACTTTTGAGGCAGACGATTTTCCATATTAGAAAATTCATATGAAAGTGTACCTCGAAGCCATAGATGTTGGGTGCCTTAGAGCAACAACCGAAGGGCTTCCCCCTATTAGGGATCCCGCCAACCCAAGTGGTGACGAGGAGAAGTACGACCGGTGAAATGCAAAGGTAAAAAATGCACTCTACAGGGGCTTAGGCAAAGGATATCTTCAATCGTGTGCGTAACGCCAAAAACGCTCGTAAATTGTGGGAAAACCTTTGTGCTCTCCATGAGGGAACTAAGAGTGAGCGTGAGGAACGCTATCACATTGCTTTAAAGAAAATTAATTCTTTTGAGATGCTTCCTAAAGAAAGTGCTAATGAAATGTACACTCGATTGAATGTTCTTGTAGAAGATCTCAATGCTCTTGGACTCAATCAAATGAGTCAATTAGATGTTGCAAGGAGGATCTTGAGTATTCTTCTCGTTGAGAAGTATGGACACATTGTCACCGTACTTCACCAAAGTGATCTCTCCGCCGCAACACTGACTCTAGTATTGGGAAAGATCAATGCACCTGAGATGTATATGCACATCACTCCGGAAGGGGGCTCATCATCTTCCCAGAAGAAAGATTTGGCCTTCAAAGCTTGCCATGAAAAGAAATGGAAGAAGGGCCAAGCCATGATGGTGCAAGAAAGCTCAAGTGAGAGTGATATTGATGATGCATCACTTGCACTCATGGTGAGAAAGACCAAGATGCTAAAGAAGCTCAACAAGGGTGGCATCAAGTTAGATGGCAAGAAGAAGAAATTCTTCACAAGTAGCAAAAGGAAGCCAATATCCGAGATGGATTGCTTCAATTGTGGTGAACTTGGCCACTTAGCTCATCAATGCCCGAAGCCTCCAAAAGACAAGTACAAAAACAAGAACAAAGGTAAGAAAGATGATTCAAGTGATGAAGAAGATGAGAAAAAGAAGAACAAGCCATACAAAAAGAAAGATGGCAAGAGAAGAGAGTTCTACAAGAAGAAGAAGGGAGGCAAAGCTTACATTGTTGGTGATTGGCTCACCGACATTGAGTCATCATGTGAGTCCTCTGGCGATGAGAGCGACGATGAGAAAGAGAAGGTCGCCGCATTTGTGATTGGTCCATCATCATCTTCACCGACATCTTCATCACCACCTTCACTGCCACCTTCACCATCATCTTCCACTACTCATCTATGCCTTATGGCTAAGGGTGAACGAAAGGTACAAAACAATGATAATGATGATGATGATAGTGATAGTGATGATGAATATAATGCACCTTCTTATGATGAACTTATAAAATTGTTAAACAAATACTCTAAAATCATAAAAAGAACTAGAAATGAAAATGATGAGCTTCAAAATGAAAATGAATCACTCTCATCTAAGCTTGAGAATGCATATAAGACTAGTGATGAGCTCAAAGATCAAAATGAAACTATGTCTTCTATTCTCAAGGAGCTCAAAACTTCTAACAAAAAGCTTAGAGATGAACATGATAAACTTGAGAAGAAGCATGGTAAACTCATCACTAGACTCAACTTGCTAAAAGATTAATATACTACATTGAAATCAACTATGATAGTCTTATTGTTGCTAATGAGCTTGCTCTTGAGACACATGATGCTACTAACCAAGTTATTAAGATTGATATAGCTACATCATGTGATGATTTGATTGTTGAGAACTTTGAGCAAGGCTCTAGCGGCAAAGGCAAGAGTGTGGTTGAGTCCGACAACTATGATGAGTATGTCAAGCTCAAGAGTGAAAATGAGATGCTTAAGAATGAGAACAAGAAGTTGATGGCTCTTGAAAAGCAAGCACCAAATGAGTCACTTATTGAAGAAAACAAAAAGCTCAAGCAAGAAAAAGAGCATCTCAAGATCGGCCTAAGCAAGTTCACAAGAGGCCAACATTTGCAAAGTAAGCTACTTATGAACACCGTCATGAAGATGGATAGAAGTGGCATTAGTTACTTGGCAAATCAAGAGAAGAAGGCTAAGGCTCAACAACAACAAAGCAAGTCAAAGCCCAAGCCAAAGAGATGTGTTCAGTGTGGACAAGAAGGCCATTTTGCTCATGAGTGCAAAACTCCACCACCATAACCCTTACCCAAGCATGCTAGACCCTTTGCCTTCAATGCTCATTACATGCTTAGAAAAGATTCAAGTGGAAAGATGAAAGTCATGTTCTTGGGTCCCCCTAACAAAAATAGGCCCAAGAAAATATGGGTTGCCAAGTTACTAGTTGAGAAAGTCAAGGGTCCCTCTCAAGTTTGGGTCCCTAAACAAAAGGCTTGATCTCTTATATGTTGGTGAACTACAAGACCGGTGGATCTCATTGGGTGATTAATAGTGGTTGCACATAACATATAGCCAGTGATCCTCGTATGTTCACCTCACTTGAAGAGAATGGGGTATGTCAAGACAAGATCACATTTGAGGATAATTCAAAGAGCAAAGTCAAGGGTATAGGCAAGATTGCAATATCAAATGATCACTCTCTCAAATGTGCTCTATGTTGCTTCATTGAGTTTCAACTTACTATCCGTTGGGCAACTTTGTGACCTTGGCTACCAATGCTTGTTCTCTCCAAATGAAGTGGTAGTTACAAAGATAGATGACAAGCAAGTGATTTTCAAGGGTTTTAGATACAATAATCTCTATCTTGTTGACTTCACCTCCGAAGATGCAAACTTGATGACATGTTTGTTCACCAAAACTACACTTGGATGGCTTTGGCATAGGAGGCTTGCTCATGTCAGAATGAACACTCTCAACAAGCTATTGAAGAAAGAATTAGTGAGAGGTTTGAATGATGTAAAGTTTGAGAAGGACAAACCTTGTAGTGCATGTCAAGCCGGCAAACAAGTTGCAAATACTCATCCAACCAAAGCTTATATGTCAACATAAAGAGTACTAGAACTTCTACACATGGATTTGTTTGGTCCTACAACTTACAAGAGCTTGGGTGGAAATCTCTATTGCCTAGTGATTGTGGATGACTACTCAAGATACACTTGGACTTTCTTACTTCATGACAAATCTGAAGTGGCAAATTGCTTCAAGAAGTTTGCAAAGAGAGCTCAAAATGAATTTGAAGTCAAGATAAAGAAGATTAGAAGTGACAATGGCAAAGAGTTTGACAACACAAATATTGAAGCTTATTGTGATGAAATTGGAATCAAGCATGAAGTTTCATCAACCTGCACTCCTCAACAAAATGGTGTAGTTGAGAGAAAGAACCGGACTTTGATCACTCTTGCAAGAACAATGCTAGATGAGTACAACACACCAGAGAAATTATGGGCCGAGGCAATCAACACCACATGCTATGCTTCAAATCGCCTTTTCCAACAAAAGTTTCTTGGCAAGACCCCCTATGAGTTGCTAAATAGAAAGAAGCCGGACGTCTCATTCTTCCAGGTGTTTGGTTGCAAATGCTACATCTACAAGAAGCGTCAACACCTAGGGAAGTTTTAAAGACGTTGTGATATTGGTTTTCTTGTTGGTTACTCATCAAAGTCCAAAGCATATAGAGTATTTAACCATGCCACCGGTTTGGTTGAAGAAACATATGATGTGGAATTTGATGAATCTAACGGCTCCCAAGGAGCAATTGAGAATTGTGATGATGTAGGTGATGAACCATTGAGAGAGGCAATGAAGAACATGCCGGTGGGAGACATCAAGCCTAAAGATGATGAAGACGATGTACAAATTGTCAATCCACCATCTTCACCACATGTGCCTCAAGATGATGATAAGAATGAGAGAGTTGAAAATGAAGATACTCATGTCTCTCATGAACAAGCCGAGGCACAAGCTCAAGATGTTGATGCTCCCTAACCCTCTCCTCAAGTGGTTGATAGAAGAAACTCACCTCTACTTCAAGCACATCCATAAGATCTTATCATAGGGAGTCCTACAAAGGGTGTAATGACTCGGTCTCAAAAGCTTACTTCTTTTGTTGAACATCACTCTTTTGTCTCTTGTCTTGAACCTAAGAATGTAGAAGAAGCTCTTCAAGATCCGGATTGGGTGAATGCTATGCATGAAGAATTGAACAACTTCGCCCGCAATCAAGTTTGGACACTTGAAGAGTATCCAAAAGGTGCAAGAGTCATTGGAACCAAGTGGGTGTTCTGCAACAAGCAAGATGATCAAGGCATAGTAGTGAGGAACAAGACAAGACTAGTTGCAAAGGGGTTCTCTCAAGTTGAAGGTCTTAATTTTGGAGAGACCTTTGCACCCGTTGCAAGACTTGAAGCCATTCGTATCCTTCTTGCATATGCATCACATCATGAAATGAAACTATATCAAATGGATGTGAAAAGTGCATTTTTAAATGGCTTCATAAATGAACTAGTCTATGTTGAACAACCTCCTGGGTTTGAAGACCCTAAATATCCTAATCATGTTTATAGGTTGTCCATGGCGCTATATGGGCTCAAGCAAGCCCCTAGAGCGTGGTATGAGCGCCTCCGGGACTTTCTCATTGAGAAGGGTGTCACTATTGGGAAGGTTGATACCACACTATTTACCAAGAAGTTTAATAGAGAGATCTTTATTTGTCAATTCTATGTGGATGATATTATCTTCGGGTCAATAAATGAAGATTATTGCAAAGAATTTGGTGAATTGATGTCGAAGGAGTTTGAGATGTCAATGATTGGTGAGCTAACATTCTTCCTTGGTTTTCAAGTCAAGCAAATGAGAGAAGGGATTTTTATCTCTCAAGAAAAGTATACCAAGGATTTTCTCAAAAGATTCAAGATGGAAGAGTGTAAGCCAATCAAGACCCCAATGCCATCTAATGGACATCTCGACCTAGATGAGGGAAGTAAACCAATTGATCAAACTCTTTACTATTCTATGATTGGTAGCTTGTTGTACCTCACCGCATCTTGGCCCGATATCATGTTTAGTGTGTGCATGTGTGCTCGCTTTCAAGCGTGCCCTAAAGAACCTCACCTAAGGGCCGTAAAAAGAATTTTAAGATATCTTAAGTACACCCCAAGCATCGGCCTTTGGTACCCCAAAGGAGCTAGATTCCGACTAGTTGGCTATTCCGATTCGGATTATGCCGGTTGCAAAATTGATAGAAAAAGCACATCCGGAGGGTGCTATTTGCTTGGGAGGTCCTTAGTAACTTGGTCATCTAAAAAGCAAAATAGTGTGGCTTTGTCCACCGCCGAGGCAGAATACATTGCCGCGGGGGCTTGTTGTGCATAAATCTTATACATGAAACAAACCCTCCTAGACTATGGAGTTGTTCTTGAAAAGGTGCCGCTTTTATGTAACAATGAAAGTGCCGTTAAAATTGATAATAATCCGGTACAACACTCACGCACCAAGCACATTGATATCCGCCACCACTTTCTAAGAGATCATGTTGCTAAAAATAATATATCACTAGAAGGTGTAAGAAGTGAAAATCAATAAGCGGATATCTTCACTAAACCCTTAGATGAGGCTACCTTTTGTAGGTTGAGAAGTGAACTAAATGTGCTTGACTCTAGTAACTTTAAAAAATGAGCTTGTGTTGTCCCTTGCATTGTATTGTATTATATGTCATGTTCAATTCCCCGTAATGCATCTAGAACTTGTCTAACATGGTTACGATAACCCTCCTTTGGAGGAGTGAAAAAGCCTAACCGTGGATCAAACTTGACAAGCAACCTAGTCTACCTTTCTCGCTTTGCATTGTATATGCATGGTTGTTGCTTTGTCGTTTCTTTTCAGTTTAGCTTTGAGTAACCTCTGTGTTCGTCCATGAATAGAGAGAGCATTTGAAGCTCCCAAGGGTTCACAAACTCTATTGCATGGCCATACGTTGCTCCTCGGGTGTTTATTGCGTATTTTCTTAAAAATAATACTAGCCTAAGGCAAAATACTTTGAAAAACTTGAGGGTTTGAGTGAGGTCACTCATATCAGGTTCCAATTGGTGTTTATTTGAGTCTCTTTGAATTGGAACTTGATTGGGAGAAGTCACGTCGAAGATCGGATTGAAGAAAGGCGTTAAACAACGACCGGACGCTAGACCGGACGCGTCGTTGCTGACCACCGCGTCCGGTCCCGGCGTTCACCAGTGCGTCCGGTCATTCCCAAAGATTTTCTTTAAGATATCTAACCGGACGCTACACCGGACGCGCAGTTGCTGACCACCGCATCCGGTCCCGGCCACCACCACCGCATTCGGTCATCCGTTTTAGTTTTTCAGGCAAAATTTGACCTGACTCTGTCAGCGTCCGATCGTGCATAATCGGACGCGTCCGGTCGTTCCAGGAGCTTACTGGACTATGACCGGACGCTGCCTCCACCGCGTCCGGTCATGCGACCACCGCGTCCGGTCATCGCGCGAAAAGCGGATCTCACCCTTTTTAACCGTACGTTTCGGATCTCGCGTTTTCTTTCCTTCTTCTCGATCCTCATCCGCTCCGAACCCTCACCGTAATCTCGCCGCCGCCGCCGCAGTCCTGCGCCACCGCTGCCGAGCCGCCGTCCTCGTCTACGCCATAGCGTCGCCTCCTCGCCACCGCAGTCACGCCGTGCCTCCGCTGCCCGCAGCCCAGAGCCACCCTGCACGCCATAGCAGTCATGCGCAGCCGCCCCGTGCGCCACCGCGCCCGAGCACCGCCGCCGCGTGCCCATGCTCTCTACCGCGCGCGCTACCGCACCGAGGTCCGCGCCCGTTGCCGCGAAGACCTAATCCTAGGAGACCTAACCCTAGCCTTGCAAAGAATCATTCTTCGTCGAAGGGTTTTTCACGAGTTTCCGTCTCTGTGAACATTTCTATCTCCGCAAGGTGACGTCTTTGTCTTGGATTAGGGTTTGCCGTTGATTTTCTGGTGAATCACTAATACAATCTTAGATCTCTTGGTACTCCAGGGTTTCGATCGTCATTTTTGGGTAACCCTAGCGTGTCAAGATCATCTTCCGTTCATCGGAACTTCGCTCACCCGAGGTAGCTATCGTGGTCCATTTATATCTTATCTAATATGCTTGCTTTCATTAGGATCTTACTCATCTATTAGATAATATATGTTGCTTATAGTAGATCCATCTATTCTATCGTTTTAGTTCGTCCTATCGGTGTTGTGTGTGTCAGGTGATCAGCTGTGAATCCAAGGCCAAGCCTGCTGATACGGATTGAGGCCAAGCCTCACGAGTGTTAATTCATCATCTGTTACTGTCTAGGTTTTCTTAGATACAGCAGTTTGTCAGTATGGTTTGCTGCAAGAATGCTGGTGGTGCACCTAGTGACGGGGACGAGAGTCCTCCTAGGAGGACAGAGGTAGCTCGCGGCAAGCGAGTGAAGATAGCTGCCAAGAAGAGAAAGAGGACACTTACAGAGGCAGAAGTGGCTCAGGCAGTTGCAGATGCAGCAGAGGCAGCAGAGAGAGGTGGTAGGAGTAGTGGTATACGTATTGGCGAGAGTCGCTTTCACCTTGAAGGTCGACAGCTCGGTACTGAGGCTACCGAAGAGACAGTGGATGCACCTGCAGAGCAGCCTACCGAGGACCCAGAGGAGACTAAGGAGCAGATAGTTCACTCTCCACAGCGTCGTCGCTCAGGACGTACGCGAGCTTAGGTGACTCCTAGGCCAGAGGGTCAGCGTCGTGGAGGTCGTCCACCTCCTAGGGCTCGAGGTCACCCTCTAGTTGAGCACTTTGACCTCAGGGGAGCTACAGCTAGATAGGTCCAGGCCCTCAGGTTCGTTGAGGTCACTCGGTGGTTCCCACCTCAGCGGGATCCTTGGGCTTTAGAGGGTTTCTACACTCCTCTACACGAGGACTTCTACAGAGCCTATGTCGACAGCGGGATTGCTTTTAGACCTCAGAGAGTCTGTCGACTAGAGGCCTTAGTTGAGGTGGTTGGTGAGCAGCTTCGTCCACATCTGTCCTTTCTACCTAGATTATTAGATCTTCTTGGACAGACTAGAGCATACTGTGGGATCTGGGTCAGAGAGTTCTATTCTTCACTTTGGATTGACCCAGCACATGAGTTCATTCACTTTACATTCAGAGGCCGTGACCGCAGACTCTACAGCACCAGGGTTCGGGAGATTCTCAGACTCTCAGCTTTAGAGACAAAGATACATCAGCTGTGTTTTAGACAGACTGCACCTCCGAGACGCCCTCATGGCGAGACAGTGCCCCCTACCGACATGATCAGACCCTGCTTCTATGAGCCTTTTGGCAAGGGATCTAGACGTACACCTGCCAGCCTGACACCGCTAGCCAGAGTACTTGATGCTATTGTGAGGACACTACTTCCGAGGCTGGGATACAGAGAGGGACTGACCCGTATGCAGTTATGGGTAGTGCATCACCTTATCTCACAGACACCGTTCGACCTTTGGGATCTGATGCTATGTGAGATGGAGGACACCTTGGCAGAGGGATTCAAGGGTCACAGGCAGCTTCCTTATGCACATTGGATATGCTTCATTATCAGATCTGCGTGTGAACTACCTGCAGAGATTAGAGCAGAGATATCTGATACAACTACAGCTTTTTCAGAGTATGATATTCGACAGCTGTGGGCATCAGTTACCAGAGAGCAGGCACCTAGCCTAGGACAACGTTAGAGGCCAGAGGTACCAGTGACAGCTGCTGAGCAGGACGAGACCATTTAGGGTCTTGTTGAGGCAGAGCTAGCAGATCTTGATACTCAGCCAGCTGATCCAATCGAGGAGGTTGCTACTGACAGCACAGATGAGGATTATCATCCCATCCCCCGGTACCGCTCTCCTCGACCTCACGACCATGAGGCTGGTGGTTCAGGCTCAGCCTCCCGCTCAGACCCAGCCATAGTGGCTATTCTTGAGAGGCTGACCCAGGCCTAGGAGAGACAGGAGTTTCAGATGTAGAGATAGGCTCAGGACACAACTGCCGCATTTGCTCAGATTCACGCTTGTCAGGACGAGTTACAGAGGCAGCAGCTAGAGTTCTAGAGACAGCAGTTCGAGATGCAGAGGCAGCAGGCAGCCACCCAACAACAGTACCTAGAGCTCCTGCGACACCTTGTCATTTTTGGGGTACCTCCACCACCATCTGTCCTGACTCCAGCACTATAGACCAATGGACCTCAGAGTCAGGGACAGTCGAGTTTTCAATACACCTCTCCCCAGCAGCAGGTGCCTCAGACGTTTCAGTCCCCGAGTTACACTCCTATACAGACAGGGTTCACTCCACCAGCTCAGCCGAGACCTCACCTCCTCTCAGGCACTCCGTTTCCTGACTTCAGTGCCACCTACAGTGAGCTGACTGGACAGCCGACTCCCTCGTACACCACATTTGTGACCTCTTCAGGGACGTCAACTTCAGAGACTGTTGGTCTCCTAGTAACAGGAGCCGCAACTACAGAGACTGTGCCATCCTCAGTTGCTTCGATAGATCCTCCTACTCTTGGTGTCTTTCAGGCTCAGGCGACAGTGACTGCTCCTATTGTTGCTACTACACCTTCAGTTACTGCACCTGCTCTACAGACCCAGACCACTTCACTGCCACGTCTATCTACAGAGGGTCAGCCTGACAGTTCAGAGTCTGAGGAGGACACTTCACAGTTCGTGATCACTCCGCGCTCCTCTGCACCCGACACGATAGCGTCTATTCTCCCGTCAGATCCTTAGTTTAGTTTTTGGCGTTTGATGCTAAAGGGGGAGAGAGAGCATAGATTCAGGGGGAGTGTTGATAGAGGGTTTCGTCTTTTAGGTGCTACATTCATGCATCATGTTTATTTTCTCGCCCTGCATTGTGTGACTATGAGTTCATGAGACTTTATATCATATCATGTCACTTATTTGTGTTTAGCTCATAAGGTTGTGCTTCTGTGCCTTACTCCGATTTCATATGAGCTATGTTTTATGTTTACTAACTCTTCATGTTTTATCTTATCAGTACACTCAATTGGCTTGGAACACATAAGCAATTACTAACCTCTTGTGCTTACAGCTTTGTGCTTATGTGAACCAAGCATGATCGAAAACCTTAACTCTAATATCTTCTGAATCTAAGTGTTGTCATCAATTACAAAAAAGGAGAAGATTGAAAGCATCTAGGTCCCGGTGTTGGTTTCGGCAATTGATGACAACGTATTATTACCATGACTAACGTGTGTTTTGCAGAAACGTTGGTAAGTTAGGTCATAGAGTTGATAACTGCTTTGGGCACTATGGTATTCATGTCCCTTGATGGAAATCGTTTTGGTTTTCAAAGGATCAACGATAAGATTAAGGACGGTTAGTTCTAGATATCAAGGTGTTGAGTTACATCCGGAATAGTCGTTAGGTTCTTTGTTTCTTCCTTTGACCGTACTATAAAGGGGGGCATGAGCAAGTAGCTTGATCTAGGTGAGTCTTTCGTTTAGGTGTGGCGCACACTTGTCAAACTTAGCACTAGGTAGCTCTAGAAAAGCTCAAGGTTCAGTTGGAAGCAACTTGGTTCAGGTTGCGTCGCGTTTCGAAGTCGTTTGAGCAGTTTACCTGTGACCAGACGCGGTCTTTGTCATGACCGGACGCGTCCGGTCAGTACTAACAAGTCACTGCATCGTTAACTGGTTGACCGGACGCGGTCCCTGTGAGGACCGGACGCGGTGATCAGTCTGACACGTGTTCCAGAGGGTAAACAGTGTAATCGGACGCGACTGTGAAGTGATCGGACGCGTCCGGTCACATTCCAGTAAGGTCCCAAGCTGACCTGACGCGTCCGGTCATCTATGATCGGACGCGGTCGAGCGTCAGGTGGAAGTTTTGTTAGGTTCTTGCATGATCGTCTGGTCACTTAGCACTGACTTTCGGTTTTCGACCGTTACACTTGACTGGCGCGTCCGGTCATGTCGACCAGCGCGTCCGGGCAGTACGAGTTTTGCTGATTCGGCAGGTAACTGTTGGATTTGTCTGAGGGGTGTATAAATACATCCCCTCCACCTCTTTTAGAGGTCTCTTGCTCATTTGTTCAGCTGAGAAACACCTTTGGAGTGCAAGGGAGTGCAAGAGCCCTAGTGAGAATAGTGAGTTGAGAATCAAAGATTGAGATTCCTCACTAGTGACAAGAGTGTAGCAAGTGTGCATCCATCTTTTTATTAGACTTGTTGTAGTCAAGTGAGAGTTCTAGCTTGTTACTCTTGGTGATCGCCATTACCTAGACGGTTTGGTGGTGATTGGGAGTTTGGTGATCATCCGATGAGCTTGTGGGTGACCCAACTCATGTTGTGAGCGGTTTTGGGTGATTCGCCGCGACGGAGTGTCGAAGAATCAACCCGTAGAGAGCACTTGATCCTTGCGCGGATCAAGGGGAAGCTACACCCTTGCGTGGGTGCTCCAACGAGGACTAGTGGGGAGTGGCGACTCTCCGATACCTCGGCAAAACATCGTCATGTTCCTAACCCTTACTTTCAAGCATTTACTTTCGTGTATTACTTTCATTGCTTGTTTACTTTTCTAGAATTGCCATGCTAGTCTAGAATTGGAACTTAAGGTGCAAAACTTTTACCGGTAGAATCACAAGGAACACTAGTAGACACTAGGGGTGAAGTTTGGCTGGTACAATTTAATTCTTGCAATTAATTTTTAGAGAAGCCCAATTCACCTCTACTCTTGGGCATCTTGATTCTTTCACCTGGGATACATCTTACTGCTGAAACAAAAACCATTACCGAACCCCAAAAAATTAAAATACTATACTGGCAAACTGGGTCGCACATGGCAATAGCTCATGAAAATGTTGAAAATGATTCGTTTATAATAGCTGGCTAAAGTATGGTGAAGATGTTGACGTTACCTAATGCGAATTTGACGAGTTCTTTTTTTATGAGAATTAATGACAACCTTAGTAGACGAAAGAAGCAATATAATGAACAAAAATAAAACCCCCCGAAATAGCATGTCTCGGTGAGAAGAGAAACGGAAAAAATATATAGAAAAAGGCAGTTGACTTGTCTTTATCTATGAATAAATAAATAAATAACATCAGCTGTGGATTAATTGGAGAAGTCGGTGGCAATTAACTGGCAGCCGAGGAAATTAAATAAACCAAACGCAAGTCTCAGCATGGCCGTCAGGCAGGTTAGAGGAGGAAGTGCACGCTGTCATGTTTTTTCTTTCCAAAATGCAAAATATATACTGCTCCTTTTTCGCCAACGTGCCCTTTTGACACTCATTAAGTACAAGTAAATATATACTGCTCCTAATAATCTGAAATTAATGAGCATAATAACTATAATAAATAATTACTGCATATAAATAAATAAACAGCGTAGTATAGTCGTGATGGTGACGGACTCACCACAGGCGGAGGACGGTGATCGCCGATGGAGTGAAGCTGATGAGCCGCCTGAGGCTGATGAGGAACAGGCGGCACGGCGGCGGCGGCACTGTAAGTGTGGTGGGTATGGCCTGCTGCTTGCATCCGCGCGACCACGTAGTACATCGCCGGCGGCCTGTCGATCGCCGATCGCGGGCTACGCTTTTGTTTCCTCGCGGTGGCCGGCGGTGATCAGATCATATGGGGATCGATCGATCGGCCGGATAGATTTGCTGGTATCTGCTATTGCCTACTGCTAGGGGTAGCATGCATATCGCTCAGTACTATACATATATAGCAAGCTAGAGCTGAGGGAGGGACCTGATCATCAGAGAATTAATAATACGAATGAAGAAGATGATCGATGAGGCTAGGAACATAACCAATTGGTAGCAATGGAGAATGATATAGCTAGCGATAGATGAGAAGAGCGCAGAGGAGGCTGCTGGGAGGGAGCTGTCGGCGAGGTTGGTGTCGGCTGCGGGCGGTTGGTGGTGGTGGTGGTGCGACGGTGCGGTAGGCCAGGCCCTGCCCTGCCTGCAAGTAACCGCCGCTGGACCTACCGACGTCGCCGTTGCGCGTGATGAGCGAGCTCGGTGCAACAAGCAACAAGTGCCATCAGCCCTTCTCATGTTGTATGCTTTGCTTGCTTGCTTTCTTTCTTTCTTTCTTAGCATAATCTCCCCGTTCGCATCCTTGGAATTGAATTCATTTAATAATTATAATTTAGATACATATTAATTAAGTTTATATAGTTGTATATGGAATATATTTGTATATTACTGTGGGTCATACAAGAGAGATAAGTATGTGTTGTATTTCTATCATAGGAGAGTGAGTTGAATAGCGTGTTATAAGTTGAAAAGTGAAAATATAGCATGGTGACATATAAAATCAAATTTCATCTCCCACCCTATAAATTTGAGATAGGCTTATACGTGAATGATTGAACTTCAAAAAGTAGTGAAATGCAAAATTCCAATAAATAGCCTAGTCTATCAAGTAGATTCCAATTCCCCCAAAAATGAAATGATCCAAACGACCTCTTATTGTATGGCAACGCCGCACGTTGCTGTCACTGCTTCATTAGTTTTTTGCGCTGTATTGTATTATATTATATCATATCATAATATATTATAAGTTTTGGTTAGAAAAATATTCGTATCAATGTCATCTTTTATAAAATTCTAAAAACCCTGTTGGGACATATACTTAGGAGCTTTTCATAAATTTTGAACAGATGTATGTATATATAGTTTATCTATAGATGTGGGTTGCCACAAATTTTGAGAATCAAAATCGTTCAATAAAAAATCATATGGAAATAAATTATAGTTGTATATTGCTAGAAGACAAAATTCCGAGAGTGCACGTGCACCTATAATTTGCTATTTTCGTATGATTTTTTTAGCTAGGTTGAGTGAGTTTCAATCTTAAATTTTGTGGCAATGTATATCCATAGGTATGCTACATATCACTAGTAAAAAAAGATTTTTTAAAGACGTCTTCTATTTCTTACTAGAATGGTTTACTTAGCATTGAACTGTTTGTAACTAACTCCAGCTGTACTGTACCTTGTAAACTGTCCATAGAAATAGATTTTTAATGACGGTCAGGTTAAGAGAGTCTCTTCTGAAAGTATTACTATATCAAAGTTGTAGTGTTGGACGAGATCTAAAACTTTGTAATTGGAAATTTTTTCCATTTAAGATTGTTTATAAGCTAAAATATTTATTACAAGACTTATACATATTAGTAAAAAAGAAGATAGCATGCAATAACATTATATAAGTAGTTACAATTGACTATGTGATGCGGTGGTAGGATATCAAACACGTGAGGCGAGAGGTTGTGGGCTCGAATTAGGGGGACTGCACTCTATTAGATTAGAAAATATAAGTAGACAAGTGACAGTGAGAGGTTGTGGACTGTTGTACTGGACAAACTGTCCCTGAAAATTAATTTGCAGTCTATGAAAATAACTTATTTTTACCATTGATATCAAAGTATCGGTTTCCATTGATATCATAGTATCGGTTTTGCTAAACGATTATAAAGATCGTTTTTTTACCGTTCGTCAAAAACATTTATGTATAAGTGTATGTGGAATTTTTTTAAAAAAAACTCATAAGTATATTTTTTCTAGCGATTTTTTATAATTAATTTCATAAAAAATATTTTGTGGCTTCGTGTTGCCTTGGTTGGTCGCTGGATTGGGACCCATCCATCGTTCATCACCATCATTGTCACTACTTGCAATATAATAAGCCTCATCACAATTCACAATACGGACGGAAAAAAAATGGATTGCTCGAGTAACCGTTACGCTCGTTGGTTACCAAATGATCTTGGATACGGATCAGATTGGATCGTAGGGCTACCTAGCTAGCTAGGAAGGCAGTTTAGTTTGCTTAAGACCCAAATGAATTGAGGCCTTGTCTAGATGCAAGGCTAAAGCTGAAATTTTTTCACTCTCTCTATCACATCAACTTTTTCACGCATGCATCAAGTATTAAATATAGATAAAAAATAACTAATTGCACAGTTTAGTTATAAATCACGAGACGAATTTTTTGAGCCTAGTTAGCCTATAATTAGACATTAATTGTTAAATACAAACGAAAGTGCTACAGTTAAAAAATTTTAACTTTTCACAAACTAAACAAGACATGATTCTATTAATTTGTCTGTCTCTATCTCTATATTTGCATGCGGATGCGGCATGCCTTCCGCCACCACTACCCGCCAGCAGATCGATTCAGCGATGCAGCCAGCACCAGCAGTGGTTACCAGCTGACAGAGAGACAAACTGCCCTGCTGCTTTTCTTCCCTTTAATTGTCTTGCCTTGTAATCTTAGACAATTAGCTAGCTATAGGTAGCACTACCAGCATCAGGCTCCTCCATCCTCCAAATAGCTGCAGGACAAATAATCATCATCATATCATTATCATCACATCACGTCAGCGTGGTAATGTGTATACTCCACATCCATCTATCTTGAGGAATGCATGAGTGCTACCCAGCACCAAGGATATCATCGGAGTTTAATTAATAATTTTTAAGGCCTTAATCTATATCTATACCTATACCTATATACCTAATAATAAAGAGACAAAATTTTAACCTATTGTTTTCGTCCATCCATTTTTTTTATCCGTCTCCCTCTAACTACCGGACAATGGAGAATTTCTTTCATTCGGATATATATATATATATATATATATATATATATATATATATATATATATATATATATATATATATATATATATATATATATATATATATATATATAACATGTGCTCATATGAGTTAGAGTAGCTCTTGTCCAGCGTGAGACGGAGTCTGATTTCAAAACATATTGGATCATGCTCATATGTGTTAGAACAACTCGCATCTAACGATGCCGGAGTCCGATTCTAATATATACATAGCCTTAAGGTAATATGGATAGCTAGAAATCCTAATCAAATAAATATCTCAAATTCCTAAATCTGAAATAGGAATTCTAATCAAATAGAAAAGAAATATAATATAATTAATATATACATATAATAATAAAAAGGCAAAATTTTCGCCGTATTTTTTTCTGCCTCTTCCTCCTCCAATCACTGGCTCAGTCTCGGTCTCATTGCCAACAGAGATTAGGAGCAGGGAAGAGAATAGAAAGAAATATGGGGTTCTAGATGTAAAGACAGTAGAGAGAAAAAAAAGGTAGGAGGGTCTTAATCTTTTTTTAAATATATCAGGGATCCTGATACAAAATGTCCAGATCCAAGTGGGCCTCTCCTGATGGGCTTCTTTTTCGACCTGAGTTGAATTCTTACAGTTGAGTCAGCTTCGTTGTGGACTAGACCAAGCCTATGCAAGCATTTTTCCTTATGCCAGCCTTTTTCATTTTCTTTCGTTTTTCTCTTTTTTATAAAAATAGAGATATTGCAAAATTCACCAAAATCATAGAAAAATCATAAAAATGGCAAACCAGTTTTGCGGCACAACTAAATATTTCATGAACCATAAACTTCGTAGATTATTATCTAGTGAAACCTTATAAATGTATTTATGTAATTCCTGACGAGGATTGTCGTCTGAAAATTCAAGAGATGTCTCAATCACTAGTGAACAGACAAATCCTTGACACATTGACAAAAAATATGGAGATTGATATGATGCATCAAAAAAGCTATAAAGGTCGATATTGAGTCATAAAAACACATGAATATTATGAAAAATTAAAGTTATGATATACTTATAGCTAAATAATTATGTGTTTTACAATAAAAGGAAAAATATACCAAGGTGCATTTCAATTTGATACAGGTTTAGTAAGACGTTGTTATTTATTGTATGCATTAACTTATATTATGGATGTCACCGTCATCATAAAATAAATTATAAAAGGATAAAACAATAAATTATAAAAGGATAAAACATAAGTAGATATGTACCATTCACGTCATCGTTTTGCATGAATGCTTGATAGTTTTTTTCTCCTCTCGCAACGCACGGAAATACTAAGTACAGTACTAACCTACCACATCTGAACTCTGAATCTATCTGTTGTCGCGCGCCCACAGCACCGGACACCTCACCTCCCCAGACGGGAAATAGAAGGGCGGCGCCACCACGGAACGGGCGTTCGATCCCTCCCATAGGCGTCGCGCTCGTGCATGCACCTGCTAGCTAACAGTAGCGGGCGACCGAGCAGTTGCCACCACCACCTCTAGCGATGAAAACGAACGGAAAAACCTTATTTTTACTTCCATTTCTATATTTTTTTTTACGGAAACGGGATCAGGTTCGGAAAATATGGGTTCGGAAACGGAACCGAAATATGCGGGTGTACAGAAACGAACCAATACGGTCGCAAATTCAACGGAAACGGTCGGAAGCCGGTAACTTAAGCCGGAATACCGCACATATTTATACTCACCAATCACAAAATAGGTGTACCATGAAAATATATTTTCTTGTAAATTTACTGTACTTATTTAGTGTGTCATAAATATTATTTTTATATATTTAGTCAGTTACACACATATATAATTGTTTGGCTCGTTATTATATTATTAGAATCATATTCTTTAGAATTTCACCTGTTGCTGTATTAGATTAGAATTGTATTCGGAACAGCATAGAGTAAATATAATGTTCGTAGCTAATTGATCCAAAAGGTACATTGAAGTATTGAACTATCATTTCCTGAAATCCGGGTGAGATCCGGAATAAATCCGGAAAAATTCCGACCAAATACGGAATTCCGAAAATACGGGCGGCAAAACACCAACCCTGTTTCCGGATTTTTCCGACAATACGGAAACAGTCGGGTTAAATATAGAAAAACGGACGGGTCAGGGCGGGAAAAATTCTGTCAGTTTTCAACCCTAACCACCTCTCCCCCCGTCCCATTGGATCGACGCCCATGCATGTTCCGAATTTTTTTAAAAAAATATTTTTGTAATGATTAATTGCAAATCTAGAAGTTGTTATACTAAAATTTGATATATAGCAGCTTGTCGGTCCGATAGGAACCTGTCGGGAGCTGGAGGGCCGATAGGTCCAGTCGGTCCGTGGAAGGCCGACAGGTACACAACAGCGGCGCGACCACTAGGGATGAAAACGGACGGAAACGGACGGAAAACCCCTATTTCTACTTCCGTTTCTATATTTTTTGGCGGAAACGGGAGCAGGTTCGGAAAATGCGGGTTTGAAAACGGAATCGGAATATGTAGACATACGGAAACGAACAAATACAGATGGAGAGCCGGAAAATTAAATTAAGATCACATAATCTAATATTCTCAAAGTATACATATATAAAGTCATGTAATAATATATACAAAGTTTAATATTCATTTACATGCTATGTACGTGAACATAACATGCATATTTGGTGATTCGTAGTTATACTAACATAACATAAGGACATGTAATTGTTGAACATGTTGAGCATAGATTAAAAACGGGATAAATACGTGTCTATTCCGTATTAAAACGGGATTACTCGGAAACGAGCGAAAAACATCATTTTCTACTTCCGCAAATACGAAAACGGAATCTCACAAATATGAAAACAGACGAAAAACTGTAGAAAACGGAACGGGACCGTACGGGGAAAATTCCTTTCGTTTTCATCCCTAGCGACCACGCCAGGCACTGGCGTCCGACGTCCGATCCCTCCCACAGGCCACAAGCGTCGCGCTCGCGCATGCACCTGCTACAGTGCTAGCAGCGGGCGAGCGAGCAGTGGCTTCGTGTTGCCTTGGTTGGTCGCTGGATTGGGACCCATCCATCGTTCATCACCATCATTGTCACTACTTGCAATATGATACGCCTCATCACAATTCACAATACGGACGGAAAGAAAAATGGATTGCTCGAGTAATCGTTACGCACGTTGGTTACCAAAGGATCTTGGATACGGATCAGATTGGATCGTGGGGCTACCTAGCTAGCTAGGAAGGCAGTTTAATTTGCTTCAGATCGTCTGTCTCTATCTCTATATTTGCATGCGGATGCGGCATGCCTACCGCCACCACTTCCCGCCAGCAGATCGATTCAGGCCTGGTTTAGATTCCAGAATTCATCCCCAAATTCTACTATGCAAAAAGAAGATTCTCCATCACATCAAAATACCGACAAATATATGGAGTACTGAATGTAGATGAAATCATAAACTAATTGCACAGTTTTGTTGTACTTTGCGAGACGAACATTTGGAGTCTAATTAATCAATTTTTGGACAATTTTTTGCATAAAAAACAAAAGTGCTACAGTGCTCGGGGGTGACACCGTGCAGATTCGGCCACCCCCGAGTCGGCGATCTAAACAAGGCCTCAGTGATGCAGCCAGCAGCAGCAGTGGTTACCAGCTTGCAGAGAGACATACTGCCCTGCTGCTTTTCTTGCCTTTAATTGTCTTGCCTTGTAAGGCTAGTCTCAGTGGCCCGTTTCACTTCACTGTTTCCAAAAAAAATTGGTGACAAAGCATCCATGAAACAAACCATGAAACAACCTCTACAGTGCAGGCGTTTCACCTTGACGTTTCCTAGGCTGCGCAAAGCATTTAATTGTTGTATGTTGTTCGGATCATATACATACAACAACAAAATAGCCATCAGGTGCACAGAGTACATATTGACACACAGTAGAACATTGACATGATAAATAGCAGTGAACAACTCAGATTACTGGAATAGTTCAGATCATAGGAACAACTCAAAGTACTAGAAAAGTTCAGATCACAGGAACAAATAGATAATTAAGATGAACGATCACTGGCAGCGTACGATCACAAGTTCGGATAGCCTCTGGCAGCAGCAGCAGCAAGCATCACCAAACATCACTTCCAAAAGACAGATAACTGCACCCCATAGATCCCTGCATATACACATACATTGCTATCAGGTTTATTGAAACCAAAAATAAGACAAATGTACATATACATATACAGGTTCAGGTTCCTAGTTTGTTGTTCAGGTTCCTAGTTTCAGGTTCCCTAGGTTCAGGTTGTTGAACATATACTCAGGAACATATACTGCTATGTGTTTCAAAAAAAATAAGACAAATGTAGTGATCAGATTCCCATAACTAACCTTACTCCTTAAACAACACAAGAGATGACTTATCACTGCCAGATTGCCACCCTGCAGAAACCAAAATATTTAACAATGAGCATTCAGACATATATATGGTGCACTTGTTTTATATATATATATATATATATATATATATATATATATATATATATATATATATGATACAAAAATATGAAACAATTACATGTATTAGCTCAAACTCCAGGTCTACGTGCTTGACCACCAAACTTATTCCAAATATGTTCAATCAAATCATTCTTAAGTCTGCGATGAGCCGACTTATCACGAATAGAAATATCTTTTTCTAAAACTCTTTCTAACGGAACATCCTGTCCCGGAGAGAACTCCGGTTCTTGAACGGTTGATGAACTAGGTGTCACATTCAGATCTAGATTTTCGTCAATAATGTCTGGTTCTTTCTCATCTTCAACTATCATATTGTGAAGAATGATGCAAGCTAGCACGACATCACGGAGTACTGCTCGGTCATACAGACGAGCTGGCCGTTTTAAGATGCACCATCGACGCTACAATACACCGAAGGCTCTCTCGATATCCTTTCTTGCTCCTTCTTGTTCCTGTGCATACAACTTCTCCTTCTCAGTGATAGGGATTCGTATTGACTTAACAAACACTGCCCATTCAGGGTATATTTCATCTGCTAGAAAATACCCAATGTTGTATTGATTCCCATTTACCATGTACTGGACTCTAGGAGCTTGTCCTTTAAGCTCATTGATAAATACAGTAGACTGGTTCAAAACATTAATATCATTGTTAGACCCCGCTGCTCCAAAGAACGCATGCCAAATCCAAAGATCATGTGAGGACACAGCTTCAAGTATCAGCGTTGGCACTTTCTGATCACCCCGAGTACAATTTTAGATTCTAGAACTATACCATCTGTTCAAGGCATCATCAGTGTACCATGGAACTAATGAAACTATTCAGAGCCTTGTTGCATACATGGAAATCAATTATTCAAAATTGTACCATCTGTACTATTTAGAACTATTTGCAGAGATCAAAATCAATTGTACCATGAATTAGAGCCTTGTTGGTTTCCATGTTGAGATGGAAAATTTGGGAACATGCCCCCCATCGTGCTCCTTGCGGTGGCTGTGGCAGCAGGGATGATGTCGCCGCAGAAGGGGATGAACTAGGAACACCAGAGGCGCCAGTCCAAGCAGCCGATGAGGGAGGCAGCGCAGCAGGCGTGGCAGGCGGCACATCCGAGGAAGAAATCGGCGACGAACCTCGAGATGCTGATGGTTTCTTCAGTCCAAGTCGCGCCTTCCCTCCCCTGTCGGAACCGCGTCGCCGAGATTCCCCTGCGGGCGGCAGATCCATGGCGGGATGCGGCAGCGCCTTCCCTCCTCTACCCGAGCTCAGGCCGGCATCTGACGACGAACGGCGGCGGGGCGAGAAGGATGTCGAAGGGGGCGGGGATTGGGGCGGGGATTAGGGCATCCTAGGCGGGATGGAGGGAGATGGACTCGCGCCTTCCCTCCTCTGCCCTAGCTTTGGCTCAGGCGGCCAGATGACGGCGGACGGCGGCGGGGCGAGAAGGATGGCGAAGGGGCGAGGATTGGGGCAGGGATTGGAGCGGACAGCGCGGGATGGAGGGAGATGGACTCACGCGTCGGAGAGAAATACAATGAAGACGCGGGAAGGATTCTGCTGCTGCGCGGGAAGGTGGTGATGGCGCGGGAAGGTGGCGATGGGGGCGGCTCCGCCCGCGCACGGGATCTCGGATGGTGAAATGATGCCCCTCAATGCTCGTTTCACCCGGTTTCCGAGAGCTGGGAAACAGCGCTACCGCGTTTCACCATGGTGAAATGTTTTCATTCTCTCTCCTCTCCATTTCATGCAAACATTCTTATTTTGCTGATGTATCACCCTATTAAATGTGCATGAAACTCTCATGAAATGCCCATTGAGACTAGCCTAATCTAACCTAGACAATTAGCTAGCTAGCTATAGGTAGCACTACCAGCATCATTGCATCAGGTTCCTCCATCCTCCAGATAGCTGCAGGACAAATAATCATCATCATATCATTGTCATCACATCACGTCAGCGTGGTAATGTGTATACTCCTATATATATCTATCTTGAGGAATGCTAGTGCTACCCAGCACCAAGGATATCATCGGAGTTTAATTAATAATTTTTAAGGCCTTAATCTATATCTATACCTGTACCTATACCTATACCTAATAATAAAGAGACAAAATTTTAGCCCATTTTTCGTCCATCTTTTTTTTTCGTCTCCCTCTAACTACCGGAGAATGGAGAGTTTCTTCCATCTAGACATAACTTGTGCTCATACAGTTAGAATAACTCTTGTCCAGCGTGAGACAGAGTCCGATTCTAAAACATATTGGGTCCATGCTCATATGTGATAGAACAACTCGCATCTAACAATGTCGGAGTCCGATTCTAATATATATAGAGTCTTAAGGTAATATGGATAGCTAGAAATCCTAATCCAAATAAATATCTCTAATTCCTAAATCTGAAAGAGGAATTCTTATCGGATAGAAAAGGAATATAATATAATTAATTCTATACCTATATATATAATAATAATAAAGAGGCAAAATTTTAGGCTATTTTTTTTTGTCCACCTCCCTATAACTAACTCTATAAATGTGAAAATTATTCATCTTCATGTCTGTCTATAGCTCTCGCATTATATATCTTGGACATATGTATGACATCTTCAAATAATCTGAATATAACTAGGAATCGTAATCTAAATCCAAATACAAGATGTTCTGATCGAATTCTTTTTGTGTTTGTTTTGGAAAATTAAGGCATCATTTGTCGTAAAACGAACCTAACTCGCTCACGTTGCTTCAACATGTTATGACGGTTGCAAATAGACATGATGATTTGCATCTCTAAAATTACCTAATAAAGACACATCTATATCTAATCTATACCTAATAATAATAAAGAGGCAAAATTTCAGGCTCTCTTTTTTCGTCTATCCATTTGTTTGGTCCGTCTCCCTTTAACTACTGGACGATGAAGAGTTTCTTCTATCTGGACTTATATGATCGAGTTAGAATATCTCTTGTCTAACGTGATACGGAGTCCGATTCTAAAACGTATTGGGTCGTGTATGTTACCCGGACTCATAAACCGCCAAATAGATTTCCTCTCATCCTATAACTTGAAATAGGAGTCTTTAAAATTTCTGAACACTTTATATTTTCGTCCAGCCCAAACATCTACTTGGTTTGGCCTTAACTTGCTCGGACTCGTGTTGGGCCTAATTCTATTCGGAGTCATATTCAGCCCATACTTTGCTTCTTTCAATTCCAACCGCAGGCAGCGCTGCCGTCCACAGACACGGCGCGTGGTTTCATCTGGCCTCTCTGCCCCCCGAGAGAGAGTCGGCCCGACTGCGCTTGCCCGCTCCCCATCACATACACCTGCCTCTCCGTGCGTGCAACGAGCCAATTAAAGATATCACGCAACAATAATTTGCAAAGCAGCAAAGACGAGGAGAGAAAGGATTCAAGATAAAAAAAAGAACCCTAAAAATTTACGGCAAAACAAGAACTCAAGTCCAGGAGATCATAAATAGGCACGGTCGTTGCCCTCCGGGCTAACCAGATGCGGCCACCGAACTCTAAAAAGCTACGGCACAACAAGAACTCAAGTCTAGGAGATCATAAATAGGCACGGGCGTTGCCCTCCGGGCTAACCAGATGCGGCCACCACCGCGAACAAAAAAAGCGGCGCCACCCACCGGCAAGGCGAGCCGAGAGCGCAGAGGCACTCTGCGAGGCCGCGTCTGTCTGGATGGATCCCACGGCGGAGCTCAACCGTGGCCACGCCAGCGCCTCAAGGCCGGCACTCCACCGCGCTAGGACATTGCGCTGGTGGAGCCGCCATACACCGAGGACCCGATGAACCCGCGCCGGAGAAGTCGAGTGCGCCTAGGGGCCGGCCGTGCACGTGCCCTGGAGCGAGGGACGAGCGCTCGCACGCCGGGGACGACGTGGGACGGGGAACTCCGCGCCCAAACCTCACACACGTGTCGGGCTGGACGTAGCCGCCGCTCCCGCACCCCTCGCCTGCTGCGTGATGGCTGGGGACGCCACGCCCGCAGCCCCTACATGCGCCAGGATGGTTGGGGCCACCAGACCAACCCCCCCCCCCCCCCCCCGCACCGGGGTCGCCGAGGCCGCTCATGCCCCCTAACCGAGCTGGGCCGCTGCCAGAGACGCCGTCGCGAGAGGGGGAGAGATAGAGAGAGAGAGCTCGTGACGAAGAGATGAGAGACAGAGAGCGTGTGAGACCGAGATATTGGAACTCAGAGCTACCGGACTTAAACGGATTGAAGAGCGGACTTGAGGATTGACTTAACCGATTGTATTTTTTTTTTCGGGTTCCTGTCTTCCGGAATGATGCTATCACTGCCCGCACGCAGACAGAGGCATTTGGGCCGCCGCTCGATTGGAGATCCCATGCATGGCCGATCAATTCGGATCCAAACTAACCAGGAGAAAAGATAAGTTGTATTTAATCAAGCTTTAAAAAGATTTAATGACTAAAATAAATGTTCCACTATAATAACTGTTGCCGGGAGACAAGTTTAACTTAAATTAATTCTATTTAACAAATATGGTAGTTATTATAAGATTTGTCATAGCACAATATTGTTGATCCAAAAAAAACTTATAACACTTTTAATTGTTACAAAAAACCTATATAACACAAAAATATACATATAGAATCGTACAATCTGACATCCACTGATAGCAACACACAGACAAATTTATTATATCTAATATTTAATGGAAAAAGGTTTCATGGTCCAAAATAGCTCATAGTAGTTCGGTTAAATCCAGTTTCTCAATCTCTCCTATGCATTACGAGTTAGATTAATAATAAATTAAAATATAGAGTTTTTCCATGGTCCACCATTCTATCGTATATCCCAGGTCCACACAATAGGGTGTTCACGCATATGCCAAGTACGATCTCGGAACGAATTAAAACACATGAACTCTAAGCCTCCCGTACTCATTCGAGTTAGACCAGCATACACCATGTATAAAAAAAGAGAGCAGCATACACCAAGCATGACATAAGTCATCAAGGTGATAATACATAATAAGTTATACGTCCCGTTGCAACGCACGGGCATATTTGCTAGTAAATATAAAAAAGAGAAACGTTTTTTTAACCCGTTTTTTTATTTCACATAATATAAGTGTTTGGTCCATTCCCTCTTCTCCGCATGCTTCCATCATGTATGTAGGACACCTTGAACCGGGCATGGCTTAGATGCAGGAGTGTCCGAATTGCATGTCAGGCTCTATCCAATATTCATTGATTGGTGGAATACTACTGGACTCCTTTATTTACCTGTTGCACAAAATTCAATTGATTGATGGAATATAATTTATTTTAAATACGTATGTTTTGTTTGGCCAAGGGGACGACGCCAACGCCTGGGGGTGCTTTTCTGATCATCAGGCATACACGCCAAGCCCTTGCTACCGCGTGCGAGTTCGCCGCCAAGATTTTTCTGCCTTGGCTTCTTCGTGCGCGTGCATTGGTTGTTGGCGTTGTGATGGCAGGCCATGACCATGGCAAGGCCGCGATCTGCGTCGTGTATCCCTGCAACTGCAAGAAAACCCTGGCTCGAAGGCACGGGCAATAGGCGACACCAGGGACAAGGAAAGGCTGGAGCTTTTGTAGAGAAGAAGGGGAGGCTTAGGCCTGACGGGGGCACCTCCCATGGTGAGCAGCACCAGACAGTAAACAGTACCACCCGTTAACCCAACAGTACCAGATCCTGTGATCAGTGCTCTTACCCCCTCGGTGAACAGTACCTTTATCGGTTACTGTACGTGTGTGTGTGTTTTTTTTCTCCTCTTCTCATCCTCCTTCCCGGGAAAATTCGCACGGGTTCCTACACTAGTATATAGTAATATCGAAAGCCACGGACCGGATCCAATTCAATCTGGTCCAGCCGTCCAGGAGCCAAATTCATGCACGCACCGGACAACGCTGGCTGTCTGCCTAACGTTCAGTTTCGTCTTCCAAGCAGCTTGTCTTGTCCTTTCCATCACGTAGGGCAGTTGGGCAGTTCCGCTCTTTCTCTCTCTCTCACACACAGAGAGAACCCTCAACTTGCCGAGCAACGACCACAGCGTGTGCGGCACCGGCGCCACGACGTGCGCTCATTCTTGCATCGCCTCTAGCACGTCCTTGCATTCTGGTTCGTTCACGGCCTGTGACTATTAGCTGCGGTGACTATGGGCGGCTCTGCGGCGGCGGCGGACGTGGTCATCCCGGCGTGCGCGGCGGTCGGCGTCGCCTTCGCGCTGTGGCAATGGTTCCTCGTCTCCAGGGTGAAGGTGTCCGCCTACGCGGCGCCCGGCAACGGCCACCACGGGGGCCCCGTCTTCCGGATGGAGGACGACGAGGAGGACGTCGGCATGGGCGGTGGCGGCGACCGCGACGAGGAGGAGGAGGAGGAGGGCGCCGGCGACGGCACTGTTGCCGTGGCGCGCTGCGCGGAGATCCAGAGCGCCATTTCGGTTGGTGAGTTCAATGCAATCTCCACGCCCTCTTTGAGCTTTGCTACTTACTCATCGGCTGATCTTGATCAACTCTTTTCACTTGTGGACTGCGGTGACTAGTCACCGATCACCATAGTTTGATTACTCCATTATATTGGCGCAAAACGAAACTTTTTATTCTTTGCTTCATGATTTCCCTTGATTTCTTTTCCTGCTACAAATATATGATGCAACTAAAAATACTGAGAGCATTTCTAGCCCAAATTGTTTAGGATACGATGAACTCACTAGAAGCATTTTTTCCAACTTGTCCAATAATATATCCATTTTACATCTGGGTAATGGTGTAATTTTGTTTTGTTTAATCACACATCTACGAAGATACTCCATTTTCTTAACACTAAAAGGGGGTGTCAGATTTCATACAAGCGCGGTGTCATCCAAAATTATTTTTCAGTGATTTTTCCACAAAATGTTGTAATTAATAAGTTCATGTCGCAGCCTCTATGGTTATTTAATTTCTTCCATGCCCAAGATATGCATTCGTACTTGAATGCAGAAGCCCGATTATTTTCCTTTATCTACAAAATTTTCATTGAAGTATCATAAAAAATTCCATTGAAGTATCAAAAAAAATCCATTGCTCATATAATTTCTATACTGTAAGTCAACGGTGATGTAACCAAGGATATTGCAATGCAACCTGTATTCGAACTTGCTTCTTAACTTGTATTATATTTTTGCTTCCACTTGCTTCTAACTTAAGAAAAGGTGCTCTGGCTGGTCAAAGGGTTGACCCAGTATATATTGGCACATGGCCGTGTTCGGTGTTCCTACTCAGCTAATCTTGTGCCTGTGCACGTTTCTTCGCCGTTTCCTAGGCGAGATCTTTCTCTCTGTTTTCTTAACAAGCAAGTATAATGCCGTTTCTTCCATTTGACCTAAATCAGTGCCCTGCATGATCTGCTACCTTAGGCCTTGTTCACTTCTCCGTCCCAACCCAAAATATTTCCTCTTCCACCCATCACATCAAATCTTTCGACGCATGCATGGAGCATTAAATGTAGGTAAAAAAGATAACTAATTGCATAGTTTGTCTGTAAATGTCGGGACGAATCTTTTGAGCCTAGTTAGTCCATGATTGGATAAATTTTGCCAAATAACAACGAAAGATGCTACAGTAACTTTTCACTTACTTTTCGCGAAGTGAACACACTCTTAGTGGCTTAGTACCTTTTGAGTTCTGACCCTGTCATTCATTGTCAGTCATAAAGAAAATTCAATGTTACTCTATGCGAATTTTGACTCGTCAGAGTAGAATAAGGTTTTTAATTCTGGATTAAACAACATCGCAAAAAACACCGTTGTCGCTACATCTTGTATGTGGTATATGTATATAATGCTTAATAAAGCTTTAGGGGAGTGCTTGTACACGGACTGTATGAAGAATAGAATCTTACCTGCTGGTTGTTTTAGACTCTCCTAACAACCAGATTTTGTCCATGCACTTACACTGTCTTATAAATATATTTACATCGTCTTATTACTATATTTACAATGATTTATTCAGTGTAAATCATTAGATACAATAATGTAATTTGAGGATAATTGCAGATCTCGGATAAACATATGCCAAATTTACGAATTATTTTTATGGATTACAGTTATCATAGAAATACATGTCAAATATATCAAATTCTTCATAAATTCTTCACAAATTTCAAAAATAAATAAATAAAACAATATCCAACGGTGGCAACCTGCGCCAATGGAGGCAATGTGGAGCGGGCGTGCTGCTGTGTGCTTACGTGCGTGCGCTGCCTGCGAGGAATCCACGGCAGTGATTGGGGTGGGGACTGGTCAAATGAGGAAGCCGAGCACGCGTGCGGCGTGTACCGCCCGTCGGTCCTTCGTCGCTTGGCTAGGAAATCCGGTTGGTTCACAGAGGCTAAAACAACTGGATGGTGTTTAGCAAATCTGTAAGAGTATAGAAGCGGTAGAGGAGAGAACGATCGTTGTTAGATTGGCTTTACTTCTTTGCGGCAGCTGCGGTTGCAATGGCAAGAAGTGTAGCCGAGCGGTACATAATGCCCACCCTGCAAAGCAATTGATGTATAGCACCTCCTTAGATACGAGTACGGTACACGTGTGTTTGGTTTCGGAACGATGTGTAATGAGTTGAGCCTGTCCCAGTTTTTATAGGTTGGATTGAACTCATTCCTTATTTGGTTGACAAGGTCGGATCCATTCCAATTTTGGGTTTGCATGGAAGAATATCTAGAAGTGGGTTGAGTCATTGACATGTGGGGCTCATTTGGCAGCCTCTTTCCCCTTCTTCCTTCTTCCTGCGCACGTGCGGCTCTTCACACGCCCACAGCCTGCTATCCTGCGGCTTCCACAGCCACGTCGCTACCTGCCTAATGGTCCGCCGGGCACTCGCCTGATGCATCCCGGCCGAGCTGCTGCCCACCCTTGCGGCGGCTTCCCCGACCACGCACAGTCACCCTCCTATGGCTTCCCCAACCGCCTGCTCCTCCCTCTGCATCTCGGTCTACGCGGTCCGGCTGATTTGGAGGAATCGGTTGAACCCGCATCAAGCAGGGATATTCCTTGGTGGGTTCGACCTAGGTTGATTGAACTCCAAACCAAACAGATGCAGAGCTGGGTTCAACCCATTCCAATCCAAGTGAACCCAGTGTCGGAGATATGTGCCCTGGGTACATCACCGCATGGACAATAGCCTAAGTGGGATAAGTACACCAAGAAGGCTACGCCAAGAGCCCAACTCAGACGAGGTACCAGATCTACTTGGAGGACAAGGCGAAGCTAAGTTATATTTAGAAACCAACTTTATCTGATAGATTTCCTTGTAACAAACTAAGAAACTCACATGTAAACCGATCAGGACTATCTATAACCTCACCCCGGTCTATACAAGGAGGGGTGCGGAGGCCCCGATCGGTATCCTCTGATATCCAGATCCAATCCCATCTTCTACATTCTAGCACATAGTAACCGAGCATACGAATACAGAGCGAAGCTACTCCAAACTAGATATAGGGCACCACGTGTCTAAACCAGTATAATCCCTGTGTCTTGTGTGCTACCCATCTAATTTATCTTACGCGAATAGCTGCTAGGCATTGCCAGAGCTAATTCTTCCGACACCCAGTATTCAAACACACAGTTACATAGCAGTGTTGATCGTTAAAAACAAAAAAAACTCAGTAGGTGAATTTCTAATGGTACACTAATGCATTAGAGCATCTCAACTCGCTCCCCTTTACCTTTTTTTCCCTTAAATTTAGAGCATCTCCGCTCGCTCCCTTTTACCTTTTTTTCTTAAATTCGAGATTGATATAACTGAATTCCAGCTTATATTGAAGGACTTCTACAGTATATTGAGAAATTCTAGGTTATAATAGACATACTTTTACAAACGCTTTCGCTCAAGAAGCAGAAAATAATTTCCCGCTCTTATTGGAAATTAACTGTTCGATTTGAAATTCCTGTGCATTCCAGCGTATCAAATGTGCGTGCCATTTGGCAGTTCATGTCTGAAAATTTCTTCTTTTTTTTCTCATATAATAAATCATTTTGTATCCAGGCGCCAACTCATTCCTTTTCACGCAATACAAGTACCTCGCCGCGTTCACGGCGATTTTCGCCGTGGTGATCTTCCTCTTCCTGGGCTCCGTTCACCGGTTCAGCACTGAGAGCCGGCCGTGCCAGTACACTAGCGGTCGCACCTGCAAGCCCGCGCTGGCCAACGCGGTCTTCAGCTCCGTGGCCTTCCTCCTCGGCGCCGCCACCTCTGTGGTGTCTGGGTACCTCGGCATGCGGATCGCCACGTACGCGAACGCCAGGACCACCCTGGAAGCTCGGCGTGGCGTCGGCGCTGCCTTCGCCACGGCGTTCCGGTCTGGCGCCGTCATGGGCTTCCTCCTGGCCTCCCTCGGCCTCCTCGTGCTCTACGTCACCATCAAGGTGTTCGGGCTCTACTACGGCGACGACTGGGAGAGCCTGTACGAGTCGATCACGGGCTACGGCCTCGGCGGTTCGTCGATGGCGCTGTTCGGGCGCGTCGGCGGCGGCATCTACACCAAGGCGGCCGACGTGGGCGCGGACCTCGTCGGGAAGGTGGAGCGCAACATCCCCGAGGACGACCCGAGGAACCCCGCGGTGATCGCCGACAACGTGGGCGACAACGTGGGCGACATCGCAGGGATGGGGTCCGACCTGTTCGGCTCCTACGCCGAGTCCACCTGCGCGGCGCTGTTCGTCGCGTCCATCTCCTCGTTCGGCGCCGACCACGACTTCGCGGCGGTGGCCTACCCGCTGCTCATCAGCTCCGCGGGGCTCCTCGTCTGCCTGGTCACCACGCTCTTCGCCACGGACCTGTTCAAGGTCAAGACCGTCCGCGGCGTCGCGCCGGCGCTGAAGCTGCAGCTCGTCATCTCCACCGTGCTGATGACCGTCGCCGCCCTCGTCGTGTCCTTGGCGGCGCTCCCCGCCAACTTCACCATGTTCGATTTCGGACAAGTGAAGCAAGTGAAGAACTGGTAAGAAAATTAATGACAGTCCTCGATCGCTAATGGAAACCACCTTACCTGAGCAATGCACGCCATAGGCCATACCGAATTAAGATATTCGCAATTGGCAATGGCAGGCACCTGTTCTTCTGCGTGGCCATTGGGCTTTGGGCCGGTCTCGCCATCGGATTCACCACCGAGTACTTCACCAGCAACGCCTACAGGTAATTTTTGGTTGAAACAGTGGATGCCAGGTTAGCTGCAGAGCAAGTATCCTCCAGCTGCCTAGTTAACAGTGGTCTGAAATGCAATGCGCAGCCCGGTCCGGGACGTGGCCGACTCATGCAGGACGGGCGCGGCGACCAACGTCATCTTCGGGCTCGCCCTCGGGTACAAGTCCGTCATCGTGCCCGTCTTCGCCATCGCCGCGTCCATCTACGTCGGCTTCACGCTGGCCTCCATCTACGGCATCGCGGTCGCAGCGCTCGGGATGCTGAGCACGGTCGCCACGGGGCTGGCCATCGACGCATACGGCCCCATCAGCGACAACGCCGGCGGGATCGCTGAGATGGCCGGCATGAGCCGCAGGATCCGGCAGAGAACCGACGCGCTCGACGCTGCCGGCAACACCACGGCCGCCATTGGCAAGGTACGTAGTACATATTCGATCATTATCATTTGGACTCACGCGTCAACATTGCATGATTACATAAAACTTCCTTGCAGGGCTTCGCCATCGGATCGGCCGCGCTGGTGTCGCTGGCGCTGTTCGGCGCGTTCGTGAGCCGCGCGGGGATCGCGGACGTGAACGTGCTCAACCCCAAGGTGTTCGTCGGCCTTCTCGTGGGGGCGATGCTCCCGTACTGGTTCTCGGCGATGACGATGAAGAGCGTGGGCAGCGCCGCGCTGAAGATGGTAGAGGAGGTGCGCCGGCAGTTCATCACCATCCCTGGGCTGATGGAGGGCCGCGCCGCGCCGGACTACGCCCGCTGCGTCAGGATCTCCACGGACGCGTCGCTCAAGGAGATGATGCCGCCCGGAGCGCTGGTGCTGCTCGCGCCGCTGGTCGCCGGCACCTTCTTCGGAGTTAGCACGCTCGCTGGACTGCTCGCCGGCGCACTGGTTTCCGGTGTCCAGGTATATATGGCAACGAATTGGCGTGCCGTGGTGCTTCTGCGTGACGTTTATTTGATCCACGTTGCCTTGTGCAGATTGCCATATCTGCTTCCAACAGTGGTGGAGCATGGGACAATGCCAAGAAATATATAGAGGTGCACACTGGCTCACTCCCTTGGACTTTTAACATTTATTAGTTTAAAAAATTATTTCTCAATCAGGAGTATTTTTTCAGAAGTACAGTTCGAATGCTCAAACACATACACCATAACCACACCTATTTCTCGCCTAAATGCGTCTAGACAAGTGCTTTTAAACCTATATACAGTAGGATAGCGTATAGTAGTTTAGAGCCAAAACAATGAGTCAAACTAAGCAATTTAAATGGTCAGCGTCGGTGGCAAGCCAAGTGACGGGTGGATTGCTGAGTAAGGTGACAACATGTTACCGCCTCTGTCCTGAAAAACGTAAAATTTTGACATTCTAATTTTGTTCTAAATCGAACCATCTTAAATTTGATTAAGTTTACAAAAAATAATGGTATTTGTATATATATTAGCAAATAAGTATTACTATATTTATCGTGGAGGATATATATTTCCCGTGTATATATTTGATGTCATAAATGTGACAAACTTATCTAAACACATGGCCAAATCTAAGATAGTTTGACATATGATAACTAAAATGTTATGTTTTCTTTTGTAGCAGAGATAGTATTTTATATTGATTGTTGATAATATCTAATAAATTTATTTGAGAGCACAATGGAAGACCAAATTCATATTTCATTTTATCTTTGAAGGGTATGTTTAAATTTTTCTTAACAAATATAGCAAGTAACTAGTAAAAAAATATAGAAGCCTTTGCTAGTGTAAACCGTATAGTCGACCATCTAGACTTTCTAAACGCTACTCATGGCGACCAACCATTTAGCAATAGCGACGGCAAAGTCGGCCCACACAGTGGTGGAACCAGAACTTTTGGTTATGGGGGGCCGGGCAATACGATATAACATTTCATAAATGTGATAAATATATACATCAAGCGTATGTCTCAATAGCTTTTCCAATGCTTCTACATATGTATTTAGTATTCATAACAAAAAAACACAATATTACCATAAAAATGGGCAAAATAATAACTTTTTTGCTATGCGATTGAAATATGTATATGTATTAAAAATGTTCACTGTGTTTGTGGGGGAGGGGGGACATGGCCCCTGCTGGCCCTCCTTGGTTCCGCCACTAGGCCCACACACCCTAAGAGAGTAACTATAGCTACTAAGGTACTCAAAACTCAAATGGTATGAGTTGAGATGATATGGATATTTTTCTTTTGTATCTAAGTTAGAATCCATTTAGAGAAATTGAGATCTATATGTATATGAGTCCGGATAATTAGTACCCAACACTACTCGACACTATATCTGTATTTGAACACTCAAATTAGATATATATGATGTCAATATCTATTCATATCTTATCTGGTATAAGTAATATTTATCCGTATCCGAATTTGAGTCCGAGAAATATTATAGCTATTTGTATTCGTATCTGTAGAATCCGTTCATATCTGACGTTTGCAACCTACCAATAGGTCATGTTCCAAAAAAAAAAAAAAGCACTGACGCTACCTCTAGCAATACACACCCTTTGTTAATTTATGTTGTTGTACATTGTTTCAAGGTTATTTTGTTTTCTCCGCCTTGTTCACACAGGCAGGTGCGTCCGACCACGCTAAGTCTCTGGGTCCCAAGGGGTCGGACGCTCACAAGGCTGCCGTGATCGGCGATACCATCGGCGACCCTCTAAAGGACACCTCCGGACCGTCCCTCAACATCCTGATCAAGCTCATGGCCGTGGAGTCTCTAGTATTTGCGCCATTCTTCGCTGCCCATGGAGGCCTCATATTCAAGTAGACAGGGCGAAGGCTCGTTGTACGCCCAGATGAGCATGGATCAAGCAAAGAAAAAGGCGTCAGTTAGACGCTGGTTGAAAACATGATTCTGTTTCGCAGATGGAGTAACCATATTACCTGTTTAATGTTTTCACATTTCTCATGATTCTGTTTTGCAGATGGACTAACCATGTTACCTGGGTAATTTAGTTAAACGATATTACAATCCTAACAAGAGCAAGAAAGTTTTTTTGATTGTATCACAGCATTTAGTGAACCTGTTCTGGAGCAGTAGGATATAATCGCAGCCGCAAGTACACCATCCATAACCCAGATCTCAATACATCGAACATTATTCACTTTTGAAATTCTACCTTACTTTAGTCCTGAGTAATTTCTGCCAAATGTGCAGAAGCACATTTTTGGCTTAAAGAAGAAAACATTATGCATAAATTATTCTATCATAAGGCTAGATTAATTATCCAAGACAGCATGTCCAACCAAAACTACAAACCAACAAATTACAATCGTATAGATGAGTTAGCACAACTCTTGCAAAAACGCTATTCAACAGAAACTATGCCTTAATCCTACTTGTTTTACAGCAGTAACATCAGAGTCAATGATTGTGGACAAAAATAATGAAGTTGAAGGCACAAATTCACTGCTACTCCATTAGCTCATAAACAGATACAATAGCGAGTGCAGCAGCAGGAGCAAGGCCCATTCAATGTTCGAATCTACAGTCATTCCAATTCTCATGTTTGTCAGATCTTTCCTTGCGGAAAATTAACTTTACAGGCTCAAAAAGGGGTAACTGGAATTTTACTTGAGATGTAAAGGTAGCTGCAACTGCAATCTATGTCACCTCCAATCATGCTTCCAGCTTGATATCAATGAATTCAGCCTTTGGAGCCGACCACATTCTAATTCCTTCCTGCTGGCCAGAGAAAGGTTGGGTACAGGGGCAAACCAGCTGTGTAGTAGTCATCTTACTGAATAAGGCTCCGAATCGCTTGTGTTGGTAGTATTTACAGCCTTCTCGGGAGACATACTGCCCACATCTTTTATACAATCACCACCAGCTTGTCGTGAAGTTTCTGTGTTCTCTACAGAATGTTGATGCTCGTCAGAGTTAGTGCCACGCTCCCTAAAAACACCATTGGCTTCAGTACTAGGCGTGGCTGATGTAGGCAAGTGGGAAGCATCCTTGTTTTGTAGATCTGTGTGCTTAATAGCTGTACTAGTAACAGCAGCAATTTTAGCACAACTAATTCTGGTTTCTATTTTTTGCCTCCTGCGACCCTCCCCATCTGCATGTTTCCCATCCACCGCATTCACTGGCTTCCGCTTCACCGGGGATATGTTTAACGGCACATCATCCTCTGCAGGCCTAGAAGGCTCCTTTGGTGGTGGATTAAAGTCCTCATCGTCATCATCGTCATAGTCCACAAGTCCAGCAGATTTAGGCCTGAAAAGGGAGGGATCAATACTGAAGCAACCAACATTAACAAATTAAACTAGAACTTATCGAGTTCTGTATGATATGATTTTCAAGATTGTCATTAAATGTAACATGAGAAAGCAATACAACAGATATCATGAGAATGCAATACAACAGATATAAGCTACTACATGGGAACTCAAGTTCATCTCATACTGTATCTGAAGAAACAATACCTAGAGGCGTCATCAGTGTCATCGGCTTCACTTCCATTAGGGACCTTAGGCTTAGGCTTGCTATGCTGGTTCTGTGCATGTTTAGGCCGCCAGCCGGAGCCTGAATCTTCTTCATCACTAGAAAGAACAAATATCATTTCACTTGCAAATTCACTGTATAATCTCTGAACATAATAGCACCCTTGAAAATAATGAAGAAATTACCAGTAAGAAAACAATAACATACCTGTCCTCATTGAAGTAGTCTTCCTCTTCCTTCTCAAGACCTCTTTGTTCTGCCTTCTTTCTCATGTCAGGCACACTAGCATTCAACCTTGGTTCAGCACTCTCCAGGTACTTGTCAAAAGAAGGAAGAAACAAAAGAGAGACCATCTCACTCAATAATGCATAAGGTAGGCAGAAACTAGTGTTAGCAGTATGAAAGTCACTTTATCAAAAGCTCAACATGGGATGCAATAGTACACAAGAAATGGTTCAACCTGGTTATACTTGAGTTTGAAGGCCTGAATACTCCCAAAGTGTTCAAACTTGGCAAGTTCATCCCTCTCCCAGAAAGACTCGACAACATAGAGAATGAGAGGTTTTATATTTTCCTGTAGGTAAGTATCCAGTGCATAAGGCAGAATTCATAGTGGCGAAGTAAAAGCCAGATTTCAAAGTGGCAACCAGGTAAAACACAAAATTCAAAGCGGCAACCTGAAATCGTACCTTTCGTATGTATTCCAACAATTCAAGTACTCCTGAATGTAGCATGTTGTATCTCTCCCCATTGTCAACAAAGACATCAATTATTGGTTTCAACAAGTTGAACTTCACAACATGGCGAATGAGATGCTCATCCTACAAAATATAAAGGATATATCAAGTGGGATACAAGAATGATGCCTAGCTGCTTGATTAACTAACACACGTAATGGGGATCCGTTAGTTAGCCATATATCTGGATTAAGCATAAGTGAAAATATATATGCCCAGGTAGTTGTACTGAGAATCCAGCAAATAAAGCAATCAAACAATGACAAATATTGGGGTCTGGTTTAAATCACGAATAAACAGTTTGTTCAGGAAATCATGGTGTGCTAACATTAAAGCAGGCGAGCTATTATCCTGCAGATATCACCTAGGAACAGTTCTCTGCGGGAAACTATCGTGCTAAAGGTAAAATGCAATGCCTGGTAATAGCATATACCTTATATTTGAAACTTACAATAGCACATCATTAGTGGACTGAAACTATATCTACCATAAAATGAGCTCTGCAAGAGCTAGGATACATTGAGGAACACTTCAACCATGATAGGGCATAACTTCAAGGGAACTTCCAATTTTCTAACAACGTAAAAAGAAAAAAATCAAAATCCATAAATCTTACATTTCTGGATATAATAGTACGCATAAACCTAACAGCTGCTACAACCAAAAACTTCTCCCTCCGTCGAGTCAATGTAAGGATTTTCTCGATAGCATTGTTCATAAGAAAATTGCACCTACACAAGATTAACAAACATTTAGAAACATGCATATAAAAATCATAGAAGTATCATGGTATAATGGAAGAAGTTTGTACAGAGTAGTACTTAATTCTGTAGTGATGATGAACTACACAAAAGCACAGCAGTTCACAAACATTTAACAAAATCTCAGGCTTGATACGGTGTCCTTCAGCATTTCCACCAACACGTACAGAGTTAGATGTCGATCGAGACAAGCTCCTCAGGGGACAAGAGGATGCTATTACTTCAACCAAATAGTCAAGATGCCTTTCGTAGAAAATCTCAATAATTATGTCTCTCTGCAGAAGGGAATGAAGACTTAGTGCAGCTAAATCAGGTCAGAAGATTTTGTGAATTTCAGACATTTTTAACAGATTTCAAGTTTTCAACACAAGATGCTGAAAAATGACCATGATCTACCACCACGAAAGTTACCAAAAACAAAGGCAACTTTTTTTTTTCTCAAACACATAGGAGAGCTGTGTATCATTATAATAAGAAAAAAACAACAATGGCAAACTATCCATCAGAGTTCAGAGATAAGCAAAGTGGAAGCAATAACAAATGGGTAGCCTAGAAGAGACAAGCAAAAGCAATCCATAATGTTTTATAATTTCACATCGCATAATTAATAACTGAAATCATTCAACAGATTGTACCCTAGGTGGCAAATGGTAGGGATGTGCAATACTGCAGTGCTATAAACACAGTCCACATCACCATATACTGAAATTAAAAGTTGGAAACTTGAACTAGCATGGGAAAATCTATTCCATGGTTGTATAGTAGTCGAATTCCAAATAATTTTATCAATTAAATATCACATATTACAAGATATGTGAGCCCAATTTGTAAGACTCAAACTCAAATGAACAAGGTAATGCGACTACCAAGTGAAAGTCAATATGTAACCTAAACTCAGTTTGGTAGAAAACGTAACTTACATGTGCTCCAGACATAGTGAAAGAATCCATCAATATGCGCAGGATTTCTAGAAACTGGCAGTGCATTTCCTCACCAAAGTCAGTTACCATGCCTTTCACCTACAAATTAGCATTGAAATTATACACAAAACATGACTAGGAAGAAATAATAATACAGAGGCATTGAGAAAAGAGGGCAAGTTTGGTCATCTTTCATTTCACGTCAAGTCAATTGCAACCAAGAGTAAATGAACTCACTGGTGACAGATAGATACTTGTATTTTATTGCTATATCACTAGAAAAACACATATTTAGATCATATCCAAAGAGGCCCTGTTATCATATCTTGTTTAAAACATGTGAGATAAGAAATGCACAATTGCACCCCAGTTCAGCTAAATGATGAGCAGTTTCATATATTCAAAATGCTACTCCCTCTGATCAGAGATATAACTACTTTTGAATGTCAACACAATCTACAAGATTGAAATTTAACCACTCATTTCTATAGGATTATGATATTTATAAAAAAGGGTTGTTACAGAAGTACTTTCTAAAAGTGAATCTACTAATATCCATCTTATGTTGTAAATCTACCTACTTCTGTACACTCAATATAGTCAAAGCTTAAAATGGTTCACGAAAATGAATCCTAAATAATTTATAGTTTCAATCAGAGGGAGCACAAAGGATGGAATAAGTGTTACTCCCTCCATTCCAAATTATAAGACGTTTTGACTTTTCTAGATACATTGCTTTTTCTATGTATCTAGATACAGTGTATATCTAAGTGCATAGCAAAAGCTATGAGTGCATAGCAAAAGCTATGTATCTAGAACAGCCAAAAAAGTCTTTAAATTTGGAGTGGAGGGAGTACTGTATAAAAGAATTTACTGTAGATTTCAGACCTCCAAGAAGTTGCAACTTACCAGAAGTCCTAGAAGAGAATTTCCTTCTTGCTGGACAATATATGACCTCAATAGGTTAGGGTCCTGATTAAGAAAAAGTATAAGGATATCTGTCCTGCATTCGTCAATAAACTGCAGTTAGAACATCGAACAAAATGTGGTTCGCCAACAAAGATGCTTATATAAATGCACTCTTTAATAAGTACCCAGCTGAAACGATTTTTCTATCTTGACTCTGCAACACATCAGAAATTATTTCAAAAACGCCTTCACCTGAAAGATCCCTGAAGAAAAATTGGTGGTTAGCTCCTGGCTACAAGAATTCCAGCAACCAAAAAGAGTTCACAGCTATCTTAAAGTAGAGCAGCACATTTGTCTTCGAATCTGTAAGGTACATTGGGTTGGTTGTATGCACTCTATTGCTAGAATGAATGGACTAGATTAATTTGGGCTAACCCTAGAAGGGTAGCTATATAGGTAATCATACATGGGCCACATGGGCCTAGCCTCATGGGCCTAATACACTCACATTCCAACACCCCCCCGCAGTCTGAACTACCGGCGCAGCAGAGTTCGAGGCTGAACAAGAAAGATGAAAGACCACACACACGTCCCCCCATAGACGCAAGTAGCCACTGGTGACGGTGAGGCTGGAGCGAAACTCGGTGAAGGTCGAGGACGGGAGGCCTTTGGTGAAGATGTCCACGAACTGGGAGGTGGTCGGGACGTGAAGGACTCGGACGTCGCCGATGGCCACACGGTCACGGACGAAGTGTAGGTCGATCTCCACATGCTTCGTCCGCTGGTGCTGCACGGGGTTGGTGGAGAGGTAGACCGCACTGACGTTGTCGCAGTAGACAAGCGTGCTCCTGGCGAGAGGGCGGTGAAGCTCAGCCAGGAGCTGGCGGAGCCAGGCGGCCTCGGCCACGCCGTTGGCAACGGCACGGTACTCCGCCTCGGCACTGGAGCGTGAGACCACCGGCTGGCGCTTGGACGACCAAGAGACAAGGTTGCCACCGATGAAGACAGCGTAGCCGGAGGTGGACCTGCGGGTGTCCGGGCAGCCCGCCCAGTCAGCGTCGGTGTAGACAACCAGCTCAGCAGTGGGGGACCGGCCGAGGAGCATCTCGTAGCCTAAGGTGCCACGTAGGTAGCGGAGAAGCCGCTTCATAGCAGCCAGGTGGGGCTCCCGCGGAGCATGCATGTAGAGGCAGAGCTACTGTACGGCATAAGTGATGTTCGGCCGTGTGAAGGTGAGGTACTGGAGCGCGCCAGCAAGACTCCGGTAGGCGGTAGAGTCCGCTGGTCCAAGCATCGGACCCCCAGCCTCTGACAGCTTCCCCTGGGTGTCAACCGGGGCAGAGCAGGACTTGCAGTCAGTCATCCCTGCTCGCTCCAAAATGTCACAAGTGAACTGCCGCTGGTGGAGGAACAGACCTGAAGGTCGGGGCTTAACAGTGATGCCGAGGAAGTGGTGGAGCACCCCAAGATCCTTCATAGCAAATTCCTTCTGGAGAGAAGCAATGATGCGGTGGAGCAGAGACTCGCTGGAGGCGGTGAGAACAATGTCATCCACATAGAGGAGCAGGTAAGCAGTCTCACCCCCAGAGTGGTATATGAACAGGGAGGTGTCAGACTTGGTCTCCGTGAACCCAAGAGTCTGCAGGAAGGTAGCGAATCGAGAGTACCAAGCCCGAGGTGCCTGCTTGAGCCCGTAGAGAGATTTGTTGAGCCAGCAGACCAAGTCAGGACGAGAAGAATCCACGAAACCGGCCGGCTGACTGCAGTAGACCGTCTCAGTCAGAGTGCCATGGAGGAAGGCATTCTTGACATCCAGCTGATGCACAGGCCAGGAGCGCTCAAGAGCCAGTGAGAGGACGGTGCGGACTATAGCTGGCTTCACCACGGGACTGAAGGTCTCATCATAGTCAATGCCGGGCCGCTGGGTGAAGCCGCGGAGGACCCAGCGAGCCTTGTAGCGCTCCAAGGAACCATCAGCACGCCTTTTGTGCGTCCAGATCCACTTGCCGGTGACAATGTTCGAGTCCGGCGGTCGGGGCACTAGGTCCCACGTCTGGTTGGCGAGGAGGGCCGCGTACTCCTCTTCCATCGCGCGGCGCCAGTGAGGATCCGCCAAGGCCGCGCGGACGGAAGAGGGTACAGGAGAGATCTCCGGCTCGCAGGCGACGGCGGTGAGGGCCTGCGGGCGAGACGCCTGCCTCGTCACCATCGGGTGAATGTGACGATGGTCCCGATGAAGAAGAGGCGGGTGGTACACCGGCGGGTTGGCGCGAGAGCGCGACAGGGCCGACGGAGCACACACTGGTGGCGAAGGCGACGACGCCGGCGGCAGCGGCGGAGCCGGCTCCCGCCGCCGCTGGTAGACGATGCCGAAACGCCCTAGAGGAGGTGGGGGCGGACCCGTTTCCTGGCGGCGCTGGTAGACGAGGCCGAAGCACCCGGGAGTAGGTGGAGTCGGGGCGCTCGGTCCCACGATCGGAACGGCTGAAAGCCCAAGTTTGGTTTTGGTAATTAATGACACCAAGTTGCTAATGCTATTGTATCAAGTGTGATTAAGCTAGGCATAAACAACACATGTGATGGAGGTGGAAATGGCATGGAGAGATGGCCACAAGACCACATGATTTGGTGCATGAAATGATGAGCAAGATCATGACGGAATACACATAATATGATGGACATGATGATCAAGTAAAGGAGAAGGATCTAAGAGCGCAAGGCAAAGGTATAACCATAAGGTTTTCCTTTTGCCGGTCTAAGATGAGTAGAGAAGTGATTGACCGGGTTTAGGATACATAGCCGACTATCAAGATGGGCAATCACGGTTAGCCCGGGAATCAAGTGCCACTAGATCAATGTCTTGAGCATATGCATTAGGATCTAGTAGAGAGCTAACATAACGCCTTGAAAAATGATTGTGAAATGCTAACACACATGCACATGGTGATTTACACATGGTGGTGTTAGCACATTTGCGAAGGCGGTGGAGTTTGAGCGGTAGAGAGAGGTTTGGGTTCCTCTCCCTCCCGTCGAGCTTGCGAGACGGGATTCGGCGCTTTTTGGGGAAGTGAAACGCCGTTTTTTCTACTGTGCCAGAAGTCGGAAAAGAAACAGAGGCTAACGGCAGTCACTGTGGCGACCGGACGCGGTCGCGGTTTGACCGGACGCGTTCGGTCAGTTCTCAGCAGTTGTCAGACGCGCGGGTGTTAGGGTTTCTGACCGGACGCTGGTCTGGCCTGACCAGCGCGTCCGGTCAGTTCACCTGAGCGCAGAAGAAGAGCGCGCGACCGGCGCGCACGGAACCAGAGCGTCCGGTCAGGCGTCCAGAGGGGCAGAGCGCAGCGGAGTGCTGATCGAACGCGCGGCGCGTCCGGTGACGTGCGATCGGACGCGTCCGGTCGTGGTGGGAGCTTACTGGACTCCGACCGGACGCCAGGTGCAGCGCGTCCGGTCAAACGCTAGAGCGTGTCCGGTCACAACAACGGTAACTTCTGACGTGCACTGTTCACGTTTGTCCTGTAGTGACCGGGCGCGTCCGGTTACCCTGACCGGTGCGTCCTGTCAGTACGATTTTCACTGCGTCGTCCGGTAACGGCTAGCTAAGTACCCCTTCGCTATAAATAGAAGATGTCCGGGGTTTGAGGGTAACTCTTGCACATTTTGAGACCTAGAGACATTCTTTGAGCTAGAGAACAACCCCTCCAGTCATCTCTTTGCTTGGTTACACGTCTTAAGTGAGATTGAGTGAGATTCAAGTGCATTGCTTGAGAGTTGCATTCTAGAGGCACTTGATCTTCAAGTTGCTGCGGATTTCTTGTTACTCTTCCGTGTTTCCCGACACGGTAGACGGCTTGGAGCAGCGGAGGTAATTGAGCTCGCAATTGGAGATTGTTAGAGCCCTCACCAAGTGTTGTAAGGGGTTCTTGATCCTTCCCCGCGGGAGTTCGCAAATTGGATACTCTAGTGGAGCTCGTGGCTTGAAGGATCCCCATCTTGTGTGCGGTTATGCGGCGCCCGCCGAGGGCTCGACTCTTGATAGTCGATTAGCTCGCGAACCGACAAGTGGGTGTATCGCCACAACGGGGAGTATCTTGCCGGGAAGCAAGTGAACCTCGGGATAAATTCTTGTGTCATTCTCTTCTCGAGGTTTTCTATTGTATGATTGATTGATTGGTATTTCTCATCTCTACACAGCGGTATAATCACTCGAAACTATTCTCTCGCATTACTTCTTCTATCTAGCTTGTAGTTGTTGTGTTTAGTGAATAGGCTTGTTCTAGACTTGTGTAGGTGGCTTGCTTAATTAGTTAGAGCTAGTGCATTTGCTTCGCCACCTTTTGTACTAACACGTGTGGTTAAGTAATTCTTGTAGAAGTTTTAATTAGGCTATTCACCCCCCTCTAGCCTATTTGGACCTTACAACGGCAGCGTCAGGCACAACGGGAGGCAGCGAAGCCACAGGGAGCAATGGTGGAAGCTCCGGTGCGGCCTCAGGCGTAGCAGGTACGGGAGGAAAGTCTTGGTGCGAGGCCGGCAGGGGCGAGGAGGTACCACCAAGAGGGTGCACCGAAGTAGTACCTGCAGGGTAGAGGGAGAAGGGTGGCGGAATCACCGGGTCAGTGGGAAAAAAGGAAGCCTCCGCAGGGTCAGCAGGAGGTGTGGAGGTAGAGGTGGTGGAGTAAGGGAATGCCGACTCATCAAACACGACATGGCGAGAGATGAGGAAACGGTGAGAGGAAAGGTCGAAGCATCGGTAACCCTTGTGATCCGGAGAGTATCCGAGAAAAACACAGAGGGTCGGTTTATGAGGAGCGGTGGCGGTGGTGTTAGGGTAACACGCACACCCGAAGACTCGAAGGTGGTCGTATCGAGGAGGGGTACCGAAAAGAGCGTGGTGAGGTGTGGGAGCCGGGCAGGCAGTAGAAGGAAGACAGTTAAGGAGATAGGTGTATGTGTGCAGACACTCAGCCCAGAAGCGAGCTGGAAGGGATGCCTAGAGCAGAAGGGTGTGCATGGTGTCATTGGTTGTGCGGATCATGCGCTCTGCCTTGCCGTTTGGAGATGAGGTATACGAACAAGACATGCGCAGCTGGACACCGTGAGAAAGGAAGAAGGCACGTGAGGTTGAGTTATCGAACTCACGGCCATTGTCGCACTGGACAGCCTTGATGGTGAGGCCGAACTGAGTGGATACCCAAGCGAAGAAGTGGCTGAGAGTGGGAAACGCCTCGGACTTGGCACGCAGGGGAAAAGTCCAGGAGTAACGGGAGAAATCATCAACCACCACCAAGTAGTACTTATAGCCAGACATGCTGAGAACAGGAGAAGTCCAGAAGTCGCAATGGATAAGATCAAACACACAAGTGGCATGTGAGGAAGAAGACTGAAAGGGAAGACGAACGTGACGGCCCAGCTGGCACGCATGGCACAAGTGCTCATCGTGAGCCCGAGGACACCGAATGTCTGAACTACGACTGAGCTGCATGAGGGCATCCCGGCCAGGATGGCCGAGGCGGTGGTGCCAAGTAGTGGGGGAAGTAGTAGCGGCGAAAGCGGTTGAGGAGATGGGAGGCGAAAAAGGTGAAACAGGCGCCGGAAACTGAAGTGTGTAGAGGGGTCCAGTGCTGTCACACCGGAGCAGAGGACACCGGGAGGCCAAATCCCGCACGGTGAGACCAGAGGGGTCAAACTCAACCGAACAAGAGTTGTCAGTTGTGAAACGGCGAATAGAGAGAAGGTTGTGAACCATACCGGGAGCCACAAGAACATCAGGGATATGAAAGGAGCCATAGGAACTGGCAGTGCCCACGGAGGAGACAGAGATGCAAGTGCCATTGGCGACCATGATGGAAGAGGGACTGGAAGGGTGTGGAGGACGAAGAGAAGAAAGTAGACTCGCATCGGGCGTGGTGTGAAAAGTGGCGCCCGAGTCGGCGATCCAATCAGGATTGGCTGATCGCAGCCCTGCGGCAGGAGGAACTGCGGGCGGAGGGCTGGCGGTGGTGCTGAAGGAGTAGGCCAAGGCGCCTGGGCCCCCGCGCCCGCGGCCGTGCTTGGACCGGCGACGGCGGCGCTGGGGCGGCGGCCTGGCGGCGGCGACTGAGGCGCCGGGAACTGGAATCGGAAAGGCATGGCGGCGACGGTGGCGGCCCGTGGGAGACCGGCGCCGGGGCGGTGGACGGCGTCGGCGGGCTGCTCGGTAGTAGCAGCAGCGGCCGAGCCGAGGGCCGCGCCCGCGCCCGCAGCAGCACCACCCGCAGCAGTAGCAGCGGCAGCAGTGCCCGCGCCGGCTGTAGTACCACCTGCCGCGGCAGGGCGGCTGCGTGCCAGGCAGTAGGGGCAGCGGCGGCTAGGGCAGCACCCGTCCGGCCCGCAGGAGCAGCAACGGCTAGGCCTACGCGCTGGGACAGAGCACCAACGGCCACACCACCAGGAAGTTCGATGGTGGCAGCTGGGAGCCGAGCCGCCGGGCTGAGGTGAGGTACGGAACCTGCGGGACCGAGGGATCCTGGCCGGAGGTGGCCACCGACGTCTAGGGCGCCGGGGAGAAGGCCGGCGGCGTCCATGCCCGCGCCGGGGAGGTTAGCCGCCGGGAGGAGGGCCGCGTCGGCAGGTGGCTGCGCGGCAGACGCACCCGCGCCCTCGGCTGCTGCCCCTGCGGCAGCGGTGCCTGCGCCCGCAGCAGCAGCAAGGGCGGCAGCGGTGCCAGGCCCAGCCGCGCGCCCAGCAACAGGCCTCGTGCCCGCGCCAGGGAGCAGGGCGGCGCCTGTGCCCGCACCAGTCACGGCTGGAGGGGGCGGGTGGGGGGCGGACCGCCCAGCAGCAGTGGGCGGGTGGGGAACGGTCCGCCCAGCAGCAGGGGGCGGGTGGGGGCGGCACGGCCAGCCACAGCAACGTCCGCTTGCGCCTAGGAGGTGGAGGTGGCAGCGGCGGTCGCGCCAGGATGGGCAGCAGCTGCGCTCACAGCAGATGCGCCCGCAGCAGCCGCACCATCAGCAGCGGCGGCCACCTGGGCCCAGGAGGAAGAAGGGAGAGGAGGGAAATAGGTTGGGGGAGGAGGAGGAGGAGGCGGCCGGCCTGCCATGGGGAGGCGGCGGCGGCTGGAGGGTAGGAGAGGGAAACCTAAGCTGCTGATATCATGCTAGAATGAATGGACTAGATTAATTTGGGTTAACCCTAGAAGGGTAGCTATATAGGTAAGCATACATGGGCCACATGGGCCTAATACACTCACATTCCAACATCTATTAGTCACATTGCGCACAACGATTTAAGGTTATATGTATTAGATAACACAAAAAATCTGAATGATAACCCCTGATATACCTATAACAAGATATCCTCAGCAATCTGAAGTCAAACGATAGCGAGGCAAAGCACAGGGCTGCCAAGCAGAGAAAACAATGACAACACCAAGCTCAGGCACACCGGTACTATATGATCATATTTCTTTTTGTTTTTGTAGTACAGATAGCCTGCAGCCATGCATTTACACATTTGGAGAATTGATACAATACCGTGGCAGTGTTGTGTTATGCCTTTTACTGGTAGAAAGAAAGAAGAATGAAATTGAAGGACCTACCGAAACAGTCGCAGTTGCTGAACAAGTGGTAGACTCTTACTAAGTGTGCAAAATTCATGCAAGAACAGAACCTGGAAATACAGAAACATTGTTAGCAGGGTCAACAAAAAGGATGCAAGGCATTCCATTTTCAACCCAGGTTCCAGCAATTGCAAGGCAAACAGACTGGCAAAGCAAGCTAGCTTACTCCAGATTAACTAATCATAAAGATAAGAGAGCCTCTGTGATAGCAAATGCAAGTGACGAAACCTTGAGCAATTTCATAATTTCGTTAGAAATGAGGTGGGTCCAAAATGTGCGAGCCACATACAGAACTCCGGGAGACATCGAGTGGCAATTTTTAAGGTGATGAAACTTGTGTAGCATTAACCCGAATTGCCTAAAGGCAAGCGAAACCTAAACGTCCAACATCCTATAAATAACTAGACTCAGGTAACAATCAAATTTAGCAATTATATAATTCATTCAAGAAAACAAAGCCAAGCTAATCCAGCGGGTTTTTTTTTTGACCAAAATCCAGCTGTCTCTTGTTATGTTAGGAAATAAAGAAACACCCAAAAAAATCAATAAAAATCATGAAGATAGTGACATTTCCAGTCCTAGATTATCATTTGCATCAATGCCAACAGCAATGGGGCAGTCTCGCCTTATTAGCTTCAACTATCTAAGTCAATTCCATTGTGATGATGCTAACTAATTTACAATAGTGAGTTAGTGACTTCACTCAAGAAATGTTAAAAAAACAAAGACATCAAGTCATCATTAACAAGAACAATAAAGTTCTCACCAATTCTCGTTTCGATTCCATAGGAATATCTGATGACCTCATCCTAGCAAATAGTTGTCTTATAAAGAGTGCATCATCCTTTAGTAAGGAAATAACCTGCAGGCAGATCATTATATCACAAGTAACAAATGGGAGACGATTCAAGGATACCAACACTGGGGTGAGGCAGAAACACTAACAGAAGCATTATTTGAGTGTATCATTGTGTTCAGACTTGCTAGAGTGGCATCATCCAATATTCGTGGTAGTATAACATCCTGCAAATGCCCCCCAAAAATAGTCATGCCCTAGAAGAGGCTAAGTAAAAGGAATATTAACATACACCAAGGAGGTACAAAAGTTAGCTAACAATTATGAAGAGACACTGACCTTAAGATAGCCTATTCTGTATGTTTGATGAATCTTCAAAACAACAGAAACATTTTCAATATGTATGGCCTGTGGCAGAAACATGGTTATATATACATTAAATAACCATTTCTTCACAAGCAGGACAACATGTGGAAGAAAACTCAGAATACCTCTTTGAAAACTACATGATCTTTTAGAAAAGCACGGTGCTTTTGCACTCTTGGAACCTCTGGATCATCTGTACAGAGTATATCTAGTTAAAATAAGAAACCAGCAACCTTGGATGGCGCATTGCAGTTATAATAAGATCACACATGATTGCATGCTATAATGAAGGTATATGAGAAACATGGGGAAACAATGGAGATAGCATACATTCAAGGGCACCTATTATGTCAAGAATAAACTCATCAGAGAAAATCTTGTCAAAGATCGATGGACTGTTCAACAATACTGCAGAATGAAAATTAATAATCAGTACCAGTATAAAAACGCTACTAAGTGCATTTTTAATACAGGCATGTACTTACTTATTCCCTTGACCAATTTGAAAATCATGTGAAGATCATCTATGTTCTCTAAATCCTCACACATTCTCAAAATGTCCACTAGCTTTGGGAAAAAGTCACGCTGCAGGAATTTGCATGTAGAATAGTTCAAGACTTCAGTCAAAGAAAAACCATGCCCAAAAAAGATGGCATAATCAATTCTATGCATCTGTTGTTATGCAGCCCTCTCCGAAGTTTTAGTGACACTTAGTTATGTTGATCCACATCAAACCAACAAAAAGAGTCAAGAAGGGATTTCAGCAGGAAAGCACCATCAATCAGTTTATTAAAGTATTAAGACCATTCTTATTTGGAGTTAATGGCACCATATATCAGATTTGAAGAAAATGCAGTGCCACCATTGTCTATCCATATCAGTCATTCCAGTCTAACTGGACTCACATTTCATCAAACCACCCGCCCATACATGATATCAGAATCATATAATTAGATTCATGCAGTTGGATTGCAACTACGTGTTCTTATCACCATCACCATTTGAATTCCTCCTCCTTATATCACTCATTAGAAAACATTTGATCTACTGTTACATGAATGTACAACAACAACTACTCCGATCATAAGAACAGTGAGACTCAAGCAAACATCTCTATTTGAATGGAAAGAGATGAGTTTAACAAATCTTATGTCAAGATGACATTTACACTACACAGGCATGAGACGTTGTGTAGCCAACAGTACAATTACTTAATCAAGAAAGAAAAAGCTCCTTAGGAGACTGCTACATATTCTGACAAACTAGCATGTGGAAAGTAATCTTGCTTAAACACTATCTACAAACAAAACTCTACGTAAGATTATTTCATCTAATGTCTAAGAAAGAGTGAGGTAATGAACCTAAAAGAACAATCAAACTGAGAGTGTATTGGCCAATGTTGGAATATGTGTATTAGGCCCATGAGGCTAGGCCCATGAGGCTCATGTATGATTACCTATATAGCTACCCTTCTAGGGTTAGCCCAAATCAATAGAATCATTCTCCCTAACATGGTATCAGGAGCCTAGGGTTAGTTCCTCCCCACCCTTCCTCCTCCCAGGCGCCGCCACTACTGGTGGCTGCTGCCGCCGGCCACCAGCGCCATGGCCGGCGCTCCTCCTCCTCCTCCTCCTCTCTACACCTATTTCCCTCCCCTCTCCTCCTCCTCCTGGGCCCAGGTCCTAGCAGCTCCACCTCCAGGCGCACCTGCCGCTGCTCCTACTGGTGCTGCTCTGCCCGCCGCCTCCCCTCCTCCCGACGCAGATGCTCCTCCGGGCGCGGCCCTGGCGGCCGCCGCCACCACTCCCGGCGCCGCCCTGCCCGCCGCCGCTGCTCCTCCAGCCGCCTCCCCTGCAGCCGCCGACGCCCAGCTCCGGCCCGCGGGAGGACAAGCGGGGGCGCCTGGCCGAGCACCTGCTGCTGCTGACCTGCAACTGCAGCCACCTGGGGATGACCTTCCCTTGGCCGCGGGGGTGCCTGCCCTTCGTCTGCTGCCGCCGGGTGGTTTCCATCCCCTGACCGCGGCCGCAGCAGGGACTGCTCCGGCCATCCATCTGCAGCCGCATGACGTGCACGACGTGCTCACTGCTGCTCCGGTCCAACCCAGTGGCCGAACACCTCATCTTCACGGCCCGGGTTCGGACTCCGCCCTCGCCGCAGCTCTCGTCGCTGCCCGAGCTGCCGCCGCGGAGGGGCAGGCCCGTGTGCGCGCGGCTGCCCTCGTGTGGGAGCGTGAGCGCAACGCGGCCGACGCTCTTGCACGCCAGATCGCCGAGGCGGAGCAGCTCCTCGCCTCTCCCGCCTCGCAGGACGCTGCGACCACCTCCTCCGACTCGTCGGGACGCCGCGTCTCCCACACCGCCGTCCTCTGGCATGACCCGGCCGACCCGCTCGTCACCCAGCTGCACTACCAGGCCGGGGGGGGGGGGGGGGGGTCCAGAACATTCGCCTCCTCGTTCTGGTCCTCCTCGAGCCGGAGTCCCCCTCCTACGCCCGCTGGCGGGATCTGGTGCTTCTCACTCTCTGCCGCTACGCCCTCGACGACCACGTCCTTGTCGACGCCTCGGTCGCCGTCGTGGCTACGTCTCGACAGCATCGTCCTCTCCTGGATCCTGGGGACGATCTCCCTCGACCTCCACGACCTCGTCCGCAACTCTCCTGACGCGCGTCGGGCGTGGCTTGCCCTTGAGGGGCAGTTCCTGGGCAATGCTGAGGCTCGGGCTCTGCGTCTGGACGCCAGTTTCCGCACCTTCGTCCAGGGCGACCTCTCCGTTGGCGAGTTCTGTCGTCGGATGAAGGGCATGGCGGACTCCCTTAGCGACCTCGGCTGGCCCATGGAGGATCGCATCTTGGTCCTCAACGTCCTTCGCGGGCTCGGTGACCGCTACGCCCATCTCAGGACGTGGATCACCCGTCAGCGGCCCTTCCCCACCTTCCTGCAGGTCCGTGACGACCTAGTCATGGAGGAGCTCACTCAGGGCGTCCAGCCGGGGTCCACCACCTCTCTCGGGCCCTCGTCTTCTTCGACGGCCCTGGCTGCGTCTACGCCTCGTTCGTCCGCCCCACCACGTTCGTCCGCTACACCGCCGTCGTCTCTCCTGGGTCCCCCTCCCTCCGGCCCGAGCGGGGGTGGGGGGGCCGTGGCGGTCGCCGTCGCCGTGGTGGGGGTCGCGGGGGAGGCCGTGGTGGTGTCACCCAGGCTCCGACTGGTGGGCAGGCACCGGTTGGACCGCAGGGGGGGACACCATGGCCTTCATTCCACGACCCGTGGTCAGGGCGCATCTCGATGTGGCCCTACCACGCTCCCGGTGGTGAGCCTCGCCCACCGGTGGCCATGCTCACTGCTGCTCCACCTCTTGGCGTCTCCACTACACCTCCGTGGGCTGCACCTCCAGGGGTTGCTGGCTAGGATCCGGCGGCCTTGGCTCGCTCGTTCAGCACCATGGGCCTGACACCTCCTGTCGGACCAGAGTGGATCGCCGACTCGAGTGCCACCTACCACACCACTCCTGACTCTGGTATACTTTCGTCTGTCCACTCTCCCTCTTCTTCTCTTCCTTCGTCCATTATGGTCGCAAATGGTTCGTGTCTTCCTGTCACGTCTGTGGATACCGTTGGTGCTCATGGCTCCTTTCGCCTTCCTGATGTTCTTGTTGCTCCTTCTATGGTTCACAACCTTCTTTCTATTCGTCGTTTTACAGCTGACAATTCTTGTTCTGTGGAGTTTGACTCTTCTGGTCTCACTGTAAAGGATTTGGCTTCACGGCGTCCTCTGCTCCGATGTGACAGCACCGGGCCCCTTTACACTCTTCGCTTCCCGGCGACTGCTTCTTCTACTTCGCCGTCCGTTTTGTCAGCTGCCTTCGCCGCCTCTACTTCCTCTACTACTTGGCACCGGCGTCTCGGCCATCCTGGACGTGATGCCCTGATGCAGCTCTGTCGTAGCTCCGGTCTTCCATGTACTCGGGCTCATGATCAGCATTTGTGTCATGCGTGCCAATTGGGCCAACATGTTCGTCTTCCTTTTCATAGTTCTACTTGACATGCGGCCCGCATTTTTGATCTTGTACATTGCGACCTATGGACATCTCCTGTTATCAGTATTTCTGGCTATAAGTACTATCTTGTGGTTGTTGATGATTTTTCGCATTATTCGTGGACTTTTCCCTTGCGTGCGAAGTCTGATACGTTTTCCACGCTCCTTCACTTCTTCACCTGGGTGTCCACACAGTTCGGCCTTACCATCAAGGCCGTCCAGTGTGACAATGGTCGTGAGTTTGATAACTCAACCTCCCGGGCTTTCTTCCTCTCTCACGGTGTTCAGTTGCGCATGTCTTGCTCATATACCTCCTCACAGAATGGCAAGGCTGAACGCATGATTCGCACCACCAATGACACCGTGCGCACCCTTCTGTTTCAGGCCTCTCTCCTAGCTCGCTTCTGGGCTGAGGGCTTGCACACCTCCACCTACCTCCTCAACCGTCTTCCTTCCGCTGCCTGTTCCGCTCCTACACCACACCACGCCCTTTTCGGTACCCCTCCGCGGTACGATCACCTTCGCGTCTTTGGGTGTGCGTGTTACCCCAACACCGCTGCCACTTCTTCCCACAAGCTGGACCCCCGCTCCACTCTCTGTGTCTTCCTCGGGTTCTCCCCAGATCACAAGGGGTACCGGTGCTTTGACCTTACCTCCCGACGGGTCCTCATCTCTCTCCATGTGGTGTTCGATGAGTCCGTCTTTCCCTTCTCCACCACACCCACCACCACTCCTGTTCTTGATCCCTCCTCCCTCTTTCCCGCTGACACGGTGGTCCAGCCACCTTTTCCGTGGTCTCCTGCAGGTACCGCTTCGCCGGGCACCCTACCGGGCACCTGTCCCGGTTCCCCGGCGGGTCCGGCCCCGTCATCCTCTGCTGCGGGCCCGACCTCTCCGTCTGGCGACGATCCGGGGACATCGATCCCTGATGCGGCCCCGAGGGGGCCGTCGCCCGGTGCTGCACCGGCACCTCCTTCGCGGTACGCAGCGCCGGTACGGGTGTACCAGCGCAGGCCGCGGCCGCCGCCACTCGCGGGCCTTTCTCCGCCGGGGACACCGACACCACCACCTCAGTCCCTGCCGCCCCTGACGCACCGCCGGTCTACCACCCGCCGCTTCTTCAGCGACACCCGCGGCATGTTCACCCGATGGTGACACGGCACGCGGCTGGCACTCTGCCACCCCGGGCCCTTGCGGCCTCGACCGGCGACGCGCCGGTCTCCTCGGTACCCTCTTCCGTCCGTGATGCCCTGTTGGATCCTCACTGGCGTCGCGCGATGGAAGAGGAGTACGCCGCGCTCCTTGCCAACCAGACGTGGGAGTTGGTGCCCCAGTCGCCAGGCTCCAACGTCGTCACTGGCAAGTGGATCTGGACCCACAAGCGTCGGGCTGATAGCACTCTCGAGCGCTACAAGGCTCGCTGGGTTCTCCGGGGCTTCACTCAGCGCCCTGGGGTCGACTATGATGAGACGTTCAGCCCGGTGGTCAAGCCGGCCACCGTCCGCACCGTGCTCTCACTAGCGCTTGCTCGGTCCTGGCCCGTCCATCAGCTGGACGTCAAGAATGCTTTTCTGCACGGCCTTCTCACCGAGACAGTGTACTGCAGTTAGCCGGCGAGGTTCGTTGATTCCTCCCGTCCTGACATGGTCTGCCGGCTCAACAGGTCTCTCTACGGCCTCAAGCAGGCACCCCGAGCGTGGAACCATCGATTTGCTGCTTTTCTGCTAACCCTGGGGTTTGTGGAGGCCAAGTCTGATACATCTCTGTTTATCTATCACCATGGAGCCGACACTGCATACTTGCTGCTCTATGTTGATGACATTGTCCTCACAGCCTCCAGTGAACCACTTCTCCGCCAGATCATCACCGCTCTTCAGCAAGAGTTTGCTATGAAGGATCTGGGTGTGCTCCACCATTTCCTCGGGGTCACTGTTGAGCCTCACCCTGCCGGGTCACTTCTTCACCAACGGCAATATACTCGTGATATCCTGGAACGGACTGAGATGACTGACTGCAACCCCTGCTCCACTCCGGTTGATACTCAGGGGAAGCTGTCAGAGGCTGAGGGACCCCCAGTGTCAGATCCCACTGCATACCGGAGTCTTGCCAGTGCCCTCCAGTACCTCACCTTCACCAGGCCGGACATCACATATGCAGTTCAGCAGATCTGCCTTCACATGCATGATCCCAGAGAGCCTCACCTCACGGCTCTCAAACGCCTCCTCCGCTACCTCTGGGACACGATCGACTACGGCCTCCTCCTTCACCGGTCCTCCTCCGCCGACCTTGTCGTCTACACTAACGCTGACTGGGCGGGGTGTCCGGACATTCGCCGCTCCACCTCCAGCTACGCTGTCTTCTTCGGCGGCAACCTGGTGTCCTGGTCGTCTAAGCGCCAGAATGTGGTCTCTCGGTCGAGTGCCGAGGCGGAGTACCGCGCTGTCGCTAACGGCGTGGCTGAGGCCTCCTGGCTCCGGCAGCTTCTCGCTGAGCTGCAAACTCCGCCCTCCCGGAGCACACTGCTCTACTGCGACAATGTCAGTGCGGTCTACCTCACCACCAACCCCATCCAACACCAGCGGACGAAGCACGTGGAGATCGACCTACACTTTGTCCGTGATCGGGTCGCCATGGGCGAGGTGCGGGTCCTTCATGTTCCGACCACCTCCCAGTTCGCTGATATCTTCACCAAAGGCCTCCCGTCCTCGACCTTCACCGAGTTTCGCTCCAGCCTCAACATCCACCAGTGGCTAGTTGCGTCTGTGGGGGGCCATGTGTGTGTTCTTTCTTCTTCTTGTTCAGCCTGCAACTCCGCTGCGCCGGTAGTTCAGACTGCGGGGGGTGTTGGAATATGTGTATTAGGCCCATGAGGCTAGGCCCATGAGGCCTATGTATGGTTACCTATATAGCTACCCTTCTAGGGTTAGCCCAAATCAATAGAATCATTCTCTCTAACAACCAATAATGCAGTATATGATGCATCTCGCCCATCAATAATGACTTTTCAACAAAGAAACTATGGATGCCACATATCGAGAGGCATTTTCCCAAAAGACTCAAAAGAAAGCTCAAGTTCACTTATTTTCAAAATCGCACTAATAAGGAAGCACAAATGCATCTGTCTGTAGGCTTTTGTTATAATTAATGTGCTGTACCAAACCCATGATCCATGCTTTAGGGAGTAACGTGTGGTTGGCTGATGTTTCGACGAAAGTAATATCTTACAATACAATTAGCACAATGCTAACAAGAATCCAGTACATTTCGTACATGTGACCATGACATGGCAAAGTTTAGATGGCTTACATCTTGTGTTATCAACTCTGCCACGTGGATCTGATCTGTAATGCCACCCTCCAATACAGTCTGCAGATTATTGTCACCAGTATTTTTAAATTAGTTCGTTTAAACTCCCAAGCATCAAAACAATATATGATAATTTCCTTATTGATACATGTATCACTGTACCTGCCCCCCCCCCCCCCCCCCCCCCCCCCCCCCCCCCCAAACACAAAAAAAAAACAAAAGGTATACAAAAGCTTAAAGTCATTTCTATGAAATAGGTACATATCAGACTAGCAATATCAGCAATGCCTTTCAATAGCCAGATGGACTGGCCTGGTTCCAAAACTGTCTCAATTCACAAACCCAACAATCCCATTCACCGGTAGTATCAATGATTACATACGAAAACAGATAATCATAGTTTTACCTTCACACTCTGGGTTACACTAGACAAATAGAAGAATAAGCAGCTAGTCAAAAGCTAGTATGGGACTACCAAATTGCAACATGTATTCATCAAGATATCAGACTTAAAAGGCATGATCAGGCAAGCGCAAACTATATTCTCAGCCCAAACAAAATGCATATTACTAGTGTAACAATGATAGCGAGAGTAAACATTCAATCAAAAACATAAAATAAATAAATGTTGTGACTACGTGTTGGAGGCCAAATGATAACATTTTCTTATAAGAACACAAGAAAAATCTAACCTTCAAAATAAAAGGAAGATTAGACAACTCAACAGGAGGAAGCTCCCTGAAATCGCCGTTAGCAGAGCGGAATGAATCATCTGCAGAGGGGAGAATGATTACTAGACATAACAGTGAGACAAACACTAGATGAGGTAAAGGACAGATGCATAGATGCTAGACACTAATATAAGCTGCAGCTAAGCAAAGCGGACAGTAATATGAACTGCAGCCGAGCAAAGCACAAGTCATTGCTCACATGTTTGCATAACAAAGTGTAAGAAAAAAGGTGGAGAAGAAACAAAAAATAAAACAAAAGGTTAATGAACCAAAATTAGCCCAGAAAAACATGCCCATATCTCTCTAGTCCTAGTGAATCATCTTTTATCAACTTCAGGAGTTGGCATTGTCATGTTTTTATCCATTAGTTTATACCTAACTGCACTGCTATTCTATACATGATATGAATATGCCTTAATAAGAAACATAACTACAGATGATGTCTATTAATCAATTACTACCATAGTTAACAGGTGGAAGAAACAGGCTGCTTTTTTTCTCCATAATGTATATGGGTCCGAGAGGAACTTTCTTTTCATTTTGGCCTGATACTTCTCAAGAATGATTCTTTCATTCACCAAGCATCTCAGGCAATTTAAGAAAGTGATGCCCTAAGGATCCGCCTTTGATTGCATTCAAAAAATATTACCAGATAATAATACAATGCTATTCAGCATAGTACATTGAATAAGACTTTGATACATTAATCAGAGTTTTAGGAATTCTATATAAGGTCATCATGAGTCAAAAATTGTTGCGAATGTTTGAGGACAATTGAAGGAATTGTTTTAGTTATCAAGCTAACAGTAAGTACAAAATAGAGTAGCAAATGGTTACTGAACTCTACTAACATAGGATACATTTATATTCAAATAGTGCAAGCCTTTTCATTCACATAATAACACCAAGCAAAAAATAGTGAACGGCTGGGTTCTAGTTGTGCTGCACTCCAGAATCTAATCACCTACTTTGCAATGAATGTTTTTGAAAAGATACACAATCTCAGCAAATTGCTTTAAAATAATTTCAAAATGAATGTTTTAAAATCCTTTTCTGTTATGTCCCCAAAATAGACATTTTCAGCAAATTGCTTTAAAATAATTTCAAAATGAATATTTTTGAAAAGATACACAATCTCAAGTGGACATTCAGCAAAGGGGGTGTACCATTTGAATGCATTATTCTAGAGGCTTCTAGAGATTCTGATGATTGACGAGGACCAACTTCCAGAGCTGCAGGACATGGTTAAGATGAGAAGAGCATGCAAATATATGTGGTATGAATAAACAGTCGCAGCTGATTTTAAAAAACTCACCACCAAGGTTACTGAACTGAAGGTTTCTCTGAATTTCACATATGTGTTCCCTGCATAGAACCAACAACGAACACAAAATAAACCAAAGGGAGTAATTAAACAAAAACTTGGTAACTGCGCCACAGCTCTTGCTTCCATCACCATATGTAGGAGCATCCTGCAGCTTCCTGAAAGCTTAGCGCTAAGTCTGTCGCTGCTTCACGATCTCTCCATGAAATTATTGTTTCTAACAAAGAAAATGGATTAGAAAGTTTCGAAAAGATATAAATTAGCTCGAAAATAGAATGATATTGTGTTAGTTCACCTTCTTGTTTTCTGTAAATATCGTCAAACGTGATGTTGTGCATAAGTAGCGTCTCATTGTCCTCTTCATCTAAAACAGTCAAACCGAGTTCTTTCGAACCCTGGAACCAACCCAAGAATAAATCATATAACGTCCAAAAAGTAAGCCCACAGATTAGAAATCATAATACAATGACGGAATACCATGGTGCCATAGATTACAAGTAATTTCTGCTTGTTTTCATTTGTATTGGAATATTGCTTTACTTTTACACCGGGACACTGATACGAACCACCATCAAGTAATTTGTGCTTATTTTCATTTTTTATTGGACTACTGCTTTAGTTTTACATCGGGACACTGTTCCATGAATCACTATCACAGTATGAAATATGAAAATGGTGTCTACTTTGACAAGGTTTTCTTATAGTTCCCTACTTCCCTCGACATTGACAAAAAAATAAAATTTGAAAAGTTGACAGTGTCATTATTATTTGTAGAAACAGCATGACGGCCAAATGAAGCATGTCAAAACAAGGTACTAAGGTAGCAAAACTGAAAGTAGATTAAAGGTAAGGGGCAAACAAATATTTGGGCACTATCCAAGAAAATCAGGAGAAAGTGTGAGAATTAACTAGAGCCATGAATAAGAAATAATAAATACCACACATATTAGCAAAGAAATTTTTCATACCTCAATGTAATCAATAGAAACATGACCTGTTCCTTGATCGTCCCACTTCCCAGCATCAGTCAAACGGTATACTTTGACACGCTGGAACAGTTAGGATTGTAACCATCATTTATAGTATATATGGAGTAAAGGGATAAATAGTATACAAAACATAAGACAAATAAGTTCCTTAAAATTAGAGGACTGAGCGTATTGGTCAAATACAGAAACTAATATGATCTGCACTGCTCAACAAGAGATGATGAAAGGTAAAAACCATGCATTTGAAACAGAAAGGATAATGACAGTAGTCTGGTGCCAGTATACGACCTATTACATCCACGTAACAAAAGTAACAAACCACATTTTCTACTTCAAATGTGGTGTTCAATTCCATCTCTAAGGTATGTTTATCCCACAAACTGTGACGATTTGGCATAACCATGGCATCAGGAACCAAAATGTGCTTGACATGGGAGCTCCTCTTTGATGTACCAGTCAGACAGAGCTACACCAGGATGAATTCTCAAGTTCTTGGAGGACTTGTTCACACTTGTCATGTATAGACACTAGCACATCATTCTATATCCATAGATCCACACCTGTGGTTTAGGTATCTCTAACAGGGAGGTCCTATCTTAATATTAGTTCATCAAGTTGATGAGAAAAAACATGGACGACTGAACCCTGCTCGCTTGTTATTATCAGAATCAAGGGAAAATTCAAAATCTTTCCCATAGACCAACAAAAAAGGGCAGCAGCTTTTCAGCGGTCAAGGTGGAATTCATAACTCAACTACAGCAGTCACAACACCTCATACTCATAGTGATGTCTTACCATTATAAATCTGACTTGACTCGTGCATTATTCACTTATTCTATATTCTATATATACCTATACCTAGGCCGCGTTTAGATGGCCAAAAAGGCCCAAAAATTTTTGCGCAGTAACTGTCACATCGAATCTTTGGACGTATGCATGGAGCATTAAATGTAGGTAAAAAAAATAACTAATTGCATAGTTTGTCTGTAAATGTCGAGATGAATCTTTTGAGCCTAGTTAGTTCATAATTGGACAAATTTTACCAAATAACAACGAAAAGTGCTACAGGAACTTTTCCCCAAAAAATTTTGGATCTAAACACGCCCCTAATAGTAAAAAGGCAAAATTTCTCTCCACCATTTTTTCATCCACCTCCCACTAACTACCCAGACAGTGGAGAGTTTATTCCGTCCCACTTTTTTTACTTCTCAAACTGCACTCACGCCCTCCATGTCTCGTATGTGACCCGAACTCATGATCCATACTCATACAAGTTAGAACAACTCGTTTCTAGAGATGATAAATATGGGGTCTGATTCCAATATGTATTGAGCCACGGCCTATGTATCTTGTATGTGACCTAGACTCATGACCCACGCTCATACGAGTTAGAACAACTCGCATCTAGCGATGATACGGAGCCTAATTCCTATACGTATTGGGGTTCCATTGCAACTCACGGGCACATTTGCTAGTTTTATACTTATATTTTATGTGACTGAAAGAAAAACAAAGCCCGTCACTCAATTAGTGGGAGGTTATCAGCTCTTGTATTCCCCACTCAAAATTCATATCATACAGGACTTGTTGGGATAATTGTTCCCTCTATCTCAGCTGCTAAGTGACCTATGCTTGCCTCTTCCATTTGCCAATTTATGATCAGATTTAGGCACATGGATGACTAAATGTCCAACTAGCCAACTAGGACCGAGTAATCGACAACTAATAGTGATTAGTTGTCTTATTGGTGGTCTTATGACTAGCCTCAATCATACGATCTGATAATATTGTTAGTAATACATTCATTCATATTTGATTTTTGTGTGCAAGTTCTGGTCTTCCAATCCTGCTTTTGCCAGTAGTTGCTATTGCAATTTGCAAGGTATTTACTACTTTCACAATTTTAATATGCAATTATTATCTATTTATTTAAAAAATAGTAAAAGGTATCCACATATCAGGGTTTTTTTTGGAAAATTGTCATATCTGTATCCTTCCGATGCACTTATCTGTATTCGTGCTGCACAATAAGTGACATCCAACCAGCAGAGACTTTTCCCATCTGCCTACTTCTATATCCATACCAAAGTTTGTGTCTGTTTTCCCAGAATATTTCGAAGTCGTATGTGGTCTGTAGAATTGTGTTAAAAATGCACCAGACTTGATAAGAACTTTGGTTTGCATTGGACCAAGTACATGGAGAAGTGGGCCAATAGACATGGCTCAATGGGGTTAAGGTTTGTAACGAGACAGATAGATATAGCTTGGTAGATAGATAGAACTAGACGGCTTGACAGACAGACAATAAAAGAAAGCTTTGACATTATATTATACATGTGGACCTCCTCTACAGAGATAACCTAAAAAGGCTATCAGTCAACACAAATCAAACCTTCATTTGGACAAATAACTAGCACAGTCAGGACTCATCAAAATTTGCAAATTCCTAAAAGCAAGAATTTGATCTAATCATATCAATGCTAAGACTTCTACTGGGACTCTTTACGTGGTTAGACTGTCACCCTGTTATCCATCTCTGCTGCACTGGATCTGCCCTCTAGACTCTCCCATAATAAGCCCAGCTACTGTCGTACCTTGCTATCATTGGTACCTCCGCTGCACCTCAACCTAATGACATGCTGCTGCAGGGGCCTCTTAACCTTGTCCACAATAAAAATTCTGCGCCAGTGAAACATTCATCTGATATCATCTAGTCCATGGGAATGATGTCTAACAAAATCATGGCTATCAGTGTTTGTTTAATACTGAAGTGACCAATACTTGGATTCAAAGTTCAGCTAGGCGCTGGGCGGAATCTAGGCGCTGACCCTCAGCCTAGCGCCTAGGCGGGATTAATCGCGCCTAGGCGTTCCTAGGCGTTTTTCTAGGCGTTTTCCAATACATACTTAAATTTATTAATACATACTTAAGTACTTAAAAGAAAAGAAAAAATAGAAGACCAATGGTCATGGAATAGGGAGAAAAGAGAAGAAAGGCCCATAAAAACGGCCCAACCCACCTTATCCACCGTTAAAAACGGCCCAGCGCACCTTATCCACCATTAAAAACGCCTCCTCCCACACCGCCGCCGCCCGCGCCTGCGCCCGCCCGAGCGCCTGCCGCCCGCGCGAGCGACCGCCGCCGCTCGCAGCTCCTTCTCCCCCAGCGACGACCTCCGCCAGGCGCTCCTCCACCACCGCCGCCGCCCGCGCAAGCCCGCGCGAGCGCCCGCCACCGCTCGCAGCTCCTCCTCCCCCACCGACGACCTCCGCCAGGCGCTCCTCCACCACCACCGCCGCCGCCGACGAGCCGCCGCCGCCTAGGGGTCCGCCTACCCCCATAGGCGAGGCGGACACCCTCCGACTAGAGCCTAGTCGCGCCTAGGCGAGCGCCTAGCGGAACTATGCTTGGATTGGATAGTATAACTAGTAACTACAGATACAAATATGATCATAGATCAGCTGGCAGGTATCACAAGCTGTTTTGATCTTTCTGACATACACAACAACCACTGAATGGGAGCATCATGAGTTCCTTTTATTATCTTTCTTTTAGGTCAAACTACCAAATTACATGGTAATACCGTCTTTTCAGGAGTGCTGCAAATACAAAGTCGATTTTTTTCTCCATGAAGTGGACGTTCAATGAAACTGAGATATTTGTCTCCAGAGGAACAAAATCACACCGGTACATATAATCAAATGATGCAATAAATTTAAATCAAAGCAACTTCTGCTCCTAGATGTTGAGCTTATCAATGTAGATCACTTACACCTAAGCTGGAACTTTTGATTGTATATAAAATTTCAGTTCAGATGGGCAGGCTCTACAGTTTTCAAGATAGAAGTATATTAGTGCCGGCACAGAAATAACCCAAATGGTAGCAGCTAATATATACTGGCATGGCATTTGTATCAATATGAGTCAATCAAGCATGCCCCACATTGACGTAATGATATGGGTAGTGACTACATCATGATCAAGGCACATTCGTCTTCATTTAAATTGGCAAATTCATCATGCTACAAAGTAAAGACAAGGCTAATACACATGTCAAAACTGCTCACATCCAGACTATCACCAATAAGTTCACTGACTGAGAGTCGGAAACCAGGTGACACAGGCTAACTCTGCAGTAAAGCAGGCCTCACTAGTTCCAAACATGCTGGTGCTGGTACAGCAGCATGGGGATTGCACAAAAAACAAAAACACCTACCCACCTTATTCCTCATCATGAATTAAAAAACCAAATCTTATGATAGCTCGCTCATTACTACACTTCACCAAGAAGTAAGCACAAGCACAAGCACAACCAATCCCTCTTGAAACACTAAACTACCAGCTCCAAGAGCAGCTAACTCGGATCTAAGGCACGGTTGGCCCCCAGAAATTCCCCACCGCCCCCATGCAAAATTCCCGACAGCTCCCTTCCAGAAACCCACTACGCGCTAACAAACTAAAATCAAGACACGCGAAGGACGCAGGTTTAGCCAATCAAATAGCAGCGAGCGGATCTACGCATCGTGAAGCTCCCAGAATTGTACAGAGCAGCCGAGAAGTAGGGAGGGGAGACCTCACCTGCATGCTGCTGGCGTGCGACGCCACCGCTGCGGCCGCGGCATCGCCCCCCGCCTCCGCGTCCCTCCGCTCCTGCTCCGCCATCAGCCGCGCGCCGCGGTCCGCCTCTGCCTGTCTCCTCTTCCCCCGGAGCCTTATAGGGCGAGGCGCGAGCCTCTTCAACCGCCGGGCGATTCTTCAGCGGGTCGAGGGTGCGGGCGGCGAAACCCTAATCACCATCAACGAGCTGCGGGCCTGCGGCTGCCGCTCTCCCCCTCTTCCGCCCTCTCGCTCCTCCAGGCGGCCGTCGCCTTTCCCCTTTTACCCCTCCGGTTTTCGTCAATATTTTTTGCGCGCGTGTTCGTTATGTTTACCCCCTCGCAGTCGCAATGGAGAAGGGAAAGCAACCTGGAGTGGTGGACACAAGGAGTGTGACGATGATGGGGCAGACAGGTACGTCACGGTCGGAGATATTGGTCATCGCCTCATCGGCACTCTTCTCTCCGAGGAAAAAAAAATAACTAGCGCCGTGTGGTTTGTGCTCGAGGTGGACCAAATAAAATGGACCCACAATGATTAGACGTCTAGCGCCGTGTGGTTTGTGCTCGAGGTGGACCAAATAAAATGGACCCCACGATGATTAGATGTCATCTGTTGTTTGCTTTGCAATGTTTAGACCCGGAGCTGGTTCTATATGCAGGCCCCACGCTGATAAAAAGAAGACACAATCCTTCTCCAAGTTTTCCTTCCTTTCTTCCATGTCAGGCTTCTATAGTTTTTTAATCGACCGAGCCCGGTTCCATGGACAGGAGCTACTCCTCCATCGATACGACGCTGCAATGTAAAGAACTGGGTCCTTCGGTAGCATTTATTGTATAGGACCGACTTAGATGCGACCACTGCGGACGCCCTAAGGACTTGGAACTTTGGGTTACCAACTAACCCCTCGGTCCCATAATAATAATAATTGTACTTTTAGAAGATCAAAATTTGACCCAAAATAAGTACACATCTAGGTATAAAACAATCAAACTCTGATTATCTTTATTTACTCTCTTTCTGAAGAAAAATGATTATATCTTTATAGAGATATATGTAATTTCTTACTAGCATTGGTCTCTTCACCAAAGCTCCAGAAGTGCACTTAGATACCGTTTGGTTGGGAGTCAAGGTGGAGTGGGAGTGTGGGACGGTCTCATCTCTGATTTCCGGGACGAGACGGCTCCATTTTTTGTTTGGTTGAAGGAATAAATAGAAATAGGATGGATGGTGAATTTGACACCGTTAGCCGCAGTTACCTGTGGGCCCACTTGTCATCCCGTTAATTTTATTTTTTTTCTTTGGTCACCTTTATCTTCTCTTCTTGCTTCGTTCTCAAGCGCTCGATAGCAATAGCAGCACACTGCCACCAACTAATCAAAGAGACAATCCACAAAGCAATTGATCATGATCAAATTTGTAAGCCCACTTGGATATTGAGCATTTAAGCATCCATGAGCAGGTAAGAGACAACCTAGCGAACTACCTAGTGTTCAGAAACGGAAAACCCTGAACCTGGAGGAGTTAGGTATGTAGGATATGCTTTTTGAGGGTTCGAATCCCTCTCTTTCCTCCCCCTCGGATCATTTGGGACTTTCGACTTTGGATACCCTTATAACCATCAAATGTCGTTGAAGTGGCTAATTCCTCTAAATAGGAGGCAGTTGTGCCCACCCTATTTGCCGGACTGCCGAGCGCCGCAGCGCCCTCTCTCCAGCATCGGTCGCCAGAGGTAGCCCCATGCGCAGCCTCTGCTCTGTCCGGTGTCGCCCCTACTCCGTTCGCCATGGTCATTGCCCCTGCACCGTCCGGTGTCGCCCACACTCCATCCATTGCGTTTGCGCTGCCGCCCCTGCTCCGTCTTCCATGCCCGCCACGTCACCGCCCCCTACTCCGTTCGTCGTGAGGAAGCAGCCGAAGCTCGCGCGTGTGGGATCTCCCCCAGCCGTAGCTCGCCCCGCACCAGATCTCGCTACGGGAGGATGTGGAGCGCAAGCTCGCCCGCCTTCGGTGAAGAAGGAAGGATAGTGTCGGAGAAGAGGAAGAAGACACCATCGGGGGAGAGAGGAATAGTGCGCAGATGCTCGATCAACAACGCGAAGACGTCATTGAGGTGGGGACGCCCCCATATGCGGTTTTTTCTAGGACGCGCTCACCCCCCGTTTTAGCAAATATCCCAGGAATATTCCTTAGGTGGGATATCCCAATTCCTACTGACTTCCAACCAAACACTACCTTATTTTGGGACCAAGATGGTAGTTACTAAACTTTAGCCTTTGAGAATCCAAACATGAGGGATAATGTTGGGCTAAAGTTTAGCTAAAGCCCCAACTAGTTGTTGAAAGGTCCTTGGTTGGTTTTGGTAATTGAGTGACAACTTAGGTGGACTAATATGTGGTTATGTGAGATACACAGGAGATTAGTCCACATGTGATGGTGTCATGAAGGAGCTCATTGTATATGAGACATGACATGGAGTCATGTGACCAAGATGGAGAAGATCAAGATGAGGCTTGGCTCGAAGGACCGGTTGTGAAGGTGAAGGGCAAGTTGAGGCTTCGAAGCGAAGGACCATGCGATGGTGAAGCTTGGGCAAGACTTGGCGCCGACGGACCAATACAACGGTGAAGAGCAAGTGAGGTCAAGATCGATGAACCAATACGGTCACGTGATGATATGAAGTGAATCATATCATTTGGTGATTGGTTGGTGCATGTGTTGCATCAATGTCGGAGGAGATGGAGTGGAATGCGCAAGGCTAAGGTATAACCTAGGGCATTTCCATTTCACCGGTCATAGGTGTGTAGAGAAGTTTATGACCGGGTTTAGGATAGATGGCCGTACTATCAAGAGGGGCAAACTTGTTTGCATATCGGTCATCTAGTGCCACTTGAGCGATCTAACTGTGCATACGTGTTAGGATCGAGTGGCGAGGCAAGTTGAGTGCCTAATTCCTTTGAAAATGATTATGAAAATGCTAACACACGTGCACAAGGTGGTGATCACTTGTTGGTGTTGGCACTTTTGCGAAGGCGATGAAGTTTGAGCGGTAGAGAGGGTTTGGGTCTCTCTCTCCCTCCCGCCGAGCTTGCGTGCGCGGGATTCAGGCGTTTTCGAGGAGTTGAAAAGCCTATTTTCCACTACGCCGGAAGTCGGAAAAGAAACGGAGGCGAACGGAGGTCACAGAGGTGACCGGACGCTGCACCGGACGCGGTCATGGTATGACCGGACGCGTCCGGTCAGTACTGCGCAGACACGGGTGTTAGGGTTTGTAACCGGCGCGTCCGGTCACTCGCGGGACCGGCGCGTCCGGTCAGTCGCCCAGAAGGAACTGCGGTTCACGAGGATGATCGGACGCGAGGCGCGTCCGGTCACACATGATCGGACGCGTCCGATCGTTGAAGGTGCTTACTGGACTCAAACCGGACGCGGGCACTGTCGCGTCCGGTCGTTGTGAGGGGCGCGTCCGGTCGTTACTTCGCGGGCGCGCGATGCTGTGCGATCGGCGCGTCCGGTCGTTTGACAGGCGCGTCCGGTCGTTGCCTAGGGCGCGTCCGGTCGTTGGTTTGACCGTTGAGGGTCAGTGACCGTTGGAGGATCGGACGCGGTTGAGCGCGTCCGGTCATTATGAGAAGCGCGTCCGGTCATGGGATTTGACCGTTGGCGCAGTGACCGTTGGAGGATCGGACGCGGTTGAGCGCGTCCGGTCAGTTACGACCGGCGCGTCCGGTCGTCCCGAAAAGAACCCAGTGAAGGGGTAACGGCTCTATTTGACCGTGGGGTTATAAATAGATGCCTTGGCCGGCCGTGGCCGGTAGCTGAGCACACTTTAGCCTTGGTGGCTTGTGTGGTAGTGCTTGGGAGCCCTCTAACTCACTCATGCTTGATAGTGTTCATCGGATCGAGTGAGAGAGCGATTCTAGTGCGATTGCATCGTGAGGTTGCATCGAGTGGCACTAGGTGATCGTGTTGCAAGCCGGTTGTGCTTGTTACTCTTGGAGGTTGCCACCTCCTAGACGGCTTGGTGGCTTGTGGCTCCGTCGAAGCTCGCAAGAAGATTGTGCGAGGCTCCGGAGAAGCTTTGTGAGGGGGATTGTGCTCACCCCGCGGGGATCGCGAAGAGCAACTCTAGTTGAGCGTGTCATTGAGTTACCTCACTTGAGAGTGGTGTCTTGCGGTGCCTTGCGGGGCGTGCCTTGAGGGGCAAGTGACTTGAGGGTCACACCGAGGAACCATCTAAGTGTTGGTCGACACAACGGGGACGTAGCTTGGTGGCAACCAAGTGAACCTCGGGAGAAAATCACCGTGTCAACTTTGTCTACTCTTCTCGGTGGTTTGCATTCATGCAACACAAGCTTGTATTTACTTTCATATATACTTGTGCTTGTGTAGTTGCTCTCGTAACTAGTTTGCTTGTGTAGCTTGCTAGTTGTCTTCTTGCTTATGTAGCTAGAAGCTTCCCCTTGCGTGACTAATTTGGTTTGTGTAACCTTGTTAGTCTCTTTGCTTAGTTTGTGTAGCTAAGTGTTTTGCGCTCTCTAATTTGGCATTAGTTGCCTTGTTATTGAGCATTGCTAGTGAGCTTAGGCTTTGTGCACTTTGCTTACTAGAATTGTGTAGGAGCTCCCTCTTGCTTGCAAAGTACTAGTGCATAGGTTTGTGTGACCTTACTCTAGAATTAAATAGGAGAGCTCTTGCTAAGGAAAGCACCTTAGTTGCTTAATTAGGATCTTTGTGAGGTGCTTGCGAACTTAGTTAGAGGGGTGAAGTCTTGGCTAGACCGATAAGTTTAATTCCGCATTTGTTTTTAGTTAGCCAACACGCTTAAGTTTTAGAAAGGACTATTCACCCCCCCTCTAGTCCGCCATCTCGACCCTACAAGTGGTATCGGAGCCGGGTCTCTCATTTGTGGTCTTCACCGACCCGAGAGGATGGCGGCTTATGGGCTAGATGTTGAGTGTCCACACATTTTTGATGGCACACACTTTGTACGGTGGATAAATTGGATGACATGCAATTTTAAGTTTATTTCTCCTCAAATGTGGTGGATCGTAGATGTGGGCTTTTCCTTTGCAATTGATAAAAAGAATGCAACTCAAGCGCAAAGTAAATGCCTACATCTCGATAGCCAAGCTACTAATACTCTATATCGATCTATGGATAGTAGCATACTTTGTGAGATCATAGACTTCGAGTCCGCCCATGAAATTTGGGTGTTTCTAAATGAGAAATATGGGATGATCTCCAATAATGATGAGCCCAAGGAAGAGGTACATAAGGATGTTGAGCATGACCACAACAAGGTGGTTGTGGAGGATTGCTCCACCTCACGGTCAAGTGATGACAAAGATGATCATATCACAAGATCACTTGACAAGAAGAATGATAATGCCACAAGTGATGCAAGCAATGATTCTACTCCATGCACACTTGATGGTGAAGATGATGGCTATGAGAGTGATGCTTCAACAAGCTCTTCAACATCACCACATTGTTCCATGTCACATGGTGACACTAAGGTATCTATTGGTGGTTTTGTTGTTGATTGTGATGGTCCAAATTTTGAGCTTCTATATAAACTCTCAAAGGCCCTAAGAAATGAGATGGCAAAAACAAGTAAATTGAAAAATGAAAACTCATTTCTAAAAACCACATGTGAACAACAAAAGCATCTACTTTATGTTACTACTTGTTCACATGAGGAGCTAAAATTGGCTCATGAGGAACTTAGTGTTGCTCATGATAATTTGGCACAAGAACATGCTTTACTCACTAAGAAGCCTTCTAATGAAGAAACCAAGTCTAGTGAGAGCTCATCATTTGGGTCAAATGATCAATCACATATTACTAACCCTTGTGATGTAGGCAAGAAGCATGTATCCACCTCTTGTGATGATTTATTAGATATGCCATGTTTTTCACAATTAAATGCTTGTTTTACTTCTATGTCTTGTGAGACTAACCTTTTGAAGGAGAACAATGAGCTTAAAAGTGAAGTGAAGAATTTGAGCAACAAGTTAGAGAGGTGCTACAACTCAAAAGTCACCTTTGAGCACATGATGAAGACTCAAAGAAACGTTGGTGACAAAAGTGGCCTTGGCTTCAAGAAGAAAATGACAAGGGGCGAAAGAAAGCAAGAAAAGAGGATGAAGAGGCTACTCCAAAAGAAGCTCTCGCATTCCATGTGCTATCGATGCCATGAAGCGGGACATCTTGCTAATGGATGCCCAAACATTGAGAAGCTCAAGAAGATGAAGGAAGAAGAGAGGCTCAAGCATGTAAAGTGCTTCAAGTGCCACACTTGGGGTCATCTCACCTCAATGTGCCCAACCAAGCAATTGGTGAAGCAACAAGTAAAGCCTCAACCAAAGCCACTAGTTGAGCAAGATAAGACACCTCAAGAGCAAATCAAGATCAACCATGAAGATGATGGTGACTTGATGAAGAAGAAGAAAACAAGAAGGGGTGGAAGAGCAAGACATCCAATGCAAATTCAAGATGTCAAGATGATGAGCAAGAATCAAGATGAGAAGAAAGTACATGCTCACATCAAGTGCTTCAAATGTGGAGACATAGGACACTTCGCCTCGGGGTGTCCTACCAAGCTTGAGAAGAAGGCTCAAGCAACTCATGAGAGGCAAGGGAATGAAGAGCATCATATGAGCAAAGAAGAAAAGGCTCAATCAAAGAGAAGATGCTACTCATGCCGGGAAAGGGGACACATGGCACATTCATGTCCCCTAGGTAACACTTTTAGGCATATTTTAATTGATGATACTAATGTGCTTAGAAAGGATGGCAATGGTACCTCTATGATTGCAATTGCAAAACATCCCGCTATCCATACTAAGGCTTTGCCTAAGTATGTTGCTCCTAACTTGAGAGGACCCAAACTTATTTGGGTACCATCAAAGAGTGGATGATTGTTTGTAGGTACCATCGGCATTGGAGGCTTGATTCAATTGGTTTCATTTTGTTCATCATATATTGAGTCAAGTTATGAAGCTCAATGCATATCCAATCCCAATGCCAAGTCAAAATAAGTGAAGTCCAAGTGCTACAACATACAAGTGTCATGATCAAGTTGTGGATGATTTATTGGAATTATTTGATGGCTTACAATTTATTTGAGTAAAAGCTTGCTATGTGGATGATCATGAGCTAACCAAGGTATATCACTTGTTAATCATTTCATTTGGGTGCATATGAGTTGATTGAATTGGATAAATGTGCAATGTTGCTTGCTATGAGATGATTGAATGGATTAAATGCTTAGCAATCAAGTTTGGATTGATTTGGGTTGGATAAGTTCATGAGATGACCTTTAGTAAGTGGATTGAATGGATATATATCTTATGAAAGTATTCAAACAAGTTAGTTTCAAGTTTGATTCACTTTTGATGAAGAATAGCTCATGTTTTGAAATCTGTCCTATATTAAAAATCTGAGCTAGCAGTGATCTTAGCCATGTTTGAGTGATCAAATCTATTTGGATTGGCTTGAAATTTGGTATACATGCTCTACACTTATGATAGAAGATGCTGTAGATATTTCATGAGAAGTGGATAAAGGTTGCTTCGGTTTTGAAGTGCATCTTGTCAGCTATAGTGCAGCAGTTTTCAGCATGTAGCAGTGGTGGAAGATTTGAAATCTAGTAGCAATCTAGAAGTCAAAAGAAGTTCAAATTTTTACAGTTGCTAGATGACTTAGTGAAGCACATCTCCACCAAATTTCATGGCATTTAGATCCGTACATTGTGAGATATGAATTATTCTTTGAAGGGTACAGAATCTGCCAAGAAAAGTGACAATTATTGGATTAATCTAGAGTCACTTTGATTGAAAGGTCCTCAAGTTGGAAACTTGTTTATAAGTGGTTGAGGTACCTAAGTTTGGTTTTGGATTGATCTATAAGCATGAAAAGCAATGAGTACAAGAACATTTGATTGTGGAATGTACTTGGTGTACTTATTTGGTACTCAATTTGAAGATCAAAATCAAACTTAAGATGAAAATGAAGTTTAAGTTCTAGTGATGATTAGAGATCATTTGGTAGAAACAAAAGGACTTAAACAAGTAGAAAGAGTTGGACTCAAATGTAGATTCAAGGATTATTCATCAATATTGAGTTCATCATTTGGATCAATCAAACTATATCATTTCAAGTGAGTATCAAGAGTGGTTCTTTGGAGAAAGGTCACTTCTCCCTAGTGAGGGGCTTGCCGCCGTGTGTAGGTGAAACCAAGTTTGGGACTTGGAAGGCTAACATGGAAGTGGTGATCCGAGGAACTTGTGATGCTTAGTTGAAGCAATCAAAAGGATTGATCTAAAGAGCAAGCAACACCCAAAAGAGAGTTAGTCATTGCAATTCAATTAATATTCTAAGTGATTCTCTCATGCAAGCAAAGATGATATAATGAAGCAAGCCAACCACAACAAGAAAGTGCACTTGATCATAAGTGGTTTTCATTTCATATGGGTGAAGAATGGATTTATCTATGATAATTGGTCTTCACCAATCTTATAAATTAGACTTCACATTGCTATTGGAGTAATGAATTGGAATCTATGTGACTATCCTCTACTCCAACATAGCAAAGGTATCATTGTAATGTGCATGATCATTTCATTCCTTACTAGTATGCGGCTAGTGCATATAGTACATGCTTATTAGGATCATGCATGACAAACAAAAATTTTAGATTCATAGCCTACCACTATTGCTTGATTGTCTAAATGATCTAGTGGTATGAGTATGAATTTGTTCATGAGCTAGTGAACCCAAGTACTTGATCTAGTTTGGATTGCTAACAAATGACAAGTACAACATTGGCAAGATAACCCTTAGCATAAGGTGTGAAGAAGCTTGTCATTGGATCAAAATCGGACTTGGAATCTTATGCAAATCAACATAGTTCAAGTCATACAAGAAGCTCATGACAATGATAAGAGTACAAGCACAAGACAACAATGAAAATGGATATCTAGTTTGTTTCAAGTGGTATCTAGACTCAAATTGATCTTCCAAGTGGTATGTACAAGTGGTGTCTAGATAATGATCTACAAGTGATATCTTACAAATGGTACTAATGAAGATAGCAAATGTTCAAGAAGTGAATATTATTGCCAAATCCTTCAAAGTGGATCCATACTAGAAAATTCTTTCAAATGGTATCACATTCCTACTCATGGTATCTTCACGTGGTATCATTCATACAAGCCGATGGTTTCACAAGTGATCCTCAACTTTAAGTGATCAAATCAAGCAATGCTACCCTCATCTTCAAGTGATATCTCAAGTGAATGACACATGCTATGACATAGGGGGAGAAGCCCCACCGATTGGTATCAAGGTCAAAGATCCTATGTGGAATCTCAAGAGCAACCATAAAGTTTGTCATTCCAACATATGTGGTAATGTCCATCAAAAATGCAATATTCAAATCTCAACCATCTACCCTAATGCAAGTCTTTGTATCAATTAAGAAGATCACCTTTTATGGAAATTGATGACAAAGGGGGAGAAGTTGGACAAAGATATGCAAGATTTTCTTTTGAGGAGGGATTGCTTTGGGAGAGAGATAGATGATATTGGACATAGACATGGACAAAGAGGGAGCAACATTGAAGAATGTAAGGGGATCAAATATTCTTGGACAAAGAAAGCACACAAGTAGGGGGAGCAAGCTCATGAACTTTGATTGATTATATTTGATATGTGCATAATTCATGTGCTTGCTTGCATTGCATAAGTTCTTAAATTCAATATGCTTGCTTGTGTGGTGTATGCTAGTTATAGAACTTGAATGATGATTTGATAACTAGCATGCATAGGATGTTAGCTAGACTTGTGATTATTATGCAAAAACTAGAACCATGCTTATAATGTGATCTCACGGGGTTTCTAGTGTTTTTGATGTCTAGCTACTCGTGATGCTAAGGATGATGGCAAACTTGTGATTTTCAAATGGTATCAAGCTACTAATTGGTATCGAGCTACAAAGGTTTATTCTATACACCTTAGCATCACTTAGTAGTGCTAACCCTCCCACAAATTTCATATTTATGCACATGTGCAAGCTTGAAACCAAACCATTTGAGCACATATGTAGGGGGAGTTATCACTACCAAGTCGGATTTTATGGTGCTTATCCAAATCTTGACATAGAGCTTAAAAGTTGGATAAGTAACATTAAATCCAAAATAAGTTAGCAATTTACACTTGTGTGAAGTGCTAGCTTGAAAAAGCATAATTTCCATATCTTTGTAGAGTTGTCATCAATTACCAAAAAGGGGGAGATTGAAAGGTCCTTGGTTGGTTTTGGTAATTGAGTGACAACTTAGGTGGACTAATATGTGGTTATGTGAGATACACAGGAGATTAGTCCACATGTGATGGTGTCATGAAGGAGCTCATTGTATATGAGACATGACATGGAGTCATGTGACCAAGATGGAGAAGATCAAGATGAGGCTTGGCTCGAAGGACCGGTTGTGAAGGTGAAGGGCAAGTTGAGGCTTCGAAGCGAAGGACCATGCGATGGTGAAGCTTGGGCAAGACTTGGCGCCGACGGACCAATACAACGGTGAAGAGCAAGTGAGGTCAAGATCGATGAACCAATACGGTCACGTGATGATATGAAGTGAATCATATCATTTGGTGATTGGTTGGTGCATGTGTTGCATCAATGTCGGAGGAGATGGAGTGGAATGCGCAAGGCTAAGGTATAACCTAGGGCATTTCCATTTCACCGGTCATAGGTGTGTAGAGAAGTTTATGACCGGGTTTAGGATAGATGGCCGTACTATCAAGAGGGGCAAACTTGTTTGCATATCGGTCATCTAGTGCCACTTGAGCGATCTAACTGTGCATACGTGTTAGGATCGAGTGGCGAGGCAAGTTGAGTGCCTAATTCCTTTGAAAATGATTATGAAAATGCTAACACACGTGCACAAGGTGGTGATCACTTGTTGGTGTTGGCACTTTTGCGAAGGCGATGAAGTTTGAGCGGTAGAGAGGGTTTGGGTCTCTCTCTCCCTCCCGCCGAGCTTGCGTGCGCGGGATTCAGGCGTTTTCGAGGAGTTGAAAAGCCTATTTTCCACTACGCCGGAAGTCGGAAAAGAAACGGAGGCGAACGGAGGTCACAAAGGTGACCGGACGCTGCACCGGACGCGGTCATGGTATGACCGGACGCGTCCGGTCAGTACTGCGCAGACACGGGTGTTAGGGTTTGTAACCGGCGCGTCCGGTCACTCGCGGGACCGGCGCGTCCGGTCAGTCGCCCAGAAGGAACTGCGGTTCACGAGGATGATCGGACGCGAGGCGCGTCCGGTCACACATGATCGGACGCGTCCGATCGTTGAAGGTGCTTACTGGACTCAAACCGGACGCGGGCACTGTCGCGTCCGGTCGTTGTGAGGGGCGCGTCCGGTCGTTACTTCGCGGGCGCGCGATGCTGTGCGATCGGCGCGTCCGGTCGTTTGACAGGCGCGTCCGGTCGTTGCCTAGGGCGCGTCCGGTCGTTGGTTTGACCGTTGAGGGTCAGTGACCGTTGGAGGATGGGACGCGGTTGAGCGCGTCCGGTCATTATGAGAAGCGCGTCCGGTCATGGGATTTGACCGTTGGCGCAGTGACCGTTGGAGGATCGGACGCGGTTGAGCGCGTCCGGTCAGTTACGACCGGCGCGTCCGGTCGTCCCGAAAAGAACCCAGTGAAGGGGTAACGGCTCTATTTGACCGTGGGGTTATAAATAGATGCCTTGGCCGGCCGTGGCCGGTAGCTGAGCACACTTTAGCCTTGGTGGCTTGTGTGGTAGTGCTTGGGAGCCCTCTAACTCACTCATGCTTGATAGTGTTCATCGGATCGAGTGAGAGAGCGATTCTAGTGCGATTGCATCGTGAGGTTGCATCGAGTGGCACTAGGTGATCGTGTTGCAAGCCGGTTGTGCTTGTTACTCTTGGAGGTTGCCACCTCCTAGACGGCTTGGTGGCTTGTGGCTCCGTCGAAGCTCGCAAGAAGATTGTGCGAGGCTCCGGAGAAGCTTTGTGAGGGGGATTGTGCTCACCCCGCGGGGATCGCGAAGAGCAACTCTAGTTGAGCGTGTCATTGAGTTACCTCACTTGAGAGTGGTGTCTTGCGGTGCCTTGCGGGGCGTGCCTTGAGGGGCAAGTGACTTGAGGGTCACACCGAGGAACCATCTAAGTGTTGGTCGACACAACGGGGACGTAGCTTGGTGGCAACCAAGTGAACCTCGGGAGAAAATCACCGTGTCAACTTTGTCTACTCTTCTCGGTGGTTTGCATTCATGCAACACAAGCTTGTATTTACTTTCATATATACTTGTGCTTGTGTAGTTGCTCTCGTAACTAGTTTGCTTGTGTAGCTTGCTAGTTGTCTTCTTGCTTATGTAGCTAGAAGCTTCCCCTTGCGTGACTAATTTGGTTTGTGTAACCTTGTTAGTCTCTTTGCTTAGTTTGTGTAGCTAAGTGTTTTGCGCTCTCTAATTTGGCATTAGTTGCCTTGTTATTGAGCATTGCTAGTGAGCTTAGGCTTTGTGCACTTTGCTTACTAGAATTGTGTAGGAGCTCCCTCTTGCTTGCAAAGTACTAGTGCATAGGTTTGTGTGACCTTACTCTAGAATTAAATAGGAGAGCTCTTGCTAAGGAAAGCACCTTAGTTGCTTAATTAGGATCTTTGTGAGGTGCTTGCGAACTTAGTTAGAGGGGTGAAGTCTTGGCTAGACCGATAAGTTTAATTCCGCATTTGTTTTTAGTTAGCCAACACGCTTAAGTTTTAGAAAGGACTATTCACCCCCCCTCTAGTCCGCCATCTCGACCCTACAGTTGTTTGCCAATTAATCTATAAAACCTAGCTAATATGGGCTAAAGTTCCAATCGGTTGTAAAAAACATCCATAACCCTCGAACCCAAGTGAGGAGGTTTTAAGTCCATCACCGATAACGGCGCCATTTCTTAGCGCCATTACTAAGATTGAGTTAGCAACGTCACCAAAAAACACCAACTACGATAGTCCATAAAGATTACAGACAATATCCGCAAGCGTACGGAGCTATCGTTGTAGCATTTCATCCAGAAGTATTTAAGGTATTATTATTTATAGTTTTCCTAAATGAGGGCAAGGTATACATATTCTAGCATAGACATAAACATGATTGCAAACTTGCATAGTGGACCATTGTTTATAATAGGGGTAAAAACAGTATTTCATGGATAGTGTACACACATCTAGGCTAACCTTAAGGATAAAAGGAAAACAATGAATAAAAAAATATTCCTACGTGGAGTCGGCATGTTCTAATATAGCCGTGCAAAGAATAGTTAATGATCAACAAGTTATATGACTAGAGTTATAGCTAAATGTGAGATGGACGGGGAGATCTCCGAGCACTAGTCTGCTAGCAAGCATGAGAGACTTTAAGACTCCTATATAATATCCGGATGTGGGGGATTACAAGGGACGGATAGCGCTGTCATCATCTACCGCCTACCCCTCAACCGTGGGATACCGTCATATCCGAAGGTTCTCGTGCACCCGAGCAGCACACCCATGTACAAAGAAACTACCTATATCCCTCGGACTCTTACCCTATAGATTGACAAGAAAGAATATAGGTAAACCCGAAGGAACGACGAACCGCCATCCCAACCCTAGCTCTACTTCTACTCATACAAATCATACGAATGATTAAGCATGAAATTGAACATGTTAAGATCATAAAACACAAACTATATGTTAGTTCATATATCATGATTATAACATGAAAACTATACTCTAATTCATATGCACTACTATATAAATGATATGAGAGCTTGAATATGGAAGAACTCTTCATAGAAATATTTATACTAATGTTGCTCTTCTTCCAAGGAGACAAGCTCTCCAAGTAGCTTTGCTAGCTCCAAATACTACTAAGAACTAAAACTCAAAGAGTACAAGTAGAGAGAGCTGAGGTGTAGCTCTAAATGATGTGTGTGTAGGATGAGCTCCTCTTCTTATATAGTGAAGTGAGGGTGGTTTAGCGCTGGTTTTTTTGGAAACCACCAAGAACCGCCGTATCATGGCGGCATGCAACCGCCGTAGAAGAGTGGGGCCGAGCGGAGGCGGTGGGGGTGCGGCCATACCCTGGTGGGCCTGCCTCGCGACTGCCTTCGCCTGGTCGGTTCCTAGATGGGCCTAGACCCTGCCCCTGGCGGTATTCTGTCCAGGTAAGTTGTGTAGGTGGGCTTCTCTTCTTATTTTCTTTGCGCATTTCTGCTTTATGCCTTCTATTTTGTGCCTTTCGGTATGTTTTCCACTTGCATTTGAATATGTGACCTATGAAACATGATTTCTCCAATACAAGTGGACCTAGGTCAATATTAAAGGCATATGTGTCAAAAACATGTCTATTTCTCCTGTTTTGGATTATAATTGGTGGTTGGATTTGGTCGTTAATGACCGCCAATAAATCCCCCAAGCTTAACCTTTGCTCGTCCCGAGCAAATAGCTAAGTACTTAGTTGTTGATCAGGAGTTGCTAATATGTCGATACAATTCACAAGTGCCATGTCTATAATAAAGTATTCTTTCGCAATTTAAATAAGTTGATATTTTATCCACCCTTTTCCTTGATCCCTATGGGGTATATAGCTTTTTCAAATTCTTGGGCGGTTGCAAGATAGAACGGTTATAACAGAATCACCAATCATTCATTCCTTAATTAACCATCTATCTAGAGGTTTTATAAGTTTTGCAAAATAAATGTAAGTTCCTCAAATGATTCTCTCGATCGCTCAATGTGTATGAATCCTCACCAAGGCATTTGAAATTTTACTTTCTTTTTCATATCCTACCACTAAAAAGCTTTTGAGTGGAGTTTTGGGTAGGTATGAAAAGTGGGGCATACTTGCATCACATATTTTGCTAAGTCAAAAACCGTACCTTATGAAGATGCAAGTCATGCACTTTGATCAAGACGTGCAAGTGTGAAATTTTTATAATGTTCCTATTTTATATATTTTTTTGGTACTCTTTTGAATCATGAATCTCTCTCTTTTTGGATGAGTACCTCTTATTTGAAAGTATGGGCTATCTTTATTTCTTTCTTCTTATTTTTTCTTTTCTTCTTGCTCTTTAGCATGCATTTTTTCTCTCATACCTTTTGGCATGGATATATTTTTTCTTTTTCTTCTTTTCTCTTTTTTTGCATAGCCTATACTATTCTTTTTGGCACATAAATTTTTTTGAGAGAGAGACACATGATAGATGAATGGAGTAATTATTAGGTGGACGGATAAAGCATGTTTTTGCATAATTCTCAGTGTAAGAGTTAGCAGTTTATTTATGGATGTACATGTCTTGATCATAGGTGCATGACTAGAATCTGAACACGGATCACAACAATTTGATAAAGCTCAATGCTCAAACAAGTAGCATATGACTAAGGTTTGAATTTAAATATCATGTTATATGGCCTTGATAGGTATTCATAATTATTGAGGAGCTTTTTGATTTTAGCATTTTGAAAATAAAATCTTCAAATATTAAGTTTCTCTTAAAACAAAGTCATAGCAAATTCTATTTGTACCATATCATAACTCGCAACAACTTAGAAAAGAAGCTTGCATTTGCAACCCACAATTTTTTTCAAGTTTTTAGGATAAGACATTTTTAGCTAACAAACTTAAATCTTGGGGAATACCCAGTTATAACCTAGGCATAGATGAATTATAGATAGAGCAACTATTTATCATTTCAATATAGAAGAAACGAAATATTCTAAAAACACATATGAGAGTGGAATAAATATTTTTGGTTTTTTTGTCATATTTTATTTTTGGTATTTTTTGAATTTTTAGATTTTTTAAATGCTAATAAAAAATAAATGTAGAAAATAAAATAAAAAAATTAAAAAGATACAAGACACCTCTACAGAGGTCCTCTACCAAGCTAGCTCGAGGTCTAAGGTCTAGGATTGTATCCCATGGACCACCAGTAGGCCACCTACGCTTCCTATTGTTGCCTCAGCAACGTGTTGATGTCCGCAAACTGTTGCTGCTGATGTTGGTGCCACTGGGTCACACTCTGCACGTGAGAGTTAAGTGTATTTTGAATCTCACCTGTGTAGAGTTCCAACCCTTCGAGACGGGTGTTGTTGTCGTTCAACTCCCAACGGTCCGAAGTAGATTATCGTGGATGGACAAGTGGTCGTAGCCTCTCAAAGTCAGAGGAATGAGACTAGCTCTCATGCGATCCTGATCCTCCAGCCTCGTGCCATCTTGGCCCTCCAGCCTCATGTGGATGTGGGGCGTATCCCCAGCTAGGCTGAAACCCAGGTGCAAACCCAAGCATCTGCATAGCTGGGAACCATCCCACATAGTGCGTCGGAGGTACATGTGGTGTCGGTGTGGGTGGTAGCTACGGAGAGCTGTCAGTTTCGTTTCTAGCCCTACTCCTTGTTGACCTGAGAGAAACGGAACTCCTGTGTGCTTCCTCTTATTCAATAAGAGTGAAGGTAAGTGATGGGATTTATACAAAGAGAATCTCGGGTTAGGGAGCGGGATCTTATTTGTATATCCTAAAAAGTAAAATACAAGGTTCCTTACATCATCATATTTCAAATAGTGCCCTTACATCAAAAAATGTTCGTCAATTTGGATGCGTGGAGTAGAGATGTATGTCACATCTTGTCCATCTAACGCACCAATACTAGCAACAATACGAGTCACAAGGGATGTGCAAGTAATAACAGTGGAAGCCTTGGTTGTTTCTAACCAATGATTAAACATTTCTTTCACAGGAGCAACTTTTGTCTTTTTAAGCATGGCATAGAGCAGTTGCATTTCAGCATAGTAAACAAAATGAATGTCTTGTCTAGAGAACAAAGTCATGGTAATCCATCGATGCATGAATCTCAAAATAGGATGATGAATATTCATATTACGAGGTTAAAACTTGCCAACTATGTTTTGACCCGAAATTACTGTCCAAAATTCATGACGACTAAAACCTCTGAGAGAATAATCTAGATCAATTGAGCATTTTGCATTGAAGCCTAAGTGAGAGGCAAGATTTTTCCATGTAAGATAATATTCTTTCTCAAAAAGACAGAATGTAATCCCACCCTTAATTTCTTTCAAAGAGCATAGAAATTGAATGGTTAGGATATAAGAACTTTGCTCGTCAATGGGAGCAACGTTCTCCCATCCACGACCTTCCAAATGGTGGTGAATTCGGTGTCCATACCTATCTTTTCGAGGAGGTTGGGGTCGTATGCTGGTGTGTGGATGAAGTCATGGTCCTTGACGTGGTTGTACGCTTGCATCTCCCGATCTCCCTCTAAGTCAAGGTGAGGATCATTGTCACCTTCTTCCATCGGTTGCTCTTGCTCTTCCGTTGGCTCGGTTTCTTCCTATTCATGCATTGAGCTTTCTTCGGGCTCGGAGACGCGTGTGCTTGAGCTTCCGCGGGAGCGACTTGTGCTCGCTCCCATGGTCTTCTTGAATGCACCAACAACCTTCCTCCTGAACTTGCCCATGGCAGGAAAAGACAATAACACAACTTGCAAACAGGGTTATGTTAGTGAAAACAAATCGAGTAACCTATGAGCTTTGCTTGGTGGTGATGAGCTTAGGAATTTTCTACAAAGTTTCCTTGCTCTTGAGCTTTGTGGAAAATATGTTTTCAAGAGGTGGAGCAAAAGAGTGAGAGAGTGAAAATGGATAGTGTGAGGATGAGGAGAGCTCAACCCTAGGCTCTCGGTATTTATAGCGTGAAGCACCGGCCGAGATGGTGTGAGCAGTGGCTAGGAACCGTTAGAGAAGTGGCAACGCGTGGCGGCCTTGGGCAGGGTGCGGCCACACCTAGGTGGGTCCGCTGCTGCTCCCCTTTGGCCGGCTGCTTCCAACGGCCATCTGGATGAGGTAGCCATTGGTGCTCCCCTCGATTTCAAAAAATTGCTCCTGTTTTTTATTTTCCACAAAACTTTTATTATATTTTAAACTTTTGTAAATAATTTTAAAAATAAGAAATGATAATAGAAAAATCTATACTATCAAAAAATGATTTTTATTTTATTTTTCTAAAAAGTTTATTTTGAAGCAAAATTTTAAATTTTGAATTTTAAAATTTTGAAAATTTTATTTTTTTTAAAAAAGATAACTACTGATTTACCTTCGACTAGGGCTCAACATTTATAGTCCATTGACAAGACTTTTCCTCCTCATTGGTCTGCAGCTGCGTGATCAAACTCGGGGGAATTCTCGGGTTGCCCCGGGATTTTCCCCGTGTTGTTGACAGGTATGGCAGTAGCTACTTGAGCTATTTGAGTTTCTATTATTTTATTAAAGCTCAATTAATTCTTAACATAGGAGGATAAACCTTCAAGTTTAGAATTAATATTTTCAATTATTTTATCATTATACATTAACTTTTTAGTAAGATTTTTCATTAATTTTTGCTTGGCTTAGGACCAAGTCTTTCAGAGAAGGTTGATTCGAATTGTAATTGGAGTTGAAGTTCGAATTACCTCCTTATGGGTGGGACTAGTTGTTCCACCCATTATTGTTCTATCGGCGAAACCCGTTGTTGATCTATGAAGCTTCTTTACAGGTCTCAGGGCAGTCGTTTCTCAAGTGGCCAACTTCACCCTGGACCTCACATGTCATGTGTGAGTCCATGGCTAGGACGGTGCTTTTCATAGCTTCCTTTTCGGCCGCATGATCATCCAGTCTTTTCATCAATAAGTCTATTTTTGCGACAAGCATGTACGTCTCCTTCACGCAATGCATGCCTTTTTGTTGCTTGCGCTCCTCCCCCAGCTCTGGTTAGCCACCATTTTCTCGATGAGGGCCTTGGCTGCTGTTGACAGTAGTTATTGTTCATCATAAACCGTTAACATAGCTTGAATAAATGCTTAAAATAGATCACCAATAGAAACTTAGGGGTTTAAACTGACAATTTTTATAAGTTTTGGTGAATCTGTATTTTCAGCAGGGTTATTCCAAAAAAACCGAAAAGGGGGATCGAAATGTCAAAAAGAACTAAACTTAACCGCGACGAAAACTACTCCAGAAGGTTTCAGAGGACACCACGCCACGACAGACCCCGAGGGGCTGCCAGGTGGGCCCGATCGGCCCCACCCCTATGTCACCCGGTCTGCTAGGTGGGCCCCCACCTGTCAGCTTCTAGAAGCTTCCTCCACCGCCTCCTAGGATTGCATTCATACCGTTCTTCAAGTCAGTTTGATCCAAGGGCTCACGTTCCACCCCATGGGCTATATAAACAGACTCAGTCCCCCTGGTGGCATCAAGTCATCCAGAGCCAGATACCCTAATCTCCTTAGAGCTCATCTAATTTCTAGGGTATTAGCTAGTTAGGCTAGGTCTAGAGGGAGGCAAGCATATCTTTTCTTGGATTCCTGACATCGTCTAGAGCTTATTTTGATATAATTCTTGTACTCCCCTCTCGTTGTATCACTATTATTTTTATATGATTGCTACAATCATTATGACAATATTAGTATTCATCTTGTTCATGTTCTTGGTTTCAATGTTCATCGTCTACTTTGATTATATTCTTAGTGTAGTTAATTTATCATTGTGTTTATGCATAAGTTCGTATGGTATTCACCCTATTAAGGATCCAAGGGTGGGTAGTAGAGATCATGTAAGCATGGTGCTTATATGCTATTTACTTGCGAATACACTCTATATTCTAGGTCATGTGTTAGATCGTGGGTGTGACACTACCATTGAGTCATTTGTAGTCCACTCCCCGAATATAGGTCATATAAGTAGGGCCCAGTTATGAAGGAAGAGAGAACTCTATTCTCAAACTTCCCTAAGTAATGTCTCTTATGCATAGATATAATGGTTATCTTAGCAATGACTACTAGGTATAATTGCACTAATCAACGTATGCTTTGACTTGTAATTAAGAATGACTTAGAAATTATTCCTCTAATATTCTAACCTGACCATGCTAATGCTATAGATAGGGGTCCTCTGAATGATTTATTTATCATTATTATGAACTTTATTAATGCTTATTATATGTATCTTTTATCATGTGACTTACCACTGTTATGAGTAGAGAGATTGTTATGATTTATTTCTCCATCAATGTTATAAGTTATCAATACATGTCCAAAGCTACACCTTTCATGTGGTAAAATATAAATAACGATACCTGAAATACTCTCGGGTGAAGTGCTGCAATGATATAATTATCTGTCCGCTTGCAGAATCATTTCCATTCATATCTTTATATTCTTTCTAGTCACATGAATTGATAAACATATGTTTAGTATTATTCTCGTTGTAATGCTAGATAGTACAACAAATATTTCTAGCACCATCACTGGGTATGACAACCTAGTACTACTAGAGATGTAGGTAATTAATGGGTAGCTACTAAAACAAGTGAGGAGTTAATAAATACCAACAAGCATTTCTAGCGCTGTTGCCGGGAAAGGTAGCTAGCACAGAAAGTATTGATAAACTTATATTATTTGATGTGATTGAAATAACCATTAACCTCTACTCAAATAGGATTACTCTTGTTTTGTCTACTTATATATCTTATGCAGGGTAATATATGATTGGTTTTGACCTCCCAACAAACTTCGTTGATGATCTAGAAGCGTTACTAGAGCTAAACACAAGAATGTTCTAGTTCTACCGTCAGAGGACAACCGAATAAGGAGCTTAACAACAGAATTTAAGGCCATGGCCAACAAGACTCTTCGTGAATTCTCTGCTCCTACTACTGCCAACATTCGTACTAGACCTGAAGTCAATGTTAGAGAGAATGGATTCGAGCTCAAGCCCACGCTCATCAATATGGTGTACGCCAGCCAATTTTCTGGAAAGGCACATGAAGATGCAAGTGCACATCTCCAACACTTTTTAGAGATCTACAGCACCTTCACTATCAAGGGAGTAACCAAGAATGCTATTCTACTCCGTCTTTTCCCATTCTCACTCTTGGGGAAGGCTAAGCAGTGGTTCTATGCCAATAAAGAAAGAAACACCACATAGGACAACTGCTCCACTGCCTTTCTAGCCAAGTTCTTTCCTACAGGCATGACCAATGCTCTGCATGGGAGAATCTCAAGTTTTCAGCAATATCATGATGAATCTATCCCTGAGGCATGGGAATGCTTTCAAGACTATGTAGCAAAATATCCTCATCATGGGATGAAGAATTGGCTACTCATGCAAAACTTTTATCATGGGTTGACCACTAGCACTCGTGAGACAATGGATGCTGCTGCTAGAGGTGCTTTCCTATCACTTACCATTAGAGATGCAACAACTCTTGTTGAGAAGATGGCCTCCAACCAAAGCTAAAATAGGAATGTACTCAGACTCATAAGAGAGGTGGAGGTATGCATCAACTCAAAGAGGTAGACATGCTGTCTGCCAAGATGGACCTATTAATGAAGAAGCTTGAAGATCGAGTTAGTGAGAAGAAAGAATTCATGCACATCAATGATTCCCACATGACTTGCGAAGTATGTGGTGACACTAGACATTTAGGGAACAATTATCCTGAAACCCAAGAGGATGTGAACTACATCAATAACAACAACTATCGTCCTCAATAGAATTAGGGATGAAATCAGTAACAGAGGCCAAACTACCAAGGTAACTACTAAGGTAACTTTCAAGGTAATAATTATAATAACTTCAATCAACCACCCTTGAGAGAATTAGTTGTTGGACAATCTAGACTTATGGATCATATGTCTAAGAAAATAGCTTCAAATGATAAAATCCTAGAGAACATAATTACTAGAATGGATAATGTTGCTTCTGCCATTGAGAACAAGCATAGCTTTAATAAAATGATAGAATCACAAATAGCTCAACTGATAGCTGTTGTTCCTCCATCTAACAAAGGTAAGATTTTGGGGCAGCTAGAAGATTTAGAAACTGCAAATCTTGTTGATATTCACAATACAGCTTTCTACTACACTCAACCATCAGAGGGATGGTGAATTAACTACACCCTTCCCGACAAGAAAGGTGATCCAAGGAGACCTATCATTCCTATCTCCATTGGACGTCACATCTTTTAGGAAGCCGTCTATGACTTCGGAGCAAGTGTCAACCTCATGTCTAAGGTAATCTATGATAAGATTCTAGAATATCCTTTGTTGTACACAAATATGCGTTTGCAGCTTGCAGATCAGTCACTCTGCTACCCTAGGGGAATTCTTGAAGATGCCATCATTCGAGTGGGATAATCATATGCTCCCGTAGACTTTGTGGTTATGAAAATAGGTGGAGATGAGAGGGCACCCATCATTTTGGGCTGACCTTTCCAAAGCACCGCGAAGGCCATCATCTACGCAGATACCACCAAGATCTGTTTCACCATCAAGGACAAGAAGGAGAAGTTCTCATTCAAGGACTATATACTATACTCTCCTACTCATCCACAGAAGGCATACCTGCCCGAAGAGACAACATAAGTGGTCAAGAAGAAGAAGAAGAATAGAAGGAGGAAAAACAAAACCAGCCAGTCACCTGAAGAAACTATCAACATGATCAACACAATCCAATCAGAGTACGACCACCTCCTCGCTCCACCATTCCTTAAGAAGAAGGATGATCCTAGCGTACTAACAATCGAGTGTACTATTAGTCAAAAGATCTTCGACAAGATTTTCTGCGATGTTGGATCGGGTGTCAACATAATGTCCAAGGTAACATATGAATATTTATTTGGTAACAAACCTTTGTATCCTACATATATGCAGCTAAAGATGGCGGACCAATCAATTTGATTCCCCGAGGCATAGCAAAGGACATAATGGTCAAAATTCAAGATCACTATGCCCCTGCTGACTTCATGGTCCTAGACATGGAAGAAGAAGACGATTCACCCATCATCCTAGGAAGACCGTTCCTCAACACTACCAATGCAGTCATCTATGTTGGATCTGGACAAGTCCACTTTCAATTCCTTGGAGAAAAGGTACGCTGTTACTTTAATAGTTATACTACTTATGAGTAGTCGAAGAAGACCTACTTCAGGAGGAGATGTCAATCATCCCACCGATAAGAGAATCAACTCCCTAAGAATGGATGGCGGGACTATAAACTAGAAGTGGTGAAGGACTAGTTTCAACCCAGATGGAATGAATGGGACGATAAAGAGCCTAAAGCACCCACCAAAGAAGAAGCTACTCCGCCAAAGTACTTTCTCTGACCTAGTCTTGTCTAGAGGACTTTAAAATTCGAATCCTTGCCATGAGGTAACATCGGTAGTTATCCATATTTACTTTCTAGCATTGCATTAATTATTTTTCTTTTAGCATATTTACTTTTCTACATTTACACTGCATTAGAGAAAATAGAAAAATAAAAAGATACTTTTATTACATATTATCATTGTTGCATATTAGAAAAGAAAAATAAAAAGTTTTCATTACTACATCTCAACATTACACCATATAAAACCTTAAGCCCCATGTGAGTAAATTAACGGAGTATAAAAGCCCATGGGAGTATTCACTGTGGTGGTATAAAAATAAAAATTCCATGCATACCTATTTTCGTTCTGCATTATAAAAATAGAAAATCCAAAAATATATCGAATAGACATCTTGCTAAAGTTCTACCATAAGAAAAAAAACTATCTAAACTCATAAGGAGAACAAATCCTCGAATGGCAAACCGCTAACCCCTTATCCTAATCCAAGCCTCGAGTTTTTGCTGTTCTTGCTAGAGTGTTTTTGTAGGATGGTACATATGGTCAAGAGCAAGTTCACTCGTTTGACCTCATCTCACTCCACCCAAAGTATAACTTCTTGAACCAACTCTCGGGTGGATAAGATGGGTGTCTGCTTATGAACCATGTTCTGAGAAGGATCACTCAACATTCAATAATCGACCACGACAACATCTAGCTTAGGGGAGGCATTCCCGATGTATCTAGCTAAGTATTTTTTTCTTTTAGTTTTACTATTTTTAAGTGTGTTATATGTTTGCTAAAGAAATAAAAAGATGTATACCAACCCAAAACAAAATAAAAATTTATCTATTGAGTTATATCTATATAGTAAGGTGTGATTTTAAACTTTAAAAATAAAATAAAATAAAAAGTGTGTCTAGTTTTCTGTTTTTATGAGATGAATAAATAATGGAGTCTGAGATAACTCTTGCAATGGAAATAATGAATAGTTGCTTTGTCATAGTTCCTTTCAAGTACCTAGTTTTTAGCCTTGAATTCTTTTGAGTTTTGGATATGACTGATTTGATATAAGAATTTACTCTGAACTTGAAACTCGTGGGTAGCATATACTTGATCTAAACCTAGGTAATTGATGGATATGATATAAGAAAGTATGAGCTGCTGTTTATCTTATTCCTAGCAATACTAGAGTTCTGAATATTTATCTTTTAAAAACATATAAAATCATTCATGATGAGATCCTATATAACAAAGCTTGAATTCCTACCAAAGCCAAATATGATATTTTGACTAGGAAACCTCCCACTCATATATGCTGCTTGCTTTAGCATTGAGTTTAGTCAAGCTTTGTTGATGCCTTATGAGAGGTTTGTGATGCTCTTAAAATCAAGATTATGTACACACCATCCATATATGCACTACTCCTACACTAGGGGTAGGCGTAAGTACATGCCATTCTATCTAGATTCACTCAAAAATGTTTTACTCCTACACTGGGAGTGAACACCAAAAAACATATATACCCTATAGGATATGGTCCAAATAAATGCTCCAAGTTCTTATTGCTATCTCTCAAAAGTTTTGTTGCAGAAAAGAGGTATGTGGCTATGCAAAAGTTATTCATGAAAAAGAAAAAAGATAAAAAAAGTATTGGAAAAAATGGACAAGTGTCCAAGATATCTAAAACAATAGGTACTCCGATGCCTGTCTGAAAAATGAAAAAAAAGATGAATAAGATAGCCCATGTTTTCTTACAAAGTTGTTTTTAAGTTTCAAAAAGAGAGATATGTTTTAAGGAGCAAAGTAGAATTAGGATAGCCACCATATATATCCCCATACATCCATACACATGCACATCTTGATTTGATTGTATGACTTAAGTCTCTTTGAATACGTTGTTTGACTTTACAACATATGTGCTGCAAGTATGCTCTTTCATGTTTTCTCCCTACCTATGAACTCCACTATAAGCCTTAGTTGTAGGAAGAGAAAGGATAGCAACACTATTGCCTTGGTGAGGATCCACAAATAACACATATATTGAAAGATCTGAGAGTGTCATACATTAGAAGCTCTGAGTTTTATTTTGAAACTTACAAAAACTCCAGAATAATGGTTGAGCAAAGAACTTGAGACATAGTGCTTGACTTGATTATTCTATTTTTCAATCGCTCAAGACCCAAGTAAAGGCTAAAAAGCTCCATAGTTAATGGTAATATAGGTAAGTTTGAAAGTTAAATTGGTTTATGCTAATCTAGAGGAAATTTTTTGTTTGAACGCATGTGTACTTTTGAGGCATGAAAGCATAGAAACAATTCTTGATCCAAATTTGCTAAGCTTAGCTTTACTAAGGGACTAGCAAAGGTTAAGCTTGAGGGAGCTTGTTGACGGTAGTTATTGTTCATCATAAACCGTCAACATAACTTGAATAAATGCTTGAAATGGATCACCAATAGAAACTTAGGGGTTTAAACTAACAATTTCCATAAGTTTTGGTGAATCTGTATTTTCAGCAGGGTTATTCCAGAAAACCGAAAAAGGGGATCAAAACATCAAAAAGAACTAAACTTAACCGTGACGAAAACTATTCTAGAAGATTTCAGAGGACATCAGAGGACACCACACCACGACGGACCCCGAGGGAATGCCAGATGGGGCTGTCTGGCCCCACTGTTGGCATTTCTTAGCACCACTACTAAAATTAGAATTAATCCTACTCTTAGCAATGACACTAGAAATGGTATGGTATTGTCACTTTTACATTAGTCACCTATGATTACCTACATCTCTAATATTAAACTAGGTTGTCATCCCTAGTGATGAAACTAGAAATGTTTGTTGGTACTATCGAACATTACTACAAGAATAACACTAAACAGAAATCTATTATTTCATATGACTATAAAGAATCTAAAGATATGAATGAAAAGAATTATGCAAGTGGATAGATAATTATACCATTGTAGCATTTTACCTAGAGTATTGCCAAGTTTTTGATTTATAATTTTACCACTGGGAAGGTATGACTATACATGTAGTATTGATAATTTATGATTATGTATGAGAGAATGAACCAATATCACATGCTCTACTCAAAACAGGGGTAAGTCACAAGATAAATATAGATATATATGATAAGTACTGATCAAGCATCATATTAAATAAATAAATTACTTAGAGCACTCTAACTATGGCAATAGCATTAGTCCAATTAGAATATTGGAGGAATAATTGCTAAGTCATTCTATAACTACAAATCAATGAATGCTTCAATTAGTGCAATTACATCTAGTAGTCATCGTTAATGTTACTATCACATCCACACATAAGGAACATCAACTAGGGAGGATCGGAAACATAGTCCTCCCCTCCTTCGAGACCGGGTTCTACAAGTCCTACACATGGGGGGTGGACTACATAGGACTCAACAGGCCTATCACACCCGCGATCTACCACACGTCCCGATGTGTAGGGGGCATTCGCAGATAAACAATATCTAAGCACCACACTTATATAATTGTTGGTATAAATTAAGTGCAACTAAAATATGGAGGATTCTGCAAGCGCATAGAATATACCATTGTAGCATTTTACCGAGAGTATTCCAGGTATCGTTATTTATATTTTACCATAGGGAAGCAAGGGTTAAAGAATCTGATAATTCACCATCATGTATCTACTAACTTAGTAAACCAACTAGACTAAAGTAGGGGGTAAATGATATATGATAGATATATGAATAAAAGCACACATAGGAGAATTCTATGATAAATGAGTAGCTGGCTAAAGTGAGAGGACAATGGGAGAGATCAAGGTTCCTATGTACTTCTCTACTACTTTGGTTCTTTAATAACTAAAGCATGAATAGATATAGCGATCATACACATGACACTTTGGAGCAACAGTACCTTTCTGACTCTCGAAAGAGGCTGGGAAGAAAGTAGTTGGGGGAAGGCTGCCAAAAGCTCTACGAACATCAACTCAAACGTGGTGGATTACGAAGGCCTTACAGAGTTGTCACCTCTGGGGCTACCACAACTATACATGGGGTTGAGCACAACCTTAGATAACCTATAGCCTAGACACCATGCCTAAACTATCGATTACTACTCTAGCTATGCGCAATAACTAAAGCACTCAATACGAGCTAAGATCCCATGCCAAGGTATAACAACTATACTAACCATACATAATAAAGGCATAAAGTAAATAGAGAAGATGAAAATATATAAAGCATAAGTCTTGTAAAGAATAGATACAAAGGCATACCAAATCTCTGAAGACTTCTCTGGAACCGGAGCGCAGCTCTGCTCTCCCTAACTCCCATCTAGATCTAATCTACTACATTAGAATGTCTAGCCCTAATTCTCTAGGGAGGAGAGGTCATCCTTTCATGGGACACCTTTGCCTCTGATCCTAGCTGAGAGATAATGAAATTAGGGTTTATGGGATGCCTCCTCTAGGAGCCAGGGGCCTTGCTTATATAGCCCTTTAGGAAGCACCACAGCCCTCGGATCAAACTGACCTTTATTAATGACTTTTTATTAATCCTCAAAGGCGGTGGAGGCATGATCCACGAAACGGAGCCTGATTGGCTCTGCAGGTGGGGCGGGCGCCCAAGGAGGGGGGCGGGTGCCCCACTTCTGGGCCCGTTTTGCCTCCCATTTGTTTCTATAGTCTTCTCATACCTTCTAGATTACAGAAAAGTTATGCGTGGCCCTGTTGTCTCTATGTAAACCTAACATGTGGGCCTTCCTTGGTTCTTTTCAGCTGACACCCTGCAGAAATAGTCATTCACCAAACTCGTGGAATTATGTCAGTAAACCCCCTATATCTAAGTGGTTTAGTCCTTTTTCATGCTGTGTTGATGGTTAAAAAATAATACTTATCTACCGTCAACAAACTCCCCCAAGCTTATCCTTTGCTCGTCCCTGAGCAAAGATAAACTCAGTGATGGATCAGGAGTTGCTACAATGCTTTCACACCTCAAAAGTACACATGCGTTCAAACAAAAACTCTTCTCCGGTTTGGAGTGAACTATTATGACGTTTAAACTTACCCATACTACCTTTTACCATGGGGCTTGTAGCTGTCACTTAGGTCTTGAGCAGTTGAAAGACAGAACAGTCAAGTCAAGCACTATGTCTCGAGTTCTTTGATCAACCATTATTCCAGAGTTTTGTAAATTTTCAAATAAAACTCAGAGATTCCTTTGTATGACCCTCTCAAGCCTCTCATTTGTGGATCCTTACCAAGACAATAATGATGTATGCCTTCTCTCCTCTCTCAATATATGTGGTATTTTTGGCATTAGGCATAGTATCATTGTGCCTTCTCTCTCTCACCCAACAACTAATAGGCTTATGTGGAGCTCATAGGTGGGGAGATAGCTAATACATAGTTGCAAACATTTATTGCACAGTCAAACCATGGATCCAGATGAATGAGTCCAGCCATACAGTCAAATCAAGATGTGCATGTGTGTGGTCCTAAGTATATGGTTTGAGTGGATATATGGTGGTAGTAGAAAATGGTGATGATGGTGTGTAGAAATAAAAGGATAAAGGGATGGTGAATACCTAATTCTACTTTTGCTCCTTTGAAGAAATACATACCTCTCTTGAACTTTGATGAATTTTGGGGAGAAGTTGGACTGCTAAAAGATCTCTCTTATGTTAAGACATTTGTCCTCTTTCTTTTATTTTATTATTATTTTTTCTCTCTCTTTTTTTTTCTTTTCTCTCTTTTTTTTTCCAGAGCACCCAAACCTCCTTTTGGATATATGGATAGAGGTAGTAGCAAAAGGGATACTTGGAGCTTTATTGCATAACAAAAGGGACTAGAAATGGATGAAGGAAATTTTATTTTATGCTCACTCCCAGTGTAGGAGTAGAACAATTTTAGGATGTATCTAAATGGAAAGTATATGGATGCGTACTTCTAGGGTAGAAGCAGCATATATGGGTGGAGTGTGTGTGATCTTGATTTTAACCGCATGACCAATCCCTAAGGATCGACACAGCTTGACCATACTCAACGCTCACAAGCAGTAAATATAAGTGGAAGTTTTCATAGTCTACAAGCATGTACATATGACTGTGGTAGGAATCAAGCTCTCGTCATACAGGAACTCATCATGCTATATTTTTTATGTTTTTCAAAAGATAAAATCTCCAGAACTCTAGTATCTCTAGGAACAAGATAAACAACAGCTCAGACCTTCCCATATCATATCTACCAACTACCTAGACTTAGATCAAGCATTTGCTACCCACAAGTTTTAGGTTTAGAGCAAATCTTAGGTCAAAATAGTTGTGTTTAAAACTTGAGAGAGTTCAAGATTGAAAACTAGGTACTTGAAAGGAATTACGGTAGAGCAACTATTCGTCATTTCTATGCAAGAGATTATTCTAGGGGTTCATTTTAGCAAGATGAAACTTAGCACACTCTCATATATTTATTATATATATATATATATATATATATATATATATATATATATATATATATATATATATATATATATATATATATATATATATATATATATAAAGGAAAACATTTATTTGGCTTTTTAAAGGTTATGCATCTTTTTATTTGTTTCATATCTCAAAGCAGAAATATATAAGTAAATAGATAGGTAAGAAAATACTTAGCTAGATACATGGGGGATGCTCTCCCCCAAGCTAGATGTTGACGTAGTCTTGCTTGATGTAGCTGACATGTAGTGAAGCTGTACTCCCCTTCATCGGAGTGCTCATGATGATGACTACTAAGACAACACTCCAACAGGGGACAGATCATCTTCCTATTGGCTAGCTTTCCTTGATCCTTTAAATTCTATGAAGTTCAAATAGACAACAAAGCTTGTAGAACTTGATTAAGTGTTAGTGATAAACCTCTAAGACATAAACATCTAGAACCTCTTAAAATATGTATCTTTCTAGCAGGATCTCTTTAGCAATATTTTTGTACTTTTACACTATGCAAGAAATTATAAAGAATGATGAATGTGAATTTATTTTATTTTTATGTCACCACAGCAAATAGACTTATGGGTTTTATGCCACAAATTTATTCACATGGGGCTTAGTAGTTTAAGATGCAATGCAAGACATATTTATTTTCTTTTCTAATGCAGATCTAGCAAAGTGAATATGTAACCTAAATTGATTATGATAATGTGGGAAAGTAGATATGTAATGCCAAAAAAAGAAATATGGATAACTACCAAGTTTACCTCCCTAGCGAGGGTTCGGTGACTTAGGTCCTTTGAACAGGACTTCTCATCATGTTCACTCCTTAGGTGCACCATCTGATCCCAAAGGTAGAGACCTTGATAAATGCACCTCTTGAGATGGTAACTTTGTAGGGGTTGGGAAATCAACTAATTCCCCTTTATTTTTCTTGAAGTGTGTCCTGCTTGCAAAGACAAGGTAGAGATCAAGTGCATAGGTCCTTTTGGTGGAAAAACACCAACAGAACCATAACCCTATTTATTCTTCTTTAACCATAGGCACATTGAACATGATGAGATTGATGTGTGTTGTTCATTTTATGGGTGGCAAGATCAGAAGGATGAGCATAAATGTAGCAATTAAACACTTTTATCAAAAAGAGTGGAATTGCTTAAACAATGGAAGAATTGTCAACTTTATATTTATGTATCAAACATTTTTAGGATTAAGACAATCATCTTCCAAAGATGCAACATTTAGCTCATTTAATTATGTCTATGAAATCAAGATAGTGATATTATGAATAAGCTTAAGAAACAAGACTTGTTTAGTTAGATTGAATCAAGCAAGTTGTAACTCGAACATGTTTATTCTTTTCTTTAGGTGCATACCAGAGTCATGGTAAAGCTTTATAAATAATGATCACTTACCTTAGGATGTTACCTTTATAACTGGAGCTCCCTGTGATGAGGAGTAGATGCTTCTAGTGGTCTTTTTCCTTCTTCTTGGATTTTGCCTCGCTCGGTGCACCTCTCTCCTTGACTTGTTCATGAGCATCTTGTCATCTAGATTTGCACTCCTTCTTTCTCCTTCCTCTTCTCTTTTTTTCATTATGTCTAGACCTTTTGCTCCACTCATTATTTATTCTCTATAGAGGATTAGTGAACAACACATACTCGAAGGAATAACAAGGTCATAGAGCTAAAGGTCATATTCTAATGCTATAGAAAAGTTGGTTTGAGTATTTTACTTAGCATAGAACATTTACTCACCATTACTTCTTCTCTTAAGGATTGATTTTACTTTGTCTTAAGTTTGATTTGCATATATGACATATATAGAAACATTTATAGAGAGAAAGTAATTATGAGTGGAGGGATTGCAAACCAGCGTGCCAGAGTGACGGGGGCTTGAGAAGGGAAAGAGCATTGCTGGATCATCATTAGAGGAGTCGATGGCCTTTTTCCCCCAAGCTTGAGCCTTGCTATCGCTCGTCACTTGAAGCCAAGTGTGAGTGTTGAATCATCCCTCAAAGTGTGTTATAACTCCATGTCCTTAGACACTTTTCGTCCTATGTTCTTCAATCTGTCAGAGAGGGCTCTTAATTCTAGGTCTGTTTAGCAAAGATCCCTCCTTTGCATTCTGCTTTTATTTGGACTGTCCAATCTAGGAGATGAGGATACAGACAGTTGCATGATCTTCTTTCATCAACCACTCTTGATTTTTTTTGAGTCTTGGTTGATGAATTGATGTTCATTGGAGATATAGACTTGAGTTCTTCCTTGATGGTCTTTGTCTTTTGGTGGCATGATGAAGAGTTGTTCAGTTAATGATACACCATCTGTCTTGATGATCAAGGAAGGAGCTTCATTAATATTTGCATGCAGGCTTCATCTCCAATAGCTTTGGGACATCATCTTGCAACCATAGTCATGGTCTTTCAAGGCTTGGTCGGTAGTCAACCCTTGATTGGTGATTGGTTGACACAAGGATGCATGCTATCATGTCATCCTTGTCCTCGCCGCCGACGTGCAAGATGGTGTCTTCAATAATAATAAGAGCAGGTCTTTGGTTGGCTAAAATGAGGTTAGTTGCGCCCTGCTCCTCATCGGCATCCTAGCTCGAGTTTTGGGCTCAATGCTATGATGTCTTCAAGGTTGCTCATAGCTTGTCGCCTTGTTCATCCACTTCTTTTGAGTGAGTTCAAGATGTTGATTCTTCTTATGGCACTCTTGTCTCCTTTGTTCCATCACCGAAGTGGTGATTTGGCTGGTTCATGACAAACCATGAACAAGCACATCGCAAATTCTTTCCTACAAAATATTAGTGGACACATACCTGAAGGATTGCAACAATTTCAAGCTATGGGCTATTATCCACTATCTATTTGAATTTCATCTATGCTAACAAAGAGATGGTTTTTGAGTTACTTTAGCATAGGATTTATTTATCATATTTTCTAACAACTTTTTTATGGCACTTTAACATGGTTCAAGGCAAAGGTAACATGCAGCAAAAGACAATATGAATGATATTTAATACTTACAATTCTTCCTTGGACGATGAATGAGCTGTGCCTTTTGTGCGAAGTTGTTGGAGTTCATCATATGCCTTGCTTCACCTCTCGTGTGAGTTCTTCTCTTGACTTACCCAAATTGGATTTGTGAATTTTCTACAGGGGTTAGTCCGACAAAATAACCAATATCTACTAAAGCACAATTTTAGTTCAATAACCAAACTAGACTCCATGTCTAATTGGATTAAGGAAGGCTATTTAACCTAAGCACCACGCTTAATTTAAAAGCCTCTAGAAGTATAGCTTGTACTTCCAAACCGAAACATACTTTAGCAAACAAAGGTAGCATGAAAGCACTATAGATATTTTACTCAAGTGGAGATGAAAGAGCATGATCATGGTGAGAATAATTTTTTTTATATATATAAAGATGCAGGCAACATGGATTGTATGCAAGGAACTAATCATGCAATGGATGAGAAAACATTATAAACTAATGGAGTGAATGCATGAATTGTTGAAAGTAAACATGCTGTGAGATACAAGAATTGAAAAATATAACTACTCATCAATTTTAAAGTCTATGAGCAAGACTATCTCACCTTTCTTGATCATACTTACCATGACTCACAAAATGGTTGTGAGTGGTGTAGCTTCTAATTTTGTCACTTGAGATGTGAATTGAATTCTTGTAACGACGACCTTGTCTCCAATCTACACATGGTTAGAATAACATATATGTATATGCAAACCTGGCAGGGTTCCAATGTTGATGAATGTTGAGGCACCCTGGGTTCTTCAATCTTGTGGAAACTTGTTGGAAGGTCGAAACGACATCTTTTGTCCTGTCTATTCCACACTCAATAGAATAAGGGGTAATCCTACTAAAGCTAGTGATACACTAAATTAGCAGACATCAAAAATCTTTATGCCACATAGCTTTCCCGTCAACGGCGCCAAAAATGCTTGTTGGTATAAATTAAGTGCAAGTAAAATATGGAGGATTCTATAAGCGCATAGAATATACCATTGTAGCATTTTACCGGGAGTATTCCAGGTATCGTTATTTATATTTTACCACAGGGAAGCAAGGGTTAAAGAATCTGATAATTCACTATCATGTATCTACTAACTTAGTAAACCAACTAGACTAAAGCAAGGGGTAAATGGTATATGATAGGTATATGAATAAAAGCACACATAGGAGAATTCTATGATAAAGGAGTAGCTAGCTAAAGTGAGAGGACAATGGGAGAGATCAATGTTTCTATGTACTTCTCTACTACTTTGGTTCTTTAATAACTAAAGCATGAATAGATATAGCGATCATACACATGACACTTTGGAGCAACAGTACCTTTCCGACTCTCGAAAGAGATTGGGAAGAAAGTAGTCGGGGGAAGGCTGCCAAAAGCTCTACGAACATCAACTCAAACGTGGTGGATTACGAAGGCCTTACAGAGCTGTCACCTCTAAGTCTACCACAACTATACGTGGGGTTGAGCACAACCTCAGGTAACCTATAGCCTAGACACCATGCCTAAACTATTGATTACTACTCTAGCTATGCGCAATAACTAAAGCACTCAATACGAGCTAAGATCCCATGCCAAGGTATAACAACTATACTAACCATACCTAATAAAGGCATAAAGTAAATAGAGAAGATGAAAATATATAAAGCATAAGTCTTGTAAAGAATAGATACAAAGGCATACCAAATCTGTGAAGACTTCTCTGGAACCGGAGCGCAGCTCCGCTCTCCCTAACTCCCATCTAGATCTAATCTACTACATTGGAATGTCTAGCCCTAATTCTCTAGAGAGGAGAGGTCATCCTTTCATGGGACACCTCTGCCTCTGATCCCAGCTGAGAGATAATGAAATTAGGGTTTATGGGATGCCTCCTCCAGGGGCCAGGGGCCTTGCTTATATAGCCCTCTAGGAAGCACCACAACCCTCGGATCAAACTGACCTTGATCAACGACTTTTTATTAATCCTCAAAGGCGGTGGAGGCATAATGCACGAGATGGAGCCTGATTGGCTCTGTAGGTGGGGCGGGCACCCCACTTCCGGGCTCGTTTTGCCTCCCATTTGTTTCCAGAGTCTTTTCATACCTTTTAGATTACAGAAAAGTTATGCGTGGCCCTGTTGTCTCTATGTAAACCTGACATGTGGGCCTTCCTTGGTTCTTTTCAGCTGACACCCTGCAGAAACATTCATTCACCAAAACTCGTGGAGTTATATCAATAAACCCCCTATATCTAAGTGGTTTAGTCCTTTTTCATGCTATGTTGATGGTTAAAAAATGATACTTATCTACTGTCAACAATAATGCCTACCACCCATCCATGGATCATGCATATTAGGATGGGCGCTATACGAACATATGCATGAACTTAATAATAAACTAACTATACTGGACATATAACCAAAGTAAACAATGAACATTGCGATCAAGAACATATAAAAGATGAAGATTAATGTTGACATAAACATTGTAGCAAGCACACAAAAATGGTGGAGAATACAATGAGAGAGGGGTACAAAGAATTATACCGAACCACGCTCTTGCTAACGTCGGGAATTCAAGCTTGTAATTTGCTTGCCTCCCTCTAGACCTAATCTAACTAGCTAAAGCTCTAGAATTAGTGGAACTCTGAGGAATTAGGGTTTCTGACTCTAGATGGCTTGATCTCTAAATGACTTGATGACTTGATGTCTTTAGGAGGCTGGGGTCTCCTTATATAGCCCAGGGGGTTCAATGTGAGCCCTTGGATCAAACCGACTTGAAGTACGACTAAGATGCATCCTAGGAGGCGATGAAAGAATACTCTAGAAGCTCATGGAGGAATCCCCCAGGGGGCTGGGTAGCCCCACTTGGTAGCCCCTCACCTCTCGCTTTGTTCCAGTGTCTTCTTATGTCTTCTAGAGTCTTCTCGTGCATATGCCGTATTTTAATTCTGAATTTTTCTTTCATGAATAGGTCCCTCTTGGTGGTTTTCTAGAATAATCCTGCAGAGAACAGATATTCACCAAAACTCATGGAATTTGTCAGTTTAAACCCTAGACCTATGTATATTGTCTTATTTGTACAATTTCTCATGTTTATTCAACTATAAATTATTGACGTTATCCACCATCAACACTCACCCCTATGTCGCCCAGTTTGCTAGGTGGGCATCCGCCTGTCAGCTTCTAGAAGCTTCCTCCACCACCTATTAGGATTGCATCCATACCGTCCTTGAAGTCAGTTTGATCCAAGGGCTCACGCTCTACCCCTAGGGCTATATAAACAGACCCTAGCCCCCTTAGAGGCATCAAGTCATTTGAGATTAAGTCATCTAGAGCCAGAAACCCTAATCTCCTCAGAGCTCCTCTAGTTTCTAGGGCATTATCTAGTTAGGCTTGGTCTAGAGGGAGGCAAGCAGATCTTTGCTTGGATTGCTGACATCGTCTAGAGCTTGGTTTGATATAATTCTTGTACCCCTGTCTTGTTGTATCTCTATTATTTTTATATGCTTGCTACAATTATTATGACATATTAGTATTCATCTTGTTCATGTTCTTGGTTTCAATATTTATCGTCTACTTTGATTATATGCTTAGTATAGTTAGTTTATCATTGTGTTTGTGCATAAGTTCATATAACATTCACCCTATTAAGGATCCAAGGGTGGGTGGTAGAGATCATGTAAGTGTGGTGCTTATATGCTATTTACCTATGAATACACTCTATATTCTGGGTCATGTGGTAGATCGCGGGTGTGACACTACCATTGAGTCCTTTGTAGTCCACTCCCCAAATATAGGTCATAGAAGAATGTCCCTGTTACAAAGGAAGGGAGAGCTCTGTTCTCAAACTTCCCTAAGTAATGTCCCTTATGCATAGATATAATGGTGATCTTAGCAATGACTACTAGGTGTAATTGCACTAATCAACATATGCTTTGACTTATAATTAAGAATGACTTAGAAATTATTCCTCTAATATTCTAACCTGACCATGCTAATGCTATAGATAGGAGTGCTTTGAGTGATTTCTTTATCATTATTATGAACTTGACTAATGCTTATTATATATATCTTTTATCTTGTGACTTACCCCTGTTATGAGTAGAGAGATTGTTATGGTTTATTTCTCCATCAATGTTATAAGTTATCAATACATGTCCAAAGCTACACCTTTCCTATGGTAAAATATAAATAACGATACCTAAAATACTCTTGGGTGAAGTGCTGCAATGGTATAATTATCTGTCCGCTTGCAGAATCCTTTTCATTCATATCTTTATATTATTTCTAGTCACATGAAATGATAAACATATGTTTAGTATTATTTTCGTTGTAATGCTAGTTAGTACCAACAAATATTTCTAGCACAATCACTAGGGATGACAACCTAGTACTGCTAGAGATGTAGTAATTAATAGGTGGCTACTAAAACAAGTGAGGAGTTAATAAATACCAACGGCTGCATTGGCGGTGAGGGAAAGGAATGCCCCTCCAGCAACAGTATCAACGTGCCCCTTAGACATGGGTGTAAGCCCCTCATAAAACGTTTCCCATGCCTCGGGGATGGATTCAAGTGAAGTTTGCTAGAAGTTAGAAATCTTCCCCCTCAGGGTATTGGTTTTGCCCATGGGAAAAAAATTTCATGAGGAACGCTGCAGAACATTTGTCCCACATGTTGACAACTTTGTTGCTCTAGTAGAACCACTGTTTTGCCTTCCCTGCAAGGGAGAAGGGAAATAGATGGAGTCTGATGCTATCTGGTGCGACGTCTTTGATGATGATGGCGTCACACAGCTCAAGGAAGTGTGGCAAGTGTGCACTTGTGTCTTCGCTTGGCAAGCCACAGAACTGGCTCACCTATACCATCGTAATCAGGCCAGTCCGGAGCCCAAAGTTTACAGTGTCATGTTGACAGCGGGCCTGATGGGCATGTTGGCAACAACGGGAGTGGAATATTTGTGGAGTGACTTGGCCATGTGTGAAGTAGCGGATGGTACGGGGGTGACTGGTTTGATTGCTGGTGGAGTAGCAGAAGAAATGGTACGAGAGTTGTTCTTCCTTAGGAGTGCCTCCAGACTATTGGTGTCGTTGTTGGACAGATCAAAACTATAACACCCTAGGTGTTTATCACCAATTAAGTAGTGGGTTTAAGCTCAAACATGATAGATTAGTGGAGATGATGATGCCAAAGTCAAACCTATGAAAATAAGCCCTAACCTAAACTTGGATATTGCACCCTTACTTACGTATAGGCTCATTTAAAAGATATATGCTTGGGCATTGTTATCAAAGTATCATCACATGTCTCACATCAATAACTATCTATATTGATCCCTAGAAAAGTTTTATGAAGTTTGGAATCAAAAAGTCACATGAAATGATAAGTTCCATTCCTGTTGGAATTTGCCCCATTAAGTTAATGGAACTATAGATCATCAACCAAGCTTTGCAACTTTGCCCAAATGACTCTAGATGAACTCTACAACAAAAGTCATGAAGGGTTCATGTTGAGCAAATGTCAAGAAATTGCCTCGATTGGCCTAAAACCCTAGTTTCGGCTTTATCGAGTTGATACTTTGACCAAAGTAAAAGTTGGACTTCTGTGCTAGTTATGAGGTTTGACCTTAAACAAAAGTTGTAGTTCATCTTGTGTAGAACAAACTTTGTTTAATGGTCAAGAGCTAGTTTGGCCGCTAACCTAGTCAAATAGAGATCACAATGTGGAATCAGCTACTGTTTTCAGCACTTAGAAAAATATTCTAAGTCCTCGAGTGGACAACAGAAAGTTGACAAGTTGGCAACATTTTATCCTCCAATTTCATATAGTGGCTCAATTAGGTTCCTTGATATGAGTTGGAGTACTGTTCACGGGGGACACAATGAATCAAGTGTCATTACATTTGGAGTATATTTGGATCTCCAAAATCAATTGCTAAAACAGCATGATTGCAACTTTATCGCTCAAAGGACCCTGAGATTGGCATGTCGCGTTCTCCAAAATTTGTTAAGTAACTTGGGTAGGTCCAAATGTAAAAGTTGGAGATCACATGAGGGGGAAGGTCATACAAGAAGATGGCATAAGTAGCATTTCATTTTGACCATGAATTCTTGTAGTTGTTAATCACTGTCAACTCACTGACACTGCCAACTTGGAGGTTAATTATCTGCTAATCTATTGCCCTAATGACCATGACCATTGAATAGGAAATGTAGAGCATGGTACGGGCTACAACTTTGCTTTTAGGTCCAAGACCTAGATCGGCCCAGATCAGGCCCAAATTGGATCTCCAAATGGTCCACTTCGCTGCCCGCCACCTGTTCGCGTTTTTGCTCCAAAGACGACGCGTGGACAAGGGCGTGGCGGCCATGCACCAGTGCGCCTTCACCATGGACGCTGCACGTCCTCCTCTCTGCCGGGTGTCTGCACCTCACTTAGCGTGGTGGAGCAACGGAGCGACCGCCCGAGCTCCTCCCCATCCTCCTTTAGCCCTTCTCCTCTCCCTTCCTCGCTCTTCCCCGCTCGACTCCGACTGGAGTGCGCCACCGGAGCCATGGCCGCCATGGCCAAGATTGCCGAGCGGCGGAGCGTTTCCTCAACCACTGCTGTGCTCAACCTCTGTCCCAACCAATTGCATCACCGCCTCCGTCGTGTCATGCTTCGCCCCGCGCGCACGTCCGCCCATGCTCTAGGCCACCGGATTGTGCCACTGCCATAGCCGGCCGTGTCGAGCTCCATGGCCGCCGGTGTACGTGGCTGGGCCTCCTCGAGCCACCACGGCCGCAGCTATGAGCCTCACCATCTTCACCTCGTTGCATTCCAGCTCCCGCGCGCAACCACGGCGGGCCAGCACCGCCGGAAGGCCGGCGCCGCTAGCGCGGCCGCCACTGAACCGCCTGCACACATGGCTAGGAGGCCACGGGCCACCTCGGCCCATGCCGCAAATGCGTGCGGTTGCGCCTCGTAGCCACGAAGCTGGCCCACTCAACCACCGCCATCGAGCCGCCAGCGGTCGGCCGGTGAAACCGACCGACGGTCACCCCCCCTTTTCTCTGTTTTCACCGGAGAAGGAAGAAGCCGACACCCCTCTCTGTTTCGTTGTGTGGGTGACAAGTGGGTCCAACGGTCCAGCGGGTCCCACATGTCGGTTATGTGGTGACAGACTTGGGTACCGAATCGGGTGCGCATAGAAAATTCAGTCAGGGTTAGGAAATGCTGATTTTGAATTTTTGATTTTTGTGTAAATCTTCTAAATTCCAAAGTTCATGCTAGGTAATTCCAAAAATAGCAAATGTGGACTTTTTGGAAACCTTGAGAAAAGATCTATGCAGTGAAGTCATAATATGTTAGGTGTTTGTAGATGTTTTCTGATGTTTTTTATTTAAGCTTTAAAAATGCTCTAAAATGCTTATAAACTTGACCAGAGCAAGACCTGGAGTTTTAGAACTCCAAAAAATGGTGATTCTTGTTTTGTTAATTTTGTGATGACATGTACTTGCTAGGAAAAATATCAAACACACTAGTTGTTCACTGTTTTCTTAAGGTTTTGATTTGACCTTGATAAATAAGGAAATCTACATTATATTGCTTGTCATTTTTATATCTTGAGTTGTATTGCTCCAAATGATGTGAAATTTTTATGGTAGTCTTTCCATGCTATGAATGTACTGTGGTATAAATTTCATAGTCATTGCTTACTTTATGCTCAAGTTATTGAGTTAACTTGTTTATGACTTAATAAATAGCTTATAAATAATATATAAATGATAAAATAGAAAATGTTGTTCCATCACCTTATTATGATGTTGCTCTTTGATGTTAGTTCATTCTATGGCCATGTGTTCACAGAAAATATTGAGTTTTAGGTTTAACTTGCTCTCACATGATTTATTGCCATAGCTATTTGTCTTTTTCATAGAGGTTGAGATACATTTCCAATTGGCTTGAAATTTGGACAGTAGACTTTTGGGAGCATTAGTAGGACATTGTAAATTTGGTAGAATTTATTGTGCACTTTTGATAGGTGTTCATAACTCCACCTATTTATCTAAATAAATTAATAAAATGTATTAAAAGAATTTATTTAGTGATGGATACTATGTTTTCTGGTGTTCATTAGTCATGTGTGAAATGTTGATAAAGTTGGTTTTGTCTAATTATATGTTTGCAACATAAGTTAATAATTATTTCTTGCAAATAAGGTTTCTGGACAGATCTGGGAACTTAGCAAAGTTCTTCATGATAATGTGCTTTGTTGTGAAACTTATTTATACAAAAGTTGTAGATAATTTATGTATCTAGCTTCTGTTAAAATTTGGTGGCATTTGACCATGTGGTTTAGGAGTTATAGCTGTTGAAAGTTGGGTTACAGAATTGCTTGCTCTCTGTCTTGTTAGACCTGTTTCTGTGTTTTTGTAAATTCGACATATTAAACTTTGGAATCATGCTATGATGATTATAAATGAAATGTGGAGAATGTCATAAGCTTTCCATAATGTCTTCTTGCAAGTCATTTGGAGTTGTAGATCTCCAGTTATGATTAAATTACTTAGCTGCTGTTCTGATGCCCAGAATGTGGCAATTTCTAGTTCTAGTGCTTTGATTAACTTTGCCATGCTTGTGTATTGAAGTGTGACACATGTCTTTGTTGGTACTTGGTTTGGTACCCTAGGATCTTATAAGACTTGTGTCTTGATTGATGTGTTTACAATCTTCTATGTTATGCCTTAGTGAGGATTAAGTTAATTAGCTCTAGGTGTTTAGGAGAACTTTGGTATGCTTGTTTGATTACTTTGTTTATTGCACTTCTATGCATTTATACATATGCATTGTTGCACCTCATTTAGGTACGTTAGCTGAAGCACGTGAAGGACCTAAGGTGGAGCCAAACCCGAAGATGGAGTTGGTGGATCCATCCCGAAGATCGAAGGACCGGACAAGTGGTAGATTGGAAGATGCTCGCCAAGCGAACTCATCTGACATACTCTAACTTGAGTCGGATCCCAGGCAAGCCCCGGAGCATTATAAGCCTCCTACCTTCAAAGCAATTAATTTTATATATGTTATAAGTATTGTTGCATTAAGTGGTAGGAGTTGGTTGAAAACCTTGCTGCATTATATCACTCCTTGTCCAGATATATGAATCCTTGAATCCTACATAGAATAGGATCGAGTAGATGCTTAGCCCTGCTTTAAGCGGTAGAAGTCAGGTGATTTCCTGTCACCTACGAGATATAGGGATGTTCATATATGGTACGGTTGGCTATATGTGCTATCGTGGAATGGAACCATGTGTTAATAAAATGAAATGAGACCGGACAGGATGATGATAGTGAAGCGACAAGGCATGGAGGTCTTGGGTGTGGATCTATCCCCGTCTGAGTCATTTAAGGACCGATTCGCTGTACGTCCTTGAGTCATGTTGAACGTAGTCTAACACTTAGTTGGCCGGATAAGTCGTTCCGACCGCGAAGCTGAGTAATGTGATTTAGGCCGGGACTCGAATGGTAGGTTGCTTCTTGGAGGAGAGAAAGGATGTGCTTGGGGACATTGGCATGAGACCAAGGGGGGGGGGTTAGAGTCCCTATCACCTGTCAGAGTGTCGCCCTTGGGGTCGCGACATCATTCGGACCCGCGATTCCTGAATCATATGAAAAGGTGGCCTGTGCGACCCTGGCAGGGGTCTGCACGGTGAGTGTTAGAAATACCCCTCCAGCTGGATAGGAATTCAATTCGAATCGCCGTCGCTCCCGGTTAGTGAGCACTTGACTTGAGCAGCGGCAACGTAGATTCAATTAAATTGAACTAATGGTTAATTGGATCACGATGGAAAGGTTGCCTCAATTTATACCTGCTATGGTTAATATTGTTTGCTCCTAATAAAGTGAGTGCTCTAGTACAGGTTCTAATATAGATGATAGGTTAATGATAATTAACTTGATGCTTAAGCATTAATGATTGATCATCTATATTAAGCTTTTATGCAAAATGTTGTCAAGCTAGCCCCACTTCATATCAGCCTTGCATGATCCTTGGTGTCACTTTATTTCTGGTTTCTGACGGGTAAGTCTAGCTGAGTACTTTGTCGTACTCAGGGTTTTTTCCCCACTTATTGCAGGTTATGATGTATCACGGCGACTGTAAGAGTTGGTTGGCTCCTGCCTTGTGGCAGAGTGTGATCATGGGCATGATCCTTCTTATTTACCTTATCTCTAATGCTTTTGTTGGAAGTCGACCGGGGTACTGGCATGTATTTGAAATAAGATTTATGTTAGTTTTAAATACTTTGCTTCCGCTACTTTTGAACTTAAGTTGTAATAACTATGTTGAACTCCGATGTATATTGAATTACTTGAGAAATGGATGTAACATGTGACTTGTTATGTTGAATCACTACGATCTTGGCTTGTATGTTGGTTGGTTTGAAATCCCTCGTGATTTTATTGGACTACCAGAGTTATATGGGCTCAAGCGCGAAAATTTGATCACTTCGGTGATTGTTTTTGTACTTGTGCTCTTATAATTTGGACGGTTCTGTTACAAAAACCACTCATACACTATCCTGTTTTCATTCCACAACAGGAAACAAGTAGAATTAGCCTATATAAACTATGGCTACCATTGCATGCATGTGATCATTATTCATGTTATGCTAGATCTTTTTTCAACCTATGCCCTGCCCGGCAACAGCACTAGAAATGTTTGTTGGTATTTCTTCACACAATCACCAAGTGAAGAGGTTTTAAGTCCATCACCGATAACGGTGCCAAAAATGCTTGTTGGCATTTCTTAGTGCCATTACTAAGATTGAGTTAATGCTAGCAACGCCGCCAAGAAACACCAACTATGATAGTCCTTAAAGATTACAAACAATATCTACAAACGTACAAAGCTATCGTTGTAGCATTTTACCTAGAAGTATTCAGAGTATTGTTATTTATATTTTCCCAAAGGAGGGCAAGGTATACATATTCTAGCATAAACATAAACATGATTACATACTTGCATAGTGGACCATAGTTCATAACAGGGGTAAAAACGGTATTTCATGGATAGAGGACACACATCTAGGCTAACCTCAAGGATAAAAGAAAACAACAAATAAAAGAAAATTCCTACGTAGAGTTGGCATATTCTAATATAGCCGTGCAAAGAACAGTTAATGATCATATAAGTTATATGATTAGAGTTAAAACTAAGTGTGAGATGGACGGGGAGATCTCCGAGCACTGGTCTGCCAGCAAGCATGAGAGATTTTAAGACTCCTACACAATATCCGGATGTGGGGAATTACAAGGGATGGACAGGGCTGTCACCATCAGCCACCTACCCCTTAACCATGGGATACCATCATACCAAAGGTTCTTGTGCACCCGAGCACTACGCCCGTGTATATGGAAACTACCTATATCCCCCGGGACTCCAACACTACAGATTGACAAGAAATAATATATGCAAACCCGAAGGAACGACGAACCGCCATCCCAACCCTAGCTCTACTTCTACTCATACAAATCATACGAATGATTAAGCATGAAATGGACATGTTAAGATCATAACACACAAACTACATGCTAGTTCATATATCATGATTATAACATGAAAACTATACTCTAGTTCATTGTCACACCCATTTTTAAGGACAAAAATAGGATGTATAAAAGACTCATGTGCACCCCAGGAAACAGTCGCACACATAAGTTGACAAATTACAAAGTATCATCACAGTGCTTATTACATAACGAATAAGTATTTAAGACATAGTCTTGAACGATAGATAATAATAACTAATAATAATTCTTCAGCGGAAACTCCACACAGGGACACGGTTGACTGGTTGACATCAAGACTAGTACTCATTCCGATAATCTTCCTCATTATCTTCATCTGTTATGGTGGAAATAGCAAGAGTGAGTTCATGTCGAACTCCACAAATATAACACAGGGTTCATGTGGCTCAAAAGGCTAGACACTGTTTAACTGCATTTAGCTTTTAATCATATATTAGCAATTGAGTAGCATCAAGATAATCCACTTCCCATTAAAGAACCAATGATCAATTGTAATAAGGATAATGAATAGCATTAACATGAGCAAATAATAATCAACAATAATTTAGCATGATATAACAGTTATGATCAACTATTCCATAAGAATCCCCAAGGCCGCTCGTATCCGTGAGCACGGCTAGTATACCAGTTTTTAACTCTGCGCAGAGGTGTACACTTTCACTGTAAGTCATGATTTCCAAATGAGTGGGGAGATCAAGCCCAAACACCCGAGAACCATATAAAGCCACTCAAAAGTTCGTCTAACAAGTTAGGGCCATTAGATTTCACTCGGCAGGCAGATGTAGAACCCCCCTTCCCTGTGGCACAACAACCGCAGCCTATACACACTAGGCCAGGGGCTCGCACTACACCCAAAGTGTCAAGCCATTCTTACGCCATTTAAGGTAACCACTAACAAGCTAGAAAAGGTCTCTTGAACAACTAAAGCCAGAGCCATATAGCCCTCACAGCTGTACTGTATATCCCGGATGATCACGTACAGATAAGTCCTTACGGAGAGTAACTAGAGCATCAAAATAATACACAAGCTCTAGCCCCCTTTTTAACAATAATAAAATCATCTTAATAGTTGATTGCTTAATCCATTAATCAAATTACAAGATCATTGTTCTTAGTTTAAGCACTAGCAACAGCTACCCATATGCATACCCAAGGTTGACAAGGAATCAAGACATCAAGCACTAAGTTATAATCTCTAAGGTTGTCAAGGTAAGCACATGCATATGTATGATCATTTTGATGAATAGGTAGCAAGGATAGTCCTGTGTTATACTTGCCTTGATCAAAGCTCTCCAAATGATACTGCTGACTTGGCTCAAAGTAATACTCCGAATCGTCCAAGTACTGCTCACCTTCTATACTCGATCATCAATCAACAACATACATGCATCCAATCAAACATACACGAAGCAAACAAATAGATATAATTAGAACAGTACACCAACAGTAACAAAACAGTAATAAAAGTTTATAAAACTCTTCTACACGTTTCTACGATCACACAGACGCAAAAATCACCAAAATCGGAGTTAAAACGTAAAAGTTATGAATTTTCTAAGATTTCCTATAGATAAATAAATACTTAATTATAAACTCGAAAAATAAATTATCAAAGCTAACTGTAAAACTATACTAACATGTAGAGTTCGCAAATACAAACCTAACGCAATTTGAACGGATCAAATCGGAGTTAAAACGAAGTTTTTATGACTAAAACAGTTCTAGTGGCAAATCTGTAATTTCCTGAAAACGTATTTTTGAATAAACCGGAAAAGAATACGCCTTCCCAACGCGAAAACGTATTTTCAAAACTACGCTAAGGACCGCGGGTTGATTTCCAAAAACCCGAGGGTCTCTTTAGAAAGATTACCCGCGAAGGGGTATCTTCTATTCTGGGCCGTTGATCTCGAATCGGACGGCTCAGATTCATCATCAACTTCACTGTGCTAATCCGGCCACCCTCTTCACATCCGGCCGGCGGCTCCTCCATGGCCGGCGACTCCACCATGGCCGGAGGTGATGAATCTCCCCACCAAGACCATCATTCAAGCCCAAACTTGAACCAAACGATCGAGATTCTCCGTGCGAACTCACCCAAGCGACAAAACAAGCTACATCTACCCGTAACCGCCGCACGGCAACAAGGGGACGGCGGCGCCATTGCCAACCACGGTGAACTTCAAAACCTACAGCAAACATCACCAAAACTCCAACGGAGAGCATGGGAAGTAAGAGGAGAGGAAAACAAACTCACCCAAGCGAAAGACTTTGCCTCCGGTCCACCCGAAAGCCTCACCCGCTTCCAACCGAACTCGTCGGCACCGCCCAACCCTAGAGCTCGATTTCGTGTTGTGGAACTTGCGTTTTAGATGAAAAACGGAAACTAGATGACCTACACTTCCTATTTATGACCTCTACTAGACGTGTTCGGGTAGGAAACCCCGGGTAATGCGGATATGGCGGCGGTAGTTCACCGGTTCGGACGGAGTCCGTCTCGGTCACGAGGTTGAAGATGAAACGGAGACCAACAACTGGGACCCACACGTCAGCGGAAGAAAAGAGAAGGAGGCGGCTACTGTGGCGCTGGGCTGGCTTGGGCCGCGGTCGTGGGCTCGGCTGCTGGGCCGGTTCGGGCGCAAGGAAGCAGGCCGTCGCGAACTGGGCTGGTCAACAGCAGGTAAGCTTTCTCTTTTTTTTTTATTTACTTGCTTTCAAAAATATTTAAAATACCTTCTAATCCAAAATAATATAAAATAAAATATAACAAATTCACACCACACAATAAAAATTATATGCAACAGCATGAATGCAACATCAAACTTATTTTATTATTTTAATTTGCCATTATTTATTATCTAACTTATTCCAATTTTGTTATCTCAAAATTTGGGTGTTACAAATTCTACCCCCCTTAAAAGAATCTCGTCCTCGAGATTGGATTGCTTACTCAAACAACTGCGGATACGATTTCCTCAATTCATCCTCTCTTTCCCAAGTTGCCTCTGCCTCTGAATACCGATTCCACTGTACTTTGCACATCTTAATAATCCGACTTCGAGTAACTCTCTCAGCCGTTTCTAAAATCTTGATCGGAAACTCTTCATATGTAAGATCTTCCTTAACAGTCAACTCTTCTAAAGGTATCTGCTCCTCAGGCACACGCAAACACTTCTTAAGTTGTGAAACATGGAACACATCATGTACTCCAGATAAATTCTCAGGCAACTCTAATTGATAAGCAACTTCCCCACGTCTAGCAATAACTTTAAATGGTCCAACATACCTTGGTGCTAATTTACCTTTCATGTTAAATCTCTTCACACTTCTCATAGGTGACACCTTCAAATAAACATAATCACCTACCTCAAAAACTAAATCTCTTCTTCTATTGTCAGCATAACTCTTCTGACGAGACTGTGCTACTCTCAAATTCTCTCGAATCACTCGCACTTGATCTTCTGCGTTTCTAAGAACATCTGTACCAAACACCTGAGATTCACCTGTCTGATCCCAAAACAATGGAGTTCTACACTTACGTCCATACAAAGCTTCAAACGGTGCCATCTTAAGACTCTGTTGATAACTATTATTGTAAGAAAATTCTGCATAAGGCAAACTCTTATCCCAACTAGTTCCATATTGCAATGCACAGGCTCTCAACATATCCTCTAATACCTGGTTGGTCCTTTCAGTCTGTCCATCTGTCTGTGGATGATATGCTGTACTAAAGTTCAATTTAGTTCCTAAAGATTCATGCACAGCTTGCCAAAAGTGCGATGTAAACTGCGTACCCCGATCAGACACAATTTTCTTTGGTACTCCATGCAAACATACTATCCTTTCCATATACAAGGTAGCTAATTGTACTCCCGTGTAGTTAGTCTTGACTGGAATAAAATGAGCAACTTTAGTCAACCTATCCACTATCACCCAAATAGAATCATAACCTCTCTGAGTACGTGGTAACCCCACTATAAAGTCCATACCAACTTCCTCCCACTTCCATTCAGGGATCTTCATTGGTTGCAACAATCCAGCAGGTCTCTGATGCTCTGCTTTCACCCTCTGACAAGTATCACACAATGCCACATACTCAGCCACATCTCGCTTTAATCCAATCCACCAATATTTCTGTTTCAGATCCAAATACATCTTAGTACTACCAGGATGAATAGAATAAGCTGACTCATGAGCTTCGCGAAGAATTGCCTGTCTAACAGTTTGATCCTCAGGTACACACAGCCTCTTTCCAAACCACAAAATTCCATTATCATCCATTCTAAAGCCTGGTGACTTACCAATCACTATATCCTCCGCTATCTTCTTTAGTTTCTCATCCTTCAATTGACCCTTATAGATCTCTTGCTCTAAAGTAGGCTCTATTACTAATTCCATTGCATTAGTAACAATTCCCAAGTTCAAATATTCAAATTCAGCACATAACTCACTAGCCATAGACAATGTTCTTATCTCATTGGCATAACTCTTCCTACTAAGAGCATCAGCTACTACATTAGCCTTACCAGGATGATAGTGTATCTCAATATCATAATCCTTAATCAACTCCAACCATCTGCGTTGCCTCAAATTCAGATCTGACTGAGTGAAAATATACTTCAAACTCTTATGATCAGTGTATATATCACTCTTATGTCCAATCAAATAATGTCTCCAAATCTTTAAAGCATGAACGACAGCTGCTAACTCCAAATCATGTGTAGGATAATTCAACTCATGCTTTCTTAACTGCCTGGATGCATAAGCCACAACTCTGCCTTCTTGCATAAGAACACATCCCAAACCTTGACGAGAAGCATCACAATAAATAGAAAACTTCTTACTCAAATCTGGTAAAACCAAAACAGGCGCTGTAGTCAACCTCTTTTTCAACTCCTCAAAACTAGCTTGACATTTATCTGACCACACAAACTTGGCATTCTTCTCTAACAGAGATGTCATAGGTTTAGCAAGTTTAGAAAACCCTTCAATGAACCGTCTATAATATCCAGCTAAACCCAGGAAACTGCGAATCTCACTAACATCAATAGGTGGTTTCCAATTCAATACATCCTTTACCTTGCCTGGATCCACTGATATACCTCCATTAGAAACAATATGACCAAGAAAAGAAACTTCCTTCAACCAAAACTCACATTTACTTTGCTTCGCATACAGTTTATGCTCTCTAAGCTTCTGCAATACCAACCTCAAATGTTCAGCATGCTCTACCTCTGTCTTGGAAAATACCAGTATATCATCAATAAACACTACCACAAACTTATCCAAATATTCCATGAACACCTTATTCATCATGTACATAAAGTATGCAGGTGCATTGGTCAATCCAAATGACATAACAGTATACTCATACAATCCATACCTTGTAATAAAAGCTGTCTTCGGAATATCAGAAACACGAATCTTCAACTGATGATATCCAGAACGTAAATCAATCTTAGAGAACACACAAGCACCTCTCAACTGATCAAACAAGTCATCAATCCGGGGCAAAGGATACTTATTCTTGATAGTTACTTCATTTAGTGACCGATAATCAACACACATCCTCTGACCACCATCTTTCTTATCAACGAAAATAACTGGTGCTCCCCAAGGTGATGAACTAGGTCGAATAAAACCTTTTTCTTGTAATTCTTTAATTTGTTTCTTAAGTTCTTCTAATTCATCTACTCCCATCCTATATGGTCGTTTGGCTATAGGTGCAGTTCCAGGAAGTAATTCAATAAGAAATTCAATGTCTCGGTCAGGTGGCATACCTGGCAATTCATCAGGGAAGACATCCGAAAATTCCTCAATCACTGAATTCTCCTTAATAGTATCTTCAATCTGATTCACCACCGCGGTTGGTTGCTTCTGCATTGCTACATCCACATTGATTTTATCTCCATTAGGCGCAGTCACAACTACCACTTTCTGCTGACACTGAATCTCTGCCTGATTTTGCATCATCCAGTCCATACCCAATATCACATCAATCCCAGATGATGTATACAATAGATAAACAAAATCTGATTTTCTGGGCGAACTCCAATTTCAGCAACTCAGTAAAACTGTCATATCTCGAGCTACAGATGTCCAAATCAGATGATCTTTACATGGTTGGAAAGCTTATAAAATTATCTACAACTCGTATTCACAACACTTTTTCTGATTCTGTCAATAAATTGGTCAAAAACTGAACTTAACAGAAACTGTTCCAGATTTCCAGACTGTGCAGTAACTCCAACTTGAAACAGGTATATCTCTTAACTCATAATAGATATTAAGGTGATTCTTGTGGGATTGGAAAGATATAGAAGTCTAATTATTCCCAGTAAAATTTCTTAAATTTCTCATGAACGGATTTTAAGTTATTTCTAAAATATCCCAGACTGATCCAAAAATCAGCAAAGGACAGAACTAAATTAACCTCATATTCAACTAATATATCTTGATCAAACTTAATATTCTTAACCATGGAATTTGTAGGCATGTCTACAAAACTCCAGCACACATTACAAAGATCCAAATCACACATTATCATAATAACAATCCATCAATCACACAATTGTTCACACCACAAACTGACTCTTAAAACAATCCAAACTTAAAGTTAACTCGCAACTACTATCGTTCCTATTACATAGGGATTTTTCCTATTGCCTAATTAAGCTTCTCATAAATCTTAGGACGACCTAACTCCACCCTTAATTGGTCAATCTCCTTATAAGTTTGCTCCTGAGGTTTAAAACGGGCAACATATTGTGCAGCTGACAAACGGGGATGAGGAGGCATCTATAAAATTTAGGCATAGATTAGATAGAATCAATGTATTTTCGCAATAGAACAAAGTAGAGGAAGCATAAAACTTTAGTAATTAACAAGGTGAAAGACGAAGCATGAATTAAGTGAGGTATGGATGCTATCAACGACCATTCTAACTAGGCTTGCGTCCTACAGTCAACACGGCTTTGATACCAATCTGTCACACCCATTTTTAAGGACAAAAATAGGATGTATAAAAGACTCATGTGCACCCCAGGAAACAGTCGCACACATAAGTTGACAAATTACAAAGTATCATCATAGTGCTTATTACATAACGAATAAGTATTTAAGACATAGTCTTGAACGATAGATAATAATAACTAATAATAATTCTTCAGCGGAAACTCCACACAGGGACACGGTTGACTGGTTGACATCAAGACTAGTACTCATTCCGATAATCTTCCTCATTATCTTCATCTGTTATGGTGGAAATAGCAAGAGTGAGTTCATGTCGAACTCCACAAATATAACACAGGGTTCATGTGGCTCAAAAGGCTAGACACTGTTTAACTGCATTTAGCTTTTAATCATATATTAGCAATTGAGTAGCATCAAGATAATCCACTTCCCATTAAAGAACCAATGATCAATTGTAATAAGGATAATGAATAGCATTAACATGAGCAAATAATAATCAACAATAATTTAGCATGATATAACAGTTATGATCAACTATTCCATAAGAATCCCCAAGGCCGCTCGTATCCGTGAGCACGGCTAGTATACCAGTTTTTAACTCTGCGCAGAGGTGTACACTTTCACTGTAAGTCATGATTTCCAAATGAGTGGGGAGATCAAGCCCAAACACCCGAGAACCATATAAAGCCACTCAAAAGTTCGTCTAACAAGTTAGGGCCATTAGATTTCACTCGGCAGGCAGATGTAGAACCCCCCTTCCCTGTGGCACAACAACCGCAGCCTATACACACTAGGCCAGGGGCTCGCACTACACCCAAAGTGTCAAGCCATTCTTACGCCATTTAAGGTAACCACTAACAAGCTAGAAAAGGTCTCTTGAACAACTAAAGCCAGAGCCATATAGCCCTCACAGCTGTACTGTATATCCCGGATGATCACGTACAGATAAGTCCTTACGGAGAGTAACTAGAGCATCAAAATAATACACAAGCTCTAGCCCCCTTTTTAACAATAATAAAATCATCTTAATAGTTGATTGCTTAATCCATTAATCAAATTACAAGATCATTGTTCTTAGTTTAAGCACTAGCAACAGCTACCCATATGCATACCCAAGGTTGACAAGGAATCAAGACATCAAGCACTAAGTTATAATCTCTAAGGTTGTCAAGGTAAGCACATGCATATGTATGATCATTTTGATGAATAGGTAGCAAGGATAGTCCTGTGTTATACTTGCCTTGATCAAAGCTCTCCAAATGATACTGCTGACTTGGCTCAAAGTAATACTCCGAATCGTCCAAGTACTGCTCACCTTCTATACTCGATCATCAATCAACAACATACATGCATCCAATCAAACATACACGAAGCAAACAAATAGATATAATTAGAACAGTACACCAACAGTAACAAAACAGTAATAAAAGTTTATAAAACTCTTCTACACGTTTCTACGATCACACAGACGCAAAAATCACCAAAATCGGAGTTAAAACGTAAAAGTTATGAATTTTCTAAGATTTCCTATAGATAAATAAATACTTAATTATAAACTCGAAAAATAAATTATCAAAGCTAACTGTAAAACTATACTAACATGTAGAGTTCGCAAATACAAACCTAACGCAATTTGAACGGATCAAATCGGAGTTAAAACGAAGTTTTTATGACTAAAACAGTTCTAGTGGCAAATCTGTAATTTCCTGAAAACGTATTTTTGAATAAACCGGAAAAGAATACGCCTTCCCAACGCGAAAACGTATTTTCAAAACTACGCTAAGGACCGCGGGTTGATTTCCAAAAACCCGAGGGTCTCTTTAGAAAGATTACCCGCGAAGGGGTATCTTCTATTCTGGGCCGTTGATCTCGAATCGGACGGCTCAGATTCATCATCAACTTCACTGTGCTAATCCGGCCACCCTCTTCACATCCGGCCGGCGGCTCCTCCATGGCCGGCGACTCCACCATGGCCGGAGGTGATGAATCTCCCCACCAAGACCATCATTCAAGCCCAAACTTGAACCAAACGATCGAGATTCTCCGTGCGAACTCACCCAAGCGACAAAACAAGCTACATCTACCCGTAACCGCCGCACGGCAACAAGGGGACGGCGGCGCCATTGCCAACCACGGTGAACTTCAAAACCTACAGCAAACATCACCAAAACTCCAACGGAGAGCATGGGAAGTAAGAGGAGAGGAAAACAAACTCACCCAAGCGAAAGACTTTGCCTCCGGTCCACCCGAAAGCCTCACCCGCTTCCAACCGAACTCGTCGGCACCGCCCAACCCTAGAGCTCGATTTCGTGTTGTGGAACTTGCGTTTTAGATGAAAAACGGAAACTAGATGACCTACACTTCCTATTTATGACCTCTACTAGACGTGTTCGGGTAGGAAACCCCGGGTAATGCGGATATGGCGGCGGTAGTTCACCGGTTCGGACGGAGTCCGTCTCGGTCACGAGGTTGAAGATGAAACGGAGACCAACAACTGGGACCCACACGTCAGCGGAAGAAAAGAGAAGGAGGCGGCTACTGTGGCGCTGGGCTGGCTTGGGCCGCGGTCGTGGGCTCGGCTGCTGGGCCGGTTCGGGCGCAAGGAAGCAGGCCGTCGCGAACTGGGCTGGTCAACAGCAGGTAAGCTTTCTCTTTTTTTTTTTATTTACTTGCTTTCAAAAATATTTAAAATACCTTCTAATCCAAAATAATATAAAATAAAATATAACAAATTCACACCACACAATAAAAATTATATGCAACAGCATGAATGCAACATCAAACTTATTTTATTATTTTAATTTGCCATTATTTATTATCTAACTTATTCCAATTTTGTTATCTCAAAATTTGGGTGTTACATTCATATGCACTACTATATAAATGATATGAGAGCTTGAATATGGAAGAGGTCTTCATAGAAATATTCATACTAAAGTTGTTCTTCTTCCAAGGAGAAAAGCTCTCCAAGTAGCTTTGCTAGCTCCAAATACTACTAAGAACTAAAGCTCAAAGAGTACAAGTAGAGAGAGCTGAGGTGTAGCTCCAAATGATGTGTGTGTAGAATGAGCTGCTCCTCTTCTTATATAGTGAAGTGAGGGCGGTTTAGCGCTGATATTTTTGGAAACCACCAGGAACCGCCATAGCGTGGTGGCATGCAACTACCGCATAAGAGCCGGGCCGAGCAAAGGTGGTGGGGGTGCGCCCGCACCCTGGTGGGCCTGCCTTGCGACTGCCTTCGCCTGGTCGGTTCCTAGATGGGCCTAGACCCTGTCCCAAGTGGTATTCTGCCCATGTAAGTTGTGTAGGTGGGCTTCTCTTCTTATTTTCTTCACATATTTCTACTTTATGCCTTCTATTTGTGCCTTTGGTATGTTTTCCACTTGTATTTGAATATGTGACTTGCGTTAATATTAAAGGCATATGTGTCTAAAGCATGTCTATTTCTCCTGTTTTGGACTATAATTGGGGGTCGGATTTGGTCGTTAGTGACCACCAACAGTGCCCGTGGAGGTGGAGGTGGTCATGGAGCCAGACATGGAGGTGGTTGTGGAGGTGCACGTGGAGATTCAACTACCCAAGCTTCTCAATCTGCCTCCGCAACTCATGCTCCTCAAGTCATGAATTTTGTTGTTACTAGTACTTGGGCTCCATGGACCACCACCTCTGTTGGTCCTAGTATTCAGGCTCCTCTAAACACTACTGCTGGTGGGAATAGCAGCATGCCTTGGTTCCACACTACTGATTTTGGGACTAAAGGCAATGCAGTGCAGGATGATGCGAATGATGGTCAAGAAGATGAAGACGAAACTTTTCAGGATGACTCTATGGTAAGTAATTTTTCATACCTAATTTGTTTTCATTTCATAGTTATTGGTCAATTATTCATTTCATAGTTGATGCTGAGTAGCTACTATCAGTTGATCTCTGTGCTAGGTAATCAGCATATTATATTCTAAAATTAAAATGTAGTATGTATGCATTTCATAGTTAGTACAATACTTGTTTCATATCTGAACCTTTTTTATTTATAATAGATGGATAGCCAATTTGACAAGGTTAACTAGTTTTTGGAAAACACCTCTGTTTTTGTGACACTTGCCTTGATCAAGGGCTAGAAATACCTTAAATGGACTCATGACCAATATAGGGTACAATAACATAGATGAGGAATATTGTATAAGAGTTGGTTTGCATCACAATAGAAAATATCTTAGAAACAGGTGGGATCAGCTCAAGAGGTTGTACCAATTTTGGATTTAGCTTAACAAACAGACTTTAAACGGTTCTATGTGGCATGATGACCAATTTTGGAAAGATGCATGCAAGGTAAATTAGGGTCTACTAGCATTATTTCATTTCTGATTTTTGAAATTATTCGCTCGTACATGTCAACTTTTCTTAGAATAAATCTAAATGGAGGTAGCTAATAATAAAGGGGCCCCAAAATGTTTGGATTAGCTTGAGCAAATGTTCTATAACATAGCTGTGGATGGCTCATCCTCTTGTTTTCCTGGTGAAGAAGATTATGGGATAGAAGAGGACGATGAAGATGATGGTTAGGATGGGAGTCCTATGAGCACTACTACCAGAAAGAGGGCTAGTAGCACTGCAACAACAACAACTAGTCAAATAAAGAAGACAAAGAGTACTATGGTTAAAGTTATGAAAGAGCTCATGGAAAGTATGAAGTCTAACAATTCTACTCAAAAGTTGCTGAATGGTGATCAAATAGCCGAATCTATGAAGAAATGTCAATAATGTGGGGCATCCAAAGAAAGTATCAAATATTTCATGTTTTGTTAGTTGTTTGTGAAAGTTGAGCTACGCTAGATTTTTTAAACATCAGCACCAATAAAGGACGGTTTTTGGGGTGGCATCAGATGATGAACATGTACTCAAACTGAGTATTGAAGTGGAGAATTCATAGCACTTTAGGTTCCTTGCATTAGTACCTCGTTTTGAACTATTAGTTTACATTATTAACTTGTTTTGAATCATTAAATATTATCTTGTTTTGGACTATCAATTTGCATGTGTGTGAACTGTTGGACTAAAATTGTGGACTTGTCTTTATTGTGACATGTAGCTTCTGTTACTTATTTTGTATGTGGCCATGATGCAAATGTGTGGATGCAAAACTGGATCATCGGAGGAAGATGCAGTGATATGGTACAATTGCTTGCATGATTGGTAAGTTCTACTATGAAGCTTTCATGAACAAGGCTAAGAAGAGGCAACCTGATGTTTCTAGTTATGATTGGGTTATGTGAACATTGCAAAGTCCCACATCTTGCTTCAATATGTTTAGGATGAGTAAGCCATTATTTGATAGCCTACATAACTTGCTGGAGTCATCATATGGCTTGAAGAGGCTTTTAGCGATGTTTTTGCGGATGGTTGGTGCCCCCAAGAATCATTTGAGAGGTCAAAAGAAACAATTAGTCAAAAATTTGAAGAAGTATTGCATAGTTTGTACAAGCTCTCAACTAATATTATCAAGCCTACAAATCCACAATTTAGGATGGTTCATCCAAGGTTACAAGTTCCTTAGTTTGCACCATATTTCGATAATTGCTTTGGAGCAATTGATGGAATGCATGCTCCTATTGTGGTGCCTGCCTCCAAGGTCCTTCAACACGTGAGTCAACATGGCTATACCTCTCAAAATGTATGAAAGGTCTTGATGGCTAGAGGGGGGTGAATAGCCTTTTAAAAAATTCTATAAAGACAAGCTAAACAAGTTTATCAATATAACAAATAGCGAGATGTGTGTTTTGCTTAGCCTACGGGGTGTTTGCAAGCCACCTAAATAATTCATAATTCTAGTATATTTGCACTCAACCGCACAAGTCAAATCGAGAAGGTAACTACAACTATAACTAGCAAGCTACACAAAGGAGCTACTCTAGCAAAGCAAACTAGCTAGTAAAGATAACTAAGAAGGTAAAGCGGAGTTGAGTTAGGAGAGTTTCACTAAGGGGTGAAGTATTGAGCCAACCAATATGATCAACAATGAATACCAAGACAACCGAACACCGGGACCAATCAATCACAATATAAAAGTGATGACACAAAGATTTATCCTGAGGTTCACGTGCTTGCCGGCACGCTAGTCCCCATTGTGTCCCTCTTCACCACGTGGTTCGGTGGCTAATCGGTCTCACACCGAGCCTCTCAAAAGGCACCACAAGAACCTACCAAATGGCAAAAGGTTGCAATGACATGAGCAATTTACTAACGTTGCCTTTGGCGCTTCGCCGAGGTAGGCACAAACCCCTCACAATCACCGGAGGTGGCCAAGAACAATCACCAACTCTTGCCAACGCCTCCAAGCTGCTCCAAGCTGTCTAGGTGGCGGCAACCACCAAGAGAAACAAGAATCTCGTAGCAAATCAACCACCAAGTGCCAACTAGATGCAATCTCACAATGCAAATGCACTTGGATCACTCAATCTCACTTCGAATATGCAAAGAAGTAAGAGAGATGAGTGGGAGAGGAGTTGCTTAGCTCAAAGTGCTCACAAGTATGTCAAATATCCAAGAGAGTGAGCCTTGAGCCAGCCAACGAGTACTTATAGACATACCCCTTTGAATATAGCCATTAGGAACTTGAAACAGTTGTAGTCGCACTGACCGGACGCGCTAGTCAAACTGACCGGACACCATAGTTCTCATGGCATCGCCTAGGCGACGCCTAGGCGTCCAGGCGCTCCCCCATCGCCTTGCAGAATGGGCACCTAGGCGGGCAAGGCAGGCGCCTAGGCGAGCAAGGCGGGCGCCTAGGCGTCCAAGTGCTCCCCCATCGCCATGCCTCGCCTTTACGCCGTAAGAACTATGCCGGACACGCCGACCGCACAGTGCCTATGCTTGCGAAACCAGACGCGGTAGTCGCGCGGACTGGACGCGCGAAGTATGACCAGACACGCTGGTCCCGTAACAGACCGGACGCGCTGGTCAGGCCTAAGAAGCGCTCCACCTAGATAGCGACCAGACGCGCTGCAAAACTGACCGGACGCCATAGTGCCAGCGTCCGGTTGAAGTCCAGTAAGCTCCCAGATAGACCGGATGCATCAGATCGACTGTGACCGGACGCGCCACCGCGTTCGATCAAAAAACCAAAACACGCGCAGATGCTGAACACTGACCGGACGCGTCCGGTCAAACAGAGACCGCATCCGGTCCAGCATCCGGTCACCTCTATGACCTCCGTTCGCCTCCGTTTCTTTTCTGACTTCCAGCGTAGTGGAAAATAGTAGTTTCAACTCTTTGAAAACGCCTAAATCCCGTCTCGCAAGCTCGGCGGGAGGGAGAGAGAGACCCAAACCCTCTCTACCGTTCAAACTCCAACGCCATCGCAGAAAGTGCTAACACAACCAAGTGATCACGTCATGTGCGAGTGTGTTAGCATTTTTACAATCATTTATCAAGGCGTTATTAGTTCTATCCAAATGCTTATGATTATGAAATGCACACCTATAGGCACTTAGGAGTTCAATAGCCACGTCATTCCCCTCTTTATAGTATGGCTTTCTATCCTATAATGTAACCACACCCACTAGGTGTCTTGGTTACTAAAACACAACCCTTAAGCATATACCTTTGCCTTGATCACGTAGGGTTGCGTCCAAATCCAAGTGTGGCCATCATGATCACCATGTCCATCTTGTCACCAACCTTGGAATGTACTAATCCTCATATGCTATATACAACTTAGGCATAGGATTAGTACTTAGTCATTGTCACTAATTACCAACACCAAACATAGAGCTTTCAATCTCCCCCTTGTTGGTAATTGGTGACAACTCTTTCACAAAGATATTATGATGAAATTTTAATTGAACCCATGTCACATTGTCCAAGTATATTACCACGTGTAAGAATTACGAACAAGTGATCATGAATTCAAATTGATAGCAATGGCTCCCCCTACATGTATGCTATATGTTTGGATTTTGGAAGCATACATGTTAGATAGGAAAGATTGGGAGCATTGTCTACCAATAGGTGCTAAGTGTTTGAGATTATAGACCTTTGAAGCGTGATACCATCAGAGTAGTGTTAAGCACCATCTTAGCACCATGTGTAGCTTGACACCACATGAAAATATACAAGTAACACTAGAAACCCCATGAGATCAACATTAGAAGCAAGGTTCTAGTACCACTTGGAAAACATAAAGCACGAGTATCTAGCTACTTCCTATACATGCTAGTACTTCAATCCATCATTCAAATTATACTAGCAAGTCACCACACAAGTAATGTATCAGAGAAAAAGAAATGCATATCAATGCATCATACATATGAAGTGCACATGGAAATGCAATAATCATGCTTAAGAGCTTGCTCCCCCTACTTGTGTGCTCATAATTTTAGTTGATTCCCTTCTTTTATCAATTCTCCCCTTTAGGTTTTCTACCCCTTTAGAATCTATCTTTGTGAACAATATTTTCTCCCCCTTTGGCACCAATGACCACAAGGGACCAATTTTAGATAGAATATCATGTCATGTTATGGGGTGAGGATCAAGTTTGTGATTCAACCTAGATTGCTTGCATGAATAAAATGCTTCGGTTTGATCCAAGGGCAAGCTTCTTCACACCTCACTAGAAGGGTTATCATGCACCATGTTGAAGCAAATATTTAGACAAGTTTTCTAGATTAAACACTTAGGATCACAAGCTACTTAAACAAGTTATATGCTACCACTAGATCATACAAGTCATGGAAACAATAGTGGTATCATATAAACTTCAAATTCATTTGATTTTTATGATTGAGCCTAGAACATGTAAATTATGACTAGATGCACTAAACAAGTCCTTAGCATAGAATGTATGACATGTCAACCAATTGTACCTTGGGGCTCGAAGGAGAGGCATGTCATATATAGGGTGCATCAACTCATGTTGGAGAAGTCAAGTATGTTCAACTCATTCTTTAGCTTGTGAAATCTCTTCTCATCAAGTGGCTTGGTGAATAGATCGGCTAGTTGATCTTCGGTGCCTACATTCTCAATAGCAATGTCACCCTTTTGTTGATGATCTCTAATAAAGTGATGGCGAACATCAATATGCTTTGTTCTTTGATGTTGAACCGGATTGTTGGTTAGCTTCACAGCACTTTCATTGTCACATAGCAATGGCACATTCTTGAAATTGATTCCAAAATCCTTCAATGTTGCCTTCATCCACAAGATTTGTGCACAATAACTACCCGCGGCGATGTATTCGGCCTCGGCAGTAGATAGTGCAATACTATTTTGCTTCTTGGATGACCATGAGACAAGTGATCTTCCTAATAATTGACAAGTCCCGGAAGTGCTCTTTCTCTCCACTTTGTCACCGGCATAGTCGGAATCCGAATATCCAACTAGCTCAAAGCTTGCACCTTTGGGAAACCATAATCCAACATCTTGTGTATGCTTCAAATACCTCAATATTCTCTTTGTTGCCTTCAAATGACTTTCTCTTGGTGAGGCTTGAAATCTTGCACACATGCATACACTAAACATCACATCGGGCCTTGATGCCGTCACATAGAGTAGGCTACCAATCATTGATCTATATAACTTTTGATCCACCATGTTGCCATTCTTGTCACTATCCAAGCTTCCATTAGTGCTCATTGGAGTAGTGATTCCTTTTGCATCTTCCATACCAAACTTCTTTAGCATATCCTTTATGTATTTGGTTTGGCTCACAAATGTTCCTTCCTTCATTTATTTGATTTGAAGTCCAAGAAAGAAACTAAGTTCACCAATCATTGACATTTCAAATTCCTTTGCCATCATTTTCCCAAACTCATCACAATAATCTTGATTGGTTGAACCAAATATGATATCATCAACATATATTTACAACAGAAACAAGTCTTTCCCAATCTTCTTGGTGAAAAGAGTAGTATCCACTTTGCCTATAACAAATCCTTTGGATAGCAAGAAGTCCCTCAATCTTTCATACCATGCTCTAGGTGCTTGCTTCAATCCATACAAAGCTTTTCTCAACTTGTCATCTTCAAAACCGGGAGGTTGCTCCACATACACCTCTTCTTGAATGTACCCATTGAGAAATGCACTCTTCACATCCATTTGATATAGCTTGATATTGTGAGCACAAGCATAGGCAAGTAAGATCCAAATTACTTCCAATCTTGCAACTGGGGCATACGTTTAAATAAAGTCAAGACCCTTTATTTGTGTGTAACCTTGAGCCACTAGTCTTGCTTTGTTTCTTACTACTATCCCATCTTGATCTTGCTTGTTGTGAAAGACCCATTTTGTTTCAATGTCATTGTAATCACTAGGTCTCTTAACTAGTTCCCATACTTCACTTCTTTTAAAGTTGTTGAGCTCTTCATGCATTGCATTTACCCAATCCGGATCTCTCAATGCTTTATCAATGTCCTTGGGTTCTTCCATTGACACAAAAGAAGAGTGAGCACAAAATGATGTCAAGCTTGATCTAGTTTGAGCTCCCCTTTGTATGTCACCAATGATGGAATCCAATGGATGGTCTCTTGCAATGTTAGTCGGTTGAAGCACTTGGACTTGATTGCTTGGATGTTGATGTTGATGTTGATCATGAGTTGGAGATGATGAACTAGCCACTTGTTAATATTGTTGCACTCGAGATGATGTACTAGCTTGATTTTGTATTAGAGAACCACTAGCTTGTGTAATTGGACTTTAGACCACTTGATCATTGTTGTCATCCACATCAATCACTTGCTTTGGCCTAATATCACCAATATCCATTTCTTTCAAAACATTAGTCAATTGAGTTCCTCTCACATCATCCAAGTTATCTTCCTTGAGAGCCATTTGTTTCATCAAACTCAACATCATGAACTTCCTCAAGTAAACCACTAGTCAAATTCCAAACTCTATAAGCTTTGCTAGTAGTGGAGTAACCAAGTAAGAATCCTTCATCACATTTCTTCTCAAACTTGCTCAATCTAGTGCCCTTCTTCAAGATGTAGCATTTGCAACTAAATACCCGAAAGTATGCAATGTTGGGCTTTCTTCCATTTAAGATCTCATATGGTGTTTTCTCTAAGAACTTGTGGCAATAGAGGCAGTTGCTATAGAAGCAAGCCGTGTTGATTGCTTCGGCCTAAAATGAATTACTCACATTATACTCATTCAATATTGATCTTGCCATATTAATCAAGGTTCTATTCTTTCTCTCAACTAGGCCATTAGATTGAGGTGTATACTTGGCCGAAAATTGATGCTTGATTCCAAGCTCATCACATAGCTCATCAACTCTTGTGTTTCTAAACTCACTTCCATTGTCACTTCTCACTTTCTTGATTGTTGTCTCAAACTCATTTTGCACTCTCTTGATGAACTTATTGAATATATCAAATACATCACTCTTATCCATAAGAAAGAATACCCATGTGTATCTAGTGAAATCATCTACAATCACAAAGCCATACTTGTTGCCACCAATGCTTGTGTATGTAGTTGGCCCAAATAGATCCATGTGCAACAACTCAAATGCCTTGGAAGTACTCATGATGCTTTTCAATGGATGAGTATTGCCTACTTGCTTTCCAGCTTGACATGCACTACATAGCTTATCTTTCTCAAATGTGACATCCTTCAAGCCTCTAACTAAGTCATGCTTCACTAACTTGTTCAATTGCTTCATGCCAACATGACCAAGTCTTCTATGCCATAACCAACCCATACTTGATTTGGTGAGCAATCATGTTGAAAGTTGAGTGTCACTAGCATTGAAATCAACCAAGTATAGATTCTCATATCTAAAACCCTTGAAGATCAAATTGGAGCCATCAACACTAACTATCTCCACATCATCAACACTAAAAATGCACTTGAAACCAAGATCACATAATTGAGCAACTGAGAGAAGATTGAAGTTCAACTTTTCAACTAAGAGCACATTGGAAATGCTATGATCATTTGAGATTGCAATCCTTCCAAGTGCCTTTACATCACCCTTGCTATTGTCACCAAATGTGATGCTATCAATGCCACTATCATTTGATTTGAGAGAGTTGAACATTCTTGAATCACCGGTCATATGTTGAGAGCACCCACTATCAAGCACCCAATGCCTTCCTCCAGCCTTGTAATTTACCTATAAAACAAATTAATGTATTTTAGGTACCCATACTTTCTTGGGTCCTTGGAGGTTAGTAACTAAGTTCTTTGGTACCCAAATGACCTTATTCTTTGGGCCCACAATTGGTGTACCAACAAACCTAGCATGCACACCTTTCTCATCCTTGGTAAGCACATAACAAGAATCAAAAGGAATGCAATCCATTTTAGCATGAAACTTGTTGTTGTTCTTGTTCATTTTATTACAATTAATCTCTAGATGCCCAACTTGCTTGCATCTATTGTAATAACGACCATTTCCCTTCACAAAGCGAGGCTTTGGAGTAGCAAAGGCCGCCTTGCCCTTCTTGGGAGTATAGCCCAAACCCTCTTTGTTAAGAGAGAACCTTTGGCTACCTTTAGCAAGCGGGCATCCCCACCATAGGCATTGCCTAATGCGCGGGTGAGATTATCCACCTCTTTCTTGACAGTCTCATTCTCAACCACAAGTGATGAATCACTAGTAGTAGAGGTAGAGTTGGTTGTGGTGGATGATGATGAGCTACATGAAGTATTAGTAGGACCAACAAATAAAGAATCATCAATAATATCACATGTTAGTCCAATGTCACAAGTGACAATCACTTGCTCCTCCTTAGCTTTCTTCATGAACTTCTCCAACTTGAGGTCCTTTTCCTTGATGAGCTCAAGTAGATTAGAGTGAGCTTCCTTAAGCCTAGTGTGAGCAATTTCAAGATCCTCGTGGTCTTCCTTTAGACACTCACGAGAGGCCTCTAGCTCATCAAAGGATTTTCTAAGAGCTTTGAGCTCTTGTTCAATTCCTTTGCACTCCTTACTCTTTTTGAGAGCAACAAGCTCCTCCATCAAGGCATCATTTTCATTGCTCTTGGCAATGAGCTCTTGCTCCAAGATTTTACATCTCTTGGTGGTTCTCTTGTAGCCCTTGCTCATTTGATCTATTATGCCCAATTGATCATCCTTAGAGTAGTCCTCATCCTCCTCATCATCACTCCTACAACCATCACTAGCACAAGAATCATCATCACTATCATCATATTTTACCTTGGTAGGCTTGGCCATAAGGCATGTCGATGTAGTGTCGAAGATGGATGGCTTGTTGGAGAGGGTGATGCTTGCAATGGCTCGCCAAGTGGTCCTTTCATCATCACTAGAGCTTGCATCATCATCACTATCGGAGTTGTCACTATCCCAAGTGACCACATAACCACCACCCTTCTTCTTCTTGTTGAATGTGAAGCTCTTCTTTGCTTTCTTCTCCTTCTCTTTCTTATCCTTCTTGTTCTTCTTGAGCTTCAAGTACCCATTATGACATCTCTTATCTTCATAGGGGCAATCCACCACTATGTGATTGGGGCTATTGCAATTGTAGCAAAGGCTCTTTGCCTTCATAGTGTCTCTCCTCTTCCTTGCCCCATATCATTTCTTCTTCATGAACCTCCCCATCTTGTGCACTAGGAGGGCCATGGTCTTATCATCAAATGGATCATCATCATCGCTCTCCACCTTGCTCTTGCCCATAGAAGATGAAGCCTTGAATGCAATGGGCTTCTCTTGCTTGACCTTGGTCTCCTTCTTCTCTTCTACCTCATCCTCATCATCATTGTATTAGGCATTAGTCATTGTATCTCCAAGCACATCAGTTGGTTTGACCTTGTCCAATCCCTCTCTAAAGATCATTCTTCTCAAGGTGGCAAACTTCTTAGGTAAACACATCAAGAACTTGTGTGAGAAGTCCTTGTCCTCAACCTTCTCCCCAAGCCCCTTAAGATCATTGACAATGACTTGGAGCCTATAGAACATCTCTGGGATGGATTCATCATCCTTCATCTTGAAAGTGGAGAACTTGTCCTTAAGCATATATAGTTTGGCACTTTTACCGTTGAAGTGCCTTCATATGTTTCTTCAAGCTTATCCAAAGCTCATTTGCCTTTTCAAGATCTTTGATTTGCTCAAATACTTTGTCATCAATGGCACAGTAGATTGTGTCAAGTGCCGCGGTGTTGCATTGTTTGTTGATGTGGTCATTAGGAGTGAGATTTTCCTCATCAAGAATGATGTATCCTTCTTTGGTCACATCCCAAACCTTCTCATGTATATTTCCTAGGTATTGATTCATCTTCCTTTTCCAATGATCAAAGCAAGAGACGCCATCAAAGAATGGAGGCTTGCCATTAACATGATTGAACATAACTTGAGCCATCTCGCACCGAGGTTGTTAAGCCTTAAAACCGGTGACTACGACTCTGATACCACTTGAAAGGTCTTGATGGCTAGAAGGGGGGTGAATAGCCTTTTAAAAAATTCTACAAAGACAAGCTAAACAAGTTTATCAATATAACAAATAGCGAGATGCGTGTTTTGCTTAGCCTATGGGATGTTTGCAAGCCACCTAACCAATTCACAATTCTAGTATATTTGCACTCAACCGCACAAGTCAAACTAAGAAGGTAACTACAACTACAACTAACAAGCTACACAAAGGAGCTACTCTAGCAAAGCTAACTAGCTAGCAAAGATAACTAAGAAGGTAAAGCGGAGTTGAGTTAGGAGAGTTTCACCAAGGGGCGAAGTATTGAGCCAACCAATATGATCAACAATGAATACCAAGACAACCAAACACCAGGACCAATCAATCACAATATAAAAGTGATGACATAAAGATTTATCCCGAGGTTCATGTGCTTGCTAGCACGCTAGTCCCCGTTGTGTCCCTCTTCACCACGTGGTTCGGTGGCTAATCGGTCTCACACTGAGCCTCTCAAAAGGCGCCACAAGAACCTACCAAATGGCAAAAGGTTGCAATGACACGAGCAATTTACTAATGTTGCCTTTGGCGCTTCGCCGAGGTAGGCACAAATCCCTCACAATCACCGGAGGTGGCCAAGAACAATCACCAACTCTTGCCAACGCCTCCAAGTTGCTCCAAGCCGTCTTGGTGGCGGCAACCACCAAGAGAAACAAGAATCCCGCAGCAAATCAACCTCCGAGTGCCAACTAGATGCAATCTCACAATGCAAATGCACTTGGATCACTCAATCTCACTTCGAATATGCAAAGAAGTAAGAGAGATGAGTGGGAGAGGAGTTGCTTAGCTCAAAGTGCTCACAAGTATGTCAAATGTCCAAGAGAGTGAGCCTTGAGCCTTGAGCCGGCCAACGAGTATTTATAGACATACCCCTTCGAATATAGCAGTTAGGAACTTGAAACAGCTGCAGTCGCACTGATCGGACGTGCTGGTCAAACTAACCAAACGCGCCGATCGCACAGTGCCTACGCTTGCGAAACACCGACCGGACGTGCTGGTCGCGCGGACCGAACGCGTGAAGTATGACCGGACGCGCTGGTCCCGTAACAGACCGGACGCGCTGGTCAGACCTAAGCAGCGCTCCACCGAGACAGCAACTAGATGTGCTGTAGAACTGACCGGATGCCACAATGCCAGTGTCCGGTTGAAGTCCAGTAAGCTCCCAGATCGACCGGACACATCCGATCGACTGTGACCGGACGTGCCACCGCGTCCGATCAAAAAACCGAAACACGCGCATATGCTGAACACTGACCGGACGCGTCCGGTCAAACAGAGACCGCATCCAGTCCAGCGTCCGGTCACCTCTGTGACCTCCGTTCGCCTCCATTTCTTTTCTAACTTCCAGCGTAGTGGAAAATAGTCGTTTTAACTCCTCAAAAACGCCTAAATCATGTCTCGCAAGCTCAGCGGGAGGGAGAGAGGGACCCAAACCCTCTCTACCGCTCAAGCTCCAACACCATCGCAAAAAGTGCTAACACCACCAAGTGATCACGTCATGTGCGAGTGTGTTAGCATTTTCACAATCATTTATCGAGGCATTATTAGTTCCATCCAAATGCATATGATTATGAAATGCACACCTAGAGGCACTTAGGAGTTCAATAGCCGCGTCATTCCCCTCTTTATAGTATGGATATCTATCCTATAATGTAACCACACCCACTAGGTGTCTTGGTTACTAAAACACATCCCTTATGCATATACCTTTGCCTTGATCACATAGGGTTGCGTCCAAATCCAAGTGTGGCCATCATGATTACCATGTCCATCTTCCCACCAACCTTGGAATGTACTAATCCTCATATGCTATATACAACTTAGGCATAGGATTAGTACTTAGGCATTGTCACTAATTACCAACACCAAACATAGAGCTTTCAATGTGTTTGCCATTTGTGACTTCAACATGAGGTTCACCTTTGTTGTCATAAGATGTCTAGGGTCGGTACATGACATGAGAGTGTTTAATGATGCCATACATAAATATGGTGATAAGTTTCCATATTCAACAACATGTAAAGACCCATGTTGCCATGTTGCGGTAGCTATCTCCATATTTTTTAGATAACTATTGTACATTTTGTATTAAATGTATTTGTACCATTGTATAGGGAAATTCTATCTTGTTGACTTAGGATATCCTAATCGATTAGGTTATCTTATGTCGTATAAAGGACCTAATATCATTTACCTAAATATCAACAAGGACCCAGGAGGTATTCAATTATACTCATTCATCACTTCGAAATGTCATCGAACGTTCTTTTGGAGTTTTAAAGATGAAGTGGTGGATTTTATTGGACTTACCAAGCTATCCAATGGTAAAGCAAATACTCATTTCTAGAGAGAGCTAAATAGTAGATATGAACTTCAACAAGTGTGATCTTGATGAAAACTACATGCCATTTCCGGAGTCATCATCACCTCTCAATAGAGGCAAGCAAACACTCATTTGGGAGATGAGGACCAAAGTATGAACGACTTCTTTGACAATATTGTGCTGATGCTTTGATAGCTAGAAGAGTGTGACTATGAGAGTACATGTATTCCAATGTGTGAATAAAATGTAATGTATGAACTTTTAAACTTATTTGTTGTTAGTGTTATTTTAATTCAATATTTGCTTTAGCATTTCGGTGAGGAAGCACATAGAAAAGCGAGAGCGGGAACTGCATATACCATGGGGGATGCGTGGGAATTTGTATTAAGATAGTAGTAGTTATTAGCACTTAGATCCAAGTAGGACTAGGCTAATCTTTAGCCAGCTAACTACTAGTCGGCTATTCACTAGTCCTAGTACATCCAAATAGACCCTAATGTTACGACAAACATTTATTTGACTCATGGACGTGGTATGTTGGGATTGTTCAATTCTTGAGATTATGGTGGGATGGTCGCATTTTGTGTTTGGCCAAAGAGGATGAATTCATTCTTGTTTTCTATTTAGTTAGAGTGATCGAGCCAAGTGGGATATGCAAAGATTTAACATTATCAATTACTCAGTCATGGACTTGGTTTTTAGTTGTGGGCCCCACTTATCATCCTCTTATCCATATCTCTTCTTTCTCTTTCCCTTTTGCCACCCTGAACCTTGCCTCCTTCGCTCTGTCATCCACCATGCCCTGAACCCCACCACCTACCACCCCTAGCTTAACCACCCAGCCTTCTTCACCTATGAAAGCTCTAGTTTGGTTTTGGCTAATTGATGAAACCTATTGGACTAACCCTTTGTGTAAGTGTGAATATAAGCAAGGGTGGTCCAAGCCAAGTGGTGAAGCTAGAAGGTGATGGTCATGATAATGATAATGGGCAAAAGATGATGATCAAGCTCCAACTTGGAAGAGAAGAAAGAGAAAAACAAAAATGGGCTCAAGGAAAAGGTAAAATGATAGGCTCATTTTTGTTTTGCCACTCGAGACACCTTAGAGGGTGTGAGTGGATTTAGGGTCAATAGCCATATTATGAAGAGGGGAGAAATTCATTGTGAAATGCGGTTATCAAAGTGCCACTAGAAGTTCTAACTCATTGCATATGCACTTAGATTCTAGTGAGATAACAAATTAAACCCTTGAAAAATGTTTTGAAAAATGCTAACATGTGTGCACAATGGTGATGCACTTTATGGTTAGCAATTAGGAATGAGGGTGAGGTGTTTGGAGTTGTATTTCACTAAGAAATAGTGATCGAACTCTAGGTTAGGAAGGACCAGACTCTAGGTGTGTGAGTCCAGTACCTAACCCTAGGGTGGCGTGGCTCTAGGTCCTTGACTAGACCCTGGTGAAGGAGTTAGACTAGACGCGGCACTGCCACTGTGTGCAAGTCCGATCATGGTGGCGTGGACGCGTGGCAGGCGTGGTTATGTACTGGAGTCAATGGTTGTTTTTCATGCATGTCTGGTCAAAATGGTTGTGGCGCAAGAGCATTGCGGACCGGACTCTGGGTGCTTCTGATTGCACGGACCGAACTCGGTCTGATTGATTTCATGCTCTTTAGAACCTCTCTGCATAGTGACCAAACTCTAGCTCTCATGTGTCTGGTCATGGTCAGGCGCGTGCGCTCGTGAGTTGAGGTGCCAACGGCTAGTTTTGAATTTGGGGTGGCATGGCGCTCAGTGATTCGTTGGAGGAGGCAACCGGACTCTTTGGACCGGACATTGCCCGCGGGTCCGGTCGGTGTGTCCGGTGCAACATTAAGTGGCCAATAGTTATTTCATGGGTTTCACTTCTATTTAAGAGTGTTCACTACTATAGATTTATTTATCACTATCGGCACTTTCACTGTCGTAGTGATAGAAGCGACGATGTGATATTTGCACCGTTGGTTGGAACGATAGCGAGGCCTCCTAGGACTAAAACTGGTAGTTCAGATTTCTACCACCGATGGGTTAACGATAAATGCGGTAGTGGTATTAGGGTTGCATTTCCTCCATCGCATGAAAAGCTGGGTCAACTAGGATACGCGTTTTGCCCATCGGCCCTAAAGTAACGTTTGGTCAACAGGTGGTAAATTCAGCGTGAGTGTTAAATTGCCTCAACTTCCAAGGCCATCAAATCACCATTATTTTCGCCGCCTGAAGCCTAAGAGCAGCATGCCCATTGCTCTACATATACTTTAAGCCTAGGGCCCTCTAAAATGGCCCCTCTTCTTCAAACATCATCCCCTTCTCTTTCAATCTATAAAGAAAATGTCGGACAACCCCATCAAGTTTCTAAGCAGCCCGTCGTCCTGCGAGGATGAATTGCCTTCCCACCACTCCTCTGAGGAGAACGTCTCCTCCAATGATGGGAGGTTTGATTATAGTCCTCCGTGGAGCTCCGAGAAGGAAGGCCCGGAGGAGGAGGACGCCGACACCGATGCCAAAGACTCCGACAACGACTCTGACTCTGACTTTGCCTCGCCTCCTCCCAAGTGAGCGAGGTGCGCAATCATATATTTAGATTGAGTAGTTTATAGTTAGTATAAGTAGTTTGAATAGTTTAGGTTAGTTATTATGCTTTCGGACGAGTACAATCATATACTCGTCTAAATTGTATCTATATGTTAGATATATATAATCAATCAATGAAAAAATATATTGGCATAGATTTGATCTCTTCAATGCCACCTTTTTTATATGAAATGCAAAGCAAGTTCTTTCCAATACTACTTCCAAAATGCCAGTGCACATATTTGATCTCTCGATGAATGTTTTTAAATTTTTTTGTATATTTGTGAATGAAAAGGGAAAAACTATCATGTACTATTGCAATTGTTTCTAGGAGAATCTAAAAGCAATTTAACCATTGACAATCACTGTATTATAGTGTTGGATTAGCATGGCAATGGTGAAAGCTCTATGTTTGGTGTTGGTAATTAGTGACAATGCCTAAGTACTAATCATATGTCTAAGTTGTATATAGCATATGAGGATTAGTACATTCCAAGGTTGGTGGCAAGATGGACATGGTGATCATGATGGCCACACTTGGATTTGGATGCAACCCTACATGATCAAGGCAAGGGTATATGCTTAAGGGTTGTGTTTTAGTAACCAAGACACCTAGTGGGTGTGGTTACATTATAGGTTAGATAGCCATACTATAAAGAGGGGAATGACGCGGCTATTGAACTCCTAAGTGCCTCTAGGTGTGCATTTCATAATCATATGCATTTGGATAGAACTAATATTGCCTTGAAAAATGATTGTGAAAATGCTAACACACTCACACATGATGAGATCACTTGGTGGTGTTAGCACATTTGCAAAGGCGGTAGAGTTTGAGCATTAGAGAGGGTTTGGGGTCCTCTCTCCCTCCCGTCGAGCTTGCGAGGCAGGATTCAGGCGTTTTTGAGGAGTTGAAATGACTTTTTTCCACTACGCCAAAAGTCAGAAAAGAAACGGAGGCGAACGGAGGTCACAGAGGTGACCGGACGCTGGACCAGACGCGGTCTCTGTTTGACCAGACGCGTCCGGTCAGTGTTCAGTGTCTGCGTGTGTTTCTGTTTTTGATCGGACGCGGTGGTGCGTCCGGTCACTGTCGACCGGACGCGTCCGGTCATTGAGGGAGCTTACTGGACTCCAACCGGGCGCTGGCACTGTGGCGTCCAGTCAGTTCTGCAGCGCGTCCGGTCGCTGTTTCGTTGTGCGCTGCTCAGGCTTGACCAGCGCGTCCGGTCCATTACGGGACCAGCGCGTCCGGTCGAGCTTCACGTGTCCAGTCGTTGTGTAGAGCACGTCCGGTCAGTGGTTCGCGAGCGTAGTCACTGTGTGATCGGCGCATCCGGTCAGTTTGACCAGCGCGTCCGGTCAGTGTGACTTCGGCTGTTTCAAGTTTCTAACGGCTATATTCGAAGGGGTACGTCTATAAATACTCGTTGGCCGGCTCAAGGCTCCCTCTCTTGAACATTTGACATACTTGTGAGCACTTTGAGCTAAGCAACTTCCCTTCCACTCATCTCTCTTGCTTCTTTGCATATTCGAAGTGAGATTGAGTGATCCAAGTGCATTTGCATTGTGATATTGCATCTAGTTGGCACTTAGTGGTTGATTTGCTGTGGGATTCTTATTTCTCTTGGTGGTTGCCACCACCTAGACGGCTTAGAGCAGCTTGGAGGCGTTGGCAAGAGTTGGTGATTGTTCTTGGCCACCTCTGGTGATTGAGGGGTTTGTGCCTACCTCGGTGAAGCGCCAAAGGCAACGTTAGTAAATTACTCGTGTCATTGCAACCTTTTGCCATTTGGTAGGTTCTTGTGGCACCTTTTGAGAGGCTCGGTGTGAGACCGATTAGCCACCGAACCACGTGGTGAAGAGGGACACAACGGAGACTAGCGTGCCGGCAAGCACGTGAACCTCGAGATAAATCTTCGTGTCATCAGTTTCATATTGTGATTGATTGATCTCGGTGTTCGGTTGTCTTGGTATTCATTGTTGATCATATTGGTTGGCTCAATACTTCGCCCCTCGGTGAAACTCTCCTAACTCAACTCCGGATTACCTTCTTAGTTATCTTTGCTAGCTAGTTAGCTTTGCTAGAGTAGCTCCTTTGTGTAGCTTGCTAGTTGTAGTTGTAGTTACCTTCTCAGTTTGACTTGTGCGGTTGAGTGCAAATATACTAGAATTGTGAATTGGTTAGGTGGCTTGCAAACACCCCGTAGGCTAAGCAAAACTCGCATCTCGCTATTTGTTTTTATTGATAAACTTGTTTAGCTTGTCTTTGTAGAAATTTTAAAAGGCTATTCACCCCCCCTCTAGCCATCAAGACCTTTCAAATGGTTGGCTTAATACGGACACTGTTTAACTTATCTCATGCCATTCATTCTTGCTGTCGATCAATCTGGACCATCTGTTTGGCAACAAACCTAGAAGTGCCCGACCCATTCCCAACTCCCCTCTGGTCCTATAGGCGCCTTGGTGGTGATTCAACCAACTATAAAACACCAATATAAATTCATTAGTTCTCCCCACCCATTGTTGCTTCATCTTCATTCTCCCCACCCATTGCTTCATCTTCATTTTGACCCATCACCTGTACTTGCCCTGCGTCGAGCACCTTGCATTGTCATCATGGACAATGCTCTGTGAAGGTTAGATGGATTCGGTCACCCCCTGTTTGCATTTGGTTCCAACTAGTTTTGGGTTCGGTATCGGTTTTGTTCATATTAGGAATTTCTTCATTGCAATAGATGTCTTACTTCGGAAGAAGCCATTTCAATGCGAGCAACCTTGCATTTTGGTGGCTAGGGGTGGCACCAGGACCCCAAATGAAGTTGTTTGCTACTTAGGGATGGAGCATTCACCCGGACCGACTATTGATTGTTGAAGCCGCTATTCATCACCTTCTCGAACCACAAAATTTGATAAGAATCGTTCAACACCCTATTTGTGGAGAGATTTTTGTGCTTTGCAGGACTAGATAGGAAGTAGACATACTTTATAGATATAATGTGTCCATGGATGGAGATGCTATCATCTTCGCTACAGTTCACTACCTCTGGCTTTCAGGACCGCATCAACTAATTGAGTACTTTAGCAACTGCCTACCCATCCGACATTAAATCTTAGAATTTATGAAACTTTTATGTTAATGAAGTTTATATGTACTGATAAAACCTCTGGATTAGTATGTATGAGTACTTCATAATTGTTGAACTATTACTTCGGCTGAACTGTTAATTGAATCAGTTGGTCTTGATTGTGGTCCACGTGTACACCTCTATGTAAGCATAGAGGATCCAAAACAAGCATTCTTCTATAGGGGGATTGTACCATGAACCGTCAGTGAGATAGCATTTCATCTTGGTGGGAGTGCGAGGGTTTTCAAGGATGTTTTGGTGCCTTGGTAGGAGGCAAAAGCGTAGACAAAAGACCTAGGCCAACCTCTTCACTCAGAGTGTTCAACACTTTAAACCTTGACTGCTCCATGGTTGCATCTAGCTTCAACTCCTCCTAGTGGTCAGCACCATCCTAGGGCGCCATCGCAAGAAGAACACCTGCTTCTAGTGAAGAAGGCTATAATGGGAGGGGGCCGCCCATCCTGTGCCGTGTCGAGAACCACCCCTACGCATATCAGCCACCACTTTTATGTCGCTGCGACTTGAATACGCCATGGTGGATTTTGTGGAGTGATGAAAACCCAGGGCGTCGATACCACAGATGTTGTAGGGCAAATAATGTAACTTGATTTCTTTCTTGTTCATTCTATTTTTACAATGCAAATGCTGAAATTGCACTGTACTTATGGTAATTTGGTTTTTTCGTAGCCCGACTTAGATTGCGGGTTCTTTAAGTGGCACGATCCCCTTTCTGAGGACCTTGATTTTGGATTTACATAACAAGATTTGGAAGCTAAAGGCGGAGGCCATTGTTACAACAAATGAAGAACATCTGCAGGAGGAGGAAGAGATTATGCCACAGATTAAAGAAATGGCCAGGGTTCCAACAAAGATGATGGAAGATTTCATATCTTTGAGAAAGAAATGTGCTTCCTGTTCTTGTTTCACCTATTTTGTACTTACCTTAGGTCTTGGTATGTTCATTGGCAAGTTGCTTAGTTCACCGCAATAGATTCAAGTATCAATTCATGTATCAGACTAAAATCTACCACTTTTGTACAACTATTGTTGAACTAAATGCAATGTCATTAACCATGTGTTCAATCTATTGAACTATAAATGATAGTAGGTCCAAGTATCAATTGATGTGTCAGACTGAAATCTGCCACTTTTGTATAACTATTGTTAAACTAAATGTAAGGTGATTAACCAGGTGTTTAATTTATTGAACTATAAATGATAGTAGATCCAAGTATCAATTGATGTGTTGGAGACATGCTCCTTCCCTAGACAGTGGGCCCTATGAAAGCCAGTTTGGTTTTAGATAATTGATGAAACCAAGGGACTAGTCATTATGCTAAGTTTGTAGACATGAAATGATAAAGTCCCATGCCAAGTGGTTGAGCCTAGAGATAATCATGGTGATGATGGTGATGACCAAAAGATGATCAAGTGATTCACATTTGGAAAATAACAAAGAGAAAAACAAAGCCCGATGGAAATCAAGGCAAAGGTATTGCTAGGGTTTTGGTTTTGATGATCAAGACACCATAGAGGGCATGATCACATTTAGGATTGGTAGCCATACTATAAAGAGGGGAGTTTCTGGGGCTATTGATCACTTAAGTGGCATTAGATGAGGATTCATTTGCATATGCATTTAGATATAGTGGAGAGCTAACCTAACTCCTTCAAAATGATTACGGAAAATGTTAACACACATGCACATAGTGATGTACACTTGGTGATGTTAGCACATTTGCAAAGGAGGTAGAGTTTGAGCAGTAGAGATGGGTTTGGGACCCTCTCTCCCTCCTGCCTCGCAAGTTCAGCAGGATTCAGCGAAATTTAAGAAGTGTTCTTCACTATTTTTTGGGCACCGGACACTGGCTTCGGGAGCACCAGACGCTGGCCCTAGCATTCGGTCAGTTGTGCAACGTGATGCCTGGCCAGTTTTGGTCACCAACGCGTTCGGTGCAGAAAAGGGAGTGAGTACTGGACGCGTGACATCAGCGTCCGGTGTGAGCGGCTCTAACACAAAGAAATGTTCTTGTACTGATCGGACGCTGGCTGCATCCGATTAGTACCCTACAGATGCGTTAGGTGCATCTAGGAGCTCTTTGGTAGCTCTCTATTCTGCACCGGACGCAGGAGGCTTAGCGTCAGATGCGTTACTGTGCTGCGTCCAGCGCACTTACTTAGCAGCATGATTTTGTATTGACCGGACGCCAGGCGTGCATCAGGTGCTATGCACCGGTGCGTTCGATGCTATCTTAATGAGCATGGTGCTTTGAACTTGACCATTGGAGATCAACGCGCGAGATTTAAATGATGACACGTGGCAGTGATCTAGTGGCTGGTGGGGTGGTGACCGGACGCTGGTCAACATCAGGTGCATGAGCACCTACCCGTCCGGTGCACCAGTGTAGAGAAGGGTTCAGTGCATAACAGCTCTATTTCGTTGGGGACCCTTATAAATATGTATTGGCCGGCTAAGGGGAGTCTCTCTTGGACATTTTGACATCCTAACATCCTTTTGAGCTGAGCATACTCCCTCCCACTTATCTCCCTTGCTTGGTTGCTAATCTAAAGTGAGATTGAGTGATCCAAGTGCATTTTCTTGTGAGTTTGCATCTTAGTGGCACTTGGGTGATCTTTGGCTGTGGGATTCTTATTTCTCTTGGTGGTTGCCACCACCTAGACAGCTTTGAGGCAGTGGAGGAGTTGTGGCAAGAGTGGTGCTTGTTCTTGGCCACCTCCCGGTGATTTGTGAGGGGTGTTATGCCTTCCCCGGCGGAGCGCCAAAGGCAACTCTAGTAAATTGCTTGTGTCATTGAGTTACCTCACTTGTGGGTGGTTCTTGCAGTGTCCATGGGTTGGACGAGGTTTGTGCTACACCTCTTAGCCACCGAACCACCAAGTGTTGGTCGACACAACGGGGACTAGCATGCCGGCAAGCACGTGAACCTCAGGAGAAAAATCTTGTGTCCATCTTATGTATGATTGGATTTCTCCCTATGTTGGTCATCATATTCATTGATTGGTTCATCCCCTACGCGGTAGTATAAAGATCACATCCCCTTCATTTACATTCCGCAAACTAGTTGTAATAAACTCTTTAGTGTAATTAGTCTTGAGAGCTTGTATTATCCTTGCTAGTGTAGCTTCTCACCTAGTTGAACTCTTTAGTGTAACTAGTTTTTGAGAGCTCGTAGTGACATAGCCTTTACTTGTCTTAGTGACTATGGCAACTAGAATTATTGGGATAGGTGGCTTGCTACCCTCATAGAGCTTGAGCAAAATTGCATAACGCTTTTTGTCATACTAATCAATTGCTCTAGTGAGTTTGTAGATTTTTAATAGGCTATTCACCCTCCTCTAGCCATATTAGGACCTTTCACCCTAGTACAGGGGCAACCAATTTATTGAACTATATATACACTCTCCTACTGTCCTACCACACCTTTCTCCCATCCATTCTCTACTATGCTCCCTTGCTCTACTTCACCCTGCTAGCGTCGGACGAAAGGCAGGCTCTCGCGTGCTCACTGCTCCTTCACCTCCAACCTCGCCGATGCACAAATCTTTAGCGTGCCGTCCCTACTTCTCTACTCCATCTAGATCTAAGGTTACTGCACTAGATCTACTCCTTCACCAGATTCATTATTCCTTTGTATTGTTCTCTCATGCTCTTTGCTCATTCACCTCCATCCTAGCTACAATAATTTTGTTGGATATGTAGATGAAAATGCATCTTCTCGTTCTGGAGTTTGTAGCCTTGTATATCCGTGGAGTGCAGCTTGTGAGCCTTATTGTCCTCAGTACTGGTTGATCGAATCAGTGCTTTGTGAATAAAGTCAATGAGCTAAATAAAAGTGTACCAATAGATGTGGACAGGGTTGTAGCGGTCAAGGGTCAGGATGACATGAAGATTGACAATGATCCCATAGAGGTCGACAACAATCTGCAAGATCTTATTGAGATTCATAATGATCCCATGGAGGTCGACTAGGATCTGCATGGAGAATGATTAATTTTGCAACCAATGATGTACATATAAAGGCCTTTGAACTTTTGCATAGCATCGGCCTAATTAGTATCTGCATTTTAGCTTTCGGCATGCTTGTTAGCTTGGTAGTGTCCACCTACTTATTCGGTATGAATGTATTGAACTCAAGTTGGATTTCTTTTAATCTGAGAGTACTAGCATTGTGCTTTCCTTATGTTTTCTAAGTGCATGTTTTGGCTTTGTTTCAATGTAAATCTGCATGCCTTATTATTCACCATCGAACTCAAGTTGGCTTCCTTTCATTTTGAGTACTAGGGTTGTGCTTTTCTTAGTTTTCTAAGTGTGCAGTTTCACTTTATTTCAATGCCAAACGTTAAGATTGAGTGCATTAGTGTTCATCATCGTATCATATGGAGGTTTTTGGGTGGTAAAAGGACCTAGCCACCGATGATTGTACTGTGAATTCATCGCCGCTTAGTTGCAAAATTTTCTATCCCACGTTTAAACCCTCCCACACGGAATTGATGAAAGTTTGATTTTCGCGTACCATAAAAGTTACATAGAGAGCAAGCAACCCCTACTCTAACATCCCCCTAACCCCCACACCCCCATCCCACCGCTGCCCTCCCTCCCCCCCCACACACATAGCTTTTCTTTTCCTTATTGCTGTTGTTCATCATCGCCGCTCCTGCTCATCAGCATTGCTTAGCTCTTGCTCCGTGCCTGTGCACATCGCCAGATTGCCTGCATAGATCCACCGACGAATGAGCTGCTACTGTCACTGGCATTGCCACTTGTGCTCACCGCCGCCAGATCCAAAGGCAAGTGTAATAAGGCCTTACTTGTATCGCCGTCCCTTCTCCTCAAAACTCATCTCCTTACTAATGTTTATTGATGCAATTCCACGACAGGGCGGCCTCATCTCTTCGGCTGGTGGTGTCCTTCTAGATGAAGAAGGTCCCCAACATGAGGAACACACTGGATAGCCTCTCAGACGATTTGATTGCTGACATCTTCCGCTACCTCCCTGCCTAGTCCTTGGGCTACTACTAGTGTGTCTGTCGCTCCTAAAAGCACATTATTTCTGACTCCTATCAACATAAGAAGCTTTCACATACTGTCATCGACTTCTTCTATAGCAGCTGGTGGAAGGGCAATCACCACTTCACCAGCATCACCGGTGAACGGCTCTCCTTGTCCTTCTTGCCCTTCCCCCTTCAAAAAGTCCTAGTCTCAGATTATTGTAGCGGCCTCATCCTTTGCTGGTGTGCTGGGCCTAATGGATTACGTCACTATGTTGTCTGCAATTTGGTGACCCACAAATGACATGTACTACCATGTAGCATCCATTCTATTGGTCAGGCTCGCTTAGGTTTTGACCCAACGTCCTCGCACTTCTATGTGATTGAATTTGTTGAGGTGTAGGGTGCATGCATAGGTGTGGAGATCTACTCATCTAAAATTGTAGCATGGATCTTTAAGGAATCTGAATGGGGTGATGGTAGTATTGTTCTATGTTCAAAATCGAGAAGTGTTTTTCTTAAAGGTTTTATGCACATGCTTGAGTACTCTGTGATATTTGTTGTGGATATAGAGGGAAAGACATGGAGGATAATTCATAAACTAGGTGGTGCTGAAATGTCCATCCATCAAGCTCAGGGTCACTGTGTGTTGTTGAAAGGTCCTAATATGGCTAGATAGGGGTGAATAGCCTATTAAAAATTCTACAAACTCACTAGAGCAAAAGATTAGTATAATAAATGGCGAAATGCAAGTTTGCTCTAGCTCTATAAAGGTTGCAAGCCACCTATCCAATAATTATAGTCACTATGATCACTATAACAATCAATGGCTAAGTCACTATGAGCTCTCAAAAGCTAGTTACACTAAAGAGCTCGACTAGGTGAGAAGCTATACTAGCAAAGATAATACAAGCTCTCAAAACTAATTACACTAAAGAGCTTGTTACAACTACTTTGCAGAAAGTAAATGGAGGGGATGTGATCTTTATACCACCATGATGAGGAATGAACCAATCATAATAAGATGAATACCAATCATCAAAAGAAATCCAATAAATCAATAACAATGGATACACACAATTTTTCTCTCGAGGTTCACGTGCTTGCAGGCACGCTAGTCCCCGTTGTGTCGACCTACATCTTGTGGTTTGATAGCTAATTGGCAACCAAAGCCAAGCTCCCCAAGAGCACTTCAAGAACCTACTGTAAGTGAGGTAGCTCAATGACACGAGCAATTTACTAGAGTTGCCTTTGGCACCCCGTCGGGGAAGGCACAACACCCCTCACAAATCATCAGGAGGTGACCAAGAATAAGCACCACTCTTGCCACAACTCCTCCGCTGCTCCAAGCCATCTAGGTGGCAGCAACCACCAAGAGAAACAAGAATCCCACAACCAAAGATCATCCAAGTGCCACTAAGATGTAAACTCACAAGCACAATGCACTTGGATCACTCAATCTCACTTTGGATTAGCAACCAAGCAAGGGAGATGAGTGGAAAGGAGTATGCTCAGCTCAAGAGGATGTCAAGATTATCAAAAGTTCAAGAGAGTTCCTCAAGAGCCGGCCAACACATATTTATAGGGGTCCCAAATAAATAGAGTCGTTAGGCTCTCATCCCTGCATTCCCCAATAGCACCAGACGCTCAGGTGCTGCTGCACCTAATGCAACTCAGCGTCTGGTGGCTACGCCGCTTGCACGCTCGATGTCTGCCACGTGTCATGTTTGAATCTGTGCCACACGATCTCAATGGTCACTACGTGCACCAACAATCAAGAGAATGACCGAACGCAGCACAGTATCACACTGGACGCACCTTGCCTCAGCGTCTGGTCGACTCTAGAGAGGGTCTAGACTATGAAAACATCGACCAGACGCATCTGGTGCCCTATGACTAGACGCAGGCTAGCGTTCGGTCCTCCCTGACCTCACTGTGCACTGCCACGTCAGCGTTACCGGAAGCTGAACAGTGTTTAGCCAGAGTCCGGTCCACGGCGTCTGGTCCTTCATAGAAACTGACCGGACACGCAGGTGCTCCCTGGCCAGCACCCGCTTGCTCAGCCCCTTTGCATGCACTTGAGCCTGAACTGATAGAACATGTAGCTGCTCCCAAGGCCAGCGTCCGGTGCATAAAAACAGTGAAGAACACTTCCAAAAAATCACCGAATCCATCCCAACCCTATCTCTACCACTCAAACTCCACCTCCTTCGCAAATATGCTAACACCACCAAGTGTACGTCACCATGTGCATGTGTGTTAACATTTTTCACAATCATTTTGAAGGAGTTAGGTTAGCTCTCCACTAGATCTAAATACACATGCATGTAGGTCATCATCTAGTGGCACTTATGAGACCAAATAGCTAAAGGATTCCCCCTTTATAGTACGGCTACCAATCCTAAATATGATCACACCCTCTATGGTGGCTTGATCTCTAAAACCAAAACCCTAGCAATACCTTTGCCTTGATTTCCATTGGATTTTGTTTTCTCTTTCTTCTTTTCCATATGTGAAGCACTTGATCATCTTTTGGTCACCTTTATCACCATGACCATCATTTAGCTCCACCGCTTGGCATGGGACTTATCATTTTATGTCTACACACTTAGCATAATGATTAGTCCCTAGGTTTCATCAATTATCCAATACCAAACTAGGGCTCTCAGCTGTGCTGATTTTCACAATAGGTCTTGGCTTTTAGTGTGGATACTTGAAGACTATGGTACTGATAACTGGAGTTTGAAGCATGTTGTGGACGCGGAGGAATTGTTTGGACACATGAGTATTAAAGTTGGTTCTAAGCTTTGTGATGAGGAGTACAGAGTGATTATAGTTGACCTAGAAAATTTCATTTTCCTTTTTGGGAAGGATAGAACATTGATTGCATATGACATGGACCGCAGAAAGGTTCATGTCATTCATGCCCGTGTCATCCGCTTTTGTAGATCAAGAGGGTGTTTCCGTATGAATAGGCCTTACTATCTTCCTTATGTTTTCTTGTTCATGGAGTCATTAGCAGTGCAGTAAAGATGCATTTCTTGCATTTTGTTGTCACGATAGTCTTTGTTCAGGTAGGGAGTTGTTTTTATTCTATGTATGTATAGGCCAATTTTGGCTTATTAACTAAAGGAATGGTATGTTCAATATTATTAATTCTGCTATTTTGTTCAGGTTGTGGATCAGAGATGAATAAGAGGGGTTCCATGGTGCATTGGCTACCAATCCGAAGGATGCACTAATTATATTGATTTTACCTTACAAGCAGGAGTGCCACATAGAAGGAGCACAGCTACGTCGTTTTGTTATGTAAGTCTGTATAGATCAGTACCTTTAGTATGCTCTATGTACCGCTTGTGTTAGGACATCAGTTGAGAAAGATGTTATGGTAGCGTCCATTGTTATTGTAAAATGTACTCTTGTTTGTGAACATGATTTATGGATGTAATGATTATATATCTTTATGCTTTGTGTTCATGAAGCTATTAGGGGTTCAGCTGAATTAGTAACTATTGTGAAACCAGATGAAATTCTGTCACCGTCGGATGTAAGCGCCGTTCATTGTTTAGTTATCACCACCGTCGCTATACATATGATGCGGCAGGGATCAAAAGTATATCACCGCGGAATCCTTTAATAACCTAACACCGACTAAACGATCATCAAAGGCGGATCAAGGTGCAAGGCAATAGTGACCATGACCTTTGTACTAGCGGATCATACGATGAAGCAATAATGGGTGTTAACCTCTACATAGGCGTCTCAGCCATCGAAGCGACAGTGAACCCGCACTGCTGATAGTTGGGGCAAAGTACAAGACGACGGTGCTAGTGACCACTGCACAGGCGGTTGATGTGCCCACACGACAATTTTGATAGCCTCGACACAGGTGGATCATTTATCAATGTGACGGTGTTAGTGTACATCCACAGTCGGGTCATGCTCCAATGCGATGGAAATAAGGACCTAATCACGGACGGATCATAAGACAATACAACAGTGTTAGTGTACGCTGTAGTCGGTCCTATATGCTGACGGTGAAGGCTATGACCATCACTATCGATAGCTTACCGCCGAGGCCAAAATGCGGCTACAATGGGGGTATGACGTGGCTGTGAATGGTCCAAGTATAGTAGTGGTTGGCCGGCTTGGGCTCACTCCCTTGGCCATTTTCACTAAGCATACAACCTTGTGAGCCTAGCCATTTACTCTCACTCACTTCTCTTGATTTATTCATCATTATAGTGAGATTTGAGAGCATCCAAGTGCATTGCTTGAGTGAGTTAATCTAGTGGCACTTGGTGATTGTGTTTTGCTGTGGGGTTCTGTTGTTACTCTTGGTGGTTGCTGCCACCTAGGCGGCTTGGAGCAGCAGAGCAGGATTGGCATGTGTTGGTGATTGTTCATGGCCATCCCAATTGAGATTGTGAGGGGTTCTTGAGCTTATTCCCCGGTGAAGCGCCAAAAGTACCTCTAGTGGATTGCTCATGAAGGTGAGTGCCCTCATCTTGTTTAGGTTCTTGCAGTGCCCTAGTGTAGGGCTTGGTGTGGTGCCAATTAGCTCACAAGCCACCAAGTGAATCGGCCTTCACAACGGGGACTAGAGTACCGGCAAGCACATGAACCTTGGGATAAAAATTGAGTGTCAATTGTCCCTTGGCTTTCATTGGTTTTCACTTGGTGATCATATTGTCTCTTGCCATGTCGGTATACCCATTTCTACCTCTCGTGCATTACTTCTTTACTTGTTGTTGAGGTAGTTTGAGTACAGTAGCTCTTTTGCTTAGTTAGTTGTGTAGCTAGACTAGTTGTTGTAGTTGTTTTAGTTGTTAGCTAGCTACACTAGTGAAGAGAGTAGAGACTTAGCCCCTTGTGTGCATAGTGATCATAGGAACTAGAATTGTGGATAGGTGGCTTGCTATTTGACTAGAGCTAGTGCAAAACGCTTTTGTGCCATTTGTTGCACTAATCAAATTGGTTAAGTGTTTTTTGTAGAAAATTTTATTAGGCTATTCACCCCCCACTAGTCATTCGGACCTTTTAGTGGTATAAAAACTGTGGTCATTGTTCAATTGAGTCTTAACAACCTACGGTGTTAAAATGGCTCAATTTCATCATGTGGGGAAGTCACCGCACTTCGATGGTTCAAATTATGATTATTGGAAAAGGAAGATGGGTGCACACTTGAAATCAGTCAATAGGAAGGTTTGGGAGGTTGTGGACAATGATTTTGTTGTGATAAATGAAGAGCAACCTACTGCAAGAGAAGAGGAGAAGCTTCAAAACAATGACATTGCTATCAACCAATTTGATGAAGCTCTTGATTTGAAGGTGTGTTGGCAATGATTAACTCATCAACTTGCTGCCAACATTTACATAAAATATACAAAATTTCACATGAAAAAATAGAACTAGGGATTATCTACTCACATTCTCCATGAGTTCTAGTGCATCACATTCCTGCAGGTCACAAACATGAGTACACAAAAAAGTTCATCGAAAAGGCATTTTCAACCTGAGATTGCGCAAAGGAGCAACAAGTACGCCACCCAAAATAACCTCAATAAGGTGAAACACCATGGGGGAGCAAAGGAGGTCCAAGCCATGGCCTACCACGCGAAGGCGGTGGCTAGAGGCAGTGGTCAAGGACTAGCTGCTCCTAGGGGGCGGTCGCTCCCTGCTTGGCACCTCTTGGCCTCTCCTTCGACGAGGCAGTGGCATGTCTCCATGTTATGGCGGTGCAGCCCGGCTCCCACCATGTGGGGGTATAAACCCCTATAGCCTTATGGCTAGACATGGGCAAGCCCAGACCAGACGATCCACCCCATTACATGACGACGCGCGATCCAGATCATCGAGATGGAGTCTCGCGCAAGGCATCAAACCAGACTTGGGGATCAAGCAAGGTCTTGGTCGGTTAGGTTAGGAATCCTTATCCGGCTCCATATGATAATTGTAACAGGCTAAGATTAGTTTCTAGATCTATAGCCCTGCCTCCTAGACTATATAAGGAGGGTAGGGGACCCACCTTAGAAAACATCGAAACACACTCTAGGGCAATCTAGCTTGTAATACATTGTTTGAGACATCAATAACAAAGCAGAGCAGGACGTAAGGTATTACGCCCACACGGTAGCCTGAACCTGGGTAAACCTACGTGTTGTTCTGCATCAGCATCTCGTTCGTGGCTTGCACACCTGTCTGCCGACAATCTACTACCTTGGGCATATCCCTCGGTAGACTACCGACCAGGTTTTGTCGATAGTGGCGCACTAGGTTGGGGGTGTGTGTACTGCTTTTTAGGCGTGCGAGATGGTCATCTTCCCTGATTCCATGGCCACGGCGGCAGGCCTCAAGTTCATGATCGGCCAGATCACCTGGACCACTGGCTCCAATGACTTCGTCGTCACAACCATGGAGGAGGCGCAGATCCGATCTACATCAACAACTTCCTCGACACCAGCATCGACTACGACTACGCTGGCTCCGGCTCCGCCTGCACCAGCACTGTCACCGACCACACCGGCAACTCGTTGACTTCTTCCTCGCTACCAGGGGAGGAAACTTGACAACACCGACCTGATCGACTCCATCGACCGGCTTGGTGGCAAACTCTCATTTACCCTAGCTCTGGTTGATTCGCTCCAAGAGCAGTTTACTGAGCAGAACTCGAACGGCTACAACAGATCTACTCGACCTACTCGAGCCACCCATTTTCAACGGTTGGGTATAGATCTAGTAGTCACTTCAACTCCTGAAGGGCGCTCCGCTTGACCTCGACCTCGACCACGCAACTTCATCAATATGGTGGGCTCTGATCAAGTTTCGATCCATACCACCCAGACAGATAGCCGTTTGAGCTCTGGATCGAGCACCGCGTCCGGCGGGACTACTCAAACCATGGTATTACACCATGTGAGTAACGGTGACGAGGAGAAGCTATATCCTCTAGGCTTTCCTCAACTCCCGGCCTTCCCTCCAAGGCGTGGATCCATGATCAACGTGGTTAGCCAAGATGAAGATCCACCTGCTAGGGACGAGACCGATCAACAGCGACAAGAGTGACAACAGCGCAATGCCGACCGAGCTCAATGTCGCATAGATGAAGATGCACGCCTAGCACAACAGCAAGTAGACCACGACCAGCAAGAAGCTGACGCTGCAGTTAGGCGTAATCGACTGCAAGGGTGCAACCTCAACGATGCTTTTGACATGGTGGGGAACAGACTAGTATTCAAAACCCCAAGCGCTAATGTGGCCATCGCCATTGAAAGCCTGAAGCAGTTACCGGATACCCCAGAAATCCAAAATATCTAGGAGGATTTGCAGGCTTATCTCTGGGCGGCCATGGTTCAGACCAATGAACGTATTGTGGGCCTGTTCGTGTAACACCTCAGGTGTTTAGCTCCATAATTGCATTGCATTGCATGAGCATAAGCATACATCATTTCATGTCAATTCATGTGGTTGCAACAAATGTGATTTGTTTTGAAGTTTTGTTTGACTCACATCATGTGACACTAGGGAGTTGGTGTAACTAAAGGGTAGAGTAGCCAATTATATCTCACAACACCTTAGTTATACTTAGGGTCACTCATGGAGCAAGGTTCATGTTGACCAAAATCACCAAAATGCCCTCCAAGGTGTAGTTGACCACCATTTAGCCCTAGGATGCTCTAGTTTGACCAATTAAAAAGTCCAGCTTAGAGACCTTGCATGGAGGAGCACCCTTAAGGAAAGTTGTAGAGAATTTCATAAGGAACAAAAGTTCTAATATGGCCATCTCATGAAAATGATCAGAACATTCTCAAAAATGGCCCACAAGTCAGTATTAGAGGCTGTTTTGGGACTTAGCAATTTTGGCTAAGTGTGAAGCTGAAAACCGTTTCACTGTACCTCACTTTGGCAACTTGTAACTCACAAACTAGGCCGAACCAGTCCTTGAGCCAATTGACAAAGTTGTTGTCCACCCATAGCTCTACAACATTGTCAATATCACCATCACCTAGTTCTAAATGGTTTAGGAGATATGGTGCCTGGAAAAATGAGTTTCAGTCGGCATAATGGACTGAAACTAAGTTTCAGTTTTCGGGTACTCCACTTTGGAGCTCTATAGTTTCAAATCTAGGCCGAACCAGCCCAAACTCCAATTGACAAACTTGTTGCCCTCATGTAGCTCTACAACATTGCCAACATCAACTACGCCTGGTTCTCACTGGTTTGGGAGTTATTCATCGACGAAGTAACTCTGTCAGTCACCTTTTCGGACATCGATTCAGTCAAACAGCGTTCTTCAGAGACCGTCATGGCCGACCGGCCGCAGGCCGTCGTCGACGTGTGGCCACGCGGTGGCAACCGTACGCCGGCCGTGGCCCCACCGGTCAGTCCACCGAGCCTTCAAGGCCGCCACGACGCACCGGAGCTGCCCCCATTTTCTCTCCCTCCCTCATTCGGCTTTGACACGGAGAAAACTGAGCCGCCATTGCCGCCCCACTCCGGCAAGCTCGTGCGCGCTCACCACCGCACCGCAGCCCACCAAAACTCGTCCACTGCTCCGCCTTGTAACCCCCTCCATCCTCCGCCTCGCAGTTGGGGTCAATTGCGCGGAGGTAAGACAGCATCGCCATCTCCGCCACCGTCCGCCTCGGGCATTTCTCGCCGGAGCACCCCCGTGGCGTGGCCGTGCTTCCCTAGCGTCTCCCGATCTTGCGTCCTTGGTGTGTCGCGTCCGCCTTGAGCCACTGATGCTCACCGGACCGGCCATTAGGGCCGAGCAGCCGTCTAGCTCATCGGAGCCGGCATGCCGCGGCCGCGGGCCGCCATTGTCATCGCTGACTACCTTAGCTGCCGCCATAGCCCTCTTAGATGGTACCCTTAGAATCGTATCGAGGTGGGGAAACATGACGGTGCACTTGGCCGCGCCGAAATCCGCTACCGGCGGCGAACTCCGGCCACCATTCCTCCCCTCTGCTCTTCTCTCTCTGGCCTGCGGACCCACGCTGTCAGCGCCACGCGCGCGTGGGCGGGAGCCCGAGCAGGCCGCGCTGTCGGGTCGGCCGGCTCGAGCTGGGCCGCGCTGTCGGGTCGGCCGGCTCAGTGGTTCCTTTTTGTTTTATTTGGAATTTCAGTTTCTATATTATTTTACAGATTTAAATAATGTTTGCGATTTTCATATCTAGGGTTTGGTAGATCCAAAAATGGTGATCCAAATTTTATTGGGCTCCAAATAAAGTGTAGTTTCTAGGAAAAATATCAAATGCTTATGTGATGTTTAATTTCTGGAATAATTAATTAGAGTTTTGAAATGTGTTTTAGATTGCATGCAAACTTGTTTAAATCATATCTTGAGTTTCAGTGTTCCACAAATTATGAAATTTGGTGGGTAGGCTAATTTATACTTGCTCTAGCTCTGGTAAAAATTTGGGCAGTAGTGCTTAAGTACTTTTCAAGTTATAATGCTATCTTATTATTTTAGGAAATACTTAAATGAATTTTTGTAATTTTTCTACATGTGCAATGTTCATATAACTTTTTGGAGAATGTCTTGGTACCCTAGAGTGTCCCAGAAAATTAGGAAATCTGTTGTTTGACACTTTTTACTATGCTTTGTTATTTATACAAAAATCAGCCTTTTAGGCTTATGAATTTTGTGTAGGAAGTTCCTTTGAATAAATTTAGTTCAAATTTTTACAGTAGCCTCTTTTTGGGTCAGAGAGTCTCCTGTAATTTTTGTAGAATTTTAGGAGCAGTTTACATATATGTTTGAAATTCCACTTAATTAATTAAGTAAATTAAGAAAGGGGTGTAAATAAATATTCTAGGTGGGCACACCTTACTTTCTGGTGTTTTTGTGACCTTTGTGAACTTGTGGTAACAGTAGTTTGGTCTTATGGGATGTTTGCCACATTAATAAATATTTAACCTTTACAATTCTAGGTTTTCTGGATAGCTGGTAGTATCTTTGGGTTTGACCCTTAATAAAAGTGGTTGCTGGAAAACTTGTGAATACCAAAATTGTAGTAAACTTGATAAACTAGCTTGTGTCAAAATTTGGGAGCATTTGTCTTAGTAGTTTAGGAGTTATTGCTGTTTTAAGTGACAGTCCAGAATTGGCTGCTCTCTGTTTGGGGAGGACAGATTCTGGAACTTTGGGATTTCGACTAGGTAAGCTTTGGAATTAAGTGTTGTGGTCTAAAAATATTTTGTGGTGCATTTCATAAGCTTTCCAGATTGTCTTAGACCATATCTTTTGGAGTTGGGAATCTCCAGTTATGTTAGAAACAAGTAGCTGCTGTCCAGAATGTCTTACTGTGATATTTTGGGTTGGATGTGGTAACCTAAATAATGTCACTCTTGTGTTTGTTAGGTATTAGGGCCTTAACCGAAGATGAACAGCTATACCTTAGGTTGAGTAGATTAGGTAAGTACTTCTCCACCGGAGAAGAGATTTGCACGTAATGGTGAAGTGACTAGAATAGAGTACTCTTACTGCTGAAATGCATTTCATTTCGACCATGTTGCACCCATTATGCATCCATGATATTTATTGTGCACTCATGCAATAGGTGTTCCGGAGGGGATAACACTCCTCGAATTCGAGCCTGTGATTCCAGAGGAAGTCCAGAACCAGCCGGAGCAGCTAGAGGAACCAACCGGCGGAGAAGTTCCCGCAGAAGACCTGCCTGAGTGTCCTGACCACCGGCCTTCGACCTTTCTGAAAGGCAAGCCCCAGTGCATGCTGAACCTACTGATTTATAAATTAATCTTGAGTACTTTTAATTGTTTATTGCATTAAGTGGTAGGAGTTATATGAAAACACTTGTTGCATTATACCTGTCCTTGTCCAGATATCGTACTTAATCCTATATTAGGTTTAGGCACGTGTCAATGCTTAGCCCTGCTTAGTACGGTAGAAGTCGGCTGATTTCCGGTCATCCGCGAGATGTAAAAAGGAGTCACGAGTGGCTTTATGGCTATCGTGGATGGAACCATGCTTAAAAATGAAATTGAGATCGGGCGGGAGTTTGATAGTACAGCCGCAAGACACTTCACGTCTTGGGTGTGGAGCTATGCCCGTCTGAGTCGTTTAAGGACCGATTCGCTGTACGTCCTTGAGTCATGTTGAACGCAGTCTAACACTTAGTTGGCCGGATAAGCCGTTCCGACCGCGAAGCCGAGTAATGTGGTTCAGGCCGGGAATCGAATGGTAGGTTGCTTCTTGGAGGAGAGAAAGGATGTGCTTGGGGACATTGGCGTGAGACCAAAGGGGGTTAGAGTCCCTATCACCTGGCAGAGTGTCGCACTTGGGGTCACGACATCATTCGGACCCGCGATTCCTGAATCATATGAAAAGGTGGCTTGTGCGACCCTGGCAGGGGCCTGCGCGGTGAGTGTTAGAAATACCCCTCCAGCTGGATAGGAATTCGATTCAAATCGCCGTCGCTCCCGGTTAGTGAGCACTTGACTTGAGCAGCGGCAACGTAGATCTCATTAAATGAACAGATGGTTAAGTGAATGATATAATGTTGCCACAATGATATGCCTACTATGGATATAATAATAATATTGTTTGATTATACCCAAGTGAATGTTTTAGTACAGGTGCTAAGATAGATGATAGGTAAATTCTAAAAATAACTGCTAGTACAGGTTATAAGAGTTTCAATTACTTATGCCTTTTATGCAAAATGTGATGTCAGCTAGCCTCTTGTGTAAGCCTTGCATAATCCTTGGTGTCATCTTATTTCTGGTTTTCGACAGGTAAGTCTAGCTGAGTACATTCCAGTACTCAGGGTTTATTCCCTCCTGTTGCAGATGATATGCTCTAACAAGGCTTCTGCAAAAATTGTCTCCACCCTGCGGGTGACGAAGACTAGATCACTAGGGCGTGATCATCTTTATGTACTTTCCTGATGCTTTTGTGGGTTGTTGATCATCAAGACTGGCAGTAGTTAAACAACTGGTGTGGGTTTGCTTCCGCTACTTTATAAACTTGGTTTGTAATATTTGCGACTCTGTGTGTGTAAACTTATTTCGGAACTCCTTGCGAAATGTAACGTATGATGTTGTATGTTGAATGATGCGATCTTGGTTGTAAGCAAGTTGGTTTGAAATCCTTCGTGGTTTCGATTGACTACCGGGATTATATGGGCTCAAGTTCGAAAATTTGAGCGCTTCGGTGCTTGTTTTTGTACTTGTGCTCTTATAATTTGGTCGGTTCTGTTACAGCTGGTATCGAAGCATAATTCAACATTAAACACATCGTACGAGTATTTAAAAACAAAAGTATTTGATTATGAAAAGGGGTTAAAACATTAAAAATTATTTTCATAGGTATGCCAGTGATCACATCCCTTAGCCCAAATAAGGACTCTTAGGTGGCTTATTATAAAGACTAACTTGGGGGCCTTGTTTGTTTTTGTTTCGTCATCCATACGGCGTGATATTGTATGGATGCCATCCACTTGGGTGGTAATGTATGGATCAATTGCCTCGACGCTCTGGTAAGTGTGAGTTGTGAGAGCATGATCGTCCAACCGGCGATCTAGGGGAGAGTAGTTTTGGTGACTTGCATACTTACATGTTTAAACCGTGTAATTATGTAGCCACTTAATTGTGGGAATCTTTATATCGGGTAGCTTTGATACTGAAGTATATACATCAGGGGATGTGTATATGGAAAGTATTTAATTTACTGCTTTCTTGTGTGCTGATTTTGGGGAAACTGTTGGGCTGAAATGAGATTTTCTGCAGGTACACTAACAGCGCAAACGAGTAGACTGATAGTGTCGTCTATATGAGAGAACGTATGTATGCCACCGCCTAGCGTTAGAAATTTATGATTCTACTAGGATGAGAGGGCGTACGGAACGTGCATGCATCATGTTTAATTATATCATACATATCATTTACTCCCTCCTTAAAAATTTCAATAGTCCTGACTAAATTAAATTTCGTATCCCCTAAATGATCCTCACTTTCAGTCGTATCTTGTTGCTACAGATGGCACGTACCAAGAGGACCACTCGCAAGTCCACTGGAGGAAGGGCAACTCGTCACCAGCTCGCTCCACGTGAGCCTCGCCCTGAGCCCACTAAGGTGGAAGGGCTGAGGGCGGAGTTGGCCGAAGTGACTGCTGCCCGGAATGCAGCGCGTCAGCAACTGGAGCAAGTGATCTGTGATCGTGACCAGGAAACCCTTGCAGTCTAGAGATTGACAGTAGCAAACCGCAACTGTCAACGCATGCTGGTCCGTGTCATGAATCAGAGGGATGAAGCCTGGCACGAGGAGAACGTTCTGAGAGCTCATTAGTTTGAGCTCGAACAACAGTTGGAGAATGCTGAAGAATACAATGATAATCTTCATGAAGAAGTGCGTCGCTTGAACAACCAGCTAAATCCTCTGCTGCCTAGAAATATCAACGCAGATGAGGACATGGGTTCGGGAATCTTCATGGCTGAAAATGATGATGAAGTGGAGGTCAATGGGCCCCAAGATGCCGCACCAGAAGAAGCACTAGGAGAAGAGCCAGAAGAAGAAGAAGAAGATGATGAGGAGTTAGAGCCTGTTAGTGATGAGGACGGCGGGGAGATCCTTGACACCGACTCTGGGGACGATGCTTAGAGTAGTTATCACGTAGCTATGATGTTAGGATCATCTTTTGTGCCTCCTGGGGTTGGAGTGAGGCTTTGTAATAACTTGACTTTTGGGATGTAAGGTCGAACCCTATGTTTCCTGGATGTTTAGTTGGAACCTGTTAATTTCGATCGCAATTGGATGACTTATTGTGTTGCGTTCGATGATGGTGTCACGATTAGCACCCTTCGGTGCCGCGACGAAACCGAGGGTCTCCTATGGCGCGCGACACAAGGCTGTACTGCTTGGCACGCGCTGGTATCGAGGTGGCTAGTCATGATCCACCATGGAACTCTACCGTTGAGCAGTCTCTTTGTGGTCAGTTTGAAGTAGCCTTTCTCAGTCAAATAGAAACTTTGAAATCGAATCCAAGTACCGGGCGAAAGATAAAAAAAAATCACGTAGATTTTAACGTAAACGGTTCAGTAACTGCTGTGCTCCTTGTGAGTAAGCCTTTATCAAAGTACATCTTGTTGGATTCTCTCGCATGATTGCGCCAATTGATCCGCTTGAATGGATTGTGCGGTTGTGATGAATTATTGTGCCATGATTATTTTGAGAAGTCTATTTCATGAAGTCAGTTTAACATATTTACAATAATTCATCTACAAACTTCCCACATCGTCAGTGCTCATTGGCTATGCATTTTGCAGATGTCATACAATCTCCGTCGGGGTCGTGGCAATGAGGATGAGGAACAGCCACCCCCTCCGCCACCACCTACCCCGGCTGATCTGATGCAGACCATGGTCGAAGGGCAGCGCATGCTGGCAGATGCTATGCGCCAGCTTGCTAACCGAGAGGCTCGTCATGGCCGCCAGGGCCCAGAACCCAATCAGTACAGTGATTTCAAGGACTTTCTTGATACTAAGCCCCCGCTCTTTAAGGAGGCAGAGGAACCACTGCAAGCTGATGAGTGGTTGAATACTATTGAACAAAAGTTTCATCTGCTTCGCTTGACTGATGAGCTAAAGACTGAATATGCTTCTCACCAACTACATGGTCCAGCAGGTATTTGGTGGAGCCACTATCGTTCCATACTGCCTGCAAATGTCCCTATTGCTTGGGACCAGTTCAAGGCCGCATACCGTGGGAACTATATTCCTCCAGGTCTTATGGCTATCAAGCACACATAATTTATGAGGCTGTCGCAGGGCAATAAAAGTTTGACTGAATATCTGCAATCCTTCAACAACCTGGCAAGGTATGCCACGGAGTTTGTGGATACCGATTCCAAGAAAATTGCTAGCTTTAAAAGAGGCCTCGGCCCAAAGCTGATGAAGACTATGGGCACTAGCAAGTGCACTACCTTCAATGAATTTATCAGTGATGCTCTGACTCAAGAGAACAATAACTCTATCTATGCTGCTTCTAAGAGCCGCAAGAGGGCACTTGAGGCAGGTGCTTCACAGTCTCGAGCTCCAGCTGCCCCGAGGGCTCCTCCTCGACCTCCTGCCACAAGTGCTAAGTTCCGTCCTCCGCAAAAGAAGGCGCCAGTGAAGACTGGGTTTTGCAAGGCATATACAGTGGCTTTGCCAAAGGGTAATTCGGGCCAAGGCAGCTCCAGTGTCCCTCCTAGCAACATGCCTTGCTGGAATTGCAACAAGCCAGGACATTGGTCCAGGAACTGCCCTTACCCTAAGAAGAATGTCAACCAAGGTGGCCGTCAAGGGCACGCTCATTATAACAGTATTGAGGAAATCCCATCTGGTGAGGTTGTCACTGCTAGTAAGTTCCTAGTTGACCAACACCCTGCAGTGGTACTTTTTGATTCAGGTGCTTCGCATTCCTTTATCAGTCCTAAGTTTGCATCAGAGTTTGCACACAAATTGCATACTGTTAAAGGTGGGGGTTATTGTATTAGCGCAGCAAGTGGGAATATTTCCACAAATAAAGTAGTGGGGAATCTTGAGCTTGAGATAGAAGGGCGAAAGTACTCGCTTGCCTTAGTGGTTTTGCCGGGCTTAGGCATAGATGTTATCTTGGGCATGAATTGGATGAGTCAGAATGGGGTACTCATTGATACATCCACTCGGGTAGTTATGCTCAGAGATCCTACAGATCAAAAGGGTTTTCTGGTACAACTTCCTAGAAAAGTTGATTTGTCTGGGGAAATTCATGCTATGCAAGCAAAGGCATTGGCCGAAATTCCAGTAGTAAATGAGTTTCCGGACGTTTTTCCCGATGATTTGCCAGGACTCCCTCCGGATCGGGATGTGGAATTTAAAATTGAGTTGTTGCCTGGCACAGCTCCCATCTCTAGGAGACCCTATAGGATGCCTCCGAATGAGCTAGCTGAACTTAAGGTGCAATTGAATGAACTTTTGAAGAAGGGGTTGATTCGTCCTAGTTCGTCACCGTGGGGATGTCCTGCTATCTTTGTAAAGAAGAAGGATTAGTCATTGCGTATGTGCGTAGATTATAGACCTCTCAATGCATTCACTGTCAAAAATAAGTATCCTCTACCGCGCTTCGACATTTTGTTCGATCAGTTGTCTAAAGCTAAAGTTTTCTCCAAGATCGATCTAAGATCTGGTTACCATCAAATTAAAATCCGCCCGGAAGATGTTCCCAAGACAGCTTTCTCTACCCGATACGGTCTTTATGAGTATCTTGTTATGTCCTTTGGCTTGACCAACGCCCCCGCGCACTTTATGTACTTGATGAATTCGGTGTTTATGCCCGAATTGGACAAGTTTGTGGTGGTATTTATTGATGACATCCTGATATATTCTGTAAATGAGGAAGATCACGCTGAACATCTGCGTATAGTCCTCACAAGACTGTGGGAACATCAACTATATGCAAAATTCAGTAAGTGCGACTTCTGGCTTCGAGAAGTACCTTTCCTTGGGCATGTGTTGTCCGATGGAGGAATTATGGTGGACCCCGCCAAGGTACAAGAAGTATTGAACTGGAAGGCTCCTATCTCGGTTCACGAGGTCCGGAGTTTTCTTGGTTTGGCTAGCTATTATCGTCGCTTCATCCCGGATTTCTCCAAAATAGCCAAGCCCATGACTCGGTTGCTGCAAAAAGACACCAGGTTTGTCTGGACTCCTGAGTGTGATGCAGCTTTTCACCAACTGCGAACCCTCCTAACCTCAGCTCTGGTTTTGGCACAACCGGATATCGAGAAACCATTTGATGTTTATTGTGATGCCTCAGGCATAGGTTTGGGAGGTGTGTTGATGCAAGAAGGCCGAGTGATTGCATATACCTCTCGACAACTTTGGAAACATGAGATGAATTATCCAACGCATGACTTAGAACTCGCCGCAGTTGTTCATGCTTTGAAAGCCTGGCGGCACTACCTGTTGGGCAATGTTTGCAATATCTACACAGACCACAAAAGCCTCAAATACATCTTCACCCAACCCGAGTTAAATATGCGTCAAAGAAGATGGCTCGAGTTGATTAAGGATTATAACCTTCAAGTGCGCTATCATCCTGGCAAGGCAAATGTGGTTGCGGATGCTTTAAGCCGTAAGTCTCATTGCCATTTCCTTGTTGAAACTGATTTTCATCGATCTCGCCTTCTACATCCATCAGTCTTGTACAACATCACTGTCAGTTGTACTCTCAAAAGCAGAATTATTGAGCTCCAAAAGACTGACACTGGTATATTCCACATCAAGCGTAAGATGAAAGAGCAAGAAACTACACAGTTCAGGGTAGATGAAGAGGGTGTACTATGGTTCAAGGATAGGTTAGTTGTGCCTAAGGACCGAGAGCTTAGAAATGATATTTTGTCTAAAGCACACTCCTCTAAGTTGTCCATCCATCCTGGCAGTAATAAGATGTATTATGATTTGAAGCCATACTATTGGTGGACCAAGATACGGAAAGAGATAGCTGCATATGTGGCGAGGTGTGACACCTGCTGTAGAGTTAAAGCTGTGCATATGAAAACTGGGTTGCTTCAACCACTTTCTATCCCAGGTTGGAAATGGGAAGAGATAAGTATGGATTTCATTGTCGGACTTCCTCCTACTGTCAAAAATCATAACTCCATCTGGGTAATTGTGGATCGTTTGACCAAATCAGCTCACTTCATTCCAGTTAGAGTGGACTATCGTCCCACTGACTATGCTGAGTTGTACTTCAATCAGATAGTTCGGCTCCATGGGATACCTCATACTATCATATCTGACCGTGGTCCCTAGTTCACTGCTCGCTTTTGGGAGCACTTGCATCACCTTCTGGGAACCAAGTTAGTGAGGAGCTCTGCTTATCACCCCCAAACATCAGGACAGACGGAACGGGTTAACCAAATCTTGGAAGATCTGTTGCGGGCATGTGTAATATCATCCAAGGGTTCTTGGGAAAAATGGTTACCTCTAGCCGAATTCTCGTACAATAATAGTTACCAAGAGAGTATTAAGATGGCCCCATTCGAAGCTTTGTACGGTCGTAAGTGTAGAACCCCACTAAATTGGATAGAATCTGGTGAGAGAAGATTTTATGGTATTGCTTTTGTTGAGGAAGCTGAGGAACAAGTCCGTACCATCCAAAAACATATGGCTGCAGCCCAAGCTAGACAGAAAAGTTATGCTGATCGTCGTAGAAAACCACTCGAGTTTGAGGTTGGAGACTTCGTGTATCTGAAAGTTTCTCCAATGAAGAGTGTCCAACGTTTTGGTGTTAAGCAGAAACTTGCACCAAGATACGTGGGTCCTTTCCAAATCATAGGCAAGAGTGGAGCTGTTGCGTACAAAATCCAGTTACCTCCAAAAATGAGTGCCATATTCAACGTCTTCCATGTATCTCAGCTCAAAAAGTGTCTTCGAGTTCCTGAGGAAAGAGTCCCGTTAGGAGATATCAGGCTTGAGTCTGATTTAACTTACGAAGAAAAGCCAGTCCGGGTGATAGATACTCAGGAACGAGTAACTAGAAGCAAAGTGGTTAAGTGGTATAAAGTGATGTGGAGTAATCAGGGTAGTGAAAGTGACGCTACATGGGAACAGGAAGACTATTTACGGGATGGTTATAAGGAATTCTATGAAAAATGGTACGCTTTCCAAATCTCGGGATGAGATTTTTATAAGGGGGAGGGGCTGTAACACCTCAGGTGTTTAGCTCCATAATTGCATTGCATTGCATGAGCATAAGCATACATCATTTCATGTCAATTCATGTGGTTGCAACAAATGTGATTTGTTTTGAAGTTTTGTTTGACTCACATCATGTGACACTAGGGAGTTGGTGTAACTAAAGGGTAGAGTAGCCAATTATATCTCACAACACCTTAGTTATACTTAGGGTCACTCATGGAGCAAGGTTCATGTTGACCAAAATCACCAAAATGCCCTCCAAGGTGTAGTTGACCACCATTTAGCCCTAGGATGCTCTAGTTTGACCAATTAAAAAGTCCAGCTTAGAGACCTTGCATGGAGGAGCACCCTTAAGGAAAGTTGTAGAGAATTTCATAAGGAACAAAAGTTCTAATATGGCCATCTCATGAAAATGATCAGAACATTCTCAAAAATGGCCCACAAGTCAGTATTAGAGGCTGTTTTGGGACTTAGCAATTTTGGCTAAGTGTGAAGCTGAAAACCGTTTCACTGTACCTCACTTTGGCAACTTGTAACTCACAAACTAGGCCGAACCAGTCCTTGAGCCAATTGACAAAGTTGTTGTCCACCCATAGCTCTACAACATTGTCAATATCACCATCACCTAGTTCTAAATGGTTTAGGAGATATGGTGCCTGGAAAAATGAGTTTCAGTCGGCATAATGGACTGAAACTAAGTTTCAGTTTTCGGGTACTCCACTTTGGAGCTCTGTAGTTTCAAATCTAGGCTGAACCAGCCCAAACTCCAATTGACAAACTTGTTGCCCTCATGTAGCTCTACAACATTGCCAACATCAACTACGCCTGGTTCTCACTGGTTTGGGAGTTATTCATCGATGAAGTAACTCTGTCAGTCACCTTTTTGGACATCAATTCAGTCAAACAGCGTTCTTCAGAGACCGTCGTGGCCGACCGGCCGCAGGCCATCGTCGACGCGTGGCCACGCGGTGGCAACCGTACGCCGGCCGTGGCCCCACCGGTCAGTCCACCGAGCCTTCAAGGCCGCCACGACGCACCGGAGCTGCCCCCATTTTCTCTCCCTCCCTCATTCGGCTTCGACACGGAGAAACTGAGCCGCCATTGCTGCCCCACTTCGGCAAGCTCGTGCGCGCTCACCACCGCACCGCAGCCCACCAAAACTCGTCCACTGCTCCGCCTTGTAACCCCCTCCATCCTCCGCCTCGCAATTGGGGTCAATTGCGCGGAGGTAAGACAACATCGCCATCTCCGCCACCGTCCGCCTCGAGCATTTCTCGCCGGAGCACCCCCGTGGCGTGGCCGTGCTTCCCTAGCGTCTCCCTATCTTGCGTCCTTGGTGTGTCGCGTCCGCCTTGAGCCACTGATGCTCACCGGACCGGCCATTAGGGCTGAGCAGCCGTCTAGCTCATCGGAGCCAGCATGCCGCGGCCGCGGGCCACCATTGCCGTCGCTGACTACCTTAGCTGCCGCCATAGCCCTCTTAGATGGTACCCTTAGAATCATATCGAGGTGGGGAAACATGACGGTGCACTTGGCCGCGCCGAAATCCGCTACCGGCGGCGAACTCCGGCCACCGTTCTTCCCCTCTCCTCTTCTCTCTCTGGCCTGCGGGCCCACGTTGTCAGCGCCACACGCGCGCGGGCGGGAGCCCGAGCAGGCCGCGCGCGGAAGCGGGCCGCGCCACTCGACCTGGGCCGCGCTGTCGGGTCGGCCGACCCAGTGGTTCCTTTTTGTTTTATTTGGAATTTCAGTTTCTATATTATTTTACAGATTTGAATAATGTTTGTGATTTTCATATCTAGGGTTTGGTAGATCCAAAAATGGTGATCCAAATTTTATTGGGCTCCAAATAAAGTGTAGTTTCTAGGAAAAATATCAAATGCTTATGTGATGTTTAATTTCTGGAATAATTAATTAGAGTTTTGAAATGTGTTTTAGATTGCATGCAAACTTGTTTAAATCATATCTTGAGTTTCAGTGTTCCAAAAATTATGAAATTTGGTGGGTAGGCTAATTTATACTTGCTCTAGCTCTGGTAAAAATTTGGACAGTAGTTCTTAAGTACTTTTCAAGTTATAATGCTATCTTGTTATTTTAAGAAATACTTAAATGATTTTTTGTAATTTTTCTACATGTGCAATGTTCATATAACTTTTTGTAGAATGTCTTGGTACCCTAGAGTGTCCCAGAAAATTAGGAAGTCAGTTGTTTGACACTTTTTACAATGCTTTGTTATTTATACAAAAATCAGCCTTTTGGGCTTGTGAATTTTGTGTAGGAAGTTCCTTTGAATAAATTTAGTTCAAATTTTTACAGTACCCTCTTTTTGGGTCAGAGAGTCTCCTGTAATTTTTGTAGAATTTTAGGAGCTGTTTACATATATGTTTGAAATTCCACTTAATTAAGTAAGTAAATTAAGAAAGGGGTGTAAATAAATATTCTAGGTGGGCACACCTTACTTTCTGGTGTTTTTGTGACCTTTGTGAACTTGTGGTAACAGTAGTTTGGTCTTATGGGATGTTTGCCACATCAATAAATATTTAACCTTTACAATTCTAGGTTTTCTGGACAGCTGGTAGTATCTTTGGGTTTGACCCTTAATAAAAGTGGTTGATGGAAAACTTGTGAATACCAAAATTGTAGTAAACTTGATAAACTAGCTTGTGTCAAAATTTGGGAGCATTTGGCTTAGTAGTTTAGGAGTTATTGCTGTTTTAAGTGACAGTCCAGAATTGGCTGCTCTCTGTTTGGGGAGGACAGATTCTGGAACTTTGGGATTTCGACTAGGTAAACTTTGGAATTAAGTGTTGTGGTCTAAAAATATTTTGTGGTGTATTTCATAAGCTTTCCAGATTGTCTTAGACCATATCTTTTGGAGTTGGGAATCTCCAGTTATGTTAGAAACAAGTAGCTGCTGTCCAGAATGTCTTACTGTGATATTTTGGGTTGGATGTGGTAACCTAAATAATGTCACTCTTGTGTTTGTTAGGTGTTAGGGCCTTAACCGAAGATGAATAGCTATACCTTAGGTTGAGTAGATTAGGTAAGTACTTCTCCACCGGAGAAGAGATTTGCATGTAATGGTGAAGTGACTGGAATAGAGTACTCTTACTGCTGAAATGCATTTCATTTCGACCATGTTGCACCCATTATGCATCCATGATATTTATTGTGCACTCATGCAATAGGTGTTCCGGAGGGGATAACACTCCTCGAATTCGAGCCTGTGATTCCGGAGGAAGTCCAGGACCAGCCGGAGCAGCTAGAGGAACCAACCGGCGGAGAAGTTCCCGCAGAAGACCTGCCTGAGTGTCCTGACCACCGGCCTTCGACCTTTCTGAAAGGCAAGCCCCAGTGCATGCTGAACCTACTGATTTATAAATTAATCTTGAGTATTTTAATTGTTTACTGCATTAAGTGGTAGGAGTTATATGAAAACACTTGTTGCATTATACCTGTCCTTGTCCAGATATCGTACTTAATCCTATATTAGGTTTAGGCACGTGTCAATGCTTAGCCCTGCTTAGTACGGTAGAAGTCGGGTGATTTCCGGTCATCCGCGAGATGTAGAAAGGAGTCACGAGTGGCTTTATGGCTATCGTGGATGGAACCATGCTTAAAAATGAAATTGAGACCGGGCAGGAGTTCGATAGTACAGCCGCAAGACACTTCACATCTTGGGTGTGAAGCTATGCCCGTCTGAGTCGTTTAAGGACCGATTCATTGTATGTCCTTGAGTCATGTTGAACGTAGTCTAACACTTAGTTGGCCGGATAAGCCGTTCCGACCGCGAAGCCGAGTAATGTGGTTCAGGTCGGGAATCGAATGGTAGGTTGCTTCTTGGAGGAGAGAAAGGATGTGCTTGGGGACATTGGCGTGAGACCAAGGGGGGGGTTAGAGTCCCTATCACCTGGCATAGTGTCGCCCTTGGGTCGCGACATCATTCGGGCCCGCGATTCCTGAATCATATGAAAAGGTGGCTTGTGCGACCCTGGCAGGGGCCTGCGCGGTGAGTGTTAGAAATACCCCTCCAGCTGGATAGGAATTCGATTCAAATTGCCGTCGCTCCCGGTTAGTGAGCACTTGACTTGAGCAGCGGCAACGTAGATCTCATTAAATGAACAGATGGTTAAGTGAATGATATAATGTTGCCACAATGATATACCTGCTATGGATATAATAATAATGTTGTTTGATTATACCCAAGTGAATGTTTAGTGCAGGTGCTAAGATAGATGACAGGTAAATGCTAAAAATAACTGCTAGTACAGGTTATAAGAGTTTCAATTACTTATGCCTTTTATGCAAAATGTGATGTCAGCTAGCCTCTTGTGTAAGCCTTGCATAATCCTTGGTGTCATCTTATTTCTGGTTTTTGACGGGTAAGTCTAGCTGAGTACATTCCAGTACTCAGGGTTTATTCCCTCCTGTTGCAGATGATATGCTCTACCAAGGCTTCTGCAAAAATTGTCTCCACCCTGCGGGTGACGAAGACTAGATCACTAGGGCGTGATCATCTTTATGTACTTTCCTGATGCTTTTGTGGGTTGTTGATCATCAAGACTGGCAGTAGTTAAACAACTGGTGTGTGTTTGCTTCCGCTACTTTATAAACTTGGTTTGTAATATTTGCGACTCCGTGTGTGTAAACTTATTTCGGAACTCCTTGCGAAATGTAACGTATGATGTTGTATGTTGAATGATGCGATCTTGGTTGTAAGCAAGTTGGTTTGAAATCCTTCGTGGTTTCGATTGACTACCGGGATTATATGGGCTCAAGTTCGAAAATTTGAGCGCTTCGGTGCTTATTTTTGTACTTGTGCTCTTATAATTTGGTCGATTCTGTTACAGTTCGTGTCTGGCGCGACTAGCAGGAGCCACCAGCACTCTAGTCGACCTTTCAGGTCTGGTCAACGTGGCATGCATGCACCTGCTGGCACAGACAACCACGTTATGGAGAACATAGCTCCTGGTGTCAATCCAGGAGCTGACGGAGGCAACGACGGCAATCGCGGAAACCCTCCCCATGATGATAACCGCTGCCTCGGCCACCACCGCAATAACAATGACGATGACTGACGCAGCAACAACTAGCGTAATGACCACCGGGACCATTGTCGTCAAGGACAACAATACGGTGATGAACGAGATTGCCATGATGGCAATTACGATCTCTGTCATGACCTCAACAACTGTGACCTACGTCCTCACATTGAACAGAGAGCTCGGGACCGTGCATCCTATGAAACCAGTCGTCGCATGGAGTATGATACGGTCCACGGTCCCCCGGGCCCCAAGCAATTCACCAACCACCTACGACAGGTCATCTGGCCTAGAGGTTTTAAGCTTGAAAAGCTTAACCATTACGACGGCAAGGTCAATCCTGAGCTATGGGTCCAACTTTATGAGACCGCTTGCAGATCCGCTATGGGTGACGAGCATGTCATGGCCAACTACTTTCCCATGGTGGTCGGCCGATGGGGCACCAATGGCTTGTCAGTCTCCTAGAGAACCACTTCGACTCCTAGTATGCTTTGCGTCGAGCCTTTATCAAAAAATTCATTACTACCTATGAACAGCCAGGCAACAAGTACGACCTTCAGTGCATCCACGACACCAGGGACGAACCATTGTGCGAGTACATCCGACGCTTCTCGGATATGCGCATCAGGATCCCCAGGATCACTGAAAATGAGGCTATTGAAGCCTTCATCATAGGTCTGCGCTATCACAATGACCTCAAGGACAAGCTCCTTCATAAACGGCCTATAACGGTGGTTGACCTCCTCACCACCACCAAGAAGTATGTGGATGTCGACGATGCCAAGAAGCTGCTGAACGATGGCACCGGTAAAGCACCGTACTCTCCACGACGCGATGACTACCGCGACAACCGCCGCCGCGATGACTTTAGAGGTCGCAGCGACATCAGGGACTGCTGTAATGACAATCGTGATCAGCGCGATAACATAAATCAGCACGGCGATCGCCGTGACAACTTCAAGGGCAAGCGTGCTCACGATGACGACGGCGAGGTCAACACCGTGAAAAAATTTGGTGGGTGTCGCAATTATGAAGAAGACTATGCTAAAGCCTTGAAGGGGCCTTTCCCAGCTCATCCTAAGTCCAACCATATGTTGGAAAACTGCAAGGTCCTCAAGGAGATCTACCATCGCAAACAGGCTTCAGAAAAATGCTGACAAGCCTAATGACGCAACAGACCAGCGTAACCGCAGGGACAATGACGAGGACGATCCTAACAAGAACCCCAAGCACCAGTATCAGGAGCCGATGAGGCATGTTGCAACCATCGTCGGGGGCAAGGTGTCTGTTGAAAGCAAACGCGAGTGGAAGCTGCTCGCCCGTGCTTGCCTAAACGTGGCCAAGACAGATGACCTCATTGCAGATCCAAGACTACCACCCTGGTCACACCAAGAAATCAACTTCAGCAGGGTGGATCAATGGGCCACCATCCTCGAACTAGGTCATTTCACACTTGTCCTCAGTCTCTATATCAATAAAGTGCAATTTGACAGGGTGCTCATCGACGGCGGTAGCTCCATCGACATCCTATTCAAGAATAGCCTGTCAGCATTGAACATATCTGAAGCTGACTTGAAGCCATATGACACACAATTCTAGGGGGTCCTGCCTAAATAGAGCTCTACGCCTCTTGGGCAAATTACCCTACCTGTGCAGTTTGGCACGACAGATCACTTTTGTACTGACTACGTCAACTATGTGGTCGCTGACTTCGAAGGCACCTACCATGCTATCCTTGGTCACCCCGTGATCACTAAATTCATGGCCATACCTCATTACAGGTACTTGGTGCTTAAGATGCCAATGAAAAAGGGAGTCCTCACTCTCAGAGGCAATGTATTCGTTGCCTACACCTGTGAAGAGGACAGCTTTCGCATAGCTGAAGCCCATGACCTCTCCCCGCGCATGGCGGCAACGACGATGGAGGAAAAGAAGACTCCTCCCAACCAGCTGGAAATTCCAGAGCTTGAAGCACCATGCAAGTCTATCAAGTCCAAGGAGTACAAGGAGATCCAGCTGGTCGAGGGTGACTCTAGCAAGACGGCACTGATCGGGTCAAACCTCGATCCCAAATAGGAAGACATGCTCGTCCGGTTCTTGAGATAGAACGTAAGCGTGTTCGCTTGGAAACCATCGAACATGCCCGGTGTATCTCGAGACCGGATTGAGCACTCCTTGAACGTCGACCCCAAGGCAAAGCCAGTCAAGCAAAAGCTGCAGCGGTTTAGGAAGGACAAAAAGGAGGCCATTAGGGTAGAAGTTACATGGCTTCTTGCAGCTAGTTTTATCAAAGAGGTATATCACCCAGACTAGTTAGTTAATCCGGTTCTTGTACGCAAAAAGAATAATGAATGGAGAATGTGCGTTGACTACACCGATCTCAACAAACACTGCCCTAAAGACCCCTTCAGTTTACCTCGCATTGACGAAGTCGTGGACTCCATGGCCAGCTGCGAGTTACTATATTTTCAATCTCAACAATCACTAGATCGCTCTCAACAAGGACAATTAGATCAAGACATCCTTTATTACACCCTTCAGCGCTTATTGCTACACGACCATGTTGTTTGGGCTCAAAAATGCCGGAGCTACTTATCGGCGTGCAATACAAGAGTGCCTCGAAAAGGAGATACAAGATGACTTGGTTGAAGCCTATGTAGACGATGTAGTTGTCAAAACCAAGGAATCTCACTCCTTGATTGATGATCTGACATGTACTTTTGCAGTGCTCAATCAATATCAATGGAAGTTGAACCCTAAAAAGTGCATCTTTGGCATTCCATCTGGTATATTACTAGGCAATGTCGTCAGTCATGACGGCATACGTCCTAATCCAGAGAAGGTGCAAGTTGTCCTCAATATGAAGCGACCAGCAAACGTCAAAGATGTCTAGAAACTTATAGGGTGTATGGCCGCCCTAAGTCGATTTTTATCTCAATTTGGTGACAAGGGCTTACCTTTCTTCAAGCTACTCAAGGCAGGTGAGAAGTTTGAGTGGTCAAAGGAAGCAGATATTGCCTTTACATAGCTAAAGCAGTACCTTGCATCACCTCTGGTCCTTACTGTCCCCAAGTCAGGAGAAGTCCTTCAACTCTACATTGCTGCGACTGATCGAGTCGTCTCCACTGTCCTTGTGGTCGAGCGCGAGGAGCCTAGCCATGCTTATGGTGTTCAGCGCCCAATCTATTTCATCAGTGAGGTGCTCAACGAGTCCAAAACCAGGAACACTCAGATTCAAAAATTGATCTACGCCATACTCATTACAACCTGAAAGTTGAAACATTACTTTGACGGGTTCCACGTGGTGATCAAAACTGAGTTTCCTCTTGGTACCATTATACGCAACAAAGATGCAAACGGGCGCATCGCCAAATGGGCAATGGAGTTATGTCCTTTTGACCTGGAGTTTGCGCATCGCGATACTATCAAATCTCAAACACTTGCTGACTTCATGGTCGAGTGGATAGACTCAAGTATCCCGACCTCTCAAGGACCTGTTGACTACTAGAAAATATATTTTGACAGCTCACTAACTATTGATGGTGCGGGAGCGGACATATTATTCATATCACCAACCAATGAGCAATTACGCTATGTCCTCAGGATTCACTTCTCGGCATCTAACAATGCTGCAGAATACGAGGCATGCTTTCATGGTTTGCGCATTGCAATTGACCTCGGTATCAAATGCCTCTACGTCCATGGTGACTCAGCCCTAGTTATTAACCAGCTCAACAAGGACTGTGATACAACTAGCGAGAAAATGGATGCATATTGTAAAGAAATTAGGAAGCTTGAAGGCAAATTTTACGGCGTTGAATACTCCCATGTGGTCCGACACAGAAATCAAGCAGCAGATGCGCTGTCGAAGTTAGGATCATCTAGAGCTCAAGTACTACATGACATTTTTGTTCAAGACCTTTTAAAACCATTAATCAAGCAAGAAGACGACCCCGTGGTCGAGAAGCCCCCGGTCCTGCCTCTGGTAGCTATAGTTCCATCATCGACCACTACAGAACCATCCCCGACCACAGCGAGACCATCTCAGACCTCGACTAAGATACCAGACTGGCGCGTTCCATTCATTAAGTACCTAACAGATGGCACCAGATACTCTGATCGAAATGAAAATGAACGCCTTATACGCCGCAACAGACAATACCTGGTGGTCGAGGGTAAGCTGTGGCACAAAAATGCGAAAACAGAAGTATTGATGAAGTGCATCGAGCAAGAAGACGGTATTAAACTCTTGGAAGAAATACATTCTAGCACCTATGGTAATCACGCCACATCTCGGACATTGGTTGGTAAAGCGTTTCGCACAGGTTGTTACTGGCCATCCGCAGTAGCTAATGCAGAGAAGCTTGTTAGACACTGCGCCAACTGCTAGTTTTTCTCCAAGAGAATTCATGTGCTAGCCCATGAGATCCAGACCATACCAGCCTCCTGGCCTTTTGCGTGCTAGGGCCTGGATATGATTGGACCCTTCAAACTAGCACCAGATAACTTCAAGTTCGTATTCGTGCTGATTGATAAATTTTCTAAATGGATATAGTACATGCCCTTGGTCAAGGAATCTTCTGAAAAAGCAGCCGAGTTCCTCGACCAGGTCATCCACCGCTTCGGTATACCCAACAACATCATTACAGACCTGGGGACTCAGTTTACTGAGAACACGTTTTGGGACTTCTGTGATGAACGGAGCATTATAGTGAAATATGTCTCGGTGGCACACCCCAGAGCTAATGGACAGGTCGAGCAGGCTAATGGAATGATTCTAGATGCATTGAAGAAAAGGATGTACAGAGAGAATGACAAAGCCCCTGGCCGGTGGATCAAGGAGTTACCAGCCATGGTCTAGGGACTTCGGACACAACCTAGTTGCAATACTGATGTCTCACCATATTTCATGGTTTACGGCGCTGAGGCTGTGCTCCTAGCGGACATTGAATTCCGGTCACCTTGGGTTGAGAACTACAACAAAGATCAAGTTACTGAACAACGAGAGCTCAAGGTGAACAGTGCAGAGGAATGACTCCTTGACTCCTATATACGCACGGCCAAGTACCTCGCCGTGTTATGAAGGTACTACAATAAAAATGTTCAAGAACATTTCTTTGTGGTCGGTGACATGGTATTGAAATGGAAGACTAGCCAAGATGGCATCCACAAGTTGGTAACTCCATGGGAAGGGCCATACATCGTCAAGGCTATTACACGACCTACTTCGTACAGGCTTGCAAGACTTGACGGCACTGACGTGTCCAACTCCATCCACATCGACAAGCTTAGGCGTTTTTACCCCTAATTCTCAAATACAGATATGTACCTTTTTTCTATACTACTTCTACACTTTGAATTATGATATATATATACTCGACTATAGTTGACTACACTTGTTTACATTGTTGATTCTACAACTACAACAACTTTTTGATAAACCAGTACATCAATCACCAATCCTCTTGGGTTCTCGGAGCAGCTCTATCCTCGACCTCACTCATAGCCTGCACGAGATCCGCCCTCTGCGTTTTGGATGGTCAGTAGATGCCCTTTGGCCAGACCAGTTGTACTCTTATGTGTATGCAGGCTCTGACAGCCTTACACTCGGATCACTGGCCATTCCTTATATAATCGATTATGCTGAAACAACTAAAAACAGAACATTCCGCTGTTCTAACTTAGTTCACATCGATTATGCTGGAACAACTAAAACAGAACATTCTGCTATTCTAACTTAGTTAAATCCGCATGCAATACAAAGCTTCAACGTTTTTTCATACAAAAACATAAACAGCTTTACATTGTACCACTAATCACCTTATTACAAACTTGCCTCTTTGAAGGCACAAGTTTACAATAAGCTTATGAAAATTAGCTTCTCCTACGAACTATTTGTAGGTTACTACTACTGTTGGCTTCACCAAATATGCTGACTTTTTGGGAGCTCAAAGACCTTTGGCGTGGTTAAGGATGGAGCTGATCGTGCTTCACTGGTCGCCAGAGATGGTGGCACTGGTACCTGACCCATGTACAATTGAATCGTCCCTGTAGTTGGTGGGGCTGCAGCCAAGCATAAGATGATATCTTTGGTGATCACGACAGCATGCTTCATTTCCTCTAACCACAGCTCGTCAGCTCGCTCCACCCTGACCTCCCTGGGATAATCGGCTTCTAGGCGAGCAATATCCAACAAGGGGTAGTGGGCATGTACCAAGCTAAGTACATGTGCACCCACATACTCCCTGATGTCCTTTGTCCATTGTTGGAGCCATCCCCAGGCTTTTTGGGATTTCTCGACCAAACCTATTTTTGGTGCCTCCACTCCAGCTTTGGTGAAGTCGGCACCAATGACATCGAGCACTGGTGCGGTCCCCTTTACCATTTCAGCGCTGGCATGCTTCCAAGTTTCCTGCTCCTTGATGAGTATCTTGCATTTGCCATTAAGGGCTTCTTGCTCCTTCATGAGCTTGTTGCACTTCTAGGACCACGCCTCGATATTTTTTGCACTGGCCTGGTTTTGAAGCTCTAGGTTGTTGCGATCTTTCTTCATCTTCTCAAGGTGTACTTTGGCATTTTTCTTTACAACTGCAAGGCGTCACGTCAATAAGAATTCACTGCCATAAACTACAATGAAAACTATGACAATGATGAGGAATACTTACTCTCCAGATCCTTTGCTAATTTAGCATATGTTTGCAGCCATTTGTTCTTCTCTTCGGATAGCCGATCACACTCAGCACCTACCTGAGCATTTTCTTCGTGAAGCCGGCTGACTTCGATGTCCAGACCTATATCAATACTCTGATTATGAACAATACAGTATTATAGCATCCTAAAGAGCTCGAGTACCTAACAACAGAAGGGTTTCCTACCTGATCTTTGTTTCTCGACCACTTCCAGATGTTGGAGTACCGTGCGCATTTTTTCTTCATGCTCGATGTTTTGCCTCGCATAACCCTCTAACTGCTGTTGTAGTTTCTTCTATTTTGCACTAAGCTATTTGTTTTTCTCGGCCACAGTCTGTAGTACACAGGATCACAAAGCATTTCTTATGGATTATACAATAACAGGTTATACAGTTGCGAGAGGCTTACCTTCACTTCCTCTAGAAATATTTTACCAACCGCTTCCACGGCCTCGACCTTGTCTCCTACTGGGATTTCCACAGTATAGGAGTGGGTACCACAAAACCTGTTTTCTTCTTCATAATGTCTGAGGATTTCTTCCATGGCTGGGGCTGAAGACTCAAGTTTTTCCCTTGCTCTAGCACTTCCAGTTGGCTCCTTGGTGGTCCCAACAACCTCTGCAGGTTTTAGGAATTGCTGCTCTGAGGCCGGCTGGGGCTTTCTTGGTTTTCTGAGGCCGGCTGGGGCTGTTCTTGGTTTTCTAGGTCTAGTTGGTGCTGTCCTTCTGGTTTTGGGGCCTCCCGTGGTTGTTCCGGCAGCTCTGGGGCCCCATCATCTCCTGCTTGCCCCAAAACTTTAGTTTGCGGACCAGGAGCAGATGTTGTAGGAGCTTGCAACTCGGGGACTACCCTCTCTGCTATGGTCTGCTCTAGGACCTACTGCTCCGTGATGGCGGTATTTGGTGGTGGCAGTGTTGCACCGCCAGACAGTTCTTCTAGCCTTTGGGTCGATGTAGAGCTATACAAATCCATGACAAATAACAAAGGTGATGATATTAACCAATTATTTTCTACTCTTACAAGTTCACGATGACTTATAGGTTTGTACAGAGGAATACGGTGGCGAACCGAGATTTCTTCACCTTCTCAGGCTCGGCACCCTTCTCTGCCACTGGGCCAGTGGTCGGGACTGGCTTCGCCACGTCACTTCTAACAGCGGCAGCAGGCTTTGGGATTCCTGAGGGTTGTGCCTGTGGTTGTGGTGGTCGAGGTATTGGCTTAGTTGTTGGCAACGGCGGTGTCGGATCCTGCCTTCTAGCCCGCCGCTCCCTCCGGCTGCGTGCTACGATACCAGAGACCTTGACCTCCTCATCTTCCTCTTCTGGCTAGTTAGCAATTAGGCGTCGACACTTGCTTGCTGGTCCTCTACTTCCTTCAGGTCAATTACCCCTTCTAGACTTTCATCTGAGGAGGTTCCTTGTGAGGTCTGGCCCCTTTTCTTCGTTGGGGCAATAATTGGTTTCTTGCTTGCAAGTCGGCTGGCTTGCTCTGATTCATCTTCAATTGCAAGCCAATCAACTTCGGAAGGATCGTCGTCCACGGGTGGCGGTTGTGCATCATGGGCTCATGGCACGACCTCAGGCCACTCCATGCCTGGAGGACAAGACATGAATGTTTGCGCTCTCTCCTATCCATTAAACTGGGCAATAAAGAGCAACACAAATATCAGAAAGATAGCACATTAAAAAAGCGGTTATTATGCAGAGTTTCAATCAAAAGGATAAACTAGCAGACAACAATTGACTTAGCAGTGGTTGTGGGTGAGTAAGCTTGAACGCTGGCTCGATGATTGTCAGCTTCTTAAAGTTGGGATCCTTTAGATTGAACAGGTCTCGGACCCTGCTCTTCACTTCTTTCGGTTCGCGATCTTCATTCCTCATCCTAGTCGGGTCCATGCGACCCTGGCATTCATACATCGGGTGCACTCTGGCCTGACATGGTTGGATCTGACGACTAATAAAATTATCGACTACACTTGGTCCATCTAGCCTCGACCAAAGTACTAGCTGCATGATTACCTCAATCTAGACTGTGTTCTACGGCAGCTCTTTCCAACTATCAGTCTTCTTTGGGACCAAGGATACATCATAGTATGAGGCCTGACTTGGTTCTTCACGGATGTAAAACCAATGCCTGTACCAGTCCTCAATGTGGTCTTCCAAGGGCAGTGTAGATACCCCGACCTGATCCCTTCCCGCATATTCAGATAGCACCCACTAGCCACATTGGAGCCACCTCGACCTCCCTTTTTCTTCAACCAAAACAAGTGGCGAAAGTAGTCGAAGTGGGGTTGGAAACCACCGTATGTTTCACAGAGATGGATGAAGCAAGCAACAAGCAACACAGAATTTGGATGCAGATTGCAAATACTAATTTCATAATAATTACAGAGACCTTGCAAGAATGGATGTACAGGAACATCAAATCCATGAGTGAAGTATTCTTCAAAAACAACAATTTCACCTCCTTTGGGATCCGGGTATGGCTCCAGATCGGGTGCACGCCATCCCGCCAGCTCTTAGGCATGAACCACACCCATCCGCACCTATCGCTCGAGCCTGAGTAGGGTGCACCTTGACCTATTCCACTCCTTCTTCATGATCTCCTTGTGCACTTCAGCCTCCGTCTTTATCTTCCTCATGGCCATTCCCTGACTCTTTTGACTCCTCCTTTCTATGGAGGAAAAGGAGCACGCCGCTCTTACAAGTGGCTAGGTTTGGTGGCAGCGATTCAAGTAGCGGCGGCGCGTGAGGAACTTGGGGCAACTTCATTGATGCCTATGGCAGCGATTGTGGTTTGAACTATGATGGTGGCACTAGGGCTCGAGAGGGCTCTGTGACGACAATGGCGTGGCAACGGGAGCAAGAAGACGGTTGATTACGAATATGCGAGTGTGAGTAGATTGGAATCGTCCCCCTTCCCGGTCATTTGGAGGCAACGTCGATTCAGTTTCCGAAGAATGGGGCACGTGACGTGAGATTTGTGGTAACTGACAGATTTCTTCCGCATTAATTGTGTCCCTTTGATTTTGGCACCGTTTGGTCTGCGACCCAAACGTGTCTTATTACAAGCACTAGGTCACTGTTCAAACGATGCGATAGAAAGCAACTGCAGTGCCACCCACGTCATCAGTGCGTCAGATTGGACCAGTTAAAAAAATAAAACAAGAGAGATAAAGAGACAGCGTGGTGATGGACTCGTTAGCCCATGTGCTCTGGAACCTATAGCCAGAGCTCTGAGCTCTGAAACCTGCAGCGAGACCTCCAAGCTCGGGGACTCGCTAGACCAGCATGCTCTGGAACCTGTAGCCAGAGCTCTAAGCTCTGGAACCTGCAGCCAGACCTCCAAGCTCGGGGACTCATCACCAGACTAGTGTGCTCTGGAACCTGCAGCCATACCTCCAAGCTCGGGGACTCATCACCAGACTAGTGTGCTCTAGAACCTGCAGCTAGACCTCCGAGCTCGGGGATTCGTCACCAGATCTCCAAGCTCGGGGACTCATTGGTAGACCTCTGAGCTCGGGGACTCTTTGCCATACCTCTGAGCTCGGGGATTCATCGCTAGAACTCCAAGCTTGGAGACTTGTCGTTAGACCTTCGAGCTCAGGGACTTGTTACACCATTTCCTGCCACAGGATTCGTCTTGCTCGACTACATGTACTATGCTTGCATACAGTCGATGGACGCTTGATATTCTTAGACCTTGCTACAAGGCTCGTTTTTTGCCTTCCAGCAAACTCGGGGATTACATCATATATGATGCACCTGACGGTGCATAATGTTCATTGGTTCTTGAGGATTCTTTTTTAGACCCTGGCATCACGTGCCTGTGTCACCTACTACCAGGCTCAGGGACTAAGTGGGTACACTTCACCTGACGGTGAATTGTTTCTACTTTTCAACCCCTATCTATGGAATTTTTTCTAATTTACTTCCATCAAGTACACACACTTACATTTCTTTTCAGAAATACAAGTGGGTACACTTCACCTAGAAAAAAAAATTTTCTTTTTGGACCACTATGCAATCTTCACCGACAACTGCAATCTTCATCAATAATCATGGTTTACTGATTCCTAATCTAGACAGAACACTAGCGCATGCTCGGCTAACATTTCAAGGTGATGTGAAGACGAACCTCGCAAGTTGAAGAAGACTAAGACAGTGTGTCGATACAGAATACATAGTGCTCGGGGACTAGCTATGGGGGTATAAACCCCTATACCCTTACGGCTAGACATAAGCAAGCCCAGACCAGACAGTCCAGCCCATTACATGACAACGCGCGATCCAGATCATCGAGATGGAGTCTCACGCAAGGCATCAAACCAGACTTGGGGATCAAGCAAGGTCTTGGTCTGTTAGGTTAGGAATCCTTATCCGGCTCCATATGGCAATTGTAACCGGCTAAGATTAGTTTCTAGATCTATAACCCTGCCTCTCGGACTATATAAGGAGGGCAGGGGACCCCCCTTAAAAAACATCAAAACACACTCTAGGGCAATCTAGCTTGTAATACATTATTTGAGACAGCAATAACAAAGTAGAGCAGGACGTAAGGTATTACGCCCACACGGTGGCCTGAACCAGGGTAAACCCGCGTGTTGTTCTGCATCACCATCTAGTTCATGGCTTGCACACCTGTCTGCCGACAATCTACTACATTGGGCATACCCCTCGGTAGACTGCTGACCAGGTTTTGTCGACACACCAAAAATAGCATCAGGGCACCACCTACACTTGTGTATAAATGGAGGGGTACCCCCTTCTCTTAAAAAGGGGACACATTGGAAGGAAGCAAGAAGAGAGGGAGAGTTCTATTGTTACTTAGCTCCAGCTGGAATAAGATAGGAGTGAGAGAGGAAGAGTCGGAGTAGTGCCAGAGCTGTCATGACCTCCCTAGTGTACGAGCTACACTTAGCAGAAGCGTGCTAGAGCTAGGTACTCCTTCGCTTGTATCTCTACTAGCAACTTACTACTTGGAGTAAGAAGCTTGTGTTTAACTTTGGTTTTGGTATACTAAGAAAGTTACCTCTATTCATTATAAACTTGTGGGTTTGTTGTTCATCCTAGTGGTAGCTGCTCTAGCGGAAGGGCCCTGATAAAGATGGATAACTCTTGCATGCACACTAGAGTAATAGTCGATAGCGTAGACGTGGTGTCTAAGCTAGAAGCTATCTTTGTTTGCCTGATTCTGCACGGTTGAGGGGCAGGTGGTAGGTGGTGACAACCCTATCCGTCCCTTGTTCCTCCACGTCTGGGTTCAACGTAGGCTACAAGCCGATATCACTTGGCAGACCAGGTGCGCTCCGGTGCCCGAAACAAGCCTATAGTGTTAGAGTTATCTTCGCTTAGGATATCTACCCAAGGAAAAACCTCACTACCCAAGCTACCTCTCATTTGTTTTCTTTAGGTGATCTAGATAAGAGACTTACACCTCCATTCCTTTGGAAAAATATGATACCCTGAATACCTTCAGGTGAAGTGCTACAATGGTGTATCCGTACACTTGCGGATTCCTCGGCTTTCGCTAAGAAACACCAACAAGCATTTTTGGCACCGTTGTCGGGAATGGTTGTCATTTTAGTCTTTGAACCTAGTTCACCTATGTATCTTTTATTTTATCTTTCTTTTCTTTTTACATTTTTTCCATGGAGCACACAATAATTCACCAACTTTCTGCTCCCAAGGGCGAGTTCTTAGAGCCACCGCAATGCTCGAAGCAAATCACAGCTTCTAGCTATGAACTCTGCCCCTGGCTTTATAGCCATGGTTCGGGATCAAACCTTCTTGGGGTTCAATTATGAAAACCTCTATCATCACCTTAGGGAATTTGAGCAGCTCTGTGCTTGTCTGACCATCTCAGGCATGTCACAAGACACATTGTGGTGGAAGTTGTTTCCCTTTTCACTTGATGAGAGGGTGAAGCAAAGGTACGCCCACAACTAGGGAAGGTAGCTAGTGATTGGGAAGAACTACGGAACAAATTTTATGTCGCATTCTTCCCTATATCTTGAATTGTTGCCCTATGACAAGAAATCCTCAACTTCCAACAAAAAGAGAAGGAAACCATAGGGGTAGCTTGGGATTGTTTTTCAATTCTAACACATTCTGGCCTAGGCTTGTCTATACCCAACCATGTGTTGTTGCAACACTTTTGGTTAGGGCTTAGCAAGGAGTCTACACTATAACTTGACATAACTGCCAAAGGATTGTTCACACATAAAACCACTGAGGAAGGAGAAGCCCTCCTAGAACACATCTTAGAAAACACTCCTCTAGAACCACTCCGTGTAGAGTCTATGTCAAGCCATGAGGAAGTCACTTCGGCCAAGGCCGAACCTACACTTCCCATCTAAGAACCCTCATCCAAACTAGAGGATCTGAAAGAAGGTTTCCAACCTTCAGACATCCCACCTTTTGAGGATGATCTTTTCATAGAATTTGGTAATACCTTGAACTATCTATGTCAAAGAAGACAACCAGCTCCTATCCATCCACTAGACCCACTAGACAAAGAATTCCTTAGGGAATCCATCAGGGAGTTGGCATCAATCATGAGCAATGAATGGGTGGAAGAGGCAGAATTCTCTCTTGAAGAAATTCATATTCACTCCCCTTCATCAACAATTCAATGCAAAGTCAGCAGATCTTGGGAGAATGTACTTTATAATCCTATAGTAGGGGCAAACCTCATGTCCACATCTTATGCACTTGCCTATGTAGGCAATGGACCCTTCGCCCCCACTAATAGTCCCTAAGACTCGCCCCATGATCTAGCATGGAAAGTTTAGGGGTCCTACACGGTGTAAACATACATCATGGAAATACCATCTTAGCCCTTGACTTCCATGTCTTTGACATTCAGGATTTCGACATCATCATAGGACATCCCCTAGAAAAACTCTTCATAGAAACACCTTCATCTGTGGATTTAGATGTAAAGTTGGGGATAGATACTTTTTTCATTCCTATCACTTGAGCTAAAAACTCGGTGGCAAATACTCTCCCCTACCATGAACTGTCCAAGGAGGTCATGTCAGTGTCACCATTTGAATCCCTCGAGTCATCTTTAGAACAAGATGCTAAACTCTTTGTAGAAGAAGAGGACGACTTAGGTGAAACTATTGACCTTCCTCAAGAGGAAGCGCCGACACGACCTTCCATTGAACTTAAACCCCTACTTGCTAGCCTATATTATGCTTTCTTGAATGGTGACAAACAAACTCTTGTAATCATAAGTGACAAGCTCACTGATGAGGAGATAGCCAAACTCATCGCCATCCTAGAGAAGCATAGGTCAGTTTTTGTGTATTCACTCCAAGACTTAAAGGGGATAAGTCCAACACTTAGTACCAATCGTATCCCTATTAACCTTGCAAGCACACCATCGCATGAACCCCAACACAGGCTCAATAAAACGATGTGGAAAGTCGTGAAGAAGGAACTCCTAAAACTTCTTCATGCCAGGATCATCTATCCCATGCCACATAGCGGCTAGGTTAGCCCCGTCCAAGTGGTGCCCAAGAAAGGGGGCATGACAGTCGTAGAAAATAGTAAAAATGAATTAATTCCACAAAGAACCGTCACGGGGTGGAGAATGTGCATCAATTACCTAAAACTCAATGCAGCCATGAAGAAAGACAACTTCCCAATGCCCTTTGTTGATGAAATGTTAGACCGGTTGGCGAAGCACTCTTTTTTCTATTTCCTCGATGGGTATTTGGGGTATCACGAAATTCCTATCCACCCCAACGATCAAAGCAAGACTACTTTTACATGCCCATATGTAATATATGCATATAGAGGAATGTCTTTTGGGCTATGTAACGCACCCGCCTCATTTCAAAGGTGCATGATGTCAATTTTCTCTGACATGATAGAAGAAATTATGGAAGTTTTCATGGATGATTTTTTAGTCTATGGAAAAACTTTTGATCATTGTCTAGAAAATTTAGACAAAGTCTTGCAACAATGCTAAGAAAAAAGATTTAGTGCTTAATTGGAAAAAATGTCATTTTATGGTTCAAGAGGGCATCGTTCTTAGACACTTAGTGTCTGAGAGGAGGATTGAAGTTGATAAAGAAAAAAATGAAGTTATAGAACAGCTACCACCCCCTGTGAACATAAAATGAATCCACATCTTTTTAGGAGATGCAGGATTTTACAGAAGATTTATTAAGGACTTTTCACAAATTTCTAGGCCTTTAACAAACTTGTTAGCTAAGGATGTACCTTTTCAGTTCAATGATGAGTGCGTAAATGCTTTCCATACACTCAAGAAAGCTCTCATCTCAGCACCGATCATCCAACCACCCGATTGGTCGCTACCTTTTGAAATAATTTGTGATGCTAGTGATTATGTAGTTGGTGTGGTCCTCAGCCAAACCAAAGATAAAAAGCATCATGCAATTGCTTATGCTAGCAAAACACTAATAGGAGCACAGCTTAATTATGCCACCACAGAAAAAGAGCTACTGGCAGTTGTTTTTGCTATCGATAAATTAAGGTCTTACTTAGTGGGTGTAAAAATAATTGTCTATATTGATCATGCTGCACTAAAATATTTGCTCACTAAGAAAGATGTGAAACCACAGCTCATAAGATGGATTCTTCTACTCCGAGAATTTGATCTTGAAATAAAAGATAAGAAAGGAGTAGAAAACACAGTTGTAGATCATTTGTCGCATATGCCAACCACTAACATGTAGGAATTGCCAATCAATGACTTTCTGCATGATGACATGTTGCTAAGGGTGACATATTCAAACCTGTGGTATGTAAACATTGTCAATTTTATGGTTTTAGGGTATGTACCACCAGGCAAGAACAAGAAGAAATTGCAGGCCGAAAGCAGATGTCACCTCTAGGACGACCCGTACCTCTACAAGATCTGTGTCGATGGCCTGTTGAGGAGGTGTGTGCCTGCGGCAAAGGGGATGCAAATCATCAAAAAGTGCCATGCAGCCCCATATGGAGGCCATTATGGAGAATTCCGCACTAAAGCCAAAATTTGGCAGTGCGGATTCTTCTGGCCAATGATGTACGAAGACACCAAGGAATTCATTCGAAGGTGTTGGAAATGTCAACTGCAAGGTGGCATCACATCGTGCAATGCAATGCCCCTCAACTACAACCTTCAGATAGAGATATTTGATGTGTGGGGCATTGACTTCATGGGGCCATTCCAAAAGTTCCAAGATTACGAGTAAATCCTCATCGCCATCGACTATGTATCAAAATGGGTGGAAGCATTACCATGTAGAGCTACAGACGCCAAGAGTGCAAGGAGGATGTTCCATGAGGTGACCTTCCCTCGCTTTGGAACATCGAGAATGGTGATAAGCGATGGAGGGTCCCACTTCATTGACAAGACCTTCCGAGCCTTCTTAAGGGAACTTGGAGCCAAGCACAATGTTGCCACTTGCCTGTCCACATTCAAGCATAGTGATATGGGTTTAGTTTAGCTGCTCAGTGCATAAGCTCCTAGTCTGGCCTCTCCACTGCAAGTCATGGTGGGAATGTTGTGCATATTGTCTTCAATTAATTGCACGTGCAGGGCAAGTTGATTCTATCAAAATGGAGGCCATTGGGTTGATTCAGTTGCATATTGCTATTACAGTCAAAGAGGTGTATTGTCTGTTTTTCACCTACTACCATCAGACAGTGGAGTGGAGGCCCCCATGGATATCTCTGGTATACATCTTAGGTAACATGCCCTATATTGCATACAGCCTCCGGATCAAGACACCCACAGTGCCTCATTTGTTTGGTGGTCAGTGGTTGCAATTCTATGATGTTCAGTACCGGAATTTGTTGGGAGAGGTAATGGAATTGTGCTTGTATTTCAGATATCTAGTGAGTCAGTTGTTGCATATTGTCCCCTCTCCAAGGCATATGATCTATATAGCTTCTAAGCAGTACTCACGAACTATCTTTAGATTTGGTGTGCCTAAAGCCATACCCTTGTTCTCATATAACCACAGTCCTATTGTGTTGTTCTACATTGAGGGGCTGCATCATGATCATGTTATATCATGGATCATTTCTCAAGTCAATAACATGTCGTTTCTCTGTTGTGATGGTGCTACTATATTTATCCATATCACTGAAATTGGCTAGTTTCACATGTCGGGGAAAATGTGTTATCAACAGTTCTGGAAACCACCAAGGCCACCTTCAGTATGCAAGGTTATCACCTGGAAATTTCTTGCACGGGTATGTAATCTATAGAGTAGCGGAACCATGGCGGTAATGTTTTTAGGCCTTACTATAATAATATCTTTGCTACAATGGCCAACACCTGCATTGGATATTATTAAGAACCATGTGCACTATTTTGGTCTTCATATCTTTCGTGAGTCTCTATTTGCTAAAGAGATGGCTGCACGCAAGTTTTGTAGTCATCTATCTGAAGGTTCAAGAATCCACAAGTTTTGTAGTCATCCATCTGAAGGTTCAAGAATCCTTTTGTTTTGCAATATTACTGGTGGTAAACTATTGGTGATCAGTATTTGTAAGAAGTGCATTTTTATTAAGCTATCTATTTGGCAAGTTTTTCTCAGTGAGATACCCATGCTCAAATCTACCACAACTAAGTTTGCAGTACAAATATGCAGTCCAAATGGGGTGATATTCCAGTGCTCACACACAAGGGATTTGTTACTCATTGGAACTGTGAGCATTAGGCAACTCTTGGTCACCTACTCTATTGTGGAAGGCCAGTGCTGCTTCCACTTGCCTCATCAATTTTCCTTGCTTGGTCTAATAATGAGGAGTTGGAACGTGACAGGATTATGTTGTCCAGTTCTCAAGCGACAATTTCTGTGGGGCTGCTACTACATTTGATAGTCTTTGGTTTGACTGATTATCATGGCAATGAAGTAGACCAATATTATTTTCTTAGAGCATGGGAATCTATATATAGTGAGTGTTTTGCTTATACAATTATGTTGCCAATGGTTCCTGTCATTCAGTCTCAAGCACATCCAAGTCTGAACTCAAAAACAATGGAAGTCATGTACAAGACACTGACTAATTCTAGCATACTGGCACTTCAATTCTATAATCTGATGGTGGAAGATCCTTGAAGGCTATTTCATTTATGCTACCAAGGGTTCCTCTCATTCTTTTTAGTACATCTACAAGTCAACACTTCAATAGTCTACACATCATCACCTATAGGATAATGGCATATGCGGTGATTGAAACATCCACAACTTGAGGGCAAGTTGTTGCTTAAGCAGGGGAGAATGTCATGACCTAGTACATGGGCCTATAACAATATTAGGGAGTGGGTCATGGTTTAGGCCTATGTGCCTGCCTTTCATTGTGCTGGGCTTGGCCTATGTATGAAGCCATATATACCTTTGGCTGCTCTGTAGACAGTATCAATAATGAACAAATCAATTATCTCCTACCTCTACCATCTTCCTCCTCGCTTCTTTGCTTGAGATGGCACCGTTGTGCTCTCCGCCATGCGTGTTCACCGGCAAAACCCTCTAGTTACCTCTAGGATCATGACAAAGACATAGGATCAAAAGTGCCATTCAAATAGTAGATTGTTTAATTATAACTTATAAGACCCTAGATATATTTTATGGTCCTAAGAAAACATTGCTTACAACATCTTGTGCATGGATGGTCACTACGATAGCCTCGGCAGCATCAGTGAAGTCTCCAATTAGGTCCTCTTGATCTTCTAGTTGATCAATATCTGGAAAACCAGGTTCTAGGTGATGGAGTTCGTGCCCTAAACATAGTTGCGCTGCAGCAAGAGCAGCACCAGCACTATAGCGGACACCATGAGTTGTCACTTCTCTAGCACGAACTAGGATATCCTGCAGGCGATCTTCAAGAGAAACACCCCTGGCATTGACTGCTGCAACTACGCCAAGTGTTGCACGTTGGAGGGTCTCATGGTGATTCTCTAGGTCGATCTCCCGATGAAGAGCCTCCTCAATTTTGTGATGAGAAGCAGCCAATTGTTTCTCAAGATCTAATGAAAATGAAGGGTTACTAGATAAAGTCACAAATATAAAAGCAAAGACTCTTTAAAAATTTTACCTCCTACCCTAGCATGTGCTTCATCAGGCCTCATTTGAGCAGCATTGGTCTCTTCTTCAGATGCAGAGAGGGTTGTTTTAACAGCATCAAAACATTGCTCGAACTGACCTACCTCAAGCGTGGCTTCAGAATACAGGTTTCTGGCCTCTCTCCTTCCACGGATAAGATTCTGGATATCCTAACCCAACTCGAAGGATGAAGATGATGATGAAGATATCATGGACCCAGCATGATGTACAATCCATTGTTGTCCAACCTCCACTGAAGTTGGCCGATGTATCGTAGCATGAGGTAGCCCTGCATATTCAAAGGATTAATGCAAGGCAGCCATAGAGATAAGAAATCATTCCCTCTCACCCTTGGCGATGAAGAGGGACACGAAGGCACAGAGGCAGATTCATGACTACTAAAGTTTCCTCCCTTGGATGTTTGCTGTGAGCCACTGTTCAAAAGAAGACTAGAAGGAGAAAACGAAGAAGAAAAGATATGTGTCACATCACAAAAAATGAAACACAAGTAGTATCCCATCTACTCTGCCTTGCCTCTAAATTTATAGCCCCAGTGGATAGTGGGTTCATTGAAAATTTGGGGGCATGTGTTCACACCAAAATTTATTCCAAAATTTGAGGGCATGTGTTCACACTGAAATATGAGAAGATGCACAGGAAGCCCAAAACTTAGGGAAGTGTGCGTGAGTGTTGAATGTCGTCCCAACTTCCAACACTGTCCCCACCACTTATTACGCTAGGAACCGTCGTATACCTCATCTTCCCTGATGTGTGCTCTCTAGATCACGTATCTTAGCTACACTAAGTATAGGTGCATCTTCAAGGGGCTGGCGTATTTAAGTGCATGAGTGTTGAATGTCCCAACTTCCAACACCGTCCCCACCACTTATTATGCCGGGAACCATCACATACCCCATCTTCCCTGATGCGTGCTCCCTAGATCACGCATCTTAACTGCACTAAGTCTGGGTGCATCTTCAAAGCTAGCCTATTTAAGTTGGATCTGGGTGCACTGAGTCTCTCGCCCCTCCTCTTCCTCCAAATCTCTTAGCATTAGACTAAGTGAGAGAGAGAGGCAATTCCTTTCATCCACCATGGTTCATGGCGTACTTCGGCAGCTCTGTCGTTGCTGGGAGAAGGCTTTCAAGATTAGGTTCTGTAGCGTCCTACTGGTGGTTGTTCATCTTGGGTGTTAGAGGAGGTTCCGCCAAGAGATGGGAAAGAACAATACCATCTTCGGTGGCCTGGGTCACTGATGACACGACGGCTAGGCTCATTGACAGTCAGCGTGAGGGAGACTTTCAGGTTAGAATATCTGTAGGAAATCTTGGAGGGCGAGGGTGCCTTGTTGTTGCTGGGAAACCTTTTGAGCCCACAGATCTTGACTTGGGATCTCTTGATGCTGTGGCATGCGTTCCTCCCCAATGTTGATGAAGACGGCGTGGGCAAGGCTCCTCGCGGGGCTCCTCATCCTCTCGGATGTTAGAGGGAGTTCTACGAGGTGGTTCTTCCCCAGGCTTCTTCTAGGCATCATCCCTGCTTGTGGCGAAGATTTAGAGGTGTGGTGAAGGTTAGTTATGCCTTCATCTGGCTTCTACACTTCATGAGATGTCCATCGCTTAGTACAGGGATAAACCTACGGTCATCGCTAAAATTTGGCTTATGCTGATTTGTAGTGAGAGAAAAGCATTGTTCATTCAATGAAAAGTACTACTGAAGTGGTGCTGAAGAACAGGGCCAAGGTTTTTGTCATCATAACTGTAGTTACCAATAGATCCTTGTTATTGTACGCCTGTTGAATGAAAAGTGTAACAGAGTTAATCAAAAAAGAATGTCTTTTGTTGATTTTGAAGACTATTACCTCATTGTGATGCTAGTAGGGTGTTGCTTTGTATGTGCAAACCACCGTATGGTATGGCTTTGTAATTGCGTCCATTGTTATTGTAGAGATCAGTAACTTTATTATGCAACATCAGCTGATGAACTTTGTCATGTTAGCATCCATTGTTATTGTAAAAAGTATGTTGTGTGTTCAGTAAGCTACTAAGGTCCAACTAAATTAGTATCGACATTGTACAATTATGTCACCATCAGATATAAGCATCGTTGAAAAAATTGTATCACCGCCGCAATTCATCGTTAGGTGCTAATATCTTCTTGTGGTAACCTGCAAAAATAATGTTCATAATATTTTGTTCCTTTCTAATGTTCAATTTCCATATGACATGTCTTTTGTTAGGTGCTACGTACCATCTTCTTGAAGACCCAATCACCACTGCTGGTAGCCTTCACCGTCGATATCATCAAAATTTGCAAGCCATTGCGAGACTATCATGTGTCTTTAGAATTTTTGGCACGTTTGTAGTTAGCTTACAAAGACTACTACCCACCCAGCCACCACTCTGTCTATCTTCTCCTCAAGTGCTGCTATTTCTCACCTAGTCATCGGCATGCAAGTTGCTACTCATCACCGACAAGCTAGTGCTCTGCACTGGTACGCCTCACCGGCATGCCCACACAGATCCACCAGTGACCAAGCTAGTACTCGTCACTACCGTGGCCGCTCGAGCTCACTATCGCAAGATCCAAAGGCAATGGTAATGCTTTCTCACACTTCTCTTATCCATGTTTCTTGGCTTTGTATTCCCCTCTTATCTCATCTAAGTACAAATCAAGCTTCCATCTTATCATTAAGGAGCTCATGAGCACATCCCCATAGGTGCTCCTACTCTAATTCAGGTGATAGCGCTGCCGCTTCCAATGTTGTCCCCGCTCCACCACATCCTAGTCAAGATGGAGGAGGCCACCAACAAGAGGAATGAAGTAGATGTCCTCATAGACGATGTCTTGGTGCATATCCTCCGCCGCCTCACTGCTCGCACCTTGTGCAGCTGCAAGTGTGTGTGTGTGTGTCGCTCCTGGTACCGCCTCATCTCTGAATTCGAGCACCGTAAGGAGCTACGCCAGTTTGTCATTGGATTCATGTATGGCAACTATAAAGGTAAATGCTGATTTGCCAGCTTCACCGGTGAATACCCCTCCTTTTGCTTCTTGCCCTTCCCCTTCAGGATTTAGTCATCTCAGATTGCTACAGAGGCTTCTTCCTCTGTTGGTGCATTGGGCTTTGCTATGTTGTCTACAATTTGGCGACTAGCAAATCAGTGGTACTACCGCATAGCAACCTTTGTTATGGTTTAGCTCACTTGGGGTTCGATCCCACAATCACCTCGCACTTCCATGTGGTAGAACTATGGGTAAGGTTGTCTAGGGTGTTAGTTGTCAGTATCTACTCATCCAAAACTGGAGCATGGATGTGTAAAGAATATGAACGGGGAGAGGATATTCTAGTATGCAATTTTTTAGAAACTATGTTTCTTAATAGTTTTATGCACATGCTAGAGGTGTCCCACATAATTGTTGTTGATATGGAGGGAAGACATGGAGAAAAATTCTTAGGCCACCAGGTCCTACAATGTCCATCCATGGAGATCAGGTTCAGTTGTGTATATGTATTGTTGATATTTTCAATATGTCTGACCTTTCAATCTGGATCCTTGAAGACTACGCGTCAGGTACCAATTTTAGGGTACACGAGGAAGGGGAACTAATGGTCCCCAATGATCAAAATCAAATGAATGATTAAAGGGCGTGATCGCGGTTTCATCTGACCCCCAGGACAGATTTTGGTTCACCCAACCCCTGGGGCACAGGTTTTGCTTGTCCAACCCCTTGGGAATGGGCCTCGCCTCGCCTAACCCCAAGAAGGGGAGCTCCATCCTGCCTAACCCTAAGGGTGCATGATCACCCTTGGATAGGGGTGTAGGTCCAGTAGGGGGCCCGCACTGCCTCTAACCACCACAGATGCAAAAGCTCGAGCCTAGGGTCAAACTCCTGACACCGAATGGGAATGGGCACGCCTCGACATGACCTGTAGTCATGACAGGCCGTGCCTAGAGGCCCACGTCACCCACAGTGCCAGGCACGATGGAATGGGGCGCCATGACCGGCTGGCGACACCCAGATGTGGCGCTAGCGGTAATCAGAGCCATGACATGGATCCATCTCCATCACCATCAGCATCGTGATGTGGAGATATCTTTGTCATCATCTACATGACCCGTAGGACCTGCTCATGGAAGAGAAGGGTAGCATAGCCCCAGGGCTCTCTCCTTCTCTATTTTACACTTTCTTCTTTTCCTCTTTCTCTCTCTGACTCATGTACCCCATATCCTTCCCTTGGCCTATAAAAGGGAAGGCTGGGCGCTCCATTTGGGGGGGGGGGTTTCAACCACTCAGAAGCACATCACAATCCTAGGAGGACTTCAACTCCACTTCACCCTCGCCAGAGACCTAGGACCTCATCCCTCTCTCGACCGTTAGTAACCCCTACTATAAACTCAAGTGCAAGTAACATAAACAGCTCGCCACTGGACGTAGGGACATTTCGCCCAAACCAGTATACATCTTTGTCTCCTCTTTGCACACCATTCGAGCCTAGATACGCAATCCATAAAATTTACTAGTCAACGGTTTCTAAACACCGACAGTTGGCGCGCCAGATAAGGGGTTGTTTGTATAAATTAAATGCACACTGGTAAATATGATTATTCGCAAACGCACAGATATAATACCATTGTAGCACTTCACCAAGATTATCCTAGTTTTAATATCAAACCCAAAGGAACAGTAGGTGATGATGACTAAGTCTATAAACTTAACCCAATTCACAATCAAGCTAGAAAATATCCAGAACAAGGAGAATAGTAATGACTTTCTAATTTCAATCTCAATAAGCTATGCCTTCTATCATTCTATCATGGGTAATAACCAAAATAGGAGCAGAAATCAGAGTTCTCCCCTACCCAGTATCTATAACCAAAATAGGAACTTGAAAACTTTTGCTAGAGAGTATGGGCTATCTTCTTCTTTCTTTCTCTTTTTTTAAACTTTATTTGGACACTAGTCCATTTTTTCAATACTTTTACTTTTGCATAGCCACATACCTCCTTTCTGCAATTGGAAAAGTTCAAGAGAAAATATTTATAAAAGACTTAGAGCATTTATTCCTAAATTTTTTTGTGTTCTCTCCTAGTGTAGGAGTAAAACATTTTTTAAGTGGATGGAAAAACATGTTTTCGTGTACTCCTAGTGTAGGAGCAGTAGGTATATGTGGGTGTACATGATCTTGATCTTGGGAGCATGACAAATTTCTCAACAAGGGTCAACAAGGTTTGACTAAACTCAACACAAATACAAGTAGTAAATATAGAAGGTTTATCTATCCTATGTATGGCTCTAGTAGGACATTGCTTTTACTACAAAGGAGAAGTGTAGCTATTCTTTTTTAACTTTTGAAATGAAATCTTCTCTAAAGACAAAACATCAAAAATTAAGTTCTCATTATTCTACTATCTCATATTCCTCAACAACTTAAGTAATCATGGGGTACCTAATAATAAGTTCCGAACAGTAACATGACTTCCAGGAAAAGTATTATGTGAGTTTGTTCTTAAGTCATGAATTAAATAATCTTTCCTGTCTAATTAAGGGTGTTTTAACATGTGATTTTTAATTTGGATCAAAACAAAAGGTGAAACATATTTAATTATAGAGTATTGGGCTCAAACCTGACCGTGGACGAAATGAGACAGGAGAGGGGGAAGTAGTGGGCTGGCCGGCCTAGTAGGGTGAGGTCGAGCGGTATCCCATGGTGGCCTCTCGGGGCCTACTTTGCCATGTGTGGTCCTCGGTTGATTGTTGTTTGAATTGCATGATTTTTGCGATTGAATTCTTTTTCATGGTCGCGGTGTGTCACCCCCACACTTGTTTTTTTGTATACTTTCTGCACAACATGTGGAGGCAAACACATATCAAAAATAGAGAGAGAGTAGGTAATCATGATAATTGAATAAGGCAGTTTATTTATTCAAACCTAACAAAACAATGCTCTAACAAATTGAGCTATCACTGACCAAACACTTAGGGTACGAACAAACCTAACTTTTAATGAACCTAATAATTTATACCTAACACTCATGTGCCTTATTTACTATGATAACTTGAGGATAACTAATCCTTCTTCTCAGAAGGGCGATTCTTTAATTTCTCAACCTCTTTCCTAAGTCTACAGATTTCTCTAGTATTAGTTTCTATCTGCGCCGTCATGTTTTTCATTGTCGTATGCTAGAGATCTCTATTTGTCTGCATGGCAGCCATCTATTGCTTCATTGCTTCAAATCTTTCTTCTAGTATAGCAATGGTGGTCTTCGAACACCTTGCTTCTCTTTCAAACAGTGGTGGAGGTACAGATCTCTTAGGAGCTTCTCGAGGAGGGAGGAATCAAACTTGTCTTGGAGGTGCGCGAATTCTATCAAGGAAGACACGGGAGGTAGTAGCATACTTCACACAAGTGACATCTCTGAACTTGTTGGTCTTCACATTGACGACCCTCTCATTGTCCTTGGGAGGTAGCAGCTTGGTGCCTTGCAGAACAGCGACCTTCTTGTCCTTTGGAGCATCTTTCAGGAGCAGCTTTGTCAGAGGTGATGGCAGTGTAGGCCGACGAACTTGAGCATGGTAAGCTTGCTCATAGCTCTGGGTTGGTGGCACTGTTGCTAATGCCTTTGGTGGGACAACAGCGAAAGGTTTAGCATCAGGGACAAAGGTGATGGCCATAGCTTCTTTCTTAATAGGAACAATGGCCAGAGCTTCTTTCTTGACAGGGACAATGGCCAGAGCTTCCTCCTTCGAGATCTTGTTGAGGTCGGTCCTGAAGACGATCATCTCTTTTTTGTCCATTGAATCTTGGAGAAGAGGAAAGGACTTTCTCCATGGAAAGGAGAGGAGGCTTTGATGGTATGAGGTTAGAGGGGGGTCAAGGCTCATTTATATAGGGGGTATCAACTTGCAACAGGGGTCAAGATTCATCTTGTTATGGTTCCGTACGAAAGAATTTTTGAATCGCGTCAAAAACTGTGGGGTTAGAATGAGGAAGGTTGTAGAAGGTCAGAGAGACTTGAGTTGAGGGGATAGGTGGAGTTGGGGGCCGAGTGGCATCAAGGGCCTAGGCCGACCGGTCCCACAAGTCAGCCCCTTAGGGTGGCTTTCGTCATGGTGCCTTCTACTTCCATTTACTACCCGATAAACATATTTTCGCTAATTTTTCATAATGGAGAGTTATGACTATCATAATTAAGGTAAATTAATGAAATCAAATTCATCAACTACCTCATTAGGTCTAGTAGGTTCTAGAAAAATCTTGACACGGTGGCCATTTACCTTGAATAACGTACCTTCGTGTGATTGTAGAGTTACCGCTCCATGTGATGACACATTCACCACTGTAAATGGTCCTTCCCATTTTCTTCGAAGTTTTCCATGCCCGAATAATTTGACCCTAGAATTAAAAAGTGATACCTTATCTCTGGGTGCAAACTCTTTCTTGATCCTCTTGTCATGCCATCTCTTGGTTCTTTCTTTGTAGATTTTTGAATTGTGATATGCCTTTTCTCTCTATTCTTCCAATTCCAATATTTGCATCTTCCTCTTTTTTCTTGTGGCTTTAAAATCCATGTTCCATCGCTTGATAGCCCAATGAGCATTATGCTTTAGTTCTATAGGCATATGGCAAGTCTTACCCTACACCAATTGGTATGGTGACATACCCAATGGTGTCTTGTAGGTAGTACGTAAGCCCAAAGTGCTTCATGTAATCGATCTCTCCACACCGTTCCCATTTCATCTACTATCTTCTGTAGAATGTTCTTGATCTATTTGTTTGATGTTTCTGCTTGGCCACTTCTCTGAGGATGATATGGAGTGGCAACATTGTGACGAATCCCATGACTCTTCAGATAGAGATGAAACCTCTTGTCAATGAAATGCGTTCCTCCATCACTAATCACCATTCTTGGAACTCTAAATCATGAAAATATTATTTCTTCAAATATCTTCCTGGAATGCAGTGAGTCAGCTTTCTTGCATGGCATGGCTTCTACACACTTGGATACGTAGTCAACTGCCACTAAGATGTACTCGCAATTCTTTGACTTTGGAAATGGTCCCATGTAATCGATTCCCCAGACATCAAAGAGCTCAATCTGAAGGTTGTTGGTGAGTGGCATGGCATCTCTTGAATTAATATTCCTATGCCTCTGACATGCTCTGCATCGTCGGATGAAATCTCTAGTGTCTTCATATATGGTTGGCCAAAAGAATCCACTCTGCTAAATCTTCGCATGAGTATGGATACCCCATAATGTCCCCCATATGGTGATGAGTGGCACTTCTGAATAATTTGAATGCCTTCCTCTATCGGCACACACCTTCTGAGCAGTCCATCAGCACAGACTCTGAAGAGGTACGATGGATCCCATATGTGGAGACGACTTTCATAAATGAGTTTTATTTTGTTCTCCCCTGGTGGTACATGACCTGCAACCATAAAATTGACAATATTTACGTACCACGGGTCTGATTTGGTTACCTTGAAGAGCATGTCGTCCCTCAGCAAATCATTAATAGGCAATTCCTGTGAATTCTCAAATTACATTCTAGACAAGTGATCGGCAATAGGATTTTTCTACTATCTTTTTATCCTTTATTTCTAAATCAAATTCTTGGAGTAATAAAATCCATCTTATCAAACGAGGTTTAGCATCTTTCTTAGTGAGCAAATATTTCAGAGCAGCATGATTAGTATAAATAATTACTTTTGCTCCCACTAAGTAAGACCTAAATTTATCAATAGCAAAAACAACAGCAAGGAGTTCTTTTTCAGTTGTTGCATAATTAAGTTGTGCTCCTATCAGAGTTTTGCTAGCATAAGCAATTGCATGATGCTTCCTATCATTTGTTTGTCCCAAAACTGCCCCCATAGCATAATCACTAACATCACACATAATTTCAAAAGGTAATGACCAATTAGGGGGTTGAATAATTGGTGCAGAGATGAGTGCTTCCTTAAGAATGTTAAAAGATTTCAAATATGCATCATCAAATTTAAAAGAAACATCCTTAGCTAACAAGTTAGTCGGTGGTCTAGCAATATGTGAAAAATCTTTTATGAATTGGCGATAAAAACCACAATGAACAAGAAAACTTCGGATTCCTTTTATATTCACAGGTGGAGGTAGTTGTTCAATCACTTCAATTTTAGCTCTATCTACCTCTACCTCTTTCTAACACTAAATGTCCTAGCACTATTCATTCTTTAACCATAAAATGGCATTTTTCCCAATTAAGGACTAAGTACTTTTCTTCACATCTTTGCAAAACCATATCTAAGTTCTCAAGATAGTCATCAAAAGTTTTTCCATAAACAGAAAAATCATCCATGAAAACTTCCATAATCTCTTCAATCATTTCAGAAAATATAGACATCATGCATCTTTGAAAAGAAGCTAGAGCATTACATAATCCAAAAGACATTCTATGATAAGCATAAGTTGTGGTTTTGCTTTGATCATCAGGGTGGATTCGAATTTGGTGATATCCCGAATAACCATCAAGAAAACAAAAGAAAGAATGATTCGCTAAGTGCTCTAACATTTCATCAATAAAGGGTAACAGAAAATGATCTTTCTTTATTACTTTATTAAGTTTTCTATAATCTATGCACATTCTCCATCCAGTGACGGTTCTTTGGGGTATTAATTCATTCTTGTTATTTTTAACAATAGTCATTCCACCCTTTTTAGGTACAACTTGAACATAGCTTACCCACTCACTATGCAGGACAGGATAAATAATCCCAGCATGCAACAATTTTAAAACCTCTTTCTTAACAACCTCTCTCATCGCATTGTTAAGCCTACACTGGGGCTCTCTAGATGGGATAATATCTGGATCAGTTGGGAGACGATGGGTGCAAAGAATAGGACTAATTCCCTTAAGGTCTTGGAGTGAATAGCCAAAACCAGCTCGATACTTTTCTAAGACAGTTATTAAGCGCAAGGATTCTTCTTGAGAGAGTTTATCACTTATGATCACAGGAGAATCTGGATCATCATTCAGAAAAGCATATTTAAGAACAGAAGGCAAAGGTATAAGTTCAATAGGAGGCTTAGGTGGTTCTAGCAATTCATCGAGAGGTTCAGGATCAGTTGGACCCTCATCCTCATCTACCTCATCGGTGAAGAATTGTGTATCATCTTCTAAGTTTGGTTTAATTAATTCTTCAAGAGATGCTACCTTAACCTCTTCTATTGGGTCAGGCTCGGAAAGTGGCTCTATCTTGGCTTTCAAAGAATGATTTATGGGCATAGAGAGCTTAAATCCTTTCCCAAGTCTAACATCTAACTTCCCTGTTTATCCATCTTGGATAAGTCTTTCTATTAGCAATCCTATCAACACGTCGAATTCCCAAACATCAAAGATGTAAAAATTCAACTGGACTTGGAATCCATTGACTATAATTGGAAGGGCACATAAAATTCCCAAACTTGGAATAATGTGTCCCGAAAGACTTTTTAGCAATTTATTAGTTGGAATTAATGGCATGTCTTCTAATAATTTCTTAGCAAAAGCAACAGACATGATATTAACATCGACTACTAGATTGTAAAACGTATCGAAAGGATATTTATCAATTTGGCATTGAATGGTGACAGAGGGAGAATCTAGATGGATTATTTCATTTGAAAGCTCTGATTCTTCTAACCACTCGTCACTCAAAACTGATACTAATTCTTTCATTGTCTTTTTAAGAAACTCTACATCATCCGGGTGTAAAAAGTTTGCATTTTTTGATTCCCTAGATTCCTGAGGTTTCATTATCACATGATAATTAGAGGTATTTCTAAATTTAGTAAAAAGATCATCCTCAAAATTAAGCATAAAATCAGAAAGTGGAGTTTCCTCCTCTTCCTCTTGTGTTAGTTCAGGCTCTAAAACAGCTGAAGGTTGAGATGATTCAAGCAAAAGTTTAGGTTCAGCTATTTGGGTTTCTTCTAACAACTCATCTCTTTCTTCAGGAAGGTTATTTAAAATGTTCATAAGAATGGTTTTCTGTCACACCTGGTTTTAAGGACAAAACCAGATATACACTATATGTGAAATAAAGAGGTCAAATCTCACATATAGCTGTAGATAAGTGTAATATCAAAAGAGAAATGCTTATTAAACATAACGCAATAGTATAAGATATAATCTTAGAGAACAACATAGCAGAAAGACAACTCCGAACACCGGGTGTAACCTTCACTCCAGGATTAAACTGACTGGTTGATCACAAGCCTAACAATTCCAGAATCTAGCAGTCTGGTACCCTTCCTGAGATGTGAGGGAAATAGCAAGGGTGAGTCCATGTCGAACTCAATAAGTATAACACAGGGTTCATGAGGCTCAAAAGGTTTGACATGGGTTTACTGCAATAGCTTTTAGTGAGTCATCTTTTTAGCATTTGAGTAGCAACAAGTTACGTAAGCCCAAATAACCTCAAGATCATGTAAACGAGAATAATGTATAGCAAGAAACAATAATCATCAGTGAGCTTTAATATCATCAGTATTATCATTACCATCAGTGTTCATCATTTATTCTGTAAGGGTCCAAGGCCGCTCGTGACCGTGAGCACGGCTGATATACTAGTTTTACACTTTGCAGAGGTTGTGCACTTTCACTGTGAGTCGTGATTTACCCTTTCGCCCGAGGTGATCAGCCTCTTGACCCACTACCAAGGAAGGTCGGCAGGGTTCACTATGAAGTCTTTCAAAGGTTCGTCTAACAAGTTAGGGCCATTAGATTCACTCGGCAAATAGATGTAGAGCCCCCCTTCCAAATGGCACAATGACGCGCATCCTATACACATAAGGACAGAGGCCGCACTATACCAGATTCGTCAAGCCATTCTTATGGCATGAAGGTTACTACTAACAAGCTAGAAAAGATCCTTATACTTGACTAAAGCCAGAGCCACATAGCCTCACAGTTGTACTGTAAGTCACGGATGTTCGCTTACAGATAAGTCCTTAAGGAGAGAAACTAGAGCACCATAAAAATAGCCCAATGCTTTAGCCCTCTTGAGCCATGTTTCTATAAATCATCTTTTAAACGTTTATTGCATATACCATTAGTCAAGTTACAGATCATGGTTATTTATCTTGAGCACTAGCATAAATACTACCTAATACAATGTTCCACTGGTGTCAAGGTACAAGATACAAAAGCTAGGATATCCTTAGGGGTAACAAGGTAGACACATGCACATGAATTAAGTGTATTAAAGGTGAATAGGAAACAAGGATGATCACGTGCTATACTTGCCTTAATTTAGATCCTTCTTCAAGTCCAAACATCAATGAACTGCTTCTTGATCACCACGTAAATCTCACCGACTGGACATGATTATAAAGCACCACACAAGTGTCCGTACAATCATACACGAAGCAAACAATAGATCTAAATTAGAACAGTACACCAAACATATGAAATAATCAAGTGAAAAGGTTTTAAAGAGATTCTACACGTTGCTACAAACATACAGACACGAAAAGCACGCTAATCGAAGCTATGGTTGAAAAGATACATCTACCGAAAGATTTTGTTGTATAAAACGGAAAATTATAGGTCTCATTTGTTTTAACTATATAAAATCATATATATATGATAAAATACTTTTTATAGATATTCAAAAGTGACTTAGGCTAAATTACATTTAAATTTAGAAAACTAAAGGAGAAATCGATCATATTTTATTTATAAATCTAGTTGCACAGTTATTAATCAAGTTAGATCTAAACTATGAAATTCTAGAGATTTTGATAAAGAAAACATTAATACTAATACGTAGTTCATGTTGTTATAAATCCATTGCAATTTGAACGGACTAATTCGGAATTAAAACAAATAAGTTATGAATTAAACGAGATTTTCTTTAGTAAAACAATAGATTAAATCTAACACTGAATCTTATAGGTGGAAAACCTAACCAACAGTAGCACTAACATGTAGATTATGAAATTACAAATCTTACGCAATTTGAACGGGTTAAAACGGAGTTAAAACATAGAAAATATGGCCTAAACAAGATAGTGGTAGTTTTGTAAATACCTAGAATTTTAATTTCTAAATTAAATCAAAATCTGGTTTTTAATGTGATCTAGACGGTGGAATTCAAGTAAATACCTCATCTTTTTATTGGAGTAGAACGTATGCTCACGAGCAACTATGGTAAAAGTTTCGGCTTGTGCTAGATAGCCTGGTGGCTTCGTCAGACGATGGCAAGAGAAGGAGGAGAAAATATAATTTACTACACGAGGGATTTTCCAAACTATGGGCTCACCATACGGTAGTTTTGGTGTGCTTTTCCCATGGAGTAGGTACATATTTATTGGGAGAAAACTCCTCGCCTTCACATCAACTAGCAATATAGTACTAATTGATGTTGCACCCTCCGTCTTTACTAATAGGCCTAATTAATTATTAAAGCCCATTAGTAAATAAATGTATGGGCCTTTGAGATTTATTAAGATTATTGCATATGGGCTTTGAGCGTTCGAAAAAATAAGAAATTTATTATTTTCGGAATTAATTATTTTTGTGGATAAAATAATTATAGAAAAGTCCAGAATTATTATTTAAGCCGTGAAAAATACTCCGAAAGCTCCAAAAATTCAGGGAAATTTTTCAGAGACATTATAAAACATGAGGAACCTAAATAAAGTATTTGGAGCTTATGATAAGATATTTTAGAGCATCTAAAAATTAGATTATGCTCACAAATAAGTAGAAACAAGGTACATAAAAGCCGGAAAAATTTCTGAGAAGTTTATAGAGGTTGATTGACGGATGAGAAACAAGGAATTTGATTGTAGAAAAATGATATATGTATATCGGAGAAGGAAAATCGACTTAAACGCATTTTAAAAGAACAACTTGAACTCATTTTGATCTTTGGTCAAAACCAAGCAATACAAAAACACAAATGCATCAGCATGTATGCACAACAATGTTGCTACATCCTAAGATAAATTTTAATTCAATAAAAATTTTGTTTTACTATATTTCATGAGCAAAAAACATTTATAATTAAATCATTTTAGCTGTATTTCCAAAGAAGCAAATTTTAGGGTGCTACATTTTCCCATGTTCGGCAGTAATATGCATGAACGCTCCTCCTGCGGCCAAATTAAGGTATTTCTTTGTTTTTATATTAAGGCCTAGAAAGAAGTTTGCAAAAGCATGGGTTCTGGCAAAGCAAGACTAGGACCTGAATTAACAATACTATCAAAATGTTCTCAAGCTTACCTAGTGATTCGTTTTTTTTGTTCAAAACTTAAAATTTCCAAACGAAGTTTAGCGACTTTTTGGATAGGGAAGAATTATAAACAAAAGTTAGAGCATAAAGCTTCCAAATCTCCTTGACTACTCCCAATATGATAATTATACCAGTGTTTAGCCTCTCCCATTAAAGAAAAAGAAAAAAGCTTCCATCTTAAAGTTTCATCGGCCATGCCTTTAATGCGGAGGCAAGCACAACTCTGCTCAAAATCAGCTAGATGGGAATAGGGGTTTTCACTATCACTATCAGAAAAAGTGTGTTCCTGAACTAAATGAATTAACCCCGGACATAACTCATAGCAGATGATGTGATGGGTTTAGATGATTCTACTAGCTTAAGGTATGAACCCGATGGTGCTCCATATTGATATAAAAGTTGGGATACGGGTTCCATTGTAAAAAGGTAAAAATAAAATAAACTAAAAACTAAAGGTAAAATAAAGGTAAAAGTATAAAACAAGATTACGCTAAACTTAAAGTCAACTCAGCAAACCGTTTTCCGGCAACGGTGCTAGAAATGCTTGTTGGTATAAATTAAATGCACACTAGTAAATATGATTATCCGCAAACGCACGGATATAATATCGTTATAGCACTTCATCAAGATTATCCTGATTTTAATATCAAACCCAAAGGAACAGTAGGTGACGATTACTAAGTCTATAAACTTAACCTAATTCACAATCAAGCTAGAAAATATCAAGAACAATGAGAATACTAAGGAATTTCTAATTCCAATCTCGATAAGCTATGTCTTCTATCGTTCTATCACGAGCAATAACCAAAATAGGAGCAGAAATCATAGTCCTCCCCTACCCAGTATCTATAAGCCTGCCATACCTATTATGGGAGGTAGGACTACAGAGGATTTAACGAAGCTATAAAGTCACCTTCACGAGCTACCACTGTCCGAAAAATCAGGGGACATTCACAAGTAACCCTAGTCTAAGCACCACGCTTACACTATGAATACTACTTTAATCAAGGAGCTACCAAGATCAAAGCACTCAAAAGAGTTGCAAACTTGAAGAACAATATGAGCAAATTGCTTAATTGAATCAGAAGTCGATTATCAAAGAATCTCAGAAGCAAGTTCCATGCGAAGGAACTTGATCCCGAAGAATACAGTAGCAGAGAAGCACCGACAGGCCAGAACTCCTCCAATACTCCACTCTCCAACTCTCTCTCTCTATCTCTAAACAAGACTAATTCAAAAAAAAACTAATCTCTCTTGATTGCTAGCCTAGATCTCTGTGGGATGTAGAATTAGGGTTTCTGGCTCTTTAGCTCTTAATCAGGCAATGCTTTAGGGAGGGGGTCCAGGCTCCGTATATATAATCCAGTGGGGTGCACGAGAGCCATTGGATCAAACCGGCTTAATATAGGGCCAAGATGCATCCTTGGAGGAGGTGGAAAGAGGTCGTAGAAGATGACAGGTGGGGCCACAGCAGTAGGCCGGGTGGCACCAAGGGGTGCGATCGGTTGGCACCCCCCAGAAGGTTTTGGTGCTTCCCTTCGCGCTGGTGTCTTCTAATGTCTTCCTAATTATTCTAGTGTAGTTTTCATCACGGGAAAGTTTCATATTTTTATGCAATTAAATCCTCCTTTGTATGCTTTCTGGAATAATCCCTAGAAAAATAGCAATTCACCAAAACTCATGAAAATTATCAGTAATAACCTTCTATACTATGATATTTATGCATTTCACAAGGAAGGTTGACGGTTCATGATATACGTTAACTACCGTCAACAGTGGTCGTTTGGCCCAAGCTTCGGTGAGTTGTCTTCTAGATACTTCTAGAGTCTTCATATGTTCGTTTCATCATGGATTTGATATCTTTTTATTTCAAACTCCAAACATAGCAAATAATATATTTGTTTCGATCATCTCGACGAGCTCTTCATAATGGTGCACTCCATTTTATTCGATGAAAAATTAAATATTCTACAATACAAGTGAGAGCACCAAAACTCATGGAACTTGTTAATTTAGATAGTTTTATTCGATGAAAAATTAAATATTCTGCAAGACAAGTGAGAGCACCAAAACTCATGGAACTTGTTAATTTAAAACACTTTACCTACATTGGTGATGGAATTTAAGCATGTATGTATGGTAAAATGATAATTTCTAGTTGATGTTGTAACACCCACGGTGTTTGGCTCCCATAATTGCACCTGCATTTCATAAGCATGAGTATCATTCCATTCATTTATGCATTGTTTGGCTTGCAACATGAGTGTGCAACATACTCTATTAAGTTTGTTTCAAAATTGGTAGCTTATGAAATGTGAGTAATGCAACATGTATACGCAACATGGGTGGCTAATACTTTGAAACATGGCAATGTTGGTAGTATAACATGATAAGATCAATTGTTGCAACAAGAGCTTGAAACATATGCAACATTGTAGTTGAAGTGTTTGTTTTGTTTATTTCAACCTATGTGACATTTAGGTTTGTATGTAACCAAGGTGTACAATGGTCAATTATGTCCTATAGTACCTTAATCACACTTAGGATCATTAGTGGAACAATGTTCATGTTAACCAAAATGACCAAAATGCCCTCCTGAGTGATGTTGACCAAGCATTGAGCTCTAGGATGCTTTAGTTTGACTATTTAAAAAGTCTAGCTTAGAGATCTTGCATGGAGGAGCACCCTTAATCAAAGTTGTAGAGAATTTCATGGGGAACAAAAGTTCTAATATGTCTATCTCATGAAAATGGCTAGAACATGCTCCAAAGTGGCCCAAATGTCATTCTTAGAGGCTGTTTTGTGACTTGACATTTTGGCTAAGTCTTAAACTAAAAGACAGTTTCACGGTACCCTACTTTGGAGCCATGTAACTCATAAACCATGTCGAACCAGCCCAAGCTCTAATTGACAAAGTTGTAGTCCTATCATAGCTCTACAACTTTGTTGTTATCACCTACCACTAATTCGAGCCAGATTAGGAGTAATAAGGCCTCAAAGTTTCCCTATCAGTCATCCATGGAACTAAAATTCGAAAGTTCAGAGCTCTACCTATGCCGACCGCTGGCAGGCCGTGGTCAATGCGTGGACGCCATGCACCATGCCCGCTCCCTCCGTGTCACGCTCTGGCCAGCTCGTCGAGGGGGAAAGTCGCACCCATGCCACCTCTACCTCCTCACTCTCCCTGTCTCCCTCTTGCTCTCCTCCGAAGCGGACAACTGAGCCGCTGCCATTGCTGAGAGCTCTGCCTTCACCTTGCATGCCCACCAGTGAGCCCTAGTGCCCCACCGCACCCCCACATATTCGTCTCCGTTCGCTCTATGCTGTCCACCCCCTAGCTGAGCCTACGACACAAGGTAGAGCCCGCATTTCGCGGTTAGGCCTAGCCGGCTCCGAGCTCTGCCATGGCGGTTCAAACCGTTGAGCTTGCAGCCGAGCTCCTCTCTTGCCCTTCTCTCCTCCTCTCTAGTGTCCAGAATAGGTCAAGGTGTGGCGCACCTTAGGGCGTGACCTTACTCGTTGTGGTTACCTCGTCGGAGGTGAACGCCACCATGCCGCTGTCGTGTCTTCCACCGCCGTGACCCCATGCATGTGGCTAGCCCTTTCGGGAGCCTCCCTAGGGACATAGATCGCCTCCTTAGATTCCTTAGGTCTTGGTGAAGCTAGCGCTGCCCTCACCCGCATCCTTGATGGCTGGAGTCGGCCAGCGCAGCACCGCCCGCTCACCGCCGTCCGCCACCACCGCGGCCAGCCCTCCCTAAGCCGGTAGAACTAGGGAAAATGGGACGCCTAGGTTTGAGGTGGCACGGGGAGCGTGTTGGTGTATCCATCTTCGCTGGACAGGGTCACCGGTGGCGAGATACGCTGACCGAAGCTCCTCCCCTGTTCGGGTGTGGATGACGTGCGGGCCCAGCATGTCAACCGCGCGCGCGGGGGCGGGATGGCCGTCGCGGGCCGTGTGGATTGATGGGCCATGGCAGCCGGGTGAACCACGCGCGAGTAGCGGACCGCGTGGGCAAGCCGGCCTAGTGACCGGTTTCAGTTTCCATTTTGTTTTTCCTTTTATTCTTTTCACATATTTATATGCTATTTTATAAATTCATATCTCAAGCAATATAGATCCAAATGAGGTGATCCCAATTGTGTTTAGTTCTTTGTAAAGTGTAGTATTTAGAAAAAAATATATAACATACATAGGTATTATTTAAATTAGGGGATAATTAAATGGACCTTTGAAATGTGTTTTAAAATAGATGCAAACTTGTTAATTGGATAACTTGAGTTGTAGTGCTCTAAAAATTATTAAATTTGGTGGGTGTGTTGTTTTATGTCTATGCTAGCTCTGGTAAAAATTTGGATGTTATTGTTTGAGTAGTTTTTAAGTTATGTTGTTATCATTTTATATTAGGAGATACTTGAATGAATTTTCATAATTTTTCTATATGTGCAATGCTCATGAAATTTTATGGAGAGTGTTCTGGTACCCTAAGGTTACTAAAACAATATTGTTTCTGTTGTTTGACACTTTTCTTTATGATTTTTAATTATGCAAAAATTAGTATTTCTGGCTTGTGAATTTTGTGTAGTGAGTTTCTGTGAATAGCTTTGGCTCAAATTTTTACAGTAGCCTCTTGGTAGGGTATTTTCTAAGTCCCCTGTAAGTTTTGTAGAATTTTCTGATCAGTTTGCATATAAGTTTAATTTCTCACTTAATTAATTAAGTAAATTAAGAAAGGGATTAAAATAAATGACTTGGGTGAACATACTTTACTTTCTGGTGGTTTCATGTCATGTGTGACCTAGTAGTGTCATTAGTTTGGTCATAAGGGTAGTTTGACACATGAATAAATATTTAATTTTATATTTCTAGGTTCTCTGGATAGCTGGTAGCATCTTTGGGTTTAGACCTTTATAAAGGTGTTTTCTGGGAATCTTGTGAATACCAAAGTGGTAGTAAACTTGTTAAACTAGCTTGTGTCAAAATTTGGTGGCATTTGGCCCAGTAGTTTAGGAGTTGTGGCTGTCCAAAAATGACTGCTCTTTGTTTGGAGAGGACATATTTCAAGAACTTTAAGAATTCAACTAGGTAAACTTTGGAATCAAGTCTTGAGGTCTGAAAGTGAATTGTAGAGCATTTTATAAGCTTTCCAGATTGTCTTGTGTCATACCATTTGGATTTATGAGTCTCTAGTTATGGGGAAAATACTTAGATACTGTCTAGAATGGTGTTGTGCTATTTTGTGCTTGGGTTTGTGTGAGCCTAAGTGATGTTACTCTTATCAATTATTAGATGCTAGGTCCTTAACTAAGGAAGAACAGTTGTACATTAGGTTATGTAGACTTGGTAAGTGCTTCTCTACCGGAGAAAAAATATGCACCTGTTGTAAAGTGATTTGAGTAGAGCACTAGTGTTGCTGTAGTTTACATTTGCATTCTCTAAGCATGTTGCATTCATTCTTATGCATCCATGAGATTTATTTGTGCATTCATGTAATAGGTGTTCTGGAAGGGATGACACTCCTGGAATTCGAGGAAGCACTTTCGGAGGAGGATCAGGAGCAGTCGAGGGAGCCCAAAGAACTAGCCGGCGAAGGAGTTCCCGGAGACGAGCTACCTGAGTGCCTAGACCACCGCCCTTCCTCTTTCCTAAAAGGCAAGCCCCGGTACATGCTGACCCAAATATATATATATATATATATATATATATATATATATATATATATATATATATATATATATATATATATATATATATATATATATATATATATAGTAATTTTACTTGTTTACTGCATTAAGTTGTAGGAGTTGGGTAAAAACACTTGTTGCATTATCTCTATCCCTGTCCAGATATAGAACTTGAATCCCAATTAAAGTTTAGGCACGTGTTAATGCTTAGCCCTGCTTAGTTCGGTAGAAGTCGGGTGATGTTTGGTCATCCGCGAGATTTAGTTGAAGTGGGTCATGAGTGGCTATCTTTGATATCGTGAATGGAACCATGCTTAAAAATGAATTTGAGACCGGGCGGATGTTCGATAGTGCAGCCGCAAGATACTTCACGTCTTGGGTGCGAAGCTATGCCCGTCTGAGTCGTTAAGGACCGATTCGCTGTACGTCCTTGAGTTATGTTGAACGTAGTCTAACACTTAGTTGGCCAGATAAGCCGTTTCAACCGCGAAGCCGAGTAATGCAGTTCAAGCCGAGAATCGAAGGGTAGGTCGCATCTTGGAGGAAGTAAGGATGTGCTTAGGGACATTGGCGTGAGACCAAAGGGGGTTAGAGTCCTTATCACTTGGCAGAGTGTCGCCCTTGGGGATGCGGCATCAGTTGAACCCGCGACTCCCGAATTGTACCAAAGGTGGCTTGTGCGACCCTAGCAAGGGCTTGTGCGGTGAGTGTTAGAAATATCCCTCTAGCTGAATAGGAATTTGATTCGAATCGCCATCGCTCCCGGTTAGTGAGCACTTGACTTGAGCAGCGGCAATGTAGATTCCATAATTGAACAGATGGTTAATTGGATGATGAAGTACATGTTGCCTCAAATTTATACCTGCTATGGTTATTATTGTTTGCTTAATCATCAGATGATTGTTTAGTACATGTGCTAAGATAGCTGACTGGGTAATGCTAAAAATAACTGGTAGTACAGGTTAAAAGAGTTACTTATACTTATGTTTTTCCGCAAAACATGATGTCAGTCAGCTCCACTTTAAGAAAGTCTTGCATGATCCTTGGTGTCTTTTATTTTCTATTTCGACGGGTAAGTCTAGCTGAGTACATTCTCGTATTCAGGGTTTATTCCCTCATATTGCAGATAACATGCTATATCAGGGCTTCTGCAAGAATTGCCTCCACCCGGCGGATGACGAGGATTAGATCACTCGGGCGTGATCGTCTTTTAGTTACTTCCCTTAATGCTTTTGTGGGATATTGATCTGTAAGACTGGCAATCGTACTTGAACTAAGTGTGTGTTTATGCTTTCGCTACTTTATAAACTTAGTTTGTAATAATTGTGACTCTGTGGTGTTGTAAATATACTTCCGAACTACTTGTAAAATGTAACGTGTGATGTGTTATATTGAATGATGCGATCTTGGTTGTAAGCGAGTTTGTTTGAAATCCTTTATGATTTCGATTGACTACCGGGATTATATGGGCTCAAGTTCGAAAATTTGAGTATTTCGGACGCTTGTTTTTGTACTTGTGCTTTTATAATTTGGTCGGTTCTGTTACAGACGTTAACAACCATCAACAGTGATCCAACAATAATATATCCTAACAACTTTAGAATTATTGACTTGAAAATTTATCTCATGTTCACAGTACAAGATGTAAACATATTGAGTACATTCAATCAATGCATTGTACAAATTACTATTAATATATATTCTATTTTTTCTTCATTTGAATCGAATGTTTAAATTGCGGTCTATATGACATTTATCTATAAAAAGATATAGCAGACTATAGTGGAAACTATTTCATTTGAAAATTCTTAATTAGTTGTGCATGGAAACATTTAAGTATACAAAATTTTATGAACACAAATAGTCAAATACATGTATAAGACCTAGGACAATATGTTTCCAAGCTCATTACTTAACATTCATCATATCAACCAACATGTTGTCACGATCAACATTCAATAGTCAACACTTCTCTAAATATTCAATGGTTTATTACATCATTTATTAAGTAAATGTTGGCAGTCTTTACCGATCAAATCAGACCGCCAATTAAGTCCAAAAAGAGGAGAAATTGGCAAACTTAATCACATACGCATCTACTATTAACCAAGTTCCATATGTATTTGGAGAATATTATTTTGCAGGTCACAAATACAAATACATGGAAGATTTCACCGAAAGGTGTCTTCCAATGATGATTTGCGCAAAAGAATAAGGGAGATGTACATCCAATCAATTTAAATTGGGCAAGGCACCTAGGGACACGCTCTATGTCTAGCCCAGAGCCCACCGTGTGAAGTCGGTGGCTATTAGAGCCAGTCATGGAGTGGCCGCTCCCTAGGGCCAGCCGCTCCCTTCCCGGCGCTTCTCGTCCTCTCCTTCAAATGGCGGTCACATGGCACCATGCAGAGCTGGTGGAGACCAGGCTTCATGCCAAATATAGATGCACACACCGCCTTACTCCACCTATAAAAGGAGGCCTCCCCCTCCTCATTTTACACCACCACAAGGCAAAGAGCTTCTCCACTTTTGAGCAACACTCCAAGGGCTTAGGCCCTAGTAGCTAGTAGAGTTGCAAGGGAGAGATGTGAGGGAGAGTTTGGGGAAGAGCTGGACTTGTCGGTGTCTCTTCGCCTTGTACCTCGACGAGCATCTTCATTTCAACAGGTTCTCCCGCTAAGTGAGTGTTCATGGTTGTAACACCCCTGGTGCTAAGCAACACTAAAACTTTGGTCATGTCATCATGATGCATCATGAGCATGTCATTTAGCTAACTAAGTCTTGCATTCACTAAAAGCAATGTTAAATTGTTAGGGTTGCAATGCATTGTTTGATGAGATGTGTTAAAACCAAAAATGCTCTCAAGGTACTTTGGGACCTGGCAATTTTGAAATTCACTTAAAAACTTGGAATTGTGCCCAAATAAACCTTGGAGTGTAAATGTTTTATTTTACACTAATGATAAGTGTTGGAAATGATTTCCAGTTCAAACTATTAAAATTGGAGCTTCAAAATTGAGTTCAAAGTTGAAATCCAATACTTAGTTTTATTTCTCAAAGTCCTAGAAGTTCAGTTTTGATTCCCTTTTGGAGTATTTATAAAATGATTTTTCTCAGATAAACTTGCCTCAACCATGGGCATCATTTATTAGTACAAATATTGTGCTATGAAGTGGTGGTCTTGGTTGAGTTGTGTGGTTCATAAATAATCACTAATTAAATGCCAAAGTTGCTAATCAGCTCAGTTTATCCTAAGCCCTGATTCTGAATTTCATTTTCCTTTTCTCCTAATTCAAGGTACCCCTCTCTGTTGTTAAAAATCTTCAAAACTGAAAGGTTTTGGGTGTTGATCCTTAAATCATTTTTGTAGAGCTCTTGTAGTTGTACAATTTTAGTTTTTGGTGATCATCATGTTACTTTGAAAAATTTGGAGAAAAAGGGAGATGAAGGTGGCTGTTTCAGTCTGCTCTGAAACTGAATGTGTTGTTTCAGTGAAAACAGTTTAAAAGTGCTTCCTTTCCCCTTTCAAAATCTTGCTTTCGGGTGGGGACTAGAGCTCGAGCCTTCAATCAAAGTTTCTGTAGACATGATGCTGAGCAATTTCCTTTCTTGGAGATCATTGTGTTGTTGTACAAAAACCAGAGGAAAAGAGGGAAGAAGAATAAGGTTCAGTCAGCTACAGTGCCAGCATCAGCAGCAGGCAGTTCGTCTGGTTCACCGCCGACCGCCCGCCGTCCTTGCGCCACTTCTTGTGCGCTCGCCACACACCTGCCCGCATGGCAGCCGCAAGCTGCTGTGGATTCGTCCAGAGGCACTATCGCGTCATCTTAAGCCAAGCCAAGCCGTCGTCATCTCCTTTTCCTTTTCTCGCTCGCCGTCAACATTGCCGGCTCGCCATCGCAATTCGCCGCCGTGCCTCCACCCCTGCTCAATTCCCCGCGCTCAAGCCTCCGCCTCATCATGGCGCACCTCCCTGAACAACTTGCAGCGTCTAGCGTGGCCTGAGTCGCCTGCACGTCGGAACTCCACCGCGGCAGCTCGTCTGTGCCGCCGTAGCCGCCCGCAACGACGACGACGTAGCGTCGCCGTGTATCTGCCTTGACCGAGTGTCTTGCATTGCTCGTGGTGAGCTCCTGGCCGTGTTGGTCGCCTTAGTCTTCCCTCTACCGCATTCTAGCCTTAGGACCGCCGTCACACCGCCGCACAGACCGCCGTCGGGCCGCCATGGCTACGGCCGTGCTCTGTTCGTGCCCTAGTTCGCTCATATGGTACCATAGATAGTTGCGCGGTGGGTTCGGGAGTGTGTTGGTGCCAGTCGTGTAGTCTGTGCCCTTGTCGCCGGCGAGCCGTGCGCCATAACCGCCGCCGGAGCCACGATCAAGGTCGATAGGGGCCGGATTGACGCCGGGCTCGGCCTGTTTTTTTGGCTGTGGACCGAGTGAGGCCGAGTGGGTTCTGTGTGGGCCGCGCGGAGTTTGAGTTGGGCTGGTCCAGTTTGGGATAGAGGGAGTTGGGCTGGAGGAACAAAATGAATTTTTCCTTTTTCTGAGATTATGAATAGTATAATATATTGTAAAATCTATAAAAAAAATAAATAGAGCTGGTAAAATTGTGAAAATTTTTGTATAAGCTTTTAATGCCATGATTTATCTAGGAAAAATATGAAATATTGAAAATGTATAGTTCTTGCATGATTTAAAATTGCCAGCTTTAATTGATAAATGCAACTTCCATGATTTATGTAGGTTAAAATAATGATCCAAAAATTATGAAATTTGATATGTATGCTTTACATGCTTAGTTTAACCTTCAAAAAAAATTATGGTACTATTTTAATAATTTTTTGGTTATATCTTAATTATATGCTTTAATTGGTTAATTAATAAATGCTTGTTAACTAGGGTTAATCATTAAATGGTTAAGTGTGCTTTTTTATTGAGTGTAGACCATGGAGCCTAAACACCTCTGGTGTTCCATGTCAACTTATTTACTTGTTGATTGTGCTCTTAATCCTTGTTAGTACTTCTTTATCCTAAAGCATGCATTTTATTATGTTTAGTGATCGAGAGTGGAATTCCATAGTTGAACAAGTTTCTTGAGTGGAATTCTATTCATTCGTAGTGGGTTATCTTGTTTTGGTTTTCTGAAGTACCGGTCAACCTTGACATCGCAGGCAAGCCCTGGAGCATAACTCATCTCCTTGTATTTTATAAAAGTTATTCACATAAGTCTAGGCTTATTGCATTAAGTAACATGAGTTACTTGATATACCGTTGTTGCATATCTTCCTTGTCTACTTTTACATATCCCATGGTACATAGCTTAATTTGATATGATATTAAATGCTTAGTCTTGCTTAGATGTTAATGATGATAAGTAAGTTTATCCTAAAACTTTGGTAAACCTAAAATATGAAGATGATCATAATTTTTTTATATGAGACCGAGCGGAATCTTGGCTTGCGTCAAGTTTGAGGCTTGGCGTAGTGACCCCGCCTGTGTCGATTGAGGATCGTACCGTTGTAGGCCACCATGTGGTCGGGAACTTGTAGTACTGGCCACATACTCCGGTAAGCCTAATATATTGGCTAATCCTTTACGGAAAATGATAACCGTGCACTGAGAGTGGAGAGATGGCAGGAGTATCGTGTACACATTCCTGTGAATCCGTCAGGGACGAACGACGCAGTGAAGTGGGTACTGTGCTCTTGGGTAGCGCTAGACTGGTTCCTATTTTGGAGGATCCAAGTGAGGGTTGATGTATGCAGGTGTGGGTCCGGACCTTGTAAGGTCCAAATAGGCTAGAGGGGGGGTGAATAGCCTAATTAAAACTTCTACAAGAATTACTTAACCACGAGTTAGTACGAAAGGTGGCGAAGCAAAAGCACTAGCTTCAAACTAATTAAGCAAGCCACCTACACAAGTCTAGTACAAGGCTATTCACTAAACACAACAACAACTATAAGCTAGAAATGATAAGTAATACAAGAGAAGAGCTTCGAGTGATTATACCGCCGTGAAGAGAAATACCAATCAATCAATCATACAAGAGAAATCCTCGGGAAGAGAATGACACAAGAATTTATCCCGAGGTTCACTTGCTTCCCGGCAAGCTACTCCCCGTTGTGGCGATACACCCACTTGTCGGTTCGCGAGCTAATCGACTATCAAGAGTCGAGCCCTCGGCGGGCGCCGCACAACCGCACACAAGATGGGGATCCTCCAAGCCACGAGCTCCACTAGAGTATCCAATTTGCGAGCTCCCGCGGGGAAGGATCAAGAACCCCTTACAACACTTGGTGAAGGCTCCAACAATCTCCAATTGTGAGCTCAATCACCTCCGCTGCTCCAAGCCGTCTACCGTGTCGGGAAACACGGAAGAGTAACAAGAAATCCGCAGCAACTCAAAGATCAAGTGCCTCTAGAATGCAACTCTTAAGCAATGCACTTGAATCTCACTCAATCTCACTCAAGATGTGCAACTATGCAAAGAGATGAGTGGAGGGGTTGTTCTCTAGCTCAAAGTATGTCTCGAGTTCTCAAAATGTGCAAGAGTTACCCTCAAACCCCGGACATCCTCTATTTATAACGAAGGGGTACGCAGCTAGCCGTTACGGACGACGCAGCGAAAATCGTGCTGACCGGACGCTCCGGTCAGGGTGACCGGACGCGTCCGGTCACTACACGACAACCGTGAACAGTGCGCGTCAGAACTAGCCGTTGCCCTGACCGGACGCGCTGAACCGAGTGACCGGACGCGATAGTGCCAGCGTCCGGTCGCGTTCCAGTAAGCTCCAGCTATGACCGGACGCGTCCGATCGTACGTGACCGGACGCGCCGCGCGTCCGATCGTCACTCTGCTTCGCTCTGTGTTCCTGGACGCCTGACCGGACGCTCCGGTCCCGTGAAGGACCGGACACGCCGGTCGCGCGCTTCTCTCTTACGCTCAGTTGTACTGACCGGACGCGCTGGTCAGGCCAGACCCGCGTCCGGTCACAAACCCTAGAGCTCGCGCTGCGTTGAACTGACCGGACACGTCCGGTCAAACCGAGACCGCGTCCGGTGCAGCGTCCGATCGCCGTTTTTCAGTGAAAAATATTTCGGACTTTCGCCACCTTTTCTCGCCTCCGGCGCAATAGAAAATAGGCATTTCATTTTCTCGAAAACGCCTGAATCCCGCGCTCGCACGCTCGGCGGGAGGGAGAGCGAACCCCAAACCCCTCATTACCGCTCAAAGTCCACCGCCTTCACAAACTGTGCTAACACCACCAAGTGTACACCACCATGTGCATGTGTGTTAGCTTTTCACAATCATTTTCCAAGGCGTTATGTTAGCTCTTTACTAGATCCTAATGCATATGCTCAAGACATTGATCTAGTGGCACTTGATTTCCGAGCTAACCGTGATTGCCCCTCTTGATAGTCGGCTATGTATCCTAAATCCGGTCAATCACTTCTCTACTCATCTTAGACCGGCAAAAGGAAAACCCTATGGTTATACCTTTGCCTTGCGCTCTTAGTTCCTTCTCTTCTACTTGATCATCATGTACACCATATTATGTGCATCTCCACCACATGTGATCTTGTGGCCATCACTCCATGCCACATGCTCCTTCATCACGTGTGTTGCTTGTGCCTAACTCAAAACACTTAACACATGGCATTAGCAACTTGGTGTCATTAATTACCAAAACCAAACTTGGGCTTTCAATCTCCCCCTTTTTGGTAATTGATGACAACCATCACAAAGGTATGAAATGAAATCAATTTTCAATTTCGATAGTATTAGCTCCCCCTACATATATGCTTCCATGAGTTTGGTTCAATTATGCACATATGTATGGATTTGAATTTTGGGAGAGTTACTACTATCAAATTGATGCTAAGGTATATAGAATGGACCTTTGAAGCGTGATACCAATCGGAGTTGCCTTTATATACCATCCTTAGCATCGAAGTAGCTAGACACCACTTGTAATACATCACTTGTAAAGATCATAAACACTAAAGTACTTTGTGAGATCAACATTAAAAGCAAAGGTGTCTAGATACCACAAGTAAAGCTACTCTTAACAAAACATCATTCAAGTTCTATATCTAGCATACACCATTCAATCATGAATATCGAAATTAAACTTTGCAATGCAACATTTCATCATGTTAATGCACATACAAATGCAACAAATAATCCATGAGCTTGCTCCCCCTACTTATGTGCTCAAATTTAATTTCTCTCTTTGTGACTTTTCTTTTTATCTTTGTGACTTTTCTCTCCCCTGTGACTTTTCTCTCCCTCTTATTATATTTTATTTCCTCTTTGCAATATCTTTGTGACTTTTCTCTCCCCCTTTGTCAACAATCACCAAAAAGGTGCCTAGAATAGGTAATTTTAGTGAGAGACAAGTCAATCAATATGAGGGAGTCCAAATTATGGTTCAATCTAGATCACTTGCCTAGAATATGTAATTCGGTTTGATCCAAGGACAAGCTTTTTCACACCTCATAAAGTATAAGGGTTATCTTGACCATGTTGAATTACACATTATGAGCTTATTTTCTAGATTCAACACTAGGTTTGCAAGCCCACAAACATGTCATATGCTACCACTAGATCAATCAAACATAGAAGCAATAGTGGTACCATATATACATCAAAATCATTTAATTTTCATGAATAAGCCTATTTGTCATGCAAATATGTCTATATGTTCTAAACATGTCCTTAGCAAAGTATGAATGAAATGCCAAACAACTTTACCTTGCTATGTTGGAGGAGAGGCATGTCATATAAGAATGTGGGGGTGCACTCATTTCAAGTTGGAGAAGTCAAGTATGTTCAATTCATTCTTCAACTTGTAAAATCTCTTTTCATCAAGTGGCTTTGTAAAAATGTCGGCTAGTTGATCTTCGGTGCCAATGCTCTCAATGCTAATATCACCCTTTTGTTGATGGTCTCTTATGAAGTGGTGCCTTATGTCAATGTGCTTTGTTCTTGAATGTTGAACCGGATTTTGTGTCATCTTGATAGCACTTTCATTATCACAAAACAAAGGCACATTCTTGAATTTAATTCCAAAGTCATTCAAAGTGGCCTTCATCCAAAGCAATTGTGCACAACAACTACCGACACTAATGTATTCGGCCTCGGCGGTAGATAGTGCAACACTATTTTGTTTCTTTGATGACCATGAAACAAGAGACCTTCCAAGCAATTGACAAGTGCCACTTGTGCTCATTCTATCAATCTTGCATCCACCATAGTCGGAGTCCGAATATCCAATCAACTCAAAGTTAGACCCCTTTGGAAACCATAATCCAACATCATGAGTGCCCTTAAGATATCTCAATATCCTCTTGGTTGCTTTCAAGTGACTTTCTCTAGGAGAAGCTTGATATCTTGCACACTTGCACACACTAAACATCACATCCGGCCTAGAAGCGGTGACATAGAGCAAACTTCCAATCATAGACCGGTATTGCTTTTGATCTACCATATTTCCACTATTATCAATACCCAATTGATCATTAGAGCCCATTGGTGTGCTCATTGGCTTAGCATCTTGCAATCCAAACTTCTTGATCATGTCCTTGATGTACTTGCCTTGACTTACAAAAGTGACATTCTTCATTTGCTTGATTTGAAGTCCAAGGAAGTAACTAAGCTCTCCAATCATAGACATCTCAAACTCATTAGCCATCATATTTCCAAACTCTTCACAAAAGTCTTGGTTAGTTGATCCAAAGATAATGTCATCCACATAGATTTGCAACACAAACAAGTCATTTCCAAGCTTCTTGGTGAAGAGAGTGGTGTCAACCTTTCCCATCTTGAACCCTTTAGAGAGAAGAAAGTCCCTCAACCTTTCATACCATGCTCTAGGTGCTTGCTTCAAACCATACAATGCCTTCTTTAGCTTGTAAACATGGTTGGGCTTCTTATCATCTTCAAAACCGGGAGGTTGCTCAACATAAACTTCTTCATTGATGTAGCCATTGAGAAATGCACTCTTGACATCCATTTGATAGAGCTTGATGTTGTGTGCACAAGCATATGCTAATAAGATTCTAATTGCTTCCAATCTTGCAACCGGTGCATATGTCTCTCCAAAGTCAAGACCCTCAACTTGAGTGTATCCTTGTGCTACTAATCTTGCTTTGTTCCTCACAACCATGCCATCTTGATCTTGCTTGTTTCTAAAGACCCACTTAGTGCCAATCACATTGTAGTTCTTTGGCCTCTCAACAAGTTTCCAAACTTGATTTCTAGCAAAGTTGTTTAGTTCTTCATGCATGGCATTTACCCACTCGGAATCTTTCAATGCATCTTCTATTTTCTTTGGTTCTTCTAATGAGACAAATGAGTAATGCTCACAAAATGATGCTAATCTTGATCTAGTTTGAACACCACTTTGAATTCCACCAATGATTTGGTCCAATGGATGATCTCTTGCAATACTAGTAGGTTGGAGTATTGGGAGTTGATTGCTTCCACTTGTTTGACCTTGAACTTGAGCTTCATCATGAGAACCACTAGAGCTTGCTTGATTTGCATCAATTTGCACACTTTGGTTGATCACATGAATATCATCATCATCAACTTGCATCGGCCTTATATCACCAATGTCCATGTTCTTCATTGCATTTGACAATTGATCCCCTCTCACATCATCAAGGTTTTGAGCTTCATTTTGAGACCCTTGGGTTTCATCAAACTCAACATCATGAACTTCTTCTAAGGTGCCATTTGTGAGATTCCAAACTCTATATGATTTGCTTGTGGTAGAATAACCAAGTAAGAACCCTTCATCACATTTCTTTTCAAACTTGCTCAACCTAGTGCCTTTCTTGAGAATATAGCATTTGTAACCAAACACTCTAAAGTATGCAATGTTGGGCTTTCTTCCATTCAATAGTTCATATGGTGTTTTTCCAAGCTTCCTATGGCAATAGAGACGATTACTACAATAGCAAGCCGTGTTGATAGCTTCACTCCAAAATGAATGACTAACATTGTATTCACTAAGCATTGATCTAGCCATATCAATCAAGGTTCTATTTTTCCTTTCAACTACACCATTTGATTGAGGAGTGTACGTTGGTGAGAATTGATGCCCAATACCAAGATCATCACACAAATCTTCAATTCTTGTATTCTTGAACTCACTACCATTGTCACTTCTAATCTTCTTGATGGTGATTTCAAACTCATTTTGCACTCTCTTGACAAAAGACTTGAATAGATCATAAACATCACTCTTGTCATAAAGAAAGAGCACCCAAGTGTATCTAGTGTAGTCATCCACAATCACAAAACCATACTTGTTGCCACCAATGCTAGTGTATGTTGTTGGCCCAAACAAGTCCATATGCAATAGCTCAAATGCTTTTGATGTGCTCATTTCACTTTTACTAGGATGTGAATTTCCAACTTGTTTGCCGGCTTGACAAGCACTACATAGTTTATCCTTCTCAAAGGTGACATCCTTCAATCCTTTAACTAAGTCATGCCTCAAAAGTTTGTTCAATTGTTTCATTCCAACATGACCAAGCCTTCTATGCCATAACCAACCCATACTAGATTTACTAAGCAAGCATGATGTCAATTGTGTCTCACTATCATTGAAGTCAACCAAGTATAAGCTATCATGTCTAAATCCTTTGAATATCAAGTTTGATCCATCAACACTTATGACTTCAACATCATTACTACCAAAAATGCACTTGAAGCCAAGATCACAAAGTTGTGCCACCGATAAAAGATTGAAATCTAAGCTCTCAACTAGCAACACATTAGATATGCTCATGTCATTTGAGATAGCAATTTTACCAAGCCCCTTGACCTTGCCTTTCTTGTTGTTGCCGAAAGTGATAGCATCAAAACCACCATTTTGACTTCTATCAATAGATTTGAACATACAAGAATCCCCGGTCATATGTTGAGTGCACCCACTATCAAGCACCCAATGCCTTCCTCCGGCTTTGTAATTGACCTACAAGACAAGATCAATTCTTTTTAGGTACCCAAACTTGTTTGGGTCCTCCAAGGTTAGAGACTAAGCTCTTTGGTACCCAAATGGCTTTCTTCTTTGAGCCCATCCATGGTGTACCAATAAACTTAGCATGAACACCATTTGTACCCTTGGTAAGCATATAGAAAGAATTAAACTTGATTGAGGATACATTTGCATTGTATTTCTTGTTCATGCAATGTTGCTCTATGTGACCAACTTGCTTGCAACTTTTGCAATAGCTACCATTGTTCTTCACAAAACGAGTCTTGTGAGGAGCAAAAGCGGCCTTGCCTTTCTTGGGGTTATAGCCCAATCCCTCTTTATAGAGAGAAGCTCTTTGGCTACCCAAGCACATAAGCAAGCGGTCCTCACCACCATAAGCCTTAGCTAATGTGTGATTGAGCTCTTTTACCTCCTTCTTGAGATTTTCATTCTCAACTATAAGTGTGGAGTCACAAGTGAAACCATCACTACTAGATGAGAATGATGTAGATGAGCTACATGAAGGGTTAGTAGGAGCAACAACAATAGGCTTATAAAAAGTTTCATCAATTATATCACATGATACGCCTATGTTACAAGTTTTAGCTTTCTCAACATTAGTTGGCATGTTTTCACATTTTTCAACTAGAGAGGAATGAGCTTCTTCAAGCTTAGTGTGAGACTTTTGAAGCTTCTTATGGTCTACCTTTAGACTCTCATAAGATGCCCTAAGCTCATCAAGTTCTTGCATAAGGTTTTTCTTTTCCTTAAGCAAGCTCTTGCACTCCTTTCTAGATTCTTTAAAATGTTGAGTGCAATCTTCTAGCATAGTGATTAGTTCATCTTTAGTGAATTCTTCTTCATCACTATCACTATCGCTAGCATTATCATGATCACTCTCATCATCGGATGATACCTTAGTGGCCTTAGCCATGAAGCACGATGGAGTGTCGAAGAGAGAGACCTTCTCTTGGATGGCAATGCTAGCATGTCCCTTCTTGCTCTTGTTGTCATCCTCATCATCACTTGAGGAGTCATCACTATCCCATGTAGCAACATGAGAATCATTCTTCTTCTTATAAGAGCTCTCTTTCTTTTCTTGCTTCTTCTTTTGCTTCTTCCTTTCCTTCTTGATAGCATCTTCATCATCACTATCATAAGGACACTTTGCAATGAGATGGTCCTTGCTATGGCATCTAAAGCATCTCATGGTATGCTCATTCTTCTTGTAAGAGTTCTTCCTCCTTCTTGCATGAAAGCCCTTCTTCTTCATGAATTTGCCAAATTGTTTGACAAAGAGAGCCATCTTCTCATCAATGTCATCACTATCACAAGAGCTTGAGTCTTCATCACTTGATGATTCAATCTTGGATTTTCTCTTGGATGTGGTGGCTTTGAATGCCACACTCTTCTTCTTCTCATCATCCTTCTTCTCATTTTCCTTCTTCTTTTTTACCAACTCATCCTTCTCATCATCTTCTCTATATGAATCATCGGTCATCACTTCTTGAAATATTTGTTGAGGAGTTGAATCCTTCAATGTAGTCCTCACTAGCACGGTGATCAATGTATCAAATCTCTTGGGCAAGCTTCTCAAGAACTTCATAGAGAATTGGTTATCCTTGACCTCCTCACCAAGTGCCTTGAGCTCATTGACAATGACTTGCAACCTATGAAATATCTCCGGTACACTTTCATTATCTTGCATCTTGAAGCTTGAAAATTTTTCTTGCAAGATGTATGCTTTAGCGGTCTTTGTACCCTCGGTGCCCTCAAAAGTTTCTTCTAGCTTGGCCCAAGCATCATGAGCAATCTCAATGTTCTTCACTTGCTCAAAGGTCTTGTCATCTAGTGCCTCATGAAGAGCACTAATGGCAATATCATTGCATTGGAGCTTCTTCTCTTCTACCGGTGTAGGTGCTTCCGGATTAGCAACCTCAAATTTTGTTTTGGTGACCTTCCATACTTCTCTATTGATTGACTTTAGGTGTGCGGTCATCTTAACCTTCCAATAAGCATAATTTGTGCCATCAAAGTGAGGTGCCTTCTTGGTGTTGTTGATGTGCAAGCTTAATTGAGCCATTTATTTTTCACCGTAGGTTGTTAAGCCTCAAATAAACGGTGCCTCGGCTCCGATACCACTTGTAAGGTCCAAATAGGCTAGAGGGGGGGTGAATAGCCTAATTAAAACTTCTACAAGAATTACTTAACCACGAGTTAGTACGAAAGGTGGCGAAGCAAAAGCACTAGCTTCAAACTAATTAAGCAAGCCACCTACACAAGTCTAGTACAAGGCTATTCACTAAACACAACAACAACTATAAGCTAGAAATGATAAGTAATACAAGAGAAGAGCTTCGAGTGATTATACCGCCGTGAAGAGAAATACCAATCAATCAATCATACAAGAGAAATCCTCGGGAAGAGAATGACACAAGAATTTATCCCGAGGTTCACTTGCTTCCCGGCAAGCTACTCCCCGTTGTGGCGATACACCCACTTGTCGGTTCGCGAGCTAATCGACTATCAAGAGTCGAGCCCTCGGCGGGCGCCGCACAACCGCACACAAGATGGGGATCCTCCAAGCCACGAGCTCCACTAGAGTATCCAATTTGCGAGCTCCCGCGGGGAAGGATCAAGAACCCCTTACAACACTTGGTGAAGGCTCCAACAATCTCCAATTGTGAGCTCAATCACCTCCGCTGCTCCAAGCCGTCTACCGTGTCGGGAAACACGGAAGAGTAACAAGAAATCCGCAGCAACTCAAAGATCAAGTGCCTCTAGAATGCAACTCTTAAGCAATGCACTTGAATCTCACTCAATCTCACTCAAGATGTGCAACTATGCAAAGAGATGAGTGGAGGGGTTGTTCTCTAGCTCAAAGTATGTCTCGAGTTCTCAAAATGTGCAAGAGTTACCCTCAAACCCCGGACATCCTCTATTTATAACGAAGGGGTACGCAGCTAGCCGTTACGGACGACGCAGCGAAAATCGTGCTGACCGGACGCTCCGGTCAGGGTGACCGGACGCGTCCGGTCACTACACGACAACCGTGAACAGTGCGCGTCAGAACTAGCCGTTGCCCTGACCGGACGCGCTGAACCGAGTGACCGGACGCGATAGTGCCAGCGTCCGGTCGCGTTCCAGTAAGCTCCAGCTATGACCGGACGCGTCCGATCGTACGTGACCGGACGCGCCGCGCGTCCGATCGTCACTCTGCTTCGCTCTGTGTTCCTGGACGCCTGACCGGACGCTCCGGTCCCGTGAAGGACCGGACACGCCGGTCGCGCGCTTCTCTCTTACGCTCAGTTGTACTGACCGGACGCGCTGGTCAGGCCAGACCCGCGTCCGGTCACAAACCCTAGAGCTCGCGCTGCGTTGAACTGACCGGACACGTCCGGTCAAACCGAGACCGCGTCCGGTGCAGCGTCCGATCGCCGTTTTTCAGTGAAAAATATTTCGGACTTTCGCCACCTTTTCTCGCCTCCGGCGCAATAGAAAATAGGCATTTCATTTTCTCGAAAACGCCTGAATCCCGCGCTCGCACGCTCGGCGGGAGGGAGAGCGAACCCCAAACCCCTCATTACCGCTCAAAGTCCACCGCCTTCACAAACTGTGCTAACACCACCAAGTGTACACCACCATGTGCATGTGTGTTAGCTTTTCACAATCATTTTCCAAGGCGTTATGTTAGCTCTTTACTAGATCCTAATGCATATGCTCAAGACATTGATCTAGTGGCACTTGATTTCCGAGCTAACCGTGATTGCCCCTCTTGATAGTCGGCTATGTATCCTAAATCCGGTCAATCACTTCTCTACTCATCTTAGACCGGCAAAAGGAAAACCCTATGGTTATACCTTTGCCTTGCGCTCTTAGTTCCTTCTCTTCTACTTGATCATCATGTACACCATATTATGTGCATCTCCACCACATGTGATCTTGTGGCCATCACTCCATGCCACATGCTCCTTCATCACGTGTGTTGCTTGTGCCTAACTCAAAACACTTAACACATGGCATTAGCAACTTGGTGTCATTAATTACCAAAACCAAACTTGGGCTTTCAATCTCCCCCTTTTTGGTAATTGATGACAACCATCACAAAGGTATGAAATGAAATCAATTTTCAATTTCGATAGTATTAGCTCCCCCTACATATATGCTTCCATGAGTTTGGTTCAATTATGCACATATGTATGGATTTGAATTTTGGGAGAGTTACTACTATCAAATTGATGCTAAGGTATATAGAATGGACCTTTGAAGCGTGATACCAATCGGAGTTGCCTTTATATACCATCCTTAGCATCGAAGTAGCTAGACACCACTTGTAATACATCACTTGTAAAGATCATAAACACTAAAGTACTTTGTGAGATCAACATTAAAAGCAAAGGTGTCTAGATACCACAAGTAAAGCTACTCTTAACAAAACATCATTCAAGTTCTATATCTAGCATACACCATTCAATCATGAATATCGAAATTAAACTTTGCAATGCAACATTTCATCATGTTAATGCACATACAAATGCAACAAATAATCCATGAGCTTGCTCCCCCTACTTATGTGCTCAAATTTAATTTCTCTCTTTGTGACTTTTCTTTTTATCTTTGTGACTTTTCTCTCCCCTGTGACTTTTCTCTCCCTCTTATTATATTTTATTTCCTCTTTGCAATATCTTTGTGACTTTTCTCTCCCCCTTTGTCAACAATCACCAAAAAGGTGCCTAGAATAGGTAATTTTAGTGAGAGACAAGTCAATCAATATGAGGGAGTCCAAATTATGGTTCAATCTAGATCACTTGCCTAGAATATGTAATTCGGTTTGATCCAAGGACAAGCTTTTTCACACCTCATAAAGTATAAGGGTTATCTTGACCATGTTGAATTACACATTATGAGCTTATTTTCTAGATTCAACACTAGGTTTGCAAGCCCACAAACATGTCATATGCTACCACTAGATCAATCAAACATAGAAGCAATAGTGGTACCATATATACATCAAAATCATTTAATTTTCATGAATAAGCCTATTTGTCATGCAAATATGTCTATATGTTCTAAACATGTCCTTAGCAAAGTATGAATGAAATGCCAAACAACTTTACCTTGCTATGTTGGAGGAGAGGCATGTCATATAAGAATGTGGGGGTGCACTCATTTCAAGTTGGAGAAGTCAAGTATGTTCAATTCATTCTTCAACTTGTAAAATCTCTTTTCATCAAGTGGCTTTGTAAAAATGTCGGCTAGTTGATCTTCGGTGCCAATGCTCTCAATGCTAATATCACCCTTTTGTTGATGGTCTCTTATGAAGTGGTGCCTTATGTCAATGTGCTTTGTTCTTGAATGTTGAACCGGATTTTGTGTCATCTTGATAGCACTTTCATTATCACAAAACAAAGGCACATTCTTGAATTTAATTCCAAAGTCATTCAAAGTGGCCTTCATCCAAAGCAATTGTGCACAACAACTACCGACACTAATGTATTCGGCCTCGGCGGTAGATAGTGCAACACTATTTTGTTTCTTTGATGACCATGAAACAAGAGACCTTCCAAGCAATTGACAAGTGCCACTTGTGCTCATTCTATCAATCTTGCATCCACCATAGTCGGAGTCCGAATATCCAATCAACTCAAAGTTAGACCCCTTTGGAAACCATAATCCAACATCATGAGTGCCCTTAAGATATCTCAATATCCTCTTGGTTGCTTTCAAGTGACTTTCTCTAGGAGAAGCTTGATATCTTGCACACTTGCACACACTAAACATCACATCCGGCCTAGAAGCGGTGACATAGAGCAAACTTCCAATCATAGACCGGTATTGCTTTTGATCTACCATATTTCCACTATTATCAATACCCAATTGATCATTAGAGCCCATTGGTGTGCTCATTGGCTTAGCATCTTGCAATCCAAACTTCTTGATCATGTCCTTGATGTACTTGCCTTGACTTACAAAAGTGCCATTCTTCATTTGCTTGATTTGAAGTCCAAGGAAGTAACTAAGCTCTCCAATCATAGACATCTCAAACTCATTAGCCATCATATTTCCAAACTCTTCACAAAAGTCTTGGTTAGTTGATCCAAAGATAATGTCATCCACATAGATTTGCAACACAAACAAGTCATTTCCAAGCTTCTTGGTGAAGAGAGTGGTGTCAACCTTTCCCATCTTGAACCCTTTAGAGAGAAGAAAGTCCCTCAACCTTTCATACCATGCTCTAGGTGCTTGCTTCAAACCATACAATGCCTTCTTTAGCTTGTAAACATGGTTGGGCTTCTTATCATCTTCAAAACCGGGAGGTTGCTCAACATAAACTTCTTCATTGATGTAGCCATTGAGAAATGCACTCTTGACATCCATTTGATAGAGCTTGATGTTGTGTGCACAAGCATATGCTAATAAGATTCTAATTGCTTCCAATCTTGCAACCGGTGCATATGTCTCTCCAAAGTCAAGACCCTCAACTTGAGTGTATCCTTGTGCTACTAATCTTGCTTTGTTCCTCACAACCATGCCATCTTGATCTTGCTTGTTTCTAAAGACCCACTTAGTGCCAATCACATTGTAGTTCTTTGGCCTCTCAACAAGTTTCCAAACTTGATTTCTAGCAAAGTTGTTTAGTTCTTCATGCATGGCATTTACCCACTCGGAATCTTTCAATGCATCTTCTATTTTCTTTGGTTCTTCTAATGAGACAAATGAGTAATGCTCACAAAATGATGCTAATCTTGATCTAGTTTGAACACCACTTTGAATTCCACCAATGATTTGGTCCAATGGATGATCTCTTGCAATACTAGTAGGTTGGAGTATTGGGAGTTGATTGCTTCCACTTGTTTGACCTTGAACTTGAGCTTCATCATGAGAACCACTAGAGCTTGCTTGATTTGCATCAATTTGCACACTTTGGTTGATCACATGAATATCATCATCATCAACTTGCATCGGCCTTATATCACCAATGTCCATGTTCTTCATTGCATTTGACAATTGATCCCCTCTCACATCATCAAGGTTTTGAGCTTCATTTTGAGACCCTTGGGTTTCATCAAACTCAACATCATGAACTTCTTCTAAGGTGCCATTTGTGAGATTCCAAACTCTATATGATTTGCTTGTGGTAGAATAACCAAGTAAGAACCCTTCATCACATTTCTTTTCAAACTTGCTCAACCTAGTGCCTTTCTTGAGAATATAGCATTTGTAACCAAACACTCTAAAGTATGCAATGTTGGGCTTTCTTCCATTCAATAGTTCATATGGTGTTTTTCCAAGCTTCCTATGGCAATAGAGACGATTACTACAATAGCAAGCCGTGTTGATAGCTTCACTCCAAAATGAATGACTAACATTGTATTCACTAAGCATTGATCTAGCCATATCAATCAAGGTTCTATTTTTCCTTTCAACTACACCATTTGATTGAGGAGTGTACGTTGGTGAGAATTGATGCCCAATACCAAGATCATCACACAAATCTTCAATTCTTGTATTCTTGAACTCACTACCATTGTCACTTCTAATCTTCTTGATGGTGATTTCAAACTCATTTTGCACTCTCTTGACAAAAGACTTGAATAGATCATAAACATCACTCTTGTCATAAAGAAAGAGCACCCAAGTGTATCTAGTGTAGTCATCCACAATCACAAAACCATACTTGTTGCCACCAATGCTAGTGTATGTTGTTGGCCCAAACAAGTCCATATGCAATAGCTCAAATGCTTTTGATGTGCTCATTTCACTTTTACTAGGATGTGAATTTCCAACTTGTTTGCCGGCTTGACAAGCACTACATAGTTTATCCTTCTCAAAGGTGACATCCTTCAATCCTTTAACTAAGTCATGCCTCAAAAGTTTGTTCAATTGTTTCATTCCAACATGACCAAGCCTTCTATGCCATAACCAACCCATACTAGATTTACTAAGCAAGCATGATGTCAATTGTGTCTCACTATCATTGAAGTCAACCAAGTATAAGCTATCATGTCTAAATCCTTTGAATATCAAGTTTGATCCATCAACACTTATGACTTCAACATCATTACTACCAAAAATGCACTTGAAGCCAAGATCACAAAGTTGTGCCACCGATAAAAGATTGAAATCTAAGCTCTCAACTAGCAACACATTAGATATGCTCATGTCATTTGAGATAGCAATTTTACCAAGCCCCTTGACCTTGCCTTTCTTGTTGTTGCCGAAAGTGATAGCATCAAAACCACCATTTTGACTTCTATCAATAGATTTGAACATACAAGAATCCCCGGTCATATGTTGAGTGCACCCACTATCAAGCACCCAATGCCTTCCTCCGGCTTTGTAATTGACCTACAAGACAAGATCAATTCTTTTTAGGTACCCAAACTTGTTTGGGTCCTCCAAGGTTAGAGACTAAGCTCTTTGGTACCCAAATGGCTTTCTTCTTTGAGCCCATCCATGGTGTACCAATAAACTTAGCATGAACACCATTTGTACCCTTGGTAAGCATATAGAAAGAATTAAACTTGATTGAGGATACATTTGCATTGTATTTCTTGTTCATGCAATGTTGCTCTATGTGACCAACTTGCTTGCAACTTTTGCAATAGCTACCATTGTTCTTCACAAAACGAGTCTTGTGAGGAGCAAAAGCGGCCTTGCCTTTCTTGGGGTTATAGCCCAATCCCTCTTTATAGAGAGAAGCTCTTTGGCTACCCAAGCACATAAGCAAGCGGTCCTCACCACCATAAGCCTTAGCTAATGTGTGATTGAGCTCTTTTACCTCCTTCTTGAGATTTTCATTCTCAACTATAAGTGTGGAGTCACAAGTGAAACCATCACTACTAGATGAGAATGATGTAGATGAGCTACATGAAGGGTTAGTAGGAGCAACAACAATAGGCTTATAAAAAGTTTCATCAATTATATCACATGATACGCCTATGTTACAAGTTTTAGCTTTCTCAACATTAGTTGGCATGTTTTCACATTTTTCAACTAGAGAGGAATGAGCTTCTTCAAGCTTAGTGTGAGACTTTTGAAGCTTCTTATGGTCTACCTTTAGACTCTCATAAGATGCCCTAAGCTCATCAAGTTCTTGCATAAGGTTTTTCTTTTCCTTAAGCAAGCTCTTGCACTCCTTTCTAGATTCTTTAAAATGTTGAGTGCAATCTTCTAGCATAGTGATTAGTTCATCTTTAGTGAATTCTTCTTCATCACTATCACTATCGCTAGCATTATCATGATCACTCTCATCATCGGATGATACCTTAGTGGCCTTAGCCATGAAGCACGATGGAGTGTCGAAGAGAGAGACCTTCTCTTGGATGGCAATGCTAGCATGTCCCTTCTTGCTCTTGTTGTCATCCTCATCATCACTTGAGGAGTCATCACTATCCCATGTAGCAACATGAGAATCATTCTTCTTCTTATAAGAGCTCTCTTTCTTTTCTTGCTTCTTCTTTTGCTTCTTCCTTTCCTTCTTGATAGCATCTTCATCATCACTATCATAAGGACACTTTGCAATGAGATGGTCCTTGCTATGGCATCTAAAGCATCTCATGGTATGCTCATTCTTCTTGTAAGAGTTCTTCCTCCTTCTTGCATGAAAGCCCTTCTTCTTCATGAATTTGCCAAATTGTTTGACAAAGAGAGCCATCTTCTCATCAATGTCATCACTATCACAAGAGCTTGAGTCTTCATCACTTGATGATTCAATCTTGGATTTTCTCTTGGATGTGGTGGCTTTGAATGCCACACTCTTCTTCTTCTCATCATCCTTCTTCTCATTTTCCTTCTTCTTTTTTACCAACTCATCCTTCTCATCATCTTCTCTATATGAATCATCGGTCATCACTTCTTGAAATATTTGTTGAGGAGTTGAATCCTTCAATGTAGTCCTCACTAGCACGGTGATCAATGTATCAAATCTCTTGGGCAAGCTTCTCAAGAACTTCATAGAGAATTGGTTATCCTTGACCTCCTCACCAAGTGCCTTGAGCTCATTGACAATGACTTGCAACCTATGAAATATCTCCGGTACACTTTCATTATCTTGCATCTTGAAGCTTGAAAATTTTTCTTGCAAGATGTATGCTTTAGCGGTCTTTGTACCCTCGGTGCCCTCAAAAGTTTCTTCTAGCTTGGCCCAAGCATCATGAGCAATCTCAATGTTCTTCACTTGCTCAAAGGTCTTGTCATCTAGTGCCTCATGAAGAGCACTAATGGCAATATCATTGCATTGGAGCTTCTTCTCTTCTACCGGTGTAGGTGCTTCCGGATTAGCAACCTCAAATTTTGTTTTGGTGACCTTCCATACTTCTCTATTGATTGACTTTAGGTGTGCGGTCATCTTAACCTTCCAATAAGCATAATTTGTGCCATCAAAGTGAGGTGCCTTCTTGGTGTTGTTGATGTGCAAGCTTAATTGAGCCATTTATTTTTCACCGTAGGTTGTTAAGCCTCAAATAAACGGTGCCTCGGCTCCGATACCACTTGTAAGGTCCAAATAGGCTAGAGGGGGGGGGTGAATAGCCTAATTAAAACTTCTACAAGAATTACTTAACCACGAGTTAGTACGAAAGGTGGCGAAGCAAAAGCACTAGCTTCAAACTAATTAAGCAAGCCACCTACACAAGTCTAGTACAAGGCTATTCACTAAACACAACAACAACTATAAGCTAGAAATGATAAGTAATACAAGAGAAGAGCTTCGAGTGATTATACCGCCGTGAAGAGAAATACCAATCAATCAATCATACAAGAGAAATCCTCGGGAAGAGAATGACACAAGAATTTATCCCGAGGTTCACTTGCTTCCCGGCAAGCTACTCCCCGTTGTGGCGATACACCCACTTGTCGGTTCGCGAGCTAATCGACTATCAAGAGTCGAGCCCTCGGCGGGCGCCGCACAACCGCACACAAGATGGGGATCCTCCAAGCCACGAGCTCCACTAGAGTATCCAATTTGCGAGCTCCCGCGGGGAAGGATCAAGAACCCCTTACAACACTTGGTGAAGGCTCCAACAATCTCCAATTGTGAGCTCAATCACCTCCGCTGCTCCAAGCCGTCTACCGTGTCGGGAAACACGGAAGAGTAACAAGAAATCCGCAGCAACTCAAAGATCAAGTGCCTCTAGAATGCAACTCTTAAGCAATGCACTTGAATCTCACTCAATCTCACTCAAGATGTGCAACTATGCAAAGAGATGAGTGGAGGGGTTGTTCTCTAGCTCAAAGTATGTCTCGAGTTCTCAAAATGTGCAAGAGTTACCCTCAAACCCCGGACATCCTCTATTTATAACGAAGGGGTACGCAGCTAGCCGTTACGGACGACGCAGCGAAAATCGTGCTGACCGGACGCTCCGGTCAGGGTGACCGGACGCGTCCGGTCACTACACGACAACCGTGAACAGTGCGCGTCAGAACTAGCCGTTGCCCTGACCGGACGCGCTGAACCGAGTGACCGGACGCGATAGTGCCAGCGTCCGGTCGCGTTCCAGTAAGCTCCAGCTATGACCGGACGCGTCCGATCGTACGTGACCGGACGCGCCGCGCGTCCGATCGTCACTCTGCTTCGCTCTGTGTTCCTGGACGCCTGACCGGACGCTCCGGTCCCGTGAAGGACCGGACACGCCGGTCGCGCGCTTCTCTCTTACGCTCAGTTGTACTGACCGGACGCGCTGGTCAGGCCAGACCCGCGTCCGGTCACAAACCCTAGAGCTCGCGCTGCGTTGAACTGACCGGACGCGTCCGGTCAAACCGAGACCGCGTCCGGTGCAGCGTCCGATCGCCGTTTTTCAGTGAAAAATATTTCGGACTTTCGCCACCTTTTCTCGCCTCCGGCGCAATAGAAAATAGGCATTTCATTTTCTCGAAAACGCCTGAATCCCGCGCTCGCACGCTCGGCGGGAGGGAGAGCGAACCCCAAACCCCTCATTACCGCTCAAAGTCCACCGCCTTCACAAACTGTGCTAACACCACCAAGTGTACACCACCATGTGCATGTGTGTTAGCTTTTCACAATCATTTTCCAAGGCGTTATGTTAGCTCTTTACTAGATCCTAATGCATATGCTCAAGACATTGATCTAGTGGCACTTGATTTCCGAGCTAACCGTGATTGCCCCTCTTGATAGTCGGCTATGTATCCTAAATCCGGTCAATCACTTCTCTACTCATCTTAGACCGGCAAAAGGAAAACCCTATGGTTATACCTTTGCCTTGCGCTCTTAGTTCCTTCTCTTCTACTTGATCATCATGTACACCATATTATGTGCATCTCCACCACATGTGATCTTGTGGCCATCACTCCATGCCACATGCTCCTTCATCACGTGTGTTGCTTGTGCCTAACTCAAAACACTTAACACATGGCATTAGCAACTTGGTGTCATTAATTACCAAAACCAAACTTGGGCTTTCAGACCTATCCCTGTATATGTCATGTGGTGAGAAAACCCCAGCTGGGCCAAATTGATTCGAATCATCGTGCTTCTCGAAGATGAAGACCCAATCCTCTGACTTACATCGTAGTTAATAACTGGAACTGGATACTGATGATCACATGATGAGATAGTTTATGAAGTGATTGGTTTAGATCAGGTGCTTATATGATACTTATGTTATAAAGCTTAAGCTATAATATTGAAAGTAAGGATCAATTGTTAGTTAAGCTTTTCTGCAAAAGTTATCTTGATTCTTGCTACAGAATCCCTTTGATTCCCCTTTAGCCTACATATCCTTGAAGCATTTCCTTTTCGTCGGTTAAGTCTTGTTGAGTACCTTTGTACTCAGGGTTCTTTAAACCCTTATTACAGGTGAGAGCCGGTAGTAGAAGAGTTTGTTGTGAACCCTTGGGCAGGGTGAATCTCTCTTGTGTGTTGCTAGTGATACCTGTCATGCTACCCTACTATCTAGTCGGCTAAAGTTTATGTTGTAACAACTTAGTGAATGATTTGTAAACGTATAGTTATAAGTCTTCCGCTGATTACTCTAATGTAAATTATTGTATATTTATATCACTGTTGTAAACCTGTAATGTTTTTGTAATGGATCCTGCTCGAAAGAAAAACGTGGATGATTCGGGGTTCCTCGAGGACACCCGACAAACTACTGGAGTTGTCTGACTTGCATGTGCTGCTATCAAAAGTCTAGGAGATAATGATAGGCACATGTGGGTCATATAATTCAGGTAGTTCTACCATAGTGGTTCTTTCGGTTATAAAGTCTTTTGATTAGTTAAGCTCTACTCTTACTTGTTTGCAGGTTCATCATCCGTCCCCGTGGCGGATGCTCTAGTAGAAGGACCCTAATAAAGACGGAGAACCCTTGTCGACACACTAGAGTAGTAGTCGATAGCGTAGACATGGTGTCTAGGCTAGAGACTACCTTCATTTACCTTGTTCCCTATGATTGAGGGGTAGGCGGCAGGTGGTGATAGCCTTATCCGTCCCTCATACTCCCCATGTCTGGGTTCAACATCGGCTATTGGCCAAAATCACTTGGCAGACCAGGTGCTATCCGATGCTTGAAGTAAGCAAGTAGAAGTAAAGTTTATCTGTCTTTAGACCCTAATACCATAGGAATCCTTCTCTACCCTTTCTAACTCTACCCTTGTGTTATTCTTAGATGAATTAGCTAGAAGAATACCTCCATTCCCTATGGAATAATATGATACCCTAAATACTTCTGGGTGAAGTGCTACAACGGTACTTCCGTGCGCTTTCAAATTATTTTTGCATGTGTTAAGAAAAACCAACAAGCATTTCTGGCACTTCAAAAGAACATTTTACTTTCAACAACCATGTCTTGTTCATTAAGGGGAACAAACATAGAAGCCTTGTACAAACCCCACAGTCAGAACCAGTTCATGTCAGAATTGCTTGCGAAAAATCTTTTGGGCAACATGTCGCTAGTCCCGACCAACAAACTTTTCAAAAGTCCTTTGAGACTATTTTTCGAGTGTTGTGGGATCACCAGGAACATGTTAATCATAATAGATGAAACCAAGGTTCACCTAGACTTCCATATCTATGCCATCCTTGATTTTGAGCTTCACATAGGCCACCCTTTAGACAATCTTTTCCAAGAAAAATCATCCGATGGGAGCCTTAGTGAACAGTTAAGGAAAACGGCTTCCGCCACTCACTTAGATATCCCAATAGCGGAGCGTCGTCCCAATAATGACCCATCCGAGGAGGTGAAGTTCATTTCCCCGTTCAATTCACCTAGGCTTTCTAGTGAAACTAGACATCCATCGCCAACCTCGCTCGAACGTAAGCCATGTCCTTCTGGCCATAAAACCATTGTTCTCGATAATGATCGAGGCCCAACTTTGTTTCCCCACGATATATCTCTTGAGAATGAAAACTTCTATGCCATGGACATTTTGCTTAGTGCCACATGCTTCCACGAGGATCGCAACCACCTCTTGATCCTTGTCTTCAAACCTTTTAAGAGGATGTTTGTTGATGCCTTCGTTTATCATAAATATTGCAAGTCTCGTGGATGCATTGTGGCACTAATCTTGTAGCTTGAACGAAAATGCTCAATACTTTGTGGTAAAGTTGGAAACTTAACCACCATTTGTTAACTATGTAGTTCCCAAGGTCAAGCTTATGACCATAAACAAAGCACTACCAAGAGATCTCCGGATTATCATAAAAGAAAAAAGGGGTTATTATAAAAAAACAACTGTCCTCTTAATAAAAAGCAAGAACATGTTATCAAGTTAGTATGCACCTTTGGGGAGGATGGTGAGAAGTCCCAAGTTCCATACACACCAAGGACCGTCCAACTTTAAAAGAAAAAAGATGATAGCTATATCTAGCTATATATATAAAGGGGGGAGAATATAGTAAAAAATGATAAAAAAAATGTTCACCAACTCCTTTACTCATTTTTGTCTCCATATGATGTTGCTCATGCTAGTTCATGCTTTCTTTGTTTATGTCATATGCTCTTGTTTGGATGTATTCTCGCGAGTGACATCCATAGGCTTTTTAAATTAAACATGGTGCTTAGGTTAAAATAGTCTTCTTTAATCAAATTTGACATGGCGTTAAATTTTGATTAATGAACATGAGTTATTGTTTTCATAATCAATTAAAGTAAATGTTATAATGGAGATAAATCAAGGCTATGTTGCAAACTTTACATTAGCCTTGCTTGAGTATACAAAGTCTGATGAACAAATAAAATAATAATAATAATAAACATAATAATAATAATAATAATAATAATAATAATAATAATAATAATAATAATAATAATAATAATAATAATAATAATAATAATAATAATAATAATAATAATAATAATAATAGAAAGTTCTGAGGACAAGTTCCTCATAAATAAATAAATTGTAGGCTACCCGATGTTCATGCTGGTAAAGCCCTTTTTTGTTTCCTTCTTTTGCTTTTCTCTCAAATAAAATAGGTATAAGAATAAGTGTGGGGGATCTCTGTTGCATAACAAACTCACATTTGGGATTGTTGACACCTCTAACGCCACCTAAACTAGGTTGTCATCCCCAGCATGGCGCCAAAGGTGCTGGTATTAATAAATGCAAATGCTCCTCTAGAATGAATATGAAATCTGCAGACGCACAAATAATACCGATATAGCATTTTAACTGAGAGTAATCCATATATCGTTATTTATATTTTTACCACTAGGAAGGAAGTGCTAAGGATAATGAGCAATGAGCATCACTGCATGGGGTAATGGAGAGCATAACCATGTCTTTATCTATCTTCTCATACAAGGTAGGTGTCACAAGATAAATAATATATATAAATGATAAAGAATAACTAATAAGAACATAGCCACATAATAAAAGATAAACATCTCAATAGATTACTCTAAGCTTATAGCACTAGCATGGATTAGGACGAACTACAAAGAGAACTCCTAAGTTATTCTAACTATAAGGTCAAAGCATACGATGATTAGTGCAATTACACTTGGCAATCATAGCAAGAGAAGGTTATATCTACGCATAGTGATATTACGAAGGAAGATGAAGAACATAGCAATCACTTCCCTGTAATAGTTGTGTTCTGCTTGTCCTATACTCGAGAGGTGGACTACGAATGACTCAACAGGATTGTCACTCTCGTGATCTACCACACGGTCCAGAATATAGGGTGCAATCGTAGGAAAATATGATATAGGCACCACGCCTACACAATATTTACCACTCACCCATCGATCTAATGAGCGAGCGCTATACGATCCTATACTTGAATATAATTCTAATCTAACTATGCCAAGCATATAATCAAAGTAGACTAAGAACAATATAATTGAGAACATAATCAAATAGAGCAAATTCATATCCAATATGATAGAATAGACTAAAGTCATATTCATACAAATGATGAACTAGATGAATCATACAAGAACAAATATAAAAGTAGGAGAGAATTACCAAGAATCCTCTTGACAGATCTGAAATCCAAGCAATGCTTGCCTCCTTCTAGTTCTAATCCTATGTAGCTATGCTACTAAACTATAAAAATCTAATTAAGATGGTGGCTCTGAGGCTTCTCAAAGGAATGCTCTATATCTTGGAATGAATTAGGGTTTCTCCTGGGGCCAGGGCTCTTCCTTATATAGCCCTCTAGGAAGCACCACAACCCTTGGATCAAACCGACCGTGATGGACGATTATTATTGATCCTCAAAGGCGGTGGAGGCATGATCCGCGAGGTGGCTCCTGATTGGCCACCTAGGTAGGGCGGCTGCCCAGGGGGTGGGGCGCCTGCCCCTGTCACAGTGATAGGTGGGTCCCACCTCCCAAGGTTTTGCTTCCCGTGTCTTATAGATTATTCTTTTTATATATGTGGCCCTTTTCTCTCTACGTAAATATGACATGTGGGCCTCCTTTGGTTGTTTCCTGATAACCCCCTATAGAAATAGATATTCACCAAAACTCGTGGAATTCTGTTCGTGTAACCCCTATATCTAGCTAGTAATTATATTTTAGGTCATTTCTCATGCTATGTTGACAGTTAAAAATGACACTTATCTACCGTCAACAGGGATCCCCCACCAACATGCTGCATAACATCAAATGATCCAACGCATAGAAGGATGGAACAGATGGCTTTAGAGAGGATTGGCTAAACCCCTAGTTTAGTCAAACCATTTCTAACTCCACATAGCTCCTTCATCTTCAATGATGGTTCGTGCAACACTACCCTCAACTCCCTACAATTTTGAGTTTGAATAAAACATAAATCTTGATCACTAAAACTGAACTCAAATCATCCCTGTTATCTCCTCCTGATGGATAATGCCCCTATGCACCACACTTCATCTAGAAATTTTTGAAAAGTGACATGTTCATAATATTTTTAAGATAGAAGCTTGCATAAAGTTTGTTTCATATACAAACACTTATGCTTATAGAAAAATATTCTAATAAGACAATCATGTTGACTAAGTTGTTGTGAGGTGTGATATAGCTCTGACTTAGAAATCCTACTATTTCTATTCGAGACACTTGGAGAATTTGTTTTGATAAAAAATATTATAAAACCATAGTATCACATACTCCTCAATTGGTGAGCAATTCCTACCAAAGCCAAATTTGACATCTTGCAAAGTTTCAAGCCTTCCACATATTCTGCTTGTTATTGTGTTGAGTTTGGTCAAGTCTTGTTGACCCCTTTTGAGAGATTTATCATGCTCCTAAGATCAAGATCACGTACACTCTACATACGCATGCTGCTCCTACACTGGGAGTATGCAAAAACATGCTTCCTTCCATCCATTTCAAATTGTTTTACTCCTACACTGGGGTTGAACACAAAAATATGTTTGATAGATTTATCCACCAAATAAATTCTCCAAGTTCTTGTGAATATCTCTCTTGAAAGGTTTTTGATGTAGAAAGGAGACATGGGCTATGCAAAAGAAAAGTGAAAAATAAAAATGAACATAAAGATGTCTGGAGTATTGAAAACAATGGGCACAAAGATGCCCGCCATGAAAAAAAGAGAGATAGCCCCTACTCTTGCAAATATTTCAAGTTTCAACAAGAGAGATATTTTTCAAGGAGCACAGTAGAATTAGGTTAGCCACCAAATATTGCACACATATACACATCTTAATCTAATAGTATGGCACTTTCTCTCCTTGGATCCTTGATTTAACTTTACAACATATGCAATATAAGTATGCTATATTGTTTATCCCTACCTATAGCTCCACATAAACCTTTTTAGAAGTAGGTGAAGGCAAAACATTGCTATGCCTTGGTAAGGATGCATACACATTGAGTGATTTGAGAGTGCCACTTGAGAAGTATAAAGTGAACTATGTTTTCTCTTGAGAAAAAACTTCCAAAAACTCCAAATTGCTAAGATGTGAAATTGAGAAGATGACTTTGTTTCCAGAACTATTCCGCTTTTCAACAACTCAAGGAAACATGTTAGCCAACACCAACAATCCCACTTGTATAAAGAATGTGTTAGAATTGCTTTCATGTAAGCCATATATCTTAGAATGTTATGCTCATGATTACTTTTATCTTTAAACTTTGCTCGAGGACAAGCAAAATGGTAAGCGTGGGGGAGCTTGTTGGTGGTCTTTACCGATCAAATCCGACCACCAATTAAGTACAAAAAGAGGAGAAATTGGCAAACTTAATCACATATGCATCTACTATTAACCAAGTTTCACATGTATTTGGAGAATATTATTTTGCAGGTCACAAATACAAATACATGGAATATTTCACCGAAAGGCGCTTTCTAATGATGATTTGCGCAAAAGAATAAGGGAGACTCCCATCAAATCAATTCAAATTGGGCAAGGCACCCAGGGACACGCTCTATGTCCAGCCCAGAGCCCACCGTGTGAAGTCGGTGGCCATCAAAGCTAGTCATGGAGCGGCTGCTCCCTGGGCCCGGTCGCTCCCTTCCCGGCGCCTCTCGTCCTCTCCTTCGAATGGCGGTCACATGGCACCATGTAGAGGCAGTGGAGACCAAGCTTCGCGCCAAATATAGATGCACACACTGCCTTACTTCACCTATAAAAAGAGGCCTCCCCCTCCTCATTTTACACCACCACAAGGCAAAGAGCTTCTCCACTTTTGAGCAACACTCCAAGGGCTTAGGCCCTAGTAGCTAGTAGAGTTGCAAGGGAGAGTTTGGGAAGAGCTGGGCTTGTCGATGTCTCTATGCCTTGTACCTCGACGAGCATCTTCACTTCAACAGGTTTTCTCGCTAAGTGAGTATTCATGGTTCTTTCGGTTATAAAGTCTTTTGATTAGTTAAGCTCTACTCTTGTTTGCAGGTTCGTCGTCCGTCCCCGTGACGGATGCTCTAGTAGAAGGGTCTTGATAAAGACAGATAACCCTTATTGACACACTAGAGTAGTAGTCGATAGCATAGACATGGTGTCTAGGTTAGAGGCTACGTTCGTTTACCTCATTTCCTACGGTTGAGGGGTAGACGGCAGGTGGTGACAGCCATGTCCGTCCCTCGTACTCTCCCACGTCTAGGTTCGACATCAGCTACAGGCCGGAATCACTTGGTAGATCAGGTGCTATCCGGTGTTCAAAGTAAGCAAATAGAAGTAATGTTTATCTGTCTTTAGACCCCCTAATAATACCATAGAAATCCTTCTCTACCATTTCTAACTCTACTCTTGTGTTGTACTTGGACGAATTAACTAGAATAATATCTCTGTTCCGTGTGGAAAAATATGATACCCTAAATACTTTCGGGTGAAGTGTTACAACGGTACTTTCGTGCGCTTGCGGATTATTGTTGTATGCATTAAGAAATACCAACAGTAAAGAACCTAAAGGAGAGACATAGATTATGGTCCTCTAGACTAAAGAACAAATATCTACCTTAGTTAGGATTAGCGGTGCTAAAATATATCGTGACTAAATCAAATAGTGGTATTTAGCGGAGCTAAGATGTTTAGCGGCAACAGCGGAACAATTGATAGTAGCGTACCAGTAGACCTTGTGAAAAACTATGCCAAAGTTATAACGGGTTATTTAAAACCATATTTGAATCACTATTAGAAATCCTTATAGAATCACTATTGGAAATCCTTATAGCATATGATATCATGTGTCTTGAAGCCCGTAGTGATATACGAGCATGAACCCATTAATTGATGACGTGTAATTGTGTAAATGAACATGACCCTGATAAAGCATGCTATTTTAGTAAGTCCAATATTGAATATCTTCCAACAAAAAAATTTTTAGTTATAAAAAGAAGAATATGATTATGTTAATCTTGTACGACTTGTAGTCGTAGAGTTTCATGAAAATATCTATCAACAATACATGTTAAAAAAAACCTTACATCCAGAGTTTGATATTGGCATAAAACGATAACAGACGCAAGTTAGGGCATAATAATAAAAAATAAATATTTTTATGAAAATTTATGTTGCTTCCGTTATAAATGTATGGCAAAGAACTTAGTCATGATAGATAAGAGTTTTCCCCCTCTCCTGTTGCAACGCACAGAAACGGAGAGAGTATATAGATAGATCGTCAATCAAATTTTAAAAATAGTGTCATGCTTATGTTTAAACAAATGGACTAGACGTTCAGACGTATAATTTTCGATAATGATATATATCAGACATTCGGACGAACAGACGCCTCTGTCCGCTCATTTCGGCACCCGTTCGCTCCTCCCGCGCCTTTCCCCCACCGCGGTATCACCGCACCCGCCACACCCACGCCGATAACGCTCCTCAGCCAAGCCGCGCCCCGCCCCCACGCACGTCGCACGAAGCCGTGTGCCCCGCTGCCTCCCTCTCCCTCCTGCTCCGGCACGGTGACGTCCCTAGCGCGAGCACGAGAATCCACGCGGCCACCCCTGGCGACCCCATTCCTCTCTCCACCCGGGCACACCTAGCCTCAGCTCCGGTGCGAGGACGACCGCGACCCTAGCGGTAGCCCTGGCGCGGGTGCAGATCCGACATGGGCGCGTGGCCATGCTCCGGTACGAGCGACCGGCACGACCTCCTCCTCCCCTATGTTCCTCGACCCCCGGAGGCACCTTCTCCCACCACGGCGTCCTCCTCCCTCACCTTGGCGGTGCCCCTCCCCCCACATCGGCGTCCTCCCTCACTTCTCGCGCCAGGCTCTCTCTCCCCCTATGTTGTAATTGTATGTTTCAATTGTTTCAGACGTTTTAGAGATATGTTGCATTTGTTTCATATGGATATTGCAAAAATAGACCTGAGATGTTGCACATGTTAAACATGTTGTAATTGTTTTAGAGGCATGTTGCAAGAGTATGTTTCGAGTGTTTTAGATGTTTCAACGGTATGTTTCATCTGTGTTTTTCGGACGCATGTTGCAATTGTGTTTTTCTGGATGTTGCATATGTTCCACACATATGTTGCATGTGTTTTATTCAGATATTACGTATGGTTGCAATAGTTTTCAAGTGTGTTTTTCAAGTGTTTCATAAGCATATTTCAACTATTTCAATAGCCTTTAGATGTATGTTACAACCGTTGTATTTGAATGTTTCAAAAGTAGATCAGATGTTGCATCTCTCCTCCTCTCACCTTCTACTGCATCGTCTCTCCCGCAGCCTACAGAGCATCCATACAAACAAGGGATAGACGATTGGCGCGGGTCGAGGGAGCTACGTGTATCGGGCGCAAGCGAGGGAGCTCCGTGCGGACGGATGCTGCCTCCGGAGCAGGATGGGCGCCGGGCGGTGTGGGGCGAGCTAGGGGCACGCGGCTCACCAAAGGGCTAGCGGACTGGGCCAGGGGCACGCTAGGGCGAAAGCGGACGCGGGTGGGTTAAACACTTGAGCGGACGTTCGAACGCACCTAGTGCGCCAGATGTCCGGGCCCTAGATTATCCGATAAAGTTTTACATTTTTGTTGTACTAAAAATTAAAATATTATCTTCGGGCCACCCTGATCCAGCTGGCACGTGCACCATCAAAACCATCATCATCCCTTTGAATCCTCCGCCCGTCGCCAAAAACCACCCTCGTCCTCGTACACCCTCGCCGCCTCCGCCCATTTCACTTCACCTCGTCTTCTTCTGTTACGCCTCGCCCCCCGCCGCGCCTCACGCTTGCCCTAGAATCCATCTCCACTCGTTGCCACCACGCACCCCACGGTCATGTCCCTCTCGGCGGCCTCGGCGGCGGTCGCCAGCAGCGCCGCCGCCTACAGGTACGACACGATCCGGCCGGTTGCCAGGCTCCGCTTCTGCGGCCTGAGGCGCGAGGCCCTCCGGCTCCACTCGCCCCGGTCCACGCCGCAGTTGGTGGCCGCTAGGCGGAGCGTGGTGGCTGCGGCGACGGCTGGCAATGGCGCGGCCGCGAGCGGCGGGTTCGACTACGACCTCGTGATCATCGGAGCCGGCGTCGGCGGCCACGGCGCCGCCCTCCACGCAGTCGAGAAGGTTGGTTCCGCTCACGCTGTTCTGTAGGTCTCGCTAGGGGTGTGTAATGATGTATGGTGGGCAGTGGGCTTTGCTGCCACAGTCGTCGTGATCTGGTCAAATGTGGATCGAGAGATGGTGGCGCCAGCTCTGTAATGCTTGTACTTTCTTTTAGTCCAGGTTAATGAGTAGAGTAGTCTTAGGCGTTGCTTGCTAGCTAGGAATCTATCTTTAGTAAGGCAAGAGTTGCAGGTCTGCTAAAATTCAACCGGAATGTTGCAAAATAGCACATGCTTCTGTTCTGATGCTAGAGCTTAGTTGATTGAAAATCACTCTGAACCTTTTTTGGGTGATTCTATAACTTTATCATTTTAAGATCTTTCAGTAGTTTAATTAAATAATAATAATGTTGTATACTCCGTAGTAGTTAAATATCAATATTGAACAATCAAAAAATAGTGAGAAGATGGAAGACGCAGTTGCAAGGTGCCTCTGAAGTTATGACTTCTCTTGCTTAGAATTTGCTGGACTGGTTTTTTTTCCTCAACTAAGAAGTACATGTGACAGTAAATTTTATACTATTAAGATCAATAATTTTGCTTGCTCTATGCCTCTCTATGTTAATTATTTGAGTATTTCTGTTGGTAGTATGGTTCTCACTAATTGGGGCTAGTGGATTGGCATAGTTTCTTAAAAATTTACTGCTAAAAGGGGTGATGAAAACTTCCTCTTTTTTTTTTCTTATCATGTATCATTTGTTGTATTGCTTAATTATATTCTGTTTTTATTACTCTGGTCAATCAGACATAATAAATAGCAACAATATATTCTTTGTGTTTGGCCCCCCACTTGAATTGCTTATATTCTGGCATTGCCTTCAAGAAGGGACAAAGATAGATTATTCTTTTTTATTTTCTTTTTTGAAATTATGCTGTTACTGTAACCAGTGCATTGAGTTTGCTTTGAATATATTGGAAACTATGATATACTATCTTTTCTTTTTCCTTTCAAGTAGGATTATTGCTTTGCTAGTTCTGATGGCTGCTGAAGTCTCAACTTAGTATGTGTTTTCTTTCTCTTTTCACAATTATGATTAACTATCTGGATGGCAGTAGGCGCATATAACCTATCAATCGTGGCTGGGTTTTTGGGAATTATCCTGTGAATGAATTTCATTATTGGTACAAAATTCCATGTGTTTTGGACATGGACCTTTATCTGTGCTGCCAGCAATTGAACTTCACATATTCAATAAGTGTTACTAATGATTTTCGAAAAATTGTCTCATGCAGGGTTTAAAAACTGCCATAATTGAGGGAGACATCGTGGGTGGAACTTGTGTGAATAGAGGCTGTGTTCCGTCAAAGGCTCTCCTTGCTGTAAGTGGTAGGATGCGAGAACTTCAAGATGAACATCACATGAAATCACTGGGCCTACAGGTAATATTCTCATAATGGAACTACTGGTTGTTGTGCGTGTTTTTATGTATCAACAATGATTTACAAAATGCAAGGAACTTCAATGTACAATCATGACGAATCTGCGCTGTGCTAGTTGTTTTACTATTGGGTGTTGGCGCATCTATTTGATCAGCAAATTAACAATGCTTTGGTAGATTCTTTTCTTAGCTTAAGAACCGTAACAAATTTAAAGGGCGCTTTTGTCATAATAACTCCAGTTTGTAAATGATCTAAGTCAAGTGTTCTTACACTTTTGGATTTATTATGTTCATCTTTGGTTCTTTTCAAATTTTATGATGTCTTGTCTTTGCTCCAAGTATATGTTGGCCTATACTGCATTCAATTTCAAAAAGAAATCAACCAAGAATTTTACCTTTTCTCTTAGACCATTAACTACGATGTGTATACCTTTTCCCTTTGTATCAAGTTATTCATTCCTTGACCCTACTAATCATTTGTGATGGTTGTAATAGGTCTCATCACCAGGATATGACAGGCAGGCTGTTGCTGACCATGCAAATAATCTTGCGTCTAAAATCCGCAGCAACTTGACTAATTCAATGAAAGCTCTGGGTGTGGATATACTCACTGGTATTGGCACCATTGTGGTGGGTCATCTACATCTTTCCTGTGGTTGTCTTAAAATCAGATATTTTGCTATTAGAATATCATGTTTGTTGCAAGAAGTATTGTTCACATCATCTTGTCCAGGTATAAGACCTCACTTTTCAATTGCTATTCTTAGCTATCAGCAGATCATGCTTGGCTAAATTGCAGGGATCTGTATCCTAAATATAGGCCTTTTCCAAATTGTTAAAAGACTTGTACTCCCTCCATTCCAAATTGTAAGTTGTTTTGGCTTTTCTAGATACATAGCTTTTACTATGTATCTAGTCATAGTGTATATCTAGGTGCATAGCAAAAGCTATGTACATAGAGAAGCCAAAATGACTTACAATTTGGAACGGAGGGAGTATATGTTTAGCACTACTATGACTAAAGTGGTCAATTTCTGTTGCAACTCAGATACTACAATGTGCATCTACCTGAATTGGAATTTTGAGATATTCTAGGTATTATTTATGCTAAATATGAAAATTATTTGTATTCTGCTATATTAGATGTTGTGTATAAACATTGAGTCGAGCTATGTCTGCTATATAGTCTTTCAAATGTTGTAGAGTATCATTTGTAGTGATTAAATATTCTGTTTCTGATATCTGTAGGGGAAGCAAAAAGTGAGATATGGGAAAGTTGGTTTCCCAGACAATGAAATCACTGCTAGAAACATCATAATTGCCACTGGATCTGTTCCTTTCGTCCCCAAGGGCATTGAAATAGATGGTAGCTGCTGTTTTTTTTTTGGAACTTCATGTCTGTTTTTTTTAACTTCATGTCCCCAATACATTTGGCCTAATAAAATGAGAAACAACGCTGTTCCAAGTTCGAACTATCATGCTTCAGATTATTTATGTTGTTCATATTTTTTTCTCAAACACGCAAGAAGTGGTAAGAGCCCTTACAACCCCCACAACCACCCTCACAGATGGTGCTTAGATTATATTCACGCCCTTGTCTCCAAAACAACCTTGAACTATATTACTATTATCATAAAAAATGTTTTATCCTTTAACTCATGCAATATTTTGCAAGATATAGTTTGCTGCAAGGAGTGTTGGACATCACACATTTAAGCCACTTTCTTTGGTTGAGATATTTACATATTATTATTCTCTGATTTTTCCTATCTAATTAAGCTCGCATAGTAGTTTATTCGTTTACCATCATCACAGGACTATGTGTATTAAACTAGTTGTAGAAATGTAAAAGTCGATCCTAGACACTGCCTGCTATATTGTAACCGTCAATAAGTAGAAACATAAACAGGAACTGACTTTTACTGTTTGGATGGTTATATGAGTGTTGAGTGGTCTTTTCTTTTGTTCTACTACATCCTGGAAATAACTACATAAGAAACCAGATCTAGCTGTCCTGCTGTTATTTTAACTGTATCTTGACAGATATTTGAGTGTATGTAGCACAATCACTCCTTGAAGTTTCAATGCTTCATCATATATGTTGTGTACTACAGCTGAAATGCATTTGTTGGCCATTCCTATTTCATTGTAGCATTACTTTAAAAGCTTGCACCATGGTTTTATGCAGGTAAAACTGTATTCACTAGTGATCATGCACTAAAACTTGAGTCAGTCCCTGAATGGATAGCTATTGTTGGAAGTGGTTACATTGGACTTGAATTCAGCGATGTATACACGGCTCTGGGAAGTGAGGTATATGGACAATTGTTCAAGTCATCATTGCCTAAATACATGCTTAGGGAGTGCTAGTCATGTTAGTTATTTTAGCTAATATTCCTCTATCATATATCATGGAAACATGGTCTCATGCAGTGTAGTAAAGAAAAAAAAAGAGCTAAGCGCATGTATAGTGTGATTGGAAGGCATTTGATGTCTCTGCATCATTACCTGTTTTCTTTTCGGTTTAACCATCAAAACACTTGCTTTCATTTCTGTTTTGTTGGTTCATAATGTTGATGCAATAATGTACATTCTATGCATTATACAGATGTGACCTAAGTGACACTTTCCTATATGCTGTTGTACTTTATTGTTCTCATGGAACAAGCCATAACAAGCCTGCATGGTATTTCTGATGTTGAGCAAAAATGATTTAAAACCTATATTCCTGAGATAACATCACCATCATATTGTCGACCTAAGTAATTCTCTTTTATTTGTAGTACTTTATTCATAAAATGTGCCATAACAACATGCCTGCTTTCTATTTCTGATGTTAGTTAAAATGATTACAACTTAGTCCTGAGATAAAATTGTCATGTTAATAAATACATCATTCTATATAAATATCCAAATATTTGCAAAGCCCAGAACATCAAGTGATGCATGTCATGGTGTTCCCTAGTCACCAAATAAGCATCCCTGCTAGTACCTGGTAGCCATATCTTCCATGGACCCTCGCTCTCCATCTTTCCATCACACTTTGATGGAGAACTACATGGTGCAATTCTCCGAATGTAGGGTTTGGTGATGTGCTTGAGTGGGGGCCAGATGCAGTGCAATCTAGTATTGGCAGGGCAGACAAAGTTGTGTGGGGGTGAGTATGTTATGGTCTCACTAGGGTTAAGGAAGAGATAGGAGGACCCAGAGCCAAGCAAGAAGAAGGCTTTTCCTTCGTTTCTTGCTTGATTCCTGTTGGAATATGTGTGTATTAGGCCCATGAGGCTAGGCCCATGAGGCCCATGTATGGTTACCTATATAGCTACCCTTCTAGGGTTAGCCCAAATTAATAGAATCATTTTCCCTAACATGGTATCAGCAGCCTAGGGTTAGTTCCTCCCCACCCTTCCTCTTCCCAGCTGCCGCCGGTGCTGGTGGCTGCCGCCGCCGGCCACCAGCGCCATGGCTGGCGCTCCTCCTCCTCCTCTCTACAGCTATTTTCCTCCCCTCTCCTCCTCCTGGGCCCAAGTCATGGCATCTCCTCCTCCAGGCGCGCCTGTCGCTGCTCCTACCGGTGCGGCACTGCCCGCCGCCGCCCCTCCTCCGGGCACGGCCCTGGCGGCCGCCGCCCCCCTCCAGGCGCGGCACGGCCCGCCGCCCCTCCTCCTGGCCCCGGCGTGCCTCCTACAGCCGCCTCCTTCCCTGCCGCCTCCTGGCGCACAGGTCTTGCCCGCGGAGGGGAAACAGGGGCGATTGGTCGCGCGTCTGCTGCTGCTGACCTGCACCTGCCGCCGCCTAGGGACGACCTTCCCTTGGCCGTGGGGGTGGCTGCCCTTCGTCTGCTGCCGTCGGGTGGTTTCCATCCCCTGACCGCGACAGCAGCAGGGACTGCTCCGGGCATCCATCTGCAGCCGCATGACGTGCTCACTGCTCCGGTCCAACCCAGTGGCCGAACACCTCCTCTCCACGGCCCGGGTCTGGACTCCGCCCTCGCCGCAGCTCTCGTCGTTGCCCGCGCTGCCGCCGCGGAGGGGCAGGCCCGTGTGCGCGCGGCTGCCCTCGTGTGGGAGCGTGAGCGCAACGCGGCCGACGCCCTGGCACGCCAGATCGCCGAGGCGGAGCAGCTCCTCGCCTCTCCCGCCTCGCAGGACGCTGCGGCCACCTCCTCCGACTCATCGGGACGCCGCGTGTCCCACACCGCCGTCCTCTGGCACGACCCGGCCGACCCGCTCGTGACCCAGCTGCACTACCAGGCCGGGGGGGTCCAGAACATTCGCCTTGTTCCGGTCGTCCTCGAGCCGGAGTCCTCCTACGCCCGCTGGCGGGATCTGGTGCTTCTCACTCTCCGCCGCTACGCCCTTGACGACCACGTCCTTGTTGACGCCTCGGTCGCCGTCCAGTCGCCGTCGTGGCTCCGTCTCGACAACATCGTCCTCTCCTGGATCCTGGGGACGATCTCCCTGGACCTCCACGACCTCGTCCGCAAATCTCCTGACGCGCGCCGGGCGTGGCTTGCCCTTGAGGGACAGTTCCTGGGCAATGCTGAGGCCCGGGCTCTGCGTCTCGACGCCAGCTTCCGCACCTTCGTCCAGGGTGACCTCTCCGTTGGCGAGTTCTGTCGTCAGATGAAGGGCATGGCGGACTCCCTTGGCGACCTTGGCTGGCCCGTGGAGGATCGCATCTTGGTCCTCAACGTCCTCCGTGGGCTTAGTGACCGCTACGCCCATCTCAGGACGTGGATCACCCGTCAGCGGCCCTTTCCCACCTTCATGCAGGTCCATGACGACCTGGTCATGGAAGAGCTCACTCAGGGCATCCAGTCGGGGTCCACCACCTCTCCGGGGTCCTCGTCTTCTTTGACGGCTCTGGCTACTACTTCGCCGCGTCCGTCCGCTACACCACGCTCGTCCGCTACACTGCCGTCGTCTCTCCTGGGTCCCCCTCCCTCCGGTCCGAGCGGAGGTGGGGGGGGGGGTCGTGGCGGTCGCCGTCGCCGTGCTGGAGGTTGCGGTGGTGTCACCCAGACTCCGGCTGGTGGCCAGGCACCGGTTGGACCGCAGGGGGGGACACCATGGCTTTCGTTCCACAACCCGTTGTCAGGGCGCATCTCTATGTGGCCCTACCACGCTCCCGGTGGTGAGCCTCGCCCACCGGTGGCCATGCTCACTGGTGGTGCTCCACCTCTTGGCGTCTCCACTACACCTCCGTGGGCTGCACCTGCCGGCACCCCTACTGGGGTTGCGGGATGGGACTAGGCGGCCTTGGCTCGCTCGTTCAGCACCATGGGCCTGACACCTCCTGTCGGACCAGAGTGGATCGCCGACTCGGGTGCCACCTACCACACCACACCTGACTCTGGTATACTTTCGTCTGTCCACTCTCCCTCTTCTTCTCTTCCTTCGTCCATTTATGGTCGTGTTGACATCGTTTTTTAGCACGTGTCAAGATGGTCAGGAAGGGCTAATCAGCAGAGGAAAGATTATTGTGTAGATTGATAGCTGATGAAAATAAGTTTGCTTATGAGTGGTAGCGGCGTATGGGTTCAAATTGAAATGTTGCCAATAAGGTTAAGGGTATTATTGCCGATGCCGATGAAAGATGGTTTGAAGACTGCTGCCGATGAAACAGGGAATGTACCGATGGAAGGAACTTGAAGGCTGCTGCCGATGGAACATGGATGGTGCCGATAGAACAGGGATTATGCCGATAAAAAAGGAGGTCGATGAGAATACCATCGTGACTGAGGCGGACTATGGAATAAGATAGGAGTTAATTTTCTTATATACGTTTATTAGAGTCTGAGTTGTATCAAAGTCATGTGTTTTCATAGATTTGGATTTAGCGTCCTAGTCGTATTTGGTTACGTTTCTGTAGATCAGGATATAAATATAGGGTGAAGGGCAATGTAAAGAGGGAGCAATCAGTACATCAAAAACAACTTTTATTCTTATTTACATCTACTTTCGACGACTTTGTCAATTTGCATATTTTTCTTTTTTACGAGTTCTCATCGATTCGGCGAGTTGCATTGCTCCAGTGCAATCTTCGGCGATCCTCGAGTTCCACGTGAGTACCTCTTGGCCTTGACTTCCGGGCGTATCGCTGTTGTCGGGACCAAAGTGCTCGTATCTTCATCCTTGTCGATTAACAGGTCAAATCGACTGGCACGCTTTGGATATCGATTTCGGGTATTAGCCCTTTGTGTTTGCAGATCTACTTTTGCATCAACACATCTTTTGGCACGCTCGGTGGGACAGATCTAGTCAAGATGCTTAATCCTGAGATCGATGCGGGGAACATCATCGCGGTAACAGAAGAAGATCTTAAGGACGATCAGAAGCAGGCTATGGAGAGGGCTATAGAAGAATACAGACTGCTCTGCTTGAAGTCATTCAGTTTGAACAAAAGTGGACAAGTCATCCAGAAGCAAGACTTATCGTTGCCTCGGCAAGTTACCTTTGATTCTAATCCGGGTAAACTTCAAGAGATGGTTAATTCTGCAGTGAATCATGCTTTAATTAATCATTCCAATGTGCTGTCCAATACTGTTCATAATGCTATGATTCGAACTTTCAAAGAAGGGCAAGCGTCACCTCGTTACGTTGGGTCTGCTTATCATCAACCAGAATCAGCATCTGCTATTGCTCCATCGGCTCCCCCGGCCGTTGCGGGTATAGAGATTTCTTCTCTTCCAGTATCAGCAGGTTTATCTAACGTACAGTCTACACCGATGCGTCCGGATTCAGCATTATCAGGACGAGTTCAGCTTAATACAGATCTATCAGCATCGGCTTTATCAGGTCCTGTACCACAGAATAATCACTCCTGCTAATTGGTGGGGATATGGTATACCTCCAGAGCCATCTGTTTTTAACTATGGATCACCTCAAATGTTTGATGCAACGGGAAAAGCTCCTATGCTATCGGCCGGTTCACCGATAGCTCAAGTATCCCAATATACTACAGCAACTACTGTACAACCAACTCTAGGAGGTTTCCAGGTGTCTTTGGGTCAAACATCTAGTTCAAGTTCATCGGCAAATTTGTTACCGATGCAACAGAAGGCTCCAATCATAAGTCAACCTAGAGTCCAGGTTTTACCTCAAGTTAGTTGTAATTATCCGGCAATGCCAACAAGTTATCAACCATTGGCAAATTTTGTACCGATGAACGCTAATAATTGGCCAGGGCAGTTTCCCACTCAACATTCAGTTCAGCCAAATCAGCAAGCCACAGGTGTTCATCAAGGTCACATGCATGCTGGTTTTCAGAATCAAGCATCGACAGCTCAACCGATAAACCCTTTTCAGCAGGTTAATAGACCACAGATAGTGACAAATATGCCAATTGCTGGAGATCGTGGGCCACAAAGGTATGCAGAAGGGTATCAGCAAGTACCTCCAGTGGAGATTCAACCATGTCGTCAACAAGATGTTGATGCTTTTTAGGCCGATGAAATAACAGAAATTATAAAGGATCAGTTTGGGATCAAGCCCAAAGTTAATACCTATTCTTATCGGACTCCGTATCCTCTGGCATATGATTTAATTCATCTCCCAAATCGTTACAAGGTACCAGATTTCACTAAGTTTTCTGGGCCGGACGATACATCAACCATGGAGCATGTTAATCGTTTTATTATTCAATGTGGAGAGGCAGCTTGTAGAGATGAATTGAGAGTTCGTTTGTTTTCATCATCTCTATCTGGATCAGCATTTACATGGTTTATCTCACTACCGCCAAATTCTATTATTACTTGGGCTGATCTGGAAAAGCAATTTCATAAGTATTTCTTTGCTGGAGTTCATGAAAGGAAGCTTACCGATTTGGTAAAGATGAAACAGCGCAATGATGAATCGGTAGAAGGCTTTGTGCAAAGGCTACGAGATGTAAAGAATAAATGTTATAGCCTGGTGTTGGATGATCGGCAGCTTGTCGATTTGGCCTTTCAGGGATTGTTGCCACACCTTAAGGACAGATATGCTTCTCAGGAGTTCGAAAGCCTAAGTCATCTAGTGCAAAGAATTTCTGATCAAGACACTGGTTTTTGAACCTAAAAGGAATTGGAATAAGAAAGTTTCATTTGTCGAAGAAGTAGAAGATTCTGATTCGGATGAAGAACCAGTTATCGGTTTGGCTGAGTGGGTTAAGAATAAAAAGCCGATATCTTGTCCCTTTGGTCACAAAGAGCCAGAGAAGTTTACTTTCGACGTCACCAAAGCCGATAAGATATTTGATCTTTTGCTTCAGGAGGGCCAGATTAAGTTGTCACCTAATCATGTGATCCCATCGGCAGAAGAGTTGAAGCATATGCTGTATTGCAAATGGCATAATGCAACTTCATACAGTACAAATGAGTGCAAAGTATTTAGACAACAATTACAGTTAGCTATTGAGTCTGGGAGAATAAAATTTGGCAATTCCAAGATTCAGAAGCCGATGAAAATTGATCAACATCCTTTTCCAGCAAATATGTTGGATACTGAAGGTAAAATTAATGTGTTGACATCGGAAGCTGCTAAAAAGAATGCATCAGTAGATCCCTAACATCGGATAACTACCGATGATGCAAAAGGCAAGGGGTTATTGACAGAAGGTGGCAGTTCTGGAAAGCCTCTTCGATCTGGCATCATGATTACTCAACAAAGACAACAGGAAGACTGGCGTCAGCAAATGGACCGATATCGACAACAGCAAGAGGAAAGACGTCAAGAAGAGTGGAATCGGCATAAGGATCATTGGAATTGTCCGTTTTTATTCATTGTTGGAAGGAAGGTATTAAGTTACCTACTGTTGAAGATTGCCCAGAGTGCAATGGTTATTATGGAGTTAATCGTCCTATAAGAAGATTTCAATCTGGTAATCAAGGTTTGTCCATTAATGAGCCGATCAGAAGGAGAGCATCAATATATGATCGGCTGGGGGGCAGGCTCAGTGTACATGAAAGGCTTGGTAAATACGTTGCATATTTTCCGAGAAACCAAGAGGAACTTGAAGAGATGACAAATGCAAGAGTTCCTGATGAAGAAATATTTTACAGGGATCCTAATATACGTCGTGTGGAGACAACCAGGATGTAACACCCCAGGTGTTTGTCAATCACTAAGCAGTGAGCACTTGACTTGAGCAGCGGCAACGTAGATTCAATTAAATTGAACTGATGGTTAATTGGATCACGATGAAAAGGTTGCCTCAATTTATACCTGCTATGGTTAATATTGTTTGCTCCTAATAAAGTGAGTGCTCTAGTACAGGTTCTAATATAGATGATAGGTTAATGATAATTAACTTGATGCTTAAGCATTAATGATTGATCATCTATATTAAGCTTTTATGCAAAATGTTGTCAAGCTAGCCCCACTTTATATCAGCCTTGCATGATCCTTGGTGTCACCTTATTTCTGGTTTCTGACGGGTAAGTCTAGCTGAGTACCTTCTTGTACTCAGGGTTTTATCCCCACTTGTTGCAGGTTGTGATGTATCATGGCGGCTGCAAGAGTTGGTTGACTCCTGCCGTAGTGGCGGAGTGTGATCATGGGCATGATCCTTCTTATTTACCTTATCCCTAATGCTTTTGTTGGAACTCGACCGTGGTACTGGCATGTATTTTAAATAAGATTAATGTTAGTTTCAAATTACTTTGCTTTCGCTACTTTTGAACTTAAGTTGTAATAACTTTGTTAAACTCCGATGTATATTGAATTACTTGTGAAATGGTTGTAACATGTGACTTGTTATGTTGAATCACTACGATCTTGGCTTGTATGTTGGTTGGTTTGAAATCCCTCGTGATTTCATTGGACTACCGGAGTTATATGGGCTCAAGTGCGAGAATTTGATCATTTCGGTGATTGTTTTTGTACTTGTGCTCTTATAATTTGGACGGTTCCGTTACAGCTGGTATCGGAGCAAGATTCAACATTAAACTTGTCGTATGTGTATTTAAAACAAAGGTTTTGTTTTATAAAATCAGTTTTATCAACTTATAGCTATATATAGGTTTGTCAAATCTAAATTTTAAACCTAAGTATGCTAGTGGTCAATTTCCTTATGTCCATATAAGGATTATTAGGTGGCTTATATAAGTAATAACTTGGGGGTTTTTCATTTATGCATCTACGCCCAGGCCAAGGTATGTATATGTGATAACTCTCCCACACTATGCTACCCAGTGTGTCAGATTAGAGATAGCCTTCATATATGAAATAGCCATATATGTTGCTAAGTTTACTTTTATGCAACAACGCACCTACGCTCAGGTAAGTGTGAGTTGTGAGAGCATGACCGTACAACCTGTGGTCTAGGGGAGAGCTAGTTTTGGTTACTGGATTATGTACATGTTACACACATGTGTATATGAAGGTACTTAATTGTGGGTGATCGAATGATTCGGGTAGTTTTGGTGCTACATGTATATATACGAGGGTATATGTACATGGGAGTACTTAGAATTTTACTTTCCTGCTCTCATTGTGTGCTATATTTGGGGAATTGTTGGGCTGCAATGAAACTTTTCTGCAGGTATGCTAACCACGAATACGTAAGTCGAATGTAGCTGACGACTAGCTATATATCGAGAGAGTGCGTGTTATGCCACCGACATAGAACGTGATCGTCACCTTAGATTGACAATCTTGTGAGGACGAATAGGACGAAGCATGCATCATCATGATTGTTGCTTTTATGCACGACTATGCTCCTCTCGCCCTTATTCTATATTAAGTAACTTGTGATCAATGTAGTACACTATCTTCCTTGTGAGAAGCTAGCAAGAATGCCTTACTCCGTGTTGTTCATACAAGCATTTGTAAATGCTTTAGACTGCTCTCTTGTTAAGTATAACAAAGGTAAGCTTTGCTTTGCTTGTTAAATGTTGGCTGCTAGAACGGTTTCAGTTGTAGTGAAGCTTTCGTGCTCATAATGGTGTTTTCTATAGTTATGGAGAATACCAAAGATGTATCTAACTTACTTATCTAGCTTGTCCTAAAAATTCATGACCCTAGGTCTTAAAGTTTGAGAGTTATGAAATTTAGAAGTTTACTGTCTGGTTTTGCTTATGCTCTGATTAGATCTGAATATTTGGTTTGTTTGACCTGTGTGCATAGGGAATAATGTCTTGGAGATAATAGAAGAAGTGTATTACTTTTTCTAAGCTTTTCAAAATGTCCTATAGCACCAATTGTGGTGGTCTAAATCTCTAGTTATGAGCTTGCAAAGTGGAATGACAGAATCTGTCTAAATCTGGGCAGAGATGTCTTCCTTGTCTGGTTTGGCCTTGTTAGCTATAGAATCATCTTAATATGATAGTAAGAAAGTTATAGACAACTTAATAAGCTTTACATAAAGTTAAGGCTCAGCCTTGTTGGGTCCCTAGAACTCCAGTTATGCATTTTTGAAGTTCTTGTCAGTTTTCTGTCCATATTGGTACATAACTGAAACATTAGCATTTTTGGTCATGTTAATCTATGAATTTGATTTTGGTATGAATAACTAAAGTGTAGCCATCTTCCTAAGCTTCCTAGAAAGGCTAGGATCACCTTTGTGAGATGTCTACAACCTCAGTTATGGTTAAAACAAGTAACTACTGTGTTACTGTCCAGATTCTGTGCACATACTAAGTTGGCTACCTTAGCTAGCGTTTGTCTTAGGCTAAACTCGTAGTTAGTTCTTGCTTTAGATAAATGTTTGTTATGGGTGAGCCTGGTGCTTAGTAATGGTCGCTTAAGCTAATTGGATTGGATCTTTCCAATGCTTGACTGTGATGTTTGTATGTATGCTTGTGATCTAGGTAGGCCATAGTTTCACCTCGTTTGTCTTCGGTGAGCATACGAGGGTCGCATAGCTTTATCCTCGAACAACATTCACGTTACGTAATTGTATGGTTGTTGTCTTCAATTAGGTTTCTCTCTTAGGAGCCTGAGCCTGTAGACTTGGTGGTTAGCCTTTGAATGTTGTATCCATGCCGTTGCTTGACCAAAAGCCCAAAGTTGAGTTCTCCTATATGTTTGTTTAAGCCATGGATGTTTTCCAATCCTTTTTGTGAAGACCCTTATCGACTGACCAACCAAGTTAACTTTTATCAATGCTAGCCTTTGACCATGGTTCGTATGGTGCCAGTTGTGGAGACTGTACCCAAATCCATGTTGGACCTTCCGGTTACCTCTCCCAAAGGTTAGCTAGTGTGACACAACGTCTCTCTGCTGTGGCCTCTAAATCGTGTGCTTGCAATTTTATGCATCTACCTTATCAACTCAATCTATGACTACATATCGGTTTTCGCCTTGAAGTTTGCTTAATCCATCCCCAACCTTCCCAAGTCTCGGGATGTTTACCAGTTTTGATCTCATGTTGTTGTCCAACATGATCAAATCTCATGGTAATCTTTCATTTTTTTCATCACTTTGGTGAATGCTTGGCGTGCGTGGAATTAAGCAAAAATCTCATGCTTAGTCGCATTCGGCAATCGAGCTATGTTCTCTTGTGCTATGTTTTGATCTTCGAATCACCTCCTAGTTAATTCCAAACCTTGTGACTACCTTTGCTTGTTATCCCTCCCTTGTATAATGCTTGTTTTTACCACCCAAATTGTTTCACTTGAAATTTCACCTTGGTGGTGTGATCGGTAATGGTGTTATGAGTAGCAACTAATGGTGCCGCGACGAAACCGAGAGCCTCCTGTGGCGGCCGACACAAGGTTGTGCTGCTCGGCACGCGCCGGTATCGTGGTTTCTAGTCATGATCCATTGCGGAACAACATCAACGTGTTATTCTCATGTGAACTTTTCCTTGGTTATCTTTCCCATATCTTATCAAAATACCCTTATAGTGGACCAAAAGTAGTAGAGCTTCCTCCTGAAGTTGCTAAGAGGATAACCTTTGAAGAACAGGTCACCGACATAAACATTAATGGACAATCACACAAATAGTGCAAGGTGTTCTATCAGCTAAAGTAAAGAATTAGAGAAAGTATGCTCTAGTTCCAATCTGTATCCTTGTGCCCATAGGTGCCACAAATGGTTTGTCCATAACTTGATTGGACGAAGTGTAGAGGAATATTCGAAAGCGGTTCCTTATCCTTGTAGGAATGATCTCTAGGCGGAGTATGCATTTTGCCTTGCAAAAAGTAACCCGCAAGTTCAAAGCTTGTGCATCATTGGATTGGTATGTAAATTAATGGTCGAGATCTGCTGTTGGATGGCCCTTGTGAGGTCTCACAGATACTAGTTTACACTCTTTCATTTGCTTTTGCTTTCTCGTATCCCCAATGTACGAGCCGCCTTGGTTTCTGCAAATCAATTTATACCATCGTGAATCAAAAGCAATTTGAAATGTGTCAAACAACAGATTTCCCATCTTAGAGCTGCTGTTTGACCCTTCAAAGGAAGCCTCCAGGTGAAAGTTGGCCTGACAAATGTTGCTACACTGCAAGTCAATTCAACTTATAGTGCAACTAAGTCACTAAGGAAAATTTTTACTCAATCGCTTGGTGGTAGACTACTCCCCGCGGTTTAGTAAATATTACAACTTTTGTTGTCCTTAAGGCCTCGTTACATGTTTCTTTGGGAATTTTTTTTTCAATGATGACATACTTTGGTACCTTATAAATGTTTTTACCTAAGAGGTTGCATCTGATTCAACCTAGATAACTGTTGCCATTGGATAAGAGAATCTTCTTAGGTAACATTTGGCAGAAATACGAAGCCGACAGAGTCAGCTATCACATTCACTAACCCATCAACAGACTCAGATAATACAGTGTTGTCATCAGAGAAAGAGAACTACACACATGGAACCTCAAGTAGTTTTCCATTAGTTGGGGTCTAAATGAATGAACATTTATGACCAACATAGACCTTGTCTATTGGTTAGTCAGTATCCTATAGCCTCAGAGTATATTTGTCGTCTATGATCTCACCCTTTTGGAAGGTTGTACTCAAGCCATTTTGGTAGAGAGCTGCTTTTCAAAACCATGTGAACATAGAGCCATTTCAACGAGTATACTTCTGAATATTTTGGTCTAATGTCAAGTTCATATGGACTATGCTGTGTTCACTAAAGAATCAGATACTTGTGAGTGGTTCACTCATGGACCAAATTATCTCCGTACACTGAGAACGCAGATGCAGTACGCGCTATCTTGGATTCCTCCCAAAGTAACAATGCTTCATCAAAGTCAATGAAGGAAATTCTTCAGACAAAATTTACCATGAAGAGTAAGTATCAGAAAGTTCCTTTGGTCAAAATTGTTCACCGATGTTGAAGCTTTATAGCTGAATGCTATAGCAGATGTTGGGAACTAGATAACGTGCCTCTCTTCCTTAAAAAGGTCTCCCATTCCGAATCTCGGGACGCGATTCTTTTAAGGGGGGAGGGCTGTAACACCCCAGGTGTTTGTCAATCACTAAGCAGTGGAATTGAGCTCAAACATGACGGATCAAGTGGAGATGACGATGTCGAGGTAAACCTATGGAAATAAACCCTAATATAAACTTAGATGTTGCACCCTTGCTTACATATAGGCTCAATTAAAAGATATATGCTTGGGTGTTGTTATCAAAGTATCTTCACATGTCTCACATCAATAACTATCTATATTGATCCCTAGAAAAGTTTCATAAAGTTTGGAATAAAAAAGTCACATAAAATGATAAGTTATGTCTTTGTTTTAATGACTTTGCTAAGTGTTGGAATTGCTCCATTAAGTGGATGGAATTATAGATCATCAACCAAACCTTGCAACTTTGCCCAAATGACTCTAGATGAACTCTACAATAAAAGTCATGAAGGGTTCATGTTGAGTAAATGCCCTGAAAATGCTCCAATAAGTCACAAACGATAATCTAAGTTTTATTATGATGTTACTTTAGTCAAAGTGGAACTGCAGGTTATATACAAGTTTTGATGTTGGACCTTAAATAAAAGTTGTAGTTCATGTTATGTAGAACAAACTTTGTTTAAAGGTCAAGACCTAGTTAGGCCTCTAACTTAGTGTAACCGAGCCCTCAAGTTGGAATGCAGTGCTGTTTTGGGAGCTCGAAATTTTGCTAAGTCCTCAATGGACTGAATGGCTGTTTTAGTTTCCATGTAGGCATGTTGGTGAGTTTGTAACTTGTAAACCATCGCGATCTGGACCGAACTCATATAAGCAAAGTTGGACCTGACATGTAGCTCTACAACTTATATTAGTGAAGTTTTCGCAAAAACTGACCGGATTAGGAGATGGAGATGGAAGAAGATTCCAGTTTCAGTCAACATGAAACTGAAACTTGGTATTCAGTTTCGGGTACCCTAATTCGTAGCTTTTTATACCATACACCAAGCCAAATCAATCATAGGTCCCTTAAGCAAAGTTATAGTATACGCGTAGCTCTATACAAAGGTGAAATCGCTTAAACAAACCATCCACCGGTTAGAGAGTTGTAGAGGGGAGAAGATCGTTGTTTCAGGGATTTTTTGCGGTGGTATTAGTATTGACATTTTGAATCGGTAGAAGCAGCAGTAGCAATGGCCGACCGTGCACAGGATTTGGACACCGCGTGGCTCCCTCCGCTCGCCTCGATCGACACCTCACCCATCCTTGCTCGTGCATGCTTGCCACCTCTCCCACGCTCGTCGTTTTGGGGAGGCCGAGCCGAGCCCTTGCTCCCTGCGCTCTCCATTCTCCCCCTCACTCTCGCTCAGTCTCGGTCTCTTGCTCGCTCCCACCCACCAGTAGCAACACCATGGCGTCCACCACCTGTGCGACCTAATTGCATCGCAGTTGGACCAAGGGTGAGGGTCCTAGGGCCAGAGCCACCACCATTGCTGCCTTGGTCGCCGTCGAGCTCGAGCTCAATGTGGCCGGGCTACCACGGACTACCGCCGTGCCGTGCGGCTGCTGCTAGGGCGCTGCTGCTGCCGCGGCCGCGTGGCCCTTGGTTGCCGCCGGCAGCCGGCAGGCCGAACCGGCCTCCTCCCCTTCGGCTGTCACGGTGACGCCCATTCTTTTTGAGCTGTTCAGTTCGTATGAACTGGAGGAGGAAGAAGGCCGGCTGGGAGTATGACATGTGGGTCCCGCCCGATTTCAATTGGTGCCCGAATTTATAGATTTTTCTTTTATCTTGTAAAATCTATATCTCATATTTGGTAGCTCCGAAAACTGTGACATTTGTTTTGTTGGAATCCTTGGGAAGTGCTCTGCATGTTAGGGTAACCGGTTGTGCCATGCATGCATGTGTTTGTGCTGTAGAAATTCATTAGTAAAAAGTGGTTTTAGAAATGGATTAACTTGCTTTCATCAATATCTGGAGTTTTAGAAGTCCAAAATTAGTGATTTCAATTTTGTTGGTCTTCTAGTAATATGCACTATCTAAGAAAAATATAAAACTTATAGGTTGTTTCCGGGTTTCAGGATGTTTGACTTAGATCTTGTTAAATGAAAAATAAATGCTTGTTTTCCTTGTTATTTTTATATCTTGAGTTGTGATGCTCCAATTGATGTGAAATTTTTATGGTAGGATTGTCATGCTATGGATGTACTGTGGTATAAATTTCATGGTCATTGCTTACTGTATGCTCAAGTTATTGATTTAACTTATTTATATCTTGATAAATAGCTTATAAATGATATATAAATGATAAAATAGAAAATGTTGTTCCATTACCTTAGTATGATGTTTCTCTATCATATTGATTCATAATATGGCCTTGTGTTCACAGAAAATATTGAGTGTTAAGTTTAACTTGCTCTCACATGATTTATTGCTATAGCCATTTGTCTTTTTCATAGAGGTTGTTATACATGTCCAAATGGTTTCAAATTTGGATAGTAGACTTTTGGGAGCATGTGTAAGCCTCTGTAATTTTGGTAGAATTTATTATGCACTTTTGATATGTGTTCATAATTCCACCTAATTATCTAAATAAATTAAGAAAATGTATTAAAAGAATTTATTTAGTAATTGACACTATGTTTTCTAGTGTTCATTAATCATGTATGAAATGTTGGTAAAGTTGGTTTTATTCAATTATATGTTTGCAACATAAGTAAATAATTATTTCTTGCAAATGAGGTTTCTGAACAGATTTGAGAATGTTGTTAATTACCCTATGCAAATGATGTTTTCATGTCTTGTGTGCTATAACAAAGTTGTTGCGAATTTCATGATCTAGCTGCTGTTAAATTTTGGTGGTATTTGGCCATATGGTGTAGAAACTACAGCTGTTCTAATTTGGGTTCAGATTTATGTTGTTCTCTGTCCTTCCAGGACAGATTCTGTACCTTCTGTATTTCGACCTGGTAAATGTTAGAATCAGGTCTAGATGATTATAAGTGAAATGTAGAGAATTTCATAAGCTTTCCATAATGTCTTCTTGTAAGTCATTTGGATTTAGGGATCTCCAGTTATGATTGATTTACTGAGCTACTGTATGTATGTCCAGAAAGTAGCAGATTCTTGTTCTAGTGCTTTGATTGACTTTGCCATGCTAGGGTGTGGAAGTGTGGCTCATATCCTTGATGGTACTTGGTTTAGTGCCCTGTGAGCTTGTGAGACTTGTTTCTTGATTGATGTGCTTGCCTTCTTCTATGTTATGCCTTAGTGAGGATTAAGTTAATTAGCTCTAGGTGTTTAGGGGAACTTTGGTATGCTTGTTTGATTACTTTATGTATTGCACTTCTATGCATTCATACATATACATTGTTGCACCTCATTTAGGTACGTTAGCTGAAGCACGTGAAGGACCTAAGGTGGAGCCAAACCCGAAGATGGAGTTGGTGGATCCATCCCGAAGATCGAAGGATCGGACAAGTGGTAGATTGGAAGATGCTCGCCAAGCAAACTCATCTGACATACTCTAACTTGAGTCGGATCCAAGGCAAGCCCCGGAGCATTATAAGCCTCCTATCTTCAAGCAATTAATTATATATATATGTTATAAGTATTGTTGCATTAAGTGGTAGGAGTTGGTTGGAAACCCTTGCTGCATTATATCATTCCTTGTCCAGATATATGAATCCTTAAATCCTACATAGACTAGGATCGAGTAGATGCTTAGCCCTGCTTTAAGCGGTAGAAGTCAGGTGATTTCCTGTCACCTGCGAGATATATGGATATTCATATATGGCACGGTTGGCTATATTTGCTATCGTGGAATGGAACCATGTGTTAATAAAATGAAATGAGACCGGGCGGGATGACGATAGTGAAGCAACAAGGCATGGAGGTCTTGGGTGTGGATCTATCCCCGTTTGAGTCGTTTAAGGACCGATTCGCTGTACGTCCTTGAGTCATGTTGAACGCAGTCTAACACTTAGTTGGTCGGATAAGCCGTTCCGACCGCGAAGCCGAGTAATGTGATTCAGGCCGGGAATCGAATGGTAGGTTGCTTCTTGGAGGAGAGAAAAGATGTGCTTGGGGACATTGGCGTGAGACCTAGGGGGGGTTAGAGTCCCTATCACCTGGCAGAGTGTCGCCCTTGGGGTCGCGACATCATTCGGACCCGCGATTTCTGAATCATATGAAAAGGTGGCCTGTGCGACCCTGGCAGGGGTCTGCACGGTGAGTGTTAGAAATACCCCTCCAGCTGGATAGGAATTCGATTCGAATCGCCGTCGCTCCCGGTTAGTGAGCACTTGACTTGAGCAGCGGCAACGTAGATTCAATTAAATTGAACTGATGGTTAATTGGATCACGAAGAAAAGGTTGCCTCAATTTATACCTGCTATGGTTAATATTGTTTGCTCCTAATAAAGTGAGTGCTCTAGTACAGGTTCTAATATAGATGATAGGTTAATGATAATTAACTTGATGCTTAAGCATTAATGATTGATCATCTATATTAAGCTTTTATGCAAAATGTTGTCAAGCTAGCCTCACTTTATATCAGCCTTGCATTATCCTTGGTGTCACCTTATTTCTGGTTTCTGACGGGTAAGTCTAGCTAAGTACCTTCTTGTACTCAGGGTTTTATCCCCACTTGTTGCAGGTTGTGATGTATCATGGCGGCTGCAAGAGTTGGTTGACTCCTGCCGTAGTGGCGGAGTGTGATCATGGGCATGATCTTTCTTATTTACCTTATCCCTAATGCTTTTGTTGGAACTCGATCGTGGTACTGGCATGTATTTTAAATAAGATTAATGTTAGTTTCAAATTACTTTGCTTTCGCTACTTTTGAACTTAAGTTGTAATAACTTTGTTAAACTCCGATGTATATTGAATTACTTGTGAAATGGTTGTAACATGTGACTTGTTATGTTGAATCACTACGATCTTAGCTTGTATGTTGGTTGGTTTGAAATCCCTCGTGATTTCATTGGACTACCGGAGTTATATGGGCTCAAGTGCGAGAATTTGATCATTTCGATGATTGTTTTTGTACTTGTGCTCTTATAATTTGGACGGTTCCGTTACACAGGACTTATCAGCCAGTATGGAAAACTAAACTTCCTCAATGGTGTCCAGAAGGTTTGACAAAGACACAGAAGAGGAAAATACAGCGAGAGCGTCAAAAAGACTTTTACCAAGATGGAAGTCCCTCCAATGAGAAATCTGGTAATCAGCAGTGACAGATAAGGCACAGAAATAAAGGCTCATCGGCAGATGTCAATATGATGTTTATGTTGCCGATGGAATTTTTGGCTTTATCTGATAGCGAAGAAGTTTTTTTTCTCTGACCAAATAGCTCAATTAACACTAGATCCAATGATGGCTATTTTTGAGAAGCCTGCCGATGATGAGAGACAACACCTCAAGGCTTTGTTTGTAAAAGGCAGAGTTGATGGGCAGCCTATATCTAAGATACTTATTGATGGAGGAGCTGCAATTAATATTATGCCTTATGTGATGTATCGGAAGCTTGGTAAGGGAGATCAAGACTTAACTAAGACTGATATGATGCTAAAGGACTTTGAAGGCAATGTATCACCAGCTAAAGGGGCAGTGTGTGTTGAATTGACCATCGGCAGTAAAACCTTACCGACAACTTTCTTTATTATTAATGGCAAGGGTGCATATAATCTGTTGTTATGAAGGGATTGGATTCATGCTAATTGTTGTGTTCCTTCTACAATGCATCAGTGTCTTATACCATGGGTTGGAGACAAAATTGAAGTTGTTCCTGGTGATTCTTCTTATATCATCGCATCGGCAGAATCAGACACTTATGAGCGAACTAGGTGCATATCAGGAGAAGCTTGGGAAAAAGAGTTTCTCAAGGTTGCCGATTACGAAATTCTACCGATCCAAGCAGTCGGTTCTGAAGAAGAGTTTTAATGGATAGGTTTGCCGATGATGGAAAATTAGGTCAAGGATTTACATCGGTAGATGATTTAATAGAAGTAGATATTGGTAAAGGCGATAGGCCAAGGCCCATTTTTATTAGCGCTAAGTTAAATTCCAAGTGTAAACAACAACTAGTTGATTTGTTGAAGGAATATAAAGATTGTTTTGCTTGGGATTATACTGAAATGCCTGGGTTAGACCGATCTATAGTTGAACATCGGTTGCCTATTAAATCTGGATTTCGGCCACATCAGCAGCCGGCACGCCGCTGCAATCCTAATATACTTCCTGATATTAAGGCCGAAATAACTAAATTAATTGAGGCAAAGTTTATTCGGCAGTGTCGATATGCAGAGTGGATTTCTAATGTGGTTCCTGTATACTAGAAAAATAGAAAACTTCGTGTTTGTATTGATTTCAGGAATCTCAATAAGGCCATACCGATGGATGGTTTTCCAATGCCGATTGCTGATTTGTTGATTGATGTTGTAGCAGGGCATCAGATTATCAGTTTCATGGATGGTAATGCAGGTTATAATCAAATATTCATGGCTGAAGAAGATATTTCTAAGACTGCTTTTAGATGTCCAGGACATGTGGGATTATTTGAGTGGATAGTCATGACATTTGGTTTGAAAAATGTCGGTGCTACTTATCAAAGAACTATGAACTTTATTTTCCATGAATATATCGACATGTTGGTGGAAATCTACATTGATGACATAGTGATTAAGTCTGGAGATATCAAAAAGCATCTAACCGATCTACAGAAGATATTGGAGTGCATAAGAAAGCATGGATTAAAGATGAATCCTAATAAATGTGCATTTGGTGTATCGGCAGGACAATTCTTGGGTTTTATGGTGCATCAGCGAGGTATTGAAATTAGTAGAAAATCTATTGAGGCAATCAACAAGATTGTTGCTCCTGGCGATAAAACTGAATTACAATCCTTGATCGGTAAGATTAATTGCATCAGAAGATTCATATCTAATTTGTCGGGTAAGATCAAGGCTTTCAGTCCATTATTGAAATTGAAAGCCGATCAGGAATTTAAATGGGGGGATGAACAACAGTTAGCCTTAGATGAAATTAAGAGTTATTTAACAAATCCTCCAGTGTTAGTTCCACCCCAATATGGAAAACCTTTCAGATTGTATTTATCAACTGAAGATACTGTTATCGGTTCAGCTCTTATTCAAGAATTTGAAGGAAAGGAGTGTGTTATCTATTATTTGAGCAGACGGTTAATAGGTGCTGAAACCAGGTATTCGGCCATTGATAAATTATGTCTATGTTTATACTTTTCTTGTATTAAGCTGAGACATTATTTACTATCGGCTGAATGTACTGTCATATGTAAAGATAACGTGGTCAAGTATATGTTGTCAATGCCGATACTGAATGGTAGGATTGATAAATGGATTTTAGCATTATCAGAATTTGACCTATGTTATAAATCGGCTAAGGCAGTTAAAGGACAGGTTATGGCCGATTTCGTTACTCAACATTGCAATACGGTGGATTCTCTGGAAATTGCTCCGTGGACACTTTTCTTTGATGGGTCTACTTGTGGTGAAGGGCCAGGCATTGGTATCGTATTAATTTCCCCTCAGGGGAAGAAGTATGAGTTCTTATTGCCGATTGTTGCTACATCGACAAACAATCAAGCTGAGTACCAAGCCCTGATAAAAGGGTTAGAATTGCTCAAGGAAGTACATGCTGATGCTGTTGAGATCTTTGGTGATTCTATGTTAGTTATAAATCAGTTGACTGGGATTTATGAATGCCGAAGTGAAATTCTAATTTCATATCATGAAAAGTGTTTGACATTATTAAAAGGGTTCAGGAGTTTTCATCTGGAACATATTTCTCGGATGCATAATGAAGAGGCTAACCGATTAGCTCAGCATGCTTCAGGATATCAACCTGTTCAAGAAGTATTAATATCAGCAGCTGATACCGATAACTGGAGGAAGAGAATTATTGATTATTTAAAAAATCCATCTAAAAAGGTTGAAAGACGTATAAGGTTCCAAGCTATCAAGTATGTACTCCTCGATGATGAATTGTATTACCGTACCATAGATGAAGTTTTACTCAGGTGTGTTAGCATAGAGGAATCAAAATGCCTGATGGGTGAAATTAATGAAGGAGTATGTGGGGCTCATCAGTCAGCCTTCAAGATGAAATGGATGATCAGAAGAAATGGATATTATTAGCCGACTATTCTTGAAGATTGTTTTAAATATTTTAAAGGATGTCAGGAATGTCAGAAATTTGGTAATATTCAAAGGGCACCCGCATCGGCTATGAACCCTATAATTAAGCCTTGGCCGTTCCGGGGTTGGGCTATTGATCTCATCGGTCAGATTTATCCACCATCGAGTAAAGGGCATAAGTTTATTCTGGTTGCTACCGATTATTTCACAAAGTGGGTTGAAGCAATTCCTTTAAAAAAGGTGACATCAGCTAATATGATTGATTTTGTGAAGGAGCATATTGTTTACCGATTTGGCATCCCTCAAACCATCACTACCGATCAGGGCACTATGTTTACATCGGGTGAATTTGATGAGTTTGCTATAGGAATGAGGATTAAAGTTTTGAATTCTTCACCGTATTATGCCCAGGCTAATGGTCAGACTGAAGCATCTAATAAAGGAATTATCAAGTTCATTAAGCGCAAGATTAAAGAGTATCCTAAGAAGTGGCATACAATATTAAATGAAGCTTTGTGGTCATATAGGATGGCGTGTCATGGTGCAACCAAGGTAACACCTTATCAGTTGGTGTATGGACACGATGCAGTATTACCTCGCGAGATTAAAATTGGTTCTAGGCGAATACGCTCTCAAGATCAATTAACAGCCGATGATTATGATATCCTTATGAAGGATGAGTTGGAAGATGTAGCAGGTCATCGGTTAAAAGCTTTAGTTAGCATCGAGAAGAATAAGAAAAGAGTAGCTAGATGGTATGACAAGAAGGTGAAGGTAAAGGAATTTGTCGATGGAGAATTGGTTTGGAAGTTGATTTTACCGATTGGGACTAAAAGTTCTAAGTTTGGCAAATGGTCACCTAATTGGGAAGGTCCATATCGAATAAATCAATCTGTTCCTGGTAATGCATATATTCTTGAAACTCTCGAAGGAGTTGTATTTCTCAGAGCATTAAATGGAAAATATTTAAAGAAATATTCCCCTAGTATCTGGATGGATGCATAAAAGAGTAATTGCCGATAACAATCCTATCGGCTAGAGTCAAAACAAAGTATCAATCATTGCCGATGCGCTAATTTAACAAAGCTTGGATAGCCGATATCGCACGCAGACGAATTTTATCGGTTTCTTTTAATTCCTTGGCATCTTCATCGGCACTTCCTTCCACAGGCTTGAGTTTCTTCTTGAGAACCAAGGCCTTGCGAGCTTGGACATCTCGTTCTTGCTGAAGGGCCTTGATAGCGTCAGGAAGCTGGTCTTCTTCTTGCTTAGCTTGAGTCAGGGTTGTTTCAACCTTTTCCAGTTCGGCTAGCAAAGCTGCCCTTTTTGCCGATAAGTCTAAGATTTTCTGTTTAAGATCAGCACCGGAGGCTTGCAAGTTGCTGATGTTTTTGTGCTTCTCATCGGCAGTTTGCTTCAGCTGCAGCATTTCTTTCTTAAGTTGAGCCTGAGCTGCTCTGTCGGCAATACGATGAACAGCCTTTTGATATTGAAGTTGTCTGCTCTCCAGATGGACTGCTGGGAAGATGATTTCTTCAACATCGGCAGGGACTTGGCCACGGATTGTTTTGAAGATGGTCCTTGCAGGGTCTGAATCGATCACCAGTTGAGCAGTATCTTGTTGCAGCAGATTCAGGAGAACTTCTAGTTTGCCATAGGTATCTGCCGATATTGTTCCCAATGCCAGGGAAGAACTCGCCTCTTCTCCGTCATCATCGGAGACGTCGATAGCAAAAGAAAACAAGCTATCGGGAGAATCTTGTTCCTGTGAAATAAAGAGAGTTAGAAATCCTATTTGTGGAGTCTGGGGATATTATAAACCAAACAGTTAATCGGTTTACCTGCTTCAGGGCAATTTTTTGAGCCTGGCTTGAGGGAGCGGCTTGAAAAAGATCATGCGAAGGATCGACAGAGGATGCCGATGGAATGTCTTCTACGACCTCATCAGTAGTCGGTCCTTGGGGTATAATGGTTGATGGTGTATCTTGTACAGAAGAAGCAGCTTGTTCAATTATATCAGTGGGTCGATTGACAGGTGTTAGAGCGGATGAAGGGGCTAGTGTAGATTTCTGTCGCTTTTGTTGAGCTTCAGCATCGGTTAAAGTTTTGCGCTTTGTTTGGGTCTCAGCAACAATCGGCTGGGGGGCATCGACATGTGTTGATTGGGGAGCTTGCATGCTTGGTGTGCTTGCTGATGTGCCCGTTTGTTGCTGCAAAAACGATTATAAGATTAGATATTTAACAGAAAAAATATAAAAATAAGAGAATACCTCTGAAGGAGGAGTAGAGGTCGTGGTGCTTGATATTGGAAGAGTTGCTGATGACGATCCAGCTGCAGCTCTCACATCCTGATAGTTATATGTTAATATAGTGTGCATCGACAGAAAAACAAAGTAAGCAAGGTTATTACCTTAAAAACCTTGATTAGACTTGAAGCAGCAGCCATTGGAGTGGCCCTGGATGTTGCTAGTCTTGGTCTGGAGGTGATAGTTTTGGCGCGAGTCCTCTGGAAGGTTAAGACCTCTAAGGTAGGGTCGTTGTAGCCAATTATTGAGACTGGAGAAATAGGGTGGAGGTTGAAGGGTCTTCCACTTTTGCTTATTGATGAAACTAGATCATCGGCCTGTTTCAGGGAAGATTAGTTACCAATATACATATAAAAGGAAGGAAAGAGACGAAAGTTAAAAGGAACTTACTGCATCGTCAGGAACAGCATAGTCGGGATCGATCATGTGCCGATATGTATGAACGGATGTTGAAAACAACTGTTCTTTCCACTCTTGCCACCATTGCTTATATGACTCTGTGATGAAAGACACTGGTGACCAGGCAGAGAGATCAACATTTGAAATATCGGCATCAGGAGCAAGTCTTACTACTCTACTCCATTCAGTTCCAGCTGTAATAATTTCTCTGGGCTTAATCACATCGGCAAAGCATAGTTTGATTGGCAGTTGCCCAAAGGATAATTGGCGAGACAATGCCGATGGATTGTAGAATTCATAAGTAATATGAGAATTCTTCCCGCTACCAAATGTGTTTACTGGAATTGCTCTGGGGGTAATAATAGCCATCATAAGATCATTATCTTGGTTCAGATCACTATCGGCAAAATTAAAAAGAAGAGGAAACTTGTTATCCTCATCGATATAGGGTACCCAAGCTCTGAGATCACGAGGGATACCATGGTAGAAATTCTGAAAAAACCTGCCATTTGATCTTCATTGGACTCTGTTCTAGGAAGGACGATTATGGCTTCGCCGAAGTTGAGAGGAGGGCGTGTTGCCGATTCATCATCTCCAAGGACGTAATCTTCGGCGATCTCTCGTGGGAATTCTTGGGCAAAGAAATCCCATTGTAGACGCTTATGCATGTGAGCGTTTAACCACATATTGATGAACCACCACGGGCCTCCCAGATTGCCGATGGGTTCACCAAGCAGAAGCTTCTGAGACACTTGGTAGAGAAGGTGGTAAGTTGAACTCAGGAGGTATCGGCCAAGTGGGAATCTGACACCGGTGGCCAAGAGTTCCGCTGCTGGGAGGAAGGCGTTAGTTGGTCCTAACGATCGACCACAGAAGATAAACTTCTCCAGCCACATGTTCAGGAATATGGCGTGTTCTCTTTGATTAACAGTACCAGTTTTTTGGTACTCTTGGATGTATCCTGTCCAGCCGCCGATGTTGCGTGTATTTACTCTATACTCAGCTTTTCTGCCAAAAATGTGGCCTTCATCGACAGTTGAGATATCCAAGCCGGTGAGCATATATACATCGGCAAGAGTAGGGGCACATGGGCCATGACCGAATATAAAGGTATTTGTGGTATCTGACAACAAATGAGCAGCAGCTATCATCATGGATTCATTCCTTTGCATATCAGCAATGGATAGCCTGATACATTGATCTATCTTCCGTTCTGCCCAGAACACTTGCATTGATCTGTTGACCCTCAAGTACCAGTTTTTCCACCCTTTGGTAGGTTTAGGCCAAGATCGAAATGTATATTTTCATAGATTCAAGGAAAACTTTTGAGCTTTGAAGGGAATACGATTAGCCTCTGCATTGATCAGGTCGGTTGGATCTGGATCACCCATTGGACCTAGGCAATGGAGGGGAGGTTGATTGGTTGGAATAACCAGTGTGTTGCGTAGTTCCTGAGTTTGGAAGATCAAGAGAATGGAAGAAGTAAAAAAAATACCAATTGTAAGAATTCGCAAGGGGGCAGAAGGGTCGAAGTAAAAAAGAACGAACCACAGGGACGTTGAAGTTGACCGCCATTGTTTCGAGAAGGATGAGGGCACGAGCTGGAGATTGGAAAATGACGATGGAAGGAGCTCTGGTGGGTTGAGGATGCGCAGTTAGGGTTACCGCCGGAGAGAGAATGCCAAATATTGCAATTTGAAGGTAGAAGATGAGCAGTTCAGAGAAATCTATTTATAGGCCATTTGGGGTAGGGGTATTCTTGACTTATCACTATGCCGTACGCGGATGGATCGAGGTGGTTCAGATAGATATGGTAACTGTTCGCACGACAATCAAGGGATTGTGCAGAAGATTTGATGGCATGGCAAGTAGTCATGACTTGAAGGATATTTTGATACAGGATCTTTCAGTTCTAAAATGGTGATGTTGCTGTGATAAGATCTTGCCGATGGATTGTTATTTTGGTATCTCAACCGTAATTGAGGCAAAAAAACAGTTGGAAAATGTGCTATATTTACTGAGATACATGGATTAGATCTAGATTTGATTAAATCTGGTAACAGATCATGTTATGCTTGGAGAATGGGTTGAAAAATAAGTAATAGCAGGCATTATCTGGAGTAAATTTCGGAACATCAATATCTTATACTCCGAAATTGGGGGGCATGTGTTGACATCGTTTTTTAGCACGTGTCAAGATGGTCAGGAAGGGCTAATCAGCAGAGGAAAGATTATTGTGTAGATTGATAGCTGATGAAAATGAGTTTGCTTATGAGTGGTAGCGGCGTATGGGTTCAAATTGAAATGTTGCCAATAAGGTTAAGGGTATTATTGTCGATGCCGATGAAAGATGGCTTGAAGACTGCTGCCGATGAAACAGGGAATGTACCGATGGAAGGAACTTGAAGGCTGCTGCCGATGGAACAGGGATGGTGCCGATGGAACAGGGATTGTGCCGATAAAAAAGGAGGTCGATGAGAATACCATCGTGACTGAGGCGGACTATGGAATAAGATAGGAGTTAATTTCCTTATATACGTTTATTAGAGTCTGAGTTGTATCAAAGTCATGTGTTTCCATAGATTTGGATTTAGCGTCCTAGTCGTATTTGGTTACGTTTCTGTAGATCAGGATATAAATATAGGGTGAAGGGCAATGTAAAGAGGGAGCAATCAATACATCAAAAATAACTTTTATTCTTATTTACATCTACTTTCGACGACTTCGTCAATTTGCATATTTTTCTTTTTTACGAGTTCTCATCGATTCGGCGAGTTGCATTGCTCCAGTGCAATCTTCGGCGATCCTCGAGTTCCGCGTGAGTACCTCTTGGCCGTGACTTCCAGGCGTATCGCTGTTGTCAGGACCAAAGTGCTCGTATCTTCATCCTTGTCGATTAACAGGTCAAATCGACTGGCACGCTTTGGATATCGTTTTCGGGTATTAGCCCTTTGTGTTTGCAGATCTACTTTTGCATCAACAGGTCGCAAATGGTTCGTTTCTTCCTGTCACGTCTGTGGGTACCGCCGGTGCTCATGGCTCCTTTCGTCTTTCTGATGTTCTTGTTGCTCCTTCTATGGTTCACAACCTTCTTTCTATTCGTCGTTTTACAGTTGACAATTTTTGTTCTGTGGAGTTTGACTCTTCTGGTCTCACTGTAAAGGATTTGGCTTCCCGGCGTCCTCTGCTCCGATGTGACAGCACCGGCCCGGTGACTACTTCTACTTCGCCGTCCGTTTTGTCAGCTGCCTTCGCCGTCTCTACTTCCTCTATCACTTGGCACCGACGCCTCGGCCATCCTAGACGTGATGCCCTGATGCAGCTCCGTCGTAGCTCTGGTCTTCCATGTACTCGGGCTCATGATGAGCATTTGTGTCATGCGTGTCAATTGGACCAACATGTTCGTCTTCCTTTTCATAGTTCTACTTCACATGCGGCCCGCATTTTTGATCTTGTACATTGCGACCTATGGACATCTCCTGTTATTAGTATTTCTGGCTATAAGTACTATCTTGTGGTTGTTGATGATTTTTCGCATTATTCGTGGACTTTTCCCTTGCGTGCGAAGTCTGATACGTTTTCCACGCTCCTTCTCTTCTTCACTTGGGTGTCCACACAGTTCGGCCTTACCATCAAGGCCGTCCAGTGTGACAATGGCCGTGAGTTTGATAACTCCACCTCCCGGGCGTTCTTTCTCTCTCACGGTGTTCAGTTGCGCATGTCTTGCCCATATACCTCCTCACAGAATGGCAAGGCTGAACGCATGATTCGCACCACTAATGACACCGTGCGCACCCTTCTGTTTCAGGCCTCTCTCCCAGCTCGCTTCTAGGCTGAGGGCTTGCACACCTCCACCTACCTTCTCAACCGTCTTTCTTCCGCTGCCTGTTCCGCTCGTACACCACACCACGCCCTTTTCGTTACCCCTCCGCGGTACGATTACCTTCGCGTTTTTGGGTGTGCGTGTTACCCCAACACCGCTGTCACTTCTTCCCACAAGCTGGACCCCCGCTCCACTCTCTGTGTCTTCCTCGGGTACTACCCGGATCACAAAGGGTACCGGTGCTTTGACCTTACCTCCCGACGGGTCCTCATCTCTTGCCATGTGGTGTTCGATGAGTCCATCTTTCCCTTCACCACACCCACCACCACTCCTGTTTCTGATCCCTTCTCCCTCTTTCCCGCTGACACGGTGGTCCAGCCACCTTTTCCGTGGTCTCCTGCAAGTACTGCTTCGCCACGCACCCTGCCGGGCACCTGTCCCGGCTCCCCGGCGGGTCCGGCCCCGTCATCCTCTGGCGCGGCCCCGACCTCTCCGTCTGGCGCTGATCTGGGGACCTCGCTCCCCGATACGGCCCCGGGGGGGCCGTCGCCCGGTGCTGCCCCGGCACCTCCTTCGCGGTACGCAGCGCCGGTACGGGTGTACCAGCGCAGGCCGCGGCCGCCGCCACTCACGGAACCTTCTCCGCCGGGGACACCGACACCACCACCTCAGTCTCTGCCGGCCCGTGACGCACCGCCGGTCTACCACGCGCCGCTTCTTCACCGACACCCGCGGCATGTTCACCCGATGGTGACACGACACGTGGCTGGCACTCTGCCACCCCGGGCCCTTGCGGCATCGACCAGCGACGCGCCGGTCTCCCCGGTACCCTCTTCCGTCCGTGATGCCCTGTTGGATCCTCACTGGCGTCGCACGATGGAAGAGGAGTACGCCGCGCTCCTCGCCAACCAGACGTGGGAGTTGGTGCCCCGGCCGCCAGGCTCCAACGTCGTCACCGGCAAGTGGATCTGGACCCACAAGCGTCGGGCTGATGGCACTCTCGAGCGCTACAAGGCTCGCTGGGTTCTCCGGGGCTTCACTCAGCGCCCTGGGGTCGACTATGATGAGACGTTCAGCCCGGTGGTCAAGCCGGCCACCGTCCGCACCGTGCTCTCACTGGCGCTTGCTCGGTCGTGGCCCGTCCATCAGCTGGACATCAAGAATGCCTTTCTGCACGGCCTTCTCACCGAGACAGTGTACTGCAGTCAGCCGGCGGGGTTCGTTGATTCCTCCCGTCCTGACATGGTCTGCCGGCTCAACAGGCCTCTCTACGGCCTCAAGCAGGCACCCCGGGCGTGGAACCATCGATTTGCTGCTTTCCTGTTGACACTGGGGTTTGTGGAGGCCAAGTCTGATACATCTCTGTTTATCTATCACCATGGAGCCGACACTGCATACTTGCTGCTCTATGTTGATGACATTGTCCTCACAGCCTCCAGTGCACCATTTCTCCGCCGGATCATCACCGCTCTTCAGCAAGAGTTTGCTATGAAGGATCTGGGTGTGCTCCACCATTTCCTCGGGGTCACTGTTGAGCCTCACCCTGCCGGGTCACATCTTCACCAGCGGCAGTATACTCGAGATATCCTGGAGCGGGCTGGGATAACTGACTGCAACCCCTGCTCCACTCCAGTTGACACTCAGGGCAAGCTGTCAGAGACTGAGGGCCCTCCAGTGTCAGATCCCACTGCATACCGGAGTCTTGCTGGTGCCCTCCAGTACCTCACCTTCACCCGGCCGGACATCACATATGCAGTTCAGCAGATCTGCCTTCACATGCATGATCCTCGGGAGCCTCACCTCACGGCTCTCAAGCGCCTCCTCCCTACCTCCGGGGCACGATCGACTACGGCCTCCTCCTTCACCGGTCCTCCTCCGCCGACCTTGTCGTCTACACTGAAGCTGACTGGGCGGGGTGTCCGGACACTCGCCGCTCCACCTCCGGCTACGCTGTCTTCTTCGGCGGCAACCTGGTGTCCTGGTCGTCTAAGCGCCAGAATGTGGTCTCCCGGTCTAGTGCCGAGGCAGAGTACCGCGCGGTCACTAACGGCGTGGCTGAGGCCTCCTGGCTCCGGCAGCTTCTCGCTGAGCTGCACACTCCGCCCTCCCGGAGCACACTGATCTACTGCGACAATGTCAGTGCGGTCTACCTCTCCACCAACCCCATCCAACACCAGCGGACGAAGCACGTGGAGATCGACCTACACTTTGTCTGTGATCGGGTGGCCATGGGCGAGGTGCGGGTCCTTCATGTTCCGACCACCTCCCAGTTCGCGGACATCTTCACCAAAGGCCTCCCGTCCTCGACCTTTACCGAGTTTCGCTCCAGCCTCAACATCACCAGTGGCTAGTTGCGTCTGTGGGGGGCCATGTGTGTGTTCTTTCTTCTTCTTGTTCAGCCTGGAACTCCGCTGCGCTGGTAGTTCAGACTGCGGGGGGTGTTGGAATATGTGTGTATTAGGCCCATGAGGCTAGGCCCATGAGGCCCATGTATGGTTATCTATATAGCTACCCTTATAGGGTTAGCCCAAATTAATAGAATCATTTTCCCTAACAATTCCAAATGATGTTCTGGATCCCCTGTTAATAGGCAAGCCACAATCCTAACAAATCTATATCTCTTAACCTCTAAGTAATCTAATCCAGAGGATATGCATGCACACTTTTTAGCTAACCTTAGGGGTAGCTGTTGTGGCTGACAGAGTATGTGGTGTGTGCTTTTCCGGCTCATGAGCCAACTCCGCCCCTTTGCCCTCTCCCTTGCTCTTCTCCCTCTGTCCCTCTGTCCCTCCTCCCTCTCCCACTCTTTGTGCCAGATCTTCTCTTTATATTATTTGTTTGTGGGCATTTAAATATTGATGGCTTCTTGGTTAGCCACACTGGGCCTTTGTGAAAACCATGTAGTGGAATCTGGAGTGGATCTGCTCCAATTTACATGTAGTGGGTCTATTCTTTGTTTCCCGAACTGGATTGTAATGTTAGGTTCCAAGCTGTGGTGACTAATTTGACACTCAGAATTACAATGTGAGAATGAACTGGACATCTACATTATGACATTATCTCTTAATCTACAATTGAACTTTGCTGTCAATAGATGAAGTTTCATCTATATTTATACATTTTTTTTGATCGACCAGGTTACTTTTGTTGAAGCTCTTGATCAATTAATGCCTGGGTTTGATCCCGAGATTGCAAAATTGGCGCAGAGGATTCTTATTAATCCTCGTAAAATTGACTATCAAACTGGTGTTTTCGCAAGCAAGGTAAAGTTAAGATCAACTCAAGCTTTTTTAATGATGTGTAATCTTCCGGCATGATTGTATAATTATACCTCAAAGTATTCATGTCTCTAGATTACCCCAGCAAAGGATGGTAAGCCTGTTTTGATTGAGCTGATTGATGCTAAGACAAAAGAACACAAGGAGACACTTGAGGTAAATGATAGTGAACTCTTCCTTTTCCCCTTCAGTACTTACTGTAGATGGTTTCTTCTAATCTTTAGGTACTTGCATCACTATGTTCTCCTGAGCTGAATGGTTTACACCAGTAGATAGCTGCATGTTGATGCCACTATCAGAATATCAGATATTAGCGGTGTCAACCTAGGTCAAACTGTTAGGCCAAAGTTAATGTCAGAATAACATGGGCAGTATGTTGTAGGATGATGCTTGCAATGTTATTGGCAACTCAGATGCTTTTACTGTTAGATAACCAGGTATTAAAAAAAATGCTTATATCTGTGGACCTTTGATGATTAATTAAAATTGTAATCATGTTTATTAAACAAACAGTATTTCTGCTGGTTTCATAAACGATTTTTCATCTTGAAACTTGGATTTTGCATCCCCAGGTGGATGCAGCACTCATAGCTACTGGAAGGGCACCCTTCACCAAAGGACTTGGCTTGGAAAATGTAAGTACATGGAAATGGTTGCTATCAGAATTCACAAATTTTAAATATGATAGCATCCAAAAGATGCCCTTTTATGCAGATCAATGTCGTTACACAATGAGGTTTTGTTCCTGTTGATGAGCGGATGCAAGTTATGGATGCAACTGGCAATGTGGTATGCTAAATATGTAATGTGTTACTGTTACTCTTTTGTTCCTTCACAACAATAGTAGGCGTTTCATTCAAGTTTGCTACATAAACATCAACCGGTATGCAGGTTCCTAATTTATATTGCATTGGAGATGCCAATGGTAAGCTCATGCTTGCTCATGCAGCCAGCGCACAAGGAATCTCAGGTAAATGTTGTGCTCACCTGTTTCTTTTATGCATGCTTAATACTGATCACTATAGTTATTATACGAGCAAATGTTCATCTGAATATAGTCGTGGAGCAAATCAGTGGGAGGGACAACATCTTAAATCACCTAAGCATCCCAGCTGCCTGTTTCACTCACCCTGAGATCAGTATGGTTGGCTTGACAGAGGTAAGTGAGATACCATTCTCCAATATTAACATCCTCTGTTCAACATAGTGGAAATCTGCTTGGTAAAGTTAATTTGACTAGTACACTTTCTTAAGTATAGGTGCAAATGTGCTGTCCTCAATTGGATCATAATGCATGTCTTAGTTGCATCTAAAGCATACAATAAAATCACAACTTGGTTTCAACGCTTGCTTTTGTTGGCTAGCAAACCAATTTTTATGACTCTAATCAAAGTTGTTCCTGCTTTTGCAGCCACAGGCTAGGGAGAAGGCTGACAAGGAAGGATTTGAAATAAGTGTTGTAAAGACCAGTTTTAAGGCTAACACAAAGGCTCTGGCAGAGAATGAAGGAGATGGACTTGCTAAGGTAACACAGTACTGGTTTTCCACCCTGTTGCGTTCTAATTTATGCAACACAGAGTTCCAGTGAATTCAGTAACCAGACCTATGCTAAGGAGCCTGTATCCGTGGCGTAACCTCTAAATTTAAAGTGACGATACATGTACTATTTTGCCTCAGATGATTTATCGTCCTGACACTGGAGAAATTCTTGGAGTTCATATTTTGGGCTTGCATGCTGCTGATCTCATCCATGAGGCATCAAATGCCATTGCCCTTGGAACCCATGTGCAAGTGAGTTTGTCATGCATTCTGTTAGCTGTGTAGCATTTCTGCATTTGTGTTCTCTGCATAATGATAAACTCTTGAATTTGCACATAACCTTTTGTATGCTGCAGGACATCAAGTTTGCTGTTCATGCACACCCAACGTTGTCTGAAGTTTTGGATGAGCTCTTCAAGGCTGCCAAGGTACATGGGCCTATTTGCCCTTATAGTATATACATATATGATTCTGTGTGAAAATACAAACAAAATTTGTGCCTTGTGCCAAAAATATGAACAAACTTTGCCTTGATCTTTTCTCCCCCTCAACAGGTTAACACAGGTGTTTCACATTCTATAAATGAGCCAGTTGCGGTGTAGAGAGGAACCATAGTCGAAACAATCCATCTGCCGCAGCCCCACACCCCAGTTATATACCCTTAGTACTTAACTAGTCTGCTACTCACAGGAAACTGATTCTGTAGCCATTCGCGGGCATTTTCATTATGAGTTCCAGGATTAGTGCCAACACTATCTATATAATGAGAAAAGAGAAATCCAGTGATGTATCCTATGTATGGGAAAAATGTAAATTTTGTAGTCCTTGTAGAGAGTAAACGTACAGTTCCTTTACGCAATTACGTGTCAACTTCACCGTTGTGAATCTATGATTGCTTGAATTGATAGTGTGGGCATGTTTGCCAGAGCTTCACTCCCTAATTCTCAACACTGATAAATCTTTGCGAATTTTTACAGCTTAAGACATGGGATTCTCCAGGAGAAATACTCCAAACCTAATATTTATCTTTGGAGAGTGGTCTGATTTATCCCTTTTTATATAGGCCAAATATTTAGTGTAAACCTATTCTGTGGAAACATGAAAACCCCATAAAAACATACTTAGGCCTGGTTTGGATGTTATCGTATTTATCTCAGTTTCACCCAATTTACTCCAACACACGTGGAGTGATGTGAATCCGATGAGATCCAAACCAGGCCTTAAGTGTTTTTTAAAAAATTGAATGCTGCACATTCATAGAAGTTGAGACATGCGCATGTATTGTTGACAATAGTTAATGCCCGTATCTTTTTCTGTTAGCCACATGGCAGGGGCAACTCATCTCTTTGGGCTATTTGGATCTATTAGTGCTAATTGTTTACAGCTACAGTAGCACTAGTGGATTCAAACGGCCTAACTAATAGTCCAACTGATAGTTCAAAATGAAATTCCTAACTAATAAAAAGTTATTAATTGGCCTCCTCAATCCAAGTACTAGTAGTAGTCCAACTAATAGCCCAAATTGAAATTCCTACCTAATAAAAAGTTATTAATTGGCTTTCTGAAAGGATTTAGTAAGTGGCCTAGAGGGGGTGAATAGGTCTTTTTTTGAAATTTAACAAACTTCAAGCTCACTGGCAGACTGCAGAGCCTTTGAGAAAAAGCATGGAACCCCTGGGATCAGAGTACAAATTCGATCTACAGCGTAATGTAACGAATGAAAATCAGATCGAATGTGATACCAGCCTTCCTGGAAAGTATGTTGTTCCTGTCTAAGTGTTGACGGTAGTTATCACCTATCATAAACCGTCAACTTTGTGCAAGAAAATAATCACCAATAGAAACATAGGAGGTTATTACTGACAATTTCCACAAGTTTTGGTGAATTACTATTTTCTGTAGGGATTATTCAGAGAGAAAGAAAACAAGAATTAAATTGACGAAACGCCACGAAATGATCGCGACAAAAGGACACACCAGAAGACTCTAGAAGGCACAAGAAGGCACGGGACCGAGGCGGAGACCGAGAGGCCACCAGAGGAGGCCGCCCCCCCTCAGGCCGACCGGCCTGGCCCAGAGGCCAACCGCCTTCCCCTTCGCGTGACGCAATCCAACCGACATCTACGTCGTATTTTGACCCTTGATTCAAGCCAGTTTGATCCGAGGGCTGCGGTTTATCCTATCGGACTATATAACCAGACCCAGACCCCCCTGAGGCATCCATCATCATAAAGTCAAGACAAAATTAGAATTGGGGTTTCCAGAGAGAGAGGTTAGAGCTCTACTTTAAGTTTAGGGTCTAGATCTAGCTAGATATAAGAAGAGTTGGGCATTGCTCAGGATTCCGGATCACCGTCGGGAGATTTGGTAATTATATTGTAATCTCATTATTCGACTTTGTGCTACTTCAGTAATATCATTATGTTTCTATTTATTTCGTTCTTAGTTTATTCTAGTTGTATATTTGATATAGTCATGATTAGTAATGATTTTATGCATATGTTCGCAAAACACTTAGTTCAATTCCGGATTGGATTAGGTGGTAGATATGATGTATGCGTGGTGCTTATATTAAATTTACCTGTGAATGCATCCTATATTCCGGGACATCAAGTGGTAGATCGCGGGTGTGATATTCCTTTTGAGTCTTATGTAGCCCACTCCCCGAATATAGGCCAAGTAGAACCTGGTTACAAGGAAAGGATTGCTCTGTTCTTGATATTCCTTAGTAATGTTCCTTTTGCATAGATGAAGGATTGATTATGCTATAAATGATAGTGAATATACTAGAGTGAACAAAAGACTTGGTAAATATGAAATAACTTAGGATTCTTACCTCTTAAGTTATTTCCTGGTTAGCTCTACTTGATTTATGAGTCTCTTTCTCATTCTGGAATACCCATTGTTATCTTATTTTATATCTATTATTTATCTATTGTCTTACCCCTGTAAAGATAAGAGTGGTTATTTGATCTTTATCATGAGTATGTATATTTGATATTCTTTCTAGCCATATCATTCTTTCATTTTAAACACTGTTAAGCTCCCAGTGGTAAAGTATAAATAATGATACTTAGAACATTTCTGGGTGAAATGCTACAACGGGTGTATTTTATCTGTGCGCTTACGGATAACATTTATTCTATATTTTGTGTAAGTGTCATGATTATAAGTACAACTACATTTCTAATATCATGTTAGGAATGACAACTTAACTCAAGTGATGCTAAGAAATGTCAACAAGCATTTCTGGCGCCGTTACCGGAGAGCTTCAGGAAATTTTTAATGGCTATCATAAAGATTAATCAAATATATACTTATAGATAAAAATCATAACCAGTACCTCTGTCTTGGCAGGCTTACCCTTGTTTTGTTTTTGTTCATATCTTATACAGGGTAATACAAGTTCGGTTGTGACTCATCAATTTTCAATCACAAATTAACCCAATCAAGGAGGATCAATACCAGTAGTGAAGCTATGGCTGAAAAGACTTTACTTGAGTTCTCTGCTCCAAGTATTGGGAACATTCATGATGGACCAAAACTCCTGACGAACAACCTTGAGTTTGAGCTCAAGCCAAGCCTTATCAACATGGTTCAAGCCACTACATTCAGTGGAAAGGCATAAGAAGATGCTAAAGCTCATCTACATGATTTCCTAGAGATTGGAAGCACCATCATCATCAAGAACGTTGATCAAGATATCATACTTCTTCATCTATTTCTGTTCTCATTGGAGGAAAGAGCGAAGCAGTGGTTCTACACCAACAAAAACAACATGGACACTTGGGATGACTGTTCGAAGGCCTTTCTACTAAGATTTTTCTGCATAGGCAAAACCAATGCCTTAAGAAGAAAGATTTGTAACTTCCAGCAACAAAAAGGAGAAACCATTTCAGAGGCATGGGAACGTTTTCAGGAATACATCTCAAGATGCCCACACCATGGAATGGAGGATTGGTTGCTCATGCAAGGATTCTACCATGGATTAACTCAGAGGAATTGTGAACAATTAGATGCCACTGCTAGAGGATCATTGATGTCAGTCACTCTCTCAAGAGCTGAAACTCTCATGGACAAGATAGCTGAGAATTAGAGCTGGAAACAAGACAATATGCAACATTCTCACCAGATTGAAGAAGCTTCAGAAGAAATATGTGTATTATCATCGAAGATGGATGTACTATTGGATTGGCTTGATCAACGAGCTAAGTACAAGAAAGATCGTCAGGCTATTCAAGATGCATTCAATGCTCAAAACAGATGTAGAGAGTATATGGGGATAGAATTCTCAGATGATCCAAAAAATGCAAACATCATCAATAACTCTTCCACTCAACGAAAGTAAGGATGGAATCAATAGAAACAATCCACTTATCAAGGTAAGTACTCAAGCAAATCTTCCAATTTTGATTCTAAACAACCACCTTTGAGAGATTTAATCTTAGAACAAATTAGGATTAATGATAATATTGTTAAGAAGTTTGTTTCTAATGATAAAATTTTAGAGGACATAAATGCAAAATTGGATGACTTTTCTTCTGCTATGAAAGATCAACTTAATCACAATAAAAAGGTAGAAACCAAATTAGCACAATTGGTTGCTACTTTGCCTTTTGCCACTAACCCTGAGCATGTCCAAGCTATTACCACTAGAGGTGGAAAATCCACTCGAGATCTCCCATATCCAAAAGGTACGGAGAGAAGATAGACAACACCAATGTTACCAACAGTACTAGAAGAAAAGAAGGATGATGGAGTTGAAGAACTTGACCCACCAATATCAGAATTACAACAAGATTTCTATGACACCAACCTCTTACCGTTTCCACGCAGAAATTGAAAAGCTAAAATGAATGAGCAGTTCAGTAAGTTTGTTGAAGTGATTCAAAAATTATATATCAATATTCCGTTGTTAGATGTTATACAGGTACCCACCTATGCAAAGTATCTAAGAGATATCCTTAACAACAAACGACCGCTGCCCTCCACTGAGGTGATCAAGCTAATGGAAGAGTGTAGTGCGGTCATCCTCAATATTTCACTAGCCAAGAAGAAGGATCCAGGATACCCCATTATTGATTGTTCAATTGCAGATTAACATTTCAACAATGCACTTTATGACCTTGGAGCAAGTGTTAATGTAATGCCTAAGGCAGTCTTCGACAAGCTTCATCATTCAAAACTCGTCCTAACATCAATGTGCCTACAGCCAGCCGATCAGTCAATCCGCTATCCTATAGAAATTGCTGAGGATATACTAGTAAAGATCAGAGAATTCTTCATACCAGTCGGCTTTGTGGTATTGGACATGCAACCAGACTCAAAAGTATCACTCATCCTTGGAGGACCCTTTCTGAGCACAGCAAATGCCCACATTGACGTCGGAATTGGAGAAGTCAAATTCAATATCAATGGACGAGAAGAGCGTTTTCCATTCAAGCCAAAGCCTGAGTTAAGTACCACTGCAAATATGATAAGTGAAGAGGGAGACAAACAGTCACCGGGATCACCATCTTTGGGACTGTCTGACACCCCTCAAAATAAACAACATTTGGAAGGGTCCGGTTCGGCGGACTTAAAAATCCTGAACCTTCGCCGGGAGGTAATTCGGTAGTTATCCATATTTACTTTATTAATATTTTCATATGCATTTTAAATTTCATATTCTTGCATAATATAAAAAAATCCATGCTCCATGTAAATAATAATTATGGAAAGTAAAACCTCCATAAGTGATATTTACCGTGGTGGTAGAAAAAATATAAAAATACCATCATTAGAATTCTTATTTCTCGTAGATTCATAAAGGTATTTTTGTTTTGCATACTTGTGTGTTTATACGGTATAAATATGGGAGACATGTGGGACCCACACATCACCCACATCACTTCCACATCTCACTCTCCACTACCATCCATCCTCTATTATTCATGCATACACTATCATCCAACACACCTGCTAACTTTTCCACCAAAAGAGCATCCAAGGAGGCATTCATTGAATCATGTTCAAGGCAGAGGACACACCAGGAAATGGAGGAGGCAAATGGCGATGAGGTGGGGCCGGTCGGCCCCACCACCAGGGCGCCTGGCCTCCTCCTCCTCTTCTTTAAATTCCCTTCGTCTCCTTTGCATTTCACTCATCCAGGAACACAGAGAGCATAGAGCGAGCTCGTGATTCATTTAGAAAACTCGAGTTCCGAGAATCCATCAATTGAGTGAAGTTTTAAAAGAGAGAGATAGAGAGAAGTGTTGAGTAATTAGTAGTGCAAGTTCTTGTTAAGAAAGTAGTGGAAGCACTATTAAAAAGTTGCTAGAAATTAAGTGTGAGAGAAGTAGGTGCTATCCAATTAGTGGGAGAGTTCGCATTAATTAATTTCAATTTGAACGACTAACTCCTGGATGACTAACTTTTAGACAGCCGACTCTCTGATATTTATTTTCTAACCCTCATATTTTCCACGAGTTTTGTTAGTTGTGATTTCTTCCATAGTACCATGAGCAAGTTCGTGAGCAAGGCCAAGAGCGCTCTCCACTCAGTTTCATTCTGTTCTACAAGAAGCCACACTTTGTCTCAGGCAGGCTCTTCCCGAACCGACTCTGAAATGGAGGTTGATCCACCATTCCCTACTGTTCGGAGATCATCTTCACGTCGTCAATCCGAGAGCTACAGCCTTCTCCAAGAGAACCAAATTAAATTTCAAGATGATCGTGAGAAGGAAGATTTCAAGTTATTGAAGGACAAGGAATTTACATCGACTCCGCTCGTAGACACCGATCTCCTACAAAAGACAGGTATGGATTCTGAATTTGAACTCATTTTCCACAATATAGGTTGGGAGGAAGCTTGGCACTTGAATGAGAATGGAAGTAGATTGCTCATCATAGAATTTCTGTGCACCTTACAACTAGGAGGGGATGAAATTTCGTTTAGACTATTTAATCAATCATTCTCACTTAGTTGGAAGAATTTCAGCAACATGTTAAATTTTCATGAGTCATGTAAAATTGATGAGAAGATGTTTTACCAGACTTTGATAGAACCTGATTTTGGCAAGACATTTCTAGAGAGACCGTTTGTTTTAGACCTTGCACAGATGAAATCCATAATCCTACCCTTTGATTTATCCATAAATGGTTAGGAGTCACTATGTTCTATAGAGAAGAATTTAGAATTGCACCTAGTTGTTGAGGAAATCGTAGATCATGTGCAAACCCTAAAAATCAATTCAAATGACAAGTAATAGCAACAACAAGCATAATACAAGAGACATGAGGATTTATCTTGTGGTTCAGCTCGCCACAAAGACTTGCCTATGTCCACGTTGTCGAGGTAAGCCACGAAGGCTATGGAGTCTCTTTCAACTCACCCTTTTTCTCTAAACTATTACCAAAGCAATAGGTTAGAGGGTTCCACTAAGTCACAAAGGGTAATACAAATGTCCGGCGCTTAGCCACAATGAATTGGGAGCTCCTTAGTGACCGCTAGCCATCTAGGAGCCAAGCTCCAAGAGTAACGAACACACCAAGTAGCTAGGGCTTCACCAAGTGCACAAGAATGGAGGAGAAGGATCTTCTCTTGCTTTCTAACACTCTCTTTTGCCAAATCCCTTAAGGAATCACCAAGATTTGAGCAAGGGAGTTGGGAGCAACAAGAATGGAGAGAGAAAGCTTTAGGTTGAAATGAGTGAGTCAATGAAGAAGATGACCATTGGGGGAGAGAAGATACAAATACCCCCCTCAACTCCCACAAAACGGTCGACCAGACAAAACACGGAGGCTCCGCCTTCGTGCACGGAGGTTCCGCGCAGGCCAGAATAGATTAGAATGAAGATCATCTAGCTTTTTGTGGCTAGGATAATTTGTGATGTGGATAGAGATTTGACTTTTGAGCACTTGGTTCCACCAAGCACACTATTAGTATCCCCTTGATAGTACGTCTTGTCCTATAACTCAATTTCAAAGTATAAAACAAAGTAATCTTGCTCCTTGAGTCATTACAAGCCATCCTTTTGAGTTGAGGGGGTCTCCTCCTATGTTTCTTAGCACCCATAACTTATGATTCGCTGTTAAACACTTGTAAAAACTATTAGTCCTTTAATCCTATGGTCAACATCACCAAAACTCACTTAGGGCTCGATTGCACTTACACTTCCTCAAGCTAAGTACTAGTAACTATTAGATGGAGGATCTAAACACAGGTTAGCTAATAACCTTACTACTAGAAGGCTACTAGCTGGTTTCCTCTACTAGCTGCTAATTATTAGTTGCTTAGTAATATAATGGGTCTAGATAGAGCTATCATAGTTAGTAGCAGAGATCAAATATTTAAACTCTATCACACATTTTAATGAAAGTTTAGGCCCACCTTGGTTCCCACATGTCATGTGTGTGTTTGGTTTGAGGGTGGAATATGGACAAAGTTAAGACAATGGCGAAGCCAGGACTTTTGTAGAGCCTAGGTGAGATGCAACATAATACTAAGGACCCGTTTGGCAGGGCTCTGGCTCCTCTTAGGTGGCTTTGGCTCCTCACGTAGAGTAGCTTTCTTGGTGGAGCTAAAGCCGTTTTGAAAAACATTTGGCAAAAATAGCTCTAGTGATAGTTTTGTAATAATTTGTATTAGATTTGTGAGCAGGGGCAGAGACAAGGGGGCGGGCAGGCCTGACCCCCTAACATTGTATGGTTTTTTTAGTACATCTTATTAGTTCTCACTGATCATTATGAACTAGGTGGTTCCCCACACGTTGCCATGGGAATTTAAAGGTTTATTTCAGATGAACTATTTATGAAGGAAAGGTTTTAAAAAACAAAAAATACATAGAAAATGAGGTAAGCTATGCGTATCTGTACCTAATACCAAAAGAAAATTAATATAAAATTCTTCAAGGCAGTTGTAGCCTAAGTTACATGGAGCACATGGACAAAAGCACTCATGCATGTGTCAGTGTTTGTGTCAATGGTTCTTGTTTGGTGAGGACACCAACACTTAAGAAGCTTTTGTGTCAATCGTGTGGTTGCGCCTTAGCAAGGCACATATGCCGAACGAACATATATGTCTGCCATGGCGATGAATTGATATTTGCCAAGTGAGCCCGGGCACCAGCCTACGGTGCCCAGGCCTTGGCTCCGCCACTGAGTTAAGATATCCCACTTTGTTTTGGTGTTTGATTGGAAGACACATGGGGATGAGGCCACCACTAGAGAAAATATTCTCCCAACATGAATGATGGGTCGATAAAAAAAAACTAGGGGACAAAGTGGGGCAAGCAAGGACAAGACACGTTCGAGCGTGCAAGGATGCTAGTCTTGGTGTGTTGGTCGTGTAGGTGAGCCACGCTGATCCTGATGACGCTATCCATGAAGGTGAGTGCATTGGCCATAGTGTCACCGACTTGCGGGCATGCCACTTTTGGGGCACTAACCTCGAAGGCGTCGGCCTCTAGGTGTGAGCGCTTCAACCATGGGAGCATTGCCCGTGGGGGCACCGACAATGGGGCCGAGCATGGCTATCTCGTGTGGCCGCGGGGCACTGGTGATGGTATCGAGCGTGACTATCTCGTGAGCGTGGGCTAGGGGGAGCCACCGAGGGGGGCGGCCATGGTTAGTAGACAGGTTGGCTATTTATGGGAAGAAGAAACGTGCGGTAGAGAGGATGATAAATATTAGGCTGACAACGACACGGACCACTTGTTAGGAACATTTATCTTAGATTCAATGTCCTTCAACCAAACACCAAAATTTTTTGCTATTTTTTGGCTCATTTTTGGGATTTCTAGAAATTCTAATCACCACCGCTGGTAGTATGAACCGACTGTGATGAGAATGGCATCACCATCAACAACTCACTATCAAGGACGAAAACCAACTATGATGGGATTTATGAACCAGCTGCGATAGGTCTAAATGTAGTAGTGGTTCTTCCTTTGTTCATCTTTCTTGAGAGAGAGGGAGAGAGTGGAGAATGAGAGAGAGGGTGACAGATGGGGCTGATTCTACTGAATAGATGTTCAAATTCATGATGGTGTCCACTAGGAGAGAGTGGAGAATAGCTCACTTCCTACTCAACTCTGCTTAACTGAATTTTTGACGGGCAGTCCGTCGATATTGACGGACACTCCGTGAGTTCCCTGACTTTGAGGATTTGATCTAGAGAAAAGACATTTGGCGTTGGGGCCACTCTTATATGTTCTTGAGGTGATCAAGCATAGTTGGAGAGACCCAAAAGGTTTACTAACATCTTCCAAAGATTACTCCTTGTGAGGTCCATTTCGGGTTGACCATGGTTGACTTGAGTTGACTCGGGAGAGTTAACGAAGTTGATTGGCGAATTTGGAGTCTTTGTCCTAGTACAAAGCAACAGGGATCTCCACAAGAGATTGACAAAGTGATCCTAGAGGAGTTCAAAGATTTCAATAAGGTGGTCATTAAGAATATTTTATTAAAAGTTTTAGTTGAAATGACTTCATTATCATCGACTGAAGCTTGGTCACCTCCTAAAGCTGCATTACCATTCGACCGAAGCTTGGTAGTTGTCTCTTGGTGTTGATGAAGCGGCGAAGAAGCGGATCAACGGTGGCAGATGCGGCTGCTCTAGGGTTCTAGCAATGCGTGTGGGAGCTCTTGGCCATGACCGAGGGTGAGTGAGGGCTCAATGGAGATGGTGTGATGCGATGGAGCAACTTTTATAGCCCCTTGATGAACAATAAAGGAAGGGAGAGACCAAAGCTAGATTTAATCCGAGTGTAACGACAATCGTTGTTCCAATCTCAGCTCTTGACCAACGATCCTCTGGGAATTTCCCAATTTAATTTCTCAAGGACCTCGAGTGATGTTTTATCGAAACTTGGCTTCATCTATAAGAGCTAGTGCTTCAATTTGTGGTTTAGCCTGACATAGTTCGTCAAGTCAACTCGCGGACAATGGCGCTTAAACTAGGAATTTATATCAGAAGTTAACTTTTGAAGGATTGCAATCAAGGTTCATTGTCCTTCTCTGAGTAAGATTGTATCTCTTGGATCACAACATTGGCCCCAATGCCAATTTACCTAATTCTTAGTTCAATTCTTCCAAGACAGCAAATTGGCGGATGGTCTGCTAGAATGATCGGACCCTCTGTCAATTTGTTGTTCCAACGGACCATCTGCCAAAATTGTAGAGACATTAAATTGGGTGGAGAGTGAGCTGTTTTCCACTCATGGGGTGTGGCCCACAAGTCAGCATGAGTAGGAGATATTTCCCAATAGCTGAGCCTTAGCTCCACTCCCCTCCCCTCTCATTTCACTCCCTCCCTCTCTCTCTCTAGAATGAAGAACAAGAGAAAGGAAAGGATGAATTAGAGTGAGAAAGTGTAAGAAGCAAAGAAGAGAAGAGAGATCAAGAATACAAAGGGCAGCAGATCAGCTCTAGATCAAGAACTCAAGTTTCACCAAATTCCTCATGTCATGGTTAGCTCAAGAACTCTCTTTTCTCATTATCTTGAGCTCAATCCTCAAACCCTAACTCAAGTTTCTCTCATTAAATGGATGGATCATGAGGATTGCAAGATGACTCATCATCCCAAGAGTAAGATCAAGAGTTGATACAACTTAATCCTCTCAAGTTTTTCTCTCATATGGATTTATGGAACTTTTGCAAGAAATCTTGGAATCCGTCTCTTTGGCTTGTAAGTAAGGATGTCAAGTGCTCAATCTTCAACCTTGGTGATAAGGGAACTCACCGAAATCCCAAGCTAAGTTATCATGCCCAATCTCAATCTTCTCAGTCTCTTTTGTTGAGGATTTCTAAGTTAATCCTTGAATCACTAGTTGCACTTGTTATCCATAGCTCAAACCCTAGCTATCTTGAGCCTAGCAAGCTACCTAAACCATCCTAGGAATATCTTACACATGCATTGTTGGTATTTTTAAACCACACAGAAAAATCCACAAGCGCACGAATACCGTTGTAGCTTTTACCCTGGAGTATTCCAAGGTATCATATTTATCAACAAGGAAACAATGGTTAAAGAAGTTTATAGTTCACCATCATGTATCTACTAACTAGTATACCGACTAGACTAAAGTGGGGGTAAGTGTTGATAATGATAATAGTAATGTATAATGACACACAGGAGAATTCCATGGTAAAATAGAAAAGCAGTCAAGCTAAGTTGAGAGGACAACGGGTGAGTTTCAAGGTTTCTAAATACTTCTTTATTATTTTGGTTCTATTCTAGTTCAGACTAGAAGGTATAACTAGATCATGGGTAGATATAGTGATCACACACAATAACACTTTGGAGCAGCAGTACCTTCCTAACTCTCGAGGGGGGTGTGAAAGCATAGTTGGGGAAAGGCTACCTAAAGCTCTACGAACACCGATCCAAATGTGGTGGATTACAAAGGCCTAACAGAGCTATAACCTTTAGGGCTAGCACAACGAACCGTGGGATTGAGCGCAAACTCTGGTAACCCATAGTCTAGACACCACGTCTACACTATTGATTACTACTCTAGCTAAGTACAATAACTAGAGCACTCGATGCGTGCGAAGATCCCATGCTAAGGTGTGACAACTATACTTAACCATACAGATGAAAGGCATAAAAGTAAATAGAGAAGATAACTATATTAAAGCATAAGTCTTACAAAGGTAAGATACAAAGATATACCAGACCTTCGAAGATTTCCCTAGAACATGAGCATAGCTCAACTCTCCCTAACTCTCAACTTAACTATTCTACTTCTACATCTTGAGAGTATAATGGAGATTTCTCTCTTGTAGTGTTTCTTGATCTGAATGAGATTGATCTCAATTGATGGCCTTCTGGAGGCGATCAGGGGGTCCTTTTATAGGGGGAGATGGAGTAGGGGGAAAGGCATTGCCACGTCATCAATCTGTGTCAACTCCCTATATCACCGTTGGATGAACCGACTTCAAACCAACCTTTATTCATAGTGGAGATTTATCCTCAGAGGGGGTGGAGAGTCCAAGTGAAAGGGGAGACCGAATGGATGTCCCCACTGGTCGGCCGGCCTAGGGGTGGGGCCGGCCAGCCTATTTCAGACCCCATCTTTTGTAGATAGGTGGGTCCACTCCCCAGGGTCATAGATACACATTGCACATTTGTTGAGGTCGGTTTATATACTTGATGTGTATGACAATGGGCCCGCTGATCCTGTGAAGTAGACAGGAATCCTTAGATGCTTCTAATTGATTTGCTTTGGTCCATTTTCTATGTAAATCAACCTGCATACAAATATTCATCAAGACTTGTGGAATTCATTAGTTCAAAACCTCTAAACCTATCTTGATGTTTGGTTTTAAGGATAAATGCAGGTAAAAATGACGGTTTATAGTTGACGTTAGCGATCGTCCACATGCACGAAGCCGTTATTCCCACATCTAGGCTTGAATCACCAAACCATCACTCAAAGAGTCATGAACATAGGTTTTGTCGACCATTTTGCAGAGTCTCTGTCAAACTGACGGAGAGTCTGATAATCCCAAAACTTAACCAAACTCTGCAGCCATAGCCTTTACACCATCTCGGAGTGAAGTGGCAGAGTGTCTACAAAGCATAGCGGAGAGTATGCCAAATTATAAAATTAGTCCTTGAACCCGAGAGCACCTAGTTTACAGCGGAGTGTCCGATCCACAGCATCTCATGGAGCATCCGCCAATTTATAAACCGAGAGCTCCTAGTTCTTACCAGAGTATCCGTCAATTGGTACAAAGTGTCCATAGAGAATTGCTCACCAAAAAACCTAAGTTCCCAAACCAACGAAACATTCCACGAAACAATCCGCAAGTCATGGAGTGTCCGTCACATTCGACGGAGAGTCCATCAACTCTTCTAGATCCAAAATAGAATCTATTAGTCTCAAAGTCCAACCCAGCGGAGTGTTCGCCACCTATAGCGGAGCGTACGTCAGTTAACAGAAGATGTTCAATTGTTAAGAACCTTACCCAAGAGGTCAACAAAACTAGACCACACATATATTATAAATAGTGCAACAGTAGAGCCTAGTTAGACATCTCTTCCCAAGTTCCAAATCACAATCTCTATCTTTATCTTTATCTCCTTATCGGGTTGTGCGGTTATCTCCAATCCATGTATCCTCTCTTTTAGGTTCACTTAGCTTGTGAGGACCTTGCATAAGTCATAATCGTCATCCTCAGTCATTTGGATGACATGATCAGGCAGGCACCTCACTACTATGAATCCTATTTTTGATGCACTACTTGTCTCATTATGAGTTATGCATTTCATTTGAAATTAATTAATAACTAATGTTGTTCCCTTAACTTAGAATTACTCACTTAATCCTAGCCCTTATTCAACTAATGGATTGAGATTCCTTTAATGCTTAGTTGCTTAGCTTCGTTAGAAGTCGAGTGTGAGAAGGGAACTCACTCTCACGCGTGTAGGATGCTACATCGGGCTAATTAATTACTAAAACTTGCAAGGGTGACAACTTACCTATTTACTCAATGTAACTAAGGACCCATCCTAATTCAATATTTTAACTTGATGATAAATTTGATAATCTCTACTCATGCGAGGGGTAAGGTAACTGTGAGTATGGGATCTCAAGTGATGTAGCTCATGGAGTAATTAAGGATCGTTCATTGGGATAGTGAGTCCGAGGTAACCACCCGTACAGACCACATGTCGCATATGGGGGTGATAAGCCAAGTAACTAATTGCAACCGGTCTATTCGTGAAACTAGCACGAAGGTGGCGCTGGGTAGATGGAATGAGCCGTTGTAGACCCATTGTAGTGATGATGGTTACACTTGTTCATGAAATTAATTATCATGTTGATCACTTTAAATATGCTATTCATTACTACCTGCTATGCACTTACAATCACTATTTAAATAAATTATGAATCATGAGCATGTCAGTCTTTAATAAACGTCATGCTTTTCTACAAATGTACAAATACCTGATAATTTTCTTTTGGATCCACCAAATATTTATATGTTGGAATTAAGTTCTACGAGTACGAAATGTACTCACGGTGCTGCCGTTAAGTTGTTTGCAGGTATGTCGGCATGATGGCATTTGAGCCATGCTCAATAGGTCGAAGGATAGTAGACCTTGGAATGGGCGATTCCAATGTGAGCTGCAAGTTAACTCTGATGTTCGTATAAGAGTGATTAGAAGAGATCAACTATAGAATGGGTTAATCTAAGTTGTAACTTCATTAATTATATATTCTAATTATAATGATTATGGCGATTTCAAATTTAAATGTAACTTTGTCGTGGGATAAATGGAGTCACGTGATCACTTCAATATAAAAATTATTATTATTCCTATGTTTCAGTGCACATAAAATTGCATAATTAATTCAATTTAATTCTATTTGATAAATTGGAAATTTTAGGGTATCACAAATCTACAAAAACTAATTAGAAAAAAATTATGAAACCTTTTCATTTGACATGACGGCTAACAAAGTAACCAAAGATAGAAAAAATTAAAAAAAATAATTAAATCATTTATTATATTTAGTGTTTTCTATTCACGGTCCAAAATTGAAAATTTAGGAGTGACACTATCCTCGGGACTAGATAAGGAAGGGTATAGATAGAGATGGATTCATTGGATTTGCACGGATACAGATTCAGATACCACTATTTACCATATTTAATTCGGAATCGAATATGGATATTGGCGGATACTAATGCAAAATGGATATCTCAAATTTGGATATCTACTTGATTTTGAAGATAAGGTGCATCTATTTGCTTATCGGTAGTTTCATAGAATAATAAAACCATTATGGTTGAAGGAATTTAAAATATAGCTATATAACATCGTGGATAAACACAACTATCAAAAATAAAATATCAATATTTCAATAATTAAATATATAAAATACAAGAAAATTATAGATAATATATATTAATTACTAAATCCAAATAAATAAAAATAAATTCTAGAAGTATATAAATAAAATAAAAAAATACTAATTGATATGATTAGCCATATTAAAATTGTTTAAATTTAAGATTTATATATCGTTATTAATACTAAAATTACATTAGTCATAGATAACTTTTAAATAATGATGCAAATCATCTTCTATATTAAAATTATTTTTTATTTATATTGTTAATTAGTCATAATTATAAGATTTAGATGGTTTAAAAATAATGTGTACTTCACGGATACGAATAACATGTCGAATATGGACATGGAATTGGATAGAGAATAATCTCCTCAAAAAAGAATACAAATACATCCACTTAACATCCATATTTAAAACAAATATGAATACAGATATCCATATTTACACTAAAACAAATATGAATATTGGATCTTTCGAACATCTGGACATCTGCATCCATCCCTAGGTAGAGAGCACCTGATCGGTCATCCCAACTTAGAGATCGAATAGATTAATTTTATTCTCTAGATAGCTCCACCCATAGACGCATTGTCATGACCCCCTACTTGCAACCGACTCCGAACACGCATCGCACATGTAATAAAAATAATCATCTACATTGGATGTAGGGTATCTTGTACCTAAATCCGGTATTGATCTATGTCATGTATGCTACCCATCTAATCTACTATAATGATACACAAATTACCAGTCGCGTGGAAAATCCTATGACACCGTCCTATTATTTCTTGGCTTGGTTAGATCTCTACAATTCTATACTAGAGTTGTGCTCAAGTAGTAGAAAGATCGTGTGAACCTTGTACTCACTTATTCTCCTCCGCGTAGCTACGCCATTTACCTTAAGTATTCTTCTATTCTTCTCTCTCACACTACCCCGATTATCCTTACCCTCATCTAAAGCTAGGTGGTTGATTGTGATATAATTACTGGAGATCATATTGATCAATACTCTTAGCTATATACTTTCTCTGAAGATATAAACACGATATCTTAGGATACTTACTGGGTGGAATGTTATAACGATATTATACGTGCTTGTGGAATTATCCATTTGACCATTAAAAAATACTGTCACCTAGAGGAAGCCGCATGCAATAGCAACGTGGGTGGCAGTGGATCTTAAGGTTGTCCATGACTGTCTGCTTCTTTGGTCTGGTGCTTGGAGCTCAACCAGCTAGAGCAAAATCATGCCAGATTAGCGCCTAGCGGCAGCATCAACTGCCAGTGGAATCACGATGTAGATCCTACCCTACACAGATCTGAAGCGAGGAAGGAACGTTGGAGGACTGAGGCAAGGAGGAATAGTGGAGGGAGCGAAAATTGCATGCCTGAGGCTAAGGGAGGAATGATGGAGCAAGAGGGGGCGGCGGCCTGATATGAGAGGCAGAGAGACCGAGCATGTGTGAAAATGGGAATCGAGAGGTTGGAGAAAGATACTGGGACCCACCTTTATTGCCTTTCATATTAGGGCTTGATCAACGCAGGTATATATATATATATATATATATATATATATATATATATATATATATATATATATATATATATATATATACACAACTAAAAGGTAGAGTCCACTTAGACAAGGAAAACGTGAGCCATCAATTCTCATCGCAGGCAATGCCAACACTATGTAAAAAGCTTCTTTAGTATTTTAGCTTTTCTCCCTCGTTGAGTCAGAAGCATTCAACTTTCCCACCACGACACTCGCTCCAGCATTAGCTTCATCATTTTGTCGGTTGATGCTCCTGTAGACTACTCTAACACTCTGCGAAGACACTAGTTGAGGACATTCGGTGAAGACGTGGAGCTTAGGGCTACAATACACGTTGGAGCAATATGGTGTTCTTATGGACTTTGCTATAGTTATTGTAAAAAAAGATGTAGGATCTATGTTTAATATCAAATTGTGCATCCCTCAAAGAGTTGTGCATTAGGGGTTAGATAGAGAGTTGAGCAGGTGACCATGGAGAGCCAAAGCATTTTATGAAGTCAGGGTGTTTTCAGTTGGGGAAAAGTGGGTGAAAAGTTACTGTAGCACCTTTCGTTGTTATTTGGCAAAATTTGTCCAACCATGGACTAACTAGGTTCAAAAGATTCGTCTCAACATTTACAGACAAACTATGCAATTAGTTATCTTTTTTACCTATATTTAATGTTCCATGCATGCGTCCAAAGATTCGATGTGATGGGTGAAAGAGGAAATATTTTGGGTTTGCATGGGAAGTGAACACACCCTCAATGGCATTTGCATCGCGGCTATTTGCTCTTTGCATCCCTCTAAATCCCTGATTTTTTCTGTTTTTAGCTGTGGGGAGGGCAGTCGATGGAAATCAGGCGGGATGCGGGTCCACATGCAGCACGCAGCTTCATCGCCTTGAATTAGGGATGAAAACGGTATGGATATTTTCCGACCGTATTCGAGACCGAATTCGTTTAGAGGGGTTTTAATCCGTCCGTATCCGAGTCCGGATATTTAACATCTGATACCATATTCGTATCCGAATATTTAAATCACATATTTATAATGTCGATATCCAATCGTATTCTATCCGATATTTTTTATACTATCCGTATTCGAATCCAAATCCAGACATAAATATGAAAACAAATATGATATCAGTGATATCCGTCCGTATCCGATCCGTTTTCATCCCCTCGAATCGTCACGCCCAGCCAGCCCCTGCACCAGCAGTTAATGAGGCTTTTACATGAATGTCATTATAAAAGTTGGTAATTACACATGAGCAATGTTTTCAAGACGGCTGGTCGAGCCTGGACGCCTAAGGACCGTCCAGTACGTCCAGGACGATTAATCGTCCTCCAGAACAATTAATCGACCCTGGACGAGTCTCCTGGTCGTCCTGATCGTCCCCTACATATGGGGACTGATATATACCATATATACATATATTATATAGTTATATATACAATATACATTATACCATATATATATACACACACTAGTATACTACATTTTCTAGGCTCTACTGCTCTAGATAGATAGGTCAGGTGGGCACTTACCTGGGTGCTGCAGAGCCCTTTCTTGTGTTGTTGGCTGCTGTTGCCAAACTGAAATTACAGAAAAATAAAGCACATTAACAAAGGCAATCAGGTGAAGGGCAATGCAGTGATCAACAAAGCAATTTGACACACTAAAGCACATAATTCAAACCATTCCAGAACTGCATAGTGCATAGTGGGCTAGTGGCACACTGCCACTGCCACAGTGCATACTGCATAGTGCATACATCAAGTTCATTACATAAATAGGCAAAATGGCCAATGATCTAAAGAACTACTCAAGTAAATCAACATCAACACGAAAGGCTCCTCCATCTCCACGGGTGTCTTCATCCTCCTCCATTGGTACCACAGGATCAGGTGCAGGTTGACCTTCTTGTGCTTCATTTCTAGCATCAGCATCATGGTCACTATCATCTTCTTCCCCACCAGATATATCTGGTGCTGCAGAAGCCCGCCTAGGACGCTTCTTGTTCCTAGTATAAATCTTCTGGACATTGGCTGCAGCACGGGCAGCAGCAGCCCTAGGCAAGCTACGACCCCTTAGATTCTCAGATGCACCAATAACTTCATCCACAACAGTCCAAGACACCTCAGAATTCTCATTCACCCATTCACTATCTCACTGAAACTCTTCTAGCAAGAGAGGGTTGCTCCTCTTTCCTTTGCAACCAAGTTCTCGAATTTTTTGAAACCTGTTTGTCATCTTTTTGTTGTAACTGACATAAACCAGTTTGTTTAACCTCTTGTGCTCTAATCTATTCCTCTTTTTGGTGTGGATCTGCAGAAAAAAATTAACATGAGAACATCACATTGATCTACAATTTGCAACAACACTAACACTCTAGCAATGATACTTACACTAGAGAATTCTGACCAGCTGCGCTCACAACCTGATGCTGAGCAGCAAAGGCTGATTATTTTCTTTGCTAAACATTGTAGTTCGTATGCATGGATGCCATAGGAACACCACCACCGAACTGAAATACAATTAGACTGCAATCAGGACATGGAAACATAGAATCAGCACAATAGAAGGAAAGAAAAATGTTCTAAACTTACTAGGGTTCTTTTTCTCTCTGTCCCTTATAGCTAAAGGCATTGAGAAGCCTTCCCCTTCGGATGCTTCATAGTCATCAGCTTGCTCCGAAATCTTGGTTGACACATTGTTATCAGTCACCATTTTCCATAGAACTTGATTGAACATGCCTCTTAATCTTCCAGCTTGTCTCTTGTCTTTATCCCTTATGGCAAAGAACTTGTTTGGATTCAAGAAAAGGGCTGCCCCATATAGCTTTTGCTCCATTTGAGTTTCCCACCTCTTATCATAAAACTCCATTACCTCGGCAAGTAAATTGGGTTTATCTTCTAGAGATTCTGTGATGGTCTGCTTTGCAACATCCATGGCTGCAGTGATCTCAGGAGCTGCTGGTGTCTCATCTCCATCTACAATCCGTAGAGCAACTAGAAGTGGCTGTGAAGCTTTCAAGCAATATTCCATTTTATTCCAAAATTGTGCAGACAAGATAATATCCTCAACACGTTTGCCTTCAGTAGGCTGAGACAGGGAATTGTTGTGCCAATCCTCGCTGACAACTAAAGCTCTCAAGCCATTCTTATTTTTATACATACTTGCCAAAGTGAGATAAGAGGTAGCAAATCGAGTCACAGCAGGCCTCAAAAAATCCCCACCTATTTGTTGTCTCATTAGACTAAGTATCCTACCATGCTTGTATAGAAATCTGCTCACTTTCTTTGCTGAATTTATGACTGTGTTCAACTCCTTAATCTCTCCAATGTCTTGCAGCAACAAATTCAAGCAATGGGCTGCACAAGGTGTCCAAAACAAGTGTGGGATCCTATCCATTAAAATCCTTCCCGCTGCCTTAAAGTTGGACCCATTATCTGTGACAAGCTACACCTCATATTTCCTTCCAATCTTGTCAATTTGCTTCTCCAACAAATCTACTAGCATATCCTTATCAGCAACCTCACTTGATGCATCCACTGAACCAAGAAAGAAGGTCCCTGCTGGACTATTTGCAAGAAAATTGATTAGATGACGATGGCTAGTATCTGTCCAACCATCAGACATGAGAGTACATCCATACTCTTTCCAAGCTTCCTCATGCTTCTTTCTCAATTCTGTTGTCTTGTTGACAGCCCTTTCTAACAATGGCTCTCTAATTTCATGCATGGATGGTGAGCGGTACCCAGGTCCATACTGTCTAATGGACTCAAGCAGAATCTCCCAACTTCTTGAGTTAATGACATTAAATGGTATACGATTTTCATAAAAAAATCAGCTACATGGTCATCAACAACTTGTTTGTTCTCTTTCTTTTGTGCAATGCTCTATAGTAGGCTGGGAGGTCTTGAACTTGTGCCTTTCTGAAACTACCTCTTCTGGTGTCTTCCGAAGCATGGTAACAACTGACTTGGTGTTCTTTTGATTTGCTGGTTTAGATGAACCAGCAGCAGCCATATAGCCAGCGATGGAAACTTGAGCTATTTTCTTCTTTTCTTGTGCATGCTTCTGCTTGGTCTTTGTCCCAGAACTAGGCACTCTCTCTAGTTCAACTTCAGTAACTTCATCATCTTCACCCTCTTCAGAATCTTGTTGAACTTCACCTTCAGGAACTACCACAACTCCAGACCTTGTATGCTTCTTGATGTAAGAATCCATCTCCTTTCTAACAATCTCAGGGCAACTTCCACATTTAAGTGCATCACCATAGCCTCCAGCAAGATGCTGTTTGAACCTACTGATTCCTGATGGAGTTATCTTCTTGCAAAAAATACATTGCACTGCATCCTTCTTTGTAACATCTGGCCACCACCCGTACTTCCATCCAGGGTCTCGAGATTTGGCCTTCCTCTTGGGATCTTTGGCTTCAGCAGCCATTTCTGGAGGTAGTTTAGCTATGGCCTTCTCAATAATTAAAGTGACATCTGGAGCAGCTGAGGATGATGAACCAGCAACAGCTGAGCCTGATGCAACTAAGGAGGCTGGAGCAGAACCAACTTCTCCTTGAATGGCTTCAGGCAAGTACACTTCCACTACATGCTGACTCTGTCGATCTAGATCTACACAAGTACACAGAGAAAGAGAGCATAAGCTTCAAGCACAGGTAGAGCATCAAGGTTGAACAAGGAGGTGATCACTGATGACTCACCTGAGGAGGAGGAACTCATCTTCTTCCTTGTGCAGCCCTCCTACCACTGCACCCACTGGATCTCCAGGCCTGCTCGCCTGCAGCAGCAGCCGTAAGGAAGAGGGAGGGCAGCTGGAAGGAAGGGAGGAGAGGGAGCAGCTGGGAACTGGAAGGGAGGAGAGGAGAGGGAGCTACAGAGCTGCATCCATGGAGGCGGCGGCGGCTGCTGCTGCTGGACGGGAGAGTGAGAGGAGTGACTCGAGTGAGTTGTTCTGCTGAGTGATTGAGAGGCTGAGAAAGTGGGGTAGGAAAAAAGAGAAACCCTAATGGGCTTGGGCCAAAATATAAGACAACTAACTAGGCCCAACTCTGAGATGCAGCCCAATCTGGCTGGACGCCCACACACCCTGGACGGCCGATTAATCATGATTGGACGACGATTAATCGGACGTCCAGTTTCCTGGACGGTCTGGACGAGTCGGAGGCCCTGGTCGGGTAGCTCCAACCGTCCAGGGCGATTAATCGTGATTAATCGCGACTAATCGGACGTCTTGAAAACATTGCACATGAGCCATTAAAAAAGTTGAGTTATCCTAAGTGCCACTGCTCTGAATTTTTTTGCCCTCCACGCCACTTCCGTCAGATTTGGCTCTGACGGTGTCAAACTGCGGGTGTGAAAAGTCAAAAATACCCTCAGGTGTAAATATCCAATTAATTTTTTTGAGCATCTTAACAATCTCAAATGAAAAAACTCAAAACTAGAAAGTTGTAGATCTCGTCGAGATCTATAATATTTATATAAAAATTATTTTCATTTGATTCCGTATAAAAAATATGATTTGATATTATTAATATGTCTTAGGTCCTGTTTAGTTCTCAGAAATTTTTGCAAAATTTTTCAGATTCTCCGTCACATCGAATATTTGGACACATGCATGAAGCATTAAATATAGATAAAAAATAAAAACTAATTACACAGTTTAGACGAAATGGACGAGACGAATCTTTTAAGCCTAATTAGACCATGATTGGATAATATTTGCCAAATAACAACGAAAAGCGCTACAGTGCCATTTTGCCAAAAAATTTGGATCTAAACTAGCCCTTAGAAAAATCATATTTTTTATACGAAATAAAATGAAAATAATTTTTATATAAATATTGTAGATATCGACTAGATATACAACTTTCTTGTTTTGAGTTTTTTCATTTGAGATCGTTAAGATGCTCAAAAAAATTAATTGCATATTTACACCTGAGGGTATTTTGACTTTTCACCCCCGCAGTTTGACACCGTCGGAGCCAAATCTGACGGAAGTAGCGTGGAGGGTAAAAAAAAAAATTCAGAGGAGTGGCACCTATAATAACTCAACTTTTTTAATGGCTCATATGTAATTACCAACTTTTATAATTATATTCTTATAAAAGCCTCGCAGTTAATTGTCTTAACGCCCCACTTCCTTTCCTTCCCAGCGCCAACCAAACAACACACAAAGAGACAGGGGGAGATTCAGATCCGCACACATCCGCGTCCCCCTCTCCCTCGGTTTCCTCTCCCACCACCAACCCCCAGATCCCGGTGATCTCCGCCGCCGCCCTCTTGGGGAGGCGCGAGGAAGGCAGGCGTAGAGGCTCCAGGAGGAGGAGGAGGAGGGAGGAGCAGCTGGGCCGGAGTGGGGAGATGTTCCTGTGGGACTGGTTCTACGGGGTGCTGGCCTCCCTCGGCCTGTGGCAGAAGGAGGCCAAGATCCTCTTCCTTGGCCTCGACAACGCCGGCAAGACCACGCTGCTCCACATGCTCAAGGACGAGGTACGTCACCGTTCCGCTTCTGCTTCCGGCATCCTAGATCTGATCGCACCCCGATCGGATCCTGTCCATTTCTTGCTTCCCTGGACCTGCCTGATCCGTGCTTGTCTCCATCGTTGCAGCGGTTGGTGCAGCACCAGCCGACGCAGCACCCGACGTCGGAGGAGCTCAGCATCGGCAAGATCAAGTTCAAGGCCTTCGACCTCGGCGGCCACCAGATCGCGCGCCGCGTCTGGAAGGATTATTACGCAAAGGTCGAGCTCGATTTATCCGTCCTCTTAATACGCGCCGTGTGGTCAGATCTACGTCTTGCACGCTATGTTCGTCACTTTGGGCCCTTGATTGAAAACAACGTGTGTTTCGAATTTCTATCCGTGCTAGGTTATAGGTAACCCTTTTCCTTTTCAGCGACGTTGAAGGGACGCCAGAAATTCTTGATTTGACGTTTTCGAATCTTGTTTGGGAATTCTGATTCTGCTAGTTTGAGAAATTGATCAGTAGGTCCTGTATGGAAGTGTTTTGTATGCATCAGCCTTTGCAGTCAAACTCCCGGGTCAGTTCTGGTTCTTTAGGTGCTCTGAGACGATGTGAAATTGAGTAGATTAAGATAAATAGCATATGTAAAATTCCCAGGTCATAAAGGTGCATGTTGTTGTATGTTTATTTTTTGGTCAGTCTTAAGGTCCTTTGAAATGGATGCGCTTTGGGAGGCAACTGAATCAATTGCTTCATATACTCGTTGCATTTTGATACACAATAAAATTTTGTAAATACTGTACTGTACGTCTGTCAATACATTTTCTGGTTCTGTGCATATTTATGATGACATTTATGGCATGTGTTCTTTAGAAATACACATGCTTGTATGCCATGCTACTTCTGTCACTTTTTGTTACAGTAACTTTCAAAATTTTCAATTGATAACATTTTTCAATTAACAACGTGAAAGTTGCATTCTTCATCTTCACACTGTTTCTGGCAAAGTCATTGGGCACTTCATAAAGTATTTTGTGTAGTCAAAGCTTTTAACATGCACTTCAGACTTTTAGCCATTTGGTATTGACTAACGTTACGTGTCGTATTGCAATGCAGTAGCATATGCCTTTACTTTTAGCTGGTATTTTTTGTGTCATCTTGCTCTACCCTGTAACAATACTGCAACTTTTATTATCTTATGCCCAAAGTTTCGCTAGGCGGCAGGTGGAATCTAGGCGCTGACCCCTAGCCTAAAGAGTAATCGGGATTAATCGCGCCTAGGCGTTTTTGTAGGCGTTTTGTGTATATACTAATATACATGTATTATCTTCTAAAGAAAAAATAAACAGCTGAATAGTGGATCTAGATAGATAGAAAGGCTGATCTAGATAGATAGAAAGGCCCAAGAGGCAAGGGCCCAGCCCATCTCCCACTCAGACTCCAACCCTATCCATCTCTCTGGTTCTAGCTGCACCTGCAGTCCGCAGTCTGCACTCGCCTGTCCTCATCGCGCCGCCTTCTCCTGCATCAGCCGCCGTCGCCTTCTCCCGCATCCGCCGCCGCCGCCGGCGGTTCCTCTCCCTCTCCGGCATCTCTCTCTCCTCTACGCGCCCGCCGCCGCCCGTGCACGCCCGCGCTCGCCGCCGTCCGTGCACGTCCGAAGCTCCTCCGCCACCAGAAACCTCCGCCGGACGCTCCTCCACCCGCACCGGCGCCGCCGCCGAGCTGCCGCCGCCTAGGGGTCCGCCTACCCCCATAGGCGAGGCGGGCACCCTCCGACTCGCGATTAATCGCGCCTAGGCGCACCTAGGCGAGTGCCTAGCGGAACTATGCTTATGCCTACTTGCAATGCATGGTGTTTTGATCCTTTCATTGCTTCATTTTCACCGTCAAGAGGCACCCAAAGTTTGTTTGCATGATTTATATTTAACATTGGTCTAAATATGTATTTTGTTACATGATATTTCATTTTACATGCTGATGGTACCATTATTTCCTATCGTCTTTGCACATTGTGCTATCCTTATTCCTTGTACCAAAATTTGTGAAGCAATTATTAGCTGCAGACAGTTGTGGTTTGTTTCATGTGTTCTATCTTTGTTTTGCAGCTCATTATAAGCTAATTATTTTGCTAATGCCTTTGCTGTTCATATGTCTGCCTGATTTTTTCTTTTTCGTATTGCAACAGGTTGATGCTGTAGTATACCTGGTAGATGCATATGATAAGGAGCGATTTGCTGAATCAAAAAAGGAGCTCGATGCTCTCCTGTCTGATGATTCCTTGGCCAATGTTCCATTTCTTATCCTTGGCAACAAGATTGATATCCCATATGCTGCCTCTGAAGAGGAGCTACGGTATCACCTAGGCCTTAGCAACTTCACAACCGGGAAGGGCAAGGTCAACCTTGGCGACTCCAATGTCCGGCCACTTGAGGTTTTCATGTGCAGTGTTGTTCGCAAGATGGGCTATGGTGATGGTTTCAAGTGGGTTTCCCAGTACATCAAGTAGGGCCCTCGCGGAGGCACATGCTCAGCCCAGCGATTTTTTTGCCTTGTTATTTGTTCTGGTTGGTTGTTCGTCACGAGAACGATGATCATCATGACAGTATCATGGAGGGTATGAAGAGGAAAAAACAGTGCTTAACATTGGGGAACATGTTGAATCTTTAGTGTCAAAACAATTTGTTATGTCAATCAAACTGAAATTCTTTTGCTTTTCCATAGGACGTTTACTAAGGACTTGCTTGCGATGCATTATAAGATTATTGGTTTCTTAAATTATGTGTTATATGTTCGTGGATTGCTACTGAGTAGCGGTCATTGCATTATCAATGCATGTCCTCCTTTGTTTGATTAATTTTTTTTCCTAAGGCCTATATATGATCAATGCATGTCCTCCGTAGTTTGTTTAGTCCATGTGGCGGAGAGGGGTGACAACAAACTCCTAACTCCTAAACTTGTTTTTGCCCTGCTGAGCGAGGACATGGAACAAATTTGTTTGTTTAGATATGTTGCCTAGACATCTCGTAGCCTTTTTTTTTTTTTGCGACTCAAGCCATATCGAAGCCTGTGCAAGGCAAGTTTGTCTTGCTAGCCTGATTGAGTTGAATTGTGTCTCCCGAGACGACGGTTTTGGTTGTGGGCAAGCGGGCTCGTACGCGAAACATGGGCTGAAGGATGATGTTGCAGGCTGCACATGAAGCCATATTTCAATATGCAGATGCAGCGATGAAGCCATTTTTCAATAATGCTAATATGCAGATACAAAAGTTGATAGAAGGTGTCACAAATCATGTACTCCTCTGTCCCTAAATAACTGTTGTTCTCGCTTTCTGAGAAGTTGACTAATTTTTTATAGAAAAATATTAATATTTATGGTATATAATTAATATCATTAGATAGATCGTTGAACCTATTTTCATAATAAATTTATTTAGAGATACAAATGCTGCACATATTTTTTATAAATCTAGTCAAACTTATAGCCGGAAACAAAAATGATAGTTATTTACGAACGGATGGAGTACTGCTAGTATTTGTAGGCTGGATGGAAAACTCACGACTTGCTAGCTTGCTTGGCTTAGTGCTAACTCGATTCAACTTGGCTCTACTTGGCTTAGCTCGTCTATTTTTTTTAATGAGACGAGCTAGCGTTTTAGCTCATTAAGTTAATTGTAATGACGTCTCGTGACATTTTGACGGTTTAAAGGAATTGGATGCATGGAGTGAAATGTGAAATGTGTTAGTGGCATGATTCTATTTCCGTATGCGGTTCACGTGCAGATCCTTATAAAAAGAGGGCAATATATATATATATATATATATATATATATATATATATATATATATATATATATATATATATATATATATATACACCTTAAAATAAATCTAGAAAATATAAACACCCTCGTTAAGTAGTGGCCTTTGAATCCAAGTACCTAGGTTTAACCACAGAAGATATAACTAGTTTTTTTAATAATGGAAATAGATTCGGCTCCATCTCTTGTCACCAAAGTTTAACCACACAAATGATCCGCTTAAAACTTAATTCTAACATTATGAGGCCATCCAAAGGAAGAAAAAAAATTCATTGTCGCCACCTCTAGCACTTGACAAACTTGAAGAATACGTTCTTTATTGGTTTCACCCTACTGTAATTGTGCCTATTGTCATAGCCAATACGTTCCTCTGAATATAACCTGCAAAAAAGTTTTGGGTCGACACTTGTATAAAACAACTTCATTCCTTATAAACCATATTGTTTAGTGAATGATTGCACATCCTATCAGCAACATAGATTGATTTGATACCCCCCCTGTTTGTACCACTTGTAAAAAAAATCACGGATATCTTCTAGGGGTTTCAATCCTAGTACAAAGTGAACCACTCTCCAGAGAAATGGAGCACCTAAGCAATCAAAGAGGTGTTCAATTGTTTTGTTCTTAGAGCAGAAATAACACATTTTGCTCATGTTCTAATTTCCTCTTGCCAAATTATCTTTGGTTAGAATAACACAATCATTTTAGCAACCACAAAAGATAATTCTAAGTGATATCTTTAGCCGCCAAAATTTCTGAGAAACCTTCACTACACTAGAACATGAGATCGCTGTCGGGTCAAAACCTCCCATCACTATTGGAATTGCTTCCTCTAGTGGATAATCAGTAATGATGGGGTGGCCTATCACTATCGGTTTGTTGACCTAGCAGTGACAATAGGCAAATCACTGCTGGGTCAAATCATCAGACGATAGGATATTCATGAGTATCACTATGGGTTGACGCATGAATAGACAGTGATATGGTGAGTGACTGGGTGTCATTGTCGGTTTAAAACATGATCCAACAGTGGAACTTATGACACCACTACTGAATTAGTGCACATCTAGCAATGAATTGTTGAGTGGCACTACCGGCTGAAAGCCCAAGTTTGGTTTTGGTAATTAATGACACCAAGTTGCTAATGTCATATGTTAAGTGGTTTGAGTTAGGCATAAGCAACACACGTGATGAAGGAGCATGTGGCATGAAGTGATGGCCACAAGATCACAAGAGGTGGAGATGCACATAAAATGGTGATCAAGGCGATCAAGCATGTGGAGATGAACATGGAACAAAGTGATCAAGGCAAAGGTATAATCATAGGGTTTGCTTTTGCTAGTCTAAGATGAGTAGAGAAGTGATTGATCGGGTTTATGATTGATAGCCGACTATCAAGAGGAGCAATCACGGTTAGCTCGGGAATCAAGTGCCACTAGATCAATGTCTTGAGCATATGCATTAGGATCTACTAGAGAGCTAACATAACGCCTTGAAAAATGTTTATGAAATGCTAACACACATGCACATGGTGGTGTAAACTTGGTGGTGTTAACACATTTGCGAAGGCAGTGGAGTTTGAGCGGTAGAGAGGGGTTTGGGTTCCCCTCTCCCTCCCGCCGAGCTTGCGAGGCGGGATTCAACGCTTTTTGGGGAAGGGAAATGCCTATTTTCCATTGTGCCGGAGGCAAGAAAAGGTGGCGAAAGTCTAAAATATTTCTCTCTGAAAAACTCTAACCGGACGCTGAACCGGACGCGGTCCCAGTTTGACCGGACGTGTCCGGTCAGTTCAACGTGGCGCGGGCACTAGGGTTTGCAACCGGCGCGTCCGATCCCTCACGGAACCGGAGCGTCCGGTCAGGCACCTAGAGGAGCAGAGTGTGGCGAAGAGCTGATCGGACGCGCGGCGCGTCCGGTTACCTGCGATCGGACGCGTCCGGTCACGGTGGGAGCTCTCTAGACTCCGACCGGACGCCAGGTGCAGCGCGTCCGGTCAAACGGTGAAGCACGTCCGGTCACAGCAATGGCTCTCTCTGACGCGCGCTGTTACTATTTGTCCTGTAGTGACCGGACACGTCTGGTCACCCTGACCGATGCGTCCGGTCATCACGTTTTTCTCTGTGACGTCTTGTAACGGCTAGTTGCTTACCCCTTTGCTATAAATAGATGGTGGCCAGGTTTAGGGGGTTAACTCTTGCACATTTGAGATATTGAGGCACACTTTGAGCTAGAGAACACTGCCTCCACTTATCTCCTTACTTGGTTGCATACTCTAGAGAGATTGAGTGAGATTCAAGTGCATTGCATTGAGAGTTGCATCTAGTGACACTTGATCTTCGTGTTTGCTGCGGATTGCTTGTTACTCTTGGGTGTTTCCCGACACCCTAGACGGCTTAGAGTAGCGGTGGTGTTGAGCTCGACCTTGGAGATTATTTCAAGCCTCACCAAGTTGATTGTGAGGGGTTTTTGATCCTTCCTCATGGGAGTTCATGAATTGGCTACTCTAGTGAAGCACGTTGGAGGATCCCCATCTTGTGAGTGGATATGCGGCACCCACTAAGGGTTCAACTCTTGATAGTTGATTAGCTCGTGATCCATCAAGTGGGTGCATCGCCACAACGAGGAGTAGCTTGCCGGGAAGCAAGTGAAACTCGGTAAAAATATTGTGTTATCTCTTTGCCGAGGATTTCTCTTGTGATTGCTCATTGTGATTGATTCTTTGAGTGCATTACTTCTCTACATCGTTGGTATAAGAATCAAGTCACTTGCTCTTTACTTTCTTGTACTAGTCCTAGTGTAGTTTGCTTAGTGTAGCCTTTATCACATAGGAGTAAGTAGCTTAGTGACTTAGCCTTGTTGGTGTGTATTAGAGATCATAGCCTTGCTTCACTAGAATTGTATAGGTGGCTTGCATAGTGTAGTTGAGCTAGTGCTAGAATTAGCTTAGCCATCTTTTATACTAACGTGGTTGTTTAGTGAAGCTTGTAGATTTTTAAATAGGCTATTCAACCCCCCTCTAGCCATTTGGACCTTACACCGGCCTAATAGCACACCCAACAGTTATTATTATAACACACCAGAGAATTCTCATTGCCATCACATTTCTCACAAGATAAGATATGTGAATACATCATAACTAGAAAACTTAATAGGTAGATATGAAGTCATTACAAACCAGTCACACTATTACACTCTTATTACAAACTAACTGGAGCACACTCGCTACTACTAGTCACCAAGTGCCATGACATAGTCCGTGTAGTGAACATCCCCTATTATGTATCTGAGCACATCATTTAAGTATATCAACGCATGAATTAGTGCACTCTTTTTTGCCTGACAAGGATGAGCACATGGTCTACCAACGATCAAACAAACTCGAGGCACTGCAAATAGGCTATCTCCTAAAGCAAAATGCACATGCCCCTGCAATCCATGTGAGGTGGACCTTGAACTTGCATGGTACCAGCAGTACCCAAGTTGCTCCACGGCTTGAGTTAGAATGGTGTGGAAGTTACATGCAGCATACATCAAATCATGATATAGACCCTGTAAGTGGAGTTAACAAATAGAATATATATGAGCACCATGAATGGAAAAATAATATATACACACACATATGTGAGCACCACTTTGACTATATGACATCTATGTCATTGCCAAGAGCAATCAGCTCACTAACTACTACCATATCTAGATTGCCCTCGTGTAAAGCTTGTACCCGAATGCATAAGAAGTCATGAATTATGTATCCATTGGCCATAAGCTCGTCCATACATAGTCTCACATCATTTTTTCAGCAGTTATTTGATTCAGTGCCTTCCTTCCCGCAACGGCAATTTCTAGGACGTCCTGAGGCCCACATCATCTTTCAGTAATGTTGAAAGTGATATTACAACGTAATCCCTCTCTACCATGGACGTTGGTTGCCACATGATTAATTTTATGAACTCTGACAAACCAGTCTATCTTGGAGCCATCAATCGTCTCATTTATCTATGATAAATTATAAAAGTGTGTTAGGATGTAAAAAATATATGTTCAATTGAGTGTAAGATAAGATTACTTACTATGGCCGAAAATAGGAATTGTGTCGGCTACTAAGTTGGCACAGATCTAGGGACAAATCCATGTGCCTTAGGTGGAGGTGGGGGACCCTGCATGTCTGATCATGTACGCACAAGTTTCACATGTATTAGTCTATATGTACATATAGATCGGGACAATGCATATCAGGACAATTGACATAATCAGGACATGTTGCATATTGAATAATCAAGACAATTCTGGACTTGTGTTGTAGATAAATACAAATCAGGATAATACATAGGCATATCATATCATATCATATCATATCCACATGTCCAAAAGAAAACCTTAATTAGGTAAGTGTTGACGTTGATTTCGTCAACATTTTGGTTTGTTAAAAACATCACAAAAGTGTTACATATGAAAGGACATAAGCCAACCATGAATGATTTTGGTTCAAATGACTTGGTTCCACATGTACATGCCCTCTATTTGAATGTACGTACAAAATGGACAAAAACCAAACTTGGGGCCCAACTTGACACATTGGCTGATCCCCAAGTATGGCCAATTGACCATCCAAATATGTCACCATGATGGGCATTGCTTCTAGAAGCTGTGTGCAAAAGATGAGTCTGATTGGCTACTTTTGGACGTTGGTCGACGTCCCCATGGTGCCTATTAGCCTCCCCAAGCTTCCATGATCCATGTCAAGGTCCCCAAAGTCAATCTCCACCCTTGGATCACAAGTGTGCTTTCTCTCAACAGCTGGAGATGAGAGCACATGGATCCATGGTTCCACATCTCACTCCACCAACATGACAAGTGATAAAGGATGACACATACCCCTCAAGGACATAGTGGAGAGGTCCCACACCAAAGGAGGGAATCCCTACCTATCATAGCGGGGTCGGCTGACCCCCCCTATGGTGCTAAACCGCCTCAGCTTTCTTCCATCGCCTCTATGCATGCCTCCATGCATGAGCCTCGATCCTCACCGTAGATTAAAGTCAATTTGAGGTCGATTTCATCCAAGGGCTTAAAGAGGTGATCATGTGGATCACTGACTTGGCGTTGGAGTAGCCCCTACTCCTCCTCTACCTATAAATACTCCCTACCCCCTCACTCTCACTCATGTCTACAAGGAGGAAACTACTCTCTCTTTAGATAGGCGAAGCCATGCTCTAGTAGTAGTAGTTCTATGCAATTAGGGAGAGAGTGAGGGGAATGTGGAGAAGTGTTAGGCCTGTCTGGTGTCTTCTCCAAGCTATACCTCGATGGATGCACTCTTCTTTGTAAGTAAACATCTGAGATCTTTTATAGTATTTTATATTCTGGCTTTGGTATAGTGGGTATATAACCTGTCCTCATTGGTATGGTGCTTTACTTTAGTGGAGTGCTCTAGCTTTGCTAATAGGGAACTTAGTTGATTAGGGTTAGAGTAGTAAGATATAGTGTAGACGTGGTGTCTAGGATATAACTTACCTGTGTTGATCGCTTGTCGTATGGATTATTTGTGGTAGCTAGCAAGTGGTGACAACCTTGTCTAGTCTATGTTTTCCACGTGTTGTTAGGCAACTTCTTAAAAGGTTGGGCCCCCATAAGGTAGTCGCTTTGGGTAGAGGTTATATCTCCTATTGTCTCGCCTATCACCTCCATGAGCAGGGGCTGTGATAAACGCCTTATATCCATCTTACCTTACCAAATATCATCTCTATAAGATCCTCTCTATCCAATTGCCAGACTCCTTGTATCATCATAGAACAATCTTGATCCTTAGTTAGTTCACTTCATGTTCCCCATGGAATTCAATACCTAGAATACTCCCGGTGAAGGCTACATTGACAACCGTACGCTTTGCAGTTTATCTGTTTGCCACTTCTGGTGTCAACAACAAGCCATATATATAACATATCAATGTATCTCAAAAAACATTCACTATAAAGTAATACAATTCAGTGTAAGTTGAAGGAGAATGTAGGTTGGGCGGCTCATTGTAAGTTGAAGGGGATCGAGTATGTGGGCGACAACGCTCCTGGGGCTAGAGACTGCGCGAGATGGTGGTGCTCCTAGGGACGACGATGGTGCGCACAAACAACACACGGTGGATAGGTTTGGGGACGAGGATGGCATGAGGAGGCGGTGCTCCTAGGGCCAAGGATGACATGAGGTGGCGGTGCTCCTGGGGATGGAGATGATGATGCTCAAAGGTGTCCGGGCTAGGGACAAAGATGATAGCGGTGACGCTCCTCAGGTCAGTGCGAGAGAGATGAAATGTTGGTGCTAGGAGACATACTTGATGGTGTGGAACAAAAAATTTCATTATATTGGAAGAGACATCACTGCTAGTTCAAAAGTTCTCCCAACAGTGCACTGCTATCACTGTCAGTTCGAAGATTCACCCGATAGTGATAGCTAGTTGATGCCTTTATTTTTGCTTATGTGTATGGTGTTGACCCATTCATCCCTAATGTCCCGTCCATGTCACAACTAGCCAAGCAGCCGCTACCTTGTCGTCGCCGGTGTTGGCTAGCAAGAAGACCCCGTTTGAGGTCCTCGCCATAGTTGGCATCCCTATCTAGGTCATCTGCCTTGCATGGTAAGCGATTGAGGTCGGAGCTCGCTCTAATTGATTGCAACAAGTGTGGGTGCACCACAAGGTTGTTGGAGTTCAAGGTGAATAAGCTAGACAATCCCAACTATGGTCGTATCTTATACAAGTGTCCGGATCACAAGGTTAAGTTTTGTGGCCATTTTTGTTTGAGTTCTACCCATTTTTGTGATTTTCATTAGAAGTTCATGTTTTGTTGTTGTTTTAGTGGGATGGTAGTGGATGCCCATTCTGGTATTGGGACGAAGAATATGTTGATCAACTAAAAATGTTTTTTTGAAGAGAAAACTTTATTACTCATTGGTCGCAGCAGAATTGCTGGCCACTAGACCCTCTATGAAAAGAGGTACATCATCCCACATGACATGATCATCACTGAGGGCACAACTCCCATACGCTGCAAGAGCGTCAGCTATAGAATTACAAAGTTTAGGACAAACACAAATACTAAAAGAGCTAAACTCTGACATAAGCAAGAGCCGAAGTTCTATAATTATTCCACCCCCATGCTGAGAGCCGATACTTGTCACCTTCCACCACTGCCTTGACCATTGTAGCATCAGTCTCCAAGATAACTCGGGACAGTCCCATGGAGGCCGCCATTCTTACACCTGCCAGGCAAGCAAGCAGTTCTCCAAGATGAGGGTTCATAAGAAACTTCTTGTCACTTGCTCCAACTTTCACCATTGATCCCTGGTCATCTCAAATGATGAATCCCTAGCCACCATGGCTACTATACTGCTATCAAAAGCCCCATTTGAATTGATCTTGAAAACCCCAGGTGGTGGTTTGGTCCACTTCTGAACCTGATGAATTTCCGGCAATAGAGACACCCCATCTTGTTTCTGAAATCAGTCAGCCAATGCAGCTGTGACATACACTACCTCCACAGCAGTCCTACTCCTTCCTTACTCCTTCCATTTATTCCTTTTAGTCCACCATAACCACAACAGCAAAACTACTTTCAGCTGCGTCTTCAAGTCAAGCTTCAAGATTTTCTCCATCATAGCTCTAGCTGATTCAGCCAACAACAGATCAGACCACACCATCTCCAAGTTTAGTTCACACCAGATATGTTTGACTTCTTTGCACTTGAGAAAAAGATGACCCCCATCTTCATCGAGTCTCCCACAAATACCGCACTTAGCATCTATCTTCATCCTCCTCCTTCGCAAGTTCCTTTCTAGCGCCAACATGTTATGACTAAGCCTCCACAAGAAATGTCTGACCTTAGGAGGGCAGTCAATCTTATAAATCTTTTGCCAGAAATCATCATTACCATTGCTACACCCTGCCCCCTAGGGCCAACCACTCTTTTCTTTCTGTTCTCTAATGCTCGGTGAACCTTATATGCTGATTTCATAGAGAAGCGACATTTGCTATCATAATGCCACCCCACTATGTCTGACATATCTAAATGGATTGGCAACTCTTTGATCAGAGAGACGTCTACATCCCAGAACGATTGTGCCACTAGTTGCTCATCCCATTGTTCTAAAATGGGATCAATCAGCTCATGAACAAACTGCAACAGTGTGCTACCTCTTGGTGTAATAGGCTTCCTTGTCGCTCCGCGGGGTAGCCAGGGATCGGACCATATCCCAACCCTTTGGCCATTCCCAATTCACCATATGAGTCCTTTTAGCACTTCCAACCCATGCATGATGCTATGCCATGTATAGCACTTCCAACCCCTGCATGATGCTACGCCATATATAGGAGCAACCATTCCCAACAGCTTAAAATGTTGCTTGAGGTTGAGGGTGCATCTGTGCACAGAGAGGTGAATAAGAAGAATCCCATGTGAAAGGTCTTGATGGCTAGAGGGGGGTGAATAGCCTTTTAAAAAATTCTACAAAGACAAACTAAACAATTTTATCAATATAACAAGTAGCGAGATGCGAGTTTTGCTTAGCCGACGGGGTGTTTGCAAGCCACCTAACCAATTCACAAATCTAATATATTTGCACTCAACTGCACAAGTCAAACCGAGAAGGTAACTACAACTACAACTAGCAAGCTACACAAAAGAGCTACTCTAGCAAAGCTAACTAGCTAGCAAAGATAACTAAGAAGATAATGCGAAGTTGAGTTAGGAGAGTTTCACCGAGGGGCGAAGTATTGAGCCAACCAATATGATCAACAATGAATACCAAGATAACCGAACACCGGGATCAATCAATCACAATATGAAAGTGATGACACGAAGATTTATCCCGAGGTTCACGTACTTGCTGGCACGCTAGTCCCCGTTGTGTCCCTCTTCACCATGTGGTTCGGTGGCTAATCGGTCTCACACCGAGCCTCTCAAAAAGGCGCCACAAGAACCTACCAAATGGAAAAAGGTTGCAATGACACGAGCAATTCACTAATGTTGCCTTTGGCGCTTCGCCGAGGTAGGCGCAAACCCCTCACAATCACTGGAGGTGGCCAAGAACAATCACCAACTCTTGCCAACGCCTCCAAGCTGCTCCAAGCCGTCTAGGTGGTGGCAACCACCAAGAGAAACAAGAATCCCACAGCAAATCAACCACCAAGTGCCAACTAGATGCAATCTCACAATACAAATGCACTTGGGTCACTCAATCTCACTTTGAATATGCAAAGAAGCAAGAGAGATGAGTGGGAGGGGAGTTGCTTAGCTCAAAGTGCTCACAAGTATGTCAAATGTTCGAGTGATAGAGCCTTGAGCCGGCCAACGAGTATTTATAGACGTACCCCTTCGAATAGAGCTGTTAGAAACTTAAACAGCCGAAATCGCGTTGACCAGACGCCCAATGGCTAACTCATGAAGCACTGACCAGACGCGCTGGTCTAAATGACCGGACGCGCTGGTCGCACAACGGCTAAGTCACGAAGCACTGACCGGACGCGCTGGTAGCGCAGACCAGACGCGCTACGAACGACCGGACGCGCTGGTCCCGTGACTGACCGAACGCGCTGATCATGCCTGAGCAGCGCACAACAACACAATGACCGGACGCGCTGGAGAAATGACCGGACGCCACAGTGCCAGCGTCCGGTTAGAGTCCAGTAACCTCCCGAAATGACCGAACGCATCCGATCGACTATGACCGGACGCGCTTCACGTCCGATCATCAAACTGAAATACGCGCAGACACTGAACACTGACCAGACACGTCCGGTCATGCAAAGACCGCGTCCGGTTCAGCATCCGGTCACCTATGTGACCACCGTTCGCCTCCGTTTCTTTTCCGACTTCCGACGTAGTGGAAAATAGTCGTTTCAACTCCTCGAAAATGCCTGAATCCCGCCTCGCAAGCTCGGCGAGAGGGAGAGAGAACCCCAAACCCTCTCTACCGCTCAAACTCCACCACCTTCGCAAACGTGCTATCACCACCAAGTGATCTCGTCATGTGTGAGTGTGTTAGCATTTTCACAATCATTTTTCAAGGTGATATTAGTTCTATCCAAATACATATGATTATGAAATGCACACCTAGAGGCACTTAGGAGTTCAATAGTCGCGTCATTCCCCTCTTTATAGTACGGCTATCTATCCTATAATGTAACCACACCCACTAGGTGTCTTAGTTACTAAAACACAACCCTTAAGCATATACCTTTGCCTTGATCACGTAGGGTTGCGTCCAAATCCAAGTGTGGCCATCATGATCACCATGTCCATCTTGCCACCAACCTTGGAATGTACTAATCCTCATATGCTACATACAACTTAGGCATAGGATTAGTACTTAGGCATTGTCACTAATTATCAACACCAAACATAGGACTTTCAATCTCCCCCTTGTTGGTAATTGGTGACAAACCTTTCACAAAAATATTATGATAAAATTTTGATTGAACCCATGTCACATTGTCCAAGTATATTACCATGTGTAAGAATTATGGACGTGTGATCATGAATTCAAATTGATAGCAATGGCTCCCCCTACATGTATGCTATATGTTTGGATTTTGGAAGCATACATGTTAGATAGGAAAGAGTTGGAGCATTGACTACCAATAGGTGCTAAGTGTTTAAGATTATAGACCTTTGAAGCGTGATACCATCGGAGTAGCGATAAACCCCATCTTAGCACCTTGTGTAGTTAGATACCACTTGGAAAAGCACAAACATAACTAGAAACCTCATGAGATCAACATTATAAGTAAGGCTCTAGAACCACTTTGAAAAACATAAAGCAAGAAAAATCTAACTACTTCCTATTCATGCTAGTACCTTAATATACCATTCAAATTATACTAGCAAGTCACCACACAAGCAATGTATCAGGGAAAAAGAAATGCATAACTATGCATCATACATATGAAGTGCACATGTAAATACAACATTCATGTTTAAGAGCTTGCTCCCCCTACTTGTGTGCTCAAAATTATCTTTGTGAACAACATTTTTCTCCCCCTTTTTGCTTCTCCTCCTTTGAGTTCTATCTTTGTGAACAACAATTTGTCCCCCTTTGGCACCAATGACCACAAGGGACCAATTTTAGATAGATTATCATATTGAAATATGGGGTGAGGATCAAGTTTGTGATTCAACCTAGATTGCTTGCATAAATAAAATGCTTCGGTTTGATCCAAGGGCAAGCTTCTTCACACCTCACTAGAAGGGTTATCATGCACCATGTTAAAGCAAATATGTAGACAAGTTTTCTAGATTAAACACTTAGGATCACAAGCTGCTTAAACAAGTTATATGCTACCACTAGATCAAACAAGACATGGAAACAATAGTGGCACCATATAAACTTCAAATTCATTTAATTTTCATGAATGAACCTAGAACATGTAAATTATGACTAGATGCACTAAACATGTCCTTAGTATAGAATGTATGACATGTCAACTAATTGTACCTTGGGGCTCAAAGGAGAGGCATGTCATATCATGGAGGTGCATCAACTCATGTTGGAGAAGTCAAGTATGTTCAACTCATTCTTTAGCTTGTGAAATCTCTTCTCATCAAGTGGCTTGGTGAATAGATCGGCTAATTGATCTTCGGTGCCCACACTCTCAATAGCAATGTCACCCTTTTGTTGATGATCTCTAATGAAATGATGGCGAACATCAATATGCTTTGTTCTTTGATGTTGAACCGAATTGTTGGTTAGATTCACGGCACTTTCATTGTCACATAGCAATGACACATTCTTGAAGTTGATTCCAAAATCCTTCAATGTTGCCTTCATCCACAAGATTTGTGCACAACAACTACCCGCAGCGATGTATTTGGCCTCGGCGATAGATAGTGCAATACTATTTTACTTCTTGGATGACCATGAGACAAGTGATCTTCCCAATAATTGACAAGTCCCGGAAGTGCTCTTTCTCTCCACTTTATCACCGGCATAGTCGGAATCTAAATATCCAACTAGCTCAAAGCTTGCACCTTTGGGATACCATAATCCAACATTTTGTGTATGCTTTAAGTACCTCAATATTCTCTTTGTTGCCTTCAAATGACTTTCTCTTGGTGAGGCTTGAAATCTTGCACACATGCATACACTAAACATCACATCGGGCCTTGATGCCGTCACATAGAGTAGGCTACCAAACATTGATCTATATAGCTTTTGATCCACCATGTTGCCACTCTTGTCACTATCCAAGCTTCCATTAGTGCTCATTAGAGTAGTGATTCCTTTTGCATCTTCCATACCAAACTTCTTTAGCATATCATTTATGTATTTGGTTTGGCTTACAAATGTTCCTTTCTTCATTTGTTTGATTTGAAGTCCAAGAAAGAAACTAAGTTCTCCAATCATTGGCATTTCAAATTCTTTTGCCATTATTTTTCCAAACTCATCACAATAATCTTGGTTGGTTGAACCAAATATGATATCATCAACATATATTTACAACACAAACAAGTCTTTCCTAATCTTCTTGGTGAATAGTGTTGTATCAACTTTGCCCATGTCAAATCCTTTGGATAGCAAGAAATCTCTTAATCTTTCATACCATGCTCTAGGTGCTTGCTTCAATCCATACAAAGCTTTCCTTAACTTATATACATGGTTGGGTTTCTTGTCATCTTCAAAACCGGGAGGTTGCTCCACATACACCTCCTCTTGAATGTACCCATTGAGAAATGCACTATTCACATCCATTTGATATAGCTTGATATTGTGTGCACAAGCATAGGCAAGTAAGATCCTAATTGCTTCTAATCTTGCAACCGGGGCATAAGTTTCAGCAAAGTCAAAACCCTCTAATTGTGTGTAACCTTGAGCCACTAGTATTGCTTTGTTCCTTACTACTATCCCATCTTGATCTTGCTTGTTGCGAAAGACCCATCTTGTTCCAATGACATTGTGATCCTTAGGCCTCTCAACTAATTCCCATACTTCATTTCTCTTGAAGTTGTTGAGCTCTTCATGCATTGCATTTACCTAATCTGGATCTCTCAATGCTTTATCAATGTCCTTGGGTTCTTCCATTGACACAAAAGAAGAGTGAGCACAAAATGATGCCAATCTTGATCTAGTTTGAACTCCCCTTTGTATGTCACCAATGATGGAATCCAATGGACGGTCTCTTGCAATGTTAATTGGTTGAAGCACTTAGACTTGATTGCTTGGATGTTGATGTTGATCATAAGTTGGAGATGATGAACTAGCCACTTGTTGATCTTGTTGCACTTGAGATGATGTACTAGCTTGATTTTGCATTAGAGAACCACTAGCTTGAGTGATTGGACTTTAGAACACTTGATCTTTGTTGTCATCCACATCAATCACTTGCTTTGGCCTAATATCACCAATATCCATTTCTTTCATAGCATTAGTCAATTGAGTTCCTCTCACATCATCCAAGTTATCTTCCTCATCTTGAGAACCATTTGTTTCATCAAACTCAACATCATGCACTTCTTCAAGTAAACCACTAGCCAAATTCTAAACTCCATAAGCTTTGCTAGTAGTTGAGTAACCAAGTAGAAATCCTTCATCACATTTCTTCTCAAACTTGCTCAATCTAGTGCCCTTCTTCAAGATGTAGCATTTGCAACCAAATACCCGAAAGTATGCAATGTTGGGCTTTCTTCCATTTAAGATCTCATATGGTGTCTTCTCTAGAAACTTGTGGCAATAGAGGCGGTTGCTATAGAAGCAAGCCATGTTGATTGCTTCGGCCCACAATGAATGACTCACATTATACTCATTCAACATTGATCTTGACATATCAATTAAGGTTCTATTCTTTCTCTCAACTAGGCCATTTGATTGAGGTATATACTTGGCCGAGAATTGATGCTTGATTCTAAGCTCATCACATAGCTCATCAACTCTTGTGTTTCTAAACTCACTTCTATTGTCACTTCTCACTTTCTTGATTGTGGTTTCAAACTCATTTTGCACTATCTTGATGAACTTCTTGAATATGTCAAATACATCACTTTTGTCCCCAAGAAAGAATACCCATGTATATCTAGTGAAATCATCCACAATCACAAAACCATACTTGTTGCCACCAATGCTTGTGTATATAGTTGGCCCAAATAGATCCATGTGCAACAACTCAAATGCCTTGGAAGTACTCATAATGCTCTTTAATGGATGAGTATTGTCCACTTGCTTTCCGGCTTGACATGCACTACATAGCTTATCTTTCTCAAATGTGACATCCTTCAAGCCTCTAACTAAGTCATGCTTCACTAACTTGTTCAATTGCTTCATGCCAACATAACCAAGTCTTCTATGCCATAACCAACCCATACTTGATTTGGTGAGCAAGCATGTTGAAAGTTGAGTGTCACTAGCATTGAAATCAACCAAGTATAGATTCTCATATCTAAAACCCTTGAAGATCAAATTAGAGCCATCAACACTAACTATCTCCACATCATCAACACCAAATATGCACTTGAAACCAAGATCACATAATTGAGCAACAGAGAGAAGATTGAAGTTCAACTTTTCAACTAAGAGCACATTGGAAATGCTATGATCATTTGAGATTGCAATCCTTCCAAGAGCCTTGACATCACCCTTACTATTGTCACCAAATGTGATGCTATCAATGCCACTATCATTTCATTTGAGAGTTGAACATTCTTGAATCACCGGTCATATGTTGAGAGCACCCACTATCAAGCACCCAATGCCTTCCTCCGGCCTTGTAATTTACCTACAAAACAAATTAATGTCTTTTAGGTACCCATACTTGTTTGGGTCCTTGGAGGTTAGTAACTAAGCTCTTTGATACCCAAATGGCCTTCTTCTTTGGGCCCACAATTGGTGTACCAACAAACCTAGCATGCACACCTTTCTCACCCTTGGTAAGCACATAACAAGAATCAAAAGGAATATAGGGTACATTATCATTTTTCTTGTTCTTGTTCACTTTGTTGCAATTAATCTCTAGATGCCCAACTTGCTTGCATCTATTGTAATAAAGACCATTGCCCTTCACAAAGCGAGACTTTGGAGTAGCAAAGGTCGTCTTGCCCTTCTTGGGAGTATAGCCCAAACCCTCTTTGTTAAGAGAGAATCTTTGGCTACCCAAGCATTTTATCAAGCGGGCATCCCCACCATAGGCATTGCCTAATGCACGGGTGAGATCATCCACCTCTCTCTTGAGAGTCTCATTCTCAACCACAAGTGATGAATCACTAGTAGTAGAGATAGAGTTGGTTGTGGCGGATGATGATGAGCTACATGAAGCATTAGTAGGACCAACAAATAAAGAATCATCAATAATATCACATGTTAGTCCAATATCACAAGTGACAATCACTTGCTCCTCCTTAGCTTCCTTCATGACCTTCTCCAACTTGAGGTCATTTTCTTTGATGAGCTCAAGTAGAGTGGAGTGGGCTTCCTTAAGCCTAGTGTGAGCAACTTCAAGATCCTCGTGGTCTTCCTTTAGACACTCACGAGAGGCCTCTAGCTCATCAAAGGATTTCCTAAGAGCTTTGAGTTCTTGTTCAATTTCTTTGCACTCCTTACCCTTTTTGAGAGCTTCAAGCTCCTCCATCAAGGCATCATTTTCATTGCTCTTGGCAATGAGCTCTTGTTCCAAGATTTTGTATTTCTTGGTTGTCCTCTTGTAGCCCTTGCTCATTTGATCTATTATGCCTAATAGATCATCCTTGAAGTAGTCCTCATCCTCCTCATTATCACTCCTACAATCATCACTAGCACAAGAATCATCATCACTATCATTATGTTTTACCTTGGTAGGCTTGGCCATAAGGCATGTCAATGTAGTGTCGAAGATGGATGGCTTGTTGGAGAGGGCGATGCTTGCAATGGCTCGCCGAGTGGTCCTCTCATCATCACTAGAGCTATCATCATCACTATCGGAGTTATCACTATCCCAAGTGACCACATAGCCACCACCCTTCTTCTTCTTGTTGATAGTAAAGCTCTTCTTCTCTTTCTTCTCCTTCTTGTTCTTCTTCAACTTTAACTCTCCATCATGATATCTTTTGTCTTCATAGGGGCACTTTGCCACTATATGAATAGGGCTATTGCAATTATAGCAAAGCACCTCCTTTGCCTTCATGAAGTCCCTTCTCTTTCTTGCACCATATCCTTTCTTCTTCATAAACCTCCCCATCTTGTGCACTAGGAGGGCCATGGTCTCATCATCGAATGGATCATCATCATCGCTCTCCACCTTGCTCTTGCCCTTAGAGGATGAAGCCTTGAATGCAATAGGCTTCTCTTGCTTGACCTTGATCTCCTTCTTCTCATCTTCATCTTCATCATCATCATATTGAGCATCGGTCATGATATCTCCAAGCACTTGGTTTGGAGTCACCTTGTCTAAACCCTCTCTTTGGATCATCTTCCTCAAGATAACAAACTTCTTAGGTAAGTTCATCAAGAACTTATGTGAGAAGTCCTTGTCCTTGACATCTTCTCCTAGGCTCTTGAGATCATTGACAATAACTTATAGCCTATAGAACATCTCTGGTATGGACTCATCATCCTTCATCTTGAAGCTTGCAAATTTATCCTTGAGCATATAGAGCTTGGCACTCTTTACCATTGAAGTGCCCTCATATGTTTCCTCTAATCTTGTCCACACTTCACTTGCCATCTCAAGATCCTTGATTTGCTCAAAGACCTTTGCATCAATCCCATTGTAGAGAGTATTGAGAGCCATAGTGTTGCATTGGTTGTTGATGCAATCATTGTTGGTGAGGTTATCGGGATCAATGATAGCATAATCATGGTGTGTCACCTTCCAAACGTTCTCATGAATAGAGCCAAGATATTGCTTCATCTTTCTTTTCTAATGATCAAAAGATGTGACACCATCAAAGAATGGAGGCTTGCCCCCGACATGGTTGAACACAACTTGAGCCATCTTACACCGAGATTGTTAAGCCTTGAAAACGGTGACCACGGCTCTGATACCACTTGAAAGGTCTTGATGGCTAGAGGGGGGGTGAATAGCATTTTAAAAAATTCTACAAAGACAAACTAAACAAGTTTATCAATATAACAAGTAGCGAGATGCGAGTTTTGCTTAGCCTACGGGGTGTTTGCAAGCCACCTAACCAATTCACAAATCTAATATATTTGCACTCAACCGCACAAGTCAAATCGGGAGGTAACTACAACTACAACTAGCAAGCTACACAAAAGAGCTACTCTAGCAAAGCTAACTAGCTAGCAAAGATAACTAAGAAGATAATGCGAAGTTGAGTTAGGAGAGTTTCACCGAGGGGCAAAGTATTGAGCCAACCAATATGATCAACAATGAATACCAAGATAACCGAACATCGGGATCAATCAATCACAATATGAAAGTGATGACACGAAGATTTATCCCAAGGTTCACGTGCTTGCCAGCACACTAGTCCCCGTTGTGTCCCTCTTCACCACGTGGTTCGGTGGCTAATCGGTCTCACACCGAGCCTCTCAAAAAGGCGCCACAAGAACCTACCAAATGGCAAAAGGTTGCAATGACACGAGCAATTCACTAACGTTGTCTTTGGCGCTTCGCCGAGGTAGGCACAAACCCCTCACAATCACCGGAGGTGGCCAAGAACAATCACCAACTCTTGCCAACGTCTCCAAGCTGCTCTAAGCCGTCTAGGTGGCGGCAACCACCAAGAGAAACAAGAATCCCGTAGCAAATCAACCACCAAGTGCCAACTAGATGCAATCTCACAATACAAATGCACTTGGATCACTCAATCTCACTTTGAATATGCAAAGAAGCAAGATAGATGAGTGGGAGGGGAGTTGCTTAGCTCAAAGTGCTCACAAGTATGTCAAATGTTCGAGTGATAGAGCCTTGAGCCGGCCAACGAGTATTTATAGACGTACCCCTTCGAATAGAGCTGTTAGAAACTTAAACAGCCGAAATCGCGTTGACCGAACACGCTGGTCCAACTGACTGGACGCGTCGGTCGCCCAATGGCTAACTCGTGAAGCACTGACCGGACGCGCTGGTCCAAATGACCGAATGCGCTGGTCGCACAACGGCTAAGTCGCGAAGCATTGACCGGACACGTAGGTCGCACAGACCGGACGCGCTGGTCCCGTGACAGACCGGACGCACTGGTCATGCCTGAGCAGCGCACAACAACACAATGACCAGACACGCTGGAGAAATGACCGGATGCCACAGTGCCAGCGTCCGGTTAGAGTCCAGTAAGCTCCCTGAACGACCGGACGCGTCCGATCGACTGTGACCGGACGCGCTTCGCGTCCGATCATCAAACTGAAATACGTGCAGACACTGAACACTGACCGGACGCGTCCGGTCATGCAAAGACCACGTCTGGTTTAGCGTCCGATCACCTCTGTGACCTCCGTTCGCCTTCGTTTCTTTTCCGACTTCCGGCGTAGTGGAAAATAGTCGTTTCAACTCCTCGAGAGGGAGAGAGAACCCCAAACCCTCTCTACCGCTCAAACTCCACCGCCTTCGCAAACGTGCTATCACCACCAAGTGATCTCGTCATGTGTGAGTATATTAGCATTTTCACAATCATTTTTCGAGGCGATATTAGTTCTATCCAAATACATATGATTATGAAATGCACACCTAGAGGCACTTAGGAGTTCAATAGCCGTGTCATTCCTCTCTTTGTAGTATGGCTATCTATCCTATAATGTAACCACACCCACTAGGTGTCTTGGTTACTAAAACACAACCCTTAAGCATATACCTTTGCCTTGATCACATAGGGTTGCGTCCAAATCCAAGTGTGGTCATCATGATCATCATGTCCATCTTGCCACCAACCTTGGAATGTACTAATCCTCATATGCTACATACAACTTAGGCATAGGATTAGTACTTAGGCATTGTCACTAATTATCAACACCAAACATATGACTTTCACCATGGATGAAGATCTCACGAAGAATTTGTCTCTTTTAGTTGAAATTGTAGGAGGAATCCGTGTTCTGCTGAAGTGTATTATAATTCTAGTTTGTTTAGTGCTTATTGGGATTGTCTATATTGTATCTAGGCTCTAAATATTCTATTACATACTTTTGTTTAGTCCTAATTGGGATTGTCCACATTGTATGTTCATCCAAATATAGACAGTGTCAGATCTGCTTTTAAACCATTCTAAATATAGACATTGTCGGATCTACTTTTAAGCTACTCTAAATATAGACAGTGTCAGATCTACTTTTAAACATTAGTTCAATATCATTGTCGAGTCTATTTTAAATCGGCAGTGCTCCTCAATGTCAGTTCTGTTGTTCAACCGACAGTGATGCCCACTATCGGTTCTACTAATTGGAATTGTCCAAAACCTATATATGCCCACTTAATTAAAATCATTTGAAAACTTTATTGCAAGCATATACACCAGAGAGGTATAGAATCATTCCAAAATTTAAGTATAGAATTATTCCGAATACCTTAGAACAGAATTACATATATGGTAACAAAGAACTTAGAATAAAATTACATACATGATAACAAAGACCTTTTTGGGAAAGAGGTGCAACCTTTCTCCAACTAGGCTAATGTTAGCATTGAAGTATGCAAACACATTGTAATATGTCTCACAAATATGCCTCAAAAATATTCTTCTAGTACCAGAGTGGGGTCTTGAAGGTGCAAGAACATGCGGGAGGGGGTGGAGCGAGCCGTGACGAAGCCTACTCCTCTGACGAGTCTAGGACAAGCCGGTGACCATGCCAACTTCTAATGAGCTGCCCAACAACAAACTGGACAACCCATGCAACAATGAGGATGCCTAGGTCAGCGTAGACCAACAACCTACCGAGGCGCTGAATAGCATTATATTTCTACCAATGTGCCATGGCTTCAACGTTCCTCCATCTTCACAAACATTCTTCTAGTACCTTTGGTGCATCATCTTGACTACAAACTGCAAGTTGTATGTGGAGAGCTTTCTCCCACAGAGAACACATATTGAGACTATACACAAATAGTGAACCAATTAATTTGTGGGACTACAAGCGGCCAGCACATGCAGGGGACCTAGCTCCTCTATCCATCGAGGCTTTCGAACGTAGGTTTTATAACTAGAAGCAATAGTGGTAGATGGATCCAATGGTGGAGAATTAATCATTTTTGAAGGTTAGGTGAAGCCAACGATCAAAGAACACTATTGGGCCATCGTAAAACCCTATAGTGACATGAAAGTATCACTGCCAGCTTGTGGTTTGACCCGGCAGGGATATATCACTGTCGATTCGTCGTAGCATGAGCCAACAGTGATATCACAATACTACAGGAATCTTAACTGAGGTGGGCAAAAAGGGTTAACCGAGGTGGTTTTTGCAACCGTCTCGGATGAAAGGTCATGGTTAATCGTGGCCTTAACTGAGGTGGTTGCCATGACTGCCTCGGTTAATCATTCAATGGAGGCAGGCTCTTTAGAATGCCCCCTCGGTTAATCTATAAAAAACAAAAAAAAATCCTCGAGCTCACCGGCAAGCCTATTCCCGATTGAAAGCTCAAGTTTGGTTTTGGTAATTAATGACACCAAGTTGCTAATGCCATGTGTTAAGTGGTTTAAGTTAGGCATAAGCAACACATGTGATGAAGGTGCATGTGGCATGGAGTGGTGGCCACAAGATCACAAAGAGATGGTGCATGGACATGAAATGATGGTCATGGTGATCAAGCATGAGGAGATGGACATGGAACAAAGTGATCAAGGAAAAGGTATAATCATAGGGTTTGCTTTTGCCGATCTAAGATGAGTAGAGAAGTGATTGACCGGGTTTAGGATTGATAGACGACTATCAAGAGGGGCAATCATGGTTAGCTCGTGGATCAAGTGCTACTAGATCATCTTCTTGAGCATATGCATTAGGATCTAGTAGAGAGCTAACATATTGCCTTGGAAAATGATTGTGATAATGCTAACACACATGCACATGGTGATTTACACATGATGGTGTTGGCACATTTGTGAAGGCGGCGGTGTTTGAGCGGTAGTGAGGGGTTTGGGGTTTTTGGGAAAATGAAATGCCTATTTTCCATTACGCCGGAGGTTGAAAAAGTGGTGAAAGCACGGAAGTGTTTCATGTGCTAAAACATGTGCTTTAGTGATACACATATGGAGAGTAGCTCATAAGTGAAAGGGCGGATCAAGCGGAACGAGTTTTCGACGAAGCTTCACGAAGAAACGAGCGACAGACGCTTGGCTTGCTGGCAACAGACGTGGGGTGCGGCGTCTGATGCCAAACCCTAGCTTGGCCTGTGCGCATGGGTGCGACAAACGCGGGGACGTGACCACGACAGACGCCGTGCATGGCACTGTTGCCGCGTCTGTCATGTGGGCGCGTCGCAGTTCCACACGACAGACGCGTCCATCAGCCAGGCACCGGACGCATCTGTCGCTCTGGTGTGTTTACTTGGCTACTGGACCATGTCTGACGGTGGCGAGGCAGCGTCTGTCGGTTGCGACAGACGCGTCTGACGCGTAGAGCGCGAGCGCGGTGAACTCCAACGGTCGGGACATGTGGCCGCTCGGTGGTGCGACAGACGCGCCTGTAGCATATGTCGGTTTGGCGACATACGCTATTGTGCAGCGTCTGTCACCCCCGAAAATCATCCAGTGAAGTTGATAACGGCTAGCTCTTGAGTGAAACGTTATAAATAAGAGGTGGCCGGACCTTGGGGGTCAGCTCTTGCACATTTGAGATATTGAGACACACTTTGAGCTAGAGAACACTCCCTCCACTCATCTCCTTGCTTGGTTGCATACTCTAGAGAGATTGAGTGAGATTCAAGTGCATTGCATTAAAAGTTGCATCTAGTAGCACTTGATCTTCATGTTTGCTACGGATTGCTTGTTACTCTTGGGTGTTTCCCGACACCCTAGATGGCTTGAAGCAGTGGTGGTGTTGAGCTCGACCTTGAAGATTGTTTCGAGCCTCACCAAGTTGATTGTGAGGGGTTCTTGAGCCTTCTCCGCGGGAGTTCACGAATTGGCTACTCTAGTGAAGCACGTGGCTTGCAGGATCCCCATCTTGTGAGTGGATGTACGACACCCGCTGAGGGTTCAACTCTTGATAGTTGATTAGCTCATGATTCATCAAGTGGGTGAATTGGCACAACGAGGAGTAGCTTATCGGGAAGCAAGTGAACCTCGGTAAAAAAAATCTTGTGTCATCTCTTTGCCGAGGATTTCTTTTGTGATTGCTCATTGTGATTGATTCTTCGAGTGTATTGCTTCTCTACTTCATTGGTATAAGAATCAAGTCACTTGCTCTTTACTTTCTTGTACTAGTCCTTGTGTAGTTTGCTTAGTGTAGCCTTTATCATATAGGAGTAAGTAGCTTAGTGACTTAGCCTTGTTGGTGTGTATTAGAGATCATAGCCTTGCTTCACTAGAATTCTATAGGTGGCTTGCATAGTGTAGTTGAGCTAGTGCTAGAATTAGCTTAGCCATTTTTTATACTAACGTGGTTGTTTAGTGAAGCTTGTAGATTTTTAAATAGGCTATTCACCCCCCTCTAGCCATTTGAACCTTACACCGAGCCTGCCGGTGAGCCCGTTTCTAGCACACAAGCCAGATCTGGCCCCACCGTCGCCCGCCGTGCCGCCATCCGCCGGGAGGAGCCGCCGCCGTCCACCGCCCAGAGTAGACCAAGAGAGAGAGAGAGAGAGAGAGAGAGTAGATTGAAGTCGTCTGTCTGCCCGCCGTGCCGCCGTCGCCTTGGATCTAGATCTGGATCTGTAAGGAGACGGAGTGTGAGAGAGGGAGACAGAGAGTAGACCAAGAGAGAGAGAGGAGATCTGCTTGAGGACAGATCTGGCCGCTGGGTCCCGCTCGTCGTGCCACCCCCGTGAGGGAGCCCGCCTCGCGCGTTTGCGTCGTCGGGAGGAAGCTGGTCGGCTCACGCGCCACCGGGACGCCGCACACTGGGCCCACCGCCCGCCAGAGAGAGGAAGGGGCGCGGCGGCGGGATCTGAGGGAGAGGACCTTGGGCTCGTCGGGATCTGCTTGGGTCCGTCTGCTCGGGAGGTGCAAGGGAGAGAGTGGACTAATGGAGGGAGGGAGAGAAAGGAGGGAGGGAGGGTGGAGTCATGGGAGTCGCAACTCGCTCAGCTGCGGGCACTGCTGAGAGAGAGAGCAAGTGGATGAGAAGAAAACTCTAAGTCCTAAATATATAGTGGGCTAGTTATTTACTGAGGCGATTGCGTTACAATGCCCGCCTCAGTTAATGATTTACCAAGGCGGTTATGTTACAATGCCCGCCTCAGTTAATACTTATTAACCGAGACAGTTATTTTATAATGTCCGCCTCGATTAATGATTTACCGAGACGGTTATGTTACAATGCCCGTCTTGATTAATACTTATTAACTGAAACGGTTATTTTACTATGCTCGCCTCGGTTGTATTAACTGAGCCGGTTGCTGGCCCGACTGCCATGTCTAGAATAACCGAGGCGGGCAACCGGGCCATCCGCCTCCAAGGCCATTTTGAAAACGCTGCGCAAAAAATTTTGTGTAGTAGTGTCACCCTTATTATTGTCAGTTTGTGGTTACTGCCTTGTGATGATTGAGGCAGCAGTGATAGGTGCCTTCATTGCCGAGTGAATAGCTTTTCCTGGATTTTCTAGATCCTAGATTTACGAAGCATTCACTGTTGGCTCCAGCACAACCAACAGTAATGATCCGACAGGAATTCCATGTTCTGGCATGGTGCTTTATTTAAGATATCTAGTGTAAAGGAACCATTATTTTTTAGCGACTAAAAAAAGATATATCTTCCTACTAAACATCTTCCTTGCACCATCAAATATTTTGCCGTACCTTCTTGGCAAATATGGATCCTATGCACACATACATATTGGCCATGCAAATGGAAGTTTCGCGGAATACGCCTTAAGGCCTTGACTATTTAAAGCTCAGAGTCTAAGACTAGTTAGATAGAGAGCTTCCCGTGATCCCGTCATGCGTTTTCCTAACACCGCATAAAATCAACGCCCCTCTGAATATTTTGATGGAGCTAGCGCAGTTTCTTCTTAACTATGATCGGAGGCTCGCCCACTGTGACGTTTTCGTGTCACTGTTACTTGTAAACATCGCCATTTTAGCCAGGTAACGCGTCGCTGAATCCGCCTCGTCAGCTAGCGCTCAGCGTCGACTTAACCCTTGTTTAGTTCCCCCAATTCTCCCCCAAATTCCACTATACAAAAAGAAGATTCTCCGTCACATCAAAATGTCGGCAAATGCATGGAGTACTAAATGTTGATGAAATCAAAAACTAATTGCATAATTTTGTTTTACTTTGCGAGACGAACATTTTAAGTCTAGTTAGTCAAAATTTGGATAATTTTTACCAAATACAAACGAAATGCTACAGGAATTCTGATACAGTGTTTTTCTCCCCAATTCACTGAACTAAACGAGGCCTAAACAATAATGGAACAACGGAAGCCAAATCTTGCACATCCACTGATAATATAAATATGGATCGGAGGTAGACAATGTAGCCTAGTAATAAGTAGACTAGCTGCTCCTAGCAAGAGACGTTTCACTGTTTGATCGGCCGGATCGATCCCGAGGTTGGCATCATGCCAAGAGAGCCGTGGCAACGTGCCCACGGGCACGGCGGCCTTGGTCCGCGCCACCACCGTTCCACATCGGGCCTGCGTCGCGGGTTGTTCCGGCCACACGAGGGCGAGGAGGATGGCGGGGAGAGTCACCGAGATGATCGCGTCCGGGGAGGGCGGCTTGGCCTCACCGCGGGCTCCCAGTTCCCCAGAGACATGGAGGGCCGTGTCCATGGGGGCTATCCTTCTCGCCGGTACTACCTCCCCGCCGCCGGTGATTCTTGTGTTCGTAGAGGCTATCCAGCTTCTACCCGATACCTCACCGTCGGTGACTCGTCCCGGCCATCGATGGCATCGCGCGCAAGGTTATTCTTTCTATATATAAATATAACCAGCGCACTCAAGTTTGGAGAGAAAAGGATATATCTGCCAACCATTCAACCAAGTACATATTTGTATATATATGTGCAGGGAGAAAGCTGATAGCTTAGAGCGTGAGCTTCACAGCATCGAGAGATCCATCGTCATCCCGATATGCCTGAACCCCGAGTCCAGGGAGTTCTTCCCGGACAGGGACAGGGGCACCGCGCAGAGCCTCGACAGGTACCTCGCTGCTGCGAAGCGGCTGCAGCGGCTGGACACGTCAGGGGACATCGATCAGCGCAAGAAGAGCCTCCTCAAGACGGTCATGTCCTGCCTCGCCGACGAGTTCTGCCACCTCAAGGTGTGGAGGCTGGACGACGCTACGGCGAGGGATCACTCGCCGGCCTCCCTCTGGGATTCCGCCAGGCGCAGCCGCAGTGGTTCCCAGGACTCGGGTATGAGCTCCTCGTCCTCTTTGTCCTTCACCGGCAGCGGCGGCACAAGCGATGCCAGCCGTGGCTCGTACCACAGGGGTCTTGGTGAAGAACCGTCGGTCCAAAGTCACAGCACGTTCGCCGCTGGAATGATTTATGTCGACCGTAGGTCATTGTCGATCCTCCGTGATATTGCGAGCGTCATGATTGGGAGCGGATATGAATATATTCTACGAGGAGCTTTTGATCGACACTGCGCTCAACTTGCAAGGTAATTAATGTGTGCCTGGGTGTCGCTTGATCTCACTCCAGTTTAATTTGATGTTCTACATATTTCTTGAAACCTCAACTAATTAATTAATACTTCTAACTACTCGGAAAGCTGAAGTAAGGGGGAAATTAACCTTAAAAAAGGTAAAGCAATGATATGGATGCAAAAACCATCTCCTTGAATGGTTAGCTAATTTGTATATGCTTGATTAAGCTTGAATGATTCCTAGCCCCATTCCAAGATAACCGAACGAGGCCTAAAGTGTTTCCGTCACGGTCAGACAAAATAATATCTTCCTTTTTTGTATACTTTGTCCAAAGAAAATTTTCATGTGCGGCAGTACGTTGCACTTTCAAGAAGAGCGATTGGTCGTGCGCGGAGTAGAAGCAAACATGGCAGAGTTGTTTGGAGGGTGCAGCTAATGACGAGGAAGGTTGGGAGAATTCCAACTTAACATGGGAGCAAACAATTTACTACCGAAAGGCAGTTTGCTTGTCTCGTAGATGATATATAGATAAGGCCACGTTAGTCGTAATCAGGTTCCTTGAGACGAGCCTAAATTCGATAGATAGCGATAATATTATGTTCCTAAGAGTCTGATACTGACAATTAACCTTGTTTTCACCTATATCCAATAGGTACATTGAAATACTTGACATTGACAACATTTTTGGATATCAAATGGAAGAATCAAGAGAAATTCTACTGAAAGTCTGGACATCCGCAGTGCACATTATCATTAGTTTTCTGAATGAGATGCAAAGACAATTGGATGCACATGATTTTGGTTCCTTCGATAAAATCAAGCAGGAATATTTCTTGGCAATTGCAAAGGCAACTGTCTTGAAGTTGCTTGATTCAGCTAATTCTATCAGTTTTCAGGTGGACCCACCAACTGACCAGTCATGCAAGAGCAGTTATGGGGCAGCTAAACGTAACCTATCCAAAATGGTAGATGTGGTGATGGTGTACCAAGCACTGGATCATGGTTTGCCAACAATCTTATCACTGCTTTCAGGGGAAACTAAGGAGCTCGTTGTTGCAGAGGGTGAAGAGCTTATCAAGAGATTGTCAGATGTGTTTGCCAAATTATCTGACGAACTAAACAATACTGTCAGATCACAATATTTGTTCATCACTAATACTGGTGTCCATCGTTTTACGAAGCATGTCATGGATCATATACGATTGCTAGTTCAACATAAGAGGACAATCCATCCAATGCTAGAGGGTGGTCTAGAATCATTTGGTGAACTGGTGACACGGCTGATCTGGTCTTTGGAGTTCATGTTGAACGTGAATTCTAGGAGTTTGCAGCTACAAGGGCAGGAGCAGATATTCCTTTTAAACAATGTCCACTTCATGCTCGAGGCAGCCGAGAAGAATACAGAGTTGGTACTGATTCTAGGAGAAAGCTGGTTCTCACGGTGCCATGACCAAATCGACCAGTTCATAGCAGGCTATGTGGACGTGTCTTGGACACCGGTTATGTCCTCACTTGAGAGGAAAACCCGGTTCTCGGTAATATTGTGGCCTCATCAGTTGTTATGCAAGTTCACTTCAGCTTTTGAGGTGACTTGCAGTGCGCACAAGCATTGGAAAGTTGCTGATCCACTGATGCGGCACAAGTTGCGCGAAGCAATTTCTCACAAGGTTCTCCCATCATTGTACCGAATGCATGTGGAGTGTGACTCAGAGAAGATGAACAAGTCTGCGAGGTACAGCATCGAGCAAATAGAGTCTCAGCTGCTGGAATTGTTTGAGGGATGAAGTAATTGATAATGCTTAAATTAAGGAATTTTGGATGCTGATGCATGTTCGAATATTTGGTTTTTCGGGTTTAGTTTAATCCAGAGATTATGTACATAAATAGGTAAACTTGGTTAGGTAGCAAAATCACATGGCACGAGCATAAACTGGACATGGATATCACATCACTACACATGAATCAATCTAGCTACTATACTCTGATAACAGAAACAATAGAGGATTAGACATAATTTTAAGCATAATGTATTATGCAGTCTGTTAGATTCAGGGAGGACCTTAGGTCTTCCTTTTGCTTTTTGGCTAGATGCTTTCAGTTAAAACATGTTTGTAATCTTGACTATTGCTTAAATTATTTATAAAATCTACTGTCAGGATCTCCCCCACAGTCCTTTGCTTCAAAAAAAAATAGAGGGTTAGACATGAGCAATAATGTAGACATGCAGGAAACGAATCTACACATGAATATATCTACTATGCTTGATAATAATAACAAAAACAAATGAGAATTAAACAGAAGCAGTCCAGACATGCATCAAACGAATCGGCATATCAACAAATCTACTATGCTCGATGACAGGAATAAAGGGATGAAAACGGACGGAAAACGGGTGGAAAAAAACCTCTTCGGTTTCCGTTTCTATTTTTTAGCGGAAACAGGATCAGGTTCGGAGAAAAAAAATGAAATTAAAAATGGATGGGGATATACGGAAATAAGGAAACAGACAAAGATGGACGAAGAGCTGGAAAATTAAATTAGAATAACATGATCAAATTTTTCGAGTATACATGAACAAAGTCACAAAATAGTATACACGTACCAAGTTATCGGTCCAATATTCACTAGCATGTCATGTGTTAATATGTTAACGCGCATAATTTGTGATTAGTAGGTTTATGAACATATCAATTTCTAGATATATCTTACATAGATTGAAAACGGGATGAAAAAAGGAATAAATACGGGTCAATTCCGGATAAAAACGGGATTCCACGAAAACGGACGGAAAAACCCCTCTCCCGTTTCCGTAAACGCGAAAACGGGATCCTACAAATACAGAAACGGGTAGAACAAAATAGAAAACGGGATGAGTCGGAACGGGATTTTTTTCCGTCTGTTTTTTGCCACTACCACCATGCCCCGCTAACGACGGCCACGTTGATCCCAACACTAGAAGAATTCTCTCCATCCGAGATCTTTTTGTACCACTACACACTCCCTCGTGACTTGAGGGTTTCCCTTTTATTAATCCAGACTCCAAAAAGAGTAAAAAGAAGTCAAACACTCTCTCGGTCAACAACCGAAGTTTGTCTTAGCTGGTTAGCTCAGTCTGTTTAGGTCGATGATAAGGTGTAGGTTCGAATCATGCAGAGGCCACATTGTTGACGGGAAGAGTCCACCTAGACATATGATTTGTGACCTAGCAGCCATGTAGGATAACAAGGTTTTTTTAAAAAAAAATATAATAGTTCTTTATTTTATGACGATCAACTATTGTCACAGAGTTCATGCACAGTATACTACGATGATGTTTATGATAAAGACACAGCTTGGTCATAAATAGTTGTCATCCTATTGTCACAGAGCTCATGCAAAGTATACTACGATGATGTTTATGACAAAGACACAGCTTGATCATAAATAGTTGTCATCATGTGAATAGTCGTCGTAAACGGCCTTTGTTTGTGACAAATAGGTGCTCTGTCATCTGGTAACTGTCATAGAAGCTCAGATTCTTATAGTGCAAAGTAAGCCCCACTATGGCCACATTGATTCTTATAGTGCAAAGTAAGCCCCACTATGGCCACATTGATCCTAAGCAGCGGCACCGCGGGTTCCTCTCTCCTACCCACTCCCTTCCCTTTGCTTGGGCATCAGGTCGAAGCTAGGGTTTTTTAATCCGTGTGCTAAGCTATTGGTAGTAGGATCCAGTCGAGTTTGGCGACGAACAACTTTTTTTTGGACTCAGCACAATGTGGCACATGCCAAACTAGACAATCTCCCGCCTACCCCTCTTGTGGCATGGCCAGGTTGATATCATTGTGGTATTTGTGCACCAAATCATGAGGCCTATTGCATGGGTGGTCTTGTCCTTATAGAGAGGCTAGATCTAGGCAATCCTAGTGGTGGCACTATTGCTAATGTGCAAATCTTTGACAGCGTGCCTGATATCTAGCTTGGCTTTTTTGTTGGGTTAGTTGTGCAAGGTCTCTAGTAGGGTTCCTAGTCAATCAGGTTGGGTCGGGCTGCTCTTGATTATTTCTCTAGGGAGTTGTGCAATGCCCTGCTTATGTAGAGCGCTTCTAAAGGTGACATCTTAAAATGGGCTACCTCTAAATAGGAAAAACATTAAATATCCTCATTGTTGCCATCGTTTTGGAAAGTACCCCCAGTCATGTGGTCGTTGCCACGGTCAGGATCATTGTGTCTAGGAGTGGGCATTCAGAACGAATCGAGAACTCAATTCGAGTAAATTGGTTTCAGTAAAAATTGGTCTTTCCATATTAGAAACCGAAATTGTGTTTGAAAAACCAAGGATCGACAATTTGGTTACCCCAAGCGTTGGCCATGGTCTTTGGTTCCAACCAACTCTAATTGAACAACAATGCCCATATTTCATTATCGTGCTCACGGGAGCCTCTCTCTAGCGAAACATCACCTCTCAACTGCGAACTATTGAGGCCAGAGGATGCATGTGCAATAAGGTTGGAGAAGAGTGTCGAGTCAGAATAGAAGGTGTAGAGGCCGAATGCACAAAGGGATCTACACAAATATCTCGACAACGATTAAACCTCTGATGGCCACCTTGTATGCCCATCAGCCATTATGGTATCAGATCTAGATCTACAGCCATAGGGCGGTTCAGCTCATAGGTCACCGGATGTCTAAGGATTTGGTGGTGCAGCATGGTGGCTAGCCATCCTTCCTAGGTAGAGACACTAGGAGCTAGAGATTGTGCCTGTGCCGGCGACGGTGGCTGTAGGTTCTTGAGGATCTAAGAGGGGGAGGAGAGCGAGCGACAAGGGATGACCCATATGTGCTTGAGGATCCGCAAGCAGGAGGAGAGTGTAGATGAGGGATCCTGAGTTGGAGACGTCAGTGACAACGAATAAGGTAGAGGTACGGGAGAGTTGGATAGCTATTTAGGTTGGGTACCCAACCAAGAAGTCAGATTAACCAATATAGTGTTTGGGTTTCTTCAACTTGGAACCAAACTACGGTCTGATCCGAAATTTGAGTCTCTTCAATCGCAGTCTATTCTAGCTCAGGTTTTGCCTAGGTTTCCTTTTCCACCCCTAATTGTGCCCTCTTCCTCTTGGTGTGGTGTTTTTCTCTTTGTTATGCCTTTTCCATGTCCCATATATTTGGTTGTGTGTAGGAAAGGGTAGATCATCGGAGAAAGCCATTGCGGCTCAGTCGACCAATGGTGACACACTTTGGGCATCGTTTCTCATGCTGGTACCATTGTTATGGCAATCTGGACCTTGTGTTCATTCAATGAAAACCATTTTTGGTTTGAGGTACGAACAACAATGGCGTTTGGTGCAGTGTGCCCTTGTCTGTGCATTCCATCATCATCGTCGTCGTCTATGTGGTTATTGGACTTGATCTTACTAATGCCTGCAAGAGGTACACAATAAATGCATCGATTTAGACCGCAATCATGAATAGAAACAGAATAAATTGCTCAGAAATCACTTAAATGCACAAAAAAAATCACTCAAATGCACAAATTCATACAACTACGAGAAATGCACACATCATTCGTGATGAAGTGCTCGAATCACACAACATTGGTATAATCTAAGGCCCTGTTTATATCACTTTGGATTATTATAATTTGAGTTGTGAATTATGGTTATAGTAATTTAGTTTATGAATTATAATAGTATGTTTTGTTTTTTTAATGCAACTTACTAGAGTTTTGCCTTTCGATTAAGTTATAAAAAAGTTTGCCTAATTTAGACCCCATTTGGCACGGCTCCACTTTACCAGTGGAGTTATTTTTTCTGGCTTCAGCTCCATCAACAGCTTTGTCGGTAGAGATGGAGCTATTTTCTTGACACATTTGGCAAAATATATAGCTCCTTATAGTGAACAAAGGAGCAAAAAGACTATAGTGCCCTTCTCTTTTTCCCTTTTCTTCTTCTTATCTGCTCGGTTCTTCCAAGCTGATTCATCCTTGCAGGCCCACGTGCTCTCAGTGGTTCCGCGAGTCGGTTGGCCGCACCCCCCTTGTCACAGAACCTCCTAATTATGATGGCCCACAAGCACACGTCATTGTCATAATGACCTCTGACAGTCGTACTTATGTTCACCATAACTTAAAAGGCCTGCTTTCCTCCGAACAGGATCCAATCACAGGAGTATTGCAATATTACAACAGTTTATTCAAAATATTCAACAGAGTAAAGTAGCGGAAGTCTTACAATAACTTAGGTTACAAACCGGTTTTCAAACTTAAAACCTTAGGTAACATTATTACAAACCAGTAGTAGAGAAGTATCGGTAGTAACTTTATTACATCACACAAGCGAGATGCCTTGCCCAAAGGCCACACAATCTACTCGTCGTCACTGTCTTCAACCACGACGGTCATGCAACAAGGCTCGAAGCAGACTTGTTCATGAACCGCACCTGCAACAAGGGGTTAACAAACCCTGAGTACAAGAGTACTCAACAAGACTTACCCGACTAAGACAAAGACTCCAAGGGCATGCTAGCTTTAGGGAATCAAGGTACGGGTAATCAAGAATCAAATTTTTCTTTTGCAGAAAAGCTTACTAAGGTAAGTCCTTATCTTCAATATTTTATTTTTACCATTGATGGTTCATTAACCAATTCTAGGTGATCCTAATCTAGATCGAAGTAATTATCATCAAAACCTTTCTCATTCTTTCTTTCAATTCCAGTTCTTAACTACGATGCAAGTCAGGTGATCAAGTCTCCATAACCGAGGAGCAACGACGATTCGAACCGATTATACCCAGCTGGGGATCTCTAACTTCACGACATATGTAGAACCGAATCTTGCATATATCAACCCTCATTTAGATCTCCCAAAACCAGAACGTGTCCATCGCCACCCGAGAGTACAGTACTCCTCGAACCCGACCAAATTCTAGCCCCGAGGGTACACGCTACTCTCGCCATCTCTCCACTCCCAGTGCGAGGTTAGACGTTCTCGTAATGGAATCACCAACATTTTGGGCTTACCCAAGGCATGAGGTTAGTTGCAAAGTCTCGAACACAACAGGCTTACAACGAACGGACCTTAACTGACAAGGCGGAAACAATACATTGAGACTCCTTTCCCAATGCATGTTAGCAGTGGCCAAACCACCCGCCCGATCTTTTAAGTTCATTCTTATATTTCAATATTCATTCGATATGCCGTCATGGCTATGTAAACATTTCTTTTAAAAGCTTAACTTCTAAGCATAGCGAAGCATACTACGCATTTTCAGTAAAAACAGGTATCAAGGTTGATATTCCAATAATCAAGGATGATAATGCAGCAATTAGGTTATCACTCAACTCCTAATTACTTAATGCAGTAAACCATAATATAAATAATAAAACATTTGTACAAATTCAAGGTAGGGTTTAAATGCACCGGGGCTTGCCTTGTTCGCACACGACGACTGACTCAGACTCGAGGACTCCACTGTCTGGTCCGAAACCCACCGACGATCGCTCTTCTCCGGAAGCTTGATCGACGACTTCGGCTTCTTCGAAAGCGGAGACTACACGAATACATAACATGCTTTAACATGATGTTCGATGATAAACATGATGCTTGATGATAACATGCTACGAGTTACGACTTGAGTACAACTTACTTCTACGGTACAGTCGCAAACAGAAAACCTACTAACTAGAAGCGGCGATTCCAGCGATACCAGCTTTTAACCTAACAAGTTACTAACGAGCTCAATCATGAAATTAAGGTGCCAAAGATCACCAAAAGGTAGTGACCTAAGGACTTCACTCAATCAAAAGGCACCCAACACTTAAAGTTCTCAAATTAACATTTATTTTCTATTTAACTAATTAGGGCATAATTAGGAGTTGATCAAATTTTACCTAATCAAGCTCAAACTTTTTCTATGGGTTAAGAATGAATTACAACAGTGTTATAATAAATTTCATACTTTTTGGATAAATAAATTAATTATTAAAATTACTGGAAGTTGCATTTAATCTTTAATGAAACTAATTAATTCTACTGCTCAAAGTATTCAAATTCATGATTTAACATTTTTCCTAGATAGTTTATACATTGAGAAGCTTACACAAAAATTTTCATGAATTTTGGAACTCTACACAATTTTTAATGAAATAAACAAATAATAACACTATTCATTTATTTGAAAAAGAAAACAAAAACGAAAAACCGAACCGGGCCGATCTCCTCTTCACTCCGGTCCGGCCCAGCCGAGCGGCCCGCTCGCGCGCGCCCGCGCTCGCGCTCGCGACCGGCCCAGCCGCGCGGCCCAGCAGCGGCCTGCCCCGCGCGCTGGCTCTCTCTCACTCGCTGACACTGCGTCCCCACCTGTCATCTTCCTCCTCCCGCTCGCCCGCTCGCTCCCGCGTGCCCGCGCGCTCGCCCGCGGTGACCGGCCGATGACCGAAGCCTCGGTCGACCAACCGAGCGATCCGACAGCCTCTACGCGACCTAGCGAACCCGTTTTGCTAACTTGCAGCTCGTCTCGAGCTCCGGTGCTACCTTACTGACGACGGTGGCGGTCCAACAACCACGGTGACCGGCGACTCGACAACACAACGGTGAAACGATCAAGGCGAGTGGCCAGGGAGCATCAGGGGCGTACCACGATCACGAAGGAGTGATCGGTTGAAGCTGAGAGGCTCTGGAGGCGGCTGGCCACGGTGGCGGGGCTCGACGGGAACGGCGGTGACCCGAGGTAGAAGACGACGGCTCCCCGGCGATCCTGAGCAGTAGCGTCTACACAAGGAGGCGCAACAGGTTCGCAAGGTGATGGCGGAGCGATTGGCGAGATGGAGATGGATGCGGTGGAGCAGGGAGGGCGAATTTAGCCGGCGAAAGGAAGACGGTGGCGGCGGCGATGGTGAAACCGACGGCGACAGTGGCGGTGACGGTCTTTATATAGAGTTGTGGAGCCAAAGAAGCAGCTGGAGAGCGCGAGGCGATCACTGTGGTCGCGGTGGCAGGATGGAAGGTCGTGGAAGCGGCCAGCGCGACGTCGGCGGCTCGCCGGCGCCCATGCCGCGCGCTGCCGGTGCGTGATTCGCCGGTGCACTGTAGCTGTTCCCCCCCAACTTTTGAAATTCCAAACTGTTTTCTCAAATTACTCTCAAAATCATGTAACAACTTGAAAAACTTCCAATCTATGAAATCTTCAGAATTTCAAGCTCTACAAGTTTTGTATTGAACACTTTTTCAAATTCTCACTGGATTTTGAAATTTGAATTTAAACTCAAAAGGGGACACATTTTTCAGATTTGGTAATTTAGAAATTACTTTTGATTTTATATTGAAACTTCAAAATCTCCCAACATCAAAGTTGTATATCTTGACCAGACCTACAACTTTGCTGTTCAAAACTTTTTAAAATTCTGCCTCCATTTTGAAATCTTAGTTTGGGGACAAAAATGAATTAAATCTGAAATTTGTTTATTTTCAAAATTGCTCCACATTTTACACTAAAACTTTGAAAACTCAAAACACCAAAGTTGTAGCCCTTGAAAAGTTCTACAAACTTGGTTTTGAACTTTTTCCCAAATTTTGCTTAGATTTTGAATTATTTCAAAAGGGGTAAAACAGGGTTTTGAAATTTAGGGTTTTCGGAGGAATTTTAAATCGAAATTTGTTGCTACTTTAATTGGTGATTACTTAGTGATCAAAACCTCACCCAAGGGCATAATTTGGACCAACATGACATGGTTGACCAAATGCCACTCTTGGTTGACCAATTAGCTTTTAAAAATTCTTTTACATTTCTCCCCAGATTTGAATTTAAATTTGAATCGGAAAACTCGTGACAAGTTTTGGGACTCCAATTCAAACTCAAATTTGGAGCTTCATTTTAGATGTTGTACTTGAGCTCATACCCTACACTTGACACTAATGTGCAACACAGTCGCACACCTCAAATTACGCAGGGCATGGACTAAGTATTTGCGGTGGCATTCGAAATTAGGGTTTTCGGGTTCGGAGCACACCACTAAGAAACACATTCAACCTAGATAAGTAAACTCGTTTTAGTTGATGCATAACAAGTTTAACCTAACAGGGATGCTTTGCAATGCATTATGATGACATGGCAGATTAATTAGCACTATAACACCCGGGGTGTTACAGCCCTTCCCCCTTAAAGAAATCTCGTCCCGAGATTTAAAGCCTTGAGTTAAGTAATGGAAAAGGAAACGTGTCAAGCAAACACGTCCAAGACTTGTCTACAAAACGGGTAGGGGTTTTCTGCATTATAAAGATTTTAAAAGGATAGGTTACAGTTTAAAGAAGAAATTGCAACCTAGATAGAAGCAAAGAACTCCGGGAAATTCTCCAACAGATAACCTTCCGATTCCCAGGTGGCTTCCTCTTCTGAATGTTGATTCCACTGTATTCTGTACCATTTTGTTGTTCTACTACGGGTAACACGATCTTTTTGATCCAAAACTCGGACAGGATATTCAGAATATGTCAAATCCGGTTCAAGTTCAACTCCCTCAACATCAACCACTTGATCATGTACTTGTAGACACTTCTTCATTTGTGATACATGAAATACATTGTGCACGGCTGACAGTTGTTCAGGCAGCTTTAATCTATATGCCACCTTCCCACATTGTTGAATGATTTGAAAAGGACCAATATAACGTGGTGCGAGTTTGCCTCTGACTCCAAATCTGCTAACTCCTTTCATGGGTGATACTTTTAGATAAACATAATCCCCTACTCGGAATACCAAAGGTCTACGCCTTTTATCAGCATAACTCTTTTGTCTGGACTGAGCAACTTTTAAATTATTCTGGATCTGTCGAACTTTTTCTTCTGTTTGTTTCACAAGATCAACACCGAAAAACCATCTTTCTCCCGGTTCTGACCAATTCAATGGAGTTCTGCACCTGCGGCCATACAATGCCTCAAACGGTGCCATTTTGATACTCTCTTGATAACTATTATTGTAAGAGAATTCTGCTAACGGTAACCACTCATCCCAAGTGTCTGAATAATTAAGTGCACATGACCTTAACATATCTTCTAGAATTTGATTGACCCTTTCAGTCTGACCACTTGTCTGTGGATGATAAGCGGTACTGTGCAAAAGTTCTGTACCTAGGGACTCATGTAGGTGTCTCCAAAATTTGTTAACAAACTGCGTACCTCTATCTGATACAATGGTCTTTGGTACCCCATGAAGGCTCAGGATTCGTGCAATATAAATTCTTGCATAAGTTATAGCAGAATAGTCCACCTTAACTGGAATAAAATGAGATGACTTTGTCAGTCGGTCCACAATGACCCAAATTGAATCAAAGCCTCTTGAGGTCTTGGGTAACCCAGTAATGAAATCCATACTGATATCTTCCCACTTCCAGGATGGAATGGGCAAGGGTTGTAACATTCCTGCCGACTTCAGGTGTACCGCCTTCACCTTACAACAAGTATCACATCTAGCAACATACTTAGCAATCTCAATTTTCATTTTGGTCCACCAGAATCTCTGTTTCAAATCTTGATACATCTTATTACTTCCTGGATGAATAGAAAACCTTGTCCTATGTGCTTCATCAAGAATGAGTCAACGTAACTCTGGAACCTTTGGGACCACTAGCCGGTTCTTAAACCATAACACATCTGCCTCATCAATACTGAAATCTGTCTGTTGACCAGTTCTAACTTTTTCTTTGATGTGAGTGATTCCGGAATTCTTTCTCTGAGCAGACACAATCTGATCTTTGAGTGTTGATTCTACTGTGACATTAGTCAACTGACCTTGTGGAACTATTTCAATATTCAACTTTTCCAATTCGTAACACAAACTGTAATCCATTGGCTTCACAGTCGTACAATTGCAATGATTCTTTCTACTGAGTGCATCAGCAACTACATTCGCTTTTCCAGGGTGATAGTGTACTTCTAAATCATAGTCCTTTATCAACTCAAGCCACCTTCTTTGCCTCATATTCAATTCTGACTGAGTAAAGATATACTTTAAACTCTTGTGATCTGTATACATGTGGCAAGTATTACCCAACAAGTAATGACGCCAGATTTTTAATGCATGAACCACAGCTGCTAGTTCAAGATCATGTGTCGGATAATGTTCTTCATGGCGCTTCAACTGTCTCGAGGCATAAGCAATGACTCTGCCTTCTTGCATCAATACGCAACCAAGGCCAATACCTGAGGCATCACAGTAAACATCAAATGGCTTTTCTATATCTGGTTGTGCCAAAACTGGAGCAGTTGTCAATGACCTCTTTAAAATTCTAAAAGCTTTTTCACATTCTGGAGACCATATGAACTTAGTTTGATTCTTCAACAACTCTGTGATTGGCTTGGCTACCTTTGAAAAGTCAGGTATGAATCGACGGTAATAACCCGCCATTCCCAGAAAACTTCGGACTTCATGAACTGAGATTGGTGGCTTCCAATTCAGAATATCTTTCACCTTGCCAGGATCTACTGCTACTCCTTCGGCTGACAACACATGTCCTAAGAATTGCACTTCTTTTAACCAAAACTCACATTTACTGAACTTGGCATACAATTGATGATCTCTCAGACGAGTCAGAACAATTCTGAGATGCTCAACATGCTCTTCTTCACTTTTGGAGTATACCAGAATATCATCAATAAAGACAACCACAAACTTGTCGAGTTCTGGCATGAAAACTGAATTCATTAGATACATGAAATGTGCCGGTGCATTAGTGAGACCAAAAGACATAACTAGGTACTCATACAGTCCATATCTGGTGGTGAATGCAGTCTTTGGAATATCTTCAGGTCGAATCTTAATTTGATGGTATCCTGATCGAAGATCGATCTTTGAAAATACCTTTGCCCCCGCAAGCTGATCAAAGAGCAGATCAATGCGAGGCAACGGATATTTATTCTTAATGGTTACTTCATTCAGCGGTCGATAGTCAACACACATCCTTAAAGTCTGATCCTTCTTCTTGACAAAAAGAGCTGGACATCCCCATGGTGAGGAACTGGGTCTGATAAAACCTTTGTCACGTAACTCTTGCAATTGATCCTTAAGTTCTGCTAATTCATTGGGTGGCATTCTGTAAGCTCTCCGGGATATTGGGGCAGTACCCGGTTTTAACTCAATCACAAACTCTACATCTCTGTCCGGTGGCAGACCTGGTAGATCATCTGGAAACACGTCTGGAAATTCACAGACTACCGGTATATCACAAATCTCCTGTACTGAAGTTGCACATACCCTTTCAACTGTTCTCTTTGGGATAGGAAGTTGGATAAGAAGATGAGATTTATTATCTGGCAGGTTCAACCTTATAGTTCTGTGCAGTGCATCTATAAGGGCTCCTCTTTGGTACATCCAATTCATACCCAGGATTACATCTATATCCTGTTTCTGTAATATTATCATTGAGGTAGGGAATATATGCCCACCTAACTCTATAGGTACGTCACGTACCATCTCCTTAGTACACAGTCGTCCCCCGGGCGACTGGATAAAGAAATCCTCTTGTGTTCCCATAATTGGAATGTCATACTTAACAACAAAGGTGCGATTTATGAATGTATGCGATGCACCTGAATCAAATAACAGTACTGCTGGATGATTAGCAACAGGGAACATACCCATCATAACAGGTTCTCCCTCTGGGATTGCACTTGCTTGAGTGTAGAATACACGTCCGATCTTCTTCTTCTCACCCTTACCCTTCTGAACATTCAGATTATTGTTCTTACTCTGAGGTTGTTGCTGTTGTGGTACGGGAGCTCTGGGATAATTAGGATTGTACTGCCTTGGATACGGGCAATCCTTGGAAAAGTGGCCTGGCTTTCCACAGTTGTAGCAGGGAAAGTTATGGGTTACTGGAGTCTGGTTTCGAATACCAGGGGCATTCGGCTGCTGTAAAAATTGCGGGGTTGCGGCAGGACGGAAAAACGTCTGCGGCTGAACTTGGTATTGCGGTGGACGATAAGTTGGGCGGAAATGGTTCTGAGGGTGATAAACAAACTTCTGGCGTTTCTTAATGCCGCCAGACGGACTTGAAAACACTGGCTTCTTTTTCTTCGACTCCTTGTGCAGTCGGGACTTCTCTTCTGACGCAATAGCCACATTGACTATCTCATGGTAAGTAGCATTATAGCAGGTGACTAATGCTTCCTGGATTCTGGTACTCAAACCTCTCATGAAACAACTCTTCTTCTTTGCATCGGTATTCACATATTCAGCTGCATACTGGGACAGATGATTAAATTTGCCCACATATTGTAGAACTGTCTGGTTTCCTTGCTTCAGTGAGAGAAACTCCTCTAACTTCATGGCCATGACACCATCTGGGATATAATGTGCTCTAAAGGCTTCACGAAACTCCTGCCAAGTGACACGGTGGCCAGCAGGCTGTGCGGCGACTAGATTCGCCCACCACGCCCCTGCGGCACCTCTGAGTTGTTGTGCTGCAAACACAGGCTTCTGGTGCTCTGTGCACTGTAACAGTTCAAACTTCTGCTCCATGGTACGGAGCCAGTCATCCGCCTCTAGCGGCTCATCTGCCTTTGAAAACACTGGTGGACGGGTATCGGTGAAATCCACATAAGTGGTTTCCTCTCCATTGTTACGGCCTCGACGACCCTGATTCCCATTCTGATTCTGATTCTGAGCCAACAGGGTAGTGGCATTAACCAGTGCGGCAATAGCTTCTGCCAAGGTAGGTGGAAACGGTGGGGGATTCGGATTATGGTCCCCTTCCTGGGAAGTTCCAGTACCGTCCATCTGTTGTACACAAACCATGTTTATTTTCATTGCTTTATTGAATTAAAAAGCAGTTAGCACAGAACTTGTATACACATACAAACTCATCTTTCATTATTTCATTACAAACTGGCTTGCAAGCAAGAAACCACCCACTAAGGTTCTTAGAAAGCAGGAAAGACTACTATATTACACAACCATCCATGTCGACCCTTCACTCCTCATCCTCATCGCTGATCACGATCACTTCCTCATGCAGGACTGTGTTGTACTGCTCCAGGTGTGTCACATAAAGCTCCAACTCACGAACACGAGCCCTGGCTTCTGTCTCCTTTTCCAAAGACTCCTTCTGGAACTGTTTCCAAAAACGCATGTTGCGCTCCAGTCGCTCTACTTCTGATGTAAGCCTTGCAACCTCTGACTCCGAATCCGGGTTCGGATTACGGCTACTGCTTGCTCCATCAACTCTGGCAGCCAACTGATGACGCGGCACTTCTTGCAGACCCGTTTTCTTGCGAGGAGTCGTCTTCACACGTGCCATCCTAAAGCAAGACAGAATTAGGACGATGAGAACAGATAGGGGGATCTGAAGGTTAGCATGAATAGGATTGAACCTTACTTAACCCAAACCACTTTAAAAGGGAAGGTAACTTAAGCAGGTTAATTAAACATGATGCATGCATTCGTACTTACGATCTAACAGAAAGATTTAAGTAACACATGCAATCTTTATAACATAGGGCACTATACATGATACTTCACTACGAAGCTTTCAAATATGAGCTAAGGAAACTATAGAATGGATTAAGAGAAGCAAAAGCAATTTGGACCAAAAATATCAGTATTAAATTTGTTGACCCAAATCATTTTGAAGTTTTACAAGGTAATACTACAATAACCCGAGTGATTATGCTCTGGTACCAGCTGTCACAGAACCTCCTAATTATGATGGCCCACAAGCACACGTCATTGTCATAATGACCTCTGACAGTCGTACTTATGTTCACCATAACTTAAAAGGCCTGCTTTCCTCCGAACAGGATCCAATCACAGGAGTATTGCAATATTACAACAGTTTATTCAAAATATTCAACAGAGTAAAGTAGCGGAAGTCTTACAATAACTTAGGTTACAAACCGGTTTTCAAACTTAAAACCTTAGGTAACATTATTACAAACCAGTAGTAGAGAAGTATCGGTAGTAACTTTATTACATCACACAAGCGAGATGCCTTGCCCAAAGGCCACACAATCTACTCGTCGTCACTGTCTTCAACCACGACGGTCATGCAACAAGGCTCGAAGCAGACTTGTTCATGAACCGCACCTGCAACAAGGGGTTAACAAACCCTGAGTACAAGAGTACTCAACAAGACTTACCCGACTAAGACAAAGACTCCAAGGGCATGCTAGCTTTAGGGAATCAAGGTACGGGTAATCAAGAATCAAATTTTTCTTTTGCAGAAAAGCTTACTAAGGTAAGTCCTTATCTTCAATATTTTATTTTTACCATTGATGGTTCATTAACCAATTCTAGGTGATCCTAATCTAGATCGAAGTAATTATCATCAAAACCTTTCTCATTCTTTCTTTCAATTCCAGTTCTTAACTACGATGCAAGTCAGGTGATCAAGTCTCCATAACCGAGGAGCAACGACGATTCGAACCGATTATACCCAGCTGGGGATCTCTAACTTCACGACATATGTAGAACCGAATCTTGCATATATCAACCCTCATTTAGATCTCCCAAAACCAGAACGTGTCCATCGCCACCCGAGAGTACAGTACTCCTCGAACCCGACCAAATTCTAGCCCCGAGGGTACACGCTACTCTCGCCATCTCTCCACTCCCAGTGCGAGGTTAGACGTTCTCGTAATGGAATCACCAACATTTTGGGCTTACCCAAGGCATGAGGTTAGTTGCAAAGTCTCGAACACAACAGGCTTACAACGAACGGACCTTAACTGACAAGGCGGAAACAATACATTGAGACTCCTTTCCCAATGCATGTTAGCAGTGGCCAAACCACCCGCCCGATCTTTTAAGTTCATTCTTATATTTCAATATTCATTCGATATGCCGTCATGGCTATGTAAACATTTCTTTTAAAAGCTTAACTTCTAAGCATAGCGAAGCATACTACGCATTTTCAGTAAAAACAGGTATCAAGGTTGATATTCCAATAATCAAGGATGATAATGCAGCAATTAGGTTATCACTCAACTCCTAATTACTTAATGCAGTAAACCATAATATAAATAATAAAACATTTGTACAAATTCAAGGTAGGGTTTAAATGCACCGGGGCTTGCCTTGTTCGCACACGACGACTGACTCAGACTCGAGGACTCCACTGTCTGGTCCGAAACCCACCGACGATCGCTCTTCTCCGGAAGCTTGATCGACGACTTCGGCTTCTTCGAAAGCGGAGACTACACGAATACATAACATGCTTTAACATGATGTTCGATGATAAACATGATGCTTGATGATAACATGCTACGAGTTACGACTTGAGTACAACTTACTTCTACGGTACAGTCGCAAACAGAAAACCTACTAACTAGAAGCGGCGATTCCAGCGATACCAGCTTTTAACCTAACAAGTTACTAACGAGCTCAATCATGAAATTAAGGTGCCAAAGATCACCAAAAGGTAGTGACCTAAGGACTTCACTCAATCAAAAGGCACCCAACACTTAAAGTTCTCAAATTAACATTTATTTTCTATTTAACTAATTAGGGCATAATTAGGAGTTGATCAAATTTTACCTAATCAAGCTCAAACTTTTTCTATGGGTTAAGAATGAATTACAACAGTGTTATAATAAATTTCATACTTTTTGGATAAATAAATTAATTATTAAAATTACTGGAAGTTGCATTTAATCTTTAATGAAACTAATTAATTCTACTGCTCAAAGTATTCAAATTCATGATTTAACATTTTTCCTAGATAGTTTATACATTGAGAAGCTTACACAAAAATTTTCATGAATTTTGGAACTCTACACAATTTTTAATGAAATAAACAAATAATAACACTATTCATTTATTTGAAAAAGAAAACAAAAACGAAAAACCGAACCGGGCCGATCTCCTCTTCACTCCGGTCCGGCCCAGCCGAGCGGCCCGCTCGCGCGCGCCCGCGCTCGCGCTCGCGACCGGCCCAGCCGCGCGGCCCAGCAGCGGCCTGCCCCGCGCGCTGGCTCTCTCTCACTCGCTGACACTGCGTCCCCACCTGTCATCTTCCTCCTCCCGCTCGCCCGCTCGCTCCCGCGTGCCCGCGCGCTCGCCCGCGGTGACCGGCCGATGACCGAAGCCTCGGTCGACCAACCGAGCGATCCGACAGCCTCTACGCGACCTAGCGAACCCGTTTTGCTAACTTGCAGCTCGTCTCGAGCTCCGGTGCTACCTTACTGACGACGGTGGCGGTCCAACAACCACGGTGACCGGCGACTCGACAACACAACGGTGAAACGATCAAGGCGAGTGGCCAGGGAGCATCAGGGGCGTACCACGATCACGAAGGAGTGATCGGTTGAAGCTGAGAGGCTCTGGAGGCGGCTGGCCACGGTGGCGGGGCTCGACGGGAACGGCGGTGACCCGAGGTAGAAGACGACGGCTCCCCGGCGATCCTGAGCAGTAGCGTCTACACAAGGAGGCGCAACAGGTTCGCAAGGTGATGGCGGAGCGATTGGCGAGATGGAGATGGATGCGGTGGAGCAGGGAGGGCGAATTTAGCCGGCGAAAGGAAGACGGTGGCGGCGGCGATGGTGAAACCGACGGCGACAGTGGCGGTGACGGTCTTTATATAGAGTTGTGGAGCCAAAGAAGCAGCTGGAGAGCGCGAGGCGATCACTGTGGTCGCGGTGGCAGGATGGAAGGTCGTGGAAGCGGCCAGCGCGACGTCGGCGGCTCGCCGGCGCCCATGCCGCGCGCTGCCGGTGCGTGATTCGCCGGTGCACTGTAGCTGTTCCCCCCCAACTTTTGAAATTCCAAACTGTTTTCTCAAATTACTCTCAAAATCATGTAACAACTTGAAAAACTTCCAATCTATGAAATCTTCAGAATTTCAAGCTCTACAAGTTTTGTATTGAACACTTTTTCAAATTCTCACTGGATTTTGAAATTTGAATTTAAACTCAAAAGGGGACACATTTTTCAGATTTGGTAATTTAGAAATTACTTTTGATTTTATATTGAAACTTCAAAATCTCCCAACATCAAAGTTGTATATCTTGACCAGACCTACAACTTTGCTGTTCAAAACTTTTTAAAATTCTGCCTCCATTTTGAAATCTTAGTTTGGGGACAAAAATGAATTAAATCTGAAATTTGTTTATTTTCAAAATTGCTCCACATTTTACACTAAAACTTTGAAAACTCAAAACACCAAAGTTGTAGCCCTTGAAAAGTTCTACAAACTTGGTTTTGAACTTTTTCCCAAATTTTGCTTAGATTTTGAATTATTTCAAAAGGGGTAAAACAGGGTTTTGAAATTTAGGGTTTTCGGAGGAATTTTAAATCGAAATTTGTTGCTACTTTAATTGGTGATTACTTAGTGATCAAAACCTCACCCAAGGGCATAATTTGGACCAACATGACATGGTTGACCAAATGCCACTCTTGGTTGACCAATTAGCTTTTAAAAATTCTTTTACATTTCTCCCCAGATTTGAATTTAAATTTGAATCGGAAAACTCGTGACAAGTTTTGGGACTCCAATTCAAACTCAAATTTGGAGCTTCATTTTAGATGTTGTACTTGAGCTCATACCCTACACTTGACACTAATGTGCAACACAGTCGCACACCTCAAATTACGCAGGGCATGGACTAAGTATTTGCGGTGGCATTCGAAATTAGGGTTTTCGGGTTCGGAGCACACCACTAAGAAACACATTCAACCTAGATAAGTAAACTCGTTTTAGTTGATGCATAACAAGTTTAACCTAACAGGGATGCTTTGCAATGCATTATGATGACATGGCAGATTAATTAGCACTATAACACCCGGGGTGTTACACCCCTCACCCGCACACGTCTTGGCTGCGGTGCCCGATGGCCATGAGTGCCCTGACTGCCTGCGCGCCTCGGCAGTGGCATGGCCCGATGGCTCGTGCGCCTCAACTGTGGCATGGACCGACGCACCTCTTCATCTACGTTCATTGCTTGTCTTCTTCTCCAATGTGGGTCAGCTCTGGCGGCCACGCGCTCCAGCAACCGTGCGCCCTTGGGCAGCCTGCACGCCCTAGCGAACTTAATCAATCTCCCAAGCGCTTCTTCTCTGTGCAGGGCAAAACGGGCTTGTGTCCTTGCTGGGACACACCAGGGCAAGGTGGAGCTATTTTCAGCTCCGCCCTCCCTCTATTCTTTGTCTCAACAGGTTTTAAGGGCCTTCTTGGGTGGAGCTATTTAGTTTTATCCCGTTTGGCACAAAACAACTTCAAACAGCTCCAGGTGCCGGTGGTGAAGGTGTGCCAAATGGGGCCTTATTATAACATGTTTTGTTTGGAACCTTTAGTATCAATATTGGATTATTGTTGAATGAACTATAATCACCTACTAGTAGGTTGGAGGTGGATTATATGATTATTAGAATTCACAGTTTGGATTATCATAATCTAGAATGGTTAGAGTATCTCCACTAGATTGGGAATAAACTATCTTCTTTTCTTATAAAAGGAATAAAGTGGATCGAAGGTAAAAAAATCAAACTCCAGCAGATTTTCTTTCTCTAATTTTTTTTCTTAATTGACAAAACTAATCCTTCCATCCCTCAAATAAAGAGGAAGAACCCGAGATTTTTCTCGACCCTCTTTCTTTCTTCCCCTCTCGCTGACCACTAGGGCTCCACGCTGTTGAGTTGGGCAAGCAGTGTCGCGTTGCGCCACCACCGCTATGTTGCACCTCGCCAAGTAGCCCGCCACTGCATCGTGCCTCTAGTCAGGAGGGCAAGCGTTGTTGTAATCAAGAGGGCAAGCGTCGTTGTAATGAAGAAACTGCAAGAGAGAGGAGAAAAAATGAGGATAGATTTATTTAGCACTGTCAAATAGAGGTCATGTATAAAGGGGATCAAGTTTTCTCGATCCCATTTTGAGGGGGCTATTGGGGTCGTGGAATGTTTTTCTTCTCCTCTTATTCCATATGACATATACAATGAGTTAAATTAATAAGAATAGGGGAATATTCGACCATTTGCTCCAAAAAGGGATGAAATCCATCCTATTAAAAAATAAATAATTTGCAATAGAAAGAATTTTTCAAATTAAACTCTTCCCTGAAAATCCAATTTCGCTTTTCAATTCTACTGAAACAAATATCCCCTATATACTCCAATTCTTCTTCTATTACTCCCTCCATTTCAAATTATAAGTCATTCTAAAAATCTTGGAGAGTCAAAGCATCTCAAGTTTGACCAAAATTATAAAAAGAATTATAAAGATTTATGACATCAAATAGATATAGTTATGAAAATATAATTAATGAATAACCTAATGATACTTAGTTGGTATCATAAATATTATTATCTTATTATATAAATTTGGCTAAACTTGAGATGCTTTGACTCTCCAAGATTCTTAGAATGACTTAATTTGGGATGGAGGGACTACTAGACTAGATTTGAAGAAAGATACCATAGACACTCTTAAACCATTTAGATTTGGGAGTGTATGCTATGGAAACTAGCTTCTTGTGGAAACTATGGAAACTTTAATCTAAGTCCACATGATTCTAATCCGATGGCCTCAGATGAAGGTGGATCATTTATTCACTTAAACCCTCCCACCAAGATTCTAATCCGATGATCTCAGATGAAGCACAACCCACCTTCATCTGAGGCCATCGGATTAGAATCCTATGGACTTGATTGAAGTTTCCATAGTTTCCACAAGAAGCTAGTTTCCATAGCATACGCTCCCTTTAGATTTTATACAATAATCTAAGGTGATCTAAACATGACTTAAGTAGGCAAGCCTTTCGCTCGTCGCCTGCCTTTGCCCCTCTGCTTCTCTCGAAGCAGGCACGCTCGCCAGCCGCCTCGCCGGTAACGCCACCGCCAGCCCTGGCCCTGGCCCTCGCTCTCACCCTCAACTGAGAGCCCCAGTGCTGCAATTTGCGAGCCGACTGACGCGCTTCGTGCTATTCCCCTCTTGTTCGCGGAAATCGGCATCCTCCCGGCTACCCCGGCCGAGAAGCGAAGGCAGCCGTCCTCTCCGCCCTCCCCTGCTCTCCTCGACCTCCGACGCACCCCAGACACCGCAGAGATGCAGAACCCTAGCGGCCACCACCCCGCGACGGCCGCCCCGTCGTCAGCGCCGTCCAAGGGCAAGTCGTCGGCGCCGAACCCTAGCGGCCACCACGCCGCCACGCCGGCGCCGTCGGGGATACCGTCCAAGGGCAAGTCGGCGGCGGCGCAGGCCGCGGCTTCGGGCCAGGGCTCCTCTTCCCACCACCACTCTGCCGGCGGTGGCGGTGGTGGTGGCGGCGCCGACGCGTCCGCCACCACCCTCAAGCGCAAGCGCGGCGTCTTCCAGAAAGACCGTACGGGACGCTTACTCCCTACTTTGCTAATTTTTAACCTTTGTTCTGTCATTAGGCATTCAATTAATTTGCTGCTCACCTTCAATTTTATGTGTTGTATTATAATTTTTGTTGACGTTCTTGCAGTGCAGCACATGATGTATGGCTTTGGGGATGATCCAAATGTGAGTTTACTGAACAATTTCCTGTTTAGTTCCTTAATTTATTCTTTTAAAGATATGCTGCGAGCAATAAGCCAATCTATGTAGTTCAGAGCAGTAATTTACATTGCAAGTGATGAGAAAAGGCAGTTTGCGGTAGTGATGATAATATGCATTGAATCTTCAATTTGCAATGCTGACGTATCATTATTTAAATAATGTCCGTATAAAGAAAGAGGCACATGGTTTTTCCTTACAAACTGAAATTGGATTCTTCTTCGCTCATATGTTGTGTTCTTGATTTTGCAGCCACTTCCAGAAACCGTTGCACTTGTGGAGGACATTGTTGTCGAATATGTCACTGACCTGGTAAGCTTATTCTGCGTTTCTATGATTCTATCTTCTGTGCTGTCTGCTCAGATGCTATGTGTACTGATCGTAAGGCTATGTGAATGGAAAGAAAAAAAAAGGGATTGACCCTGTTTTTAATGATTCTGAATGTTAAATGTTATTCCTGTTTCAACATTCAATAATTATTACCTTCTTGAACTCCGTGTTCTGGTGCTCTTGAAAGACAAGTAAGTTTTGAACCACTGTGTTTGCCTCAATTGATAGCTTTGTCATGTCATTATGGGCTATGTTTTGAGATTTTTTTTTGTGGTGTTCATATGCAGTGTGCCCATTTTGTACAATATCTAAAGCTTATGCTAGTTTCCTAATGTAAATTAACTTTGTAGGTTCTCAGTGTGTCGCTGGGTTATCAAGTTTCCACTAATCTATGTTGTGCCCACTGTGCACGTTTATCTCACAAATGATATCTTTCAACATTAAACTTTGGTAGTTGCTGTTGCTTCTGCATTGTGCTTAAGATTGGAATTTATACTACACATGAATTTGTTCACATCAAGCAGTTGAATCAGGGCTTTGTTGAATGTTTCGGAACCTTGTTTCGCCAACTTCTATTAAAAGTTTATTTGTTTCAAATGGGCCCCTGATTTGTCCATTTGATTACTTGCATTATGTCACATGGAGCCGTGATTTGTCTATTTGATTTTTTTGCAATATGCATTATGTTTATTCATGCATGATTTGGGCGTATGGAAATTATAGGCAGTTTAGTTAACACCTGAGCCGTTCCCCCATTTACCGTCCATACACCCCCACTTACTTTTGACTATTGAGCAAATTCATGTGCTTCAAATTATGTGTTGGAAATAACTATTATGTAGTAGGTGAGCACTGTGCAAGTGTTCCTCTGAGTCATTAGATGGATAAAATCACAGACACATCTGGCATATAGTTTATACTGTTATTTGCACCTTCATCATTCAGTGGATTCATAATGCCCCTTTCTCAGGTGCACAAGGCGCAGAATGTTGCCTCAAAGAGGGGGAAGCTCCTGACAGAGGATTTTCTTTATCTTATACGCAAGGTACACAGTCTAACCCCACATTTGATTGCCTTGCTTATTTGCAGTGCAGCTCACATTTTAGTCCTTTTTTTTAGGATTTACGAAAACTGCACCGTGCTACTGAACTACTGTCCATGAATGAAGAGCTCAAGCAAGCAAGGAAAGCTTTTGACGTGGATGAAGAGACGCTGGCTACGACTAACATATGATGTCTTCCTAATTGTACAATCTGCATGTTACAGTAACTAGTTGTACAATGCACTGCATGTGTCGGACAATTGTTGGCATCGACTTGTAACTTTTCTGGTACGAATTTTAGTTACTTTCCTTACAGTTACTGCTATGGTTGTATGCCCTACTCAGTGAAGGTGAAAGGTTGCTGTTTCAACAAATCTTAATGTAAAAATGCAGACTTTTTGGTTGTGTTGAAACAGACAACTCATGAACATTGCTGGCGGAGGAGATAGTTGAAAGTAAAATTGCCAGACAATTTACAGATATACACTGATGCATCCATTTTCTACGTTTGTCTACCTGTGAGCAACAACATTTAAAAATCAAAACACATTCATGCTGCTATTGGCATGTTTACCTATGCTCTTGGCAACTAGCCCAAGAGCTGAACTTGATGGTGGTCAAGTAAAAATGCTCGTCAGCTTGGCCTTTTGATCACCATTTAGGTCTTTAGGGAAGACTACCTCGAAAATGACGTACAGGTCTCCCTTCTCGTTGCTATGGTACAGTGGCATGCCCTCTCCTTTGAACTTCCTGACTTCTTTTGGTTTCGTGATCACCTGAAATTTTATGTCCATGGGCAAAGTTTATGTATTGCACATTTGCATTTTCACACAAGATAATTTCTTGCAGGGTATAAACTCAAAATCACTGCCAAGTTACCTTGGTCCCGATTTCCACGGCATGGTTGTCAAGGTGCTTTACGTTCTTCTCAAATCCAACAAGAGCTTCTGACTGCAAGAGAGATGAAAGCTCAGTGGTTGACAACAGATCTAATATAAGAGTAAGAGCATGAGAAATGGAAGAGACAGTGATAATTGGCGAAGTTGCTCTAGGCTGCCTAAACTAACGGATGCCTAACTCCGGTCTGGTGGAATGACTGAGGCTCGTGGTTCATACTCAGTAAGCCTTCAGCAACACTAAAGAATTAGCAATAAAAAAAGGACACTATTATTTAGCTGAATTTCCTACTTCAGAATGTACTCAAGAACCCTATCTGACTTGTAGCTGAATTAATGCAGTGGCTTAACATCTAGCACAATCTTCATCTAAGAACAAGCACAAAAAACTGATTTGGTTCTCCCAGTGCAATCGAACCTTCTTCGACAGAAGACCCTTAGGGGAAGATCTGTCTAATTTCTGTCTACGTAGCACTGTTAACGAGGAAACAAGAGTGAAGTGAACAGTACCAGTGAGATTTCCACTGTTGTATGTAGGTCGTTGCCTTCTCTTCTGAAACGCTCATGCCTTGCTGTCCGAATTTTAAACTGCTCAACAAGTGAATTTGTCAGAAATAAATGGTGCCAAGCTGATCATTCCTTACGGTAGTATGTATAAAAAGATAGCAACCTTCAAATCACCAGGCTCTCCATCAATCCTAGGTTCACCATCCTTGTAAAATAAAATTTCCTGAAAGCAGAAGAGATAATCTACTAGAAATATCCATAATGAGAAACCAAGCAAATTCTAAAGACATGGAGCTCTCCTACCGGTTCAAGGAAAAACAACAACAAAAAGTGCCGGCATCCATAATTCAAATATTCAATATGCCCTAGAGAATGAGTTTAAGCAATTATTGTGATGATGTCCATGGCATATGATATTCAAATTCTAGCTCAGACTGAAGTTCTAGCAGAGCTCTGTAGTTCCAATGTTCTTATTTCTTAAATTCTGAAGAAGTTACTATAGTTCAGTCACTGCAGGTGGCACACCAAAATCAGTTTCCTGGCTGTACAGTGCTAGTTAGTCTGGGTCTCGGAAAAGGAGTTCTATGCATTCTATGCATAACATTCTTTTGTTTATCACAAGAAAAGAAGAAAAAGAATGTTGCCTGTGTAAAGAAGCGGAAACCAGGGTGTTCAGACATGTTATAAAAGTTTGCAGGACGTCAACCACTAGAGATAGTTCACTGGAAGAAACAATAACACATTTGCTTTCTACCTGTCCATCTTGCATCCCTTTTTCAATATCAACATTAATGAAGTCCCTTTCTCTTATGTACTTCACATTTGGGCATGTATCACAAACCTGGAAAACAAAAATGTATCCTCATGTTACTTCAGAGTTTAGCAAGCCAGATATAGTAACTGGATCATATATATCTTTCAAAATGAAAACTTGAAGATAATGTTCTTCATCATGAAAACCATGACAAGATGAAACAAGAAACATATCGACACCTGTTCCATTATATTAGTATAGAACTATTACCATATTAGAACTTACCTGCTCACTCATTCGATAAAAAACTCCAGGAGCAATTTCTCGTTGACGAATTTCATTCCTACATTTGCATCGCCTGTTGCCAGGAGCTGGTTTTATAACATTTTTCTCCCTCCAAATCTATCGTACATCAATCAAATACCAGTCAAAGCAAATAATTATAAGCGGCCATAAGAGCAAACCTTTTTAACTAAAATCTCAAGCTACTTGAAGAACACATTAAAAAAATGTTATCACAACACTTTAATGTTGCAAGCCGTTGTTACCTTTAAGGAACCACCCATATACAAGTCCTCTAGTGAAGCATCCAATTCAACGATCACATCATCACCCTTTAAAATTCGTTCTTCCTCCTCTTCCATACCTTCACCACCAAAAAAACTGTTTTTTTTAACATAACAAGAAGATCGTTACCAATGGGAGATATCTAAAAGATTTGGGTCCCGTAGGAACACAGTGAAACAATTTCTTTCAGCATTGAGTTGCATTCAAGTAAAGAAGATGAAACAAAAAGTTAGTAATAACAAGGGATATCTGCCCAATGGCATGTTAATCAGTGAACCATTCACAATGACTGAATTCTTTGTAATGAATAATTACACTCGAGTCTATAACAGGAATGCACAATTGTACATCTGCAGCTTTGTTCATTGTTATTGTTAGCACTTAGCACAACACCTTAGAAAGGACAAGTACAACCAGACATGAACTACCAATTTATAACATAGCTTGATTCTGTACTTTGCAGCACCTGACAACCTAGAACTTGCAGCAAGCAGCATAGACTTGACAGGCATCTTTTTAAGATCTTTCAAATAAAATCGTGATAAGTTTTTCATATTCCATACTGACTAACTTCATCTACAGCACAGCACAGCACATTTGAATCAATGGTATCCATCAGCTCAAGAATGAATTGAAGATGTCACATGGTTCTACGTACTAAAATGGTACATCTCAATATATACAACAGAAGTTGGTCAGGAGCATCAAGCTTGTTGTTCTAATAAATACTCAGTTTTCAAATATATATGGACCCAATCAAAACAATTGTGATTTACTTAATTTTGTAGGCCAACCACACGCGCTTTAACCTTGCCATAACACACAAGGCCAATAATGTCTTAGTTAAGATAAGACCAAAATTCTCATTCCTTCTGCAAAGAAGTTAGGTCACATTGAAGTAAGGGAACCTAGTTTGAATTGAAAAAAAAAAAGAGTATGAATAAATTATGAAATATGGTTTGCATCATGTTTTAGCTCTATGTTTTTTTTTGAGATTTTTTTTAGCTCTATGTTGTGACAGTAATGTATGCTTCGTAAAGAGAGCTTGTGTTCACTCTCTATATTTAGTTGTCAAGATAGGCTGATGTAAACAAAAAAAACATTTAATATAACATGCAATTTTCTACTTACTTGCTAAACACGTATTCGATGTTCATAGCATGACCACCATCACCATCACTGTGCTCACCATGGAATTGCTCCAAACCTGCCTCACCGTACCAGTCATAGACTTTCCTCTTCTCCTGATCCGTCAAGACCTCGTAGGCTGCAAGATGAAACCTCACTAGTCACTACCGTCAGGAAATATTGGAACCGTCAGGAATGTTCCGTTCTCTGGTAGTATGAGCACTCAAAAATATTCTCCAAAGTACTAGTACATACTACATACCATGGTTGATCTCGGTAAACCGCCTGTCAGCTTCCTCATTGTTGGGGTTCTTGTCAGGGTGGTATTTCAGCGCAAGCTTGCGGTAGGCCCTCTTGATTTGTTCCTCCGATGCACCCTTTGACACTTGCAGTATTTCATAGTAGCTCTTTCTATACTCCATTGGTTGCATACAAAAAATGGATTATCAGAATGATCAGTACAAAACTCATCAATGCTTATAGGTAGTATTGTGAAAGATCATTATGGAGGAGTGGAAAATTGTTCAGAATTTGAACAATCAGGACTCCAGGAACTGGAAAAATACTAGCTAGCAGTTAAAACGTAAAAAAATTACAGGAGAAGATATAAGAAATGCAGAAACTCTGAGCACCCAGCTATGGAAGAAAGTGATTTTGAGCAGTACATCATGAAAGTCCTTCGTCATCGATCTGAAACCCTTGAGCAAGATGCGATTTTCGCCAACAGATTGATCTGAGGCTAGTAGGCTACTGACGAACGCGCGTGCAGACTGCAGAGTGAATTCCAAGAACACGAAAAGAAGAACCCCCCGATAAAGAGTTGGAATTTGGAAACCAGTTCTGACGGATCTAGGGCCGTACCCAGCAAGCGAAGACACCGCTTGATGCAGGAGGAGGAAAACGACGAGCAGCGCCGCCCTCCTCGCCGCCATTGCCACCACCAGCACACACGCCTCCCTTCGGTTGGCAGTTTGGCACTGCGAGGACAGACAAGGCGAGAGCGTTGCTGGTGCGCGCTGTAGCGAGCGAGCGAGCGAGCGGGTCAGGGATTCCCGTCGCTGCTCCTTCGGCCTTCGTCTTCCTCCCGAGTCCCGATCGATTTTGCCCCCGCGACTCGAGAGCTTCAGTGACGTCTTCGGTGCGCGGCGCGCACGGTCCGCGTGCGTGGCAATGGCTGGGTCCTTGGACAACGGGCTCGCGCTTTTGGCCGGGCTCTGCGGCTGCAACTCCGGCTACTGCACGGGTCCGTCGTGGACTCGTGGCGTCAAGCGTCATGCGAGGACACGATTATTTTATTGTGCCTTCGTAAAAAAAATAACTCTCATTTTCTAAGAAATCATATTTTTATAAATTTAATCAAATCTATAAAAAGTACACATTTATAATACTAATTAATTATTATTAAATTAATCATGAAATATATCATTATACCATATGGAGTTATAAATATTCATAATATTTTCTTAAACTTAGTTAAAAATAAAGAAGTTTGACTTGATCCAAATCTAGAATTACATTTTTTTCACAAGGTAGTATTTTTGTCAAAAAAAACACAGTCCATGTTATTACAACATGTTGGACATTGTTGCCATTGAGACCATGACTCATCACACATTAATCATTAATTATGTTGTCTTAAAAGGACTTTGATGTCGCCTAGGAGGCCTAGAGGGGGTGAATAGGCCTACAAAAAATCAACTCAAAAGCAAATTAAAATTCAGGGCAGCACTGCCTCCCTTTGAGAGTGGCACTGCCGCCGTGTGGCCGAGAGTCCAACTCAGCTCAAACTTTAAGGATATGTACTAGAGGAGATATCCAGTGACGATCCTGCAAAATTTCAGGTCGAAGCTCTGTCAGAACAGAGGGCGGCATTGCCGGCCTATGAGGGCGGCACTACCGGCCTACGCAAGGATTTCAAACTGAATTCAAATATTAACCAGCAGAACTTAGATCAGATAAATTTCTAGTCCATCTGTAAGTATGTCAATGACAGATCGAAAGCTAAACAGGGTATATCACAAGTGAATAAGTAGATCGATCACAAACTCTAAAATCACCTAAACAACAATATGAACTTGCAAGAATGTAAATGAAGCACACAGTGACACGGTTATTTGTTGGTATAAATTAATGCACACTCTACTTTATCCGCAAGCGCACAGATAACGTCTACCGATATAGCACTTCACCAGGATGACCCAGTTTTAATATCTAACCCAAAGGAACGGAGTATGGTCTTCTTAAATCTTAAGCTTTAATCCTTGAGTAGCTATCAAGGACTGAGAATTTTAAAAGTAGAGGGGGTCACTAAGGTTGTCTAATTCTACTTCAAGTACGAAATGCTAATAGTATTCTTGATGGGAAAATTGTCATAGAAGGTCAGACGCAGAGTATGAATTCTCCTACCAATAAATTATTCTGCTAGTCCTACAAACGAGATAGTGGGCTATAGAAGAATCAACCAGGCTATAAGAGTCACCCTTGCGAACTACCACTGAAATCCGAAATATAGGGTACATTCATGAGCTATCAAGTCTAAGCACCGCGCTTACACCCTCTAACTCCTCTAATCCTAGCGCTACTAGAATTAAAGTACTCAAATGAGTCACAAACCTCAAGAACAATAAGAACAACTTGAAAATAGACGTTGATTACCAGAGAGATCTAGATGCAAGATCTTAAAGAACTTGAATCCATAGGTACAAGATGTTGAAAAAGATCCGACATGCCGGAGCTTCTTCTAAATCTCCTCTTCTCTCTCTTCTAGTTCTAATTCAAGACTAGATTCTATTCTTAAACTAGATAGAGAACTAGTTTTCTTCTTGATCGCTGGCTCTTCAATCTTTCTCCTATGATTTCTAATTCTGTTGGAGGTTCTGATCTAGAGAGATTGAATGAGGCCTGAGGGTCTGAAGGCCGCTTTATATAGCCCTAGGGGATCAACCGTGACCCTTGGATGAAACCGACCTTCACGTAGGGTTGAGATGCATCATAGGAGGCGGTAGAGATAGCTTACAAAGGAAGGAGCCGTGACAGTGTGGGGGGAGGCCGGCCAGCCTAGGGTTAGGGCCGATCGGCCCCACCTGGCAGCAGTTCGAGGTGGGCTGCCTTGTGGAGTCCTCTGGTGTCTTCTAGAATGTCCTTGTGTGGCCGTGATGTGGAGATAAGTCCGATAGGTGTGGGTTCCTTCTCATGAAAGATATCATTTTCCTATATTTTTCTATTTAATCCCTGAAAAATCATAATTCACCAAAACTCATGGAAATTGTCAGTACAACCCCTATTCTAAGGTGAGAATCATATTTTTATCTTTTTTATATGTTTAGTTGACGGTTTATAATGATAGTTAATTACCGTCTACAACTCCCCCACACTTAGTCTTTGCTCGTCCTCGAATAAAGGTTGAATTACCTCAAGACATAACTTTAAGATAAGACATCAACACTAGACTTCTCCCAGTCATACCTATACTGCGGGATTCAATGTGTCTACCACAACACTTTGGGTAGTTGAAGAACAGAACAGTTTGAATTTGATCACCTTCTTCCTGTCAGTCAAGTCAATTGGAGATTTTTGCACAAGTTTAAAATAAAAGCATAGTTCACCTTATCCCTATGTAGCTCACTCAAGTCACTCATATGTAGTATTTATGGAATCCTCTCCAAGGCATAAATGACTGGTGTCTTAAAACATCCTATCTCTAAAAATTGTATCTAGAGTGAAAGGTATGATCAAGAATGTAGCCCTTTTATCTTGCATTTATTGCTAGGTCAAAACTCGGACCCACAGAGGGAATTTTTATACTCTTAGATCAAGATGTGCATGTGTGTGGTATATAGTTGCTAACTTATTTCTACTTTGCTCCTTTGAGTGTATATCTCTCTGTTTTGAAGAATTAAAAAATTATACAGAGGCTTTTAAGATCATGGACTATCGTTGTTTTTCTTCTTCTTTCTCTTTTTTTCTAAGTACTTACCTATCTTTTTATTTTTCTTTTATTTTTGCATAGCCCAAGTCTTTTTTTGTAACAGAAAACTTATAGAGAGATATTGATCAAAGAAGTTGGAGCATTTATTGAACCTATAAAATATTTTTGAATGGTAAGGCATGTTTTTGCATACTCCCAGTGTAGGAATAGCAGATATATGTGGAGTGTAAGTGATCTTGATCTTGGGAGCATGAAAAATCTCTCGACACAGGTCAACAAGGTTTGACAAAACTCAATACAAAAATAAAAGGCTTATAAGCTGGTCTTAAAAATTTATCATGTAAGGCTTTGGTAGGATATTACTCAACTACAAAGGAGAAGTGAAACTATTAATTTTGCAAGTTTAAAAATAAAAGTTCTCCAAGAACATATCCCACAACAACTTAAGCAATGCGGGGTCCCTAAAAAGGTTCCCAACCGTAATAAGACTTCTAGGAAAAATGTTGTGTGAGTCTATCTTTAAATTATATCAAAGTAATTTATTCCTTTAATCAGGATTAATAGATCATGTGTTTATTTAGGGAATTCTTAATTTAATTCAAAACAAAAGATTAAATAGTAAAAAATAGAATGTATGGAATGTGTACCGAACCGTGGATGAAGGAGGAGGCAAGGCATGGCGACAAAGGGGCGGTCGTCCTGGCCCTGGGGCCGATCGACCTGGGCAGAGGCCCAGTCGAGGCCTGCTTCATCGTGCGAGGTCTTGGCGACGTTTGCTTTTGTGTTCTTTTATTTTCGCGATCGAATCTTCTCTGGTAATCCTGTGGTCTTCTCCCACACTTATTTCCTATTTTCTTTTAAGCGCAACATGTGAAGACAAGACAAAATATTCCAAATAATAATAAAGAGAGAAAACATTTGACTCTAATAAAACTTTATTGATATCATTTAAGGCACTTATTACATATCTAGCTAATAATAGAACTCTCACACTATAACAACTTGATAACTCTAAATAATAAATCTCATTTTTAATAAAACTCTCACACTCAAACGACTCTGTGCCTTATCAATCTACTAACTCATACTCTCTCTATTATTCATCAAGTCTACGACATAGAGTGTTTGCAAGAGTTTTAGTGCTTTTCTGCCTGATGACTAGCTTATCGATCCTAGCATTAGACTTCCCTATCGTGTCAGCTAGCGTAGACATTAGGCCTCGAGTCTGCTCGACAGTCTGATCAGTCATAGAGCTGGATTCTCTCAATCGGGTGAGCAGTTGCCACTGTTCACCTAGCCTTCTATCTAAGGATTTTATCATCTTCTCTTGATCATATATCCTCTTCTCCTGTTCTTGTAGCTTCTCTTTTTGATCTTCTATCTCTATCCCTTGCTCTTCTATCATCTTCTCCAGCTGCACTGTGGTAACTCTAGGCTGCTTAGGCTCGCGAGAAGTGCAAGAAGACGATGAAGATATCTTCCTAAGAGGAGTGACACGAATCTAATATGGGTTGGCTCTAACTCCTTTGAAAGCAGGACGAGGAGTGGTAGATTTGTATTTGGCATAGGTTACATCTCCAAACTTGTTGGTCTTCAACTCCGTCAGCGTCTCATTGGGCTTGGGAGGAAGAAGAGCAATTTCTTTAGACACGTTGAACTGGTGAGATCTGTCTGCGACAGTGTGGCGTGGAGGAGGTGGCTCTAGCCTAAGCGTAGAAACTTTGCGGGTGTAAAAAGATTATTGCAGAGGGTGCTCCCGCTGAATTCTTGAGGATGCAAGGATGATCTCCTTTGATGGCATGGTGGCAAGAGGCTTTGGCGGAACAAAGGCGAGCGGTTTTGGTGGAACAATGGCGAGAGCCATTGATCTATTGTTGGAGTTGCGCTCATTGGAGTTGTTGCTGCGTTGGCTGGCCATTGGAGGAGGAAGAGAGCTTCGCTGCTGGTTGGAGGCTTCGTAGATGGAAAGTTATGAGTCTAGGGGCAGGCAGGGGCCTGGTTTTATAGTCCGGATCGCTTGCAGAAGGGTTCAATCTAGATTGGATGGCTTCGGTATGAGGGACGAAAAATTCGCAGATCATGGCTGCATAACTGTCAAGAGGATAAGATAAGAAGGGACTCGAGAGGCGACGCAGGGCGAACCATGCCCAGAGGGGGCCGGTCGGCCTGTCCTTAGGAGATCACGCGACCAACTTTCTCGTGTGTAAGGTCCTAGATGGCTAGAGGGGGGGTGAATAGCCTATAAAAAATTCTACAAGCACCACTAAGCAAACTTGTTAGAATAACAAACGGCGTAAAGCGAGTTTTGCTTAGCCAAAGGTTGTGATGCAAGCCTCCTATCCATAAGTCTAGTAGATTATGATCTCTAGTTCACACAAGTGCTAAGTCACTAACTTACACTAGTGAGCAAGCTAACAACTACTAGAAAAGGCTACCACTAGAGCTACACAAGATAATCTAGTAAAAGTAAATGCGAGAGAGAGGATTGTGAATCTTATACCGACAGTGGAGTGAAGATGTTGCCAATCACCAAGATGATATACAATCAATTAATATTGACAACAACACAATATGTAGACCAATCACCGGGAGATAAGAGACACAATATTTTTGTTCACCCGGTGTTCACTTGTGCACCGACAAGCTACGTCACCGGTTGTATCGACCAACACTTAGATGGTTCCTCGGTGTGACCCTCAAGTCACTTGCCCCTCAAGGCACGCCCCGCAAGGCACCGAAAGACACCACTCTCAAGTGAGGTAACTCAATGACACGCGCAATCCAATAGAGTTGCTTTTGGCGTCCCGCCGAGGAAAGCACAAGAACCTCTTACAAACAACCGGAGGTGGCCAAGAACAATCACCTTCTCTTGCCAACGCCTCCAACAATCTCCAAGCCGGCTAGGAGCGGTACTCTCCAAGAGTAACAAGAAATCCACCGGCTAAACCACCCACAAGTGCCACTAGATGCCCTTAAGCTATGAAATGCACTTTGGGATCACTCAATCTCACTTTTGATTTGCAATCAAGCAAGAGAGATGAGTGGGAGGAGTAGCTCTAGCTCAAAGGATGCACAAAAGTGTTAGAAATGCCAAGAGACCTCCCCAAGGGCCGGCCAACGAGTATTTATAAGCACCCCAAACAAATAGAGCCGTTGCCACTCCACTGACCGTTTTTTCGGGACGACCGGACGCGCCGGTCGAAACTGACCGGACGCGCTCAACCACGTCCGGTCGCCCTGCGACGTCCACGTGTCCCTCAAATTTCAAATGCGACCGTTAGATCCTCCAATGGTCACTGCGCGCCAACGGTCAAACGCTATGACCGGACGCGCTGCTCAATCGACCGGACGCGTCGGTCGCATAGCACCGCGCACGCGAAGCAACGACCGGACGCGCTCCTCACAACGACCGGACGCGCCGATCCGCACAGCACCCGCGCCCACGAAACAACGACCGGACGCGCTCCTCGCAACGACCGGACGCGACAGTGCCAGCGTCCGGTCGGAGTCCAGTAAGCTCCCTCGACGACCGGACGCGTCCGATCGCGTGTGACCGGACGTGCCCCGCGTCCGATCGTCCTTGCGAACCGCAGTTCCTTCTGGGCACTTGACCGGACGCGCCGGTCCCACAAGTGACCAGACACGCCGGTTGCAAACGCTAGCCCACGCGCCCGATACCGCGCTGTACTGACCGGATGCGTCCGGTCACACCGTGACCGCGTCCGGTGCAGCGTCCGGTCACCTCAGTGACCCCGTTCGCCTCCGTTTCTTTTCCGACTTTCGGCGTAGTGGAAAATAGGCATTTCATTTCCTCGAAATCGCCTGAATCCCGCGCTCACACGCTCGGCGAGAGGGAGAGAGGAACCCAAACCCCTCTCTACCCGCAAACCACAGCGCGACCAACGCCACCTTTGCAAATATGCCAACACCATCAAGTGTACATCTCCATGTGCTTGTGTGTTAGCTTTTCTCAATCATTTTCAAAGGTTTTCCAATTAGCTCACTAGGCCCTACATGCAATGCACTTCATGAATTCACCTAGTGGCACCCGTGCATCGAATAACCGATAAGACTTCCCCTCTTAATAGTTCGGCTATCGATCCTAAACCGCTCACACCCTCTATGGTGTCTTGAGTGTAAAACAAAATGGCCCTATGGTTATACCTTTGCCTTGAGCCCATTTTGTTTCTCCAAATGATATGATCCACTTCATATCATCACATGACCATCTCGATCCATCGACCTTGACTTCACTTGCTCTTCACCGTTGCATTGGTCCGTCGGCGCTAAGTCTTGCTCAAGCTTCACCATCGCATGGTCCTTCGCTTCGAAGCCTCGACTTGCCCTTCACCTTCACAACCGGTCTATCGAGCCAAGCCTCATCTTGGTCTTCACCATCTTGGTCATATGAGTCAATGTCATGTCTCATATGCAATGACCACCTTTATCTAAATCATCCACTTAGATACAAAGGTTAGTCCTAGGTTTCATCAATTAGCCAAAACCAAACTAGGGACTTCCAATCTCCCCCTTTTTGGTAATTGATGACAACCCTCACAAAGATGATCTTGATAATAAAAGTTTTAAACTTGTCATACTTGTCCAATCATTTTGCTCATAAGTAAAGTTTGGACAATTATCACAAGCTCGATTTTGGTAGCATTAGCTCCCCCTACATATGTGCATAGAGTTTGGATTGAAGGCTTTGCACATACGCATGGATAGAAGTGTTGGGAGAGTAATTCTACCAAAATGATGCTATGGTGTAAGAAATGGACCTTTGAAGCGTGATACCAATCGGAGTTGCCTTTTACACCATCCTTAGCATCATGAAGTAACTAGACGTCCATCAAAACTCAAGAACCCCGTGAGATCAACATTATATGTAAAGGTTCTTGGACCAGTTGTAAAGCTAACCACTTGTAAAGCTTTAGGCAAGTCTAGATACCACATGTAAACTATTCCTATGCATGCTAGTAGATCATTTCATCATCCAATTTCTATACTAGCATTGCACCACACAAGCAAGTATATTGAATTTAAATACATGTGCAATGAGCAAGTCATATGAGAATGCACAAACAAATGCAACAACTTTGTTTATGAGCTTGCTCCCCCTACTTGTGTGCATCAACAAATTTTATTTACCCCTTTATCAAGTTGAATAATCTTTTTCATTTTTTTCTCTCCCCCTTTGTCAACAACTTACCCAAAAAGGGATCAAATTGTGGAGAGAAGGAAAAGTAGTTGATGGAGTAGATTGAAATTAATTCGATACCACATGTAAGGTTAAAAAATTTATCAAATTTGGTTTAACCTAGAATACTTGCCAAAGATATTTAATTCGATTTGAACCAAAGACAAGCTTCTTCACTCCTCAAAATAAGGGTTATCTTGCCTATGTTGAATTAAACACTTATAGCAAATCTTCTAGATTCAACACTAGGTTTACAAGCTCACAAACATGTCATATGCCACCACTAGATCAAAATAAGCATAGAAGCAATAGTGGTAACATATATCTATCAAATTCATTTGATTTATCATGAATGCTTATGCGTACCACTTATTATGTCTACATGCTCTATCAAGTCCTTAGCATAGGATGAAAAACATGTCAATCAATTTTACCTTGCAATGTCGAAGGAGAGGCATGTCAATAAGTGGGTGGGGTGCATTCAACTCATGTTTGAGAAATCAAGAATGTTCAATTCATTCCTTAGCTTGCAAAACCTCTTTTCATCAAGTGGCTTAGTGAGAATATCGGCAAGTTGATCATCGGTGCCAACACTTTCAATGGCAATATTTCCCTTTTGTTGATGATCTCTAATGAAATGATGTCTTATGTCAATATGCTTTGTTCTTCCATGTTGAACCGGGTTTTGTATCATCTTGATTGCACTCTCATTATCACATAGCAATGGCACATTCTTGAAGTTGAGGCCATAATCCTTCAAAGTTGATTTCATCCATAGCAATTGTGCACAACAACTCCCCGCACTCACATATTCGGCTTCGGCGGTAGAGATTGCCACACTATTTTGTTTCTTTGAGGACCATGACACAAGTGATCTTCCAAGTAATTGACATGTGCCACTTGTGCTCTTTCTATTGATCTTGCAACCCCCATAGTCGGAGTCCGAATATCCAATCAATTCAAACTTTGACCCCTTGGGATACCATAGTCCAACATCTCTTGTTTGCTTCAAGTACCTCAATATTCTCTTTGCGGCCGTGAGATGACTTTCTCTAGGTGAGGCTTGATATCTAGCACACATGCAAACACTAAACATGACATCCGGCCTTGATGCGGTGACATAGAGTAGACTTCCAATCAAGGACCGATATTCCTTTTGATTCACCATTTTGCCATCAAGATCACTATCCAAATTTCCATTTGTACCCATCGGAGTTGAAATTGGCTTTGCATCTTGCATTCCAAACTTCTTCAACATGTCCCTTATGTATTTCCCTTGACTCACAAATGTTCCATTCTTTAATTGCTTGACTTGGAGACCAAGGAAGTAGCTAAGTTCACCAATCATAGACATTTCAAACTCTTTGGCCATCATAGCACCAAATTCTTCACAATAAGCTTGATCGGTTGATCCAAAGATGATGTCATCAACATATATTTGCACTATGAATAGATTATTTCCAATCTTCTTGGTGAATAGAGTTGTATCAACCTTGCCCATCTTGAATCCCTTAGAGAGAAGAAAATCCCTTAGCCTCTCATACCATGCTCTAGGTGCTTGCTTTAAGCCATATAAAGCCTTCTTCAACTTGTACACATGGTTGGGTTTCTTGTCATCTTCAAATCTGGGCGGTTGCTCAACAAAGACTAACTCATTGATGATCCCATTGAGAAATGCACTTTTGACATCCATTTGATATAGTTTGATGTTGTGTGCACAAGCATAAGCCAATAGAATCCTTATTGCCTCCAATCTTGCCACGGGAGCATATGTCTCATCATAGTCAAGACCTTCAACTTGAGTGTAACCTTGAGCAACTAGTCTTGCTTTGTTTCTCACTATAATGCCATCTTGATCTTGCTTATTTTTGAACACCCACTTGGTTCCAATCACATTGTAGTCATTTGGCCTTTCTACCAACTCCCAAACATCATTTCTTGTGAAATTGTTAAACTCTTCTTGCATAGCCATGATCTAATCGGCATCCCTCAAAGCTTCTTCTATCTTCTTTGGTTCTATGGTTGACACAAATGATGCATGCTCACAAAACATAGTCAATCTTGATCTTGTTTGCACACCACTTCTAATATCACCAATAATACTATTAATGGGGTGATCTCTTGAAACATGTTGTGGTTGGAGTACTTGCACTTGATTGCTTGAGCTTGGTTGATCACTTGATGTATCTCGATGAGAAGAACTAGCACCATAATTTTGCACTTGAGAGTCACTAACTAGCTTGTTTGGTGAATTAAGCACTTGATCTTTATCATCATCTTGAATATCAATTACTTGCTTTGCTCTAATGTCCCCAATGTCCATGTTCTTCATTGCTTTCACCAATTGAGTTCCACCAACATCATCTAGATTCTCTTCTTCATCTTGTGACCCATTGGTTTCATCAAATTGCACATCATGGACTTCTTCTAGAATGCCACTTGAGTTGTTCCAAACTCTATAAGCTTTGCTTGTAGTTGAATAACCAAGTAGGAACCCCTCATCACATCTTTTGTCAAACTTCCCCAATCTAGTGCCCTTCTTCAAGATATAGCATTTGCAACCAAACACCCTAAAGTAAGAAATATTGGGCTTTCTTCCATGAAGTAACTCATATGGGGTCTTCTCTAGCAATGGATGACAATATAATCTATTGATGTAGTAGCAAGCGGTATTGATTGCTTCATCCCAAAATGATTGACTCACATTGTACTCATGAAGCATTGATCTAGCCATATCAAGCAATGTTCTATTCTTCCTCTCAACTAGGCCATTTGATTGTGGAGTGTACTTGGCCGAGAATTGATGTCCAATACCATAATGATCACAAAGTTCTTCAATTCTTTTATTCTTGAACTCACTTCCATTGTCACTTCTCACTTTCTTAATTCTAATCTCAAACTCATTGTGAACTCTAGTGAGAAATGTCTTGAAGGTGTCAAACACTTCACTTTTGTCACTAAGAAAGAATACCCATGTGAATCTTGTGAAGTCATCCACTATGACAAAGCCATACTTGTTGCCGCCTATGCTTGTATATGTTGTTGGTCCAAATAGATCCATGTGCATCAACTCAAATGCTTTGCATGTGCTCATTGTACTCTTCTTTGGATGTGAGCTTCCAACTTGCTTCCCGGCTTGACATGCACTACAAAGCTTATTCTTCTCAAATTCAACATCTTTCAAACCATTGACAAGATTGTGAGTTGTAAGCTTCTTCAATTGTTTCATGCCAACATGACCAAGCCTTCTATGCCAAAGCCAACCCATGCTTGATTTGGAGACTAAGCAAGTTGTCAAAGAAGTTTCTCTAGCATTGAAGTCAACTAGGTAGAGATTCTCATATCTAAAGCCCTTGAATGCCACATTTGAACCATCCACACTAATAACTTCCACATCATCAACCCCAAAGATGCATTTGTAGCCTAGATCACATATTTGTGCCACGGATAGAAGATTGAAATCCAAACTTTCAACTAGCAACACATTGGAGATACTCATATCATTTGATATTGCAATCTTGCCCAAGCCAATAACCTTGCCTTTCTTGTTATTGCCAAATGTGATAGAATCAACACCACTATCATTGTCATTGAATGAATCAAACATTCTTGATGTACCGGTCATGTGTTGAGTGCACCCACTATCAATAATCCAATGCCTTCCTCCGGCTTTGTAATTGACCTACAAGCAAATCAATGAAGCTTAGGTACCCATTTTTGCTTGGGTCCTTGTAGGTTAGTAACTAAGCTCTTTGGTACCCAAATAGCCTTCTTCTTTGGGCCCACAATTGGTGTACCAACAAACTTAGCTTGCACACCCTTCACACCCTTGGTAAGCACATAGCAAGAATCAAAAGGTATAGCATTAACAAGGTTCTTGCTTTGGTTCTTTTTATTGCAATTATGCTCTAGGTGCCCAACTTGCTTGCATCTATTGCAAAACCGACCATTGCCCTTCACAAAGCTAGGCTTTGGAGTTGCAAAGGCCGACTTGCCTTTCTTGGGGGTGTAGCCCAATCCCTCTTTGTTAAGAGAGAACCTTTGGCTACCCAAGCACTTAAGCAAGCGGGCCTCACCACCATAGGCCTTGCCTAGGGCGTGAGTGAGCTCATCCACCTCTCTCTTGAGAGTCTCATTCTCAACCATTAGTGAGGCATCACAAGTGAAACCATCACTAGTAGTAGAGGTAGAGTTGGTGGTGGTGGATGAAGAGCTACAGGAAGGGTTAGCATTTGACATGATGATAGGTTCATTAAAGGATTCATCAATTATATCACATGTAACACCTATATCACATGATACAACAACCTCCTTCTTTTCTTGTTGCTCAAGTAGCAATGAGTGAGCCTTTTCAAGCTTGAAATGAGCCTTACCAAGATCCTCATGGTTTTCCACTAGACTCTCATGAGTGGTCTTAAGCTCACTAAGAACTTTCTCAAGTATTGCTACTTTCATTGAAAGCTTCTTACACTCCTTGTTCTTGGCAATAGCTATGTCTCTAGTTTGTTGCATCAAGTCATATAGTTGTTCTTTAGTTGGTTCATCATCATCATTTTCATTATCATTATCACTATCATGAGCATATTCCATTTCACTTTCATCATCACTCTCATCATATAATACCTTAGCTTCTTTAGCCATGAAGCATGAAGAGGATGAATCAAATAGTGATGGCTTCTTGTTGATAGCAATGGAAGCAAAAGCCTTGTTGGATGATTCTTCTTCTTCTTCCTCATCATCACTTTCCCAAGTGATCACATAGGCACCATTTTTGCCTTTCTTGAATGTCATCTTGGCCTCTCTCTTCTTCTTCTCAAACTTGCCCCTCTTGTTCTTCTTCTTCTTGTCATAGGGACATTCGGCTTGAAGATGTTCGGTGCTATCACAATTGAAGCACTTCCTTTGTTGCTCATTGCTCTTGAAATTGTCATTTCTCTTTTTGAAGCCTCTTCTTTTGATAAACATTTTGCCAATGTTTTTGACAACTAGAGCAAGTGCCTCATCATCAACTTCCAATTCTTCATCTTCTTCGCTGTCATCTTCTTCTTGAATTGAAGCTTTGCCCTTTGAGGAGGTGGTCTTGAATGCCACGGTCTTCTTATTTTTATCCTCCTTCTCATCAACATCTTGATCATACTTATCAAAGGTCAATACCTCTCCAAGCAAATCATTGGGCTTCATTGTTTTAAGCCCATCTCTTTGTAGCATCATGATCAACATCTTGAATCTTTTAGGTAAGCTCAACAAGAACTTGTGGCAAAAATCTTGGTCTTGAGTCTTGTGCCCTAAGCTCTTGAGATCATTCACAATGACTTGCAATCTATGAAACATCTCTAAGATTGCTTCTTCTTCTTTCATCTTGAAGTTCTCAAACTCACTCTTGAGCCCATATAGCTTGGCACTCTTTACAACCTTAGTGCCCTCATATGTTTCACTTAACCTTGTCCACACTTCATTTGCCAATTCCAAATCCTTGATGCCCTCAAATACTTTTGTGTCAATATTATTGTAAAGTGTATTGAGAGCCATTCTATTGCATGTTCTATTTGCTCTATCTTCATCGGTGAGATGATCGGGATCAATGATAGCAAAATCATTCTTGGTGACTTGCAATACTCTCTCATGAATAGAACCAAGGTACATTGTCATTTTTCTCTTCCAATGAGCAAAAGAACTAACACCATCAAAGAACGGTGGCTTGCCCCCAACATGATTGAACACAATTTGAGTCATTTTTCACATCGAAGGATGTTAAGCCTTGATTAAAACGGTGACCACGGCTCCGATACCACTTGTAAGGTCCTAGATGGCTAGAGGGGGGGTGAATAGCCTATAAAAAAATTCTACAAGCACCACTAAGCAAACTTGTTAGAATAACAAACGGCGTAAAGCGAGTTTTGCTTAGCCAAAGGTTGTGATGCAAGCCTCCTATCCATAAGTCTAGTAGATTATGATCTCTAGTTCACACAAGTGCTAAGTCACTAACTTACACTAGTGAGCAAGCTAACAACTACTAGAAAAGGCTACCACTAGAGCTACACAAGATAATCTAGTAAAAGTAAATGCGAGAGAGAGGATTGTGAATCTTATACCGACGGTGGAGTGAAGATGTTGCCAATCACCAAGATGATATACAATCAATTAATATTGACAACAACACAATATGTAGACCAATCACTGGGAGACAAGAGACACAATATTTTTGTTCACCCGGTGTTCACTTGTGCACCGACAAGCTACGTCACCGGTTGTGTCGACCAACACTTAGATGGTTCCTCGGTGTGACCCTCAAGTCACTTGCCCCTCAAGGCACGCCCCGCAAGGCACCGAAAGACACCACTCTCAAGTGAGGTAACTCAATGACACGCGCAATCCAATAGAGTTGCTTTTGGCGTCCCGCCGAGGAAAGCATAAGAACCTCTTACAAACAACCGGAGGTGGCCAAGAACAATCACCTTCTCTTGCCAACGCCTCCAACAATCTCCAAGCCGGCTAGGAGCGGTACTCTCCAAGAGTAACAAGAAATCCACCGGCTAAACCACCCACAAGTGCCACTAGATGCCCTTAAGCTATGCAATGCACTTTGAGATCACTCAATCTCACTTTTGATTTGCAATCAAGCAAGAGAGATGAGTGGGAGGAGTAGCTCTAGCTCAAAGGATGCACAAAAGTGTTAGAAATGCCAAGAGACCTCCCCAAGGGCCGGCCAACGAGTATTTATAAGCACCCCAAACAAATAGAGCCATTGCCACTCCACTGACCGTTTTTTTCGGGACGACCGGCACGCGCCGGTCGAAACTGACCGGACGCGCTCAACCGCGTCCGGTCGCCCGCGACGTCCACGTGTCCCTCAAATTTCAAATGCGACCGTTAGATCCTCCAACGGTCACTGCGCGCCAACGGTCAACGCTATGACCGGACGCGCTACTCAATCGACCGGACGCGTCGGTCGCATAGCACCGCGCGCGCGAAGCAACGACCGAACGCGCTCCTCGCAACGACCGGACGCGCCGATCCGCACAGCACCCGCGCCCACGAAACAACGACCGGACGCGCTCCTCGCAACGACCGGACGCGACAGTGCCAGCGTCCAGTCGGAGTCCAGTAAGCTCCCTCGATGACCGGACGCGTCCGATCGCGTGTGACCGGACGTGCCCCGCGTCCGATCGTCCTTGCGAACCGCAGTTCCTTCTGGGCACTTGACCGGACGCGCCGGTCCCGCAAGTGACCGGACGCGCCGGTTGCAAACCCTAGCCCGCGCGCCCCGATACCGCGCTGTACTGACCGAATGCGTCCGGTCACACCGTGACCGCGTCCGGTGCAGCGTCCGGTCACCTCAGTGACCCCGTTCGCCTCCGTTTCTTTTCTGACTTTCGGCGTAGTGGAAAATAGGCATTTCATTTCCTCGAAATCGCCTGAATCCCACGCTCACACGCTCGGCGAGAGGGAGAGAGGAACCCAAACCCCTCTCTACCCGCAAACCACAGCGCGACCAACGCCACCTTTGCAAATATGCCAACACCATCAAGTGTACATCTCCATGTGCTTGTGTGTTAGCTTTTCTCAATCATTTTCAAAGGTTTTCCAATTAGCTCACTAGGCCCTACATGCAATGCACTTCATGAATTCACCTAGTGGCACCCGTGCATCGAATAACCGATAAGACTTCCCCTCTTAATAGTTCGGCTATCGATCCTAAACCACTCACACCCTCTATGGTGTCTTGAGTGTAAAACAAAATGGCCCTATGTTTATACCTTTGCCTTGAGCCCATTTTGTTTCTCCAAATGATATGATCCACTTCATATCATCACATGACCATCTCGATCCATCGACCTTGACTTCACTTGCTCTTCACCGTTGCATTGGTCCGTCGGCGCTAAGTCTTGCTCAAGCTTCACCATCGCATGGTCCTTCGCTTCGAAGCCTCGACTTGCCCTTCACCTTCACAACCGGTCTATCGAGCCAAGCCTCATCTTGGTCTTCACCATCTTGGTCATATGAGTCAATGTCATGTCTCATATGCAATGACCACCTTTATCTAAATCATCCACTTAGATACAAAGGTTAGTCCTAGGTTTCATCAATTAGCCAAAACCAAACTAGGGACTTCCATCTCCCCCTTTTTGGTAATTGATGACAACCCTCACAAAGATGATCTTGATAATAAAAGTTTTTAAACTTGTCATACTTGTCCAATCATTTTGCTCATAAGTAAAGTTTGGACAATTATCACAAGCTCGATTTTGGTAGCATTAGCTCCCCCTACATATGTGCATAGAGTTTGGATTGAAGGCTTTGCACATACGCATGGATAGAAGTGTTGGGAGAGTAATTCTACCAAAATGATGCTATGGTGTAAGAATGGACCTTTGAAGCGTGATACCAATCGGAGTTGCCTTTTACACCATCCTTAGCATCATGAAGTAACTAGACGTCATCAAAACTCAAGAACCCCGTGAGATCAACATTATATGTAAAGGTTCTTGGACCAGTTGTAAAGCTAACCACTTGTAAAGCTTTAGGCAAGTCTAGATACCACATGTAAACTATTCCTATGCATGCTAGTAGATCATTTCATCATCCAATTTCTATACTAGCATTGCACCACACAAGCAAGTATATTGAATTTAAATACATGTGCAATGAGCAAGTCATATGAGAATGCACAAACAAATGCAACAACTTTGTTTATGAGCTTGCTCCCCCTACTTGTGTGCATCAACAAATTTTATTTACCCCCTTTATCAAGTTGAATAATCTTTTTCATTTTTTTCTCTCCCCCTTTGTCAACAACTTACCCAAAAAGGGATCAAATTGTGGAGAGAAGGAAAAGTAGTTGATGGAGTAGATTGAAATTAATTCGATACCACATGTAAGGTTAAAAAATTTATCAAATTTGGTTTAACCTAGAATACTTGCCAAAGATATTTAATTCGATTTGAACCAAAGACAAGCTTCTTCACTCCTCAAAATAAGGGTTATCTTGCCTATGTTGAATTAAACACTTATAGCAAATCTTCTAGATTCAACACTAGGTTTACAAGCTCACAAACATGTCATATGCCACCACTAGATCAAAATAAGCATAGAAGCAATAGTGGTAACATATATCTATCAAATTCATTTGATTTATCATGAATGCTTATGCGTACCACTTATTATGTCTACATGCTCTATCAAGTCCTTAGCATAGGATGAAAAACATGTCAATCAATTTTACCTTGCAATGTCGAAGGAGAGGCATGTCAATAAGTGGGTGGGGTGCATTCAACTCATGTTTGAGAAATCAAGAATGTTCAATTCATTCCTTAGCTTGCAAAACCTCTTTTCATCAAGTGGCTTAGTGAGAATATCGGCAAGTTGATCATCGGTGCCAACACTTTCAATGGCAATATTTCCCTTTTGTTGATGATCTCTAATGAAATGATGTCTTATGTCAATATGCTTTGTTCTTCCATGTTGAACCGGGTTTTGTATCATCTTGATTGCACTCTCATTATCACATAGCAATGGCACATTCTTGAAGTTGAGGCCATAATCCTTCAAAGTTGATTTCATCCATAGCAATTGTGCACAACAACTCCCCGCACTCACATATTCGGCTTCGGCGGTAGAGATTGCCACACTATTTTGTTTCTTTGAGGACCATGACACAAGTGATCTTCCAAGTAATTGACATGTGCCACTTGTGCTCTTTCTATTGATCTTGCAACCCCCATAGTCGGAGTCCGAATATCCAATCAATTCAAACTTTGACCCCTTGGGATACCATAGTCCAACATCTCTTGTTTGCTTCAAGTACCTCAATATTCTCTTTGCGGCCGTGAGATGACTTTCTCTAGGTGAGGCTTGATATCTAGCACACATGCAAACACTAAACATGACATCCGGCCTTGATGCGGTGACATAGAGTAGACTTCCAATCAAGGACCGATATTCCTTTTGATTCACCATTTTGCCATCAAGATCACTATCCAAATTTCCATTTGTACCCATCGGAGTTGAAATTGGCTTTGCATCTTGCATTCCAAACTTCTTCAACATGTCCTTTATGTATTTCCCTTGACTCACAAATGTTCCATTCTTTAATTGCTTGACTTGGAGACCAAGGAAGTAGCTAAGTTCACCAATCATAGACATTTCAAACTCTTTGGCCATCATAGCACCAAATTCTTCACAATAAGCTTGATCGGTTGATCCAAAGATGATGTCATCAACATATATTTGCACTATAAATAGATCATTTCCAATCTTCTTGGTGAATAGAGTTATATCAACCTTGCCCATCTTGAATCCCTTAGAGAGAAGAAAATCCCTTAGCCTCTCATACCATGCTCTAGGTGCTTGCTTTAAGCCATATAAAGCCTTCTTCAACTTGTACACATGGTTGGGTTTCTTGTCATCTTCAAATCCGGGCGGTTGCTCAACAAAGACTAACTCATTGATGATCCCATTGAGAAATGCACTTTTGACATCTATTTGATATAGTTTGATGTTGTGTGCACAAGCATAAGCCAATAGAATCCTTATTGCCTCCAATCTTGCCACGGGAGCATATGTCTCATCATAGTCAAGACCTTCAACTTGAGTGTAACCTTGAGCAACTAGTCTTGCTTTGTTTCTCACTATAATGCCATCTTGATCTTGCTTATTTTTGAACACCCACTTGGTTCCAATCACATTGTAGTCATTTGGCCTTTCTACCAACTCCCAAACATCATTTCTTGTGAAATTGTTAAACTCTTCTTGCATAGCCATGATCCAATCAGCATCCCTCAAAGCTTCTTTCTCAAAGGCTACCACTAGAGCTACACAAGATAATCTAGTAAAAGTAAATGCGAGAGAGAGGATTGTGAATCTTATACCGACGGTGGAGTGAAGATGTTGCCAATCACCAAGATGATATACAATCAATTAATATTGACAACAACACAATATGTAGACCAATCACCGGGAGACAAGAGACACAATATTTTTGTTCACCCGGTGTTCACTTTTGCACCGACAAGCTACGTCACCGGTTGTGTCGACCAACACTTAGATGGTTCCTCGGTGTGACCCTCAAGTCACTTGCCCCTCAAGGCACGCCCCGCAAGGCACCGAAATACACCACTCTCAAGTGAGGTAACTCAATGACACGCGCAATCCAATGGAGTTGCTTTTGGCGTCCCGCCGAGGAAAGCACAAGAACCTCTTACAAATAACCGGAGGTGGCCAAGAACAATCACCTTCTCTTGCCAACGCCTCCAACAATCTCCAAGCCGGCTAGGAGCGGTACTCTCCAAGAGTAACAAGAAATCCACCGGCTAAACCACCCACAAGTGCCACTAGATGCCCTTAAGCTATGCAATGCACTTTGGGATCACTCAATCTCACTTTTGATTTGCAATCAAGCAAGAGAGATGAGTGGGAGGAGTAGCTCTAGCTCAAAGGATGCACAAAAGTGTTAGAAATGCCAAGAGACCTCCCCAAGGGCCGGCCAACGAGTATTTATAAGCACCCCAAACAAATAGAGCCGTTGCCACTCCACTGACCGTTTTTTCGGGACGACCGGACGCGCCGGTCGAAACTGACCGGACGCGCTCAACCGCGTCCGGTCGCCCTGCGACGTCCACGTGTCCCTCAAATTTCAAATGCGACTGTTAGATCCTCCAATGGTCACTACGCGCCAACGGTCAAACGCTATGACCGGACGCGCTGCTCAATCGACTGGACGCGTCGGTCGCATAGCACCGCGCGCGCGAAGCAACGATCGGACGCGCTCGTCGCAACGACCGGACGCGCCGATCCGCACAGCACCCGCACCCACGAAACAACGACCGGACGCGCTCCTCGCAACGACCGGACGCGACTGTGCCAGCGTTCGGTCGGAGTCCAGTAAGCTCCCTCGACGACCGGACGCGTCCGATCGCGTGTGACCGGACGTGCCCCGCGTCCGATCGTCCTTGCGAACCGCAGTTCCTTCTGGGCACTTGACCGGACGCGCTGGTCCCGCAAGTGACCGGACGCGCCGGTTGCAAACCCTAGCCCGCGCGCCCGATACCGCGCTGTACTGACCGGATGCGTCCGGTCACACCGTGACCGCGTCCGGTGCAGCGTCCGGTCACCTCAGTGACCCCATTCGCCTCCGTTTCTTTTCCGACTTTCAGCGTAGTGGAAAATAGGCATTTCATTTCCCCGAAATCGCCTGAATCCCGCGCTCACACGCTCGGCGAGAGGGAGAGAGGAACCCAAACCCCTCTCTACCCGCAAACCACAGCGCGACCAACGCCACCTTTGCAAATATGCCAACACCATCAAGTGTACATCTCCATGTGCTTGTGTGTTAGCTTTTTCTCAATCATTTTCAAAGGTTTTCCAATTAGCTCACTAGGCCCTACATGCAATGCACTTCATGAATTCACCTAGTGGCACCCGTGCATCGAATAACCGATAAGACTTCCCCTCTTAATAGTTCGGCTATCGATCCTAAACCACTCACACCCTCTATGGTGTCTTGAGTGTAAAACAAAATGGCCCTATGGTTATACCTTTGCCTTGAGCCCATTTTGTTTCTCCAAATGATATGATCCACTTCATATCATCACATGACCATCTCGATCCATCGACCTTGACTTCACTTGCTCTTCACCGTTGCATTGGTCCGTCGGCGCTAAGTCTTGCTCAAGCTTCACCATCGCATGGTCCTTCGCTTTGAAGCCTCGACTTGCCCTTCACCTTCACAACCGGTCTATCGAGCCAAGCCTCATCTTGGTCTTCACCATCTTGGTCATATGAGTCAATGTCATGTCTCATATGCAATGACCACCTTTATCTAAATCATCCACTTAGATACAAAGGTTAGTCCTAGGTTTCATCAATTAGCCAAAACCAAACTAGGGACTTCCATCGTGGCACCTAATAACTCTTAAGTAACCTCTAAAAACTATCCCTCGGTGTACGAAACGTATCGGAGGTGGCAGATATGTAATATTTAAGGAAAATGAGGAATTGGATGACATCCAACTCCTCAGGACTTTTTTCATATTCTAGAAAATTTTTAAGGTGTTGTCCATTTACCTTGAATAACGTACCTTCGTCATTTTGAAGTGTTACTGCTCCATGTGATGAAGTTGCCACCACCGTGAACGGTCCTTCCCACTTGCTTCGTAGCTTTCCATGTCCGAATAGGTTTGCCCTGGAATTAAAAAGTAGTACCTTGTCTCCTGGAGTGAAACTCTTCTCCTTGATTCTTTTGTCATGCCACCTTTTGGTTCTTTCTTTGTAAATCTTCGCATTGTGGTATGCTCGTTCACGCCATTCATCGAGTTTTGAGAGTTGCATTTTTCTTCTAACTCCTGTGGCTTCTAAATCCATGTTCCATCTCTTGATCGCCCAGTGGGCCTTGAATTCAAGCTAACTGGTAAGTGACAAGTCTTTCCATAGACGATTTGATAGGGGGACATTCCTAATGGTGTCTTGTAGGCTGTGTGGTAGGCCCACAGTGCATCAGGAAACTTATCTTTCCACATCGTTCACATCTCGTTGACTGTCTTCTGTAGAATATTCTTAATTTGCTTATTCGATATTTCTGCCTGGCCACTTGTCTGAGGGTGATAAGGAGTAGCAACGTTGTGACAGATCCTATGTTTTGACAGATACTTGCGAAAGTTCTTATCAGTGAAGTGGGTTCCTCAATCACTAATTACCATTCTGGGTACTCCAAATCTTGGAAATATGGTTTCTTCAAACATCTTCTTAGAGTTCTTGGTGTTTGCAGCATGACATGGCAAGGCTTCTACCCATTTAGAGACGTAGTCGACCGCAACCAAGATATACTCGTAATTTCTTGACTTCGGAAATGACCCCATGTAATCGATTCCCCAGACATCAAAGAGATCAATCTGAAGGTTGTTGGTGAGTAGTATGGCATCTCTGGTGTTGATATTATCGTGCCTCTGATATGATCCACACCTCCGGACAAAGTCCTTTGTATCCTGGTACATGGTTGGCCAGAAAAATCCACTTTCCCAGATTTTTGCATGTGTTCGGAATGCTCCATAATGTCCTCCATATGGTGATGAGTGACAATGTTCAATGATCTTGAGTCCTTCTTCCACTGGTACACACCTTCTGAGCAACCCATCTAAGCATACTCTGAAGAGGTACGACTCATCCCATAGGTGAATGCGACTTTCATAAATGAGCTTCTTTTGTTCCCTCCTAGTGGTACATAACCTGCAACTATAAAACTGACAATGTCTGCATACCAGGGGTCAGATCTGTTAACTTGAAAGAGCATGTCATCCCTTAGTGAATCATTTATGGACAATTCCTGTAGATCTTTAAATGGCATTCTAGACAAGTGATCAGCAACAAAAATTTCTACTCCCTTCTTATCTTTTATTTCTAAGTCAAATTCTTGGAGTAGTAAAATTCATCTAATCAAACGTGGTTTAGCATCTTTCTTAGTGAGCAAATATTTAAGTGCAGCATGATCAGTGTAAACAATCACCTTAGCTCCAACCAAGTAAGATCTAAACTTATCAATAAAAAAACAATAGCCAGGAGTTCTTTTTCAGTAGTAGCATAATTAAGTTGAGGTCCTGTCAAAGTTTTGCTAGCATAAGCAATTGCATGATGCTTTTTATCTTTATATTGTCCTAGTACTGCTCCTACAGCATAATCACTTGCATCACACATAATTTCAAAAGGTAATGTCCAATCCGGTGGTTGAATGATTGGTACAGAAGTGAGTGCGAGTTTCAAAGTTTCAAAAGCTTTCAATTCAAAGGGTACATCCTTAGCCAGTAGATTTGTAAGCGGTCTTGCAATATAAGAAAAGTTTTTAATAAACCGACGATAAAATCCAGCATTGCCTAGAAAACTTTTAATCCCCTTGACATTAACAGGAGGAGGTAGTTGTTTAATTACTTCAATTTTAGCTTTATCTATCTCAATTCCATATTTAGAAATTAAGTGTCCCAGCACTATTCTCTCTCTAACCATGAAATGACATTTTTCCCAATAAAGGACTAAGTGCTTTTCTTCATATCTTTGCAAAACCATATCTAAATTTTCAAGACAGTCATCAAAAGTTTTTTCATAGATAGAAAAATCATCCATGAAAACTTCCATAATTTCTTCGATCATATCAGAAAATATAGACATCATACATCTTTGAAAAGAGGCAGGTGCATTACATAATCCAAAAAACATTCTACGGTAAGCATAAGTTTCGTATGGACATGTAAAAGTGGTTTTACTTTGATCATCTGGGTGGATTGGAATATGATGATATCTAGAGTACCTATCAAGAAAACAAAAGAAAGAGTGATTTGCTAAACGTTCTAACATTTCATCAATGAAAGGCAGCGGAAAGTGATATTTCTTTGTTACCTTATTAAGTTTCCTGTAATCTATACACATTCTCCAACCAGTGATGGTTCTTTGTGAAATTAACTCATTCTTCTCATTTTTAACTACAGTCATGCCTCCCTTCTTAGGCATAACTTGAACAGGGCTCACCCACTTACTGTGTGGCACAGGATAAATAATCCCGACGTGCAAGAGTTTCAAAACCTCTTTCTTTACTACCTCTCTCATCGCATTGTCAAGTCTTCATTGAGGTTCTCTAGAAGGTGTAGCATTAGGATCAGTAGGAATGCGATGGGTGCAAAGAGCATGGCTGATTCCCTTAAGATCTTGGAGTGAATAGCCAAAAGCTGATCTATGCTTTTCTAAGACAGTGATCAGACGAAATGTCTCTTCTTGAGAAAGTTTATTATTTATGATCACGGGAGATTCTGGATCATTATTTAAGAAAGCATATTTAAGGCCAGCAGGTAGAGGTTTTAATTCTATGGGAGGTTTAGGTGGTTCTTCGAGTTAGTCTAAAGGATCAGGAATAGAAGGATGATCTTCTTCCTCTATGAAGAATTCAACATCTTCTTCAAGCTTAGATTGTTCTAAGGTTTCAAGGGATGCTTCCTTAATTTCTTCCATAGGATCTATCCCGGGACATGGATCACTCTCAGTATTTAGAGAGTGAATGATTGGTATGGATCTTTGAAGATTTTTCCCAAGACAAATATTTAATTTTCCTATTTGACCTTCGAGAAGAAGTCTTTGGATTGGTTGACCTATTAGGAGGTCGAATTCAATGATGTCATAGATATAAAAGCTCATACGCACTAGAATTCCATCTACCACAATAGGTAGGACATATGAAATTCCCAAACTAGGAAGAATATATCCTGAGGGGCTTTTTAACAATTTTATTGTTAGGGGTCAATGGCATGTAACTCAATAAATCTTGAGCAAAAGATGTAGACATGATGTTGACACCCACAACAGGATTATAAAGAGCTTTGAAAGGTTCCAGATTAATTTGGCATTGAATGGAAGTGGAAGGTGAATCTAGTCGAATCACTTCAGAAAAAAGCTCTGATTCTTCCAACCATTCATGGCTTAGTACAGAAGCTAGATTTTTCGTAGTCTTTGTAAGGAAAGCGTGTTCAGTAAACTGCAAAAGTTCTTCGGGATAAGGTTTTGATTTCTGAGGCTTCCTTATAAGGTGATAATTCGAGGTATTTCCAAATTCAGAAAAATATTCATCCTCGAATTCAAACACATTCGCTGAAACTGGGGTCTCCCCTGTATCAGGAATTATAGCTGAAGGTTCATATGGATTAGGAAATAATTCAAGCTCAGCTATTTGTTTTTCTACAAGTTCTTGTGGTGGCTTAGCTTTATAGGTAGGAGTAATTTGTGAAAGGTTGAGCATTAATTCCCTTATTTTAGTAACTGGGGTATGCAGAAAGGATCCATTTGAAGCTAAGTTAAGAAATGTAGTTGTTTCTCTATTTAGGCCCATATAAAAATGTTGAAGAAGAACGGGGTCTGGGATAGATAAAGATGGACCAGAGCGGACAAGAGTATCAAATCTCTCCCAGGCAGCAATTAGAGACTCATCACTTTCTTGTGTGAAGGACAATATCTCTAAGCGCAGGCAAACGATTTTAGAAACTAGAAAGAATTCTAAGCAAAAGCTAGAACATAAAGCCTTCCAATCCCCATCCTTACTTGGTGCGGTTCGATTGTACTAGGTTTTAGCTTTCCCTTCTAAAGAGAAAGGAAAAAGCTTCCATCTTAGGGTTTCATCGGACATGCCTGCAATGTATAGACATGCACAGGTCTATTTGAAACTCGTTTAGGTGAATGTGAGGATTTTCATCTTCCTTGCCTGAAAAGGATTGGCTCTTAACCATTTCTACCAAACATGGTCGTTGCTCATAGCTCTTAGAAAGAATAGGCTTAGCTGATTTTGGGTGCTCTAAGTCTACTATGGTGGGGTAGATATATTGGTTGAGTGAAATGGAATCTGTGGAGCTAGTGGATGGCTCTAAGAAATCCATGGGTAAAAAGATAAAAGTATAGTACAAGATTAAGCTTGACTCAATATGAACTCAGCACCGCTCCCCGAAAATGGCGCCAGAAATGCTTGTTGGTATAAATTAATGCACACTCCACTTTATCCGCAAGCGCACAGATAACAACTACCGATGTAGCACTTCACCAGGATGACCCAGTTTTAATATCAAACCCAAAGGAACGGAGTATGGTCTTCTTAAGTCTTAAGCTTTAACCCTTGAGTAGCTATCAAGGACTGAGAATTTTGAAGGTAGAGGGGATCACTAAGGTTGTCTAATTCTACTTCAAGTACGAAATGATAATAGTGTTCTTGATCAGAAAATTGTCATAGAAGGTCAGAAGCAGAGTATGAATTCTTCTACCAATAAATTATCCTGCTAGTCCTACAAACAGGATAGTGGGCTATAGAAGAATCAACAAGGCTATAAGAGTCACCCTTGCGAACTACCACTGAAATCCGGAATATAGGGTACATTCATGAGCTATCAAGTCTAAGCACCGCGCTTACACCCTCTAACTCCTCTAATCCTAGCGCTACTAGAATTAAAGTACTCAAATGAGTCACAAACCTCAAGAACAATAAGAACAACTTGAAAATAGACGTTGATTACCAGAGAGATCTAGATGCAAGATCTTGAAGAACTTGAATCCACAGGTACAAGATGTTGAAGAAGATCCGACAGGCCGGAGCTCCTTCTAAATATCCTCCTCTTCTCTCTCTCTTCTAGTTCTAATTCAAGACTAGATTCTATTCCTAAACTAGAGGGAGAACTAGTCTTCTTCTTGATCGCTGGCTCTTCAATCCTTCTCCTATGATTTCTAATTCTGTTAGAGGTTCTGATATGGAGAGATTGAATGAGGCCTAGGGGTCTGGAGGCCGCTTTATATAGCCCTAGGTGATCAACCGTGGCTCTTGGATGAAACCGACCTTCGTGTAGGGTTGAGATGCATCATAGGAGACGGTAGAGGCAACTTGCAAAGGAAGGAGCCGTGGCGACGTGGGGGAAGGCCGGCCGGCCTAGGGTTAGGGCCGGTCGGCCCCACCTGGCAGTAGGTCGAGGTGGGCTGCCTTATGGAGTTCTCTGGTGTCTTCTAGAATGTCCTTGTGTGGCTGTGACGTGGAGATAAGTCCGATAGGTGTGGGTTCCTTCTCATGGAAGATATCATTTTCCTGTATTTTCCTGTTTAATTCCTAAAAAATCACAATTCACCAAAACTTGTGAAAATTATTAGTAGAACCCCTATTCTAAGGTGGAAATCATATTTTTATCTTTTTTATATGTTATTTGATGGTTTATAATGATAGTTAATTACCGTCAACATTGTTTATCCCATGGTTCAACTCGCCATCAAGGCTTACCTATGTCCATATTATTGAGGTATCCACAAAAGGATTGGGCTCGCCACCAAGGCTTGTCTTTTCCTCGTTATCAAGTCAAGAGAGTGAACTCTTAAAGTGAGGAATGATTCCACTAACTGCAAGAGATGATTACAAATTTCTCGCTGCTCACCACAAGCACGGGAGCTCACTAGACGACGCCTAGCCATCTAGGATGCTTCACATCCAAGAGTAACAAATACGCAATGAAGATCGACGAAGCCCGACAAGTGCTCAAGTTTAGAATTGCTCTAATCAACTCTCTAGCTCTTAATCACATAGTTGCAACACTTAATCATGCACTAAGCACTTTACTCTCACAAAGAGAGGGTTTGGGAGAGCTTACACAAAGCTTTGGAAAGAGTTTGGAAGGTCTGGAGCATCAGCAACACGATTAAGGACCGTGGGATGGGTATATATACTCATCCCACTTAAACTAGTCGTTAGGATTCGAAAACTAGCCGTTGTGACTGTACAGGGGCGTGCGGCAGTGCCGCTCTCCCAGAAACATCATAAGTCACCTCACGGAAAAATCCATAACTTTTTACTCCGAACTCCGTTTTCAGTGATCTTGGACATTTCGGAAAGCTTGTTTCGAGGGCTACCCAACCCATCAGAGAACAAGCCAAGATCAACAAGTGCAGGTGCAGTTCTAAGGGTTTCTCTCATGTTAGCACTTGGGTTCGGTTACTTTGAGCACTTGAGACTTATCTATGATTCGTATTGCGTCCCTCTTGATAGTATGACATACCTATACTCAAGATAAAGAGAATGTAACTAATTTAACCACTTGAGTCTTCAATGTCTTTATATGTCATTTCTTCTCAATATCACTTCATAAGAGGTTGCAACCAATCGCAATTGTCTCATCTCTTTGAGCAAATATACTTTGAGCATGTGACTTGAACCATTTCAACTCATATATCAGTTTACCTCGCTTTAAATCACTTCCACTAATGATTTGATCCTCAACACAATATGACTCTTCATAGCTTGATTAGTTCCTCTACACAATGCAACTACTCTCTTCTTCATCTTAGCCATGGTACCTTGTCCCCAAGTCGTTGCTTGCCCTTCACCTTCACTTAGTACCTCGAAACCCTTTTCTTGCTATTATCACCTTATCAAGACAAACTCAAGTCACATCACATTAAGTATCCATTGAATAACTGTTTCTTCAATATTTTGATGCTTGCTTGAATATCTTCTAGATATGAATGTTGATATCAATCAAGCTTCAGTTTGACTCACATAGAGACATATATGAATCAATATCAATATTGTCAAGCCAATTCATGGTTCCTTATATCCTCTTTATTTTGGCTTGACACTTCTGACACTTATTTTAATATCTATCTTCGTACTTCTAGCTTTGATCAAATCAATGCAAAGTGGTTTTCCAAATCTTTATTCATACAAGCAAACCAATATAGAGAATATCCCATATTCATTATACATTGTCTCCATTGTCATTTCTCCTTTACTTGACATTTCCTCATTTATGCACTCTTGATTCATTCTTCAACCTTGATCAAAGCTAGTCCACTGTCCAGCTCTTCTTATTCATGTAAAGCAAGCCATTATAGAGATCAATCCAAAACCATCAACTCATGTCTCATTTGTCATATGCCAAATATGCTTGCTTTCATATGATGCTATGATATCCCACAACATAGGAATCATTTCATTAATTCCATTTGCATTGTTGTCTTTTGCTTGAACTAGATTGTTTTTATAATCTTCCAATACAATAATACACAATTCGGCCTTTCATTTCAACACTATATGGAATACCATCAAGTTTGCCTACTTGCTGAACCTTGGATATACTTGTTAAGATACAATCCACAAGTATATGTAATAGACTTAATCTTCCTGTTCAATACTTAGCAAACTTGTTAGACCTTTAATTATATTGTCATTCAATTCATCAAAACCTACTAAAGGGCTAAATGCATTTTCACTGTTTAATTGGCAATATTAGTTTTTTAATCAATTGGCAATCCTAGTTTTGCAGCCACATTCATACCTAACATTAAAGAGTCAAAATTTCTATCTTTTTTCATCTGGCCCATTAGACCCACTTGTCCGGGCACTCGCTCGCGTCGGCCCTCGCTCGGTCTAGCTTTCATGTTGCACTGATTAAAAAAATCATTCGTCTCCCCACGCCGCCACTGCATTGTTTCCTTGTCTCGCACTGCTCCTCCTGTTCGCATAGCGCCGCTATTCTTCAAGGCGGCGGCACGGAACGCTCTCCAGCAAGGCGAGCACTGTTGGGTGAAAATAGATCACTCAAGCATCGGAAGGCAAAATAAACTCCATTGAGTATTCATTTTATGTCCATGAACATTATATGTCTGGGGAGTATTTACGGAGGTCTTGACCTTTAGTACAATGTCTACAGTACCCTCATTGTCTACAATGCTCGTCGTGTTTAAGGGCAATTTGGTCATTACATCTTTGATATAATATTTTCTAAGCAGCCCCTGGAAGAAAGATTATTGGAGACGAGTCTTCATAGCTTAGAGACGAATTGATCTGCATTGGCTTACTTTCGACTTCGCTTGACAACGATGCGGACCGATTATTTTTGTTCTTTGATCTTTGTCTTTGCCTTCCCGCGAAGTGACTTGGTTGCCTTCGAATCATTGTTCTCTCCAGTATCACGAAGTCTTCTTTTGTCTTACAGTATGAAGACATCCATGATAGGCAAAAAATTACTCCGGAAATCATTGGTTTGAGAATTAATGGTTAAGTTGCAGGGATTGCGTTTGTCTGAGGTCAAATCCCAATAGGATCCTTAAAAGAAGTCTAGGAAATTAATATCTAACTCTACCAACACATAGATAGTATAAAACTTAATATCATTATGATAAAATTTTTTATGCATTACGATAAATAAAAAATCTAATCATGATTGTATTCTCCATTAATGTTTTTTATTAATGTTTGATAGTTGTTCCTATTGTAAGGTGCGGACATATTTGCTAGTCTAGAGAAAAACAACTCCTAGATAAAGATTTAGTTTCCCCAAGCTTTTCATATACTTCGGCTATTTTAAATTATAAAAATTATGTAATTAGATATATACTATGTCTAAATAGACAGTAGGAGTTACCATCTTAGAAAAAACTACTCGATCACCAATTTTTTCTAGGAGAAAAGAAAAACGCTAAAAAAATATGTAGATTATAGTAGCGCCTACTCGAAAGAAAAAACATAAAGGTTTCTAAGAAAATAAATAAAAGATTGTACACTTTTTAAACCCGGGAGCGTATGCTATGGAAACTAGCTTCTTGTGAAAACTATGGAAACTTTAATCTAAGTCCACATGATTTTAATCTGATGATCTCAGATGAAGGTGAATCATTTATTCACTTAAACCCTCGCACCAAGATTCTAATCCGATGATCTCAGATGAAGCACAACCCACCTTCAGCTGAGGCCATTGAATTATAATGCTGTGGACTTGATTGAAGTTTCCATAGTTCCACGAGAAACTAGTTTTCATAGGATACGCTCCCTTTTAAACCCGTCGAACTTAAATTCGCCGATCTTCAAGGGCACAAGCGTAAAAAGGTAACTAGACTAGACCGCAGCCGCCCGCAGTCAATGTGACATCCGGCGATTCCTTCTACCGAAGTCTACTTCCATTCCTCCCCTTCCTAACCCCGCGTCGCCCACGAGCTCGCCGTGCCGGCAGAGGAGAGGACCTCGCCGGAGCAGAGTCCATGGGGCCACCGCAGCCAGCCAGGGCCGGCGCCATCAACATCGAGGCATGCGCGCGGCCGATCGCCGTCGACCACCGCATCAGCCTCCCCTACTACTTCCGCATCGCGAGCAGCCTCCTCCGACAGGTCGAAACCCTAACCATCCCCCGGAGCCCAGCGTGGTGGATCGCTCCTTCGTTTTTAGATCTCATCTCTTGTCGCTTAACGCATAGCTTTCTGGTTGTGTAATGGGCGATCGGCCGCAGTTCTCCTCGATGGTTTTGGGCGATGCGATTCGATGAATTGGGGATTATTTTTTGTTACGTCGTTAATGCGACTGCTAAAGTGTTGAATTAGACTGTGTCTAATTTTGGTGCTCCGATGTTGTTGGCAGGCTAATATATATCGGAACGAGAGTAACTTCCTCGACCTGTATGTCATCCTTCTGAGATACTCGAGGTGGGCTGGGCATTCAGTCACATTTATACTCACTGTTGGTCATCTGTATTGATGTTATAGTTGACATCGATTGGCTGCAGCTTGCTGTGCGAGACGATTCCGAAGCATCGTGATTACCATGCCTTCAAGTTAAGAGAAAAGGCATTTTTTGATGTAATTTCTCTCAGCTCAACTTTAGAGATTATCTTTGTTATTCAAAGTTGCTGAAGTGTACAAATTTGCTTGATTGGATATCACAAATTTCTAGCCTTAGATATACTTTTGAGGAACAGTCTTTTCTGATCCCAGATGTTGGGCACGTAGACGTAGAACACCTTGCAAATATTGATGTTCTTTTGCCTTCTCCAATTCATCTCTGAATTCCTTTCTTGTGACTGGTCTTGTATGATCTTCCCCAGATGTTTATCTAAAAATGAATGGCCTTTTGTTGCAGAAACTTATTGATGTTATCAAAGAGCTTGAGACATTGAAGCCAGTTGTGCAGCGGCAGGTTGCCGAGCATAACAGAGGAGGTACTGTGGAATCTAATACTAATAGTCTAAATGGAAACTATGGTACAGCTCGTAGGATAGAGCAGCGTACGCCAAGCTCTTATACTCCACAGGTATGCACTGCATCACACTGCATTTTCTAGCCTGTAATATTGTGAAGCATTTTGGGAAGAAGAGATGGAGAATATGTACTTTTAGATTCTCAAGTGCTTTACTTATGTTATAATTCCTTATTCTTTTTCTTCTTTAGCCATTTGTAGGCAGCACTAATGGAGCATTGCAAAAACCCTTCCATGCTGGGAGACAAGTGGCATCGTTACCGAGCGTCCAGAAACAGTATGCATACCTTTTGGTCATTTTTATGTCTGTGATATGTTATTGTTTCACTTTGCTTAGCTATAGTGTGGACATTTAGTTATTTTCTTATTTAACAGCTAGCCACCACTTACATTAAGGGAAGATTAGCTGACATGTTAGTTAGCTAACAAACTACTCCCTCCAGTTCCATGCTTGTTTTGGACATGGACATGGCCTTCCGAACATAGCTTTGGCTATGATTTTCTATTATAATATATACCAAAAAATCAACAAATATATGATTTTATCAAAGTACCTTTTAAGACTAAATGACTAATCTATACATGATGTCTTCAAACTAAATATTTTAAAAGTTAGTGATAGTCAATCAAAGTTCTAAAAGTTTGGCTTCAAACTTGTCCAAAGCAGCAAGAATTATGGAACTAGAGGAGTACAATGTAGTAGCTTGATGATTGCAAATCAAAACTGTTGGCTTATAGGGAGCATATGATCCTCATATAGTAACCTAATTCTTAGGGCGCGTTCGAGAAAGAAAAGTTAATTATTAATGCTGCTTGCAAGAAACAGAGCATATATTGTTTAGAATTATTTTGTTTTTCCTCAATTGTAACCAAACATGACTATAGTTCATTGCTCAGAATCTTCACTAGATGGCTTGGGTTACCAGTTCAAGGATCTAGCTCTAGTTGAGCAGTTCATTTTTTTAATAATTAGTTAACGTAGTTTCTCTTTATCCTATCAGTCAGTATTACTTTTATCAATACATTTTTTTTGAAACGTTTATCGATATGTTCTGAATTTCCTGCAACTAGATAAATGAATTTATACCTCCTAGAATAACACTGCATCTAGGGTTTTCTGTTGATTGGTCATTCCAAATGCTTTATATTTGTAAATTACAAAAACAACATTCCTGCATGAGGAAAAAGATAGGAGGCTTACAAAATTATTGTTGTTGCAAGAGGTCAATAACTTATGTAGTTATGTGCTTTGTCAGAATCATAGTTAGACTATCCCTTCGTCTAACTATTATTTTCTTCTCTAGACTGTTCATATTGTGCAGTGTGCTCCCTTTAGATAAAAGATGGCCTATCCTTTACCTGATGTATCAGTAGCCATTTGTGTTAGATACTTAGATAGTTGTGTCTTTGATCTTTTTTTATTTTCTTTTGGTGCTTTTGAGCAATAGACCTTGTCATCTGTTATCTAAACTATGCAGATTTATGAATCTACCATATCCAAAAGAAGAAACACTAGCTAGACACTCCATATTAGGACCTAATGGTCTTAATGGCCGATGGAATGGGCCTGTTACTGAAATTAAGGTATAGTTATTTTCCTTCATTGTTTAATGTTTGTTGAGAATTTGATCACATACAAGCATTATCTTATGCATTTACCTACTGCTTGTTACAGGTTCAGTATCCAAGCAATTTTGAATTAACACAAAATGATATAACAAGGTATTTTTTACAAATTTGCACAAATATTTTAAATGTTTTGTACCAACGTAAAGGCACCTGAACATGTATTGCTCAAGTGGACTCTGTCAAATAGAATTTGAAAGAAAGATTACTTGATCACCCGAGTTAAAAGAGAAACTTAACCTTGTGTATGAGATTAGACTAGAGGAGACATGTATGAAAATGATTGGAGGGAGATGCAGTTAGTCATATCTATTTGGAAACTAGTCCATCCTCATAGCTATGCCATTTTGTTTCCTATTGCTTGACATTATCAGATGCTTTGCTTCTGCAGTTTAGTGCCATCCATCTTGAACCAAGATGATTCGCATGGTCCCAGTACTGCACCTCCACCTCCAGATAGCTCCTCAAATGACAATGATGATATGAAATCTGTTCTCTCTCTTGATGATGGTCGATGGTCTGTGCCAGCGGAAGAACGCACTCCACTTCCTTCTGCTAGTTTGGAAGAAGAGCTGTTCCAATTGAATATCAAACAACCTTCTCCTCCACCAGTTCTGGCAGAGGTACAAAGGCCAATTTCTCCATCAAGAGTTGCTGATCCAACACCAGGACTTCCGACCTCAGGAACTGCCCGCTTTCAGAACTTGCATGTTGTAAGTTTGAAATGCTTCTTTTTCCTTTTTAAAATCTATATCAATCATCACATTGCATTTCATGCATACGTATTTTATCTATAACAATTTTGGTTCTTCCATCTATTTCGTTTCTAACATTTCTAAATTCTAACTCATGTACTTTTTTAACTTACTTTGATTGTTTATTTCATTGTGCGTTGTTGTTAGCCGATCAAGTTGATGGAGTGTTTTCTAAGGGTTGCTGAGTTAAACACCAAAAGAAGCTTAGAAACCTGTGGGGTTCTTGCTGGTACCCTGGTATGAATACATCACTTATAGGAAATAAGAATGGTGGTTTGCTGGATTTCTGACACTTCGTATTTTTTTCATGTAGAAAAAGAGAACTTTTTATGTGACAACCTTAATTATTCCAAAGCAGAAATCAACATCTAATACGGTAGGATCTTAGTTTTTACTTTTGATTTTGTCTTCCTCGTTCCATTCCTATTCTTTTTGTTGCAAAGTTGACAACACATGCAATGTTGTACTCTTGTACCCCTGTACTTGAGTTTAGTACTGAATGGCATGACTTTCTTTGTCCAGTGTGAAGCTACAAATGAAGAAGAACTATTTGAAGTTCAGGACACAGGCTCACTGTTCACTCTTGGTTGGATTCATGTGAGTTCTATCTAACTTGGACACTTTCTTTTGGTTTCTCAAGTGAAGTGAATAAGGTAGATGTACTCTACTCCCTCCGTCCTGTAATATAAGGTATCCAAGCATTCAAATTTGTCCCAAATTATAAGGGATTTTAGGTGTACAAACCCTCTAAAAGGACACATGCATACCTACCAGGCTACCATTAATGTCTACCACCAATCCAAATATGGTAATCAGGGAGGGTTACATGTGCATTTGTTTACCATATAATATGTCCTAAAATTGCTCAAATACCTTAATATTTCAGGACGGAGGGAGTATGTCTCCATCCCCTAGAGAAGGAAAAAAAAGGGTATATGGATTACACTTAGGGATCCAAGTCCCTCATTTTTGGGTCATTGGGTCAACCTTAAACTTGTTAAGATGAACTAGAATGTCATGCCATGTAATTAATTTAGGGAGAGAAATGAACTAGGCTAGCTGACCCACAAAACATCATTGGATACCCACTTGCGCCCTTGACTACACTCAATATTTGTAAGAACATACTGATGAAGATGCTTACTTGTTTTCAAGCTGCTTCTGCCTTGTGCAAAAATATCTGCTTAAGCATTGCAAGTGCTTTATAAATATGGATATTATGATATGAAAAATCTTTAGCTTGGTTTGACCTGTCATGGAACATGGAAGCTTGGGTGTCTGATAGAGATTTTTGCCTATGGTCTTCATTTCTGCTACACCAGGCTGAGAGTCTCATTGTGCATGTTGAGCAGTGCCTGAGCCAGCGCTTTTGTCTTATCTTATTGGTCGTACAGAAGAATTTGACCAACATTTAGCATGTTTGCATAGCATTGCATGTACTACACTATGATTTATCATTTAACTTTGACATCATGCACTTGCATGTTTATATTATATGTTACAATTTTGGTGTTAAATTCTTCCAATCTTTCAGGAGTTGTATCTTTTAAATCACATGTGGTGTTTGATGTTTTTTTTTGTACCTGCAAAAGTGCAAATCACATGTTTTTTTGTATCTTTTAAATCACATGTGGTGGGCCTTGGAAAAGCACAAAGTCCCAACTAAGTACGTTACCCTCATCAAGGATATGTATAGGGATGTGGTGACGTTTGTCCGAACATGTGATGGCGACACTAGTGACTTTTCAATTAAAATAGGACTGCATCAGGGGTCAGCTTTGAGCCCTTATTTATTTGCTTTGGTGATGGATGAGGTCACAAGGGACATACAAGGTGATATCCCTTGGTGTATGCTCTTTGCTGATGATGTGGTGCTAGTTGACGACAGTAGGGCGGGGGTTAATAGGAAGTTAGAACTATGGAGGCACACGTTAGAGTCGAAAGGGTTCAGACTTAGTAGGACTAAGACCGAGTACATGAGGTGCGATTTCAGCGCGACTAGGCACGAGGAGGGAGACGTTAGCCTCGATGGGCAAGTGGTGGCCAAGGATACTTTTCGGTTTTTAGGGTCGATGCTACAAAAGGATGGAGACATTGATGAAGATGTTAGGCATAGAATTTCAGCCGGCTGGGTGAAATGGCGTCAAGCTTCTGGCGTTCTCCGTGACAAAAGGGTGTCTCAGAAGCTAAAAGGTAAGTTCTATAGGACGGCGATTCGTCCGGCGATATTATACGGTGCTGAGTGTTGGCCTACAAAAAGGTGACATGTCCAGCAATTGAGTGTAGCAGAGATGCGTATGTTGCGTTGGTGTTGTGGGCACACAAGGAGGGATAGAGTCCGGAACGACGATATTCGGGATAGGGTTGGGGTGGCACCAATTGAGGAGAAATTGATTCAACATTGGTTGAGATGGTTTGGACATGTCCAACGGAGGCCTCCTGAGGCGCCGGTGCGTAGTGGAGTTCTAAAGCGGGCCGATAATGTAAAGAGCGGTAGAGGTCGACCTAAACTAACTTGGGACGAGTCCATTAAGAGAGATCTTAAGGAGTGGAATATCTCCAAGGATTTAGCTATGGATAGGAGCGCTTGGAGATTGGCAATCAACGTGCCTGAACCGTGATCTTTTTTGTCTTGTGCTCTTTATGTCCCTTTATGTGTCTCCCTGTTTCTCGTCTCTTTTGGGTTTCATCTCTAGCCTACCCCAACTTGCTTGGGACAAAAGGCTATGTTGTTGTTGTTGTTGTTGTTGTTGTTGTTGTTGTTGTTGTTGCAAAAGTGCAAATAGTCTTGGAATTACTTGGAACTGTGGTTGCATTGGTTGACTGATTGCTTTACTCATGCTAGAAAAAATATCACATTCTTCAATGTTTTTTTTTCCAGACGCATCCGACACAGTCCTGCTTCCTTTCTTCCATTGACCTCCACAATCATTATTCTTATCAGGTAATGCTGGCAGACTGGATCTCATAATATGTTTCTGCTTATTTGATGGCACAGTTCTCTGGTTATTACTGCAACCAGTCCCTCAGCCATTGATCTTATTTGATTCATAACTATTCTTTTTACTGTTTAAATTTGGAAAAACTTACTGGATTCTAGCTATTGTGAAGATGTTCTCCAATACTAATACATGTTCTTAGTGCGCTTTCATAGTTCCAGATTTGAATGATCCAATGGAGTAGCTCAATGAGATTTGGTTCTTCTACTATTCTTCAATAGAATAAGCTCTATGACTGGTCACACTAGGTTTAATTATGTTTAATCCTCTTCTGGAATACTAATCCATACCCAAAGATTAGATTTGGCAAAGTGTTTTCTAGTAATTAAAATTTTGGTATCCACTTGTTATGTTTGCAATAGTTTAGTGTGCCCTCCCCCCCTCCAAAACAAAAAGTTCATCCTGCTAATTTGCTTAATATCTACTGGTCTATCAATTGAAAATACTTAATGTTTTACTTTGATTATGTGGTTTGCCTTTTCTTTTTGCTGATAGGTCATGCTACCTGAAGCAATTGCAATAGTTATGGCACCTACTGACACAACAAGGTTATCCATCTATGCTGTTGATATCCATTATTTGCGTTTTTTTTTCCAACACTTCTGTTGATATATGATACTGTACATCATTTCCTGATACTTAATTTCATGGGTGCCAAATTATTCAATGTTTCATCTATTTTCCAATGTTTACCAATGTTCCAAAATAACTTGGTTAGTAAGGAACATATAGTTTCAGGAAGTGTGACTAGCTTAACTGGTTCAGGTGGGAGGTGTGGTAGTGCATCTCAACCACCTAGGTTTGAGTCCTCTTCGACTCGAATTTGTGCACCTTTTCCTTCTTAATGAAAAGAGCCTAGTTCCAGTGTTCCACTAGATTGGGTCTCATTTGGTTTGAGGAATGTATAGTTTCTTTAGGTCATCATTGTCTTTGCAAGCTTTAAAATATAACTTATCTACGTTGTAAACCTGTTTGGTTGTGGTTATTGTTTTATCCATAGGTTTGGCAAATCTTCTCGTACCTGGAGTTAACTGGCTTTTGTGTTGTTTGGCAGCTTGCTAGTTTGTGTTACCCTTTCTGTAGTTTGTAAGCATCTTAGCATCAGAAGACATCTGACTGTGATCATGGTTATATATTTGTTTGACCAGAAAACATGGTATATTTCATCTCACGGATCCAGGTGGTATGGGCGTGATCCATGATTGTCAAGAGAGAGGTTTCCATCCTCATAAGGCACCTCTTGATGGTTCGCCAATCTATGAGCAGTGCTCCCATGTGTACATGGACACTGATATAAAGTTTGATATGATTGATCTCCGAGAACGATGACAAAGCTCAACTTCTTTGGGTTTATTTTGAAGCCTATACTTCTCACAGTTAAGTCTTATTGCTGCCTTATTTTTTCTTAGTTGTGCTGAAGATTTGTGAATTCTTATATAAGCTGTTGTACATAGCTATTGCATTGTATAGAGAAAACAATTTGAGTTAATGATACCATTGGTAATCTGCAAAGCCATTGATGCTTTGTTGTAATTCATTCCTTTAACCTCGCAAGGCATGTTTGTGTGGCAAGATGAGGAAGTGGTGTATGCCATGCCAATTGTACATCCTTGAATATTTGACTTAAAGAGCATAAAATATCACTGATTGTTAAAGCTCTAATATTTCTCAGACTTTAGGTTTCATTGTTGCTGTTCTGCAGGCTTTAAATGATTATATGTCGTTCTAGCTATGTTGTAGTGCCAGCTGGAAGGAGGGCCTTGTTTGAGACAAATTGGGGACGCCAGTGTGGTTTGTTACGAATACTAAATCGCTGTTGAAAGTTTAGTGGACTGTAGACAAATGTATCCTTTATTTCACTCGTGTGCAGAGAAACTTTGGTCAATGTATTGGAGTTAGGATCTGCTTACACAAAAAGTGAGTTTAGAATCATGAGCAAGTTTTATTTACTAGACCAGGTCTTATAAATTCTTCCATAAAACCGAACTGGATAAGCTATGCAAACGCTGTCTCAGTCTATGGTCTTGCTTCGATTATACGGAGTTATACACCACAATATACACCAAAGTTTGCGCCATTATTAAGGTGTCGAAAATCACTACCAAAGTTTGCGCCATTACTAAGGTGTCAAAAATCACTCTTCCAAAGTTTGCGCCATTACTAAGGGGTCGAAAATCACTCACTCAGGGCCTGTTCGGTTACCTCCAAATGGACACCTGGAACAATTGTCGTATAACATGGATCAGCAGCAATAATTCCTGGCCTCATTCCACACTAACTGAACCGGCCCTCAAGAGTTTGTTTCATCTCTGGTGCATGCAAATTATATTGGAATCCTTAGGGATGAAAACGAAAATCATAATCTCCGATTTTCCGAAATCGTTTTCGAGTTTTTTTTCCGAATTTTATGCCTAAACGAAAATGATAGCGGTAACCGAAAAAACGAAAATGATAACGGTATAAATAATCGGAAACGAAAGCGAAAATGATTTTGCCCTCTTCCGATCGTTTTCGAAGATTCCCGTATTTAACCGTTAATTTACCGTCGGTAATTACCGATTCAAAGGCCTTTAATTAATGAATCCTTATTTATTTATTTATTTATAGATATACAATGCATTACACACGCAAGCACACAATACAATTTTTTTTGGAAAGGATCACATCTGGATACACAAGCTGCAAGCACACAAGACAATTTTTTTTTGGAAATGATCACATCTGCACACAAGGCAAATAGTTTTTGGAAGGGAACTATCTAACGGAAGTATTTCATGTGTATAACAAGAAGGCAATCAACACTCGGGGTTCTTTTTTCTAGCCTTTCCTTGTATATGATGTGTTGGCTGCTACCTGCGACACATACATATATTGTGTTTCTTCTTATTAGCTATGTGTTTCTCAGATTTTTATTTCTTATTAGCACTATTGCGCTAATACATCTATTGCTACGAGCCTTACATATCTCCGTACATTAATATGATGCTTGTTACTAACTCATCTACAGATGCCTTGTATGAGAACTAACATATGTATGTATCCATCACAAACTATGTAGGATGAATACTCAGAATATGGATGGGAAGATGTGGCCGGGGACGACGATGACATACCTGACGTTCATCTTTAAGAAACCTACAGGCTACAACCTCCACTGAAAAAGGAACCCTAATAATTTATGTTTTGATCACTATTTATGTCGAGTCAACTTAGAACATGATCGTTTATTTGTATCTTTGTCAAGAATTGCCATACTGTTGCGTAGTTTGCCACTATTTGAGACCTAAGATTGTGTGAATTGTATGGTTTCAGCTTATGATCTTGTCAATTGTGGCTTTATTTACTATTGTCATGTGAGATAGGTCGAGTTATATGGATCTTCTCATGTTCTATAGTTTGGCGTGTTTATCATTTTTTAGATACCGTTCTCATGGATTTCGATAGTTATCGATGTATTTTCCGATCGACTACTATCGTTTTCGAAATTACCGGAATATCGACGCCGTATTCGTTTCCGACAATATCGTATCGTCTTTGTTTTCAAGAAAAAGATGTGAAAACAAAAGTGATTTGACCTCCTATCGATCGTTTCCGATCGTTTTCATTCCTAGGAATCCTGCCTCGATTCGAGATTAGCTGGAATAAACAACTATTGTTGCATTTTAGATAAAACAGCCTACCTAGAGGACAATGACAAGAGCTGGAGTAGCTCAGTTTGTTTGAGCGTGTGGCCCTTAACCACAAGGTCCGAGGTTCAAGCCCTCCCTCTAGCGTATTTTTGTCCTATTTGTTTTCCCTCTTTTTTATTTTTAAAAATTTATTATTTTCTAACTTTTTTTTTTCTAAAATACAATTTATCCCTTTTGTTTGTCCTTTTACCATTTCCTCCCTCTTTTTTGAAATATTTACACCTTTTTGTTTGTCCTGTCCTTTCTTTTTATCTATTTTGCTGTCTTTATTCTCTTTTTGTTTGGCCACTTTAAGCATGTTTCTAGTTTTTTTCTCCTTTCTATTGTCATGTCTTCTCTTTTAGCATTTGTTCCTATCATTTTTAAATAAATTTACAATTTATCCTTTTTGTCGTATCTTTTCTCTTTCTGATTGTCCTCTTTCTAGCATTTTTCCCTCTCCTCTTTTTCTTTTTCTAGTTTTCCCTCCTTTTTGTCCGTTTTTTCTTTTTAGCATATTTTTTTATCTTGTTTTTTAAAATAAAATTTTGACTTATCCCTTTTTGTTTGTCCTATGTCTTTATTTTTAGTATTTTCTTTTTCTCTCTTTTCCCCTTTTCTTGTCCTCTTTTAGCATTTTCCCTCTATTTTTTAGTGTTTTCCTGTTATGTTTGTCCTGCTTTTTATTTTAGCATTTCTCTCTCTCATGTTTAAGTAAATTTATAGTTTATCACTATCTGTCTGTTCTCTTTTTAGCAGTTTTTTCCCTTCTCCTTTTTCTTTTTGCATTTTGACTTTTTTGTTTGTCCTATCTGTTCTTTTTAACATTTTTTGTTTGTCCTATGTGTTCCTCTTAGAATTTTTCTCTCTATCCATTTTTCAAAAAATAAATTCACTTTATTGAATTTGTCTGTAGATATTAAGGAAGTGAGTCCAGCTCAATTAGTTGGTTGAGAAGTGTGGCAATGCCCAACCACCCAGGTTCAATTTCCGACTTAGACTGAATTTGAGTGTCTATATTTTCCCTTCTTAATGACAAAAACCTTCCTCCTAGGTTGGATCTTTTTTTTTGTCTGTAGACACCAGTTTTTTTTTTCTTGATCGGGCGTTTAACCCGTTTTTCATTAAGAGGAAGAAGGCAAAGTGCCCAAGCTACACAAGCGACCCACAACGCTGACGAGGGACCATCGTTAGAGAGTCACAACAACCCTAACTACCAGAGTTTCAGCTAAAGATTACATCTTAAACAAGTTGCGCGACGTAACACCGGCAGCACCCTAGGCACGAACATCACTTTTTTCGTCTGTAGACACCAGTTGTCCAATTGCATCCATGCATGCTAAGTGCTAATCCATCTCTCGACCGATCGGCTGTCGGCTCCAGCACGCCGAATTCCAATTCAGGCAACAATAGCAGGTGAAGTGGTGAACTTGCGGCCGTCCACACGTCACTTGTGACAGAATGTCGGTAGATCTCGCTCCCGTATCAGTCTTCGTCCTCGACTCCTCTTCGACTCCCTGGATCCTGTCTCGTGCCAGCACTACCAACGTGGCAGCATACGCATGATCTCGTTAGCTAAAAAGCTAGTACTTAGGAATTACCGGCGAATTACCGACAAGACAGGTTTGAATTTTTACAAACACAAATGCGTAGCTAAGCAGCTTCCGGAGATCACGAGGTTTCCGAGTAGCACGATGACTGGATGAGGCGATGAGCAGAACCTCAATCACCACGATCGCCGTCTGCCTGCCCTCTTCCATCATATGAGCCGCATGTAAAAAAAAGAAAAGAAAAGAATCTAGGCTGTGTAAAAAAAACAAAATCATCATTTTTACAGTGGTAATAACCTGACGGTGACAACACATGCATCATCGATGCAAAATTGGGGAACTTTTCCTTTCATTAAAAATGTAAACAAGAGCTTCTAAAAAATATCACTTGGTTAGAGATGATAATTATTCCTGAAACATAACGACAGTATTTTGAAGTGTGGAAAACAAAAACACAGTACACATCTTTATTTTTTGAGGGAAAGTACACATCTTTATAACAGGTTCCTCTTGTGCATATCGATAATGGCCCCGTTCAGCTGTGCTGATAAGCCGGCTGAAAAACACTGTTGACTGATTTATTGTGAGAGAAAAATACTGTTCCGGTTGAAAAAACAAGTTGAAAAAGACGGATTATAAGCCGGATGAATAGGGCCAATATATCCGATGCACACTGGCAGGTGGCTGGCTCTAATGGTCAATTTCTGTGCTTGGATTTCTTCAAGGTGACCACAATGACAGGACACATCACACATGGCCTTACCTTTCTTAAGGTTCTTTGCAAGGATGGAGGCATACACAACGAACAACTCGTCAGGGATGTCCTCACCAAATTGGTTCCTGATCAGTGGCTCAATAATAGCTCTTATGATCTTGGCGATGTTTTTTGCGCTTCTAGAACAGTCGAGAGCAACATGGGCATCCCAGTTTGACTCGAAGGGTCTGATGTCTTCAATGTCAAATACATCACTATGCTTGATCAACTGTGTCACCTGGTGCATAGCAGTATGGCATATTGAACGAGTTAAGTTTCTTCTTCTCCACACAGCCCTTACAAATCAAAACATGCATCACATAGGGTTAGAGTAATATCATAATGTATTTATTGGTTGTGCAAAATAGAACCATCAGATAAGCAACTCGACTGTTTTTTTAGTCTCAACTGTATTTGACAAGTATGCAAGCGGACTTGTCCGTGAACCCGAAGCGGGACTTAATTTCTGCAGGTTCCGTAAGAACCCTAAAAAATAGGTCTATTTGCGGCTTCGCGGACAAGCCCGCTTTAATCCGAAGTAATTGACCTATATATTATTGATAAACTCTAGATTGATCTTTTGATGGTCTTCATGACTCATTTCGTAGAGTTCGAAGATGGTTGTACATGCAATCTACCTTTTGGACTAGGTATGGAGAGCTTCAGAAAGCAGTTCCCAAACACGTGCCACACCCCCTTGAATTGGCATCTCTCCCTGCTTTTGGCCAACAAATGTAAGGCTGTGTTTAGTTCGCGAAAATTTTTGGCTTTGGCTACTATAGCACTTTCGTTTGTATTTGTCAATTAGTGTCTAATCATGGACTAATTAGGTTCAAAAGATTTATCTCGTGGTTTTCTACCAAATTGTGTAATTAGTTTTTTTCATCTACATTTAATGCTACATGCATGTGTCTAAACATTCGATGTGACAGGGAATCTTGAAAATTTTTGGGAACTAAACATGGGCTTAGTACCATATGGCCACCAGATACAAGTTCTTCGTACCGTAGTTTCAGAAACAATTCAAAGTCTTTTCCAAATTGTTCCTGGAACAGTTTTACCACAACTTGTGGAGTAGTCTTCCCAATATAGATGTTGCCACCATTCACTTGACTTCCATTTGAGAGATCCTCCGGGAACATCAACTTGTGGAGTAGTCTTCCCAATATAGACATTCAATTTCTTTAGAGAATCTAGATCCAAAATGTTTCTATAAGGATTTGAATGTCTATCAAACACACTTGTGTTTCTGTGCGCACTATCAATGTCATTCCAATCTAAATGCTAAAAATACCCAAATCACCCCCACTAGGTACAAAAACCTCTCAATGTCATCCTCTACTAAGCATAATTATTGTTTTCAATATATCAAAAATACAAGGCACACACATCATGCTATTTATTTTGCCATTCCATCATCTTATAATTCAATCTATCTTATTTGTTTTTTTGTTGGATGCTTGCATTAGCCTATCTAATTTCGAACCGACCTAAGAATAACATTAGTCGTAGTGGCTCTATCTAGTTCGTAGTGATGTGGATATATAAGTTGTCTTGTGGTGTGTGTGTGTCTCTATGATGCTTACGCTACGAGCTTATGATGTCCTTTTGCTGCGCTACCCTGACACCCCAAACCATTATTCAGCATGTGCGTGTAGTGATGCCTAGACAACGCCCACGCGCACATGTCGACACGAGTTTGGATCAAAGCCAACACCATCTTCTTCCTCCCATTCGGATTACGAGAGGGAGGGGGTGCTCGTGGCGGCGGCGATAGAGGGTTTGGAGTAGTATGGCAGCAACCTCGCTAATGCACTATTGGCCGCGATTGAGGGTAGCAGCGATGGGACAATGAGTAATAGAGTTAGGGATTTGGGTTTTGGTGGCTTAGAAATGACTCTAATGCTAGACGGCTCTAGAGTGAAGGCTGGAGAAATGGAGATAGGAGATAAAAGTTACTAATAGAAATGTTAGATATGTACTGAATATATATGAGTATAGTTTGCTTACATTACGACTTGAATTATATTATGGGCTAGGTTAGAGTCAGACTCTGTATCCTAAACAACCATAAATATGAGGTAACCCTTGTTGTAACTACGGGAAGACTTGACGATTAGTTTGGACGGTGGCAAGGACACATGAATGTCGGTGTACCTGTTGTTTTATAGGGAGGAGCAACTGTGGTAATGTCTTGAGGATTATCAACCATGGTACATTGTTTTTCTCTCACAACAAATCAGCGAATAATACTTTTTAGCCTGACTTTTCAACGAAACGAACATGGACACATCACTGAACCTCATTAAAAAACATCGTGTCTTTCTCATTCTCACTTGTATATTTTCTCCTATGGCGTTTATATTTTTGTGTTCTTTGGTTAGTATCCGTGTTTGGATCTTAGATTAACCATGCACTCTAACAAAGTGGTACCTGAGCCAGAGTCATAAAATTAAAGAACATTGCATGAAGGTGAGATAGACATGTCGCACACCGTGCAATACATGGGTGTGTCCGGGAAAGGACATGGCACAATGTAGAGCATTGCAACGATCGACGACTCACGAGTTGAAAAATTTGAGCAGGTGGCTTGAATCTTTCAATGGGCTGCAATAGATAATGATGTGTCCAGACATAGAGATCGGGTTGATGGCGGCCGGTGGCTGTTGTTCGATAGAGGTCGGTCATGCATGACAACTAGTTTCGATAGTGTGGTTGGAGGATGTCATGGAAGAAGATGGTGGTTTTAACTCGAAAACAAACTCGTGGACAGATTAACGGGTGGTCCATTGCATGAGAATAAACCTAGTAGATAGAAAATAATGAGAAAATTAATTTACTGCAAATAGAATTTTACAAGTTAACCTTGATTAGTAGGATTGTAAGAAGGAATAACACGTAGGCATGTAGGCAATAATGGAAAAGGACGATGCGAATTTGGCACCAGGGTGTTTGGTTCCACCTCAACTCTGGTCTTTCCGCGAGGAGGTATGTGTTGACTGACATGCTCGAAGTTCAAGCTACACTACAAGTACAATAAAATATGATTGTTTGGAGGTAAGTCGCATCATGCCATACATCAAGAAGACGCACGCCTTGATTGCATCGGTCTCTAGCTATCTATATAAAGCATGCCATTGCAATATCGAGGAATAACCACAGCTGACAGCATAGAAGAGCTCAGCAGCTGAAAGGGTCTGCCCATATGGCGAACTCACCAACGCCGCCTGCCATGATCCCGACGGCGGTCTTGGCTCTCGGGCTAGCATTCCTGATCTGCGCCGGCAGGCCCACGGCCGCGCAGCACTGCGGCTGCCAGCCGGACTTTTGCTGCAGCAAGTTCGGTTACTGCGGCAAGACCAGCGACTACTGCGGCGAGGGGTGCAAGTCGGGCCCGTGCTGGGGCTCAGGAGGAGGCCGCGGCGCGTCCGTGGCGAGCGTCGTCACCGAGTCCTTCTTCAACGGCATCAAGTCCCATGCCGGCAGCTGGTGCGAGGGCATAGGCTTCTGCACGCGAAGCGCGTTCCTCAAGGCCGTCGCCGCATACCCGGGCTTCGCGCATGGCGGCTCGGAGGTCGAGCACAAGCGCGAGATTGCCGCCTTCTTCGCGCATGTCACGCACGAGACTGTTGTCTTCACAGCTCGGCACCCGGCGCCGACCCTTGATCAATCACCCAACTGCACACTCAGAACAAGAACGCACACACACGCGAACTGCGAGAGGAAATTTTGGTGCCGCAACTGCTCGACGTTTTTCTGACTCTATTAGACAATATATAGAAAGTTACAAAGACGCTGAGATCTTCACGCTCCGTAAGTGTCGTGCCATCCCACGACTGGAGCCATGCCCATCACCACGGCAACTACGCCGCGCACGCCACGACCTCCTACTGACCCGCGCCATCCCACGGATGAGAGCGATGCGTGCGTCTAGGACCACTACTGCTAGAAAGAAGGAGAGTCCCTGCATGAACACAGCATGCATCAGACCCGTACATGACGCACCCGGCTTTGGCTAAGTCCGAGTTCAGTTTATTGAACTGAAAAAACGCTAACTGAAACTGAAGACTAAGACTAGCTACTGAAACTCTGAAACTGGACTGAACTACTAAGACTAGCTACCGAAACTCTGAAACTGGACTGAACTACTGAATGAGGCCAACAATCTCCCCCCTCATGATGTTGGTTCAGCCCAGACTTACAACGCCGATCTTCTCCCGAAGTTCACAGAACCTTGATCGCCCAAGCGCCTTCGTCATCAGATCAGCGAGCTGTTGCTGTGAGCTCGCAAACTCTAGCGAGATGCTTCCCTTGTCGATGCATTCACGAATGAAATGGAACTTAGTATTGATGTGCTTACTTCGATCATGCAGTACATGGTTCTTGCTGAGTGCGATTGCAGCCATGTTGTCCATCTTCAGTTGAGGCGTCTGTGGATCATCGCCGGTGATGTCCTTCGGCAGCCTCGCGAGACACACCGCCTGGCACGCTGCTCTAGCACCCGTGATGTACTCCGCCTCACAGGATGAGAGCGCCACCACCCTCTGCTTCTGGGACTGCCAGGCCACCGCCTTCTGTCCCAGGAAGAAGATGATGTCCGTCGTGCTCTTCCTGTCATCGGTGTCTCCCCCCAAGTCACTGTCACTGTAGCCGATCAGGCTGTTGTTGCCGACTGACAGCTTGGGGTAGATGATGCCGAACTCGATCGTTCCAGCAATGTACCGGAGCAGATGCTTCACCGTCGCCATGTGCTCCTGCCTGGGCTTCTCCATGAAACGACTCACAAAGCCCACCGCAAACGAGATGTCTGGGCGAGTGTGAACCAAGTACCTGAGGCTTCCCACCAAACTGCGATATTCAGTGGCATCAACCAATGCCGTCGTTCCATCCTTCGAAAGCTTCAGACGCGTTTCCATTGGAGTATGGTAGGGGTTGCACCCAGCCATGTTCGCCTTCTGCAGCAGCCTGCGTGCATACGCTGCTTGCCCGAGAGTGATAGCAGTATTGGATTGCCTCACCTCGATGCCCAAGTAGTAGGACAGCAACCCGAGGTCACTCATCCTGAACAGGCGCTGCATCTCCACCTTGAATGCTTCGACCCCGCCTTCCTTGGCTTCGGTAATAATCAGATCATCGACGTAAACACCAACGACCACCCGCGAGGACCCCTTTCCACGGGTGTACATGCCATGCTCGCTGGTGCACCGCGTGAAGCCGAGATCACGCAGGCTGGCGTCCAGCTTCTGATTCCATGCCCTAGGAGCCTGACGGAGTCCATAAAGCGCCTTCTTCAGGCGTAGCACCTTCCTCTCATGTCCAGCAGCGGTGAAACCGGGTGGCTGGTTCACGTACACCTCCTCGGCGAGATCTCCATTGAGAAAAGCTGACTTGACATCCATATGATGGACAAGCCAGCCTTCCTGTGCAGCGACAACGAGGAGCATTCTCACCGACTCCATCCTCGCCACCGGTGCGAACACTTCTTCGAAATCAACGCCGACCTTCTGGACATACCCCTTCACCACCCAGCGCGCTTTATGCTTGACGATGGCGCCCAGTTCATCGCGCTTGATCTTGAACACCCACTTGAGCCCGATTGCACGGTGCCATTGTGGGAGGTCGACGAGTGTCCAGGTATCATTCTGCTCGATGGACGACAGTTCGTCGAGCATGGCCTTCCGCCACTCTTCTTCTCCACGCGCCTCATCGAACGTGGTAGGCTCGTCGTCGATGGCGAGCAGTAGCCCCACGCCATGCTCCCCATCACCTTCGCCAGGAGCTGGTGCGGTTCCTAGAATGTCCTCCATTGTCCGGAACCGCAGTGGCGCGTCGTCGTGATCAGCATCCACCACCGGCTCCCCAGCAGGTGGAGACACGAACTGCACCCCAGTTGGTGTTGCTGGTGTAGACATGCTTGACATGGCTCCTTGCGCCGGTGTTGCAGCCTGGATGGGACTCAGAGCTGGTGTGGAGGGCCCCGGTGAGGTTGGTGGTGTCGGCGTCGGCGTCTGTGGCGCATGCCTATCGCTCGGGACAGACATCATCACGTACTCAACGGTGAATGGCTCCCCCTGATCTGAGTCCGACGAATCTCCAGTAGCAATCTCCCAGTTCCACGCTTTCCCTTCTTCGAACACCGCGTCACACGAAATGCATACGCGTCCGGTGCTCGGGTTGTAGAATCTGTACGCCTTTGTGCCGGGTTCATAGCCGATGAACGCCATGGGCGTGCTCCGGTCGTCCAGTTTGCGCTGGTGACCGCCGGCCACCTTCACATGTGCAGTGCAGCCGAAAACACGAAGGAAATGCACAGCAGGCTTCGAGCCATACCACACCTCATAGGGAGTCTTGCCGTCCACGCTCCGCGTCGGTGACCGGTTCAGGATGAAGACGGCCGTGCACACCGCCTCCCCCCAAAACCATCCGGGCACCTTCATTCCCTTCATCATGCTCCGTGCCATTCCCAGCACCGTTTGGTTGCGCCTCTCCACCACACTGTTTTGCTGAGGTGTGTACGGTGCGGTGAAGTGGCGCTGCACGCCTTGATCAGCGCAGTGCTCCTCGAACACCCGCGCCGTGAACTCGCCGCCACGATCCGTGCGCAGCGTCCCCAGCTTATGCCCAGCCTCCTTCTCCAGACGCGCTTGCAGTTGAATTAAAGCCGTCCCGGCCTGGTCCTTGGACGCCAGTAGGACCAGCCACATGTACCGGCTCCGGTCGTCCACGACGAGCAGGAACAGGCGCTTGCCGCCCGGTGTGGCAGGCGTGATCGGACCACACAGGTCCGTGTGAACGAGTTCCAGCGATCGGGACGCCCGGAACTTGCTCACCTCCGGGAACGGCTGCCGGCGCTGCTTCCCGGCGAGGCAGCTCTCGCACACCTGCTCCACGTGGTCGATCGCAGGAAGACCACGCACCATGTCCTCCCTCGACAGCAGCTTCAGGCTGTGGAAGCCGAGATGCCCATACCTCGCGTGCCACCTACAGGCGATGTCGTCGGCGTGTGCCGCCAGGCACACCGGTGTACTAACGGTGATGTCGAGGGTGTACAACCGGTTTGCCGCACGGACCACTTTGGCTAGAAGACGCCGCCGCTGATCCCACACACGCAGCACGCCGTCCTCGATCAGGATCTTGTAGTGGTCCTTGTCGAGCTGGCCAAGGCTAATTATGTTAGCCGTGAGCTTGGGGATGAGGTACACGCCTGCCAGCTTTTGGTGCTCGCCATTCTTGCAACTGAACAGCACCGTGCTGCACCCTTCGATGTTGACGACCGAGCCGTCTCCGAACCTGACGGTCCCGTGCACGCCCATGTCGAGGTCGGAGAAGGCCGACCGCTCCCCGGTCATATGGTTCGTGGCGCCCGTGTCGAGGATCCACCTCGTGCGCCCATCGCATTGCTTCTCCCCGAGTTGGACGAACAGCTTGTCCTCCTGGATGTGCACCTCCTTGCTCGACGTCAGAGTGGCCAGCGCCACGAACGCCATGGTGTTCACCGCACTCGTCGCCTCATCAGTGAACGTCCAGCGTGCACGCGCACACTCTCCGTGCACCGGCACATGCACCGCCTCCTCGGACACGGCGACCGGCTCCTCCCGAGACGGTGCGCCAGCCGCATCGCCGGAGATCATGGTGATCCCCATCAGCAGTGCACCTTATTCATCGGCTTCCACAGCGTGCGCCTGCTCATCCCGCTTCTTCTTGCGACACTCGCGGGCCCAGTGCCCGGTTTTGTCGCAGTAGCACTCGTCGCTGGTCAGCTTCTTCTTTCTCTTGTCACCACCACCAGACCGTGGTTTGGAGGCACCACTGCTCCCCCTCGCCCTGGGAAGAGCCGCCATTGCCGCCCCCGCCATGGGACGACGCGCCAGAGCGCCCACGCCGCTAAGACGCGTTCGACGGGCGCTTACCTCCCGATCCGCCGGCGCCTGAGATCTGGAGCCGGTTCACGATGCGCTCCACCAGCTCGTCCTCGGTGTGGTTGAGCCGCGTGGTGGACGACCCGGTCTTGCCGCCCACGTCATGCCCGTCATCCGCCGTCTTGATCATGCCCGTGACCTCCTCGATCGAGAGCTCATTGATGTCGAGGAGCGTCTCGATGGAGATTACGAGCTGCCGGTACCTTGGCCGCGCAACGCGGAGGTACTTGGCAACCACCTTGGGTTCCGGCTCCGGATCGCCAAGCATCTCCAAGTGCTGCACCAGATTAGACAGTCGGAGGGCGAAATCTTCAACCGTCTCACCATCGCAGAAGGCAATCTGGTCATACTCCGCCCTAAGGTTTTGAGCCGTCGCCTTGCGCACGCGGTCATCGCCGAGGCGCATGGTGCGGATCGCCTCCCACGCCTCCTTCGCCGTGCGCTTGTTGCCGAGGGTGAGCACCATCTCCTGGGGGACGGCGGAGCAGATCGCCTCCATGGCAGACCGCTCGTCGTGGTGGTCGATGTCGTCGTCGTCGCCTTCTATCGCCTCCCAGAGGTAGCACGACTGCAGCTTCAGCTTCATGAGCATCGACCAAGAGTCGTAGTTGGTCTTCGTGAGCTGCGGCCAATTGCCGGAGCCCGATGTCTCCCGGACGACGCGCTCGACGACGCCATCCCTTCCACGCCGCGGACGGCGTCCGTGACGTGATCGCGAACGGCGTGGCGAGCGGGTTGGTGACCTCCTACACCGCGGGGACTTGTCGCCACTCCCCGGCCTCTTCTCCTTCGCATCCGCCGACGATGTACGTCCGCGGGTTCCCGGTGGCGACGCCATGCACCCCGATCGCCTGGATCACTCGCCTATGGCTCCGATGCCAATTGTTATCTTCACAGCTCGGCGCCCGGCGCCGACGCTTGATCAATCACCCAACTGCACACTCAGAACAAGAACGCACACACACGCGAATTGCGAGAGGAAATTTTGGTGCCGCAACTGCTCGACGTTTTTCTGACTCTATTAGACAATATATAGAAAGTTACAAAGACGATGAGATCTTCACGCTCCGTCAAGTGTCGTGCCATCCCACGACTGGAGCCATGCCGATCACCACGGCAACTACGCCGCGCACGCCACGACCTCCTACTGACCCGCACCATCCCACGGATGAGAGCGATGCGTGCGTCTAGGACCACTACTGCTAGAAAGAAGGAGAGTCTCTGTATGAACACAGCATGCATCAGACCCGTACATGACGCACCCGGCTTTGGCTAAGTCCGAGTTCAGTTTATTGAACTGAAAAAACGCTAACTGAAACTGAAGACTAAGACTAGCTACTGAAACTCTGAAACTGGACTGAACTACTGAATGAGGCCAACAGAGACCGGGCGTAAGTAGTGGATTCTTGAGCCATGCATCTAAACGCTAGCTTGTTTGGCTGCACTCGTTTCGTATGCACCTACTGGTCTCTTGATGCATGAGAGTGTTTGTGTTTGCACGTATGTGCGTCCATGACAACAGATTTATGCTACATCAACGAGATCGACGTAGCGAAATACTGCGACTGGAAGAGTGAGAAGCAGTGGCCGTGCTACCCGGCGCAGGCGTACTACGGGCGCGGCCCGCTGCAGCTGTCGTGGAACTACAATTACGGGCCGGCGGGGAGGAGTCTCGGCTTCGACGGGCTGAGGGACCCGGACAGGGTGGCCCAGGACCCCGTGTTGTCGTTCAAGTCGGCGCTCTGGTACTGGATGGAAAACATGCACCAGCTCATGCCCCAGGGGTTCGGCGCCACCATCAGGGCCATCAACGGCTTCGACGAGTGCCACGGCGGAAAGAACACGGCCGAAATGAAAGACCGCGTGCGAGTCTACCTAGAGTACTGCCACTACTTCGGCATTGACCCGGGGAGTGACCTCACTTGCTAGGTGCTCAGTTCATCTATCTTGTGAACCTAGGAGAACATGTTGGATTACATCCTGCATTGACCAGCTCCTACTTCTTCGACCGTTTTATTATGTATTTAATAGAAATAAACCGGCTTTATCTTGTCTCCAAGAATCAGATTCGACCACTTATTACAGTACTGTGTAACCACACAAATGTCCTGCTTAAAACTCAGTTCTAAGGCCAACTTCAGCAGGGCCATTACTTGAGCCCTCATCCTACTTTTCAGGTCCAAGGGCAAAAAAACTCACTCTAGCATGCCCCCTACTCCGGCCCTCAAAAGTAAGAGAGAGCCTCTACTTTTCTCTGTTTTGACATTTTTCACTCGTGCGCAAGCTTTTTCACCCACGCCCGCCGCCCACCTCCGCATGATTCCTCTTCCCCTTTGGCCACCTGTCCCCGCCCATATCCTCCTCCGTCCCTCCAACATCTGGCCAACGCCTAGTAGCCCGCCCCTACCTGTCCGCTCATCTTCCGGCACGGCCGCACCCGGGCGAGGCTGCCCTTGGCGATTTTCTCGGCCACAAGTCCACTCGGTTTTGGCTCCGGCGACCTTCCGCCCCTCACGCCCCTCCCCTTTGAGTCTACGGTGACCTCCCTCCTCTAATGCCCCTCTAAGTCCACGACGAACCTCCCTCTCCTCGTGCCCTTCCCCGTGAGTCTGCTCGGCTTGAAGCCGGCAACAACGACACATACGGCGAGATGCGACCCGACCCCTGCGAGCATGGCCATGTTCATCAATGGAGAGAAGAAGATAGGAAAGAGAGGCAAGTGGGTTATATATGTCATTCTTTATTAGAAATGAATTTGAGGACCCTGTTTTGAGGGCTCTTGCTGTAGAGTGCAGTCCAGAAGATAAGGTCCTCAAAAGTGGGATAAGACCTTAAATGAAAAGTAGAGGGCTCTGTTTTGAGGGCTATTGTTGCAGTTGCTCTAACATTTTAAGACCATCCAAAGGATGCAAAAAATTTCATGTAATTGCACCCATTGGTGTAGCAAGTGCGTTTCTCTGAATATAATCTGCAAAAAAATTTTGGGTCGACACTTGTTAAAAGCAACTTCATTACTTGTATGCCATATTGTCCATTGCACATCCTATTAGCAATAAAGATTTGTTTGAAATTCCCCCTTGTTTATAGCACGTGTAAAAAAGATCATGGCCATCTTTTGGGATGTCAATCTAGTACAAAGTGAACCGCTCTCAATTCAGCATACAAACAATCAAAGAAGAGATGTTGAATTGTTTCATTCTTGGAGTGGAAAGCACACATTTTGCTCCGGTTCCAATTCCTTTTGACTAAATTATCTTTGGTTAGAATAACACCTTTTTTAGGAGCCATATTTTTTTTAAATTCTAAGTGGTACTTTTAGCCTCCCTACTTTTTGGGTAGCCTTTATTCCGTTGTTGATAGATATCTATACATGGAATCTACTATGAAGGAACCATTATTTTGAAGCAAGTAGAAAAAAGGTCTCTCTCCCTACATGTAAATCAATGTTCTCAAGTCTTGCTAGTAGGTGATGCCACTCTAACAATTTATTACCTACTAATACTCTTTTGAAGAAAACAATAAGTGGTATGGTGCCCAGAGTTGTTGCAACAAAAACTTTGGACAGTACTTTTCATGCTCATGTTCCTTCCTAAAGAGGACACAACCTTTCGGACAAGCATGTATCTGTTCGTATGGCATCTTGAGTCCATCAAGGAGTTTCTGGCACTCGTACAGGCTAGTTGGCATAGCGTGGCCCGCCGGAAGCATGCTACCAAACAAGGCCAACATACCATCGAAGGCTTGTCGACTCATGTTGATCTCGGCCTTGAATGCCATCACGCGTCCAACGGCATCGAGTTTACAAACCGTTGTCCGATCATGAAGGGGTATCTGCGCCGAAGACATCATCTCGTAGAACGCCTTTGCGGCTGCCTCTGTCTCATTCACACGTCCATCAGGGATTTGTGCTTGTTGAAAGTCATCTACCCAATCCGCAACCCCGCCATCATCATCAACATGCTCGAGGCGTCGTCTCACCACCTCCTCTCTCATCCTGTGGGCTTCACCATGGTGGATCCACCGGGTATAGTCCAGCGTAAAGCCATGCTTCTGAAGATGTATACCCATTGTGTCCTTCTTTTGCCATTTCATGTTTGCACACTTGCTGCAGGGACACTTCATTACAAGCACCGGACTAACACCGCTGCTGAATGCACGATCCAGGAAAGCCTCTGTCTTCTGCCCCCATTCAGTGCTGAAATCACTCTGACTTCTATATCCCGTGTACATCCACTCACGGTCATCCATCCTCTAAAATAGATATCAACAACGGATGTAACTATCAACTGCATCTACGTGGTGTTCCTACTATCTAATAGGTGAGGATAGGTCCTAATCCCACTCGCGGATGCGTAGACAAGGTTACTTTCCATGTTCTACTCTGAGCCAAGACAAAATTTTGGCAGCACCTCCCCGCTGTTCTCCAGATACACGTCCTGGCAAGGAGAGTGTGTATCCAAAGAACAAGGAGGTGATGCCGAAACTTTGTCTCGGATCGGAGCAGACCATGGAAACTAACCTCGTCTACGCATCCGCGAGCTGTCCAAAAAATGTGGACAATCCGAAACAGATACGGTTTTATATATGCAGAGATTTACATACTTCCAACCGTATCTCTTTCGGACGGGAGACGCCTAACTAGGTTACACCTTTTTGGTTGATGTTAAAATTCTGAGCAGTAGTTTACTTTCTCAATGATTTCTTTATAGTGTCATCATCTGCAAATACTTTAGAACAATATATCTCTGAATAACCTAGCAGACATGAATGGTACAGGAAAAAGTTTACTCATTGATGTAACAGGGAATAAGTTTACTCAATGATTTCACAAGTTGCGGCACAAGCAGAATCACATCCTATAGAGACGAGAATAACAGGGAATAGCTGACCAAACAACCTAAATAGATAACCTCTTGTATCCCCCAAATTAATCTAATATAGTGCCATTAACTCTAATAAAATGAGATGGGAAAAATCACAGGACCTTGAATATCACAAAGCACCCAAAGGGATCCGACTCCACACTCCTTTTTTTCACAATCGTGAGCACAACAGAATAGGAGAAAAAACATTAGAATATTATTGCCTCTACATGAACACATCAAACCCTAACACTAATTTTAGTACAAAACAACCTGTATGTAAGCCTATATCTCACACAAAAAATCAAATCACATAGCAAATCTGACGAGTCAAAAGACCACATACCTGCAGATTGAAGCTTCGAAGATCAATTGGAATCAGCAAATGTGAGCACACGTGGGGTAGTACAATGCCTGTAAAGGGGGAAATGGAGAACGGCCCATTCAAATAACATCAAGATTCAAGAAAGCGAAGCAAATGAAAAAACACAGTGCCAATCTGACCTCTGCCGCCGACAACAGCAGCACGCCGGAACACCTCCGCACCTGTGCCCTCCGCCGTCCGGCGGGCCGCGGCACAGCCCCGCAACAGCGCAGCCGCCCCGTCGACCAGCAGCAGCGCCGGCTCGCCTACGGCCGCCTCGTCGCTGCGGTGCGGCCTCTCAGCGCTGCCGCCCAGCCTCCGGGCTTCTCCCTCACGGGGCTTCACTGAGGCGGCGGCCTCCGCTGTGCTTGTGCTGTCGATACAGAGAGAAACAGGAGAGGGAGCGGCCTCCGCAGTGCTTGTGCTTGTGCTGTCGATACAGAGAGAAACAGGAGAGAGATACAGCGGGTGGGTAGCGGTGGGTTCACACCTAAAACTATGAAAGACAAAGGTACACCGCACAAATCTTAAAGCAGAATCAACGGTTTTTTTTTGCATTTTCTTTGCCGAGAGCCCCCGATCTGGCTCTCGGCAAAAAAATTTTAATTTTCTTAATTTCTTTGCCGAGAGCCCCCGATCTGGCTCTCGGCAAAGTTTTTTTTGCATTTTCTTTGCCGAGAGCCCCCGATCTGGCTCTCGGCAAAGTTTTTTGCATTTTCTTAATTTCTTTGCCGAGAGCCTCCGATCTGGCTCTCGGCAAAGGTTTTTTGCATTTTCTTTGTCGAGAGCCCCCGATCCGGCTCTCGGCAAAGGTTTTTTCTTTTTTGTTTGCACTTTCTTAAGAAATTTCTTTGCCGAGGGCTATTTTTGGGCTCTCGGCAAAGAATTTTGTTTTTTTGTTTTCGCATCCATTTTTTTTGATAGCATGTTACAATACTAATATTTTAATTTTAAAATTTGATACTTTTTTTAATGTTTTTTACTATATATTTTGAGTTTAGTTCATTTATTTACATTTCTCCGAAAAATGCAAGTTTGAACTGCAGGTATATATAATATTGAAACTTAGCGATTTAAAAAATGATATTGATGATATTGATTGTATTTTGAGACCAAATCCGGGAGCACTCATGAAATTTCAAACATCTCGCGCACGGAACATGGCGACAAACTTTGCGATGAAGTGTATTTTAATTATATAAAATGCAAACAACTTCTAAAAATCATGAAACTTGACGGCACGTCTTTGAAATCACATGTGGAGGCTAGGATAAAAATTTAAAAATATTTCACGCACGTTGCCCCGTACAAGGGTTAGAAACCTAGACATCTCCTTTTGTTGATCACTGTTATTGCATGTGAGATGTCTAGGTTTATAACCAGTTTAGTCTGCAACATGCGCGAAACGTTTTCAAATTTTTATCCTAGCCTCCACATGTGATTTCAAGACGTGCCGTCAAGTTTCTTGATTTTCGAAAGTTGTTTGTATTTTATATAATTAAAATACACTTCATCGCAAAGTTTGTCGCCATGTTCCGTGCGCGAGATGTTTGAAATTTCATGAGTGCTCCCGGATTTGGTCTCAAAATACAATCAATATCATCAATATCATTTTTTGAATCGCTAAGTTTCACTATTGTATATACCTGCAGTTCAAACTTGCATTTTTCGGAGAAATGTAAATAAATAAAGTAAACTCAAAATATATAGTAAAAAATATTTAAAAAGTATCAAATTTTAAAATTAAAATATTAGTATTGTAACATGCTATCAAAAAAAAAAAGATGTGAAAACAAAAAAATCTTTGCCGAGAGCTCAGAAATAATCCTCGGCAAAGAAATTTCTTTGCCGAGAGTGTATTTTTTTGCCGAGAGCCTACATAAGGACCCTCGGCAAAGACTGACGGCGGTTAGCCTCGTCAGTCCTTTGCCGAGGGTCTTATTTGCCGAGAGTCGGGCCCTCGGCAAAGAACTCCTTTGCCGAGAGCTGACCTTTGCCGAGGGCCTGGCTCTCGGCAAAGATCAAATTTGCCGACGGGCGTTCTTTGCCGAGAGCCTGGCTCTCGGCAAAGAGATGTTTGCCAAGAGCACCTCTTTGCCGAGAGCCCGGCTCTCGGCAAAGAGCTCTTTGCCGAGTGCTCGTATGTTTGCCCTCGGCAAAGATAATCCCTCTCGGCAAAGGCTCTGTTTCCTGTAGTGTTGGCTTGAGGTGTCGCCTTGGGCAGCGGCAGCCCCCTTGGCCGTGCCCAAAGCCGCGCCCTAGCCAGTGGTGGCTGCCCCTCTCGGCCACCCTCGAAGCCGTGCCCTGGGGTGGTGGAGTTGCGCCCTGGGTGGTGGCAGCCCCATTGGAGAACTCCTCCATTCCTTGCTAGCGTTCCCTGCTCGCTCGGCCACCGATCGACTAAATCGAGTGAAGTTGCGTGCATTGGAAAGGAAGTGAAGAGGTAAGGGTATTGTCATCCTTTCGTATATCTTTGTGTGCTGATGTCTCACGTTCGTGGCTAATAGAATGGATGAAAGGGCCGGATAAAGAAACAAAGTTGTATGTCTGGCCAAATAGGCAACTTCAAAACTAAAAGAGCCAAGGAAGCAGAGCTTTTTTGGGGCCAAAGAAAAAATTTTCTCTATTGTTCTCCATAGCTACTTTTAGGAAGTAGAATGGTAGTTCACACTGTGACTGGTAAAGAACCTCTGTCGAAGTCATGAAATAGTGCCATCTGGGTCCGAAGCTAAGTTATGGTTCATTTGGAACATAGCATTCCTTACTTCAGTTTTAGAAAAATGTCATACTAGAATTTCAGTTTCTTGGATAGAGATGTGAGGGATGCCCTCTCTTTGTGACTCATCCATCGACACAAAAGATGTTTCTGGAGGTCAAAAAGATTTTTGTAATATTTGGTGATATAATTTTTTAATTAAGCATCACCAGCAATCACACTGCGGACGGTCCGCACTGCACCAGTTTGCATGCAACAACACAACAACAACTAATTTTGGAGGTGGGGAGCAGGGCTGGAGCCAGGAAGTTAATTTTTTGAATGTTAGAGGGGGCCAACAATGTTAAATTTCAAAATTTATTTGAATTCTAAAAAATTCAGTGGAGATTTCACATTCATAGGAGGGACTGGCCCCTGCTCGCCCCCCTTATCTCCGCCCCTGGTGGGGAGTATATATACTCAACCCTAGCTTGGCCATGGGAGGGCTCTCTTGGTACTTTGAAAAGTTTCTTTAACATATACATATCCTCTTCCATTTCTCACTCACATACTTGCTTAAGGATCGCATCTTTGGTAAGACTGAGAGCGCTCTAGCTAGACTTCTAGTGCATTACATCATTTGAGTGCACTAGAGAGACTTCAAGCAAGCATCATTCTCGTGTTACTCTTGGAAGTTGCCGTCTCCTAGATGGTTTGGAGCTCGTGGTTCAGTAGAAGGACAATAAGAATATTGTGTTGGTGCTCTAGATTGATTATGAGGGGTTTTCAATGCTCATCCCGTTGGAGGAGGTGAAGAGCAACTCTAGTTGCCGAGACCACAGGAAACATATTGTGTCTTCATTATGGTGATTTCTTGATCGCATGTTCAACTCAAGTTTTTATTTGTTTTGTATACATTCTTAGACTTGAATTGTTATTTGTCAGCTAGGTTGCAAACCATCGTATAATATAGCTGTGAAAGTAGTATATTATTAGAGTCTTTTGTGTTACTATTTAGTTTTGCCTAGTGCTGTGAATTTTTAGTGGTCACTGCCTATTCAGTATTCACCCCTCTAGTCAGTTCCTTAGGTCCTACATCCCCCTCTAGTCGATGCAACAAAGTGTGTTTCTGGCAATATTCCATGCGTGCAATGTAGTAGGATAGTGGTGAAGTGGCTCGTTAACTAAAGTGGGTGCTCGGCAGCTAGCCTTGATGCTGCAGGCCATGAAATGACCATTGTTGTCTTTCCACCATATAACGAATGACTACTACTACTACTGCTGTTTTGGGACAAACATATTCACAAACAGAATCTGTGTCGACATCCCACGAGTTCATGTTTATCGCAAAGTTATCTTCTTTTTCTTTTTCCCTTGAGATGGGAAAGTTCGGCTCATTTCAAGAAACAAATTAAACCTACAGAGTCTGTCACACCATGAAATAAAAGATATGCTGACACTCACATCTGAGCTCAGTGATTGTTGATAGCTAGGGCAAGGACAGGAATCTGTGTCTCAAGTACTCTTGGACTGAACAACACCACCAGACTTGATCTCTGCTGCAGGTTCAGGCGAGCCTGTCACATTAGAAGTTGCTTCTGTCTGTGATTTTTCCTTGTTGTGCTTTGAAAACCCACCTGAAATTATGAAGAGGAGTCAGATTGAACTCCTTGTTCCCATACAATGAGCTACAACATATAGTTAATAAGATGAATTCTTCTTTGACAATTACTATAATGCAGGCTTAGTAAGATATATGGCTAGTCGCCAAGATGACGAACTATGCCCTTAACCAAAAAACGGTGATATGGGATTATCGGATATGTATATAGTGCCTATCCTTTTACTATTCGTATACAACCAGAAAATAACAAGCTGTTCAAAACTAGAATCTATTATATATAATGTTTAATGGATTATAAGAATTTAGCTAGAGAGAACCTAGCTATGTCTGGAATTTATGCTTGGATCACGCCCAATCACAATTATACACACTTGATCTTGATCTACAATGCCATCAATTGTTTGTAGCGTGGGAATTAAATTACGCACCAAAATTGAATACAAAAGGAGAGAACTGGCTGCATTAGTACTTATAATGTACGTCAGTTAAGGTTTTGTTTGAACTAACGCAGTTCGCGAACTAATAGTAATAACCAAATGTGGCATATATCAAAATTTTTCATAGCGACTGCTTGTGTGCAGAAGCGAAAAACATCCCAACCGCGCTGGCCCTAATATGAGTATTTGAAGTAATAAACCTTTGAAGAACATCAACGTACCTCCCTTCCAGAGATTGGGTCGAATCCAACCTAGAGCCTCGGAACCCTGCATCTTCTCGTGGACGGGCTTCACTTCGGATGTGCCTGTAGCAATATCAACGATCTCCAAACGATGGACCGAGTCGTATGGATCCCCATACAAGGGTTCAGACATGTAGATTTTGTTCTCCTTGTACCTGGATACACTTGATCCACTGAAGCTTTCGTTGAAATGTTTAGACACGAACAGTGTCTGATCACCGATGTCCTTCACCCTGGACCACTCCGGCGTACGGTCGTGGAGGTTGCACTTGTAGATCGCGCTGCTGTAAGTGAAGCTCTGTGTCTCGTGGAACGTGCTCACCATGGCACCCACAATGTGCAGCTCACCGTTTGATTCCAGGTAGCTGCGGTGGCAGAGCCCCGCAGGTGGCGACAGCGATGGCAGCAGCGTCGCGGTTGGAGTTGCGCCGGCGGCGTTGCTGCTGCAGACGGAGATTTCTCCAGTGCAGTCGATCGCCAAGAACTTGTCTTGGCAGTGGACGATGGACGCCACGGAGAACTCCAGTTTGGTGTCGAGCAACGTCCATGCGCTGTCGACTCCAACCCGGCAGAACGCGACCTCCGTGGAGCACCCAAGCATGGCCATGGCCACGTACTCGCGGCCGGCGGCGTCAGGCGGCGCGGAGAGCACGATCTCACGGAAGAACACGTCCCTCATGTCTTCTAACTTGATGGCTCTGCCTGCGGCATCCGCGTTCCCCCCGTAGCCGTTGGTGGGATGGATGACCCACCGGCCGTGGACCTTAGACACGCGTTCCAATGAGGACGCCGCCGCGACGTGTTCGCCTGCTGGCGGGAGCTCAACGCGGGGGTCACGGGCTCCGGCGAATGGATTCAGCAGCGTCACGGACGCCGCCTCGTCCATGAGCGCCAGCCACCCACACGACGAGCCGCACGGCACCTTGCCGCGCACGTCGGGCAGCGTCTTGGAGAAGACCTTCTTCTCCGAGACGCAGTAGAATTCGACGCGGTCCGAGTCGGGGTCGAACGGGAGCAGCAGGAGCGGCCCGAAGGTCGCGAACGGGACGGCGGCGCGCCATGAGGAGCAAGCGGATCGGAAGGACGCCGCGTCGTGGCCTGACGCGAGACGCTGCCCGATGGACTGGAGGAGATCCTCTGGCAGGCCGGATCTCCAGTCAGGTAGGGACCTTATCTTGGGATTGGGAGGCTGAGCCATGGAAGACAGATGACATCAACTATGGTTCACACAAGAAATGGTGTCTGATGTCTACTGTCGCGATGGACCATGGATTGGGGAACGGGGATATGGGGAAAGAATTCAAAATGAACAGACCCAAGGGCAATTTCAGCAAGAAACAGCAAGCGAGGGCGATGGAACACGTGAGCGTGAAACCAAATGAAAGGAGGAAAAAGCTGTCCCTTTTGCAAATGCAAATAGGGGATGTAATTAAATGTAGTGCCGTTAAGATAAGCTGGAGACAGATCAGGCAGATTTGGCAAGGTTCTAAGAAATGCTGAAAGCCTGAAACTAATCTCTTTGCTTTTGAACTATTTGGTGTTCTTTTCTTCGGTTTCTCACACTACACTAGTATATGCATCGGCTGCGTGCCTGCATGCACCAGGCCATCGGCCGAAGGACCAGCTGTCTAGCACAGTGCCAGAACCTGCCAGTTGTTTGGTACACTACAAGTTAGGGTGTGTTTAGATGGTTGTAAAGTGTGTGTAAAGTTCCTGTAGCACTTTTCGTTATTATTTGGTAAAATTTATCCAATTATGGACTAACTAGGCTTAAAAGATTCGTCTCGACATTTACAGATAAACTGTGCAATTAGTTATTTTTTTACCTACATTTAATGCTCCATACATACGTCTAAAGATTTGATGTGACGAGAAATCTTGTAAAATTTTTGAAATTTTGAAGTAACTAAACACTGCCTTACTTGTAGGTATGCATGTTTATGCAGTGACGGTGAGACGAAAGTGCCTTTATTTCTAAGCGATATATGTCGACAGCCAAAAGTTGTTCATTTGTTTGTCTTTTTGTCAGCTTACATAGAGGCTAATTAATCCTTGCCCTCTCACAGATGTTTCTACTCTGTATTTTTTTTTCTCGAATTCGTAAGAGGTTTGTACCTTCACGAAGGACCTCTACATAATTTATTATTATTGTACTAACAAACGTTATCCACTAGCAGAAATAGATTTTCGGTTTCCTGCGTTTACTCCAGGTTAGGATTGGGCCCGGGACTAATAAAAGAATCAGTCCCGGTTGGAACTACCAACCAGGGCTAGAATCCCCTGTCCAATGGATAGTGCAGCAGGGATCTTTAGTCCTGGTCTATGGTTCAAACCGGGACTAACGGTAGCCTTTCAATGCCGGTTGGAACCGCCAACCGGGACCAAAGGTCCTGCTAGCCTTTTATTCTGGGTTTTGGCTCCAACCGGGACTGGAGGTTGATTCTTTAGTTCCAGTAGGCTCCATCAACCGGGACTAAAGGTCCCCACTATATATACCCATTTCCACTATCCCCTAGCCCGCGACACAGGTCAAATCTTTGGTCTTTGCTTATGCGCGTGTGTTCATCCGTGTTCTTGCTTGGGGGAGAGCAAGTTCTTGCTCTCGGCCGCCGGTTTCATCTTCAATCTTCTAAAGGTTAGCAACTTTATCTTCTAATCTTTCATCGCTAATAAAGTGGATCATTTCATGGGTTAGTAATAAGCATAGAAATATGTGGTTTTTTAATTAGGAATAATAATGGTGGATTTATTTTTATTTATACATCATTTCTACATAACCTTAAACATTTATAGTTTTCTAGATCTTTGTTAGTAACATTATTTCTTGATGAGAGTTAATAATCATTAAAAAAATTATGTGCAAAATGTTTAAGTTTACTTGGTATATATATATATATATATATATATATATATATATATATATATATTGATGATTTATTTTTTATATGTTTCTCTAATATATTGTTGGACGATATATTTATATGGGGGTTCTATATTTATTGGGATGAGTTTTCAGTTTTTTTAGTTATGATGAATGGCGGCGGACTTCCCCAGCCACAGGAACTAGGTTTCCACCATGGCGATCCTCCATTCGCACCATCGCTAGATAGGACCGTTCCGCATCACCCGGACCCATCAATAGAATGTAATATTTTAAGTTTTGCGTGCTAATAGTATAATTTTTCCGTATATACATGCATTCATAATATGATTGTTGCATATGTCACAGACTATAAAACCGGTTAAGTGACTGGAATCAGCACTATGGCTGCTCGGGGTGTGGGACATCTTTGAGATGATGACAAGTGTGGTTGTAAATGATGAAGGAAGCAAGTTATGGACGTGTAGTCTCACCTTCGACATCCCCATTAGGTACAATAATAAGGTGCGCCAAGACATCATGCAGATTGGACAACAGATGCTGACCTAGACAGACGCCCAAATCGATGTCGTGCTGCTTTCTTTGCAGACAATGGAGCGAATTGGCTACCGTATGTCTGATTTCTCATCCTTGAAGATGGAAGCTTTACGTGAGCATAGTTTAGACGTGCCGTGAGTAAACGAGAGGCATGCGACATTCAACCAAATGGATGTGGTACGTCGTCGTGTATAATATGAGAGTAATGTTTATTTATTCTTATTATTATATGAACGCTTCCTGATATTTTTTATTTGTCCGCTTGCAGAATTTGCTCCATGATTACACATATCCTTGCAAGTGGCATGCAGCCCATTCTCACGCAAGCTATTAAGCGACTGGGTACGCCTGGGACTACGTGGAAGTGCTGGGCCAGAGGACGACAACAGATATCTAGTATTATGTGAGATTAAGGCAGAACTAGGCCATCGATAATCCCTCAGTAGGCTACATCTATGGGATACCATTTCTTTGGCGTTGTGAGGCAAGCGAGAGTGTTTTAGTGCGAGCCTTGTATTACATAGACAATGACCGTGGTTACTGTATCTGAGACATACACTATTGACAGTGGAGACAGGTTAGGGCTGCAACTGGTTTGTAGGATTCATGTGTTAATTATGTTTATTTGTGTTATTATATTTAATTAGGTTTATTCGAACGGTTATGTACTTTAATTAGGTTTATTTGTATGGATATTTTAATTATATTTGTATGCAAGTTAATTATGTTTCATTAGGTTTATTTGTATGGACATCATAATTATATTGGTATGGATTGAAATTTAACTCGTGTAGGATTGAAATGCATATGCAGATAAAAAAATAAAAACACAAACAATTTTTATCAGAATAATAAACATAAACAAACGAAAAAAGACATTTTAGTCCCGATTTGTACTACTAACCAGGATTAAAGGGTACTTTTAATTCTGGTTGTATTTACAAACCTGGACTAAAAGTCCCCCACGGCTACCACCTACCACAGCGGGAGATCACCACTCATCCCAACTACCACCGCCGCTGCTCACACTTATAAAACCGATCACTCCGGGCGCCTTTCTTCTCCCACGACGACATGCATTGTTGTGTTGTGCCCAATTCAATCCTAATTCATCCGTTGTTGTTTGTCCAATTTCCTATCCACTTATATGGCCACTCTGTGGGAGAAAGCCCTTCACATACAAATTTTATTACGCGTAGTTAGCAATGATGCACACAAGAGGTACTAGAAGAATGTTTTTGAAGATGGAGCAACGCCGAAGCCTAGAGAAGCTGGATGTGACGCCAGTGCAATGTAATTGTTGCATGGGCAGTCTTCTACCTTGATGGATCCATCCTCTGCGGTGTGTTCTGGACTGTCTGTGGACTGTCTGTCCATGCAATGCATGAATAGGCTGTCCATAGGTTGATGGATCCATCCAAGGCATGAATGTACTATTTTCCGAGAGGTATGGGTTCATCGAAGCTCACGCAACCGCCTCCTTCGTCTTTAAATAGGCATAGTTCGTCATCCACCTCTAGCATCCTCTGACACCTATTTGACCCTACTTTAGTGCTAGAAGAATGTTTTTGAGGTGATTATTTTATAATTTGTTAGTACACTTTGATTATAATATTCACCTACTCAGAGAAAAGTCTTTGTTATCGTATATGTAATTTTTATGTACCCCAAATATTTATTCTAAGGTTCTCTAAGATCTTTATTATTGTTTTCGATGTCGCATGCGTCTCATAAACGATCTTGGATGGAGAAATGTCCAAAATGAAGATGTAGATCTCGAAAAGTTAAACAACTTTGTAGTTGACAACTTTTTTATTTGAAGTCATCTTGTAAGGAAATCTATGTTTGAATTTCTCAAATTTGAAATTTGAATTTATAAATGACCTCAAATGGAGAAACAACCGATACAAAAGTTGTAGATCTCAAAAAGTTATGCAACTTTGTAGTTGATAACTTTTTCATTTGAAATCATCTACTATTTTAAAATTTGTTTAAAATTAAAATTTTAAAGAAGTTTGATTTCTCTTTTTAATCTGTGGCTAAAACTTGTAACTAGTCTTTCTCTGTCATACTTACTTCAAATTTGATGTTTTTCCTAAAATTTTCTAAAATCATGCTCTATAAATTTATTGTGTTCTTACATATTTCATTTTGATCATCTTTTCATTTAAATTTGTTTGTAAATTTTAAACAATGTTTACTATTACTTTGTCAAATGAAGAAATGACCAAAGTAAAAGTTTTAGATCTCGAAAAATTATACAACTTTATAGTTGACAACCTTTTGATTTAAAATCATTTTGTCAAGGAAATTTATATTTGAATTTCTCAAATTTGAAATTTGAATTTTTAAAATGTCCTCAAATGGAGAAATGACCAGAACAAAAGTTGTGGATCTCAAAAAGTTGGTGATGTTTTCATTTGAAATCAACTTATCATGGAAAACTATGTTTGAATTTCTCAAATTTGAAATTTAAATTTTTAAAATTTAGTTATGATTTATAGCATATGTTATTAAACATGTAATGAAACAAAAGCATTATAAATTGCATATGAAAGCAATTTTGTGTTGCAATTTTTGAGCTATATTTTTTTACTACGCAATTTCTATTTTTCAACCTATTTATATGAAAGGAAATGTTAAAAACTGTTGCATGGGCGGAAATGAATTGGCTTTAGTCCTGGGTTAGGCCAAAATTTGGCTTTAGTCCTGGATTAGGTCAAAACCTTTAGTCCCGGGTTAGGCCACCAACCGGGACTAAAGGCCTTTTAATCCCGGTTGTTGGCCTAACTCGGGACTAAAGGGTGCCAATCCTACATATACTCGTGTCTTCTCTATTTCTTTCTCCTTTCAAGCACCGGATCCGCCACTCCACCGTGCCGCATCCCTGCCGTGGGCCCGTTCGACCTCGCCCTCTTCTCTGGCTCGCACGGCGGGCCCTCGTCCTCGTCTCCCCGGCACGTGCGGCAGCACCCTCATCCTCGTCCTCCGGCGGCCAGCCAGCCTCGCCCTCGTTCTAGGCTCCGGCACGCGCGGCTCACCCTCTTCTCCGGCTCGCGCGGTGGGCCCTCGTCCTCGTCTCCCTAACGCGCGCGGCGATGCCCTTGTCCTCGTCCATCGGCGGCCGGCTCGCCCTCGTCCTCGGCTCTGGCGCGCGCGGCTTGCCTCTTCTCTGGCTCATGCGACGGGCCCTTGTTCTCGTCTTCCCGACGTGCACGGCAGTGCCCTCGTCCTCGTCCTTCGGTGGTCGGCCGGCTCTGGAATACGCGGCGGTTCCTTCGCCCTGGACTCGATCTGGTCACCCTCCACACCTCGTCCTTGGAGTGCGCATGCGCGGCGGCGCCCTCATCCTCCTCTCCGATGTGTGCGGCAGCTCCATCGCCCTCCTTGTCTCCGGCCAGCACCTTCGCGTCTTCGACATCACCCTCATCTCCGCCAGCGCCTTCGTCTCTAGCCTCGACATCGTCTCCCGCACCGGCGCCTTCGTCTCCGGCCTCGGCCTCGACCTCAATCGTCTGCTGCCAGGTGGCAATACTCGTTGCCAACCCCTTCTCATCCCTTCGTGCTGTGTGAAACCGAGCACTCACCCCTAACTTAAGCTAATTGGCTAACTATTTCTATTCGATTTGACTTGTATTTGCTTTATGATTTATTTTGATATATAGACTTTAGTGTGATATATTGTATATATATGATATGCATTTGGTATATATATAGGGTCCAGTTAAATGAATTTTGATATATAAGGTTTATAGATGTGAATTTTGATATATAGACTTTAGTGATACGCATTTTGGTATATGAAAAAAATTGACTTCAGTGATATATATGAATTTTGATATATTGACTTTAGTGTTATATATTGTATATATATGATATGCATGCATTGTGTATATACATAGGGTCTAGTTGTATGAATTTTGATATGTTGGGTTTAAAGATGTGAATTTTAATATATAGACTTTAGTGCCTGATATTTTGGTATATGAAAAATTTTGATATCAGTGATATATATGACTTTTGGTGTATGAATTCATATATTGACCCCGTGATATGAATTTTGATATATTAACTTTAGTGAGAAGAGATGGCTAGACGTCTCCCTGAACCGATTGCCCCGGGTTGGGGCTATATACAATTACTCGTGGATTCGTTCCAGTATTGCCGAATGTACCGTTCAATCATCCTAGCATAGTAAGCAATGATATATGTTTTCAATAAATCAATATGTTTTAATTATGCTTGTACATAATATACTGTTCTGATATGTATATATATATGTTTCTTAAATGTATCATAGGTAATTGACCCAATCATTTGGCTTAAAGAGATACTCTTGAATTTTGGGGTTGAGGTTATGGATGTTGAGAGCTTTGAGGTAGATAATGGTCGATTCATCCAATATGGAGTTGGCTTTTCCATCGCCGCTAGGAGGGGTAGAGGTGTTGTACAAATCTCGAAGGTGGGAGTAAAGGCACCTGATAAGGCTATTGCACAAAAATATGTTATCCTAGCATATGTAAATAAGCTTGCGAATATTGGGTACACTCTGCCTACTTATTCTTCCGTGTCGATACAAGCTATGGATGTGGTTCTTATCATAATGTTGCAGGCTTTTGTGCAAGAATGGCTCAAAACAACTAGAATGATGTGGTAAGTCAAAGTCAAACTCATAGCTTGTATCCAGATTTGTTGTTATTGGAAAGCTTGGTTCTCATATCCATTTTTCTGCCAACACTTAATTACAGGTTGGGGACTATGACTTAACCTACGCAGATTGCAGCTTTGAGGTCATTCTAAACCAAACAATGTATGCATTGGGTTTTGATTAGAAATATGCTGATGAATGGCCAACACGCACTACGGTAGAATTTTAGGAAAAACTGCTTGTGACTAAGAGGAGATCATATAACCCACCGACTTCTTAGCCACCACTGACCGTGTGCTTGAACTTTTGAAGCAAGGGAGAGTACACTATTTAATGCCTTGAATTTCATCAATGATATTTGTGGATACCACATCGGCGATCTACACTTCACCAAGTTGAGAATATGAGAAAGTCAAAGGCATTTCTATCAACTTATGTTTGCATGAACTTTGGGGTGTACATGGACATCTAGTATGGAGTATGGAATATTTTAAGTTGGACATCTAGTTTGTATTGACTTGTTTTAAATTATTGTAATATATAAGCTCTTACTTGATTAGTTTCATTCTTATTTATGGATGATGTACAATAGTATAGCATATAATACATGTACAAAAACTATTTGAAATGAAAACAAATAGAATGGAAAGAAACTGCAAGAGGAAAAAAGAAAAAGAAAACAAAAAGAGTAATATTTAGTCCTAGTTGGTAAAACCAACCGGGACTGCTTGGCCTAGAGGCCTCTTCAGTCCTGGTTGGTATAGGAAACTAGGACTAAATGGCCCCATTTAATCCCGGTTAGTAGATCTAGGACTAAAGGGTGAGCCTTTAGTCCCGAATCAGCAGTACCGATTGGAAAACCGAGACTAGAGGAGGTTTCCCAACCAGGACTGCAACCTAGCCCTACACTAGTGGTCCATACTCTGCAATCGAACTCAATATACACATCATGGAATCAGATTCCAAACCATCTCATATCAGCATAGATCGTGAGTCTGAATTACATGTGTGACAAGGAAGGCGCAAAGATCATATTTTGAAAAGTAAAAAAGACGATATATTAGGCATAGTATAGACGTAGAGATATAGATATTGAGTGAATTGCACCGTGGGTCCTTAAACTTTTCCCCACTACTCATATAGGTGAATGAACTTTTTTTCTTGTCCGGGTCCATGAACTTTATCTACGTTCTAACTACCATCCAAAGCAGACCACATAGTACTCTACTGCCTACGTGGCATCTGACGTTGGAGCATATGTTCATGTGTGGCGCCATGGTGGCGTGCAATGAGCAAAGCACAGGCAGCGGCCAAGAATTGTCGGCCTGGTCACCACCATGCACGTGACGCCACATCCATGCATTCTCCATGTACCCATGGTGCCCTACCCGATTGCCCGTGCCCGCGCCTCCAAAGTCGCGCCCCGGATCATCCTCTATCTTTGCACATGGATGCCATAGCCATGGTCGTAGCCACTAGGCTCATGGCCATCGGCCATGCATTGCTGTTCCCAGCCAACCCCACCCCTGTGGACCTCGTAAGTGCATTGTCGGGTTCCCTAATGCCTTCCTCTACATCAGGCACTGTCTCTGGGGTGGACCATGCAAGGGTCCATCGTTGTCATTGCCGCTAGCACCATTGATGGCCGCTCGGAGCTCCTTCACCATCATTGTGTTCTACCATCACCTGCCATTCTTTAGGTCCTACATCAGCACCACCGCGCCCACGAGAAGCCCTTGACTAGAGATGGCAACAAACACAAATCCAATGAGTTTTGCCAACCCAAACGCATGCCCATGAACATAAAATCAACCCACTAAAAAACCTTGACTTATCACGGATATAATTTTTTGTGCCCAAACTCATGCCCTCTTGAGACACGCGTGTCACCCATGCCCGCTAACCAACCTTGAAATCAAACACCCTCAAATCATTTGAGTATTTTTAATGGTAGAGCTAGTGCATGCTTCGTTTCGCGCACCCCGCGTGCTAGGATTCGCATGATCTATTTCTCGCGAGCACATGGGGCTGCCGCGCCTGCTATGTTTCACGCTCGCACTCGGGGACTACCCACGCCTCCTCGATGATTCGCCCGCTCCTGCTTTGTTGTGCGCACACACTAGGACTGCCACATCCACTCCATTTCCCACGCACATACGGGGATCACCGGCACCTGCTCTGTCTCACGTGAGAACACGGGAATCCACGTGCTCTGCCTATGGATGCGTGCCATGCCACGCACATACGGTGGTTTGGTTCAGGCAGGTCTACCAGACAGAGATCTGAAACGTTGTCGTGTTCAGCGGGATCCATGAATAGATGCGGTATGTGGGCGGTGTACTCAGACGCCACGTTCACCAGCCCATATGGGTAGGTGTTGGATGAGTGCTCCATTAGGGCTTCGTAATCCCCTGACCTTAGGCCGGTTATAGGTACTGGTTGGTAACGAACCATCCACCCCTCTAGAGTTGTCGTGATCACGAGATCGGTGTCAAGATGCCTCTGGCGGCTAGCCCGAGCAGGTCAGGAATGGTGATCCTCAGCAGATCGATCTCTGATCGAATCTACTAAGGTTAGGGTTTTAGCTAGGCTCGTGTGACCTGATTGTTAGACTCGATCAAATTGGTATTATCGAGACGCCTCCCTTGATAGCGGGGAAGCGGACGATGGGTGGTCAGAGGAAGCCACCCCGAGACTGGTCCAAAGATCGAATCCACCGTTGTTGATGTAGATTCGGTTGGCGCAGGAGGAGCCTGCACCGCCTCCACGACTTCAGCGGGGCCGTCAACGCCGGTGGTCCCGGTGAACGTCCCGATTGTGAATGTTAGGCCCGCCGAAAGGACCCTGGAAGCAGGGAAGTTGACCATCTGGCTCGCCATGGAGTCTACACGCACACCCCCTATGTGGTGCACCACTGTCGATGAGATATGGTAGGTAGTCTGCCAAGGGGTATGCCCACGATAGTAGATTATCGGTGGAGGTGCGTAAGACAACGAACTAGATGGTGACGCAAGATGAACACAGGATTTATCCAGGCTCGGGCCGCGAACTACGTAATACCCTACGTCTTGTGTCTTTATGGATTGTATTGATACGTGATGATGATGATGTGATTTGAGGGGAGTCCTTGCCCGCCTTATATAGTACGAGGGGCAAGGTTACAGATCTAAGGAATGTAGTTACAATCGGTTACAACTATTGTATCCACAGAGGACACGATATTTATCTTAACCGACTAGGTTTCCTTACCTTCAAGTATTCTCTACTTTCTCCACACGGTTCGATGAGTAGTACAGAGAATCATGCGGCCCTTCCTGGCAAGTTGGGCCACCTCGTCTGCGTGGCCCATGTAGAGCCATGAGGGTATACGGGTTTATACCCCCACAACGCCGTGATAGGAGGTGGAGGGACAGACGACATACTGACATCGCGATGGCAGAGTGGGGAAACTATTGGTCAAGGAGATGGAGGAGTAGGCCGATTGCCTATTAGGTCGGTTCGCTGCGCAGGCCCATTGTCGGTGTAAGAAACGGCGGTCCTAGCACCAACGAGTAATGAGTGTCTACGCGTTAGGAGTTCAGATGGTGTGCAAGAAGGACATAGGCGATTTATACTGGTTTAGGCTGATAAATGCCCTACGTCCAGTGGGGGGAAGAGTTCTGTATTATCTTGCACCGAAGTACTTGTAGTAGGGGTTACAAGCAGACGTGAGAGAGGGAGAAGCTCCCATGTCTCAAGGCGTGAGTGGAGAAAGTGGGTGTGTGTGACTCTGCTGGTGACCTCGCAAGGTCCAAGAGAGTTTCTTGCCCATATCTTGCGTCGTGTTGCTGTGGCGTTGTGTTTGGTTGGGTTATGTTGAGTTTGTTTTTTCGACCCTCCTCTGGAATGATCCCTGCATGCTCCTTTTATAGTCTCAAGAAGGTGCAGGGTTACATGATGTTGGCATATGGTGTGACCTTGCTGGTGAAGGAACCTAGAGGCTTCAGAAGGGCCTTATCCGGTGGCGACGTGGCCTGCACTGTGGACGCATGGCATCGGTACTTTGGGTACTGCTACTACATGTCCAGGCATGGGCACCACTATCGGGGGAGTGGTTTCTGTCCTTCGGTGTTGTAGCGATGCGCCTTGTCATTCTTGGTCCTGTAGCCAGCGTGACGTGTTTGTCCTTGTAGTTTGACTTGGTGTAGAGGGCCGAGGCCTCGAAGGCGGGAAATGCGGTGCGATCTTATCCCTATCGTGGGAATAGTGGCCTAGGGCAGTTGTTCCGTACACTGCGCAGGCTCGAATCGTGAGTATAGTGCCAGTATGGGTGGCATAGTGGTCAGCAACTATTTGCCATGCCTGTTGCAGTCGATGGCGTGGTGATTTGACCCCGGTCATTCCTGGCCTGTCCGGTTGGGCAGACGCAAGAACGTGGGTGATGTCACAGGGGGTCTCGAGCGCGCCAATGGGGGAGCAGCGTTAGAGGCCGGTTTTAGGCGAGTCGGAGACGGACAATGCTGCCTCTAGGGCTCGGGCGAGGCGGTGATGTTGCCGGGGGTCGGCCTGTGTCCGAGACCCTAGGGCGGAGGCCTCAGGCGAATCGGAGGTGTTCCGAGACCCCTCTAAGTGAGGCCTCGGATGAAGTAGAGAGATGGGCTGGTTGACTCATATGTCTAGCCGGAGGCTCAGTAAGGGGGAGTTTAGCCCGTCTCTCTTTTGTTGATCTTTTCTTTTAAATGGGGAGGCCGGGTGATTTTCCATCACAATTTGAGTACCCCTAATTGTGGTGCCCGACGCCCATAAAGACATGTTCATACGGACAGACGCCGTATAGGAAGCATTATCGTATTTTAAATCTGACTATTGAAAGTGCCCGTGCGTTACAACGGGAGAAAAAACTATCAAATATTTATAGAGAACGAAGACATGAATAGTACATGTTTATTTATTTATGTTTTGCTCTTTCTATAAAATTTGATAAACTATTTTATGATGATGACGAGACATCCATAATGTAAGTTAATATTTGCAATAATATTATAATGTCTTGTTAAGCCTATATTGAATTATAATATTGATACATTGTTTTCCTGTTGCAAAGCACAAAAATATTTAGATGTCAGTATATCGTAAATTTAATTTTCATGTGTTACTACAGTTAAATGTCGAGTTGCATGACTTTTTTTTGACAATTCTACATATAGCTCGAAAATTTATTCAACCACGGTGTACTCTATTTTAATTTATTTTGAAATCAAACTTCATGACATGCCTGCAAACGCACTCCTACTCGTATGGACAGTTGAGTTGGAATTATACCGCTTTATAATTATGTCATCTGTTCTTATTTATTTTGGAATCAAATACCGTAACATGATGTATATATGTTGCTCTAACTCGTATAGACAAAGATGAAAGTCATCTTGAGATGTGTACTCATACAGGCATGGAAGAGTGTAGGATCAGTTAATGCGCCGTACTTTATTATTAGGTAGATAGACATTAAGAATTGAAATATAGTAGTTCTAAGATTATTGATTTGTTAAGTGCATTGAAATGTGCACCAGCAATAGCAGTACATAATACAAACAATTTTATTTGAATGATACTTAAGCAACCACAATATATTTAGACTACATATGAATGAGACCTGCATTAGGCTATAGTTGTTGTTAGTGCTATAATGTTGAAGTCTAAGGGTATGTACAACGCATACATGTGGCAGGGCGCTTATCAGTGGTTGATTTTTGTTATGCCACGGTGGAGGATGTGAAGGCGCTCTAGCCCGGCATCACTGCTCGCCCAAGCGTCCGACTTTGGAAGCGGCGCCTTACAACTGAATCAGAAGGTGTGACTTGTTCTAATGCAAAAAAGTAGAGTTTGCACCATCGGATTAGTATTTACCACTCTAGAATGAGACTCTTGTACGATTTCTCTCTTTATTAAGCGTCCACTGAGCAGCTTTATATTATAGGGCCCACTTATTATAACACACAAAAAATCACCTAGAATCCCAACCATCCACGGTCCACCATCATCACGCATGTCCAATGTTTTAAATAGCGGGCTAAGGTGTTTAGCGGTATATCTCTAAAACAGTTAATGGCGGAGCTATATCGGGCTATAGCGGGATATAACGGCTAAATTGTACATGAACACAAATAGCGGCATCCTGCCTCAAAAGGCTATAGCGAGCTATAGCGGCAGCTATAGCGGGAGATTTAAAACTATGCGCATGCCACATCTTTTTTTTTTTGAAACGCATGCCACATCTTCACTCGTACTCGTCCGTTGACACCCATCGAAAAATCACGGCCTGCCTCTTGCTTCCTCCCGCATGCCACATCTGTTCGCAAATCTAGTTAGATTCGAAGCAAAGGCCGGCAGCGAGCTGCGGCATCACGACGGACTGGTGGGCTGCAGCTTCGCCACTTCGCCAGGCGCACACAGACGTCCGGGTCGGCTGCGTCGCGGGGTGCGCGGACGTCCGATGTGAGACTTGCCGGGAGAGGCGACATCCCAAGGAGTCCGGAAGGCGGACCAACGGTGCAGTGACCCTCTTCCCATCTTCCCGAGCGGCCCTCATGTCGACCGCATGACGGTCAAGGTAGTAGCCGACGGCTGCATTGGGGTTCAATGTGTTTGATTTGGGAATTGGGATACAATATGTATACGATTTGGGTCGTGTGCGCTGTGATTTGTTGTCCCTGTGAGACCTTTTTGGCCGAAGTGGAGATCCTTGCTTTTTTTAAGAAATTTTTAGAGATTTGTACGTGAACCCGTCTTCATTGATGTACGTCTTTGTGGGCTGGGGCATGTGGATGTGCGCATCCTGCTTTAGACGGACAAAAAATGAATGGACCAAAAAAAAAAAAAAGGTGGACAAAAATTTTACCTCTTTATTATTAGGGGTATAGATATAGATATATCCCAGTGATCAAACACTTAATTTAATTCACATTTAGTATCCAACTGACATGCAAATCTATACCCGACTATGAAAACATTTAATTCAAATTTATTATATTAATTAAATTTTAATTAAATTAAATTAAATTAAATTAATAAATTAAATAAATAATCTAATAATATTTATTGTATTTGTATTTTAAATAATTTAATAATATTTATTTTGTTTAGCTAACTTCAAACAATTTGTTGGGGAATTTTTTTCGGCCAACAGATTAGATGCCGGCGATCTTTTGGAGGTGACTCGTATGGTGAAAACGGTATGAATATTTTATTCGAAATCGAATCCGTTTAGAGAGGCAATTTGTCCGTATCCGACTCCGGATATTCAATATCCAATATTATATCCGTATCCAAATACTCAAATCACATATTTATGATGTCGATATCCAATCATATCATATCCGATATGGTTGACACTATCCGTATTTAAATCCGAATCCAAACAAAAATACGAAAACAAATATAATATCAGTGATATCCGTCTGTATCCAATCCGTTTTCATCTTAACTCATGGCCCTGGCTTTCCATTATATATAGAGCTTGATGCCCCTGTGTTTTCTTTGGCTTCACGATGTGGGACAAATCAAGCACTGTTGTGTGCTGGTCTTGTTTCTATCCGTTGACGGCTGCTCACCTAAGTGGTCCACAATGGTATCTAGGCCCATGAAATAGCAGCAGCAACCCATAGAATAGATCATCCACCTCTTTCTTAGTTCTTTTTTTCTTTAATTAATCTTTCACAAATGTTTATGACGGTCTAAGGTATAAGTTTACGGGTTTAAGAAACTCATGGGTTTGCGGGTTTAGGTTCTACACTGCTAGACACCCATCAACCTGTTGGGTCTAACTTTTTACAAAATAATAAATCCATGGGTAGAAAAATTGACCCATATCCTTGCCATAATAGAGTAATAACCTGTCGGGTTTCGGATACTCGTTGCCATCTCTACCCTCAATCTCATGCGCATGTATGTGGGCCGCCCAGGCACTATTAGACTCTACAACTCTGTCATCATGCCATGATGCCGGCGCTGCCATTGTCATCGCCGCGTGAAACGTCCTTGATTTCCACGAAGGGAAATCCACAAAAACGAAGTGTAAAATGACGAAACGGTTCGTCAATTTACCCAAATCTCAGTGATATACAAAGTCATATGCGATTATTAGAGTACAATAGAGAGTTTTACATAAATTATTCTCTTCGCCTCGCAGGGCGGAACACACTCACACACAGCATCCGGAACAACATTTGACGAAGATAGCAGTGGAAAACGATCTCCTGGAACTAGCTCGAGCGTAGAACAGACCCTCTAGTCCTCCCAGTCATCGCCCTCGTAGTCGTACTCGGGCTTAGAACCTGCCAAATATCTATTAGTACACTTGGTACTGGCCATGCATCGCCCACCCTATGCTTGTATTGCTTTGTGGACAGTGGAATGCATTGAGGGAAGTAGAAAAGACCTATTTAGGCTGTGGATTCCCTATGCAAGTAGTCAATATTTTAGTAATATTAGTTTTATCAAGTTTTAACCCATCTTATTCACACGTTCTCCCCGCCCACCACATACATCACATCTCATCTCACACTCTCTCTAGGCGACGAGATTGATTCCCGCTCAGATCTCGCCTCAACGGCCAATGCCGGAAACCAACACGAAAACCCGGGGGAAAGGTAGAAAAGGACTCCTCTCGCTAATTAAGTGAAGCGTAGGTCATGAGATTGTCCATATCCGTGGACGCGGCTATACGTATAGATCGATCAACTCTGCAGAGCGTGTACACCTGGTAATCCACAAGATCGCCATCATTGACGATCCAGCTCGTCTAGGCTGACTCCGACTGCCTCCCAACCGGTACGGTACCACCCTACCACTCAGCTCTAGGCCACCCCGGAGTCCACTGAAACGCTGAGACTGTGAGACGTAGTACTGGGCCCTCAGGGTCACTACACTGTCTTAGAAGGGTGTGGGCCCCCATGCACGTACCTCCCTACACTATCACCTTCCAACCTAGTAGTTGTGGTACCGCCCTAGTCAGTCGGGTAATCATCCCCCGCCCATCGGGAGCGAGTGGTGTGCATGAAGGTCCCATGGTTCCAGTTATCAAGACATACCAGTCCTTAGGGGACTGGACAGGATATCTTCTCAAAAAGGGGATCATCAACTCCCCGTGCCACGACAGCACCTCTTCCAGGGATAACCAACACCCCGATTTACCACTCACATATACCCGCCACAGGTAACTCTTGCAAGGGATGCACAGGTCGCACCCCTCTGGCAAGACTTGCCCCAAAGACTCGTCGTAGAATCCTATCCGATCGACTCAACCCTCACCACACACCCAAAACACATGCCAAGATCTCCCCATGTTCATTATTCAATTTTACCAAGTTTATGGCACCACGTGCCTTACGCACATACGTCTCTCCTTCACCAGCATCACATCACAGATATAATGTGAGTAAGAGTAAAGCAGTGAGTATGTAACAAGCGAGCATCTAGCCTATCAGCGGGTGTGCAGGAGTAAGGTTGCAACAAGGTATAAGGCTCAAAGTAAAACTACCATGCATTCTAACATCATATTATTGCATGAAAGATAAAGCACTAGCGATTCTAGTTATAGCATGTGTAATAGGATCTACAAGATTGGGTGGGACGTGGCACCTAGCAGGTCGTCTCCCAAGTCCTTGCTGTAGTCGGGGTTGTACTCCTCAATCGGCAGGTCCTTCGGCTCTGTTAAACGTAACATATGGTCGCGTGAGCGACTCCTATAGAGGTGCACAAAGAAGCAACAGAAATTCAAAAGATCCAAATGCACTCAAACACAAGCCTATGACATAGAGCTCATTTTTAGAAAAAAAAATTGGACACTGGTTTGGTATTTTTCTGAGTTAAAATGAATTAGTTATGAATTTTCAAATATTAAATGAATTTCTGAAAAAGAAAAAAATTGAAATTTCAAGCAGTGACACGTGGCAGCATCCGATTGGTCGGGACAGAGTGAGTCACTGATAGGTGGGGCCAATGGTCAACTCTGAACGGACCGAGACCGGGCTCTAGCGGGCCGGGTTGGGCCGGCCCGAACACGTGGCAGCTCCTCGTGATGCCACGTTGCGCTGTGGATTTGAAATGGGCTCCAGTCTTTGTAGGCGTGGCTCATGGTGGGCATGACCGAGCGGTTCATGGGTGCACACACACGGTCTTCGGTAGACCTCATCCAGCATCTTCCCCTCCCTCTTGGTCCATGGTGCACCCGGTGCACCGAGCTCCTGTCCTAGCCTCTCCCCTTTGTTTCCCACACGGTGGTGTTTCTGCCGGCGGCGAGCGGCCATTCTCAACCACGGCGGCTCCCCGACTGCGCTGTAGGGCTCGTCCAAGCCATAAGAACATGGTGAACTCAACGGTGCAGGGGACTCAGTGGAATTGGCACCTCCAACAAAAATTTCCACGGCGACCGGCGGCGCTCCGACGACTCCTTTGCTCTGGTGGAAAGAAAACGCCAAACAACATCGTACCCCTCCGCTTTCAACTGCTAGCGGTGTTCACCGCCAAGGTGAACCGGATGCGCCTCTTCTCCCTTCATCTATTGACCTAGCACATCAAGAGCAACCGTGGTGACTGCGCGCAGTGCATCGACATGCCGTGGGCATTCTCGAGCCCCTGTGGCTTGGGCAGGCCAGCGCTTGCACGTGTCGTGTGTGCGCATGCGTGTGATCAAAGTGTGAAGGTCACGGCCTTCCCTAGCCGGTCCACGGTACGAAAAAGGCGAGGCGGCACCATGCCAAGCATAAACGACGGTGAGCAAGGAGAGACGGTGAGCTCACTGTAGGTGGCGATGGCGAAGGGATACCGGTGCAGGATGGTTTGGTGCAATGTAGACGAGTAGCCGTGATGCGTCGATCCCTTCTGAGGCAAAAACGACTGCGGCATCGTCTCGGTCTCCGGCAACTCCTCCTTGGCGGCTGGTGACTCCGGTGGTAGCCTTCCCACTTCCCCTTCACCCCTTTCTCTCGATTGTGGCGTGTTATGGTGGCCACCAAGGTGGCGTCGGAACGAATGGAGGCGGCTAGGGTTGCGGCTCCGGGTTCGTATAGCCGAGCATGGCCATGGTTTGGGTGGTGAACAGTGGAGAGGCGAGAGAGGGTACGTGGAGGGCTGTGATGTGCCCTGTGCTAGGATTAGGGTGAAACGGTGCGGCTGGCGATCGAGTTGGTGCAGCAAATTTTGAATCTTAGGCGGTCGGAGAGGGTACGGTGGTGGCAGAGCTCCTGCGGGCCATGGCGGCTTCATGCAGTGCATGAAAAAGGCAGAGCGCGTGCGATTGGCCAATTGGCCAGGGAAACACGCTCGCGTGGCTGGCGCTGGGCCTTGGCATGCAAGGCGGTTGTGGGGACAGGGAGAATCTTTCCCACGCCGTTACTGTGACCCTGCTTCCCCTCCTTTTTCACATCAGGCAGAACAGAGGAAGGGTGAGGCAGAAGGAAGGTGATGACAGGCGGGGTCCACCAGCCAGTGAAACAAGGGCGAAGTGCGGTGACGGCATGATGCGGACGCCTTGCTGGGCTGGCCCAAGAGCGAGTAGGGCATGTGGGTGCACGGAGCTACGTGTGCGAGTGCGCGTCGGGCTCAAGCGCAATGCTGGGCCGGCTGCAGGGCTAGGCCAGAATGAGGCTTTCTTCTTCTCTTTTCTCTTTTGTTAATTCCAACTAAGCCAAAAATTCTATTATGCACGCAAGCCTATTGTCACCACTTGGGTATTGTTGTGGGACCTACTAAAGGTATTCCAGGGTTTTAACTATTTGCCAAGGTTATAATTACATATTTATTTAATTTAAGCCATTCATTAAATAAATGTGACTATTTTTTAATTAACAATACAAAGAACTTAAGAAGCAACTCATGAATGTTTAATTAAATGCAAAATGTAAAATATCCAATTATGGGTCTATTGGGGCAGCTAGGTAGTAGTTTTCCTACATGTGACCCACCAACACAGGTTGTTTTTAGCAAAAAATTTGTAGTTGAAAATTTTTGGTCTTGGAAATTTCTGGATTGTTACACCACGTCTTAGCGCCGTGTCTTGGCATGGCCGGCCACCCTTGGACCCCTCTCGCATCTACACCGCTAGCTCCATCATGTGACCCACCACCCCATCACCATCGCTTGAGCACACACAAGGAGAAAACACTGCTAGGAGTGCGGTCTTTGTCGCCGTCTTCATCTCAGCATCACCACGCAAGGAACCATCAGCGTCGCCATGTTTGTTGCCATTACAAGCCTCAGCTACCTCATTCATGCACGTCCCCATACCTACCTCCACCTTATCGCTCTCCCACTCATGCTCGGCATGTCCCTACTCGACTGGAGCACCCAGGCCACCGAGACACCGTCTCCTATTGCCACCATCTCGGCCTTCCATGCGCACGCATGGCTAGTAGGCCGCAGGATGTTTTCGTCTGAACTGCTAGCAGTCCTGGGTGCGGCTAAACATGGCACATTGGCACACACCCCTTCTCCACCTCATTGCAAGAACAAGTGGTATGCATGAATGTCTAGGCTTTGTTCTTCTCTTGTAGCACGGACCATCAGTCGATTCCATGCCAAATGTCATAGCCAACATATGGATCCATTAGCCCCGTTTAACTTACTTCTACCACGAAAAGCTAGACTAAGAGTATCGAATAGATAGATAACAAATGAATTTGCCATCTACCCAGACTAGGCACGACTCCCGTATACAGCTCAGAGTCTAGGAGCCACCCAAAGAAAGCACTAGACATTTGATGATTCAAGCAAACATGCAGTGGTATGATTGAAAAGGGAAAGATAACTCTGGGTTGCCTCCCGGTAGGTTCTCACATACTTTGATTGATCACCCACAATGTGAGATGCAACTGTGAGTGTCCTTGTTCTGTCACATATGATGTTCTCATTTTCCTTTTGATGGTGACCTTCTCTTGATTTCTGCACAGGGTTAGAATAGATACATGTACGCACCTGTGAGATGGTAGGCCTGAAGTGTCGATGGTTCATGAATGATCATGCACCCTAGGCTCATTGATGATTTTTTTGTTTTTCCTTATGGAAAATCTCTGGAAGGTCGAAATGGTTGGTGTTCTATTTATTCCACACTCAACAAGACAATGGTAATTCCACAATAGCTAGTGGTAATAAAGATTAGTACACATCAAAGTTTGTATCAGAATCTTTCACCAATTGTTTCTCTGACAATGGCACCAGAAATGCTTGTTGGTATTTCTTACGCTCATGTAGAGTATTCTGCAAGCGCACAGATTGTCGTTGTAGCATTTCACCCAAGAGTATTCTAGTGTATCGTATTTATCCTTAGGGAAGCAATGGTTAAATAACATGATAGCTAACCATGATGGATCCACTAACTAATATACTAACTAAACTAGAGTGGGGTAAGTGATATATATGATTTGAGTGATGACACACACAAGAGAAGTTCCAAAGATAAATGAGTAGTCTAGCAAGTGAGGAAGGACAACGAGCGAGCAGAAGGTTTCCGAAGATCTATCTCTACTTGCATGGTTCTAACTTAGCAAGTCAAGCTGCACCAAACAAGAATAATGTTCATAGACAATTGTGCTTTGAGTCACTAGTTAAGCCACTTAGCAACAAAAAAGTATGAGAAGGGTGCTAGGCCTCCTAGCACAGGAAGACTTACCCACACTTGGTGGGATCAAAGGATAGATAGGTCTGTCACCCCTACTAGCTACCACAAACAAACCGTGGAGCAAGCCGCACACACAGGTAAGTGTATAGTCTAGACACCACATCTATACTATATCTCACTACTCTAATTCGACGTCTGATGGAACTGATTAGAGCACCAGGCTAAGGGCAGTAAACTGTATATATTGGCATTTCTTAGCGCAATCACCAAGTGAGGAGGTTTTAAGTCCATCATCGGCAACGGCGCTAGAAATGCCTGTTGGTATTTCTTAACACCATTACTAAGATTGAGTTAATCTTAGCAACACCACCAAGAAACACCAACTACGATATTCCTTAAAGATTATGGATAATATCCGTAAGCGTACGGAGCTATCGTTGTAGCATTTTACTTGGAAGGATTCAGGGTATCATTATTTATATTTTTCCAAAGGAGGACAAGGTATACATATTCTGGCATGGACATAAACATGATTACATACTTGCCTAGTGGACCATAGTTCATAACAGGGGTAAAAACGATATTTCATGGATAGTGGACACACATCTAGGCTAACGTCAAGGATAAAAGGAAAACAAAGAATAAAAGAATATTCCTATGTGGAGCAGGCATGTTCTAATATAGTTGTACAAAGAACAGTTAATGATCATACAAGTTATATGACTAGAGTTAGAGCTAAACTTAAGATGGATGGAGAGATCTCCATGCACTGGTCTACCAGCAAGTGCGAGAGACTTTAAGACTCCTACACAATACCCGAATGTGGGGGATTACAAGAGACGGATAGGGCTGTCACCACCTGCCGCCTACCCCTCAACTGTGGGATACCCTCATATCTGCAGGTTCCCATGTACCCAAGCACCACACCCATGTACAAAGAAACTACATATACCCCCTGGGTCCTTGACCCTACGGATCGACAAGTAAAGGATATAGGCAAACCCGAAGGAACAACGAACCACCACCCCAACCTAACCCTACTTTTACTCATACAAAGCATATGAATGTTGAAGCATGAAGTTGAACATGTTAATATCATGACACCCGAACTATATGCTAGTTCATATATCATAATTATAACATGAAAACTATACTCTAGTTCATATGCACTACTATATAAATGATATGAGAACTTGAATATGGAAGAACTCTTTATAGAATTACCAAAGTTGCTCTTCTTCCAAGGAGACAAGCTCTCCAAGTAGCTTTGCTAGCTCCAAATACTACTAAGTAAAGCAAAAAGAGTACAAGAGTGGGTAGTGAGGTATAGCTCCAAATGGTTGTTTTGAAGAATGAGATCCTCCTCTTCTTATATGGTGAAGCATGGTTAGTTTGGCCTTAGTAAATTAGGAAACCTTCATGAACCGCCTATGCATGGTGGCATGCAAGCGCCGAAGGAGCGTGGACTCAAGAGGCAGTGGTGGTGGTGCGGGCACACCTAGCATGCGGCCACACCCTGGCTGGCTCCGCTCGCCACCGCCTTGCTCCTGTGGGCTCTGGGCCGAGCTTGGACCTCTTCTATGGTGGTATTCTGCCCATGTAATTTGTGTAGATGGGCTTCTCTTCTTATTCTCTCTTGCGCATTTCTGCTTTACGCCTTCTATTTGCGCCTTTTGGTATGTTTTCCACTTGTATTTGATTATTGACCTACAAAACATGATTTCCCGAATACAAGTGAAACTAGGTCAATAGTAAAGGCATATGCGTCAAAAGTATGTCTATTTCTCCTGTTTTGGACTATAATTGGTGGTCAAATTTGGTCGTTAGTGACCGCCAACAAATCCCCCAAGCTTAACCTTTGCTCGTCCTGAGCAAATAGCTAAGTACTTAGTTGTTGATCAGGAGTTGCTACTAAGCCGATACAATTCATAAGTGCCATGTTTATAACAAAGCATTCTTCCGTGATTCAAATAAGTTTCCATTTTATCCACCCTTTACCCTAATCCTTATGGGGTGTGTTGTAACACCCCAGGTGTTTGGCTTCCACATTTCACTTGTATTTCATAAGCATGAGCATCATTCATCTCATTTATGCATTTGTTTTGCTTGAAACATGAGTATGCAACATGTCAATGTGTGTTGTTTCATAGTTTCTTGTTTAAGAAATGTGGTTTGTGCAACATGTGTGTTCGATACCTTGAAACATGTGCAAACCTGCTGGTGTAACATGACAAGCTTAAGCTTTGCAACAAGGTCATGAAATATGTGAAACATGGTTTTGAAACAAATAAAGTAACTTGCTTATTTTGCTTGTTTCAACATGTGACACTTAGAAGTTGGTGTGACAAATGTGTAGAGTGGTTAACTAGGTCCTAAAACACTTTAACTACACTTAGGATGATTAGTGGAACAATGTTTATGTTAACCAAATTGACCAATTTGTCCTTCTAAGTGATGTTGACTAGGTGTTGACCTTAGAGTGCTTTTTGTTTGACTGTTTAAAAATTCCAGCCTAGAGATCTTGCATGGATGTGCATCCTTAAACAAAGTTGTAGAAAATTTGTTAAGGAACAAAAGTTGTTTTAGGGTCATCTCATGAAAATGGCTAGAACATGCTCAAACAGGGCCCACAAGTCAGTTGATGTGCTGTTCCAACACTTAGAAAATTTCTGAGTCTGGAATTGTAATCTAGTTTTGAAGTACCTCACTTTGGAGCACTACATCTTTCTAACTGTGCCGATCTAGCTCGAGCTCCAATTGACAATGTTGTAGAGTTCATGTAGGTCTACAATTTTCTGTAATAATGACTTGCACTAGATCGGTCTGGATTGGGAGTTCTAGGGCATCAAAGTTCGTCTATCAGTCGGTACCGCGGGTCTGAACGGCGCCGTCATTGACACATCATGGCTGACCGCGTCTGGCCATGGCCGCCAGGTGGTGACTGTATGCTGGTGTGGGCCCCACCAGTCGGGCCACCGTGAGCTGCATGAGCACCACGCCACCCCGCACTCCTCCCTCTGCCCTCCCATTCACCTTGCTGAGCTCGCCGAAGTGGAGAGCGAGGCTCTCAGCGCCACCGAGAGCTCTGCCTTTGCCTTGCATGCCCCCTAGCGCCCCACCGCACGCCCATAGCTTTGCCTCCATTCACTCTACGCCGTCCACCTCCTTGCTGAGCCTGAGAAGCAAGGTAGAGATCATATTTCATGGTTAAACCTCGTTGGCTCCGAGCTCCGCCATGGTGGTCCTCGTCGTCGAGCTAGCCGCTGAGCTCCTCTCTTGCTCTTCTCTCCTCCTCTATAGTGTCCAGAGTAGGTCTAGGTGTGGCGAACCTTAGGGTGTGACCCTACTCATCGCGGTTACCTCATCGGAGGTGAACGCAACCTTATCGCCGCTGTGCTTTCCACCTCCATGACCACATGCATGTGGCCAGCCCTCCTAGGAGCTTCCCTGGAAGCTTTGATAGTTTCCTTAGATTCCCTAGGTCACAGTGAAGCTAGTGTCGCCCTCACCCGCATCTCTATCGACCGGAGTATGCTGACATACTGCCGCGTGCCACCACCGTGCCGCCATCGCCGACAGCGAGCATCCACCTGTGCCCCCGCCGCTCCATCTTCACCACCTGTCGACACGGATTGGGATGGAGATCACGATGGTGCCCTCGACCTCACCGGAGTTGTCACCGGCGGTGAGTTCGTGCCGCCGCTTCCTCCTCCCCTGTCTAAGTGCCGCTGACGTGCAGGCCCCCGCTGTCAGCAGGCATAGGCGGGAGCAGCCGAGGGCCGGTTTAGGCTTTTGTTTTTCTTTTTCTTTTATTATTTCATAGATTTGAATGCTAGATTCAAAATTCCATATCTCAAGGTTTGTAGATCCAAATGATGTGATTCTAATTTTGTGGTATTCCTAGTAAAGTCTAGTTTTTATTAAAAATATAAAATATGCTATGTTCTGTTATAGAAACTGAAGCTATAAATTATCTCTTTTATTCATTAGGAAATAGGAGAAATTTTTATCTGCTATTGTATAGCTCCAAATGACATGAAAATTATATGGGGTGTTGTTTACACTTTTAATATATTGTAGTTTAAATTTCATCAATTTTGGATATTGTATGGTAGAGTTATGTATTTATCTTTTTTGCATAGGTGGATCTTGTGTGAATTTTCATGAATTATATGTAGATCCAGTAAAGGTGAAATTTGGTGAGTATTATTCTCATGTTAGTAGGAACCCAAGAAAAATATGAAATCTATTGTTTGATACTTTTTAATAGGGTTTCTCAATTATGCCAAAATCAGCCTTTCTGTCCGTTATTTTTGGCACAGGAAAATAAACTTGCTAAAATGCTATGAAAATTTTATGGTATCCTCTTGGATGTATGTTATAGCCACTGTAATTTTTATAGAATTAATTGAGGAGTTTCGATATAGGTTCCTTTATTCACCTAATTATCTAAATAGATTAATAAAGGGCATTAAAGAAATGATTTAGATGTTGGCACCACACTTTCTCGTGTTCTTTTGATATGAGTAATAAGTTGGTAAACTTAGTTTAGCTCAAATGTACTTTTGTTACATCACTAAATAATTAATTTAGTGAATCTTCCAATTCTGGAAAGATTTTGGTATGTTGTTAATCGCTCTATGTAAATGATGTTTTCATGTCTTGTCGTCTATAGTAAAGTTGTTGTGAATCTCATGATCTAGTTGCTTTTAAATTTTGGTGACATTTGGTCCTATAGTTTAAGAATTATAGCTGTTTAAAGTGGGCTCTCAGCTTTGGTTGCTCTTGGTTTGCGCATAACAGATTCTGTGTTTGTTGTAGTTCGACCTAGTAAACTTTGAAAATCATACTTTGATGTTTATAAATGAATTGTAGAGAATTTTATAAGATTTTCAAAATATCCTCTTGCAAGTCAATTGGATTTATAGAACTCCTGTTGTGATTGATTTACTGAACTGCTCCTTTGTTTGGGAAACCTGAACTTTCTGATTAAATGTGGCTTTACTATACTTAAGCAATGTTGGTGGTTCTACTAGATGCTTAAATTGATTAAGGGAGTTTAGGTGTAGGTGTTAGGCCTTTAATTGAAGATGAACACCTTTATCTTAGGTTGTGCAAGTTAGATGAGTAATCTTGCTCTTTAGAAGAAAGATTTGAGACATGTTCTAAAGTGATTTGAATAGAGCGTTGCACCTACTCGGTCAACGAATGTCTTGTGATGTTTTATTAATTGTTGTCATTCATCCATCATAAGCATCATGTCATTCTTATGCATTCCTTGTATTCATCTTCTGTATATGCATGCAATAGGTGTACCGGAGGGCGTGACATTGCTGGAGTTCGACGGGACGAGCCAAGAAGCTCCCGAAGTGCAGCAGCCCGAACCCGAAGCTTAGGATGTGCAGCTCACAGTCGAGGAGCTAGGAGACATGGTGGTTGAGTGCCTGGATCACAAGTCATGCAACTTTGTTAAAGGCAAGCCCCAGAGCATTATAAGCCTCCTAATTTTTGAAATGCAATTAAGTATTATGATATATATATTGTTGCATTAAGTGGTAGGTGTTGGATGGAAACACTTGTTGCATTGATATCCAATCCTTGTCTAGGTATTATCACCATGAATCCTATGTAGCTCAGGATCAAGTAGATTTCTTAGCCCTGCTTTAAGCGGTAGAAGTTGGGTGATTTCCTATCACCTGTGAGCTATAGGACTATACATGTGGCACAGTTGGTTATATTTGCTATCGTGGAAAGAAACCTGGTACAATTTGAATAAAGACTGGGCGGAGGCTTGCCGGTTTGCAGTGACTCCGTCTGTGCCGATTAAGGACTGATTCTTGGAGCCTTTCTTTGTCATGTTGAACGCATGCCTCTCTCTTAGCTGGCCGGACCCGAGTACTTGATCGTGAATCCGAGTAGCTCAACTCAGGCCGGGCTCCAGTAAGTATAAAGTTCACCTTAGAAGGGAGTCATAGGCGTGAGTCCAAGGGCAGGTGATTTAAAAGTCCTGATCATCCTGGCAGAAGGGTAATCCCTGAGAGTGTTGGCGCTGAACGAACCCGTGAATTTGGTCCCTGAGTTGTACCAAAGGTGACCCACGGCTACTCTAACAAAGTATGCTAGGGTGAGAGTTAGGAATACCCCCTCAGCTGAGTTATAATTCGATTCGAGTCACCGTATCTCACCGGTTAGTGAGAACTTGACGGGAGTATCTCCAAAGTAGATACACTAAATAAACTGATGGTTCAAGAATGATGATATGATGATGGCCTGATTATACCTGCTATGGTTAATATTGGTTGCTCCTAATAAGTGAGTGCTCTAGTACAGGTGCTAATATAGTTGAGAGGTAAATGATGATGAATGGTTACTTATGCGCATAAGCTCTTTTATGCAAATGTGTTAAGCTAGTCCACCTTATAAAGCCTTGCATGATCCTTGGTGTCCCTTATTTCTGGTTTTTGACGGGTAAGTCTAGCTGAGTAACTTCTCGTACTCAGGGTTTATTTCCCACCTGTTGCAGATGACCTATTCTATTCTAGGTGCTGCAAGTACTGTCTCCTCCCAGCTGGAGATGACGACTAGATCGTTGGGCACGATCTCTGCTAGTTATCTTATCTAAGATGCTTTTGTGGGACATGACTACTACCTGGCAATGTATTTGAACCTCTGAAGATTATGTATCGATCTATGTTGCTTCCGTGAAACAAACTCGGTTTGTAATATTTTATTTTGAACTCCGATGGATGTAATTCGTATGCTACTTGTGAAATATTGTAACAAATGATGTGTTGTGTTGAATCACTACGATTTTGGTTTATATGTTGAGTTGTTTGAAATCCTTCGAGATTTTTGGACTATCCGGATTATGGGAGGTTAAGTATAGGAATTTGATCACTTTGGTGATTGTTTTTGTACTTATGTTCTTATAATTTGGTCGGTTCTGTTACACGTATAGCTTTTCCAAGTTCTTCAGCAGTTGCAAGATAGAACGGTTATAACAGAACTACCAATCGTTCGTTCCTTGATTAACCATCTATCCGGAGGTTTTATGAGTTTTGTAAAATAAATCTAAGTTCCTCGAATGATTCTCTCGATCTCTCAATGTGTATGAAACCTCACCAAAGGCATTTAATATTTTCCTTCTTTTTCATATTGTACCACTAAAGGCTTTGAGTGGAGTTTTGGGTAGGTATGAAAAGTGGGGCATACTTGCATCACATATTTTGCTAAGTCAAAAATCGGACCTCATGGACATGCAAGTCATACATTTTGATCAAGACGTGCAAGTGTGTGGAATTTTTATAATGTTCCTAATTTTAAAATATTTTTGGTACTCCTTTGAGTCATAAATCTCTCTCTTTTTGGGATGAATGCCTTTATTTGAAAATATGGGCTATCTTTATTTCTTTCTTCTCTTTTTCTTTTCTTTTCTTCATGCTCTTTGGCATGCATTGTTTCTCTCATGCCCTTTGGGCATGGATATATATTTTTTCTTTTCCTTCTTTTTTCTATTTTTTAGCATAGTCCATACTATTTATTTTGGCACATGAAATTTTTCAGAGACACATGATAAATGAATGGAGTAATTATTTGATGGACGGAAAAAGCATGCGTAACTCTGAGTGTAAGAGTTAGCAAATTTTTTTTGGGTGTACGTGTGTCTTGATCATAGGTGTATGACGAGAATCTCAACACGGATCACAACAATTTGATAAAACTCAATGCTTAAACAAGTAGCATATGACTAAGGTTTTGATTTGAATATCATGTTATATGGCCTTGGTAGGTATTCATAATCATTGATTTTAGCATTTTTTTTGAAAATAAAATCTCCGGATGTCAAGTCTCTCTTAGAACAAAGTCATAGCAAATTTTATTTGTACCATATCATAACTTGCAACAACTTAGAAAAGGAGCATGCATTTACAACCCATAAGTTTTCAAGTTTTTAGGATAAGATATTTTTTTAGTCAAGAAACTTAAATTTTGGGGAATACTAAGTTATAACCTAGGCACAAATGAATTATAAATAGAGTAACTATTCATCACTTCAACTTAGGAGAAACTAAACATTCCTAAAACACATATGAGAGTGGAATAAATATTTTTGGTGTTTTTGTCATATTCTATTTTTTGTATCTTTGTTTACTTTTGTTTACTTTTGTTATACTTTTTTTATTTATTCCATCCATGTTTATACTCAGCAGCTTTGGAACATTCCATCCATGTTGAGGAAGTTCATGATGTAGAATTTGATGAAACCAATGGTTTCCAAGAAGAAGATGAGAATCTAGATGATGTGAAAGGCACTCAATTGGCCAATGCAATGAAGAAGATGGATGTTGGTGACATAAAGCCTAGAGAAGTGATTAAAGTTGAAGATGACAAAGATCAAATGCTCTCTAGCTCAAATGTGCAACTAGTGGTTCTCATGATCAAAATCAAGCTAGTTCATCATCTCAAGTGCAGGAACAACAAATGGCTAGTACATCATCTCAACCAAATGATCAACCAAGTGCAAGCAATCAAGTTCAAGTGCTCTAACCTACCAATGTTGCAAGAGATCATCCATTGGATTCTATAATCGGTGATTTATCAAGAGGTGCGCAAACAAGATCAAGATTGGCATTATTTTATAAACACTTCTTATTTGTGTCATCCATTGAACCAAAGAAGATTGATGAATCTTTGAAGGATGTTGATTGGGTCAATGTTACGAATGAAGAACTTAACAACTTCAAGATAAATCAAGTATGGAAGTTAGTTGAGAGGCCTAAGGGACACAATGTAATTAGAACCAAATGGGTCTTTCGCAACAAGCGAGATCAAGATGGGATAGTTATAAGGAATAAAGCAAGAATTGTGGCTCAAGGTTACACTCAAGTTGAAGGTCTTGACTTTGGTGCAACATATGCCCCGGTTGCAAGATTAGAAGCAATTAGGATCTTGTTGGCCTATGCTTGTGCCCACAAAATCAAGTTGTATCAAATGGATGTGAAAAGTGCATTTCTCAATGGGTACATTAATGAGCTTGTGTATGTTGAGCAACCTCCCGGTTTTGAAGATAAGAAGAAGCCCAACCATGTTTACAAGTTGAGAAAAGCTTTGTATGGTTTGAAGCAAGCACCTAAAGCATGGTATGAGAGGTTGAGGGATTTCCTACTCTCTAAAGGCTTCATCATGGGCAAGGTTGACATCACTCTCTTCACCAAGAAGATTGGAAATGACTTGTTTGTGTTGCAAATCTATGTTGATGACATCATATTTGGATCAACCAATCAAGATTTTTGTGAGGAGTTTGGAAAGATGATGGAAAATGAGTTTGAGATGTCTATGATTGGAGAGCTTAGTTACTTCCTTGGTCTTCAAATCAAGCAATTTAAGATTGGTATATTTGTGAGTCAAGGGAAGTACATCAAAGACATGCTCAAGAAGTTTAGCATGGAGGATGCAAAGGGAATTAGTACATCAATGGGGACAAATGGAAGCTTGGATAGTGATACAAGTGGCAATATGGTGGATCAAAAGATATCGGTCTATGATTGGAAGCCTACTCTATGTGACCGCATCAAGGCGGGATGTGATGTTTAGTGTATGCATGTGTGCTAGATTTCAAGCCTCACCAAGAGAAAGTCATTTGAAGGCTATAAAGAGAATATTGAGGTACTTGAAGCATACACAAAATGTTAGGTTGTGGTATCCCAATGGAGCAAAGTTTGAGCTAATTGGATATGTTATTCAGATTATGCGGGATGCCAAGTTGAGAGAAGAAGCACATCAGGCACATATCAACTATTGGGAAGATCACTTATTTCTTGGTCATCAAAGAAGCAAAATAGTGTTGCACTTTCAACTGCCAAAGCCGAATACATTACCACCGGTAGTTGTTGTACACAAATTTTTTGGATGAAGGCCACCTTGAATGATTTTGGAACAAGTTCAAGCAAGTGCCATTGCTATGTGACAATGGGAGTGCCGTGAATCTCACCAACAATCCGGTTCAACATGCAAGAACAAAGCACATAGATGTCCACCATCATTTCATTGGAGATCACAAAAAAGGAGATATTTCAATTGAGAATGTGGGCACCGATGATCAACTTGTTGATATCTTCACCAAGCCACTTGATGAGAAGAGGTTTTGCAAGCAAAGGAATGAATTGAACATACTTGACTTCTCAAATATGTGTTGATGCACCCCCATTATATGACATGCCTCTCCTTCGAGCAAAGCAAGGTAACATTAATTGACATGTCATTCATTCATTGCTAAGGACTTGTTTAGTGCATTTAGTCATTCCTATCATGTCCTAGGCTCATTCATGAAAATCAAATGAATTTGATGCTTGTATGGTACCACTATTGCTTGTATGCTTGAAATGATCTAGTGGTAGCATATGACATGTTTGTAGGCTTATGAACCTAGTGTTTGATCTAGAAAATGAGCTATAAGTGTTTAACTCAACATGGTGCGTGATAACCCTCACTTGGAGGTGTGAAGAAGCTTGCCCTTGGATCAAACCGAGTTAAATATCTTTTGCAAGTAATCTAGATTGAACCAATTTGGGAAAATGATCCTCACTTCACATGATTTCACCACAACCTATCTAAAATTGGATCTCACCTTTTGTAGTCATTGATAACAAAGGGGGGGAAGTAATTCACAAAGATAGTTTGATAGGGGGAGCAAACAAATCAAATGATATTGTAAGGGGATCAATTAAAATTTAAAGCACATAAAGTACACAAGTAGGGGGAGCAAGCTCATAAACTTGTATGTTGCATTTGTATGTGCATTACATATGTTTGCTTGCATGGCACAAGTTTTAAAATTCCCTATTCATGCTTGTGTGGTGTATGCTAGATTATAGAAAATGATTGATGAAATAAAAAACTAGCATGCATAGTATGATAATTAGATGTGCCTTACATGTTTTACAAGTGATACTAGTGCCTTGCTTATAATGTTGATCTCACAAGGTATATAGTGTTCATGTTTTACAAGTGTTATCTAACTAACCATGGTTCATGTTTTACAAATGGCAACTCTGATTGGTATCACGCTTTAAAGGTCCATTCTTTACACCTCATTACCATTTGGTAGCTATTACTCTCCCAAATTTTCAATCCATGCATATGTGCAAGCTTTCAAATCCAAACTCTTAGCACATATGTAAGGGGAGCTAATACTACCAATTTGGGTTGATGAAACTTGTCCATAATCTTTACACATGGTAATATGATTGGGCAAGCAACATGAATCCAAGAAAATTTTATTGAATATCTTTGTAAATAGGTTGTCATCAATTACCAAAAAGGGGAGATTGAAAGCCCTAGTTTGGTTTTGAATAATTGATGAAACATAGTACTAACCTTCATGCTAAGTATGTGAATTAGATAAGGTTGGTATATTCCAAGTGGTGAAGCTAGAAGATGGTCCACGAAGGTGATGATGGACATAGATGATCATGTGCTCATCATTTGGAAAAGAAGAAAGAGAAAAAAAAATGGGCTCAAGGCAAAGGTAGATGTGATAGGTCCATTTATGTTTTGCACTCAAGACATCATAGAGGGTGTGAGTCACTTAGGATCGATAGCCGTACTATAAAGAGGGGAAATCTTTGGCTAAACGGTTTATCGAGTGTCACTAGGTGACATGATTCATGCATTGTATTTAGGAACCTAGTGTGTGTTGATGGTAGTTAACATATATCATAAACCATCAACCCACTATGCATAAATGGTGAAAATGGATCAATATCATAGAATAGGAGGTTTACTGACAAATTCCATAATTTTTGGTGAATCTGTCTTTCCAGCAGGATTTAATCAAAAAACTGGCAAGGAGGATCAAAACATCAAATAGAATCAAACTTAACCATGGTGAAACTAATCTAGAAGGTTCCAGAGGACACCAGAAGACACCATACCACAACGGACCCTAAGAGGATGATAGGTGGGGCCGACCGGCCCCACCACTATGACTCCCGGCCCCTTGTGGGGCCCACTTGTTAGGAGCTTCCAGAATGTTCCTCTACCACCTCCTAGGATTACATCTATGTTGTTCTTTAAGTTGGTTTGATCCAAGGGCTCATGTTGCAGCCTCAGGGGTATAAATACAAGTTTGCACCCCCCGAGGGATAAGCCAAGTCTGATCCTAAGAGCTGAAAGGCCAGGAACCCTAATTTGTATTTTCACCAGGATTTAGGGCTAGCAATCAAGAGAAGATTAGTCCGTTATAGGATCTAGTCTTGTATTAGAGATAGAGAGATAGAGTGAGAGAGTAGAGTTTTGGAGGAGTCCCAGCCTATCGGTGCTCTCTCTACAGCTTGTACTCTAAAGAGTCAAGTTCTTCTAGAGCTTGTTTCTGAGATTTCTCTGGTAATCGACTTCTGATTCAAGTATGCAACTTGTTCATATTGTTCTTCAAGTTTACGACTCTCTTTTGAGTCCTTGATTGAAGTAGTATTCATAGTGTAAGAATGGTGCTTAGACTAGGGTTACTCATAAATGCACCCTATTTTCCAGATCGGTGGTAGCTCATGAATGTGACTTTTATAGCTTCGTTGAATCCTCTATAGTTGTAGGGGTATAGACCCATACACCCTCATGGCTGCTCATGGGCCGCACTGGAGGAGGTGCCCCAACTCGCCAGAATAGGTCACGTGGATCAACCAACTGATTGGCATATTGCACGGTATATACGGAGACCAACTTGACGATCAATAGAACCTAGTCGGTTAGGATAGATTTCGTATCCCATGCGAATACGGTTGTTGTAACCGATTGGAACTAGATTTGTAACCTTGCCCCCATACTATATAAGGCAGAAAAGGACTCCCTCAATTGATCTCATACACAATCAACACAATCCATGGAGACACATGATGTAGGGTGTTACACTGCTTCTGCGGCCCAAACCTGGATAAACCCTAGTGTTCGCCTTGTGTCACCATCTAGTTCATTATCTCATGCACCTCCACTAATTAATCTACTACCATGGGCATACCCCTCAGTAGACTGCCGACCACATCTCATCGATAGTGGCACGCTAGGTAGGGGGTGTGCGTGCAGATCCATGGCGAGCCAGATGGTCATCTTCCCTGCTTCCATGGTCCTCTCGGTAGGCCAAACCTTCACGATCGGGACGTTCACCTAGACCACTGGCATGGACGGCGCCATCAAAGTCATGGAGGCGGTGTAGGCTCCTCTTGCGCCAACCGAATCTACACTAGCACCGGTGGATCTGATCCTAGGATTACTCTTGAGGTCGTCTTCTCTGGCAACTCATCATCTGCTTCCCCGCTACCAAGGGAGGCGGCTCGACAATTCTGATCTGATCGAGTCCATCGATCGGGTCACTGCGGGCCTAGCCGAAACCCTAACCTTGGTAGAATCGATCAGAGATCAATCTACCGAGGATGGCTACTGTCCCATCCATCATCATTGGACTGAGCGACCTACTCAGACTAGCCACCAGAGGCGTCTAGATTCCAATCTAGTGACCACGACTACTCCTAAAGGGCGAATGGTCTGTTACCGACTAGCTCCTGCCACCGGCCTGAGGTCGGTGAACTATGAGGCCCTAACGAAGCATCCATCCACCGTTTACCCATACGGGCTGGTGAACATGGCGTCTGAGTACATGGTCCGCGTCCCGCATCTATTCGTGGATCCCGCTGAGCGCGACCACGTTTCAGATCTATTCTTGTTAGAGGATTCTGGTCAACATGATGGATATCAGACAGATTGGTGGGGATTCGCTCTCTACCATCCTAGAGGAAAGCACCGGATCTACTGGTTCTACCCAAACCCACACCATTACCAACCCATTAAAGGGGAGTTCCTAGCATTTCCCCTGGCTTCGGAGGCACAATCTTCGCCATCAGCGCCGATGAACCATCCCACGAAGGGGAGACAGACCAAGAGAGAGCTGCTTGGGTGGAAAGAAACGCTAATCACATGGCTCGTAGGGTGGAGCGAGAGAATGCCAAAGAGGCATGAGCAAACGAGGGTCGGCGTCCCATTTGACGTGATCTAGCCGATGCTTTTGACACGTGCGGCAACCAACAAGTCCACAAGACACCAAGCGCCAACATTGTTATCGCTATGAACGATCTCGCAAAGCTCCCGCAGTCCTCGGTGCTTGACGCCGTCATGGCCTATCTAAAGGCCACCATGGTCTAGGTCAATGAGAATGGCTAGGGGGGACACGCACCTGCTCCCTCCATAGCTTCTAGTCATAGTCATCGTCTCCATGGCTCCTGGCGAGGTCAAAGTCAGCGCCAGGCGTCGGGAGTCCACCAGAGTCAGTAACAGGGAGGTTCCTACCTCTATCAGGGGCTAGACAAAAACTATGAGGCACACCCATATGAAGATGGTCCACCTTCCCACCCCTGTTACTAGGGCAGGGGGTGTGACACCGACCAGAGGGGCGCACATAGCGCAGACTAACATGGCAGATGTGGCGCTCACTACAGGGGCGAATGAGGAGCAAATTGCAGCGGTGGTTGTGGCGGTCACTGCGGTGCTAACCAGGAAGTGGAGCAACAAGTCAGAGGTGACCTTCGCGACCATCTCAGTGCTAATATGAACCTAAGGGATCACATCGAGAACAGCAAAGACGCACGACATGCATCTAAGATGCAGCGCAGGCGCGAATACGATAAAAAACACGGAGCACCCGAGCGTGGTCATGCAATGCCCCGGGGGCATTATCCTTGGCCTTCGACCTTTCACCGACCGGCTCTGTGCCATCATCTAGCCAAAAAAACTTCAAGCTCCGTGACTTGGACACTTATGATAGAAAGGCTAACCCCGAGTAGTGTGTAACATTGTACAAGATCGCTGTTCGAGCAGCGGGAGGGGACGAAGATGTTATGGCCAACTACCTACCTATGGTCATCAACCAATCTACAAACCAATGGCTCCTTAGCCTGCGGGAAGGCTCCATAAACACCTGGGCTGACCTCAGGAAGGCTTTTGTTGATAACTACATGGCCACTTGCCAGCAGCCCGACAACAAATACGATTTGGAGAAAGTCAGAGAGTATCCAAAAGAGCCGCTGTGTGACTACATTCGCCGCTTCTTGGAGACATAGATATCCATCCCCAACATCAATAATGATGAGGCCATCTCCACGTTTATCAGGGGCCTCCACTATCATGACGCCCTCAGGACTAAGCTGCTTCATAAGAAGCCTAAATCGGTCCAAGACTTGCTCATGGTGGCGAAAAAGTGGGCAGATGCTGATGAGGCCGACCAACAGATCAAGAAGGATGTCAGGTGAGCTCCTCGTTCTGACCAGCCAAACTGCCGCTACAACGATCGGCATGATGAGCGGTGCCGTGATGACCACAGCGATGATTGGCGCAACGATAACCGTAACCGCCACAATGACAACCACGACCGATGTCGTGATCGGCAAGATGACTCCAGGGGGCGGCAAAACCACAACAACCTAGTGGACAACACCATCAACCATCAAGCCAAGGGCCAAGCACGACTATGAAGACGCCCACTCCAAGGTCCTCTAGGGTCCCTGCCTAGCTCACCCAAATTTTGGCCACACAATGGGAAACTATAGGGGCCTGAAGTCTATTTACCGCTTAGATCCTCGCAAGAGGATGTGCGATGGCGGCAAGGACGGTGAGCGTGACGACCAGCGGGATGACAAGAAGGGTGACGAGGAAGAGAAGGACAAAGAGGAGCAAGAAAAAAATCCCATCATGCCTACAAAGATCCTGACAGAACCATCCACACTATTTTTGGCGGCAAGGTAGCATTGGAGATCGGGCGGGAGAGGAAGTTGACCGCCTGAGCTATCATGGTTGTCTCCAACTCTGATGAAAAGACTGTCGATCCCAAGTACCAAAACTAGTCGCACCGGGCCATCACGTTCAATAGAGATGATCAGTGGGCCAAGATCCTAGAACCAGGTCGCTTCCCCCTCATTCTGAAAGCAGTCATCAAAATGTTTGGTTCGAGAAGGTGCTCATTGACGGTGGTAGCGCCCCTGACATCCTTTTCCGCAATGCCTTCACTGAGTTAGGCCTTAAGTCGAAGGACCTTGAGCCATACGATGCACCTTTCTGGGGGTGCTCCTAGGGCAGACCTTTCATCCCCTGGGTCAGATCACGCTACCGGTCTAGTTTGGCACTCCTGACCACTTCTGTGTCGACTACGTCAACTTTATCATCATGAATTTTGAGGGAATGTACCATGCCATCCTCGGTAGACCAGCCCTATCCAAGTTCATGGTAATACTGCATTATGTCTACCTACTATTGAAGATGCCAACTAAGAAGGGCGTGCTCACCCTTAGAGGCAACATGTTCATTGCCTACACATGCGAGAAAGAGAGTTTTGCCTCCACCGAGGCCCTTGAGCTCTCGATCTATGTGCAAGAGTCCATCATTGATTCCAAGAAGATTGCTCCAGAGGAGCTGGAGATCTCGAGCAAGGAGGCTGCTCGTGTCGCTGCGAAGTCTAAGGAGACCAAGGAGGTGGAGCTAGTCGACGACGATAAGACCAAGACAGCCCACATCGGGGCCGACCTGGATCCCAAATAGGAAGACGCGCTCTTCAGCTTCCTAAGGAAGAACGTAAGCATGTTTGCATGGAAACATGCAAATATGCCCGGTGTACCTCGAGAGTTGATCGAGCACTCCTTAGACGTTTTGAAGACCGCCAAGCCGATCAAGCAAAAGCGACAACGGTTCTCGCGCGACAAATAGGAGGCAATTAGGGTAGAAGTAACCTGGCTCTTAGCCGCCAGTTTTATTAAATAGGTGTATCATCCTATCATCCAGAGTGGCTTGCCAACTCGGTTCTTGTACAAAAGAAGAATAAAGAATGGAGAATATGTGTTGATTACACTGATCTCAACAAACACTGTCCTAAGGACCCCTTCGGCCTGGCTCATATAGACGAGGTTGTAGACTCTACGGTCGGCTACGAGCTCTTGTCTTTCCTAGATTGCTACTCTGGCTATCATCAAATCTTTCTGAGGGAGGAAGACCAGATTAAGACATCTTTCATTACGCCCTTCGACGCCTGTTGCTACATGACCATGTCATTTGGGCTCAAGAACGCTAGGGTGACTTATCAAAGCGCCATCCAATAGTGCCTCAAAGACCAGATCAGAGATCAGCTCATTGAGGCATATGTTGATGATGTAGTAGTAAAGACCAAAGTGGCCTCTAGCCTGGTTAATGACCTCGACCAGACTTTCAAGGCCCTTAATGCCTTTCAATGGAAGCTAAATCCTAAGAAGTGCATATTATATGTTCCATCTTGTATACTGCTTGGCAATATAGTCAGCCATGATGGTATAAGGCCTAACCCTAAAAAAGTCTAGGCTATCCTGAGGATGAAGCCGCGCAAGTGCGTCAAGGACATCTAGAAGCTTACCATGTGCATGGCTGCTCTGAGTCATTTCATATCACGGCTCGGAGAGAAGGATCTGTCATTTTTCAAGCTCCTTAAAGCAAAGGAGAAGTTTGAGTGATTAGAGGAGGTGGACGCTACTTTTGTAGAGCTCAAGCAGTTTCTCATATCCCCTCAGTCCTGACGGCGCCCAAGAAAGGCGAAACCTTGCTGCTTTACATCGCGACAACAAATCAGGTGGTCAGTACGGCCATCGTCGTTGAGCGCGAGGAGGTTGGGCATGTGTACAAGGTTCAATGACCAGTATACTTCATTAGCATGGTCCTTAATGAGTCTAAAACCTGCTATCCGTAGGTCTAGAAGTTGTTGTACGCTATCCTGATCACCTCTCACAAATTGCGCCATTATTTTGACACCTACCCCATACAAGTGGTTATGGAGTTTCTGCTAGGTTCATCTTGCGTAACAAGAATGCTAATGGGCGCACCATCAAGTGGGCATAGGAGCTTAGCCCGTACACGCTAGAATTCTAAAGCCATCAGACCACCAAGTCACAAGCGCTGGTCTATTTAATCATCGAATGGACAGACATGAACACACCCGTCTCGGAGAGTTGCCCAGTGCACTAGAAGATGTACTTTGATGGCTCCCTCAACATTGATGGTGCCGGGGCTGGCGTGTATTTTATCTCGCCATCCGGGGACAAGCTAAGCTATGTTCTCCAGATCCACTTCAAGGCCTCCAATAACGCTGTTGAATACGAGGCGGCACTACATGGCCTCAGTATCATTGTTGAGCTCGACATCATACTGCTCATGGTTTTCAGTGACTCTGCTCTTGTCATCTATCAGGTTAACAAAGACTAGGACTGCACCAGCGAGAAGATCGATGCTTATTGCACTCAAATCAGGAAGTTAGAGAACAAATTCTATGAGTTAGAGAACAAATTCTATGGTCTGAAGTTTCATCACATGCTCTAGGCTGACAATCAAGCAGCAGATGAGTTGTTAAAGTTAGGGTCAACCTGAGTAGAGATTCCCCATGGAGTTTGCATCTAGAACCTTGTGAAGTCATACATCGAGAAGGAAGAAAAGTCTATGGCTGAAAAGCCGCTCGCAGACCAGTTGGTCATCGCGGTTTTGACCAGCAGCGGTGACTGGAGAGAGCCGTTCATTCAGTATCTCACGTCTGTAGATGTTCCCCACGATAAAATTAAGTTGGAGCGTGCCAGTGTTTCTTTGGGATCTTTTGATTTTTGTGACAAGTCTGCAGCTAAGTTGGGGACTGGGCCCACAACAGAGCTAGGGACTTGGCCTCTAGCAGAGCTAGGCACCATGGTAGATTCACGGTCTATTTCTCAACTGAGTTGGAATTAATTCTTTTTGGACCCTAGCACCACGTGACTGAGTCACCTACTGTCAGTCCTGAGGACTAAGTGGGCACACTTGACCTAGCGGTGAATGTGCTTACTGTTTTTGCAACAGAGTTGTCAAATAGTGTCAAAGGCATGACCCCTATCTTGGATATACCAATCCTAAGGATCATCTCTTGTCCATTTTGGTAGAGCCAATGGTGCAGAGCATAACTTTCCACAATGAAACTTAAAGTGGGCACACTTCACTAAAGGTGAATTGTTTTTCTTTTTTCTCGGAGCACCATGTATTTTTTGGACAAGTCATTTTCCAACTAGGATGGTGGTTGGCATTCAGTTAAACTGGTCAGAGGGTTAAACACTCTTCTATTATGTATACCTCTAGTTGGAAGCCTCAAGATTTCATGCCTCACTGGTCAAAGATGGTCAAGATAGTGTGTCACATCAAAACACATGGCGCTCGGGGACTAGATATGGGGGTATAGACATGTATACCCTCATGGCTACTCATGGGCTGTGCCTGAGGAGGTGGCCCAACTCGCCAGAACAGGTCACACGGATCACCCAACTGATCGGCGTACCCCGCAGTATATACGTAGACCAACTTGACGATCAAGGAAACCTGGTCGGTTATGATAGATTTTGTATCCCATGCAGATATGGTTGTTGTAACTAATTGGAACTAGATTTGTAACCTTGCCCCGTACTATATAAGGCAGGGGAGGAGCCCCCTCAATTGATCTCATACACAATCAATACAATCCACAGAGACACAGGATGTAGGGTGTTACGCTGCTTCCGTGGCCCGAACCTGGAAAAACACTTGTGTTCACCTTGCGTCACCATCTAGTTCGTTGTCTCATGCACATCCACTGATTAATCTACTACCATGGGCATACCCCTCGGTAGACTGCCGACCACATCTCGTTGATAATAGTCCACCTCTCGTTAATCAGACTAGTAGGAATTTGATCGCTTGTAGAGAAGAAACTCTAAATTTGTTCCTTATAAGACATCTCCCACGATAGAACAATAGAAGGCAAAGCTTATCGAGATTAGAACTAGACATATCTTAGTAGTCTCCTATATATTCTATTTTCTGACCTTGGTTGTGAAGTTGGATTAAGTTAAGACTTAGTTATTCTCACTCACTGTTCCTTTGGTTTTGATATTAAAACTGGGTTATTCTCGGTGAAGTGCTACAATGGTATAATATCTGTACGCTTGCGGATATATATTATCTCTATGTTCATTTAATCTATACAAACAAGCATTTCTGGCGCTGTTGCCTGGAACGGTTTCCTGAGTTAACTTTGAGCCTAGCTTAATCTTGTATTATACTTTTATCTTTTATCTTTACCTTTTGTCATGGATCCCATATCCACTCCTCTCTACCAGTATGGTGCACCCACGGGCACAAGCCTATAGCCAGCCGAATCATCAAAACCCATCCTAGCACCTGGCTATGAGCTACGCCCGTGGTTAATCAATATGGTTCAAGATAAACCTTTTTTTGGTGAAGTAGATGAAAACCCCTATTCCCACCTACGTGAGTTTGAGCAGACATGTGCATGCCTACACATTGAAGGCTTGTCGGACGAGACCTTAAGATGGAAGTTTTTCCCTTCTCTTTGACGGGAAGAGCTAAACATTGGTATACACTCACCATTGGGAATAACCAAGGAGATTGGGAAGCCTTATGCTCTAGCTTCTATTTACAATTCTTTCCCATCTATAGGGTTGTCAAACTTCGTATAGAGATTCTAACTTTTAAACAAAAGAAGAACCTATTCTTCATATACAAGGCATGAGAATGCTTTAACACTCTTATTAATTCTGGCCCTGATCTTACTCTTCTAGAACCTATTCTTCTCCAACATTTTTTCATGGGCCTTACTAGAAAAATCATAGAATATCTTAATATGGCCACAGGAGGTTCGTTCATGCATGTCTCCACCGATAAGGGGAGAAGCATTCTCACGAAAATCTTACAAGACCTTCCTAAAGAAAGAGAGAAGTTATCAGAAGAAGAATCCCAAATAGCTGAATCTGAATCTTTCTAGAACCATCATCAACTTCAGCTATTCTAGATCCCGAACCGCCGGAAAAGGAGAAAACTCCAATTTTGAATTTTATTCTTGAATTTGAGGATGAACTTTTTGATGAATATGGAAATACCTTGAATTTACCACATGATGAGAAAACCTCAGGGGCCTAGGAAATTATCATCTCATGTAGAACCTTTAGACCCTTCTGTGGAAGCTTTCCTTAAAAGACAACAAAAGAGCTAGTGTCCATTATCAGCAATGAATGGTTAGAAGAATTAGAGCTTTCTCCTGAAGTGATTCATTTAGACTCACCTTCTATTACCATTCATTGCCAAATCAACAAAGATTCTTTTAATGCTCTTTACAATCGGGTGTGGGTGTTAACATCATGTCTTCGGTTTTTGCTCATGATTTATTAAAAGACATGCCATTAGCCCCAACAACCAAGTTGCTAAAAAGTCTTTTAGGACACATTGTCCCAAGTTTAGGAATTCTTTGTGTCCTTCCTATCTTGGTAAATGGAACCAAAGTGCAATTGAATTTCTATATCTTTGATGTTATGGAGTTCGACCTATTGATAGGACAACCAATAGAAAGACTTATCCATGAAGGAAAAAAAGGAGAAGTTGAACATAAAACTTGGGAAAAATTTGAGCTCTCTGTGGCCATCACTCACTCTTTAAATGTTAAGATTGAGCCAATTCCCGAGGAAGACCCAATGAAAGAGGTCAAGGTTGCATCTCTTGATGACTTGATTGAATCCAACTTTGAAGATGATACCCAGTTCTTCATCAATGAGGAAGAAGACGAAGGCCCCATAGATCCTAAACCTATCAATGAATTGCCAGAACCGCCTAAGCCCTCCATTGAGCATAAACCCCTGCCTTCTGGTCTTAGATATGCTTTTCTTAATAATGATCAGGATTCTCCTGTGATTATAAGTGATAAACTCTCTCAGGAAGAATCCCTACGCTTGCTAACTATCCTAGAAAAGCATCATTCTACTTTTGACTACTCACTCCAAGACCTTAAGGGAATCAACCCTACTCTTTGCACCCATCGCATCCCTATAGATCTAGATTCTATACCTTCTAGGGAGCCCCACCGTAGGTTTAACAATGCGATGAGAGAGATAGTTAAGACAGAGGTCTTAAAACTCTTGCACGCCGGGATCATCTATCCAGTGCCACATAGTGAGTGGGTAAGCCCTATTCAAGTTGTTTCTAAAAGGGGCATGATTATTGTTAAAAATGAAAAGAACGAATTGATCCCCTAAAGAACCATCATAGGTTGGCGGATGTGCATTGATTACCAAAAACTTAACAAGGCAACAAAGAAAGATCACTTTCCGTTACCCTTCATTAATAAAATGTTGGAGTGACTAGCGAATCACTCTTTCTTTTGTTTTCTTGATGGGTATTCAGGTTATCACTAGATTCTGATCCACCCAGATAACCAAAGCAAAACCACCTTTCCATGTTCATATGGAACATAAGCTTATCGTAGAATGTCTTTTGGATTATGTAATGCTCCAGCTTCTTTTCAAAGATGCATGATGTGTCTATTTTTTGATATGATTGAAGAAATTATGGAAGTTTTCATGGGTGATTTTTCTATTTATGGAAAACTTTTGATGATTGCCTTGGAAATTTGGACAAGGTTTTGCAAACATGTGAAGAAAAGCATTTAGTTCTTAATTGAGAAAATGTCATTTCATGGTGAAAGAAGGCATAGTGCTTGGACATTTAGTGTCAGATTGAGGTAGATAGAGCTAAAATTGAAGTAATTGAACAACTACCTCCACCTGTGAATATCAGAGGGATCCAAAGTTTTCTTGGTTATCGTGGTTTTTATCGCCGCTTCATAAAAGATTTTTCACATATTGGTAGACCACTAACAAATCTTTTGGCTAAGGATGTCCCCTTTGAATTTGATGATGCATGCTTGAAATCTTTTAATATTCTTAAAGAAGCACTCATCTCTGCACCAATCATTCAACCCCCTGATCGGTCACTACCCTTTGAAATTATGTGTGGTGCTAATGCTTATGCTATGGGAGCAGTCTTAGGACAAACAAAAGATAGAAAACATCATGCAATTGATTATGCTCGCAAAACTTTGACAGGACCTCAACTTAATTATACAACAACTAAAAAAGAACTACTAGCTATTGTTTTTGCTATTGACAAGTTTAGATCTTACTTAGTAGGAGCTAAGGTAATTGTTTACACTGATCATGCTACTTTGAAATACCTGGTTACTAAGAAAGATGCTAAACCTAGACTAATAAGATGGATTTTGCTACTCCAAGAATTTGATCTAGAAATAAAAGATAAAAAGGGAGTAGAAAATTATGTTGTCGATCACTTATCTAGAATGTAGTTTGAGAAATCGCAGGAACTGCCCATCAATGATTCATTGAGGGTCGACATGCTCTTCAAGATCACCAGATCAGACCCTTGGTACGTGAATATTGCCAACTTTATGGTTGCAGGTTATGTACCACCAGGGGAGAACAAAACGAAGCTTATCTACGAGAGTCGTCTCCACATATGAGATCCACCGTACCTCTTTAGAGTCTGCTCTAACGGTTTACTCAGGAGACGTGTACCGGTGGAAGAAGGCATCAAGATCATTGAACGATGCCACTCATCACCATATGGAGGACATAATGGGGCATTACAAAATCATGCAAAGATTTGGCAGAGTGGATTCTTTTGGCCAACCATGTATGAAGACACAAAGGATTTTATCAGGAGATGTGGAGCGTGTCAGAGGCACGGGAATATCAATTCAAGAGATGTCATGCACTCACTAACAACCTCCAGATTGAGCTCTTCGATGTTTGGGGAATTGACTATATGGGACCATTCCCAAAATCAAAGAAGTATGAGTACATCTTGGTGGTAGTTGATTATGTCTTCAAGTGGGTTGAAGCCATACCATGCAAAGCTACTGATGCAAAGAACTCCAAGAAGATGTTTGAAGAAATCATATTTCTAAGACTCAGAGTTCTGAGGATGGTGATTAGCGATGGAGGAACTCACTTCACTGATAAAAATTTCCACAAATACCTGATGAAGCTAGGATCCGTCACAATGTTGCTACTCCATACCACCCTTAGACAAGTGGCTAGGCAAAGACATCTAATAAACAAATCAAGAATATTCTACAGAAGACGGTCAACGAGATGGGAACCACATGGAAAGATCGACTACCCGATGCACTATAGGCTTACAGAATAGCTTATAAGACACCATTGGGCATGTTACCATACCAGTTGGTCTACGGGAAGACCTACCATCTACCTGTGGAGCTATAATTCAAAGCTTACTGGGCCATCAGGCTATGGAACATGAACTTTGAAGCCGCAAGAACAAAGGGGAAGATGCAACTTTCTGAGTTGGACGAATGACGTGAACGAGCATATCACAACTCTAAGATATACAAGGAGAGGACCAAAAGATGGCATGACAAGAGGATCAAGAAGAAAGAGTTTACACCCAGAGATAAGGTATTACTTTTTAATTCTAGGATCAAATTATTCAAGCATGGTAAACTTTGAAGCAAGTGGGAAGGACCATTCATGGTAATAAGCACTTCGTCGCATAGAGCGGTAACTCTTCAAACTGACCAAGGTACATTATTCAAGGTAAATGGCCATCGTCTTAAAATCTTTTTAGAACCTAAAACACCACCTAAGGTTGTTGATGAGGTGGATTTCTAGATTTTACCTTAATTACACCAACACCATCAACCATTACGAGATATATTGCAAAAATATGATTTTCGGGAATAGAAACAAGTTAGAAACCCACGTGAGGAAAGTCACCCTGAGGGGATGACCTATGTGGCCAGTCAGCCCCACCCCTATGCAAGGCAGCCCCCTATCAGCCCCTCTCATCCTTCGCTGACTCTCTCGCCCTTTCTACACTCTTCCACGATAAGATCACGTATATTGCAGATTCATCCGCATACTCCCTCGTATGGAGCCACAAGGGGATTTTGACCCCTGCTGTAAGATGAACCCCCTATATAAATAGACCGCTGCCTGCCTCCTTCCTTATTCCATCCAAGCCTCCTCTCTCCTCCATAGCAGAGCTTTCCTCCTCTCTAGATCCAATGGCCGAAAAAGAAATCATCCCTTTCAAAGTTGACCTCAACAAACTTCCTCCTAGGGAAGACTCTCTTGCCATCATCCTGATAGAGGAACCTTTGCCTCTCGTCGTCATTCCTCCAAAGCAAATCACCATGGTGCCTATAAGAAGAAGCTACGAGCAATCCTACTATGCTCAAGTTCATCACCGACACTTCCTCCACCACAAGATCATCTACTTTTGAAGGACGCACCGAAGGGCCCGAATATTGTTGTATCGAAGGTCGTCAAGTTTTTACCTTCACGGCCCAATGAGACACTAGTTGGTGTCAAGACCAACAAGCTTGGGGAGGTCACTTGTGTGAAGTACACTATAGCCACTCTTCGAGTGTCTCTTGATAGTATTTGAGCTGCACCAGGCCAAGTCAGATTTATTCCACCAAGGGAGGCACCAAAGTGATCCACTCCAGCTTCATTGGAAAGAGAAGAGAAGCACTCAAGAATGACCATCGCGATGCTAGAGACAAGGATTTACCATATTTCACAGACCATCACCTCCATCCAATAGCAGAACACTCTCCTCCTTAGGACTATAGATGCTCTGAACAAGAAAGTAGAATCAGAAACTATTGAGCGAAAGAATTTGAAGTAGATCGAACTTCTTTCCATCTGTGTTGGGAAGAAGAGAGAGAGTTGAGAGTTAGTGATTGATAATAAGGCACAAGTTTTAGTTAGGTTAAAGTTTTTAGGTTCGTCACTTGAAATGTTAGGTTTATCGCTAGCTCAGTTGTTAGATCAATTAAAGTTAGGATGGATTTTGTGATTTGTAATAAAGTGCCTTATTCATTGATTAATGGAGATTTATTATCATGATTACCTATTCTCTATCTCTATTTTGGATATGTGTTTGTCTCCACATATTGTGCAGAAAAGGTTATACAGGAAAACAAGTGTGGGGGAGACACACCATGATGACGGAACGAAATTTGATCGGGAAATTCACAAAATACGGAAGGTAATTAACCAAGGACCACGTACGACGAAGTGGGCCCTGAGCAGCCACCATGGTGGGCTACCCGGCCTTCTCCTTGGGCCGTCTGGTCCCTCTCTGTGCCTCTTTGCCTCGCGCTTTGTCCACGGTCAGGTTTAAGCCCAATACACTCTATTTTCATATGTTTCGCTTTTTGTTTTGAATCAAATTGAAAATCATGTGATAAAACAATTTTAAACATGAGAAAAGATTATTTCAATCATGACTTATAGAAAGACTCACATAATACTTTTCCAAGAAGTCTTGCTACTGTTGGGAACTTATTATTAGGAACCCCCTGTCACTTAAGTTGTTGTGGAATGATATATAGTAGAATAAGATAACTTGATTCTTGATGTCTAGTCATTAGAGAATTTTATTTCAAAAGGACAAAATGAATAGTTGTACTTCTCCTTTGTAGTAAGCAATAACCCACCAGAACCATATATAGCATAGATAAACCTTCTACATTTACTACTTGTGTTTGTATTGAGTTTGGTCAAACCTTGTGACCCTTGTTGAGAAACTTATCATGCTCTCAAGATCAAGATCACGTACACTCCACATATATCTGCTGCTCCTACATTGAGAGTACGCAACAACATGTTTTCTATCAACCCAAAATGTTCTACCCCTACATTGGGGGAAGACACAAAAAGAAGTTTGTTAGGAATAAATGCTCCAAGTTCTTGTAATTATCTCTCTTGAAAGTTTTTCATTTGCAAGAAAGAGGCATGTGGCTATGCAAAAAGAAAAGTATTAGAAAAAAATGGACAAGTGTTCGAGATAGGAACAATGGGTACTCAGATGCCCGCCATGAGAAAAAAAGAGAAAAAGAAGAAAAATGAAAAAGAGATAGCCCATGCTCTCTAGCAAAAGTTTCTAAGTTTCAAACAAGAGAGACATGTTTTTAAGGAGCAAAGTAGAATTAGGATATCCACCATATATATTTTTCTCACAAATGCACATTTTGATCTAAGAGTATGACACTTTTCTCCTTGGATCCTTGTTTTGACTTTATAATATATGCAATGCAAGTATGTTTTTACTTCTATTCCTACCTGACATCCACATAAGCTTTTAAGAGTAGGCAAAAGAAGGCAAAATCATCTATGCCTTAGTGAGAATCCAAAAATACCACATACATGAGTGATTTGAGAGTATTACAAAAGGAGAAGGTAAACTATGTTTTGTTTTTAAAATCTTAAATGTTTCTCCAATTAACTTGACTAAAGGAAGATGGTGATCTAGTTCGAGCTGTTCTGTTCTTCAACCGCTCAAAGTTTCATTGTAGACACTTTGAATCCTACAGAGCATGTATGACTAGGAATGGTTTTGTGTTGATGTCTTGTCCTAAGGTTATGTCTTGAGTAATCCATCCTTTTATCGAGGACGAGTAAAAGCCTAAGTGTGGGGGAGCTTGTTGACGGTAGTTAACATATATCATAAACCATCAACCTACCTTGCATAAATGGTGAAAATAGATCAATATCATAGAATAGGAGGTTTATACTGATAAATTCCATAAGTTTTGGTGAATCTATGTTTCTAGCAGGATTTAATCAGAAAATCGACAAGGAGGATCAAAATGTCAAATAGAATCAAACTTAACTGCGACGAAAGCTACTCTAGAAGGTTCCAGCCAGAAGACATCACACCATAGCGGACCCTGAGAGGATGACAGGTGGGGCCAGTCGGCTCCACCACCATGTCACCCGGCCCCCTATGGGGCCCACTTGTTCCTCCACCGCCTCCTAGGATTACATCTACGTTGTTCCTTAAGTCGATTTGATCCAAGGGGCTCACGTTGCACCCCAAGGGCTATAAATATAGGCCTTCACCCCCAGGGTTAAGCCAAGTCTGATCCTGAGAGCTAAAAGGCCATGAACCCTAATTCATATTTTCACCAGGATTTAGGGCTAGCAATCAAAAGAAGATTAATCCTTTATAGGATCTAGTCTTGTATTAGAGATAGAGAGATAGAGTGAGAGAGTAGAGTTTTAGAGGACTATCGGCCTGTCAGTGCTCTCTCTACGGCTTGTAGCCTACGGAATCAAGTTCTTCTGGAGCTTGTTTATGAGATTTCTCTGGTAATCGACTTCTAATTCAAGTAAGTAGCTTGTTCATATTGTTCTTCAAGTTATGACTCTCTTTTGAGTGCTTTGGTCTTGGTAGCTCCTCGATTGAAGTAGTATTCGTAGCATAAGCGTGGTGCGTAGACTAGGGTTACTCGTAAATGCACCCTATTTTCCGAATTAGTGGTAGCTCGCGAAGGTGACTTTTATAGCTTCGTTCAATCCTCTGTAGTCCACCTCCTATTAATAGGACTAGCAGGAATTTGATCGCTTGTAGGAAAGAAACTCTAAATTTGTTCCTTATAAGACATCTCCCACGATAGAACAATAGAAGGCAAAGCTTATCGAGATTAAAAATAGACATATCTCAGTAGTTTCCTTTATATTCGTATTTTCTAACCTTGGTTGTGAAGTTGGGTTAAGTTAAGACTTAGTTATTCTCACTCACTATTCCTTTGGGTTTGATATTAAAATTGGGTTATTCTCGGTGAAGTGCTACAATGGTATAATATTTGTGTGCTTGCAGATATATATATTCTCTCTATGTGCATTTAATCTATAGATTGGCCCCAATGCCAAACCCTAAATACTTGGATTAAGTCCCCATAGACTAAGAGCTACTAGACAGTCTGACAAGTCTATCGGACCATCCGCCAGGTGACAGAACAACAACAGTGAATGGAGAATGAGCTGTCCTCCACTTGCTCATGGTCCCACATGTCATAAGCACAAAAGTGGAGAGTAAATCATTAGCTTATGCAGCTCCCAACTCGACTCACTCTCCCATTTCTTACCTCCCCCTCTCTCTAGAAAGCAAGAACAAGGAAGAACTAGAGAGAGAAAATAGAGATTGATGGTGAAGGTGAAAGGTGAAGTGGAAGCAAGCAAAACAAGATCACCATCTCATCAAGCTCAAGTCATCCTCATCCTCAATCTATGGTCATGGTTAGCTCATGAGCTCTCATCTTGATTATTTGGATCTTCTCTCAAACCGTAACCTCAAATCTCTCATGCATGTATGGATCATGGAGTGTGGTGATTTCTCCTTCATCACAAAGGTAAGGACATGGCTCTATGCATGATTAATCTATAAAGATCATTCTCAATGCTCTTCTCATGCCATTATATGGATTGTTGCAAGGTTTTCAAGGAATGGCTCAAGAGACCCCTCATGGATGGAAAGCAAGATGTGCTCAAGATCCCTCTCATGATCTTGATCATTCCATGGTTTCCAAATCTCAGAGCTAAATTCTCATGGCCCAACCACCAAAAACCTAGCTAGCTTCAAACTAGAGTGTCCCTAGAGCTACCCTGAGAAGATTGTGCACATGCATGGATGTTTGCAACCCATCAGAGTGTCCATCGGATGTGGCAGAGTGTCCGATAAACCTTACTAATTCGAAAACCTTCCAAGCAGAGACACCAACAACTTTATGGAGCGAGCGACGGAGTGTCCGTCGAGTTCAACGGTGTGTCCGTCGAATTGTTAAGGTTGAATCCCAAGAGACCCGAAAGCACCAGTTTCCCAGCGGAGTGTTCGCCGATTTATATACCGGGAAACTAATGAAACTCGAGACATCCCAGTTTCTATCAGAGTATTTGATGCCTAGCTCGTACCGTCCGATGTGAGACAAAAAAAACCCTAAGAACACCTAAGTCCTAAACCACCACAAGGTAACAGAGAGTCCATCACCTCTGACAGAGCGTCCACCAAACCAAACCAGAGTTAGAATAGAGCCTAAGTACGTCAAAACCTAACCTGATGGAGAGTCTGATACTTATAACGGAGTGTCCGTCTGATAACAACAAGAGTAAGGTTTGTTTAGAAATCTCACCCAAGAAGCCAACCACACTAGTATAAGTCTAGATGTAAATAGGGCAATAGTAGAGCCATAACTAGATGCATGTCTCTTCTAAGTCTCCCAATCAGTTGCCTTAAGTCCAATCCTGATCTCTTTCAGGAAATCGAGTAGTACGAGGCACGAGTATGAGTTGCAGCCAGCTTGAAGATGATTGAACGGCATAACCAGGTAGCCACCCCACTACTATGAACCCTATTTTGGATACTTATTGTGTTTCATTATGAGTTATGCATTTCATGTAGATTTGGTTAATCAACTTAATGATGCTTCACTAAGTTAGAACTACTCACTAATTGATTATAGCCTCCTTTAATCAATGGGTTTGGTAACGTTTAATTTCTTACTTGCTTAGTAATGGTAGAAGTCGAGTATGAGAAGGGAACTCATGCTTGCGCATGTAGGATGCTACACCGGGTTAATTAACTACTAAAATGAATAAGGGTTACAACTTGGTTATCTTCCCTAATCTTGATTAAGGACTCAACCTAACCTTGTTATATGATCATGATGATCAATTTGGTAATCCGTGCTCATGCGAGGGGTAGGTCACTGTGAGTATGGGATCTCAAGTGACATAGCTCGTGAAGCAGTTAAGGACCATGGATTGGGATCATGAGTCCGAGTAACCACCCATACAGACCACATGTCGCATATGAGGGCGGCAAGCCTAGTAACTAATTTGCAGCTCGTCTATCCATGAGACTGGCAAGAAGGTGGTGTTGGTTAGTCAGTGGTAGTACTAACCAGGTACCAGTCGAACCTTTCATGGGATATTCAGGCTGATTTAGGAAAAGGTTGGAAATCGTGAGGCAACCCTTACTACCGGACCCGGAGTATGGTGGTTAGTCCTGATTTTGGTATGGATACAAGTTGTACACCTCTGCAAAGTTTCGAAAGCCTAAAGCCCCTCAGGATGGACCCCTTATGGTTGTTCCTACTCAATATACCCATGGTAGTGTAATGAACCGAATGTGATGAGATATTTACATAAGTTAATCACTTAGCTTGCCATCATGAATCTTGATGTTAATACTTTAATAATGAAACATGAGCATGTCATTATAAGAAACACCATTGCTTTTCTACAAATGTACAAATGACTGATTATATCCTTGCATCCACCAAATATTCATATGTTGGGATTAAGTCCTGCGAGTACGAAATGTACTCACGGTGCTGCCGTTAAGTTGTTTTTGCAGGTTGCAAGTCAACGATTTGGGCCAGGCTCAACCCATTGTAAGGTTAGCAGACCTTGAATCGGGCATTCTCCAAGATGAGCTGTGTGTAATCCGATGTAATGATGAGTGACGAGGTGTAACCTAGTTTCACATAGATTCGTCTATTAGTCCAACCAAAGTACTATTTTCAAGCTCTTAATCTCAAATGGTTCTATGTGTATTTGGAGACTTGATTGTTCGACCAGTGAGGAGCTCGAAATGCTTCATATTTGGTATGTCAGTGTAACCCATCGCAAGGATCCTGGAGACGAGACATAGCGTCACTCTCCTAGGGGCCTCGAGGTAGTAGGGACAACCCCCACTGTAACAGAACCGACCAAATTATAAGAGCACAAGTACGAAAACAAGCACCGAAGCGCTCAAATTTTCAAACTTGAGCCCATATAATCCCAGTAGTCAATCGAAATCACGAAGGATTTCAAACCAAACTGCTTACAACCAGGATCGCTTCATTCAACATACAACATCATACGATACATTTCACAAGTAGTCCAGAAATAAGTTTACACAAACGGAGTAGCAATTATTACAAACCAAGTTTGAAAGTAGCGGAAGCATAACACACACTAGTTAATTAAATACTACCAGTCTGGATGGTCGACAACCCGCAAAAGCATGAGGAAAGTACATAAAGATGATCACGCCCAAGTGATCTAGTCATCATCACCCGCAGGGTGGAGACACGTCTTGCAGAATCCCTGATAAAGCATGTCATCTGCAACAGGAGGGAATAAACCCTGAGTACTGGAATGTACTCAGCTAGACTTACCCGTCGAAAACCAGAAATAAAGTGACACCAAGGATTATGCAAGGCTTACACAAGAGGCTAGCTGACATAACACTTTGCATAAAGGCATAAGTAATTGAAACTCTTATAACCTGTACTAGCAGTTATTTTTTAGCATTTACCTGTCATCTATCTTAGCACCTGTACTAAACATACACTTGATTATAATCAAACAACATGATTATTATATCCATAGCAGGTATATCATTATGGCAACATTGTATCATTTCCTTAACCACCAGTTCATTTAATGAGGTCTACGTTGCCGCTGCTCAAGTCAAGTGCTCACTAACCGGGAGCGACGGCGATTCGAATCGAATTCCTATCCAGCTGGAGGGGTATTTCTAACACTCACCGTGCAGACCCCTGCCAGGGTCGCACAGGCCACCGTTTCATATGATTCAGGAATCGCGGGTCCGAATAATGTCGCGACCCCAAGGGCGACACTCTGCCAGGTGATAGGGACTCTAACCCCCCCTTGGTCTCACGCCAATGTCCCCAAGCACATCCTTTCTCTCCTCCAAGAAGCAACCTACCATTCGATTCCCGGCCTGAACCACATTACTCGGCTTCGCGGTCGGAACGACTTATCCGGCCAACTAAGTGTTAGACTGCGTTCAACATGACTCAAGGACGTACAGCGAATCGGTCCTTAAACGACTCAGACGGGCATGGCTCCACACCCAAGACGTGAAGTGTCTTGCGGCTGTACCATCGAACTCCCGCCCGGTCTCAACTTCATTTTAAAGCATGGTTCCATCACGATAGCCATAAGCCACTCGCGACCCAGCCCTATATCTCGCGGATGACCGGAAATCACCCGACTTCTACCGTACTAAGCAGGGCTAAGCATTGACACGTGCCTAAACCTAACATAGGATTAAGTACGATATCTGGACAAGGACAGGTATAATGCAACAAGTGTTTTCATATAACTCCTACCACTTAATGCGGTAAACAATTAAAAGTACTCAAGATTAATTTATAAAGCGATGGGTTCAGCATGCACCGGGGCTTGCCTTTCAGAAAGGTTGCGGGTCTGTGGTCCGGACACTCGGGTAGATCTTCTGACGGAGCTTCCCCGACGTTGGGTTCTTCTGCTAATTCCTCCGGTTGACTCAGCACCTCCTCCGGTATCGCTTGTTCGAACTCGAGGAGTGTCACCCCCTCCGGTACACCTATTGCATGAGTGCATAATAAATCCCATGAATGCATAATGAAAGATGCAATATGCTCGGAATGAAATGCATTACAACAATTTAACGCTCTATTCAAATCACTTCAAAAGAGTAGGTGCAAATTTCCTCTCCGGTAAAGAAGTACTTACCTAATCTACTTAACCTAAGATAAAGCTGCTCATCCTCAGTTAAGGCCCTAACACCTAACAATTACAAAGGTAACATGTCTTAGGATATCACACCATATCAATCAGCAAAACACCACAGTAAGCATTCTGGGCAGCAGCTACTTGTTTTTATCACCACTGGAGATTTACAATTCTAAAAGATATGATCTAAGCCAATCTAGAAAGCCTAAGAAATGTACTATCATTCACTTTCAGACCTCAACCCCAAACTCCTAAGTTTTCCAGGTCAAACTTCACAAGTTCCAGAATCTGTCCTCTCCAAAACAGAGAGTAGCAGATTTTGAACTGCCACTTTAAACAACAATAACTCTCAAACTACTAAGCCAAATGCTTCCAATTTTTAACACAAGCTAGTTCATCAAGTTTACTCCAACTTTGGTATTTACAAGTTGTCCAGCAACCAATTTTATCAAAGCCAAATTTAGAGTTACTACTTAGCTGTCCAGAAAACCTAAACTTACAAAGGTTAAATATTTATTGATGTGGCAAACATTCTCTAAAACCAAACTAATGCTACTACAAGTTCACAAATATCACAAAGACACCAGGAAGTAAGGTGTGCCCACCTAGAACACTTATTTAAACCCATTTCTCAATTTACTTAAGTAATTAAGTGGAATTTCAAACATATATGTAAACTGCTCCTAAAATTCTACAAAAATTACAGGGGACTCTCTGACCCACAAAGAGACTACTGTAAAATTTTGAACTCAATTTATTCAAAGGAACTCCCTACACAAAATTCCCAATCCAAAAAGGCTGATTTTTGTATAAATAACCAAGCATAGTAAAAAGTGTCAAACAACAGATTTCTTAATTTTCTTGGACACCCTAAGGTACCAAGACATTCTCCAAAAATTTATAAGAACATTGCACATGTATAAAAATTACTAAAATTTATTTTAGTATTTCCTAGAATAACAAGATAGCATTATAACTTGGAAATTACTTAATCACTGATGCCCAAATTTTTACCAGAGCTAGGGCTAGCATAGAGTAACCTACCCACCAAATTTCATGATTTATGGAACACTACAGCTCAAGTTATAAATTTAACAAATTTGCATGCATTCCAGAACACATTTAAAGGATCTATTAAATTCTTACAGACTTTAAACATCTCATGCCAGATCCATATTTTTCTAAAATACTACACATTATGTAGACTCTAATAAAATTTATCTCATGATTTTTGGATCATTAAAACCCTAGATCTATATTTTTCCAACTTGTACAAAAATCAGTGACAAAATAATAAAAATAAATTTCATTTCGGACGACTGGGCCGGCCCGGAAAAACGCGGCCCACACTCGCGCGCGCGCGGCCCGCTCAGCGCTCCCGCCCGCACGCGACACTGACGGGCGGGCCCCCGCGGTCAGGGACAGAGGGACAGGGGTGGCGGAGACCCGCGAGCTCCGACGAGCTCGAGCTCGCCGGAGAAGAGCTCGCTCGGCCAAGTGAGCACCACCTCGTGTTCTCCGTCACCCGGTGCGTCGATTGGTGCTCGTGGAATGGATGGGGATGGGATGGAAGGGGCTTGTCACCGCGAGTGGCGGCCGGTGGTGTCCGGTGGCGGCGCGCCGTCGCCGGTGAAGATGCACGGTGCGGTCTAGGCTCGGTACGAGCTTCACCGAAGCTAGGCGGATCCATTTTGCTAGGAAGGGAGGATGGAGAGAGACCCGAAGCACCCCGACCACGGTGAGGTCCCATGGCGGGCTCCGGCGACCTCTCGGAGATGGGGAAGAAGGAAATGCGGCTCACCTCGAGTCAAATCACGGGCTTCGGTGGGTCAAGGAGATGGAGGGTGGTGAGGCGGAGGGAGTGGCGAGGTCTGGTGGACTGCGATGCGGTGGTGAGCGGGCACGAGCTCGCCGGAGAGGGGCGGCAATGGCGGCTCAGTTTTCTTTGTGTCGAAGCCGAATGAGGGAGGGAGAGGAACTGGGGCAGCTCTGGTGCGGCGTGGCGACCTTGTAGGTTCGGTGGACTGACCAGTGGGACCACGGCCGGCGCATGGCCGCCACCGAGCCCCCACGCGTCGCCGCGGCCCTGCCTCCGGTCGGCCACGACAGACAACGAAGTCGGGTTCGACTGAATGAAGACTGTCATTCGATGACTGACAGCGTGATTTCAACGAAGAATATCTCCTAAACCAGCTCGAGTTAGTCAAAGATGATTACACCAATTTTGTAGAGCTACATGAGGTCTACAAGTTTGTCAATTGGAGTTTGGGCTGGTTCGGCCTAGATTTGAAACTACAGAGCTCCAAAGTGGTGCTTGATGAAACTGAAACTTAGTTTCAGTCACTATGCCGACTGAAACCCTAACTTCAAGACATTATATCTCCTAAACTATTGAGGACCAGGTGATGATGATATTGACAAAGTTGTAGAGCTATGTGTGGACAACAACTTTGTCAATTGGCTCAAAGACTGGTTTGGCCTAGTTGGTGAGTTACAAGTTGCTAAAGTGAGGTACAGTGAAACTGAAAAGTCCAATTTCCAGACTTAGAATTTTTCTAAGTGTTGATTCCCACTCAAGCTGACTTGTGGGCCATTTTTGAGCATGCTCTGGTCATTTTCATGAGATGGCCATATTAGAACTTTTGTTCCTCATGAAATTCTTTACAACTTTACTTAAGGGTGCTCTTCCATGCAAGGTCTCTAAATTAGACTTTTTAATTGGTCAAACTAGAGCCTTCTAGGGTCAAATGGTGGTCAAACTTTTCTTGGAGGGCAATTTTGTAATTTTGGTCAACATGAACCTTGTTCCAAATGTTACCCTAAGTATAACTAAGGTGTTGTAGGTCATGATTGGCTACCTTACCTTTTTGTTACACCAACTAGCAAATACTTCATGAAATAAATCAAACAAACCCTAGAATAATCACATGTGTTGCATCACATAAAATAACAACATGAATGATGCATGCTTATGCTTATGCAATGCAATTGCAATGCAATTATGGAGCTAAACACTTGAAGTGTTACAGCCCTCCCCCCTTATAAAAATCTCGTCCCGAGATTTGGAAAGCGTACCATTTTTCATAGAATTCTTTATAACCATCCCGCAAATAGTCCTCCCGTTCCCACGTAGCATCACTCTCACTTCCCTGATTACTCCACATCACTTTGTACCACTTAACCACTTTACTTCTAGTTACTCGTTCATGAGTATCGATCACTCGGACTGGCTTTTCTTCATAGGTTAGGTCGGATTCCAGTCTGATATCACCTAAAAGAACTTGTTCCTCAGGAACCCGAAGACACTTTTTAAGCTGAGATACATGGAAAACGTTGAATATGGCCCTCATCTCAGGAGGCAACTGGATTTTGTACGCAACAGCTCCACTCTTGCCTATGATCTGGAAAGGACCCACGTATCTTGGTGCAAGTTTCCGCTTAACACCAAAACGTTGGACACTCTTCATTGGAGAAACTTTCAAATAAACGAAGTCTCCGACTTCAAATTCGAGTGGTTTTCTAACGACGATCCGCATAGCTTTTCTGTCTCGCTTGTGCTGCAGCCATGTGTTTCTGGATGGTACGGACTTGTTCCTCGGCTTCCTGGACAAAATCGATGCCATAATACCTTCTTTCCCCAGCTTCTACCCAGTTTAGTGGAGTTCGACACTTTCGACCGTATAAGGCTTCGAATGGGGCCATCTTAATACTCTCTTGATAACTGTTATTGTACGAGAATTCGGCTAAAGGTAACCATTTTTCCCAAGAACCCTTGGATGAAATGACGCATGCTCGCAACAGATCTTCCAAGATTTGGTTAACTCGTTCTGGTCTGACCCGATGTCTGGGGGTGATAAGCAGAGCTTCTCACTAACTTGGTTCCCAGAAGGTGATGCAAATGCTCCCAAAAGCGAGCAGTGAATTGGGGACCACGGTCAGAAAACGATAGTACGAGGTATCCCATGAAGCCGGACTATCTGATTGAAGTACAACTCAGCATAGTCAGTGGGACGATAGTCCACTCTCACTGGAATGAAGTGAGCTGATTTGGTCAAACGATCCACAATTACCCAGATGGAATTATGATTTTTGACAGTAGGAGGAAGACCGACAATGAAATCCATACTTATCTCTTCCCATTTCCAGCCTGGAATGGAAAGTGGCTGAAGTAGCCCAGCTTTCATGTGCACAGCTTTAACTCTGCAACAGGTGTCACATCTAGCAACATATGCTGCTATCTCTTTCCGCATCTTGGTCCACCAAAAAAGGGGTTTCAAATCATAATACATCTTATTACTACCCGGATGGATGGACAGCTTGGACGAATGTGCTTCGGACAGGATCTGATCTCTAAGCTCTCGGTCCTTAGGTACCACTAACCTATCCTTAAACCACAGCACGCCTTCGTCATCTAACCTGAAATGCTTAGTCTCTCCTTCATTCATCTTCCGTTTTATGTGAAAGATACCCGGGTCAGTCTTTTGGAGCTCAATGATTCTATTTCTGAGAGTACCACTGATAGTGATGTTGTACAGGACTGCCGGATGTAATAGGCGAGATTGGTAAAAATCAGTTTCAATTAAGGAATGGCAATGAGACTTACGGCTTAAAGCGTCCGCAACCACATTTGCCTTGCCTGGGTGATAGTGTACTTGAAGATTATAATCTTTAATCAACTCGAGCCATCTTCTCTGACGCATATTTAGCTCGGGTTGAGTGAAGATGTATTTGAGACTTTTATGATCGGTGTAGATATTGCAGACATTTCCTAGCAGATAATGCCGCCATACTTTCAAAGCATGAACAACTGCAGCCAGTTCTAAGTCATGCGTTGGATAATTCACCTCATGCTTCCGAAGTTGTCGAGAAGTGTATGCAATTACTCGGCCTTCCTGCATCAACACACCTCCCAAACCTATGCCTGAGGCATCACAATAAACATCAAATGGTTTCTCGATATCCGGTTGTGCCAAAACCGGAGCTGAGGTTAGGAGGGTTCGTAGTTGGTGAAAAGCCGCATCACACTCAGGAGTCCAGACAAACCTGGTGTCTTTCTGCAGCAACCGAGTCATTGGCTTGGCTATTTTGGAGAAATCCGGGATGAAGCGACGATAATAGCCAGCCAACCCAAGGAAACTTCGGACCTCGTGAACCGAGATAGGAGCCTTCCAGTTTAGTACTTCCTGTACCTTGGCGGGATCCACCATAATTCCTCCATCGGACAACACATGCCCAAGGAAAGGTACTTCACGAAGCCAGAATTCGCACTTACTGAACTTTGCATATAGTTGATGTTCACGCAGTCTTGTGAGGACTATACGCAGATGTTCAGCGTGATCCTCCTCATTCACAGAATATACCAAGATGTCATCAATAAATACCACCACAAACTTGTCCAATTCAGGCATAAACACCGAATTCATCAAGTACATGAAGTGTGCGGGGGCATTTGTCAAGCCGAAAGACATAACAAGATACTCATAAAGACCATATCTGGTAGAAAAGGCTGTCTTTGGAACATCTTCCGGACGGATTTTAATTTGATGGTAGCCAGACCTTAGATCGATCTTGGAAAAGACTTTGGCCTTGGACAACTGATCGAACAAGATGTCGATACGCGGTAGAGGATACTTATTCTTAACAGTGACCGCGTTCAGAGGTCTGTAGTCCACGCACATCCGCAAGGTTTGATCCTTCTTCTTTACAAAGATAGCAGGGCATCCCCACGGCGATGAACTAGGACGAATCAACCCTTTCTTCAAAAGTTCATTCAATTGCACCTTAAGTTCAGCTAGTTCATTTGGAGGCATCCTATAGGGTCTCCTAGAGATGGGCGCCGTGCCAGGCAACAACTCAATTTTAAACTCCACATCCCGATCTGGAGGGAGTCCCGGCAAATCATCGGGAAAAACGTCCGGAAACTCATTTACTACTGGAATTTCGGCCAACGCCTTTGCTTGCACAGCATGAATTTCCCCCGACAATTCAACCTTTCTGGGAAGTTGTACTAGAAAACCTTTTTGATCTGTAGGATCTCTGAGCATAACTACCCGAGCGGATGTGTCAATGAGTACCCCGTTCTGACTCATCCAATTCATGCCCAAGATAACATCTATGTCTAAACCAGGTAAAACCAATAGGGCAAGCGAATAACTTCGCCCTTCTATCTCAAACTTAAGGTTCCCCACTACTTTGTTTGTGGAAACATTCCCACTTGCAGCGCTAATACAATAACCCACACCTTCAACAGTATGCAACTTGTGTGCAAATTTAGATGCAAACTTAGGACTGATAAAGGAATGCGAAGCACCTGAATCAAAAAGTACCACCGCGGGGTGTTGGTCAACTAGAAACTTACCAGCGGTGACCACCTCACCAGATGGAATTTCCTCAATGCTGTTATAATGGGCGTGTCCCTGACGACTACCTTGGTTGACATTTTTCTTAGGGTACGGACAGTTCCTGGACCAATGGCCTGGCTTGTTACAGTTCCAGCAAGGCATATTGCTAGGAGGAACACTAGAGCTGCTCTGTCCAGAAGTCCCCTTTGGCAGAGCTACGGTATAAGCCTTACGGAACCCTGTTTTTGCAGCAGGCTTCTTCTGCGGCGGACGGAACTTTGTATTCTGAGCAGGTGGGCGAGGGGAAGACCTCGGTGCCGCTGAGGCCCTTGACTGAGAAGCACTTGCCTCAAGGGCCCTTTTACGGCTCTTAGAGGCAGAATAAATAGTATTGTTGTTCTCCTGGGTCAAAGCATCGCTGATGAAATCATTGAAAGTAGTACATTTGCTAGTGCCCATAGTTTTCATCAGTTTTGGGCCGAGGCCCCTTTTGAAGCTAGCAATCTTTTTGGCATCGGTATCCACAAACTCTGTGGCATACCTTGCCAGGTTGTTGAAGGACTGCAAGTATTCAGTCAGGCTTTTGTTTCCTTGCGACAGCCTCATAAACTCTGTGTGCTTGATTGCCATAAGACCGGGAGGGATATAATTTCCTCGGAATGCCGCCTTAAACTGATCCCAAGCAATTGGGACATTGGCAAGCAGTGTGGAACGATAGTGGCTCCACCAAATGCCCGCCGGACCATGCAACTGATGGGAAGCATACTCAGTTTTCAGCTCATCAGTCAGGCGTAGCAGACGAAACTTCTGTTCAATTGTATTCAACCACTCGTCAGCCTGCAGGGGTTCTTCCGCTTCCTTAAAGAGCGGGGGCTTTGTATCCAGAAAGTCCTTAAAATCGCTGTACTGATTTGGCTCTGGGCCCTGGCGGCCAGGACGAGCCTCTCGATTAGCCAGCTGGCGCATAGCATCCGCCAACATACGCTGCCCCTCAACCACTGATTGCATCAACTCGGCCGGAGTGGGTGGCGGCGGAGGGGGTGGCTGTTCCTCATCCTCATTGCCACGACCCCGACGAAGATTGTACGACATCTGCAAAATGCATAGCCAATGAGCACTGACGATGTGGGAAACTTGTAGATGAATTATTGTAAATATGTCAAACTGACTTTATGAAATAGACTTCTCATAATAATTACGGCACAATAATTCACCACAACCGCACAATCCATTCAAGCGCATCATTTGACGAGATCATACTTGGTAATCCAGCAAGATGCTCTTTGATGAAGGCTTACTCACAGGGAGCACACGGTTACCGGACCGTTTACGTTGCTATCTACGTGATTTTTGACCTTTTGCACGGTACTTGGATTCGATCTCAAGATTTTTAGTTGACTGTGAAAGGCTACTTCAAACTGACCACAAAGAGATTTCTCAATGAAGAGTTCCATGGTGGATCATGACTAGCCACCTCGATACCTGCGCGTGCCAAGCAGCACAGCCTTATGTCGCGCGCCATAGGAGGCCTTCGGTCTCGTCGCGGCACCGAAGGGTGCTAATCGTGACACCATCATCGAACGCAACATAATAAGACATCAAGTTGTGATCGAAATTAACAGGTTCAAACTACATTTAGGAAACATATGGTTCAACCTTACATCCCAAAGTCAAGTTATTACAAGGCCTCACTCCTTCACAGGGAGGGCACAAAAGACGAGCCTAACATTAAAGGCACGTGATGACTACTCTAAGCATCATCCTCCGAGTCAGTGCTAAGGATCTCCCCGCCGTCCTCATCACTGACAGGCTCTAACTCCTCGTCTTCTTCTTCTTCCGGCTCTTCCTCTGGTGCTTCTGCAGGTGGGGCATCCTGTGGTCCATCAACCTCCACTTCATCATCATCCTCAGCCATGAAGATTCCCGAACCCATGTCCTCATTGACGTTGTTGTTTCGAGGCAGCAGGGGATTAAGCTCGTTGTTCAGGCGGTGCACTTCTTCATGAAGGTTGTCATTGTACTCTTCAGCATTTTCTAACTGTTGCTCGAGCTCAAACTGGCGAGCTCTCAGAACGTTCTCCTCGTGCCAGGCTTCATCCCTCTGTTCCATCACACGGACCAACATGCGTTGACAGTTGCGGTTTGCTACTGTCAACCTCTGGACTGCAAGCGTTTCTTGATCACGATCATGAATCACTTGTTCCAGTTGTTGCCGTGCTGCATCCCTAGCGGCAGTCACTTCAGCCAACTCTGCCCTCAGCCTTTCCACCTCAGTAGGCTCAGGGCGGGGCTCACGTGGAACGAGCTGGTGACGTGGTGCCCTGCCCCCAGTGGACTTACGAGCGGTCCTCTTGGTACGGGCCATCTGTATCAACAAGATAAGATACGACTTAAAGTGAGGATCATTTAGGGGATACGAAATTTACTTTAGTCGGGAGTACAGAAATTTTTAAGGAGGGAGTAAATGATATGTATAATATATTTAAACATGATGCATGCACGTTCCGTACGTTCTCTCACCTTAGTAGAAAACTAAAGGGCTAACGCTAAGCGGTGGCATACATACGTTCTCTCATATAAGCGGAACTATCGGTCTACTCGTTACGCTGTTAGTGTACCTGCAGAAAATTTCATTGCAGCCCAACAATTCCCAATATAAGCACACAAGAAAGCAGTAATTTAAATACTTTCCATATATACATCCCCAAATGTATACACTTCAGTATCAAGCTACCCGATATAAAGGTTCCCACAATTAAGTGCTTACATAATTACATGGTTTAAACACGTAAGTATGCAAGTCACCAAAACTACTCTCCCCTAGATCGCCGGTTGGACGATCATGCTCTCACAACTCAAACTTACCAGAGCGTCGAGGTAATTGATCCATACATTACCACCCAAGTGGATGGCATCCATACAATTTCACGCCGTATGGACGACGAAACAGAAACAAACAAGGCCCCCAAGTTAGTCTTTATAATAAGCCACCTAAGAGTCCTTATTTGGGCTAAGGGTTGTGATCACTGGCATACCTATAAAATAATTTTTAGAGTTTAACCCTTTTCGCAAACAAATACTTTTTGTTTTTAATTACCCGTAAGATGTGTTTAATGTTGAATTATGCTCCGGTACCAGCTGTAACAGAACCGACCAAATTATAAGAGCACAAGTACGAAAACAAGCACCGAAGCGCTCAAATTTTCAAACTTGAGCCCATATAATCCCAGTAGTCAATCGAAATCACGAAGGATTTCAAACCAAACTGCTTACAACCAGGATCGCTTCATTCAACATACAACATCATACGATACATTTCACAAGTAGTCCAGAAATAAGTTTACACAAACGGAGTAGCAATTATTACAAACCAAGTTTGAAAGTAGCGGAAGCATAACACACACTAGTTAATTAAATACTGCCAGTCTGGATGGTCGACAACCCGCAAAAGCATGAGGAAAGTACATAAAGATGATCACGCCCAAGTGATCTAGTCATCATCACCCGCAGGGTGGAGACACGTCTTGCAGAATCCCTGATAAAGCATGTCATCTGCAACAGGAGGGAATAAACCCTGAGTACTGGAATGTACTCAGCTAGACTTACCCGTCGAAAACCAGAAATAAAGTGACACCAAGGATTATGCAAGGCTTACACAAGAGGCTAGCTGACATAACACTTTGCATAAAGGCATAAGTAATTGAAACTCTTATAACCTGTACTAGCAGTTATTTTTTAGCATTTACCTGTCATCTATCTTAGCACCTGTACTAAACATACACTTGATTATAATCAAACAACATGATTATTATATCCATAGCAGGTATATCATTATGGCAACATTGTATCATTCCCTTAACCACCAGTTCATTTAATGAGGTCTACGTTGCCGCTGCTCAAGTCAAGTGCTCACTAACCGGGAGCGACGGCGATTCGAATCGAATTCCTATCCAGCTGGAGGGGTATTTCTAACACTCACCGTGCAGACCCCTGCCAGGGTCGCACAGGCCACCGTTTCATATGATTCAGGAATCGCGGGTCCGAATAATGTCGCGACCCCAAGGGCGACACTCTGCCAGGTGATAGGGACTCTAACCCCCCCTTGGTCTCACGCCAATGTCCCCAAGCACATCCTTTCTCTCCTCCAAGAAGCAACCTACCATTCGATTCCCGGCCTGAACCACATTACTCGGCTTCGCGGTCGGAACGACTTATCCGGCCAACTAAGTGTTAGACTGCGTTCAACATGACTCAAGGACGTACAGCGAATCGGTCCTTAAATGACTCAGACGGGCATGGCTCCACACCCAAGACGTGAAGTGTCTTGCGGCTGTACCATCGAACTCCCGCCCGGTCTCAACTTCATTTTAAAGCATGGTTCCATCACGATAGCCATAAGCCACTCGCGACCCAGCCCTATATCTCGCGGATGACCGGAAATCACCCGACTTCTACCGTACTAAGCAGGGCTAAGCATTGACACGTGCCTAAACCTAACATAGGATTAAGTACGATATCTGGACAAGGACAGGTATAATGCAACAAGTGTTTTCATATAACTCCTACCACTTAATGCGGTAAACAATTAAAAGTACTCAAGATTAATTTATAAAGCGATGGGTTCAGCATGCACCGGGGCTTGCCTTTCAGAAAGGTTGCGGGTCTGTGGTCCGGACACTCGGGTAGATCTTCTGACGGAGCTTCCCCGACGTTGGGTTCTTCTGCTAATTCCTCCGGTTGACTCAGCACCTCCTCCGGTATCGCTTGTTCGAACTCGAGGAGTGTCACCCCCTCCGGTACACCTATTGCATGAGTGCATAATAAATCCCATGAATGCATAATGAAAGATGCAATATGCTCGGAATGAAATGCATTACAACAATTTAACGCTCTATTCAAATCACTTCAAAAGAGTAGGTGCAAATTTCCTCTCCGGTAAAGAAGTACTTACCTAATCTACTTAACCTAAGATAAAGCTGCTCATCCTCAGTTAAGGCCCTAACACCTAACAATTACAAAGGTAACATGTCTTAGGATATCACACCATATCAATCAGCAAAACACCACAGTAAGCATTCTGGGCAGCAGCTACTTGTTTTTATCACCACTGGAGATTTACAATTCTAAAAGATATGATCTAAGCCAATCTGGAAAGCCTAAGAAATGTACTATCATTCACTTTCAGACCTCAACCCCAAACTCCTAAGTTTTCCAGGTCAAACTTCACAAGTTCCAGAATCTGTCCTCTCCAAAACAGAGAGTAGCAGATTTTGAACTGCCACTTTAAACAACAATAACTCTCAAACTACTAAGCCAAATGCTTCCAATTTTTAACACAAGCTAGTTCATCAAGTTTACTCCAACTTTGGTATTTACAAGTTGTCCAGCAACCAATTTTATCAAAGCCAAATTTAGAGTTACTACTTAGCTGTCCAGAAAACCTAAACTTACAAAGGTTAAATATTTATTGATGTGGCAAACATTCTCTAAAACCAAACTAATGCTACTACAAGTTCACAAATATCACAAAGACACCAGGAAGTAAGGTGTGCCCACCTAGAACACTTATTTAAACCCATTTCTCAATTTACTTAAGTAATTAAGTGGAATTTCAAACATATATGTAAACTGCTCCTAAAATTCTACAAAAATTACAGGGGACTCTCTGACCCACAAAGAGACTACTGTAAAATTTTGAACTCAATTTATTCAAAGGAACTCCCTACACAAAATTCCCAAGCCAAAAAGGCTGATTTTTGTATAAATAACCAAGCATAGTAAAAAGTGTCAAACAACAGATTTCTTAATTTTCTTGGACACCCTAAGGTACCAAGACATTCTCCAAAAATTTATAAGAACATTGCACATGTAGAAAAATTACTAAAATTTATTTTATTATTTCCTAGAATAACAAGATAGCATTATAACTTGGAAATTACTTAATCACTGATGCCCAAATTTTTACCAGAGCTAGGGCTAGCATAGAGTAACCTACCCACCAAATTTCATGATTTATGGAACACTACAGCTCAAGTTATAAATTTAACAAATTTGCATGCATTCCAGAACACATTTAAAGGATCTATTAAATTCTTACAGACTTTAAACATCTCATGCCAGATCCATATTTTTCTAAAATACTACACATTATGTAGACCCTAATAAAATTTATCTCATGATTTTTGGATCATTAAAACCCTAGATCTATATTTTTCCAACTTGTACAAAAATCACTGACAAAATAATAAAAATGAATTTCATTTCGGACGACTGGGCCGGCCCGGAAAAACGCGGCCCACACTCGCGCGCGCGCGGCCCGCTCAGCGCTCCCGCCCGCGCGCGACACTGACGGGCGGGCCCCCGCGGTCAGGGACAGAGGGACAGGGGAGGCGGAGACCCGCGAGCTCCGACGAGCTCGAGCTCGCCGGAGAAGAGCTCGCTCGGCCAAGTGAGCACCACCTCGTGTTCTCCGTCACCCGGTGCGTCGATTGGTGCTCGTGGAATGGATGGGGATGGGATGGAAGGGGCTTGTCACCGCGAGTGGCGGCCGGTGGTGTCCGGTGGCGGCGCGCCGTCGCCGGTGAAGATGCACGGTGCGGTCTAGGCTCGGTACGAGCTTCACCGAAGCTAGGCGGATCCATTTTGCTAGGAAGGGAGGATGGAGAGAGACCCGAAGCACCCCGACCACGGTGAGGTCCCATGGCGGGCTCCGGCGACCTCTCGGAGATGGGGAAGAAGGAAATGCGGCTCACCTCGAGTCAAATCACGGGCTTCGGTGGGTCAAGGAGATGGAGGGTGGTGAGGCGGAGGGAGTGGCGAGGTCTGGTGGACTGCGATGCGGTGGTGAGCGGGCACGAGCTCGCCGGAGAGGGGCGGCAATGGCGGCTCAGTTTTCTTTGTGTCGAAGCCGAATGAGGGAGGGAGAGGAACTGGGGCAGCTCTGGTGCGGCGTGGCGACCTTGTAGGTTCGGTGGACTGACCAGTGGGACCACGGCCGGCGCATGGCCGCCACCGAGCCCCCACGCGTCGCCGCGGCCCTGCCTCCAGTCGGCCACGACAGACAACGAAGTCGGGTTCGACTGAATGAAGACTGTCATTCGATGACTGACAGCGTGATTTCAACGAAGAATATCTCCTAAACCAGCTCGAGTTAGTCGAAGATGATTACACCAATTTTGTAGAGCTACATGAGGTCTACAAGTTTGTCAATTGGAGTTTGGGCTGGTTCGGCCTAGATTTGAAACTACAGAGCTCCAAAGTGGTGCTTGATGAAACTGAAACTTAGTTTCAGTCACTATGCCGACTGAAACCCTAACTTCAAGACATTATATCTCCTAAACTATTGAGGACCAGGTGATGATGATATTGACAAAGTTGTAGAGCTATGTGTGGACAACAACTTTTTCAATTGGCTCAAAGACTGGTTTGGCCTAGTTGGTGAGTTACAAGTTGCTAAAGTGAGGTACAGTGAAACTGAAAAGTCCAATTTCCAGACTTAGAATTTTTCTAAGTGTTGATTCCCACTCAAGCTGACTTGTGGGCCATTTTTGAGCATGCTCTGGTCATTTTCATGAGATGGCCATATTAGAACTTTTGTTCCTCATGAAATTCTTTACAACTTTACTTAAGGGTGCTCTTCCATGCAAGGTCTCTAAATTAGACTTTTTAATTGGTCAAACTAGAGCCTTCTAGGGTCAAATGGTGGTCAAACTTTTCTTGGAGGGCAATTTTGTAATTTTGGTCAACATGAACCTTGTTCCAAATGTTACCCTAAGTATAACTAAGGTGTTGTAGGTCATGATTGGCTACCTTACCTTTTTGTTACACCAACTAGCAAATACTTCATGAAATAAATCAAACAAACCCTAGAATAATCACATGTGTTGCATCACATAAAATAACAACATGAATGATGCATGCTTATGCTTATGCAATGCAATTGCAATGTAATTATGGAGCTAAACACTTGAAGTGTTACACCCACTATCGCAGGGCGTGGCAACAGTCATGAGCTACGACAGACCATGCATGTGGCCGATTAATTGCCATGCTCCTTGGCTACATGGCCGCATGCATATAAATGGCTAGAATCTGGTTTGAAACGGTAGACTGCATGTGAATTTGTGTCTCACCAAAACAAAAGAAAAGAAAACTCAAGGAACAAGAAACCAGAATCCGAATAGAGATCAGAGTCGCACGAAACAAAAAAACCAGAATCCGAATAGAGATCAGAGTTGGACAAAAAAATAGGTTCCAGAAATTTGGCCTCTTTATTATAGTATATGTATATGTATGTATAGACTAGCAAATGTGCCTGTGCGTTGCAATGGAATCTAATTCTTATAAAAATCAGACCCGTAGCATCACTAGACGTGAGTTGTTCTATCTTGTATAAGCACAGGTTATGAGTATGGGTCATTCACAAGATACCGATAGTGCGATCCAATACGTATTAGAATCGGGCCATGTATTCATCATGGTAAAAAAAAACAGGACGAAAGAAGCTATCCACTGTGTGGATGGTTAGTGGAGGTGGATGAAAAACAATATGATGAAATTTTGGCTATTACGTATAGATTAATAGCAAATGCCCGTGCTTTGCAACGGGACATATAGTTTGTTGCATGGTATCTAGACGACTTGTGGCCTGAAGATTTCATGTAATACAATCGTGTCATATATATTGGCATACGACCCGTACCATGTCTAGACATACATTGCTCCAAGCATACAATTGGGCCAAATACACATCGAACAAGCATCAATTGAAACTACAATGCCTCTGCAAAAAGGCTCAAACCATAATCCAGACACCTATCGCCCAGATCCGTCCAACGCCGTCTTCTTGTGTCTCCCCTCTTTAATTTCAGTATATGGAACTCTCCCAATCCCTATTGTCAATTCCAATCCGGCGAGACCAAAATTCAAACCGTGCAAGATCTGGTTCAAGATGCAAACTTCCCTGTCAATAAAGATTAAATTTGTTTTATAACAAGAAAGATTCACGGGCTATTTTATAAGGAAATAAGGGAAAAGAGAGAAACCTGTATCGAATACATCATGGAAATCGCAGATCCAAACCAATTCCGTTCTTCCTTCCAATTTTCTCACCATCAAGGAGTCCTAGCGCTGCTCGGAGAGAAAGGACAACAGGAGAAGAAACCTAGCGCCGTTCGGACGGGCAGGAGGACGATGGACCGTGATGCCCGCCCGGGGTGGCCACCATCGCTGCGCTGCAAGGCCATGGAGTAGGAACATGGCGGAGTCATGCGCGACGGCAGTGGCCTCGGGCGCGGCGTAGGACCTAGCCATAGGCATTCCGCGTGCCGGGCACCCCAGGCGCGGCATACCCACGCCCGCCGCTGCACACCCTAGTACTGGCACCGCCGCTCTGCACCTCTCTTGGCGGCACTCGCCTTGATTTTTTTATCGAGAAGAAGAGGAACGACCGGATGGGCAAGTGACGGGAAGCGGAGCGCCGTGAGTCCATGCTAGAGAATTGGGCCGAAAGCTAGCGAGTGACAGGACGGTTAGACCAGATTAGAATTAGCTGGACGAAAAAATAGCCTAAATTTTGCCTTTTCACTATTAGGGATAGATATATAGACATAGATATATGTGGGGCTCACAAGAGTCAATGACACGTGGACAGGATGACAAATCTCCAATTTAGCAAAATTATAATGGAAGTCTTCAAATTTTCCCCCTATTTTGATATAGATACAGATATAGATTACGTAACTTACGTCCGTAGTGTTTTATGCTTTTTCTTTCTGTTCTCTATCCATCCGTCTGTCTGGTCTTTTTTATCATCTATACTATTCTATAATGTTCTGACAAACTTTTTTTATTTTTCCTTTTTACGAGTATCTCCTATTTTTCTTACAAATATAAAAAACAAATAATAAATATAATATTATGTCATGGAGTTCGATATATTTATGGGTAAATATTTTATGCTTCACAATGGAGAGAAAAGTAATTTATCAAGATTGTATTTTCATTTGATATAGACTTAATAACATTGTCATATTATTGCAAATATTAACTTATACGTAGTATTACAGATTCTATGGTTTTCGTAAAATAAATTAGCTTTTAAATTTTATAAAAAAAGGTAAAACAAAAATAATTATGTAAAATTCTCATCCTCGTTATCATTGATGTTTAATAGTTTTTCTCTCCTTGCAATGTATATATGAGCATGTTGCTATTTATAGAGCAAACATTTCTCTCACTAAACTTTTTGTCCTTCACTCTCTCCCGAGCCCGTCTCTCCCTCAACTCACTCAAGCATAAGAGTCGTGTTGTATTTTTATTAAAGTGTAATTGTACATAATTCACTGTCCGATCCGTGAGCCGAACTCATGACCCATAATTAAGAGGAGTTCAAAACTTAGAATAGCACGCATCCAGACACGACAGGGAGTTCGATACTAAGCATGGTAGATGTTGAGTTTGATTCTAAGACAGATTAGAACAGATGATGCAAGCAGAGAGTCCTAATTGATTTATTGTCCAGTCCATGATCCGAACTCACAGCATGTGCTTATAGGAATTAGAACAGCGTGTATCATTCCATTGCAACACATGGGCACGTCTCCTGGTATTACAACAATACACTGAAATTGTCTAATAGTCCCCTCAATTACATTGGTGCTAGGTTGAGATTGTGCTTCAAGTTCTCCCACTACCGTGTAAATTCCATGGATCACTGCTGGGTCCAAATCCAGCATCGTTGCTGAGATCGTAGCCGGTAGAGAGGTGGGGGCGGCGGCACACAGTACGGTGAAGGAGAGGATCGACGGCGACGACACTCGAGGAAGGCTCGCAGATCCCAGTCAAGGTGTGCAGCGGCAATACTCACAGGGCAGAGAATGGGGATGACGGCCGGAGATGGTGGCGGTCCTAAGGGGTTGAAAGGGGAGTACAGGGGCGAGGGCAGCTGGGAGCTCAGGGGTGACGGGTAGGCACTGGAAGCAGTGGAGGGAGAATGAAATATTTTGAGCGGCACTTATCTGAATGCTTCTCCAATATAAGCTAAACACCAGAGACAGAGTTTGAGGAAGCACGGCACTGATAGGTTACGGACATGAGAGACATGTATAGAAAGCTCACATGTCTGTAATATGTTATCCGTCTCGGAAGCATACGTCACATGAGAGACATGGGTGTAAATAATGCGCCTCTATATCTTACCCTCTCTAATGTATTACCTATCAGAGATAACGGCTTAAGAGACACATCTCTAAGAACGTCAGAGATGGATCCAAAGTATATGGCCATTTGACGCACATCAGAGACGTGTCTTTTTGGTACATGGCCATTTGACGCATCTCTAAATATACATTTGTAACACTTCATGTTTTAGCGTCACTGATGTGTATGTCTTCTTTGTGCGATGCTGTCATGGTGGAGGAAACAACTATAATTACTGCAGGTAATCTCCCTGACAAGTGTTTTATTCATTACAATCTGCATAAGAAAGCAAACAGCAATGTCTGCATAGTAAATAAAGTAAAAATACAGGAGCATCACATCACATACCAAACACGTACAAGTGTTTGTTTATTGTAACAAAACCTTAGGGAAAAGAACGTGGCAGTGCCTGGCGGCATCAATACAACTATATGGTACTAGTACATCTCAGTCGTGAAGGTTCCTCAGGATGATGGGTAGCCCGAACCTGGGCATCAGGGTGATCGCTTCCTTGGGTGCATGGACATACTTTGGCGAGAGCTCAAACGAGAACCTCTGAAGGATCATGGCGATCCCGATACGGGCCTCAAGCATCGCGAAGTTCTGGCCAATGCAGGCCCTAGGCCCCTGAGAGAAGGACATCAGGGCATTCGGGTGGTTGGCAGCGGCTTTGGACACGCCGTGCTCAAACCTGGCAGGGTTGAACTGGTCGGCATCTTGGCCCCAGACATCCTTGTCCCTGTGCAGCAATGCAATTGGTATGGATAGCATTGTTCCCTTGGGCACCCTTAGGCTGCCGAGCTGGATGTCTGACCCTGTGCCCCTTCTTATCAACACCACGGGGCTGTAGAGTCTCAGTGACTCGAGAAGAACCATGTTAACCTGAACAGCAACGGCAAGGGATATCAATATATTGACTGGTCGTTTGTACAGTTGGGGAAACCACTTTTAATTGGAGGCTTAATCGGAGCAAAATGAAAAAAAAAATTTGCAAGGGATATGCGAGGCCAGTTTACCAGTTTGAGCATGGTGACCATGTCCGGTTTTGGCACTGCATTGCCACACTCTCTCAGCACCTCCTCCCTCAGCCTGTGTTGCCACTCGGGGTACCTGCTCAGCAGGAACATGGTCCAGGTGAGGAGGTGCGAGGTGGTGTCCTGCCCTGCGAAGAAGAAGGTCTTGCACTCGTCCACGATCTCCTGCGTTGTGAGCATCTGGTGCCCTTCTTGCTCCAGAGCGCGCGCTTCGAGCATGAGACCGAGGAGATCGTTGCCGTATCCATTGGTGTCCTTCTCGGCAAGGCGCCCTTCGATTATCGCCATGAGCATGCTCCTCACCTTCTGGTCCAGTTTTTCAACTCGTCGGCTGCTCTTGCTAGTTGGCAATTTCAGTTTCCTTCATGTATATATATGGAGATGAATTTGGATTGAGTTCATAATTTAGTTGTTCTGTATTTGCTAAAATCGTTGCCTTTACACAAAGTAGCATGCATTGCATGCAGTCGATTAGTTGAATAATCAGTGTTTACCTTAGACGACCAGGAGCTGGGATATCAAGCGATGCTGAGAATGCGAGTTCTTGGAGCTCCTTCTGCGCGACGAACACCTCTTTGCCCTCCTTGTAGCTGCTCCCGAAGGCCGTGTGCGCGATCACATCCGAAGTCAGCTCTGAGAATTCACTGCTGAGTTCAATTTCAGCCTCATGGTTGGTAGCCTGCTGTATCTGAGATTGCCATTGCTGCATCATACGCTGCGCCAAGTCCGCCATGACCACAGACATCTCCTGCGACATGATATTGCAATTATGTTTTTTTAAAAGAGATAAATTCTGCTTTTAAGAAAGCAATGTCGATACAGGACCGGGATACCAGTTTAAAAAGGAAATCAAGTCAGCACTAATAATGCAATTATGTTAAATAAGTCAAGGAATTAAGGGACAAAATAAACTTAACCTAAAGAAAGCACTATATAAAATCATTATGCAGTAATTAATAATCACGTTGTATTTGTATATGCAGTGGATCAGGTATGCTTGATCAGACGTCAGACAGACCTTGAGCTTGTCGAGGTTGAAGGCCGGGTGCACCACCTTGCGGTGGCGTTTCCAGTCTTCGCCGTTGGTGAGAACGAGACCCTTGCCAAGGAGTGCCTCCATGTTGGCGTTCAAGTAGTCCTTGGGGAACAGACCTGTCCTCTCCGCGAGCACCTGCTTCACCAGGTCCACCTCGGCGACGCAGATGGTCGGCACTGCACCGAACCAGTACAGAAATGTCTTCCCTGAACGACAGACACACACGCATAAGGTTTTCATTTTCGAAAATTAAAATTTATCGGGGTCATAGATAAAGAGGATAAACAGGATATATCGAAAATATCGGACCAAATTCAAATAAAATTTAATTTAAATTTAAGTAAATTTAAATAAATTTAAACAAAATTTATACGAAAAATATAGATTATTTCTTATCGGCACCTAGGGATAAACAGGATATATCGGAAATGTCGGGATATTTCAGCCGATAAAAAAAACCATGCGCATATATAATGCAATCAGGAATCAGACTGTCAAAATATCCTATCATTCGACTCTCAAAATGAACATCACTTGCTAATTTATATACTGTATAGAATATAATGTATATTACGTACCGTACTCGGCCACCCATTTGCGGTACTGCGGCTGCACGATGGGGATGAAGTCATGGGAGCCGACGTCGAGGACGATCTTGCTCCCGGCGGCTTTCATCTGCTTGATCTCCGGCAGGGAGCCGACGAAGAACCTGTAGCTTGGGCCCCCAACGCTCTGGCCCCTAAACCACCTGCTGACAGCATAGGGCTTCCACACCAGAAGGAACAGCACTCTGATCAGCAGCGTGGAGACAAGCACGGCCAGGAGGGCACCCAAGACTGAACCGATGGAAACATCCATTTTTTTTTATCTGCTGATAGATGCGTTTGCTCGTGTGGATGTGTACGTATGAATGATCGAGCTGAAGAAGTTTTGTGGTTTGATCCATGGAGTGGAGACTGGAGAGGTGTATATATAGGATTGGGAGCAGAGGGCTAGTTCCTGACTTGTTTAGCTTAGGCCTGGCTTAGATGCTCGATTCGGGGCATCCCGAATTCACTGTACTGCACTGTGTATCACTGTAGCAATTTTATTTTTATTTGGTAATAATTGTTCAAATATTGATTAATTAGGTTTAAAATATTCTTCTCGTAAAGTATAACAAAACGGTATAGTTAGTTTTTTATTTAATCTATATTTAGTACTTTATGTATGTGCCGGCATTTTAATGTGATGGAGAATCTTCTTTTTGCATAGTAGAATTTAGGAGTGAATTTGGGCATCTAAACGAGGCCTTATATTGTTATTATTTGGCTTTGTGCGATGCTGAGATCAGAACTGACGTCATTACTGAAGGAGCTCGGGCTAATGAACCAGTCAGCTGTACCAGTGATAGCTCTTCTAGAGAAAGTGATCGAGCACTGGCTACTAACCTACTATGTAACAGTGCGTACTTGTTTGATGTGCTCACAACTGATGACAGCGAATTGCATCGCCTGCAGTTGGACGTCCATGTTGACCAGTCCTGGTATGTAGAGGCACTACTAGAAAGCAGCCAGCCTTAATTTCTAGAAAGCCACAGTAATCTGCTGGGTTTTTTTTTTATTCCGGCTGAGCTCTGCATGTCTCTGTCCAAGTGAGCGCACCTTGCTGCTTCGCCTGCATTTTTGCGGGATAGGCCGCCCCTCGAAAAAATATCCAGATTGTTCAGACTAATAGGGTCTAAAATGGGCAGGGCTGCTGTCTGCCCGAATCACACATAAGAAAAAATACGTATAATCCTAAAATAAATGCATATCTCATTTCCGGAGAAGTCAACTTTTAAAATTTTGACAAAATTTATATAAAAATATACTATTATTTATGATGTATAATAAGTATTATTAGATTGAGTATATATTGTACTTTAATAATAAACTTATTTGGAGATATAAATGTTGATACTATTTTCTATAGTTTTAGTCTAACTTAAAAAAGTTGATTTCTCAAGAAACGAGATAGGCATTTATTTAGGGGCGGAGAAGTTTATCTACCTTAGCGGAGTGCTATAACCTAAAACCTAGACTAGCAGTTATTTTGATGACAGAATGGGATATATCCTCGTCTTTAGAAGTTTATACTTGACTTGCTTTTACTTACCACCTTTAAGCTTCCATATTGTTCTTTTTCATATAGTCTTTACCTTTCCTATATTAGCATAGACTAGTTGATAGCAAATTGGTTCTAGATTGCAAAACCCGGGTTTTGGTAGGTAGAGCATGCTAGAAGAAGATTAAGATCACATCATGATATACTAATTTATGGTTTTTCTAGTGGAATTCAAGTTGAGCCCTAGCACTACTACAACAAACTTAGCGGAGGTGGTCAAAACACATTTCCTGAGGCGGGCAAGCAGTCCGCATGGAAGTTAACGCTTGCTTTAATCCAGATTAACAGAGGCGGCCAAATGCTCGCCTCCGAAAATAAATTAAAAAACAAAAGAAAAGAAAAGCCCGTCCACAATCCTGTTGAGCCCATCAACGGGCCCGTGGCGTCCTAAATCCATATCTGGGGCGCGGCTGCCTGTATATGCCGCCAGGGGTACGGTGCTGCCTCTGGATCCACTACGGGGGCGCGGCCGCCTGCCTACGCCCGCAGGGGTCATGGACCCTGGGTCCGCCGCTGCTCGATCTGTTGGAGAGCGCGGTGCCCCAGCGGGGGTGCCCGCCACTAGGCCCTCGCTGCCGTGTGCAGAGAGAGGTGAGGGAGAGATGAGAGAGACGTGTGTGAGAAGAGAGAGATGACGAATGAGGGAGAGAGAGAGAGGATTGGGAGCTGGGGTTTTGTTTGTTTATATAGTTTAGCCTGATTTCTAGCCAATATTGGCTTCTAGTGGGCTCGGCTACATTAACACAGGTGTGCCTCTTAATAGGTCCACCTTCGAAAATAGCCTCCATTTTCGAAGGCGGGCCTTTTAAGAGGCCTGTCTTTGTAAATCTATTGTAGGACTCCATAAATCCATTTTCGGAGACGAGCAGTTCTTGACCGTCCCTTTAAATAAAACGTCCACCTCCAAAAATGCTTAGGTATTTTAGAAGACAATTCAATTTTGTGAACGCCTCCGTTAATGGTTGGGCAGTGTCTCACAAAATGATTTATGTAGTAATGTAGGTTTAGATTTTTAAAGACTCAACCCAGCTGAAAGGTCTTGATGGCTAGAGGGGGTGAATAGCCTTTTAAAATTTTCTACAAAGACAAGCTAAACAAGTTTATCAATATAACAAATAGCAAGATGCGAGTTTTGCTTAGCCTACGGAGTGTTTGCAAGCCACCTAACAAATTCACAATTCTAGTATATTTGCACTCAACCACACAAGTCAAACCGAGAAGGTAACTACAACTACAACTAGCAAGCTACACAAAGGAATTACTCTAGCAAAGCTAACTAGCTAGCAAAGATAACTAAGAAGGTAATGCGGAGTTGAGTTAGAAGAGATTCACCGAGGGGCAAAGTATTGAGCCAACCAATATGATCAACAATGAATACCAAGATAACCGAACACCGGGATCAATCAATCACAATATGAAAGTGATAACACGAAGATTTATCTCGAGGTTCACGTGCTTGCCGATACGCTAGTCTCCGTTGTGTCCCTCTTCACCATGTGGTTCGGTGGCTAATCGGTCTCACACCGAGCCTCTCAAAAGGCGCCACAAGAACCTACCAAATGGCAAAAGGTTGCAATGACACGAGCAATTTACTAATGTTACCTTTGGCGCTTCGCCGAGGTAGGCACAAACCCCTCACAAATCACCGGAGGTGGCTAAGAACAATCATCAACTCTTGCCAACGCCTCCAAGCTGCTCCAAGCCGTCTAGGTGGTGGCAACCACCAAGAGAAACAAGAATCCCGCAGCAAATCAACCACCAAGTGCCAACTAGATGCAATCTCACAATGCAAATGCACTTGGATCACTCAATCTCACTTCGAATATGCAAAGAAGCAAGAGAGATGAGTGAGAGGGGAGTTGCTTAGCTCAAAGTGATCACAAGTATGTCAAATGTTCAAGAGATAGAGCCTTGAGCCGGCCAACGAGTATTTATAGACGTACCCCTTCGAATAGAGCCATTAGAAACTTAAACAGCTGAAATCGCGCTGACCGGACACGCTGGTCCAACTAACCGGATGCGCCGGTCGCACAACGGCTAGCTGCGAAGCAACGACCGGACGCGCTGGTCGCGCAGACCGAACACGCTGGGATCGACCGGACGCACTGGTCCCGTAACTGACCGGACGCGCTAGTCAAGCCTAAGCAGCGCACAATGAAACAGCGACCGGACGCGCTGTAGAACTGACCGGACGCCACAGTGCCAGCGTCCGGTTAGAGTCTAGTAAGCTCCCTAAACGACCAGATGCGTCTGGTCGACAGTGACCAGACGCGCTGCGTGTCCGATCATCAAACTGAAATACGTGCAGACGCTGAACGATGACCGGACGTGTTCGGTCAACCAGAGACCGCGTCCGGTCCAGCGTCCGGTCACCTCTGTGACCTCCGTTCGCCTCCGTTTCTTTTCCGACTTCCGGCGTAGTGGAAAAAGTCATTTCAACTCCTCGAAAACGCCTGAATCCCGCCTCGCAAGCTCGGCGGGAGGGAGAGAGGACCCCAAACCCTCTCTACCATTCAAACTCTACTGCCTTCGCAAATGTGCTAACACCACTAAGTGATCTTGTCATGTGTGAGTGTGTTAGCATTTTCGCAATCATTTTTCGAGGCGATATTAGTTCTATCCAAATGCATATGATTATGAAATGCACACCTAGAAGCACTTAGGAGTTCAATAGTCGCGTCATTCCCCTCTTTATAGTATGGCTATCTATCCTATAATATAACCACACCCACTAGGTGTCTTGGTTACTAAAACACAACCCTTAAGCATATACCTTTGCCTTGATCACGTAGGGTTGCGTCCAAATCCAAGTGTGGCCATCATGATCACCATGTCCATCTTGCCACCAACCTTGGAATGTACTAATCCTCATATGCTACATATAGCTTAGGCATAGGATTAGTACTTAGGCATTGTCACTAATTACCAACACCAAACATAGGACTTTCAATCTCCTCCTTGTTGGTAATTGGTAACAAACCTTTCACAAAGATATTATGATAAAATTTTGATTGAACCCATGTCACATTGTCTAAGTATATTACCATGTGTAAGAATTATGGACATGTGATCATGAATTCAAATTGATAGCAATGGCTCCCCCTACATGTATACTACATGTTTGGATTTTGGAAGCATACATGTTAGATAGGAAAGATTAGGAGCATTGACTACCAATAGGAGCTAAGTGTTTAGATTATAGACCTTTGAAGTGTGATACCATCGGAGTAGCGATAAACACCATCTTAGCACCTTGTGTAGTTAGATACCACATGGAAAAGCACAACCATAACTAGAAACCTCGTGAGATCAACATTATAAGCAAGGCTCTAGTACCACTTTGAAAAACATGAAGCAAGAAAAATCTAACTACTTCCTATTCATGCTAGTACCATAATACATCATTCAAATTATACTAGCAAGTCACCACACAAGCAATGTATCAGAGAAAAAGAAATGCATAACTATGCATCATACATATGAAGTGCACATGGAAATGCAACAATCATGCTTAAGAGCTTGCTCCCCCTACTTGTGTGCTCAAAATTTTAGTTGATCCTCTTCTTTTATCAATTCTCCCCTTTAGGTTTTCTCACCCTTTAGAATCTATCTTTGTGAAAAACATTTTCTCCCCCTTTGTGCTTCTCCTCCTTTGAGTTCTAACTTTGTGAACAATATTTTCTCCCCCTTTGGCACCAATGACCACAAGGGACCAATTTTAGATAGATTATCATGTTGAATTATGGGGTGAGGATCAAGTTTGTGATTCAACCTAGATTGCTTGCATAAATAAAATGCTTCGGTTTGATCTAAGGGCAAGCTTCTTCACACCTCACTAGAAGGGTTATCATGCACCATGTTGAAGCAAATATTTAGATAAGTTTTCTAGATTAACACTTAGGATCACAAGCTACTTAAACAAGTTATATGTTACCACTAGATCATACAAGTCATGGAAATAATAGTGGCACCATATAAACTTCAAATTCATTTGATTTTCATGAATGAGCCTAGAATATGTAAATTATGACTAGATGCACTAAACAAATCCTTAGCATAGAATATATGACATGTCAACCAATTGTACCTTGGAGCTTGAATGAGAGGCATGTCATATCATCGAGGTGCATCAACTCATGTTGGAGAAGTCAAGTATGTTCAACTCATTCTTTAGCTTGTGAAATCTCTTCTCATCAAGTTGCTTGGTGAATAGATCGGCTAATTGATCTTCGGTGCCCACACTCTCAATGGCAATGTCACCCTTTTGTTGATGATCTCTAATAAAGTGATGGCGAACATCAATATGCTTTGTTCTTTGATGTTGAACTGGATTGTTGGTTAGCTTCATGGCACTTTTATTATCACATAGCAATGGCACATTCTTGAAATTGATTCCAAAATCCTTCATTGTTGCCTTCATCCACAAGATTTGTGCACAACAACTACCCATGGCGATGTATTCGGCTTTGGCGGTAGATAGTGCAATACTATTTTGCTTCTTAGATGACCATGAAATAAGTGATCTTCCCAATAATTGACAAGTCTCGGAGTTGCTTTTTCTCTCAACTTTGTCACTGGCATAGTCGGAATCCGAATATCCAACTAGCTCAAAGCTTACACCTTTGGGATACCACAATCCAACATCTTGTGTATGCTTTAAGTACCTCAATATTCTTTTTGTTGCCTTCGAATGACTTTCTCTTGGTGAGGCTTGAAATCTTGCACACATGCATACACTAAACATCACATCGGCCCTTGATGCCGTCACATAGAGTAGGCTACCAATCATTGATCTATATAGTTTTTGATCCACTATATTGCCACTCTTGTCACTATCCAAGCTTCCACTAGTGCTCATTGGAATAGTGATTCCTTTTGCATCTTCCATATCAAACTTCTTTAGCATATCCTTTATGTATTTGGTTTGGCTTACAAATGTTCCTTCCTTCATTTGTTTGATTTGAAGTCCAAGAAAGAAACTAAGTTCACCAATCATTGACATTTCAAATTCCTTTGCCATCATTTTTCTAAACTCATCATAATAATCTTGATTGGTTGAACCAAATATGATATCATCAACATATATTTGCAACACAAACAAGTCTTTCCCAATCTTCTTGGTGAATAGTGTTATATCAACTTTACCCATGACAAATCCTTTGGATAGCAAGAAGTCCCTCAATCTTTCATACCATGCTCTAGGTGCTTGCTTCAATCCATACAAAGTTTTTCTCAATTTGTAGACATGATTGGGTTTCTTGTCATCTTCAAAACCGGGAGGTTGCTCCACATACACCTCCTCTTGGATGTACCCATTGAGAAATGCACTCTTCACATCCATTTGATATAGCTTGATATTGTGAGCACAAGCATAGGCAAGTAAGATCCTAATTGCTTTCAATCTTGTAACCGGGGCATAAGTTTCACCAAATTCAAGACCCTCTATTTGTGTGTAACCTTGAGCCACTAGTCTTGCTTTGTTACTTACTACTATCCCATCTTGATCTTGCTTGTTGCGAAAGACCCATCTTGTTCCAATGACATTGTGATCCTTAGGCCTCTCAACTAGTTCCCATACTTCATTTTTCTTGAAGTTGTTGAGCTCTTCATGCATTGCATTTACCCAATCCGGATCTCTCAATGCTCTATCAATGTCCTTGGGTTGTTCCATTGACACAAAAGAAGAGTGAGCACAAAATGATACCAATCTTGATCTAGTTTGAACTCCCCTTTGTATGTCACCAATGATGGAATCCAATGGATGGTCTCTAGCAATGTTGGTTGGTTGAAGCACTTGCACTTGATTGCTTAGATGTTGATGTTGATCATGAGTTGGAGATGATGAACTAGCCACTTATTGATCTTGTTGCACTTGAGATGATGTACTAGCTTGATTTTGTATTAGAGAACCACTAGCATGAGTGATTAGACTTTGGAGCACTTGATCTTTATCATCCACATCAATCACTTGCTTTGGCCTAATATCATCAATATCCATTTCTTTCATAGCATTGGTCAATTGAGTTTCTCTCACATCATCTAAGTTATCTTCTTTATCTTGAGAACCATTTGTTTCATCAAACTCAACATCATGCACTTCTTCAAGTTGACCACTAGCCAAATTCTAAACTCTATAAGCTTTGCTAGTAGTTGAGTAACCAAGTAAGAATCCTTCATCACATTTCTTCTCAAACTTGCTCAATCTAGTACCCTTCTTCAAGATGTAGCATTTGCAACCAAATACCCAAAAGTATGCAATGTTAGGCTTTCTTCCATTTAAGATCTCATATGGTGTCTTCTCTAAGAACTTGTGGCAATAGAGGCGGTTGCTATAGAAGCAAGTCGTGTTGATTGCTTCGGCCCAAAATGAATGACTCACATTATACTCATTCAACATTGATCTTGCCATATCAATTAAGGTTCTATTCTTCCTCTCAACTAAGCCATTTGATTGAGGTGTATACTTGGCCGAGAATTGATGCTTGATTCCAAGCTCATCACATAGCTCATCAACTCTTATGTTTCTAAACTCACTTCCATTATCACTTCTTACTTTCTTGATTGTGGTTTCAAACTCATTTTGCACTCTCTTGATGAACTTCTTGAATATGTCAAATACATCACTTTTGTCTCCAAGAAAGAATACCCATGTATATCTAGTGAAATCATCCACAATCACAAAGCCATACTTGTTGCCACCAATGCTTGTGTATGTAGTTGGCCCAAATAGATCCATGTGCAACAACTCAAATACCTTGAAAGTGCTCATAATGCTCTTTAATAGATGAGTGTTGCCCACTTGCTTTTTGGCTTGACATGCACTACATAGCTTATCTTTCTCAAATGTGATATCCTTCAAGCCTCTAACTAAGTCATGCTTCACTAACTTGTTCAATTGCTTCATGCCAACATGACTAAGTCTTCTATGCCATAACCAACCCATACTTGATTTGGTGAGCAAGCATGTTGAAAGTTGAGTGTCACTAGCATTGAAATCAACCAAGTAAAGATTCTCATATCTAAAACCTTTGAAGATCAAATTAGAGCCGTCAACACTAACTATCTCCACATCATCAACACCAAATATGCACTTGAAACCTAGATCACATAATTGAGCAACTGACAACAAATTGAAATTGAGCTTTTCAACTAGTAGCACATTGGAGATGCTATGATCATTTGAGATTGCAATCCTTCCAAGAGCCTTTACATCACCCTTACTATTGTCACCAAATGTGATACTATCAATGCCACTATCATTTGATTTGAGAGAGTTGAACATTCTTGAATCATTGGTCATATGTTGAGAGCACCCACTATTAAGCACCCAATGCCTTCCTTCGGCCTTGTAATTTACCTACAAAACAAATTAATGTCTTTTAGGTACCCATACTTGCTTGGGTCCTTGGAGGTTAGTAACTAAGCTCTTTGGTACCCAAATGCCCTTCTTCTTTAGGCCCACAATTGGTGTACCAACAAACCTAGCATGCACACATTTCTCACCCTTGGTAAGCACATAACAAGAATCAAAAAGAATGTAAGGTACATTAGCATTTTTCTTGTTCTTGTTCATTTTATTGCAATTAATCTCTAGATGCCCAACTTGCTTGCATCTATTGCAATAACGACCATTGCTCTTCACAAAGCGAGGCTTTGGAGTAGCAAAGGCCGCCTTGCCCTTCTTGGGAGTATAGCCCAAACTCTCTTTATTAAGAGAGAACCTTTGGCTACCCAAGCATTTTAGCAAACGGGCATCCCCACCATAGGCATTGCCTAATACGCGGGTGAGATCATCCACCTCTCTCTTGAGAGTCTCATTCTCAACCACAAGTGATGAATCACTAGTAGTAGAGGTAGAGTTGGTTGTGGTGGATGATGATGAGCTACATGAAGCATTAGTAGGACCAACAAATAAAGAATCATTAATGATGTCACATGTTAGTCCAATATCACAAGTGACAATCACTTGCTCCTCCTTAGCTTCCTTCATGAGCTTCTCCAACTTAAGGTCCTTTTCCTTGATGAGATCAAGTAGAGTGGAGTGGGCTTCCTTAAGCCTAGTGTGAGCAATTTCAAGATCCTCGTGGTCTTCCTTTAGACACTCACGAGAAGCCTCTAGCTCATCAAAGGATTTCCTAAGAGCTTTGAGCTCTTGTTCAATTCCTTTGCACTCCTTACTCTTTTTTATATCAACAAGCTCCTCCATCAAGGCATCATTTTCATTGCTCTTGGCAATAAGCTCTTGCTCCAAGATCTTGCACTTCTTGGTTGTCCTCTTGTAGCCCTTGCTCATTTGATCTATTATGCCTACTAGATCATCCTTGGAGTAGTCCTCATCCTCCTCATCATCACTCCTACAACCATCACTAGCACAAGAATCATCATCACTATCATCATTTTTTACCTTGGTAGGCTTGGCCATAAGGCATGTTGATGTAGTATCGAAGATGGATAGCTTATTGAAGAGGGCGATGTTTGCAATGGCTCGCCGAGTAGTCCTCTCATCATCACTGGAGCTATCATCATCACTATTGGAGTTATCACTATCCCAAGTGACCACATAGCCACCATCCTTCTTCTTCTTATTGATAGTGAAGCTCTTCTTCTCTTTCTTCTCCTTCTTGTCCTTCTTGTTCTTCTTAACTTCAACTCCCCATCATGATATCTTTTGTCTTCATAGGGGCACTTTGCCACTACATGATCGGGGCTATTGCAATTGTAGCAAAGCACCTCCTTTGCTTCATGAAGTCCCTTCTCTTTTTTGCACCATATCCTTTCTTCTTCATGAACCTCCCCATCTTGTGCACTAGGAGGGCCATGGTCTCATCATCGAATGGATCATCATCATCGCTCTCCACCTTGCTCTTGCCCTTAGAAGATGAAGCCTTGAATGCAATGGGCTTCTCTTGCTTGACCTTAGTCTCCTTCTTCTCATCTACCTCATCTTCATCATCATTGTATTAGGCATCGGTCATTATATCTCCAAGCACATCGGTTGGTTTGACCTTGTCCAATCCCTCTCAAAAGATCATTCTTCTTAAGGTGGCAAACTTCTTGGGTAAGCACATCAAGAACTTGTGTGAGAAGTCCTTATCCTCAACCTTCTCTCCAAGCCCCTTGAGATCATTGACAATGACTTGGAGCCTATAGAACATCTCCGGAATGGATTCATCATCCTTCATCTTGAAAGTGAAGAACTTATCATTGAGCATATATAGTTTGGCACATTTTACCGTTGAAGTGCCTTCATATGTTTCTTCAAGCCTTATTCAAAGCTTATTTACCTTTTCAAGATCTTTGATTTGCTCAAATACTTTATCATCAATGGCACGGTAGATTGTGTCAAGTGCCGCCGTGTTGCATTGTTTATTGATGCGGTCATTGGGAGTGAGATTTTCCTCATCAAGAATGATGTATCCTTCTTTGGTAACATCTCAAACCTTCTCATATATATTGCCTAGGTATTGCTTCATCTTCCTTTTCTAATGATCAAAGGAAGAGACGCCATCAAAGAATGGAGGCTTGCCATTAACATGATTGAACATAACTTGAGCCATCTTACACCGAGATTGTTAAGCCTTACAAACGGTGACCACGGCTCTAATACCACTTGAAAGGTCTTGATGGATAGAGAGGGGTGAATAGCCTTTTAAAAATTTCTACAAAGACAAGCTAAACAAGTTTATCAATATAACAAATAGCGAGATGCGAGTTTTGCTTAGCCTACGAGGTGTTTGCAAGCCACCTAACCAATTCACAATTCTATTATATTTGCACTCAACCGCACAAGTTAAACCGAGAAGATAACTACAACTACAACTACAACTAGCAAGCTACACAAAGGAATTACTCTAGCAAAGCTAACTAGCTAGCAAAGATAACTAAGAAGGTAATGCAGAGTTGAGTTAGGAGAGATTCACCGAGGGGCGAAGTATTGAGCCAACCAATATGATCAACAATAAATACCAAGATAACCGAACACCGGGATCAATCAATCACAATATGAAAGTGATAACATGAAGATTTATCCCGAGGTTCACGTGCTTGCCGACACGCTAGTCCCCGTTGTGTCCCTCTTCACCATGTGGTTCGGTGGTTAATCGGTCTCACACCGAGCCTCTCAAAAGGCGCCACAAAAACCTACTAAATGGCAAAATGTTGCAATGACATGAGCAATTTACTAATGTTGCCTTTGGCGCTTCGCCGAGATAGGTACAAACCCCTCACAATCACCGGAGGTGGCTAAGAACAATCACCAACTCTTGCCAACGCCTCCAAGCTGCTCCAAGCCGTCTAGGTGGCGGCAACCACCAAGAGAAACAAGAATCCCGCAGCAAATCAACCACCAAGTGCCAACTAGATACAATCTCACAATGCAAATGCACTTGGATCACTCAATCTCACTTCGAATATGCAAAGAAGCAAGAGAGATGAGTGGGAGGGGAGTTACTTAGCTCAAAGTGCTCACAAGTATGTCAAATATTCAAGAGATAGAGCCTTGAGCCGGCCAACGAGTATTTATAGACGTACCCCTTCGAATAGAGCCGTTAGAAACTTAAACAGCTGAAATCGCGCTGACCGGACACGCTGGTCCAACTGACCGGACACGCCGGTCGCACAACAACTAGCTGCGAAGCAACGACCGGACGCGCTGGGATCGACCGGACGCGCTGGTCTCGTAACTGACCGGATGCGCTGGTCAAGCCTGAGCAGCGCACAACGAAACAGCGACCGGACGCGCTGTAGAACTGACCGAACGCCACAGTGCTAGCGTCCGGTTAGAGTCCAGTAAGCTCCCTGAACGACCGGACGCGTCTGGTCGACAGTGACCGGACGCGCTGCGCGTTCGATCATCAAACTGAAATACGCGCAGATGCTGAACGCTGACCGGACGCGTCCGGTCAACCAGAGACCGCGTTCGGTCCAACGTCCGGTCACGTCTCTGTGACCTCTGTTCGTCTCCGTTTCTTTTCTGACTTCCGGCGTAGTGGAAAAAAGTCATTTCAACTCCTCGAAAACGCCTGAATCCTGCCTCGCAAGCTCGGCGGGAGGGAGAGAGGACCCCAAACCCTCTCTACTGCTCAAACTCCATCGCCTTCGCAAACGTGCTAACACCACCAAGTGATCTCATCATGTGTGAGTGTGTTAGCATTTTGACAATCATTTTTTTGAGGCGATATTAGTTCTATCCAAATGCATATGATTATGAAATGCACACCTAGAGGCACTTATGAGTTCAATAGCCGTGTCATTCCCCTCTTTATAGTACGGCTATCTATCCTATAATGTAACCACACCCACTAGGTGTCTTGGTTACTAAAACACAACCCTTAAGCATATACCTTTGCCTTGATCACGTAGGGTTGCGTCCAAATCCAAGTGTGGCCATCATGATCACCATGTCCATCTTGCCACCAACCTTGGAATGTACTAATCCTCATATGCTATATACAACTTAGGCATATGATTAGTACTTAGGCATTGTCACTAATTACCAACATCAAACATAGGACTTTCACCAGCCCCTCTCCCCATTGGGTCTTTCACCTCTTGGATTCTAGGTTCCCTTACATGAGCAATTTACATACAGATTTAGGGCCGCTGTGGACAACATAACACCCCAACACCAGGCCTTAAGAAGACAAACAACCACATCCACATTGTCTTACTATAATCTATCATTTAAAGATACTTTAATGAACCATTAATCTTCACGAGATGCACTAAATAGAAGATAAATCCTATAAATTCACACCAAATGTGAAACATATGTTCATTAATTCAATAGGTTGTTTTAAGCATCATTGACAATAATACACAAACGTTACCCAATGGTTCTTCAGCACTACTTCAGCAATACTTTTCAGCGAATGAACAATGTTTTTTCTCTCACAAGAAATCAACATCAGCAGCAGTGAAACGAACAGGTGTGCTAGGAGGAGGAAGATGATTTGGGCACCGCTCCTCCAGTTGCAGCCAATGATGCCAATTCCTATGAAAGCCAGAAAATCTAATCATAGGTTTAGTGTAACCATCAATTTCATGTTATAAATGTTGGTATGTTTTTCTACAAACTTCGTTGAAGTTAGGTGCATTTAGTTTATAGGCCTTGTTTAGATGTCGGAATCGGTGCCCCGATTCGGGTACTGTTGCTAGCAACTTTTGTTTTTTAGTACAAAAAATTGTCCAAAAATTGATTAATTAGACTCAAAATGTTCGTCTCGCAAAGTACAATAAAACTGTGCAATTAGTTTATGATTTCATCTACATTTAGTACTCTATGTATTTGCCGATATTTTGATGTGATGGAGAATCTCTTTTTTGCATATTGGAATTTAGGGGTGAATTTGGATATCTAAATAAGGCCATATAACAAAAGCTATCGTTACATATAATCTAGAACAGATGAGTTAATGCCCCTTCGAACCTATTCTAGTACAATGATTAAGCAACCACTATTATTTAGTAAGCTTCTCGAAATGGCAGTGCTACCTACACGTCATATCTGATCTCACCGTCAGGCAAGACGAGCCAAAGTTAGGAACCACCCGGGGTGGCTCTGCTGCCCTTGCTTGATTGCGCGAAGCAGGCTTGACGGAGACGTGATGTTAAAAGCATAGGCCTCGTTCGGCTGGTGGCGGGTGGCTGAGGCTGATTTATTATGAGAGAAAAATACTGCTGGCTGGCTGGTGGCTGGTGACTGGTGCTGAACTGGCGTGAGAGAAAAACACTGCTGGCTGGCTGGCAACCAGCCAGCCGAACAAGGCCATAGTATCGTCTAGAACATCGGGCCTTATATAAAATTTAGAACATTAATAACTTCTAACCATTAGATTTGTCAACGTCGGTCTTTAAGATCACATTTTTACCATCAATTTCTCTTCTAATAGATCAAAAACATCGTTAGAAAGTAACTATTCTTAAATACAAGTATAATATTCTTAGGTTTTAACTATGTATATGATTAGTTCAATTGTTGAGTAAAGATAGCAAAGTTTGAATTTTGAAACAAGTATAGATGTTATTTCAAGAATGAGGAATTGCTACTACAGTACCCTGAAAAGTTGAGGCCATACCCTGAAAAGTCAAGCTTAGATGGCGAGATTCGCCGTAGAGGTAACACTAGCAGACAAGTGGCCTGACGCCAAACATGCAAATCGATCCACTAGTCCCGTGCAGCTTCTTTCCCGGCACGAAGTGACACAAGCTCGGCGACCGGTCGAAGGGACAAGCGCTAGGGTTTCCTTCCCATCGTACTCGTACATGTACATGCACTGCACGCACGTCGCACGGCGCGTCGTCCGCCGTTGGTCTCCGACCGGCTCGTTCGGCATTGCTTGGGACTGCACCGGCCGCGGCCGGGGGCCCCCGACCCGTGCAGTGCATGCATGTCGTCGGTGTGAATCACCATCCCATTCCCAATTCTGCATTGCCATTTCACAGTTGTTGGTGTCTGGGTCTTTCGGACCCGGAGTGCATGCGGCGGGGACTGACGATCTGCCTCCGCGGACAGGGGTTGTTGGCCCACATGTCGGAGAGCGGAAGAAGAGAGCGAATTTGTCTCGGCGATGACTGCCTGCCGCTGCCGAATGTCGATCGAGTGTACAAATGCCCCCGACGAGACATGAATCAGCGGCGGCAGGGATTGTTGTCGCGGCCGGGTGTGGATTGTGGAAAAGGCGAAAAGCTCGTCATGATGTGTGGACGAAAGCGTCGGTCCGGTAGCGCCTGTCGACTCTGCCGCAGTAGAGTACCCTGCCAACCTGCTCGGCTGCGCGCATGGACCAGATATTCAGATGTTCACGTGATGTAGGGGGTGTTTGGTCTACGGCCACACCCCGCCACACCGAACATGCGGCTCGCCACAGAATACGGAGCCTGTGTTTGGTTGACGAGTAAAACAAGGCAGCCACAAGACGGCCACGGAAAAGTAGAGAGCAGAACCCGCCACAAACTGTGGCGGACGAAAACGTCGCCACAAACTGTGGCGGCCACAATCTGCCACACCCTGCCGCACTTTCGGTGTGGCAAACAGCGGCGGGCATCCAAACAGGCTCGTAATGTACCACTACTTGATCGAAATAGGAGGCCAAACAACGTGCACGTACGTAGATTGTATATATGGCACTATGCCAGTCAGAATGACGATGTAGTACCTACGTACGTACATAGGCATTCTGCAGAAAAATTGATGGTGTTCACGATCATGGCGCCAACGCACCTCACCTCTGAAAAGCCGCCAAAGTATGTGACCTTTCTGTCAACCTCAGGGAGGAGGCCTGCTAGCGCATGTCTCAGGCCTCGTTTAGTTCGGTGAATTGAGGAGAAAAACACTGTATCAGAATTCCTGTAGCATTTCGTTTGTATTTGATAAAAATTATCTAAATTTTGACTAACTAGGCTTAAAATGTTCATCTCGCAAAGTACAACAAAACTGTGCAATTAGTTTTTGATTTCATCAACATTTAGTACTCCATGTATTTGCCGATATTTTGATGTGACAGAGAATCTTCTTTTTGCATATTGAAATTTGGGGAGAATAGGAGGAACTAAAGCGCTCAACGAAAACACAGACAAGGCAGCGCAGGGCAGGGCACACCGCAAACACACGAAAGCACGCAACACTACTCGAGTGCTGAGATTTATGAGGCCTTTGCTATTCAACAACCAACCTCTGCAGCTGCACTGCAGCACTGCATCGTCCATGTGCTCTCATCGCGTCCACAGTTGGATCCACATTGAGAATTATGCATTGAGATATGTTTTTTTTAGATAAAAGAAGAATTATATTAGATCACAGCGGAGTATGTCATCACATTATAAGTATACTGGAATACACTATGTATATCCAGAACCTGATCATCTAAATTGTACCCACGCTTTGTATAGGCCAAAATCTTAACTCCAAACCTGTATGACGATTCGTATAGATAACCGTACAGGCAAACACTCAGCAGAAGGTCTGAGAACATATGTCCAACGAACGACGGCCAACATTCCTGCAGGCGAAGTGGAGAAACTTCTTCCTTTTTATGTCTTCCTTCTTCTTCTTTCTGTCACTGAAGAATAAGAAAGATGGATCTGAAATTTATTCTCCCTAGTCCTTAATTGTGGTCAGATCTAACTACAACAAAACGGAGAAGAGATCGAAGAAAATTATTCCATGACGGCGACTTCATCTCCACCTTGATGTCGCCATCCAGAAAGCTAAGTCTCCATGTCGTCAAGCCGATGAAGTTGCTGACGCTGATGTCGCCCTCATCTTCAACAGAGCCGCCATGGAGAAAACGAATCCACCCTGCCCCCTCGCCGTCACCGAAAAGGAGATAAACCCCTAATACCAAAAAACTTGGCATGGAGAGACTCTAACCCTAGATGACTCGATCTAATAGAAAACTTATAAATTATAAAAAAACGATGGATCCCCGCTCCATCTGGGCTTCGGCGAGACGCCGGAGGAGGAAGGGAGGGGGACCGACGGTAGTGGATGCAGAGGCGACGGCGGCGGCGACGCTAGGGCGAGCAACTAGCTAGTCGCAATCGTGTGTGTGCACACTTCTTAACGTGAATCTAATGGCAGAGGTGGTGAGAGCACGTGCCGTCAAGGGAACTTTTTTTTTTATCTCAGGGGAACATTTAACTTTACCTGCATCGTCCGAAAGCAACCGCTACATCCAGTGCATGTGCATGCTCCCTCCATAGTTTTACGCGTCAACTGCTTTTGAGACGCCTCTTCTCCTTCACCTGTGACGGTGTGACCGTGCCCGGCCAAAATAAAGTCCACAGCTTCGTCTTTCACGCTTTGCAAGAACAGAAAGCCTCTTTAAGCTCCCCCCCTCCCCTCTTCTCACTCCCCACGGGGCCCTGCCCAAACAAGCTCTCTCAAGTCTCAATCTTCTCTGCTTCCGGTGCCTCTGAGGCGGTCCATGGCGTCGGCACTAATGCCCACCTGATGTTCCACACTTCATTGGCGTGCATGGCATTGGCAAGAGCACGGCATCACCAGAAGCTTGTTGTGTGTGCCGTTCTCATCTTCGCCCTGCAGATCCCGTCGCTGCTCAGTTCTTGTTCCGCGCACGCCATCGCCGTCGTCGACCCTGCGGCCGCGGGCGGGCGGCGTCTTCTACCCCTGCGCACGGTGCAGGCGGCGCAGTCCGTGGAGGTGAAGGAGACGGTGGTGCCGCATCCACGGAGTATGGAGAGAAGAGCAGGAAGCAGCAGCACCTCGGCGGCATTCATGAACGCAGTGAGCAAACATCAGGTGCCGAGCGGAGCCAACCCGGACTCCAACTAGCTGTAGCCATGGATTGATTGATTCGGCTGCCGGAGAGCTGCGAGCGAGAGTGATGTATCTATCCCTTGTATTGTATGCTTTGTCCAAATGTATGCTTTATTATATTAGTCGGTTGTTCATAACAAATGTATCCCTTGTATAGTTTCATTTCAGGATCTTCTAATGTCTTATACCAATTTAAGATGTGCTTAACAGTGTACCTCCGTTCTTTAAAAAGAACCTAATTCTAAGTCCGGTCAAAATCAAACTACCTAAAGTTTGTTTGACTAATTTATAGAAAATAGTTTCAACATATATGACTTCAATTAGGTATACTACAAAAATATGTTCCAAATCTAAAGAAATATATTTAGCATGATAAATATTAGTACTTTTTATATAAATTTAGTCAAATTTGATAAACTTTAACACAACACAATTCTAGAAATGGTGGTAAAAGTAATAACTAATTGTGCAAGCCTACAAGGGGACAAACTAATTTTCGTGATGTTATTTTTTCAAAATGGTGGTAGAAAGTGATAATCGCGATGTTACTAATAGGAAGAGAGAAAACAAAAAATATATATTTAGTTACCCTAACTTTTTATGACAAGGGGCTCAAAACCCTAACATATAATAGGCCGTGTCACCCCAAATACCAAAATAAGTGCACATCTCGCTACCCGATAAATCTAACTTTTTAAGTTTGACTAATGATAATAATATCAATGTTTGCACCTCCAAATAAATGTATTATGAAAGTATGTTCTATTGTCAATTTAACGATACTAGTTACATGTAACACCCTGGTGTTACGAGCTTACTCAGCATGATAATTAAGGCTTAAGAAAAATTATCAAAACAAGTTCCTCGGATTTTAAATTTTAAACTCGCAGGGAACGAGAAAACAGCTCTATATGACTCGCTTTTGGGGTAAGAAAAAGCTAAATGAATAGTGTAAGTAGTTTAATTGATGTGCGAACGTGCTCATGAAATTCTAATAAGGACAATAGGATAAGTTGTTTTAAACGTTCAGCATGAAAAAAAACGATTTCGTTAAACGAGTCTATAATTAAAAGGTTCCATTTTGGGATAATAATAGGGTGCAAAATAATTAAACAATGCCTACATATTTCGTTCCTAGGGCGTGAAATAAGGTATAAATTATTGCATGAGATGTTGGTTAGTTGAGTATAACAAGATTTAGATCTGTTAAAAATTACGACGAAAGTGCCAATGACGGGTAGTCATAACCGAACCCTCAAAAACCTTTCTAGTTGGAGACAAGGTTAGACAATGCCGTTTTGGCATTTAAACTCTAATAAAAATACTAAAGCACTATCCTCATATTTTTTGTGCGGTCGGTTGCTTCTGAGTGAGCACTTGAGCTCAGTATAGGTCGTATTTGTGTTGGTTGCCGCGGTGCTCGCACACCACCGCGACATGTTGGCCCCACTATCTCACCTCGCCGTATGCGCTGTGGGACTCATCCTCCTCTCTCTCCCTCTCCCTTCTGTTGAATCAGGCCGCGTTCACTTCCCCTCCCAACCCAAAATATTTCCTCTTACACACATCACATCAAATCTTTCGACGCATGCATGGAGTATTAAACGTAGGTAAAAAAAATAACTAATTGCATAGTTTGTCTGTAAATGTTGGGACGAATCTTTTGAGCCTAGTTAGTCCATAATTGGATAAATTTTGCCAAATAACAACGAAAGATACTACAGTAACTTTTCAGCTACTTTTCGGGAAGTGAACACACCCTCAGTAGCAGCACCAACACGCAACGCAAAATGCACCGGCATTGAAGGAGACACACATGCAACACTAGCAGCAGCATGCGAATTCAATGCACTCCTACAAGTGCACAGCAAGGGGGCAAGCACGCAGCCAACTGAGCTCGCCACCGCGTGTTCACGTTCAGTTCATCTCCCATGTTGCATGCCGACCAGCCCCTACTCACGTTGTCCCATCGCCCTGAGCCATGGCAAAGCAAGTTGCCTGCACCCTCACGCATGCATGCACTGGCACTGGCCACGCCCAGGCAACCCACGCTGGCGTCTGCCGCTGCCCCTGTTGCCCTACCTGCTGCGCCTAGCTTTAGGAGGAGGCATGCGCGCACGGCTCCTCGTTCGTCCTTGCCGTCTCTCTGATCTCGGCCCTCTCTCGCTCTGCTCGCTGAACACAAGCGCCAGCCATGGCCACCGTCGGGCTCGAGCTAGCTCGGCCACCGCCGTTTCCTCCACTCGGTCCCTTCCCATGCTCGACCACCTGCACTGCCGCCCTGCCTCGCTTCTCTCTGTGCCCTGTACGCGCTCGCCTGGTTTTTCCGCGCCGGGAGCCGCCGGCGCCGCCTGCCGTAGCGGGCGTGCCCGCCACCACGGCTCGCGTGGGCAAGACGCCAGGGGCCCGGCTCGGGCCTTGCCTCGGCCAGCCCGAGGGCGCTCGGCCCCCCACGCAGCGTGCCAGCCTCTCCGCCGTCCGGGGTCGCCGCGCCATAAGCGCTACCGCACGCCGCCTCCGCCGATCACACCTGGCCGAGCAGCCGCCGCCCGCGCATGCGGCCAGGACCGCCGCTGCCTCTGCGCACCACCTCCTTCGTCGCCGGTCACCCACTGAGCCGAAGCAGCGCGAGCCGGTCGGTCCCCGTCGCGTGCTCTGCTCTGCTATACGCTCCAGGGTGAGAAAAATAGAATATAAGTTTTTCTAGGGTTCTTAATGCATATATTGTGACTCCAGTGAATAGTGCCGCATAGTGCTTGACGTACCGCGGGTTAATTCGTTGGAAGCTAAGGGTTCGTTTTGCGAAATCGTCGGCGCGCACATGGGCTCCCCGCCTGGGCTGCTTGCTGGGCCGACTCGCCTGATCGTGGGTTGGCTAGGCCGCTTCGTGCGCGCAAGCCACGCACTGTTGGGCCGCTTGCTTTTTCCTTTTTCAAAGCAATTTGGTTAGTGCGTTCTAATTTAGATCCTAAACTGATTCTGTTAATTCAAAATAAAATTATGTGGAGACCCAAAAATAGTGAAACCAATTTTGTTAGGACCTTAAAATCGTGGCCTAGCAGATAGTATACCTTGTTCATATAGTGTTCTAGTATTTTTAGGGATACTATAATTAAACCAAGATGCTTGATACTATTTGAAATATAAACTTGTAGGAAATTTTTGTGGCAAAATGATGATAGTGTTAGCTTTGAAAATTCTACAGTAGCTTTGTAGTATTATTATGTGCCCTCTGTAATTTTTGTAGACCTAAATAATTAGTTTGCTAGAATAACAATTGAGCCCTAGTTCAAATATATATTAAATCCATAAAATAAAACAAAGAAACACCTAGGGCATGTATAACTAAAATACTTGATGGGAAATAACACCGTAGTTGACAATGAGGATGTGTAGCCTAATACTTGATGGGAAATAACACCGTAGTTCGAATATATATTAAGTCGAGTGATTGCAGCGCTTAAATTATGATTTCGCCACGTATTAGGCTACACATCCTCATTGTCAACTAATACTCATTGTCAAACTACGGTGTTATTGGATTGGATTGGATTTGATTTGGACCTGGTTGGCAACTGAGCGAGGCTCAGGTTGCATTTGTTGATTAAGGACCGTTCATTGCACTGGATCCCCGGTCAAGTCATAGATATATTGTCTCGAGCATATACTTGCTTATGAGAGCGGGAAGACCTGTTGCTCTCTTGTCATGGGTTTCAGCTCTTTCCGGACCAGCTGTTAGGGGTGGGTTTTAGGTGGAGGTCTAAGCACCACACTGAGGTCGGGGCTGCAGTGTTGGGGGGCTTGGAGTCCCAGTTTGGACGGGGACCTGGATTCCTTGACAGGAGTGAAATGGGTTGGTCTTACTTGTGCCTGGGGTGCAAATGAGGCGTGTGTTTTCGGGGCACCCAGCTGGGCACATTGATTCGCGAATCGCCGTTTCTGCGTGACGGTACGGCTTGACAGCACTCTGGCACCGTAGTAATAATTGAAAGATGAAGAATGGAAAAATAGTTCTGATTGCTCAACTCTTGCTTGATTTATAGACTAGGTGCTTACATAGAAGGTTGGATAAAAAATAAGATACGACTATTAAAAGTAAGAAATTAAGGACACACTCTTAGTGCTGCTTCTCGCAAACAAGAAACCCACAAGCCAAAAAGCCTTGCATAATCCTTGGAGTCTTTTTCTTTCCTCCTGACGGGTAAGTCTTGAGGAGTACAATTGAGTACTCAGGGTTTGTTCTACCCTGTTGCAGGTGACAGGTGCTGATAAACTGACACTTGTGTGTGAAAACCTCCTGGTGGGCTTAGCGAGGATTTCCTTTACGATGCGGAGTAGAGTTTATTTATTTGAACTCTTACCAAAAGCATTACAAAGAAAGTACTGGCAACTAATTATAATTTCATGCTTATAATCGTTCAGCATGTTAATGTTTAAATTTGCATTAAATGGTTTCATTCCCACTAAACCATGATAACATTTTATATTCCGTTGTTATAATCAAATAACGAATTACTCGGATGTTGTACTAAAATGATGTAAAATGGTAAGGATGTTGTAAGCTTTACTCTCTCATTTTTGATCCTGATGTAAAAATGTGGATCTTCGAGTTCTCCCTTACGGTGTGCTCGATGGAATCACTTAGTTTAGTGTCCTCCCTTGGGTACTTCGGGTCTAATGGAAGACGAGTACTCTTGGGAGGACATTAGATTAGGCAGTTCTGCCACATTACACATCATAAATATAATGATTTCATATATATACTTAGTCAAACTTAAAAATATTTGACTCTTAAAAAATATGCCGTGCAATTATTTTGAGACGGTGGGAGTAAACCTTATGCACGGAGCACGGTCCACTAGTGTCCAAATAGTCAAAATTTATGAGAATCGAATTATCTTGTGGTGCAGAAAAAATTCAAGAGCTGTACTCCATATACCCTTTAACAGTTGCGATCCCCAAGGCGATTCGACAACACTAAAGAAGACGCGCCCTGTTTGGAAAAGCCCCAATCTCAAAGGCGGGGAGATGAGAGACCCGATCGAACTCCATCCAAACACCAACGGGGTAGCTCCTCCTTAACGAGCAACATAACCTTATTTAAGCTTGGCAAGATCCCATAAAATACACAGCAATTGCGGTCATTCCAAATTCCCCTGGCACCTTCGTAATCTCGTTTGCAAGATCAGATATTACGAATCTAACAAAGAGAGAGGGGAAGGCACCGCCTTAAAAAGAAGAGAGTCCAAGATGTACTCCTTATATCAGACAAGGAACACACGAATAATATAAATGTATAGATTAGAATTGAAAAGTATAAATATATTTTATGTGGGAACAAATGATTTCTATTTAGATTAGGATTCACTATGCCAGAAAAGCTTATCAGTGACGTCTCAATTCGTGACTCAGAAATGAAGCGCGTCACTAATTACTATATTAGTGACGCGGGTAAACTAGACGCGTCACTGATTAGTTGTTACCCATGCCCCAAGAATAAGACGCGTCACTAATTAAAAGATATCAGTGACTCTTCGTAAGAAAACATGTCACTGATAACACCTGTGACGCGTATTATCTAGACGTGTCACTGATATGTGGCCGTATTAGTGACTCCTCTCAACAAGACGCGTCACTGATAAGAAAAGTGACGCGTGTTCTTATGACGCGTCACTGATAGGAAGACATATCAGTGACTCTTCTGAACAAAACGCGTCACTAGTAAGAAAAGTGACGCGTGTTGTCTAGACGCGTCACTGATACAAAGACATATCAGTGACTCTTTCCAACAAAATGCGTCACGGATAAAAAAATACGACACATGTTGTCTATACGCGTCACTGATATCACTACAACTAGAAAATGAGTGGCAATTATCTAGGTACGATATAGGGTGACTTTAGTTTATTTAGAAATTTTCTGGGAATTTTTTTACGGAATTTAAGCTTACTGTTTAATTTACTGTGTACGGTTCCCGTGTGTGCCTAGCGTTTTGGCCCAGGCTACTGACGCGTGGGCCAGTGCTGTGGGGCTGACCGGTCACTGTGCTGTGAGCCGATCTGGTGGACTCCTCTCTCTGTTTCTGTATTCCAGTGGACCGTGTCCACACAGAGGAGGAGGAGGATGGACCGAGTGATGTGGCCAGGGGTGCATGGCCTTGGGTGTTGTCGCTAGTGAGTCCGTGTTCTTTGTTCCCTATTGCCTCGTGCGGTCAAGGAAGAGAAAGGGAGAGAAAGGGAGAGAAGAAGAGAAAGGGAAGGCAGGAGGGAGAGCGAGCAGGGAGCAAGAGCGAAGGGAGAGAGCTGGGCTGCGGCGGTCTGGGCGGCGAACGGCCAGGGGAGGAGTAGAGGAGGTGCGCCGGCGGCAGCGGACTGCGGCGGCGCGGGTGGCAGGCGAGGGCGACAGCGATGGGTGGTGGGAGCAGCGGCGCAAGAGAGCAGAGAGGGAAGGGAGAAGAGAAGGAGGGGAGGCACGACGGCGGCGGCGATGTCGCTCGGCTCCGGCGCGGCGAGCGGCGGACAGCGACTCCGCCGACCCCGAGTTCGGCAGCGGCCCGAGCTTCTCCAACGCGCGCTGGAGCTCGTCTTCACCGATGCCTCCACAACAGTGAGCTGGTCTCTCTCTCGCTCGGGGTCTCTCTCCTGTGCACGGGGGCAGGCCGCGCGTGGGTGGCGGGCGTGGGCGCGGCGGTCCTGGGCACCCCGACGCGGGCAGTGGTGCGGGCGCATCTAGAGTGCTCCACCCCCGCCCCTCGTGCGACGAGATCTGCCGGCGGTGGCCCCCCACGCTGAGCTGCGAGATCTGCCGGCGGCGGCCCCCTAACCCGCTCGTGCTACGAGATCTGGCAGCGGCGGCTCCCTACCATGGCCGCTGGAGAACTGCACTTGCTTCAGCTCCTGAACCCCACTGTCGAGTACATCATCAAATGAGTACACCAAAATGACTTATGTTTTACTTTTGTTTGGTAAGTAACAAATTTCTCAGTTGAAAATGACTTAGCGATGAACATTTGTGGCTAAAAAAACTGTTGCTTAATGCAAGGCACTCATTTTTGTTTTACCAGGCTTTGTATTTATGACTTTTATAATCGTAGGTCATCAGTGCATATGAGTATATGGCTCGCTCTTTAGCAGAAATTTACTACTGCAGATGCAGAAATATGTATTTATCTTTTCTATTGCTTCAGAGCCGCGTTTACAAATATTACAAACTATAGCTCTTGTCAATTGTATTATTCTAATTAAACTCTTGTGAATTCCATCTACTTCTCAGATAAATGAGCTCCTGTTGAAATATATCCCACCGCATATGGGTTCTTCGGGTGTGCTATTCAACATGATCTTCCTAGGATATCTCTAGAAAATAGGTGAGTGGAGTTCCCTTCCTACTTGCAGAAGGCTTATAGTTTTATAGTTACTGCACCAGCTATTGATCTCAGGTGCCATACATGTATGAAAGGTCTTCCATTACGCTTATCTCTGGTAGTCCTGAAACCGATCTGCATGCAACCTGTGGGTGAAGTATGTGCTCTCTCTCTCTCTCTCTTTGCCATGCTTTTCTTCTCACCTCTTCTTTCTTGGCAATACTTGCTTCAAACCACATGTTTCTTTGCACATGGAGTTGTGTTGTCTGTATTACAATTTATCTTTTTTCCTGTATATATTGAAATGGGTGATTTGTAATCATTACTATTTCATGAAGCAGTGTCATTCCATGCTGTCTGCTTTCGATGTTCCTTGCTGCAAACTCTGCTACAGTGATTAAACACAGGTGATAATTCGCTAGCTGGTTCAAAGAGCTCTTTGCTTCACAAACAGCTGTTCTAGCAGCTCAGTGATTGACCATTGCGCCTGACATAATTGTCTTCAACAATGTAATTATGTAATTATGTAATTATTGTCATGTAGTGCCGTCCATTCATGGCAGTTCATGTAATTATGTAATTTCTACTACTATGTGTACATGCGGATTCTTGGAGATGATGATCTGAATTATATTGGTTTCAAGCTAACACCTTGTTCAGCGTGGCAGGGAATCAGCAACCAGAGCACTTTAGCCTAGGAACAGCAAATGTAAAGTAAGTACCTTTCTACACCTGAAGTGTTTTTCCAATAATGTCGATGTTTACGCCTCTCTACACTTGCAGAATCAACATTAAGGCCATTTCCAGTTTTCAAATATGAAAACTCATTACACAAATTTGGGCCTTAATAGAATAAGGCCAATGAAAATAAAATGAGTTGGGACACCTTGTAACAGCTAGCAGCAAGTTATAGATACAAGGGAATGTAAATTAGATAGAGGACTTAAATAATGTTAGACATCTGATCTGTTAATACTTCAGAGTTTCAGGCCATGTGATGGACTCTGAATATCTTTTACAAAACAACTTTCTTATAATGTTGTGCTTTGCCACCCAAAATTCGATGCCTCTGTAGTTTCACATATTTATAGACAGATGCAGCCATGCCATGAGACTCAAAATTCGATGCCTCTGCAGTTTCACATATTTATAGAGAGATGCAGCCATGCCATGAGAGGACGTTGCTTTAAAGCAGAAGAAGAGCGATGGTCCATCTGAGAAGAATAGGAGGAAGAGGGATGCACCACCTCATTCTGTACTGCCCAAATGCTATGTTAGCCTGAACTTGAACTATAAGTTATGTAATTCAGAAATCTGAACCTGCTGACTACTCTCCTAGGACTACTTTTATGTTTACATCTCCCAATGTGTAATACTATGCATTGTGTTCTTCAAATACGTAACTTCATGTGCGCGTGCGATGGCGCGCGCCCTGCACTAAGAATTGATTGTTGAAATGGTGGAACTTGTCTGATGTGTGTGTATATATATAGGGTCATTGTAGATGTATATAGGATCATCGTAGATTTTTTTTGTTTTTTCTGAAATAGTTATCAGTGACGCGTCTTGGGTGGACACGTCACTGATAAATCGTTATCAGTGACGCGTCTTGGGTGGACACGTCACTGCTAAATAGTATCAGTGACGTGTCTTGGCTACACGCGTCACTGATAGAGGATTATCAGTGACGCGTCTTGGCCACACACGTCACTGATAGAGGATTATCAGTGACGCGTCTTGGATACACGCGTCGCTGATAGAGGATTATCAGTGACGCGTCTTGGATACACGCGTCACTGATATAGGGTTATCAGTGACGCGTAAAAACGCGTCACTGATTTGCCCTTATCACAGACGCAAGAACAGTGACGCGTCTTTTCCGCGTCACTAATGACTGTCTAGACGCGTCACTGATAAGGTTTTCTGGCATAGTGATTCTTGTATGAGTACGAGTTATATATGAGTCTAGATAGAAAAAAATTCTCTATCGTTTGATAGTTAAAGGAAGACGAACCAAACAAATCGATGGACGAAAAAGGGACTTAGAATCTATAACCGGATTGCTTGTGGCTCGAAAATCTATTGATACATTAGACACGAGAGGATTTTATAAGGTACAAATGGCTAGAGTGGATTGAATAGCCTATTTAAAAATCTACAAGCTTCACTAAACAACCACGTTAGTATAAAAGATGACTAAGCTAATTCTAGCACTAGCTCAACTACACTATGCAAACCACCTATACAAATTCTAGTGAAGTAAGGCTATGATCTCTAATACACACTAGCAAGGCTAAGTCACTAAACTACTTACTCCTATGCAATAAAGGCTACACTAAGCAAACTACACAAGGACTAGTACAAGAAAGTAAATAGCAAGTGACTTGATTCTTATATCAACGATGTAGAGAAGCAATGCACTCGAAGAATCAATCACAATGAGCAATCACAAGAGAAATCCTTGGCAAAGAGATGACACAAGATTTTTTTACCGAGGTTCACTTGCTTTCCGGCAAGCTACTCCTCGTTGTGGCGATTCACCCACTTGATGGATCACGAGCTAATCAACTATCAAGAGTTGAACCCTCAGCGGGTGCCGTACATCCACTCATAAGATGGGGATCCTCCAAGCTACGTGCTTCACTAGAGTAGCCAATTCACGAACTCCCACGGGGAAGGCTCAAGAACCCCTCACAATCAACTTGGTGAGGCTCGAAACAATCTCCAAGGTCGAGCTCAACACCACCGCTGCTCCAAGCCGTCTAGGGTGTCGGGAAACACCCAAGAGTTACAAGCAATCCGCAGCAAACTCAAGAATCAAGTGCCACTAGATGTAACTCTCAATGCAATACACTTGAATCTCACTCAATCTCTCTAGAGTATGCAACCAAGCAAGAAGATGAGTGGTGGGAAAGTTCTCTAGCTCAAAGTGTGCATCAATATCTCAAATGTGCAAGAGGAAACCCCCAAGGGTCGGCCACCTCTTATTTATAACGTTTTACTCAAGAGCTAGTCGTTATTAACTTCACTAGACGATTTTCGGGGGCGATAGACGCTGCACAGTAGTGTCTGTCGCCGAGCCGACAGACGCACGCCCAGCGTCCATCATGTTCTCCTCGCGCCATGTGTCCTCAGTTAAACGGGACCCGTTGATCTCCAACGGTCGGCTCAGCTCATGCTCAGACAGGCGATGCAACGGACGCAACACAGTACCACATCAGATGTGGCACCAGACGCGGTCCAGAGAACGTGTTTTTGTGCTGAGCCGTCGAACGCGTACGCTACTAGGCCGACAGACGCAGCGACAAGCGTCTGTCGCTCACACTCTCGCGCGCCCGCGCAGTTCCATAGCGTCAGACGCGTCTGTCACGACCGAAAGACGCGGCACAGAGAGGTTGTTTGCGCGCCAGACCGTCAGACACGCCCGGTGCTAAGCTGAGTAACGCGTCTGTCGCGTTACTCCGTGCCGCGCCTAAAACGTCCGAGCTGCAACACACGACAGACGCGGCAACAGTGCCATGCACGGCGTCTGTCGCGGTCACGTCCCCGCGCTTGTCGCACCCGCGCGCACAGGCCGAGCTAGGGTTTGGTGTCAGACGCCACACCCCGCGTCTGTCGCCAGCATGTCGAGCGTCTGTCGCTCGTTTCTTCGTGATGCTCCGTCGAAAACTCGTTCCACTTGATCCGCCCTTTCACTTATGAGCTACTCTCCATATGTGTATCACTAAAGCACATGTTTTAGCTCATAAAACACTTCCGTGCTTTCACCATTTTTTCAACCTCCGGCGCAATGAAAAATAGACATTTCATTTCCCCAAAAACACCTGAATCCCGCACTCGCAAGCTCGGCGGGAGGGAGAGCGAACCCCAAACTCATCTCTACCGCTCAAACACTGTCGCCTTCGTAAATGTGCCAACACCATCATGTGAAAATCACCATGTGCATGTGTGTTAGCATTTTCACAATCATTTTAAGGCGATATGTTAGCTCTCTTGACTATATCCTAATGCATATGCTCAAGATGATGACCTAGTAGCACTTGATCCACGAGCTAACCGTGATTGCCCCTCTTGATAGTTGGCTATCAATACTAAACCCGGTCAATCACTTCTCTACTCATCTTAGACCAGCAAAAGTGAACCATATGATTATACTTTTGCCTTGATCACTTTGTTACATGTCTATCTCCTCATGCTTGATTACCATGACCATTATTTCATGTTCATGCACCATCTCTTTGTGATCTTGTGGCCACCATTCCATGCCACATGCACCTTCATCACATGTGTTGCTTATGCCTATCTTAAATCACTTAACACATGACATTAGCAACTTGGTGTCATTAATTACCAAAATCAAATTTGGGCTTTCAGATTTGAGATTAATTATTATGTTATGTTTTTCAATTGATCTTAAGATTTTATTTCAGTCACACTACTTAAACTCGTACAGGATTGAAAAAAAGATCATGAAAATTATTCGTACTTTAATATTATAAAAAATAGATGGCATAAGTGTGCGTTGTTATAGATTTTATAATTCTATAAGAAAAAGTCACACTACTTGAACTCGTACAAGATTGGTAAAAAAGGACCATGGAAAGATTCGTACTTTAATATTAGAAAAAAATAGAAGGTATAAATGTGTGTTGTTATGGATTTTATAATTCTATAAGAAAATACTCAATTAAAGTAAAGTGATGAATTCAAGTAGTTTAGGCCTACTTGTTTTTCTCATAACTTATTTTACGCGTATAGGGTCGGTTTTTGGTTTTAAGCTTCAAAAAATATATATAGGAATACATAGTGGTTGTAATGGGTGTATAGATTCTTAGTCACCTAGTATATCATATGACATATGTAGACAAACTGCTCTAATTTTTATGAGTACCGAAAATAGTAATGGACCATAGAAACGTTTTATATTATATTCAAACTGTGTACTTGTCTGAACACGCTGCTCCAGCCTATATATGGTATTTTAGAGAATGAATGACCATTAAAAAATGATGATTATTATTTATTTAAATAGTAGGCTAACATAGTTGTCCTGAGTTGTCTATAAATGTGCGCCTCCTGCTTTTGTTTTGGAGCTGGAGGTGACGTATCTGTTTTGGACTCAGGCAAGCGACTCGGAACGGAGATTAGGACTCGGACATTAAAACGGAAAAACATAAACTGAAATAGAGTCGCTGTCTTAGTTGGAAGAAAAATTCTGTTGGCAAGAAATTTTGCCTCTTAAGTATTATTAGGAATTAGTAATTTATTTAGATTAGGATTCGTACTCCATATTCGTCTAGACGCGAGCTATTCTAACTCGTACGCAAATAAAGAAAGCGGTGCAAAATAAAAAATTTAATTCTTATCTTTTTCTATTTATTATTAAGAGTTCGGTTTAGAGTACTCAGCTAAGGAATCTATTTAGATTAGGATTCCTACTCCATATTGATCTACACGTGAGCTATTCTAACTCGTATGAGCACGGGTTATATATATAAGTCCGGACAAAAAAAACTCTCCATTATTTAATTATGATTCCTACTCCATATTGGTCTACACATGAGTTATTCTAACTCGTATGGGTACGGGTTATATATATAAGTTCAGACAAAAGAAACTCTCCATTGTTCGGTAGTTAGAGGAAGACGGACAAAAAAATAGATGGATGAAAAAAAAGAAACCTGAAATTTTGCCTCTTTATTATTATACTAGTAAATATGCTCGTGCGTTGCAACAGGTGAAAATAAGTTTTTTCCACAATGAAGGGAGAGAATAAGTTATCAAATTGCAATGAAAAATAGGAAACTACAAATATATCATAACTTCAATTTCATGCTATACATGTTTGGTATAGTATAAAATATTAAGTTTTGTGCTTTATTTGAGGATCAACAAAAATCAATTATTTTATTCTTTAGTAGTTCAAGTTGATAAGGAGTTAGTTGTCGATATGCCAAGTACTGATCTGCTCGTTGATAATTATGATGAGAGACCTCTCTTTAGTTTTCACATTACAGGACTCAGCAGGGTTACGTTGGAACTAACAACACGCACCTGAAGATATTAATTCGTATTTGATTAGGTAGATCATCAGTTTAACCAGGTTCTTATAAGATAAGCTTTGCACTTAACGAAAACTGCATCATTAATTTTATATAATAATACAAAGGCAAAAATTCCATCACTTTTTTGTCCTATTATTTTGTTCTAACCCTTCCTAACAAACTATGTGAATGTATAAATTTAGAGAGCTAAAAGTCTAGGACTAAGTTCACAGAGGAACTGAGGTAATGATCACTTCGTATGAGATGTACTCCTTCCATCCACAAAATAATACAATTACTGCTGTGTTTAGATCCGAATTTTGGAGTGCCAAAATACACTGTAGCATTTTGTTTGTATTTGGTAAAAATTGTCCAAATATTGACTAATTAGGCTCAAAACGTTCGTTTCGCAAAGTACAACCAAACTGTGCAATCAGTTTTTGATTTTATCCACATTTAGTACTCCATATATGTATCGCAAGTTTGATGTGACGGGGAATCTTATTTTGCATAGTGCACTTTTCGATGGATCTAAACACAGCATACGTTCTTTTATGGACCGAAGTAGTATACAGAGATGAACAGGGTACGGCATGATGATTCATGTGTACGAACATGTAGGGAGGAGTACATGGGAGCGCGAGGTCTGACAATCGTCGAGGAGCTAGACTTGGGAGTCCTACGTGTGGAATCCTGGTCGTGCAAGCCGAGTATAAGAGGTATACTGAAGAGAGGATTCACAAAAAAAAATCTAAAAGAGAGAAAGATCTATGTATATGGAGAGCCAGAGTCCAGATCTACATAACCCAGTATGTTTTAGAATAGGACTCTACATCACGCTACACAAGAGGTATACTAACTCTTATGAGCACGGGGTATATCTATAAGTCTGGAGGAAAACTCTTCATTGTTGGTTAGTTAGAGGGAGACGGACCAAAAAATGAATGGACGAAAAAAAGAGTATGAAATTTTGTCTCATTATTATTAGGCATAGATATAGATATAGATATAGATATAAATATAGATATAGATATAGATATAGATATAGATTTTGAATCATAATTTGGTAAGTTATTAGCTAAAAAAGGTAAAATTTTGATAATTTGATAAGTTATTAGCTAAAAAAGGTAAAATTTTGTAAAGAATAATTTTGGGACTAAATCCACACCGTTGAAGAGGTGTAGGGCCTGTTTAGACACCAAATTTCACCTCAAATTCCACTATGCAAAAAAAAGATTCTCCGTCACATTAAAATGCCGGCACATGCATGGAGTACTAAATATAGATGAAATAAAAAACTAATTACACAGTTTTGTTGTACTTTACGAGACGAACATTTTGAGCCTAATTAATCAATGTTTGGACAAAAATTTACAAATACAAACGAAATGCTACAGTGCAGAATCTTGTACTATGCAAAATCAGCCCCTCCCAAATCAGCCGATCTAAACACGGCCGTAGCTGGCTGCACGACGCAGATCTTAGGCCTGGTTTAGTTCGCGGAATTTTCTGAGAAATAGTACTGTAGCACTTTCGTAGTGTCTAATCATGGTTTAATTAGTCTTAAAAGATTCGTTTCGTGAATTTCATCTAAACTATATAATTAGTTTTATTTTTTTATCTATATTTAATACTTTATATATACGTCTAAAGATTTGACGTGACCATCAAAATTTTTGGAACTAAACATGCCGTTCGCTTATACGGCACTCTACCTAAAACGAGGTAAAGTTGCATTTCTGATTATTTTATATATATGGAGGATTATTTCTGCTGTATATAAAACGACACAAGTGGGGACGAAGTAGCAGGAGACTTCCCTTCGTCTGTTTCGCCAAAACCTCCGTGTGCTTCCCAGAGACCCAGCCATGGCGATCTCCCAGATCTCACGCGGAATCCTGGCCATCCTCCTCCTCCTGGCCGCCGCCTTCGCTGCCGCCCCGGCTGCGCTCGCGGACGGCGACGACGTCGTTGCCCTTACCGAATCCACGTTCGAGAAGGAGGTCGGACAGGACCGCGGCGCCCTCGTCGAGTTCTACGCCCCCTGGTTCGACCTCGCACCCTTTGTTCTCCACTGCGCTGGATTGTAGTTCGGTCGATCTTACGGGACCGGATCTGTGGACTGTGGTGGGGAACTTGGATATTTGCGGACATGGATGAGGCGTTAGTTATTCCAATTGTGGTCAGACATCGAGGTTTTCCTGTAAATTATCTCAATCGGTTGTGGGATCCGCTAGAAGCAAGACTGTTATGGATGGATATTTTAACTCACGTAGTAAATTGATCATTTTATAGGCTTGGCAGACTGGCGGCATATATGCACTTGAATTGTCTTAATATTTGGCCGTTTGTCTCTTGCGTGTAAAAATGTTGTAGATCACATATCTTCATCTTCTAGTGGATGGGCTTGGCTATACAAAACAAGTGGGATCTCTCGTTTAACCATGCATTTTTAACCTGCGCAGTTTTATCTTCTGCAATAGTATAGTACCCTGGAATTCAGTAGCATAGAATTGTACTTTGGAATTTATTATTTCTGAGTATCAGCAGGTCAGCCTTTCATAAAATCTGATTTTAGTCATCTGCTTGATTTGTTTCTTTAGGTGTGGTCACTGCAAGAAGCTTGCTCCTGAGTATGAAAGACTCGGTGCAAGTTTTAAGAAAGCTAAATCTGTCTTGATTGCTAAGGTATATCTATCGTACACTTTAAGAATTAAATTGGTTCTCTCCCTTATGAATCTCTCAGCATTCCTCAGATATTCTCTGTCCTTTTATGCCACTATGGCCGATAAGAAAATTACTGGCTCATGACATTTCCTTCTGCACTTTTTGTGGTTTGATAAAATCATAGGTTTCACATATCTTAAACTCTGGTTTCTCATTTTAGGTCGATTGTGATGAGCACAAGAGTTTGTGCAGCAAGTATGGAGTTTCCGGGTATCCAACAATCCAATGGTTCCCAAAAGGATCCTTGGAGCCCAAAAAGTGAGGGTGCACGACTTTAAAATTTTCCATGTCCTTTGTTTACCAAGTTCTGTGAATTATGACAGAACTTCCTTTGACAATTTAGGTATGAAGGACAACGCACTGCAGAAGCCCTTGCTGAATTTGTTAATACTGAAGGAGGTGGGAATTTAACTTGTTCTCTAGAATACTGTGAATTTATTGTTTTACCAAGCAGCTTCACTTTTTGATATTCAATATGCTCATTGTATAGAATAACATCACAGTCACATTTCAAGTTTTCACAAATAATTAACAAAGTTATGAATTATCAAAGTAATCATATTTCCCAATTAATCAATGTCTAAATTCGTTGGATTCTGGATTTTTCAGGCACAAATGTAAAGCTGGCAACCATTCCTTCAAGTGTTGTGGTGCTCACCCCAGAGACCTTTGACTCAATTGTCCTTGATGAAGCCAAAGATGTCCTTGTTGAGTTCTATGCCCCATGGTAGGTTACTGGGTTTTGTTAAGTACTTCACCATTATCTTTTGTGCCATCAATCTGTTATCTTTGCTCATTGAATCTAATGGATTATGTACTTGTCTTATGTACAGGTGTGGCCACTGCAAGAGTCTTGCACCGGTTAGTACATGGTTCTTGTTTGAGTTTGTGGCACATTCTATTGTGGTTTTACTCTTGTATAATCACCCGTAGCGATATTCATCGTTTCTGATATGTCTAATCATAATCTTTATTGTTTCAGACGTATGAGAAGGTGGCTTCTGTTTTCAAGTTAGATGAAGGAGTTGTTATTGCTAACCTTGATGCTGACAAACACAGGGATTTGGCTGAGAAGTATGTTCTGTGTCTTACATTCACATATGCTTTATCTGCATTTGTTTCCCTGTTTGTGTTACCTAGCACTGGGGCGTGATCTTGTTTCCTTGTGAATACTAGTCACTAGTATTTTATATGCAACAAATAACACCTTATTACTTCTGACTTGTTCTATACGCAATATACTGTACTTGTGACACCACTTTAGGTACGGAGTTACTGGATTTCCTACATTGAAGTTTTTCCCAAAGGGAAACAAAGCTGGTGAAGATTATGATGGCGGTAGGGACTTGGGTGACTTTGTCAAGTTCATTAACGAGAAGAGTGGTACCAGCCGTGACACAAAGGGCCAACTAACCTCAGAGGTTGGTTACATATGCACAATACTGCATTTGTGAATTCAGGCAAATGCTAACTCTGGCTCGATTATTTTTTTAGGCTGGCCGCGTAGCAAGTCTGGATGTCCTGGCTAAGGAGTTCCTTGGTGCTTCCAGTGACAAGCGAAAGGAAGTCCTCTCCAGTATGGAGGAGGAGGCAGCTAAGCTCAGTGGTCCTGCTGCAAGGTAAACTCTTGCCTCAGTTATTGGCCTATTTGCTTGAGCTATTTAATGATCTCAATTAACTCTGTAAGAATGTTATTAGTTAAGTGAGTTGAATTTTCCTTGTGGCATAATAAATCAGGCATGGTAAGGTCTATGTAACCATTGCAAAGAAGATTCTAGAGAAAGGCAATGAGTATACCAAGAAGGAAACCGAGAGGCTTGAACGCATGTTGGAGAAGGTGGGAAACGACTACCTCAAGATGTCTCACCAAACATTCTCTTTTGGGACAACTGACCTTACAGATTTGGTTACTGATAGTCATCTCTTTTTCCTTGTTGCAGTCCATCAGCCCCTCGAAGGCCGACGAGTTTATCATCAAGAAGAATGTTCTTTCGACTTTCTCATCCTAAGGCATCTGCTAGCTCCATTTTCACGTTTCAGATATAGGCGACAAAAACTGCAAGATTAGAAGTGTGATAATGAGAGTTAAGTGGTGGTAGAACTAATTTTGGGGGTTTCCCTCGAGGATACGTCGATACTTGTACTTCTTGCGAATTGCAGTCTTTTCCTCCCTTGTGCTTATGGATTTATTCCGTAGCACCATAGTTTATTTTTGGTTCGACATAGAATAGAGAACATTGTGACGACAGAACTGAATTTTTCTGTTTAATAACACTGCTCACTTGATGGAGCTTATGCGAACCCTGTTCTGATACGTGCTTTGGGAACTTGACATGTTCCCGCGCCTGCCCACCCACAGACACTTAATTTTTCAATCATTTTGAGCTATCTGCTTGGTTGTGTGGGACGGCTCACTTACAGATGAGATGGGACTGTCCCGAAGTGGAGTGTTTGATTTGAGGAATTAAATCGTCATAGACGAGAGGAAGAATTAAACCATTCTAGACTGCTTACACTAGTATTAATTACTCTTTTTGTTCTAAGTTATAAGATGTTTTAGTTTTTTTAAATGTCTTATAATTTGGAAGGGAGGGAGTATTAGCCTATGAGGAATGAGGTGATGGTTCATTAACCCATTTCACAAACCAAACAATAAAGTGGGGAGTGAGAAGATAATGGACTAACCTATTTCTCAAACAAACACCCTAAAACTGTTTCTCTAATATGTGTTTCCTCCTCATTCCTCACAATACACAGACATCATCTGTCTCCACTGACATTGTTCTAGTATGTTTAGGCCAGTCTTAGTGAGGATTCTATAAAAGTTGCATACGCATCAGTTTATTTACTCACCACTGCTCTCGGTGGGTAAGGGTGGCTCCAATATTGTCTTAAGAGCTAGCTCATAGAATATTTTATTCAATAAGAAGAGAGAATAATAAGTTAGCTCTTCATGAAGAGTGAAGCTCAAACAATTTCCTATGATTCATATATCTATGTTTACATATTTTTTCTATAGTACATGTTAGTTACTCTCTTTTTTTTAAGTCCATACGTACTAGCAAGTTGACTATTATTGAGGGTGTGCTAAGAACGAAGAATAAGGTGAAACATGTAGGTATCTTGGGCCTACCTAACGTTCATTTAACGGATCCAAGACAATATACTGGTCTCTGTCCATCGTACCAAACACAAACATGGATGGCTCCATCCCCTTAACCAAATAAGAAGACACAATCGTCTCATCTTAGAAAATTAGAATGGCCATCCCGTCTTATCCCCAAACTAAATGGCAGGGACGAACACCCACTAAGGTTGTATCTTCATCGACACTGCTACGAAATCCGGACGATCAACATAGACTATTTATAATAGATAATAAGAGGTTCTACCAGCAAATAAGAACAAAAAATGGCTCCATGAATATTCAAACGGTTTCAAGCTATGCACCATAAGATAGAGCATGATTTTAGAAAAAAAATTGAACAAGTTTCATAATTTTACGAGCTAAAACAAAATTTCTATAGATTTTCCAAGATTAGACTAGGTTTTAGGATTTTATCTGCATTATTTTCCATGTAGAAATATTTACATATTTTTTTTGAAAATTTGTTTTTATGAGTTTTGGATATATTTTTTAAAAAGATTTTTAATCTATCTTGAGCTTTCAACTTAGTCCATGTCACACCCGGTTTTACGGACAAAACCAGATACACACCATATGTGAGCCCAGGAAGTCAAATCTCACATATAGCTACAATTAAGGATAATATCAAATAACAATGCTCAATATATAACGTACTTAGTATAAAAGATATAAACTTAGATAGCAAACAACGGGAAGTCAACTTCGGTCTTCAGGTGAAGACTCCACTCCACAGGGACAATTGACTAGTTGATCACAAGCCTAAGCCTAACTGCTCCAATCTCTGGCAATCTGATACCTCATCCGAGATTTTTATCCAAAAAATAGAAAATAAACAAGTGTGAGTACATCTTGTACTCCACAAGCATGACATGGGGATTCATGAGGCTCAAAAGGTAGACATAGTTTACTGCATTTAGCATTTTAGTAAATCAATAGTTTATCCTTCATTAACATCAAGTTATGCTTAAGCTCCCTAGTTAACCCTCGTGATCATATACTGGAATCAAATAGAGTCATTGAACATCATTATAACACCATCATCATCATCATCATCATGAGTTAACACCATAACAAGTAACATTTATTCTGTGAGTTTTCTGGGCCGCTCGTGCCCGTGAGCACTGCTGTTATAATAGTTTTTAATACTCTGCAGAGGTTGTGCATCTTTACCCATGAGTCATGTTGCCCAATTGCCCGAGTTAATTACTCCCATAACACTATCAAGGTGAACGGGCAGGGTACACTATGAAGCCTTCTATAGGTCTCTCTAACATGTTAGGGCCGCGAGGTTTCCTCGGCAGGCAGATGTAGGAACCCCTTTCTATGACACAAATCCTTCGCGGCTATACACATAAAACAGGGGCAGTCCTATAAGGCTATACCCAAAGTGGCGAGCCCCTCTTGCGCCATAAAGGTAACTTCTAATAAGTTAGAAAAGATCTTATTACTGAGCTAAAGCCAGAGCCATGTGACTCTCATGGTTGCACTGTCAATCCTAGCTTTTGCTGACAGATAAGTCCTTATGGAGGATTTAGGGCACCATGACCAACGTCATTTGCACCATCACCCTATAAATCAGTTGTCATAATGTATGTTTTACCTTTGTTCCATAGAACCATTAACCATCGTATAGATCATGTTTGGTTAAAGCACTAGCAATCTACCCATGTGCAATTAATCCGTAGGAGTCAAGGAGTATGTCATCAAATACTAGGAAGTCCTTACGGTGGTCAAAATTAGACACATGCAAAATGAGTAGATGATTTAAGGTGAATAGGACATCAAGGTAGGCCCATGCTATACTTGCATTGGTTAGCAAACTCCTGCTAGTCCTGTTGATCTTCGAAGTATTCCGAGTTCCCAACGTACTCCTCACCGTCTAAACTCGACCAACACGGCAACATACACATTTCAGGAGAATTCATGCATACCAAACAAACCTATAATTAGAACAGTACACAAGCAGTATAAAAACAAGATAAAAAGTTTATGAAAATATTCTATGTCTCGCTACGATCACGTCAACGAGAAGATCACGAAAATTGGAGCTAAGTCACGAAAGATATGAATTAAACGAGTTTTCCTATATCAAATTAATTAAACAAACCTAACCAAGAATTTTAAATGTCGCAAACCTAACTAATAGTGACATTAATGTGTAGATTACGAAATTACGAACCTATCACAAGTTAAACGGGTCAAATCGGAGCTAAAACAGAGTTTTTATGAGCAAAACAGTGAAATGGCATTTCTGTAAATAGATTGAATACATTTTTGAATTTAAATAAATCAAAATAGAAATTCAGATTTGAATTTGTACCAAGGACCGCGGGTTCCATTTCGAGAAAGGTGGGGGTATCTTTAGTAAAAATCCCCACGAAGGGGTATTGGCCATCCTGGGCCTTAGATCGCGTGATGAACGGCCAGGATTAAATGGGAGGGGAAAGGAGAGGGTGGAGAGAGGCAGCCGGCGGCCAGAACAGTACTATGGTGCAGCGGTGGCCATGAATGGCGGCGGGAGCTCGCCAGAGCGAGAGAAACGGGGCCTACGGGCCACCAAACCGACCACCGAGGCCACCGGGATGACGCAGGGGCGACGTCTAAGCAATCCCGGGGCAAAACGCGGCCGCAGAGTGGCCCGCGCAGCGTGCGCGCCATGGCCGATGGCGAGGAGCTCGCCGGCGCATGCGGATTCACCCCTAGAGACCACCATTTGCGACGGAAAATGGCTCGGGGAGAGAGAGGGGCACGGGGAAGCTCACCACGGTGAAACCGAAGGCGGGGCGGGAGCGAGTGCGGCAGACCACGGCATGTTCCTCGGTGGGTCGCAGCCGCGCTGCGGGTGCGGTTCCAGCGCGTGCGAGCGAGGGAGAAAACAGGAGCGAGAAGCGGCAGTGGATCAGTGACGGGTGTGGGCTTCCCTTTTGAAGGCTGGGCGTGGGGTGGGACGCTCCCATGATGCGAGGAGGAGGTGGACACGGACGGCGATTGCCCGAGCGGTGCACGCGGGAGCGGAGGGGGAGGTTGGGGAAGGAGATGGCGCCGACATGTTGGCCCGGTTAGTCAGTGATAGAGGGAAGGAAAGCGGCAATGACTTGCCCGGGATGGGCCGGCCCAGGAAGAAGAGGGGAAGAAAGAGCGCACGGGCCGGCGGGGAGACGCGCGAGCCGGCTCAACAGACAGGATCAGCGGGCCAAAAACAAGGGAGGGGAGGGAAGGCCAAAATGGAGAAAAGGGTAGGGAGAGAAAAGAATTTCTTTTCTTTTTCCAAATCAAGTTTTTCAAATCATTTTCAAACCGAATTTTGAAATCATTTTCAGATTTTGTCAAAACTAGTCATCACAAAAATAAGAGTGCAGCAGCATGAACACAACATGTATCTATCCTTATATTTGATTTTAATTTTGCAAAAAATATTATTTCCCAAAGTTTGAATGCTCACATAAATGCTTTAAATAAATCAATTTAGCTATTTTGGAATAATACAATTTTTAGGGTGTTATAGTCCAATCTGCCTCCTTTAACGTGGCATCATGTCAACAAAACTACTATCAAAATTATATAAGATGAAAAAACAAACAGTTTTAAAAGTTGAGGGCAATCAAAGAACCGATTTTATAGATTTCTTTTGAGGAAAACTGATTTTATAGATGAGATTGATAAAAGAGACAAATGCAAAACTCAAGGAGGTTAGGACTTTTTCCTTCCATGAGGAGGGAGGGCCCATTACCAAGGGCTTGGAAACTGTTTACTCTTTGCCAGTGGCCCGGCCCATCCACCCACCGGTCACCAGTGTGATTTTGCTCGTCCATCCCGGTTAGCAACACGCAGCGAATCCTCTGCCATCCTAAAACCCTAGCCCCCCGCCTGTACCTCCGCCGCATGCCTTCCCTCACACAGTGGTGGACCTAGCAGAAAATATGAGCTAGGGCAGATCGCTATGTACAAATACAAAACTTCACCGATATACCGGTCTAACTATGTATGTATATGATATCTATGTCACATAACAATTATGTTCTAATATATAATTCAGCAAAACAAAAGATACAGAAGAAGTTTGAACATGATTACCTTTTGTATGAAGAGCACATAAGGAGAATTTTTGTTCCATATAGTCCAGATAATTTACCATATAATAAATGATCAAAAGAAAAAACAACATGCAATTAGAATAAATTTAGTACTAAGTAGGTGAGAAGTGAGGGAATATGTAAAAAAAATATCAAACATTGTAGGAGAACATACAAATCCTATAACTCTAAGAACATCGAGGTTGTTTTGGAGGTATACTCATCTTTCGATCTTAATGTAGCCCTTCTCAATGTAGCACAAAGTCAAGTCCTTGAGCTATTGAATTGATTTCCCTAATCATAGATCAATCTCTATCATTTAGTCGACTAACAATTTGCAAAGAATTAAGCCGTGTTGGACGCATCGCTAGCTCCAGCTCCATCTGTTCCCACAATGTCTTCATCTCCTCCCCCTCCCCCTCCCCAATCCATCTACTCTTGCCTGCTCTTCGTGACTCAGCGCCTTGCCACATCAGCCGCCCGGGCGTAGCCGCATAGGGCCACCCACCGCCGCTTACCCCTCGCTCACCTCTCGCTCAGCTTGCTGGCCACTAGCGTAGGGTCTAGGGACAGGGAGGCAGGGAGCACGCTTGAGGGAGCGCTGTCGCATGCCGCCGAGCGCCCCAGCTGCGTTGCGAGCCTACGGACGTGTTTGTTTGCCTAGACGAGGGATAGATGCAGGCCCGCCAGCTGCACTAGGCCATGTTTGTTTGGTTGGAGGACGTCTGGGCCTAGGCAGCATGATACTTAAAGTAGCTACGAGCCTGGCTCCTAGGAAACACCCACCCCCTACGTTTCTTGCGGTCGGCTCCTCTCGTCCCTCAGCGTTGTTGCTAATCACCCTATCGGCGTTTGGTCCTACGAGGGTCCTAAGCCAACGAGTGAATCAATGATGCGTGTCCCTAATCTGGATGGTGATGCAAGGAGAGTACATGAAGGTTTATCCTGGTTCGAGCGAAAGAAGGCCCTACGTCCAGCGAGGAGGGGGGAGTATTGTATTTCCTTGCACCTAAGTGCTTGCGTAGGGGTTACAAGCTGTGAGAGAGGGAACCGATCCCAGGTCTTAGAGAGAAAGTGAAAGTACAAAGGAGATGTTCGCACACGAACACGTCACGTGTGCCCCTGGCGACGAGCGTGATGCGCAAGACACGTCGCAAGGGGAGTCTCGTCGGGAGCGCGATACGCAAGACACGCCGGCGAGAGCTCTTGAAACCCGACACCCCACGCTCCCGGGAGGGACCCCGTCAGGGAGAACGGCGGCGATGGGCTGCCCTAGGTCAGCCTGACCACCCCTAGGACCTTGTGCTCGCTGTCATTAACGAAGTATACGGCAACGAAGAACAAGAAGCAAAAACTAGAGAGAAAATAGTAGATGCAGAATAATGTAGTAGATTGATATGTCGATTGTGTGTTGTCAATCGGCCATCACCCTTATACATATTTATAGGGCGGCAGGACTTCCCTAGAACAACCGAACAAAGCTTTCCTAATCAAGTTCGGCTATGTCTCCTAAACGTGCAGTCTTGTTCAGCCAAAACAAATCTTACCGAACATGTACAGAAAGGAATCACGTATACATGTATATATGCTTTCCAAAAGCAAGCCGTGCCTTGCATGCATACATATAAATCTCTTTCTATTTTTCACGACATGCATGCTGCAATTGTAAAGTCTCAATAATCAACTTGTTCACGCCTTGGATGGATTGACCTTCCATCTTTATCCCCTTTTAGTAATCATCACGCCATGCTTGCTAAGTCCGAACCAAAACCTGCTGCATGCATATGCACCTGCATTAATTTTCCAAATTCGTGTTCTGATCTGGTTACACCTGGATTAGTGTTGACTCCTGCCGACATCCAAGAAACTCAAGTCATGATGGATGGAACCGCCACTAGCTCTGGACATCCCAGACAATGATCATGCAAAGCCTCTGGATATAACAAACAGAGCCACAAACTTGTCTGCCTTTTACAGAAATACCAGGAGTAGCTGTTGTGTACTTCATGCAGCAGGCCAGACATATTTTTATTCAACAGTGGATTCACGTATCTGCTGAAGTAAAATTCTTGACAAAACCGTTAGGCCCAAATATGCACATGATGTCAAATTTGACTATCAACACATGCCCCCCTGTTTTTTTGGCAAAGCTTGCATGCCAAAAAATATACTTCTCTCTCATGCCAAGACTAAGGACGATGTCAACACAACCATCGACCATTTTTATATTTGTTCTAAGGGCAATACTCAAGTATCGGCCATACGTGCTTAGGCTTCTTGCCACACGCTTGGATGAAATTTCTTCAAATATCTTCCATTGAGAGCACGTGGCAGCAAAGTACCTTGTAATGATTCTACCAAATATGAATTCCCAGGAACCACTCTTGCAATTTTGAAAGGACCTTCCCAACTTGGAGACCACTTCCTGAACTTATTATCCTTCGATCCAATTGGTAGAATCACCTTCCACACTAGATCACCAACTTGAAAGCTTTTCAATTTAACTTTCTTGTTGTATGCTCTTGCCACCCGTAATTTGTCTCTCTCAATAGCCCTCAATGCTTCTAATCTCTTATCGGCGACCTCGTCAATGTTGTCCATCATTAAATTGTGAAAATCCACCGCTGATAAGTCATTTTGCTTGGCTAATCTCAAGGCGTCCAGATTTACCTCCACGGGCAAAACGGTCTCTTGTCCATACACAAGCTCATATGGAGTTACTTTAGTTGCACCATGTCTTGAGATCCTATGCGCCCAAAGAGCCTCAGACAGCACCTCATGCCATCTTCTAGGATTATCTTCAATCTTCTTCTTGATGAGCTTGATCAAAATTTTATTTGTAGACTCTGCTTGTCCATTGGCTTGGGCATAATATGGAGAGGAATTCAGCAACTTTATCTTATATAATTCAGCAAAATCTTGGATTTGTGATGATATGAAAGAAGACCCTTGATCTGAGGTTAATGTTTGAGGAATGCCGAATCTATGGATAATGTGCTCAGTTATGAATTGAATTACCTCCACATGTGTCATATTTTTGAGAGGTACTGCTTCAGACCACTTGGTGAAATAATCAGTAGCAACTAGCACAAACCGATGCCCCTTTGATATGGAGGATGAATTTGTCCAATAAAGTCCAATCCCCAACCTCTGAATGGCCACGGCTTGACAATAGGATGCAACATAGCAGCAGGTGCTAGCTGAATATTACCAAACTTTTGACAAGCTTCACACCCCTTGTAATATCTGAAGCAATCATTAATCATCGTCGGCCAATAGAAACCAGCACGTCGTAGCAACCACTTCATCTTGTGTGCCGACTGATGTGTACCACATATGCCTTCATGCACCTCTCCCATAGCAACTCTCGCTTGGTCCTCATCCAAGCACTTCAAAAGAATACCATCAACAGTTCGGCGATAAAGATCATTGTCAATCAATATATACTTGAAAGCCATCCGCCGAACAGTCTTGTCCACCCTCTTGCTAGGATCTTGCAAATAATCAATAATGGGCTTCCTCCAATCTTTGTCCTTACTTGCATAAGCTTCAAAATTAGTGGCCGAATCGATGGGCTGCGGTTCGGCCTTGCCTATGTTAGCAACACAAGACATCGGCTCTTGAGAGATGTAAAACACGCTGCGATGAACGTGATAGCCAGATGCTTGCTGCGCCAACTCATTTGCTCTTGTTTCAGCATCCAATAAATGCCGGCTCAAGTATGCAACAGCATGCTCCTTTCCTTTGGTTTCTTGCAAATAATCAATAATGGGCTTCCTCCAATCTTTGTCCTTACTTGCATAAGCTTCAAAATTAGTGGCCGAATCGATGGGCTGCGGTTCGGCCTTGCCTATGTTAGCAACACAAGACATCGGCTCTTGAGAGATGTAAAACACGCTGCGATGAACGTGATAGCCAGATGCTTGCTGCGCCAACTCATTTGCTCTTGTTTCAGCATCCAATAAATGCCGGCTCAAGTATGCAACAGCATGCTCCTTTCCTTTGGTTTCTTGTGTCAAAACAGCACCAATTACTCCATCTTCCGCTGCAATATAAAGCCTAAACGGCTGTCCATGCTTGGGCGCTCTCAATACTGGTGGAGTAACCAAATAATGCTTGATCTTTTCGAATGCTTCTTGCTGTTTTGCCCCCCAAGTGAAATCAATGTCATTCTTCAACCGAAGGATAGGTGTAAAAGCATCAACTTTCCTCGACAAGTTAGCTATGAATCTCCTCAAATAGTTGACCTTGCCAAGGAACTTTTGCACATCTCTCTTACATTCAGGAATCTGAATTTTCTGGATAATTTTAATTTTCTCAGGATCTATTTCTATGCCATGCTCATGAATAATGAACCCCAAAAACTTTCCAGCCGATACACCAAAAGCACACTTTAAAGGATTCATCTTCAGATTATACTTTCTCATTCTATCAAAAGCTAAACGCAAATCGGCCAAATGTGATTCAATGGCATCCGATTTGACAACAATATCATCAATATAAACCTCCAAGATGACCCCAAGCAAATCATGAAAGATTAAATTCATAGCTCTTTGATATGTAGCATCGGCATTCTTCAAACCAAAGGTCATTACCACCCATTCAAATAAACCAAGAAAACCAGGACAACGAAAAGCCGTTTTGGATATGTCCTCTTTGGCCATAAAAATCTAGTTATACCCCGCATTACCATCAAGAAAGCTAATGACCTTATGTCCAGAAGCATCATTAATAAGCATATCGGCTATAGGCATAGGATACTCATCTTTGGGCGTAGCTCTATTCAAGTCTCTAAAATCGATGCACACCCTTAATTTGCCGGATCCTTTCTTCTCCACAGGCACAATATTGGAGATCCAATCAGCATACCTGCAAGGTCTAATAAAGTTAGCTTTAAGCAACCGATCGATCTCCTCCTTGATTCGGTCATACATCTTGGGATTGAACCTTCTAGCCTGCTGTTTGAAAGGTCTAAAACCACTCTTAATGGGCAGCCGATGTTCTACTAACTCTCGGCTCAAGCCAGGCATCTCATGGTACTCCCAAGCAAAGATATCGACATACTCTTTTAATAGCTCGATTAACTTCAACTTGTAATCGGCTTTCAGATTTTTGTTTATAAAAGTCGGCCTAGGAACTGATCCATCACCAATGTCTATCTTCTCTAATGGATCAGCCGATGTAAAACCTTGTCCTAGCTTATCCATATTTTCTAGCTCTTCTATGGATTCATGCACGCCATTCTCTTGAGATCGATAATTTTCAAGACGCTTTTGCAACCAATCTAAGCTAGGATCCATTTATTCAGAACATATTTTTGAGCCGATCACCACCAATCGGCTTTAACATCACGGGCACAAAACCATTTTTTGTAGCACTGAGGAAATCAAACTCCGGAAGATCATTGCGTCCTGTCAAACAAGTAGCTTCAGGATGTTGCCAATCCACCAAAGAATCGGCTAAGGCAACACAAGCTGATGTATCTGCATAAATAATCTCCACCTCGTCCTCAACCCATTGGATTAGAAATTGGTGCATAGTAGATGGCACACACTGGTTAGCATGTACCCAATCACGGCCTAAAATTACATTGTAATTACCTTGCACCTCAGCGACAAAGAATGCAGTAGGCAGAGTCTTGCTTCCAACCGTGAGCTCCACATAAATAACTCCTTTGGCCTCTATCGGTTCTTTGCCTTCAAAGCCATTTAGTACCATATTAGTCTTCTTCAAGTCTTCATCTCGCAGCCCCAATTTCTTGAAAACTGAATATGGCATAAGGTTGATCACAGCTCCTCCATCAACAAGCATTCTAGCAACCGACAATCCATTAATGTGACCCTTGATGTACAACGGCTTCAAGTGTTTCACCGGTTCTTTAGGCTTCTCAAAGATGGCATTCTTGGGGCCAAAATCTAGCTGGGCTACTTCTCCTTCCTCATCAACAGCACGATACTCAGCGGGTAAGTAATAAACCATATTAATATCCATACCTTCCCTGCTGGGTGTCGGCTCAAAATCCACCATCTCTTCGTCATCTCCTAAGGTGAATATTGATGTTTGTGATGAAGGAGATACTGTAGGTGTCTTGGGTGAGGTGGGAATAGCTTCAGACACTTCCTGAATTGGAGTAACAACTGCTGGAACAGGTGAAGGTGCTGCTGTTTTTTCATCAATCTTAGGCCTCCATACTTGTTTCAGATTGATGACGGGCCGAAATAGGTTGAAGAATTTGTCCCTATACTTCTCCATCTTTTCCTCCTCCTTTTGCTGAATTCTCATGCGCTGCAACCTCCTCTTCTTAGTCTTGGACAAGCCGGTAGGACACCACCTCGGTTGAGTATACTTAGGATCAATTTTCTTGGTGTCGCTGATACTAGCTTCATGATCATTAGCTGCTGATCCTGACTGTACAGCAGCTACAACACCACTAGATTTAGCCGGATTATCAATAATAATCGGCCCTTTACCCAGGTCTGTAACCTCTACATGTTTAGTACCAATTTTGATAATGTCAACACTTGTAGACCTCCCTTCTTGCTTGCTCGCTGGTTCTGAAATTCCAGCACTTGGTGACTTGGCACGCCATTCTTGCCTCACCATCTTCCTCTTTGGAGAAACTTGTAATTGCCGATTAGTACCATTGTCCAAACGGCCTTTTGTAGAGTGAGTTAGCCTCTCAAACACAGATCTTCTAGGTGTTGCCCACCCAGGATGAAAAGTATATGGAGCCATTGGGGGCTGCTCCCATCCTCCATAATAATTTCTAGTATAATATGGCACATAGGGAGGTGGCGTCATCCATGGTGCAGGAGCCCGTGGTCCATATGGACCATAATGATGCTGAAATTGATGGCGTGGAGGTGACCTTGGACGCTTCAACTGTGATGGCCGATTATAGCTAGAATCGGCTGCTTGTTTAGCATACTTGGACAACAACATATCAAATGTTGGCTTGACTTTCTTCTGCTGCACTTTTGCCTCATTCACCTTCCACTTGCCAACCTCTGGACCTTTGGGCTTGATGAATTTTGCATGACCTCTTTGCTGCACTTGCCTCCCAGGTATAGTGATTTTTAATGTCTCCGTGCCATTGGGGGCCCTCTCAAGCATAACTCTTTTTCCCAAAACTTTATCATCGGCGGCTATAACTTTGGGTTCACCGATAACAACATTTGACTTCCCTTTAGCAGCTTCGGCTTGTTCAGGCCGAAGTAACACCTTCTTGCCCACGAAATCTAAAGTGTTCATGGGAAAGGGAGCTTTGTCAACTTGCATTTCAGCAAAACTCAATCGTCCATCATTAATAGCCGATTGGATCTGTCGCCGAAAAACATTACAATCGTTAGTAGCATGAGAAAAAGAATTATGATACTTGCAATAAGCTCGCCGTTTCAGCTCCTCAAACGGCGATAAAGTATGTGAAATTTTAATGAACTTGTCTTGCAGCAAAGCATCAAAAATCTTATCACATTTAGCAATATCAAAAGTAAATTTCATCTCTTCTTCACGATTCTTGCGAATCGGCTTAAGAGCACTACAAGCATGTGGTTTGGCCTTTGAGGGCCAAATGAATTCAGCAGCATAGACATCAACTTCATCATCCGAACCTGAATTATAATCAATAACATGCATGCGAGGACGATCAGTTTTAGTCTTATAACTATCTTTAACATCTTTGCTTCGGTTCTCTTGAGCCAAAGCTCGCTGCAAGACTTGGTTAACAGTTAAAAATTCATAGCCTTCTAATTTTTCCTTAATATGGGTTTTGAAACCATTAAGCACAAGATCGGCCAAGTCTCTTTCTGCTATCACAAGACTATAGCACCGGTTTTTAACATCTCTAAATCTTTTGACATAATCTGAAACCGATTCATCATGCTTTTGCCTAACCGATGTAAGATGTGATAGCTTAAGTTCATTATCACCGCTGTAACCATGTAGTAATAGAACCAGGAGACAAAGCAGAAAACCATGAAAAAGCTGTGCCAGTTAAGGATAAAGGAAATAAACGAACTTTCAGCTCATCCATAGAACCCGCTTCACCTAGTTGTGCAAGATATTGACTAACGTGCTCCCATGTAGTTTTGGTATCCTCACCATTAAATTTAGAAAATTCAGGAACCTTATAGCCTTGAGGATAAGCAATAGCATCAAAATAGGATGGGTATGGCTTTTGATATGTACGTCCTCTAACCTTCGGCTCAATTCCGAAGGACTCAACAAACATCTTATGCAGATCATCCTTCATCTTTGCTAAAGCTTCTTCCATATTGGCCGAAGCTACATACGGTGGTAGCGATGGAACTACAGGGCTGCTAGTTACTGTTGCAGTCTGTAACTGTGGCATCGGTAATGGCAGGGACCTTGATATGCTTGTGTTTGTTGCCGATGCTCCAAAAGGTGGTAGGCTCATAATAGGTTTAGGATATGTAGGCACTACCATCAGCTCACCTCTAGGTCTAGTTTTTTGTCCAGGAAAGAAATTCATCGGCATGCCAAATTGGGGTTGTTTTATTGGCGTTTCAGTTGCCGATGAATTAATTGGCTCTGTAGTATTTGGGTTTTCTACACTAGCAGACGTACCAACATGACCAATAGATGAAATAGGTGTATTATTTTTAGCATTGATGATCTCTGAAAAATATTGGCTTACAAGCTTGTTCCCCTCAGTGATATGATAATTAAGAACAGCAGTTTGTTCAGGAGTAAACGGTCCACTTACAGGGATTTCTACCTGTTCCTTGCTGTGTAGAGGAGGGAACGTGATGTCGCCAACTGCTGTGATGTTGCCTAGACGATCCTTGTTGAAGTTGGCGAGATACCTGTTCATATCTTCCTCATCACGCTTCTTCTTGTATGCCTCATAAGCTTGGCGATGCTCTTCGGACAATTCATCAAAGCTAGGCTTGATGATATTGTCGGTGCTGATATCCGCAGGCTTTGGGATCTTGTTGCCGCCGGACATAATGAACAACGGCGTAGATGTACCTTGATTTTCTTCTTTCCCCAGCGGAGTCGCCAAAAAGTGTGTTCGCACACGAACACGTCACGTGTGCCCCTGGCGACGAGCGCGATGCGCAAGACACGTCGCAAGGGGAGTCTCGTCGGGAGCGCGATACGCAAGACACGCCAGCGAGAGCTCTTGAAACCCGACACCCCACGCTCCCGGGAGGGACCCCGTCAGGGAGAACGGCGGCGATGGGCTGCCCTAGGTCGGCCTGACCGCCCCTAGGACCTTGTGCTCGCTGTCGTTAACGAAGTATACGGCAACGAAGAACAAGAAGCAAAAACTAGAGAGAAAATAGTAGATGAAGAATAATGTAGTAGATTGATATGTCGATTGTGTGTTGTCAATCGGCCATCACCCTTATACATATTTATAGGGCGGCAGGACTTCCCTAGAACAACCGAACAAAGCTTTCCTAATCAAGTTCGGCTATGTCTCCTAAACGTGCAGTCTTGTTCAGCCAAAACAAATCTTACCGAACATGTACAGAAAGGAATCACGTATACATGTATATATGCTTTCCAAAAGCAAGCCGTGCCTTGCATGCATACATATAAATCTCTTTCTATTTTTCACGACATGCATGCTGCAATTGTAAAGTCTCAATAATCAACTTGTTCATGCCTTGGATGGATTGACCTTCCATCTTTATCCCCTTTTAGTAATCATCACGCCATGCTTGCTAAGTCCGAACCAAAACCTGCTGCATGCATATGCACCTGCATTAATTTTCCAAATTCGTGTTCTGATCTGGTTACACCTGGATTAGTGTTGAGTCCTGCCGACATCCAAGAAACTCAAGTCATGATGGATGGAACCGCCACTAGCTCTGGACATCCTAGACAATGATCATGCAAAGCCTCTGGATATAACAAACAGAGCCACAAACTTGTCTGCCTTTTACAGAAATACCAGGAGTAGCTGTTGTGTACTTCATGCAGCAGGCCAGACATATTTTTATTCAACAGTGGATTCACGTATCTGCTGAAGTAAAATTCTTGACAAAACCGTTAGGCCCAAATATGCACTTGATGTCAAATTTGACTATCAACAGGAGATTGCTTGAGATGTTGATCTTCTATGGTGGGAAGGTGGCTGATCTTTTTTCGTTCGTTGTCCGTCGCCCCCTTGTAGAGTCCATTGCCTGCCCTTTTATAGGGTAAGAGGAGGCAGGGACGCCGGGGGTGCCTTTGAGGTAAAGTTTTATCGAACGCTATGGAGGTTGCTGTAGCGACGTGCCCCGAGAATGGCCGGCCATCCCTGGACACCATGGTGACATAGAGGATGAGACGGTGAAAAGACTCCGAGTCTTGTGTCATGCAAACCTTGCATTCTTGTTTTGACCGTCGGTTGGTCGAGGCCGGGTCGAGGTCGGGTCGAGGTGGGTCGATGGTGAACGGATAAGGCCGAGTCCCCGGAATCGCGGGGTACGGTACTCGTCGTATTCACCCTCGAGGGTGATCAGTGGTGGAATAGTGCCCAGTATGGTGCGTACAATGATAGGTTTTCATCGCTCATCCTGGGATGGGTGGTAAAAAGTGAGATTTGACACCGGTACTGCTCCCATGCTGGTTGTTGCTGTAGCCATGAGGATAGGAAGTGGTTGGTAGTTTGCATTAAATGCTCTGACTTTTGTCTTAGAGTTGGTGAATGAGGTGGGTCGACCGGCCTGACCCTGGGTCGCGCGAGTTGGAGATTTCTCGATAGTCGAGGCGTCTTGTCGAGCGAGCCTCGTATGAGTTAGAACGTGGTCGAGGCGTCCCGTCGAGTGAGCCTTATACGAGTCGGGACGTGGTCGAGGCGTTTCGTTCGCGGTCTCGGCTAGTCCCGTTTGTTTTGTTTTTCTTAATCGTTGATTGTGGGTACCCCTTGTTTTTGGTACCCGACAGTAGCCCCGAGCCTTTGGGTGAGTGTGGGTCACTCTCATAGAGGCTCAGCGAGTCATGAACTAGAGTCATATCATCGTAGCCTTTTTCGGTGGGTGCGCGCGAGCGCACCCGCCGGGTGTAGCCCCCGAGGCCTCGGTGGAGTGTTTAAACTCCTCCGAGGTCTTTTGTACGTTTTATCGAGGAATGCTATTTGTATCATGGCGTGTTTTGTCCTTTTTCGTTTGAGGTTTGTCCTTCTGCGGTCGAGCCCCCGAGCCTCGTGCGCACAAGGTCGATCAGAGTCTTGGCTGTCTTTTATCGTTCGACTCTCATGCTCCTTCTTTAGGAAAAGGAAGAGGGGTGGGGAACGTCGTACTACCCTCGTCAGGCGAGTTCCGACGGTCTCTGGTGAGCTGTTAACAGGGAATTCGAGTGGGAGCCCGTGCTCCATTCGGTAGGAGTTGGCTAGCGGCCACAGAGGCGCTCTAAAAAATGCTAAAGAGTAGTCATGTGGATCTCGGTTCCTTGCGATAGGATTCGAGGGCTCGATGCCACCCTCCAAGGGAATTCCTCCGTCAACCTCTCTTTTAGCCTCGAATACGTCTGGGGTGCTTCGAGAGCGTGGCTCGAGCCCTGGCCTTGTACGGGCACGTCCCTAGTTGTCCCTGACTCCGTTACTCGAGGGCAGCTGTCGAACCCTGGTCGAGGGCTAGCTTTTGATCCCTCAAGGTTTATATCGGGCTCGGAGCCCATTACCCATTCGTTTGGGAATATCCGTCCGTGGATCCCCTTCTGGCCCGTTTGGGGCGCGTCTTTTTAGGAGGGGAAGCGAGATCAACGTGGTAGTGGGCGGCGTGGTGCGATAGTTATGGAATAAACGGCGGACACGTGCCCTTACCAGCGGGTTTCGAGGGAGCGGTTAGGTAAGGTCATTAAATGCAAAAACTATTCCTACCTTTTCGCCCGCCCATTGGCCTTCCATCAGGGTATAAGTGTGAGGCCCGAGGTTCCATATGCCCCCTACAGGCCCTTTGCATCTCTGCCTTCCTTGCTCTTTGTGCGCCCTTTAGCCGCCATCCACCGTTGTCGTTGCTTCTTCATCCGCCGCTGCGTGCCGTTTTTCGACAACCATGGTGGGCAAGAGCTAGATCCTTCCTGCGGATGCATGGGCTCGTTCCTTGGTGACGGAGAGGAAGCTGGAGGAGTTGGTCCACGATGGACTTTTGCGACCAAGGGCAAGCCAGACCTAGCCGGAATGGAGGGTGCCGTCGTCCGACCACCGGGAGCCGGCGCCCCGGAGGGATACGTGGTAAGCTTCATGGCTTTCCATGAGAGAGGGCTCAGAGTGCCACCGAGCCACTTCATGCGGGTGCTCCTCCACTACTACAAGGTGGAGCTACATCATCTCGCCCCTAACTCCATCTCGCAGGCTGCTATTTTTGCGACGGTCTGCGAGGGGTACCTGGGGATGGAGCCACACTAGAATCTGTGGCTCCACCTCTTTAGGGCGGAGCATTTCACCAAGAAGGCGGGCGAGCGAGGAGTGCATCACGTAGTGCATGTAGGGAGCTGCACTCTCCAAGTCCAGTCGGGTCAAGGTGAGCAGTACATCCCGGCGCAGCTCATCTCATCGAACAGTGGCTGGCACGACGGATGGTTCTATCTGCGCAACGACGACGACCAGCTGCCGAGGTTCTCTGGTCGGGTGCTGATGTTGCGCGAGGAGAACTGGTCATACGGTGTCATTGAGGAGGACAAGCCGAAACTGTAGCCGCTCCTCGACGTGTTGAGGAGGCTTCGTCAGCGTGGGTTGACGGCGGGAATGGTGGCCGTCGCGTTCCACCGCCGGAGGATGCTGCCGCTGACGCAGCGCTGGTTCTAGCTCGACGAGATGACACCAGAGGCTTCGCTGGAGGGGAGTCGGATGTCGCACGAGTCCCTCCCCCTCGATGAAGTCGCCCAGTGTGCATGGTGGATGGTGGGGAGTTTCAAGCAGGAGGACATCGATAGGGTCCCGATGTGCCCCACTCAAGGCTTTGAGCCTCTGGTAAGTGTCATTTTTTGACAGCCTTGAGTCCCTTTGTTTCCTGATTCCCTCGACTAAGTCGGTCGAGGCCTCTGTACAGGATTTGTCGGTGGTCAAGGAGTCACGGCCACCGGTTCTGGAGGATCGGGCTGCTCGGGAGGCTAGACGCCTCATGACGGCCTAGAAGAAGGAAGAGAAGGACACAACCAAGAAGCATCAAGTCCAGAAAACCCTCGAGCGTGAGGCGTTGAAGAAGCGCCGTCACCAACATAGCCTCGAGGGGCTCCCAATCGAGGAGTCTCCCTCCGAGACGGTCTCAGGGGAGGACTAAGATAGCGGCGATGACGACGCCGGGTCACGGTATGATACCGTGACCTTTCTAGCGCACCTCCCCGATGTGCGGCCCCTGCTGGAGCCTGTTGGGGGGTCGACTTCCTAGGCATCGAGGGAAGTCTCGGCACCCATCGAGGGGGAAGCAGAGCCAGCAGAGGGAAGGGCCCGAGCGGGACCTTCAGAGAGGGGAGCTACCTCACCTGGGGTCCCATAGGGGAGGTCGGTGGTGCCGCTCCCGCGAGCCCGATCGGCCTGGACTCAGCCAGCGGGCAGGGCAACAACGTCGGCGTCGGAGGCTAGGGCGCTGTCGACGGGCGTAAGGACTCGAGGCCAAATAGCCTCGTCAGCGCAGAGGTCCTCCGATGCCCCATCAGCTCGGGCTCCGAGGAGCACCCGACCGATAGGAGGCTCAATGGAGGGGCCATCACAGGTGTTGTTGGGTGGCTCGGGCTTGCCAGGGTCTAGGCCCCTACTTCCCATATCCGGGTAAGTATCTCACCTTGTATTTCCGTCATCGGTGATCTCGTTCTTTTATTCTGACGTGTTTATTTGCTGCTCAGCCATAAGCGCAAGGCGGAGCTCGCGACTCTGACTCCCATCAAGGCACTCAGGTCAGGCGTCGCCCTGATGATGCGGACGTTGGCCGACGACGCTGCCTGGGTCGCGAGGTGCCAGGCTGCAACTGAGCGGCTCAGGCTGAGGGAGGTAGCCACCAAGGCGGGGGAAAGCACCCAGGAGGTCGCTGGTCCTAGTGACGCCGCGCGGGGGCCAGAGCCGGCTGAGGCGGTCCCAGGTGATGCTAGGCTCGAGGTTCCTAGAGCTGGTGGGTTGGAGCTTGGGTCGATTGAGACGACCCAGGTGACCATCGAGGCCGCTGAGGCCGAAACATCCATCCGCGATGCGGGGCGGCGGATGTCAAAAAATTAAGGAAGGTGGCGGAGGCCCCGCCAGAGGCGGGGCAAGAGGCGGCACAGCCGGAGTCGCAACTGGCGTGGGAGGAGCCGCAGCCGCAGCAGGACCGGCCAACGGAGCAGGCGGTCGAGGCAGAACGGGGGGTGGTCGTGCCACCATCCATTGTACAAAGCGGTGGTGCCGACAGTCGAGACACCAGCCCCGTCCCAAGGGTCGACCCCGGCCATGATCGACCTTACCGTCGATGACCCTCCTTCTGACAAGGGGAAGCAGAAGGCGGACGTCGAGACGGTCGACGCCCCGGATCGGCCCGGTACTTCTGCAGCGTTGGGGGATGATCTGGCCAAGGCGTCGGCCAGGTGGCCCGATTACACAGGGTTGGAACTTGTACGAGTAGAGGAGGAGCTTCCGCGCTGGGGTCGGTCGACCCTGGAGTTTAGGGACGCGTCTAACCCTAGCGATGAGCCCTTCTTCGCCCTCGACGATAAGGACGAGGTGCAACACTGGGAGTTCATCGAGGGACTCTGTAAGCACTCCCTGCTATCCCTGTGCATGACCACGGATACCCTGGTGTGGGGTATGTCAGAGGCTTTCGAGGTAAGCCGGGTTCGTTAGTCTTTCCTTGTGTTTTATCCTTCCATTCTCCTTGGTTCTGATTTTTAGGTTTTGACTGTGGTCAGGAGCTCAAGGAGCATTCTTGCCGCAAGTCACTCTTTATTCATCATGAGAGTGGAGTGTGGGAGGCGCTTGCTTGTCAACGGGCTCTAGTCAAGGAAGCCAACAAGCGGCTATCCCAGAAGAGTGCCGAGGTGGGCGAGCTCCGCGTCGCCCATGCAGCGGTTAGGGAGGAGGCGGCGCAGGCCCAGGAAGCCAAGGATAAGGCGCGTGAAGACGTGGCAAGGGCTCGGGAGGAGGCGGCTAAGGCTCATGAGGACCTCGTGCCGCTGCTGGCGCGTGTGAAGGAGCTCGAGGAGGATGTCGCCTTGGTCAGCGGTCAGCGTGACGCCCTCAACATCCAGATCGGGATGACATCTGCTCGCGTCAGAACCTTGGAGGATGAGGTTGTGACATTGAAGGGGACGATCCGAGAGAGGGATGAGGCTCTCTCGGGCACCGGTCGGGAGATTGAGGCGCTGAGGGCGGCGGTCCATGACAAGGACGAGGCTCTTCGAGCGTCGGAGAAGGCGTGTAGGGAGCTGCGTGATGAGGTCATGGGTTGGCAAAGCCACGCTGAGGGTAAACCTCTTGTTGTGTTCTGGCCTTGGCCTCAAGGTCCTAGGCTTATGCTAACTCAGTGCTTATGTTTCAGAGTTGGAGAAGCAGTAGCATGCGGCCCAGGCGATAGCCACCTCGTTCCAAAACCTCTTCGAGGCCGAGGTCGGGCGGACTCAATTGCTCCAGGGTGCTATCACCTCGGTGTGTGATGGCCTTGGGGTCGAGCCTGATGCTGATACCGAGGAGGACGCACTGGGGAACTCCTTTGTCCGTCAGATGGCGGTGCTGGGCCGCCTCGTCCATGAGAAGATACAAGGTGGGCTGCATCACGGCGTGAAGAGGGCCATGGCGGTCGTTCGGTCTAGGTTTGAGTATGACATGGACCTCATCGCTGATGGCTTCATCACGGATCCAGACCGGAACGAACAAGGAGAATGAAGTCGCCTGCCTGAACCTGATCGAGGCTGCTGAGGAGCCCGAGGGTCGACTTGCAAAACTTTTCAAGATCGAGGTGGTCCCACCTACCGACGACGAGGGCCTGTGACCCAAAACTGGGCATGAGGGCCTATGTAAATGAGTTAATATTCGTAACTTTCGTTGTGATGGCCTCGAGGGCCTTGAAACATTTAGATATAAGTTTGTACTAGATGTTTGTTTTTGTTCAAGTTTTTTCTTCCCTTTCCCGCTTGAATCATATTCTTGCATGATTTTCTTAGCGTGCGGTTACACCCCTTGGCATGAGGGAGCGAGTGAAGGTACCATAGCCTCGGAGGTGTAAGTGATCTCGCAGCTCGACTGCCCTCGAGCTTTAGGGCGCGTTTGTGGCCTCATAGACCATGTAAGAACTTGATTCAAAGCGAACGGGAATGTTAGTCGTGAGCTTTTTCAAAGTCGTGAACTATTACTAGGTCTACTTAGCGCACGGTTGCACCCCTTGGCATGGGGGGGTGAGTGGAGGTACCATAGCTCAGAGGCGTAGGTGATCTCACAGCTCGGCGACCCTCGAGCCTTAGGGTGCGCTTGTGGCCTGGTCGACTTATGTAACAGTTCTCTTCTTTTTTGAAAAATGCAATTTTTTTGGGGATACGTAGGGGGTTCCCCCCATGTAGCCCCTAAGGGAGGGTCGACTCTGAGAAAACAGGGTCGATCCTTCCTAGTTGTTATGCAAAAATGCTTTGAACACCGATGTATTCTTTATTCTATCATGGGATTGTGAAACAATTTACAGAGCCTCGAGGCTTTAAGGAAAAAAGCGACGTAGCTGTTCAATGTTTCATGCGTTGGTGAAGATTTCGCCTTTCTCGTTCGATAGTTTGTAGGTGCCGGGCTTCAGTACTTCTGTGACGATGTATGGCCCTTCTCATAGTGGAGTAAGCTTGTGCCGTCCCTTGTTGTTCTGGCTTCGCCGTAGCACCAGGTCGCCGATGTTGAGGTCCCTTCTATGGACGTGTTTGTCGTGGTAGCGTTGAAGACTTTGCTGATACCTTGCCGAGTGTAACAGAGCCACATCACGAGCTTCCTCGAGCTAGTCGAGGGCATCCTCTCTTATGGCATCATTGTTTTGCTCGTTGTAGGCTTTCAGCCTCGGGGATCCATATTCTACATCAGTTGGGAGCATAGCCTCAGACCCATAGACTAAGAAGAACGGAGTGAACCCGTGGCTCGACTCGGCATCGTTCTTAGGCTCCACAGGACCGAGGGGAGCTCGGCGGCCCATTTTTTGCTGTGTTTGTCTAACTTGTCAAAAATTCTTGGCTTTAGGCCTTGTAGGACCATGCCGTTGGCACGTTCTACTTGGCTATTTGTTTTTGGATGAGCTACGGCCGATCAGAGCACACGGATGTGATGGTTATCGCAGAAATCTAGAAACTTTTTGCCGGTAAATTGGGTACCGTTGTCCGTGATGATGCAGTTAGGAACCCTAAAGCGGTGGATGATGTCGGTAAAAAATAGCATAGCTTGCTCTGACTTGATGCTGGTGATAGGACGGGCCTCGATCCACTTGGAAATTTTGTCAATGGTGATGAGCAAGTAGGTGAAGCCACCAGTTGTCCTTTTTAGGGGTCCGACCAAGTCGAGCCCCCAAACAGCGAACGACCATGTGATGGGAATAGTTTGCAGGGCATGAGCCGGGAGGTGGGTTTGTCTTGCATAGTACTGGCATCCTTTATAGGAGCGTACTAGCTTGACGGCGTCGAAGACTGCGGTCGGCCAATAGAAGCCTTGCTAGAATGCGTTTCCAACGAGGGTTCAAGGCGCTGCGTGATGACCATAAGCCCCCGAGTGTAGATCATTGAGCAGGTTCCTGCCTTCCTCATTTGTGATACAGCGTTGGAGGATGCCCGTAGGGCTGTGGCGATACAGCTCCTTGCTGTCGCCAAATATCACAAAGGATTTGGCCCGGTGAGTGATCCATCGAGCCTTTATCTTATCAGAGGGGAGGTCCCCTCGAGTGAGATGGTCGAGGTATAGAACACGCTAGTCAGGCCCAGGGTTGGCTGGCGGGGTCGAGCCTTCCACCTGCATGGCTTCAGCCCCGGTCGAGGGGGCTTCTGCCTCAAGTGGGGGATCGAGTGACGGCCCGTCGACCCCTCTGTCTACCCTGATGTTGACGGATGGTTGATGGAGATCTTTCGTGAAAACGTCAGGTGGAACTGTAGTTCGACTAGAAGCGATTTTCACGAGTTCATCAGCGACCTCATTATATCTGCGTGCAATGTGGTTGAGCTCGAGGTCGTGAAACTTGTCCTCAAGGCGCCGTACCTCCTCACAGTAGGCCTCCATCTTGGGATCATGGAAGCTCGAGCTCTTCATGACCTGGTCGATCACGAGCTGAGAGTCACCTCGAACGTCGAGGTGTCGGACCCCTAGTTCAACGGCGATTCGTAGGCCCGTGACGAGCGCCTTGTACTCGGCGACATTGTTGGAGGCAGGAAAATGAAGCCGGATGATATAGCGCATGTGGACTCCGAGGGGTGAGATGAAGAGCAAGCCCACGCCTGCTCCCATTTTCATCAGCAACCCGTCAAAATACATGGTCCAAAGCTCGGCCTATAGCTGAATCAGAGGAAGTTGAGTGTCGGTCCACTCCGCCAGGAAATCTGCTAGCACCTAGGATTTGATGGCTTTGCGTGGTGCGTAAGAGAGGGTCTCACCCATGAGCTCGACCGTCTATTTTGCTATCCTACCCGAGGCCTCTCGGTTTCGGACTATCTCTCCCAAAGGGAAAGAAGATACCACGGTCACCGGGTGGCCCTCAAAGTAGTGACAAAGTTTGCGCTGCATTAAGACGATGGCGTACAACAACTTCTGGATCTGCGGGTAGCGAACCTTGGTTTCCGAGAGAACCTCACTGATGAAGTAGACCGGTCTCTGGATGAGCAGGGTATGTCCTTCTTCTACCCTCTCGACAACTAGGACCGCACTGACCACTTGTGTCGTTGCAGCGACGTAAAGTAGGAGGGGTTCCCCTGTGGTTGGAGGGACGAGGATCGGTGAGTTGGATAGCGTAGCCTTGAGCTTTGCAAGGGCTTCCTCGGCTTCGAGGGTCCACGAGAAGTGTTTCGATTTCTTTAGGAGACGATACAGTGGGAGCGCTTTTTTGCTGAGGCGCGAAATGAAGCGACTGAGGGCCGCAAGGCAGCCTGTGACCCTCTACAGGCCCTTCAGATCACGGATAGGGCCTATTTTGGTTATTGCAGCGATTTTTTCTAGGTTGGCCTTGATGCCACATTCAGAAACGATGAACCCCAGGAGCATGCCTCGAGGAACGCCGAAGACGCATTTCTCAGGGTTGAGTTTAATGTTTTTGGCCCTAAGGCATTTGAATGCAACGTCGAGGTCGTTTATCAAATTACTGATCTTCTTGGTTTTAACAACGATATCATCGACGTAAGCCTCGACGGTTGGTCCAATGTGTTCCCCAAAAACGTGTTGCATGCATCGCTGGTACGCAGCCCCTGCGTTCCAGAGACCGAAGGGCATTGTAACATAGCAATACATGCCGAATGAGGTGATGAATGAAGTCGCGAGCTGGTCGGACTCCTTCATTTTGATTTGGTGGTAGCCGGAATACGCATCTAGGAATGATAGAGTTTCACATCCCGTAGTAGAATCAATGATTTGATCAATGCGTGGCAAAGAAAAAGAAACTTTTGGACATGCTTTATTCAAACTAGTATAGTCTACACACATCCTCTATTTCCCATTCTTTTTCTTAACTAATACAGGATTAGCTAGCCACTCAGGATGATGAACCTCCTTGATGAATTCGGCCTTCAATAGCTTGTGGACCTCCTCGCCAATGACCTTGTGCTTTTCCTCGTCGAAGCGGCGCAAGCATTGCTTCACCGGTTTGCAGCCGGCTTGGATCTCCAAGGCGTGCTCGGTGACTTCCCTGGGTATGCCCGGCATATCCGAGGGACCCCATGCAAAGATGTCGATGTTTGCACGGAGAAAGTCGACGAGCACTGCTTTGTATTTGGGATCGAGGGTGGCGCTGATGCTCAATGCCTTTCCTTTTGGGTCGGTGGGATCGAGGGGTACGAGCTTTGACGTCTTCCACAGGCTCGAAGTTGCCGACGTGGCGCTTGGGGTCAGGGTTCTCGTTGGCCAAACCGTCGAGGTTCGCCGCCAAGGTCACCGACTCCAAGATGGCTTCCCCATGCCCGACACATTCTACGTCGCACTCGTAGGCGTGCTCATAGGAGGGCCCGACAGTAATGACACCATTGGGGCCCGACATTTTGAGCTTGAGGTAGGTGTAATTGGGGACCGCCATGAACCGGGCGTAGCAGGGGCATCCGAGAATGGTGTAGTATGTTCCATGGAATCCTACCACTTCGAAAGTGAGAGTCTCCTTCATGAAGTTGGCGGGAGTGCCGAAATAGACAGGTAGGTCGACCCGTTCGACGGGCTCTGCTTGCTTCCCCGACATGAATCCATGGAAGCCCCTGACGCTGGGTCAGAGGTGCGTCCTGGTGATTCCCAGAAGGTCGAGGGTCTGGGCATAAATGATGTTAAGACTACTGCCGCCATCCATGAACACCTTGGTGATGCATGTGTTGGCGATGATGGGATCGACAACAAGTAGGTAGACCCCAGGATTAGGGACGTAGTCTGGGTGGTCATCACGGTCGAAAGTGATGGCCACCTCGGACCAGTCAAGGAAGAGGGGGGTTGTGAGTTGCACGGAGAAGACCTCTCGACGTTCCCGCTTGCGCTGCCGTGTTGAGAGGCGCGTCGAGGGTCCTCCGTATATCATGAAGCAGTCATGGATCTCAGGAAACCCCTCATCCTTGTCGTCTCCCTTGGGATCTTCCTTCTTGTCGTCTTTCTTGATGCCTATGCTTTCAAAGTATCGGAGCATGTGGCAGTCCTCGAGGTTGTGGTTCATGGGCCCTTTGTGGTAGGGACACGTCTCTTTGAGCATTTTGTCGAAAATGCCCTCGCCGGGGGCCCCTCGAGGTTTCTTATGATCAGCAACAGCAACAAGGTCGTCACCCGGGGGCTTCTTGTTTTGCCCTGCTGGTTATTCTTCTTCTTCCTATTGTTCCTCTTCGAGCCCCGGCTAGAGCCCGCGGGATCCTCTTCCTTGCGCTTCCCTTTGTCCTGGTCACTACCAAAGATAGCACCAACTGCCTCCTCGTCGACGGCGAAGTTGGTGATAATATCCATCAAATCGTTGGTAGTTATGGGAGTGTTGCGGCCCAATTCTCAGACCAACTCTTTGCAGGTGGTACCAGAGAGGAAGGCCATGATGACGTCAGAGTCGGTGATGTTGGGGAGCTCGGTGCGTTGCTTGGAGAAACGCTAGATGTAATCCTGGAGGGATTCACCCGGCTTCTGTTTGCAGCTTCGGAGATCCCATGAGTTGCTAGAGCGCATATAGGTTCCTTTGAAGTGGCCCTCAAACACTCTCACAAGGTCGTTCCAGTTGTGGATTTGCCGAGGTGGGAGGTCCTCGAGCCAGGCTCGAGCGGTGTCCGATAGGAACAGGGAAGTTGTCGAATGATGACTCGGTCGTTGGTGGCCCCACCCAACTGGCAGGCCAAGCAGAAATCAGCAAGCCAAAGTTCGGGTTTTGTTTCACCATTATACTTGGTAAGAGTCATGGGGGGGGGGGGGGTGGAACCGAGCCAGGAGTAATGTTTCGCGAATGACCTTGCTAAAGACCCGAGGGCCTGGTGGCTCGGGTGAAGGGCTTCGATCCTCCGAGCTATCGTAGCACCCGCCTCTATGCTCGTGGTAGCATCGAGCTGCACCATCACCATGTTTGTGCCTCCGGGGCTCGATGATGTTGTCACAGGCATCTCAAGGTTCACGGTTGTCGATGATGCGTTCACGAACAGAGGCCGCCTTGTTCCGTTGGGCGTGCTCAGGATGAACCGAGGCCTCTCTCTCTTGACGAGAGGGCTCCACAGGCTGCTCTGAGGCAAACCCGCGCCGCCTTGAGGCGGAACTCTTGGCCTACTGCATGGCAACAGTCTCGATGAGTCCTCAGATTTCATCACGGGCTCGACGGGCCTCAGGGTTCGACGGCTCAGACATGTTACGAAGGAGCATGGCGGCTGCGACCATGTTCTGGCTGGCTCGACCGAAAACCAGGGGCTCGACTACCCGATCCTCGACGATGCGATGATTGTCATCGTGAGCTCTCTCTTGAGCTCCTCCACCATGTGCGCGGGCCGCGCGCTCATGCTCGAGGGTTTGTTAAAGTAGGCGCAGATTTTCTCGTTCCTCGTCGAGCCTGTCCTGCAACTCACGGATTTACTCGAGTTGCATTCCTTGGTCCACAAGGAATTGAGCCTCATCCCGCTCAGTAGGGAGCTCGACCTGAGGTGGCGTGTTCCTTCCTCCAACAACTGCCTCATCCTCTGAATCCGACGCGATAGCTCTATCGATATTGAAGCACTCACGAGTTGGATCGTAGGTGTCATCGGTAGAGTCGGAGTCTGGAGCGCCGAAATAGTAGTACAATGGGTGCATGTGGGGTCGTGCATCTCTGAGGCCGTGATGTCGAAAGGCAGTCGCACGAAGCTCCGTATCTGAAGTCCCCGTGGAGTCTAGGTACTCGGAAGCTGGCGTGGATGCAACAAGGTCGAGGGTGGAGCGTAGATGGTGTCCGGGGAGTTCCTCGTAAGCACTCATGCAGGTGCTTACAGAAGAAGCGTACGCCCGGGCAACCGAGTCTAGTCCAAACGGGAATGCTGACGAAGGCGTCGTTCCTGGTGCTGGAGTAGTCGACCTGGCCGGTGGTGGCGCCGCACCGGGCAGTAGAGCGGTGGGACTCCCTGTCGGCATCTTACCTTTAGCCAAGCCCATCCTACACAGATCCTTAGTGAGAAAATCTATGTTGGCGTCTGGCTGGGAGGTGCCGAATCGAGGAATACCATCACCCTCCGCAAGGCGATGACGGCGGTTGCACTGGGCTCACCGTCACTGGGCGGTGTGTGCCTGACGAGAGTGACGATACCGGCGCAGTGCTCTCCTAGGTTGGGAGAGCTCATGGTTACTGTCAATCGGGTGCCTGGGTGGGAGGAGGACCATGTCGTAGCCCTAGCCAAGGGACATGAACTCCAAGCTCCCAAAACCAGATCACCGTGGCCAACGGGAGTGGACCTTCGGGGTCAGCCATCCAGAAAAATGGCAGGAAAATGATGTTGGCACACAACGCCCCCTACTTAGCGCGCCAACTGTCGGCGTTTGGTCCTACGTGGGTCCTAAGCCAACGTGTGAATCAATGTTGCGTGTCCCTAATCTGGATGGTGATGCAAGGAGAGTACACGGAGGTTTATCCTGGTTCGGACGAAAGAAAGCCCTACGTCCAGCGGGGAGAGGGAGTATTGTATTTCCTTGTACCTAAGTGCTTGCGTAGGGGTTACAAGTTGTGAGAGAGGGAACCGATCCCAGGTCTTAGAGAGAAAGTGAAAGTACAAAGGAGATTGCTTAAGATGTTGATCTTCTATGGTGGGAAGGTGGCTGGTCTTTTTTCGTCTGTTGTCCGCCGCCTCCTTGTAGAGTCCCATGCCTGTCCTTTTATAGGGTAAGAGGAGGCAGGGACACCGGGGGTGCCTTTGAGGTAAAGTTTTGTCGAACGTTGTGGAGGTTGCTGTAGCGACGTGCCCCAAGAATGGCCAGCCATCCCTGGACACCATGGTGACGTAGATGATGAGACGGTGAAAAGACTCCGGGTCCTGTGTCACGCAAGCCTTGCATTCTTGTTTTGACCGTAGGTTGGTCGAGGCCGGGTCGAGGTCGGGTCGAGGTGGGTCGACGGTGAACGAATAAGGCCGAGTCCCCGGAATCGCGGGGTACGGTACTCGTCGTATTCACCCTCGAGGGTGATCAGTGGCGGAATAGTGCCCAGTATGGTGTGTACAGTGACAGATTTTCACCGCCCATCCCGGGATGGGCGGTAAAAAGTGAGATTTGACACTGGTACTGCTCCCGTGCCGGTTGTTGCTGTAGCCATGAGGATAGGAAGTGGTTGGCAGTTTGCATTAAATGCTCTGACTTTTGTCTCAGAGTTGGTGAATGAGGTGGGTCGACCGGCCCGACCCTGGGTCGTTCGAGTCGGAGATTTCTCGGTAGTCGAGGCGTCTTGTCGAGCGAGCCTCGTACGAGTCAGAACGTGGTCGAGGCGTCCCGTCGAGCGAGCCTCGTACGAATCAGGACGTGGTCGAGGCATTTCGTTCGCTGTCTCGGCTAGTCCCGTTGGTTTTGTTTTTCTTAATCGTTGATTGTGGGTACCCCTTATTTTTTGGTACCCAACACACCCCTTCGTCTCACCTAACGCTCACCCTCGATCTCCGGACTCCCTCTCGGTTCTCCCACCTCGTCGCCGGTGAGCACAAGCAGCCCTCCATCTCTGGCGCGACCTCGCACCAACACCATCCTCACCCTCCCCTTCCCTTCTCCTTCTACCACCTCTCCTCCAATCCCACCAAATTTGTGTCCCCTACCTTTACCGCCGCAGAACCTCCTGAAAATCGATGGCGAGCCTATCCCGGAACTCTGTGTCGGACACCTTTGCTTGGCCGTCGGAAACCAGGGGCTCAAGCACCTTGGGGCAGATGTTGCGGGGCACTGGGTATGGCGGCGGCGAAGGTGCGGAGCCGGAGCTTGCAGCCGCCACTAACTGCCCCCATGGCCATGCCGGTGCTCGCCGCGGAACACCAGGTCACGCGTCTGCGCCCCGCGGTCCGCCCGCAGCCGCACCACCACGGTGGCACCGCGCGTGCTGCTTGGCCATGGGCCTTCGCCCCTGCTCGCATTCTACTTGGCTCTGACGGCGGCGGCGGCGGCGAGGTGCGAGGACGATGCCGTGGCGTGCTGGTGGTTGCAGCCGCGCTTGCCGTTGCGCTTGCTACCAAAGGCATGGCCGTGGCTGTCCATGGAGGCGAGGAGCGTGACTAGCCATGGAACCTGTGTTCAACCTGTGTGTGAAAATGCCTCAAAGAAGAGAAGAGAAAGAGCTGGACGGTAACTATACCAAAGGCTAGTGCAAGGTAGCCATATACCCATACGAAGACAAACAAATAAAATCTCTATCTAGCCTAACTCTGCATGAAAATAAAACCAAAAGTTGCTGTTGCACCTCCTGGGCCTGCCCACTGGCACAGGGTATGAAAGTCTAGGAAACAAACACGGCGGTGCGTGTGGCGTCCACTGGCACAGGGTAGGAAAGTCATGGAAATTAGGAAAAAGACTACTTTTGGTCCTCCGACTATCGCGAAATTCCGTTTTTGTCTCTCAACTTCAAAACCGGACAAACAAGCTCCTCAACTTTTGAAACCGCGCAAATTTAGTCCCTCGACTGTTTTTGTCTTTGTTTGCTATAGTAACCACGTGTTTGCTACAGTAGCCACACAGATTTATTTCTGCTGAATCTTTGAAAAATCATAGTAAATTACAGAAAATTCATAAAATGAAAAATTCAATTTTGTTGGACTCCATATGAGTAGAGCTACACAATGAATATATAATATGATATACTTTAGTAAAAGTTTTTACTATGATTTTTCAAAGATTGAGCTAAAATAAATAAAAAAGAAAAAGGCAAAAATTTTGTACTAAAACATACTATATTATATATTCACTGTGTAGCTCTACTCACGTGGAGTCCAACAAAATTATATTTTCTATTTTATGATTTTTTCTGTGATTTACTATGATTTTTCAAAGATTCAGCTGAAATAAATCTGCGTGGTTACTGTAGCGAAGCCGCGGTTACTGTAGTAAAACTACCGGAGAATACGGCCGAGGGACTAAATCTGCGCAGTTTCAAAATTCGACGGGCTTATTTATCCGGTTTTGGAGTTGAGGGACCAAAAGCGGACTTTCGCGATAGTTAGAAGATCAGAATAGACTTTTTCCTGGAAACAAACACCCCTGCAGTTGCCTTGCGGCTAGCCCTAAGGGCAAAATGGGCCATTGAGGACTGGGGTGGGGGTGGGCCTTGTCGGCCGGACGGCCCAGCAGGGCTGCACACCTTCATCATCCTCCCGTAGTCGCATAGGCTGGCCGCCGCCGCTCGCTCGCCTCCCTCACTCGCTGGATGCTGGCCGGAGAACTGGGGTAGTAGTGGTGCTCGCCGGAGGGGACCTAGGGCGGCCGCCCAAGCTCGCCCTATAGATCGGTCCGCTTCTACACGCACGCCAGCACGCGAAGCCTTCCGTCGCCGAAAATGGGCCACATGGACGGAGAGCACGAGCACGAGGGCGACGACCTCTCCGCCGACGACTCTTTATGGAGCGACGGCGTCTGGTCCGAGGACGACGATGAGGTGGGAGAGATTCTTTTTATGCCTTTGCCCTGATTTTTTTTGCGGTGTTTTATTTCTGAGTAAGTTTTGTGGGTTTTGAGTTGTGCGCAGGAGTCGTTGTCGTTCGAGGACAGCGGCGAGGGCTCCGGCTCCGACGGTGAGTCCGACGAGGCTGCGGCGGCGGAAGAGAGCGACTCTTCGGAGGATGAGGTGAAGCATTTGTGTGCTTAGTGTTTGCGTTGCTTAAGCAGATTTGCAGACTCTTTTGTTGTTCCGTATTTGCTTTTCTGAGTATTTGAGGTTAAAGTGAGCTAAATTTTGTGTTGTTTGCAGGTGGCACCAAGGAATACCGTGGGAGACGTGCCTCTGGAGTGGTACAAGGACGAGGAGCACATTGGGTATGACATTGATGGGAGGAAGATCAAGAAACGTGATAGGGAGGGGCGCATTGAAGCCTACCTCAGGAACGCAGATGATGCCAAGAATTGGTAAGGCTTGAACTTGCTCTGTTGCAGTCACTCAATGAGCTGTTGTCAGTTCTGACCAATCTTGGATGGATGGATGATTAAGTTTTGAGAATGCCTCATGGTAATGACAGATACTTGTAATGCCATATATTTGTAATATGATATTTGAGATAATTTGCTCCTGCAGTAACCCTACAGAAATTTTGTAAGCTGGAAAACAGCATCAGCATATTATAAACAAGTTGTCCTGGAACTTATCAAGTTCACATTGGCAGCTGATGTCCAGTTTACACATCTTTGGGGTGTTGCTGAGCTAATTTTTCCCTTGTATTTTTGGCATGTTAGTGTTAACAATTTGTAAGCAAACTTGTGTTTTTGGAGACTGCAGTGTTAAAACATCTCTAAGCAGAATGGGCTAATTGGAGATATGAGTGTGGCCATGGCTTATACATGAGATTTCCGTCATTAAAGAGTGTTTTTACAATCTGATTTCAGCAAATTAATTGTAATTGTTGGAATAATATCTTGTGCCAGTTTCACATAGGCTTGGTTGATATGCTGACATCTATCATAGATTCTGTTATTGAATTATCATCCTACCCAACAATGGCCTGTATGAATTTTCAGGGTTAAACCTTATTTATACCCTGGATCAATTACAGTGGTTTGTGTGACCTAAATGTTTAAATGCTGGGATTAGACCTGGATTTATAACATATACTGTAATGAGCTTGTAGCAAACAAATACTTAACAGCAAAAACGTTGATCATTTGAGTGAAGCGAGGATGAAAGTCAAACAGTTGCTAAATATTTGTAGCCTCATCCTGCTCAGGGATTGGGCCTTAGTATTTTGTTAGATCCTAGTGCATCATACATTGACACATCGTTCTTCTTATATTTTGATTGTATTGGATCATCTTTTTGGTTATTACCACTAAGAGCATTTACCTTAAAATTTTAAATTTATCCTAATATGAAAAGGGAGCTTTCAATTGCTGTCAAGTGGCTTAGTCACCTGACATTTCTGTACCCTAAATCTTACATCAGGACATTGTTTGTGTGGTTCAATCTAGCTGCATGGCATTTCAGTACATTTATAATTTTTCTAAGAACATGGATTAAACAAGTCATTAACAGTCACTTTGATTCATTGCTCCAGACTATACTCATCATAGATCTTTCTCCTCTGAGAACCATGATTATTCAAATATGGAAAATATGGATCTCCCTGTGCCAGTTAGCAGATGCATCTGATTTTTTTTTTTACCTTGTGCAATTTCTTTATCCTTACGCCTAGTACCATTTAGTTGTTTGCATTTGGTATTGTTTTTCTTGCTCATCTAACTTAATCATATAATTTCTTTTCTTCGTCACCAAATGTAGGAGAAAGATCTATGATGAGTATAATGACGAGGAGGTTCAGATTACAAAGGATGAGGCTAAGATAATTAGTAGACTGTTAAAGGGAAAGACTCCACATACCAATGTTGATCCATATCCAGTATGTACTACAATCCTTATCTATATTACTCAAGGTGCTAAGTTTAGATGTTAAGTAAATGATCATCCAACAGCCTAATATTATATTCGTGGATGACTGGACACTTGCATGAGTTGTTTTGTTAAAACTTTCATACTAGATCTCCTTCTGTCCTTAGTCTAAGTACTGTAATGGTTGCTTATTTCTTGCTGGCACGTGGCCTGTTTACAACTTAGTTTCACTGATAATAACCAATTGACCTGTACATGATATATACTTATATAGTTTTGAATTCGTTATGCATGGTGCCAATGAATGCTATCCAGATTCATGCAAATGGATTGCTCTTTTACAGTTAAATGATTTTTTTTTGTTTCTCCATATGTTTATAGTGCACGGATGTGGCATACTGATTAACTTTTATCCTAGGATTATGTTGATTGGTTTGAATATGAGGATAAAGGTCATCCGCTTTCTAATGCCCCTGAGCCAAAGAGGCGATTTGTACCTTCAAAGTGGGAGCAGAAGAAGGTATATCATCCATCTCATCTCTCTTTTTTAGACCATTCTCTTTATTTTGGTTTCAATATTTTTTTCAAGAGATCTGACTGCATGAATGTCTTATTATTGATTTCTTCTCAGGTCTCTATACTGATTCATTTAAATATTTTATCACATTGAGTAGTGTTATGCAATGATCTAATGAATAGTCATGAGTTAAATATTCAATTATTTTTATGATGATTAGATATCTCTGACTTTTTTATTTCTAATTTCAGCATACTACTTCATTTCATGTTGTAATTAGAATGTTTCATAATCTGGGACCAAGCTGATAAAAAAAAGGCACTTAAGCAATGGCTTGACACTTTGTGGTCATGTTGTCCTGCCGCACTGATTATGGGGTAATCTATGTCTTGGTAATCACCTGCATAGGCAGTGCAAGTCTATTAATAGTCTAGAATTTAGAGAGCATTTGAAAGAATGCAGTCACACGCCATTGCTCATTTCTGGAAGATATTTGGTTGCCTAGGCAGTGAGGTGGTGGCTGCTAGGGATGAGAGACGACCCATGAAATAGACAGTTTGGGGAGGGTGGAACTAGATTGTTTCATTGTTTATCACTTCATTGTAACCTGTAAGCATATCTTCTGATCTTAATGATTGTAACTAATTTATTTAGAATTAAGCTTGATTGTTTCGGGAATTTGGGCATGTTGCTAACTTGCTATAGTATGACACAGTACTGTTCACTGGTTCAATCCCTCTGCATGACCCATACACCAGCCTCTCATCATACCACATGTTTAGGAAGTAGCATGTGACTTAGTTATGGAGTCACAAGTTTTGTGTCTCAGTTATGCATTCACTAGTGAATTTGGGAGCTTACATAACTTACTGTTATTCTGTTGCGGTGCTTCTTTTTTGGTCTGAACAGGACAAAATCTTGCATTGGCATCGTGCATAATGGTGTCAGTAATCACAGGGCTTGTTTTGGATCTTCTCTCTTAAACTGCTCCGTGATTGTATCGCGTCCTAAGTTATTTGAATTACCCTTGAGCTCATGCATTATGGTGGCAGGTTGTTAAACTTGTAAGAGCCATTCGTAATGGATGGATAAAGTTTGACAAGCCCAAGGAGGAACATAACTTGTATCTATTATGGGGAGATGAAACTGATACAGCAGACAATAAGCGGCATGGCTTGAGCTACATTCCTCCTCCTAAACCTAAGTTACCTGGTATTTTGACATTCCTTTTTCAGCATTAGTCACTTCTATAATAATCTTTGAGAAATTATTGGAACATGTTTCACTTAGTGCTCATGTACTATATAATTTTCTGTTGATTCTTCATGGTGTATCCAGGTCATGAAGAGTCATATAATCCTTCCATTGAATACATTCCTACACAAGAGGAAATAGATTCATACCAGCTTATGTATGAGGAGGATCGCCCAAAATTCATTCCGAAACGGTACTATCTTCCTTTTTATTGTCCATTGTCTTATACCATCTAAATCATTTTGACTTTTGAGTTGTGCGCTTCACCAGATTTGAGTCCCTTCGAAGTGTACCTGCATATGAGAAGGCACTGAGGGAAGGTTTTGATCGGTGTCTAGATCTTTATCTCTGCCCTAGAACCCGCAAAAAGCGTGTAAGTTGAGCTCCTATGTTAATTTTTATGCATTTATTGCTTTAAAAGACAATATTTGTCTCTAATTTGTGCCAATCATTTGACAATGCCAGATAAATATTGATCCTGAGTCACTCAAGCCCAAGTTACCAAGTAAAAAGGAGTTGAGGCCATACCCGAAAACTTGTTACCTTGAGTTCAAGGGCCATACAAGTCTTGTGAAATCCGTTTCGGTTGAAATTACAGGGCAGTGGCTTGCATCTGGTATGCGCCATTGTTATTTATTTTCTGCATTTATCTGAATATACATGCACCAAAAGTTTTGATACTCAAATGGGGTGATATTAACTAATTCAATGAGAACTGTAATGTTGTACTCACATCATCTTTTCTCCATACACTATAATTTATGGCTTAAAATAGTAGCACTAACTATATCTCAATAATTTATTTTGCAAAAGTAATTTATATTTTGGTCAGCTTGGATTATAGAGAAATGCCGAGCTCATTTTAGTAGCATATAGAAGTGCGGTAATATTACATGTCTTAATCCACATGGGAAGGGTGGTGAAGAGTATCACAATCTAATTACTAAGCAAAACCTGTGGTTAAGATATTTCTTAATCAAGCCAAATAGTTCTTATATGGGTTATAAACTGTATAGTATGATACATGAAAAACAGTAAACCAAAAATTGCTTTCTAAAAACAGTTGCAGCTGGCCAACTGCTAAGTTGACCTTAAACTCGGGGGCTCTGTTTTAGTACACATGGAATATTGGTAACCAGCATTATATAAGGTTAACTGACTTGAGCAGGTTTCTCCACTTTAGAAGTTCATTTCATAAAAATGAGTGTGACAATGCTAAGTTACAATTGCTCCTTTCTGAAGGTTCGTGTGATGGTACAATTCGTGTCTGGGAGGTTGAAACTGGTCGCTGTCTTAAAGTTTGGAACGTTGGAGGTGATGTCCGTCATATTGCCTGGAATCCTTCACCTGACAGGCCTATTCTTGCTGCTGTCGTGTAAGCCCTTTGCTATTCTAGCATATGTTCCTTTCTGTAAGCTTTATGTATTCTTCTCATTCATTTTATTTGGTGCAGTGGACATGACCTGCTACTTATTAATGCTGAGGTGGGGAGTGAAGAAATGCAAATGAGGGTAAAAGATCTGCTCAAGATTGATGAAATGGCTCCTCAAGATGATACTGGTGTGTTGAATTGATAGCCAATCAATGTTTCCAGTGTACTACTGCCTTTTTCAGTCTTCTGAAATACTATTATTATTTAACAGATGACAAGAAACCAGCTGTCAGGTGGATGAAGCATGAAAAACTTGATGGGATCACCTTGGTTCATCAAAAGGTCTGGTATTCATATTTTAACTTTTTTTTTACTCTTTGAACTTAATAACTTGTTTTCTTTGCTTACTAGTTTATTTCTTGTTTAGGCCGTGTCAAATGTGGAGTGGCATTACAAGGGAGATTACTTCACCACAGTTGCGCCAACTGATATCCTTTATGAATCAATCATGTCTTGTTGATTCTGTTTTATTTCCATCTGTTTGTATTTCCTTTTTCTTTTCAAGTGTGGCACCTCTCCACTTGTAGGTATGTTCACATGCATGGTCACATTGAATATCCAGGACCAATGATACCATAGTTTTAATTTCCCCATTCAATTGTACACCTTAATTCCAATGTACGCGATACAAGAGCTGTATTGTTGCATCAGCTCACGAAAAAGCACTCGCACCATCCTTTCCGTAAATTGCCAGGCCTTCCTGTTGCCGCAACATTCCATCCAAGTCAGAAGATGTTCTTTGTTGCTACTAAGAAATTTGTTCAAGTTTATGATCTCCAAAAAGCTCAGTTGGTAAAGAAGCTAGAGTCAGGTCTCCGCGAGATTTCCTCCATCTCGATCCATCCTGGTGGTAGGTCACAAGTCGGCTTGTTGCGAATTTTGAAATCTTCTAACGAGTTGCTTCAAATTGATTGCATCTGTTGGTAGCAAAATATCAATATTGGTGGTGTAAGTATTGTGATTACTTCACGTTTCTTTTGTAGGTGATAATGTTATTGTCGGAAGCAAAGATGGAAAACTATGCTGGTTTGATACTGATCTATCTACCAGACCATACAAAACTCTAAAGTATGGTTCTTCTCTTATTTCAATCCCTTTTTGAAAACAAAAAGGACAAGTAATTTTTCAAGATCTTCATATTGCATTGCCAAGGTTACCATTATAGGCACTGTTAAATTATCTGCATGTTATATGAAAAATCCTACTAGTATAGATGCTGGAAGTCTGCTTGCCTGGAGACATAATGGAAATCATTGTTAAGATGCAACTTGATTTTCATGTGTTCCACTATCTTTAAATATATTTAGAATGCTCATGGTCTAATGTGTTCCACTGTCTTAATTTCTTCTGCCTACTTTTCTTAGGACTTTATGCCAACTTAATATTTTGATAAACGTGTTGTAATATTTGTAAAACATGGGCCATATGTTTTGCTGCCTGGTTGGTGTGGTTACTGCTTGCACTTTTACAATTGTCAGCAACATCTATTATTTGTCCACTGCCTCATGATGGCCAAATTAATCTCAAAATTCCCACAGTTGTCTGCTAGTCTTGTCTTTGATTCTTGCTGTTTTTTTTTCATTTTGAAATACCAATAATTTATTTGCTAAATTTCAGGATCCATTCTAAGGATATTACCAGTGTTACCTTTCACCGAAAGTACCCTCTTTTTGCCTCATCCTCCGAGGATTGTACTGCCTATGTATGTCATGGAATGGTCTATTCTGATCTTAACCAGAACCCACTTATTGTACCATTGGAAATTCTTCGTGGCCATTCTAGTTCAGATGGAAGAGGTATGCATGCCACTGCTTCAATGATTTTTACACCTATCTTAAACCCAACAATGAGGATACATCATTATGTATAGTTCTGTTTTGGTGGGAAACTAGTACATAGTTAAAATAGTTTTATTTCCTGCTAGATTTGACCGTGTTCATTGGATCGGTTGATCTTAGTTTTCTTGGAGATGCATTGCTGTGACTGCAAATATGATATTCATGGCATTGCAGACTAGGACATGCTTTTTATTCTTTGGAATAAAAATATTATTAGGTTTTTTATTTATACCTTGATACAGGCATATTATGTTGCTCCCCAGATATCTCAAGGCAATATTTAATCACTTTTCTGGGTTTGCAGGGGTTTTGGATTGCAAGTTCCATCCTAAACAACCATGGTTGTTCACTGCTGGTGCTGACTCTGTGATTAGACTATACTGCGACTAAACATTCCTGCAAGGATTCATGATTTTGCCAGGCAATATGATTAGCCTGTCGTTGGGCCTCAGTATGGTGATGATATATTCTGGTATGAAGTCCCCCAACTGAATCTTGCATGATATTGTGGCAGTTGGATTGGTGCACGTGTAAAGCCATCAGGCTCGTAGCAGTTTTGATTCGATTGAATGGTGGATCTTATGTTATGCGGTTACGGTTGCTATGAGAAGGAACATTCAAACAGTGGGCAGGGTGTTTCAGAGCCCGAACACCTGTAGCTGTAACAGGAATATGAAAACAACACTATGAACTGTCCCAAAATCAATGTTAGTGGTTTGCCAGCATTTGAAAAAATTCAAATCTGCGTCTTCAACTGTTCCAGAAGCTAATCAGGTGCTGTCACAGCCACACAGGCCTTAGGGTAGGTGGTTATGTTCTTTCATTATGTGACAAGCAGATGTAAGATGATTAATTTAGTGATGTTGTGATGTCGTCCATCTTGTACAATGAATCTTGTAATACTAAAACACTGTTCGCCAAGCTCTTTCCAAGGCTGAGATCCCCAGCCGTTTATCGCATGGTACTAGTGCAAGGATCGAGTGGTCAAGAGGGGTGGGGGATTGGACTCAAACTGTAATGTGATAATCTTAGCCGATGCAAATTAAACCTCATTAGCCGATGCAAGGTTTCGTGGTGTAGTTGGTTATCACGTCAGTCTAACACACTGAAGGTCTCCGGTTCGAACCCGGGCGAAGTCAAAGTATATATTTTAGCCTACCTTAACTTGCTTGGGACAAAAGGTTATGTTGTTGTTGTTGTAGCACCTTGGCTCCTGACTTCTACAAAAGCAATCTACTGAGTTATTGCGGCTAACATACTAATCATGTCAAAGGCTAACATACTAACCATGTTCTAGCAAGGAAAATAAAAAAAAAAGAAAAAGAAAAACTCGACCTGTGGCTGTGGGGAAACTTGACCTGTGTGGGTATGCTCTAGCAAGAATCACACTATGAATAAGGTCTTAGATAAAAAAGTATAAACCTACTGAAGGGGCCGTAACGTCTGAGAGGGGGTGGGGTTACTTAAAACTAAATGGCCAACTAAAGTTTAGTTATCAAAACATATGCAATATACTCCCTCCCTTCCAAACGGTAAGTCGCTTTAATTTTTTTTGGTACATTAATTTTGTTATACGTATCTAGATATAACATATGTCTAGATATATAGTAAAATTTACATACCAAAAAAAGTAAAAGTGAATTATAATTTGGAACGGAGGAGTATCTATCTAGGTGTGCACCGGGATTTTGCTAAGTGTTTGCTATCTCTACCATAAAATAGTTTTGTATCGTAGGTTCCAATCATATCATCTAACCTAGTCAGCTCGATTAAGAAGGTAATTCACACAACCAAAAGATTGTAAGTAAAACAAAAACTTAAATGATATAGAAAATGCAAACTCCCAATGATGGTATTTTCCCCTGAGTTATCGAGAAGCTTATGCTCCTTTCCATAGTCCTCATTAGAGCCACTCATAAGGATGCCCTTGCAAGGGCCAATCTCCCAATTGGGTAACTGTGCCAATCTAACCATTGCTGCTTGATCACTCTAGTGGATACTCTGGTACATCATGGGAGGGTTCTGGTGTGTTGTCCATTGTCCAGGCCTCCTTCTGTTGCCGGATCACACCTTAACTTTCACTGCTCTTCAACTCTTCCACCGATCCTGTGCGACACTCTCTATATTGAAGCTTTGATACTGAGTTCTGGTGCCGCACCTGAAAGGACTGTAACGCCTAAAACAAGGGCGAATTAGGCAACTTAAAACTCTATTTCTAACTATGTCCTCTTTTTCTAAACCTTAGCAAAACCTATGAAATTAAGTACACTATCTAAATGCACAATCCAAGTTTTGCTAGTGTGTTGCTATCTCTACCACAAAAGAAATTATGCAACCTAGGTTATAATCCTATCAACTAAGCTAGGTAAGTAAAGCACGCAACCAAGGTAGCAATATAAATGCAGAAGCTAAATATGAGGTAGAGATGCAAACTCTCGTCGATGGGTCCGGTATTTTTACCGAGGTATCGAGAAGCGCTCAAGCTTCCCGTAGTCCTCGTTGGAGCCCCTCCCAAGGAACCCCTCGCAAGGGCCAAGGTCCCGGTTGGGTAACACCGTGGATAGTCTCAGGCATTCCCCATGCGCAAGTGAGTCTTCAATGTGTCTTCTGGCAAGCCTCTCCTGGACCACTCCCCGCCGTCTTCAATATCAAGCTTCCGGCCAAAACGCTATGGGCCATGTTCCCTCCTGTGCACGGTGGCGGCCACACCACAAAAGCGGTTGGTGTGGTCTCGCAAGACTTATAAGCCCGCCCGAGTACAACAATGGTGCGCGCAAGCACCGAGTGGTAAGAGATATGCAAATCTCACTAAACACTAGGCCTAAACCTAGAGCAAGCGCGTATGAGCGTGGTCTAACTAACCTAAGCACTTCACAAAGCACCTACGCTAATCACAGAGTGGTTCTTTAAGCCCTATGCTTGTGGAGAGCACCAAGGTGGAGTATCACCTCCATACTACCTTTCCTTTGCTCCCTCACATCTCATTTAGCTGTTTGGGGCATCTATTTATAGTCCCCAACTCAAAACTAGTCGTTGAAGGCTGAAACCTAGCATCTACGTGAACACCTGCCACGCCGGTGCTAGCACCGATACGTCCTGTGCTAAGCCATGTCAACTAGCCATTACTCAGTAAAAAATCCGACTGTTGGAGCCCTGTATTTGTGTTTGGTGCACCTACCATGTGTGGTATCCGGCGGTGCATTGTAGGCACTCCATCCCTCGTTGCAACCTTTAGTGCGTGTCTGGTGCACCATGACCGGTGCACACCGGAGTGGCCGGTGCTTCTTGGTTGCTTCTGCTCGCGCTGCAACCTCTTTGAGTGCCATGACCGGTGCTCCATAGCCTGTGCACATTGGTGCAGCCAGTGCACTATTCCTTTATATAGTCGTTGCCGCACCTGACACGTGTGGTGACTAGTGGCAGAGCTTGATGAGAAAACAAGAGGGGCCATCAACACTAATTTCTTACTTAATATGTATATTTTTTAGTTTTATAGCCACTTTAATAGTTATTTAAGGGAGTTTTCAATCAACAAGGAGGGGCCATGACCCCCTTCGGCCTGCATATAGCTCTGCCGGTGGTGGTGACCGATGCCATGGCCGGTGCTCACATTTCAGCCTGACACGCTTTCATATTTTAGGCATAACTCTTAGCTCCGAACTCTAATTTCGATGATTTTGGACTTTTTGGAAAGCTAATGAAAAGCTCTACAACTCTGAACTGGTGTCATGTAAATTTGAGATGATCCAAAATCATAAGACAATTCTAATTCATTCACATCTTTGTCTCGGCTTCAGTGACTTCAATTTTGTTCGTGCCTTTGTCCAGGCTTCTTCATCTTCACGTCTTGGACTCCTAGCTTCACTTCTAGATTGATCACACATCCTCTCTGTCTTCCTTTGAGTGTTGATAAATTCTTCATGTCTCAATCTTGGTCCAAGTCCGCATGTGCATCCTATCAAACTACAAGACATACACTTGCAAACACATTAGTCCAACTTAGTCATGTTGATCATCAAACACCAAAAACCAAACTAAATGGGCCAAGGGCCCATTTTCCTTACAACACCCATCGTTCACCTACGGTCGTTTAAATGTCATTTAAACGGTAAACAACACATGACCATGCAATTTATCACCTGTTCGGCCAATTAAATGGACAAGACATTTAAACGGTGAAAGGATCTAGCAAGGACCTAGAGGGGAGTTGAATAGGCCTAGTTTTTAAAAATTACAACTTAATCAAAACCATCAACAATCACGGAGCCTCCATTTATCCCAGCGGAACCTTCGCACCACGGAGGTTCTTAGACTTATGTGCGGAGCCTCTACGCAATAGAGCGCACAACTAACAACAACATAAAATATTGAATGAAACTTAGATCAATTCTTATACCAACCTTCCTAGGAATTGCATGAAGCTATCCAAAGCAGTGGTTGTGCCTAGAACTTGTGGAGAAAGTAGATCAGGTCCGAACCCTAGGAATTCAATTCAAACACAAGAGAAAGCAACAAATCCACAACACACAAGAGACAAATGATTTATCCTGTGGTTCAGCTTTCCTCCAAGGCTTTGCCTAAGTCCACATTGTTGAGGGAGCCACAAAGGCTTGGATTTTCTTTTGACTCCTACCTCTTCTCAAGACCATCGCCAAGGTATTAGTGAACTTGAGGGTTCCACACTAAGTCAATCGAGGCAATACAAACTTCTCGGAGCATCGCACAAAGCTTGGAGTGCTACATGGACAACCTTTAGCTGGCTAGGAGCCTTGCTCTAATAGTAAAAAACACCACTAGCGGCTAGGGTTTCACCAAGTGTTCAAATAGAGTGGAGTTTGATGTTCTCTAGCCTCTATAATCTCTCTCTAGACCAAACACCTCAAGAAATCACCAAAATTTGGAGCAAGGTGGTCAGGAGCATCAATGGAGGAGAGAGAGATGAGAGAGGGCTGCTAGTTGTTGAAGATGAATGAATGAAGAAGATGACTGTTGGGGAGAGAGGAGGACAAATAAATACCCCCTCTGCTTCCACAAAACAATCGACAAGCAGAGCGTGGAGGTTCCGCACCCGAACTTGGAAGTTCTGCGTAGGCCAGAAAGAATAAGAATGGTAAGCTCCTAGCTCAGGTACGCTGGATGTTTTGTGTAGTAGTGAAGATTTATGAGCACTTGGATCGTCTGATATCTCTCTTTATAGTATGGCTTGTCCTATACTCAATTTCAAATGATAAAATGAATTTAAACTAGTCCTTTGAGCATCCAAGCCATCCTTTTTGAGTTAGGAGGGGTCTTTGCATGTTACGCACCCATGATGAATAATTAGCTGTTAACACTTAACAAAAGCCGTTAGTCCCTTAATTGTATGGTCAATATCACCAAAACACACCTAGGGCTTGTTGCACACTTGCAATCTCTCCCTTTTTGGTGATTGGTTGGCAATACAATTTTGACTTACATTTAACTGCAAAGATTGAGCTTTTGATAGTATGAATACAAGTTCTACCCTTGATGTATGCATATTTGAAATTTGAATTGTCTTAGTGTCCTAACAAGACAAGTAATGCATACATCTTGGTATACGTGATGAGGTTCTATTGTATTCACACAATTGTGGGGTGCAAGAACTTGTGTCATGTATAAACTGTGATGCAAATGACATGATATACACACATGTGAGCTTTTGTGTAAGCAAATAGTGGAGCCTCCACACGTGCACGTGGAGCCTCTGTGTTCAGTGCACACAGAAGATTCACAAAAATTAGAAAGCACCACAACAAGACACAAACACACTAGCAGGCATATAATAGCAGTGAATTTTAAAGTTTTACAACTCTATTACATGCGAAACATCCATGTCCATGTCCATGACCATAAACCGCCACATAGGCGAAGTAAAGTATATATTTTAGACCACTTAGCAAAGATAGAGTTCAATCAAAATAAAACAAACGACTCACACAACACCTACCGACGACTATCGATGGATATTACTCAATCTTCTCATTCCCCATTTGTCAACAAGTACGTGCCAAAAACGGAATGAACATGAGAGGCAAGAACTCCGTCATCATCCTGCTATCCCCAGTTGCTCCAATCACAACCAATGTCATCATCATTTGGCTCAATCACTCTAGCCCCTTTTATGCTGCCTCCTCATCCTCCTCGCTCTCCTCCGGAGCTCACACAAGCACAACCAAGTGGTGTGATGTAGTGGCCTGGAGGTACCACGTTGACGCCTCAATATCTCAAGATGCTCTCCAAGAACCTCCTCATCAACGGGTGTTGTCTCCTCCTACTCCTCACTAGAATCTAAATATGGTGGAAAGACTGGAGATGGAAGCGACTCATGAACCTCAATCCCAAGTTACCTGCGCAGATCATTAATGTCCTTCCTTCCCTCAGGTTGTGGTAGCTACATATAAGGCCTGTTTGGTTTCCTGGCTTAGCTGGAGCCTGGTTAGGCTAGGCTTGTCCCCAGCAAGCCAACTAGGGTTTGTTTGGTTGGGCTGTTGTCCTTAGCCTGGTTTCCATAAGAGTTTGTTTGGTTGCTTGATTTGCCTTGTATAGAATCAACATATCTTTAGCCTGGTAAGGTTACCCCCTTTGAAGCATTCTATCGAAAAGGTGGTGGGCTGCTCTCGCTTATGCTCGACGTCACCTCCACCTCTGGCGTCCATGTCCATAGCCTCCGCCGCGCCCATGGCCTCCGTGTCACCTCCACCTCCACCTTCAGCACCGAGGTGGTTTGCGGTAGTGTTGGTACTTCCTAGCATTACTACTAGTAATGACACTAAGAAGTACACTTGGTATTTAATTATGACTTAGAAAGAATATTTATATATAAGGAATTTTGCAAGTGCACAGATATACCATTGTAGCACTTCACTCGGGAGTATTCCAGGTATTGTCGTGTATATTTTTACCTCAGGGAAGGACTGACAAAGGAGATATATTGATAACTTATACTTATGATGGATGAACCAACCAACCTTCTACTCTAAACAGGGGTAAATCAAAAGATATATATATATATATATATATATATATATATGATAAATGAACACTTAGTGTACTCTTTAAGATAGCAATAGCAAGACTAAGTAGATACAACAGAGAAACTAATTCCTAAGTTATTCTTTAATTACAAGTCAAAACATACATTGACTTGTGTAATTATACTTAATAATTATGGATAAGGATTAACTTCATATCTACACATAAGAGACATTACTAAGGAAGATGAAGAACAAAGCCTGACTTCCATCGCAACCACTTTCTACTTGGTCTACAAACGGGAGGTGGACTACAAAGGACTCAACGAGGCTGTCACCCTCGCGATCCACCACGTGATCCGGAATGTAGGGTGCATCCGCAGGTAAACAATATATAAGCACCACGCTTACACAATATTGACCACTCATCCCATGTACATTAGAGCGAGCGCTTTGCGAACTTATGCATAAACATAATGATAATCTAGCTATACTAAGCATATAATCAAAGTAAACCATGAACATAATAACTAAGAACATGAATAATATTAAGAATAATGTCATAGCAATTGTAGCAAACATATGAATAATGAAAGATACAAGAGAGGATATAAAAGGCTTTACCAAGCCATGCACTTGACAAGATCAGGAATCCAAGCAAGGAGCTTGTAACAGAACCGTCCAAATTATAAGAGCACAAGTACAAAAACAATCACCGAAATGATCAAATTCTCGCACTTGAGCCCATATAACTCCGGTAGTCCAATGAAATCACGAGGGATTTCAAACCAATCAACATACAAGCCAAGATCGTAGTGATTCAACATAACAAGTCACATGTTACAATCATTTCATAAGTAATTAAATATACATCGGAGTTCAACAAAGTTATTACAACTTAAGTTCAAAAGTAGCGGAAGCAAAGTAATTTAAAACTAACATTATTCTTATTTCAAATATATGCCAGTACCATGGTCGACTTCCAACAAAAGCATTAGAGATAAGGTAGCTCAGAAGGATCATGCCCATGATCACACTCCGCCACTAAGGCAGGAGCCAACCAACTCTTGCAGTCGCCGTGATACATCACAACCTGCAACAAGTGGGGATAAAACCCTGAGTACGAGAAGGTACTCAGCTAGACTTACCCGTCAGAAACCAAAAATAAGGTGACACCAAGGATCATGCAAGGCTGATATAAAGTGGGGCTAGCTTGACAACATTTTGCATAAAAGCTTATTACAGATAAGTAATCATTAATGCTTAAGCATCAAGTTAATTATCATTAACCTATCATCTATATTAGAACCTGTACTAGAGCACTCACTTTATTAGGAGCAAACAATATTAACCATAGCAGGTATAAATTGAGGCAATCTTTCCATCGTTATCCAATTAACCATCCGTTCAATTTAATGGAATCTACGTTGCCGCTGCTCAAGTCAAGTGCTCACTAACCGGGAGCGACGGCGATTCGAATCGAATTCCTATCCAGCTGGAGGGGTATTTCTAACACTCACCGTGCAGACCCCTGCCAGGGTCGCACAGGCCACCGTTTCATATGATTCAGGAATCGCGGGTCCGAATAATGTCGCGACCCCAAGGGCGACACTCTGCCAGGTGATAGGGACTCTAACCCCCCCTTGGTCTCACGCCAATGTCCCCAAGCACATCCTTTCTCTCCTCCAAGAAGCAACCTACCATTCGATTCCCGGCCTGAATCACATTACTCGGCTTCGCGGTCGGAACGACTTATCCGGCCAACTAAGTGTTAGACTGCGTTCAACATGACTCAAGGACGTACAGCGAATCGGTCCTTAAACGACTCAGACGGGGATAGATCTACACCCAAGACCTCCATGCCTTGTTGCTTCACTATCGTCATCCTGTCCGGTCTCATTTCATTTTATTAACACATGGTTCCATTCCACGATAGCAAATATAGCCAACCGTGCCATATATGAATATCCCTATATCTCGCAGGTGACAGGAAATCACCTGACTTCTACCGCTTAAAGCAGGGCTAAGCATCTACTCGATCCTAGTCTATGTAGGATTCAAGGATTCATATATCTGGACAAGGAATGATATAATGCAGCAAGGTTTTCAACCAACTCCTACCACTTAATGCAACAATACTTATAACATATATATAATTAATTGCTTTGAAGGTAGGAGGCTTATAATGCTCCGGGGCTTGCCTGAGATCCGACACAAGTCAGTTTAGTTAGCTTGCACCGTCATGGTGACATCTCCGGTCCTAGCACTTGCATTCAGGGGTTCTTCCATCTTCGGGATGGACCCACCAAACACCGTCTTCGGGTTTGGCTCCACATCAGGTCCTTCACGTGCTTCAGCTAGCGTACCTAAATGAGGTGCAATAATGCATGTGTATGAATATAAGGAAATGTCATAGATGATGCATCACACGTTAATCAAGGCAAGTATAAGGTTATAGTAAAGACACGTAAGCACATCACATTACTTAAGTAACCTTACACAACAAACATGCTTAAATAGCAAAGAAAGAAATACCAAGCATGACATAAGATTTACAAAGTCTCAGGTGTAATAGCTTAATCACCAAAGACAAGAATCACACTTAGCAATACACAAACAAAGTAACCAAGCAATCATGTATTTTCACAATTCTGAACATACATGCAGTAGCTGGGTAAATCAATCATATCTGAAGTTCTACAAATCCAAATGACTTGCAAGCAGACATCATAGAAAGCTTATGAAATTGTCCACATTTCATTTATAAACACCACAGCATGATTCCAAAGTTTCACATGTCAAATTTACACAAACATAGAAACTGGTCTAGCAAGACAGAGAGCAAGCAATTCTGTAACCCAACTTTAAATAGCTATAACTCCTAAACCACATGGCCAAATGCCACCAAATTTTAACAGCAACTAGATACATAAATTATCTACAACTTTTGTATAAACAAGTTTTACAACAAAGCACATTATCATGAAGAACTTTGCTAAGTTTCCAGATCTGTCCAGAAACCTCATTTGCGAGAAATAATTATTAACTTATGTTGCAAACATATAATTGGACAAAACCAACTTTACCAACATGTCACACAAGACTAATGAACACCAGAAAACATAGTGTCAATTACTAAATAAATTCCTTTAATACATTTTCTTAATTTATTTGGATAATTAGGTGGAATTATGAACACCTATCAAAAGTGCATAATAAATTCTACCAAAATTACAGAGACCTACACATGCTCCCAAAAGTCTACTGTCCAAATTTGAAACCATTTGGACATGTATAACAACCTCTATGAAAAAGACAAATGGCTATAGCAATAAATCATGGGAGAGCAAGTAAAACCTAAAACTCAATATTTTCTGTGAACACATGGCCATAGAATGAACCAACATCATAGAGCAACATCATAATAAGGTGATGGGGCAACATTTTCTATTTTATCATTTATATAACATTTAAAAGCTATTTATCAAGCCATAAACAAGTTAACTCAATAACTTGAGCATACAGTAAGCAATGGCCATGAAATTTATACAACAGTACATCCATAGCATGACAAGCCTACCATAAAAATTTCACACCAAATGGAGCAACACAACTCAAGATATAAAATGACAAGCAATATAATGCAGATTTCCTTATTTATCAAGGTCAAATCGAAACCCTAAGAAAACAGTGAATAAATAGTGTGTTTAACATTTTTCCTAGCAAGTACATGTCATCACAAAATTAACAAAACAAGAATCACCATTTTTGGGGTTCTGAAACTCCAGATCTTGCTCTGGTCAAGTTTATAAGCATTTCTAGAGCATTTTTAAAACATAAATAAAGACATCAGAAAACATCTACAAACATGTAACCTATTATGACTCTATTACATAGATCTCTTCTCAAGGTTTCCAAAAAAGTCCACTTTTACTATTTTTGGAGTCTCCTAGTATGAGATATGAATATTTGAAGATTTACATGAAATCTGAAATTCAAAATCGGAATTACTCAAACCCTAATGAAATCGCTAGGCGCACCCGAACCGATACCCAACCGCGCCACTCATAACCCTGACTTGCGGGACCCGCTGCACTTTTGGGCCCGCTTGCCAGACAAAGAAACACGTACACAAAACTTCCCTTTCTTCTTCCTTGGAACGGAGCAGAGAAGGGGAGGGGCGGCTCGGCCGTCGGCAGCAGGGGCGGCGCCGGCGGCGAGCGGCGGGGCCAAGGCGATGCCCTGGCATGTGCGCACCCCCAGGCAGCCGTAGCTCGTCCCGAGATGGCGCAGGGTGGCCGGTCCACGAACACAGGGACTACGACGGCCATGGCACCGGTGGCCACGCTTCCCCGGCGGTGAGAGGAGCTCGGGAAGGGCGCATCGGGTTCGGCGTGTGGCGGGGAAGGCAATACCGTGCTTGTCTTAGGGAAGGGAGGAGATACGGCGCGGTTAGGAAGCTCGAACTGGAGCTTGAACCGGCCATGGTGGCTCGGCGTCCGCGCTCGGCTCAGAACGAGAAGGGAGGCGAGCAGAGGCAAGGGCGAGCGCCTGGAGCGTGGAGAGGCGAGCAGAGGGCTTTGGGCACCTGCTACCGAGGCGTAGGGACACAACCACGCGGCAAGGAGAGGCGCTGGCTGCTACGCATGGCGGGCACGTCCAGGGCACGCGTCCTCCTCTCGGTCATTTCCCTGAGCACGTGGCGGGCATCGGTTTAGGTACCGTGGAATATGATTTTAGGCCAGATCAGGGCCGAATTGGACTATGGGCCAATTGTCAAAATTGTTCACCTCGGTATACTCTACAATTTTCATTTAAGCACCATGGTCATAAGACCCACCAATTAGGAGATAATCAGTCCCCAAATCACCAGTGTCAATAAGTTAAGCTAGGGCTCGGTTTTGGGATTTTGAAATGCCAAACTTGGTCAAATCGATCCCAACTTTTTACATGTTGTTCTCCAACCAATTGTTTCCAACTTTCATTTTTGGACCAATTGAAGTTACTTAGTAAAAACTCGAGAACGTGGGATGTCAATGTCGAAGACACTGAAATCGGGCTTTAAATTTCTTAAGTGCTGAAATCAGCCCTATTTCTGACTTGTGGGCCCTTTTTGAGCATGTTCCACACATTTTCATGACTTGACTCTTAAACAAAGTTTGTTCCTTATAAAATTATCTAAAACTTTGTTAAAGGGTGCACAGTCATGCAAAGCTTCTAGGTCACACTTTTGAAATGGTCAAACAAAAGGGTTCTAGGGTCCATACATGGTCAACCATCACTTAGAAGCACATTTAGGCAAAATGATCAATATGAACATTGTTCCATTAAGTGTCCTAAGTGTAGTTAAGGTGTTGTAGAGGCCAAACATACCCACCATGCATAGGTTGCACAAAAGTGCAGGCCTCACATGCCTTGAAACATAGAACTCAAGTGAAATGCTATAGTCATTTCATGTGGTTGTTTCAAGATACATGCTACACATGTTCCACTAGGGTGTTCCACATGCGTCCAAGATGTGTTGCACATATTGCATTTGTATGTTGCACAACACTAGTTCCCATGGGATGTAAGGCAGTTTTTAGTTATAATCCAAACAAGCATATAACTTATCATTTCATGTGACTTCTTGATTCCGAACTTCATGAAACTTTTCCAGGTATCAATATAGATAGTTATTGATGTGAGACATGTGAAGATACTTTGATAACCACACCCAAGCATATATCTTTTAATTGAGCCTACATGTAAGCAAGGGGGCAATATCCAAGTTCAGGTTAGGGTTTATTTCCATAGGTTTGACTTTGGCATCGTCATCTCCACTAATCTATCATGTTTGAGCTCAAACCCACTGCCTAATTGGTAATAAACACCTGGGGTGTTACAGCCCTCCCCCCTTAAAAGAATCGCGTCCCGAGATTCGGAATGGAAGATCTCTTAAGGAAGAGAGACACGTTATCAAGTTCCCAACATTTGCTATAGCGTTCAGCTATAAAGCTTCAACATCGGTGAACAGTTCGGTCAAAGGCACTTTCTGATACGTACTCTTCATGGTAAAATTTGTCTGAAGAATTTCCTTCATTGACTTCCATGAAGCATCGTTACTTTGGGAGGAATCCAAGACAACGCAGTACTTCGTTCTCATTATACAGAGATCAATTGGTCCATGAGTGAACCACTCACAAGTATCTGATTCTTTAGTGAACACAACATAGTCCGTATGAACTTGACACTAGATCGAAATATTTAGAAGTATGCTCGTTGAAATGACTCTATGTTCACCTGGTTTTGAAAAGTAGTTCTCTACCAAAATGGCTTGAGTACAACCTTCCAAAATGGTGAGATCATAGACGACAAACATACTCTGAGGTTATAGGATACTGACTAACCAATAGACAGGGTCTATGTTGGTCATAAATGTTCAAACATTCCGATATCAACTAATGGAAAACTACTTGAGGTTCCATGTGTGCAGTTCTCTTTCTCTGATGACAACACTATATTATCTGAGTCTATCGATGGGTTATTGAATGTGATAGCTGACTCTGTCGGCTTCGTATTTCTGCCAACAGTTATCTTAAAGATTCTTTTATCCAAAGATAACAGTTATCTGGGTTGAATCAGATGCAACCTCTTGGTAAAAACATGTATAAGGTACCAAAGTATGTCATCATTGGAAAATAATTCCCAAAGAAAGATGTAACGAGGCCTTAAGGACAACAAAAGTTGTACTTATTCACTTAATCGCGGGGAGTAGTCTACCACCAAGCGATTGAGTAAAAATTTTCCTTTATTACTTAGTTGCACTGTAAGTTGAGTTGACTTGCAGCATAACAACTTTGTCAGGCCAACTTTCACCTTGAGGCTTCCTTTTTAGGATCAAACAGCAGCTCGAAGATGGAAAATCTGTTGTTTGACACTTTTCAAATTGCTTTTGTTTCGTGATGGCATACATTGATTTGTAGAAACCAAGGCTGCTCGTACATTAGGGATACGAGAAAGCAAAAGCAAATAAAAGAGTGTAAACTAGTATCTGTGAGACCTCAAAGGGTCATCCAACAGCAGATCTCGACTATTAAATTACATATCAATTCGAGGATGCACACGCTTTGAACTTGCGGGTTACTTTTGCAAGGCAAAACACATACTTTATCTACTTCTTCACCTTAGCTGATAGAACATCTTGCACTATCTGTGTGATTGTCCAAGATGGAATTGACTTGATCACAATGGCTCCGGAAGATAGAGTATCACTCAAGTTGTTGGCTAGTTGATTAACTTCTTGTTGGTTATTGCTCTGTAAGACATAGCCTTCATAGCTACCAAAGAGTCGTTACCTAGCTGGAGATTAACCTTCCTATTGGTAACTAATTAGTTGTCTCTCAACACTAAAAAGTTCCAAATCTTCATTCTTGATCACAACAACTATGGTTGAAATAGAACAGATGGTTGCCATTGAAATTAGCAAATACGAAGTTATTCTAGAGATGGTTGATTTCGATTGTATGGTCATTATGCACCCAAGATTGCGACTTGGATAGCTCCGGTCATATGCACAATGCGACAATCAATTCTCATCCCACAGATAACTTATCCAACATTAAGTGTCGTGTGTCCTTCTTTTATCCAACAGAGATGAGATACTTGCTCACTAGATGATGTTCGTCAATACGGGGACAACTAAATAGAGTCACTAGGCTACCACATGTTGCAGTCTATTAATGTTTATGTCGGTGACCTATTCTTCAAAGGTTATCCTCATAGCAACTTCAGAAGGACACTCCACTACTTTTGGTCTAAGATATGGATCTTACGATACGATATGGGAAAGATAACCAAGGAAAAGTTCACATGAGAATAACACGTTGATGTTGTTCCGCAATGGATCATGACTAGAAACCACGATACCAGCGCGTGCCGAGCAGCACAACCTTGTGTCGGCCGCCACAGGAGGCTCTCGGTTTCGTCGCGGCACCATTAGTTGCTACTCATAACACCATTACCGATCACCCCACCCAGGTGAAATTTCAAGTGAAACAATTTGGGTGGTAAAAACAAGCATTATACAAGGGAGGGATAGCAAGAAAAGGTAGTCACAAGGTTTGGAATTAACCAGGAGGTGATTCGAAGATCAAAACATAGCACAAGAGAACATAGCTCAATTGCCGAATGCGACTAAGCATGAGATTTTTGCTTAATTCCACGCACGCCAAGCGTTCACCAAAGTGATGGAAAAATGAAAGATTACCATGAGATTTGGTCATGTTGGACAACAACATGAGATCAAAACTGGTAAACATCCCGAGACTTGGGAAGGTTGGGGATGGATTAAGCAAACTTCAAGGCGAAAACCGATATGTAGTCATAGATTGAGTTGATAAGGTAGATGCATGAAATTGCAAGCACACGATTTAGAGGCCATAGCATGGATACATTGCGTCACACTAGCTAACCTTTAGGAGAGGTAACCAAAAGGTCCAACAAGGATTCAGTTAAGGGTCTTACAACTTGGCATCAAACAACTATAGCCAAAAGGAAGAGTTGAAGAGAAACTATCTTGGCTAGTAGATCAAACAAAGGTATTCACGTGCGGTTGCAGGACAACCATGGTATACACGAATATTTAATGGTCCAGACTTAGGCTCATAAGGAAAAGAACCTAATTGGGGATGATGCCAAGAGATCGTTTCGCGTAACTCGAGTATTGCTCTAAGATAAAGCTACTCGACACTCGTATACTTACCGAAGACAATCGAAGTGACAACTATGACACTAATTAACTAACAAGCATACATACAAACATCATAGTCAAGCATTGGAGAGATCCAATCCAATTAGCTTAAGCAACCACTACTAAGAATCAGGCTCACCCATAACAAACATTCATCTAAAGCAAGAACTAACTACGAGTTTAGCCTAAGACAAACGCTAGCTAAGGTGGCTACTTAGCATGGGCACAGAACATGGACAACAACATAGTAGTTAATTGTTTCGACCATAGCTGAGGTTGTAGACATCCCATAAAGGTGATCCTAGACTTTCTAGAAAGCTTAGAAAGATGGCTACACATTAGTTATTCATACCAAAAGCTAAATCATAGGTTAGCATGGTCAAACATGCTGAAGTTTCAGATCTGTACCAATATGGACAGAAAACTGACAAGAACTTCAAAATTGCATAACTTGAGCTCTAGGGACACAACAAGGCTGAGCCTTAACTTTATGTAAAGCTTATTAAGTTGTTTATAACTTTTTTTATTATCATATTAAGATGATTCTATATCTAACAAGGCCAGACAAGACAAAGAAGACATCTCTGCCCAGATTTGGACAGATTCTGTCATTCCACTTTACAAGCTCATAAGTAGAGATTTAGACCACCCCAATTGGTGCTATAGGACAATTTGGAAAGCTTAGAAAAAGTACTACACTTCTTCTATTATCTCCAAGACATGATTCCATATGCACACAGGTCAAGTAAAGCAAACATTCAGATTTGTTCTGAACATGAGCAGATTCTGACAACAAACTTCTAAAATTTATAACTCTTAAACCATAAGACCTAGGGTCATAAAATTTTTGGACAAGGTAGATAAGTAAGTTAGCTACAACTTTGGTATTCTCTATAACTACAGAAAACACCATTATGATCATAAAAGCATCACTACAACAGAAACCGCTCTAGCAGCCAACGTTTAATAAGCAAAACAAAGTTTGCCTTTGTTCTACTTAACAAGAGAGCACACAAACATACCATCCTAGTGGCTCTAAACATTGTTACCCTAGACCAACACCAATTTAATTCATTCACGAGAATCCAATTTACTTAAGTGAGGTCTAAAACATTTTAAAAAAAACTTGTATGACAGCATATCCACCACTTGGCTAAACTAGAGGGCATCTATAAGTTCAAGCATGTAACCACAATTATTTCTAACAAAACTAAGCACACACTTTTCTCAAGCAACATGGAACAAGGCATTTTTGTTTTACTTTACTCAAGAAAGATAGTGTAACACATTGATCACAAGTTACACACTATAGAACAAGGGTGAGAAGAGTATAGCCATGCATAATGCAACAATCATGAAGATGCATGCTTCGTCCTATTCGTCCTCACAAGATTACCAACCTAAGGTGGCAATCACGTTCTATGTCGATGGCATAACACGCACTCTTTCGATATATAGCTAGTCGCCAGCTACATTCGACTTACGCATTCATGGTTAGCGTACCTGCAGAAAAGCTTCATTGCAGCCCAACAATTCCCCAAATATAGCACACAATAAAATAGGAAGATAAAATTCTAAGCACTCCCATATACATATACCCCTGTATACGTACATGTAGCACCAAAACTACCCGAATCATTCGATCACCCACAATTAAGTACCTTCATATATACATGTGTGTAACATGTAGATAATCCAGTAACCAAAACTAGCTCTCCCCTAGACCGCAGTTTGTACGGTCATGCTCTCACAACTCACACTTACCTGAGCGTAGGTGCGATGTTGCATAAAAGTAAACTAGCAACATATATGGCTATTTCATATATGAAGGCTACCTCTAATCTGACACACCGGGTAGCATAGTGTGGGAGAGTCGTCACACATACATACCTTGGCAAGGGCGTAGATGCATAAATGAAAAACCCCCAAGTTAGTACTTATATAAGCCACCTAATAATCCTTATATGGGCATAAGGAAATTGACCACTGGCATACTTAGATTTAGAATTCAGATTTCACAAACCTATATATATCTATAAGTTGATAAAACTGATTTTATAAAACAAAACTTTTGTTTTAAATACACATACGACAAGTTTAATGTTGAATCTTGCTCCGATACCAGCTGTAACAGAACCGTCCAAATTATAAGAGCACAAGTACAAAAACAATCACCGAAATGATCAAATTCTCGCACTTGAGCCCATATAACTCCGGTAGTCCAATGAAATCACGAGGGATTTCAAACCAATCAACATACAAGCCAAGATCGTAGTGATTCAACATAACAAGTCACATGTTACAATCATTTCATAAGTAATTAAATATACATCGGAGTTCAACAAAGTTATTACAACTTAAGTTCAAAAGTAGCGGAAGCAAAGTAATTTAAAACTAACATTATTCTTATTTCAAATATATGCCAGTACCATGGTCGACTTCCAACAAAAGCATTAGAGATAAGGTAGCTCAGAAGGATCATGCCCATGATCACACTCCGCCACTAAGGCAGGAGCCAACCAACTCTTGCAGTCGCCGTGATACATCACAACCTGCAACAAGTGGGGATAAAACCCTGAGTACGAGAAGGTACTCAGCTAGACTTACCCGTCAGAAACCAAAAATAAGGTGACACCAAGGATCATGCAAGGCTGATATAAAGTGGGGCTAGCTTGACAACATTTTGCATAAAAGCTTATTACAGATAAGTAATCATTAATGCTTAAGCATCAAGTTAATTATCATTAACCTATCATCTATATTAGAACCTGTACTAGAGCACTCACTTTATTAGGAGCAAACAATATTAACCATAGCAGGTATAAATTGAGGCAATCTTTCCATCGTTATCCAATTAACCATCCGTTCAATTTAATGGAATCTACGTTGCCGCTGCTCAAGTCAAGTGCTCACTAACCGGGAGCGACGGCGATTCGAATCGAATTCCTATCCAGCTGGAGGGGTATTTCTAACACTCACCGTGCAGACCCCTGCCAGGGTCGCACAGGCCACCGTTTCATATGATTCAGGAATCGCGGGTCCGAATAATGTCGCGACCCCAAGGGCGACACTCTGCCAGGTGATAGGGACTCTAACCCCCCTTGGTCTCACGCCAATGTCCCCAAGCACATCCTTTCTCTCCTCCAAGAAGGAACCTACCATTCGATTCCCGGCCTGAATCACATTACTCGGCTTCGCGGTCGGAACGACTTATCCGGCCAACTAAGTGTTAGACTGCGTTCAACATGACTCAAGGACGTACAGCGAATCGGTCCTTAAACGACTCAGACGGGGATAGATCTACACCCAAGACCTCCATGCCTTGTTGCTTCACTATCGTCATCCTGTCCGGTCTCATTTCATTTTATTAACACATGGTTCCATTCCACGATAGCAAATATAGCCAACCGTGCCATATATGAATATCCCTATATCTCGCAGGTGACAGGAAATCACCTGACTTCTACCGCTTAAAGCAGGGCTAAGCATCTACTCGATCCTAGTCTATGTAGGATTCAAGGATTCATATATCTGGACAAGGAATGATATAATGCAGCAAGGTTTTCAACCAACTCCTACCACTTAATGCAACAATACTTATAACATATATATAATTAATTGCTTTGAAGGTAGGAGGCTTATAATGCTCCGGGGCTTGCCTGAGATCCGACACAAGTCAGTTTAGTTAGCTTGCACCGTCATGGTGACATCTCCGGTCCTAGCACTTGCATTCAGGGGTTCTTCCATCTTCGGGATGGACCCACCAAACACCGTCTTCGGGTTTGGCTCCACATCAGGTCCTTCACGTGCTTCAGCTAGCGTACCTAAATGAGGTGCAATAATGCATGTGTATGAATATAAGGAAATGTCATAGATGATGCATCACACGTTAATCAAGGCAAGTATAAGGTTATAGTAAAGACACGTAAGCACATCACATTACTTAAGTAACCTTACACAACAAACATGCTTAAATAGCAAAGAAAGAAATACCAAGCATGACATAAGATTTACAAAGTCTCAGGTGTAATAGCTTAATCACCAAAGACAAGAATCACACTTAGCAATACACAAACAAAGTAACCAAGCAATCATGTATTTTCACAATTCTGAACATACATGCAGTAGCTGGGTAAATCAATCATATCTGAAGTTCTACAAATCCAAATGACTTGCAAGCAGACATCATAGAAAGCTTATGAAATTGTCCACATTTCATTTATAAACACCACAGCATGATTCCAAAGTTTCACATGTCAAATTTACACAAACATAGAAACTGGTCTAGCAAGACAGAGAGCAAGCAATTCTGTAACCCAACTTTAAATAGCTATAACTCCTAAACCACATGGCCAAATGCCACCAAATTTTAACAGCAACTAGATACATAAATTATCTACAACTTTTGTATAAACAAGTTTTACAACAAAGCACATTATCATGAAGAACTTTGCTAAGTTTCCAGATCTGTCCAGAAACCTCATTTGCGAGAAATAATTATTAACTTATGTTGCAAACATATAATTGGACAAAACCAACTTTACCAACATGTCACACAAGACTAATGAACACCAGAAAACATAGTGTCAATTACTAAATAAATTCCTTTAATACATTTTCTTAATTTATTTGGATAATTAGGTGGAATTATGAACACCTATCAAAAGTGCATAATAAATTCTACCAAAATTACAGAGACCTACACATGCTCCCAAAAGTCTACTGTCCAAATTTGAAACCATTTGGACATGTATAACAACCTCTATGAAAAAGACAAATGGCTATAGCAATAAATCATGGGAGAGCAAGTAAAACCTAAAACTCAATATTTTCTGTGAACACATGGCCATAGAATGAACCAACATCATAGAGCAACATCATAATAAGGTGATGGGGCAACATTTTCTATTTTATCATTTATATAACATTTAAAAGCTATTTATCAAGCCATAAACAAGTTAACTCAATAACTTGAGCATACAGTAAGCAATGGCCATGAAATTTATACAACAGTACATCCATAGCATGACAAGCCTACCATAAAAATTTCACACCAAATGGAGCAACACAACTCAAGATATAAAATGACAAGCAATATAATGCAGATTTCCTTATTTATCAAGGTCAAATCGAAACCCTAAGAAAACAGTGAATAAATAGTGTGTTTAACATTTTTCCTAGCAAGTACATGTCATCACAAAATTAACAAAACAAGAATCACCATTTTTGGGGTTCTGAAACTCCAGATCTTGCTCTGGTCAAGTTTATAAGCATTTCTAGAGCATTTTTAAAACATAAATAAAGACATCAGAAAACATCTACAAACATGTAACCTATTATGACTCTATTACATAGATCTCTTCTCAAGGTTTCCAAAAAAGTCCACTTTTACTATTTTTGGAGTCTCCTAGTATGAGATATGAATATTTGAAGATTTACATGAAATCTGAAATTCAAAATCGGAATTACTCAAACCCTAATGAAATCGCTAGGCGCACCCGAACCGATACCCAACCGCGCCACTCATAACCCTGACTTGCGGGACCCGCTGCACTTTTGGGCCCGCTTGCCAGACAAAGAAACACGTACACAAAACTTCCCTTTCTTCTTCCTTGGAACGGAGCAGAGAAGGGGAGGGGCGGCTCGGCCGTCGGCAGCAGGGGCGGCGCCGGCGGCGAGCGGCGGGGCCAAGGCGATGCCCTGGCATGTGCGCACCCCCAGGCAGCCGTAGCTCGTCCCGAGATGGCGCAGGGTGGCCGGTCCACGAACACAGGGACTACGACGGCCATGGCACCGGTGGCCACGCTTCCCCGGCGGTGAGAGGAGCTCGGGAAGGGCGCATCGGGTTCGGCGTGTGGCGGGGAAGGCAATACCGTGCTTGTCTTAGGGAAGGGAGGAGATACGGCGCGGTTAGGAAGCTCGAACTGGAGCTTGAACCGGCCATGGTGGCTCGGCGTCCGCGCTCGGCTCAGAACGAGAAGGGAGGCGAGCAGAGGCAAGGGCGAGCGCCTGGAGCGTGGAGAGGCGAGCAGAGGGCTTTGGGCACCTGCTACCGAGGCGTAGGGACACAACCACGCGGCAAGGAGAGGCGCTGGCTGCTACGCATGGCGGGCACGTCCAGGGCACGCGTCCTCCTCTCGGTCATTTCCCTGAGCACGTGGCGGGCATCGGTTTAGGTACCGTGGAATATGATTTTAGGCCAGATCAGGGCCGAATTGGACTATGGGCCAATTGTCAAAATTGTTCACCTCGGTATACTCTACAATTTTCATTTAAGCACCATGGTCATAAGACCCACCAATTAGGAGATAATCAGTCCCCAAATCACCAGTGTCAATAAGTTAAGCTAGGGCTCGGTTTTGGGATTTTGAAATGCCAAACTTGGTCAAATCGATCCCAACTTTTTACATGTTGTTCTCCAACCAATTGTTTCCAACTTTCATTTTTGGACCAATTGAAGTTACTTAGTAAAAACTCGAGAACGTGGGATGTCAATGTCGAAGACACTGAAATCGGGCTTTAAATTTCTTAAGTGCTGAAATCAGCCCTATTTCTGACTTGTGGGCCCTTTTTGAGCATGTTCCACACATTTTCATGACTTGACTCTTAAACAAAGTTTGTTCCTTATAAAATTATCTAAAACTTTGTTAAAGGGTGCACAGTCATGCAAAGCTTCTAGGTCACACTTTTGAAATGGTCAAACAAAAGGGTTCTAGGGTCCATACATGGTCAACCATCACTTAGAAGCACATTTAGGCAAAATGATCAATATGAACATTGTTCCATTAAGTGTCCTAAGTGTAGTTAAGGTGTTGTAGAGGCCAAACATACCCACCATGCATAGGTTGCACAAAAGTGCAGGCCTCACATGCCTTGAAACATAGAACTCAAGTGAAATGCTATAGTCATTTCATGTGGTTGTTTCAAGATACATGCTACACATGTTCCACTAGGGTGTTCCACATGCGTCCAAGATGTGTTGCACATATTGCATTTGTATGTTGCACAACACTAGTTCCCATGGGATGTAAGGCAGTTTTTAGTTATAATCCAAACAAGCATATAACTTATCATTTCATGTGACTTCTTGATTCCGAACTTCATGAAACTTTTCCAGGTATCAATATAGATAGTTATTGATGTGAGACATGTGAAGATACTTTGATAACCACACCCAAGCATATATCTTTTAATTGAGCCTACATGTAAGCAAGGGGGCAATATCCAAGTTCAGGTTAGGGTTTATTTCCATAGGTTTGACTTTGGCATCGTCATCTCCACTAATCTATCATGTTTGAGCTCAAACCCACTGCCTAATTGGTAATAAACACCTGGGGTGTTACAGAGCTTGCCTCTCTCTAGATCTAACTTAGCTAGCTATGCCTATGAAATATTTGTGGAGCTTTGAGGTTCATCTCTTCTCTTCTTATGGATTATTGAATTACAAGAGGATTATGCCCTCAGGGGGGTACGGTTGGCCATATATAGGGGGAACAAGGTGTAAGGTCCTAAATGGCTAGAGGGGGGTGAATAGCCTTTTCAAAATATCTACAAGCTTTACTTAACAACAAAGTTAGTACAAAAGATGGCGTAGCTAATTCTAGCACTAGCTCAACTACACTATGCAAGCCACCTAAACAATTCTAATAGATAAGAAGGCTATAATCTCTAGTCCACACCAACAAGGCTAAGTCACTACTTATTCTACTCCTAGGTGAAAGAGAAACACTACACAAACTAGGAGCTAGAATCTACAAGAGAAAACAAGCTAAGCAACTAGCAAGGTAGATAAGTAAGTAAAGGAGTGAGCATGTATTGTTATACCGACGTTGATGAGTAGTGATACTTCTAATGAACCAATCAATCAATGCAATCACAATCATAAGATGAAATCCTCAGCAAAGAGATGACATAAATTTTTTTATCGAGGTTCACTTGCTTCCTGGCAAGCTAGTCCTCGTTGTGGCGATGCACCCACTTGATGGATCATGAGCTAATTGACTATCAAGAGTCAAACCCTCAGCGGGTGCCACACATCCACTCACAAGATAGGGATCCTCCAAGCCACAAGCTCCACTAGAGTAGCCAATTCGTGAACTCCCACGGGGAAGGCTTAAGAACCCCTCACAATCACTTGGTGAGGCTCGAAATAATCTCTAATCACGAGCTCAACACCACCGCTGCTCCAAGCCATCTAGGATGTCAGGAAACACCCAAGAGTAACAAGCAATCCATAACCAACTCAAAGATCAAGTGCCACTAGATGCAAATCACCAAGCAATGCACTTGAATCTCACTCAATCTCACTAGAGTATGCAACCAAGCAAGGAGATGAGTGAAAGGGATGTTCTCTAGCTCAAAGGTTGTCTCAAGTGTTTAAAGGGTCAGAGAGAGACTCTCAAGGCTAGCCAAATGAGTATTTATAAGTCACTCCAAAGAATAGAGCCGTTAGGAACAAAGAAGCTACTATGCGCGCGCTAACCAGACGCGTAGGTTAGATCGACCGGACGCGCCCACAGCATCTGGTCGCACTTACGCGACAACGCCAAAAGCATGACCAGATGCGACGCTAGAGATGACCGAACACGTTACACCCGGCGTCCGGTTAGAGTTCTGTAAGGGTCCAGAGAGCGATTTTGTCGACTGGATGCATCCGGTCGTATGTAACTGGACATGCCACCGCGTCCGATCAAACCTTCCCTTCACGCTGCTCTCCTGGGTGTGTGACCAGACGTGCCGGTCCCATGAGTGATCAGACGCTCCGGTCACAAACCCTCGCACTTCGCCCCACGCACCTGCTGGTTGAACGAACCGGATGCGCCAGATGCGTCCGATCACGCGTCCGGTCACCCTAGTGACTACCTTTCGCCTCCGTTTCTATCCATGATGACTTAGAGAAAATCTCCGCCACTGGCATAGTGGAAAATGTGCATTTCACTTCCATAAAAGGCTCTGAATCCTGCCTCGCAAGCTCAGCAGGAGGGAGAGAGGACCCTAAACCCATCTCTACCGCTCAAACTCCACCTCCTTCGCAAATGTGCTAACACCACCAAATGTTCACCTTCTTGTGCTTATGTGTTAGCATTTTATCAAATATTTTTCAAGGGGTTAGCATCTCACTAGATCATAAATGCACATGCTCAAGAATATATGGACCTAGTAGCACTTGATTCATGAGATGACCGTGATTGCCCCTCTTGATAGTCGGCTATCAATCCTAAACCCGGTCAATCACTTCTCTACTCATCTTTAGACTGGCAAAAGAGAATCCTATGATTATACCTTTGTCTTGATCATCTCATTCCTTGTCCGTCACCTATGTGCATGTTCACCATCATCTTTATCTTCATGCACTTGTGATCTTATGGCCATCACCACCATGCTCCATGCTCCTTCATCACATGTGTTGCTACGCCTAACTCAATTCACTTGACACGATGGCATTAGCAACTTGGTGTCATTAATTACCAAAACCAAACTTGGGCTTTCACCAGGGGTCCTATGGGCCCATGAATCCATGGCAACTTCAAATCTGAGCCCTCGATAGGAACCGACCTTGAGTAATGGCATAGATTGAACCTAGGAGGCAATGGAGAACCGACGTACGAAGGATGGGCTGACATGTGGGGCCTATAGGCCGCTGGTTGGCCTACAGGTGGGGCCGGCCGGCCCCACCCTGCCACGTCTCAGGTCAGGTCATGGTGTGTTGTCTTCTAGATGCTTCTAGAGTCTTCCTAAGTCGGTTTCGTCATGGATAAACATGATTTGATCTAACGATTGGGTCCACCTTGCTCATTTTCTAAATCCTGCTGAAAACACAGATTCACCAAAACTCATGAAATTTGGTAGTTTAAACCCCTAAATTTATATTGGTGATTATATTCATGCATTTATACAAGTTATATTGACTATTTATGATGAGTGTTAACCACCGTCAATAGGCAGCGTCTTCCCATCTGGCCTGAAGCTCCACTGGAAGGAGCTCATGCTTGGGCAGTAGTTAACCGTGCCACCGGAGCTGCATGGCTAGCTTGCACCATCACCCTTGTGATGTTGTCCTGTCGTTCCCTGGCGCTCCTCCGCACTGCCCCTACATGTCGTGCTCCTCCGCATTAGTGTACGTACGTTCCGCATCCTCACCTTCGCGCTCTGCCATGCCGGCCAACCCACTACCACCGCGGACCTCCTCCGCTGCATGCCACAGGTCCTCCTCGACTCGAACTCGTGCCACTACCAAGGAATGATGGGGAGGAGCAGGGAATGATGGGAAGGAGCTGGGAATGATGAAGATGAGCATCGGTGGGGAGGAGGAGCACCACTGCTGAACGAAATCAAAACCGAGGCAGTGAGGGGAACTCATGCGATGGCTGGCCAGGCTAGCTCCAGAAAAAAGCAAGAGTTGGGCATTTTTCTAGAGCCAAGCTAAGACCCCCTGGGTGGCTTGCTGGGGCCTGGCTAGGAGGCTTGTTCAGCCAACCAAACATGCTCAAGTTGGCTCCAGAAAGCCTAGTTAGGTGATAGCCAGCGAACCAAACAGACCCATAGAGAACATGTTCTTGAGCAAGTTCTTCAACCTACTCCCATCAGACCTTGGATGAGAGGAAGAAGACCTACATCATGTTCTTCAACACTACTTCAGCAGTACTTTTTAGCAAACGAACAATATTTTCCTCTCATAACAAATCAACATCAGCAGCAGCCAAATTTCAGTGAAATGAACTGGTGCTAGGTGGTGCTACCAGAGAGCCAGCACAGGTGGGACGAGATGAAGTAGGGGCTGCTGGATTCCTCTAGTTGTTGCCATGAAGCTAGAATCTCTTTTCTTGTGATCACTATGAAGGAACTGCTTCAACTGGTATGAATGATGTTTCACATCCTTATTGAACATCAACCCTTTTTTATATAAAAATAGATACATCGTACTCAATCCCCGCTTAGGTAGAGCAAGACAAACGTCCTCCTCTAGGGCTTTTTTGTGAACTTCATCTCTACCTAAAATAACGGTGGTAGTGCTTTTTAGACACCCTCTCAATCAAAAACATAATGTAAGGTGCATAGGGTAGTCCATTTCTCACATCATCAAGTGATGAGCTCAACCCAATCCAAATGAAGTGTCTCACTAAAAAGATTCAATGGGCGTTCTTGCATATGGCCGCTTTTCAACTCGACACTCGCAAGTCTCACGGCCTTACCAGGCCCACGTACGGTGATGCGGCCAGACGACCAGCCCTTGGGAGCCGCCTGGGAGGGCCCGATGGTTGGTTTCCAGAGTTTTAGGCTCGTCATTGATGGGATGACGACTGAAACTTTAATCGATTGGATGGATGGAGATCGGAGACGCCTGAATCTTGCCGGCCGTCGTATCAAATTGACAAATGATGAATCTGCATAGGCGCTCAAGCCAGGATGCTCAGACTGCTCTGTTGTTGCCTTCTCACTGTGCATGTGCAAGTGATGCGCATAACCTGATTGACAACCATCACAGTGAGATTCAATCTATGCTCTTTGAACTTTTTCTTACTATAGAAAATCATATCGATTTTAATGGCTAATATCGTCGGGTCACCCCTCATGCAACTGGAATTCACCCAACATCGAAGATGATTAAGATTGATCAACAATTCAATGCATATCAAGTGAGTGTTTGTGTGACGGACTAAGGATTCAATCCATGCAAGTGCAATTTTTAATTGTTTTGCATTGTTTTTTTAATAATTGTGTAGTTATAAAGAGAGGCGGAGACATTTTGTCTTTTTTCTGAAGCATGTAGCAAAGAAGACAGCGATGACTGCTGGTATTACTACTGCAAATAATAAGTAGTATTGTAAGTCTGTTACTGTTTTTATGGCTATATTCAAAACTGTCAGTATAACATTTGGGCTATTTATAGCAATTTGTTGATGTTTTCAACTTAATCTTCAAATTGAAGACTTATTGTTTTATTTAGTGCATATATACCAAATTATGTTGCAAGTTTTACAATCATCATCGAAATATTAAATGGTTTTATAGAATTATTGTATATGAGAGTCCCACACACCCTACTTCCAGCCACGGGCAATTTACTAGAGTATCCCCTTTTGCACTTCACGAGGTGGGATCAAGTTCCTCTTCATGATCACTTGATTAGCGGCGAAAACAATCACCAATTCCCTTCACCAATCACCGAAGCTCCAATCATCTGGGTGGCTGTAACATCCCAGATGTTAAAAAGTAGTTAAAACTTTATCATGAGCATCATGAACCATAATCATCAAGTATTGTTTCAACAATGCATTTATGTTGCAAATATAGCATGCCCATGTTGCATTGTAGTGTTTCATATGTTGCTTAAAATATGTTTCACATGTTGCATGAAATGATGTCAATGTTAGTGCCTAAGAAATTTTGTTAATTTATATGTGAGATTTTGTTTAAATAATTAAAATTTTGTTAAAATAATTTTTGTAAAGTAAAGTATGTGCTTTCATGTGGGATAAATGTTTGAAAATGTTTTTGAATCAAACATGTTTAATTTATGCTCCAAAGGTTGAACTAATGCTGGCTCCACACTTAGTCATTTTAATGGCTAAGTCCCTAAACACCAGTTAATAAGTGCAAACTTTGGAGAATTATCAAATGAATTGTTATCAACAAGATTTGACCAAACCTTGTTCCATTGATTGGTATGATGTTTGTGCTATGTTAATGTGTAATTAGTTGAGATGATTGATTATTGGATGATCACTAATTAAATGCCAAAGTAGCTTAATCAAAACTGCTTTTCAAAACCTAAAACTGAATCTAGGGTTTTAGTTTCACTGAACCCGTGTTTGAAATTCAAAATCTCTTAAACTAGCAAGTTTTGGATGATAGCCTTTAAACAATGTTGGAGATCTCACGTAGATGAACAACTTTGCTTAAGGCTACTCATCAAGTCGTGTTGCAAAATCGAGAGAATGAGGGAGAAGAAGATGGGCTGTAAGGCATGAACAGGAACTCGGCAAGCAGATGCCATGCAGCTGCTTCATCGGCAAGCCGCCGCCCTCGCTCACCGCCTTTGCGTGCGCGTGACGCGTAGCTACTTCTGTGGGTGGTCCCCAAGCAGCTGTTGTCGCGTCCTGAATCCTCGCCTCGCTATTATAAGCACAACACCACCGATGGCTCTCTCTCCTCTCTTTTTCCCCGCCATCGGTACAGCTCCGCTCATCGGGCCAAATTCACCGCCACCAATCCACCTCCGCCCAATTCCTCATGCCCATAGCTTCACATTCTCCTCGTGTATCTCCTCAACCCGCTTGCACTGCCTCTCACCGTTGGAATTGACCACGTGCGTCGTTCCTGTCGCGGCTGCGTCGCCATGGCCACCGAGCTCCACCTCGCTGTGGCTAGAGCACTCTGGAGTAGCTCCTACCCTTCCACTTGTCATTTGCACTTCCTTGTGGCTCAATAATGCTCACCGACTTGGTTTTATCAGGCACCCGCTGGAGCCACCAGAACACCGTCCTTGCCGTCGTTTCGCACGACCGCTGTCATCCTTCTCGACGGCAGTCACCTCTGCTTCACCTCTGCCACCACCGAGCAATGCTGTGAAGTCACGGTGAGCTCCTAGTTGTGCTTGATGCCTCTATTTAGCCTTTACCGTGCAGGAGAAGCTGGTCCGCCATTGTCGCGGGCAACCACGTTGCTAACCCTAGTGCGCCTAACAGACCCCTTAGGTGTGCCCGCATGAGTGAAGTGAGTGCACCGGTGTGCTTGGTGTAGCTGGAGAGGCCGCTGTAGATCACTGCCGCCGCATTGGAGCTCCGTCGTGCCACCATGGCCGCTGGCGTGCATGCTGCCGTGCACTAACCATTCATCCATCACCACCTGAGTGTGCGAGAGAGAGACAAGCCCGTCAGTGCTAGTCTTATTGCCGGCGAGGTCACCACCGACGAATACCCGTCGGTCAACGGCCGCCGCGCCGCGGTCAGCATGGGCATGACGTTGGGGCCATCTGTCAGTGAGAGTGGGTGAGGGGGAGATGAGTGAGAAAGGATTTTTTACCCTTTTTCTATTTTCTAAAAATGCTAATAAATGCTGATTATTGTTTAATTCATAACTAAATAACTACAGCTGAGAAAAATATGAAATTTATTCTGTAGGCTTGTTATAATGTGCTCTACCATGGAAAAATATTAGTTGGTCATTTTTAGTAGTTTTGATATGCGTAGAAATTACCTCTTTTAATTAATAAATGTACCTTCCATGATTTTTATAGACTAAAATATTTATCCTTTGATCATGAAACTTTTTTGTGTATGCTTTACATGCTTAGATGTACCTTTACAAAAAGTTTGGTACTGTTTTGATGAAAATAAATTGTCCATTTAATTCAAATGCCTTTTATGGATTAATAAAAATATCAAAATTATTTATATAAATGATTAAATGACTTGAGTGTGTTTTATACCTTGATTGTCTACCTTGCGACACAAAACCCTGCTGTTCCTTGGCACCTTCATTATATGGTTGTTATGCTCATGATTAGCTTGCTAATAATAAATAAAATGGCTTAATTAATATTTAGTTATATTTTTTAGTTCTCTGTTATGATTATGATTTAAATAAAATGTTAACTTGTTAGTCCATATTAGTGTAATTCTTTCATGATAACAACTAATCAAACTTGTTAGTAATTAATGAAAATGTCTTGATAATAAAGTTGTACTCAACTTTTGTAAACTTGTTAAACTTCTATTATATGCACTTGAATGTCTCTCATCATGCATCATGGCATATAGTTCATCATGTTAAATACACATCATTTATTACGTTTAGTGTACGAGAGTGGGAAGACTTGTGTTGATCAAGTTTCGAAGAAGGTCCATCCACCAGTGGTGTAGATGCCAAGTCTGGCTACTGGATCTTTCTCTGGAAACTAACCTTCTCTGCAACACAGGCAAGCCCCAAAGCATAAACCCTTCTCTAGTATTTACAATCTTTATTACACTTTAAGTCTTGTGAGATGTGCATTAAGTAATTAGGAGTTGGTCGTATACCATTGCTGCATGATTACCTTGATTCAGGTATCCTTAGTTCTACCATGTTAGTATAAATAGGTCGATATCTCTTATGCTTAGTAATGCTTAGACTTCGATAGAAGTCAAACGATGGTTTCATCATTCGTGGGAGATAGGTTTTATTGGGCTCTTCTCAGCTCTACTTTTGGGTCACGAGAATACCATGATAATGATAATGTTTAATCTGAGACCAGGCTGACTCTTTGCTTGCGTCAAGTTTGAGTCTTGACGTAGTGCCCTGCCTGTGTCGATTAAGGACCGATCGTTGTAGGGCTGCTTGTGATCGTGACTTGCAGTACTGGCCACATACTCTAGTAAGCCTGATACCTTGGCTATTTCATTATACAAAAAGACAACTGCGCACTATGAGTGTGGAGATGGTGAGAGTAGTGTGTACACATCCTGTGAATCCACCAGGAGTGGTGTAGGGAGATAGAGTACTGTGCTCTTAGGTAGCGTAGATTGGTTCACATTTTGGAGGATCCAAGTGAAGGTTGATATATGTAGGGCTAGTACCTACGTATGTCATGTGGTAAGGAACCCTAGCTGGGCCAAACCGATACGAATCGTTGTTTGCTCCATGGTAACAAGAGACACGATCAACTAAACTGCATCATAGTTAATCAATGAAACATGGTTACTTACGGATATGAGATGAGAGGACTAATGAAGTGATTGATCTAGATCAGGTGCAAACTAGATATTGGCAATGACTTGATACACAACTAAAACATTGAAAGTAAGGATCTACTTGTAGTAAGCTTTCCTTTAAACCAGCATGCCCTTGGAGTCTTTTCTTTTGGTCGAGTAAAACTTGTTGAGTACCCTCAAGTACTCAAGGTTTGTGAACCCCTATTGTAGGTGCTGACTAGTGCTGTTCACCAAGGTCATGTCGGTGGTCTTGACATGGTCTGGCTGTCTCTTCTACCTTAGGTTCTTCACCTAAATGGTTTCTATAGCTTTACTCACCCTTTTGATCTCAAGTCAAGTTGTTACCAGAACATGTTTTGTAATTAATGTTACAAGTCTTCTGCACTCTGATGTTAGATATTTTTGTATAAATGTTGTAATATTGTGGTAACTCCATATTGATCCTGTATGAGTTGTAAAATATGGATGATTCGTGGTTCCCCAAGGACACCCAACAGACTACCGAAATTATCTAGCTCTCATGTGCAGCAGTCAGAGGTCTTAAGGATAATGATAGGTGCATATGGGCCATATAATCTAGGTGGTTCTGCCACAACTGGTATCGAAGCTCATACATGGATCTGCAACAACATTACTTTTGAAAACTTCAAAAGGAACTTACAAACTACAAGTTTTTTGAAGAGTATCAAACTAAAAAACTGCTCTTTAACCTCCCTTATGCTTGCTAATGAATCCTCATGAAGACTTTCTGGTGACTCAAGTAGAAGATGATGAAAAGGTTTCTAACTTCTCTGACAATGCTTTACCGGGTGCCATTTCAACATCCCGTTTGGACCAGAGTGAAGATAGTGTATAAACTATAGCCCTAAATTAGTAAGTTATATCCTGACTAACGTTGTGAAGACGTATAGGATGAGCATGCATCATATCATCCACACAAGGTTAGAATATAATGATGTCGACAGTCTCTCCTTAAAATTCCGAGGATAGATATTTTGTCTTATAACTGTTTCATTTTGATGAATCTCGTCATGTACCAGGTTTTTGTCAACTAATCACCCTTGATAATGTAACAGAACCGTCCAAATTATAAGAGCACAAGTTCAAAAACAATCGCCGAAACCATCAAATTCTCAAACTTGAGCCCATATAACTCCGGTAGTCCACAAAACCACGAGGGATTTCAAACCAAACCGAGAGCAACCAGATCGTAGTGATTCAACATAACATAACACTTGTTACAACAGTTCATAAATAGCTCTCATACATTAGAGTACAAAAAAAATTTTATTACAAAACTAAAATAAAGATTAGCAGAAGCAACATAATTTCTGAAATCATTTTAAGTCAAATACTGCCAGTACATAGTCACATCCTACAAAATCATACCAGAAGAGATACTACAGAGACCATGCCCATATGGTCTAGTCTTCACACCCACATGGCGAAGACAATACTTGCAGCAACAAGTACGAATCTGCTACCTGCAACAGGTGGGAATAAACCCTGAGTACGAGAAGGTACTCAGCTAGACTTACCCGCCAAAAACCAGAAACAACGATGACACCAAGGAGTATGCAAGGCTTTATAAGGTGGGCTAGCTTGACTCATTTGCGGAAAAGCTTATTACAGATAAGTAATCACTAATGCTTAAGCATCGAGTTAATAATCATTTACCTGTCATCTAGATTAGCACCTGTACTAGAGCAATCACTTTATTAGGAGCAAACAATATTAACCATAGCAGGTATAATAAGGCCATCATTATCATTATCATCAATTCCGCACCATCATTAATATTAGTGTATCTACGCTGGAGATAACCAGTCAAGTTTCTCATTATCCGGGAGAGACGGCGACTCGAATCGATTCCAACTCAGCTGAGGGGGTATTCCTGACACTCACCCGACAAACCCCGCTAAAGGCAGCCGTAGATAACCTTTGGTACAACTCAGGGTGGGCCCGAACAGCGCCGCGTTCTCGGGGATACAGTGGCCAGGATGCTCAGGACTTTTAACTCACCTGACCTTGGACCCTCTGGCTCCCTTCCGAGGCGACTTTCACTTTTCGACTTCGCAGCCTGAGTTGAGCTACTAGGTTTCGCGGTCGGCAACCTCAGGCCGGCCAACTAAATGTCAGGCATGCGTTCAAAATGACATAGAAGGCTCCAGGTCTCGGTCCTTAATCGACATAGACGGGGATAGATCCACACCCAAGACCTCCATGCCTTGTTGTTTCACTATCATCATCCCGCCCGGTCTCATTTCATTTTATTACACATGGTTCACTTCCACGATAGCAAATATAGCCAACCGTGACCTGACAAAGCCCTATATCTCGCAGGTGACAGGAAATCACCCGACTTCTACCGGTCTAATTTAGCAGGGCTAAGCATAGATACGATCCTGTCTACATAGGATTCAAGGTTCGAATTTCTGGACAAGGAGTGTTATCAATGCAGCAAGGTTTTCCAACCAACTCCTATCACGTAATGCAACAATACATATAACCTGTATATATAGATAATTGCTTTAAAAGTAGGAGGCTTATAATGCTCCGGGGCTTGCCTTAACCGAAAGAAGAGGTAACAAGGTTCGGCTTCAAGAACGATTCCCACGTCTTCTCCGGCTTCGTCGGACTGGACCTCCGGCTCCCGAACGGACTTCAACTTCGGGTTCCACGCCTAGCGGAGCTTTACGATCACCACGATTCTCGGTACACCTATTGCATGTATATGCACCCAATGAATTTCATGTATGCACCAAGGATGACATGATGATTTATGAACATGTAAGAATGATATGAAGATGGATGCAATGACATAGCAACATCGTAATCCCAAAACCAAGTTATGTGGTGCTCTATTCAAATCACTTCAAACTTATGTGCAAATTTCCTATCTGGTACTAACATGTTTGAACATCTCTAAGAAACCACTAAGTACCACAAAGATCATGCTTAGCACATATATAACAAGTGCCAGCAATTTAGTGCATTGACATGTTGACCGCAGCAACTTATAAAGTCCATAACTAGAGTTCTATAACTCCAATGGACATGCATGGGGACAATATGGAAAGCTTATAAAATTGTCCACAATTCATTTATAAACATCTAAGCATGATTTTATCATTTACCAGGTCGAAATAGCACATACACAGAAACTGTTCTAAAAGGACAGAGAGCAAAACAATTCTGACTCGAACTTTGAACATTTGACATTTCTAAACCATGAGTCCAAATGTCACCAAATTTTACCAGAAACTAATTCATAAAGTTATTAACAACTTTGTTATAGTTCACCAAGCATGAAAACATCATTAGCATAGCCTAACTTACTTTACCACCAAATCTGTCCAGAAAAGATAGATTTGTACAATTAAATAATAAGTGATGTTGGGAACATCATAAATGACTTACCCAACTTTACTAACAGTTAGATTATGTTTAAGTAACACCAAATCAAGTCATGGCACTAGCATAATTATTTATCTAATCCCTCTTTTCTATTTATTTAGAGTACATAAGCATAAATGGAATCACATATAAAATGTAACTATAAAATTCTAATAAAATTACAGAGGCAAATATATGCTAACAAGAGGCTACCATAAAAATTTCACCTCATTTTCACAAGTAGATTAGGAGATATCAAAATAACAAAAAGATAAGTGCTAAATAAACCTATAAAAAAGGAATTTCATAATTGGAGCAAATGACCTCCAACAAGGTTAAAAATTTAACTAGAGCATCATTATACCATGACTAGCATCTCACAAAATTTTCATGGCCAAAGGATTAACACACATGGAGATATTGATTTAACAAATTCATACAATTAAATAAAGCACTTAGTAAAAGTAATTATTATCTCCAGAAAACATAAACTAACATGTAATATTTTAATACACTACTGCATAGTACACTACATGAGGATTCCAAAAAGTCCTCATTTTCCTTTTTATGATTTTTCTATTAATTTATATGAATTAACAAAGTTTAGCAAATAAATCTACATTTCAGAATAATTAATAAAACCAAAAATAACAATCAGGCCCTAATGATCACTGGGCCGTTGCCTGCACTCAAACCGGCCCACGAGCTGGCCTAGCGAAGTCAAGACAGGGGAGGGGGCGCCGACACGTGGGTCCCACCCGTCATGGGGACAGAGTAGGGGAGGGAGGACGACAGCGGATTTCGCGCTGGCGGTGAGGTCGCCGTGGAAACCGACCACACCAACGTGACCTCCATCACATCCCACACTTAGTGGTGTACGTGGTCGGGGCGCTAGCTCACCGGAGTGAGCTCGCCGGCGTTAATGGCGACGACGGCCAACTGGCGGCGGTGTGCTGGCTGGTAGAGGGCGTGCCGGTCACCGGTGAGGGGCTCTCCAGCTACACGGTGTCCAGGTGACTCCAGTGCACGCAAGCACACGCACGGAGGTGCTATGGAGAGGTGGGACCACGGCGAGCGCTCACGCGGAGGAGCTCCGACGAGGTCACCACGGCGGAGAACTGAGCAGTGCGGCCTCACCGGTGCTCGGATGGCTCCACGGAGGGGATGGCGAGGTGGAGGGGGTTAAGGCGGGGCTTTGTGCGGTTGGGATAGGTCAGAGGCACAACCACAGTGGCTCACGAGCTCAGCGAGCTTGCGGCGGCGGTGGTGGCGCCTCGGTGCTCCGCCTTGGCGAGCGCGGCAAGGGCGAGGGAGGGAAATGGAGGGAAGCTGGCGGTCTCCAGGCGCGCGTGGCGACCTGGCGTGTGTGTCCTGGCCATGGCATCGACGCGTGTTGGCCACGTGGCGTGCACCTCCTATGCCCGGTCGGCCACTGTCGAGGCCGAGTTCAAAATTCTAAACTCTGAAACGAAGCTCGAGAGGAGTGACTGACAGGCCCAGTTTGGAGCTCAATATCTCGCGAACGAGTTCGAACTGGACCAAAGTGTTAAAGACAAAACTGTAGTTCTAAGTGAGATCTCCAAGTTTGTCAATAGGATCATGAGCTAACTCGGCTTGGTTAGTGAGATACGAAGCTTGAAAGGAGGGTACAAGCAAACGGTGTAGTCGAGCAATGACTGACAGCCAATATTGAGTAGCTCCGAAATTCTAAACTAGATCGAGTTAGTGATAGGTGATATTAGCAAACTTGTAGAGCTACGTGAGGTCTCCAATTTTGTCAATATGGAATTGAGCCAGTTCGGCCTGGATTTAGAACTACAGAGCCCTAAAGTGGAGTACCTTGAAACTGTGACTGCATTAGGACTTAGGAAAATTTTCTAAGTGTTATAACAGCACTTCAAACTGACTTGTGGGACCTGTTTGAGGATGTTCTAGTCATTTTCATGAGATGGTTATATTGAGACTTTTGTTCCTTGATAAATTTCCTACAACTTTGGTAAAGGGTGCACTTCCATGCAAGGTCTCTAGATACCACTTTTAAATCGGTCAAAGTAGATCAATGCTATGGTCAAACTGAGGTCAAACCTAGTCAAATTGGATTTTGGTCAAAATATGAATATAAACCCTAGCTCATTTTGCTCCACTAACATATCAAAGATGTTTTCAAGCCACAATTTACCCAATAGCATCTCATATGAGCAAAAGTCACATCAAGGTGCATTGAAACATCACCAATCAAGCTAATGCAACATTATGTTGCATGCATGTGTTGCATGGTTTAACTAGGCATGTTGCATGTGTTTCATGGTCATGTTTCAAGGTGTTGTGTCACACATCACACTACTACAAGTGTTGTACACCCATAGGCTAGCATTAATAAACAAACATACACCTACACATGCATTCAATCATAGATGTTGCAACTGTTGCAAGGTCATGTTTCAAGCAAGGATGCACATGAAATGACGATGCTTACAGTAATGTCATGCCATGATCATGCATTATGAATGCATTATGAGGCTAACTAACACCAGGGGTGTTATAGATAAATCCTTGCTCCATAAGTTCCTAATCCTTGGGGAACCTTCTGGATGCACTATATTTACCACGCCAACTCAATACTAAAACCTAGGGCTAATCCTTGACTTCTCAACCTATGCATGTGTCACCTTTTGGTATCTTCTCCTATGACTAGGGATGAAAACGGATCGGATATGGACGGATATCACTGATATCGTATTTGTTTTCATATTTATGTCTGGATTCGGATTCGAATACGGATAGTATAAAAAATACCGGATAGGATATGATTGGATATCGACATCAAAAATATGTGATTTAAATATTCAGATACGAATACGGTATCGGATGTTAAATATCTAGACTCGGATACGGACGGATTAAAACCCCTCTAAATGGATTCGGTCTCGAATACGATCGGAAAATATCCGTACTGTTTTCATCCCTACCTATGACACATGTCATTCCCTTGAATCTGTAACTACATATGTTGGTTGAAAGTTACAACAATTGTACCCTATGGTGGTACCATGATCAGTGACAACGATACAACGTTGAGACCTAGACTCTCCTATGGATAGCTACCATAAGGGAATACATATCGCTCACTGTTATCAGGGTCTATGATCATGATTCGTTATAGTGCACAATTAATGTACTTTCTCTTTCCTTGGGATCTCTTTTTGGGGAATTCACATCAGTGTTTCTCCTGAATTTCCTAAATCCCTTGTTAATTACAACCTTCCCTTGATCTTGGTTGTAATTTTTGAACCAATCCTTGTTGCTTTGTAAACTTCTTATAAGTTAATGTGCTTGACACATTTCCTTTTCCATTACTTAACCCAAGACTTTTGTCATTCCATAATCTCGGGATGAGATTTCTTTATGGGGGATGATTGTAACATCCCAGATGTTAAAAAGTAGCTAAAACTTTATCATGAGCATCACGAAGCATAATCATCAAGTATTGTTTCAGCAATGCATTTCATGTTGCATTGTAGTGTTTCATATGTTGCTTATAATATGTTTCACATGTTGCATGAAATGATGTCAATGTTAGTGCCTAAGAAATTTTGTTAATTTATATGTGAGATTTTGTTTAAACAGTTAAAATTTTGTTAAAATAAACTTTGTAAAGTAAAGTATGTGCTTTCATGTGGGATAAATGTTTGAAAATGTTTTTGAATCAAACATGTTTAATTTATGCTCCAAAGGTTGAACTAATGCTGGCTCTACACTTAGTCATTTTAATGGCTAAGTCCCTGAACACTAGTTAATAGGTCCAAACTCTGGAGAAGTATCAAATGAATTGTTATGAATAAGATTTGACCAAACCTTGTTCTATTGATTGGTATGATGTTTGTGCTATGTTACTGTGTAATTAGTTGAAATGATTGATTATTGGATGATCACTAATTAAATGCCAAAGTAGCTTAATCAAAACTGCTTTTCAAACCTAAAACTGAATCTAGGGTTTTAGTTTCACAGAACTAGCAAGTTTTGGATGATAAGAAAGTTTTGGATGATAAGCCTTTAAGCAATGTTGGAGATCTCATGTAGATGAACAACTTTGCTTAAGGCTAGTCATCGAGTTGTGTTGCAAAATCGAGAGAACGAGGGAGAAGAAAATGGGCTATCAAGCATGAACAGGAACTTGGTAAGCAGGTGACATGCAGCTGCTTCATTGGCGAGCTGCCACCCTTGCTCACCGCCTTTGCGTGCACGTTACGCACATCTCCTTTCGTGGGCGGTCCCCAAGCAGCTATTATCGCGTCCTGAAGCCTCACCTCGCCATTATAAGCACAACACCACTGGCGGCTCTCTCTCCTCTCTTTTCCCCCGCTGTCGGTACAGCTCCGCTCGTCGGGCCAAATTCACCACCACCAATCCACCTCTGCCCAATTCCTCGTGACCGTAGCTTCGCATACTCCTCACGTATCTCCTCAACCCTATTGCACCGCCTCTCACCGCCAGAATTGGCCACGCACGTCATTCCCATCGCAGCCGCATTGCCATGGCTGCCGAGCTCGACCTCGCCGTGGCCAGAGCACTCTAGAGCAGTTGTAAGGTCCTAGATGGCTAGAGGGGGGTGAATAGCCTATAAAAATTTCTACAAGAAACACTAAGCAAACTAGTTAGAACAACAAACAGCGCAAAGCGAGTTTTGCTTAGCCTACGGTTGTGATGCAAGCCTCCTATCCACAAGTCTAGTAGATTATGATCTCTAGTTCACACAAGGGCTATGTCACTAAACTTACACTAGTGAGCAAGCTAACAACACTAGCAAAGGCTACCACTAGAGCTTACACAAGATAATCTAGTAAAAGTAAATGCAAGAGATAGGATTGTGAATCTTATACCGACGGTGGAGTGAAGATGTTGCCAATCACCAAGATGATATACAATCAATCAATATTGACAACAACACAATATGAAGACCAATCACCGGGAGACAAGAGACACAATATTTTTGTTCACCCGGTGTTCACTTGTGCACCGACAAGCTACGTCACCGGTTGTGTCGACCAACACTTAGATGGTTCCTCGGTGTGACCCTCAAGTCACTTACCCCTCAAGGCACACCCCGCAAGGCACCGCAAGACACCACTCTCAAGTGAGGTAACTCAATGACACGCGCAATGTAATAAAGTTGCTTTTGGCGTCCCGCCGAGGAAAGCACAAGAACCTCTTACAATCAACCGGAGGTGGCCAAGAACAATCACCTTCTCTTGCCAACGCCTCCAACAATCTTCAAGCCAGCTAGGAGCGGTACTCTCCAAGAGTAACAAGAAATCCACCGGCTAAACCACCCATAAGTGCCACTAGATGCCCTCAAGCTATGCAATGCACTTTGGGATCACTCAATCTCACTTTTGATTTGCAATCAAGCAAGAGAGATGAGTGGGAAGAGATGCTCTAGCTCAAAGGATGCACAAGAATGTTAGAAATCATGAGTAACCTCCTCAAGGGCCGGCCAACAAGTATTTATAAGCATCCCATCCAAATAGAGCCGTTATACCCCTTCACTGGGTTTTTTCGGGATGACCGGACGCGCCGGTCATAACTGACCGGACGCGCTCAACCGCGTCCGATCCTCCAACGGCCACTGCGCCAACAGTCAAATCCCATGACCGGACGCGCCTCTCAAAATGATCGGACGCGCCAGTCCCGAGTGACCGGACACGCTCCAGTCAACGACCGGACGCGCCGATCACACAGCACCGCGCGCCCACGAAGTAACGACCGGATGTGACAGTGCCCGCGTCCGGTTTGAGTCCAGTAAGCTCCCTCAATGATCGGACGCGTCCGATCATGTGTGACCAGACGCGCCTCGCGTTCGATCGTCCTTGTGAAACTCAGTTTCCTCTGGACACTTGACCGGACGCGCCGGTCCCACGAGTGACCGGACGCGCCGGTTGCAAACCCTAGCACCCGCGCCTGCGCTGTACTGACCGGACGTGTCCGGTCATACCATGACAGTGTCCGGTGCAGCGTCCGGTCACTTCTGTGACCTCCGTTCGCCTCCGTTTCTTTTCTGACTTTCGGCGTAGTGGAAAATAGGCATTTCAAGTTCCCAAAACACCTGAATCCCGCGCTCGCAAGCTCTGCGGAAGGGAGAGAGAGACGCAAACCCTCTCTACCGCTTAAACTTCAACGCCTTCGCAAATGTGCCAACACCAACAAGTGATCACCATCTTGTGCACATGTGTTAGCATTTTCATAATCATTTTCAAAGGTTTCCCAGTTAGCTCACTAGGCCCTAGATGCAATGCACTTCATGAATTCACCTAGTGGCACCCATGCATCGAATAACCGATAAGACTTCCCCTCTTAATAGTTCGGCTATCGATCCTAAACCACTCACACCCTCTATGGTGTCTTGAGTGCAAAACAAAATGGCCCTATGGTTATACCTTTGCCTTGAGCCCATTTTGTTCTTCCAAAAGATATGATCCACTTCATGTCATCACATGACCGTCTCGATCCATCGACCTTAACTTCACTTGCTCTTCACCGTTGCATCGGTCCGTCGGCGCCAAGTCTTGCTCAAGCTTCACCATCGCATGGTCCTTCGCTTCGAAGCCTCGACTTGCCCTTCACCCTCACAACCGGTCCATCGAGCCAAGCATCATCTTGGTCTTCATCTTGGTCACGTGAGTCAATGTCATGTCTCCTATTCAATGACCACCTTTATCTAAATCATCTGCTTAGATACAAAGGTTAGTCCTAGGTTTCATCAATTAGCCAAAACCAAACTAGAGACTTTCAATCTCCCTCTTTTTGGTAATTGATGACAACCCTCACAAAGATGATTTTGATAATAAAAGTTTTGAACTTGTCATAGTTGTCCAATCATTTTGCTCATAAGTAAAGTTTGGACAATTATCACAAGCTCGGTTTTGATAGCATTAGCTCTCCCAACATATGTGCATAGAGTTTTGATTGAAAGCTTTGCACATATGCATTGATAGAAGTGTTGAGAGAGTAATTCTACCAAAATGATGCTGAGGTGTAAGAAATAGACCTTTGAAGCGTGATACCAATCGGAGTTGCCTTTTACACCATCCTTAGCATCATGAAGTAACTAGACATCCATCACAACTCAAGAACCCCGTGAGATCAATATTATATGTAAAGGTTCTTGGACCACTTGTACCACTTGTAGAGCTTTAAGCATGTCTAGATACCACATGTAAACTATTCCTATGCATGCTAGTAGATCATTTCATCATTCAAGTTCTATACTAGCATTGCACCACACAAGCATGTATATTGAATTTAAAAAAACATGTGCAATGAGCAAGTCATATGAGAATGCACAAATAAATGCAACAACTTTGTTTATGAGCTTGCTCCCCCTACTTGTGTGCATCAAAATTTTATTTACCCCTTTATCATGTTGAATCATCTTTTTCTCTCCCCCTTTGTCAACAACTTACCCAAAAATGGGATCAAATTGTGGAGAGAAAAACAATGTTTGATGGAGTAGGTTAGAATTTATCAAATTTGGTTCAACCTAGAATACTTGCCAAAGATATTTAATTCGATTTGAACCAAAGACAAGCTTCTTCACTCCTCATAATAAGGGTTATCTTGCCTATGTTGAATTAAATACTTATAGCAAATCTTCTAGATTCAACACTAGGTTTACAAGATCACAGACATGTCATATGCCACCACTAGATCAAAACAAGCATAGAAGCAATAGTGGTAACATATATCCATCAAATTCATTTGATTTATCATGAATGCTCATGCGTACCACTTATTATGTCTATATGCTCTAGCAAGTCCTTAGCATAGGTGAATGACATGTCAATCAATTTTACCTTGCAATGTCGAAGGAGAGGCATGTCAAGAAGTGGGTGGGGTGCATTCAACTCATGTTTGAGAAATCAAGAATGTTCAACTCATTCCTTAGCTTGCAAAACCTCTTTTCATCAAGTGGCTTGGTGAGAATATCGGCAAGTTGATCATCGGTGCCAACACTTTCAATGGCAATATCTCCCTTTTGTTGATGATCTCTAATGAAATCATGCCTTATGTCAATATGCTTTGTTCTTCCATGTTGAACCGGGTTTTGTATCATCTTGATTGCACTTTCATTATCACATAGCAATGGCACATTCTTGAAGTTGAGGCCATAATCCTTCAAAGTTGATTTCATCCATAGCAATTGTGCACAACAACTCCCCGCACTCACATATTCGGCTTTGGCAGTAGAGATTGCCACACTATTTTGTTTCTTTGAGGACCATGACACAAGTGATCTTCCAAGTAATTGACATGTGCCACTTGTGCTCTTTCTATTGATCTTGCAACCCCCATAGTCGGAGTTCGAATATCCAATCAATTCAAACTTTGACCCCTTGGGATACCATAGTCCAACATCTCTTGTTTGCTTCAAGTACCTCAATATTCTCTTTGCGGCTGTGAGATGACTCTCTCTAGGTGAGGCTTGATATCTAGCACACATACAAACACTAAACATGACATCCGGCCTTGATACGGTGACATAGAGTAGACTTCCAATCAAAGACCGATATTCCTTTTGATTCACCATTTTGCCATCAAAATCACTATCCAAATTGCCATTTGTACCCATTGGAGTTGAAATTGGCTTTGCATCTTGCATTCCAAACTTCTTCAACATGTCCCTTATGTATTTCTCTTGACTCACAAATGTTCCATTCTTTAATTGCTTGACTTGGAGACCAAGAAAGTATCTAAGTTCACCAATCATAGACATTTCAAACTCTTTGGCCATCATAGCACCAAATTCTTCACAATAAACTTGATCGGTTGATCCAAAGATGATGTCATCAACATATATTTGCACTATGAATAGATCATTCACAATCTTCTTAGTGAATAGAGTTGTATCAACCTTGCCCATCTTGAATCCTTTAGCGAGAATGAAATCCCTTAGCCTCTCATACCATGCTCTAGGTGCTTGCTTTAAGCCATATAAAGCCTTCTTAAACTTGTATACGTGGTTGGGTTTCTTGTCATCTTCAAATCCGGGAGGTTGCTCAACAAAGACTAACTCATTGATGATCCCATTGAGAAATGCACTTTTGACATCCATTTGATATAACTTGATGTTGTGTGCACAAGCATAAGCCAATAGAATCCTTATTGCCTCCAATCTTGCCACGGGAGCATATGTCTCATCATAGTTAAGACCTTCTATTTGAGTGTAACCTTGAGCAACTAGTCTTGCTTTGTTTCTCACCACAATGCCATCTTGATCTTGCTTGTTTTTGAACACCCATTTGGTTCCAATCACATTGTAGTCATTTGGCCTTTCTACCAATTCCCAAACATCATTTCTTGTGAAATTGTTAAGCTCTTCTTACATATCCATGATCCAATCGGCATCCTTCAAAGCTTCTTCTATTTTCTTTAGTTCTATGGTTGACACAAATGATGCATGCTCACAAAACATGGTCAATCTTGATCTTGTTTGCACACCACTTCTAATATCACCAATAACACTATCAATGGGGTGATCTCTTGCAACATGTTGTGGTTGGAGTACTTACACTTGATTGCTTGAGCTTGGTTGATCACTTGATGTATCTTGATGAGATGAACTAGCACCATGATCTTGCACTTGAGAGTCATTAGCTAGCTTGAATGGAGAATTGAGCACTTGATCTTTATCATCATCTTGAATATCAATTACTTGCTTTTCTCTAATGTCCCCAATGTCCATGTTCTTCATTGCTTCCACCAATTTGGTTCCACCAACATCATCTAGATTCTCTTCTTCATCTTGTGACCCATTGGTTTCATCAAATTGCACATCATGGACTTCTTCTAGAATTCCACTTGAGTTGTTCCAAACTCTATAAGCTTTGCTTGTAGTTGAATAACCAAGTAGGAACCCCTCATCACATCTCTTGTCAAACTTTCTCAGTCTAGTGCCCTTTTTCAAGATATAGCATTTGCAACCAAACACTCTAAAGTAAGAAATATTGGGCTTTCTTCCATGAAGTAGCTCATATGGGGTCTTCTCTAGCAATGGATGACAATATAGTCTATTGATATAGTAGCAAGCGGTATTGATTGCTTCATCCTAAAAAGATTGACTCACATTGTACTCATGAAGCATTGATCTAGCCATATCAAGCAATGTTCTATTCTTTCTCTCAACTAGGTCATTTGATTGTGGAGTGTACTTGGCCGAGAATTGATGTCCAATGCCATAGTGATCACAAAGTTCTTCAATTCTTGTATTCTTGAACTCACTTCCATTGTCACTTCTCACTTTCTTGATTCTAATCTCAAACTCATTGTGAACTCTAGTGAGAAAGGTCTTGAAGGTGTCAAACACTTCACTTTTGTCACTAAGAAAGAATACCCATGTGAATCTTGTGAAGTCATCCACTATGACAAAACCATACTTATTACCACCTAAGCTTGAGTATGTTGTTGGGCCAAATAGATCCATGTGCATCAAATCAAATGCTTTGCATGTGCTCATTGTACTCTTCTTTAGATGTGAGCTTCCAACTTGCTTCCTGGCTTGACATGCACTACAAAGCTTATTCTTCTCAAATTCAACATCTTTCAAACCATTGACAAGATTGTGAGTTGTAAGCTTCTTCAATTGTTTCATGCCAACATGACCAAGCCTTCTATGCCAAAGCCAACCCATGCTTGATTTGGAGATTAAGCAAGTTGTCAAGAAAGTTTCTCTAGCATTGAAGTCAACTAGATAGAGATTCTCATATCTAAAGCCCTTGAATGCCACATTTGAACAATCCATACTAATGACTTCCACATCATCAACCCCAAAGATACATTTGTAGCCTAGATCACATATTTGTGCCACGGATAGAAGATTGAAATCTAAACTTTCAACTAGCAACACATTGGAGATACTCATGTCATTTGATATTGCAATCTTGCCCAAGTCAATAACCTTGCCTTTCTTGTTATTGCCAAATGTGATAGAATCAACACCACTATTATTGTCATTGATTGAGTCAAACATTCTTGATGTACCGGTCATATGTTGAGTGCATCCACTATCAATAATCCAATGCCTTCCTCTGGCTTTGTAATTGACCTACAAGCAAATCAATGAAGCTTAGGTACCCATTTTTGCTTGGGTCCTTGTAGGTTAGTAACTAAGCTCTTCGGTACCCAAATAGCCTTCTTCTTTGGGCCAACAATGGGTGTACCAATAAACTTAGCTTGCACACCCTTCACACCTTTGGTAAGCACATAGCAAGAATCAAAAGGTATAGCATTAACAAATTTCTTGCTTTGGTTCTTTTTATTACAATTATGCTCTAAGTGCCCAACTTGCTTGCATCTATTGCAAAACCGACCATTGCTCTTCACAAAGCTAGGCTTTGGAGTTGCAAAGGCCGACTTGCCTTTTTTGGGGGTGTAGCCCAATCCCTCTTTGTTAAGAGAGAACCTTTGGCTACCCAAGCACTTAAGCAAGCGGGCCTCACCACCATAGGCCTTGCCTAGGGCGTGAGTGAGCTCATCCACCTCTCTCTTGAGAGTCTCATTCTCAACCATTAGTGAGGTATCACAAGTGAAACCATCACTAGTAGTGGAGGTAGAGTTGGTGGTGGTGGATGAAGAGCTACAAGAAGGGTTAGCATTTGTCATGATGATAGGTTTATAAAAAGATTCATCAATTATATCACATGTAACACCTATATCACATGATACAACAACCTCCTTCTTTGCTTGTTGCTCAAGTAGCAATGAGTGGGCTTTTTCAAGCTTGGAATGAGCTTTACCAAGATCCTCATGGTCTTCCACTAGACTCTCATGAGTGATCTTAAGCTCACCTAGAACTTTCTCAAGTATTGCTACTTTCATTGAAAGCTTCTTACACTCCTTGTTCTTGGCAATAGCTATGTCTCTAGTTTGTTGCATCAAGTCATATAGTTGTTCTTTAGTTGGTTCATCATCATCATTTTCATTTTCATTATTATTATCATTATCACTATCATGAACATATTCCATTTCACTTTCATCATCACTCTCATCATATAATACCTTAGCTTCTTTGGCCATGAAGCACGAAGAGGATGAATCAAATAGTGAAGGCTTCTTGTTGATAGCAATGGAAGCAAAAGCCTTATTGGATTCTTCTTCTTCTTCTTCTTTATCACCACTTTCCTAAGTGACCACATAGGCTCCGTTCTTGCCCTTCTTGAAAGTCATCTTGGTTTCTCTCTTTTTCTTCTCAAACTTGCCCCTCTTGTTGTTGTTCTTCTTGTCATAGGGACATTCGGCTTTAAGATGTTCGGTGCTATCACAATTGAAGCACTTCCTTTGTTGCTCATTGCTCTTAAAGTTGTCATTTCTCTTTTTGAAGCCTCTTCTCTTAATGAACATGTGACCCATTTTCTTGACTACAAAAGCAAATGCCTCATCATCAATTTCATAATCTTCATCTTCACTATTGTCTTCTTCTTCTTCAATGATGGTAGCTTTGCCCTTGGAGGAGATGGCCTTGAATGCCACGGTCTTCTTCTTCTTCTTCTCATCTTCCACCTTCTCCTTGTCATCAACATCTTGATCATATTTGTCATAGGTCAATACTTCACCAAGCAAATCATTAGGCTTCATTGCTTCAAGCCCATCTCTTTGCAACATCATGATCAACATATTGAATCTTCTAGGTAAGCTCAATAAGAACTTGTGACAAAAATCTTGATCTTGAGTCTTGTGCCCTAAGCTCTTGAGATCATTGACTATCACTTGCAATCTATGAAACATTTCAATGATTGTTTCATCATCTTTTTTCTTGAAGTTCTCAAACTCACTCTTGAGCCCATATAGCTTGACACTCTTCACAACCTTAGTGCCCTCATATGTTTCACTCAACCTTGTACATACTTCATATGCCAATTCTAAGTCCTTGATGCCCTCAAATACTTTTGTGTCAATACCATGGTAAAGTGTATTGAGAGCCATTCTATTGCATGTTCTATTTGCTCTATCTTCATCGGTGAGATGATCGGGATCAATGATAGCAAAGTCATTCTCGGTGACTTGCAAAACTCTCTCATGAATAGAACCAAGGTATATTGTCATTTTTCTCTTCCAATGAACAAAAGAACTAACACCATCAAAGAACGGTGGCTTGCCCCCAACATGATTGAACATAATTTGAGCCATTTTTCACACCGAAGGATGTTAAGCCTTGATTAAAACGGTGACCATGGCTCCGATACCACTTGTCAGGTCCTAGATGGCTAGAGGGGGGGTGAATAGCCTATAAAAATTTCTACAAGAAACACTAAGCAAACTAGTTAGAACAACAAACGGCGCAAAGCGAGTTTTGCTTAGCCTACGGTTGTGATGCAAGCCTCCTATCCACAAGTCTAGTAGATTATGATCTCAAGTTCACACAAGGGCTATGTCACTAAACTTACACTAGTGAGCAAGCTAACAACACTAGCAAAGGCTACCACTAGAGCTTACACAAGATAATCTAGTAAAAGTAAATGCAAGAGATAGGATTGTGAATCTTATACCGACGGTGGAGTGAAGATGTTGCCAATCACCAAGATGATATACAATCAATCAATATTGACAACAACACAATATGAAGACCAATCACCGAGAGACAAGAGACATAATATTTTTGTTCACCCGGTATTCACTTGTGCACCGACAAGCTACGTCACCGGTTGTGTTGACCAACACTTAGATGGTTCCTCGGTGTGACCCTCAAGTCACTTACCCCTCAAGGCATGCCCCGCAAGGCACCGCAAGACACCACTCTCAAGTGAGGTAACTCAATGACACACGCAATGTAATAGAGTTGCTTTTGGCGTCCCGCCGAGGAAAGCACAAGAACCTCTTACAATCAACCGGAGGTGGCCAAGAACAATCACCTTCTCTTGCTAACGCCTCCAACAATCTCCAAGCTGGCTAGGAGCGGTACTCTCCAAGAGTAACAAGAAATCTACCAGCTAAACCACCCACAAGTGCCACTAGATGCCCTCAAGCTATGCAATGCACTTTGGGATCACTCAATCTCACTTTTGATTTGCAATCACGCAAGAGAGATGAGTGGGAGGAGATGCTCTAGCTCAAATGATGCACAAGAATGTTAGAAATCATGAGTAACCACCTCAAGGGCCGGCCAACAAGTATTTATAAGCATCCCATCCAAATAGAGCCGTTATACCCCTTCACTGGGTTTTTTCGGGATGACCGGACGCGCTCAACCGCGTCCGATCCTCCAACGGTCACTGCGCCAACGGTCAAATCCCATGACCGGACGCGCCTCTCAAAACGACCGGACGCGCCGGTCCCGAGTGACCGGACGCGCTCCAGTCAACGACCGGACGCGCCGAACGCACAGCACCGCGCGCCCGCGAAGTAACGACCGGACGCGCCCCTCGCAACGACCGGACACGACAGTGCCCGCGTCCGGTTTGAGTCTAGTAAGCTCCCTCAACGATCGGACGCGTCCGATCCTGTGTGACTGGACGCGCCTCACGTCCGATCGTCCTTGCGAAACTCAGTTTCCTCTAGACACCTAACCGGACGCGTCGGTCCCGCGAGTGACCGGACGCGTCGGTTGCAAACACTAGCACCCGCGCCTGCGCTGTACTGACCGGACGTGTCCGGTCATACCATGACCACGTCCGGTGCAGCGTCCGGTCTCTTCTGTGACCTCCGTTCGCCTCCGTTTCTTTTCCGACTTCCGACGTAGTGGAAAATAGGTATTTCAAGTTCCCAAAAACGCCTGAATCCCGCGCTCGCAAGCTCGGCGGAAGGGAGAGAGAGACCCAAACCCTCTCTACCGCTTAAACTTCAACGCCTTCGCAAATGTGCCAACACCAACAAGTGATCACCACCTTGTGCACGTGTGTTAGCATTTTCATAATTATTTTCAAAGGTTTTCCAGTTAGCTCACTAGGCCCTACTTGCAATGCACTTCATGAATTCACCTAGTGGCACCCGTGCATCGAATAACCGATAAGACTTCCCCTCTTAATAGTTCGGCTATCGATCCTAAACCACTCACACCCTCTATGGTGTCTTGAGTGCAAAACAAAATGGCCCTATGGTTATACCTTTGCCTTGAGCCCATTTTGTTCTTCCAAAAGATATGATACACTTCATATCATCACATGACCGTCTCGATCCATCGACCTTAACTTCACTTGCTCTTCACCGTTGCATCGGTCCGTCGGCGCCAAGTCTTGCTCAAGCTTCACCATCGCATGGTCCTTCGCTTCGAAGCCTCGACTTGCCCTTCACCCTCACAACCGGTCCATTGAGCCAAGCATCATCTTAGTCTTCATCATCTTGGTCACGTGAGTCAATGTCATGTCTCATATTCAATGACCACCTTTATCTAAATAATCCACTTAGATACAAAGGTTAGTCATAGGTTTTATCAATTAGCCAAAACCAAACTAGGGACTTTCAGTAGCTCTTGCCCTTTTGCTTGTCGTTTATGCTTCCTTGTGGCTCGGTAATGCTCATCGGCTTGTCAATTTTATCAGGCACCCACCGGAGCCACCGGAACGCCGTTCTTGCCATCGTTTCGTGTCGCCGCCGTCATCCTTCTCGATGGCAGTCACCTTTGCTTCACCTCTGCCACCACCGAGCAGCACTATGAAGTCGCGGTGAGCTCCTAGTTGTGCTTGAAGTCTGCTTCACCTCTGCCACCAACTTTCCTTGAAGCCAGCATGCCCTTAGAGTCTTTTTTTGGTCGGGTAAGACTTGTTGAGTATCCTCAAGTACTCAGGGTTTGTTAACCCCTGTTGCAGGTGCTGACTAGTGTTGTTAATCAAGGTCATATCGGTGGGCTCGACATGGTTTTGCTGTCTCTTCTACCTTAGGTTCTTCAGCTAAATGGTTTCTATAGCTTTACTCACCCTTTTGATCTCAAGTCAAGTTGTTACCTGAACATGTTTTGTAAATTAATGTTATAAGTCTTCCGCACTCTGATGTAAGATATTTTTGTATAAATGTTGTAATGTTGTGGTAAGTCCATGTTGATCCTGTATGAGTTGTAAAATATGGATGATTCGGGGTTCCCCGAGGACACCAAACAGACTACCAAAATTATTTGGCTCTCATGTGCAGCAGTCAGAGGTCTTAAGGACAATGACAGGTGCATGTTGGCCATATAATTTGGGTGGTTCTGTCACAGTGGCGACAACCACCAAGAGTAACAAGAACACCCAAGCTTCACAATCAAAAGTGTCACCAAGAATACAACTCACAAATGCAATGCCTAGTGATAAATCAATATGTCTCTTAAAGTGTTTTGCAAGAGCACAAGAGCTAGAGAGAGAGAGTTGGGGGAGGCTTTTCTCTGATTGCAAGGGATGAACAAAGTGTTTCAACACGCCTAGAGAGCTCCCCTATAGAGGAGAGGGGAGAAAATGGCCATTAGGCCTTTCATACCATAGCACTGGCCACCGGTGGTCTCACCGCCAGCCACCAACAGTCACCAACCGGTTGTGCCAACGGCTACCCGTCGTCTCGGCCCCACTCGTCAGCCACGGTTGCTGGCGGTCTGATCGTGAGTCTCGTCGGTTCAACCGTCACCTACACAGAGAGTTACGCAAACTGGCCCAGCCACTTTTCCAATCCGATGCGAGGTCCGGTGGCCCACCGAACATACGTATGGTGAGTTTTAGCCGAAACTGGCCTAAAACATGCTCTCTGACTCCCTATCCGATGGGACGAGATCCGGTGCATATCAAACTCACACGTGGCCCATGAAGTTGAAAGAGGCTTGCTCCCACGCTCGAAGCCCGCTAGCGGTGCGCCTGGGCGGCTAGGCCTAGCCATGGCAAGCGGCCCACGCGCCGCAACCAACCAGCCTGGCCGCCACAAACTGGTCACCAACGCCGGCAGCGCCAGTGCCTGGTGGGGGGCCCTAGTAGCCGATTTGGGTGGCAGGGGCACTCCCGCCGACTCCTCCTTCCCTTCCAACAAAAATAATGTCCTCCCCCACCTATGTATCAAATTGGGCCCAATTCAATTGTATTCTTGGGCCAAACAACAGACCATATTTCAGACATGCACTAAAAGCTGAAATTGCTGATATCAGCACATATCCCATACTTTTTAGGTAAAAAAGCTATATTTCCTAAACCAAGTATCCTAATTAAAATTCGACTGCACCATCATGTTCCTTGCAATAAACTCTTCAAAACAAGATCTCAAATGGATATATTTTGATAAATTTTTTAATGATCATTTATCTCATAATGAACCTGAATTTAAAGATAAACGTGGAGCATGACATCAACACTACACGAACATCGCAGAAAATAGCATATAACATCCTATATATAGTACACAAACATTATATATATATATATATATATATATATATATCATGAAACGTAAAAAATAAAAAAATAAATTACTGAAGTAATTAATTATAGTTGAGTAAAAAGAAGAAAAAAATGCTACCGAACATCACAGAATACATCGTAGAACATCACATTAACACTGCACAAACATCACTAAATATAGCATAGAACACCACATGTATATTACGTGAACATCACAAAATACATCTAGAACATCGAATGTATACTACGTGAACATCACAAAATACATCATAGAACATCGCATGTATACTACGTAAATATGACAATTTAAATCATATAACATCACTAGTATACTATGTGAACATCACAAGTATCTAGAAATAAAAGAGAAAAAGATAAAATTATTAAAGTAATTAATTAGAGTAAAGTTACAAAAATATAAAAAACTTAAATAAGAAATGCTAAACATATAGAAAAAATTAAATAAATTAAATAAGAAAAAGAAAAAAGAAAATTGAAAAAGATCACATGTATACTATGAAACATTGAATATATCTCATGTAACATATGAAATGAAAAGAAGAAAATAAAAAACTGAAGCATGAAAATGGTTAGAATAAAAATTAATTAGAGTAAAACAAAAATAAAAAATAAAAACCAAAATGAATAATCACATGAAAACATAAAAAGAGAAAATAAAAGTAAATAGAAGAAAAGAAAAGAAAAAATAAAAAAAACATGACAATTGAAAATAAATTAAAAAATTATTTATTAGGGAAAAAGAAAATGAATAAAAAAAGAAAAAGTAGAAAAAAAATGAAAAGAATAACAAAAGGCCACATATAAAAGAAAAAAAGAAAAAAGGGACATAAATAAAAGAAAAAAATGAAAAAAGAAAAGAAAAATAAATGAATGAAAAGAAAGGAAAAAAAGGAAAACATACAATGAAAAATGAAAATAGAAAAAGGAAAGAAAAAGAATAATATAAAGACCACCAAAAATGAAAAAAAAAATAAAGGAAAGAAAAAAGAAATAGCAGAAAAGAAAGAAAAATAAAAAATAAAAGATGAAAAGAAAGAGAAATAAAAAAGAATAAAATATGATAAGAATAATAGAACACAACAAAAAATAAAACAGAAAAAGAAAAAGCAAAAAGAAATTGTAGAAACGAAAGGAAAAAAGAAATAGAAAATAATAGCGTGAGCCGCAGCCTAGGCCATTGCGCATTTCACTCGTCTGGGCCGAAATAATTGAAAACGCTAAGTGGAGCGGAGGGAGCACAGGGGTCAGCGCGAGGACTGTGTTCGACTGGTCGGCAACGACGGTTTTCGGCCTGGTGGTCCCACCGCTAGGGCTGATCCAGCAGCCCAACCAAGCTCCTTCTTTACCTTTTCAAATTTGTCAACTCAACTAAGTGTTTCACAACGTTGTGCAAGTGAGTTATTATTTTCACAATCATTTTGAAAGTTTTTTTCACTTGCACCTCACCACGTCACTAGGATCAATGCATATGCAGAGTTAATCACACCTAGTGTGGGAGTTTCGGTGACAACCCAATACCATGGGAAAAAAGCCAGTTGTCTCTTTGCCTTGTTCTTACTTGCGTTGCTTCTTGTTGGTTGCAAGTTTCTTGAATCTTGAGTGACAACTAGAGTTTACTTTTTATTGTGCTTAGGTTTGTTTCTTACAAACGAAGGACCTTACTCTTAGTATAAACTTTTTTCTAAGGATATGATTAGCGTGCTTACAATAGGTTTGTTTCTTACAAATTAAGGACCTTACTCTGAGGGTCAATTTTTTTTTCTAAGGATATGATTAGTGTGATGGCCCTAAGAACTTCATAGATTGCTTTTGTAGGACTTGAGTGTCTTGGTGCTAAGGTGGTTTAGAATTTGCAAAGGCTAAGATTGTTGCTTTAAAATTTTTAGAGCACAACCTCTTGGACCATTCCATCCTTTCAACTGGAATGCAAGATTATTGTGTACTGGTTGCTGTTAGCTCTTTACTAAATTTGCATATAATTTATTACGCGTACTCACATATTACTTGTCTATTAAAATCCGTCTCCCATCCAATTCTGCTCCATCTCTATACCATTTCTGATATCTGAAAAAGCTCACATATGCAGCGTTATATTATCAGTTCCGATCTAAAGCCAAGAAAAATGTGGATTAAAATACGAGACGAGCATTATCGGATCTGATCAGTTTCCATCACTGAACTTTGTAGTGAATGATTGGAACGTCAGTTGCTGTTTGTCTCCAGCTGAGGTTGATTTGGCTGTCGGAAATGGATGGTTCACAAAAGGAGGGGACCAGCCCCCTGGACGCAAAAACTGCTATGCAATTGCATATACAAATACTGCATGTAGCTAGAACAAATAACAGAGCACAAATGGTACCAGAGAGCGAGGTTTGTATATGCATACACAAATTTCAAAAGAAGAGAACACAACGATTTAATTTAACAGCACGAGATTGTTAAGTCCATGTGAAGCAAGTAATTACAGATTGATTATAATTACAGACTGATTAGTCTACAGATATCAATCAATATAAGCTAATTACAATCACACTAGCATCCCACGACCACGTCCTTCACTTTCCTTTCGTGTCAGCCCTTTAGATTTGCAAAATGCCCGCTGCATTTGGAAGGTTATACCTCCCGGATCTCCTCGCATTAATTGCGTCGCGAGCAATCAAATATGGAAGCCCCTCTAGCGCCTAGCCGTGTTCCACCCCGGCGCCGTGTTGCGTTCGATCCGCCGTGGCACGCGGCGCCTCCTATATATACGCCGCCTCTCCCCGTGCCCTGCACCGCCGGACTCGCGAACTACTCCTAGCATCCGATTACTAGCACGGCGACGGAAGCAAAACCACCGTGCGGGGAGAAGATCGTAAATGGGCCGCCGCAAGGTTCCCATGGGGCTCATCCCGAATCGCCGCCTGCGGGTCTCCACGTTCGGCAAGCGGAGGGAGGGGCTCAAGAAGAAGGCAAACGAGCTCTCCGTGCTCTGCGGCGTCGAGGTCGCGCTCGTCGTCGCCCCGGCAGACGACGGCAACGGCGGCGCGGGGACGGCCAAGGCGGACGTGTGGGAGTCCAAGGAGGGCGTGCTGGCCCGGTACCGGGAGCTCGACCCGGAGGTGCGCGCGCGGCACACGTTCCGGGACTACCTCTACGCCGAGCTGGGCAAGGAGGAGGCCAAGCTCGCCCGCGTGCGCCAGGCCGGGCCCGACGGCCTCGACTGCTGGGACAAGGCGCTGGACGGCGTCGACACCGTGGAGGAGGCGCAGAAGCTGCTCGACGCCATCGACGCCGCCATACAGGCCGCGGACGACAGGCGGAGGGCTCTGGGCATGCCGATCGACGACGACGAGGACGGTGGCGCCGGGATCGTGCTCGAGGGGATCGCTCCTCTCAACTCTGCGCACGTCGACGACGGCTACCTGCTGCACGCGCTCGGCGGCAACGTCGACGCCAACGACCAGAGCATGGCCATGTGGGGCAATAACGGCTTCCACCCGTGCAGCGCCGCCAACATGCAGTACGGGTTCCAGCAATTCAACAGCAGCAACGTCTCCATGGAGGGCTACGACCTGCAGATGGTGCCGGACATGTACAACAACGGAGGCCTCGCCACGGACGCCTACCACTACCAGACGCGCCATGCCGGCACAATGCAGCACGGCTACGTCTTCCCGTGCGCACGCGCCAGCGCCAGCTACTTCAGCATGGCTTCTGGCTACCAGATGCAGCAGGTGGTCGGCAGTGGCGCTGCCCAGCCCAATCTGGCCATGTCGAGCGCCGTCGAGCCATGCCACGCCATGGTGCCAGTGCCAGTGGAGTACCCCTCAGCCGACGCTAGCCTCAACTACATCGACACGCAGGCGACACACGGTGTCCACGACGGCAGCGGTGGCACGTCCTTCGCTATGGACGCCAGAGGCAACTTCATCAACGCACCACCAGCCTTCTCCGTCGCCATGAGCACCGGTGGTGGCGGCAGCAACTTCATCAGCGCACTGCCAGCAGCGCCCTCCCATACCATGGGCGGCACCAGCGACAACTTCACGCCAGCCCAGCCCCTCGCCATGAGCTACGGCGGCGACATGACAGTTGCCGGCAGGTACGCGACGCAGTACGGCATCGAGCAGCTGCATTACCTCGGTGGCCTGGAGGACACGCAGCCGAACCTATGGGGAAACTAACCTTGCTTGCAATCAGATCTACGCTCTAGTAAAGTACTAATAGTGTCTAGCGTCGTAGTAGGGTCAGATGCGCGACATCACATGTCCGGCAATTTTGGGTGACACAAGACTGGCCGCCAGGTTGTGCTGATGTCGTCGCCGCCACCGCCGCCCATTGTCCCGAGCGATTTTCCCGGCCAGTGAGCAAGCGACAGGGTCAAGGCATATATAGGCAGGTTGTCCATGGTCACCAGGTGAAGGACCGGAGACTTCGTCAGTTTGGCTGCCCTAGGTAACAATCCGGCAAAACTGTCAGTTTTGTACCTCTGCTTCGTTGATGGATGGAGCAGACAGATTTTAGGATTCAGGAGTTTTGTTAGCCTGGATAGTTGCAGCAATTCTGTACCCTAGTCTCCGGAGATTATCCTGGCAATCATGTAAATGTGACATACAAATATACAATCATACATCTCTCTCTCTCTCTCTCTCTCTCTCTCTCTCTCTTCCCCACATCACATGCATAGGCTCAGCGATGAAAATAGACACCGAACGGTAAACAAATCCAAACAATATCTGAACTATGACAACGCAAGTGACACATTGTTTAATTTCTTGCTCTAATAGATTATCATAATAATCAGTAATATCATCCACGTCACATTACATTCCTAAGGTCTAGGTTAATTAGAGTTACAAGCTTTACAACCTAGTGTCACATAAGATGATCAAACGGGCCAGGCCACCACTAGAAGACTGTTATACGGTTACTAAATTACCACGGGACATGCAGCATTTTGTAAATGCTCATCCAAATTTATGCAAAGCTTACCAGAGATGTCGTAACCTGATCCTCGACAAACTTGTTGACTGGTCACCATAGTTTTAAATCTCCCGATATAGCTGCCGCTATAGCCCGCTATAGCCTTTTGAGGCAGGGCGCCGCTATTTGAGTTCATGTATAATTTAGCCGCTATATTCCGCTATAGCCCGATATAGCTCCGCTATTAGCTATTTTAGATATATACCACTAAACGTCTTAGCCTGCTATTTAAAACATTGCTGGTCACACCGTAATCTGATCCTCGACAAAATCAACGTCATGGTGAGGATGTTGGTCTGGGTTTATAGGGCTCTGGTACTTAGCATCCTGGGTTGACTTTGGACAAGAGAGAGGCCTTTGATCCAACTGTACACCTACAGCTTCTTTCTGATCCTGTTCAAGCTCGTCAGCATGTAAATCAGAACGGCCCTGTTCTTGTTCATGTCCACTGCTGGGTAGCACATCACATGGATGGGGGCTCTGCACCCTCATTTGCACCGATCTCAAAAGTGCGGCTCGCCTCAGATCTCCACCATGGCACATGTCATTAGGTGAGGATGGGATCCGGCCTTCCTGTTCAGTGCCACAACCACGGCGAGCAGGCGAGCAGACCACTGCTGGGAGGGAGCAGCTTGGGAGAGGGTATGGACATGCAGAAGAGAACCAAGTGTGTAGCTTCTGGGGACGGTGTGGAGATGAAGCTGGACTAGTTGACGAATTACCCGGTACATCTGTTTGATTCCCATTGGTGTTTACTTGAGTGTCATAGTACCTGTAATCATCTGACTCTTCTGACATAGGTGAGTACTGCATGCTCATCTCATCCCTACAAGGATGCAAATAAAAGAGTCTGAGATTGTAAACCATAAAAATGTAATAGATAGAATCATAGTAAAAAAAAACTAAGCAATTGGAGTAAAAGAAGATATATTCAAAGTCCAGTAATTTTTCCAACACAAGCAGAGATACATTCCTAAAATATTTGCAACATCATCATTGATAGCATGAAGAATATTCTGAATTGTAATAAACATCCAGTTGGTTTGAAGTATCAGTTGAAATGACAACATGATATAAGTATACAGTGGAGAGTTATGCCAGTAGGTGGTAGGTGCTTTGCAGAGTTATGCCTTTCAACAGGTTTAATATAGAAAAAAGCTAGGCGAAAGTATGCTGGGTTAAGTTTATACGATATTAAAGCAAGGGATTATACTAATTACATTGTTAAGAATGATGATACAAAGAAATCTAATTGCCAACATTTATGACTGTCCAATAGCACAATGAAAGTAGTAAGGATTGCATATAATGCATTGAGCCTCGGGCGATATAAATAGAGTGCAAGACTTAGGGAGCAAGATGCCTCCCAGATACGTATGGCAATACAAGATTACAATATCCTTAACCACCAAATATACTCTAACATGCCCCACAGTCCTAGCAGGAGCATCGAAAATAATCAGACTAAGAAGCCGAAGACTAATCTACTGCAGTCGTAGCAACATTGCAATGCAGATGCTGCGACTGGAGTAGAAACCAACAAGTAGCTCATGCAGATGATAGCCTTTTAGGCCCTGTTCGCTTGAACTTATCAGCCTGACTTATCAACCATGGTACAGTGTTTTTCTCTCACAGAAGTAGTCAAGGTCGAGGTGGACATGGTCCAAGCCATGTAAGGGAGGCACAAGTCCGAAGCATCAACAACAGAGGCACACAAGCAAACATAATCACCAGCTTCTCGCTGACAACCGCAGCAGGACAAAAAGCTGGTCAGATGGCGAAGATAGGCCAGGCTACTCGGACACATCAACGAGCGCTCACACCCCTAATGGCAGCAGCTCAGTGTCCCCAAGGGCCTCCTCTGCAGCCATGTGTTTGCGCTCAAGGGCAGCGGCAGTAGCAGCGAAGGGGAGGGGAGAGGCAGATCAGGCACGGCTAGGGAGAGGGTGGCAATTCCTGACGATGGCGACTCGACGGGACAGCGTAGAGGATCAACAATGACAATGAGTAGCATGGCAGCCCATCAATGCCCACAGCGAGCCATCCTGATGATTTGTTGCTGCTCGATGCTAAGGTGGCAGATCAATTATATATGTACAGCCAAAACCTTCCTATGAGGGCACTTCCCCTAGCGGAGATCGATCTCCCCGAAGGCGGTGAGGCGGCGACGGTAGTGGAAACGTCAACTCAGGATTAAAACCCTGAACTCATGATACCATGAAAGCGGGAAGGATTGTGTATAATGCATGGATATATTGCATTGGGGATTTTTAACTTTTTGCCATCCTTACGGATGACACTCCTTCGTTTGCCAGCTTTGTGCGTGCTTCTACACAATTGCCATCGTAAACAATGAGCCTCCTACGCTTTTGCCACTTTCGCTGATGTGGCACGCCAGGTGGACATGCCAGCGTGGCAGCAAGGCTGGGAGTCCTCACTTGGCATGGGAAATGACCTATTTACCCATGGTGCTTCTCTCCCTCTACTCTGTGACGTGTGGGTCACATATGTCAGCTTCATCTTCAACCTCCGGCCATCACCACACAGCGAAGGGAGGGGAGGAGCTCATGCGGAGTCCCACGCAGCGAGAGGAGGGGAGGAGCTCATGCGGAGTCCCGGCCGCAGCCTGGCCTAGAGTGCGCTTGAGCCTGCGACTCAAGCGAGCTCAAGTCGGCGAAGGCGTTCAGACCCAGAGCCTGGCCTGCGACTCCAGCACGAGAGGCGACGCGGTGCGCCGTCTCCTTGAACGTGTCGAATCGGCGGAGCTTCTCCATGGGGTCGCGTTCTACATTGTAGCGCGCATCCCATCGCTGGTAAAGCCCCCACAGCAATGCCTCGGAGTTGAGGTCGTCGGTGGTGAACTTGACGCCGCCGGCGGCGGCTGGCTCCAGCAAAGCCAGCAGTGCCAGCAACGCCACCACGCCTGCTAGCTCGGCGAGCTACTACTTCATCATGGTCGTCTCGGTGGAGCTAGCGCACCTGCATTTTGTGGAAGAAGCGATGGATCAAAGTGATAGATATGGGCCGGACGGTGCTGCGGTGCCTCCTTTTATAGACGGGCAGCCAGCCAGCAGTGCGCCGCGCGAGTCGAACCTCGAAGAAGATACAGGTGTGTTGCGGCAAGCCAGGGACGAGCTAGCTGCTTGTTTGCATTGGCGTCGTTTGGGTGGCTGATCTAACAGCCGGTGGTTGGGCTAGCTGCTTCGGTCAGTTCGGTGTACGCCGGCTGGGTCTGACACAGCCAACTCACTCCCGGGCCAGCTCGCGCGCGCGTCGAGACGGTAGCCGCCGCTCATGCATGCTCGGTCGGCCTGCTGCGGGCTGTGCGAACCCGCAAGTTATTGGTTGCCGTTGTCTCAAGATAAGATGGGCGGCCGGGATTAACATGGATCGAATCGAAGCACCTCGAGCTGGCCGATCGGCGGCATGCAGTTTTCACGAGCTCCTCCCCTCCCCTTGCTGCGTGGTGATGACTGGAGGTTGAGGATGAAGTTGACATGTGGGGCCCACACGTGAAAACCCAAGTTTGGTTTTGGAAATTTAGTGACACCAAAGTTGCTAATGTTATGTGATCAAGTGTGATTAAGCTAGGCATAAGCAATATGTGATGGAGGTGGAAATGGCATGGAAAGATGGCCACAAGACCACATGATTTGGTGCATGAAATGATGAGCAAGATCATGAAGAAATGCACATAAAATGATGTACATGATGATCAAGTGGAGGAAAAAGATCTAAGAGCGCAAGGCAAAGGTATAACCATAGGGTTTTCCTTTTGCCGGTCTAAGATGAGTAGATAAATAATTGACCGGGTTTATGATACATAGCCTACTATCAAGAGGGGCAATCTTGGTTAGTTCGGGAATCAAGTGCCACTAGATCAATGTCTTGAGTATATGCATTAGGATCTAGTTGAGAGCTAACATAACCCTTTGAAAATGTTTATGAAATGCTAACACACATACACATGATGGTGTATACTTGGTGGTGTTAGCACATTTGCGAAGGCGGCGGAGTTTGAGCGGTAGAGAGGGGTTTGGGGTCCTCTCTCCCTCCCGCCGATCTTGCGAGGTAGGATTCAGCGCTTTTCGTGGAAATAAAACGCCTATTTTCCATTGCGCCGGAGGCGAGAAAACGGAGGCGAAAGTCCGGTGTGTTTCTCACTGGAAAACAGTGACCGGACACTGGACCGGACGCGGTCCAGGGTAGACCTACGCGTCCGGTCAGCTCAAGTCAAGGGCAGAGGCACAACGCGCCTAGGGTTTGTGACCGGACGCTGGTCTGGCCTGACCAGCGCATCCAGTCAGTTCATCTGGGCGCAGAGGAAAGGCGCGCGACCAGCGTGTCCGAGGGTCCCCAGGACCGGAGCGTCCGGTTAGCTTTCACTTGTGCTGCTTGGTGGCGTGACGCGAAGCGGACACGGTGGCGCGTCCGGTCACGTGTGACCAGACGCGTTCGATCGCGCGGGGAGCTCTCTAGACTCCGATCGGACGCCGGGTGCAGCCTGTCCGGTCATTTGGTGAAGCGCGTCCGGTCATGGCAACGTCTCTCTCTGACGCTCACTGTTGCTGCTTGTCCTGTAGTGACCGGACGCGTCCGGTCACCCTGACTGGTGCGTCCGGTCATCACGTTTTTCACTGCAACATCTTGTAACGGCTATCTACGTACCCCTTCGCTATAAATAGAAGATGACTGGGGTTTGGGGGTATCTCTTGCATTCTTGCTGACCTTGAGACATTCTTTGACCTAGAGAACAACCCCTCCACTCATCTCTTTGCTTGATTGCACATCTTGAGTGAGATTGAGTGAGATTCAAGTGCATTACTTGAGAGTTGCATTCTAGAGACACTTGATCTTTGAGTTGCTGTGGATTTCTTATTACTCTTCCGTGTTTCCCGACACGGTAGACGGTTTGGAGCAGCGGAGGTGATTTAGCTCGCAATTGAAGATTGTTGGAGCCCTCACCAAGTGTTGTAAGGGGTTCTTGATCCTTCCCCGCGGGAGTTCGCAAATTGGATACTCTAGTGGAGCTCGTGGCTTGGAGGATCCCCATCTTGTGTGCGGTTGTGCGGCGTCCGCCGAGGGTTCGACTCTTGATAATCAATTAGCTCGTGAACCGACAAGTGGGTGTATCGCCACAACGAGTAGCTTGCCGGGAAGCAAGTGAACCTCGGGATAAATTTTTGTGTCGTTCTCTTCCCGAGGATTTCTCTTGTGTGATTGATTGATTGGGTCTTCTCATATCTACACGGGCTATAATCATTCGAAACTCTTCTCTCGTGCCACTCCTTGTTTCTAGCTTGTAGTTGTTGTGTTTAGTGGATAGCCTTGTACTAGACTTGTGTAGGTGGCTTGCTTAATTAGTTAGAGCTAGTGCATTTTGCTTTGCCACCTTTTGTACTAACACTTGTGGTTAAGTAATTCTTGTAAAAGTTTTAATTAGGCTATTCACCACCCCTCTAACCTATTTGGACCTTTCAACATGTTAGAGAGTAGAGGGAGAGAAGGGTAAATAGGTCATTTCCCGTGCTAAGTGAGGGCTTCCAGGCTCGCTGCCACGTTGGCATGCCCACTTGGCGTGCCACATTAGAGAAAGTGGCAAAAGCGTATGAGTTTCACTGTTTGTGATGGCAATTATGTAGAAGCGCGCATAAAACTGGCAAACGGAGGAGTGCCATCCGTAAGGATGGCAAAAAGTTAAAAATCCCATTGCATTGAGCCCTTGGGCAGTACAAATGGACCCTAAGACTTAGGAGGCAAGACGCCTCCCAGATACATATGGCAATACGGGGTTGCAATATCCCTAGCTACCAAATATATACTCTAATACACAGGTTTGAAATATTGGAAGACAGGGCCAAAAGGTATATCCATGTCAAGAAATCGTGACCTGTACTTACATTCTCCTTTTTCATGCACACAGGTAGTATTGCTATGTGACTAGCTGACTGCCATGGTAATATTCACGCATAGTTTTTAAGGCGGTAAGGCGAGGCGTGGCGACCCACCCCCTTCCAGACGCCTAGGCGAGTAAGGCGCGCGGCGAGGCGACGCCATACACATACCCTCAGCTACATTAAAGAAGGACAAACACACATTGATATGCACCTTTTTGTTGCCAATTTTAGACTCAAGCAGCCACCACCCACTAGCCAGAGCAGTTTATATCCTATCCAATTATCCAAGCACAAGAAACATACCACATCATAGGAGTATATCATCCAAGTCCAAGATACAAAGCATAAGCAAATAAGAAATATAATCCAGACTTCTGAACAGAGGAAGGACAGAACAGGAAAAGCAGAGAAAAGCAGAGGAGGGGAAAAGAAGTACTCGTGAGCCTTCGTGAAGGGTGATGGGCCTGGCCTGCTGGCAGGGAAGCGAGCAGGGGAAGGAGACGCAGAGCCCACGTAGAAGCGGAAGCAGGCAGTCCTCGACGGGGCACATGTCAAAGGCGTGGACGGAGGATCTGCGAGCGAGGACACGAGCTGACGGACCGGAGCCGGAGTCGGTTGCGGGGCTGCTCGCGGGTCGCGGTTGGGGACGAGGCCGGAAGCGGAGTCGCGCTCATGCGGGCGGGTCGTGGACGAGTCGGACTCGCGCGGGGCAGTCGCCTGCGCCGGCGCCGACACCAGATTTCAGGTGCGCCGTCGCCCTCCTCTCTCTTCCTCTCTCCTTCCTTTCCCTCTCCCTCTCCCTCTCTCAACTGACGCGATGGGGATTGGGGGCAATCTTTGGCGGGAGATGTAAGCGCGCAGTTGCATCTTTTCCAGCGCGCGCGGCTATTTTCCCGCGCGAGCGAGCGGCGCCGCTCTTTTCGGCGCGCTTTTCCATCCCGCGGCGTCCGCCTCAGCGAAATCGATGCCTAGGCAACGCCTTCGGCCGCGAGGCGACGCCATACGCGACGAGGGCGCGGTGACCACGACGCCCCGTTTCAAATCCCGCTCGGACGACTAGTCGTCGCCTAGGCGATGCCTTAAAAACTATGGATCCAGGCCTCAAAGACTTGGCCTTACCCGGGTTCAGTGCTTGAATGGCTGAACCAAACCATGTCAACAATGTTAATGGAGTAACATGTAGCTGGATTGCTAATATTAATTGGGTGACGTGGTTCAAAAGTGAAGCTCCTTTTCACTCTACCTTACCAGATGTAATAACATATACAAAGTACAGCTTCAGAATCCGGCCACTAAGAGCTAATCCAAACAAAGCCCTTCTAAAAAGGTAGTGTGGTTCGTTAAGTACAGATCCCTTCTTCAGATAAAATTTCCAGTGAAATTCAAAGACAAATTCTCTGTTTTGTATGACCTAGCACATGAACCTGACCTGAAGAGTTTCAACTTTGATTATGATGAAATATATTATCAGCTTTATGAAGTTACTAAATAGATAAGATGTAACACATATCAACTTATACTGATAATGTGTGTGATAGGATAGAGAGAGAATTTTTTCATAGATAACGAGGATGTATAGGACAGAGAGAGAGAAATTTTTCATAGATAACGAGGATGTATAGGACAGAGAGAAATTTTTCATAGATAACGAGGATGTATAGAGAATTAAGGTATGAGTACCTAATGCAAGAAGCATTCTCCAGTCTCATTGGGGACCCCATGATGTTGTCAGGAGCTGAATATCCAACGGACAAGCCATTCATGCTGGATGCCATCATCTGCAAGAGTCTATGCAACAGTTACCCAATGAAGACTAAAAACAGAAAAAGGAAATGGGAGAAACAATTGAGGATTTATACAAGTAAAATGCAGGAGCATGTGAATTCATAAAGCATAAGATCTGATGCTAAACAAAATCCTATAAGCTGCCAGCTGCTAGCCTTACTTTCGGCAGCTAAAGGACACTTACAGCTATGGGGAAATTTGATCTGTATGTATTGACTTTTACTGAAACAGCATCATATCTGTGTATATAAGCTAAGATCATCTAGAAATACGTCAATTCTATGGTATTTTCAGAATGACACTGGCCTTTACTGATGAAATACACACCTCCGCCATTCTGCTCAACCTAACTAGCATTTAGTATATGGCCTAGGATACAAGGTGAGATAGTGTTCGCTTCTGAATCAGTTTATGATTTCCAACCGACCAGGATACTGGAATGGAATTAAGCTCAGTCAAGTGGACCCTAAGCAAATGATACAATGATTTGGATTTCCTTCCCCAAATCCTGAAAAAGCGGTAAATTACAGGGGTGGCCTTCCCCACCGAATAGTGACAGAGAAATTCAGCAGGCGTCTGCAGGATTAGCAGCGGCGCGGCCCACGCTCATCCTGTGCCCCACCCACGCGTTACCGCCAAGGCACGAAGCGAGCCACCAATTCTCCCCAGTCCCCACCCGGTTCGGGTCTCCGAACGAACGAATGCGGAGACTGCCCCATCGCGGAACCAAAGTTACTATGCTCGCATCGCATGACAGAGAGAGAGAGAGACGGACGGACGGACGGACCTCGGTGAGGTAGCGCTTGTGGGAGTGGAGGTTGTCGACGTAGACGTCCTCCTCCGGGTCGGGGACCCTCCCGCGCTTGCCGCCGCTGGGCGCCGGAGACATTGCGGCCTGGCCTCCGCCGCCGCCGACCATCTGTGCAGTGGAACTGTAGAAGTAAAAGCTCCTTCCGATCCGGGCACGGAAAAAGGGAGTGGTGTGCTGCAAAGGCGCAAAGCCGGTTCGCGTTCCCGTTACTAGCGGAGCTCCCGCTCCTCTTTTTATCCGATCGTATTCGAGAGGTTTTACGTCCGTATCTAAGTGTGGATATTTAATATCCGATATTATATTTATATCTGAATATTTAAATCATATATTTATGATATCGATATCCAATTATATCATATCCGGTGCGTCGATGCGTCGATGCGTCGACCCGCGCGTGGGTCGGCAAGAATCAAGGGCAAGGCCCCCTCTCGCTTTTTTTCTTTTCTGTTTCGTCGTGTACTCGTGTCGAGCAGACGAGAGGAGCTCTCTTCGTCATCTCCTTTTTCTTTTGGTTGAACGATGAAATGAAACGATCTGAGCTGCTTTTCTGCATCCAGGATTTCAGGATCTGAAATTCCCTGTCAGCCATGTTCGCTCCCAACTTGTCGGGGCCCAGAGGGCGAACAGAAATTTGACCAGACGGTGAGACGGATTCCTTGGTCCACGTCCAACCTCCAAGGCTCCAACGCCGCCTGATTGCATGATCCGGCGTGACCGCCTGTTCACTGTTCACTGCCTCGGTTAGTTGTGTGCCTGTCATCGTAGAAGACAAGAGGATGTGTGTGGCTGGCCGCGGTGGCCGGCTGCCTAGCCAGACAGTTTCCCAATTTGATTTCGGGCGTCTGGGTTAGGATTGCTAGACTGGCTAGAGAGACATGATCCATTCAGCTCCAAAATGTTTCTAGGCGCTACGAATCCTGTAGTATATAGTGAGTATACACGTACGTATTAGCTGTTTAGCCCCTCCCATTCATTCCAAACGTTAAGTGTATTTGAGGCCCAATAAGAAGCAGCCCATTTAGGCCTATCTAGCTGCTGCTGCTCCCTTCATTATTGTTTACGAAGCGTAAGCACTTGCGTCGTCGCTCTGGCTTCCTCGTTTCTCGCCGCCCAAACATTGCTGTTCGTCTGTTCATCTTCGCCGATCGCCAGTTCGCCGGACGCCGCCGTCGCTGTCCATATTGACATCGCCGGCTGCCCGGCTGCCATCCAAGTTACCTCTCGTCCACCAGCAGGCAGCAGCAGCAGGTAATCCATAATCATAAATCATCCAATGATATTCTCTTATATCTAATTAACAGTCACTAGTGATTCTAAATTTCCCTTTCCAATTTCAGACAATATAAAGAAGAGAAAGACTGTGACCACTAATAGCTTTTTTAAACCGATTGGTTCAAGTGCTAATTGTATTGAAGCAATTGCAAGCCGAGGCTTTCAGAGTAATGTCGAAGTGGAAGCTCCTATCCTGGAAGGGGAAACTCATAATGATCATGTGCAGAATCTTAATAATCAGAGTAGTGTTCCTGCTACCGCTGAACCAATCGAAGCCGAGGTTGCCGAGCATCCACCAGTTGTAGCTACTAGATTTGAGAGAGACCCTGGGAAACGTGTTCAAATATTGGAACTGCCGGCTGATCAACAAGACGAAGCTCGAAGATTTTATATTTCAGAGGGACCATATCAACCTGTGTTGGCAGAGTACCCGCTCAGTGAATTAGCTCATCGTCGTCGATTTCAAAGTAACTGGTTCAAGCAATTTACTTGGCTAGAATATTCACCTCATACAAATCGTGCTTACTGCTTGCCATTTTTTTATTTTCCAAGAAGCCAATTGGGAAAGTTGGATCAGATACATTCATAGTAAAGGGGTTTCCAAACTGGAAGAAAGTTAATTGTTGAACTGAATGTTCTTTTCTAAAACACATGGGGGATGCTAGCTCAGCCCACAATTTTTCAATTCGGTGTTTTAATAATCTTAAGAACATAATGGCTCAAATTGACAATGTGGTTGTTAAGCAAGCTGAGATAATGGTTGCTAGAGGAAGACGAAGGCTTGCGACTACGATTGATTGCCTTAGGTAAGAACTAACAAGAACAATTTCTCATGTCTTTTTTTTGCAACTAGAGTTTCTGCAGTATTTAAATTTAACTTGCTTTCTTTCTGTACTTAGGTGGTTGACAATCCAAGGTTGTCCCTTTAGAGGCCATGATGAATCTCTAGGTTCCTTAAACAGGGGTAATTTTCTTGAAATGCTCAAGCTTTTGGCTTCATATAACAAGGAGGTTAATGAGGTTGTGTTAGAAAATGCTCCCAAAAATGCAAAATACACTTCACCTGATGTCCAAAAGGAAATTCTAAGCATACTTGCTCAGTTTTGAAGTATTCTCCGGGAGATGCTAGTGGTGCCTTACGAATCATTGTCACATTTGATTTTGTGTTTATTCTACTCTTAATGGAAAAGATTATGAAGATCATTGATGTGTTGTGTCAGACACTCCAAAAGAAGAACATTGATATCTTAAATGCGGTGGATTTTGTTTCTACCACAAAAGTGTTGCTTGGTGAGTTGCGAAATAATGGCTGGGAACCTCTTCTTGAGGAGGTTAAATTGTTTTGTGGAAAGCACAAGATTGATATTCCGGATCTGAGTAAGAAGTATGTTTTCCCCCAAATTATTTGAGTATGAAAGCTACATCATATTTATTCTTTTGTAAAATTGTACTTGTTCATCAGTCAATTCATATCTTCCCATTTGCAGTTATGTTGATGTGACTAAATCTCGAAACAAGAATTACAACACCACAACCTTTCACCATTACAAAGTAGATGTGTTTAATGTTGCAATTGATCAGCAACTAGCAGAGTTAGATGATCGATTCAGTTTTCAAGCGACAAAGCTTTTGTCCCTTTGTGCTTCTTTGGATCCTAGGCTGGACATATTCAACATAGACAATATATGCACTCTAGTGGAAAAGTATTATCCTGCTGATTTCTCAAGTCAAGAAAGAGCTCAATTGGAGAGTCAGCTGCCACATTTTCAAATTGATGTATGCAACTGTAACGGAACCGTCCAAATTATAAGAGCACAAGTTCAAAAACAATCGCCGAAACGATCAAATTCTCAAACTTGAGCCCATATAACTCCGGTAGTCCACGAAATCACGAGGGATTTCAAACCAAACCGAGAGCAACCGGATCGTAATGATTCGACATAACACAACACTTGTTACAACAGTTCAAAAGTAATCTCATACATCGGAGTACAATTATTTTTATTACAAAACCAAAGTAAAGATTAGCGGAAGCAACATAATTTCTGAAATCATTTTAAGTCAAATACTGCCAGTACATAGTCACATCCTGCAAAAGCATACCAGAAGAGATACTACAGAGACCATGCCCATATGGTCTAGTCTTCACGCCCACATGGCGAAGACAATACTTGCAGCAACAAGTACGAATCTGCTACCTGCAACAGGTGAGAAATAAATCCTGAGTACGAGAAGGTACTCAGCTAGACTTACCCGTCAAAAACCAGAAACAATGGTGACACCAAGGAGTATGCAAGGCTTTAAGGTAGGCTAGCTTGACTCATTTGCAGAAAAGCTTATTACAGATAAGTAATCATTAATGCTTAAGCATCGAGTTAATAATCATTAACCTGTTATCTAGATTAGCACCTGTACTAGAGCAATCACTTCATTAGAAGCAAACAATATTAACCATAGCAGGTATAATAAGGACATCATCATCATTATCATCAATTCCGAACCATCATTAATAATTAGTGTATCTACGCTAGAGATAACCAGTCAAGTTTCTCACTATCCGGGAGAGACGGCGACTCGAATCGATTCCAACTCAGCTGAGGGGGTAATCCTGACACTCACCCGGCAAACCTCGCTAAAGGCAGCCGTAGATAACCTTTGGTACAACTCAGGGTGGGCCCGAACAGCGCCGCGTTCTCGGGGATACCAGTGGCCAGGATGCTCAGGACTTTTAACTCACCTGCCCTTGGACCCTCTAGCTCCCTTCCGAGGCGACTTTCACTTTTCGACTTCGCAGCCTGAGTTAAGCTACTAGGCTTCGCGGTCGGCAACCTCAGGCCGACCAACTAAATGTCAGGCATGCATTCAAAATGACATAGAAGACTCCAGGTCTCGGTCCTTAATCGACACAGACGGGGATAGATCCACACCCAAGACCTCCATGCCTTGTTGTTTCACTATCATCATCCCGCCCGGTCTTATTTCATTTTATTATACATGGTTCACTTTCACGATAGAAAATATAGCCAACCGTGACCTGATAAAGCCCTATATCTCGTAGGTGACAGGAAATCACCCGACTTCTACCGGTCTAATTTAGTAGGGCTAAGCATAGATACGATCCTGTCTACATAGGATTCAAGGTTCGAATTGCTGGACAAGGAGTGTTATCAATGCAGCAAGGGTTTTCAACCAACTCCTATCACGTAATGCAACAATACATATAACATGTATATAAAGATAATTTCTTTAAAAGTAGGAGGCTTATAATGCTCCGGGGCTTGTCTTAACCGAAAGAAGAGAGATCAAGGTTCGGCTTCAAGAACGGTTCCCACGTCTTCTCCGGCTTCGTCGAACTGGACCTCCGGCTCTCGAACGGACTTCAACTTCGGGTTCCATGCCCAGCGGAACTTCGCTTGTAACACGATTCTCGGCACACCTATTGCATGTATATGCATCCAATGAATTTCATGTATGCATCCAAAAATGACATGATGATTTATGGACGTGCATGAATGATGTGAAGATGAATGCAATGACATTGCAACGTTGTAAGCACAAAACAAAGTTTACTCACTTGTTGTGCATACCAAAAGAACATCAGAAAGTATAGTAACAACTTCTAAATAAATCATTTAATATTCTTTTATAATTTATTTAGTTAATTAGGTGATTAAAGCAACATATAGTAAAACTATATATAAAAATCTACAAAAATTACAGTAGCCACCTAATGCTTCACATAGGCTACCATAAAAATTTCCAATCAATTGGATGAGCAGAACTTGATATATCCAAAATAATAGATGACATGTCTATATTTAGCATAAATAGGAAACCCTATGGAAAAGTATCAAGCAACAGATTTCATATTTTTTCTAGCATCCTTCTAATATAAGAACAACATTCACCAAGTTTCACCCTTACTGGATCTATAGAAAAATTCTGAAAATTCACACAAGATCCATTCAAGCAAACAAGATAATTATATAACTCCACCAAACCACATCCAAACTGCATGAAAATTTAACCATAAGCTATTCATGGTATGAGCAGTTCACTATAAAAATTTCATATCATTTGGAGCTTCACAGAAAAAGATATAATTTTCTCCTTTTTCCACAAGAATAAGAGATATAATTAATAACTATTTATTTTAACACAAAACATGACACACATTATATTTTTATAATAAACTAGACATTATGTAGAGCACACCAAAATTTAAAGCACCTCATTTGGACCTCTAGAATAGGAGATACATATTTTTGAAGTTTGCACATGAACCAAATATTTGAATAAATAGAAACTCACAAAACCTAAACCAACTAAACCGGCCGGCCCGATTAAGCCAGCTCGGCCCACGGCGGCCCAAGCAAGCAACACAGGGGGGGAATCCCGCGCGCTGATAGGCGGGCCCCGCCCGTCAGGGACACCGGACAGGGGAGCGGCTCCGACCGGCGATTGCTCGCCACCGGTGACGACTCTGGCGAGCCCGAGGGCACCTACGCGCTCACCTCGACTGTGCGCATCGATTAGTATAGCTAAATGACACTACGACCGTGGCTAGGGGGGTGGCGGCGGCAATGGCGGCCACGACCGTGTGCTTGCCGGCTCCGGCGAGCTAGCAGCGGCTTGACCCCAAACGGCCTACCCCGCGAGCACCAGCACATCGAGGCGGACACAGAACACCGAAGAGGAGAGGCGGTAAGGGCACCAAGAAGCACGGCCACGCGCGAGCTCGGCTTGGCGGCGACAATGGTGGCCGCGGTGGAGGCGCAAGCTCGGCGAGCTCTACCTGAGGTCAAATGGTTGTGCGGTGTGGTCCACGATGTAGAGGAGCTCACGGCGCGACTGTGGCTACGAGGAATCGGGTGGTGGTGCTCGGCTATGGTGGATTTTTCGGTGGCGGCCGCTGGTGCTCCTCCGGTCGCCGCACGCTCGGTGGAGAAGGAAACAAGGAGGCAGTAGGAATGAGCAGCGAGGAAGGGAGGCCTCAGTGCGTCGTGGCGCCTTTGGGCAACCGAGGTGAGCACAACGTTGACGCGTGTTGCCACGTGGCGTGGACTTCCTGCTCCCGGTCGACCACGGCCGAGTTGGAGTTTCTGAACTTTCATAAACGACTGAAACGAAGCCATCGAACGTTCCACAGCGACTGACAGGGAGATAAGCCAGGTCATTATCTCCAAAATCGTTTAGAGTTAGAAGAAACCGTAGTGGACTTATAGATAGAGCTACACGAGATCTTCACATAAGTCTAAAGGCACGAAACCTAAAACAACATGGTTAGGGAGATGCAAGGCTCCAAAGAGGTGTACCTCGAAACTGAAACTGAGTTTCAGTTAAACCGATGACTGACAGCTAATAATGATCGAAGCTTAACTCCAAAACCAGCCCGAGTTAGAGATAGGTGACATTAGCAAACTTGTAAATCTATATGAGATCTCCAATTTTGTCAATATGGACTTGAGCTAGTTCGGCCTATATTTGACACCGTAGAGCCTTAAACTGGGGTACACTGAAACTGTAAGTCAGTACACAAGACTTAGAAAATTTGCTAAGTGTTGAAACAACATGGAAACCTAACTTGTGGGCCCTGTTTGAGGATGTTCTAGTCATTTTCATGAGATGGTTATATTGAGACTTTTGTTCCTTGATAAATTTCCTACAACTTTGGTAAAGGGTGCACTTCCATGCAAGGTCTCTAGATACCACTTTTAAATCGGTCAAAGCAGATCAGTGCTATGGTCAAACTGAGGTCAAACCTAGTCAAATTGGATTATGGTCAAAACATGAATATAAACCCTAGCTCATTTTGCTCCACTAACATATCAAAGATGTTTTCAAGCCCCCAAGTCACACAATAGCATCACATATGTTATCTATACAAAACCCTAGCAACACATAAAGGAAGCACATAGAAACCACAATGTTGCAAGGTCATGTTTCAAACAAGGATGCACATGAAATGACGATGCTTATGGTAATGTCATGCCATGATCATGCATTATGAATGCATTATGAGGCTAACTAACACCAGGGTGTTACAACAACCATCTAGAACTAAAGGAATTATCAACACTTGCTGATCTAACAAGTGGACTATTTAAAACAGGTAAATATTCATCTTATCCTATGGTGGACAGGTTGTTAAAATTAGTATTAACTCTCCGGTATCAACTGCAACCACCGAAAGATGCTTTTCAGCTATGAAGCTTGCGAAGACACATCTCAGATGTACAATGGGAGATGGATTGCTGTGAGATTGTTTGGTAATTTATATTGAGAAAGAATTGGCTGCATCAATTGGTACTGATGATATTATTCCAGCCTACGATCTTGCTGCTAGTCGTAGATCCAAATTTAAGTTGATAGATATGTAATTTTGTTTTTGTTAAGACTTTGTGAAACATGGTACTATTATTTGAGGTTAAAACCAGCTGACATGGCTATCAGTTCTACTTTGCTTTGTCCATTGCCCCCCCTACTCAAATCCTGGCTCCGCCCCTGCGTTCAGCGCCCTCTTCTCCTATTTGTGGCCTATGCTATCTAGCTACCGCCAACCAAAATTTGGCCTAGTCTGATGATTTGGGCCCATATTTGAACTGCAAAACAATTGTGTTTGAGCAAGGCATCCCCTTGATCCCGTGTTTCATGCATAGTCGCATTTGGTAGCTTGAATAGAAGATGAACTTCCTCACCTAGGGTTAGACAAGATTTGGGAATATGAATGAGTAGTCTTGCAATTAAATGGGTTGTAGACTTAGTACGGTAGTGCTATGGTTCTATCTGCAATTTTGACTTGTACAATTAGTTGCATGTTTCTTATATGCTTAGAATTGGTAGGTTAGTGTACTTGGCCTCATTTGTTTGCAGTTCTTGGTAACGAAGCTATGATATATTGTCTTTGATATTTTTGTTCTTATGTTTCACGGTGGAAGGGTCAAAGATATTAGAGAGTTTTAGAATACAAAGAAAGTGGTTGAGTTGTTTGAAAATCTGCCTAGTTTTAGTGAGCTTGTATGTCGTGCAAGGGAGAAGTTTGATAATGAGGTCGCATTATGAGGATAGTTTGATTACTAGAAGGATATTGCACATTAAGTGCTGATGAATTTGTCAACCAAGCCACATTGGAGGTATTACAAATAGGCTGTGAAAGGGGCTAACACGAGTTGTTTTGAGGTGGTGGTTGACAGTGGGCATAGGAAAAAAACATGTAGATACAAGCCTTAACATTGGAGTTATTAAAGGATAAGAGGTAGAGGAAGTTGGGCTAGTGGTGAAGCTAACTCAAGAGCTTAACATGTTGGAGGCGCCCAATGATTTTGAATAGGTGTTGACCCCTCTAGTGGCCTTCGAGATTTTTTGGGGGGTCAGCGAGGGGATTTTGGAGCACGATGATCTACACAAATGGCATCGTTAACAATGAATTTGATGTTGGGACATTTGAGGAGGAGGCCAACAAGGACGACGATGATATTTCCCTTGGTTTGGATGAAGAAAAACAAGCAGAAGGAGATGGAGAAGGACACGATGAAGACAGTGATTTGGATACACAGAGGAGGAAGAGGGTAATGAGGTTCATGTAAATTAGAGGGCTTATGACGAGTTCATGAAAGATTGTTGTTGTACAAGTACAAGGCTGAGCAGTTGTGGCAGCTCAAGGTGGTACATGTTAAGGTTCCTAGTGTACCTAATTACAATTTACACAAAAAAGTGTACCTAAATACAATGGTACTAGCACGACCAACAAGACCATATGTAATGACATACAAGGCCATATGTAACTACAATGATATTAGCACATAAAACACTGCAAGATGGAAACAAATATTTAAGTAAATAGGTTAAGAGATCAAACGAGGCATATCGTATAATTGTTATAGGATGATGGATATATTTTAATCTACCCACCTCTGATAAGCAATTAGTAATGTCCTTCTTAATATCTGGAGCCACCATTTGATGATTGTCATGAGCATTTCTCAGAACAACCCGCTTTATCTTCTCATTTTGCTCTGCCAAAAGTATTATCAACTCTAGAAAACCCCCTTGTTATATCATACTCTTGTGACTCGTCATGACCACGAAAAGCTAACAAGTACCTAACAACACTAATCCAAGTACTTAGTTGAATAAAATACTCATCTTTTGCAACATCTTTATGCTTGTTGAGAGCAAAAAGCTTGGCTTCAGCAAACTGTGTGTGCGCGGCCGAGGGCAGGAAGGCAAGCGTGCGCTGGCTGCCGGCGATGGTGAGGCGTGGGCTAGCGGCCAACAGGATGGGTGGCACGTAGGTCAGCGACAAGCTACAACACAAGCAGCATCCTATGGTCTGAGCAGCAGTAGGCAAAGCAGAGCCAAAGGGTAAGAGAGGGGGCAAAAGCGACATTTCATGTAGGCATGCCATGTTGGACAGGTGAGTTGTAGCGCCACACAAGCAAAATGTCTAGAAATGTAAAGTTTTTCACTTTCCGGTGGCAAAAATGTAGGAGCGCTTCTGGCGTTGGCAATTGAGCCCGTGTCAAACATAATAGTGGCAAAAAAAAAATAAATATCTCTCCTGATACTGGTTCGAGCAAAAATATAATTAAACTCTCCGAGATCAAACAACTCATGGTATGTGAGGCCGTGCCGCCGTGGCATCACGATCGCTCAATTCGGTGCAGCTAGAGTCAGGTATTTACATCCGTATATCCAAAGCACAAAGTCCCACACCACTACTGCTACGAGATTGTCCTGGCATTCATTGAGGATATACTACTACCAGAGTGGTGACGACTAACGAGCGTTCAAGTCCCATACTGTATGTCCATTCGTACGTGCCTGTCACAACTCTCACAACCATCCAAGGAGGCAAGAAGTACCGCGAAATTCTCCGGTCCGGACGTCGTTGACCACCTAAATAAATTTGTCCAGAAATAGCCCGCGTTTCCGTCCATCTCCACGGAGATATATAGGACTCCTTCGTATCAGCCCCCGTTTGCTTTGCAGGAGAGCCTTACCCTCGAAGCCGAAGGCCTCGTGCCTTCTCTTCCTGCCTCGGCTCTTCCTCCTCGCATGGAGGAAGTAGCTGTTTCGCCTATGGTCGCTGCCGCCCTAGTGCTCGACAACAATGGCACCGACGCGGTCTCCAGCACTGCCATCCCTAGCGTAACCATAAGCGTAGAGGAGAAAGAAGAGATCAATGGGGACGTTTCCACGATCACCTCGGCCGCAAACAACGACGAGGAGTTGTTCACCACTCCCATCTCCTCCAGGAGCCCTTCCACTCGCAAGAAGCGCGGCGCATTCGGCCTCTTCAGGGCGATGTTCCTGTCCTTGGGCCGGAGCGACAGCATGAAGAAGACAGACGACGGCGATACCACGAGCCCCAATAAGAAGAGGGCCATCGCGGCTGCTGCCGACGACCACAAGCCCGCCGGTGACGAGTCGCCATCGTGGAAACACATCGTGGACGGCATGCGCCCGCTCCGCCTCCGCGGGCAGGAGCTGGAGTACTACCCTCCGCCGCCGCCGCTGGGCCACGCCGACGTGTACCACGACGTGATGCTCCCGCCGCCGTCGCCGGCGCGGTCCGGCTTCGAGTTCGAGGAGGTGGGCATGACCAGCCGCTACGCGTCCGCTGAGGATCTGCACCAGATGGACAGCGCCGACGAAGAGGGTGCTCTGTGGCGGCGGAGGGTGGCGACGGTGACAGCAGTTGCCCACACGCCATCGACATGCAGGCGGAGGAGTTCATCGCCAAATTCTACGAACAGTTCAAGTCAGAATCGTTCAACGGCCGTGCCTCCGAGTGACCCATTATTGATCCATCCGCTTGCGGCAAGCATGTAACCGTTCTGATCTTACACTGAAATTGCATTCATCTCAGACTCAGAGGCGGAACCAACGATTTTGATTAAAGGGGCCCGGACAAATGTGATTTGTATTTTTAGTATGATAAAATATATATAATTATATGTTTAAAAAAAATTCAAAAAAATCTACATTATTTCTAACCAACATCGTCATATTTTAATAAAAAAATAAGTGAAATTAATATTTTTGTGCTATAAATACAAATATTTATATAGGTATTTAAATGAATCTACTGTGCTTGGGGGAGGGGGGGCACGGCCCCTGCTAGCCCCCCTTGTTCCGCCTCTGAACTCAGAGACGACACTACCTAATGTGGATCATGAAAAAATGTATCAGCGGTCACATCGATAAACACAGTTCGCCTAAACTGCTCCATGACACAATTTTATTCTTCTTCTTCAACAAACTTCCATCACTAATTTTAGCATGTACTAGCATCAATCTCTTATATTTTCTCAGAAATATTAGGCTGTGTGCATCTCATGATAGAGTCACAGAGGGTGGAGGTTTCTATATTTGATATACAAAGGGTTTATTTGTCTACACATCTGATGATGACCTTATCTTCTTCCCAAAGTCTGTCCAATTCTTAACGGATGGATTTCATCGGAGTCCTAGATGGACACTTATAAGCCTTCCTAACCCACTCACCCATATGATGTTAGGTCTCAAACCACTTAATCCCTAGGATATTGATTACCCTAACACAAGAACACGTAGCTAAGCACTATGGATTAGCAGCTAATTACACTGACTTGAGATGAATGTGGTGCCTTAGGCCACTGTTGGAAGTGTTATATCAACCGCCATTGCAAACAACTTCCTAAGGATAGAAAGCAAGGGAAATTCTATTACCTTGGCGGTACACTCCTAAGGATAAATTTCTTAGTGGTTTGGCCGCTAAGGTAAATTGAGCCATCGCAAAAGTTATAAAGCATGTCAAGAAAATTAGTGAACCGTCAAGTATATATAATTTTATTGAGGGCCTCAAACCCCCAATGAAATGAGTTACACCGCCAAGGAAATGTGTCAAAAAAAATTCAAAGATTACACAAACCCTGGGGCCACCAGGGTAATATCTTCGTCGATGAGTGATCACTATACCCATCCTTGAGGGTACAAACCCGCCAAGGAAAATATGAACCAACAAAGAAATGGTTTTTTGAGGGGCGATCATCAACCAATGGTCGCCAAGTATAAAGAGCAAGGGAAATTCAATTTCCTTGGTGGTCCACCCCTAAGGATAAATTTTTTGGCAGTTTGGCCACTATGGTAACTTGGGCCATTGAAAAAGTTAAAAAGCATAAAAATAATTAGTGAACCACCAAGTGTATATATAACAAGTACACTCGCTGCAACAAAATATCTCCGATATAGTTTCACAAGATATCTTGCCGGCCCGGTAGAAATGATCATCATGGTCACCACAGGATCAACTGGCCAAGGCAGAGGAAATTAGGGCTTTATTGTCTTTGCCTATGCCTATCCCGAACTGTCCGTAATGGCTAATGGGTCCCTCACACGGGCACATCTCAAGGTTCCACATGACCAGAACTTTATCTTTCCACCGTAGTACAGTGCAAAGATGCTTCCTTTTTTATTTACGGAGAAAAAGCCAGGTTCGTGGAGGAGTATATGATAATTATTGAGGTTACCTATGGTACCTAGTACTATCTTGGAATTTGTTTATTACTTAAAAATAATTTTGGATTTTTCCTATGATTGGATCATCGTGGTTTAGGATTGTATAAGGTGATATGACAACATATCCTGAGCATCATAAAAGAACCCAGGTGAGCCTTGATGGAACAAAAAATATATATATAATACAATCGCCATCTACTAGGTCCTAGAAAGAAAGTAAACATATATTTGAGTCACAGAATTACCAATTCTTTTAATTTGATTACCAACATGATTACCAACTCTCTATAAGTCACATAATTAAATGTCTGAAACAAAAAAAAACTTTAGTGTTTTATTCATATTTCATTTCATTTCTTATGATATGGCAGCCTTGAAAATAAGACCGTGAAACTTTACATAGAGATTGGTCTTAATAAATTTAGTATAAAAATAAGCCCTTTTACAATGCTTGAAAATAATTCCCAACAATTCCCAACAACTCCTAATAGCTCTGCAAATTAACAATTTTTATTGATTTAATTTGCGCAAGGGTATTTTGGTCATTACGCGACCTAACTCACCCCCACCCCACCCGACGCGGCAGCCCCAACCCCAACCCACGCGCCGGCGTCGCCTCCCTCGCCGTCATCCTCAACGCGCTCGCCATCGACCCGGGCCGCCGCTGGAAGGGGCCCTGGCGCTGGTTCGACGAATCCATGCTCGACTGCTGCGAGCCCCTCGACAAGGTCAAGGCCCAGGGCATCACTTTCGGCAAGGTCGCCTGCTGAAAGTCCTATGTTTGGTGTTGGTAATTAGTGACAATGCCTAAGTACTAATCCTATGCCTAAGTTGTATGTAGCATATGAGGATTAGTACATTCCAAGGTTAGTGGCAAGATGGACATGGTGATCATGATGGCCACACTTGGATTTGGACGCAACCCTACGTGATCAAGGCAAAGGTAGATGCTTAAGGGTTGTGTTTTAGTAACCAAGACACCTAGTGGGTGTGGTTACATTATAGGATAGATAGCCGTACTATAAAGAGGGGAATGACGCGGCTATTGAACTCCTAAGTGCCTCTAGATGTGCATTTCATGATCATATGCATTTGGATAGAACTAATATCGCCTCGAAAAATGATTGTGAAAATGCTAACACACTCACACATGACGTGATCACTTGGTGGTGTTAGCACATTTGCGATGGCGTTGGAGTTTAAGCGGTAGAGAGGGTTTGGGGTCATCTCTCTCTCCCGCCGAGCGTGCGAGCGCGGGATTCAGGCAATTTTGGGGAAATGAAATGCCTATTTTCCACTACGCCGGTAGTCGGAAAAAAGAAACGGAGGCAAACGGGGGTCACAGTGGTGACCGGACGCTGGACCGGACGCGGTCACTGTTTGACCGGACGCGTCCGGTCAGTGTCCAGTATCTGCGTGTTTTTCAGTTGTTTGGTCGGACGCGAGGCGCGTCCGGTCACAGGCGACCGGACGCGTCCGGTCATCTAGGGAGCTTACTGGACTCCAACCGGACGCGGGCACTGTGGCGTCCGGTCAGTTCTTCAGCGCGTCCGGTCGCTGGTTCGTTGTGCGCGGCTCAGGGTTGACCAGCGCGTCCGGTCAGTTACGGGACCGGTGCGTCCGGTCGAGACCGGCGCGTTCGGTCGTTGCGACCGGCGCGTCCGGTCGGTGCTTCGCGAAACTAGCCGTTGCGCGACCGGCGCGTCCGGTCAGTTGGACCAGCGCGTCCGGTCAACGCGACTTCGGTTGTTTCAAGTTTCTAACGGCTATATTCGAAGGGGTACGTCTATAAATACTCGTTGGCCGGCTCAAGGCTCTCTCTCTCGAACATTTGACATACTTGTGAGCACTTTGAGCTAAGCAACTCCCCTCCCACTCATCTCTCTTGCTTCTTTGCATATTCGAAGTGAGATTGAGTGATCCAAGTGCATTTGCATTGTGAGATTGCATCTAGTTGGCACTTGGTGGTTGATTTGCTGCGGGATTCTTGTTTCTCTTGGTGGTTGCCGCCACCTAGACGGCTTGGAGCAGCTTGGAGGCGTTGGCAAGAGTTGGTGTTTGTTCTTGGCCACCTCCGGTGATTGTAAGGGGTTTGTGCCTACCTCGGCGAAGCGCCAAAGGCAACATTAGTATATTGCTCGTGTCATTGCAACCTTTTGCCATTTGGTAGGTTCTTGTGGCGCCTTTTGAGAGGCTCGGCGTGTGACCGATTAGCCACCGAACCACGTGGTGAAGAGGGACACAACGGGGACTAGCGTGCCGGGAAGCACGTGAACCTCGGGATAAATCTTCGTGTCATCACTTTCATATTGTGATTGATTGATCCCGGTGTTTGGTTATCTTGGTATTCATTGTTGATCATATTGGTTGGCTCAATACTTCGCCCCTCGGTGATACCCTCCTAACTCAACTCCACATTACTTTCTTAGTTATCTTTGCTAGCTAGTTAGCTTTGCTAGAGTAGCTTCTTTGTGTAGCTTGCTAGTTGTAGTTTCCTTCTCGGTTTGACTTGTGCGGTTGAGTGCAATTACTAGATTTGTGAATTGGTTAGGTGGCTTGCAAACACCCCGTAGGCTAAGCAAAACTCGCATCTCGCTATTTGTTTTATTGATAAACTTGTTTAGCTTGTCCTTGTAGAAAATTTTTAATAGGCTATTCGCCCCCCCTCTAGCCATCAAGACCTTTCAAGGGGTATCAAAGCCGTGGTCACCGTTTGTAAGGCTTAACAACCTCGGTGTAAGATGGCTCAAGTTATGTTCAATCATGTTAATGGCAAGCCTCCATTCTTTGATGGCATCTCTTCCTTTGATCATTGGAAAAGGAAGATGAAGCAATATCTAGGCAATATACATGAGAAGGTTTGGGATGTGACCAATGAAGGATACATCATTCTTGATGAAGAAAATCTCACTCCAAATGACCGCATCAACAAACAATGCAACACGGCGGCACTTGACACAATCTACCGTGCCATTGATGACAAAGTATTTGAGCAAATCAAAGATCTTGAAAAGGCAAATGAGCTTTGGATAAGGCTTGAAGAAACATATGAAGGTACTTCAACGGTAAAAAGTGCCAAACTATATATGCTCAAGGACAAGTTCTCCACATTCAAGATGAAGGATGATGAATCCATCCCGGAGATGTTCTATAGGCTCCAAGTCATTGTCAATGATCTCAAGGGGCTTGGAGAGAAGGTTGAGGACAAGGACTTCTCACACAAGTTCTTGATGTGCTTACCCAAGAAGTTTGCCACCTTGAGAAGAATGATCTTTAGAGAGGGATTGGACAAGGTCAAACCAACCAATGTGCTTGGAGATATAATGACCGATGTCCAATACAATGATGATGAAGATGAAGATGAGAAGAAGGAGACCAAGGTCAAGCAAGAGAAGCCCATTGCATTCAAGGCTTCATCTTCTAAGGGCAAGAGCAAGGTGGAGAGCGATGATGATGATCCATTCGATGATGAAACCATGGCCCTCCTAGTGCATAAGATGGGGAGGTTCATGAAGAAGAAAGGATATGGGGCAAGGAAGAGAAGGGATTTCATGAAGGCAAAGGAGGTGCTTTGCTACAATTGCAATAGCCCCGATCATGTAGTGGCAAAGTGCCCCTATGAAGACAAAAGATATCATGATGGGGAGTTGAAGTTGAAAAAGAACAAGAAGGACAAAAAGGAGAAGAAAGAAAAGAAGAGCTTCACTATCAACAAGAAGAAGAAAAGTGGTGGCTATGTGGTCACTTGGGATAGTGATAACTCCGATAGTGATGATGATAGCTCTAGTGATGATGAGAGGACCACTCGGCGAGCCATTGCAAGCATCACCCTCTCCAACAAGTCATCCATCTTCGACACTACATCGACATGCCTTATGGCCAAGCCTACCAAGGTAAAATATGATGATAGTGATAATGATTCGTGTGCTAGTGATGATTGTAGGAGTGATGATGAGGAGGATGAGGACTACTCCAAGGATGATCTATTGGGCATAATAGATCAAATGAGCAAAGGCTACAAGAGGACCACCAAGAAATACAAAATCTTGGAACAAGAGCTCATTGCCAAGAGCAATGAAAATGATGCCTTGATGGAGGAGCTTGTTGCTCTCAAGAAGAGTAAGGAGTGCAAAGGAATTGAACAAGAGCTCAAAGCTCTTAGGAAATCCTTTGATGAGCTAGAGGCCTCTCGTGAGTGTCTAAAGGAAGACCACGAGGACCTTGAAGTTGCTCACACTAGGCTTAAGGAAGCCCACTCCTCTCTACTTGAGCTCATCAAGGAGATGGACCTCAAGTTGGAGAAGCTCATGAAGGAAGCTAAGGAGGAGCAAGTGATGGTCACTTGTGATATTGGACTAACATGTGATATTATTGATGATTCTTTATTTGTTAGTCCTACTAATGCTTCATGTAGCTCATCATCATCTACCACAACCAACTCTACCTCTACTACTAGTGATTCATCACTTGTGGTTGAGACTCTCAAGAGAGAGGTGGATGATCTCACCCGCGCATTAGGCAACGCCTATGGTGGGGATGTCCGCTTGCTAAAATGCTTGGGTAGCCAAAGGTTCTCTCTTAACAAAGAGGGATTAGGCTATACTCCCAAGAAGGGCAAGGCGGCCTTTGCTACTCCAAAGCCTCGCTTTGTGAAAAACAATGGTCGTTATTGCAATAGATGCAAGCAAGTTGGGCATCTAGAGATTAATTGTAATAAAATGAACAAGAACAACAACAAGTTTCATGCTAAAATGGATTACATTCCTTTTGATTCTTGTTATGTGCTTACCAAGGGTGAGAAAGGTGTGCATGCTAGGTTTGTTGGTACACCAATTGTGGGTCCAAAGAAGAAGGCCATTTGGGTACCAAAGAGCTTAGTTACTAACCTCCAAGGACCCAAACAAGTATGTGTACCTAAGAAACATTAATTTATTTTGTAGGTAAATTACAAGGCCGGAGGAAGGCATTGGGTGCTTGATAGTGGGTGCTCTCAACATATGACCGGTGATTCAAGAATGTTCAACTCTCTCAAATCAAATGATAGTGGCATTGATAGTATCACATTTGGTGACAATAGCAAGGGTGATGTGAAAGCTCTTGGAAGGATTGCAATATCAAATGATCATAGCATTTCCAATGTGCTCCTAGTTGAAAAGTTGAACTTCAATCTTCTCTCGGTTGCTCAATTGTGTGATCTTGGTTTCAAATGCATATTTGGTGTTGATGATGTGGAGATAGTTAGTGTTGATGGCTCCAATTTGATTTTCAAGGGTTTTAGATATGAGAATCTATACTTGGTTGATTTCAATGCTAGTGACACTCAACTCTCAACATGCTTGCTCACCAAATCAAGTATGGATTGGTTATGGCATAGAAGACTTGGTCATGTTGGCATGAAGCAATTGAACAAGTTAGTGAAGCATGACTTAGTTAGAGGCTTGAAGGATGTCACATTTGAGAAAGATAAGCTATGTAGTGCATGTCAAGCCGGAAAGCAAGTGGGCAACACTCATCCATTGAAAAGCATCATGAGTACTTCTAAGGCATTTGAGTTGTTGCACATGGATCTATTTGGGCCAACTACATACACAAGCATTGGTGGCAACAAGTATGGCTTTGTGATTGTGGATGATTTCACTAGATACACATGGGTATTCTTTCTTGTGGACAAGAGTGATGTATTTGACATATTCAAGAAGTTCATCAAGAGAGTGCAAAATGAGTTTGAGACCACAATCAAGAAAGTGAGAAGTGACAATGGAAGTGAGTTTAGAAACACAAGAGTTGATGAGCTATGTGAGGAGCTCGGAATCAAGCATCAATTTTCGGCCAAGTATACACCTCAATCAAATGGCTTAGTTGAAAGAAAGAATAGAACCTTGATTGATATGGCAAGATCAATGTTGAATGAGTATAATGTGAGTCATTCATTTTGGGCCGAAGCAATCAACACGGCTTGCTTCTATAGCAACCGCCTCTATTGCCACAAGTTTCTAGAGAAGACACCATATGAGATCTTAAATGGAAGAAAGCCCAACATTGCATACTTTCGGGTATTTGGTTGTAAATGCTACATCTTAAAGAAGGGCACTAGATTGAGCAAGTTTGAGAAGAAATGTGATGAAGGATTCTTACTTGGTTACTCCACTACTAGCAAAGCTTATAGAGTTTGGAATTTGGCTAGTGGTTTACTTGAGGAAGTTCATGATGTTGAATTTGATGAAACAAATGGCTCTCAAGATGAGGAAAATAACTTGGATGATGTGAAAGGAACTCAATTGACCAATGCTATGAAAGAAATGGATATTGGTGATATTAGGCCAAAGCAAGTGATTGATGTGGATGACAACAAAGATCAAGTGCTCCAAAGTCCAATTACACAAGCTAGTGGGTCTCTAATGCAAAATCAAGCTAGTACATCATCTCAAGTGCAACAAGATCAACAAGTGGCTAGTTCATCATCTCCAACTCATGATCAACATCAACATCCAAGCAATCAAGTCCAAGTGCTTCAACCAACTAACATTGCAAGAGACCATCCATTGGATTCCATCATTGGTGACATACAAAGAGGAGTTCAAACTAGATCAAGATTGACATCATTTTGTGGTCACTCTTCTTTTGTGTCAATGGAAGAACCCAAGGACATTGATAAAGCATTGAGAGATCCGGATTGGGTAAATGCAATGCATGAAGAGCTCAACAACTTCAAGAGAAATGAAGTATGGGAACTAGTTGAGAGGCCTAAGGATCACAATGTCATTGGAACAAGATGGGTCTTTCGCAACAAGCAAGATCAAGATGGGATAGTAGTAAGGAACAAAGCAAGACTAGTGGCTCAAGGTTACACACAAATAGAGGGTCTTGACTTTGGTGAAACTTATGCCCCGGTTGCAAGATTGGAAGCAATTAGGATCTTACTTGCCTATGCTTGTGCTCACAATATCAAGCTATATCAAATGGATGTGAAGAGTGCATTTCTCAATGGGTACATTCAAGAGGAAGTGTATGTGGAGCAACCTCCCGGTTTTGAAGATGACAAGAAACCCAATCATGTATACAAGTTGAGAAAAGCTTTATATGGATTGAAGCAAGCACCTAGAGCATGGTATGAAAGATTGAGGGACTTCTTGCTATCCAAAGGATTTGTCATGGGCAAAGTTGATACAACACTATTCACCAAGAAGATTGGGAAAGACTTATTTGTATTGCAAATATATGTTGATGATATCATATTCGGTTCAACCAATCAAGATTATTGTGATGAGTTTGGGAAAATAATGGCAAAGGAATTTGAAATGTCAATGATTGGTGAACTTAGTTTCTTTCTTGGACTTCAAATCAAACAAATGAAAGAAGGTACATTTGTGAGCCAAACTAAGTACATCAAAGATATGCTCAAGAAGTTTGGCATGGAAGATGCAAAGAGTATTACAACTCCAATGGGCACTAGTGGAAGCTTGGATAGTGACAAGAGTGGCAACATGGTGGATCAAAAGCTATATAGATCAATGATTGGTAGCCTACTCTATGTGACGGCATCAAGGCCCGATGTGATGTTTAGTGTATGCATGTGTGCAAGATTTCAAGCCTCACCAAGAGAAAGTCATTTGAAGGCAACAAAGAGAATATTGAGGTACTTAAAGCATACACAAGATGTTGGATTATGGTATCCCAAAGGTGCAAGTTTTGAGCTAGTTGGATATTCGGATTCCGACTATGCCGGTGATAAAGTGGAGAGAAAGAGCACTTCCGGGACATGTCAATTGTTGGGAAGATCACTTGTCTCATGGTCATCCAAGAAGCAAAATAGTATTGCACTATCTACCGCCGAAGCCGAATACATCGCCGCGGGTAGTTGTTGTGCACAAATCTTGTGGATAAAGGCAACATTGAAAGATTTTGGAATCAATTTCAAGAATGTGCCATTGCTATGTGATAATGAAAGTGCCGTGAAGCTAACCAACAATCCGGTTCAACATCAAAGAACAAATCATATTGATGTTCGTCATCACTTTATTAGAGATCATCAACAAAAGGGTGACATTGCTATTGAGAGTGTGGGCACCGAAGATCAATTAGCCGATCTATTCACCAAGCCACTTGATGAGAAGAGATTTCACAAGCTAAAGAATGAGTTGAACATACTTGACTTCTCCAACATGAGTTGATGCACCCTCATATATGACATGCCTCTCCTTCGAGCCCCAAGGTACAATTGGTTGACATGTCATACATTCTATACTAAGGACATGTTTAGTGCATCTAGTCATGTTTTCTTATGTTCTAGGCTCATTCATAAAAATAAAATGGTTTTGAAGTTTATATGGTGCCACTATTGTTTCCATGACTTGTATGATCTAGTGGTAGCATATAACTTGTTTAAGTAGCTTGTGATCCTAAGTGTTTAATCTAGATCACTTGTCTAAATATTTGCTTCAACATGGTGCATGATAACCCTTCTAGTGAGGTGTGAAGAAGCTTGCCCTTGGATCAAACCGAAGCATTTCATTTATGCAAGCAATCTAGGTTGAACCACAAACTTGATCCTCACCCCATAATTCAACATGATATTCTATCTAAAGTTAGTCCCTTGTGGTCATTGGTGCCAAAGGGGGAGAAAATGTAGTTCACAAAGATAGAACTCGAAGGGGGAGAAAAATGTTGTTCACAAAGATAGATTCTAAAAGGGGAGAATTGATAAAAGAAGGGGATCAACTAAAATTTTGAGCACACAAGTAGGGGGAGCAAGCTCTTAAGCATGAATGTTGCATTTCCATGTGCACTTCATATGTATGATGCATAGTTATGCATTTCGTTTTCTCTGATACTTTGCTTGTGTTGTGTCTTGCTAGTATAATTTGAATGATGCATTGAGGTACTAGTATGAATAGGAAGTAGCTAGATTTCTCTTGCTTCATGTTTTTCAAAGTGGTACTAGAGCCTTGCTTATAATGTTGATCTCATGAGGTTTCTAGTTATGTTTGTGCTTTTCCAAGTGGAATCTAACTACACAAGGTGCTAAGATGGTGTTTATCGCTACTCCGATGGTATCACGCTTCAAAGGTCTATAATCTAAAACATTTAGCACCTATTGGTAGATAATGCTCCTAATCTTTCCTATCTAACATGTATGCTTCCAAAATCCAAACATATAGCATACATGTAGGGGGAGCCATTGCTATCAATTTGAATTCATGATCACATGTCCATAATTCTTACACATGGTAATATACTTGGACAATGTGACATGGGTTCAATCAAAATTTTATCATAATATCTTTGTGAAAGGTTTGTCACCAATTACCAACAAGGGGGAGATTGAAAGTCCTATGTTTGGTGTTGGTAATTAGTGACAATGCCTAAGTACTAATCCTATGCCTAAGTTGTATGTAGCATATGAGGATTAGTACATTCCAAGGTTGGTGGCAAGATGGACATGGTGATCATGATGGCCACACTTGGATTTGGACGCAACCCTACGTGATCAAGGCAAAGGTAGATGCTTAAGGGTTGTGTTTTAGTAACCAAGACACCTAGTGGGTGTGGTTACATTATAGGATAGATAGCCGTACTATAAAGAGGGGAATGACGCGGCTATTGAACTCCTAAGTGCCTCTAGATGTGCATTTCATGATCATATGCATTTGGATAGAACTAATATCGCCTCGAAAAATGATTGTGAAAATGCTAACACACTCACACATGACGTGATCACTTGGTGGTGTTAGCACGTTTGCGCGGGATTCAGGCAATTTTGGGGAAATGAAATGCCTATTTTCCACTACGCCGGTAGTCGGAAAAAAGAAACGGAGGCAAACGGGGGTCACAGTGGTGACCGGACGCTGGACCGGACGCGGTCACTGTTTGACCGGACGCGTCCGGTCAGTGTCCAGTATCTGCGTGTTTTTCAGTTGTTTGGTCGGACGCGAGGCGCGTCCGGTCACAGGCGACCGGACGCGTCCGGTCATCCAGGGAGCTTACTGGACTCCAACCGGACGCGGGCACTGTGGCGTCCGGTCAGTTCTTCAGCGCGTCCGGTCGCTGGTTCGTTGTGCGCGGCTCAGGGTTGACCAGCGCGTCCGGTCAGTTACGGGACCGGTGCGTCCGGTCGAGACCGGCGCGTCCGGTCGTTGCGACCGGCGCGTCCGGTCGGTGCTTCGCGAAACTAGCCGTTGCGCGACCGGCGCGTCCGGTCAGTTGGACCAGCGCGTCCGGTCAACGCGACTTCGGCTGTTTCAAGTTTCTAACGGCTATATTCGAAGGGGTACGTCTATAAATACTCGTTGGCCGGCTCAAGGCTCTCTCTCTCGAACATTTGACATACTTGTGAGCACTTTGAGCTAAGCAACTCCCCTCCCACTCATCTCTCTTGCTTCTTTGCATATTCGAAGTGAGATTGAGTGATCCAAGTGCATTTGCATTGTGAGATTGCATCTAGTTGGCACTTGGTGGTTGATTTGCTGCGGGATTCTTGTTTCTCTTGGTGGTTGCCGCCACCTAGACGGCTTGGAGCAGCTTGGAGGCGTTGGCAAGAGTTGGTGTTTGTTCTTGGCCACCTCCGGTGATTGTAAGGGGTTTGTGCCTACCTCGGCGAAGCGCCAAAGGCAACATTAGTATATTGCTCGTGTCATTGCAACCTTTTGCCATTTGGTAGGTTCTTGTGGCGCCTTTTGAGAGGCTCGGTGTGTGACCGATTAGCCACCGAACCACGTGGTGAAGAGGGACACAACGGGGACTAGCGTGCCGGCAAGCACGTGAACCTCGGGATAAATCTTCGTGTCATCACTTTCATATTATGATTGATTGATCCCGATGTTTGGTTATCTTGGTATTCATTGTTGATCATATTGGTTGGCTCAATACTTCGCCCCTCGGTGATACCCTCCTAACTCAACTCAACATTACTTTCTTAGTTATCTTTGCTAGCTAGTTAGCTTTGCTAGAGTAGCTTCTTTGTGTAGCTTGCTAGTTGTAGTTTCCTTCTCGGTTTGACTTGTGCGGTTGAGTGCAATTACTAGATTTGTGAATTGGTTAGGTGGCTTGCAAACACCCCGTAGGCTAAGCAAAACTCGCATCTCGCTATTTATTTTATTGATAAACTTGTTTAGCTTGTCCTTGTAGAAAATTTTTAATAGGCTATTCACCCCCCCTCTAGCCATCAAGACCTTTCACCTGCCTCGCACACTGCTCTGGCGCCGACGTCCAATCCTTCCGTGCTAATCGGGTCACCATCCACGACCTACGGCGGTCATCCCACGGCTTCTCCCCGGCGGCGCCTCTCACTTCCCCCTCGTCCCCACGCGGTCCATCGACGACAAGATCCTTGGTGGCAAGCGCCCCCACCGGCCTCCGCTACCGTCCTGACGCACAGGGTCACGTCCACGACCGCCAGCGCGGGGTCATCCACGAATTCGTCATGCCCGAGGTTCGCGGGCCGCCACGGTAAGTTGGCTCCTCCCTCCGTATCATGGGAAATGCATTGTTCATCAAGTTGCCTGTTCAGGCTAGAGTGTGTTTGGTTGTTACCTGAAACTGAAATTGAATTAGTTGCTAATGTACGTTTGCTATGTCTATAAAATATTAGCCAAATAATTGTTATTCTTAGATGAAGTATACACCTAGCAGGAAAGGCAAATTGACCCCAAAAATGCTTGTAACCTGCTCTAAATTCAGTTTGTTGTACCTGCTGTAGAAAGCATCTGTAACGAGGAATACTGTTGTTTACTTGGTATTTAAATTGATGTATTATAGACTATCCCTATTGAACCATTGATTGGTTGCTCAAATCTGAATACCAATTTTCTTTATTACTCTGAATTTCATTATGTGCTTTAATTTCTTTTTATGTCGCGGTGATACACTTGCGGATGAGGATGCGGAGCTAACTTTTTTCACATGGCAATTTATAACTCTAGAGAGCATGCTGATAGCCTGCTGTTGACACTTCATGATAATTCTTTCGATTGCCATTTTTTCTCATCTCATTACTGTCCATAGTCTTATATATTTCTTTTAAAGCTCTAGGGACAGAACCTGAAGTATTCAAGGTTCAGAGTTGACAGCATCATAGCAGGTCCACACATTCTCATTTACAGGTAAATGCATTTAAAAAATATATACATGCAAATGGACTTACAATGCTGTCCAAAGCTGAATGTTTGGAAATGCTTCTGCAGTAATTTATGGGAGGGTAAAATGTTCTTATCTACAGAATCATATTACTGAACTGTAAGCTGCATCACCAAGCCTACAGAGGTTTTTTTTATTATTGTCAGCGGCCTGCCTGCCTATGCAAGTATGTATCAACTATCAATACTCTTGCTTTCTAAATACTCTGGTTGGCTCTTGTGATGTGAGCAACTCGAAGTGGTCTATGCTTTTTGTATTTTATATTTACATGCTCACAACAAGCTTTAGACAGCACTGACTGATGGCTCAATTCCCGGTTGCAAATTTCAGATACATCCTTGTGTCTGAATCTCTTTGGTTTGCAACTTTATCAAGATTAATTTGACATCCGCATTACTGGAAAGATAACAAACCTGGTATGTTATTGCCTGGTTACTACATTATATTATTTCCAAGTGAAGTCAAAATTAGATGCCACACTTCTGAAATTGTGCTTGAACTGGTGCACATGTATCTGATTTCATGTAACTAACTATCCATGTCTAGTTGTTAAAAACATGTTCGACACCCCAAGTATTATGTTTTTAGTCCATTTCAAAAAACTGTATAATTACATGGCACCGATGTGGTAGTTGACTAGATGTGTGGTATATAGATGGCAAACTTCTCTTGTTTTTAACTTTCTATAATTATTAATACAATCATGATGATATATTACTTGTGAGATTAACATAACCGGCGGGTTCTCAATACCCGTGGGTGTAGGTGCAGGTGCAAAATTGCACCAGTTCAGTGTGTTGGGGGCGGGTGTGATACTAGCTAGATTTATGAAGCAGATAGGCTATGCGTATCGTTTATAGTTTTTATTACATCTGCTTGTATTGTATATGTATGCACCGTGCAAGTCCGATACCCATGAGTTTGATCACAGAGCTGCAACATATCATCCATGGATAGCTACTGCCATTTTCCGAGACTGTGCTACGGTCTGGACACGGGCAACCATGTCAAGTTAATGGGCATTCCCAGGCATGAAACATGCATCAAGCATCTGCCTGTTAGTATCATACATATATATTTCTTGTTAGTGCTCATGAAGATGAATTGGGGATCATAAGCTACACATTTTTTGAAATCTTGGATATGTACTGTTGCATAATTATTTACTACTTATTTATCAGCTGGCCACTAGTACATTACTGCTTGCCATGGCTTGCTCTGAAATGAATTTATTGCATTTTTTAGATCACAAATATGGATGATGAAGAACGGATCCGATCCAAAATGGCGGGAGCGAAGCGAGGGAAAAGTGCGGGATCCAGCAGAGGAAAAAAGAAGAAGGTAGTCAACAGCGCACAGAGGGCCAAAAGGGGTTCCGAGCTTTGGGATTGGTAGCAGCCCCCCTCTCCGGATAAGATGGTAAGAGAACTATTTCGTGTGAAAAATAGATCCAATTTGTTTGATCTTGTTGCCTGGTTGATACTTAGATACCATCATTTGTGATACCTGACATTCACAGAGGGAGATCCACCAACAGAACAGTAGGATCCAGGTGTCATATTTATTAGATTTTTTTTACATGGTGCTTGGTCCCAAATCTGTTGGTAGACTGATCATTGTTACATGGTGCTTGGTCGTTGAACTGATGATCATCTTGTAGCAATTAACTCTGTTTTTTGTTTGTAAGTGTATGTTCAGTCATGACCATTTGTTTTTATTGTAGGTTATGTCTGACAGTAGTAACGACAAAGAACTGGATGAATATCATCAAAGCCTACAAGTACTCAGAGACGAAATTGAGGCAGCTAAGAAAAAAAGCAAAAGCCGACATCTTTCGCTGTGCGAAGGAGGCAGCTAAGAAAAAAACAAAAGCCGACATCTTTCGCTGTGCGAAGGAGGCGAGTGATAGTGTTGACTTGACGTTGCGTTTAGTGTATATACGCATCAAGGAGCGTGTGTTGGTACCAAAGGTGCTTTACAAGCAACAGAAAGATGAAGATGAGAAAGATGCAGACTGAAGTGCAAAAGAATGCGGAGTTCTCTGTTGGTTGCAAGTAGTGCAAGAAGTTCTCTTTTGGGTTGCAAGTAGTGCTTGGCTAGTTGGTTCCTTCGTTGGTTGCAAGTAGTGCATGTCAGCAGTAGTTATCTAAGTCTAAATAGTAGTTAGTTATTTTGTTTCATCCCATGATATATAGAGCTAAGACACTATGGAAAATGTTCTTGAATTTTATAGTGCAACAAATTCCAAATATTGCTTGTTTGGCCCTGCTAGCATGCTTTGGCAAGCAACACTGAGATATTGCTGAAATTATTTTCTTTGAACACCACAGGGCAGTGCAGCTGATGTTGCTATGTGTGCAATGCTTGAGATAGACAGGAATACTCGTCTTAAGGAGCTTGGTTGGACACTCCTCTTGCAGGTAGTTCATGCATAAAGTTAGGTCTGATCACTGGTTAAATGTTGGCATACTTTGCTTTCTCCTTTAAAACTGAAAAGGACATGACTTGTTTATGACTCCTGTAACTAGAGTATTTGACCCAAACGAGCAGCACCAAAAGAAGCTTCATTTTTATGCCCCCATCGAGAACCTGCCCACACTACAAGCAGGGGTCATGGTCTCACGGAAGTGACATGGTTTTATTACAAGCTGATGTTGAGCCCCGATGCGTCATCAGCCCCTGTAACAGCCTTCTGTCTGAGAGCCTCTAGCTACGGCCACAAACTGACGGAAGGCGTGCAGCGAGCGCCGGTGATCCTGCTGTGATCCAGATCAAGCGGCGGTGGCTCAGGCCTCGCATCGATCCTAGTTACTAGTAGGCAGCATCGCATTATTTCTGGCTCTAGGGGTGTAGCGTAGCTAGGGCGCGGTATAACGTGGGGTTCCCGCTTTCTCTGCGATGGATCGATCTCTAGTGCTGCTACTCTGCAGGCCAGTTTATTTAGGCGGAGTGCCCCGATGCTAGTGCTACGCTTTAGCCATGATTAGGAGGGGCAGCACACGCCGGCGCGAGCGTCTGCTTTGCTGTGGAGCAGCATAGGGGGGCTGTAGTAGGCTGTAGCCGGCCGCCGCGCTCTCTCGCGTAGCATGTGGCCGCTCGACTGCAGACGGCCTACACATCATGTAGTATGTACTCGTCTGGTTAGCACCAACAGGAGCACTACAAGAACGGGTGACCTGCACGCCTTTCACATGATTAAAAAAACTATCGAGAGCATCTAGAAAAACACAGTAAAACGTCATGCCAATCGATTGGTTTGGATCAGGTATGGACAACAATAGGCCCTTAGAGAGGGAGTAAAGCCTCAACGGTGCCATAATAACGTTGAGTAAGCTAAAAGACATACAGTAAGCGGCAATGATCCGTGCACAAACACATCATCCACTCATGTTACACACTCATTAAACATGTATAGACACGCTAACACGTTATTTGCATTAACATGTATAGACACGCTAGCTAGCTAGCCACATACACACACTAACCACACACATGCTAACCACTCATCTAACCAGCCTAACCTTGTACACACGCTAACCAGGCTAACCACATACACACACTAACCACCAGGCTAACCACGTGTACACACACTGCACGTTCACCACACACACGCCTAGGCACACGCTACAGCTAACCACACACATGCTAACCTGCAGGCTAACCACGTGTCCAATACACACACGTGCACTACGCACACACGCGTACCCACACTGACCAACACGCTAATCACGTACACATGCAAGATCAACTGTATAAATTACATACACCATAATATAGTAATCAATAAAAGTTATAAAATTAAAAAGATCTACCATATAAATCAAATATCACGCATGCGTCAATCCCAACTATAATACATAATTCATAACAAAATATTATTGTTACAAATAAAAAAGTACAATTTTACCATTGGTTAAAAAACAACTACAAAACATCAATTACCACTTCTATATTTTGGACTCTAATTCCGCTCCATTTTAGAGCTGTTGGGAGCCGTTACGGCGCATATGACCCACCTACCATAGACACATCTCTGCGGCTCCCAACGGCTACGCCTTGACGGCTCTCAACGGCTCCCCTCATTTAGGCCCACCTACCATATACACATTAAAAATTTTCTTAATAATTCCCAACGGCTCTCCAAGCATTGTATATATTTTCTGCTTCATCTATAACACTTAAGTAGAAGAACACCCCGCGCATTGCTTCGGAAACTACTGATTTGGAATGAAATTTAAGGATTTATACAATGCTTAGGAAGAGATTAACTATGATAAACTAATGTTAGTGGATTGCGTGATACGCTGATGTGGATAGCTAAATATATGTTAGTTGATAATGTGTCTCGCTGGCGTGGATATCATAATTGTTTATGCTAATGAACTTTAATTGAAAATGATAGTGGACTACAAAGGTGGACATCTTGCATGTCAAGAAAAATTAAGGTTCCTATGGTACCTAGTACTATCTTGGAATTTGTTTATTGCTTAATAAACAATTCTGGACTTTGCATGTCTAGAAAAATTGAGGTTCCTATGGTACCTAGTACTATCTTGGAGTTTGTTTATTGCTTAAGAAACAATTCTGGACTTTTCTTAAGATTGGATCACCGTGGTTGAGGATTGCATTAAGTGATGTGACAACATATCCTGAGCATCATAAAAAAACGGGTGAGCCTCGATGGAACAAAAAATATATAAAATACAATCTCCATCTATGAGGTCCTGGAAAGAATGTAAACCAACCTCGATGGAACAAAAAATATATAAAATACAATCTCCATCTATGAGGTCCTGGAAAGAATGTAAACCAATATTTAAGTCACAGAATTACCAACTCTTTTAATTTGATTACCAACACGATTACCAACTCTCTATGAGTCATAGAATTAAATGTCTGAAACCATAGAATGAAACTTTAGTATTTTGTTCATGTTTGACATGGCAGCCTTGAAAATAAGACTATGAAACTTTACACAGAGATTGGTCTTAATAAATTTATTATAAAAATATATTTCCTACTTCATCTATAACACTTAAGTAGAACACCCCGCGCGTTGCTTCGGAAACTACTGATTTGGAATGAAATTTAACTATTCATACAATTCTTAGGAAGAGATTAACTATTATGAACAAAGGTTAGTGGATAGCGTGATATGTTGATGTGGATAACTAAATATATGTTAGTTGATGATGTGTCCGCTGGTGTGGATATCATAATTGCTTATGCTAATGAACTTTAATTGCAAATGATAGTGGACTGCTGAGGTGGACACATTGCATGTCAAGAAAAATTGAGGTTCCTATGGTACCTAGTACTATCTTGGAATTTATTTATTGCTTAAGAAACAATTCTGAACTTTTCTTAAGATTGGATCATCGTGGTTTAGGATTGTATAAGGTGATGTGATAATATATCCTGAGCATCATAAAAGAACGGGTGAGCTTCGATGGAACAAACAAAATATAAAAAATACAATCTCCACCTACTAGGTTCAAGAAAGAATGTAAACATATATTTAAGTCACAGAATTATCAACTCTTTTAATTTGATTACTAACACAAATACCAATTCTCTATGGGTCATAGAAATAAATGTCTAAAACCATAGAATGAAACTTTAGTGTTTTATTCATATTTCATTGCATTTCTTATGATATGGCAGCCTTCAAAATAAGACTGTGAAACTTTACACGGAGATTTGTCTAAATAAATTTATTATAAAATTATATTTTCTGCTTTATCTATAACACTTAAGTAGAAGAACACTCTGCGTGCTGCGGGAACTACTGATTTGCAATGAAATTTAACGATTCATACAATTATTAGAATGAGATTAACTATTATAAACTAATGTCAGTGGATAGTGTGGTATGCTGATGTGGATAACTAAATGTATATTAATTGATGATGTGTCTCGCTGGCGTGAATATCATAAGCTTTAACTATAACACTTAAGTAAAAGAACACCCCGCACGTTGCTGCGGGAACTACTGATTTGGAATGAAATTTAATGATTCATACAATTCTTAGGAAGAGATTAGCTATTATGAACTAATGTTAGTGGATAGCGTGGCATGCTTATTAGGATAACTAAATGGATGTTAGTTGATGATGTGTCTTGATAACGCGGATATCATAATTGTTTATGTTAGTGAACTTTAATTGCAAATGATAGTGGACTGCTGCGGTGGACACCTTGTACGTGAAAAAAATTAAGGTTCCTATGGTATCTAGTACTATCTTAGAATTTGTTCATTGCTTAAGAAATAGTTCTAGATTTTTCTTAAGATTGGATCATTGTGATTTAGGATTTATAAGGTGATGTGACAACATATCCTGACCATCATAAAAGAATGGGTGAGCCTCGATGGAATAAAAAAATTATATAAAATACAATCTCCACCTACTTGGTCCAAGAAAGAATACAAACCTATAATTGAGTCGCAAAATTGCCAACTCTTGTAATTTGATTACTAACTCTCTATGAGTCATAGGATTAAATGTCTAAAAGCATAGAATGAAACTTTAGTGTTTTATTCATGTTTCATTTCATTTCTTATGACATGGCAGCCTTGAAAATAAGACCATGAAAGTTTACACAGAGATTTATCTTAATAAATTTATTATAAAATTATATTTTCTGCTTTATCTATAACACTTAAGTAGAAAAAACACCCCGCGCATTGCTGCGGGAACTACTGATTTGTAATGAAATTTAACGATTCATACAATTCTTAGGATGAGATTAACTATTATGAACTAATGTTAGTGGATAGCGTAGTATGTTGATATGGATAACTAAATGTATGTTAGTTGATGATATGTCTCGCTGGCGTGGATATTATAAGCTTCAACTATAACACTTAAGTAGAAGAACACCCCGTGCGTTGCTACGGGAACTACAGATTTGGAATGAAATTTAACGTTTCATACAATTCTTAGGAAGAGTTTAACTATTATGAACTAATGGTAATGGATAGCGTGGCATGCTGATATGGATAACTAAATGGATGTTAGTTGATGATGTGTCTCGCTGGCGCGGATATCATAATTGCTTATGCTAGTGAACTTTAATTGCAAATGATAGTAGATTGCTGAGATAGACACCTTGCATGTCAAGAAAAATTGAGGTTCCTATGAAACCCAGTACTATCTTTGAATTTGTTTATTGCTTAAGAAACAATTCTAGACTTTTATTAAGATTGGATCATCGTGATTTAGGATTGTATAAGGTGATGTGACAACATATCCTGAGCATCATAAAAGAACGGGTGAGCCTCGATGGAACAAAAAAATTATATAAAATATAATCTCCATCTACTATGTCCTAGAAAGAATGTAAACCGATATTTGAGTCACAGAATTATCAACTCTTTTAATTTCATTACCAACACGATTACCAACTCTCTACAGTCACAAAATCAAATGTCTAAAACCAAAGAATGAAATTTTAGTGTTTTATTCATGTTTTGTTTCATTTCTTATGACATGGCAGCCTTGGAAATAAGACCGTGAAACTTTACACAGAGATTGATGCTAACAAATTAATTATAAAAATATATTTTCTGCTTCATCTATAACATTTGAGTAGAAGAAGACCCCGCGCGTTGCTGCGGAAACTACTAATTTGAAATAAAATTTAATAATTCATACAATTCTTAGGAAGAGATTAACTATTATGAACTAATGTTAGTGGATAGCGTGACATGCTGATGCGGATAACTAAATGAATGTAAGTTGATGATGTGTCTCACTGGTGTGGATATCATAATTACTTATTCTAGTGAACTTTAATTACAAATGATAGTGGACTGCTGAGGTAGACACATTGCATGTCAAGAAAAATTGAGGTTCCTATGGTACCTAGTACTATCTTAGAATTCGTTTATTGCTTAAGAAATAATTCTAGACTTTTCTTACAATTAGGTCATCGTGGTTTAGCATTGTATAAGGTGATGTGACAACATATTCTGAGCATCATAAAAGAACGGGTGAGCCTCGATGAAACAAAAAAAATATAAAATACAATCTCCATCTACTAGGTCCTAGAAAGAATGTAAACCTATATTTGAGTAAAAGAATTACCAATTCTTTTAGTTTGATTACAACACGATTACCAACTCCCTTTGAGTCATAAAATTAAATGTCTGAAACCATAGAATGAAACTTTAGTGTTTTGTTCATGTTTCAATTCGTTTCTTATGACATGGCAGCCTTGAAAATAAGACTGCGAAACTTTACACACAGATTGGTATTAAATTTATTATATATATATATATTTTCTTCTTCATCTACAACACTTAAGTAGAAGAACACCCCGTGTGTTGCTGCGGGAACTACTTATTTGGAATGAAATTTAACGATTCATATAATTCTTTGGAAGAGATTAACTATTATGAACTAATGTTAGTGGATAGCGTGGCATGCTGATGTGGATAACTAAATGTATGTTAGTTGATGATGTGTCTCGTTGGCGTGGATATCATAATTGCTTATGTTAGTAAACTTTAATTGCAAATGATAGTGGACTGCTGAGGTAGACACATTGCATGTCAAAAAAAATTGAGGTTCCTATGGTACCTAGTACTATCTTGGAATTTGTTTATTGCTTAAGAAACAATTCTGGACTTTTCTTAAGGTTGGATCTTCGTGGTTTAGGATGTATAAGGTGATATGACAACATATCCTAAGCATAGTAAAAGAACGGGTGAGCCTCGATGGAAAAAAATATATATAAAATACAATCTCCACCTACTAGGTCCTCGACCATCATGTCATGGAACGTGCGTGACCTAAATATGAGGGCGCGGCAGGATAACGTCCGAACTCTTGTCGATGACATTCATCCTAGTATAGTTTGTCTCCAAGAAACAAAACTAGATGTAATTCCGCAGAGCTTGGTCTTCTCCATGCTCGGAATCAATTTCTTAGATTTCGCTTACTTACCGGCTGACAACACGGGGCAGGATCCTGATCGCGGGAAGAATGCAAGCTGTCTCCCTTGATGATGTCCTGGTGGGTTGTTACTTAGTCACGGTCCGATTGCGAACACCGACCAATTCTGAGTCCAATTCGAGCCGGTGGCTGACTTCGGTTTGTGGGCTGCAAGAGGACACCGAGAAAGTTGTCTTCCTAGAAGAACTCGAAGCCATCCGAGACGCATGCCCAGGACCTTGGGCACTCACAGGAGACTTTCACCTCATTTTGAATGAAGCGGACAAGAGTAACCATCAGATTGACAGGGCTAATCTGCGTCGGTTCAGACAGTGTGTTGCCAACCTGCATTTGCAGGATTTGCACCTTCACGGGCGCTGCTTCACTTGGTCGAATGAGAGGGACAACCCCACGCTCATGCGCCTTGACCGAGTACTGGTGTCCATGGACTGGGATGAGACATTCCCGAACTCTCACCTACGTGGACTAGGATCAGATGCTTCTGATCACTGTCCGCTTCTCCTGCACACAAACATGGGCACCATGACGAATGATCGTTTCCACTTTGAGGTTTTTTGGTCTAAATTCAACGACTACGAAGATACAATCCAGGCAGCTTGGCAACATCCGTCCACTACGTGTGGCCCTATGCACCAGCTGGACAACTTGCTGAGAATAATGGTCCCTGAGTTGCAGCGGTGGTCCGCAACCAAGATCGGTGGGATACGAGATCAGCTGCTCATGGCAAGGGAGCTCATACATCACCTTGATCTGGCACAGGAATCTCGCCAACTATCCGAGGCTGAGTCGGAACTCAGAAAGCGAACAAAATTGCCCTGTCTTGGCCTCTCCTCTCCGGAAAGAACAATGGCCTGTCAGAGATCGCGTGTCGGGCAGCTAAGCAAAAGTGACGCCAACACCTCATACTTCCATCTCATCGCAAGGGGGAGGAAGCAGATAAACTTCATCTCGTTGCTCACGGTGGATGGCCACGTTGTCGATGATCATGGCGGTATGGAGAAGGCTCTGCATGATCATTTCACCGGTGTGTTTCACACAGCGGCTGATGGGGGAACGACAATCAACTTCCATGCGCTGGGGATTCAACCAATGGACCTATTTGCTTTGGATGATCCCTTCACCAAAGAGGAGGTCTGGAAAGCCATCAAGGAGCTGCAGAGTGACAAGGCACCAGGACCCGATGGGTTCACTGATGCCTTTTACAAAACTGCATGGCCGGTAATCCAGGATGACATTATGGATGCCATACAAGCCTTCACACATGGTGATGGTCGAGGCATGCACAAGCTGAACAATGCGCTGGTGGTGCTCCTGCCGAAAAAAAGTCGGCGTGACATGTCTAGGGGACTTACGCCCCATTACCATGATTCACAGCTTTGCCAAGTTAGTATCCAAGATTCTAGCGCTGCGGCTAGCCCCAAGGCTTGATGCACTCATCGACAAAAACCAAAATGACTTTGTCATGACTCGAACGATACATGACAATTTCAAGTACATTCAGCGAGCATTGTCTTGATCCGAAAGAAGAAGATTCCGATGATGCTCCTAAAGCTTGACATATCGAAGGCGTTTGACACCCTGTCCTAGCCTGGCCGTTCTTGCTGGAGGTCCTGCAGGCCAGAGGATTTGGGCCGAATTGGCGAAGATGGATGTCCACCCTGCTTTCTACAGCGACTTCACGGATCATTCTCAATGGCACCCAAGGCCCCAAGATCAGGCACCTCAGGGGGGTTAGACAAGGGGACTCCTTGTCTCCGATGCTCTTCATCATCGCCATGGATGACTTGCACAAAAGCAAGCAGGGATGGAGTGCTCAGGCAGATGGAGCCACGTGAAGTGAAGTTCCGATGCAGTATCTATGCTGATGATGTGATAATCTTCATAAGGCCTTCAGCGAAGAAGCAACAGTAGTCAAGGAAATTCTCCGCATATTTGGCCACTCTTCCGGCTTAAAAACAAACCTTGCCAAGTGTTCCATCACCCTAATTTTTGGCGGAGAGGACAATCTGGCGGATGTTGTCAACATCCTTGGCTGTCAAGTTCAGAACTTCCCGAACAGGTACCTCGAACTACCATTGAGCACCAAGAGGATCCCCAAGACACATTACCGATCAGTGGTTGAAGCGGTGGCGCGAAAACTGCCGCCATGTCATGGCTCGTTAATGGCTAGGAGTGGCAGATTGGTATGGATAAAGTCGGTCCAACGTGCAGTCCCAATCTACTCAATGATGGCAGACAACCTACCGCCCTGGGCTAGAAAAGAAACTGATGCCATATGCCGCAAATTCTTCTGGGCTCGACAAGATGCTTCAGTCAGAGGCAAATGCATGGTTGCTTGGGAGACCGTATGCAAGCCGATGAATCTCGGCGGCCTTGGTGTCACAGACCTCAAGCTATACGCACTGCAAGCAAGATGGTTGTGGCTGTAGAAGACTGACAATGAATGCGCATGGAGTCTGTTACCAATCAAGACTTGTTCTGAGGTCCAGGCGTTCTTCCAAGCATCGACGTTCACGGTAATCGGCGACGGTAGACAAACTTTGTTCTGGGTGGACAGCTGGCTCAATGGTGATTCCATCAACGACATAGCACCGCATCTATCTCAGTCGGTGCCACCCCGAACTTGGAGATCGCAGACAGTGCGTGACGCCATGACTGACAGGCAATGGGTCCGCAGCATCAGAGGGGGGCTATCGCTAGCCGCCATCGCTGAATACTTGATGTTATGCGACTGCCTGGAGAATGTCGAGCTCAACGATCAGCCAGATCAGACAGTGTGGTGTTGGACACCTGACGACAAGTACTCAATGAAATCTGCGTATGTCACTCTGCACTCAGGATCGATCCAATTCTCGGGTCACTCCTAGATTTGGAAAACATGGGCGCTCTGCGAGTCAAAATTTTCCTTTGGTTGGCATTCCATCGACGGCACTGGACAGCAGACCGACGAGCGCGCCATGGACTTGATGCAAGGGCGCTATGTTACCTCTGCGACCAGAAGCCCGAAACAATTGATCACATCATTGCGGAGTGCCCGTTCACAAGGAAAGTCTGGTGCAGAATTCTTCAGGCGCTCAGGAGTCAGCTGCCACCGACGTTGGACACAATCAGCGCTACTTGGCGAAGGCTAAGGGCGGGATGGAACAGACAGCAGAAGGCTGGCATCGACTCGCTGTTCGCGTTGGTGTCATGGCAAATTTGGAAGGAGAAGAACACATGCGTGTTCAGGGAGGCTTCCTCAACGGTGTCCGAACTACTGGCAGTGATTAAGGCGGAGGCCGAGCGATGGGTTCTTGTTGGCGCATAGTCCAGCCAACCATCGTGCTTGTCGTTCAGTCAAGATGTAGCTACTAGCGTTTTAGCCGGGTAATCTGGCCTCTCGTAAAAAACTGTTTAATCTACTCCTTCTTAGTACAGTGGTACACATGGTTCATGCGTATTCGAGAAAAAAAAGAAAGAATGTAAACCTATATTTGAGTCATAGAATTACCAACTCTTTTAATTTGATTACCAACATAAATACCAACTCTCTATGAGTCACAAAATTAAATGTCTGAAACCATAGAATGAAACTTTAGTGTTTTATTCATGTTTCATTTTATTTCTTCTGACATGGCAGCTTTGAAAATAAGACCGTGAAACTTTACATAGACATTGGTCTTAATAAATTTATTATAAAAATATATTTTTTACTTTAAATAGAAGAATACCCTGTGTTGCTGCGGGAACTACTGATTTGGAATTAAATTTAACGATTCATATAATTCTTAGAAAGAGATTAACTATTATGAACTAATGTTAATAGATAGTGTGGCATGCTGATGTGGATAACTAAATGTTTTTTGAGAAACTGGATAACTAAATGTATGTTAGTTGATGATGTGTCTCGGTGGCGTGGGTATCATAATTGCTTATGCTAGTGAACTTTAATTGCAAATGATAGTGGACTGCTGAGGTGGACACCTTACATGTCAAGAAAAATTGCTAGTGGGATTTTGTTTTAGAAGAGTATAGGATTTCTTGAGAGCCTGGAACCCCAAAGGAAATGTGTTACAACCGCCGAGAAAATGTGTGAAAAAAGTTCAAAAATCTTAGCACCCCAACGACCACTAGGGTTCAAACTCACAACCTCAGGCTTCGTGCGTTGCTTCCTTACCACTGCATCTCAAAGTCACTTGTGACTAAGTTGCTCATGTATTTATTTTGTGTCCACTCTAGTGAATCTTGTAATGTATATTTGAGACCCTAAATGAACTCAAATGAAAAATATTTTGAACTATAAAGTTTTAGATCTCTTCAAGTACTATAAATTTGGTTTACATCATTTCTCCATCTGAGGTCATTTAAAAAAAAATCATAAAAAGTATTAATTTTTAAATAATTATTTTCTGTAGCGGTTTACAGTAGCACTCAAGGAAATTGTTGTTTTTCTTAGAGGTTCACAATAACACTCAAGAAAAATTGCAAATTGGATTGAAGGCCAAGTGGAACCGCCAAGGATATAAATTACCTTGGTTGTTTACTACAACTCTCAAGGAAATGATTATTCCTTAGTGGCTAGATTTTTGCACTCAAGGAAATTCTAGACCCCCAAGGAATTTCTATTTTGTGGTAGTGCATGCAAGTGGTACTGAAGTGATATATCTTCAAAAAAATTATGAACAAACACATTTAGAAATTACACTAACAAAGATTTTTGTCACAAGACCCCATTTATGGTGCTTCAGTGATTAAAAATCTGTCATCAGAGAAGGTGGGTCTTTAAGTACCTTTTTGTGATCAATTAGAAAAACATCACAAATTTAGTGACAAACACATTTTCATCGTAAACATCTTTGCACTCTAAATCGTGATAGAGAACATCACAACACATTAAATAGGGTGCGACCACATGGACAATGACATAGCATTATTGATGTGGCAGATGACGTGGCAAACATTTTGTGACACAATTGTCATCATAAATTAGAATCTGGCCAAGTTGTCCCACATGAGAAGGACTATTTTTCAGCCTCTTTAACTAGGGTTAGCCCATATAAAGGCCATTCAGCTTGAGTCAAACTAATCTCAAGGCCCATTTGTTACGTTCTTTCTCCCAAAATCTATTTTGTAGCACAATGGTTACATGCTCAGTTTCAGCTTGGGCCAAATCCATCTCAAGGACTACCATATTTGAAGTCAATTCCAAATACATACAACCCATCATGTCATCAACTGGACGCCTTCATGACCATTGTAGAGCCAATGGTGCTTGGAACTAGTGTCCCCTAAAGGTGGAGGCTAATGCTGCAGTTGCTATTATTGTGTGCTTTGTTGTTGAGCCAGTATGCTAGTTAATTATTGAATCAAGTTGGGATTTGGATTGACCAAGAATTCTCAAATAAATGTTTTCATTTCTTGCTTGGCCTCCTCCTTGAAAAATCCATAGTATGTTCTTAGGTAAATTGCTTGTAACAGACACATTTCTTGTACATGTAAGCCTACTAGGGAATGCTTCTCTCCAACCCAATCTCATGGAGATGCTTTGAAAGTGATTAGGGTACAGTGCTCTAGATTGTTGAGCCTTGAACTAAGGATGTCCTTCTCCGTTTTCAGGCTTGTTGAATGATTATTCCTCTCTTTGTGGCGATCATAATTATATTCTTGACTGCTTCTTTGATCATGGGATATGGCCATCCTAAACCACCATCATGTTCATGTGATTTCTAGCATTAGCCAATTGGAGCTCCATTCGTCTAGGCCATTAAATGGGATCAGTAACTCAGTCGTCTTCCTTGCCTCTTGTTGGGCCCTCCATTTTTGGATCTCAAGCTTGTAACCACCCGTGCAAGCAGGTGGTTGGGTATTTTTTCTTCTTCATGGGCTTGGAATTGTATTCACTTAGATCTAAGAACTCCTTTGAGGTATTCTATTGAACAAAGACCTTCCACTAAGCTTTGTAATATTGTTGTATTTGGTCATGGGGTTGAGTCCTTCACAAACTTGGTACTCAATTTGGACCTCCAATTACCAAAGCTGATTGCCAACTATCTCATTGAAAATTTCTTTATGAGTTCATCTTGACCTTGGGGCAATACAAATTTTCACCTCAGTTGACTACATAAGAAAGTTTTCCCCATATGGCACTCCATAAGAAAGTTTTTCCCTATACGACACTAGCTTCAATTAGCGATCGTGATGTAAGCATGCCCCTAACTACGAACCTAATTGACGAATACCTAGACTTGGGTACCCTGACGCCCTCAGTATTATAGCTTCATATACCACCCAGTTCATGCCCCCATTGAGTTCCACATGCCCTACTCGGAAAGGGCACAACTTGATCTTTGAGGCCCACTCACCCGCAAAGGGCTCTCAGGCCCAACAACTAGGAGCACCATTGCCCGGGAGTTCCTATTCAAGGAACATGACCCCATGAAATTTAGAACTTGCCTAAGGAGAGATGCCAAGCCTATTTTTCCTTCTACCAGGAGGGTCAAAGATCCATCGTACGACGTAGTTCCCTAACATGACGTGCACTACCCATGCACACTATAGAAGGATTCACACCCCAATCATTGCCATCCCCGTACGAAATAGGAGATAGGGACAAGCCTTACTTACCCCTATGACAGGGCCGCCTTGTCTAGATGATAGATGCCCGATATGGGGGCACTGCTGAAAGCCCTAGTTTGGTTTTGGATAATTGATGAAACCTATGGACTAATCATTGTGCCAAATGTGTAGACATGAAATGATAAGTCCCATGCCAAGTGGTGGAGCCTAGAGAAGGATCATGGTGATGACAGTGTTGACCACAAGATGATCAAGGGATCAACATGGAAAAGAAGAAAGAGAAAAATAAAAATGAGCTCAAGGCAAAGGTATATGTGATAGGGCCATTTTTGTTTTGCACTTAAGACACCATAGAGGGTGTGAGTGATTTAGGATTGATAGCCATACTATAAAGAGGAGAATTCCACAGTTAAAATGGTTATCAAGTGCCACTAGGTGAATTCATATGAGCATATGCATTAGGACCTAGTGTGAGCTAACATAACCCTTGAAAATATTTGTGAAAATATGCTAACACATGTGCACAAGGTGATACACTTGGTGGTTAGCACATTTGAGCAAGGTTTGAGAAGGTGGCAAAGTCGTGGAAGTGTTTCTCACTGAAAAACACTGACCGGACGCTGGTCACGCTATGACCGGACGCTGACGTTAGCGTCTGGTCAGTGTTGACTAGTTGCACGTAAGAGATGATGGTTGGACCGGACACTGGGCGCATCAGGTCAAGTGTAACCGAATGTGTCCAATCACTATTTCCGTGCGACAAACCCTTACTGGACTCGATCGGACCCTGGGTTGGCCGCATCCGATCATTTCTTCATACGTGTCCGGTCACGGCTCTGACTGCACACTAGCTAACTTCACAACCGTTGAAGATCAACGCGTGGTATTTGAACGAGGACACGTGACGCCCATCCGTGGGCTTGGCGCGCAGCGACCGGACGCTGAGGCTGCGTGTGGTCGCCCCGAGGTAGGCACATTGTTGAGCCTAATGTCTCTATTCTTTGAGGGCGCTTATAAATAGTTGGTGGTGACTCTTGGGGATCTCTCTTGGCATTTTGATCATCTTGACATCCTCTTGAGCTGAGCATACTCCCTCCCACTCATCTCCCTTGCTTGGTTGCTAATCCAAAGTGAGATTAAGTGATTTCAAGTGCATTTACTTGAGTGATTGCATCTAGTGGCACTTAGGGATCGTTTGAGCTACGGGATTCTTGTTACTCTTAGTGGTTGCCACCACCTAGACGGCTTGGAGCAGTGAAGGAGTTGTGGCAAGAGTTGGTGATTGTTCTTGGCCATTTCACGGTGATTATGAGGGGTTCTTGTGCCTTCTCCGGCGGAGCGCCAAAGGCAACTCTAGTGGATTGCTCGTGTCATTGAGCTACCTCACTTGTGGGTAGGTTCTTGTGGTGTCCACAGGTTGGATGAGGTTCGTGCTACACCTCTTAGCCGCCGAACCACCTAGTGTTGGTCGACACAACGGGGACGTAACGTGCCGGCAAGCACGTGAACCTCAGGATAAAAATACTTGTGTCTCTTTCCATTTGGTATTATCCCGGTGTATTGATTGATTATCATCTTGGTCATTGGTTCATCCCCTACGCGACGGTATAACAATCTTGAATTATCCATTACTTTCCCACAAACTAGTTGTAGCAAGCTCTTTAGTGTAGCTAGCTTTGAGAGCTTGCTTTGTAGCTTAAGTTCTTCTAGTGGAGTTCTTTAGTGTAGCAAGTTTAAGAGCTCTTAGTGAGTAGCTACTTAGCTCTTGTGTGTGCTTAGTGATTATAGCAACTATAATTGTTTGGATAGGTGGCTTGCAACCCTTGTAGAGCTAGAGCAAAATTGCATTATGCCATTTGTCTTACTAATCAAATTGCTCTAGTGATCTTGTAGATTTTTATTAGGCTATTCACCCCCCTCTAGCCATATTAGGACCATTTAACTGCCATCCCGATCTTCCATCTCAAGTTGATACAATGGATATGACACCGCCGAAGCGGATAAGGACGACCAAAGACTCACATGGGACTAACCCATGGAAGTACCCCCACTATATTTTTGTAACCCTACCCCTTACAAAGGTATATGGTGAGGCAAGGGCTCCTTTTCTCCTTGGGAAACCTAGTCCCATTTGGCAATTCTAAGCTCTCTAAACACCCCTCTCTTATAGCTCTCAACATCTAGACCTCTCATTTGTAATCACTACTACAAACCTCAAACCCTCGAACCTAGGAACATGAACGAACACACCTAACTACACATAAGGCACGTTGTCTGAACTAGTATAATTCTTGGGTCCTTAAGTGCCAAGCCAGCCGCGCTATATGGACAACTATAAATTTACCTGTCGGTGGTACAAAACTTTGGGACCAATGCTGTTCCAAAACTTAGCTGCCACCTCTAGAGGTTGTTTGGGTCCCCCCTTTTCTGACTTAATTGAGTTCTAGCCCATGAACATTTTGGCTACTAGTGTCTTCCTCATTCCCCTTGTTTTTGTTTCCTTGTATCCTCGGAGGAGCCTACTATGTATGGTAGTTCTACAATAGTTGGTTAGCGTAATTGAGAAGTTATCTATATAGAGAAGGCAAACAAGCATATCGTGTTAATTATTAATTGATTCACATCACCATGTGCATATAGATGTTGTTGCATTGCATATTTTATAAACCATACCTCATCGTGTGATTGTAATCTAGGTCAACCTTGAGTTTTTTTTACATTATAACTCAAACATATTCTCCTTGAGTATGTGACTTGGATTATTTCAACACAGAATAGTTCAAGTTCATAGACGTCACTTCATTTTTTGATCCAACAAGTATTTGATACTTGGCATTGCATGACTCATGACTTGATTAGTCCTTGGTGTCTAACATAATAAGTACTTGCTTCTTCGTTCATCTTAGCCTTGGCCTCTCGATCGTCAAGCCGTCACTTGTGCTTTACCTTTGCTTAGTATCTCAAAAGTCAAAACCATTTCATATTAAGTGACTAAAATAAATTTGGGTATCCTACAATTATATAGACACGCTTATTTTATCCCATCCAAACAAAAGCCTGTAGAAGCCCCACACGACCGGGTTCCAAATTTAGGGCTTCGCCAAAAGTCTCTAGGACCGGATTGAACGAGTTGTGAAGCTATGTTTTTGTTAAAAGAAAAATGGAAAGTGCTAGTACCATGAAATCCACTCTACATTGTGCAGTCCTACTTGAAGTAGCTCGGATCTGCCATTTATTTGTTCCAACCACGTATACATATACATACAGTACTGTACATAGTGGAGTAATATACTGTATAACACAACAGTTGCAACGGTTCACCGTCACAAACAGCACGCTGGGTGCACACACATCAACAGGTCACTGCACCGCGGAACTCCCAGCTAGGCTCCTGTCAGTCAGTCTACTAGTAGTATAGTACTATAGATACTTCCTACCTCATGTCTCATGTGGCCTCCGCGGAACCGGACATCTTGCTGAGCCTGCTCGGCGGCTTGCCGCTGCCAGTGACACTGACAGCAGCCGGCTTTCTCGGGCTGCCGCCGCGGCACCGGCTCGGTCCATACAGGACCCGCTGCGCCACGGCGCCCGAGTAGAGATCGGCCCTTGATTTGCCTGCAGATTTGTTGTTGCCGTCGTGGCACGCGCCGGTGGTCTCCTTCTTCGGCTGGCCGTGGTCAGCAGAAGAAGACTCCATGGCTTGGCTTCTTTCGATCGCTCTCTACTCTAGCTAGCCTGTTAGCTTCCTCTTCAGTCTTCACGAGCTTGCACCACGGTACAACAAGTGCATACAGATCGAACGGAGCGGAAATCTTGGAGTGGCAACTGGCAAGTCTCAGTGAAAGCGCGAGACACAAATCGTCACAACTCTGTGTGGAGCTGGAACCTGGAATTTATAGTTCTTAGGGATTATAGCCCCCAGAGGCAACGAATATCGCTGGTGTACGTGTGGTTTGCTTGCTTGGCAGGAGAGGAGAGAGCTATTATGATGCCGTGCGCCTGCTTTTTTTTCCCAGCTTTTCTCGCTCGAGTCTTTGTCGCTTCAGACTCAGGTAAACTCACTATCTACTCTACCGGCCTGCAAGACATCCCGTATAGCAGGGTGGCTGGATTTGACTGACGGATTCTTGCTTCTTTCCGACCACCGTGCCAGTTGCAATGGATCCAGAAGCAGAAGCCCAAGCTGGGACAGATCCTTTTTGTGTTGTCATGCTCAATCACTCGAAGAGGTTTATTCTTTGGAGATCCTTGAAGGGATAAGAAAGTATGACCAGGGGCGGCGCAGAAGGGGAGAGGTCTCTCTACTTTCTTGGCCTATGATGAATGGGATCATTCCTTGCCGATAGACTGAAGGATAGGAAAGGCCTCAATGATAAACAAAAAAAAAAGTTGCTCTGGCCTCTGGGCTTGCTGGGGAGTAGGATATCTAGGAATATTCAAAAGTTGGTCTGTGGCTGTGGGCAAATGGCTCAGTTTAAAGGGAACCTGGATTGCTACAACTGCCATACAGCTATAGCGACATAGGGATGGCAGCACGCAAATACGGAATCAACTATGCACGGAAGCCCTCGATTTGTTCTTAAGAGAAAAAAGAGTAAAATAAAATACATAAATGGCGGTTATACTTGTCTGTGTGCTTCAGTCTTCCCATCGTAATAAGGAAAGAGTAAATCGCAAGTTCGCCACCATTAATCTCTACTGCTAGTCCGATTATCCGATAGTCATTAGACACTACTCCCTCCATCTGTAATACACTGCATTCTAGTGATTCTTAGACAAATTAAAGAAGACTATAATAAAAGTAGAGTAAATTGCACTGCAGGTACCTAAACTATTGAGTGGTTCCAAGATGGATACTCCAACTGAAAAACATAACAGCTGAGTGCTGGATATTTTGTTCTTGCTCACCAACGGTACACTCATGGCCACGTAGGCGCCAACAGCCTACGTGGACAGGCCACCCTGGATCCAGGGCTTGGCCATTTTGCTGAACACCCCCCCCCCCCCCCCCCCCCCCCCCCCGCTGAAACTGCTCCCTCACCTCATTCTCCTTCCCTGCCTCTCTCTCTCTCTCTTGTTTTGGAGAGCCGCCGCCCACCTCTCCCAAGACCGCCAGCCCCGACTCCCCCAAGCTCGCCGGCCCCGCATCCCCAAGGTCGCCGGCCACACCTCCCCAAGCTCGCTGCCTCCCCCAAGTCGTCATGCGTGCGTCGTTGGGCCCTTGTGGCGAAGGGAGCTCCGGTTACCAGCGCCTGCCTATGAAATGCGGGGAGCAGACTGGGCTACCGCTTGTGCCTTGCCCTAGATGCGGTGAGGAGGTCTTGGAGCTCGTCGCTGGTGCCAGATCTAAGGTCCCTGGGGCCGTTTTCTTCAAATGCCGCCTTCATGAAAGAGATGTAAGTGCATAGTGCCATTTCTTTCTTTAGGGTTGGTATTCTTGCCATGTAATGTCGTGAGCAATTTGGGATTGCAGGTGCCAGGAACTTGCCCGTGGTACTTGTTCGCCGACAAGTATAAGCAAATGCTCATTGCAAGGGGACTGATTGGAGGCACCAGAGTGGGAGGCACTGAAGAACAAGTGCCTGTGAATCATGATGAACTTGGAGGATTGCAGGGAGAAGAACATGATGTGGAGGCACTGAAGAACGGGATTGCTGGTTTGGATGCAAAGTTGAAGAAGCTTGTAGACCTAGGTCAAATTGGAGTTGTTTGCTTTTGTGATTGTTTCAGTGTTTGTTGTTGGTGGTGTCATCAGCATGCTGCTGGAGTAGTAGGAATTGTAATGCAAAAATGTTTCAATGAATGAATGCAGAACTTGTTTCAGTGAAATGGAAATGTGTTCTGTCCATGCAAATAAGATTGGCACATTGAATTGTGATGCATTTTTATGATTCAGTGAATAAAATTCACAGGTTTAGGTACATTTGACATCAATTTTTTAGAACATTTGACAACAATTTTTTTGAACATTTGACAACAATTTTTTAGAACAATTGAGGTGACAACAGTGTGACATATTCTCAGTTTTGCAACTTAGTGTACAAAAGAGGTGACAACAATGTGGCTCAAATAGCATGTAGAAAGGATATTTTTCACTGAAATTTTGATAGCAACATTTGAGCTTGATTTAGTGACATATAATCACTGAAATAGCATCCATTACATCTTAGTTTTGATGCTTGCAGTACACATCCTAACCTTTAGTGCACTACATCATACTTGCTGCATATGACCTATACCCATATGATCACTGCACAAAAGAAGGCAACTACACTAGTTGCACAAAAGGCAAACTACAGCTACGGAACAAAAGGCAACTGTATTTGCTCGACAAAAGCCAACTATATGTCATGTACAAAAGGGCATCAACACAGTCCATAATATTTCCTACTGTCCAGATGGATCTTTCTTGGCCTTCCCTGTCTTCTTCTTATCTTGGTTGACAGCTTTCTTGGTCCTTGATGTCCTGCCATCTTTGGTAGCTGTTGTCATGTGAATGTGCCTTGCTGGTGGGAGGTTGGAAAGGATGTAGGTAGAATCTGATATTGGTTGACTGCTTGGATGTTGACTCACAGTCTGTGAAGCCTGATTAGTCCCCAAAAAAATTTCTAAGTTAAGTTGTGTGGACCAAAAACATATACATGATGGTAAGGAGTGAGTAGTGGTACCTCATCCAGTAGTTGAGACACCATAGGGCTGTCCATTTGGGACAGCAGTGCTTCTGTTTCAGCCTGATCAGTATCGATTTCCTAAAACACAGATTGTAATCAAATAGGCATTTTCTGCCAAATAAAGAAGGGAACAATGTGGTTGCACATACCTGCAAATATTCTTCCTCATGCCTTTCTTCCTCATGCCTTGCTTCCTCATCCGCTTGTTCAACAGTTGGCCTTTTCCTTTTCTTGACAGCTGGTTCTCCTGCTTTCTTTGCTACACATCTTGCTACATTATGGTCAGGTTTTCCATAGTGACTGCAGTGCATTGTTACTCTATGTTTGGATAGCCTTGGTCCGTTTCTACCTTGAACTTCATGTGGTGCTTTCTTCCTTGCCTTTGGTGGTCTTCCTAGTTTCTTCTCATATTTAGGTGGCTTCACTTGTGAGCCTCCAACATTTTGCCAACTAGACTTGTCAGAGCATGGAAAAGTTTGGCAGCTGTATGCATTCTGCAAGGCTTCAATGGAGTAACGGTGTGGGAGCACTGAGTCTTCTGGAATTCTTTCATGCTTAAGACAAGCAATTGCATGACAACATGGTATGCCTATCAAGTCCCATATTCTACATTCATATTTCTTAGCTGCAATGTCCACAACATACTTCCATTCTCTGTCATGAACCTCAAAAATTCCACTGCCACTAGGTAATGGGTAGCATGTGTTGGACATCTCTGCATGCCTAGCTAGCTTCTTTCTAATTTTTAGGCATATGACCATGTCTCGCCACTTCTCAGTCATCTCTTTCTTCTTGTTGTAGTGTCTGGTCATAAGCTGGACCTTGATCTTTTGCAACATGCTCAAAATAGGCAGTTCTCTGACTTACAATATATAATTGTTGAAAACTTCACAAGTGTTGTTCAAGAGGATATCACACTTTGGGTACTCACTAAAGAAAGCCCTAACCCATGTGTTTGGTGGCATCTTTTCTAACCAAGCATGGGCATCCTTGCTGAGAACTCTCATTTTCTCCATCTCCTGGTTCCACCTCACCAGTGTACTAGCTCTTGCACACCTCCACAGTTGATTCTTGAAGTTCTCTCCTCTGAAATGGCCTGAGAAATTGGAGTACAGATGTCTAACACAGAACCTGTGTTCTAACTCAGGAAACACTTGTTAAACAACAGGGATGAGGCCTTTTTGTTTATCTGTCATTATGGTCCATGGAGTTGTGTTTTCTATGCCAAGGTCCTGTTTCAGTGTCTCTAAGAACCACTTCCATGATGTTAGGCACTCAACCTCCACCACTGCTATGGCCACAGGAAATATACAGTCATTTGGGTCTATACCTATTGCAGTTAGCAGCTGCCCTCCAAACTTGGTCTTGATGTGGCAGCCATCTAGACAGATAATAGGCCTGCAACCAGTGATGAAACCTCTCTTGCATGCATCCAAAGACATGTACAGTGTACTGAAGGAACCATCAAGGTATGTTAAAAAGAAGGTACTGCCTGGATTTGTCCTCCTAAGTTCATGCCCATAATTCCTGAGTTCATTGAATTGCTTCACTTCATCCCCATAAATGATGTTCTATGCCATCCTTCTTGCCCTACACAGCTTCATCCTAGATATGGTCAGGTTTAGCTCCAGCTGAACAGTCTTCCCAAAATTGGTTAGGGTCATCGTCTCATTAGCCCTAAACCTATCCAAGTACTTGTTAGCAAGCCACTTTGCAGTGCACCTCTTTAGCTCCCACTTCTTCTGGCAATTGTGAGCCCCAACATAAGATTTGATCAAGATACAATTCATCCTTGAGTCAAATGAAGCATACAAGTACCATGGGCACTTTACATCACAATGGGCTTTGATTCTTTTCTTGTCATTCCATGGCATCTTTATCTCCACCCTCTCTTTGATACTGTATTCTGAAATAGCCCTTCTAAGCAGTTCTATTGATGCAAACTTCATTCCTATCTTGAAAATTGGGTTCTGAATATCCTCTAGCCTGAAGGTCTTCATGTTAACCCCAACCTAACCCTCTTCATTAGAATCATGTAACACCAACTCATCCTCATCAGTTGATATCTCATCCCATTGCCTTTCTGTTGCCATGTTCTCTTTGCCAAATGGGGCATTTCTCTTGTACCTTTTGCTGACTACAATGCCCTTAGCTGCTCCCTCATCAACCACCCCATCATCAACATTGTCCCAGAAAAGATCATCATCCTCGTCATCAACTTCATAGTCACTGTCCATAAAGTCCCCATCTACACTGCCATCATTTTCACTGCCCTCATCATTATGTACACTGCCCTCATCATCATTATGTACACTGCCCTCATCATCATTATGAACATCTGCTGGCTTCCTTGGACTTAACACTTTGGGCAGTGTACTAATTGGATTGAGAACAATGTCTTCAAATGCTTTATCATCAAATGAATTGTAGATGTCAAAGTACAACACATAATTGTTGATCTTGTATGCAAATTGCTTCATGATGAGTGTTTTTGCATTTGATTCTACAATTCGCAAACCAGTAGGCACAATCATCTCAGGCAACAACCAAAAAACTTTGAGTTTCTCAAGTCCATAATCTAGCATCAGACTGATCTCTTCAATTGCGCTAAAACGCCAGTACTGCAGTTTGCAATTGTCAAACCAATCCACCTTGCCATCCAGATAAACCCGATCTTTATGAGACCCATAGAAAAATCCCCCATGATGTACTTCTACAGAGAACTCCTCATCATCAGGCCCTAAATAGTGAACAAAAACCTAAATCACTAGATCAAATTGAAGCACTATGATACCAGAATCAAGCATCAAGAACTACATTGAGGATAGGGAGATAGGGCTTGGCGGCACTGACCATAATCAGGTGCTAGTGCTCCTTCCAATCGATGGACGCCGACCATGGTGGGGTGCCGCTTCGCACCTCATCGCACTGGATGCGGCGGGGCAAAACCCCAGGCGGACCTCACCCCTCTCAATGCGACGGCGTGGTGATACGATGGAGCTCGGAGGAGGTAGCGAACGTTAGGGCAAGCGGGCGGCGAGAGAGGGCTGCTTCCAGGCGATGGGAAGGAGAATGAGAAGAAGGATAGATTTCCCCTACTCTGGTCAGATTGGCTTGATGATTTGTACAAGCCCCTCTCATTCTCCTTCCCATCCCTTTGGAGTCTTGATGATTAGACCAAGTATACTTACGACCATGAAGGGGGAGTCTTGATGATTTGTACAAGCCACAAAGACAAAGCTGAAGTTATTGATAACTTCTATGAAAACCTGATTGGAAGTTGCACTGACAGAATGCGAACGGTCAATTTGGCTGAAATCAGGATTGATTCGCATGATTTGACTGAACTTGAACTTCCCTTTGGTGAAGAAGAAGTTTGGAAGACAATTCTACAAATGCCATCTGATAAAGCTCCCGGGCCCGATGGATTTACAGGTCGCTTCTATAAATCTTGTTGGCCAATCATAAAGGCTGACATCATGGCAGCAGTCTCAGCACTTTGGAGCAGGAAATTTAGGAATTTCAGCTCACTTAATTCAGCCTATATCGTTTTGATCCCTAAGAAGGAGGGTGCAGATCAGCCTAAGGATTTTCGGCCTATCAGCTTAGTGCATAGTTTCACTAAACTAATCACCAAGTTAATGGCTAATCGGCTTGCTGCTCGTCTCCAACAAATGGTATCCCTTAATCAAAGTGCTTTCATACAGGGGTGGTTCATTCAGGATAATTTTATGTTGGTGCAACAAACAGCTAGATTTCTTCATCAACAGAAACAACCCCGTATATTAATCAAATTGGATATTTCAAAAGCATTCGATTCGGTCTCCTGGCCCTTCCTCCTAGAGGTCTTGCAACATTTGGGTTTCGGACAAATTTGGAGGGATATTATTTGTGGCATGTTATCTTCCTCAACCACCCAAGTGCTCTTGAACGGTATCCCTGGGGATCGTATATCTCATCGGCGTGGTCTAAGGCAAGGCGACCCCCTCTCTCCCATGCTTTTTATCTTGGTTATGGATGTTTTGGGATACTTGATTGCCCAAGCTGCTAGGGACAGACTTCTGCAGCCCCTCTCAACAAGGAACCTACAACACCGAATCTCCCTTTATGCGGATGATGTGGTGCTCTTTCTTCGACCAGAAGTTAGTGACATATCTATAACAATGGATATCCTTAACACCTTTGGACAAGCCTCGGGACTGAAAACAAACTTACAGAAGAGCAGTGTGTTGCCAATTAGGTGTGGGGGCTCGGAGTTGACAAATATTCAAAACCTACTGCCATGTTCCCTTGCTGAATTCCCTTGCAAATACTTAGGCTTGCCTCTTTCCTTAAAAAAGCTTCATAAGAGCCAAGTGCAACCCATTGTTGATCGTATTGCTGATCAACTCCCGGCCTGGAAGGCAGAGTTCATGTCACGGGCAGGAAGGAAAATTCTGGTCCAATTTGTGCTCACAGGGATGCTTATTTATATGGTTATGGCAACTGACCTTCCAACATGGGCTATCAAAGCAATTGACAAAATTCGGAGGGGCTTTCTCTGGCGCGGTCGCAAGGAAGCAAGGGTTGGACACTGCCTGGTTGCTTGGGTTAAGGTTTGCAGGCCAACTGAACTCGGTGGACTAGGGATCTCAGACTTAAAAACTCTTGGCTGGGCGTTAAGAATGAGATGGTTATGGCTGCAAAAAACAGAGCCAGACCGCCCATGGGCTCATCTCCAAATTCAAGTTCCTGAACAGGCAAAAGCCTTCTTTGCGGTGGCTGTAAGTTCGGAAGTCGGAGATGGTGCGCATACCCTTTTCTGGACTGATAGATGGTTGCATGGTCGGTGTATACAAGAGCTGGCTCCTCGTTTATTTGCTGCCATCCCCAAAAGACGAACTAAGCAACGTACAGTCAAGGAAGCACTCACTAACCGTGCTTGGATTGCAGATATAAAGGGGGCTCTAACTGTTGGCGTAATAGTGGATTATTTGCATCTATGGGATATTGTTTCGGCTACTGATCTACAGCCAGAAAGGGAGGACAAACATATTTGGAGGCTTTCCTCTAACGGTCAGTACTCAGCCAAGTCAGCGTATGAGGGCTTTTTCTTGGGAGCTACCCCATTTGCACCATGGGAACTGATTTGGAAGACTTGGGCGCCACCGAAATGTCGGTTCTTCATGTGGTTAGTAGCTCACAATAAGTGTTGGACAGCTGACCGCCTTGCACGCCGGGGGCTGCCCCGCCCAGGTTGCTGCCCACTGTGTGATCAAGAGGAGGAAACTATCAATCATCTTCTGGTCGCTTGTGTCTTTGCTAGGGAGTTCTGGTTCCATCTGCTAAGACAGGTCGGTCTCCACGCCTTATCTCCGCAACCTGGTGAAAACTCCTTTCTCGACTGGTGGGACAAAGCTAATGGTGCTACTTCTGAGCTTCTAAGGCAAGGGGTCAATTCCCTAATCATGCTGGGAGCTTGGACTATTTGGAGCCATCGCAATCGTTGTGTTTTCGATGGAGCGGCTCCAAGTATTGCTGGGGCCTTAGTCATGGCTGGTGAGGAACGCCTGCTGTGGACCTTGGCTGCGGCTCGAGGACTATCCCTTTTATTTGTTCGCCTCTGAGGAGATTAGTTGCTTAGGTCAGTTTGGGTCGCCTTTATAGCCAGTTTAGGAGAGCAAAATGTGGGTTGTCATGTGCTGTATGTGTGAGTGCGTCGAGTTGGGGCGAGTGTTGTAAGAGTGTTGGGTTCTTACACCCACTGTCTTCTTAATATAATGATGCGCAGATCTCCTGCGTTTTTCCGAAAAAAATTGTCAACAACGCTGCCTTGTCTTTTTGTAGGTTGCAATTGAATTTCCGTACATCCTGGTCCAGACTTTGATATACAGCATACTAGTCTATTCGATGATAGGAATTGAGTGGGTTGCTGCCAAGTTCTTTTGGTACTTGTTCTTCATGTACTTCACACTCTTGTATTTCACATTCCACGGAATGATGGCAATAGGATTGACACCTAGCGAGACTGTAGCATATGTCGTGTCATCCACAATCTACAATGCATGGAACCTCTTCTCAGGGTATCTCATCCCTCGACCTGTAAGTTACTCTCCCATTGTATGTCATTTTTCTTGTCATTACCTGTTGGTTTCGGAATTTAAACATGTCGTTTTTTGTTATAACTTGCACATTCAACCCTTATTTCGTCAGAAAATTCCTGTTTGGTGGAGATGGTTCTGTTGGATTTGCCCAGTCGCATGGACATATGGATTGGTTGCTCCCAATATGGTGATATCCAAACCAAGATTGATGGCAGAGACCAAACTGCAGCACTGTTCGTTACAGAGTACTTTGGCTTCCATCGTGACAGGTTATGGGTTGTTGCATTGGTGCATATCGTGTTCACTGTGGCCTTTGCACTTATGTTCAGCTTTGCATCATGAAGTTCAATTTCCAGAGGAGATGAGGAAGACATCATAACATACCATTCGTTGCAATGTACAACATCTGCTTTCAATGGCTTAAACTAAGCATCTGTCCTGTAAATGATGCAGGTTTTTTGTTTTGCCATCATCTTGAGTGTCTACATGTATCATCACTCATCAGTAGTTCATAGGAATTGTAATTTAGTCTAATCACTTCTGCCTCTTGGCAAGCTATAGCTGATCTTTGTCATGTACCCTAATACCCTATCAAAGAAATAAAAGAATGTTGCCTTGGCGTCAAAATGCACATACAAAACCCCCACAACTTCTGACGTGATTACCAGCAAAAGGACCACCCCTAACGTGACATGACTCTTGTCTCTACTATCCTCTCTTCTGTTGCGCCCTGTTTACTTGAACTGCTTATCAGCCATAGTACAGTGTTTTTCTCTCACAACAAAACAACATCAGCCAACTTATCAGCAGCAAAAACCATCGGCCGAACATGGTTGTCTCTCTCCCCCTTCCAAATCAAACACATGTAAATATTGGACCAACCACGAGTCTACAATGTGCGCCACGTTCTTTGATCTTTTTTTAGATGTTTGTAGTCCTGTCATAAAAGAGTCATTCTCACTTCTTAAGAAGTCAGTTATCTTTAACTTTGAACAAATATATATAATAAAAATATTAATATTTATGGTACATAATTAGTATCATTGATAGATATTTGAATATATTTTCATAATATACTTATTTTGTAGATACAAATGTTGCTAATATTTTTTATAAATTTAGTCAAATTTAAGAAAATTTGACCAGAACGAGTTACATAACGACTCTTTTTACGGGACAGAGGGAGCAGTAGCCCGTAGCCCCTAGTCGTGCTGTCAGTGTTGGTCATGCGTGCTGTTTCCATGACAGTCACGGAAGAACACGACCCATCATTTTATTGTCTTTGGCCGTGTTCAGATGCCGAAAGTTGAGGCTTGAATTGGGCTCTGCTGCTACAGTGTTTCTGTCGGAACACTGTATCAGTTTTTGTTTTTTAGTGCAAAAAATTATCCAAAAAATAATTAATTAGACTCAAAATATTCGTCTCGCAAAGTACAACAAAATTGTACAATTAGTTTTTGATTTCATCTACATTTAGTACTCCATGCATTTACCGGCATTTTGATGTGATGGGGAATCTCCTTTTTGCATAGTGGAATTTAGGGGGAGAATTTGGGATCTAAACAAGACCTTTGTAAGATTACAGATGACAGCAAGCGTTTCCGGTTGAATCCCACTATTGAAAAGTGTTTTCTTTTTTTGGCTACTAAACGACGGTGAGGACGAAACAAACGGTTAGGATAACCAACATGTAAATAGTTGAAGCCAACAATTACAATGCCCTTTCGTTATATGTTTTGTAATCCATTTGATGGATGGATTATCTTCCAATTTGTGACGGTGTTTTTGGAACGCTACTGGTCGAGATACGTACGCAAGTGGAGATGGAGGAGTTTTTCGTAGATATTGCGGAAAACATTGACATCGATGTGCCAAACTACCAAGCCTTTGGGCATTATCGAAATAGAATGTGGTATAATACGTGAAGTAGAAAGAAATATAGTCTTGTTTTTTTAAATTACACAGTGCAATGCAGAGGCCCACGACACGCACGCATACTCACCTCTATGGACACACATACGGAAACTCTACCCTAATGAGCACCTTCGAAGGACTGAGTCGCAGCTATCAAGATTCACGAAGTCACCACTATCGCCTCGCTGTCAATAGGGATATCGACTACTATTGAAAGAACCTAACCAACTGATCTACGATCAGTTCACGAAAGAAATATAGTTAATGCGAGGATACATTCACTTTACTTATGCGAAACATTTTTGCTGATGTTATTACCGTCTTATTTTGTGATGCAGAGGCTCGATGTTGTGTATAGTAAGAAGTACGTAGATCCGTGTGATGCATGGGTATTCTCTAAGTTGCTCATAGAAGACACGGTGCCGACGAGGCATCGGTGGTGACTGCTGAGGCTTTGCTGGTTTCAATGGAACGATATCTGAGGAGTGAATGAACTTCGTATAGACAAATTTTCTTGTTAGCGGGAACGAGTGTGCCGTGCGATTCGACAAGTTTGGCAAGGCAATCACCATTTTTTACTATGAGTTCTGACTGCAATAGCGTGTTTGTTATCTCTAATGTAAGATTCTAATACAATGGTTTGAATTTTGACGATGTTTCATTGCTATTCTGTATTTATCAGTAATGAGCGGGTGGATACAGTAATTAATTAATGTATCTTGAAAAAACTGTTAATTCCTACATCTGATTTGTACAATGATTCATGTGAAGGAATATTTGGATGGTCACATATTTTGTAGACTTGTGCGTGTGTATAGCAAGCGCATCTTTTTTTTTCTTGAAATGATTCGATGCAACCACAAAAATTAGGATATCACGTGTTTATATATCTGCTATAAACGTTAGGATAGCGCATGTTCATGTCTACTAAACTGTTCTCGAAACAAAGTATACAAAAAAGCACCTTGTTTGGAAGCATGTTTTTTTTTTCAAAAACCACCTACAACAGACACTATTATTTTTCTGAACAGAAAGTAGAAATGTTGTTCGGATGGTTGGTAAGACTAGTTTTTACAACCGGTTTGGTCCAATACACCTGGAAAAATAAAATCGTGTCCAGACATCTCATTATTTTTCTGACGCTTATCGAGAGGTGGCGGCCGCACCTCATGATTCCTGCGTCATCCCCTTACCGTGTGTGCTCTGGCAAGTACCGGCAGCACGAGAGCGGCCATGACATCCCCACCCCCTCGTCAACATTCTTCCCGATCTCCGCCGCCACCTTCGCCTTAAACTCGTCGGCGCTGTCGCTGCCCGTCTGAAGGACCCATCCACGTGGAGCACCTCGGGAGGCAACTGGCAACGAGGAGAGCAGCAGAAGGTGGAGCGCAGCTGAGAAGAGGTGATTCTGTTCACAGCGTCCCGAGTATTCAGATATGGAGTTCTCTATTCTTGTCAATGGCTCTCAAAGGTCACTCCATAAGCTCGTGAATGCCGAGGTATGCCTCTAGCCCTCCGCTGCCAGTCCTAGCTGAGCTCCGATCTAAACTCCTTTTTCCCTCTTGTGGTCCAATCTAATGCCCTCATCTCAACTTTGTCGCTTTGTTGTAAAACTTCATGTTCTGATTTTAGTTGTGGTATGAAATCTAATTAGTTTTTTTTGCTCTAATTTGATGCTTGATGTGATGCGGTAGTGAAGGATTTTTTTCTACCGCTAGCTTAGTTCTCGGTTAATTTGCGCACTGTTTTCCCTCCTTACCAAAAAAAACATGTTACAAGGGAGTAAAATTACTTTTGTTTTCTTGTGCACACAAAGTTTTAGCTGTAATTAATTTTACAGGTATAGAATAGTTCAACGGAAACGCTGGGTCAGCGTGTCCGATCGTCTAGACACTTCACCCACCCTCTGCGTCACCGCTATCATGTCCACCCGTCCTCTGTGCCATCATCGCCCGTGCTGCCCAACCCCACCCTCTGTGCGCCGTCACCCAGCTCCGCGTTGCCAATGAGCATATCGGTGACCTCCATGCGCCACCCACCCACCCTCTGTGCCACCGCCGCCCGTGCCACCCCCAACCCACCCCTTGTGCGTCACCGCCCAGTTCCATGTTGCCGGCGAGCACACTGGTAATCTCCACGCGCCGACGAGCCTCCATTCGCCGAAGTAGCAAGGAGATGTTTGCGCTGAAAGAGTATGTTGCAAACATATATTTCAAGTGTTTAAGGTATTTTAGAGGTATGTTACAAGTGTTTTATATCGATGTTCCAAAAGTAGATCGGGATGTTGTAAAAGTAGATTGAGATGTTGCACATGTTGCAATAGCGATACATGTATGTTTTAAGTGTATGTTCCAAATATTTCATCTATATCAGACGGTACGTTGGAAGTGTTCATCTGGATGTTACAAAAGTAGATCTGGATATTGCATATATGTACATGTTGTAAGTGTATGTTTCAAGTGTTTTAGGTGTTTCATCTGTATGTTGCATATGTTTGCACTGGCTTTCAAGTACTTTCTAGGTGTTTTGCAAGTGTTTCAGCTGACGTATGTTGCAAGTTTTTATCTGGCTGTTGCAAAAATAGATATGAATGGGTTGGGTGGGACGATGAACTGGTGGGTTGGTGAATTGCGGGGATGGGAGTGGAACATAAACCATCATCTGCGAACCGAAATTGAACTGGGCTGGAGGGGCAACGATCTTACCATTGTTCGGGCTTGGAACCAGGGTCGTTACTGACCCAAAGCCCCACTCCCGAGCCACATATGCAAAGCCGTGCCCATCGAGCCAATCGGGGAACACGCCGGTCACCGCAGATCCGGCTACTGGTTCATCGGTGTGGGAAAATTCCGCGCCTGGATCCGCCATGCTTGGCTCCATGGGATTTCGATTCCAGCTTGACTAAACCGGTACGAACGTTGGGGAGATCTCCGCGCCTGGTTTGATAGACCCCGGTTCTAGGGGAGTTCCATCCCGCGTTTGCTTGAGGCGATTGATCTCAAGCCTCATGTCGCCGATGGAGCCGTCGACGTAGGGTCGCCCTCCTCGATCACGGCAGCCGTAGCCTCCAGCGTCGCCACACGGTCGCCGTCCTTGCCGTACAGCTCACGGAGGCATGCCAGCTCAAGGTCGCCCACGCGGGTCTCGATCTCCTCAATGCGCAGCTTGATCTCGTGCCCCTAGTTGTCCACGACGATGGTGGAGTAGGACTGCGCCGCGCAGAACTGCTCCAGCGACTCAAGGCAGACGTCAGCCCCGGCGCGGAACTCCTCTAGGCCACGGATCTCCCCCTTCGACGCCTCCACTAGCTCGAATAGAGCCTCCTCCACCACCGCAATGCGACGCTCCGAGGCGCTGCCCTGCTACTTGCGCGCGGACTCGCTATCAGCGGCTGTCTTCTCCAAGCAGCCGCACCGTCCGTCGATCGAATCGAGGCGCTTTAGGATATCGTCGAATGTCGTCTTCACGTTCGGCTCCATGACGCCCTGAGCTCGCTGGAGGCACGTGTAGTGGTGATGCGCTGGATCCAACACTCCGCCGAGGAACGACGGCTCTGATACCAGATGTCAGCCTCCGACTCGCCAACGGCGATGGAGACCGAGGCAACTCGAGAAAGCGTGGAGGAGAAGAAGAACAATACGGAAGCCAGCCGACTAAATGCTCGGCAGCGATAAACTGAACTGATAGAGTTACGTGTTTGGTTGTTTGATAAACCATCCAGACCAGGGGAGATTCTCTTATACACTTAGTCACTATGGGCCTCAGCAATACAATCATCACAAACCTAGTCCGGCCCAGCAAGCTTAGTACTCCTGGCCCGCTTCCCGTTGCTCTTCCTTGGCTTGCCTGATCCACCTGGTACGCCGGGATGGGGAATACTGACATGCTAGGTGACGTCTAGGCAGCATGGGCCCATTGCTAGGGCGCTATCGAGCAGACGTAGGCGTGGGGCCCCATGCGATGGGACACACGAAAAATAGGCGGTGCAGGCTCTAATCCTCTTGCACGTGTGACACCTTCCGACGCTAGTGCTCTAGATTAGAGGTGCGGACGCTGGCAAGTTCGATAATCCAAAGTTTCCAAACAAGGCCGAAGAGGAAATTCTCGGATCGAAACGATACTTTTGGAAGGACAATGAATCGATCGATAGCCCACCCCGTCGCAGCTCGCAAGCAACTTTGGTCCCTTTTGTTCTGGGTAGGGATGAAAACGGATCGGATACGGACAGATATCACTGATATCGTATTTGTTTTCATATTTATGTCCGGATTCGGATTCGAATACGGATAGTATAAAAAATGTTGGATAGGATATGATTGGATATCGACATCATAAATATGTGATTTAAATATTTGGATACGAATATGGTATCGGATGTTAAATATCCGGACTCGAATACGGACGGATTAAAACCCCTCTAAACAGATTCAGTCTCGAATACGGTCGAAAAATATCCGTACCGTTTTCATCCCTGGTTCTGGGGTTGGTCTTGGCTGCTTCCTTCCTCTACGGCTCCCGGCACGTCAGCAACTACAGACTTGGTAGAGCTGGTCCACATGCAAGTCTAGTTCTCAAATCCCATGTTCGTAGATGATATAAATGCGACACCCGGCCATCTCTCGTATTCTTGTCTTGTTTAGATTTTAGAATTCACTCCTAAATTTTACTATGCAAAAAAAAAAGATTTTCTATCACATCAAAATACCGGCATATATATGGAATACTAAATATAGATGAAATAAAAAACTAATTACATAATTTTATTATACTTTACGAGACAAACATTTAAAACCTAATTAATCAAGATTTAGATAATTATTAAAAAAACAAAAATGCTACCGTGGTCGGGGTGGCACCCTACCGACTCGGCCACCCGAGTCCGGTAACTATCCAAGCCGCCGCTTCAATCGCCGCGCGCTTAGGTTGTTTCCGACGAGACGAGAGAACATCGGAGCGCGCTTAGGTTGTTTCCGAGATGTCGCTGCGGCCGAGGGAACAGGCGGAGTTACGCCGGAGCAGCTTCAAGGCGTCGGTGAGTGCGGCCGACGAGCTGCGGCGGCGCGTAAGCGCCATGGACAGCATCCGCAAGGAGAGCCGCGGGAGCGCCCTCCGGAGGAAGCGCTGCTCCGAGGCGGCGCCGCATGCGCAATCGCAACCGCCGGCCCTTAAGAAGATGGTGGGTTCGACGTTGGTGTTTTTTTCCCCTTCTTGTTCTACAGTAGATTTGTTCGTTCCGTTCTGTTTCGTTTCCTGAACTTTTTTTTTCTCTATAATAATATCTTGCGGGTGCAGTTGGCGAACCTGACGCAGTGGGCCGCGGGGTTATACTCGGATGACAGCAGCATGCAATTTGAGGCGGCCAGGGAGTTCAGGAAGTTGCTGTCAGTCGGTATGTTAGCTTTTTTCGTAGTTAATTTTCCAATCCCTGCCTTTTTCATTTGCATAATAAAATAAAACTTGTGGGAATTTTCTTGAACTTTTGGGATCGTAGAGAAACTTTTCGTCTAATACTACTGAATTTGCATTCAAATTCGTTACTGTATGCGGTTGTCCAAACTGCAACCAAAATATACGTTTATCTTCTCTGATCATTAACAATGGATTCATTTATCAGAGCGGGATCCCCCAATTAAGGAGGTTGTTGAATGTGGAGTTCTGCCTCGCTTCGTACAGTTGCTTTCCAGGGAGGACTACCCTCAGCTCCAGGTATGTGCAGTGACTCTTCCAATTCAACAATGCTACTACTTTTGAGGCAGATTCAGTAACTGTTGCATTAGCTTATGACTCTGTACTAGTGCATTGCAGAATGCAGATATAGATATTGTTTGTAGTTATATTATAAACTCAAAATTGGTTGTACTGTTGCTGCTTCTCAAACATAACAATGTTGCTTTACTTGCTTGATTGAAGATTGTATGGTGTTATAATCCCAATCTATCTATGATGAGTCGTCAACTTGCTTGAACATTGAATGGTGGTAATCCTGATCTGTTTATGATGAAAACTTACTTTTTCTTTTCTGGTTTTGTTGTGGCTGCAGTTTGAGGCAGCATGGGCTCTCACAAACATTGCATCTGGATCATCAGAGGACACCATGCTGGTTGTTAATATTGGTGCTGTCCCCATCTTTGTGAAGCTTCTCACCTCACCAAATGAGGATGTCCGTGAACAGGCACGTTAGGAAACAAACTATCACTGTTTAAATTGCGCAAACATTTCATGCCATTAGTGGCACATATAGTGTGTGAAGTATAAAATGATGATTTGTTTCAAATTTGTAGGCTGTGTGGGCCCTGGGCAATGTGGCTGGTGATTCTGCAAAGTGCCGTGACATTGTGCATGCACATGGTGCGTTGTTTCCACTACTTCAGCTGTTTAATGGGAACCCTAGACTCTCATTGTTGAGAACTGCTACCTGGTCTCTCAGCAACTTTTGCCGTGGAGAACCCAACTTTGAACATGTATGGAGGTCCTCTCTCTGATGGTGTACTATCTACATATGTTGTTTAATGACTGATAGTGTGTTGGTTTTGTGATCGAGCAGGTGAAGCTGGCACTCCTAGTTTTGCGACAACTCATTCACTCTGAAGATGAGGCAGTCCTTAGTGATGCCTGCTGGGCAATGTTTTACTTGTCTCATGATACTGAAGACAACGCCTGGATCGAAGCTGTGATTGAAACTGGAGCATGCCCTCGACTTGTTGAGCTCCTTAGGTAAGTTTTTCCTTTTTATATTAACTCTAGGCTTTATAGTTTGAGAAATATAAATACAAATTCTGACGCACAAGCTACTAAAAAAATGATTTAGCCATCCTTCACCTTCGGTGCTCGTTCCTTCTCTGCTTGTGATTGGTAGCTTTGCTGCAGGGGATGAAGTGCATACTCAGGTATTTTTTCTATCTAGCATCCAATATCAGATATTGCTTTAGTATATCTCTATCAGTCTTTGTCGCCAAGATAACAAATCATGACAAATTTGAGCATAAAAGAAAGCATAGAGTGACATTTATCTAGATGGTAGTGCAACTTGTGCAATAATGTCCTCTCTGTTTGGTAAATTATAGTTGTTTTTTCCAGTTAGTATGCTACCTGGTATGTAAAAGTGTATTAGTCTATTAGAACAGGGTAAACTGATTCATTACATACCTCTCAGTTTGATTCATCATATTTTTGGTAGTGCATTCTTCTAAAGTGTCTTGTGCTATGCCAATCTATGCACTTCTGCTGTTTTTTTCCCCTTTTTGTTCTAGATTTTTGTATTTCCCTTGATTAATATTCTTTTTTTATGCACGTTCATGTTACTAATGTTTCTTTTCCTTTGTTTCAGCGTATAGTTGATCATCGAGCACTTCCATATCTTTTAAATCTTTTGATAACAAATCAAATCAAAAGCGTCAAAAAACAAGCTTGCTGGACAATCTCCAACATCACAGCTGGAAACAAGGAGCAGATTCAGGTTTGTAAACCTCAATGAACATTTCTATGTAGCAAATTGATAGGGTTGGAGCGTATAAAGCTATTAATAGCGGTATACTTTGTATTGTGAAATTTCACATTTGTTCGGAAGCCACCATGTATTATTGATGGGGGGACATCTTAAATTCATTGTTTACTGATCATAGTTTACTGAAGTAACTTGTACTCATGTTCTAGGCTGTGATTGATGCGAACATAATTGCTCCTTTGGTCCATTTGGTGCGTACTGCTGAGTTTGCTGTCAGCAATGAGGCTGCTTGGGCAATTAGTAATGCCTCATGTGGTGGAACACATGATCAGATAAAGTATGCTAGTTGATTTTCTTTGTTTTTGTGCTTCTGTGCTCTTATACAAGCACAAGCACCAATCTTTTACTAACATATCATTTGTTTGCTAGGTACCTTGTAAGCCAGGGTTGCATTAACGCCTTTTGTGATATCCTTGGTCATTCTGATACTAGAGTATTGATAGTCTGTTTGGAGGGCCTTGGGAATATCTTGAAGGTTGGAGAGCAAGAGAAGGACTCAGGGGCTTGCGATGTCAACATGTATGCACAGATGATTGAAGATGCTGATGGTTTGGACAAGATTGAGGACCTCCTGAACAATGACAATGACATGGTATATCAGATGGCGGCTCACTTGCTTGAGACGTTCTGGGTCGTGGAAGATGATGTCATGCCCTCAGAAGGGAATGCACCCCAGACCGGCATCCACAATAGTAACCAGCAGGTCTCTGTTCCACCAGGGGTTTTCAAATTTGGCTGAAGGTATGCTTGTCTTCACTGGTGGCTCAAATTGGATGACATGCTTGTCTTGGTAAGTTTGCAATTCAGATCATGTGATGCTTTGTCACTATGTGGAACAGGTTCCCAGTGTTGATTTGGAAGGTAAAATGTGGGGCACTGGCTATTTGGATTGGGTCTTTTCACCACGAGGGGAGGAGAGTTCATGTTGCATTCGTGGTTGGGTCCTGTCGTCCTCGTCTGAGGCAGTTGTGGTGGACTCGTGGTCACTGGTCAGTCCTTACAAAAGCAGTGAATATTGGTCAACGGGCTGCGCAGCCATTTTGCACCATCCTGTCTCTGTTCTGCGGTTGATTCTTGTGGTCCGTGATTCTCTATCTGAAGAAGTGAAGACTGCAACCATGCCTGGCGTTGATCATGTTGCTTGCGTTGTCGGAGTAAACTCTTCTTGCTTTTCACCTCTCCTTGTCAAATGAGGTTTCGTTTTTATCTGTTGAGGTGAAAGAATAATAGGTGGTTGGCTTTCGTCAGGTCATCTCTGTGCAGTACTGTAAAACGTTATGGTATATATATAAGCATCCTAGTGGTTTTCTACCCTAGTTATTGTTATTAGTTTGTTACTGCAAAGCGTGGACTGTTCTTTTGCTAAATATATGTTATCGTTTCGTGGGTGCCTTGTAACTTTATGGGCATATTAGGCCTGGCTTCATTCGGCTCTGGCTCTGGCTCTGACTCCTTGCTCACTGCGCGAAATAGAAGAGAGATACGTACAACAGTTTCTTGCTACGTTCTTGATACAGTGTAGCAAGCTAGAGCCGGAGCTCCAGCTTAAATTGTACTCCTATTGCATCCGTATACGGCTATGTATCGGTAAATTGTACTCCTATTGCATCCGTATATGTATTGGCAGCTAGCCGGCTGGTATGGCCTGGTTCGCCTGCCGCCAATTGTACATAGGTCCAGCCCAGCACGGCCCAAATATGGTTGCTCCCATTTTATTTCTCTTGAGACAAATGTATTTGGGAGATTTTTTTTTGAACGTAAGGGAGAAGGTCTTTTAAACTCCAACTTTGCTTGAAGTTTGATTCGTCTTCCTTAATTCAAAACCAACCTCGGTTGACTTTTGAAACCTATTGAACTTGCATGGTGGATGTGTTTGGATGGTGGTTTTGTCCCACGTGGCGCCATGTTAGCCAGCAAATCGGACTAAATTGAATAAATAATTTTTTGAGAAATTAAAAATCGTAAAATCAGAGTTAATCATAAAGTTGTGAACCCGGTTTTAGATTTGTTTTTTTTTCTTAAAATCATTCTCTGACTTAAGGTATCTAGTCTAGAATTATTTGAGTCTCGTGGAACCATCTCATACTAGATTGATGAAAAGTGCATATATGTTCATGTCCTGGCTGCAAGTTAAGAGCCACGTAGTTCATGACGCAGAGGATAACCTGGTATGCTAAACATGGTCTGATCTTTTGTCTATCTATATGTAAGGGTGTCTGAGTATGACATGCGTTGCAGAGTGATGACCCCTTTCTCCGACGCTTTTATCGCAGTTAACTGCACCCAAAGCTGATTCTGATTGTCGTCACTAGTTGTCAGGCAAAGAATCGAAGTCGCCTTGTGAATGGAAGAACGAGATGGCATCCTTCCAGCGCGATCCCAATCATGGGGTGATCCTTGGTGTTTTCGGAAGATTCTTAATGCTGTAGTGGTGCTAATCATCATGCTCTCCAAGTCCAGGAGGGTATTTGCCTGTCTTGGGCCACGTTTAGATTGCAAAAAATTTCAAACCGATGAATAGTACCAATTTCGTCTTATTTGATAAATATTGTTCAATCATGTACCAACTAGGCTTAAAAGATTCATCCCGTGATTTTAAACTAAACTGTGTAATTAGTTATTTTTTACTACATTTAATACTCCATGCAAGCGGCTAAAAATTGATGTGATGGAAAGAAAGTGAAAAAATTCTAACTTTTGGGTGCATCTAAACGAGACCTTGGCCTACTCCTACTGCGTTTGGTACGGTAGTGCCCATCATTTGCCTGCATCTCTCACCTCCTTTCTCCCCACCCAATCTTCACCAGAATTTAGAAAAACGCCTGCAACCCATGCTCGGATGATTGACGACCAGGGCGGCTGACAGCTGGGTGCTGTAGTACATTGTAGTTGCAGTGGCTTATTTGCTCTGCTTTTCGTCGAAGTACAAACGGCTCTGCTTACATTTATCATTAATGAGAAGAGCTGCTTCTCAACATGTCATTATTTATACACCTGAGAGATGTGGGTGGTGTGGACCTGCTGGTGGTCCTATGGAGGAGGGTGCAGCGGTAGCCTTTGTTCAGTTTGTTGGTTAAGCTTCTCGTCTTAATGGATGATGATGGCTATCCTCTTATCCTCTGGATTCGGCTGCCGTATCAAATCTCTTGGCCGAGGGCTCTTCTTGCTCAAGCCTTGTTTGGTATGGGTTGATCCGGTCTTGGAAACTGAAAGTGCTGTGTGTGGATGTGTCCGCGTCTTTCTCCTTGGTGGATTTGTTTTCACCAACAAGATACTACTGCTGTGTAGATTTTGTTGCAGGCAGCATGAAGGGTCGAGATGACAGACTAGAGGGGGGTGAATAGTCCTTTCTAAAACTTAAACGCATAGGCTAACCAAAACAAATGTGGAATTAAACTTATCGGTCTAGCCAAGACTACACCCCTCTAACTAAGTTCACAAGCACCTCATAAAGATCCTAATTAAGCAACTAAGGTGCTTTCCTTAGCAAGAGCTCTCCTATTTAATTCTAGAGCAAGGTCACATAAACCTATGCACTAGTACTTTGCAAGCAAGAGGGAGCTCCTACACAATTCTAGTAAGCAAAGCGCACAAAGCCTAAGCTCACTAGCAATGCTCAATAACAAGGCAACTAATGCCAAATTAGAGATCGCAAAACACTTAGCTACACAAACTAAGCAATGTGACTAACAAGGTTACACAAACCAAATTAGCCACGCATAGGGGATACTTCTAGCTACACAAGCAAGAAGATATCTAGCTAGCTACACAAGCACAACTAGAACAAGAGCAACTACACAAGCACAAGTATATATGAAAGTAAATACAAGCTTGTGTTGTATGAAAGCAAACCACCGAGAAGAGTAGATAATGTTGACACGGTGATTTTCTCCCGAGGTTCACTTGGTTGCCACCAAGCTACGTCCCCGTTGTGTCGACCAACACTTCGTGGTTCGGCGGCTAATCGGTCACACACCGAGCCTCTCAAAAGGCACCGCAAGAACCCACCATAAAGTGTGGTAGCTCAATGACACGCTCAACTAGAGTTGCTCTTCGCGATCCCCGCGGGGTGAGCACAATCCCCCTCACAAAGCTTCTCCGGAGCCTCGCACAATCTTCTTGCGAGCTTCGACGGAGCCACAAGCCACCAAGCCGTCTAGGAGGTGGCAACCTCCAAGAGTAACAAGCACCACCGGCTTGCAACACGATCACCTAGTGCCACACGATGCAATCTCTCAAGGCAACGCACTAGAATCGCTCTCTCACTCGATCCGATGAACACTATCAAGCATGAGTGAGTTAGAGGGCTCCCAAGCACTACCACACAAGTCACAAAGACTATAGTGTACTCAGCTACCGGCCACAGCCGGCCAAGGCATCTATTTATAACCCCACGGTCAAATAGAGCCGTTACCCCTTCACTGGGTCCTTTTTCGGGACGACCGGACGCGCCGGTCGTAACTGACCGGACGCGCTCAGCCGTGTCCGATGCTCCAACGGTCACTGACCCCAACGGTCAAAACAACGACCAGACGCGCCCTAGGCAACGACCGGACGCGCCTGTCAAACGACCGGACGCGCCGATCGCACTGACCCACGTGCCCGCGACGCAACGACCGGACGCGCTCCTTGCGATGACCGGACGCGACAGTGCCAGCGTCCGGTTAGAGTCCAGTAAGCTCCTTCAACGATCGAACGCGTCCGATCATGTGTGACCGGACGCGCCGTGCGTCCGATCATCCTTGCGTTCTGCAATTCCCACTGGGCGCATGACCGGACGCGCCGGTCCCGCGAGTGACCGGACGCGCCGGTTACAAACCCTAACACCCGCGTCTGCGCTGTACTGACCGGACGCGTCTGGTCATACCATGACCGCGTCCGGTGCAGCGTCCGGTCACCTCTGTGACCTCCGTTCGCCTCCGTTTCTTTTCCGACTTCTGACGTAGTGGAAAATAGACTTTTCAACTCCTCGAAAACGCCTGAATCCCGCGCTCGCAAGCTCGGCGGGAGGGAGAGAGGAACCCAAACCCTCTCTACCGCTCAAACTCCAACGCCTTCGCAAATGTGCCAACACCAACAAGTGTTCACCACTTTGTGCACGTGTGTTAGCATTTTCATAAACATTTTACCGAAGGAGTTAACCACTCAACTTGCCACGCCACTCGATCCTAGCAACGATGCATAGTTAGATCACACGAGTGGCACTAGATGACCGATATGCAAACAAGTTTGCCCCTCTTGATAGTACGGCCATCTATCCTAAACTCGGTCATCAACTTCTCTACACACCTATGACCGGTGAAATGGAAATGCCCTGGGTTATACCTTTGCCTTGCGCATTCCATTCCATCTCCATTGATGTTGATGCAACACATGCACCAACCAATCATCAAATGATATGATCCACTTCATATCATCATATGACTGTATTGGTTCATCGATCTTGACCTCACTTGCTCTTCACCGTTGCCTCGGTCCTTCGGCGCCAAGCCATCACACAACTTGCCCTTCACCCTAGCAACCGGTCCATCAAGCCAAGCCTCATCTTGATCTTCTCCACCTTGGTCACATGACTCCATGTCATGTCTCATATGCAATGAGCTCCTTCATGACACCATCACATGTGGACTAATCTCCTGTGTATCTCACATAACCACATATTAGTCCACCTAAGTTGTCACTCAATTACCAAAACCAAACAAGGACCTTTCAATCTCCTCCTTTTTGGTAATTGATGACAACTCTACAAAGATATGGAAATTAAGTTCTTTTGGACTTTATGTCACTTATCCAACATTTAAGCTCTATGTTAGAATTTGGATAAGCACCATAAAATATGACTTGGTAGTGATAACTCCCCCTACATATGTGCTCAAATGGTTTGGTTTCAAGCTTGCACATATGTATAAATATGAAATTTGTGGGAGGGTTAGCACTACTAAGTGATGCTAAGGTGTATAGAATAAACCTTTGTAGCTTGATACCAATTAGTAGCTTGATACCATTTGAAAATCACAAGTTTGCCACCATCCTTAGCATCATGAGTAGCTAGACATCAAAAACACTAGAAACCTCGTGAGATCAACATTATAAGCAAGGTTCTAGTTTTTGCAAGATAAGCATAAGTCTAGCTAACATCCTATGCATGCTAGTTATCAAATCATCATTCAAGTTCTATAACTAGCATACATCACACAAGCATGCATATTGAATTTAAGAACTTTATGCAATGCAAGCAAGCACATGAGTTATGCACATATCAAATGTAATCAATCAAAGTTCATGAGCTTGCTCCCCCTACTTGTGTGCTTTCTTTGTCCAAGAATGTTTGATCCCCTTACATTCTTATTTGTCCAAGAATGTTTGATCCCCTTACATTCTTAAATGTTACTCCCTCTTTGTCCATGTCCATGTCCAATCTTTCCAATCTCTCCCCAAAGCTCAAAAAGCTTTCATATCTTTGTCCAACTTCTCCCTCTTTGTCATCAATTTCCATAAAAGGTGTTCTTCTCAATTGATACAAAGGCTTGTATTGGGGTAGATGGTTGAGACTTGAATATTGTATTTTTGATGGACATTACCACATATGTTGGAATGACAAACTTTATGGTTGCTCTTGAGATACCACATAGGATCTTTGACCTTGATACCAATCGGTGGGGCTCCTCCCCCTATGTCATAGCATGTGTCATTCACTTGAGATACCACTTGGAGATGAGGGTAGCATTTCTTGATTTGATCACTTAAGGTTGAGGATCACTTGTGAAACCATCGTCTTGCATGAATGATACCACGTGAAGCTACCATGAGTAGAAATGTGATACCATTTGAAAGAATTTTCTTGTATGGATTTACTTTGAAGGATTTGGCAATAACATTCACTTCTTGAACGTTTTCTATTTTCATGAGTACCACTTGTAAGATATCACTTGTAGATCATTATCTAGACACCATTTGTATATACCACTTGGAAGATCAATTTGAGTCTAGATACCACTTGAAACAAACTAGATATCTATTTTCATTGTTGTCTTGTGCTTGTACTCTTATCATTGTCATGAGCTTCTTGTATGACTTGAACTATATTGATTTGCCTAAGATTCTAAGTTCGGTTTGATCCAATGACAAGCTTCTTCACACCTCATGCTAAGGGTTATCTTGTCAATGTTATACTTGTCACTTGTTAGCAATCCAAGCTAGATCAAGTATTTGGGTTTACTAGCTCATGAACAAATTCATACTTATACCACTAGGTTAATTAACCATTCAAGCAATAGTGGTAGATTATGAATTAAAACTTTTCATTTGTTATGCATGATTCTAATAAGCATGTACTATATGCACTAACCGCATACTAGTAAGGGATGAAATGATCATGCACATTACAATGATACCTTTGCTATATTGGAGTAGAGGATAGTCACATAGATTCTAATTCATTACTCCAATAGCAATGTGAAGTCCAATTTATAAGCTTGGTGAAGACCAATCATCATAGATAAATCCATTCTTCACCCATATGAAATGAAAACCACTTATGATCAAGTGCACTTTCTTGTTGTGGTTGGCTTGCTTCATCTTTTTGATCAATGCTTGCATGAGAGAACTACTTAGAATACCACTTGAAATATATGACTAGCTCTCTTTTGGGTGTTGCTTGCTCTTTAGATCAATCCTTTTGATTGCTTCAACTAAGCATCACAAGTTCCTCGGATCACCACTTCCATGTTAGCCTTCCAAGTCCCAAACTTGGTTTCACCTACACACGGCGGCAAGCCCCTCACTAGGGAGAAGTGACCTTTCTCCAAAGAACCACTCTTGATACTCACTTAAAATGATATAGTTTGATTGATCCAAATGATGAACTCAATCTTGATGTATAATCCTTGAATCTATATTTGAGTCCAACTCTTTCTATTTGTTTAAGTCCTTTTCTTTCTACCAAATGATCTCTAATCATCACTAGAACTTAAACTTTATCTTCATTTTAAGTTTGATCTTGATCTTCAAATTGAGTACCAAATAAGTACATTCCACAATCAAATGTTCTTATACTTATTACTCTTCATGATTCTAGATCAATCCAAAACCAAACTTAGGTACCTCAACCACTTGTAAACATGTTTCCAACTTGAGGACCTTTCAATTAAAGTGACTCTAGATTAATCCAATGATTGTCACTTTTCTGGCAGATTCTGTACCCTTCAAAGAATAATTCATATCTCCCAATGTATAGATCCAAATGCCATAAAATTCGGTGGAGATGTGATTCACTAAGTCATATAGCAACTGTAAAAATTTGAGATTCATTTGACATCTAGATTGCTACCAGATTTCAAATCTTCCACCACTGCTACATGCTGAAAACTGCTGCACTATAGCTGACAAGATGCACTCCAAAACCGAAGCATCTCTTATCCAATTCTCATGAAATTTTTACAGCATCTTCTTTCATAAGTGTAGAGCATGAATACTAAATTTCACGCCAATCCAAATAGATTTGATCACTCAAACATGGCTAAGATCACTGCTAGCTCAGATTTTTAATGTAGGACAGATTTCAATACATGAGCTATTCTTCATTAAAAGTGAATCAAACTTGAAACTAACTTGTTTGAAAACTTTCACAAGACATATATCCATCCAATCCACTTACTAAATGTCATCTCATGAATTTATCCAACACAAATCAATTCAAACTTGATTGCTAAGCATTTAATCCATTCAATCATCTCATAGCAAGCAACATTGCATATTTATCCAATTCAATCAACTCATATGCATCCAAATGAAATGATCAATTAGAGATATACCTTGGTTAGCTCATGATCATCCAATAGCAAGCTTTTACTCAAATAAATTGCAAGCCATCAAATAATTCCAATAAATCACCACAATCTTTAACATTGCACTTGTATGTTGTAGCACTTGAACTTCACTTATTTTGACTTGGCATTGGGATTGAATATGCATTGAGCTTCATAACTTGAGTCAACATATAATGATAAATATGAAATCAATTTGAGTCAAGCCTCCAATGCCATGCTACCTACACACATTCATCCACTCTTTGATGGTACCCAAACTAGTTTGGGTCCTCTCAAATTAGGTGCAACATACTTAGGCATTGTCTTAGTATGAATAGCGGGATGTTTTGCAATTCCAACCAATGAGGTACCATTGCCATCCTTTCTAAGCATATTAGTATTATCAATTGAAATAGGCTTAGAATTTTTACCTAGGGGACATGAATGAGCCATGTGTCCCCTTTCCCGGCATGAGTAGCACATTCTCTTTGCTTGAGCCTTTTCTTCCTTGCTCATGTTGTGCTTCCCATTGCCTAGCCTCTCATGAGTTGCTTGAGCCTTCTTCTCAAGCTTGGTAGGACACCCCGAGGCAAAGTGTCCCATATCTCTACACTTGAAGCACTTGATGTGAGCATATACTTTCTTCTCGATTTGATTCTTGCTCATCATCTTGGCATCTTGGATTTGCATTGGATGCCTTGCTCTACCACCCCTTCTTGTTTTCTTCTTCTTCATAATCTTGCCCTTGCTCTTGTTGTAGCCAATACCACTCTTATCACCATATCTTCTTTGATTGGTCATGATATGCTCAATGGCGATTTTAGAGTTGTAGCACCTCTCCAACTTGTTGCTCAAATTCTTCACTTCACTTTTGAGCTCATTGTTCTCCTTCAAAAGGTTAGTCTCACAAGACATAGAAGTAGAACAAGCATTTAAATGTGAAGAACATGGCTTATCTAATAAATCATCATAAGAGGTGGATACATGCTTCTTGCCTACATCACAAGGGTTAGTCAAATGTGATTGATCATTTGACCCAAATGATGAGCTCTCACTAGATTTGGTTTCTTCATTAGAAAGCTTCTTAGTGAGTAAAGCATGTTCTTGTACCAAGTTATCATGAGCAACACTAAGTTCCTCATGAGCCAATTTTAGCTCCTCATGTGAACAAGTAGTAACATAAAGTAGATGCTTTTGTTGTTCACATGTGGTCTTTAGAAAAGAGTTTTCATTTTCCAATTTACTTACTCTTTTCATTTCCCTTTTCAAGGCTCTTGAGAGTTTATATAAAAGCTCTAAATTTGGATCATCACAATCCACAACAAAACCTCCAACATGTATCTTAGTGTTACCATGTGATGATGTTGAAGAGCTTCTTGATGCATCACTCTCATAGCCATCATCTTCACCATCAAGTGTGCATGAGGTAGAATCAATGCGTGCATCACTTGTGGCATTATCATTCTTCTTGTCAAGTGATGTTGTGATATGATCATCTTTGTCATCACTTGACCGTGAGGTGGAGCAATCCTCCACAACCATCTTGTTGTGGTCATGCTCAACATCCTCATGTACCTCCATCACTATGTGATCATCCTTCTTGAATTTTCCATCATCCCAAATTGAGGAGTCACCATAGTGATGCTTGAGCGCCGTCCACATGCTATGTGCACTTGAGAGACCCCTCACCTTGTCAAAAATCTCATCATTCAAAGCTTTGATTAGATAAAACTTAGCTTGTGCATCAAGTGTTCGGCAATCCTTTTGAGCTTGGGTACGGTTACCACACCCATCCAAGTCATGAGAGAAACCAACAACTATGATCCACCAAAACTTAGGGCCAAGAGCACGAAAATGATCAAGCATGTGATTTTTCCATTGTGCATAGTGAGTGCCATCAAAAATGTGTTCCACACAATCATCTAACCCATAAGCCGCCATCCTCTCGGGTCGGTGAAGACCGCAAATGAGAGACCCGGCTCCGATACCAATTGAAGGGTCGAGATGACAGACTAGAGGGGGGGTGAATAGTCCTTTCTAAAACTTAAACGCATAGGCTAACCAAAACAAATGTGGAATTAAACTTATCGGTCTAGCCAAGACTACACCCCTCTAACTAAGTTCACAAGCACCTCATAAAGATCCTAATTAAGCAACTAAGGTGCTTTCCTTAGCAAGAGCTCTCCTATTTAATTCTAGAGCAAGGTCACATAAACCTATGCACTAGTACTTTGCAAGCAAGAGGGAGCTCCTACACAATTCTAGTAAGCAAAGCGCACAAAGCCTAAGCTCACTAGCAATGCTCAATAACAAGGCAACTAATGCCAAATTAGAGATCGCAAAACACTTAGCTACACAAACTAAGCAATGTGACTAACAAGGTTACACAAACCAAATTAGCCACGCATAGGGGATACTTCTAGCTACACAAGCAAGAAGATATCTAGCTAGCTACACAAGCACAACTAGAACAAGAGCAACTACACAAGCACAAGTATATATGAAAGTAAATACAAGCTTGTGTTGTATGAAAGCAAACCACCGAGAAGAGTAGATAATGTTGACACGGTGATTTTCTCCCGAGGTTCACTTGGTTGCCACCAAGCTACGTCCCCGTTGTGTCGACCAACACTTCGTGGTTCGGCGGCTAATCGGTCACACACCGAGCCTCTCAAAAGGCACCGCAAGAACCCACCATAAAGTGTGGTAGCTCAATGACACGCTCAACTAGAGTTGCTCTTCGCGATCCCCGCGGGGTGAGCACAATCCCCCTCACAAAGCTTCTCCGGAGCCTCGCACAATCTTCTTGCGAGCTTCGACGGAGCCACAAGCCACCAAGCCGTCTAGGAGGTGGCAACCTCCAAGAGTAACAAGCACCACCGGCTTGCAACACGATCACCTAGTGCCACACGATGCAATCTCTCAAGGCAACGCACTAGAATCGCTCTCTCACTCGATCCGATGAACACTATCAAGCATGAGTGAGTTAGAGGGCTCCCAAGCACTACCACACAAGTCACAAAGACTATAGTGTACTCAGCTACCGGCCACAGCCGGCCAAGGCATCTATTTATAACCCCACGGTCAAATAGAGCCGTTACCCCTTCACTGGGTCCTTTTTCGGGACGACCGGACGCGCCGGTCGTAACTGACCGGACGCGCTCAGCCGTGTCCGATGCTCCAACGGTCACTGACCCCAACGGTCAAAACAACGACCGGACGCGCCCTAGGCAACGACCGGACGCGCCTGTCAAACGACCGGACGCGCCGATCGCACTGACCCACGTGCCCGCGACGCAACGACCGGACGCGCTCCTTGCGATGACCGGACGCGACAGTGCCAGCGTCCGGTTAGAGTCCAGTAAGCTCCTTCAACGATCGAACGCGTCCGATCATGTGTGACCGGACGCGCCGTGCGTCCGATCATCCTTGCGTTCTGCAATTCCCACTGGGCGCATGACCGGACGCGCCGGTCCCGCGAGTGACCGGACGCGCCGGTTACAAACCCTAACACCCGCGTCTGCGCTGTACTGACCGGACGCGTCTGGTCATACCATGACCGCGTCCGGTGCAGCGTCCGGTCACCTCTGTGACCTCCGTTCGCCTCCGTTTCTTTTCCGACTTCTGACGTAGTGGAAAATAGACTTTTCAACTCCTCGAAAACGCCTGAATCCCGCGCTCGCAAGCTCGGCGGGAGGGAGAGAGGAACCCAAACCCTCTCTACCGCTCAAACTCCAACGCCTTCGCAAATGTGCCAACACCAACAAGTGTTCACCACTTTGTGCACGTGTGTTAGCATTTTCATAAACATTTTACCGAAGGAGTTAACCACTCAACTTGCCACGCCACTCGATCCTAGCAACGATGCATAGTTAGATCACACGAGTGGCACTAGATGACCGATATGCAAACAAGTTTGCCCCTCTTGATAGTACGGCCATCTATCCTAAACTCGGTCATCAACTTCTCTACACACCTATGACCGGTGAAATGGAAATGCCCTGGGTTATACCTTTGCCTTGCGCATTCCATTCCATCTCCATTGATGTTGATGCAACACATGCACCAACCAATCATCAAATGATATGATCCACTTCATATCATCATATGACTGTATTGGTTCATCGATCTTGACCTCACTTGCTCTTCACCGTTGCCTCGGTCCTTCGGCGCCAAGCCATCACACAACTTGCCCTTCACCCTAGCAACCGGTCCATCAAGCCAAGCCTCATCTTGATCTTCTCCACCTTGGTCACATGACTCCATGTCATGTCTCATATGCAATGAGCTCCTTCATGACACCATCACATGTGGACTAATCTCCTGTGTATCTCACATAACCACATATTAGTCCACCTAAGTTGTCACTCAATTACCAAAACCAAACAAGGACCTTTCACAGCAGCTATTCCAATTCCCACCCCCATTTAGGCCCAGTTCAGTTCCCAGAAAATTTTGCAAAATTTTTCAGATTCCCCGTCACATCGAATCTTTGGACACATGCATGAAGCATTAAATATAGATAAAAAATAAAACTAATTACATAGTTTAGACGAAATGGACGAGACGAATCTTTTAAGCCTAATTAGACCATGATTGGACAATATTTGCCAAATAACAACGAAACGCGCTACAATGCCATTTTGCCAAATTTTTCGGAACTAAACAGGCCCTTAGTTAGATCCCATATATACAAAAAGTAAGTACACCTGGCAATAATTAACAGGATAACACATATATACTTTGCAATTTGGCCCTTTTGTAGCAAGAAGAATATGTGCTGAAAAGCAAAGAGAACATGTCCTGGTGGAAGAGATTCTCATGCTCAAACAGGTAGCCAGCTCTAGTGGTTTCCAGGGAGCATCCAAACAGAGTATTGCACCTTTATAAAAAAAAGCATAGTACTGCTGGGAGTTGACCAAAGGGGCTGTTTAGTTGGTAAAATTTTTGGCGAAACGCTACTGTAGCAGTTTCGTTGTTATTTGGTAAATATTGTCCAATCATGGTCTAATTAGGCTTAAAAGATTTGTCTCGTCCATTTCGTCTAAACTGTGTAATTAGTTTTATTTTTTTATCTATATTTAATGCTTCATGCATGTGTTCAAAGATTCGATGTGACGGAAAATCTGAAATTTTTGACATCTAAACGGTGCCAAAGAGTACATGATGCTGATCCGAAAGTGAAGAAGCCCGCCCTAGCGGACGGCGAGATTGGTACACAGGGGGGCTCGTGTTTCTCATGGAAGACTGACAAATAGTTATCGGATTGACCAAAACCTTGAATTAGCGCGAATAATAACGATTTAGAATTTGGGAAGCAAGTTGATGCTCCAAAACTCCTTTTTATATGTTTAATAAGGCACCCTTTTTATCTTTTGCATTTTACTATTATTCATCGTTCCATTCTCCATTAGTTTACGAAACTGTTACAAGCAGGTTTAAAAGCAGTGTCCTACAAGATCAACCTTAAAGTTAATGAGAGCACAAAACCACCGTGACAGCATAAAAAAACAGATCAGCATCCTTTTGTTTTAAAATGAGATCACGATCGTCTAGGTAGATTATGAAAACTACTAGCTCCTGATAGCGTAAGGCCCAAGCCTATGTGCTGACCAGTGAGCCGTGACGTCACGTTTCTCTCATCCTCTTCTGTCCTCGGTGGCTTTACCGGCCACGGCTGCTGGGTGGACTACACTACACCCTCTGTTTGCTCCTGCACTTTCTGTTCACTGTATCCACTGTAATATAAGAAGGGTATACCACTAGCAGCAACAAAAAGGAAAAGGCAAATGAAGGCTCTTCTTCTCCTTTTTGAACTAATGATTTTGTTGTTGTTGTTCCATCTGTAAACACAAAGCTAGTTCCTCAAATTTAAGTTCTATATTGTACTCCCTCCGTCCACGAAAGAATGCAACTCTCGCTTCCTCAGAAGTCAACCAGTTTGAACTTTGACTAAAATTATATAAAATACTAATATTCCTGATATAAAATTAGTATCATTAAATTAGTCATATAATATATTTTCATAATAAATTTATTTGGAGACATAAATATTAATACTATTTGCTATAAACTTGGTCAAATTTAAGCTACTTTGATCGACACGGATCCCATAATTGCATCCTTTTCTGGACGGAGGGAGTACTACCATTGAAGTAAAACATCTTAAGTGGTGGCATCGAGTTTCAACTTCGTCTCGAGGTTTCATTGAAAGTGTGGATTTTGCAGCAAATCAAAATAATAAAAGTGGCTATATCAATAAATGTGGAGTTTACTTTCCTGTCTAAAGAATTTTAGAATTTATGTGGCTTTAGCGTTTCGGTAATGCTTCCTGTATGGTGTCCGGAAGGCCAGACTGTCTTCCTGGGCCTGCGTAGCAGACTGGCCCAACAGGCAACTGGCCCCATCTCTATGACGATAACTTCCCCACTCCGCCGTTGCGGTGTTCACCACGTCATCCGCCCCCTCTGCCTCCCATCACGGCGTCCACTCATGACCGTGCTGGGCGATGCGAACCTAGGTCACCACAGATCGCCTCCCATCCAAGATTCCTGCTCCAGCACCCACTCGCCCTCTGTGTCCTCGTCGCTACCGCGCCCTACCTCATCCACAAAAGCGACCTACCGCGGCCTGCTCCTACCACTGCTCCGCCCGCCCGCCCTACTGCGCCTACCGTTGCTCTTGCTCCGTCATTTGCCCCGCCCCACGACGTCGACAGACACCGCCAGCACAAGGAGAAGCACCGGGCTGTGGCGTGGAAGGCCATCCGACCTCGCCTCTTGCTACGGCTGTGGCGCCCCAATGCAGACGATAGAGGAGGCAGTATCAAGATATAATGCATGTTGCAAGTGTACATTTCAAGAGGCATGTTTCAAGTGTTTCACACGGATGTTGCAAAAGTAGATTAGGATGTTGCATATGTTGCAATGGTTGTACATGTATGTTGCAAGCGTCTATCCCCAATGTTTCATATGTTTTTTCAGACGTATGTTGCAAGCATGTTTATTTAGATGTTGCATATGTTTCAAACATATGTTGCAAGTGTTTTATCTGTATGCTGCACATGTTTGCAATAGTTTTCAATTGTTTTTGCAAATGTTTCAGATTCATATTTCAAGTGTTCCATCTTTCTTTTTTTATGTTGCAAATGTTGTATATAAATGTTTTAAAAGTAGATTGGGGTGTTGTACATGGGGTGCACGTGGGGAAGAGGGAGGGGGCACGAGCGGTCCCACGCGGGCAACGTTGGGCGGCATAGGCCCCAGTGTGGGCGTGGGTGATGCTGGCGCGATCGAGCGATGTTTGCATGGCGTGGGCCCATGCATGGACGCGCGAAACGGAGGGAGGAAACCGACTGCAGCCGCAGGCGTCCGTCCAGATGTCTGGGCGCTAGATGTATCATAGCCACGTACCTGAACTTTTAACACCTTATTAGTTCTAAGGACCTTACCCCTAAGAGGCTAAGACATTTCATCTTTTCTTCATCTAACGAAACAGCAGCCGCTAGCCTTACATTGAAAAATATCATCATTGAAAGGGATGTTAAAAAAAGTCAGATACCCATAAAAATAAACTGGAATATTTCCGCACAATGCTTCTTAACATTGTGGCTGCTGGGCAAAGCCCACATGTTTGGTTTGTCCTTAAATCCTCTCATTTTTCTATGGATGGATTTTCTTCTTAGTTGAAAGGTTTGTGTTCAAAGAAGAAAATTGCACAACTTTAATTCTGAAAGTTGAATGGAGGCGGAATTGCTTATATATAGTTGGGGGTTTTTATTTTTGCTACCGAAAATTTTGAAATCAAACTGAACTTGACTAACTTACTAATAGTGGCAAAACTTTTCAAGATTAAAAGTTCACTCTTTGTTTCGCTCATTGAATGCCTATGAAAGCGAGATGTTTGTGACAGTAATACAGAGGATATAAATAAATGAGATAAACTTAGTACAAACAGTGCTCCAATCAATTTTTGATGCTTAAGGTATGGAACAGCCCGAATGATGATGAGTGAGCTATTAACTGTTCCCTCTATTCTAAATTATAAGATGTTCTAATTTTTTAGACACTCAATTTTCATGATGTACTTTCATATAGAGCTGATCGGCTGATGATTTCTATCGCTTGAACTTATCAGCCATGAAACGGTATTTTCTCTCATAACAAATCAGTTTCAGCTGGCTTATACATACATTATATCTAGATATATAGTAAAAATATATTTAGAAAAAATAAAAGATGTCTCATAATTAAAATGGAGGGAGTAGTTTTGACTTTTGAGGTCCCTTCCGGTCCTGCTTTCAAACCCAGCCAGACAAAAAAAAAAAGAAGGAAAAAAAAGGAAAACTACTACCGCTAGAAGCAAAATCTTTCCCAGGGCAGCCGCAAAGGCCACGTCACCTCCTCGGCTTATCTCCCACTCGCATACGTGATCCATGCGTAGGCAGCCTCCCTCCCCATTCCGAGCTCCGACCCATTTCTCTCCCACACACAGAAACACGTCCCCCACCCTTCCCTTCCCCGCAACTACTCTCGACTCTCTACTACACGCTTCTTCTATCTAAGAAGAAACAGACCAGACCACGCCCGCCGGCCGAAAACCAAAATTCTCCAAGCAATCCTGTCGCCAACCCCGGCCACGGATCGGGGCTGTCGCCTGTTGCCGCCGGCGCCGGCGCCGACGCCGATGGGCTCTGCCGATCGCAGTAAGGTACATCCGTCGGCTCTCGCCTCCGCTCTCTCTCTGCTTTGCCGCCAAGCTCTGTGATCTCGGCCTGACCTCTCGTCCCCTGCTTCATGCGACCCGTCGATGCAGATCGATGGGATCGTGGTGGCGGAGAAAGGCGCCAGGAGCTGCGTCGAATGCCGCGCCACCACCACGCCCATGTGGCGCAGCGGCCCGACCGGGCCCAGGGTAAGCTCATGATCGCCTTCCCTCGTCTTGTTTTCCAGGCTCCATATAGTGTTCGTCCGGATAAGGCATCACCAGATTGGGGATTCCTGGTCGCTGGATTCGCTGCTGATCTTGATCAACATAGCCTGTATATACACACGACTCCAATAGTCCTGCAAATACTACTCGTTTTTCTGTTTGTGCTATACTTTTTCTGTTTGTGCTAAAAGATAGGATATATGTTATATTACTGGAAATTTTGTGCTGTCAATCCTGCCGGCTTAGCAGGGGTATATACGGTCCTTCTCGTATGTGCTTATGAACTGCTTCTTTTTATGAATACATTCTAATCAATAGGAAAGATACATGTTACTCTCAACAACTTGGTACAAGTATGGATGGGATTATGTTTGGCTAAAGCGTACAAGCTGGATGCACGATGATCTGCTGATCTCTTGTAGTGAATGTGGATTTAAAATTCGGTCTAGTAAAACAGTACGATGAAATCGAGGCACCAAAGACCAAGTCCAATTGGTGTGCTCTTAGCAGTGTGTTCTAATCAGAGACAGCCAGCTAAGGACGATCGAGCCACATTCCACCAAATCTAACCTGTGCGCCCAAGGTCTTCCAGATTTTTGAATTCCTTACGCAACAGGTTGACGGTACCATCACCGAGAGCTGTCACTCTGAGACAAGAATGCTTTTTGAGGGTCTATTCAGCGAAGTTTCCTCTTACTCTTACGGCCAAATGTTTGAAGTGGACTTGGCAATTGAGGAACTATTTGCAATTAATTGAGATAAATGAAACCTGCTCTATTAACTTTTCTTGGTACTGTTGCATATATTTTCATGATATAGCAGTATTTTAGCAACTGAAAATAGGAATAACAAAAATGTTCGTGCAATCTGTAGTTACAGGACGTTTGATATGATTTGGGACAGGGAATGGTGAGTTGGGTTTTGGTGATCTATTGCTAATACGACTTGTCTTGTTGATATTTCTCTCTATTCAATTGGACTGCAACTTGGTGGTTAGGTGAGCTGTTCCTTCCAACAGTGCTAACCACCGAGCCAATGGTGTGCCGGGAGAAAGATACTTTATCCACTTTGATTCTCCTAGTAGTTTGATAATTTTTCATTTCTGTCCTCCACTTTTTCAATGTGTTTCAGCTGACCAGAATTGCGCACCAAGCTTACACTTTTCTTAGGATAATAAAATAACCAAGAGAATTGTTTTGAAAAAAAAACTTGATGCTTAATTTGACTCTATGCCCTGAAAACAAATCGAATGCAGTCTTTTTTTTTCTTAACTTGTTTCAATTCTGTTGGCAGTCACTTTGCAACGCTTGCGGGATTCGGTACCGAAAGAAGAGGAGGCAAGAGCTTGGCCTAGACCACAAGCAGCAGCAACAACAGAATAATGGTGAGGCAAAGACTGAAGTAAAAGACAGCTCTAGCAACAGCAGTAGCAGCGGGAGCAGCAACTTGCAGGTGGTGCAGAAACGGAGGCTCCTAATGGGAGTGGAGGAGGCTGCTTTTCTGCTGATGACCCTATCTTCTTCGCCCACGTCCACATGGCTACATGGCTAAGAACCCTGCAACACCAAATCAACAATGTACATACACACACAAACCCTGCACAGCCACTACCCAACGATTCCAGTCCAAATCATACAAAGTTTCTCACACCAGTATGAGATAGGGAGGGAGGGGGCCTATCTCAGGATTGTGTGATCTTGTGATTGGCGTGGATTATTAGTGCCAACCTAATCACTCCATTGATCGTCTTGTTCTCCTCTGTTTTCGCCGTACCCATAGATCTTGATGTCAGCCATATCTGCTATGTGATTTGTGGTAGGCTCCATAATTAGAGGTCTGTAGATCTCACTCCCCCACACATCTTTTTCTCTGTCCTTTTCTCTCTGTCTTTTTTATGTTCTCCCTCTTTTGGTTTTTGTATGTACTTTGATGTTGCCCCTTTGTGAGGGATGGGTGATCAAAAGGAGACGCCATCCCTCCTCATTCTGGAATAAAGGTCAAAATAATAAAGGATTTGAGCTGTTTCATTTCAGTTAGTTTCAGTAAGTTTGTGGTGTTGCGTCATGAACAAGAAAATGCAGGCCGGGGCGGCATATTTAAAATCGTATATGCGTGCTGGTGGGTAAAGAATACAGAGGGCTGGTTCAGTTGCAAATTTTTTTTGCAAAATGACCATGTAGCACGTTTCGTTGTTATTTGACAATTAGTGTCCAATCATGGTCTAATTAGGCTTAAAAGATTCGTCTCGTCCATTTCGTCTAAACTGTGTAATTAGTTTTATTTTTTTATCTATATTTAATGCTGCATGCATGTGTCTAAAGATTCGATGTGACGGAGAATTTGAAAAATTTTGCAAAATTTTCTGGGAACTAAGGGCCGGTTTAGTTGCCAAAAATTTGGGAAAATGGCACTGTAGTCACTTTCGTTGTTATTTGGCAATTAATGTCTAATCATGGTCTAATTAGGCTTAAAAGATTTATTTCGTCCATTTTGTCTAAACTGTGTAATTAGTTTTATTTTTTATCTATATTTAATGCTTCATGCATGTGTCTAAAGATTGGATGTGACGGGAAATCTGAAAAATTTTACAAAATTTCCTGGAAACTAAACAGGCCTTAAACCGGCCCAGAGATGAGTAAGTTCATTGACGCTGAGCAGGATGTGGATCAGCTGTAAATTACAGACTGAAGCTGCCAAAGTGTTTTTAGTCATCTAATGCCGTGTCTTACTGCAGGTAAATACTAGATATTGAGAATGTAACGACGTGATTTATGTTTTGCAAGACAGAGGGAGTAGTACGCCAGAGGCAGAGACTGAGTACAACCCTCAGATAGCTGTTCCGGCCTTGTTTAAATACAGGGAAAGTTTTCGGATGTCACATCGCCTGTTATATCGGGGTGTCACATGGGAGTGTTCGGATAGTAATAATAAAATAAATTATAGAAGCCCTCGATACTCCGTGACATTAATTTATTAAGCCTAGTTAATCCAGTTAGAATATGTTTACTATAGCTTTAATGTAGCACCACATTGTCAAATCATGTACTAATTAGGTTTAAAAGATTCGTCACACAAATTAGTGGCAACCTAAGCAATTAGTTATTTTTTTAAGTTTATATTTCATACTTCATGTATATGTCAAACATCCGATGGGACAGTGACGAGAAACTCAACGAGCCCCAAGGCAACCAGCACGCAGTCAAATCCAAACAGCTTCGGTCCAGACAGGGCTACCACCGCGGCCGTGGCATGCCTGCACAGACAGGCGGCCGTGGCATGCCTAGCACGTGTTCCTTGCGCGCCACCATTGGCGTAAGGAGTTACGGACCATTGTTAGCTGTACTGGCCGGACGATGCTCCTCTACCGAGCACCGACCGAGGGGGACCGCCGATTGCTTCCCGCATTGATCGTCTCCGTTGTCCAGCGCTCTGCTCTGGACTCTGGAGAAGGAACGCGGAGCGTGTGCTTGGCCCTGTGCTGTGAGCGAGCTGGCAGGCCAGGCCGGGAGAGGAATTCGTGGAGCAAACCAAGACGAGACCAGTCTTGCACTGGCGTGCCGATTAATGGGGCCTGCAGCCTTGCCACCATTGTCTGATCAAAGGTTGAGAAGTTTTAACTTATTTACCCCGTTCAACTAGTGTCAGCATCTTGTTCGCGTAAACCACATTGTCTAGAACGGTGGTGTTATTATTAGTATGTTCCAATAATTGATTGAGGATTGATGCTTGATTTTGAAATGTGGCTAAGAAATTCAAACTTAAGCGATAGGGGATAATTATAACTATTTCCTTCCAAGATGTGGCATTGAGTGCCTAAAACTGCATGAACCGGAAGAAGACATGACACGATGGCAGCCATGACTAGAGATGCAAATGGGCTAACCTGCAAACCCATATATAGACATAGCTTTACGGATAACCCATGGCAGCCCACATAATTAAGCCTATAAGAGTTGTTGGGCTCGCCCATTTAAATCCGTAGCTAGAACAGGAAGGGTTGGATCACCGTCACCTCACCTTGAGCTCGTGCCCAACCGGTCATAGCACCGAAGCGTAGCTTGGTTACTGCGAGCGTCAGCAGCGTTTTTCAGGTTCCTACTTTCCACTTCCTAGAATGCTCAACTGTCAGTGTGGGCAACTGGTTACTGCGATAGAGATTGGGGCATGACAATGAGTACTGAGTGTAAATGATATGAATATTTTTTGATTGATCGTTCGACCGAAGAGAATCACATGTTTGTTCACGAAAAAAAAGAGAGAACAGAATCACATGTTAATTTGGATGTAATTTTTTCAGATGTCTGTGATATTTCTTGGATACCAAACAGAAATCCAATGCCTTAGTTGAGTATCAAATACAAATACAAGATTACCAAAATCCAACATATATCCAAATATCCAATATCCGGCAATCTAAACGGATATAGCCAACTGATATCCAAAAGAATGTCCAACCAATATTGAAATGTTTTATTTTGTTAATCATCTAATCTAAGTTATATTTATTGAGTATGAATATTGAGGAAAGGAAAAATCTACATCAGTTCTCAGCGATCAGTCTTTTTTTTTGGTAAGTCAGCGATCAGGCTTTGCTACACCATTCGTTGGTGTTGTTGAGATGATTGCAGCCTGGGTATTTTTACACTGAGTGTCGTCACAAGTCACAACACCGTCCTGCCTTGTCAGGCGGACTAAAGTTTCACTCCTACGGCTGCACAGTTCTGATACATGTTGCATGCATGTTGATCTACTACGACCTTAACCTTTCTTTATACTCCTCTGTCCCTAAGTATTTGTTACTACGGTTTGTGTGCCGATAAGTTTAATTATATTTATAAAAAATATTAGCAACATCTGTATTTTCAAATAAATATATTATAAAAATAGATTCAGCGATATAACGATACATATATATAGTCAAAGTTACTTATTGAGAAGCGAAAACGATGGTTAAAAAGGGACAGAGGGAGTATATATTATTTATTATAGTGACATATTATTTATATTTATTTTGTTTTGTCTGCTTATGCATTCAACATTCAAACGTTTATATCTTTTATTCTTTTTCTTTCTTTGATATATTTGTTTTAGTTTTCTACATTTATTTCCCATGTATTTTGTGATAATAATAAAATATTAATAATTACAGAGGTTGATTTGACTTTTGGTATTATGAGCTACTGTCTCCAGGTTCCCAAAAGAAGTCATTTTGGACAGCGACACGGTCTCCAAAGCATAACTTTGACTTCTTATTTTTACAAAAATATTTATTGAAAAGTGATATATGTATATTTTTATTGAAAAGTGATATGTATATTTTTACAAAAAATCTATTCATATAGTTTTCACGTTACTGAACTCAATAACTTAAAAGTTATTCATGATTATTTATATTCCTAATGTTTGACCTAAGGCCCCGTTCGGCTGTGTTGATAAGCCGACTGAAAAACACTGTTAGCTGATTTGTTGTGAGAGAAAAACACTGTTCCGACTGAAAAAACAAGCTGAAAAGTACGGATTATAAGCCGAATGAACAAGGCCAAGTCTTATTCAAAACGACTTATTCAAAATTACTTTTATAAACCTGGAGAGAGTAGATACGAATGTGGATTGACTCTTTGATGTGAATATCTATGTAATAAGATAGAATGCCCTGTACATCGAGTACTAAAAAGACTTCAGAACAGAGATCTTCGATTTTTTTCCCCAAACTTGATAGCCCCTCATATTGTCCTTAATTAACTCGGTCAGTCATTGTCTGAAAATCCATATCATTGTTGATGCTGCTCAACAAGGAGAATCCGGTTGCAAGTATATTTGAAGTCTATATCACGGGATGAAAAATACTCAAAAAGTTACTGGATCCAAACAGAATTGTCGGGTCCTCTTGAATATGGTGATTTCTTTCACACTAGATTCCAGTTGCGACACTGGCAGTGGACAAATGCAAGGGAAGCCATGTAATCGCCGGACCTGCACAGAGAATTGGACTTAGCATACATACATTAATATACTTATTTAGCACAGCATATATATAGACAGAGAGAAAGAGGGAGGCAGGCCAAACCTCGATCCATACGGCGACTTGCATGCTGCAACAATGTGAGATTTTGCCATATCTGCATCTTTCTGCTCAGCATCAAGTGTAGCTAGTAGTTAACTTCACACTAATAATTGATACAAAGAAAGGGGAGGGATTTGGCTATAGTAAATTGGTATTCCCTCGGTTTCAAATTACAGCTCACTTTGTGATTTGGCTTTGTTCTAAATCAAATTTCTCTAACTTTCATCACATTTTTAGAAAAAGTATATTGATATTAACAAGTTCAAAAAATTCACTATCAAAATATATGCATGAAAGAATCTAATGAAACAAACTTATTGTTCGAGATGTTGGTGAACTTTTCTACAAATTTGGTCAAATTATAGAAGCTTGACTTAAGACAAGCCAAAGTCGACTACAATTTGGAACGGAGAAACTAATCATGAATGAATATATAAGACACTATTAAATTGGATACTAAGGTTTTGCTCTTTATCATATATGCTACATGAATGAAGTGTTCAGATGGATTATAAAGGAAAGTATGCTTCCTAGTGATGTACCAACTGGAATATATATATCTATTATGCAACCAGTGAAGAAAATCTAATCAAGATATATCAAGTCACATATTTGTGTAATTTTTTTAATAGAGAAAACTACAACATTTAAATACAAGTTCAATGAAAATGAAAGGGCAGATGTACCTTAGGTGCCAAATGTACAAATTTTTGGAATGTTAATTAATTAACAGATACAACAAAACAATCCAGGCTCTTATTAGATTGCAAGAATTTAGAATTCAATTCCTGAAACGATGTATAAAAGGCCACGCATTTCAAACAGGGCTTAAATGGTCATTCCATACCTGAGATTCATAGTATAGTCCGGCATATAGTGAAGAATAGAAGATCTCACCATCAGAGCCACTCGAAAAGTTTGCAGCTAACTAAAGCCCAAACACAAAAACAGCACCACCGGAAATATCAAGAAATATGCAAAAAGAAGTTATAGAACACAAACTGCACATAGACATTGGAACTTCCGCTGAAAGAACCTTTTCAGGATCTCCACCATCTTTAAACATTGCATACGCTTCACGCATTACAGGTCTCGAGTCCAAACCAACCTGAAAAAAGTGAATGCACGACAATTTAGAATTTGATGAGGAGGCAATTGCACTTGAACAAGTACTCCCTGAAGAACTTGCCTCCAAGAATCGCTTCCTTGCTTCTTCAATCCCGTATAGCTGAGCCTCACAAAGAAAGCACCATATGGACTCTTCGGTATCATTCGGATTAGCTGCAACGTCTATCCTGAACTGCTCTGCACCTTCTTCAAACCTATGTTTGAATACATTCATGAAGTATATACCACGTTACAGAGTTCTCACTCCAACTTTTGGATCAATGCTCTTGGATAATGGCCAGGATCATGGGTGTTAAGTGCTAGTGGGATAATTTTTACACACCTGTCTAGGTAGTAGAGTGAGAGGCCCCTTTGCCAAAGATCTGTAATAAGGCGTTAGCTGTAGCTATGTATGACCGGCAATGATGTAATGTATGCAAGAACGCTGGCATGACATTCACAGGCACACCTCAAACAAAAAGCAGTAGGTAAGAGCTCGTACATTGTTTCTGTCGTGGGTCCATCTCGATCGCCCTGTCAAATTCTGCCAATGAGCCAGCTACATCTCCCTGCCGGAAAAGCTGCATACCTCGCCGGACGGCGAGGGACGCAGCGGCCGCACCGCCAGCTCCGCCGGAGATCAAGTCCCAAATGCCGGCCGCCACTGGAAGGAGGAGCCGGCGAGGCACCGCTGGCGTGGCCGCCGGGGAAAGCGCCGGTGGGGCCCAGTGAGGGCGGCTGCACCCTCCGGTGCCGGCGGGGAAACGGAAGGAGGTCGTCGCTGGGTGGAGGGGGGTCGTCAGAAAAGCGGGCGCCATTTTCAAGGGGAACGAGCGAGACTTGTTGGAGGAAAGATGAGCGTATACTGTATACAGACAGATACGCCAAATGCTATCTTCTTCTTCAAGTGATTGGAAACGTGAGGTGAGTATTACTCCATCAAACTCTTGAGATTTAGGGACAATTGCGGAGCCGGGGAGGCGGGCGAGGCCCGGAGCACCGGAGAGCTGAAGCCTCGTGATGCTGCCGCAGCCGCGACTGCGTTGTTCCGGGGCAGAGGCAGAGCACTGACGGGCTCAAGCCGCACGAAGCGGCCGGCGTCACCGCAGCACCGCTTGCTGCCGACTCGCCGAGGCGCCTCGCTCTGGCACCCTAAGGCGGAGGCGGCGCGCAGGTCCTGGGCCGAGGGCGTGGCGCGGCTGCAGGCGTCGACGGGTCGCAGAAAACCGATTGCTCTCGAAGCGCCTCGGCGCCGGCCACATGTGTAGTCAACCACGACACCGATGAAATGTAACGAGGACCGAGATCTCCTGCGCGTCTGCTGATGAGCTAACAGCGAGCCTGGATGCCTCGGGGCGCAGGTGCCTGCCTCAAGAGCGGGCTGCCGCCACCGACGAGAAGGGGGAGCACGAGCGCGCGCCGCAGGAAGGCGCTGCCTGCTAGCTGCGGCGGTGAGGATTGCAACGGCGCCAGCTTACTCGTCGCCAGTAGGGAAGTGAGATGTGAAACAAAACAAGCCAGACATCTCTTCGTCACTTCATGTGTCTATAAACTCTAAACGTGTCTTCATTCATTTCATTTCCGTTTTTCTGATTTTATTTCGTCCATCCAAATATACTCTAGGGGAGTAGTCCTGAAACTCAATATAAATTCTACTCCGTTTTCTGATTTTATTTCATCTGTCCGAATATACTCTATGGGAGTAGTCCTCACACTCTATATAAATTCACAGCATGTTCATGGTCCGGTTTAGGCGGTCTCTGGTCAAAACCAACGCAATCCGTTAATTTTTTTTTGTTCTGCGGTTTGGAACCCACGGGTTAGACGGTTCCCATGGTTAGTAGTAGTCACCGGACGAGGGCGGAAGTGGCCTGGCGCCGCGGGAGCTGGGAACGCAGGAACACGGCGCCGCCGCAGGAGTTGGGAGCGCACGAACATGGCGCCGCCGCGGGAGATAGGAGCGCAGGAAGACGACGCCGCCGCGGGAGCTGGGAGCGCAGTAACACGGCGCCGCCGCGGGAGTTGGGAGCGCAGGAACACGACGCCACCGCAGGAGCTGGGATCGCTGGAACACGGCGACCGTGTGCCACTATGCCGTGAGCACCGCGGCCGGTCACCGGTCGCCAACAAGGTCCGTGCGCATCGCATCGTGGCTCACCATTTGAGAAGAAATCGCATCCGAATCCATCTGAGATGAAAGCTAAAAAGGTTGCTCTGGAAAGAAATAGGAGACGCAAGCGAAATCGGACGAATTTGATCCCAGTTACCATCTAAAGAAGTGAATTTGCACCTTCCTTTGATTAATCGCTAAGGCATTGGTCGTGGAGTCCGTACGATTTAGGAGATTTCCAAACTAAGGCTGAAAATCAAAGTGAGGCACGCAAGATCCCGTAAAGTAGACCGACCTTCTTCGAACGCGGCGCGTGGATTCGCCGCTGCCGAACCCGGCGAAGGGCGACAGCAGGAACAGTGCCCCGCGGAGCAGCAGGACGCACGCAACCATTGACGCCCTCCAGCACCTTTGACGCGGACGACGGGGGCATGCGCCGGTGCCAGAGCGGGTGGTGGCGTGGGTAGGCCCGTGGAGGAGACGACAACCACGGTGGAGGCTCCTCGACGCCTTCATCGCCGCCGCCGTCGCCGTCGCGGTCACCGCGGTGGAGATGGGAGGAGTGAACGAAGATGTGTTGAACGGGTTCGGTCTCGTACCCGTGGAAAACCAACCCGTACTAGCCCGTAGACATGGTTTTCAACGGGCTGGTTTGGTGGGTTGGTCCGGTTACAGGGTTAATAAATTATACTCCTTAGTTCTAAATTGTAAATCATTTTATCTTTTCGAGATGGTGTGATGGCCTGCCAAGTCTGACCCGACCCATTACGGAGGAAGGCGAACCAAGTCCTACTAGTCAAGCTCCCCAGAGTAGAGCCCTTTATATAGGGCTGAACCTGCCCTCATCACATCTGAGGTGGAGTTAGAATCAAAGAGGAAAGACAGAAACGATTTCTTATTTTAGAAATGAAGTCTTTCCCGCATCCAAGAAGTAGACACCACTGATTTCAGTGTTTGTTGGGATCTGTGGGGGTATTAACCCCTATACCCCTATGGCTAGACTTGGGTGGGCCTAGATCAGTAGGCCCGGCCCATTAGAAGATGACACATGGCCCAGTCGATCTGCTCGGCGTCCCACATAAGAAAGGAAAGCAAACTTAGAGATTAAGCAAGGTCCTGGTCGGTTAGAATAAGAATCATTATCCGGCTAGCTATGATAATTGTAACCGAGCAAGATTAATTTTTAGATTTGTAACCCTGCCCCCCGGACTATATAAGGCGGGCAGGGGACCCCCTCAAAACACATCTCATTATACACAGCAATACAAATCAGATGCATGACGTAGGTATTACGCCCTCACGGCGGCCGAACCTAGATAAAACCTTGTTGTGTCTTACGTCACCATCTAGTTCATAGCTTGCGCACCGGTCTGCCAACAAATCACTACCTTGGGCATACCCCTTGGTAGACTGCCAACCAGGTTTCGTCGACAGTGGCGCGCTAGGTAGGGGGTGTGCGTACAGCTTCCCAGGCGAGCAAGATGGTCATCATCCCCGATTCCGCGGCCGTGGCACACGGTCTCACGTTCACCGTCAGCCAGATCACCTGGACCACCGGCGTCAACAGCTTCACCGCCACTGCCACGGAGGAGGCGCAGATCCGATCTGCGTCGACCACGTCTTCATTGGCTACGGCTCCGACCATGCTAGCTACAGCTCCGACCACCCCAGCACTGGCTCCGACCACGTTGGTTATGGCTTCGACCACCCCAGCAACGGCTTTGACCACGCCGACAACTCATCAACCACTTCCCCGCTACAAAGGAAGGACAATCGACAACACCGACCTAATCGAAGCTATCGACCAGGTCGGCCACAAGCTCTCTCAAACCCTGACTTTAGTAGATTCAATTCAAAATCAATCTACCGAGCAGGTACCTCTTCACCACAACAGATCTACCCGACCAGTTCGGGCTCATCGTCCAACACGGCTTGATACAGATCTAGTGGTCACCGCTACTCCTAAAAAACGTACGGTACGCCTTTGTCCGGTTCCTACACCTGGCCTCAGGCTCCTGACGGAGGATTGCCAGGCCTTCCCATACGGTCTGGAAAACGCTGCTTCCGAGTACGCGTATCGTGCACCTCATCTGTTCATGGGTCCCACGGAGCGAGACCATGCTTCAGATTTGCACTTCCTGGATATACTTCTACCACCATCAGGCAACGTCGTCAACATGGTCGGTATTCGGGAGTATCATGAAGGTTCGGTTCATACACTGCCCGAAGATGGTGACTCCAGCACTGGATCTACACGATCTGTTCACACCGACGACGACGAATATGATTTGGATCCACTACCGTAACCTCTGGGTTTCTCTCTGATCCCAAGGTTCCCACCAAGACGTGGTGACATAGTGCTCAACGTCAGCAATGACAAGCCCGCAGTCGCGGAAGAAACTGACGAGCAACGGCAACTTCACGAACAGCGTAATGCCGACCGCGCTGAACGCCATCGGCATGAGGCCGAAGAAGAAGAAGCACGTTGCAGGGGACCCCGACCTCGAGATCTGGCTAATGCCTTCGATAGAGTAGGCAATAGGCAAGTTTTTAGGACCCAAGTGCCAACATGGCCGTCGCCATGGCCAACCTGAACCGATTACCAGACACGCCAGAAAACCAAGCGGTTTGCGAAGACATCAAAGCATATATAACCGCCACTGTGGGCCAAACCGTCGAGCTCGCCCAGCGAGCCCGAGCTGCTATAAGCACATCTATCGCATCTAGTCGGAGCCATCGTTCCTGTGCTTTAGAGCATCCAAGTCACCAACATCGCAACGATCAGAGAGCATCCAATCCCCCACGTGGTGGTGGCGATGGCGGCGACGGGGATGGCGGTGGTGGCGGCGGTGACGAGGGCGGACAAGAAGGTGGTCGAGGTCATCGTGACAATAACCGCAATCATCGTGGCAATCGAGATCAGGAGGTTGACCAGAACCCTCCTCGCGATCTCCGTCACCGTCTTCCTCGCGACGCCCGCAGTCACGTCACTAGTTGTGCTAATGACTATCAGGCCCATGAGAATGTGCATCGCATCCAGTATGACACCGAACACGGCCCCTCGAGTCTCAAACAATTTACTCCTCATCTCTGACAAGTCATTTGACCAAGGAATTTCAAGTTTGAGAAGCTCAGGAAATATGATGGCAAGGAGAACCTAGAAAGCTGGGTCACGCTCTATGGGATCACCGTCCGGTCCACCACAGGTGATGAGCACGTAATGGCTAACTATCTTCCAGTTGTTCTTGATCAGGCAGGTCATCAATGGCTTCTTAGCCTCCCGGAGAACCAGTTCGATACCTGGTCAGACCTTCGGCAAGCCTTCATCGATAATTTTATCGCCACATGTGACCAGCTAGGCAACAAGTATGACCTCGAGCGTATACGTGACTGAGCAGGCGAGCCCCTGCGCGACTACATCCGACGCTTCTCGGATATGCGACTCAAGATCCCAAGAATTACTCATGATGAAGCAGTCTCGGCTTTCATCAAAGGCCTTCGCCACCATGATGCCCTCAGAAGCAAGCTGCTCCAAAAACAGGTCTACGGTCTCCAAGCTCCTTGCTACCACCAAGAACTACGCGGATGCCGATGACGCCAAGAAGATCATTAAGGAAGACGTGGGTGGGTCATCTCGCCCCGAGCACCCACTGCGCCAGGACGATAAACCCGATGACCGTGGTCGAAACAACAACAACGAACGTCGTAACCGGCGCAACAACAACAACAATCGCGACCGCTGAGATAATCGTGATCGGTGGCCCGATAATTGCGGTGATTATAGAGGCAAGCGTCCCCATGAAGACGACCATGAGGTCAACGCGGTCAAGAAACCTGCTTGTCGCCGTGACTATCAAGAGGATTACAACAAAGCTTTGAAGGGTCCTTGCCAGATCCATCCCAAGTCCAATCACACCATGGAGAACTATCGCTTCCTCAAGAACATCTATGCCAAGCAACTTGCTAATGATGATGCTCCAAAGGCCATTGACGATGGACAGCGATGTGACGGTGATGATGACGATGATGAAGAACAGGATAGAAATCCTCGTCACCAATATATCAATCCCACCAAAACCGTCCACTCCATCTTTGGCGGTAAGGTGTCTTTAGAGTCCAAGCGCGAACGCAAGCTACTGAAGCGAGCCTGCTTGAGCGTCGTCAACACCGACGACCTCATCTCCGATCTCAGGCTCTCGGCTTGGTCCCACCGCAAAATCTCCTTCAACCGAGCAGACCGGTGGGCGGCAATTCCAGAACCTGGTCATTTTCCCCTCGTCCTCAACCCCTGCATCAACAACATCCTGTTCAAGAGGGTGCTCATGGACGGTGGCAGTTCCATCGACATCTTGTTTCACAGCAGTCTGCCCGCTCTTAAACTTACTTAGGCTGATCTCAAGCCTTACGATGCATAGTTCTAGGGCGTCCTTCCTGGACAGAGCTCCATACCTCTCAGGCAGATCATGCTCCCCGTGCAATTCGGCAAGCCAAACCACTTCCGTACCGACTACATTAACTTCGTGGTCACAGACTTTGAGGGTACTTACCATGCCATCCCTGGTCGACCAGCGCTCACCAAGTTCATGGTTGTACCACACTACTCTTACTTGGTGCTCAAAATGCCTACCAAGCAGGGCGTCCTTACTCTTAGAGGCAATGTTTACACTACCTACACCTGTGAAGAGGAAAGCTTTAAGGTGGCAGAGGCTATCGACCTCTCAATTCACATGGAGCAAACCCTAGTTAACGCTTCCAAGATTCCCACCAGCCAACTAGAGATCCCAGAGCGCCAAGCACCACGGAAGCACATCAAGTCCAACGAGCACAAGGAGATTCATATGGTCGACGACGATCCTAGCAAGACGGCCCTTATCGAGGCCAACCTGGATCCTAAATAGGAATACACGCTCGTTAGGTTTCTAAGGGACAACGTAAGCATGTTCACGTGGAAACCCGCTGACATGCCCGGTGTTCCTCGACACCTGATCAAGCACTCCTTGAACGTCTTGAAGACCGCAAGACCTATCAAGCAAAAGCTACGACGGTTCACTCGCGACAAAAAGAAGGCTATTAGGGCATAAGTTACCTAGCTTTTAGAAGCTAGATTTATTAAAGAAGTGTATCATCCGGATTAGTTAGCCAACCCGGTCCTTGTACGCAAAAAGAATAATGAATGGAGAATGTGCGTTGATTATACTGATGTCAACAAACACTGCCCTAAAGATCCTTTTGGCTTACCTCGCATAGACAAAGTCGTTGATTCCACAGCCAACTGCAAGCTGCTGTCCTTTCTCGATTGCTACTTTGGTTATCACTAGATCGTGCTCAACAAGGATGATCAGATCAAGATTTCCTTCATTACACCATTCGGCGCCTACTGCTACATGACTATGTTGTTCGGGCTTAAGAACGTGGGGGCCACGTACCAGCGTGCTATCTAGCAATGCCTTGCTGATGAGATCAAGGATGATCTGGTCGAAGCCTACATCGATGATGTGGTCGTGAAAACCAGGGAGGCTCACACCCTGGTCGATAATCTCCAGCGTACCTTCACGGCTCTCAACAAGTACCAATAAAAGCTTAATCCAAAGAAGTGCATCTTCGGAGTACCATCTGGTATATTATTAGGCAACGTCGTCAGCTACGATGGCATACGCCCCAACCTAACAAAGGTAAAGGCCATTTTGGATATGTAGCCACCCAAAAATGTCAAGGATATCCAGAAGTTCACTGGATGTATGGCCGCCTTAAGCCGTTTCATCTCATGACTAGGCGAAAAGGGCCTGCCTTTCTTCAAGTTACTTAAGGCTTCGGAGAAGTTCGTCTGGTCGAAAGAAGCTAATGCTGCCTTCACGTAGATCAAAGAATTCTTAACCTCTCCTCCAGTCCTTATAGCCCCTTAGAAAGATGACATTCTTCTTCTCTATATTACGGCCACCGATCACGTAGTCTCCACAGTCATCGTGGTCGAGCGTGAGGAACCTGACTACGTGTACAAAGTTCAGCGCCCTATTTACTTCATCAGCGAGGTGCTCAATGAGTCCAAAGCCAGGTACTCGCAAGTTCAAAAGCTGATCTACGCCATCCTGATTACATCCCAAAAGTTGAAACATCATCAAGTGGGCAATGAAATTGTGCCCTTATTCAATTGAGTTCCAGGGTCGCACGTCCATCAAGTCTTAGGCTCTGGTGGACTTTATCGTCGAATGGATAGACCTTAGCACACCTCTCGATCAGGGGCTAGTCGAATACTGGAAGATGTATTTCGATGGATCTCTGAACATCAATGGCGCAGGAGCAGGCATGCTCTTTATCTCACCAACCAATGAACAGCTCCGCTATGTCCTCAGAATTTATTTCCCTGCATCTAACACCGCTGCAGAATACGAGGCCTGCCTCCACGGCATGCGGATTGCGGTTGAGCTTGGCGTAAAATGCCTCCACGTCTATGGCGATTCGGTCCTAGCCATTAACCAGCTTAACAAAGACTCAGACATGACTAGCGAGAAGATGGATGCTTATTGCAAAGAAATCAGAAAGTTGGAAGGCAAATTCTATGGCAATGAGTACACACATGTGGTTCGGGACAAAAATCAAGCAGCCGATGAGCTGTCTAAGTTAGGGTCATCCCGAGCTCAAGTCCCACATGGCGTGTTTGTCCAAGACCTTGTTAAACCGTCTATCAAGAAAGAAGCAGATCAGATGGTTGAGAAGCCTCTAGACCAGCCTCTGGTGGCTACGGTTTCCCCTTCGAGCACTACGGAATCCTCTCTGACAACACCTGTCGTACCTCCGACCACTAACACTGATGATTGGAGAGTACCTTTTATCAAGTTTTTGCAGGATGGGACCGGTTATGCTGATCGAACAGAGAATAAGCGGCTCATGCGCCGTAGTAAGCAGTACCTACTGGTCAACGGTGTCCTGATGCGCAAAAATGCAAAGGAGGCAGTTTAGATGAAGTGTATCACTCGAGAAGTAGGTATTCAACTGCTCCATGAAATTTATAGTGGTACTTGTGGCAATCACGGCGCCTCTCAGACTCTGGTCGGCAAAGCTTTCCGAGCAGGTTTCTATTGGCCGTCTGCCGTGGCCGATGCAGAGAAGCTGGTCCACCGCTGTGACGGATGTCAGTTTTTTGCCAAACGTATACATGTACCAGCACATGACATCCAAACCATACCAGCCTCTTGGCCCTTTGCATGCTGGGGACTGGATATGATCGGTCCTTTCAAGTCGGCCCCTGACAACTTCAAATGTGTCTTCGTGTTGATTGATAAGTTTTCCAAATGGATAGAGTACATGCCTTTAACTAAGGCCTCATCAGAGAAGGCGGTCGAGTTTCTTGATCAGATTATACACCATTTTGGCCTTCCCAACAGCATAATTATAGACCTGGGGACTCAGTTAATTGGCAGTGCATTCTGGGACTTCTATGATGAAAGGAGCATACTTGTGAAATACGTGTTAGTAGCACATCCCAGAGCTAATGGGCAGGTCAAAAGGGCCAATGGCATGATCCTCGACGTGTTGAAGAAGAGGTTGTACAGGGAAAATGACAAAGCTCCTAGAAGATGGCTTAAAGAATTGCCGGCTGTGGTCTGGGGACTGCGAACTCAGCCCAGTCGCAACACTGGCGCCTCCCCATACTTCATGGTCTACGGCACAGAAGTAGTACTCCCTACAGATATCGCTTTCAGATCACCGGATGTTGAGAACTTTGATGAAGACAGGTCTAATGAAGCATGTGAACTCGAGGTCAACTGCTCTGAAGAACGACAACTTGACTCATGTGTATGTATAGCCAAGTACCTAGCTGTACTACGCAGATACTATAACAAGAATGTCAAAGAACGTCTCTTCGTAGTTGTGGACCTGGTCTTGAAGTGGAAAACAAATCAAGAAGGCATGCACAAGCTCTCATCTCCTTGGGAGGACCGTTTGAGGTCATCAAAGTCACCTAGCCTACTTCATACCGGCTGGCTCACCTCGATGGTACTGAAGTACCCAACTCCTTGCATATTCACAAGCTTAGGCATTTCTACCCGTAGAGCGCATAAATAAAGTCATGTACCCTTCTTGTACTTTGATTATTTCAATAATGCAGTTATGTTTTTTCCCGATCACTTTAATATGTTTGTTTGGCAACTACTCTCCAACTAATATTTTACAAATAAGCCAATTGACAGACCACAATTTCTTCTCGAGTTCTCGACACCAGCCCTGTCTCCGACCTCTCCCTACTCGTGCACGGGACCCGCTCTCTACGCTCCGAGTGGTCAGCAGGTGCTCTCTGATGGGATTTGTGTGCTCTTATGAGTGTACAAGCTCTACGCTTCACTCTCAGACCACATGTCCGACCAAGGCCGTACAGATTCACAAGATGACATGTCTACCAATTATTACAACTAAACTAGAACACTTGTATGTTCTAACTTAGTTATTGATCAAACACAATATACAAGCTTAATACATTTTTAGACAAAAAACAACCCAAGCTTACATTGTTGCAATAGTACTTTATTACAAGCTTGCCTGACGAGGTACAAGTTTACAATAAACTAAACTATTGTCTGCTCTACAGCTACAGGTAACCACCTATCTACGGCTATGGCGCTGCCTCTGCTGATCAAGCTTGAGCCGTAGGGGTCTGGCTGGTCGTGACCGTAGGCCCCGTCTACTCCTTGATTGAAGATTGCCTGGCCTAGGACTGGCTGGTCGAGACCGCAGTCCTAGGTGGTCAGCTAAAAGACCCTGGAGCAGACGTCGTTGGCGTTCCATGCAATGGTGGCATTGGTGTTCTGCATAGGTTTATATCCCCGATTATCATCGTTGCCAGCTCCGATAACGGGCCCCGTAGCTCTTCCGCTTCCTGTACGCCGACTTCCTTGGGGTAGCCTTTCATGAAGCGCGTGAAGTCAATCAGGGGATAATGCGTGTGCACTATGCTTAGCACATGGACGCTCACAAACTCTCTTGCCTCCTTCATGAACTACTTAAGCCAACCCCAGGTGAGCTGACATTTGTCTATTACTCCTAGCTGCTAGGCTCGTTGTTTGGTCAGTGGCACCCAATCCCCCGCACCATCTGCTCGCAGCGATCCTTCTAGAGGTCGCGGTCCTTCTAGATGTCTACAATGTGCTTCTTGGCATTGGTCTTTAAGGCTACAGCAAGGTATTTTGGTCAATACAATGCCAAAGGACATACATCGAGTTGTGAAAACATGATCAGGAAAGTGGACACTTACTGGTTATCTCTTGGTTTCTAGTCTTCAACTCCTCGTTCACCTTGATCGATTGGTCTTGGAGTCGTGCGTGGTCCTCTACCAGCTGGATCTTCTCCGCAGATAATTGGGCACACTCCTCGGCCATGCGCGTGGTCTCTGTTCAAAGCCTGGTGACTTCCTCCGCTAGGTCTACAACAAGCTCTAGGAGACACATGAGTATGTATCAACAGTATTTTTCAGTGTTTGGATGTGCGTGGCTAAGATAAGTTACCTGCCCTTTCCTGCTCTTTCTGACCAAGCTGAAGGACAACATTGAGCCTTTGCGACTCGAGCTTTGTCTAGTTCTTTTTAGTAGTCTTGAGCCGCTTGCGCAGATGATCTACTACAGCCGTCAGCTCCTTGTTGTCTTCGAAGATGCCTTGGATCTGGTCAAAGCACCATTTTTGGTACTTTGCAGTCTTCACGAGGCCCTACAAATCACATATCATATCATTTCTGTGTGTTCAAATGCTAAGGCTGGTCTATGACAGTTCTCGAGGATTCCTCTTACCTATACTTCTTCGATGAGCCATTTTGCCGCCCGCTCTACTCTCTGTGTCTCCTCGTCGATGGAGATCTCCTCGTGGCAGACGTAATGGTCTCCACGTCCACGGATAGACATGTACATGTTGGCGCCCGTCTTGTGGGTGCCCCTAGATTTCCTTAACGACATCGTCATTAGACTCTGCCGCCTGCTCGGCACTAGCTTGCTTTTGCTCTAGGTTTAGCCCGATGATCAATGTCGTCGCCACTGCTTTTCCCCTAGCTGCGGCGTCCGATAGACCACCTTGCGTCGAGCTCTTGGTGGCTGTGGTCTGCTCGGGCACACTCTGATTGGTCTCAGGGACTTGCCCTTCACTTAGTGGACCTGGAAGACTTTGCTCGGGCGCCACCTGCTCTGGTGCCTCCTGCTCGGGCACCTGCCTAGGCTCCTACTCGGGCACTTCCGTGTTCACCATGTTGACCGCATCCTTGCTCGTTGGTGGATCTTCCACCCTGGTGGTCTGACCCACCAGTTGCTTGGCGGATGTCGTTGTGGTGGTCGACTTGGTTGCCCCAGCGGTGGCCAGTTGCTTGAGTCTCTCCGTTATGTCGAGCTAACACATGACAATAGAATAGTTACCTTTACTAATTATACGCTTGCTAATATGATTGAAGCATTATTTAAATGAGTTTTCAGGAACTTACAGATTTGAGCTCTGATGTACGGTGGTGAAGGCACAACGCCGCGGTTGCCCCTGGCTTGAGCACTAGGTGGAGGAACCCTGGCATCCATCTTGTGGTGGCAGCCTGGTTTCCTCTTCAGCTGTCCTCACGCTCGGTGTTGGCACCACCGGTGGTGTCTGGCTTTCTTGCGACCCCTTTACTGGTGGGGTCGATCCTCCCTGCATTGTCTACTTGCTCCTCTTTTTTGAGGATTGAGCATGTAGGTGCTCCCGTCCTCCTCCGCTTCATCCTCTGACTAGTCCAGCATGGTTCGATGGTGTTTCCTGGTTGAGTCTTCTAGGCTCTCATTTGCCTAGGAGCTCCCGACCCTCTTCTTCGATTGGTCGATGCCGACTGGACTCTTCACAGTTCTTCCCCAGGCCCTGGAGTCATGGTCGTCTTCCATGTGCACATAGCACCACTCCATGTTCCGTGGTGGTGGCTCCACGCTCTGCGGATGCTCGACTCCAGGCGCCAAAGATATGAACAGGTTGTGTCTCTCCACGTCGTGCACCTGTATACATGCACAAACAAGGCAAATCAGGAATTTTTACTGTATGGTGGTCGGCAACACTTCTTGGAGCTTAAGAGTTTGTTTGTTTACCTTTAGGGCTAGTCGGATGAGTTTATACGCATGCTAGATCCTGCTCGGGGGCGAGTAGCTTTGGTCTGCCAAATTGAACAATTCCCTAATCCAGCGTATGACTTCATTGCGGTCCAGGTCCTTCGAGCGCATCCTCGTCTGGTCAGCTGAGCCTTGGTAGTCATACCCGGCGTGCACCCTCCTCTAGCAAGGTTGCACATGCCGGCTAATGAAGCTCCTCACCACAGTCGGTCCGTGCAGGCGGTTCCATGGGAGCAGCGCCATCAACTCCTCCACCTGCCCGGTCAGCTCTGGATGCTCATTCTAGGCTACTCACTTGTCCGGAATATACCCGACGTCGCACAATGTAGTGCTATCGGGCTCTTCGTCATTGTAAAACCACTTCTTGTACTAATATCCGATAGAGGTGTTCCAGGGACAGCTTAGGTACTCTTGCTTCATCCCATCTTAGAGCGTCAGGTACACTCCATCGGCAATTTTGAAGCCACCTTGGGACCCCTTCTTCCTCAAGCAGAACAAATATCGAAAGAGGTCGAAATGGGGTTGGATTCCCCCATACGCCTCACAAAGGTGGATAAAAACATAAACAAGGGAAATTGAGTCGGGATGCAAATTGCAAATCCCAATCTCATAATACAAACAAAGACCTTGGAGGAACGGATGGACAGGAACCCCAAAACCCCGCTTGAAGAAATCTTCAAAGACAACTATCTCACCAGGCTAGGGATTAGGATAGTTGTCACTGCCTGCTAGTCGCCATCCAGCAAGCTCCTAGTTGTGAAGCACGCCCTGGCCGATGAGGTCGTTGATGGTCGAATCGGTGGACTTCGACTTCCACCACTCCTTCCTCATCATTTTTGCCCTTTTTGCCGCCTCCATCTTGGCCATCTTCTACCTCTCTCACCTCTTTGCCTTGGCTTTGTTGGTGTACAGAGAGCACGTCGCTCCTAACGCGTGGCAAGGTGTGCTAATGGCGGCAGCAAAATTGGACTAGGGCACGCGGGCTAGAGGAAGAAGGTGTTTGGTTTGCAAATGCGACTGTTGGGTGAAAATGGGGAAGGGCCGCACTGTGGCTATTTATCTCATTGACTGTGCCATTCCACCTCCCTAAGATTCTCGGGATACGTGCATAAGAAACATGGCACGATCCCTTTGGTTTCCCCTTTTTTCTCGGTTACTGCGCCAGTAAATGCGCGCTTCGTTTCCTCTGCGGGAGGGCCCACACTGGCATGCTACGCCTGATGGACGGCTGATTGTGACACTAACAAGCTAGACGAGCGTGACAATAATGTCACATCAGTCAACTTTTTGTGACATCATGTCGGAGCAAGGAAGAAAGAAAAATACATATTAAATATTCTGAGTCAGCCGGGAAGACATTAAGAGATACTCGGGGACTGGTCTAGTCCCAGATTGTCATAGACCACTGAGCACATTATATTCCTCGACTAGGCTCGAGGACTCGTCGACCACATCTCACATTGATTAGGGACTCATCGACTACGTCTCATTCTGCTCGAGGACTCATCAACCATACCTCATGCTGTGCTCGGGGATTGTTTCGACCACTCTCTGACCACAGCTCGACGCCTGATTTCCTCAGCTACATGTGTAATTGGACTCACATACAGTTGGGAGATGATTACTTTTTAGACCTTGCTACAAGGCTCATGCCTTGCCTTCTAGCAAGCTCGGGGACTACATCGATACGATGCACCTGTCGGTGCATCTCAGTATCAAGTTTCCACGGAGTTGCATTTTAGACCCTGGCACCACGTGCTTACGTCACCTACTACCAGACTTGAGGACTAAGTGGGCACACTTCACCTAGTGGTGAATGTGTTTATTTTTTGACACCTACACTTTGTTTACCCTGCTTATATTTCTTTTCAGAAATACAAGTGGGCACACTTCACCAGGAAGGAAATCTTTTTCTCTCTTTTTCTCAAGAGCACCATACATTCTTCAGACAACCTACTTTCTCCGGCAACAACGGTGGTCGGTTATAAGCTGGTCGGACACCTACAACAGCCGCTCGACTAGTGTTTTGACTGGTCGAAGACGTCAAGAACTCAAGCCTCACTGTTCGGAGAAGGTTACGACGGCGTGTCGCATCACAATGCATAGTGCTCGGGGACTAGCTGTGGGGGTATTAACCCCTATACCCCTATGGCTAGACTTGGGTGGGTCTAGGCCAGTAGGCCCGGCCCATCAGAAGACGACACGTGGCCCAGTCGATCTGCTCGGCGTCCCACGCAAGGAAGGAAAGCAAACTTGGAGATTAAGCAAGGTCCTAGTCGGTTAGAATAGGAATCCTTATCCGGCCAGCTATGACAATTGTAACCAAACAGGATTAGTTTCCAGATTTGTAACCCTGCCCCCTAGACTATATAAGGCGGGCAGTGGACCCCCTCAAAACACATCTCATTATACACAACAATACAAATCAGACGCAGGACGTAGGTATTACGCCCTCACGACGGCCGAACCTAGATAAAACCTTGTTGTGTCTTGCATCACCATCTAGTTCGTAGCTTGCGCATCTATCTACCGACAAATCACTACCTTGGGCATACCCCTTGGTAGGCTACCAACCAGGTTTCGTTGATAGGATCGATTTTTTGTTTTCGTCAATGGGCTTCCAAGGCCCATACCTGGAATCATCGTTGCCAGTCAGCGGTCGCTGCAACATTGTTGCTGCTCAACCTTTTAGGGCTGGTGGTTGGACCAACCCTGCCCGCGATTAGACCGCTAGTGGGCGGCTACGCCAGCAGCAAGCCTAACAACCATTTTCTTTGGAGAGGGCTATATATGTGTCTTGGCCGGCTCTTGGAGCTCTCTTGGCCATTTGTTGAACCTCCTAACTCTTGTGAAAGTTGAGAAAAGTCTCTTGTAACACCTCGGGTGTTAAGCATGCATTAGGCACTGCAAAACATGAGCATGAGCATCATCTTGTATTCATAATCACATGTGAGATAAATGAAATAGTGGTTTGAAACATGTGAAACATAACTTTGAAACATGGATGTTGCTATTGCTTGTTCAAATAAAACTATGCCATGTGTGTGATTGATTAGGTCAATAAACAAGTTTGTTTGGTAGTGCAATTAATTTAGAAATGTTTAGCATGAAATTTGGAGCAAGTTTTGTATTCAAAAGTTTCTCAAAATTTGCTTTAAAAAATAAGTTAGAAAAATGAGTTTTTGAATTAAAATGAACTTTAAATCTCTAATTCAAAATCTAGTTGGAATTTGAAAATGTACCTTTAAGCAAAATTGTTGAGGATCAAATTCTAAACAACTTTTGTGTTTGGTGTCAAGATTTGAAAATGCTTTTTACTTGTTATTATTTTAAATTTATGACTTTTTAGTTAAATTTCGAATTAAAAATAAAAAAAAGGAAAAATCGGCTTTTACCTTTCTGGGCCCATGCCTCCCATTCGGTCCACTGGACGAAGCCGCCCGACCCGTTCATCTCCGCCTCTCTCTCACGCCCGCGTCCCTCCCTTCTGGCCCAGCACCGCTTCACTGGCCTAGGCCCACGTGCACGCCTACGCTCGTGCACGACGTCCCGACCACGCCAAGCCGCGCACGCCGCGTGGCGGCCATGCGCTGGCGAGCTCGTCGTGTGGCACAGCCGGCCCGCCTTCACCCGGCCTGGTCCGCGCCCCGTCTTCCTCTCCATCCACTCTATCTCCCACTTTCGTCCTCGCTCGCGCGCCCACTCACAGCAGCAGCAGCAAGTCGAGCGGGAGCGCACTCCGTCGCTCCACTTGTTGGCATCAAGCTCCGCCACCACATCACCATTCCTCGATTGCGTCTGCCTATGGCTCCGCCTCAACCTCCGCCACCCCGTGCGCCCGCTGTCGCCTCCTTTCACACCGTGGTAAGCCCCGCACGGCGTTTCCCCTCCGCGGTGGTGCCATGGCCGCCCTGCCCGGCTCACTGTGTCTGGCGCCTCTTCACCCTTCCTCTCTTCCGTCTGAGCAGTGCTTTGTGCTCGCCTTCATCTCGCGGAGCTTGCGCACACCTCTTTGGCCACCACCGCGGCTTGCTTTGGCTGACCACCGTGCCGCCATGCATGCCGGCGAGCGTGCTCTCGTGCTCCCGTGCCTCGTTCTTGTAGCCCAGCAGGTGCGAGTCACCGAGTTGAGTGTGGTGGTGGCCACCTTTCCACCGGAGACCTCTCCGGCGACGAGATCCCGCCTGTGCGTGTGTGTGACATGTGGGACCTTGGGTCCCACTATCAGTCGTGTGGGGCTCAGGCTGGGTGCATCTTCGGGTGTACCCAGCATTTTCAACAGCGAATTTTTAAAAGGGTTTCAACAATGAATTTTTAGAAATTATTGAAATGCTTTAGAAAATCATAACTTGAAAAATATGGCTCCAAAATTTAAGAAACATTTTTTTGTGATCCTCATGACTAGATCTACAGTTTAAAAATATTGCATGTTGATTCTGTGATACTTTTCTGTGGAGCTTTATTTAATTCTTGTAATTGCTGTTTTCTTAGAAAATGCATAGTAATTCACATGTTGCTCAGAAAAATATGATTCGAGTTTTGTTAGTCCTATTTTGTGATATGCTTTGCATGAAAAATATATGTCATGCATGGTTTATAGAAAATATTGATGTCTAGTTCAAGTGTCTTTATTGGCTGATTTTTGTTATGCTAGAGAGAAGAAAATGTATAAAACATGCATATGATATTTTTTGTACAATATTTGTTTACTGTGTAGATCTTGAGAAAATACTAAATCTATTGTTTGATACTTTTCATAGTGCAAAGTATTTTCAAGCTCTTTTATACACCTAGCTTGTTATTTTTGTGTAGGCAGTTTTACTTATCCAGTTGCCATGAAAATTTTATGGTAGGCTACTCATGGAATGACTATGCTACTGTAATTTTTCTAGATTTTTCTATGAACCGGAAATACATGTTGCTGTTGTAACCGTAGTTTAAAAGTGAAATAAAATAATATCCTTTAGGCATAATTAGTTTAATGGTAAAGCTTTAGTGTATCTTTTAAGCATCAAATCACTTGCTGATGGCATTGGGCATGTTAGTGTAGTTATGTTGATAAAGTGTCGTAGCACTTGTGTTAGGGTTATATAGTAGTTAGCGGAGAAGTAGCAGGAATTAGTAATAGAAGAGAATGCAGTAGATGACATGTACTAGTGGTGACTGTCCTTGACTGATGTTGACTACCTTGTAGAAATGTTTTACCTCTAGTCTATATAATGAAGTCTCAATGTGTTCCTCCACATATCATGTCATCATGATCATTGCATGCCATCGCATCTGATGCACTATTTGCATATTTACTTATACCATTGCATCATACAAGATCACATGAGGAAGTGCCAGTAGCAGTGCAAGAGGAGCAGGCCGTGACCAACCCACAAGAAATCCAGGCACATGAGGTGCCAGAGGAAGAGGAGAAAGGAGAGGACCTGCCCGAGTGCGTGGATCATCAACCTAGTTCGTTCGAGCGAGGCAAGCCCCGGAGCATTCTAAGTCTCCTACTTTATAAAAACAATTCTTTATATATATGAGTTTATATATCATTGCATTAAGTTATAGGAGTTGGGTGAAACCATTGATGCATTTATCACTATCCTTGCCTACCCTATGATATTCTTACCCTGATAGGTTTAGGATCGAATACTGCTTATCCCTACTTAGACTGGTAGCGATCGGTGATTTTCGGTCACCTACAATGATATGTGGTTACTAGAATACTTTAGCTATAGAATGGATGATATCCTGGAAATAACCATGTGTTGATGGATAATTGGAGACTGGACGGAAATGTTGGAGGCAACCAGACAGGGTTCTGGGGTGCTATTAGTTTTTCGTCTGTGTCGGTTAAGGACTGATCGTTGCTCGTCCCTCTTGTCATGTTGAACGCATGCCTCACATTTAGCTGGCTAAATAAAGTACCTTTTGACCACAAAGCTAGTGGCATTATTTGGGATGTGATCTACATGGGTGCGCATACTGGTGCTAAAGGGGTATAACGGGGACGCGAAGAGTGGAGCCCAAGGTGCGTCCTGGCTGTCGGGCGGTCCCTGCGTACTGCGGCTCTAGTTTGTCCAACGACGTTTACCTAGATAGTATCATTGGTGATCTGTAGCTCACTTTGGCGGGTGAGTGTGGTTTGTGTGAGGAATAAATCACCAGCTGGTTAGGAATCGATTTGAATCGCCATCGCTCCTGGATAGTGAGCACTTGACTTGAATTACGGCATCATAGTAATGATGATGGAACACTGATAGTTATATGGATGATGTTGGAAATGCTAAATCCAAGTGGTAACTGGATGTTATTGGTTAATCAAGTGATTGCTACAGTGTAGGTGCTTACCTAGCTTGATAGGTTATAATAAACCTGATGCAAAGTACTTAAAATGGTTTATTCATGATAGCTTAATGCTCTTTCACAAATGAGTCAGCTAGTCCACTAAAAGAAAGCCTTGCATACTCCTTGGTGTCACTTTATTTTTTTTAAGACGGGTAAGTTTAGCTGAGTACTTTCTCGTACTTAAGGCGTTGTTCCCATTGTTGTTGCAGATGGTCAGATGTACTACAGGTATTGCATCAACTGCCTGTACCCGGTGATGGGCGACAACTAGGACTAAGGGCAATGGTCTCTCTGTATTTCTTATCTAATGCTTTTGTTGGAAATGACTATCTCCTAGCACTGTATCTGAACTAAAAGTGTGTGTGCGGCTTTAAAACTATTTGCTTCCGCTATTTCCTTATGAACTTGGTTTGTAATAACTTAATGTTCTAAACTCTGATGTATTCAACTGTTGTTGTGAACTTTATGTAATATGTGACTGTGGCTGCTAAACTTGTAAGATCTTGGTTTGTATGTTGGTTGGTTTGAAATCCTTCGTGGTTTCACGGCCTACCGGGTTATACGGGCTTAAGTTTGCTAAATTATCTGCTTCGGTGGGTAATTTTCTTACTTAATTTTGTATAATTGATCGGTTTTGTTACACCTCTCCTCCTCTCTCTTGCTCTTGTGCTCTTGCAAACACTTTGCGAGAGACCGATTCATCACTAGGCATTGCATTTGTTGATTGCATCTTGGTGGCACTAGTGATTGTGAAGCTTAGGCGTTCTTGTTACTCTTGGTGGTTGTCGGACCTAGACTATTGGTGCTTGGGTGATTGGTGTGGGGAATTGGTGATTGTTTCCGCCACCAATCAAGGAATTGCGAGAGGTTTTGATCCTACCTCGCGGGAAGCAAAATGATATGCTAATAAATTGCGCGTGGCTAGAAGGAGGGCTTGTGGGAGTGATTCTTGTGACACCCAAGGTTGTGGGTCAAGTTTGTGATGCTTGTTAGTGCGCAAATCCTCTCACCAAAAGACTCGCCATAATGGGGATTATGTTGCCGGCAAGCAACCGAACCTTGAGAGAAAAAATCATTGTATCACCTCTTTTGCCCAGTTTGGTATAAAGGTGTACACTTGTATTTCATTCATTCATTCACTTGTGCAGTGTTTGTTTGCTTGTGTTGTTTAAGTAGTGGTAGCTTTTTGCTTAGTGTAGCACTAGAGTAGCTTGTTGTTCCTTTCTAGTTGTCAGTAGCTCTCTAGTTTGCTCTCTTGTTTAGTTGTGTAGTTAGTAGATTGAGTGGTGAAGTGAATTAGCTAGATATCAACCGTTCCTAGACTTGTGTTGGGGGCTTTCTTGTATTGAACTAGAGCTAGAGCTTTTGGTTGCTATTAGGGTCATATTTTGTACCAACCATCTTGCTATAGTGAAATTGTGAATTTGTAGATAATTTTTATAGGATATTCACCCAGCCTCTAGCTATCTAGATCCAATTAGCTTCTCAACAAAATCTTAAAGATGACTCCTACAGTAACGTCCATGATGAGTTTCCTGAAGAAAAGATGGCTATCAAACCCAATAAGAAGAAGCTCTAGTGGTCGAAACACCGTTTACCATACCTCTAGAGCCAACCACTAGTAGCCCTCCTAAACCAGTCTAGAATTTGCCAAAGGAAGAAGAAACTCCTCCTTTGGAATTTCCTTTTGAAATCAAGGATAATCTCTTCATTCACTTTGGAAATACATCGAAGTACCCTCTTCAACAGAAACCTTCTACAACCTGTCATCATCCTTCGGATCCACCCGATGAGGAGTTCTGTCAAAAGAATCCGAAGGAACTCACAACCATCAGGAGGTACTTCGGGTTGACAATAAGTCCACACGGATTTCATGCCAAATATGAGGAGATGATTTAGAAGCTTTCTATGATCCAATGATCGGGGTGAATGTGATGTCAAACTCCTTTCTATTGTCATGACATAACATTAATCTCGGCCGATAAACTCCTAAAAGACCCATTTGGCACCATTGTTGGAAGTAATGGGATTTTAAAAAGTGGAGGTGTAGAAACTCTCCTAGACTTTTATATCTTAAAGATTTCTCCCGCCAATCTCCTAATAGGACAACCTCTGTCCAAATTCTTAACCGATGGAGTCACCAAAGGGCACTGTTGATGGTAGTTATCTACCATATTAAATAGTCAACATAACTTGAATAAATGCTTGAAATGGATCGCCAATAGAAACTTAGGGGTTTAAACTAACAATTTTCACAAGTTTTGGTGAATCTGTATTTTCTGCAGGGTATATTCAGAAAACCGGAAAGGGGGATCAAAACATCAAAAAAGAACTTAACTTAACCACGACGAAAACTATTCTAGAAGACTCCAAACAACTCCTGAAGGCAACCCCCCCGAGGCAGAGCTTGAGAGGCCGCCAGGTGGGACCGGCCGACCCCACCCAAGTGTCGCCCGGTCCCTGGTGGTGGGCCCTACCTGTCAGCTTCTTGAATGTTCCTGCACCGCCTCCCTAGACTGCACTACATCTTTAAGTCAGTTTGATCCAAGAGCTCACGTTGGACCCTTTGGGCTATATAAGAAGACCCCTGCCCCCTGAGGCATAAGTCATTTGAGATCAAGTCATCTAGAGTCGGAAACCCTAATATCCTCAGAGCTCCTCTAGTTTCTAGGGCATTAGCTAGTTAGGCTAGGTCTAAAGGGAGGCAAGCAGATCTTCGCTTGGATTCCCGATCATGTCAAGAGCTTGGTTTGGTATAATTCTTGTACCCCTCTCTTATTGTATCTCCTTTATTTTTATATGCTTTGGTACAATTGTTATGACAATATAGTATTAATCTTATTCATGTTCAAGATTGCAATGTTCATTGTCTACTTTGATTATATACTTAGTATAGTTAGTTTATCATCACTACTACACAAAACTTTATGGAGGCGGGTGTTTTTCATTTTTGGAGGCGGTCAAAGGCAACCGCCTCCAATCAAAGGTCACCATTAATGGTGGCATAACGGAGGCGGTTGCCCTGCCCGCCTCAGATTATCTGTTTACGGAGGCGGGCACCTTAGAACGCCCGCCTCGGTTAATCGATCAGAAAAAACAAAAAATCCAAGAGCCCACCGGCGAGCTCATTCCCAAGCCCACTGGCGAGCCCATTCTCAGCCCAGTACCTAGATCTAGCCCCGTTGTGCCACACGCAGGAGCAGGGACGTAGGCTACCACCATCGTCGGATCCAGGCACAGCCAGCCTCCTCTTTGCCAGATCTGCGTCGGTGGTGGCCGGATCCACGTTGGGGAAGCTCGATCCACCGGATCTAGGCGCACCACACCACCACATCATCGTATCCACCATCGGGGGGCGTAGATCGAAGCCCCACTGCCAGATCCTGGCACCTCCTGGCTGGATTCATGGCAGATCGAACCACCGATGCGTTCCTCCACTAGATCCGCTACAGATCGAGCCACGGGCGCGTTCCTCCACCGGATCGAGCGCCCGCTTCCACCACCGAGCACCGCAGTGGAGGGCTCCCCTACCGGTACCATTCGACGCCATGCTAGAGGGCTCCATGGCCCAGCCCCGCCACCCTCACGAGCCACCATGCCGTTGGGCTCCTCCTCGCTGCACCCCACCACACACGCCGCCTCCATCTAGTAGAGGGAGGTGGAGGAGGAGAGGGAGCCATGCACCTGGAGGAGAGGGAGGAGGAGGAGAGAGAGGAGAGGCAACCACGTGTATAGGAGAGGGAGGAGAGGGAGCTACGCATGGAGGAGACGACGGAGGAGGAGGAGCCAGAGTTGGGCATGCTCGCGCCAAGAGTCACGTGCTCACCCACGAGCAAGAGGGAGGAGAGGAGAGGCGACGACTAAGGATTTGGGAGGGAGTGAGTGACCCTGAAATCCTAAGTTCGTCTTATATAGGTGACTGCTGGATTGGGCATCGCCTAGGCCCAGGGCTGTATATCGAGCCAACCGTAGTCTTTTTTGAGCTTTTTTAGAAATTGGTATAATCTTATTCATCATTATTTCCTGCATTGTTTAAGACCCAACTTCACGATGAGCCTAATGAGCTGAGCCTAACGAGCCGAGTCGAAGTTGAAAGTCGTTCCAAATCAAGTCATTTTCATTTTAAAAGATAAATGAGTCCAATCAGAGCACTTTTGTACCGAGCTAGCTAACGAGCTTTTTGTCCAGCCCTACCTGGGCCTCTTGGGCCTCGTCCTTTTCTAAGGCGGCCCTTTAAAGTTGCCCGCCTCCGTAAATCGATTTACGGAGGCAGGAGCAAAAGTGACCGCCTCCATAAATCAAAATGCCCACCTCCGTTAATCCGTCTGGATTTTAGGAGCGGTTGAATTTTGTGACCGCCTCCGTTAATAAAAGGGTACCATCTTACAAAATCATTTGTGTAGTAGTGCATGTTGTTTATGCATAAGTTTGTATAGCATTCACCCTAATGTACACAGGGTGGGTGGTAGAGATCATGTAAGCATGGTGTTTATATGCTATTTACCTGCGAATACACTATTCTAGGTCATGTGATAGATCGCGGATGTGACACTCCCGTTGAGTCCTTTATAGTCCACTTCCCAAATATAGGTTATAGAAGTAGGGCCCGGTTACAAAGGAAGGGAGAGATTTCTATACTCAAACTTCCCTAAGTAATGCCCCTTATGTGTGGATATATATAATGATGATTTTAGCCATGATTACTAGGTATAATTGCACTAATCAATGTATGCTTTGACTTGTAGTTAAGGATAACTTATAAATTATTTCTCTAATATTCTAACTTGACCATGCTATTACCATAGATAGGAGTGCTCTGAGTGATTTACTTATTATAATGTTTGATCAATGCTTATCATATACATTTTATCTTGTGACTTACCCTATTATGAGTAGAGTGATTGATTATGGTTCATTTCTCCATCAATGTTATAAGTTATCAATACATGTCAAAGCTACACCTTCCCTGTGGTAAAGTATAAATACGATGTCTGGTATACTCTTGGGTGAAGTGCTATAATGGTATAATTATCTGTCCGCTTGCAGAATCCTTTTCATTCGTATCTTTATATTCTTTCTAGTCACATAAAATGATAAACATCTACTTAGTATTATTCCTATAGTAATACTAGTTAGTGCCAATAAACATTTATGGTACTATCACTGGGGATGACAACCTAGTTTAGTAATGATAGAGGTGTAGGTAATTAATAGGTGACTACTAAAATAAGTGAGGAGTTAATAAATACCAACAAACATCTAGATGCCTAAATTGGGAGAAACAAGTTCACTATTCTGCTCACATTGTTTAGTCAACTCTATCACGGATTTGTACCCCGAAGCTGACTCCGTGAATCAGGCAATGACGACAACTTTACAAGAAACAACCCGCTCACCTACGATTACTTTACAAGAAGCAGCCTAGCCTGATCTTGAGGACTACATCCAACACTTTGTTCAAGAGGGGGCTGAATATGATGAACATCTTAATCTTGACAAATCCAAAGAGACACCTCGACCTCCGATTGAGTTAAAGTCCCTTCCGTCTGGTCTCAAGTATGCCTTTCTCAAAAATGATCGCGACACTCGCTGATCATAAGTGACAAGCTCTCAGAGACAGAAGCCTTTAAGCTGATCACTGTTCTTGGAAAGCATAGTTCTGTGCTTGGCTACTCACTCCAAGATCTAAACGGAACTAGTTCTACTCTTTGCACCCATCACATTCCCATAGATCTTGCATCAACTCCTTCTAGAGAACCCTAAAGGAGGCTCAACAACGCAATGTGAGAGGTAGTAAAGAAGCAGGTTTTGAAGCTGTTGCATGCTGGAATCATCTATCCTGTTCCTAATAGCGAGTAGGTGAGCGCATGTGCAAGTTGTACCAAAGAAAGGAGGTATAACGATTGTTCGAAATGACAAGAATGAGTTAATCCCACAACGAACCGTCATAGGATAGAGAATGTGTGCATAGATTACAGGAGGCTTAACAAGGCAACCAAGATAGATCATTTCCCTCTGCCCTTCATCGATGAGATGTTGGAATGGTTGGCCACCATTCCTTCTTCTATTTCCTTGATGGATACTCCGGTTATCATCAGATTCCCATCTATCATGACGATCAAAGCAAGATGACCTTCACCTGTACACAACCTTCTACGTCCACCACCCTCAAAGAAACCAACATCAAAACCTCCCCCTTGAAAAATAGATTTTTTTTGAGAAACAGAGCTATTCACCACGCCAAAATAGATTGGTGAGCTTACAGGAAGAAAAGGGGTGGTTGGGCTGTATTTATAACCTTTCATTAATGGAGTCCGACATCCTAAGGTGGCCGCCACTGTTAATCATTAACGGAGCCTGCCTCCATTTAAACTATTAATGGAGACGTGCGTCTTAAGTGACCCGCCTCTGTTAAGGAAGATTAGAAGAGCCCGGTGCCTTGGCACACCCACCTCCATTAGTTTAACAGAGACATGTGACTAAAATCGACTGCCTCCGTTGTTGCGGCATTAACGAAGGTAGGCTTCTTAGGATGTTTGCCTCTGTTAAAGATTAACAGAGGTGAGTGTTTTCCCATGGCCCCCTACATTAACTGAAGCGACGCCCTTTTATGCCTACCTATGTTAATCATGGGGCCTTTCTTTCAAAATCATTTTTTGGGATAGTGTGTGAGATGGTTGTGCTAGCCAATCAAATAATATTATTAAAAAATTATTTCTTCGCAGCAAGGTACTCAGGGTGTGTTTAGATGGTTGTAAAGTGTGTGTAAAGTTCCTATAGCACCTTTTGTTGTTATTTAGTAAAATTTATCCAATCATGAACTAACTAGGCTCAAAAGATTCGTCTCGACATTTACAGACAAACTGTGCAATTATTTATTTTTTTTACCTACATTTAATATTCCATGCATGCGTCCAAAGATTTGATGTGACGGAAAATATTGTAAAATTTTTGGAATTTTGGAGTAACTAAACACTGCCTCAATAGTCATACGGTGCTGAAATGTATGACTTGGTCGTGTCGGTTTCATGACATTTAGTGACACATGGCATAGGGATATCTTCTCCCGAAGTCCCGAGCAGGGTGACGATCTAGTCTTAGCATTGTCATGAGCACGCCACTTGTGCATCGCCACTAGTACACAACAAACAATTATTGAATTATATATGTTGGACTAAACAAGCAAAGCCGTTTATTTGATTTTCATGACAGCAACCAGAAATTGAGGTCCGATGGATAGCTGAAGCTTGAGTCGTGATCACTCCATGGATTTATTACCCTTGTGGACTCCACAGAAAGCCTTTTTTTTTTTACAACACCACAGAAAGCCTTGAGTGTGTCATCCAGCTTGCGGCCTTCCTCGATGAAAAGGAAGTCGACGTATTCGTCGAGCCTACAAGGATTATACATCAGAGGGTGCTCTCCGTCGACGAGCTCGTCCATCGCGCTGACCTCGTCGCCGTCCCCAGACCAGCTGCCAAAAACCATGGAGAAGCGCTCGCGGTTGCTCAGCGTCCTAACGCGGTGAACGGACGCCGGCACCCTCCCGTTGGTGAGGATCTGCAATACGTATATATGACACCACATGTGTTAGTCGTCAGAATATTAGTTTGGAGACCTAATGCTTCCCCGTTTGACCGATCCATCCGATGGGCTATACTATACCGTGAATAGCTCGCCAGATTGGAAGGTAAACGTGTCTGGCTCGGCACGATTTTTTTTTTTGGAACAAGGGGTTACTTATGCCCCCGGCAAGGCTTATTAGCAGTGTGGTGCGGGAGCCAGCTCGGCCTCGAGGTTCTGGCCATCCTTTGCCACTTTGCCAGAACCTCGAGGCCTTTCACTTCGTGCTGTACGACGAGGGTGCTCATGTTGAAGTCGCGGTGCACCGCCATGGACAGACGGCGGCTACCTGTAGTGTCCTGCTGTACGCCGTAATGCGACGGTCGGAGAGTGTGGGTGAGCGAGCGGAGGTGGGAGCGGAGTGTCTTCCGGGACGCCGAGGCCTTCCATGGTCATCCTCTGCAGCGTCTGCTCCAGTTGCAGCAAGTTCTTTGCAAATCGCAGAATTATGTCAGTGGACCGACGGGTCGGGAGCGACAGGTTCAGGTTTAGTCAGGAGCACAAATTAAATTGTACGTGTGTCAAAATATATGCATGCAGTTGTGTCAAGAAACGACCACGACTTGATTGGAGGTGTTACCTGAATTCCGGTTACCCTGCGGCCAGAACAAGTTGGTGAATTCGTGGATGTTCCCGTCGTCAGACGCTCTCATAGTCCGTTTCTGCACTTGCTAATGTAGCTTCTGAACCACCTGGTGGATACGTTCCGCTGCTTGGTGTCCAGCGGAAGCTCAAAGAGCTCCGGCAAGGCACGGCCGAACAGCACCTCCCGGAGCGCCGGCTCTAGTGCGTCGTACGCGACAACGACGCAGCCGTGGGCTACCATGGAAGCCGTCACGGCGGCCTGGGCTTCCTCACGTACCATTCACTTAAAAATAAAAAGTCATATACTTACTCTTCACAAAGAATTCCAAAATAATCATCGGTTATGCCGCCGTATAGTTAATTTTTCGTCAAGACATGGACGTAAGGATTTGTTGGATTTTATATTGGCCAGAACAAAATCGTCATTAAGAAAATTAATATCTATAATAAGTTCAAACAAATACTAAATAAAAAATATTTTATGGGAATGAAATAAAACTAATTTGAAGCTTGAGATACATATAATTAAACCTGGTGAAAGTCAACTCTAGACAAAGAAATTCAAAATAATCATCAGTTATGCCGCCATAGTGTCCATTTTCATATGGATACGGACGGAAGCATGTGCTGGATTTTATATTGGCAAGAGAGGTCGTCGGAATCGCTTATTCCAGGGGACAACCGCATGATAATTGCACATATACATAAGATCTAATAATTGATTTATTTGCTCCTCACTTTCGGACTTTTCTTGTTTGTAGACATGTGCATTTCAATACATTTTTCCTTAAATGATAACGATTAGAGCTTGACACCCGTGAGCTGCTAGCACCCGAGATCATAGGAATCCATGACCAACTAGCTCTGGGTTCGTCATGGACGAGGTGATCTAAGAGGATTCAAAGTTCTTCATTTTATTTGGGGGTGACCCTAAATCTAAGTGATTTATTTGTAATATACTCATGAATTGAGAGTCAAAAATTTGTATCAAAATATAAGGTAATCTAGTTGAACAAACACTCCAAAGACAATATCCATATGCATACCTACCATTAATGTCTGTAGCGCCTAGTTTTCCGAAGAAACCCCAGCTCACCATATGTGTGCCCAGGAAGTGTCACACCCTAAAATTTCTAATTTTAGGTTGTGCATAGGAAACACTAACTAAAATAAATATTTTAATATTTGAATAGAACTTGTCATTAGTTTAGATTTCATATATTTTTATTAAAGAAAAATGGTGCTTTTCGATTATTTTAGAATTAACTTGATGGGCTTTGGTTGATGTGATGCTTGCTTTTGGTGTTTGTGAGTGCAAACGGGTTCAAAATATGATAGGACGACGTTTCTTTCGCTCCAGAGGAGCTCTAGAGAAAATTTTTATCCTTTCCTGGAATTAAAATTCCTTTTCCTTGAGCTTTATCTTTTTCCTGGATCTTTTCATCAATCTTTTCATGAGCTCAAGCTCATTTATTTGAGTTTCTTATCATTCAAAGTATCTCCAGGATTTTTCTGGTGATTTATCTGAGCTTCAGGCTATTTTTCGTGGCTTGAATATCAATTATGGACTTTTCTGGAATTATTTTTGTTCACGAAATTAATTAATTCCGAGAATACGTAATGATAACTCTAATCCAAACCTTTTGGTTCTTTGACTAATAGATCAAGGTCTGTACAATTCTCTCTAGCATTGATCCATGTTCTACCTGTTCTTTTGTTTTGTTTCTTGGCCCATTTTGCATTCAAGAGAGGACACATATACGGATCAAAGAAGCAAGCAACGAGACCATATGTTTTAATGTTAATAGACAGCGTCGGCCAGCTGTTCTAGTACAGGCAACTCATCCATCGATTTCTGTTTTCCTTTGCAATCTCTGCGATATATGCTTTGCAATCTTTCTGCCATCTATGACGTGCAAGCCTAGGACTCCATATCCCTCACGCCGTGCCCGTCCATAAATATCAATCTTTGCTTCATGTATTTCTTTAATACCTGGAGAACCCATAAGCCAATCGATCAAATCCCACGCAGCCCTGCCGCGCCGCCGTCGACCTGCAACTTCCGAGTTTCCCTGCCATGCTTTGTTGCCGCCGCTAGCCTGTCGCTCATACGCCACGCCGGCCTCTCCTCGGCAGCAAGCACGACCGCCTGCCATGTTCCTGTCAATGAGTCGATCTCCCACATGGCTGGCCGTGTCCGATCGAGTCATTGTTCCCAGTAATCTTCTATTTGCTTGCCAGCGGTCACATGGTGCCTCGCCGATTGTATGAGCTGGCGCCGCCGACCATCCACCACAGCATCGCACGTATGCTGCCGCCGTGATCTGTTCATATGTCCATCCCTTGCGCCGCACCGAGTTCTATAGGAGGCAACCGCCACCACTACAAACTTCATCAGATTGTCGTCCATCTCGTCTGCTCCGCCATCGACCAACCGGAATAGATTAACCATCGTCCAAGTTTTCCTCAGACTCACGTGCTGATTCGTCGCTGGAGGACTTCTCATCTAGATGAGCAGGCCTGTCAACGCCATCGGCAGCTGACCACCGGTGAGCACCTCCATCATGTCTTAGTCCCTATATTTCATCTATCGTCTACATCATGCCACGAGCCAAGTATGCTATCTGTTTTTATAGTGTGTCCTGCATCCTACCGATTAGCAGTTGCCGACCATGTGTGGCGCAGCCTGCCGACATGCCACAGCTGTACCGGCCTTCCATGGTCGCCATGGCCATGCTTGTACTGCTCGAGCCGGTGAAGTAGCCAGCATCGTTTGCTGCTTGCCAAGTCCTATAGCCTATGTTCCAATCAGCCAGAAAACCGGATATGTTGCTATTCACGTCAGCACATGCATGTAGGCCAAGTTCCCTGCTCTCTACAAGTTCATCAATGTTCAAAGCCCGCCAACAGTAAGCATCAACATGTTTGCAGTTAAGCTACCTGTTACGTTCTGGCTTCATGCAAGTTTAATACATTATCTATTCATATGATGTCATTCAGAGCTCTCTTTTTACCCCTTAACGTGAATAACAATCCATGCTTTTACGTCAGCTTTTCCTATATCAATGATAATGTGATTAATATGATTAATTGCTACATAAATGCATTCTTAATTTATTATTACTTAGTTTAAACAAGTTGTATATATTAGGCACTATTAAGTATGCACGTGTCCCTTTTCATATTGCGAACTTTAAGTTGAACTTGCTTAATCTCTACGGCAATATTTATAAAACAAGATTGGTCTTAACTCAGCTTGGAATTAGAATATAATTTAAGTAATCTGAGTTAATAACTATTACGTGGTTTTTATTCAATTAAGATAATTAAGCGTATAATTGTTTCTTTTATAATATAAACTCTCGGTAGTCGTTTCTTTTCCTTCGTAGTTCTGTTATCGGCGTTTCTTATGTTCTCGCGACCGTAGCCGGTAGTTCTCTTTTAGTACGTTGTTTTCTCTTGTGTGGTGTATTGTTCTTAGTTGTCCCTATTTGTTTGCTTGTATGTCTGTTAGTGTGCTGGGTTGCTATGATCTACGAGTAGAAGAAAGACTATCCGTGAGCGTCGAAGATCCGAAGATGAAGACTAGAAGCTGAGTGCCAGAAGTTGCAAATGAAAGATTAAGTTGAGGTTTTTCAGAGCGAGTTGCTTTGGACATAAAGCAAGTTCTAAGGAAAGTATATCATGAGATCATCCTTGTTTCCTATTCACCTTTAATACACTTAATTCATGTGCATGTGTCTACCTTGTTACCACTAAGGATATCCTAGCTTTTGTATCTTGTACCTTGACACTCATGAGACATTGCATTGGATAGTATTTACGCTAGTGCTCAAGATAAATAACCATGATCTGTAACTTGACTAATGGTATATGCAATAAACATTTAAAAGATGCTTTAAAGCAACATGTCTCAAGAGGGCTAGAGCATTGGGCTGTTTTTATGGTGCTCTAGTTTCTCTCCTTAAGGACTTATCTGTAAGCGAACATACGGGACTTACAGTACAACTGTGAGTGCTATATGGCTCTGACTTTAGTCAAGTATGAGGACCTTTTCTAGCTCGTTAGTGGTAACCTTCATGGCGTAAGAATGGCTTGACGAATCGGGTATAGTGCGGCCTCTGTCCTTATATGTGTAGATTGCGCGTCATTGTGCCATTTGGAAGGGGGCTCTACATCTGTTTGCCGAGTGAATCTAATGGCCCTAACTTGTTAGATGAACCTTTGAAAGACTTCATAGTGAACCCTACCGACCTTCCTTGAAAGTGGGTCAAGAGGCTGATCACCTCGGGCGAAAGGGTAAATCACGACTCACAGTGAAAGTGTACAACCTCTGCAGAGTGTAAAACTATTATAACAGCCGTGCTCACGGTCACGAGTGGCCTTGGACCCTTACAGAATAAATGATAAACACTAATGGTAATGATAATACTGATGATATTAAAGCTCACCGATGATTATTGTTTCTTGCTATACATTATTCTCGTTTACATGATCATGAGGTTATTTGGGCTTATATAGTTTGTTGCTACTCAAATGCTAAAAAGAAGACTCACTAAAAGCTAATCGCAGTTTAACCAGTGTCAGCCTTTCTGAGCCTCACAAACCCCATGTTATATTTGTTGAGTTCGACATGGACTCACCCTTACTATTTCCCCACACTCCAGTGTGTAGTGAGGTGCTACTTAGAAGAAGGATGAAGGTGTAGTGGAGTTTTTAGAAGTGCTTGGCATACGGAGCCCTTAGTCAGCCGTCCCTGAGAAGAATGGAGCCCGAGCAGAAGCTTAGCCACCGTTCTGCGATACTTTGATAGTTATAAGTGTAAATATAGTAAGTATTCTGCTTTATATAAACATTGTTTTGATATTTTTATTCTGTTGTTGTATGTGTGGACTTCCTATGCACACATATGACGAGCCTGGTTTTGTTCTTTAGAAAACCAGACGTGACAGGAAGTCCACACATACAACAACAAAATAGAGGATACCAGAAACATAATATTATATAGCGAAAAACATACTTATATTTAACACTTACATGACGGAACAATTACTAATCTTCTCTTCTAGCTCTATTTTACAGGGACAACTGATTATGGTAACATACGCCTAGCATTTCTATCAGTCCTCTGGAAACTCCTCCGTGTCTTTATCAATCTTTTGAGCAATTTTTACTATAGACTAGGGTGTAGGGGAAATAGCAAGGGTGAACACATGTCGTACTCAGCAAATATAGCATGAGGTTCATGAGGCTCAAAAGGTTGACACTGATTGATTGCGATTAGCTGTAAGTCATAATTTTAGCAATTGAGAAGCAACAAATTCAGCATAAGTCCATAATAACCACATGATCATGTAAACAAGAATAATGTATAGCAATAACAATAATCACTAGTGTTCATCTATTCCATAAGGAGTCCAGGCCGCTCATGACCGTGAGCACGGCTGTTATAACAATTTTAAGGTACTCTACAGAAGTTGTATATATTTACCCATGAGTCATGATTTGTTCTTTCGTTTGAGGTGATCAGCCTCTTGACCCACTTCCAAGGTAAGTCGGCATGGTTCACTATGATGCCTTTCGAAAGTCCCTCAAACAAGTTAGTAACCGCTAGGTTTCAGCAGTTAGGCGAATAGAGCCCCTCTAAAAGAGTGGCACATTCCACGCAGGCTATACACACCCTGAGAGACAAGAAGCAATTCTATAACTAGGCATGTCCTTTTGCGCCTTTCAGTAGCCACTAACAAGCTAGAAAAGCTCAGTTTACTTAGCTAAAACCAAAGCCGGAGCCATAACTCTCATGGTTATACTGTAAGTCTCGGGTTATTGCTTATAGATAAGTCCTTAAGGAGAGGAATTTAGAGCACCATAAAGATAATGCTCTAGCTCCCTTATTCCATGTTGCTAAAAATCATATTTCAACACTTATTGCATATACTATTAGTTAGGTTATAGATCATGGTTATAAGTTAGAGCACTAGCATCATACTACCCAATGTATAATCTCATAGGTGACAAGGTACAAGTACAAGGCTAGAAATCTTTAATGATAACAAGGAGACACATGCACATAAATTAAGTGGAATTAAAATGAATAGGTGACAAGGATGATCCCATACTATACTTGCCTTACACACTTGTTCAAACTTTCTCTTACTTTGCTATAGTCATCACCTTTTGATCTTCGGTGCTCTCAAGTGGTTCTCGTTTTACTCATAGCAAGCACCACGCATAGGCAAACATACAAGTAACAAATATAGGCAACTAAGAACAATAAACACCACATGAGAGAAAAACAATGCACTAAAAGAGAGGGCTCATTGCTATGGTCACGAGAACACAAGAAACGGCAAAAATAGGTCTATGGATAAAAAGAACGACTACCGAAAGTTTTATATTATAAAAGAAAAGAAAACAACTACAAGTTTGATTTATATTTTAATTAAGAAAAACCATATGAATGACATTAATTTAGATTAGTGAATTTATTTTTTCTTAAAAAAACAAGTTACACCTAATCATATTTTATTCTTAAACATTGTCGTATGAATTGAGCAAATTAAACTTTAATTTTGTAAAATAAAATAACATGTGGGAACATCTATTCGAATTATGTATGACACATGTTTAAGCTATGCAATTTATAATTTAGAAACATGATTATGTTAGTAATTAATCATATTAATATTTGTATAAAACACCAAAGTATAAAATCTATATGGATTTTAATTATAAAACTAGTTGCATTAACATTAATCAACTTAATGTTTAAATTATAAAGCTCAAAAACATTTAGCATGATAAACATAGCTACTAACATGTAGGTTGCGTCGATACGGAACTAACGCAACATGAATGGACTAAAACGGGGTTAAGATGGTGATGAATCAGTGGAGGTTTAAAGGGGAAAGTTTATGAATATTCCATAAGCAGGTATCAACGAGATTTAATATGCATTGATTGGAAAAAGAGGAATGTATTTATCTATACTATAAGGAAACAATTAAAATTATACTAGGTTCACTTAGGTTTGTGTCCTCAGCTGAGATAGTTCAACCATCGGTCACTAGAGATTTTGTACTAAAAATTTTGACATCATTAAAATCAATGGTTTCTAATTCTCCCTCGTAGGCTTCGACTCGATCTAATGGCCTAGGCTTCTTTGATCAACCGGCAGGCTTCAACACGCCTCCACCTAAGGCTGAATAACAAGCCAGCTCGGCTCGGCTCGTTATGGCTCGTTAGGATAACGAGCTAGCTCGGCTCGGCTCGTTATCTTAACGAGTCAGAAAGCTAGCTCGGCTCGGCTCGTTAAAAGCTCGAGCTGGCTCGTTAGGCTCGCGAGCCAGTTATAAAAAATATCTAAATTTAATATTTGCATTTATCAAAATGTAAAAAATAGTAATAATATAAAAATAATATATCCAATAGCCTTAAATTAAATAAAATATTCGTATGAGCTAACATATCAATCATTTGCAGTGTACAAGACATGAAGTAATACAAACATAATATAAGTTATGATGACTTTTTCTCTAAAACTATGACTCGTTTGGCTCATGAGCCGCTCACGAGCTAACTCGAGTTAGCTCGTTATAGCTAACGAGCTAAAATCTTGACTCGGCTCGGCTCGTTATGGTAACAAGCCGAGCCGAGGCGAACCGAGCTAGTCACGAGCCGAGCGAGCTAACGACCTTCGAGTTTTTCGTCCCGCCTTACCTCCACCCCGCACCGCACAATGCACCGCACCTAGCCAAGCGATCCTAGGTTCGATTCCAACGTCCTCCAATGGACTTTCCAGAAGAAATTCAACACAAAACTTTCTTCGGCGTCCATCGCCTCGCGAAACCAGTGACCTGATCCACCTCTCCGCCTTCCTTCACCGCCGCCATGTGGGCGCGGGCGTGCAGTGCTCCCTCCGCTCTGGGCCTACTCCACATCCACATCCTGTCCTCTCCACACCATGGCCGGCCCCACATCATCCATCAAGAATGGATCTCCCTCTCCTGCGGAGGTGAAGTAACAGCCGGATCCGGCAAAGTACGACCGGATGCTGCGAAGGGAGGAGTGGATCCGGCACTTGGTCGCTTGTTTTAATATCCCATGGCGGCTTTTGTCGATGAGCACTCGAGGTAGCGGGTGCAACGCAGAAGCGAGCACACATCAGCAACCACCGCGACGTCAGCGCGCAGGTTAGTGCCGGAGCACAGTGGCTGCTATCCGCCTGCTAACAGTCCGACGAGCTTGAGCTGTTGCTGAAAGGTTCGATTCTCCCCTGCCCTGCTTTTTGGATTAAATTATTTGGTTCTTGTCGCCATCTTCAGTGTTTCTAATGCGGTTGATATGGGCTGAGACTTGGTGCAGATGGTGGTAGGGGATCTCAAGCAATTTCACTACTAGCTGATTACTTTTAGGAGGAGTTTCTTGAATCTTACCTGAAAGGGGCATTATCTCTGCAAAAGAAACAGGACATATCATCAATTTCTTTTCTTTCTTTACCGACCCGCAATCCTGTCATTTGCGTAGCTGGTTTTCATGTGTAGTAAACAAGTTAGAAGCTAGAACGTTGTCCAAACCTGCTTGCATATGTTGCTAACAGTCCAGCTCCAGATAATACCTGTCTCAATTACCACTCACTTGGGAAGTTTATTATTTTAGACATAGCTGGAGTGTAAAGGTACATTATTATATATATATCCAGTTGCCTTAGATTGAAAATAATAAATCTCTGATTTGATAATACGATGCTTGGTATGGAATCCAGTTTTGTTTGGTACATGGAGAGTGCTGATAAATGACAGTAGAAGAATCACAGAATAAGATATCGAAGGTGCAGCCAGCAGTTGTTTGGTCAACCTAACCTTGGTTCTCAATTTTGCAGGGCCACATAAATGGATAAGAAATGGAAGCTCTGGCTCTGTCAGCACCATGCAGGATTGTGCTACGAGCCAGGCACATGAAAATGAGTAATCAGATTGCCAAGTTCACCGGAACCCATTCATGCCTGGCCATTTTGAAAATTCATTTGCATCTTAGCAGCCTGTTCACCGAAACAGACATGACCCTATTCAGCCGGCTTATAATCCGTACTTTTCAGCTTGTTTTTTTTTTCAGCTGGAACAATGTTTTTCTCTCATACAAATCAGTCGGAACAGTATTTCAGCTTGTTTTTTTTCAGCATAAGCGAACGGGGCAGAATTATTGAACTGTTGGTAGAAGAATCAATTTTGTTTTTGGTTACATTGTTGCTGAATTGCAAAGTTGTACATTCAACTTGCTGTTATGCTAATCTGAGCCAGATCAACTTGCTGTTTGGTGATTATGGCATAAAAATTAGAATTTTGACTCTCATGATAGCAAATGGGAAATGACCAGTTCAACTTACTGTCTGCTAATTATGGCATGAAAAATAGAATTTTGCCTCATGATAACAAATGGGAAATTTCTCGATAAACTGTAGGTTGGATTGTCCCAATTGGAGCTACTGGTGGCATAGCTGGCTGCTCAAGACAGCGAGTCGAGTCCTAGTGGAGTGGCTATCTGATTCTATGTGTTCTGTTTACCTTTATTTTTTGTAATGGTGCTGTAGGGATCAGATTTCCAGTTTTGGGTATAGTTTGAGGCCTAGAACTTTTAGGCTGTTGAGCCGTTTTTTGGACCTGATGATGTAATCTTCAACATTGTCCTGATTAATAAATGATGCATAGGGGAGACTTTAACTCTAAATGGAGAAATGAAGGTTGTCTTTTCCTCGAGGGAAAGAAATTAAGTTTATAATAGAAATTAAGAACTATTTGTGAATCTGATTTTGTCTAATGTTATGGAGATAGTTTAAACATGGCTTGGTAATGCACAATTTTTTAGAAAAAACAGAGTTGTGTATCAATAGTATAGGAACTAAGCTTGACTATGAAACATATACCTTCTCATAGTAGTAGCCGTAGCGTTAGCATGGGTACACTTGTATTATAAAAGCATCAGATAGCTGAGTGGATGATGAATCTGCATGTGTTCATGAATAGTACGGAAGGCTAAAGATACGTACATGAGAGGCAAACATGTGCACTAGGTGAATTTGCTGCAGAATCCTTGCATGCTGAATAGGAGGCGTGACTTGGTTTCCTTTGAAAGTGAAGGACGTGCAGCGGCTGCTTGCGTCCATGTTACCGCGTCGTATAAGTTAGCAACAGGTGTCTCGACCCGTGGGTTAGGACAGCAAGAGAACAGTGACGTTGCATACAGGGCCTCGAATGGTGACATCTGGATAATAGCCTGATAATTGTTGTTATAGGAGAATTCAGCATGTGGCAAACTGTTCTCCCAGTCTGACCTGTACTTCCGTACGCATGCACGGAGCATATCCTCGAGAATCTGGTTCACTCTCTCTGTCTGCCCATCGGTCTGATGGTGGTACGCGGTGCTGTAGTCTAGACGGGGGCCAATTGCCTTATGCAGACTCTGCCAGAACTTGGATACCCATTGGGTCCCTCGATCAAATATTATGCTAACAGGTGCCCCGTGGAGTCTAAGGATGTTTCTCACATACAAATCTGCCAACTGCTCGGTGCGGTAGATGGTCTTGACTGCAATGAAGTGAGCTACCTTGGTCAGTCTATCAGCAATCACCCAGATAGAATCATTGCCTTTCGGGGTTCGTGGCAAACCCACGATAAAGTCCATGGATATACTCTCCCACTTCCACACGGGCACGTCTAGGGGCTTCAACAACCTGGCCAATCTCTAATGCTCGGCCTTGATTCTATTGCAGGTATCGCATCGTGCGACGTGTCCTACAATATCCCTCTTCATGTTCTTCCACCAAAACATCTTCCTCAAGTCAGCATACATCTTAGTGCTGCCTGGGTGGATGCAGTACTTGGAATCGTGTGCTTCTGACAGGATTTCCTCATGTATGGCCTTATCACAAGGTACACAAATTCTATCCTTGCACCAACATACCCCTCGTTCATCTTCACGAAACCAGGGGGACATGCCTCGTTTCATTTCTTGCGAAGCTTTTGGATTGCAGGATAGTTTTGCTGGGCTTTGTAGATCCGGTCTTCCAGATCGTATCGTACCCTCAACTCATTCAGCATGCCCTTCGGTAGGATCTCTAGCTGAAGGTCACCCATCTACTGACACAACTCGGGCAATACAGCTTCCATAGACAAATTGTGGCAGTAGCTCTTGCGGCTTAGGGCATCAGCGACTACGTTGGCTTTCCCCGGATGATAGTGAATCTCTAGGTCGTAGTCCTTAATTAGCTCTGGCCATCAGCGTTGTCTCATATTTAGATCTTCCTAAGTGAAGAAGTACTTTAGGCTCTTATGATCGGTATAGATGTCACATTTGTTCTCGATCAAATAGTGTCTCCAAATCTTCAAGGCATGCACAACAACTGCAAGCTCAAGGTCGTGGGTCGGATAGCGTTGCTCATGGTCCTTCAACTGTCGAGACGTGTAAGCAATGACTCTCCCACCCTACATCAGAACACAACCAAGTCCTCGTCTAGAGGCATCACAATAGACCACGAAGTCTTTCTAGATATCAGGCAAGGCAAGAACGGGGCTGGTGGTAAGCTTCTGTTTCAATGTCTGGAAGCTTTGCTCGTACTCGGGCATCCACTCAAACTCATTGGTCTTCTTCAGGAGGTTGATCATAGGCTTGGCTATCTTAGAGAAATTCTCAATGAAACAGCGATAGTAACCGGCCAACCCAAGGAAACTGCAGATATCAGACACATTGTGGGGTTGCTCCCACTCTTTCACTGCCTCAATCTTGGCGGGATCAACAGCGACTCCCTCAGTAGTGAGAACATGTCCGAGAAAGGAAACCTCTTCAAGCCAAAACTCACACTTGCTGAAGTTGGCATATAGCTGGTTCTGCCTCAGCTTCTCTAGAACTACCCTTAAGTGCTGCTCATGCTCTTCAACGGTGGAAGAATAGACAAGGATGTCGCTAATGAATACCACCAAAAACTTGTCTAGCTCGTCCATGAACACCTTATTCATTATGTTCATGAAGTAGGCCGGGGCATTCGTGAGTCCGAATGATATGATGGTGAACTCATATTGCCCGTACCTAGTGACGAAAGCTGTCTTGGGAATGTCCTCGGGTCTGATCTTCATCTGATGATACCTAGATCTGAGATCAATCTTGGAAAAGAACTTGGCATTCCTCAACTGGTCTAGGAGGTCATCTATTCTCGGTAGAGGGTACTTATTCTTGACTGTCACGACATTCAAATTTTGGTAGTCTGCACATCCTCATGGAAACATCCTTCTTCTTCACAAAAAAGGACATGGGAACCCCATGGTAAAGCACTTGGTCTAATGTACCCCTTGTCAGACAACTCCTTGAGCTATTTCTTGAGATCCTCTAGCTCATCGACTGACATGCGGTAGGGTCTCTTAGCAATAGGCCCTGTACCTGGCAGTAGGTCAATCACAAACTCCACATCTTGATTAGGTGGCATACCTGGCAATTCCTCGGGAAACACATCAGGGTACTCACTCACAACGGGCACCTCCTCAACGGACTTGGCTTCCAAGGAACATAGCATGGGAGCCTTCTTCTCATGGTGGGGTTCACATCTGATTACCTGACCACCCAGATGTGTCATCTCCACATATCTTGGTGAGCAAGATATCACACCCTTGTGCTAAGTCAACCAATCCATCCCCAATATGACATCCAGTCCATCTGACGAAAGTAAGGTGAGATCGGCTAGAAAGGTGCAACCCTCTATGGTGATATTCACTCCCTAACATCTCTTGGTGCATATGATGTTGCCTAAGGGGGATATGGTGTCTATAGGTACACTCCGTGGTGTCATAGGTAGGTTATTCTCTTCTGCAAACTTAGAGGATACATATGAACATGTAGCACCAGTAGGCCTGCGAGGCGCTCCTTGGGTTGGTGCTTGTCTCGCGAGGGTCAGAGCTAGCGGTACGGTGACCCTCAATGGACAGTTGGCTGCCTTGTGGCCCGACTAACCATAGGTGAAGCAAGGGAAGGGCACACTGCTTGTGGCAGTGGGCGCAATGGCCTTCCACGTGCCAGGGCTCTAAGTTGGGCGGCTCGGAGCAGGGCAGTGATAGTTGGTAGAGTAGGTACCACCTCCACGGCTCGGAGTAGGTGTAGCTCCCTAGGTAGAGCGAGGATGAGACTGGGGAGGCATAGGTGCACGTGGCCTCTGGGATGCCAGGGTACGAGAATAGATCTCGGCCCGGTGCTTTCTTCTCCTTGTAGAGGGCATCCACCTCCAAATGATCCCTCTCCATCTCCAACACCTTGTTGATCATCTCACGGAGGGTGTGGTAGGTATGACCCGAGAGGGCCACCTTGAGGTGTGAGTTCAACCCCTTCTTGAAGACGTACATTTTCTTTTTCTCGGTGTCTGTCTCACCCGGAGCGTACCTCATCTTGCGAGTGAAGCGGGTGGCATACTCTTGGATCTTCTGGGAGCCCTAGGAGATATTATAGAACTCCTCAACCTTAGCATCCATGACACCCTCAGGCACGTAGTGCTCATGGAAGGCCTCGGTGAACTCCTCCTAGGAGATGCTCCCGGGGTCCTCATGGGCGTCACAGTAGCTGTCCCACCACGTGCATGTAGCATCAGTGAGCTGGTGGGCGATGACTCCCACACACTCCTCGTTGGAGCAAGTGATGAGGTCCAACTTCATCTCCATTTCGCACAGCAAATCCTCGGTGACGATGGGGTCTTCATCGGCGCTGTCAAAGTTAGGGGCCTCAGCTTGAGGAAACTCTCTAGCTTCCTCTAGAAGTTGTTGGGTGGACCTCCGTTACAGCACAACAGGCCCTCAGCCAGTGTCTCCATGAGATGAGTCTAGCAGTCCATCACCTCGGCCAGAAGTGGTGGTAGTGGTGGTGGAGCATCCTCACCCCCAAGCGAAGCATCCTCTCCTCCATGCTGTGTTGTGCCTCCCTCCCCGGCAGGCTCCTCCATGAGCTGCTCCTCATGGACGGGATCCTCCTCCCTGAGGTTGAAGACGACAGGGGCGCGACCTCTTCCACGTCCACGACCGCGGCCACGGCCATGACCATGGCCCATGGGCACGAGAGAAGGGGAGTGGCAGTTCAAGCGCTCAGAACGACGGCACAACATCTTGCTGCAAGGGTTAGGTCATGATTAAGTGATTAGACAGTTTATCATCATTTTAAAAAGGTTCTACCCAACACTCAAACAAAGAAGCGATAACAACCATAAGAAGCATTAAGATCCAAGCATTCATTACATGAGTTTATTACATGGCTAGGTCTCCAGCAACTACACCAAAAGACTCGCGAGAATCACGCTACATGCAGGTAGGCTCCAAAAGTGGGACAATCTACTCTACTCCCGAAGGTGAGTCATGTCTCATGGCCATGCAGTTCTCATCATCAACACTATGATTACTACATTATAAGAGCATTACTAGGAAGCTACTCCTGACTAGGTGGTGGGGTAGATGTGCTAGCGCCCATCACTTGGAGCTCAGCATCAGTGCGGTGCATCCTTGAGATGTACACCAGGGCCTCCTCCAACTGCTCAGTCTTCGAGGCCTTGGGGTAGTCCTTAGAAGGGCATGCCTTCAAGTTGAGCTTAGTGGGATCAACACAGAAGGACTCCTTATGCAGTCTCTTGCATGACTCAGGTGGTAAGGACTTCTACACCTCCTTGATCTCCTTGACACACCTGATGTCAGAGTCAACCCATGCCTGGCTAACCCTATCTGCCAAGTCCTTGTGGAACTCCATGTACTTCATGTACTCTATAAGGTGGCGCTGGTTGTGAGCGGTGTTAATGCTTAGCTGAACCACCTCTCCCTCCAACATTTCGCACTTGGCCTCTAGGTACATCTTCCTGAAGCCACGGTTCTTCTTCCTCTCTTGGTAGTCTCTCAGAGACCTCTGACACTCGATGGTATCCTCAAGCTCAAGCACCTTGCAGTCTAAGTAGTCATTTCAGAGCCCAAAGTCTCCGACCTTGTCCCTTAGATCTGCAATCTCTGCCATCAGCTTGTTCTCATGTGCCTTGTAGTAGGCCTCCATCCGATCGTAGCCCTCATGCTCCATCTGGACGGTGCCAATCAGCATCTCCTGCTTCCCCTCTACGAGAAAGGCGTCATTGGCCTAGAACAGCATGTCTCACTACCGACGGTTCTGCATCTCGACCTCCATGATGTACCTGTCCTAGCAGAGGATGTACTGTCAAGAGGCCTAAATACAGGAGTCCTCCTCAACATGGGCGGCCTAGTTAGCAGCCAAGACCTGCCTCCTAGTACTCTGAGTGAGGTCCAAGGCTTAGGGAAGTAGACGATACGAGTCTCTCTTCAGGTACTCGTGTGTGTCACGCATCACGCGGCGAAGGGCCAAACATGAGATGGACCGAACACAAGCGGCGATGGAGGTCTCCACATGTAGCTCCTCAAAGGCATGTAGCTCGGGCACAAACTCGCTGGCAGGGACCTTGAGGTGCACGATGATGTGGCCCTAAAGTTCGTCAGGTCTAGGCTCGCCTCGACAGACGTACTCGATCTGCTCAGTGGGGACACCAAGCTCGTTTAGGATGTCATACAACATCTGAGCGAACCCACGGTAGCTCAGACCGTCGATGGGAAGGTCAATAGCAGGTGCCATCTACAAATCGACCATAAGAGGGGGATCAGCAGACTATAACAAGGTGAAATAGGGTGAAAAGAGGTAAGCCAAGCATAAAAAGATGCATGGTCGGTAAATATAACCGATAGTGACAAGTTCCCCTAGTTCTAGCGTCCAAACCTATGGGTCTCGTCCTAGGTAAAGTATGGCTCTGATACTAACTGAAATGATCCCAATTTCCTTAAAGGGAAATCCATAGATTTGTAGTATAATGTGAAGAACAAGCCATCACATTATCCAAATTCTAATCGATACACAGTCATACACAAATTAAAAGAGTACAATAAAGGGGTTTACTCAAATTATTACATTGCCTCACAGGGCGGAATCACACTCACACACAACATCTGGAACAGCAACAGAGGTAGACAGCAGCGAGCGCGAACAACTCCTCCTTGAAACACCTTGAGCGAAGGATAGAACCACTAATTCTCCCAGTCATCGCCCTCGTAGTCATACTTGGGCTCAGATCCTGCCAAAAATCTATCAATACAATTTGTACAGGCCACGTCTCCCACCCTATGCTTCGCGTTGCTTTGGGCAGCGGTTTTCCTATGCGATTAAGTCTCAATTTTAATAGTAGTGTTTCATCAAGTTTTAACCCATCTCATCCACATGTTTTCCTATCCCATCACACACATCTCACCACACTCTCACACTCTCTAGGCGAACAAGGATGACTCCCGCTCGTGCCTTGCCTCAACGGCCAAAGTCAGAAACCAACACCAAACCCGGGGGAAGGTAGAAAAGACTCCTCTCACTAGCCAAGTGAAGCCAAACTCAGGAAAGGTCCATAGCCGACAAGTCGGCATATGTATCGATCGATCAACCAGAAAATCTGCAGAGGTTTACACTACCCACAAGATCACCATCATCGGCGATGCACCTCGTCTAGGCTGATTTTCGACTGCTTTCCAACTAGACATGATGCCACCCTACCACTCAGAACTGGGACCACGCCGGAGTACCACCAGTGTGCTGAGACTATAAGACATAGTACCGGGCCTCCAAGGTCACTACACTGTCTTAGGAGGGTGTGGGTCCTCATGCCTGTACCTCCCTACACTATCCGCTAACAACCTAGTAGTAGTGTCGGGTACCAAAAACAAGGGGTACCCAAAATCAACGATTAAGAAAAACAAAACCAACAGGACTAGCCGAGACAGCGAAACGCCTCGACCACGTCCCGACTTGTACAAGGCTCGCTTGACGGGACGCCTCGACCACGTTCTGACTCGTACGAGGCTCGCTCGACAAGACGCATCGACTACCGAGAAACCTCTGACTCGCATGACCCAGGGTCAGGCCGGTCGACCCACCTCATTCACCAACTTTGAGACAAAAGTCAGAGCATTTAAAGCAAACTGCCAACCACTTCCTACCCTCATGGCTACAGCAACAACTGGCATGGGAGCAGTACCGGTGTCAAATCTCACTTTTTATCGCCCATCCCGGGATGGGTGGTAAAAACCTGTCACTATACGCACCATACTGGGCACTATTCCGCCACTGATCACCCTCAACGGTGAATACGACGAGTACTGTACCCCGCGATTTCGGGGACTCGGCCTTATCCGTTCACCGCTGACCCACCTCGACCCGACCTTGACCAACCGACGGTCAAAACAAGAATGCAAGGCTTGCGTGACACAGGACCCGAGTCTTTTCACCATCTCATCCTCTATGTCACCATGGTGTCTAGGGATGGCCGACCAATCTCAGGGCACGTCGCTACAGCAACCTCTATAGTGTTCGACAAAACTTCACCTCAAAGGCACCCCCAGCGTCCCTGCCTCCTCTTACCCTAAAAAAGGGCAAGCAGGGGACTCTACAAGGGGGCGGCGGACAATAGATGAAAAAAGACCAACCACCTTCCCACCACAGAAGATCAACATCTCAAGCAATCACCTTTGGACTTTCACTTTCTCTCTGACACCTGGGATCGGTCCCCTCTCTCATAGCTTGTAACCCCTACGCAAGCACTTAGGTGCAAGGAAATACAATACTCTCCCCTCCTCGCTAAATGTAGGGCCTTCTTTTGCCTGAACTAGGATAAACCTCCGTGTACTCTCCTTGCATCGCCATCCAGATTAGGGACACGTAGCATTGATTCACTCATTGGCTTAGGACCCTCGTAGGACCAAACGCCGACAGTTGGTGCACCAGGTAGGGGGCGCTGTGTGCCAACATCGTTTTCTCGCCATTTTTCTAGATGGCTGACCCCGAACGTCCACTCCCGTTGGCCACGGTGATCTGTTTTGGGAGCTTGGAGTTCATGTCCCTTGGCCATGGCTACGACATGGTCCTCCTCCCGCCTAGGCACCCGACTGACAGTGACCATGAGCTCTCCCAACCTGGGGGAGCACTGCACCGATATCGTCTCTCTCGTCAGGCACGTGCCGCTCGACGACGACGAGCCCAGCGCAACCGTCGTCATCGCCTTGCGGAGGGTGATAGTATTTCCTGATCTGGCGCCTCTCAGCCAGACGCCAACATGGATTTCCTCACTGAGGAACGGTGTAGGATGGGCTTGGCTGAGGGTAAGATGCCGACAGAGAGTCCCACCGCTCTGCTGCCCGGTGCAGCGCCACCACCGGCCAGGTCAACTACTCCGGCACCAGGAACGACGCCTTTATCAGCATTCCCGTTTGAACTAGACTCGGTTGCTCGGGCGTACGCTTCTTCTGTAAGCACCTGCATGAGTGCTTACGAGGAACTCCACGGACACCATCTACGCTCCACCCTCGACCTCGTTGCATCCATGCTAGCTTCCGAGTACCTGGACTCCACGGGACTCTAGATACAGAGCTTCGTGTCACTACCTTTCAACATCATGACCTTAGAGACGCACGACCCTAGATGCACCCATTATACTATTATTTCAGCGCTCCAGACTCGCGTCGGATTCGAAGGATGAGGTAGCCATTAGAGGAAGGAACACGCCACCTCAGGTCGAGCTCCCTGCTGAGCGGGATGAGGCTCAATTCCTTGCGGACCAAGGAATGCAACTCGAGCAAATCCGCGAGTTGCAGGACAGGCTCGACGAGGAACAAGAAAATCTACACCTACTTCAACAAACCCTCGAGCATGAGCACATGGCCCGCGCACATGGTGGAGGAGCTCGAGAGAGAGCTCACGACATCAATCATTGCATCGCCGAGGATTGGGCAGTCGAGCCCCCGGTTTTTGGTCGAGCCAACCAGAACGTGGTCGTAGCCGCCATGCTCCTTCGTAACATGACGGAGTCATCGAACCCCAAGGCCCATCAGGCCCGTGATGAAATCCAAGGACTCCTCGAGACCGCTGCCATGCAGCAGGCCGAGAGTTCCGCCTCAAGGCGACGTGGGTTTGCCTCAGAGCAGCCTGTGGAGCCCTCCCGTCAGGAGAGAGAGGCCTTGGTTCATCCCAAGCATGCCCAACGGAATAAGGCGACCTTTGTCCGTGAACGCATCATCGACAACCGTGAACCTCGAGATGCCCATGACAACATCATCGAGCGCCGGAGGCGCAAACATGGTGACGGTGTAGCTTGAGGCTACCACGAGCACAGAGGCGGGCGCTACGACATCTCGGAGGATCGAAGCCCTTCACCCGAGCCACTAGGCCCTCGGGTCTTTAGCAAGGCCATTCATGAAACATTTCTCCCCGCTCGTTTCTGCCCCCCATGACTCTTACCAAGTATAACGGCAAAACCAAACCTAAACTTTGGCTCGCTGATTTCCGCTTGGCCTGTTAGTTGGGTGGGGCCACCGACGACCGGGTCATCATTCGAATACTTCCCCTGTTCCTATCGGACACCGCTCGAGCCTGGCTCGAGGACCTCCCACCTCGGCAAATCCACGACTGGAATGACCTTATGAGAGTGTTTGAGGGTAACTTCAAAGGAACCTATATGTGCCCTGGCAACTCATAGGATCTTCGAAGCTGCAAACAGAAGCTAGGTGAATCCCTCTAGGATTACATCCGGCATTTCTCCAAGCAACGCACCGAGCTCCCCAACATCACCGACTCCGACGTCATCATGGCGTTCCTCTCTGGTATCACCTACAAAGAGTTGGTCTGAGAATTAGGCCACAACACTCCCATAACTGCCAACGGTTTGATGGATATTATCACCAACTTCGCCGCCGGCGAGGAGGCAGTTGGTGCCATCTTTGGTAGCGACCAGGACAAAGGGAAGCACAAGGAAGAGGATCCCACAGGCTCCAAGAGGAACAACAGGAAGAAGAAGAAGAACCAGCAGGGCAAACAAAGAGGCCTTGGCCGACGACCTTGTTGCTGCTACTGATCGTAAGAAACCTCGAGGGCCCCCCGGTGGGGTCATTTTTGACAAAATGCTCAAAGAGCCGTGTCCCTACCACAAAGGGCCCATGAGCCACAACCTCGAGGACTGCCACATGCTCTAGAGATACTTTGAAAGCATAGGCATCAAGAAAGATGACAAGAAGGAGATCCCAAGGGAGACGACAAGGATAAGGGGTTTCCCGAGATCCATGACTGCTTCATGATATACGGAGGACCCTCGACACGCCTCTGAACATGGCAGCGTAAGCGAGAACGTCAAGAGGTCTTCTCCGTGCAACTCGCAACCCCCCTCTTCCTTGACTAGTCCGAGGTGGCCATCACTTTCGACCGTGATGACCACCCAGACTATGTCCCCAATCCTGGGGTCTACCCACTTGTTGTCGATCCCATCATCGCCAACACACGCCTCACCAAGGTGCTCATGGATGGCAAAAGTAGTCTTAACATCATCTATGCCCAGACCCTTGACCTTCTGGGAATCACCAGGACGCACCTCCGACCCAGCGTCGGGGGCTTCCATAGAGTCGTGTCGGGGAAGCAAGCAGAGCCCGTCAGATTGGTCGACCTGCCTGTCTGTTTCGGCAATCCCACCAACGTTAGGAAGGAGACTCTCACTTTCGAAGTGGTAGGATTCCATGGAACATACCATGCCATTCTCGGACGCCCCTGCTACGCCCAGTTCATGGCGGTCCCTAATTACACCTACCTCAAGCTCAAAATGTTGGGCCCCAATAGTGTCATTACTATCGGGCCCTCCTATGAGCACGCCTACGAGTGCGACGTAGAATGCGTCGAGCACGGGGAAGCCATCTTGGAGTCGGTGACCTTGGCGACGAACCTCGACGGTTTGGCCAACGAGACCCTCGACCCCAAGCGCCACGCCGGCAACTTCGAGCCCACGGAAGACGTCAAGCTCGTACCCCTCGATCCCACCGACCCAAAAGGAAAGGTGTTGAGCATCAGCGCCTCCCTTGATCCCAAATAGGAAGCAGTGCTCGCCGACTTTCTCCGCGCAAACATTGATATCTTTGTGTGGGGTCCCTCAGATATGCCAGGCATACCTAGGGAAGTCGCTAAGCACGCCTTGGAGATCCGAGCCAGCTCCAAACCAGTGAAGCAACGCTTGCACCACTTCGACGAGGAAAAGCACAAGGTCATCGGCAAAGAGGTCCACAAGCTATTGAAGGTCGGATTCATCAAGGAGGTTCATCATCCCGAGTGGCTAGCTAATCCTGTATTAGTTAAGAAAAAGAATGGGAAATGGAGGATGTGTGTAGACTATACTAGTTTGAATAATGCATGTCCAAAAGTTCATTTTCCTTTACCACGCATTGATCAAATCATTGATTCTACTGCGGGATGTGAAACTCTATCATTCCTAGTTGCATATTATGGCTACCATCAAATCAAAATGAAGGAGTCTGACCAGTTCGCGACTTCGTTCATCACCCCATTCGGCATGTATTGCTACGTTACAATGCCCTTCAGTCTTTGGAACGTAGGGGCTACATACAAGCGATGCATGTAACACATTTTTGGGGAACACATTGGACCAACCGTCGAGGCTTACATCGACGATATCATTGTCAAAACCAAGAAGATTAGTAATTTGATAAACGACCTCGACATCCGCTCGCCCCGCGTCGCGGACAGATGTTTCGGCCTCAGCGGCCTCGATGGTCACCTAGGTTGTCGCAATCGACCCAGGCTCCAACCCACCAGCTCCAGGCACCTTGAGCCTGGCATCGCCCGGGACCACCTTAGCCGGCTCTAGCCCCCACGTGGCGTCACCAGGATCAATGACCTCCTAGGCGCTTGCCTCCGCCTTGGCGGCCACCTCCCTCAGCCTGAGCTGCTCCGTCGTAGCCTGGCACCTCATGACCCAGGCAGCGTCATCGGCCGGTGTCCGCATCATCAGGGTGGTGCCTGACCTGAGCGCCTTGACGGGAGTCAGAGCCGTGAGCTCCGCCTTGCGCTTATGGCTGAGCAGCAAATAAACGCGTCAGAATAAAGAACGAGATCATCGATGATGGAAAGACAAGGAGAGATACTTACCCGGATAAGGGAAGCAGGGGCCTAGACCCTAGCAAGCCCAAGCCACCTGACGGCACCTGTGACAACCCCTCCATTGAGCCTCTTATCGATCGAGTGCTCCTCGGAGCCCAGGCTGACGGGGCATAGGAGGGTCTCTACGCTGCCGAAGCTATTTGGCCTCGGGTCCTTATGCCCGTTGACAGCGCCCTGGCTTCTGACGACGATGCTGTTGCTCCGCCCACCAGCCAAGTCCAGGGCGATCGGGCTCGCGGGAGCGGCACCACCGACCTCCCCTGCGGGACCCTAGGCGAGGTAGCTCCCCTCTCTGAATGACCCACTCGGGCCCTTCCCTCTACTGGCTCTTCTTCCCCCTCGACGGGCGTCATGACTCCCCTCGACGCCTGGGAAGTTGACCCCCCAATGGGCTCTAGCAGGGGTCGCACGTCGGGGAGGTGCACCAGAAAAGTCATGGTATCATACCGTGACCCGGCGTCGTCGTCACTACTATCTTCGTCCTCCCCCGAGACCGTCTCGGAGGGAGACTCCTCGATTGGGAGCCCCTCGAGGCTTGTTGGCGGTGGCGCTTCTTCAAGGACTCGCGCTCGAGGGTCTTCTGGACTTGACGCTTCTTGGCAGCGTCCTTCTCCTCCTTCTTCTAGGCCGCCAAGAGGCGTCGAGCCTCCCGAGCGGCCCGATCCTCTGGAACTGGCGGCTGCGATTCCTTGACCAATGACAAATCCTGTACAGAGGCCTCGACCGACTTAGTCGAGGGAATCAGGAAACAAAAGGGACTCAAGGCTGTCAAAAAATGACACTTACCAGAGGCTCAAAGCCTTGAGTGGGGCGCATCGGGACCCTGTCAATGTCCTCCTGCTTGAAACTCCCCACCATCCACCGTGCACGCCGGGCGACTTCATCGAGGGGGAGGGACTCGTGCGACATCCGACTCCCCTCCAGCAAAGCCTCTAGCATCATCTCATCGAGCCAGAGCCGGCGCTGCGTCAGCGGCAGCACCCTCCGGTGGTGGAACGCGGTGGCCACCATTCCCGCCGTCAACCCGCGCTAATGAAGCCTCCTCAACGCATCGAGGAGCGGTTGTAGTTTCGGCTTATCCTCCTCAATGACGCTGTACGACCAGTTCTCCTCACATGACATCAGCACCCGGCCAGAGAACCTTGGTAGCTGGTCGTCGTCGTTGCGCAGATAGAACCATCCGTCGTGTCAGCCGCTGTTCGACGAGATGAGCTACGCCGGGATGTATTGCTCACCTCGACCCGACCGGACTTAGAGAGTGCAGCTCCCTGCATGCACTGCACGCCGCACTCCTCGCTCGCCCGCCTTCTTGGCAAAATGCTCTGCCCTGAAGAGGTGGAGCCACACATTCCAGTGTGGCTCCATCCCTAGGTACCCCTAGCATACTGCCGTGAAAATGGCAGCCTGCGAGATGGAGTTGGGGGCGAGATGATGTAGCTCCACCTTGTAGTAGTGGAGGAGCGCCCGCATGAAGCAGCTCGATGGCACTCCGAGCCCCCTCTCATGGAAAGCCATGAAGCTTACCACGTATCCCTCCGGGGGCGCTGGCTCCCGGTGGTCGGATGGCGGCACCCTCCATTTCGGCTGGGTCCGGCTTGCCCTTGGTCGCAAAAGTCCATCGCGGACCAACTCCTCTAGCTTCCTCTCTATCACCGAGGAATGAGCCCACGCATCCGCGGGAAGGATCTGGCTCTTGCCCGCCATGGTTGTCAGAAAATGGCGCGCTACGGCGGATGAAGAAGCAACGACGGTGGTGGATGGTGGCTAAAGGGCGTACAAAGAGCAAGGAAGGCAGAGATGCAAATGGCCTGTAGGGGGCATATGGAACCCCGAGCCTCACACTTATACCCTGACAGAAGGCCATCGAGCGAAAAGGTAGGAACAATTTCCGCATTTAATGACCTTACCTAACCGCTCCCTCAAAACCCACAGGTAAGGGCACATGTCCGCCGTTTATTCTATAACCGTCGCACCACGCCGCCCACTACCGCGCCGATCTCACTTCCCCTCCTAAAAAGACGCGCCCCGAATGGGCCGGAAGGGGATCCGCGGACGGATATTCCCAGACGAATGGGTAAACGGGCTTTGAGCCCGATATAAACCTCGAGGGATTGAAAGCTGGCCCTCGACCAGGGTTCGACAGCTGCCCTCAAGTAACAGAGTCAGGGACAACTAGGGACGTGCCCGTACAAGGCCAGGGCTCGAGCCATGCTCTCGAGGCACCCCCAGACGTATTCGAGGCTAAAAGAGAGGTCGACGAAGGAATCCCCTCGGAGGGAGGCATCGAGCCCTCGGATCTTATCGCAAGGAACGAGATCCATATGACTACTCTTTGGCATTTTTGAGAGCGCCTCCGTGCCCGCTAGCCGACTCCTACCGAATGGAGCACGGGCTCCCACTCAAATTCCCCGATAACAGCTCACCGGAGACCGTCGAAACTCGCCCGACGAGGGTAGTACGACATTCCCCACCCCTCCTCCTTTTCTTAAAGAAGGAGCGTGAGGGTCAAACGATAAATGATGGCCAAGACTCTGATCAAACTCGTGCGCACGAGGCTCGGGGGCTCGACCGTAGAAAGCCAAACCTCAAACGAAAAAGGACAAAACACGCCACGATACAAGAGCATTCCTCGATAAAACATACAAAAGACCTCGGAGGAGTCTAAACACTCCACCGAGGCCTCGGGGGCTACACCCGGTAGGTGCGCTCACGCGCACCCACCAGAAAGGGCTATGACGCTATGACTCTAGTTCATGACTCACTGAGCCTCTGTGAGAGTGACCCACACTCACCCAAAGGCTCGGGGGCTACTGTCGGGTACCAAAAACAAAGGGTACCCACAATCAACGATTAAGAAAAACAAAACCAACGAGACTAGCCGAGACAGGGAAACACCTCAACCATGTCCTAACTTGTACGAGGCTCGCTCGACGGGACACGTCGACCATGTTCTGACTCGTACGAGGCTCGCTCGACAACACACCTCGACTATCGAGAAACCTCTGACTCGCATGACCTAGGGTTGGGCTGGTCGACCCACCTCATTCACCAACTTTGAGACAAAAGACAGAGCATTTAATGCAAACTGCCAACCACTTCCTACCCTCATGGCTACAGCAACAACCGGCATGGGAGCAGCACCGGTGTCAAATCTCACTTTTTACCGCACATCCCAGGATGGGCGGTGAAAACCTATCACTATACGCACCATACTAGGCACTATTCTGCCACTGATCACCCTCAAGGGTGAATACGACGAGTACCGTACCCCACGATTCCGGGGACTTGGCCTTATCCATTCACCGCCGACCCACCTTGACCCGACCTCGACCTGGCCTCGACCAACCGATGGTCAAAACAAGAATGCAAGGCTTGCATGACACAGGACCCAGAGTCTTTTCACTGTCTCATCCTCTACGTCACCATGGTGTCTAGGGATGGCTGACCATTCTCGGGGCACGTCGCTACAGCAACCTCCACAGCGTTCGATAAAACTTCACCTCAAAGGCACCCTCGGTGTCCCTACCTCCTCTTACCCTATAAAAGGGCAGGCAGGGGACTCTACAAGGGGGCGGCGGACAATAGATGAAAAAAGACCAACCACCTTCCCACCATAGAAGATCAACATCTCAAGCAATCTCCTTTGGACTTTCACTTTCTCTCTGAGACCTAGGATCGGTTCCCTCTCTCACAGCTTGTAACCCCTATGCAAGCACTTAGGTGTAAGGAAATACAATACTCTCCCCTCCCCACTGGACGTAGGGCCTTCTTTCACCCAAACCAAGATAAACCTCCGTGTACTCTCCTTGCATCACCATCCAGATTAGGGACACGCAGCATTGATTCACTCATTGGCTTAGGACCCTCGTAGGACCAAACGCCGACACATGGTAAGGGTGAGTGGGGCATAAGGCTTCCTACGACCGGGTTCTCAAGGCATACTAGTCCTTAAGATGACCGAACAGAACATCTTCATGAGGGGTGAACCGATGCCCCGCTCGATGGGACATCCAGTGCCCTGTGCTAAAACAACACCTTGTTGATATTTATTACGCACACAGAAGAATCAAAGAGAAATAATCCATAAGCGCACGGATATCGGTGAGCACTTCACCTAGGAGATATTTCTAGAGTATCGCTATTTATTTATTCGCAAGGAGAAAATGTGCGATGACTAACCAAGTCTATGCTAAACCCCTGAGCTGCAAACTAGGTTTGAGATATAAGGGATATAGAGAAGACTGCTACGGCACCCTAGTTCTAACCTTTGGCAAGCTATGCGATCACTATTCTAATGGGGATGTACTTAGAGAGAAGACAGCACAGAGGGTGCTTAACCCTAGCACACAGGTCCTACCAAACCTACTGATGGGAGGAGGCTCCAAAGGATCAACGAGGCTATATGACTCACCCCTGCAATCTACCACCGATCCGGACAGTTAGAGGATATCTACGAGTACCCAAGCCTAAGCACCACGCTTACACTATGGATGATTACTCTAAACTCTATGTGAAGAGAATAAAGTAAACTTGCAAGCCAAAGAACAATAATAACAATGTACTTTCTAGTATTAGAAGTTGAATTGCCGAAGAATCTCAGAAGCAAGCCCCCATGTTAAGGAGACTTGATCCTGTAGGTACAAGCCAAAGAGGAGACACCGACAGGCCGGGCTTCCTCCAACTCTTCCCTCCACTCTCTCTCTTAATCTAAAAGAATAACTCTAATCTCACATAGAGACTATAAAGCTAAACTCTCTTGAATGCTAGGCTCTAGAGAGGAGATCCATTCAAGAGACCCCTCTCAGGCTCATCCTGACTAGAAATAATGAATTATGAATTGAGGATTGCCCTGACCTAGGGGTCAGGGACCTTGCTTATATAGCCCCCTTGGATGAATGTCAGCCCTTGGATCAAACCGACATGAATCAACGATTGAGATTGGACCTCAATGGCGGTGGGAAATTGACCTAGCAAGTAGAGGCTGAAAGGTGGGTCCCATAGGGCGGTCGCCCAGGGTCTAGGGCGGTCGCCCTGGCTTTCTGGCAGGTGGGGTCCACCTTTGGTGGGTCATCCTCCCGAGGTCTCTAGAATCTTCTTTTGTATACGTAGCTTAAATATCTCTTCATAAACCTGACATGTGGGTCATCTTTGGTTATTTTTCTGTTTAATCCCTGCAAAACACAGATTCACCAAAACTCATGAAATTCTGTCAGTTAAACCCCTAGTCTATGTTGGTGATTATTTTTATAGCATTTTCTCGATCGAGTTGATGGTTAAAATTGATAGTTAACTACTGTCAACAAACTCCCCCACACTTAGACTTTTACTCGTCCTCGAGAAAAGGATGGATTACCTTAGGCATAATCTCTTGAACAAGATATCAACATTAGATTGTTCCTTAGTCATACCTGTACTGCGGGATTCCATGTGTCTACCATAAAACTTTGGGTAGTTAGAGAATGGAACAGCTTGAAGTAGAGCCCCTTTCTTCCTTCAGCCCCTGTCACTTGGAGTTTTTGTATAGGTTTTTGAAATAAAAACTTAGCTTACCTTCTCCTTCATGTGGTTCACTCAAGGCACTCATTATATGTGGTATTTGTGGATTCTCATTGAGGCATCCTCGCGGCGCCTGTTCTTAGGGGGCCGATTGTGGAGAGTCATGGTTTGGAGGAAGGCGAAGGTTTAGATGTTATGGATGATGTACCTGAATTTGTGGAGGATGTTGTGGGTGAGTTGGTAGATAGTGTGCTTGAAGATATAGTTTTGGAGATGGTGAGGGAGGTGGCGTGTGAGGTGTGTTTTGAAGAGGATGCTCCCGATGTCTGTGACTTCCGACACCGAGGGTCGGCTTGAAGCTGGTTTTTTTACTGATGTAAAAGTTGAAGATGTACTTGTTGTAATTGTGACATATTGTTGAGAGCCCCGTTGAGGGTTTCTGTTGTTGTAAATGTTATTTGATTATGTTTTGTTCACTTGATGAGTCAGGGTGTGATGCGAATTTTCTTGCCGATTCTCATTTTGCGCTTTGTTGCGTGATGATTTCATTTTGGCGCTTGGGTTGCAGCGATGCCCCCTTTTCTTTTAGGCGAGGCTCGCTGTTTTTTGTTTTTGTAAAACTTGTCACGCAGCGACGCCCCCTTTTCTTTTAGGTGAGGTTCGCTTGCTTCTCGTTTTTAAGACTTAACATGCAACGACGCCCCCCTTTTCTTTTGGGCGACGCTCGCTTGTTTTTCATTTTTAAGACTTAACGCGTAGTGATGCCCCCTTTTCTTTTAGGCGAGGCTTGCTTGTTTCTTGTTTTTTTGAAACTTAACACGCAGCGACACCCCCTTTTCTTTTAGGCGAGACTCGCTTGTTTTTCATTTTTAAGACTTAACGCGCAGCGACACCCCCTTTTCTTTTGGGCGAGGCTCGCTTATTTCTTGTTTTGAAGACTGAACGCATAGTGACGCCCCTTTTCTTTTAGGCGAGGCTCGATGTTTTTTGTTTTGGGTGAAAAAATGAAATAAGGATGCTGAGTTTTGACTTTATTTCCTTTGATGGAGTATTACAAAGCAGCGTTAGTTCTAAATACATCGAGGGTTTGCCGTAGTTGGCTTCTTCGATCGTTTTCCTGGTGGAAGGCGATGTGGCATATTTGGTACTACTCACCGATCGATGATGAACCTTGGTGAACCCTCAGTGATTTCCTTTTACCTTGGTGATGGAGGTACACATTGATGCTATCTTAGTAGGTCATGAGGGTTACAAGTTTCCTTCTTGTGGAGCTTGGACACCGTGAGGCTTCGTGCCGCTCTGAGCATGAGTTTCTCCTAGAGCGCCTTCATGTTCTCGTTCTTAGCAAAGATTCTTTGGCGTGTTGCTGATTGCCCACTTGTAGTAGGGAGGGATTGAAACCCCTCCTCTTGAACTTTTGGTGGACGGTGCTAAAGCCCTTGTCAATGTTTCCTCTGCTGAACCTTTATCCGAGGGTTGCTAGATATATGCAAACCTCGGGGCTCGTGTAGGTGGGAGGAGGTGTCGGCTGGCACGCACCAGCTTCCTATAGGAGGTGTTGGTGATCCCTTCGCTCTAGGGCCGAGATTGGTGGTGAGGGAGCACTCGGGGGGATGTTACATTTTTTCTTGCGGTATCCCCTGAGTGCTCTAGGCTTTGGGACTGCATTGACTAGACTTGTGGATGAGATTGTTCCAGCTATCCCTAGCATTACGTTTGTTCTTGTGGTACCCTCGTTTGACTTATCGAGGGTGGGATCTAGTGGTTTTTTAGGCGGGGCTCTTCTTTTGCAAGGGTTTGGAGGTTTGTGAGGCATTTTCGACCGTGGGGAGTTTGAGGATTGTGGTTATGGTTGTGGTTGCTGATCGGTCCATTAAGTGTGTTGGGGTGGTATTTATAGGGTGAATTGGCTGTTGGCTTTTGGTTTGGTGGCTTGTTTTTAATGTTGGGTGGGTGAGTGGTTCCTTGATGGAGCATTTAATTTCTATCGATTCATTTCTCGAAGTAGTGGTGAATGCGGTTGGTTTTTGGGAGATTGTTGTTTTGTTGGTGTAGTTGGTGCGTGGAGTGAATGCATCTTTTGATGTGACTAGTCTTCTTTTGAATTTTGACATGTGATTTACTATTCTTGTGGCCCCTTTTGTTTTTGTACCATTGGATTTGAGTCGGCGGTACGAGAATGCCCTTCGGTTAGAGTTGTTTTGCTACCCGCTTGTGTGGTTTACGAGGGTGTTCATGTGCTTTGACCTTCATTTTCGTTCTTTTGTTTTAAGGGTGGGTGGTATTGAGTCCACCCTTTGTCTTGGAGATGTGGTGGGTTTGCGTTGTGAGCCCCTGGTGTTTGCGTGAGTGCTCACTTGTTTTTGACCTCCACGCCTGTCCTCGTCTTAAGGACAAGTGGGGTTTGCGTTGTAAGCTCCTTGCGTTTTGCGAGGGTGCTCACTTGTTTTGACCTCCACGCTCGTCCTCGTCTTAAGGACAGGTGGGGTTTGCGTTATAAGCCCCTTGCGTTTTGCAAGGTGTTCACTTTTTTTTGACCTTCAGGCCCGTCCTCATCTTGAGGACGGGTAGGGTTTGCTTTTTGTGAGCCCCTGGCATTTTGCGAGGGTGGTCACTTGTTTTGACCTCCGCGTCCATCCTCATCTTAAGGACAGGTGGGGTTTGCTTTTTTGAGCCCCTGGTGTTTTGCGAGGGTGCTCACTTGTTTTGACCTCTGCGCCCGTCCTCGTCTTAAGGATGGGTGGGTTTTGCTTTTGTGAGCCCCCGGTGTTTTGCGAGGGTGCTCACTTTTCTTGACCTCCGCGCCCGTCCACGTCTTAAGGATGGGTGGGGTTTGCTTTTGTGAGCCCCTGGAGTTTTGTGGGCGTGCTCACTTGTTTTAACCTCTACGTCCGTCCTCATCTTAAGGACGAGTGGGGTTTGCTTTTATGAGCCCCTGGCATTTAAGGAATGTTTTGTACCGAGCGAGGGCCGAGCTACCCTGTTCGGCACAAATCTTTACCTGTGTCTTATGGCGATGAGGGTGGGTTGTTCTTGAGCCACCCATTTTGGCGAGGGTTTGAGTTTCAGGGAATGAATATTACATTAAATGGTAAAGCTACTGCCTCATTAAAAAACCTTGTGCCCCTTCGCAAGGAAAAAGAGTGCAGTGCTGAGTTTCTTACATCTTTAGATGGAAAAAAGGAAAATTACATAGTGCGAACGCGCGCTAAGGTGTCACTAAGGCTAGTATTTGTGGAGGTCGTTGATGTTCCATGTGTGCGAAAGCTTGTTGCCCTCGCTGTCTTGGAGATTATATGCTCTAGGTCTGGTTGTTTGAGTGGCCAAGTAAGGGCCGAGCCATTTTGACAAAAGCTTGCTTGCTATTTTGGCATTTTATTTTTTGAGGAGGACCATGTCTCCGGAGTTGATTTCACGGAGGTATTGACTGCTTGGCATTTGAGTTCTTCTGCGATGTCTTTTGTCAGCTGCTCTTCAATTTGAGTGCTTGTCCCACCATGTGAAGGTAGCTCTTGGTGACTTGTGAATAATTTCTTCTGACAATACATCTTCTTCGCCGAAGAGGAGTTTGAAGAGGGTGAATTTTGTTGCCCTCGACTCAGAGGTATTGTGTGACCATATGACTGAGGTGAGCGCCTCAACCCATTTTCCCTTGGGTCTACCATGTAATCTTCTAGAGATGCCTTGGAGGATTAAGCCGTTCGCTCTTTCGATGAGGCCATTGGATTGAGGGTGTCTTACTGAGGCAAAGCACAACTTTGTTCCTACCTGTATACAGAACTCTTTGAATAATTCACTGTCAAATTGGGTTCCATTGTCTACTATGAGATTTCTTGGCACTCCGAAGCAGAATATGATTTGTTGCTAGAAGAATTTTTTGACAGTCTACGAGATTATTGTAGCTAGTAGCTTTGCTTGTATCTATTTGGTGAAGTACTCAATGGCAACCACCGCGTAGCGGAGGTTTCCTGGAGCTGTTGGCAATGGTCCGACTAGATCCATTGCCATATTGGGCAAATTAGGGTGGTTTGAGCCCCTAGTCTATTTGTGTGTGTTGCTGAGAGTTGGCAACCTTCGCAATGCTGTAGTAGCGAGGCTGCGTCATTGATTGCTGTTGGCAGTAGAACCCTTGTCTGAACGCTTTCCCCACTAAAGCCCTAGGTCTGTTGTGGGAACCGCATGAACCCTCGTGTATCTCCATTAATAGTTGCTTTCCCTCGCTGGATGCGACACACTTGAGCAGTGGCGTTGTTATCCTGGCCTTGTATAGTTCATCATTGATGATTTTGTACCCTCGTGCCCTCTGCTGCATCCTTTTTTCTTCCTCCTTGGTTTCTGGTTCATGATATTCATGATATCCTTTGAGATAAGCAATTATGGGCGCTCTCCAGTCTTCGCTATGTATTGCGTTGATGAGCTTTGGCGCTTTTATGTTTACTTCTACCAAGGGTGGACTGATGACCTCGTAGAAAACATCTGAGGGTATGGTGACGCCTTGAGCTGCGGCTTTTGCTAGTTCATCAGCCTCACTGTTCTCTGATCTTGGGATTGGTTTGGTCGTGATTCCTAGGAAGAAACCCTTGATCTTGCGAACTATGTGTAGGTACTTTTGTAACTCAGGATCTCTATCTTTGAAGCTTTTCTCAATGTGGCTGAAGATGATCTGGGAGTCGGTTTTGATGATTGCTCGCCTTGCTGAGAGTGCATGGAGCTTTGATAGAGCTAGTATGATTGCTTCGTATTCTGCACTGTTGTTTGTGCATTAATTCTAGCCTCGCTACATATCTGAGTTTGATGCCGGATGGCGAGGTTAAGATTGCCGCTATTCCAACTCCTGCTGATCCCCACGCTCCGTCTGTGTGCACTGTCCATATTGGTTCTGTAACTTCTGCTATGTTGTGAGTATCGGGGGTCCAGTCTGCCAAGAAGTCTGTGAGGGCTTGAGATTTGATTGCGTTTCTTCCGACGAACTCTATTGCAAAGTTGTTGATTTTGGTGGCCCATTTTCCAATTTGACCTATGGCTTCTGGGTTCTTGAAGATGTTGTCAAGCAGGAAGCTCGAGGGTATAATGATCTTGTGCACCTAGAAATAGTGCTTTAGTTTTCTAGAGGCCATGATGACTGCGTAGGCTACCTTCTCCATTTCTGTATAGAAATTTTTTGCTCCATCGAGGGTTTCAGATACGTAATACACTGGTAGCTGCTTCTTCTGATGCTCTTCTTGATTTTCTTTTACTAGTACTACGCTGATGGCATGCAGCGAGGTTGTGACATATAATAGTAGTGGTTCACCTGACTGAGCACTGGCGAGGGTTGTGAGGCTTTGTAGATAGGCCTTTAGATCATCGAAGGCTTTTTGTTGTGATGGTCCCTAGCTGAATGGGTCTATGTTTTTTAGTACTTCAAAGAAAGGAAGTCCTTGCTCTGTAGACCTTGAAATAAATCTATTTAGGGTGGCGAGCCTTCCTGCTAGCCTTTGTGCCAACTTTCTTGAGGTCGGAGGTTCCATGATGAGGATTGCATCAATTTTTTCTGGGTTGGCCTCGATAACTTTTGCTGAAACGAGGCAACTAAGAAGTTTTCCTTTGCTTATGCCAAATATGCATTTTTCTGGATTTAGTTTGAGCCTGGTGTTGCGGAGGTTGCTGAAGGCCCTATTGAGGTCTTCGATGTGGTCTTGCCTAATTTTGCTCTGCATGACAATGTCATCCACGTAGGCTGAGATTGCTTTGTCCTCTTTGAACATCTTCGCTATCTTGCAGGCGAAGGTTGATCCTGCGTTGCGTAACCCCTCTGCCATTCTTCTGAAGCAGTACGTTCTGAAAGGAGTGATGAACCTTGTTTTTTCCTCGTCTTCTTGGTTCATCCAAATTTGATGGTAGCCTGAGAAGTAGTCCAGGAGTAACAAGAGCTCGCAACCGGCTGCTCAATCGATGAGGGTACCTATTCTTGGCAGTGGGAAATCATCCTTGGGGCAGGCTTTATTTAGGCTCGTGAAATCAACGCACATTCTCCACTTGCCATTTTTCATTTTGACTAGCACAACATTTGATAGCCAAGTTGGGTATTTAACCAGTCGGATGACCCCCACGTCGAGCAATCTTTGGACCTTCGCCTTGGCTACTTGCTTTCTTTCTTTAGACATTTTGCGAAGCTTTTGCTTGATCGGGGGGTGATTTTTGTCGACATCAACGATGTGCTAAATAATGGATCTGTCCACCCCTCGGAGGTCCTCTGCAGACCATGCGAAGATGTCATTGTTGTCGCACAGGAACTAGATGAGTTCACCCTTAGTTTTATCATCTAGGATAGCAGAGATGATGACTTGCTTGTTGTTGTTGCCTTCGAATAGAGGTACTTTCTTAGTTTCTTCTACTGGCTTCGCCTAGGTTTGCTGTTCTGGTTGGTCGTGTGAAGGATCCTTGGCTTTTGGCTTTTCTTTGTTGAGGTTGTGTACATTTTTCTGACCTAGGGTAGCTATTTCTTCTGCTATTCTAGCGAGGTCTTGATCACCGTATATGGCAATGATGCCTTTGGCGGAGGGCAGCTTCATGCAGAGATAGCCCGGGTGGAGGGCTATGCTAAAAATGTTTGTAACTCCTCAGCTAAAGATTGCATTGTAGTTGTACAGCATATCCACCATGTCAAAGGTTATGTGTTTTGTTCTACTATTGTTTTGGTCTCTGAAGGTTATGGAAGTGTTATCTTTCCTATTGCCATTACTTGCTTGCCTCCAAAGCCGTATAGCGGGCGTCCTGCCGGTTGGAGAAGTTTTCTATTGAGTTTCATGTTGTCGAAGGTTGATGCGAATAGGATGTCTACGGAGCTACCAGTGTCGACCAGGATCCTTGTTATTGCCCAACCAGCTAGGTTTGTCTTGATGACCATCGCATCGGTGTGAGGGTAGTCTTTCAGTTTGAGATCTGTGTTATCGAAGGTTATTGGGATGTGAGACCACTGCGAGTTCTTGTGGGGCCCCTCAGTAGCTAGGTGGTGCACCCACCTCATGTGCTCCTTGTGTTGCCTCTTGTTGCCATGGTCCTCATTGGATCCTCCGGTGATTGCAAGTATCACACCGAAGGTTGCAGTTGGGTTGTTGATTATCGTTTGGTTGGGTTGGCTCGCGGGCTCTGGTTTTACTTGTTGTGGTTGGTTTGGCAGTGGTGGTGGTGGTGGTGGTAAAGCTGGATGTTGGTTTTGCATTTGTGATGGAGTGGGGGCATGGGTGACCGTGTATGGTTGGCTATTGGAGCGATTGTTGTAGCTGAACGAGGATTGAGTGTTGTCATAAGAGTTGTAATGATAATAGGTGGAATTGTAGCTAGCGAAGGTTGGGTATTGCTGAGGCTAGTGTTGCGAGGGGATGCCGCAATTCATCGGTGTGTAGTTGTACGGGGTGGTTGCGGGGGTAGGAAGTCTCCATGTGTAGTTTATAGGTTTGGGAGGCCCTGAGGCGGCTGCTTGTTGGGTTTCTTGGTATTCTTTTCCCTTCGCAAAACAAGCGCACTGTTTCATCATGTGCCCTTTTCCTAGTCCACAGAAATGGCAGTAAAGCTTTGCTGGGTCCCTTGTATTGGGTCTGTTTTGGGTACGATCCTTGGTATTGTTTTGGGTGTTGGCGAGGGTTTGCTGGGTTTTTGGTTTGGATGTTGTCTCTGGTGTTGTGGGCGTGTAGCTTCTATGGTATTTACATTGATTGGGTCTTTACGAGGGTATTGGGTACGTTGTGGTGGTCTCAGAGGTAAGCGCAACTATGACCTCTGAGCTTTGGTTTTTGTGCGGAAAACAGTGTTTGCTCTACTGTATTTTTCCATGACTTCGTGCAACTCTGCAATGGTTTTTGGTTTTTTTTTGCGAGCCTTGAGGAGCACGACCCTGGTCAAACTCCGTTCACTACTGCAAGTATCACCACATCATCTGTTATGTTTGGAGTTGTAGCCCTAAGTTGAATGAACCTTCGCCAGAAGTCGCAGAGGGGTTCTCTTTCGGATTAGGTGTAGGTGAATAGTTCTATTAGGTTGGTGGCCGAGGGGCTGACACCTTTGAAGTTGTTGCACAATCTTTCGCAGAGACTGGCCTAGGAGTCTATTGAGCCTGGCGGGAGGTTGTTGTACCAGCTTTGAGCGATGTCCCTTGCTATGATTATGAAGGACTTCGCCATTGTGTACTCGTCCCCACCGGCTGCTGCTACTACGGCCTCATAGCTCATCACAAATTGGCGAGGGTCCACGCTTCAATCGTACCTTGGTAGATTATGTGGTTTGTATTCAAGTGACCAGCTTTTGGTTTGTAGTATTTGGGTTAGTGGGGATTTTGGGTCATATGGCATTGGGGGAGGTTGGTTTCTATGGTGTTGTTGTATGGCTGGGGGAATGTATTCTGGGTAGAGCTGGTAAAAATGAGGTGGTGGTGGCAGAGGTGGTGGGTTCGGATGGAGCGGAGGTGGGTTTGGCTGGAGCGGAGGCGGTAAGTCGTACTGCTCGGGTATGTAATTTGGGTCGGCTTGGATGGCGACCAGGTATTCATCCATTTGCCTGAGCTATTCCCTAGCCTCGTCTGTCTTTTGCCTTATGACTTGCGAGCGCGCCTGCCTTTGATGGGCCTCGACCCAACGTCTTTTTTCTTGGAGCTCTTCATGCATTTGGTTTAGGGCCTCGAGGTCTCTTGCCTCTGCGTCCTCATCATCTTCAACGTCCACTCTAGTTGGGCTAGGTTGCGGGTTGGCTTCAGTCCTGGTGGGAGGGGGTCTCTCCAGATCAGCCGTGACCTCCGCACTGTGGGCTAGGGCAGGACGGTGCCCCTCGCTCCTTGGATGGAGGTTCCCGCAACCGCCTCACCCCCGCACGAGGGTGGAGGATCCTTGTTGTTGTTGGCGGTCCTCCTGGTGCTGGCGGCCATTGGGTGAGAAATTTGTGGTGTGATGGGACTCCCCACGATGGCACCAACTGTGGGGTCACTCCTAGTCTCCCACCCTCGCTTAAGACCACGAAGGGGAGACCGAGGGTTTCCCACAAGGAGGCGGGTGAGACGTGCCACAAAAACGGTCAAGCGAGGGCCTTGAGAGGCGAAGGTAGAGGGGAGCGTGATGATAGGAAAATGCAGATTAAATACACATTAGTTTGTCCGAAAAAGAATCAATCGCCTTCCTACATGAGCACTCTGGGTATTTATAGGTCATACCCAGAGGCAAGCTGGAATTACATCAGGGTTTCCCTCCGGGGGCTAAGCACTATACACAACCTAAGGGCACGACGATAATCTTCCTGTCTCGGTTGTCGTCTTCCGGTCCTCTATCTCCCCGGTAGGACCATCATTGCCCTCGGGGTGGTGTCCTCCCACGGTGTGCGGCGACCCTCGTGGCCTCGCATCGAGGGTCCGCCTTCCCTCGTCGTTCTTGCCAGCCTCCCGCCGAGCTCCCTCTCGCTCTGTGCAACCTCCGAGCGCACCACCTGAACACAAAGGGAAGACGCCATGGACGAGAAACCCTCGCGGCGAAGGTCAACATCCGCAGCGAGGTGAGTTGATTTGGTTAGCTGCGAGTCGAGGGTCGGGACGGGGTGGGGAGGGGCGGGGGGCGGCGGTGCGGGGATGCTTCCCCCCAACAACGACACACGCTATTTGACACTAGCAAGGCGCACGACACGTCATGTGGTCATCATAAAATAAATTGTAGCTTTTAAAGATTATAGAAAGGGTAAAACATAAATAGATATGTAACATCCCGCACTTGCTTTCTATTAACATTTGATAGCTCCTTTCAAAACAAAAACGTTTGACAGCTTTTCTTTTCTCCCGTTGCAACACACTGACATTTTTGCTAGTCCATAGACAATAGGGAAAATAAAGACCACTGTCGAGTTTAAGCAACTAAACGGCTAGTGAGTAGAATATAGTCACAGTTGGGTACGGGCCTACCCCTACAGGCTCACTCCGACAATGACACTCACAAAATAACTACCGGGTGTTGTATTGATCCGGCAATGACTCTCATCATATCATATCAATAAGTTCAGTACCTGGTTGAGGCATGAACCGACAGTGACCTAGATCATATCAGTGCTGGTTAAAGATATATATAGAATATAGATATAGATTAGTAGACCATTAGTGTTTCACATATGTCCATAACCCTTTGGAAACATAATCAGCATTCTCTTTCATCATGTTGATTCAGGAACATCATTGGCTTATTCATACTACAAAAACAACCTTTACAACATCAGTGAAACATATGCTGAAGCTTAGGGATCGCAGCTATTCATACAGTTTGCTCATTGTGTTTTAAATTTCCCACTGCTTGGATCAGGCGATGTCTCTCCCAACCATTGCGCACACTGTTTTAGCCTCCGGTTTAAATAAATTAAGGTTGAGTGCAGTCTCTGACTGAGATGGATAAAACGTCTGCCAGCAGCAACAATGGGGTCAATATACCTCAGAAACCGTCTCTTATTCTCTGCGGGGCCGAGCAGTAAGAACAGAAATAGGTATACGCTTAACAAAATGGCACGGCCAGTATCAACAAGCATGTAATTTATGAAATCACCATGCGTAGCCGACATCACAGCCAGTACAGCCGCCGCAATGAAGCAACTTTTGGCAAAAAACTCGAGCAGGTTGACAGGCACTTGAGAAACTGGCTTGCTCCCTGGCCACTGTCGTAGCATGCACATACTGAAGTAGGTCAGACATCCTGAAATGCTGCATGCGCGTAATGCTCTGGTTCTCCCTCTGTATTGATAAGCAGGAGAGGTTGTGTATCCCAACACCACAAAAATTACAGCCACGATGCTCTTACGTAATATCCCCGAGTGAATGCTCAAATCAGAGTCAGACACACCAAGCCGGAAGGGAATCGTGAACCATACAAGCACTGTAACAAGCTCTGGCATAAAAACCAACGCTGTATCTTCCCTCGCCCATTCAGCAGCTTCGGTGTGCACAGTTATCGTCAGCACTGTAATGCAGGTCCTGTAAAAAATTTGCAGAACTTGAGCTCCACCAGGACTCGTTGCCACAGGCAACAACGCTATCATGACTGCCACTGCACCGAGAGACGAACTCAAGAACCACAGGAAGTGGGATAGAGCCAAAGTGTTGGTGGGGAAAATCGCCTCGAAATACAGGGCACAGTATGGTAGTGCAGTAAGAACTAGCAGCTCTTCAACTCTCTTACTAACAACATCTTTGACATAGTAACCAGTGTCCATTTTCAGTCGTCCACTTTTCAACCTTAACTTATTCCACAATGCCGCGATGAAAATGAGGATGGCAATGGGTACGATAATAATTTTAATATAACTCATGTTAATCAGAAGCAACATTCCATAAGCTGTGATCACCACAGAAGCACTGATGATATAGTTCTCGGTTCCAGCAAATCGGCTGTGGCTCCACACTGAACTCTGCATTTGCGAGTACAGTGTTAGCAGGCTAACGACGAACTTGCCCGCCCGAACAAGGGCTCCATACTGATGAGAAGTCCTCGGTAATCCTGGAACCACTTGCAAATATAGTAGGATCGCCGCTAACCCGAGCTTATGAACCCCAAACAATTTAACCCCTTGGTCCATCCTTTCCTGGCTCTTCGTGCTGGTTAAATGCTGCTCATCAATTCGCGAGCTTTCAATCTTTTCCTGTTGGTCCGTTGTTTGCTGTCTTGTTAACACGCACTGCTGCTCGCCAACTGGTGTGATTTCAATCTGTTCCTCTTGTTCCATAATTTGGATTTCGTTGCTCGTCATGCTGGTTAATGGCTGCTCATCAACTCGAGTGATTTCCCCTTTGTCTATCTTTTGGTCATCAAGTCGCGAGCTTTCAGCCTGGTCCTCTTGGTTCATTGTTTGCTGAGTTGCCATGCTGGTTAAGTGCTGCTCATGTACTCGCGAGCTTTCAATCTGCTCCCTTTTGTCCATCATTTGCCGGCTTGTCATGCTGGTAATTAACTGCTGCCCATCAACTCGGGACTAATCAATATGTTCCTCTTGGTCCATCGTTTGCTCGCTCATCATACTTAACTGCCTCCCACCATCAACTCGTGACTTTTCAGTACGTTTCCCCCTGTTCTTTAGTTGGCTCCAGATGTGCATTATAAAATCCAGAAAATTACGTTCCTCCTCGTCCATCTTTAGTTGGCTCAAGATGTGCATCATAAAATCCAGCAACGGAAGCACGATGATCATATAGTTCTTATATACCATGATGATACGGATTAAAATAGATGCGAGGGCCACAAAGAAGATAGCTTGGGGGACCATTTCCCAGACGATCACCCATAGCATTACAACTGTGGTGATGGTGATAGAGGAAATACTAATTCCTTGCAGCATGAACCAAGTGCCCTCACCACTCAAGCCAACCATCCTGAGCGCTAGCGCAAGAAGAACCGGGGACAACATATTCACCAGGCGATCAGCAAACTGTAGCCACATATGTTGAGAACTCATGGCCTCCTGGAGTGTGAAGCAACACACAAGTTAGAGCACTGCACTACGTGAAAAACACACAATAGTTCGCGAGTATACGATGAAGTAGCACACAAGTTAAGCATCGGACTACATCAAAAACGCACAATAATAGTGCCTAGAGCAAATGTAATGATGAGCCCTTGAGGCGCTTTTTAGTGACAGACGCAAATAACGTGCATCACTTTTTATGACCATCAGATCAAGGCCCGAGGAAAGTCCGTTACCTTTGATGCCTAAAAGGTTAGGGGCTATAACAAATTAACAATACATAGCCATTACAGTAAAAAAAATAAGGTTAAGTCCACTTTATGACCTTCAACTATCGCAAAAGTCTGGATTTCAACCTCCAACTTCAAAACCGGATAACATTGACCCTCCAACTCTTGAAAAAGTTCACTTTTCAACCTTGAGCGGTTTTCTAGGCGGTTTGCATGACACTGTTTTGTGGGGCTGACGTCGTCAGCCCTCATTTTTAATTTACGAAATTAATATATTTTTATTCGGAGCTCCAAATATAGCAAATAATATATTAATTTTGATCGTCTCGACAAGTTCTTTGCAATGTTGTACTCCGTTTTGTTGTTTGAGATAGTTTTATTTCGTGAAAAATTAAATATTTCTATAAAACAAGTGAGAACGAGGCCAATACGGAGGATAAAATTTTGATTTTTGTGTACTAGTTTTATTAGACTGTCTCCAACAATGGAGACCTAAACTCCACACTCATTCCAGGTTTTGGGTCATCCACAGGAAAAAGTCACCCACCCAAAAATATGTCCTCTCCAATAGCACACCCATCCGTCTGACACCTCTGCCTCGCCCGCCAAGCCACGAGCTCCTCCAGCCTCGCCCGCCTTGCACCCCGCCGAGCCTCCCTCCCCGCCTCGCCATTGTCGGGCCCACCTTGCCGTCGTCCACCACGCAGATCCACCAGCGCCGCCCGCCACCACACACCATCGAACGCCGCCCGCGACCGCACGCCACCGAGCTCCGCCCGCCTTGTGCCGCCACCTGCCCCGCCGTCGTAGAAGAGCTCCACCGTGCTGCTCCGGCTGCTCCTGCCGCGCGCGCGCCGCTCCCGCCGCTCGTCGCAGGCACACCGCGGACTGCTCGAGCTACTCGCCGGTGGTCACGCCGCGCCGCTCCAGCTGCTCGCCGGCAGGCCCGCCGCTCGCCGCTCCACCAACCCCACGCCGCTCATCACCAACGTCATCCGCATCCACCGCCTCGGCCCGCACCAGGTCCGCCGCCCCGTGGCCCTCCCTGCCTCCGAGCTGGAGGTCGCTCCTCGCCTCCACCTGGGCCTCTAGCTACGAGGATGACGATGAACAGCGGGGGAAGATTTGCGTCTTCGGTGAGAGACGACGCAAATATGTGTCGTGGTTCGACTGGTACGCAAAATGCCTACTGCCTTTGTGTCTTCTGTTGGAGGCCGCTAAAACACTTGTTTTATAGAAATATTTATTTTTTCATGAAATAAAACTATCTCAAACAATAAAACAGAGTACATCATTGCAAAGAGCTCGTCGAGACGATCAAAATTGATATATTATTTGCTATATTTGGAGCTCCGAATAAAAAGATATTAATTTCGCAAATTAAAAATGAGTGCTGACGTCAACACCACAAACAGTGTCATGCAAACCGCCTAGAAAACCGCCCGAAAAGTGAACTTTTTTAAGAGTTGGAGGGCCAATGTTATCCGGTTTTAAAGTTGGAGGTTGAAATCCAGACTTTTGCGATAGTTGAAGGTCATAAAGTGGACTTAACCCTAATGGCGAGGCAGGGGTCTTCATAGAAAAAGTTGAAGGTCCTAAGGTTGAAAACCAATATACCACGGTTCATCACTTTTACTAGTCTGCAAAGCAGCGGGGGTCTTCATAGAAAAAGTCGCGAACTGAGGATTATGACCATTGCTTTTTCACTTTATGTAAGGTCAGGCTTTGATCTCAAACCATCACTTGTCTCTCTAGCTAGCCTCTGCAACATGTATTTGAGAAGCATATCCCCTCTCGCCCCATCCATTCAAAATGGCTAACTCACCAAGCCTTAGCATTGGTCCGCCATGCGTCGACCTCCTCCCTGTTGCGCTGGCCCTCCTCGGGCAGTGACCTATGTGTTGACACTAATCAGGTCATTACATCGGTAAGGAGCTAGATAGCTCAGTAGATATGTGCCGAAGATTAGTCTGGCAAACTTTTACGTCGACCGTTGCCTAACAGTTTATACATAGACTAACACTTTACCTAGTGTCTACACCGACGAGCACCGGAGACACAAGACATGTCGCCAGAAGAGCTTCTAAGGGATGCGATGCACAATACATGGCGACAGGGTCTTTTGAAACCCAAAACCCTACACACCAAAAAAGGATCCTGTTGGGGCATGCTATGGTGATAGGCTTCCACTACTACGTTAAATTTAACCGAGGCAGACCATTTGGATTAACGGAGGCGGGCAAACCATCCGCCTCCGTCGAAAGGTGATGGTTAATCCGTGACAACGGAGGCGGTTGATTTGCCCACCTCGGTTAAACGATTAACTGAGGTGGGTGCCTTGCAAATGCCCCCCTTGGTTAATGGAATAAAAAACAAAAAAAGCCCAAAAAAGCCGGTGAGCCAGTTTTCAAGCCCACCGACGAGCCCGTTTCCGCCGCCGTGAACTGCGGCGCCAGCGACCTCCACCAGATCTACCGCTCGCAGATCCGCCGTGCCCTCCACCGGATCCACCGCTCGGGGAGTCGCCGCTCCCAAATCTGCCGCTCGGGGCGCCTCCACCGGATCCGTAGCGCCCGCGCCGCCGCCGGCCTGCGAGGTAGCACCGCTGCCTCGCCCTCCACCGGATCCGCCTCGCCCGTGCCACCACCTGCGCGCTCCACCGGATCCGCCGAGGTGGGGGTGCCGCCCGCCGAGGTAGAGGTGGCACTGAGGCGGAGAAGCTCGGGGCAAGCACGCACCGGCCCCTTGCTCCGAGAGAGAGGAGGGCGTCAGCCGTTGCAGTGGGACGAAGGGAGAGGGGCGTTGTCGCAGTGGGAGGAAGGGAGATGGGCGCCGTCGAGGTGGAGGAAGGGAAGGGGCGGCGTCGCTAGAGGAAGGGAAGGGGCACTGTGTGAGAAGTGGGCGGTGGGAGGAAGGGAAGTCGCGGTCGCAAGGACGGGAGAGGGCGCCGTTGCGGTGGGAGCTGGAAAGGAGAGGTGCGAGTGGACTATGGTTTCCTCATTCGTTTATATACTCTTACTTGGTAGTGGGCCTTAGTTTGGGCCAATATTAACACAGGCAGGCCTTATAGTGTGCCCGCCTCCGAAAATGAATTTACCAAGACGGGCAACCCTAAATAGCCATCTCGGTTAATATCCATTAACCAAGGCAGTTGTTTTAAGGCATCCGCCCCGGTTAAACATTAACCGAGGCGGTTGCTTGGTCGGCTGCCCTGCCACGGATAACCGAGGCGGGCAACCGGCCCAACAGCCTTGGAGCCTATTTTGAAAACGTCTTGCAAAAGATTTTGTGTAGTAGGCCTAGCCACTCGAGAGCTTTGCCATTATTGGATCACCAGCCATGCATTAGTAACAAAGAACGACGAGCAGTAGTAGATGGGAAAAGAGAGGATAAAAGGTGTAATAGATGTGTTTTTGTTGATCGGATAGATAGATATTCAATCAGCCGCGATCATCTCCTATAAATAGAGGGAGTTTTTTTCTTTGAAAACTCATCCGATCCTGTGGGAAATATCCACATGCAATTTATAAGTTTTCCACAAGATCAGTTTTTCACAGGATCGGATGAGTTTTCAAAGATAAAAAAAACATGAAATTGGGCTCGGACTGCTAAAACCAGTCTAGGCCGATTTACACTACACCGCAAGGACTCACGCAAAACTGGCCTCAGTTTAGTCTACACAAACCAGCCTAGACTAGAATTTTTAGGATGTTGCCAATTGTACCCAAATTACTCTTCACTAATTCAGAATCGATCTTCAGTCCTGGTCCATCAATGCTGGTTGCTAGTGAACCGACTGTGATAACTCTTCACTGTTGGTTCTTAGCTTTAAAGTCATAAAATGATTGGAGGTCCCCAAAAAACAACAGTAAAGTTCACATCACTGCCGGTTTATGGCTAGAACCGGCAGTAAACTAACGGTGGCATACCACTACCGGTTCTAGCCACAAAACAACGGTAGTGATGTGAATCTTCACTACTGGTTTTTTAGGACCCCAATCATTTTCTGTCTTTGATGCCAATAATCAACAGTGAAGAGTTATCACTGCCGGTTCACTAGCAACTGGCACTGATGAGCTGGCACTGAAGATTGATTCTGTAGTAGTGTTCTATGATGAAGTTATCGCTTTTGTAATAAACAATGCAATGTATCACTGATAAGAAAAAAAATGTTATTGCATTTATGAATGAATTGATCATGGTATACATGTGTGTACTATCACTATTATCAACGCTATTCCCACTATGACTGCACGCGAGAATACAGGAGACACAAGAGAAGATGGCTAGTCGCAATTGTCCACTCCGCGATCGTGAGACTGAGAGGAAATATTAGAATTATCATATACGATTAGGAATAGAGATAGAATTGGTTTACATCTAGTATTATACTTCACGTAGACTTAGTCCTATGACATTTATCAATTGTGCCGACTTATTTATAATTAACTTAGTCGACAGCCTAAGGAATACAACTATTTTGAGCATGTGGTAAATTGTGAATATGATAGGAAGCTTTAATAGTCACTAGCAAACATGCCCGTACGCTGCAACGGGAAAAACTATCAAATATATTAATTAGAAAAAATGATGAGTGAATAGTACATGTATATTTACGTTTACCCCTCTTATAAAATTTAAAAGTTTTCTCGTTGCAAAACACAAAAGTATCTAGACATAAATATACAGTAACTTCAATTTTATAAACAACTAACTCCTTGCTGACTTTAATTATAGATTAGCATTTTATTTTGGACACATAGAGTAATATATATTAATAACATAATAAGGGCGTGTTTTGGCTATGCTCAGCCTGCGCTGCTCCTTTGCTGAATCCGGAGCCAAAGCCGGAGCCGGAGCGGCAGAGAGGCACCAAGGACGACTTCGCCTCCTTAGGCAAAAAGGGTTTTGGCTCTTCCTCCGCCACGCAGAAGCAGTCCTCCTTTCATCGCCATTTGTTGTGGCTCCACTGCCGCTGAGCGAGAGCCAGAGTGACACCAAGCACCAAGCACGACCTAAATATCTTTATCTATACCTAATATACATGGCGCACGGGCGAGGTGGCAGCTCAGGAGGCACGGCGTGGCGTGGTCAGCTCGGCCGGACAAGTGGCGCGGCAGGGCGGCCGCTCGTGCGGGTACTACAGCAGGCCGGTGGCTCGATCCAGTGGCACGACGACAGCCCTGCTCCAGCGACCGTGTTACTGAGAGCTAGCACCAAGACGGCAGGTTCATATGGTTTGATTCGTATGTGATCGTGTCAATTCATTCTCAATTTGCTTCTCTTGTACATGAGTCATATCTCTTGTCGATCTACTGTGTATTCAAAAAAAGAAATAAAATAATAAGGAAAACACAAAAGGTACGTACATGAGGTAAGAGCTCCTGTCGGACTTCCTTTCTGGCGGCCGGAACTCTGTCCATACGGGAGCTTTCCTATTTTATTTAATGATTTACTTTTTGTCTGATAATTAATGTCCATATTCGTTTAGTTTGTTTTAGAATTAGACTTCGTATCGTGCTAGATAAAAATTATTCTAACTCGTATGAGCACGGGTTATATATATAAGTCCGGACAGAAAAAACTCTTCATCGGCAGTTAGAGGGAAACAAACCAACAAAAGGGATAGACAAAAAAAAGGGTGGAGAGAAATTTTGCCTCTTTATTATTATATAAGAAGACTAACAAACATGCACGTACATTGTAACGGGAGAACAAGTTATTGCGTTGACGATGGCATGAGTGTGATTGTATAGTTAAACCGTATGTGGGAACAACGTCCATGGCAGCACGCGTGCCCAGTATCGTCCGGCACGGCCTGGTAACCTAGGATGGCGGTGCGCCAGCCACGAAAAGACATGGGCTAGCAGTACGCAATGCCACGATGGGGTGGTATGGCGCCTGTGTGGGCATATGGCTCTGGTGGTGGTTGAGTGGAATCTATAATTAGTATGGAAGTCGCATGTAGTCCTATTTAGACGAGGATCATAGTCCTATATATATATATATATATATATATATATATATATATATATATATATATATATATATATATATATATATATATATATATATATATATATATATATATATATATATATATGGACTATCTAATTGTTATAGAAATAGAATTCAGACTATTTTAAATTAATGTTGGGCAAGCTGGCCTATGTAGCTCGGGATTACAAAGAGCTGGCGGCAGTTTGCATGATGTGGCTATCAAAAAGAGCAGTTGTAGAATTTCTACCTAGTAATTCTGCATGTACGTATATGTATTGAAACGAAACGGATTTAATTAACGTGGGCAAAGTAGAGGCAGTACCACATTAGCGTGGTTACAGATTAACTATCTGCCTTGCTCAAGTTTAAATACAGGGTTCTGGGTTTTAAAAAATTTCGTGAGACAAGTGCACACTACCGGAGGAGTTAAACAATTGTTTTAATCCAGTTTCGTGGGCTGTGTTGCTTTAATGAATTTTCGTGAGCTGAGAGCTGAATGTGTGGAGCAGCTTTGGTCCGAATTTGTCATAGCAAAGGGAGGCGGAGGCTGTGTTGACGGACAAAATAACAGTTCAATACTAATACAGATAGAACCCGGAACGGAACCAGCTGGAACGGAAAAAATTGCACCTTGTTCGGCTGGCTGGTTGCCAGCCAGCCAGCAGTGCTTTTCTCTCACACCAGTTCAGCACCAGCCACCAGCCACCAGCCAGCCAGCAGTATTTTTCTCTCACAATAAATCAGCCTCAGCCACCAGCCACCAGCCAGCCGAACGAGGCCTTGGAATACGGGATACGGAAGGAAGAGGTAGAGAAAAAATAGACAGAAAACGTAAACCGTAACCGAGTCGATGTCTTAGTTGGACGAAAGATTTTACGCAAGGAATTTTGCCTCTCATGACATAGATAGATGTATAGATATTTTGGAAATAAAAACAGGTTGGAACTCCTCGCTAGGAAAAAAATAATACGAATAGAACCTGGACTGGAATAGGAAAAAAATATATACAAGCATACGAGAGTGGAAGAAAAAGATATGGAAAAAAATCTTGGTGGAAATTTTGCCTCTTTATTATTAAAAAATATATATATAAATATATAAATATAAATATAATATAATATATAATATATAATATATATATATAATATATATAATATAAAATAATTATATTATTATATATATTAATTATATAAAATATATATATATATATTAGGTAGGTATATATAGATATAGATATAGATATAAAATTGTTGATTGCATCGACTCTCATGGGATATATGTAGGCATATATGGGAGAGACTTAGAGTACGATTTATAAGTTATGGTAGGTTAAACCTGTTCTATCTGTAGGATATTATATCCTTATCTCTAGAGTTTGGATATGACTCCATTATCTTTAATCGTACATATATGTCCTTGTTACAATCCCCCTCAATAATAGTAGAAGTGAAGTGGACGATTACGACTAGATTTGAAGTGTTGTCCTTGATACGACTCCATTATCTTTAATCATACATATCTGGCACCTTGGGATGTGCCTATATCCCTTTTGGTGCTGTTCCATATCACTCCTCTATTATGGTACCTAAAATATATTCTTAATCCATAGTTGGCCTTGGTATTGAATTATAGTCCGAGTTATTACCTTATCGATCTGTAGCCGTTTTACCTTCTTCTGGATGTTTCAAATTATGTTTCACATTGAGTTTACCCATACAGCATGCTCAGGACGCAGAAGAAACAACTAACAAGCACGTTCATTTTTCTGAAAATATGCTTTGATGCTTTTTTGAAGAAATACGTTATGGAAACAAGCACAAAAGAGAAATGCTCAGGACCATAAACATTTATTGTCAGTTCAAAATAAATGTCATAATATATCACCAAGAAATGAGTCTAGCTCAATTGCTTGCACGGGAGATAGTCATGCATCCAACCGCATAGTTTTTGAGTTGTCCTAAACTTGAATTTTGGTGATATTGTGGGATTTGGACTTCTACTCAGGTGCAACATTGGTTGAAGGACTTAATGGTCACTTTTTTAGTTGGAGGACACAAGTAGATTGATAACAACGCAAATGGTAACTTTTCTAGTTTGTGGACCTGAGTGAGAATTCCTTAAGAACCCACGATGCATTTTAGTCTTTTTTTCTTATTGAAAAACTTCATAGTTCTTCCAGTCCAGGTTGGTCTCTTTTTTCTTTAACAGTAGTAATGTACCACCAAGATACTTTTTAACCACTAATTACTCTGTATAGTTAGATTTCTATGATGTTGACCTGATTTTGCTGTCTAAACATTATATAAAGATGACTGATATACTACTTCTGAAAATAGCTCAACCCGGATGATTTTGAAAGTTCATCAATCGAAACATTTAAAGAGATGTTGATGGTTCCAGTTTAAATATATCGACACATACTGCCCAAGGTAGTACACAGGGATGCAACCAAGAATTTTGTATAGAGAGCTGAGGGCCGAACAACTAAAATACATATAGTATAGTATGTATAAATCCAAATATATATAGGGATTAACCATATGGTAAATATACTACTAAAATCGTTATTAATTATGCATGTATTAAGCCTGCATAATTAAAAATCCAACAATTTTGTCATGACCCAAAATATCATTATAAACAAAAAGATATAAAAGGAACTTACCTGTTTCAAGTGAATGGTACTCTTAGGTGTCCGAATTGTATCAGAGTCAGAGTCATTTTGTCCTTGATCTCTTGCTTTCTTGTCAAAAGATTCAATTGTCCTACTTTTAGGTTTCATGATTATCCTTCAAAATAAAAAATTATGGAAAAGTTAGGGTCAGGCATCAGCAACATTGCACGTTCAGGTTCAAGTGTTCAGCTCTCTATAGGTTCGATGATTGACCCTTCTGCGATCAATGAGTTAAATACACCACCAGGCCTCAAACTTATTAGGGTATTATTTAGGTCTAAGAACTTTAAAAATGCATTTCTGAATCTCTAAACTAGTTAAATGGTGCACCGTAGGTCCATATCAGTCATGTAGACGTTCCATGCTGATGTGGCATTGCCAACGCGACATGTTTTATTTATATTTAAGCCCTCCCTATTTGTCTTCTCCCATGAATGGATTACTGCTTTCCTTTTCCCTCACGCTGACCTAGCCCAGTGGACACCGTGACTCTCCTCGCCTCGTTGCTGCAGCTCCTTGGCGGACACACAGCAAGTTGGCCACCATCTACTTGTTGGTCGTCAGGCGGTCGCAGTAGCATCCGCCACTGGAAAAACGAGGATCCATTCATGAGAAAAGAGGGAAGAAGCGGGGTTAAATGTAAAAAAACAAGCTCCTGCGCCGCACTGATGACAAGGTGTTTGCTGTTGGTGGGGCAGAACAGCGGCATGGAGACGAGCAACAGTGAAGTGAGGGTAGCCGTGGTGTCCATCGGGCTAGGGTTGGCATGAAATTAGAAGAGGGAAGCAACGATCCTTTTGTGAGAGAAGAGAAAAATGGAGAAGTTAAATATAAAAAAACATGCCACGCTGGCATTCCACATCATCATCTAATCTAACTCATGTTCCTTTTGGAGATGAAACAATTATTTGTTCTATGATGTTGCCCCTCCGTGCAACCAGCCCATATAGGTTTATAATCTTACAATTGTTTGTACTCTGTATTTAAGTCATTCTGGCTTTTCTAGGTACGTAGCTTTCCCAAATATATATTACGACGATTCTAGCGCCCGAACGTCCAGCGCACGAGTGCATCCGGACGCCGGTCCCCTTCCCAAACACACACACCCTCCCGTGTGGAATAGAACGGAACCCGCCCGTCCCCCCCCCCCCCCCCCCCACACACAACCCCCCGTATAGAACGGATCCTCCGCTCCCCTGTCCCCCGTTCCCCCACCACACCCCTGTTCCAAAAGAGAACGAAACACCTCAAATGCAACATTGCAAACATATGGAAAAACTATGTAGTACAACATCGAGATATAAATACTGTAACATCACAAAAATATGTAGTGCAACATTGAAAAACATGTACATTAACATAAAAAATATGTACTGCAACATCGAAAAGTATGTGCTGCAACATCAAAAATCATGTACTGCAACATCGCAAAAATACGTAGTGCAACATCGAAAAACATGTACTGCAACATCAAAAAAATATGTAGTGCAACATCAAAAATTATGCGCTGCAACATCGACAGTTATATACTGCAACATCTCAAATAGTAGTACTGCAACATCGCAAAAACATCTATTGCAACGATCCAAAAATCCCATTGCAACATTCGAAAATCATTTGTTGCAACATCTAAAAAACCCATTGAAACACGGGAAAATCAGCCAAAAAAAAGCATACAAAACAGCCTCTGGCCCCTCACCTTCGAGCTCGCCGGAGGGATGAGGGAATAGGACCCCAGAACTCGCCAGAACCCTTGCTACCGCCATGTCCATCAATTCCAGAGGTGAAGGAGTAGGAGGGTTCAGATCTAGAGGAGGAGAGGGAGCACTCAGATCCAGAGGAGGAGGAGAAGGAGGAGGGCTCAGATCCAGAGGAAGAGAGGGAGCGCTCAGATCCAGAGAAAAAGGGGGAGGGCATAGATTCAGAGAAGGACCAACCTACCTCGTTGGAGCCGCCGCGGTCGTCCTCATCTCTGGTGAGGGAGGGAGGGAGGGAGGGAGCACGGGCGGTGAGACGACAACGAGCTATCGCTCGAGCGCGGCGTCCATCCTGGAGGCGCAAGTAGGCCCGGAGAGCGGCGCTGCGGTACAGCGGCGAGCGGGCGCGGGGGTAGTGCAAGCGGAGTGGGCGCAGGGGAGCAGAGGGACCCGGGAGGGTGGGGTCACAGGATCGGAATGGAATGGATGCGTCCAGCGCACGAGTTAAGGATGGACATCCTAATAGAATGAGGACGGACGTCCTAATATTATCATTGTCATATATATTATGTCTAATAATACATAATAAAAGCTATGCATCTAGAAAAGCTAGAATGACTTACAATTTGAAATGGAGGAAATATTTTTTAACACGCAAAAAATGGTGCCTTTTGATGAACTAGGTTGTAACTGCATAAATTCACAAGGGCATGAACAGTACACATAGCGCCTGCCATGCTAATAAACTTCAACGAGCCAGAGAGCTAGAGAGGAGTGCTTTTCGCACCGTGGAACGCAGGTAGCCAGAGGAGAGATTCAGCACACTTCAGTATTTCAGTGGATAGACGCAGCACCACGGTAGATCGGTAGAGGCCGAATTGGGATCTTGAGATGGTTGTGGAGTAATATTATGGAACGAGCATATGGTGCCGATTTGCCGAAACTACGCAAGAGCATCGTGATTCGTGAAGACCTTCGGGCAAGTCTAGTCCACGGACGACGGTAGGTGGTGAGTCAAGTCGACGGTAGGTGCCGTGGTGGACTTGTTGACCTGTTCTATAGTGCAACCCGCGTCTAATGTTCTTTCTCATCGTGTACGATTGATTCAAGAAGCCTTAAAAAAATAGATAGCACCTTAGCGGCCTAGTACATTTGGACAACGTGCATGATTATTCGCAATGACCAGAGATAACATTAGTAAGACCATGGTTGGTTTAGTTGGTGAAAAGTTTTTTTAAAAAATATCACATCGGATGTTTCGTGCGATGTCTGAAGGGATTTTCGGATACTAATAAAAAAACTAATTACATAGCTTGTCTGGAAACCGTGAGACAAATTTATTAAGCTTAATTAATCCATCATTAACACATTTATTACTGTAGCACTATAGTGTTAAATCATGGACTAATTAGGCTTAAAACATTCATTTCGCGATTTCTAACCAAACTGTGCAATTAGTTTTTTTCCGTCTATATTTAATGCTCCATATATGTGTCGTAAAATTCGTTACTGTAGTTTTCGTGAAAACTTTTTTGATCTAAACACGGCCCAAGGGCTCGATTGGTAGCGCTCGGAGTGGCTCCACCTCTGCAATACCGGTGTGTGATTGATTTGCGTAATGGTCGCATCTGTGAGCTAAATCCTTGGGTGACCAATGAACACATGTAATACTGTTATATTTGCTTGCTTGCATCTAGGAAGCCTGGTCAAGTTGAGATGGAGTTTGGTTAACTGCGTAAGAGTAGGTTGCAATGAAAATTATGTAAATAAATGTAATCATGATATTTATTATATAGGAAAAAGTTCAAATTACTCTCTTCAAGTTTGGCATATGTCCAGATTACCACATAAACTTATATTTGGTTCAATTTACTCCCTCCAACTATTTTAGTTGGTCTAGTTTACCCCTTAACATGATTTATTAGTTTTGGTTTTCCATGTATTAGTTGAGTCGTAATATCAACTTTTGTGATAGGATAGAGAACATCATAAGTTATGTTAGTAAAATATATCTAAACTTTTTTCCACTATTTTGATAGCTTAGAAAATTTAATAACAAATTAACATTAGAGATACAATATCGTAGAAAATATATGATAAAAAATTCATAGTGCATTTTTCTAACACAAAATATAATGTCCTCTATCATCTCACAAAATTTCAAACTAAATATAATTTGTACATAGAGAGAAAAAAAAAGAAAAATCTTTTTAAGGTGTTAGTTGGACTAACTTAAATAGTTGGAGGGAGTAAATTGAACCAAATGTTAGTTTGTGAGTTATTTGGACATAGATCAAACCTGGAGGGAGTAATATGGACCTTATAGGAAGGATAGGAATATATGGATGAGTCACCAAAAAGTGTGTTGATGTTGGATGCTGTCCAAATCACACACCAGAAAGGGCATTGGACGCCCGGGCCGCTACGGACCGAAGAAAGCAGCAAGGATATCACTCTTATGTGGTGAAGCACGGAGAGGTTTACAAACAAACCACCAAAGGATAACCAACGTGCTTGCGTGACGAAACTCTCGCCCGGGCAGGACCCCGTCAGGGCAAGGACGTCGCCGGGTTGCCCTAGGTTGTTCGTGGATCAAGGAATGAACAGCATGAAGGTTGAAGGAGAAGAGAAAAAAGGGTAAAAGGAGTGATTGATTTGTTTGTATGACGATTGGATAGATGGGAACTCAATCGGTCATGATCCTCTCATATATACAGAGGGGGTGGTCTTATCCCAGTAACAAACCTCTCCAAGGCTTATTTTTCAAGTTTCTCACATCCAAAAACCGATCTAGAAACAAATCGGTTTGAGATCTGAAAGTCAGATTCGGAATAAACACCTACCGATATCTCCGGTCAGGCTCCACCGGTTGTTCATTTTCACGCCAAACTGCGCCTTCCTCCGCCAGCCACTGGAAGTTCCGGTCTCGGACTGGAAGTACCGGTAGTTCATTTTCGCGCCAATTGGTCTCGGACTGGAAGTACGGACCGGAAGTACCAGTAGCCCAGACAGATATTTTCTCGGAGGCATAACTCTCTCATCCGGACCCTAAATTGGACGTTCCATATATGTTTTTTTGACCATCTCGACGAGAGAAACGCAATGATGAAGTCCGTTACACATTCTGACAACTTCACAAAATGAACATTTTTGGTTGTCAACAGGATGTTTTTTATTTCTTTTAACTTATCCTATTATTCCTTAGTATTGGTTCAAATATGTTAGTATCAATCACTTTATGCTAATCATGCATTAACAATGTCATTATCTTGGTAGTTCCTCGCACCTGGCGAGCCTAGCCCTAGAGAAATGTTTGAAATCTGCATATGTTGGTAGCCAGGCTGAGGAGGCCCTTGTGCAAGAGCCAGAGCGAAGCCCAAAGTGCCATATACATGGAACCTTTGGGAAAGGCGTGATAATGGCGTAGTTTTCAGAGAAGAAACATCAACTCTAAGACAGGTGTTTTTGCTCATACTAGCAGACGCAAAGTTCTGGAAGATGAGACTACCAAAGAAGCATAGAATGGTATAGTAGCTGATTCATGATGTCATTCCTTAATACCCATATGTAACTAGCTAGTCCCTTGCAAACTCAATGGTGTGGACTTTGAATTCGATGGGTCTCCCCAAGAGACCTAGATCAGATAAATAAAATCAGGTGGGGGTCTTTCCCCCGTTGACAGTAAAAAAAAACTTGCATTCCATGAGCCTAATTGAGGGGGTGTTTAGTTGGTGGGTGAAAAGTTTTTGGGTGTCACATTGGATGTTTCGTGGGATGCCGGAAGGGGTTTTCGGATACTAATAAAAAAAAACTAATTACATAACTCGCCTAGAACCGCGAGACGAATTTATTAAGCCTAATTAAGTCATCATTAGCACATGTGTGTACTGTAGCATTTAAGGCTAATCAACTCGCCTAGAACCACGAGACGAATTTATTAAGCCTAATTAAGCCATCATTAGCACATTGTGTTACTGTAGCATTTAAGGCTAATCAACTCGCCTAGAACCACGAGACGAATTTATTAAGCCTAATTAAGCCATCATTAGCACATTGTGTTACTGTAGCATTTAAGGCTAATCATGGACTAATTAGACTTTAAAAGATTCGTCTCGTGGTTTCCAACCAAACTGTGCAGTTAGTTTTTTTCATCTACATTTAGTACTTCAAGCATGTGTCCAAACATTCGATGTGATGGAGTGAAAAATTTTTGGATGGAAACTAAACACCCCCTGAAGTATATGCAGCCAACAAATCATGCCTTACAATACCAAGAGGTGCAGGATACTCTTTTGTTGGGCTCCCACTGCTACACAGTTGCTTTTAAAATATACAGTCAGATTTTATTTGTCCCAACCGTCTCCAAATTTATGTTAGAGGTGGTTGGTGACTATCCTAGAAATCGATTACTAGAAGTGATCAGTAACAAGTCCTATCTCTAAAAATCAGCTTTGGTTCTTAGAATTCAAACCAAGGGCTCGTTTGGTCGCGTGGGAGAGGCAGAGGGTCGCGCCGTCCGCGTGGACGGGCGCGTGTTACCTTTTCCCTATATATATTATATCTTTGCTGGATCCGTCATTAATTGTAGCTGGTTACAAGTTTGTGGAGCGCAAAGCATGGTTGTGAAGGGTGCGGGAGATTTGCCAATGCGCGCTCGCTACTTGCTAAGTTGCTAGTCAGGTGAGGTCGTTGCAAACCAATTTGACGCGATCGTGGGAGCCGGGGAGGGCATTATGGGCTGCAGAAAAGCTCACCAGGTGATTCAGGGAGGCGGCGATGCTGTGCGTGGCAACGCACCAGATCGAATTGCTAGCTGTGCAAAAGAGGGTCGGAGTTTCCACTTCCCAGAGCTAGATCCCTGGCGCGGCGGTGGGGCTTGCTGCTGCAAGAAGTGCAAGCTGGTTAGGTGTATGTCCCGGCAGGACTGGATATGATGTGGACGTTGGGCACGGTGGCTCACCGGAGTTCTGAAGAATCGCGCACGGCGGCGATAATGGCCGTGTAGTATAGTTGGGAAGGAAAGGCCCCACCCGACCCGAGATGACTCCGGCAACAGTGGCGCGAACTCAGACTTGCGGTTGGAATGGGATGAAACTGAGGAAGAACCGGAGAAGACGGGGCGGACCCAGCTTGAGGCAACAATATAATCACGGGACGGAGATGGAAACAAGAGGAGGTGACCTTAATTATACTTAGTATATACGCGGTTGTAATGGTAGGCTGGTAGCCTCACGCGGGGTGATGAGGATTCAGGAGTGGCGCGGACGCGGTGTAGAGGAGAGGACGATGCCGTGTGTGCGATACTCCGTCCTCGTGAGTTGTTCACCTGCCAAGATATTGCTATAGCATAGCGCTGCCGCTGGGTCAAGTCGTCGTCGTCTTCTGCCGGGGCCCGGCCGGGGGTTGGAGCCGGCGAGCCGTTGAGGAGAGAGGAGACTGGAGATGGACCCGCCCACATCAGCTTTTTCTTCCTCTGTCCATTCCGAGATGCGGCCAGGCCTGGAGCGAACCTCATCCGGTGGCCCAAATTAAATTCGACACATAGGGTGTGGGACATATTTGTCGAATTTTAGGCCACCGGATATGCTCGAAGGTTCGTGCAGAGTACTTAACCGTAACTCAACTTCTCCTCATTCCCCTTGCCCCATCATGCCCGATGCACCGCACCACCCCACCGCGCCCGATCTACCGCCGCCAATAGCACCGAGCCCCACACCCACCCACCCACCCACCACCGCCCAAAGAGCCCCCTTCCCTCCTCTCTCCTCCAGGCGGCGACAACAACGTGCCCCCATCTCGCTGTCTCCCCGTCTCCGGCGGTCCCTGTCGCCGGATCCGCCACCACCAGCCGCCGCCCACCTCGCCAATGCCGGAGAAGAAGATGAGGTCATCAAAGTTGGAGGAGAAGGCAGCCGCTAGATCCACCACCACCGGCTGCTGCCCTTGCCGGTGCCGGCGAAGAAGAGGAGGTCGTCGGAGTTGGAGGAGAAGGCTTGGAGCACGAATCGTGAAGCTCATGCAGTCGCTCAAAATTCGACACATAGGGGGTGAGATTTTCTGTCAACAGATATATAGCATAATTCATTTGTTAATTAATATATACACATATAGCTCCTCTTATGTTCCATATAATCTATCGTTACTTAGGTATGCTGTGACTGAGCCTGTGACATGACACCACGCATACGTAGCGCGTTTTGATTATGTTTCTTTTCACTCCCAGTAGCTAAGTCCGCGGCTTGGCGCCATTGACTTGAGCTTAAGGTCTTTCCGAGTGATGTTCCATTTTGATTATGTTTCTTTTCACTCCCAGTAGCTAAGTCCGCGGCTTGGCGCCATTGACTTGAGCTTAAGGTCTTTCCGAGTGATGTTCCGTCTGCGGGTGATTCAATTCGAACCAAGCGGTCGGCCGTGCCTTCTTGATTCGTTCGCTCCATCGTTAGATGGTCTGCTCCTAGTTGTAATGGCACAGGATTGAACCTCGTTGAACGAAGCTTCTCTTCTCCCCCACACCCTCTCTTCTTATCAAAGGATCTGAGGCTCACAAGCTTCTCTCAGTCGCAGATAGACAGAGATAGAGGATCCCATCATCCCAAATTCCCAATGCTGTTGTGTTTTGAGCCTTTTGTACCCTTCATCCACAAAAGAATGTAATTATAGGACCATGCTAATCAATTTAGCTCAAGTTTGATTAAGTTTGTAGTAAATAATATTAAGATTTATGTCTTGAAATAAATTTATTATAAAAATATATTTTATAACTAATCTAATGATATTTATTTCGTATCATGATTGCTAATAAATTTTTTATATAAATTTAGTTAAAGTTTAAACAATTTGACTCCCGAAAAGCGAGAATTGCATTCTTTCACGGACGGAGATTACCTAGCTACACACCGGGCGCCCGGGTGGCAACAGCTTCGACGACCTTCTTCGTGTTAATTCTACCTAGGCGCATCGATTGTAGACTGAGGTACTACTGCTAAAATGATTTTCAAGGCCCCATCAATTTTTTCTACAGGTGGACTGTAATATGTTCTCTCCATGCTGTGGGCCAGACGAGCCAATCCAAGGGCAAAGGTTACTTCTAAATATACGGATTTCTTCAGGCGAAACATGTCAGCTGTCTCTTGAATAACCCCATTCCCACTATTATAAAATTGACTTCGAGGTTCACCAGTTTTTCTTTTTAATAAAGGTTAATGCCTATGCATTGCAACGGAGCAAGAAATTTATATTTTTACTATATTTTGTGGGTGTGATTTTTGCGTTGGCATGCAAATTTTTGTTGTTGTTGTCTTCTACTTTGAGATATGTGTTTGTTGACTTTTTATTAGCTGTTGTTGCTTGATATTTTGTATTTATTGAGTCATTCTTGAGCTATAGTCAACCGACTCGCTATGCATTTCACTGTGCCGCCCTAAGTTTAAACTTTAGTTACCGTACCCACGGAGTTACCATACCTGTAGAGCTGAGGTGTTCACTTGCTTAAGCTCTCCCCTCATTTCGCCTCCCCCACTCATTTGCTCCAGTTGTCCCCTCATTTCGCCCCCCTCCCCCCTTCAGCATTAGGTGATTTCATCGCCACCCGTGCATTACGGCAGGAGCAAAATAATGCTAGACCAACTAAGCATGACCCAACTCAAAGTTGAGGTCAACAGATACACAGACCGACACTTTTGTCCACTGTGGATCTGATTGTGATAAAATTTGAATTGTTCCACTTCAAACAAAATAGCTTGAGTGTTCCACTTCAAACAAAGACAAAATATGATAACTCTAATTTTTTTAAGAAGGTCCTTAGTAGCAGAAACCATGTACACATACACAAAGAGGCATCTCCCCTTACAATGCTACGGTTCACCGCGGCAGGAGAGCCGGGCCACATCACCCCAAAATCTCTCAGCATGTCCATGTCACCCGAAATTGCTTCCCATGGCCAGCGTCCAGCCACGTCACCCAAAAAACTGCAGCCACATGTTTGCTTCCACCTAGCCAGAACCAAAAATATCTTCTTCCTCACTCAGCCCTGTCGTCCCCTCTCCCTCGCTTCGCTGTTCCCTCCGTCTCGAGGCTGCTGCGCTGCTCGTTGTGCCGGTGCCGCCGTGTCCTCTACCTACTGTGAATTTGGAATCAAAGTAGTTCACTTCATCACTTGTTACCCCTTATGAACATTAATCAACAACATAATCAAGACTAACAAAGATGTGCTTTATGTGAAAATTGAATACTCAACTCTCTGAAAAGGTGAGATGGAGAGAGCTAAGAGAGAGAGAGAGAGAGAGAGTGAAACGGAGCCGTTTGGGCTCTCCTCTCGTGAACCGGAAGCAGCAGCGTGGGGTAGCACCGGCGTACGGCTTCCACGTGGCACACGCGGCCTGCACCTGTCTACCACGTCCAAACAGCCTGCACCTATCAACCACGTCCAAACGCGCGCTGACGGCGTTTCAAATGCCTGGCAACAGACTGAAACTCCCACCTTCCCCCTTTTCTATCTCCCAATCCAAGCAGTGACAAACTAAACCACTTAGATAGTGTTATAGAGATACACAAGTACTACAACATTGCTTAAAGGTCTAGGGTCTAACTCGGATTAATTTGGAAGTTTGAGAGCAACAAAGTGGTACACTTGAAACTGAAACTGAAATTCAGAAAAAAAAAATCACTTAAGTGGCCCATTTTCAGAACCACTTGCTGTTTTTGAAACTCAGTTCGAAAGCCAAAACAATCTCAAACAAGGTTGGGTTTGGTTTGCATGATAGTTTTTCGAAGAGTACTACAACTCTTCTTAGGATTGGAATCTGTTGCAATACAATTTTTGAAAACATAGCAGCCCAAACATTGAACTTTGAAACTGCATTCAAGGACTTGGGCAGATTTTAAGGGTTTCAACAGCACAGGATTCCAAATTGGGGCCACTGTTAGACTAGGTTAGAGGCAGGTCCAGGTCAAGGTTCTTAAACAAAGTTTGCAACACATAATCTAAACTACATCTTTCATTTAAGGTCGAACATCAAAACAGATACATAACCAATAGTTTTATTTCAGTCAACACAGGACAAAATCATGAATAAGGGTGAAACTAACCATCCAACACTTGTATTTTTAGGCTAAAACATGAACATAAAACCTACTCCATTTTTTATTTTATATGTTGTTCTAAGTTGCTTAGGTAATCAGACAACAATCACTTGTATTATCAATCGTCACATCAAGGGATTGCATAGAAAATTAAAGCATCACATATTAACAAACAAGTGCATCATCACATACTTATGCTTATGAAATGAATGAACGATGCTATGCACATGCAATGCATGTGCTAAGTTCAAGCTTAACAACTAGGGTGTTACATTTTCTATCCCCTATGGGTGATAGCCACCCATCCCCCAAAAGGGACTAGCTTAGACACGGGCTGAGGTGCAGAGCAGATCATAGGGTGGAGCAGGATTACTTCATTTGCTTCGGCCCAAAGCCCCAAACAAAAATGAGATGCCTCGAATCGCCCACATGCCCCGTCGTCCCCTCTCTGCCCGGTTCCTGCACAAACAAAGCAGACAAAGAAACAATCAAAAGTCCAAAACCCATCTTATCAGTGGCCAACTCCCGCTAGTTGAGTGCCTCCAACATCTAAAAACAATAGAATAATTAAACTATCAGTTAACTCACCGGCACTTCAAGCGCTCGGTTCGGGCTCGCAGGTACTGGCCAAAAGAAGATTCGCCCCTGGGTTAGCTTAGGTGGTATTTGTTGCTCAGTTGTGCTCCATTATGGTGTTAGGAAGTTTTTTTTAGATAATCGATTTTCATAAATCCAGCATCTATATTCACAAAGGATATACACAACTAAAATGACACAAGAACACTTAGACTTACACTTATACCTCAACAAAGAGGAGAACACACAACCAAAGAAAAAAAAACACAACGACCTTGACACGTCCCTGCTTCCCAGCATCCTCTCCATAGCCGTGTATTCTAAAAGTTTAACAATTGATTTATTATTTTTTAAAGATGCATACAGAAAAGATGAAAATTACATTTTACTAGTTAGCCTCGAAAAAATTTACCAATCTGCATGGAAGGAATAGCGCAAAGAAATGTGTGGCACCAATATTTTTCAATTGAGCCTAAATATTATAAAAAATGCAGCAAAATGTCTCTCTGTTTTTTCACATTTGTGAATATATGCTCCAAAATTATTTGCTTGCACATGATAGACTGTGGCACATGTCACGTGAGAACGTTAGTTGTTCAAGCCAACAAGGTGGATGATGTACTCTTAGACTTTTTCAAACTAGCAGAGTGCCTATAAAAGCCTGCCAAGCTCACGGTCACAGCTCAAACCTATTGCAGAGAAAATATTGACTACACCAATACAGTACATGACCAAGCCTAAACTGAGAGTCTTTCGCTCTTTCTCGTGCATCTAAAATATTATTTTACAAATATGAATGCTGCAATTAAATACCAATATTATTTTTTACAAACACTCATGTTGTATGAGCGGGCATAAAATTAATTTATGTGCATGTACTCTTCCCTGTCAAAATATTTTTCATTTTGATCAACCTAAAAATACTAATATTTATAATATTAAACAAGTGTCGTTAGATTCAACTCAAATCTTTTCATAGTATACACATTTAAAACTATAATTGTTGATTATATTATATATACGTAGTTAAAATTAAAATATTTTGACTTTGACTAGTTCTAAAAATAAATATTTTTCTGGGATGGAGAGTATACAAAGCGTGTTTTGTTTAAAATAGTTTCAACTTTTGTAGTTTTGTTAATTTTAATAGTCATGCTAACCCGTATGGTTTGCCACTGGGAACTGCAAATATCGGTAAAGAATGTTTTGACACCACTAAATTGGTTTTGTTAAATTATTTGTAAAAAATGTTTTGACAGGGTATTATTTATTTAAACTCGTAGATGTTGATATATGTTTTTAAAGATTTTTTTGAAATTAAAGACGTTTGACTTAAACTAAATTTCTTGAAACGGAGAAAGAATTCTTATGCCCATCTCCTTCCAATCAATAGTATACACGGTTTGTGCTCAAACGCGCGTCCAGGAGACCACCACAGCCTGCCGTGGACTTGACTTGAGTACTTGACCCCAAAGTCTTCGCGATACGCGTTTCACGCGGCATCGCCACGTAGGGTGCGTTTAGTTTCTTCAAAGCTCTAAAAATTTTATAAGATTCTCCGTCACATTAAATTTTTGGACGCATCTATGGAGCATTAAATATAGATAAAAAAAATAACTAATCACATAATTTGGTTGTAAATCACGAGATGAATCTTTAGAACATAATTAGTCCATGATTGGACACTAATTACCAAATACAAACGAAAGAGTTACTGTGCTTCCAAAAAATTTTAGAGGGGCAACTAAACACACCCATACTCCGTTTCCTGAGCGCGCTTATATTGGATCGTCGCCGTATCATTACCCACGCACTAGCCGAGATCCGAATTTCCAGAGTTTCCGATGCAAGTGCGCGGCCTGTATCCAACTACTGTCGTGGACTCCTGCTTCTATCCATTGCAAGTGTGCTGAAGCTCTAACCAAGCCACAAGGGTGCGAAACACTATCCCCCTCTTCGTCCTCCCTCCCTCCCTTCTGTTATGATATGAGTCATATACTGCCTTGGGTTTACAAAGTCTCGATATGCTTAAGCTTTAGCTGTCAATATTTCTTTCAATGTCCCGATTAATGGACTTCCGACAACCATATGGCTTGGATTGTTTAGACAACAAAATCATGTCAAACTTGTTGTTTGAAACATCATACAGCGTTGAGTGTGATCTGGAAATAAATTCCATTCGGTACAACTTTACATATGGCACTTTTTTATTTTTACACAGGCTGGCAGGCATCAAAATTTATGATCACATTGCGAAACGTCCATTGTTAATGTTCTCCTAGATCAATACTGTTAACAGTAGATTTCGATTTTGTGCACCATTTGTCAATTCCTTGGACGATTTATTTTCCACTCTTTGTTTGGATGTAGTCGAATTAGCACCGATTCACATGTGTTGGAGTGAATAAAGTGAAACTTGAATTAAATTCCACACCAATCTACCCAACACATGTGGATTGAGGTGAATCCGATAACATCTAAACAAGCCCTTATCAAGGAGAGAATTGAAGGGTCGAAGGCCAGTCCGGCACTGTATTGTTGCATGCAGCCAAGCAACATAGAGAACTAGACGATGCCACTTCTCTCTCGGCACGGACGGCACTGCCCAAGTGACTTTGGATTTGGGTCAATAGTGGACACGGACTGTACTTGGACAGGCTGGTGCCGGTCCCACGCGGGATCAAGCAAAAAATAGTTAAATAATATATAATTAATTTGATAGGCTGATTTGAGATCCGTGCGATTTTAGAAAAAATATATTAAAGCAGAAGCTTATTAGATTAAAACAAAAAATTGACAGTTGTAGGAATCTTTCCTTTGTAACAAATGACAACCTGTAATGACGATTTGATCTATGTCTAATATTATATTACCGGTGGGGATCCTCTCCCCGGTAGTCTTGTTAAAAAAAACTAAAAAATTGACGTAGGACAAAACTCAAGTGACTAATTTTTAATGAAGGGAGTAGTTAAAACCTGTAGTCTCGGTGATCCGTTGCTGCTAGAAACAGCAATTGTATATTTCTAGATGGCTGTGGCAGTTAGCGTTTTTGAACATGTGCAGTTCCCTTTTGTATTTCATCGACACAAAGCTAAGCCTATACCTATTTCAGAAAAAAAAAAGGATGCGCACGTTGGTTGTTTTTCTTATGGTCTACTGGTAGAAATTCAACGTGAATCATAAACTATAGTAATACAACTGCGCTTTCAAAACTACCCGTGCAGTATGCTGGCTATCGGCTAATTTTATACATACTATTGCTGTTTATAATAATACAACTGTGCTTTCATAACTACGTAGAAATTCAATAAACTATAATAATACAACTGAATCTCGCTTAGGGCTCTTTTGGAAGCAAGGTGAGGAAAACCCAGGGATGGAAAACCCACCACTAAGAACTAGAATGACAATTATAATGATATCCTCATGGATTACCCATGTAGGAAAAAGTACGGAATGCTGAAAGGATTTGAGTTTCCAAATTTAGAGAGACATTTACAGAATCTGTTGAAGACATTTTTTTCCATAATAGCCAAATTTACTTTTGCAAAAATGATTTGGCTAATCTCTTGGAGATGCTATTAAGAATGGAAGGTCCTAAAAAAAGCTCAATGTTTTTATGCGATATTTATTTGGAATATGTCTCAGATATTTTTTTTTAATAATAACAAAATTTCGATGTTGCATCTCTCTTGTAAGTTTCAATGAAATCCATGGATTCCGCACATAACAAAATGTGAATACAAGGGATTTCGTCATGAAATAGCAACAATTGAAATGTACAGTCTTCCAAAACAGAACGATCGATGTTGCTAAATACTTTTTTTTTATCTTGATGTTGCTAAATACTGTGTGGCTGCTAACTGGTCAGCGTCCTAGTGCTCTAACTGGTCGGTTAAATCGTTGCTCAGCTTTGAGAAAGAATCTGCTTCATGTTTTGCAGATTCCTGAAGAAAATAGTTGCTGGGATTGGTCTCAATAGCCCATGACATGGCTACACAACCAGAAACATCGTCCTCTGTCTCGGAGGAGCAGTCAACCAAATCCTCTCAGGTAAGAACAATACAAGGACTGTTTTCACACAGGGAATTTCCTTTCCCATGTTCAACTTGCATTCAATTAAGTAATAATGCAGTGTGTTCTTGGCCTTCTTGCTACAAGATCATTACTGTGCCATTCTTTGCCATCATCAATATAATGCAAAAGGAAATTGAGAAATGAAGTAGCTAGTAGAAACAAGAATGCCATGTGACGATCATGTTGAAACACATGGTAGATGTGGTCTTACAACAATCTCAAACTAAAGACAACATTTATGTGTGTGAAGCATGAGTGTTTAATTTATCATCTGTTCATTGACTGCGTATACTACTACTAGCAGGACGCCATGAGGACTCGTGTGCGGTTGTTCGCTGAAGGCGTGGTGAAGATGGTATCCCCGGTTCTTCTTGCGCTAGCGCTGAGGAAGGTTGATTTGAAGGGCGAGGGGACTCTGTTCGTGTTCGTGCAAAGAAGTATTTCCCCGATCGCAGCGGTTACAATGGCATTCGGCATCCTGCTAATGGTCCTGCTCTGGCTCTGCTTATCAAAGATTTTCGCTAGAGTCGAGTGGCTCCAAGATGCAGCCTCCAAGCTGCTGGTCCACATCTGCGCTATCCTGCTGATGTGCCTCGCATATCTCATTCTGCTCCTTATCAGCATGGACTATAAGGCCTACATCTTCATTGTGCTTCCATTGGTTGGTTTCGTCACGTACTTCTACATCTGCAGCCTGCGAGGTGACGACGGCGGCGGCGGTGTCGTCGGTGACAGAGCTAGTGATGATGGCCATGCCCAGGCGGACTACGAGCGGGAGCTGGAGAGCTCGGTGGACTTCTTTGCCGCCTTCACGGTCCTTCTATTCCTGGGGCTCGAACGCCTGGCCTTGGAGTTGCATCTGAACAGCAACCATGAGGGTCACGATCACCTCGAGTCCACCCTGGTCGTGAGTTTTTTCACGTGCGTGTTGGGCGTGGCCATCATGTTCGTTTGGACGGTTCCGCCCTCTCACTCAGTCAGTAATGACGAGCGGAGTGATCAAATGCGTCGGTGCATCGAGGCATCTAACGTGGTGCTGGCCCTGCTTATTGCCGCCATAGTGCTCTGGATTACATGGGCGCCACTCGACGCGTACGCGCTGCTGGTGATCGTTCCGCCACTAGTCTCATTTTTGTTTGGGATATACGAACACTTTGACTTTCCAGGACCAGATGAGGCGCAGGACAAGCTCAACCGGATCAATCCGACGACATCACCGGGGAGCCACGACGTGGTCATCGAGATGCAAGAGCAGCAGCAAAGTAAGCAACCGGAGGGGGAATCGCAATCACAATCACCTAGTAGTAGCCAGACTGAGAACCAGCCGATGAAAAGGACATCATCGTTACCGCCTGCTCCTGACGACGACAGCGAGCCGATGAATAGGACATCATCGTTACCTCCTGATGCCGACAGTGAGCCGATCAATACGACATCATCGTCACCTCCTGACGACAGCGAGGTCAAGCCGCCGCCTCCACTTGAGCTGATGAAGTTCGCGTTTGCAGGGTTCTTAACTGTATCAATCCCAAGCATACGCGATTGCTCGCTGAACAGCGGCTGGACGCAGGCTTTCATACTCTTCACTGCCATTTCTGTCGTCTCAGCGCTACTATGGAGGCTACTGTCCCACAGAGCTGAAACACCGCCAGCAGTAGTTCTAGCTGCCAACGTTGCTTCCTTTTTTGCCCATGTTTTTGCGGTAGCAGCATTGGTTCCGTTTGCAGTAATGGCAGATATGAACGCACGACTTGTGGTGCCCGACTGTCATGGCTAATTGTTTCAGCACACTCAGGAAGATCATTTGAACCATTTGTTTACTTGAAAAGGATTAAGCAATCTCTGTAATCATAACAAAGGAATGTCTAGAAGGAATTCAATCTAACACAGTTATCTTGAGCTGATCGAGGGAACAATTTAAGAAAGATAAATCTTATTAACTCCCTGGATAAACGTAAGATCCACTTCTACATAATTGCCTATATATACACACCTGAAATCGATCATATTTAGATAGTCCTCATATACCTTTTTATCTTTATAAAGTTGTAGCATGTATTTGAAGGACCGAAAACAGCGACATGAGGAGCATGAATGAGAGGCTAATAAGTTTTTTCTCGAGGGAACTCGGACTTTATCCTAAAATGACAAGCCCACTCTTCTCTTGTAGCTTTCCCTAAGATCAAGTAACAATAGGGTGCCTACTGACCATAGAAAAGGAGCTGAAAAAATGCAGAAGTAAAATGAGCAAGAAATGGAGAAAGGTTCAAGAACACGGTGCAAGCTAGACCAATCCTATATACATATCGGTGACAAACCAGCCCAAGTGGCTTTTTGAGAAAAAGGAAAAACACACTTAAAGGGTCTCTAAAAATCGTGAACTTGTAACCAACACAAGGAAGCAGCCTCTAGAAAATCTCCTAAAAATTCACAGATCGAAAATATACCAGACCACCTATTGGACCGGTCCAGTATCAACAATCACCCAAAACATCAGCACAAAATTCTCTAAAAAATGACCTCAAAAAACACTGAAATGGAGAAATTTCAGGTTGGGCAGAACAACAAGTGAAGCACTAATTTGATATCTTGATTACTTCACCATGTAATATTACAAGCCACTCCTAGTAGATCTCAAAGCTTGGATGGTGAAAATCTCAATCAAAGAGCCACTCCTCTATCCATCTCTTTCTCTAACCCTACCCTCCTCTCAAAACCACACAAAATGAGAGTGGCCCTCCACTTAGATGGCTGCCCCAACAGACACTCCTCATATATATAGGCACCCGCAAAATGTCAAAGCACCCTTATATGAAGCACTCAACCCAACACTACTACAGAAAGTTCAATCGCCGCTGAAACGAAGGCAAAGACACCAAGAAAGCGACCTTCAAGACATGCTATATGTCTAAGACACCAAGAAGTAGAAGCACGAAGGCAAAGACTCAAACAAAATTGAAGTCACTGAAGCCAAGACAAAGAGGTGGATGAACTAGAATTGACTAATGATTTTGGATTTGCTCAAATTGACATGACTTCAGTTCAAAGATATAGAGCCTTTCATTGGCTTTCTAAAAAGTCCAACATCATCAAAATCGGAGTTCGAAGCTAAAAGTTATGTCCAAAATACAAAAGTGTGTCACGATGAAAATGGAGCAGCGGACATGTCCGGTGCCCACAGGACATAGCGGTGACACCTATTGAACCACCGGATATGCCCGGTGCTGCTGTCCGGTGCAAAAGTTCCAGTGCTCGCAGAAAAGCAAAACAACGGTCGAATTGTCAGAGGTCTGGTGTGAAGTCCAATGCTAACACCGGACATGTCCGGTGCGTACGCAGAAGTTGTTGTGCAGCCCTAATGGCTATATTTGGACTTGGGGGCTATAAATACCACCCCAACTGGCCATTTGAGATCTGTGGGAGATGAGGAACATGCCAAAGGAGTTGGTGCTCCATTCTAGTGCTCTTTACTTGCATAGTGCTTAGTGATACACATGATGATTAGTGTAGATGCTTTGCGAAGTACTTAGGCTAGTTAAACTACCATTTATGCGCTTGAGGTTCAGGCCTAGTGTCTAGTGAGGTATGCATAACTCTTAGCACTTGGTGCACGCGCGCACCATTGTTGTACATTTGAGGGGCTTATAGTCTTGCGAGACCACATCAACCGTGTTTGTGGTGTTGCCGCCACTATGTACCGGAGGGAATGAGGCCTATGGCGGTTTGGCTGAAAGCTCGATAGTGAAGACGACGGGAAGCAGTCCAGGAGAGGATATTCTGGATAGCCACTTGCATGTGGGGAAGGCCCCGGGCTATCCATGGAGTTACCCGACTGGGATGTTTACGAGGACTAGGGGAAAGCTTAGTGCGTCTTGATACCTCGGTAAAAATACCGGCATCGTCGAACGGGAGTTTGCATCTCTACCTCATCTTTAGCTTCCACATTTATATTGCTACCTTGGTTGTGTTCTTTACTTTCCTAGCTTAGTTGATAGGATTGGAAAAACCTAGGTTGCATAACTCTTTTGCGGTAGAGATAGCAATACACCTAGCAAAACCATAATTGCACATTTAGATAGTTTATTTATTGCATAGGTTTTGTTTAGGTTGGAATTAGAGGCCATAGTTAGAAGTAGATTTTTAAGTTCCCTAATTCACCTCTTGGGCGTTACGGTCCTTACAGTAGCAATGTAAATGTGGAAGCTAAAGATGCAAACTCCCATCGACGACTTCAGTATTTTTACTGAGTTATTGAGAAATGCACAAGCTTCGTCCTAGTCCTTGTTGGAGCCCCTCGCAAGGGCCAAGCTCCTGGTCAGGTAACTCATTAGATTAACCTCACATTTTTTTTGTGTGTGTGAGGGCCTTATAATTCACTTGTGTAGCGGCATAAATGGTGAAAAACAGTCTAGAATCACTTGTAACAATTTTTGAGTGGTGGCCTGTGCCCTCACTTGTCATTACCGGTGGATGTCTCAAACAAACGGTGGTTCCGGCGGAAGCTCTTACAAGTTTTGAAAACATTTGCCAAGAACGGCATCTCCTTTTGTTTGGTCTTTGGTTTTAGTGTAGTCTGTGCTCTTTTGGTTTTTCAGCTTCTGAGTGTGTGAAGTGTTGGTGGTTGGTGGTTTATCTACGCTAAACTGTCTTGGAATGGTATGCCATTCCTAATGCTGTAAACGGTTGAAACCGTTATTTGATTAATGTTAAAAGACTGGGCCTTCGGTCCTAAAACTCTAAAAAGACTTGTGTAGGTTTTGATAAGTAGCTTTTTGGCCATAGGTTTTAAGTTGCCTAATTAAACACCATGGTCCCTTTAGAGAGAAAAAATAAAAAGAATAAGAGTAATATGATTGACAAGTAGGTCCTAGATAGTAGAGGTTCTAATTTGAGGGCTCCTACTAGAGATGAGTCACAGTCTTCAAATGTAGGGGGAGCCCTAAAATCAGAAATGCAGGCCTTGATTTAAGGGCTATTGCTAGAGATGTGGTAAGCCTCCTATGGGGTAAGGAGACTTTTGGCGCAATGAAATTATAGTTAGACTAGTCTGCCAAGATATTCACAACTTCCTTATAATGACAAAATGTCAGGCCCATCCTAAAAGTCATACAAGGGACATGTTGTTGTCTGCCCTGTCACTAAAAGGTGATTAGTGAAGTGTGGCAATGATGTGTCATCACTTATGTAGTTGTCACCTTTGTGTGTTTCTCACATAGTGCTTCTGAGAAAATTATGGCCACAATCATTTTGATCCGTCTCTTATGTAGTTGTCACCTTTGTCTGTTTCTCACAAAGTGCTTATGAGGAAATTATGGCCTCAATCATTTATCAAATACGTGCAATACTCCTCTGAAATAATAATATGAATACTTCATCCCCAAAATCCTGAATCGTCTCAATGTTTGAGAAGGGGTATTTTAAAATGTCATATAAAAGAAAGAAATTTGACATCGATTTATTCAGAAGACGACTTATACAACAAACAATTACTGTATGCGGGGTACAGTGGGAGTGAAAAACAAGCAAAGCCGTTTCTTTGAATTACAAGATAGCAACTACAACTTGAGGCCCGAAGGATAGTTGAAGCTTGATTTGTGATCATTCCATGGATGTACATGTACCGTCGTGGACTCCACAGAAAGCCTTCAGTGGGTCATCAAGCTTGCTGTAGCCTTCCTTGGTCAAACAAACTCGATGTATTCGTCGGGCCTACAAGGATTATACAACAGAGGGTTCTCCCCATCGACGAGCTCGTCCATCGCTCTGACCTCGTCGCCGTCTCTAGACCAGCTGCCAAAAACCAATGAGAAGCGCTCGCGGTTGCTCGCCGTCCTAACGCGGTGGACCGACGCCGGCACCCTGCCGTTGGTAACGACCTGCAATACGTATATGACACCACATGCACACTGCTGCAGCAACAATAAACAGAACTGAATATGATTCGGAGAATGCATGCTTCTCTTCCCCGTACCGTGAGTAGGTCGCCAGCTTGAAAGGTGAAGGTGTCTGGCTCGGGACGAATGAGATTCCAACTCCGGTCCTTGGCCTGAACCTCGAGGCCTTCCACCTCGTGCTGTACGACCAGGGTGCTCATGTTGAAGTCGCGGTGCGCTCCCATGGACAATCCGCTTCCGGTGTCTGACTGTACGCCGTAGTGGCACAGCCGTAGGGTGTGGGTGAGCGAGCCGAGGTGGGAGGTTATCTTCTCTTCCGGGACGCCCAGCCCTTCTAGGGTCATCTTCGACACTATCTGCTGCAGTTTCAGCAAGTTGTTCCCAAATCGCAGCATCATGTCACTGGACATGTCGGCAGGACGGCAGTGACATCCGATCGAATCCGACACAGCAGTTATGAGAAAATTAGTTATATTCCGTGTCAAAATCTAGCTACCAACGACGACGCAGTGGTGTTTTATTACCTGAATTCCGGGTTACCCTGCGGCCAGAACAGGTTGGTGAAGTCGCGGATGCTGCCCTCGTCTGTGGCTCCATCGAAGCTGACGCTCTCATACACCGGTTCCGCTGTCGCGATGTATCCTCTGAAGTGCGCCTTAGCGGAGACGTTCCGCTGCTTCGTCTCGAGAGGGAGCGCAAAGAGCTCCGGCAAGTCATGGCCGAACAGCACCTGCCGGAGCTCGGGGCCTAGTGCGTCGTTGTACGCGACAACGACGCAGCCGTGGGCTACCATGGAAGCTGTCACGGCGGCCCGAGCTTCCTCCCAACCTGGCACCCCAGGCTCGACACCGCGTAGGTCGACCTTTGGGATATCCATGAACGTAACTATGCTTGCTGTTGTGCGCCTTATTGGTACATGTAGACAATTGCTTTGGCTACGTATAAACGCCTCCGGGCCTTCTTTGTTTCTTGGTTAGCGAGTATAAGAAGTCATATACTATACAAAGTTTTAAATCTCCGGCTATAGCTGCCGCTATAGCCGGAGATATAGCTGCTGGGGAGGAGTACAGCTAGGACAAGCAACTTTTAGCGCTAAACGATCGCTGCCGCTAATAGCCGGAGATAACCAGAGATAGCCGCTAATTAGTGGCCTATTTAGCTTCCGCTAAACGCGACTGACCTAGAAAAAGGTCGCAACCCACGAAACGGAAGCCCACAAAGGCCCAAAATGGCAGCGCACTCTTCAACGCTCAGAATCGCCTCTTCTCTGCTGCGAGATGGGCAGATGGCAGGCTGGCGGCGGCGGCTGCACCTGGTCCCCGGAGGCATGAAAGCGGCGGCGCCTGCCCTCATCGCTTCGCCCGGCCTCTGCTCCCGCCGATGGGGTGACCTGTGCGGCCGTGTCGAGGTGTTCATCTACACCATCGCCGACGCCATCGTCTTAGTGGAGCCCGCGGTGGCCGCTGACAGCGAGAGCAAGGAGGCCGCCGAGGACTGGCTCTTTGGCATCATCAACTCCATGGAGACCGTGTTCAAGGTGTGTGCAACCCGTGTGCCCTCTCCGCCAGCGATTCTGTGTCTCGGTTCTAGTTGCAGTCCATTAAAGATGTGTTCTTGTTTAATGTATGCTTAGTTTTACTGATGTCTGAATGTCTGATGGTCATGAATCTACTATTTTGTTAAGTTTGTGCCCCGATGGTACTGATGGTGATGTTTGATGGTATATCTGATTGTCCGAAATTGATGTTTGAAGGTCTCCGAGAATTAGTTATGGATCACTTCATAATTGTTATGCCAAAGTTCTATATTTTTTCGGATTTTTTGCAAAATCAGCTAAATGTCTTAGCTTCAGCTCCGGCTATAGCTTCTCTTAGCTGTTATGAAGGTCAGCAGCTAAGTCTAAGAGGCTTAGCCGGAGATTTTAAACCTTGATACTATACCAAGAAGTCACAATAATACGCCATGCCGTAGTGCCATTTTTCATCGAGATTCAAACGCAAGCATGTGCTGGATTTCATCTAGATACGGACGCAAGCATATTGCCAAGAGAAAGTCATGGGACCTGCTGATTTCAGGGGACAACCGCATGATAATTGCCATGTACTTAAAAATCTATAATTATTATTGACTCAAATGTGCCTGTACATCTTGACCGCTAAACACAAGTTATTCTAAGAGCATCTCAAGAGTACTCAAAACAGTTTCCTAATTTAGGAATTTTGGCAAGATTGAAAAAAAACTCATCTCCAACAACTCTCAAACCCACCTCCTAATCTTTTGGCACTTGGAAAACATCACCCCAACGCGCGTAAAGTTATGCGCACGTATAGTCGTGCCATTCTAGAGGTGGAAGGATGTGGTGAAGAAAAAAAAATAGGATAGGGCTCCTCATACAAATGTATAAGAGAGAAATAAAGTATAACGGTGGTGAGTATGATTTAGAAATAGTTTAGGATTCTTGATGTAAAACTTGCTTCTATCTTTTAGGCGTGGGATTTTGGAAACTGTTGGAGTCAGGGGCGACGCCAGGATTAATCGTCGCTGGGTCAGGACAAACGCATAGTGCTAACATTAAGGTTGCAATAATACAATACCATATATAATATCAACAAATGTAAAATAGCATTATAGAACTGACAAATTATTGTCACATCCCAAAATTTCTGATTTTAGGTTGTGCATAGGAAACACTAAATAAAATAAATGTTTTAATATTCGGATAAAATTTCCTAAGTTTAGTTTATGATAGCATCAATTAGTTATAAAAAATGAAAAAAAATAATAAGAATCTTTAAATTTTTCTAAACTAATTTGACGGGCTATTGTTTGATGTGATGTTTGCTCGTTAACTCTTGTGTGTTAAGAGCGAACAAAGTCTTTCAAAATACGTTTAGTGGATCAATCATTCTTCTCCAGCACGTCTTTATCTTTTCCGCAATCAATATTCCTTGTTTCTCATCTTAAGTTCTCATTGGGAGTTTCCTAAAATCTTTTCTTTATAACGTAAATTATTCCTTTCAGTTCCTCATGTGTCAATCAATCTCAGTGAACTCTTCGGGAATTGTTCTGGCTTTTTCTGGAGCTAGTTCACGCTTTTCTGCGAGCATTATCTAATTTTTAGACGCTCCAAAATATCTTTTCATGAGCTCCAAATACTTTATTTTGGTTCCTTATGTTCCATAATGTCTATGAGAATTTTTCCTAAATTTTTGGAGCTTTCGGAATATTTTTCATGGCTTAAATAATAATTTTAGACTTTTCTGGAATTATTTTATCCATGAAATTAATTAATTCCAAAAATAAATAAATATCTTATTTTTCCTAACGGTCAAAGCCTATGTGCAATAATCATAAAGGCCTATGTCTTTATTTACTAATGAGTCTTAATGTCTATTTAGGCCTATTAGTGGAGGTGAACGGTGCAACATCAATTAGTACCATATTATTAATTGATGTGAAGGTGGAGAGTTTTACTCCCTATAAGTATGTACGTACCCCTTGGGCAAAGCACCGCCGCTGGATTTTCAAGTTCTAGGATCGCTGTTATCCTCTATCTCCAGTAGTGCTCCCCTTCATTATCGTCCGCTTCTATACCTGATGAGCCTATATCTGCCGATCTGTTCTCCTAACTTACGCATCTATGAGCTCGCTCTCATGTTCATGTGGTCCCATGGTCTTTGCGTGCGAGGTGGTCGCTGGCTGTCCCATGCATGTTGCGTTGGCCGTATCTGCGCTTGCCCATCCATGCATCTCCAACAAAACCAGCCGACGGCGAGCTACCTGTTCCTTGATCTTGCAAGTCACCGTCGCCCAACATCTGTGACCTGCAGCAAAAACGGATATTGCTTTGGCTTTCGAAACTTCATTGTTTACATCTGCACACCGCGGAGCCATTTATCAGACATCGTGATCTGCAGAGTCCATGTACGTGTATATGCTCGTCCATCCTTTGAACCTATAACCTCAACACAAAAATAATTTTAACTCCGTTCTGCCCCTGGTTTTGTATCTCGCCGAGCTCGGAAGCACAACCGCTGCTGCTGTTGACGCCATCTGCCGCCTCTCCGTACATCCTCTGCAACCGGCCGGCTACCAATCTACGGCAAGAAGAGCAGAGGAGTCCTTCTATGTGAAGCACCATCTATTTTCTTGTCCAACTCTAGCACGTCAGCGCTGTTCTTCGCCGGCAGATGGATTGATGCACTTGCAGACCAACAACTACGTCGTTCCCTGAAGCCGAACATGCTACTGCAGTTCATGCAGGACCGAGAAAGCAAGTCCGTGCAATGTTTTCCCTCACCGTAACATCAGCAGCAAACACCATGGTGGTCAGATAAAGGTCAGCTGCATCTCTCTGTCCATTGTTCTGTCGAACAAAGTGTTTTGATCTTGCCCAATGATCCATCCTTATTTTCTATCTATTTCTAAATTCCAGATTTTGTGCGTGTACAGACTGTGCTCCACTGAAATCGTATAAGACGGTGCATGACTGTCTACTCTCTCACATACAAAGGTACCTTGTTTAGCTTATATCTTTATCATTTTAACTCCGATTTGAGTCGTTCTAGTCGCATTAGATTCGTGTCATCACGCTCTACACAGTAGCGCTAACCTTTATCATGTCACTTTTATATGAATTTATTAATATAAATGCAATCTGATTAATAATTATTTAATAGCTTTCTAGTTAAAACCAACCTAGGGTTGTAATTCCGATTCCGTTGCATTGCGATCGTGTCGATGTATGCTACGTGTTAGTAACAACGTGCAACATGTATCACATCTCTAAATTTTATAAGTTAAATATTAATGCAACCAAGTTTTAAGTAAAAATAAATTACGGTGTTGTCTCCTACCTTTTATAATTAAATGTCATTTTGATCAATTCCAACTTGAGTGTCTTTATTAAATGTAACTTGCTTAGGTATAAACCCTGCATGAAATGTTTCTAGTATACGATTCTACCTGTTTTATGTTTTTTTTAAAAATGTTAAAGTGACTTAAATAATATTTATGTTTATAAATAAAAGAAATATAGGACAACATATGTATTATAATTTGTTTAGTTAAACATGAAGACTTAGGTTTAACTCTAGCATTTATAACTTGATATAATTTGGTTAGTTCAACTTTAGGATAATCCTCTGAAAATGCCTAATCATTTCATTTCATTAACTAAAATAAATCAAGCGTATAGTTTGTCTTCTCCGTTCTGAGTGCAAACTCCTCGATAGTCGTGTCATCTTTGACGATAGCTTTGTTCTTAGTTGTTCTTGCGCTCTCGTGATCGTAGCAACGAACCGTGACGCTTAGTGCGTGCTCTTTTAAAGCGTCTCTTTTGTTTGGTGTGTTGTTCTTAATTGTGTTTATTGTCTGTTTGTTCTACTTGTTAGAGGTTACCCTTGTGGCGCAAATGGGGAAAAACAGACTGTGGATCCCTGCGTGATTGTATCACACAGACTGACTGATGAAACCTAGCGGCCCTAACTTGTTAAACGAACCTTTGAAAAACTTCATAGTGAACCCTGCCGACCTTCCTTGGAAGTGGGTCAAGAGGCTAATCACCTTGGGCAAAAGGGTAAATCACGACTCATGGTGAAAGTATACAACATATGCAGAGTGTAAAACTGGTATATCAGCCGTGCTCACGGTCACGAGCGGCCTTGGACCCTTACAAAATAAATGATGAATATTGATGGTAATGATAATACTGATGATATTAAAGCTCACTAATGATTATTGTTTCTTGCTATACATTATTCTCGTTTACATGATCATGAGGTTATTTGGGCTCACGTAACTTGTTGCTACTCAAATGCTAAAAAGATGACTCACTAAAAGCTATTGCAGTAAACCCATGTCAAACCTTTTGAGCCTCATGAACCCCATGTTATATTTGCTGAGTTCGACATGAACTCACTCTTGCTATTTCTCCACACTCTAGTGTGTAGTGAGGTGCTGCTTAGAAGAAGGATGAAAGTGTAGTGAAGTTTTCAAAAGTCTTTTCGAAGTGCTTGGCATACGGAGCCCCCAGTCAGCCGTCCCTGAGAAGAATGGAGCCCGAGCAGAAGCTTAGCCACCGTTCTGCGATACTCTGATAGTCGTAAGTGTTAATATAGTAAGTATTCCGTTTTATACAAACATTGTTTTGATATCTCTATTCTGTTGTTGTATGTGTGGACTTCCTGGGCACACATATAACGAGTGCTTGGTCTTCTTTGAAAAACCAGGCATGACAATTATAGCAAAAGAAGTTTTGACAGTAATAGTTACCTCCCATAGGTTCCCCTTTAGGGGTACGGTGCTCCATCTTATGAAAGCGAAAAATCACAATCATCGATTGGAATTATGGCTAGAAAGTATGATTTGTATTTGATACAGTGCCATCTCTTCTTATTCTTTAAATATCTCCATCATTTTTTAGTTATCATTGGGTGGGGGTAATTTTCTTTTCAAGAACAGTTCCAAATGTGCATTGATTACCTATCAAATTAGTCACATAATTAAACACTAAAGTAGACAGATACTGATGCGCAAGCAGCCACATATATGATTAAAATTTTAAAATTAATACTGTAACACAAGCCATACTGAAGCAGCCAAGTAGATAATACCTGGCATCTTGCTAGAATATAGAATGGAAAAGCATGTTTATTTGCTACAACGCAAAGCAACATAATCCTATCTCTAAATTAAGATTTTAGAACTTCAGATTATATAACTGAAAGAAAAGAAAACCCAATTACCCAAAGACCTTACAATTAGACTTGATAAATCAATAATGTCCAGACATCAGACATCAATGTGATAAATTAAGAAAGTAGATCATTAGTTATCAATTGTAGAATCCAGTTATTTGATGTACCTCCTCCGGGTGCTTGGAGCATATCGCAGTATCACCAGCGCTAACCAGGTGCCGACGCTGGTGAGTCGCGACCTGTCGATCGTCGCCGCCACCACCGGATGCAGGCGGATTTGCGATGGGATAGCATCGGAGACTCGGAGGCAATGTTTCGACTTTTGGGTTGCTGCCTGTAGACTCGGACGAAGGGTTCATGAAGTGAAAAGTGGGCCTTCAGGGTGGGCTCATTAGCCTGCATGTGCAAGCTCCTTGCATAATTGTTGCATGTGCGTGTAGACCGATGGGCCGGAGCAACGACGTTGTACTTCCAGGTTGCCGGGGTTGCAGTATTTTTTTACTGGGGTCTAAGCTGGTGAAAATTTACTACGTATAAGAAGCCCGCTGGAAACCGTCGGTGTCAGCCGACCCCAATGGCTCAACGTAGCTTCGCCACTGGTCGGAATTGTAGCTTTTTATGTCTCCCGATATATTTTTGCAAACGTTAGAAAACCTGTTTTTGGGAGTATTTTTATATATTGTTGGAGATGCTCTAACTTGTCGCCCATTGCATCCATTGCATCCCGAGCCAAGACCAGAAGCCAACTTCCAAATCTGCCAGTTGCCCATTGCCTGATAGGCGCAGGAGCACTACATCGCCATCCCGTTCCACAGCCGCAAGGCACTGTCGATACTGTCGATTACTCCCCTGGCAGGGCCATACCTAGGGCGTGATGCATTATGAAAAAGATCTCCCCAAGTCCGTGTTCGCTAGGCTTTGGGCCCGCTCATCAACTCCTCGGGGCGGGACGGATCCTTGTGTATCAATGAAGCCTAGAAGGCTCAGTCGGGAAAGGCTCCACAACAACGGACAGCACCTGACAGTCAAGTGCCAGACTGCAGTAAAGACATTAGGTAGTGGTTGCAACATTGTCGGCCCTCTCCTACATGTCAAGGAAGTACCCGGCGGTGCCAAGACAAAGGAACCAGAAGCACTAGGGCAAGAAACCCTAGGTAAAACCCCCGATTTGTATCTCCATGTCCTCCATGGTATATAAGGAGAGGCATGGGCGCCTGTAGCAAGGATCAAACCCAACTGGAATCGATCAGATCGCTAGGGATCAATTTATAGATCTGCCAGAAACTCTAGGATAGCACAGCACAATCCCCTACCAATCTCTCTCGATCGGGCATTCTTAACATGAAGACACTATATTGTTGGATGTAGAGCTCAGATGGCTGAACCAGGATAAATCGCCTATGTCACTAAGTGTTTAGAGTGTCCAAGCCACCGGAGATCCACATATGGACCTCCGACAAATAACACGATGCATGTCGTCGAATCGACCCCACGACACACTGCTAGAAGCATCACAACCACTATGGCCACACTCTATGGACATCTCATTCTGACAACAAGACCCTCACTCTGACGACTCTCCATGTGAGACTTCGTGAGCAAATCCTTGGACAAAAGGATAGAAGTGATGTCATCCATGGTGATAGAATATGTACCATAAAGGATATGAGCTCTAATGTTGTCATAAGAATCTGGAAGTAAACACAAGAGCAATATTAATTGTAATATGATCTCTATCCATAGACCTAGCAACATTTTTATAGTCAAGCACCGCCTTATTGAACTCTTCAATATATATTGCTTGACAGGAGTGCCTTCATTCATATGCATCCTAAACAAGTGCATCATGAGGTAGAAATGACTTGAGAGTGACTTGTCCAAACGAAGTCAAACAGAGCACTGCCAATGCTTTCTTATCTAGGTAGATCTCATCTCTTGTTGTACTAGTCAAATCTGGATGAATCTCCTCTATAGCAATACCTAGACCCTTATCTATTAGGACATATTGTATTTTCACTTGCCATAACCGAAAGGTACCATTGCCATCAAACTCACTTCTAATGTTGACATATTGACCTGAAACAATTGATTAACTTGTGCCTTTGATAATTAACAGTTTGGGCACCACTTGTGATAACAGAGGGGTAGTGGAATAATCAATATTAGCAAACTAACTTGTCACAAGCATATCCCCGAACACCTTATGTGCATGAATTAAACCAGCATTTGAACTTGAATCAATTAAACCACAAGTTGTCCCAACTTCTAGCCACAATATACTTATCAATTTGCTCACTAAAACCTCAGCCTCAACATCTCATAGTCAATACATCAAAAAACACACATATGCCTACCATGCCAACTCATCCGTACAAGCAACAACTTCACATATGAAATAATAGCAAGCAAGATGGTGACTTAATCAACACATATGGCAAGAGAAATACTTAATCAAGAGAGGACAATAAGATTTACATGAAAACCGTTTGTGGGGAAAATGAGCTCACACAGGGAAGAACGGGGCACGGGAATGACTGCCCCTTTGGGCTGGTTTAGGTTTTTTCTATAGAGTCCTCGAGGTTACAGGATATTCCAAATGAGCCCCCAAATATGTAACAAATGGAACTGCAACTATCACATAGAAGTATATCAAAGTGAAACACCTTAAGATAAGCCAGCACTGAAGTCACAGGTGATCATTCAACATTATCAGTTGCTTCATCATACTACAAAATCATGAGAGAGCCTTCCCGGCCATTATTGTAAATGGAATTACAGCAACTGCAACACAGAAATGGGTGCAGAAGGAAGCAATATCTGCAATAGCTGCGATGGTGGTCTGTGACTTGTAATGCGTTAGGAGCCTCCACACGAGGCCTGAGACAATAGCTGCTGCTGCAAGGTGCAAGAAACATTCGGTAGACATGTTGACTGAACCATTGCTGATGCTTGGTATCGACACCGCCAGGAATCCAGTAAATGTTACTTTTGTTAGCTCAAGCGACGCTGGTTTATCACCGTCGGCACTACTGCTAACAGGTGATTCTTCAGCACCGTTAGCGGCACCCCTGTGACTGTTGCTGCCCTTTCCATCATCCTCGCTGATAGCAGCGTAGAACACATACATCATGAGAATCAGGAACGGAGCTACTAGCAGAAGCAACGCTCTTAGTTCCATGAGTGCATACATAATGAAGAACAAAACCAAGGACACGGCAAAACCCGTGAGGATATCAATGGTCTCTGTCAGGTTTCTTATGAGTTTGCGAGGAGGCATCATCTCAAGGAGCATTAAGCTCACACAAACAACACAAACAATGAAGCTTGTGCCGATTGGTTTGGTAAGACGATCGTGAATTATTGCTTTAGTGCTGTTAATCTGACCCTCCAGAGCCAGGCCTTCCAGTCCCAGAAACAGCAGTGCAGTTATACCAGCCAAGAAGTCAAGCGAGCTCTCCAGTCTATTGCAGTACTCGTCCCATCTCATTGCACTTGCAGCATCTCCTCCCACAGCAGTTGTGAAGTGCATGACCGCACGAATCACGGAGCAGAGTCCAATGAGGGCACCGATCACAGGGAATGACCAGCTGTGTAAGATGAGGTATATGATCCAACAGGCAAGTGCCACTAAACATGTGCTGGATAAGGGTGCCAGCAACATGGTAGCAGTGTGTGGGGAACTTGATGAGCTCCCACCGAAGAATCTCCTGGAGGAACGACAGCAGACAAGGAAGGGGCAAATACTGGCAACTAAGGTAACCGTTGCTACCACGAGCATGGTGATTGGGACGGCACGGCCATGTTCCTCGCTCTTCAGGTCAACCTTCTTCAGTGCAATCGCAAGAAGCACGGGGCACACCATGATCACCACCGCTTCGGCGAAAGCACGGTAACGGTTCATCCACGCATCCTACAGTATGAAAAAATATATATAGGAATGAATCTAGCAGCTTTCGAAAATCCCCATAATCGTGTCAAGTTGGATTGGTCTTCAACTTGTTAGAAGACGGCAGAGTAAACTGAATTTGGAATGAAACGTCAAGGAAAGATTTTGTGAACTACAATCAAAATGCAGGGCTGAAGGATGCATACCATCGGATCTCTGGCAGTGGCATCCATCAAAACTTAACTTGGTGAGGTTGAACTCCTGATCCCTCCGGAACTGATGACCACACGCAGCCTGAAGGATTTATTAGCAGATAGAGAATGGAGAAGCTGAAGACCTGGAATGGAGCTGCGCCGCTCCTGCTTGCTCGGTGCTCGGGTCTTGACGGTTGAAGTAGCTTGGCAGAAACTTCTGTGCAGCTGCGGCTTCACTTCAGCAATCAGCATACGGTACGGAACGCGTAAGCAAATAGTAACGCGGAAGCCCACAGCGTGTGGGAAAGCAGCAGCAAAGACTTCTACTATTTAGGCCTCGTTCGTTTTCTGTGGAACAGTTCCGTTACTGGAACAGTTCCTGGCCAGGATTAAGTGGATCCTCTTCCTCCACTCATTCCTGGTCTGATTCAAAACCTGTCTTTATTCATTCCTGGTCTAATTAAAAAAACGTGTTCGGCTAGACAGGAACAAATACATAGCCAGGATTCGGCTAGTGCACTTCTGTCACAGAACAAGTCTGCTACTTCACATGAAAATAGGAAACAAAACCTCATGAGTTCACAGTTGCAAGATTACAAGGCACTGGAAATTTACACGAGAATGACATATATCTGTGAAAAAGAAATTCAAATCACCATGCAAAGCAAACCCAACAGAATATCCATGGCTGCTGACAGCATGTATACATATCCAGGCATTTAAGTGCCACAACAGAATATGATGAGCTTGAAACAATTCAAATTACCATGCAACGCAAACCCAACAGAAATTTCATGACCTAACAAAGAGATGTAAGTGCTTGTCATCAACAAAAGAAAAGATTAGTGTGCAGTACCAAAGCTATAGCAGGGTATCGAAGAACCGAATCGAAAACAAACATGAAGGCTGTTGAACATAAATAATAAGCTGCAAGTCCCATTTAACCATGGTATATTGGTGCCCAACGGCCCAACTACTACTACTAATCTATGAGAAATAGGAAGTAACTTCACACTGGTCACTCTTCTAGTGATATACTTCTGTAACTCCCACTTACTCCAGTAATTCAGTTTCTTCACCTGCTGGTACAACTGCAACAAGTAAAAATGATATGCATTATTGGTCCTTGGGCTCATGAGATATTATACTATATATAGAGAGATTTTCAACTCAGATACAACTGAAAAACATCTAGCATTGCATGCTACATTTCTGGAAACTGAAAAATACCTGAAAACATCATGCTAGAATTAAAATTGTTTCTATTTTATTTATACTGTCAACAAATAATATCATATATACTGCCAAGTAGAGAAAAATAGACACATGAAGCTACTGCCTACTAGCAAAATGGTCCAGCGACCAAGTTCAGTCATGTAGGTTGCATGCCTTGCTAGGTAATATTAGTAGGAGTTTGTTACTAGAAAATCCAAAGTGCAGAGCAGAGTTGCCCTGTGGCCTATGCAGTTTCAGAAAGTTTCAGAACTCTATACTCTGAACTGTAACAAAACTCTGTGTCATCAGTTTCTTGCACTGCATAACATCACATAATTAGTTGTATGTATTGTATGCATTATCCAAGAAAGTGACCTAATCAAAGAAACTAACAGCCAATTGAAATTGAAAGCACGCGTACATAGAATAGAAAAATGGACAGGGAAATCTGAATCCTCCTGCAGCTAGCGTTCACCAAATCAGGCAGCGCATGAATGGTCAATCAAAGATATACTGTATAGTAATTAATTAGATAATTGTCTTATATGCTTCATCAGTAACCGGCCAAAGCAATTGCATTGCTTGCTTTGCACAATGTCTTATATGCTTTATCAGTAATTGTCTGTCAGTTCCAGAGGGGGACATCACCGTGGCCCAAAGTCAAATGACCAGCTCAGCAAGGAAAGAAAGCTTTGCACACAACATAACTGAACATGGGCATGCAATGCAATGCAATTTGACAGACTGAACTCTGCAGAGTGCTTCTTGGGTGGGCCCATACGTACATTGCACTACAAGTATATACCATCACATGATGAATCTGTAGGATCTGGTTCTTGCTTGTGCTAAATGGTTTGCAGTGGCCAAAACTCCGATCCCTTTGGAAATTAATTAACAGGGCCGGGGCATTGTAGTTGTAGCCGGCCGGCACCAAGTAAAAGCTTTTTTTTATTTACAGACACATCTAGCTATGTTAATAAATATGGTATTGCTAGAATGAATAATCATGTTTAGCATTAGCAACACAAGTATCCTATCAAGAAGCTGATACGAATATGATAGATAGATGGTACATAGAAACAACTAGTACATAGACGGGTGCTGTTGATCTGATCACTGATCACTAGTACCCATCAGGTGACGAGATGATGCATGAACATGATGTGTATAATAAGTAGAAATAGATTGGCGCCCACTTCTAACCCCCACGAACTGATCATCATCATCATGATCACCATCCTACTACCACAATGATCCTAATAAGCAGGTCATCAGTCTCGTCTCATATGGATGGTAATGGTCTGTCAGACCAGGATGGATTAACTCCTCAAACTGACACTGATCTAGCATAGTAGTAGCAGTAGCAGTGTCCATCTCTAAAGAATTAGACTCGCGGGCAACTAATGCAAGGATAACATAGTCTACCTCGTTTATTGGACAAACAATGCATCAAGTTTTCAGCAGTTAAATAGACTGACCTGTTAGACCATAGCATTTTTTAGCCAAATCAAAGTTGCTTCTTGATCTAGTTCACACCCACTTAGAAAGGCCTCCCTATTTTCTTTACTTTTGATAAAGACAGCAAATGCCTTTGCCTTCTCTTCCTTTGTCACTTCCATTGTACTCAGAACGGATATACATCTTTTGATAGAGAAGTCATTAGCTTGACCATCCTCCTTTTCTTTGGCTAGGTCCGCAGACTTATCTTGTACTTGCTTAGTCCTCATGTCTAGGTATCTCCCCATCATTTCTTCAATCCTTTCACCCTTGTTCTTAGGCCTCTTTTCTTGCTTCTCATGTTTTTTGCTGGATGTAGTGGTTCTTTGCTGCTCGCTTCTTTCAACATCTACGACCTCATTTTCTTGATCTTGTTGTCCACTTCTTTCAACAACAGCCTCACTCGTTTGCATCTCAGTTACTGAATCATGAGCCTCAACGCTGTCTAAGTCATCTACATCATGAATTTGTATAAGTGGCGCTTCCTCTTGTGGTGGCTCAAGGGAGGTGACATTATAAGTACCTTCAGCCAAGTGACCTTCACGAACATGATAACAATGAAATAGCTATAGAAAGTGATCTTTTCTCAGATGAAATTCAAGTATTACTATTACTGCTCTATATTATAAAGCGGTCTTGCCTGAGAACAACAACAGACCTAGGACAAAAGATGACAAGCATTACTATATAATCTCTTCAGGTCCCCTCCAGACTCGAGTACTCAAAAGGACAATATGAAAGCATTAGCCAAATAATATCACCTTCTGTACTATGGCCCTAAAATAGTGCATTAGCTAAGTCTACACACTACAGTTGAGTTAGAAATCTGTATGACTCGTATTACAGCAGATTGTTTATTAGATTCCACTGTGGATTGCCTATATATGCATGATTATTGCATAACAAAAGTAGAACAAAGGGCACTGCTGTGAATATGCATGAACACCAAAATAAATGGAATATCAGATCTATCACCATCAAAGAGAGAGTTTTTTAGACAAAGTAAAGCAGGCCAAAAAAATCCATTTCCACGATTACAAAGAGACATTTTGATATATATAAAACAAGTCAATGCACAAAAGAATATGAGGAAAGAGAACCTACCATCATAAAGCTCTTCTAAAGCATCAAATAGTGGAAATCTTGCCTTACTGTTCCGAAACTTCTTGATTTTAGGGTACGACTGCACATTCAAAGAAAACCATTGATCAAATATAAGGTTATCACTATGAGGACATACATAGAATTACTTCAAGAAATCAACTTACCACTTCGAGGTTAGCCCACATAGCTGGTGTTCCTTGAACCATATGCCTATCTTCATTCCAGCTGGCCCCACTCTGCTGCCTTGCCTCTTTCAGCATCCTATAGTCTCTCTTTAGTTGCACTTCTTTGTCTTGAATCTGACTCTTTGTGTAGTTGACATACTTGTTCCTCAGATGGAACTCCTTCACCATCTTATTCCACTCTTCCGAGCTCCAACATTTCTTAAAGCGTTGCCTTGTACTGAACCCACATTTAGGTCATCCAATTCATCACCACTTGGTAAATCAATAAAGGTACTTGGAGGGATATTATCCGGCTAATGATCTAACCATTCCTCATCCCCATGAAGTAATCGGATCAGATTATGGATGATGGCAGCAGCTATAGGTATCTTTACTTGATTTTCCAACATGTGGAATGTGGCAACTTTTAGAATGGGGAAGCGCTTCTTAAGCACCCTTAAAGCCCTTTCCACATGGTTCCTCAGTAGTGCATGGCGGTGGTTGAAGAGCTCCTTTGGGTTCTGTGGCCTTCGATGTCCAGCCCCAAATTCTTTCAAATGGTATCGAACTCCTCGATATGGAGCAAGGAAAGATGGAGTATTCGCATACCCTCCATCAACTAGATAGAATTTGCCTAGGAGGTACTTGGAAGCCCTTGCTCATAGATGATCTTAGCACTCTGGAATCTGTAGCTGATCCCTCCCATCCACTAGAAATGAAAGTGATGTTGAGATCGAAATCACATGCCACCATCACATTAATGCTTAGTGTGCCCTTCCTATTTCTAAAAGGAGAAGCTTTCTCAGAGGCTATGGAAATAGGAATATGAGTTCCATCAATGGCACCTAGACAATTCTTGAAAAATGGATAGAATCTAGGATTGTCTTCGATTTTTTGATGTACTTGATTAGGATCAGGAGCTTGCAGGAAACGGCGAGAGAGTGCAGGAATGACCACTTTGAAGAAGTGGTTGATGTGATGATGGAAGGTGCCATTGCTGTGCCCAAAGAACACTTGGAGATCCTCATACGAGGCATTGTGACTTAACATGTATAGGAAGAAACCCAACTTCTCCTCCACCGTGATCCTAGTATCAACAACAAGCCTTTTCCTTCTAAGATAAGTTGCCAATTCTCTAAAGATGTGTGGTTCCATCCTAAATGCAACTTGACAGTTCTTGACATGTCCCTCGAGGAGTCTACGAACTTTAACCTCGCCTATTTCTTTCGAAGTATGATGTTTCTTCCTTTCTCCTCCTCTAGCATAATTCATAAGATACAAGACGGGGAAAATAAATAGCATCATGTCATCGTCTTCTTCCTCCCTCCTCTTTCTAATGCGATCTCGCAGTGAGAGGCGCATTGTATAACTGAAGCATATGATTTTATAGTCATAAAGAAGCTAAATATTATTAACCATGTCATATACAAGCTCTAATAAAGATTAGTCATATATAAGCATATTTCATATAGAAGCTTTTGAAGTACCTTCTGGAGTTGGTACGGGATCCCAAGACGGCGGAGGTTCACCTTCCCCAACTCTAAATGGTGCTGGAGAGATCTACAAGTAACAAGAAACCACAAGTCACATAGTGCTGGAGCGTTATATAATACATCTAAATAGTGCTGGAGGATACACAATACATCTAGCATTGCATGCTACATTTCTGGAAACTGAAAAATAGGTGAAAACAACATGCTAGAATTAAACACTTCCTCTGTCACGCATTGTATGCCATTACTAAACAGTTTTGTGCCTAGATCAAAAGCATGCAGAATGATAATAGTGAAGGAACAAACATAACCATGCTAAGCAACTGGTTCTAATTGACCATATTTTTCTGTTAGTAGCATCACGGCAAAAAGTAACAAGTGAAGAAACTCGATTTCCATGTAACTTATCTGAAATTATTACTTAAATAAAACAGCATAAAAATCACAAGAAACAACAGCTTTTTTCCAGTAAAATATTTATTCTGTAGATTAAGATCAGAGAACATGGCCAGGCAGATGATATCTCATGAACAATTTTCATCGACCAGACAAATTGCAAATGCTAAGTATACATACAACAATCTAGCGGCAGTTATCTTCACAAAAAGAGACCACATATCATCCTGAAGAACTCACGATAGCAATACTAACTATGGTAAACAAGATGTATATACCAATAAGGTAGTAGCCCCAAAATCTGGGTACCCGAAACCTAGCCCAATGTGAAACCCTAGTAGCAGTTGTAGGAAAAGTAATCAAGCAACACTTCAATTAAATCAGCATAGTCCAATGTTAAAACCTGGAAGCAGTCATGTACTCGACTCTTACTAGCATCAAATTCAGTCATACAGTCACACTACAAAGCGTACTTCTAGTTGATTTTAAGATGAGCCACAAAATAGCTATATGCTATCCTGTACTACTTCACAGTTGAAACACAATGTGTCAGACCCTAGGATCAGAAGCAATCTTGCCTCGCGACATGCCTGCAGTGCACAACAAACTGATGGGTCAATAAGCATCGGTAGCCTTAATCTCCATCAGCAACCAATCCTTCCTTAGATCCTTCGGTAACCTTGAAAGATCATAATCCATCGAACTACCAGGAGACCATCGTGCTCAAGATCAAAGAACCCTAGAGGAGGCAGAGAGGACAAGGACGAAGGAGAGAGCAAGTGAATCACCGGCGAGAAGGACGAGGAAGGGGAAGGGCGCCGTCCTGCAGTCGCCCCGCGCCGCTCCGCAGTTGCCCCATGTCGCTCCGTGGTCGCCCCGCGCCGCGCCGCGCCGCACCGCCGTCGCCTCTGCTCGACAGCTCGAGTCGTCGCGTGCCCGCATGAGCCGGAACCGATCCGGAAGGCAGGAGGTCCGGTTCCGTTCCGGGCTGTGGACAGAGGGAAAAGCGAGGCCAGTTTTGGTTCCGGGCCAATTTTGGTTCTAGGCCAGGCCGAAACGAACACACATTTCTATTCGCATCTGGATTGGAAACGGGCTGCAGCATTCCACCCAGAACGGGCCCGGGAACGGGCCAATCCGCCAGAAACGAACGAGGCCTTAGTGAGTGAAGTCAACGGCCATGGTCGTGGAAGCAAATGGGACCGCACTTCTTCGCCCATAATTGCTCGTCGAGTTTATTTATTCAACAAGGTACGGATCGGTTTCTGGTGGCAAGGTGTTCACCATATAGCAACACACAGTACACGTACCATTTGCGGAACCAGCAAACGGCGTGATTTGGTTGGGCTTGGGCACATATAGAAGATATATATATATATATATATATATATATATATATATATATATATATATATATATATATATATATATATATATATATATATATATATATATATATATATATAAAATAACTCCTTTGAGGTTATGGCGGTTTTGGCCAACGAAAAATTAATGTAAAGAAACTTGACCTCTTCTTAATTTAATAAACCATCTTTGTGGGCATACAGCGGAGGATTTCTCTGATGATAATTATGAGATTTTGCTAAATTTCAGATGTCTAAATTTTAATTTTCTTTCAGATGATGGTTATTGCATATATTTTATATTAAAATTGCAGTTTTAGTTCGCAACATTTTTTGTAGATACGATGTGTAATTTTTGGTTCTAAAAATAAAAAAAATCATTAGACAAAACTACAAACCTGACAAAATCTGATATGTGTTGGCACAAGGATAATTTAACAATTTACAATTATTTTTATAGTCAGACAAAGACAAAAAAAAATGTTATAACACAAAGACAAATAAAAATTACAAAAATGATAATTTACTTGTACTAATTGATAGTACAAGAGTGTTGTCTAAAATCATCTTAAAATTCAGACACCTAAAATATAGGAAAAGTGGATAAATATATGATGACTTGGTGTCATATCATAACTACTCCAAAGAAAAATCATCAAAGTTTTAAAAGCAAAGGAAAAAACAAAAGTCATAAAAAGTCATAAAAATGAAAGGGGCTTTTTTTAGAGTCGCAACGGTTAAGGGGACCAAAAGAAATTTAAGTTCCTGTCAGACTTGTCTTTTAAGAAAAGTCTAGACTTCGTTACCTTTACCTTATTACAAACAGGTAGGCAAGATTGCTTTTGATCCTCTTCTCTGAAAAATCTCCGTGGAGCGAAGGATTCTCTGTGGCATGTCAAACCTCCATATGGGGACGATCTCGTGGCATGTTAGTAGGCATTAATTTCCTCTCATTTGACATAGGAGAAATTCAAAAGGGTTTCTTTTTGTCCAGTTTAAAATCCGAGATTAGGTTGATGCATTTCAATGGCTTTTGGTTTCTGACTTTCTGTGTATGGTGCAGCACAAGAAGAAAATAAGGATGCTTTTTAACTGAGTTTTCTCAATTACTCCTTTCGTCCCTAAAAAAAATAGTTGTTATGGGATCCGGCTGGTAAGACTTTTTTAAATTTAACTAGGTTTGTAGAAAATATTAGCAACACTTTAATCTCTAAATAAATTTATTAATAAAAAATATATAGGTATCTATCTAATGATAATAATTATATACTAAAAATACTAATATTTTATTATATATATTTGGTTAAAGTTAAATATGTTTGACTTCCAGGGAAGTGGGAATGTCGCTTTTTATGGGACGGATGAAGTATGCGCTAAATTCTTTTACCTATTTTAATATGTGGTGGCTTTAATATCATAAAGGGACCCCATGAAAAAAATAAATGAAACTATAATGATAAATTGTCTTTCTTCTTCAATGCTATTATCGATGCTTTCAACTTTAGAGAACTGAACTTGTCTGGACTTGCACAAATAATCGAAAGATGCATTTTTATATAAAAAAAAGCTTGATAGAATTTTAGTTCTTCGCTTATTGGGACTTAAAATTCAATCATACCACGGTCCAGACCCTACTAGAGAAATCTCTGACCAAACCCCTCTATTTGTAAATACTAGAGATCCATCTATGGCCGGCTCTCCTACTCCAGGCCTTACATTTGAGTTGGGTTGGCCATTGAGGGAAGTTTTTTTTTTACTTGGTTAAGGATATATGGACCAGTATAAAGAAGGAGACACCCTTTTAGAACGATGACATGCTAAAATTGGACGTCCTCACTAGTACTTAAGGGGATGAGCTAAAAATGCCAGTGATGCTTACAAAAAAAAATGAAACAAACTTCTTGATAAGTTGAATGACTTAGATAAGAAATTGGAATTGATACAACTAGATAACGATGAAATAAATTTAAAACACGAGGTTATCCCAACTCCTCAGAGAAGAATAGTTAAAATACTATCAAAGAGCAAAGGTGAAAAAATCTATTGGAAGGAGATGTAATACGAAGCATTTTAAATTAGTGGCTAATGAATGAAAAACATAGAAAAACTCATATCTTCCACCTGGAGCAAGAACAGTGCGTAAAAAGTGATAATGCTAATCATAAAAAGTATATATCACCAAGTTTTACAAGAGTTTATTTAGTGATCGAGAGCCCTCTTCTGTGACCTTGAATGAGACTCATATAGAGGATGTCCCCCAATTTACAACTCGTATAGAGGATGTCCCCCAAGAAAAAAAAGACCATTTTTCAAAGATAACATAACTTATCTCCTGGGCCTAGATTCCTAACTAAATTTTATTAGGTTTTCATAAAAGGGGATTTGATGGCTCTTTTAGAGGACTTCTGTAGAGGTGTTCTCCCACTCTTTTGGATAAATTTTGGAACTATAATCTTACTATCTAAAAGTAGTGATCAACACAAATCGAGCAATATAGATCAATCTATTTGCTGAATATTAGTTTTAAATAGCCACTAATAGGACTGTCTTAGATGCCCCATTTCGAAACGCTGTGCAAAAGATTTTGTGTAGTAGTGAAACACTCATCCGACTCCACAAAATCCTTTTTCTCCCTGGGAGAAATATAAGGGAAGGTACAATTGTTTTACAGGAAACTATACATGAGCGTCCCCCTATGCCGAAATAGATGAATTTTGAGTGTTATGATATTGTTTTGTACCATGTTAAATACACTATAACAGCGGAATCTAGGACCTAGAATAAGGGAGTTTTGAATAAAATATACAATATATAATGTAACACCCTCGGTGTTACCGCGTCAAACAAGTCACTAAACATTTCATGAGCATCATGTTTATATATTATTGCATATGATCACTTGTGTAAATAAGGTCTTGCAACTTAAAACAATCAATGAAAAGTATGCAATATTGCGCTTTATATCAAGTAGAGGTGTAAACTAATTTTTATTGAATGAAAATGCTATAGAACATACTTTTGGCACCTTAATAAAGTTTGAAGTACAAACTTCGTAGATGACCATGAAAGGTTTGCTTTTGAGATTTGATATCGCAGACTAATATTTCTAATAGCCTAGAAATGCAACTTGGAGCAAAGGCAACTTAAAAGACAAGAGGATTCTCAAGTCCAATAACAGTTCGACAACACCAAGTTCGCCAAGTGATTTTTGAGAAATTAAATTTTGTTGCACTAATTCTCAAATTGAGCTCTAAATTATTCCTTATCCAAGTATTCTTCTGCAGTACAAATCACTTTCATTCATCTTGATCCAACTCCAGCTCTCGCTATTCTTCTCCTCCTTAATTCCCCAAGCAAGTACTCTCACTCGCAAGCCGCGAAGCACGCTTCAGTACATCTCGTTGGCAAGACGCAGTGCTTTTACTCCACCGTGCATAGCAAGTTAGGCAACTAGTGTGTTGCACGCGCACGGCGACGACCGACTGCCGCAGCAGCAGACACCACGCACAGCATACGCGTCAGTTACTACATGATTTGCCACCGCGCTCTGCAAAAATCATTACCGCCCTGCCCACACGTCGCGTTGAGCACTGCAACATATAGGGAAACTAGAAACAATGCAGCTGAGCACTGTAGCACGAAGAAAATACTGTAGCACACAGAAACACTGTGCGGAGCACTGTTCACCCGAAGAAAGTCTGCCTTCTGCACGGTGCAAGGTTGATTAGCGCACGTCGCACTGCCTCCGCTGAAGTGTGTCGCGCACGCGGTCATCTTTTCCGGTGCGAGCTCAACCTCCATCCCGCGTCTTCTGCCTTTAAAGGACATGCTGTGCAACCTCCATCGCAGTTGCAAGCTCGCCAAGCCACCACTTCGTTGCCCACCTTCTTTCTCTCAGAGTTAAGCAAGATTTCTCCGTTCTCCTGTAAACCCAGCCGTGCAGCCAACCCCCCCCCTCTCCGAAGCACCAGTCGACTGCGGTGAGTATCACGTGATTCCCTCTAGTATTTTCTCTATCTCTCCTTGGCAGCACCATCCTTTCTCCCTGTCTGTATCGCACTTGCTCTGAACTCCAGTAACTAGCTTGCAAGAATTCCTTCATTCTCCTCTGCATTATTTCCTTGACTTGTGGTCTCATCCATTATTTTCAGACCCATGCTAATGTACCACATAGTATTTACTAGGGTCTAGTCAGTCATCACGTCCAACAAAATTTCATGAAGTCCAAGTAGCCCTTCGGGCACGTCACGTATCTTCAGGTCAGAGCTCCATAGCCACAAAGTCAAATGACAAATTATTGTCATTCGCTAATTATTACCAGTTCACTTTAGAAAATCCATATCTCCCGCGTACGAACTCCAATTCCATTGATCTTCCTTCCTAATTCATCTTGAATCGCGCTGTAACCATCCATACCATTTTCTTCATCTCTACAGCTCATTTGAGTTTATGTATTTATCATGAAATAAATTTTGTTAGGTTCCTAAATTCATGATCTATCTGTTAGTGTATTTAGTTCATGCAGTTCAGTGATACCTTTAGGGTTAATTTATTATATTGAAATGCTTATTATTTTTATGGTTATTTTAGAGAATGACTTTTTTGTGATGCATTGGTAGAAGTGCTAGCCCTAAAAATTATACAGTAGGCTCATGGTAATATTAGATGCTCTGTGTAACTTTGTAGCATCTGAATAGCTAATTTATTAAGGTAGCTAACACACCCTGATGGAAAGCATATTAAATCATTTAAGAATTTAGTTGCGAAACTATTCTTGTTAATGAAATGATATTCGGTTGGTGTGTGATCAGTAGAGCTAGTTTGATAGCATGATAAGCATGTTCTTATTTTAAGAGTTGTTGTTGCCTGATTTCTGAATTGTTGTATTATTATTGCATACATGTAGTGAACGAATTGGTGGAGATCGTGACTGTCGGCGATCAGGAGTACGAGGAGATCGTTGAGGAGTACGAGGAGGAGATTCTCGTGCCGGAGGAGAACCAGGAGTCGTTGACTAACTTTGCTGACACCCCGCCTGCCCAAGGCAAGCCCCGGTGCATAACCCTTATTTTGCAAATCATTATATATATATATATATATATATATATATATATATATATATATATATATATATATATATATATATATATATATATATACCTATGAGTCTTACTGGTGCAGGATCATATAGCTGCTTTGCTTAGACTTATCGGTAGCGTGAGTAACCTGTCGTTAATCACGATAGGCGGTTATTATTATTATTACATTCATGATGAAATGATGGAAAAGGAAATGGTGACCGGGCAGGAATTTGGTATGGATATTGGTGGGTGTAACAGGTTGTGTCCCGTGGCCACGGGGCATAGGTTGGTTGCACTATTTCCCTGTCTGTATCGATTAAGAACCGTCCGTTGCATAGACCCTGGTCAAGTCACAGATTTATTATCCCGAGCACATACTTGCTTATGGGAGCGAAAAGGCTTGTTACTCTCTTATCATGGGCTCCGGCTCTTTCCGGACCGACTGATTGGAAGCGGGAATAGGTGGAGGTCTAAACACCACTTTGAGGCCGGGGCTCAAGTGTGGGAGCTTGGAGTCCAAGTTTATACGGGGACCTAGAACCCGTGACAGGAGTGGAACGGGTTGGTTTCGCTCGTGCCTAGGGTGCGAGCGAGGCGTGTGTTTTTGGGGTACCCAGCTGGGCACATTGATTCGCGAATCGCCGTTTCTAAATGATGGTACGACTTGACTATGATCTGGCACCGTAGTAAGAACTAGCATATGAAAGATGGAAAAATAATTCTGATTGCTCAACCCTTGCTTGATGATAGAACAGATGCTTACATAGTAGGTTAGATAATGAATTTAACATGGCTACTAATAACCTAATGAAATAAGGACTCACTCTTAGTATTGCTTTCCGCAAACAAGAACCCACAAGCCATAAAGCCTAGCATAATCCTTGAGAGTCGGGAAATATATTCCCAGTCGGGTAAGTCTTGCGAGTACATTATGTACTTAGGGTTTATTTACCCTTGTTGCAGGTGCTGCTTGAGAAGCTAGCTGTTGTGTGGAGGATTCTTCTGGTGAGCACAAACGGATCCTTATACCGCTCTGCTAGATGTTATTTTATTCCGCTATTTAATTTATCGCACTCTGAACTTTGGTAATGTAATAAAAAATTTCTGAGACTCTTTGTTGTATGAAATGGATTAAGTATTGTAAGCTTGTACTCATTATTAGATCCTGGGTGTAAAATTGTGGAACGCTTCGAGTTCTCCCGTTAGGTGTGCTCGACAGAACTGCTCGACTTGGCTCACTTTTAGGATGCTTAGTGTCTAGTGGAAGATAACACATCTAAAAATGTGTTAATTCAGACGGTTCTGCCACATATAAGTACTAAACATGTTTATAAAAAGTTACAATAACTAATAAGATTAGAGTTGAAAGCCAAAATATAGTCTCATGATGTCAAAAAAAATGCAATAAGGGCTAATGTAATTTAATATGGTTTTAACTTACTCCTTCCATCACTTTTAAGTGTTGTCAAGATTTTTGTGCATGTCAAACTTTCTTAAGTTTGACTAGATTTATAGATAATATTAGTAATAATTTTATCTCCAAACAAGTATATTATAATGTCACACCCGGTTTTCTAAAGAACAAAACCAGGCTAATCATATGTGTGCCCAGGAAGTCCACACATATGTCAGAATGAAAAAGTATCAAAACAATGTTTATATAAAGCGGAAAACATACTATATTAACACTTACAACTATCAGAGTGTCGCGGAACGGTCACTAATCTTTTCTTCAGGCTCCAACATCACAGGGACGGCAGACTGGGGGTTCCATATGCCAAACACTTCTGAAAAACTTCTGGAAACTCCACTACCTCTTTATTCTTTTTCTGAGCAGCACCTCACTACACACTGAAGTGTGGTGGAAATAGCAAGAGTGAGTCCATGTCGAACTCAACAAATATAACATGGGGTTCATGAGGCTCAAAGGCATAACATAGGTTTATCAGCATGTAGCTTTTATATAGCATTAATTCAGTATATCAATGATATCAAAGTGTCTCAATATAAACAATAAACATATGATCCATGTGAAATGATTAACGAATAGCAAAAACATATCCATTATTAATGATCAACTATTCCATAAGGGTCCAAGGCCACTCGTGACCGTGAGCACGGCTGTTATAACAGTTTTACACTCTGCAGAGGTTGTACACTTTCACTGTGAGTCGTGATTTACCCTTTCGCCCGAGGTGATTAGCCTCTTGACCCACTACCAAGGAAGGTCGGCAGGGTTCACTATGAAGTCTTTCGAAGGTTCGTCTAACAAGTTAGGGCCATTAGATTTCACTCGGCAAACAGATGTAGAGCCCCCCTTCCTGATGGCACAATAACACGCAGCCTATACACATGAGGACAGAGGCCGCACTATACCCGATTCGTCAAGCCATTCTTACGCCATAAAGGAATACCTCTAACAAGCTAGAAAAGGTCCTTCTATATGACTAAAGCCAGAGCCATTTTAGCCCTCACAGTTGTACTGTAAATCCCGGATTTTCGCTTATAGATGAGTCCTTATGGAGAGTAACAAGAGCACCAAAGTAACCCCATACTCTAGTACCCTTAAACAGTAATAAAATCATCTTTTAATGTTTATTGCATATTCCATTAGTCAAATTACATGATTATAGTTCATGTTGAGCACTAGCAATACTAATCCATGCAGTATAATAGGTATCAAGGAATAAGATCAACACTAAGTCATCCTTATCAAGGAATATATGCATAATGATATTATTTGCTTATTGTGAATAGGATAACAAGGATAATCCCATGCTATACTTGCCTTTTTCCCAAAGTTAGCTGTTCAGAATCTCCAGTTGCTATCCTTCAGTCTCCACTTTTGCTTCAACTGTCAGTCCTCAGCTCCTAGTCTTCAGCGCTGACGAACCACGCTTCCTCTACTCGCAGCAACCAAGCAACGCAAATAGACAAACAATACACACATCTAAGAACATGCATCCAACAAAAGAAACACTTTAAAAGAGAACGCACTAAAGGACACGGTACGTTGCTACAGTCACGAAAACGCAAGAACGACGGATAACGGAGCTACCATTAAAGAGGACACACGACTATCGAGACGATTACAACATATCGGAGAAGACAAACTATAAACTTAATACATTTTAGTTATTGAAATAAGGTGATAAACATTCTGAAGAAATATTGTAAAATTAGATTAATCAATTGAATTATAAAACTAGGTTTAACCCTGGTCATATTTTATTTATAAGTATTACCGACTTTGCAGAGATAAAAGAACATGTGAGAACAATTATTCCAATTATATGAGATATGTGGTTGGGCTAAGTAAATTATAATTTAAACATATTTTAAGTTGCCATTAGCTAAGTTCATGCTTAGTTACAAAGAACTAACATGACAAGATTATATATTATTTTTAATTATAAAACTAATAACAAACATATTAATTAATATAATACTCAACTATATATATGAAAAAACATATGACATGAAAAACATTAGTACTACTGCATAGAGAACATCGATGCGACTCTAACGCAACTTAATTGGAGCAAAATAGATTTCAAACGAATAAATGCTTGAGGATTAAAGTCATATAACTATGAAGAGCAGATACGTACTGTAATATGAAATTATCTACACAAGTCTATCATGTATGTAACGTATTTAGGCTAAGCAAATTTTAATTTAAAATATACTGTACACTAATCGTATTAATCAATTTAATATTGAACTATATATATAGAAAACATGTGGCAACTGAACGAAAAGCACTTATGTTTCAAGGTTGAACTAAGCATCCTATAATTCAAAAGAACATTTAGTTTAATATTAATTAGATTAACATTAATTTAGAACAGACTGCCTGTGTTGCGTTTAATTAGAAACTCAATTGCACAAGCATAAATCAAATTAATATCTAACTTATAAATTTTAAGGATGTAAGACATGTCAAACGTTGTTGCTAACACATAACCTCGATCGGCACTATTGCAAAACAACAAGAACAAATTTAAACCAGAATTTCTTTTAATTGGAAAGTTATTAAATAAATATATTAATCTAATTACTATTTAAATTAATAAATTCATAATCAAGTGACATGATAAACATCATTACTCATGTGTAGTTTACATCGGCACAATCACGACTCGACACGCACAGCATCGCAACCCTAATTCGTTTTCTAATTAAAAGCTATTAAATTATTAGTAATCATATTAGTATTTCAATCAATAAATTCGTAACTATAAGACATGACAAACATTAGCACTACCGTGTAGAGCGCGACGACATGAATCTAACGCGACTTGAACGACTCGAATCGGACGTAAAACATAAATGATATGACCTAAACAAGATTATATGTATACGTATTTCTATTGTATTTCGGGATTTATTTTTCTAAAGAAAAAACGGCCATAAAGCATGGGTGATATCATGACGATGTCATCAAGCTAGCAAGTAATTGCAGCACGCACGGCTCCTGGCTGGTGGTGTACGGCCAACATCCAGATTGTCTTCTTCAACAGAGGACATGGGGTTGTGTATCTCGGTCTCGCGAGCTCGACGGGGCATCGGGGATGTCCGCGAAGGCTCAACGTACAGCAGCGCTGATCTTAGCTAGGCAGCTTGGCAAGTGTGGCGAGCATGTACGCAACATAGAGAGCGAGAAGGAGAGAAAACACACACCTGCGGATTTTGACGGTAGTGAAACACCAAACAGCGTCGATGGCGGCAGTAACGGAGTTGCGGTCGTGTAGATCGTCGTGCGGCAGCGAGGATTTGCGGCGGCGGCACAAGAACGAGGAGAAAAATATAATTTACTACACGAGAGATTTCCCAAACTAGGGGCTCCTCTACGGTAGTTTTGGTGTGCTTTTACCCAAGGGATAGGTACGTATATATAGGTAGGAATACTCTCCACCTCCATGTCAACTAGCGATATGGTGCTAAATGACGTTGCACCATCCACCTTTACTAATGGGCCTAATTAATTATTAAAGCCCATTAGTAAATAAAGACATGGGCCTTTGGGCATGAAGAAATCTGAGATATTTTATTATTTTCGGAATTAATTAATTTCATGGATAAAATAATTCTAGAAAAGTCTAGAATTGAATTTTAAGCCACGAAAAATACCTCGAAGGCTCCGAAAATTTAGGGAAAATTCTCAGAGACATTATGGAACATAAGGAACCAAAATAAAGTGTTTGGACCTCATGAAAAGATATTTTGGAGCATCTAAAAATTAGATAACGCTCGCAGAAAAGCGTGAACTAGCTCCAGAAAAAGCCAGAACAATTCCCGAAGAGTTCACTGAGATTGATTGACACATAAGGAACTGATAGGAATAATTTGCGTGATAAAGAAAAGATTTTAGGAAACTCCCAATGAGAACTTAGGATGAGAAACCAGGAATATTGATTGCAGAAAAAGATAAAGACGTGCTGGAGAAGAAAGATTGATCCACTAAACGCATTTTGAAAGACTTTATTCGCTCTTAACACACAAGAGTTAACGAGCAAACACCACATCAAACAAAAGCCCGTCAAATTAGTTTAGAAAAATTTAAAGATTCTTATTTTTTTTATAACTAATTGATGCTATCATAAACTAAACTTAGGAAATTTTATCCAAATATTAAAACATTTATTTTATTTAGTATTTTCCAAGCACAACCCAAAATTAGAAATTTTGGGGTGTGACATATAAATTATATTCAATGGCTAATCTAATGATACTGATTACGCACTATAAATATTAGTAATCTTTTGTATATATTTTTGTCAAAGTTGAGTACGTTTGGTTCCTCGATATGCGAGAACAGCGGTTAAAACGACGACGGAGGGAGTAATACATATTAAAACATGGAGAGACACGACACAAAGGACAAAAACACAAATAGTACAAATGATACATTGATTAGAGCACGTTAGAGACTATAGAAATAATATCTAAATGGTATTATTTTAGTAAACAAATAGAGCAAAAGATAATCAATTTTGATTAGTTATACGTACCAAATCTATCCATAAACTTCATATAAAATTGTAGCTCGGAGCACAGGCTAGCACGACAAATAGGAAACGACCGTTCTCATGGCCTCGAACTAGATTCCATCAATTTCAAGTCGACGCTCCCTTAGATTTCCCAGCAATAGTAAAGTTACTTGGAAAATCAACTGGGAATAAATAAGTATACATTCCTACAGTTATTTATTCGTTCTCTACATCATTTTCAATGTAGGCTGTGTTTACTTCAATTGAAAAATGCACTATACAAAAAAAAATCTCCGTCACATCAAACTTGTGATACATGCATGAAGTACTAAATGTGGATAAAATCAAAAACTAATTGCACAGTTTGATTGTACTTTGCGAGACGAACGTTTTGAGCCTAATTAGTCAACGGTGGGACAATTATTACCAAATATAAATGAAATGCTACAGTGTTAATACAGTAAATTTTGTCACTCTAACTTTGGGAACTAAACACAACAGCAGGGACAAAACCCATGACCAATCATGGTCCTATCGAATCTTTTTTTTAAAAGGCCAGTTGCTGTTCACGTGTAATGGAATCTGACTAGCTAGGTCAAGTCAAGTACTACCAATCACTGTGGGAGTGCACCCGCGCGGCCACGCCATCGCCACGAAGCAGCATATCCTTTTCCCACACAGCAAAAAGCGAAGAACGGCATCCTTTCCTCCAAAGGTTGTTGAAGCTCCTCTCTTTTTCTTCAGACGTAACCCAAACTCAAGAAGACTGCTGTTGGCTGTTGCGATTCTGAGAAGCGCAGAATACGGTAAGAGCGCTACTCTACTACTAGCTTACTTGAACCCTGCTTGTGTTGTTTCCCGAACTTTTTACTCAGTTCCAAACAAACTAGAGTCTAATCTGGAGTTGTTTGCATTTTTGGTCTCTAGCTACATTTTTTACAGCATGCCGCTTCTTTGTGTCTTTATTCTGAAGTAGGCTCACGCTCACGCATCACCAAATTACGGGTACTGAACATAAGGTTGAAATTTGCCCGAAAAGTTGATATATAGTTCTTGAAGGGAGAGCAGACAAAGTTGTATATATAGTTCAGCTATGGCAATCATACATAGCTATTAGTGTATATATATATATGGAGAGACTTATAGAATTATTAATCCCGCGTCTCGCCTTTGTTCTTCAGGTCTTGGATAGTTGGATTCAAAGATGGTTTATATCTGCTCCCTCCCTTTGACGCCAGCGGTCATCCTCAGTTTTGTCAGTTCCCAAATGGCGCCACTGATGCAGGCCTATAAAGAACACGAGCTGTATTTCACCGGTATGATTCCGGTAGTTATTTGGTACATGAACGTGCGCTCATACGACGAACTGGAACTGCCACAGCCTCCTTTCAGCTTGTTGCCTGCTAAGAATGTCAGGATCTACATCGAGACGGCAATTGTCGTGGTGATATCCTACGTGTCACTACTTATAATCAGCTGGAGCTACATCTGGCTCATCGTCTTCCCTATCATCGCCATCGGCTTCATCGTTGCGCTGTGCAGTCAGCTCAGTCATCAGGATCAGGCCGGTGGATCAAAGGAGCAGAGCAACGATGGTGAAGGTGAAGCTACTGCGCCTTCAGGGAAAAAGGCAGAGGGGCTGGAGGCAGTAGCACTGGTGCCGTACTGGGCGCTCTGCGTGATGGGCCACTTCCACGCTGACAAATTCGCCGTCTCCCAGTTCCTTCTCTTCTTCAGTTTCATGCTCGGGGCACTCACCATGATGATGACTCGGCTGGTGGGGCTGGCCACGGTGCATCGTGGCATCGTGCCGGCGGCCGAGCTGCTCCGGAAGGCCTCGCTCGTGGTGCTGCTGGTGGCGGTGCATGCAGTGGCCGCGGAGCTGCTGGGAGAGAACGCGCTGCTCTTCTGCCTGCCGGAGATCGTGCCGGTGCTGCTGTGGCTCAGCGTTCGCCTCGACTGCGACGACCGCACCATCATCATCACTGGCACTGCTGCCGACAGGATCAAGCTGGACTTGGGCAGGAGAGTGCTCAATCTGCTCGGCGCGGCGGCGGCTGCAGCCTTGTCGGCCATGCTAGCGGCGGGCAACATGGAGGAGCCCGTGCTCTACTGGTGCAGCAAGGCGTTGGTGTCTTGTGCTGTTTCGGCGCTTCTAACCTTGTACATTGTTTTCATGCTGTGCCAGTGGCCGGGAGGACAACGCGATGGCACGCTAGCCACAGTCACAGCTGCCTCTTTGCAGGAGGCAGTCGAGCTTCTCAAGTATTGGGCAAACGTTTTGCTGGCAGCGGTGGCTACGCTGCTAGTATTTACATCTTTAGCTTCTTTCCAACAAGTTCTACTGCAAGAACCGGTGGCCTCTGCATCAGCCGACCAAATTCTGCAACGACTATGTCAAAAATTCCTCCAGTTCATAATTTAACTGCGAAATGAACAATTTCCTAATCTTTTCTGATGTTAGGCATATAAGCATATTGTTTATCTGGGGGGTAACCTTGTAAATGAATCGTCGTATCAATGTATACTGTGAAACTAATAAGATTGGATCATTGGACTTCCTAGTTTTTGCTTCCACCACTATAAGGCCTCGTTCGGTAGCTGGGGATCCAATCCCCAAGATGAATCAATCCAGGCCTGGAATTAGTTGATCCATTTGCTATCACTCATTCCATGCCTGAGTTTAATTCCCCGGCAGAACCAATCCAGGAGCCTCCTATTTGTTGTTCGGTTTAGCCAGGGATGAATCCAGGGCAGCATGTATACATATCCAGGCATTTAACTGACACAAGAGAATATGATCAAGCTTGAAACAATTCAAATTACCATGCAAAGCAAACCCTACAGAAATTTCACAACCTGACAAACAGATGGTTAATGTGCATTACAAGGGTATCGAAGACCCGAATCCAAAACAAACATGAAGGCTGTTGAACATAAATAATAAGCTGTAAGTCCCATTTAACCATGGTATATTGGTGCCCAAGAACTACTATTCTACGAGAAACAGGAAGAAGCTGTAAGTACCATTTAATCATGGTATATTGGTGCCCAACTACTACTATTCTACGAGAAACAGGAAGCAACTTCACACCGGTCACTCTTCTCGTGATATACTTCTGTAACTCCCACTTGCTCTAGTAATTCAGTCTCTTCACCTACTGGTACAACTGCAACAAGTAAAAAAGGTTGCATTATTAGTCATTGTGCTCATTAGATATTATACTATATATAAGAGTATACTCTATAGCTAGCTACAAAATAAATTATTTTGTAGCCACCTCTATTTACGATAATTTTATATACTAATTTATGACAATGTCAGTATATATTTACGATAGTTGAATTACTATAACACATGAGGATATTTACCATAATGTTATAGTAAATCACATAGTAAGGAGTTACTATAATCTTATAAATTAGCATAGCAATTATTGTAACTCAAAGTGGCTACAGAATATATATATATATATATATATATATATATATATATATATATATATATATATATATATATATATATATATATATATATCACATAGTAAGGAGTTACTATAATCTTATAAATTAGCATAGCAATTATTGTAACTCAAAGTGGCTACAGAATATATATATATATATATATATATATATATATATATATATATATATATGGGAGCAGCTAATGCACCTCCCGCACGCACACTCCAATTAAGAAAAGAAACCTTTTTTTGCAAGATGCTAATTGGAAAGGAACCTTTTTTTAGCAAGGTGCTAATTAATGCTGGTTTGTTGGTGCTCCCGGAGGAAAAAGTTTTCCCACCCTCACGTCTTGCGTAGCCCAGGCCCAGATACGACCACAGTTTTATGGGAACGAGGCAAAATCAGCCCCAGACATATGCTTTTTAGGTACTGCATGTATATGTTCACAAAAAGGACAATGTATTCAGGAAAAAACACATTTGCATCTGCAGTTTTTTAAAAAGCACAACACTATACATCTAGTCCCTGAGAAAAAACACAAATTTGCACATTCTTCTCTATACATGGCCCTTATCTTGCTTCTCTGTACTACTGAACATGGCCTGCATCCTGCATGTTAAAAAATAACATGTGTCATAAGTTTGTTGCCTACATGTCATGATATAGCAGAACACGTTGCATGCATAGGAATCATCTTAATGATCTACCCCCAGATTTACAACAAAAAGGCTAAATTGTCTTTTTAAAAGCATATTATTGCCCAACAAGTGACACTTAAATTGCCTAGCAAATGACATTTAAACAAGATCATCCCTAATAGTTGTAGCTTTGGTATATAAGCAAGTCAAATTTGAAACAATTGAACTTATCAGGAAAAAGTTAATGTTATCATGCAACTGATATAATAAAGCAATAAAAATGCACCATCATAGCAAACTTTCCCACCATGTAGAAATTGCAGCCCGTGAGTATTTCAGTTATATAATTTAAGCCTATGTAGAAATTACATGCCTGCGGGCTAATCTATTGGGTTGAACTGAGCAATTACACTAATTCGCAATTTTATGTATTCTGAAAAGACAATTTATGTATCCCAAATAGGCAATTTATGTATTCTGAAAAGGCAAGTATAGTTTACTATTGACTAGACCTAGACAATAGACACAATTCGCAATACAAACCACATGGCATAAAAACAGCTTGTTATTTTTTCCCACAATAGTAAAAACCAAATTTGCAGGGGCTCAAAGTTCATGTACCACTGACCAATGCGAAAGCAAATATAAAAACGTCAGACAAATGATCACCCAGGGACTATTTGCCTGAACGAACAACAACTATCGACATAGTCTAGAGAAGCGCTAACACGACCAGAAAAACATTTGCCTGAAAACCGTTTCTTATTAACTTTTGAGAAACTCTGTTACAAAGCATGATCTTCCCTTTCGAGAAGTAAAAAGGAAACACAACAGCTCAGAAACATAGAGGTCTCACCTGCTTTCCAATACTTGATCATATGCACAATCTATCGCTTCATTGTCAGGACAAAAGAGCACAATCCAATAGCAGAGAAGTATTGGCCAGAAAGACAGGAACATCGAATCTCATGACAAAAGCAATGCAAAAAGGTTCTTGTGACGGCATACCTAAAACAAGAACCAATTGGTTAAACATATTTTTAGACTGAAAAGGGTGATTGTAACGTGATAAATAATTAGGCTAAGATACGAGTACTTGCACAATGCCCAAAAAATGTCTAATTGCTAATTATTCAACTCTAAATGCTAATTATTGACACCTCCATAAACCCTAAACACCGGCTACATTTCTCTTACACAATTTAAGTTTTATTCGTTAGGCAACATTGTCGTCCTGAATAGGCAATTTATATATTCTAAAAAGGCAAGTATAGTGTCTGTGTCTGTTCATTTGCAACCCATAGCATAAGAGCTTGTACTATAAATGCATGCACAAAAAAGAGTTGTTGTCTTTACATTTGTATATAGCAGGAAGCAAAAACATTACAGTTAAAATGTCTATAAATATGACAATACAACAAGGGCAGCTAGCTCAATCGTGTGCGACATCCGGTATTTCCATGTATGCCTAAAAATAAAAAATTCACATGAAGAAAATATGGGTAATCGGCCTGCTCGGCTACAAATTATTTGGTTGTGCCTGCAGCTTATTACAGTTATACCTACGCTACATTCTAGTTTACTTTTACAGGCAAACTAGCAGCAGCCGGCTGCAAGAAGCTGTATTTTCTTAGGCAACTTAAGTGTCATTAATTAGGCAACAATGTCTTCCTAATTAGGCAATTTTTGTATTATAAAAAAGCAAGTATAATGTTTGTGTTCATTTACAACCCACAGCTCCACCCCTGAAAGCCCAAGTTTGGTTTTGGTAATTAATGACACCAAGTTGTTAATGCCATGTGTTAAGTGTTTTGAGTTAGGCATAAGCAACACATGTGAAGAAGGAGTGGTGGCCACAAGATCACAAAGAGATGGTGCATGAACATAAAATGATGATCATGGTGGAGATGCACATAAAAGGAAGGACATGATGATCAAGTGAAAGAGAAGGATCTAAGAGCGCAAGGCAAAGGTATAAACATAGGGGTTTTCCTTTTACCGGTCTAAGATGAGTAGAGAAGTGATTGATCAGGTTTAGGATACATAGCCGACTATCAAGAGGGGCAATCACGGTTAGCTCGGGAATCAAGTGCCACGAGATCATTATCTTGAGTATATGTATTAGGATCTAGTAAAGAGCTAATATAATGTCTTGGAAAATGATTGTGAAATGCTAACACACATGCACATGGTGGTGTACACTTGGTAGTGTTAGCACATTTGCGAAGGCGGTGGAGTTTAAGCAGTAGAGAGGGATTTGGGTTCCTCTCTCCCTCCCGCCGAGCTTGCGAGGCGGGATTCGGCGCTTTTTGGAGAAGTGAAACGCCTATTTTCTATTGCGCCGGAAGTCGAAAAAGAAACGGAGGCGAACGGAGGTCACTGTGGTGACCGAACGCTGCACCGGACGCGGTCACGGTATGACCGGACGCGTCTGGTCAGTGTTCAGCGTCTGCGCGGTTTTCAGTTTGTTGATCGGACGCGCAGCGCGTCCGGTCACTGATGACCGGACGCGTCCGGTCATCCAGAGAGCTTACTGGACTCTAACCGGACGCGGGCACCGTCGCATCCGGTCATTGCGAGAGGCGCGTCCGGTCGTTGTTTAGTTGTGCGCTACTCAAGTTGACCAGCGCGTTCGGTCAGTTGCGGGACCAGCACGTCCGGTCACATCCGGCGCGTCCGGTCAGTACGACCAGCGCGTCCGGTCGGTGTTTCAGAATTTAGCCGTTGCGCGACCGGCGCGTCCGGTCAGTTTGACCAGCGTGTCCGGTCAGCACGACTTCGGCTGGTTAAAGTTCCTAACGGCTATATTCGAAGGGGTACGCTATAAATAGAGGTTGGCCGGGGTTTGAGGGTAACTCTTGCACATTTTGAGACCTAGAGACATACTTTGAGCTAGAGAACAACCCCTCCACTCATCTCTTTGCATAGTTGCACATCTTGAGTGAGATTGAGTGAGATTCAAGTGCATTGCTTGAGAGTTGTATTCTAGAGGCACTTGATCTTCGAGTTGCTGCGGATTTCTTGTTACTCTTCCGTGTTTCCCTACACGGTAGATGGCTTGGAGCAGCAGAGGTGATTGAGCTCACAATTGGAGATTGTTGGAGCCTTCACCAAGTGTTGTAAGGGGTTCTTGATCCTTCCCCGCGGGAGTTCGTGAATTGGATACTCTAGTGGAGCTCGTGGCTTGGAGGATCCCCATCTTGTGTGCGGTTGTGCGGCGCCCGCCGAGGTCTCGACTCTTGATAGTCGATTAGCTCATGAACTGACAAGTGGGTGTATCGCCACAACGGGGAGTAGCTTGCCGGGAAGCAAGTGAACCTCAGGATAAATTCTTGTGTCATTCTCTTCCCGAGGATTTCTCTTGTGTTATTGATTGATTGGTACTTCTCATCTCTACACGGCGGTATAATCTCTTGAAGCTCTTCTCTCGTATTACTTCTTGTTTCTAGCTTGTAGTTGTTGTTGTGTTTAGTGGATAGCCTTGTACTAGACTTATGTAGGTGGCTTGCTTAATTAGTTAGAGCTAGTGCTTTTGCTTCGCCACCTTTCTTACTAACTTGTGGTTAAGTAATTCTTATAGAAGTTTTAAATAGGCTATTCACCCCCCTCTAGCCTATTTGGACCTTACAAGTGGTATCGGAGCCGAGGCACCGTTTATTTGAGGCTTAACAACCTACGGTGAAAAAGTAATGGGTCAATTAAGCTTGCACATCAACAACACCAAGAAGGCACCTCACTTTGATGGCACAAATTATGCATATTGGAAGGTTAAGATGACCGCACACCTAAAGTCAATCAATAGAGAAGTGTGGAAGGTCACCGAAACAAAATTTGAGGTTGCTAATCCGGAAGCACCTACACCGGTGGAAGAGAAGAAGCTCCAATGCAATGACATTGCCATTAGTGCTCTTCATGAGGCATTAGATGACAAGACATTTGAGTAAGTAAAGAACATAGAGATTGCTCATGATGCTTGGGCCAAGCTAGAAGAAACATTTGAGGGAACCGAAGGCACAAAGACCGCTAAAGCATATATCTTGTAAGAAAAATTTTTAAGCTTCAAGATGCAAGATGATGAGAGTGTACCGGAGATGTTTCATAGGTTGCAAGTCATTGTTAATAAGCTTAAGGCACTTGGTGAGGAGGTCAAGAATAATCAATTCTCTATGAAGTTCTTGAGAAGTCTACCCAAGAGATTTGATACATTAATCACCGTGCTAGTGAGGACTACATTGAAGGATTCAACTCCTCAACAAATATTCCAAGAAGTGATGACCGATGATTCATATAGAGAAGATGATGAGAAGGATGAGTTGGTCAAGAAGAAGAAGGAAAATGAGAAGAAGGATGATGAGAAGAAGAAGAGTGTGGCATTTAAAGCCACCACATCCAAGGCCAAATCCAAGATTGAATCATCAAGTGATGAAGACTCAAGCTCTTGTGATAGTGATGACATTGATGAGAAGATGGCTCTCTTTGTCAAACAATTTGGCAAATTTATGAAGAAGAAGGGCTTTCGTGCAAGAAGGAGGAAGAACTCTTACAAGAAGAATGAGCATACCATGAGATGCTTTAGATGCCATAGCAAGGACCATCTCATTGCAAAGTGTCCTTATGATAGTGATGATGAAGATGCTATCAAGAAGGAGAGAAAGAAGCAAAAAAAGAAGTAAGAGAAGAAGGAGAGCTCTTATAAGAAGAAGAATGATTCTCATGTTGCTACATGGGATAATGATGACTCCTCAAGTGATGATGAGGATGACAACAAGAGCAAGAAGAAGGGACATGCTAGCATTGCCATCCAAGAGAAGGTCTCCCTCTTCGACACTCCATCGTGCTTCATGGCTAAGGCCGCTAAGGTCAATTACAAAGCCAGAGGAAGGCATTGGGTGCTTGATAGTGGGTGCACTCAACATATGACCGAGGATTCTTGTATGTTCAAATCAATTGATACAAGTCAAAATAGTGGTTTTGATGCTATCACTTTCGGCAACAATAAGAAAGGCAAGGTCAAAGGGCTTGGTAAAATTGCTATCTCAAATGACATGAGCATATCTAATGTGTTGCTAGTTGAGAGCTTGGATTTCAATCTTTTGTCGGTGGCACAACTTTGTGATCTTGGCTTCAAGTGCATATTTGGTAGTGATGATGTTGAAGTCATAAGTGTTGATGGAACAAATTTGATATTCAAAGGATTTAGACATGGTAGCTTATACTTGGTTGACTTCAATGATAGTGAGACACAATTGACATCATGCTTGCTTTGTAAATCTAGTATGGGTTGGTTATGGCATAGAAGGCTTGGTCATGTTGGAGTGAAACAATTGAATAAACTTTTGAGGCATGACTTAGTTAGAGGCTTGAAAGATGTCACTTTTGAAAAGGATAAACTATGTAGTGCTTGTCAAGCCGGCAAACAAGTTGGAAACACACATCCTAGTAAGAGTGAAATGAGCACATCAAAGGCATTTGAGTTATTGCACATGGACTTGTTTGGACCAACAACATACACTAGCATTGGTGGCAATAAGTATGGTTTTGTGATTGTTGATGACTACACTAGATATACTTGGGTGTTCTTTCTCTATGACAAGAGTGATGTTTATGATCTATTCAAGTCTTTTGTCAAGAGAGTGCAAAATGAGTTTGAAATCACCATCAAGAAGATTAGAAGTGACAATGGTAGTGAGTTCAAGAACACAAGAATTGAAGATTTGTGTGATGATCTTGGTATTGGACATCAATTCTCACCAACATACACTCCTCAATCCAATGGTGTAGTTGAAAGGAAAAATAGAACCTTGATTGATATGGCTAGATCAATGCTTAGTGAATACAATGTTAGTCATTCATTTTGTAGTGAAGCCATCAACACGGCTTGCTATTGTAGCAACCGTCTCTATTGCCATGGGAAGCTTGGAAAGACACCATATGAGCTATTGAATGAAAGAAAGCCCAACATTGCATACTTTAGAGTGTTTGGTTACAAATGCTATATTCTCAAGAAAGACACTAGATTGAGCAAGTTTGAAAAGAAATGTGATGAAGGGTTCTTACTTGGTTATTCTACCAGAAGCAAATCATATAGAGTTTGGAATCTCACAAATGGCACCTTGGAAGAAGTTCATGATGTTGAGTTTGATGAAACCCAAGGGTCTCAAAATGAAGCTCAAAACCTTGATGATGTGAGAGGAGATCAATTGTCAAATGCAATGAAGAACATGGACATTGGTGATATAAGGTCGATGCAAGTTGATGATGATGATATTTATGTGATCAACCAAAGTGTGCAAATTGATACAAATCAAGCAAGCTCTAGTGGTTCTCATGATAAAGCTCAAGTTCAAGGTCAAACAAGTGGAAGCAATCAACTCCCAATACTCCAACCTACTAGCATTACAAGAGATCATCCATTGGACCAAATCATTGGTGGAATTCAAAGTGGTGTTCAAACTAGATCAAGGCTAGCATCCTTTTGTGAGCATTACTCATTTGTGTCACTTGAAGAACCTAAGAAATTAGAAGATGCTTTGAAGGATTCCGATTGGGTAAATGCCATGCATGAAGAATTAAACAACTTTGCTAGAAATCAAGTTTGGAAACTTATTGAGAGGCCAAAGAACTATAATATGATTGGTACTAAGTGGGTCTTTAGAAACAAGCAAGATCAAGATGGTGTAGTTGTGAGAAACAAAGCAAGATTGGTAGCACAAGGTTACACACAAGTTGAGGGTCTTGACTTTGAAGAGACATATGCACCCGTTGTAAGATTGGAGGCTATTAGAATCTTATTAGCATATGCTTGTGCACACAACATCAAGCTCTATCAAATGGATGTCAAGAGTGCATTTCTCAATGGCTACATCAATGAAGAAGTTTATGTTGAGCAACCTCCTGGTTTTGAAGATGACAAGAAGCCCGACCATGTTTACAAGCTAAAGAAGGCATTGTATGGTTTAAAGCAAGCACCTAGAGCATGGTATGAGAGATTGAGGGACTTTCTTCTCTCTAAAGGGTTCAAGATGGGAAAGGTTGACACCACTCTTTTCACCAAGAAGCTTGGAAATGACTTATTTGTGTTGCAAATCTATGTGGATGATATTATCTTTGGATCAACTAACCAAGACTTTTGTGAAGAGTTTGGAAATATGATGGCTAATGAGTTTGAGATGTCTATGATTGGAGAGCTTAGTTACTTCCTTGGACTTCAAATCAAGCAAATGAAGAATGACACTTTTATAAGTCAAGGAAAGTACATCAAGGACATGATCAAGAAGTTTGGATTGCAAGATGCTAGGCAAATGAGCACACCAATGGGCAATAATGATCAATTGGGTATTGATGATAGTGGAAACATGGTAGATCAAAAACAATACCGATCCATGATTGGAAGTTTGCTCTATGTCACCGCTTCTAGGCCGGATGTGATGTTTAGTGTATGCAAGTGTGTAAGATATCAAGCTTCACCTAGAGAAAGTCACTTGAGAGCAACTAAGAGGATATTGAGATATCTTAAGGGCACTAATGATGTTGGATTATGGTTTCCAAAGGGGTCTAATTTTGAGTTGATTGGATATTCGGACTCCGACTATGGTGGATGCAAGATTGATAGAATGAGCACAAGTGGCACTTGTCAATTGCTTGGAAGGTCTCTTGTTTCATGGTCATCAAGGAAACAAAATAGTGTTGCACTATCTACCGCCAAGGCCGAATACATTAGTGTCGGTAGTTGTTGTGCACAATTGCTTTGGATGAAGGCCACTTTGAATGATTTTGGAATCAAGTTCAAGAATGTACCATTGTTTTTATGACAATGAAAGTGCTATCAAGATGACTCAAAATCCGGTTCAACATTCAAGAACTAAGCATATTGACATAAGGCACCACTTCATAAGAGACCATCAATAAAAGGGTGATATTAGCATTGAGAGCATTGGCACCGAAGATCAACTAGCCGACATACTTACAAAGCCACTTGATGAAAAGAGATTTTACAAGTTGAAGAATGAATTGAACATACTTGACTTCTCCAACTTAAAATGAGTGCACTCCTACATTCTTATATGACATGCCTCTCCTCCAACATAGCAAGGTAAAGTTGGTTGGCATATCATTCATACTTTGCTAAGGAAATGGTTAGAACATATAGACATATTTGTATGACAAATAGGCTCATTCATGAAAATCAAATGATTTTAATATATATATAGTACCACTATTGCTTCTATGTTTGATTGATCTAGTGGTGGCATATGACATGTTTGTGGACTTGCAAACCTAGTGTTGAATCTAGAAAATGAGCTCATGATGTGTAACTCAACATGCTCAAGATAACCCTTATACTTTATGAGGTGTGAAGAAGCTTGTGCTTGGATCAAACCGAATTACATATTCTAGGCAAGTGATCTAGATTGAACCATAATTTGGACTCTCTCATATTGATTGACTTGACTCTCACTAAAATTGGTACCTTTTTTGGTGATTGTTGACAAAGGGGGAGAGAAAAGTCACAAAGATATTGCAAAGAGAGAATAAGATATAATAAGGGAAGAGAAAAGTCACAAAGATAAAAAGATAAAAAGTTAAGTTACAAAGGGGGAGAAAGGGATCAATTAAAATTGAGCACACAAGTAGGGGGAGCAAGCTCATGAATTATTTGTTGTATTTGTATGTGCACTAACATGATGATGTGTTGCATTGCAAATTTAATTTCGATATTCATGATTGAATGGTGATTGCTAGAAATAGATCTTGAATGATGAATTGTTGAGAGTAGCTTCACGAGTGGTATCTAGACACCTTTGCTTATAATGTTGATCTCACGAGGTACTTTAGTGTTTGTGATCTTTACAAGTGATGTATTACAAGTGGTGTCTAGCTACATCGATGCTAAGGATGGTATATAAAGGCAACTCCGATTGGTATCACGCCTCAAAGGTCCATTCTATATACCTTAGCATCAATTTGATAGTTGTAACTCTCCCAAAATTCAAATCCATACATATGTGCATAATTGAACCAAACTCATGGAAGCACATATGTAGAGGGAGCTAATACTATCGAAATTGAAAATTGATTTCATTTCATATCTTTGTGAAGGTTGTCATCAATTACCAAAAAGGGGGAGATTGAAAGCCCAAGTTTGGTTTTGGTAATTAATGACACCAAGTTGCTAATGTCATGTGTTAAGTGTTTTGAGTTAGGCATAAGCAACACATGTGAAGAAGGTGTATGTGGCAAGGAGTGGTGGCCACAAGATCACAAAGAGATGGTGCATGGACATAAAATGATGATCATGGTGGAGATGCACATAAAAGGAAGGACATGATGATCAAGTGAAAGAGAAGGATCTAAGAGCGCAAGGCAAAGGTATAAACATAGGAGTTTTCCTTTTGCCGGTCTAAGATGAGTAGAGAAGAGATTGACCGGGTTTAGGATACATAGCCGACTATCAAGAGGGGCAATCAAGGTTAGCTCGGGAATCAAGTGCCACTAGATCATTATCTTGAGTATATGCATTAGGATCTAGTAAAGAGCTAACATAACGCCTTGGAAAATGATTGTAAAATGCTAACACACTTGCACATGGTGGTGTACACTTGGTAGTGTTAGCATATTTGCGAAGGCGGTGGAGTTTAAGCGGTAGAGAGGGATTTGGGTTCCTCTCTCCCTCCCGGCGAGCTTGCGAGGCAGGATTCGGCGCTTTTTGGAGAAGTGAAACGCCTATTTTCTATTGCGCCAGAAGTCGAAAAAGAAATAGAGGCGAACGGAGGTCACTATGGTGACCGGACGCTGCACCGGACGCGGTCACGGTATGACCGGACGCGTCCGGTCAGTGTTCAGTGTCTGCGCGGTTTTCAGTTTGTTGATCGAACGCGCAGCGCGTCCGGTCACTGATGACCGGCAGAGAGCTTACTGGACTCTAACCGGACGCGGGCACTGTCGCGTCCGGTCATTGCGAGAGGCACGTCCGGTCGTTGTTTAGTTGTGCGCTACTCAAGTTGACCAGCGCGTCCGGTCAGTTGCGGGACCAGCGCGTCCGGTCACACCCGGCGCGTCCGATCAGTACGACCAGCGCGTCCGGTCGGTGTTTCAGAATTTAGCCGTTGCGCGACCGGCGCGTCCGGTCAGTTTGACCAGCGCGTCCGGTCAGCACGACTTCGGCTGGTTAAAGTTCCTAACGGCTATATTCGAAGGGGTACGCTATAAATAGAGGTTGGCCGGGGTTTGAGGGTAACTCTTGCACATTTTGAGACCTAGAGACATACTTTGAGCTAGAGAACAACCCCTCCACTCATCTCTTTGCATAGTTGCACATCTTGAGTGAGATTGAGTGAGATTCAAGTGCATTGCTTGAGAGTTGCATTCTAGAGGCACTTGATCTTCGAGTTGCTGCGGATTTCTTGTTACTCTTCCGTGTTTCCCGACACGGTAGACGGCTTGGAGCAGCGGAGGTGATTGAGCTCACAATTGGAGATTGTTAGAGCCTTCACCAAGTGTTGTAAGGGGTTCTTGATCCTTCCCCGCGGGAGTTCGTGAATTGGATACTCTAGTGGAGCTCGTGGCTTGGAGGATCCCCATCTTGTGTGCGGTTGTGCGGCGCCCGCCGAGGGCTCGACTCTTGATAGTCGATTAGCTCGCGAACTGACAAGTGGGTGTATCGCCACAACGGGGAGTAGCTTGCCGGGAAGCAAGTGAACCTCGGGATAAATTCTTGTGTCATTCTCTTCCCGAGGATTTCTCTTGTGTTATTGATTGATTGGTACTTCTCATCTCTACACGGTGGTATAATCTCTTGAAGCTCTTCTCTCGTATTACTTCTTGTTTCTAGCTTGTAGTTGTTGTTGTGTTTAGTGGATAGCCTTGTACTAGACTCGTGTAGGTGGCTTGCTTAATTAGTTAGAGCTAGTGCTTTTGCTTCCCCACCTTTCTTACTAACTTGTGGTTAAGTAATTCTTGTAGAAGTTTTAAATAGGCTATTCACCCCCCCTCTAGCCTATTTGGACCTTACAACCCCTAACCTCCAAATCCTAGTTTATTTGTAAAAAAACAAATAGAGGTAGGGTGATGATGTCACCTGCGCATGATTAAAATCACTTACAGCACGGAGTAATGCTTGATGGTAAAAAGAGTAGAAGTTATAGGCACATTTTTGGTGTTGGACACAAATAAATTGCCACCAGATTACTAATAACTTGTCTAACTAATGATATTAAATTGTTTAACTAAATTTACATGCATATTTTTCGGTGGTATTGTATTGCTCGTCTACAGTTTCATCTAGCCGGTTACACACTCCACCTTTGCTACAGGTCACCTTTGCTACCTTCTCTATCTACGGTAACAGCATGGCAGCAGTATGGCAATAAGTAGTGGCCGATCTCAGCCTGATACTGCCCAAATGTAGCTAGTAGTCGCTATAGTAGTAGCAGATGCACTAGATGTGGTTACAACTTGTTTAGCGATGGAAAGCAATTTAAGAGGTGTGGTCGTGCTATATTTCTCTGCTCAAGTTCATCTTCTACCTCTAATTGTGAGCTGTGAGAGGATGATTTTAACATGATAAATAATTAGGCTGAGACATGAGTACTTATACCATGTCCAAAAGAATCTCTAATTGCTAATTATTCAGCTCTAAATGCTGATTATTGACACCTCCATAAAACCTAACACCAGCTGCATTTTCTTAGAAAATTTAAGTTTCATTCGTTAGGTAACAACGTCTTCCTAAATAGACGATTTATGTATTCTGAAAAAGCTAAGTATAGTATACTGCACCAGCAGAGGTGTGCTCGTGCTGCATTTTGTGCCAAGTTCATCTTCTACGTCTAATTGTGAGTAGAGAGGGTGAGTGTAACGTGAGAAATAAATTTAACATACCTTGTGCCATGGGTAAGCTTTGATATGAGGAAATCCAAATACGGTGTAGTTTCAATTCATACATCGGATTTCCTCACATGTTGGAGTACCAAGAACCTATAAGCAAAAAGCAAATCCATTTAATACATGGAAAAATAGAAAAACACTAGTTAGCACATTTCTTTAAAACTAATATAGTGCAGTCCACAGAACAATCAAGTACCTTTATTATCTCAACAAAGCTGATCCACATCACTTTCACCATGGAAGAGAGGCTGATAAAATTATTTTAACAAAAATGTGTTTAGTTCTAAGTTTGCTGCACAGATGGATACATAACCACAAGAAATCTGTGGGAAAAGCAGAGAAGAGGAACTGACCCACAGGAAATCTGTAGGAAAAGCATAGAAGCAAAACTAACCTGCAATATAAGAATAGAGAAAACAAAAGAGAGACTAGAGAAGAATGATGTAAACATTGCAGAGTGAGACAACAAAAAAAAAATCAAAAGCCATGATCCATCAGAGTGAGACTTACCCACTTGTACAGCAGAACCTTGTGTATATTAGGAATGCCGCTCTCCTTGAAATATTGCATTGAATGTCCATCCCAATATTGAGCGTGCATCAACATCTGGAAACCACAATCATGACTGCAGAGACAAAACAGTAGCAAAACTGCCTTAACAAATTAAGATAATAGCTAATAAAAACATGAAAAATTACTTGTTACAAAAAGAGAAATTGCTTCTTTATAGATTTATAGTACAAGAATAATAGAAGAAACTATAAACTAACAGGCTCCTAAGTGGTACAAGAATAATACAGATTTACAGTACAAGAGTAATGCATGGACATCCAAACTAAAACTACTCATTGTGCTCTCTTCAGTTGTTTTTATAGCAGCTCAAAGCGAGCATCAAAGACCATCATTGCTGTGATAGCTCACTGCACATGGCACAGGTGTAGGCGCCCACACACACTACTCCTACAAGCAATAGCTGCAGCCGTGGCAAAAGAGAGATTGCAACAACGGTATGTGTCTTAACTAGGTCGCCCTCCTGGATGAAAGTGTGAAAAAACAACAGCAAAAACTAGACATGCTTGCCTAACTATATATATATACGAGCTCTACAAATTAATCCCCAACTGAGAAGGGAACAATTTATATATTTGACTCTATGTGACTCTTGTGGTCATGCATGCCTAGCAATGCATCCTTTGAGAAGATGATGCTAGCCAATTAGTTTAGATCAGACCAGCATATTGTTTTAAAAGGCAGTAAAATAGTTAATTTTAGGTTGGAAGGCAACTATAATAGGCACCAGCATATATTGGTTTAGCGGGCAGTAAAATAGTTAATTTTTAGGTTGGAGGACAATTATAATAGGCACCAGCATATATTGGTTTAAGGGGCAGTAAAATAGTTATTTTTAGGTTGGAAGGCAACTATAATAGGCACATGAGCACTTGATAGAGGGAAGCAGTTTCAGGGCAGTAGCAGTCTGTAGCCCATCACTAATTTTCAACCAATTTGCACTCAACCATCAACCAATTTGCAAAATTTGTAGGTAGGGTCTTACAAGCAATCTTCGGGAGACTACCAAAATCTATTTAATCCAGAAAAAATTCAATACTACAGATATCAGGTTGCATGTTATTTAAATTAACAGGTTCAGATACTTGACATATGCACAAATATGATCCTCCTCTTATTACATATGGTTTGATGCAGTAGGCACTTGAAATGGCGATAATAAAAATAAGAAGCTGCTACCTGCTAGCTGTAACTCATGGTTAGCAGTTACTTGGTTGGCAGCTGATTCCAGTATGTGTAGCTCCAAACCAAACTTGGCAGCACATATCCACGCGTTTCCCTCACTCCCCCGACTCCTCCTCTCCCACGGTTGCGACTCCATCTCACCAGGCGAGGGCATCGGCCAAGGACACCGGCGGCCACCACGGCGTAGGACCACCGTTCGGCCGCCCACTGCAGCCCCCTGCTAGGGTTTCGGCCAGGCCAGATCCGCCTCCGCCACTAAGAGATAGGCGACCGAGATCGCCACCGGCCAGACCCCCTAGACTGCCACCCAGTTCCTACAGGTCTGGTTTCCTCCCTCCCCCCAAAACCAATCCCTTAGCTTCTACACAATTCAATCTGGTCCGATGTGATCCCGGGGTTTCCATTATGCAGATGACGAGCTGGCACCTTGAGGAGGCGCTGCAGCTATTCTACATCGACGACGAGTCCGCCCTCACTGCTGCGCATCCGGCGGCCCCGCCGCCTGCTGCGGCGACCGCATCGGCTTTGGCGACGGCGGCCGGGGTGGAAGAGGCGATGAGGTAGGCACCCAAGGCTTGGGTTTGGTGGATCATTGAGTTGAGGGCATCCGATTTGCAGGTTTGCTCCACCCCCGACGGCTGCACTGGGCGATGCAATGTTGAATGGATTTGGGGTTCGAGAGCAGTGGCGGATCCACCAATCTGGCGAGGCCTGGTGGCCGTCAGACCTCCCCGCCGGCGAGACTACCCCCACCCCCGCACCCCTCCCTCGGCCATGGCCAGCATCACCAGAAGAACACGAAGGCGAGGAAGACGAATGTCTCTGTCAAAGCGTTATTTTCACAGAATTCCTATTGCCACCGATGGAGGGACCGGGAGAAGCGGAAGCTCGGGTACGACACGCAGCAGGAGCGCCTGGGAAAGGTCTCCATCAAGACCTTCGACTCCTGCTGCCACTGCCTCAAGCCGCTCATTGACCCGCTCTACTGCACCAAGGGCCACACCTTCTGCAAGGAGTGCCTCCTCGCCCAGAAGGACATCAGGCGGTAGGTAGGAACGGTGCACGGTCTACTTCTCTAGATTATTGATTGCTTACTTGTTTTAGCCTTTAGGTAGTATTTTTTTATAATGATGATTTAGGTAGTAGTTGGTTGGGCCAATGGGGGTAGGAGGGAGGGTGCACGGTGTTAGGGATGAGAGAAGGTTGCAGCATATCTGCTGGAAGAATTGTCAGGCTAATACCAGTGCTGTTAGACTCAGGTGACTGATGATTTTTGTGCGTATATTAAGATAAGCACGCCCATGAATTTTAGGCCAACATTATCTCACCTGGAGTTAGATTTAGTTTTTTGCAAGGGTCACACCTGTAATTGAGATAAAATTGTCTTTCATGGATCCATACCGTGTCTTGATTTGAGCTCTTGTATGTAGTGTAGTTTCAGCATCCAGTATTTGACCCTAGCCGAGTCAAAAATATATATATATATATATATATATATATATATATATATATATATATTTGACCCCAGCCATTTCTCATTGTACCTGCAAGTATATGTTTGTTGGCTATGTTCATAAAAAAAATACTGTCACCCCGTAAGATATTTGTGTTTCCCATTGTGCTGGAAGGCGGACTAAGAAAAGGCTTTTGGACCTCAGATGTCCCCCTGCTGAAGGGGCTGGCGAGGGGGCTTCACCTTTCAACAGCATGCCTGTCTCACACAACGAGGCTCCAAGCAGTATGTCTGTACAGAACATCCAGGCTTTGAGTAGTATGCCACCGGCTACTGATGAGCCCCACGTTGGCATGCATAGTTGCCACATCGATGAGGAAGCCATTGATGATGATGTTGTTATCTATTCTTCAAGACCACTCCCTCGAGTATATATGTACTTGTGAATTGTTACAATGTCTATCTGTAGATTTACATATTATTTTAGCCTGCTTTCAATTCTCATATATGACCATTTAATATCTGGTTGGTTGCCTTTATGTTTCAGCCAAGACAGCAGTCGACCAGGGCAGAACTAATTATTGTCATAATAGATGATGACTCTAAAACAAACTCAGAACCAGCAGGTTTGATGTTATCTCGAGTATGAATTTTATAAACCGTATTGTCAGGCTTGCCAGTTGCATGGTAATTCCGTATGCGCTGGTGGCGGTTTCTCAGTTTGTGATCTTAGATGAATTTAGGTATTACATTGATAAATCACAATTTCAATTCCTATGCTTTGTATCAGATGAAGCTAGCTCATGAAATTTTCATCATGGCGCTGGCCTCAACGAGTGATGCACTGCGTCCCAACAGATTCGTTACTCGCTGGGCGGCACCAGAGATATGGTGAAACTGAGCACGCTGACATCAAAGTTTGAGCACCTCTTGATTTCTCTCTTTTTGCCTCTTATTTTTTGTTGTTGTATTAGTACTCTTTTTTTTCCTTTTTGGCGTGTAATTTGAATTGCAATGTGATTTTTTTCCTCTTTTGCATCACAACATGTTAGCTAGATGGATCCTGCTGCATTGCCAAACAAAGGGACTCATTTGATATTATATTGTAGGTTTCAGAAGCAGCATCTGCCTAGGATGAGAGCCTTCTCCGTCACGCTCACCAGGGACGAAATTGCCGAGACCTCGCGGCGATCTCCCTTGCTCCGCCGTCGCCAGCACCTTCGCCTCCTGCTCGCGCTGCCATCGCCAGTGACGCCACCTCTTGCTCACGCCCCCTTGTCCTCACGCTGTTGTGAACGGCGTCCAAGTGCCTGCGGTAGAGGTGGTGCGGCGTCCAGGTGGTGGAGGCAGCGCCGCTCAGTCTCTTGTCCAACCAGAAGGTGCCCCTTTTCTTCGTTTTACTATCTTTGACTTCTCTGGTTAAAGCTGTATCCACTCGGTCGCTCAGCGGCAGTGCTCTCCAATCCAAGGCGAAGGCAGCTCACGGTGGATGGGGAGTGCGACTAGCTGCCGGGTGTGTGTGCTGGGACAGTGGGCGGTGTGGCCAACAGCCGTATACGCGCACATGGTGGACGGGCTCCGGTGGCCGTATACGCCTCAACCTGCACGACGAGCTATTTTGACTATACAGTAGAGTTGGTGAGCCTACGATGCTGCACTCTCTGTGACTATGTTTATTTCACGAACTTTGCTATTTTGAATTAAATGTCACTTTAATGTTAGTATTTAATTTCACAGTATTGTTATCTTATCGTGCGATCTATATGTTTTTAGTATAAAAATTTTGTTGTCCTATAGCAACGCACGGGCACGCTACCTAGTATATATAGATTTTCAACTCAGATGCATGTATATGAACTGAAAATGCACTGTTAACTGATAAACAATTAGAAAGGGATACCTAATCTGATAACTACATACTGCAAGAATCAACTACAACACTAAATCGCAACAAGTTTCAGTTTTAGACATGGTCACAAATTGACTGAGATTTTATCTACTATACCATCTCATTTATGAGCCAAATCAGAGTTGATTCTGCATCTGCTTCACAGCCACATAGGAAAGCCTCTCTGTTTTCTTAGCTCTTGATGAAGACTGCATATACTTTTGTCGTTTTTTTTTGCTTGGTCACTTGCATTGTGTTCAGAACTGATATGCACCTTTTGATAGGGAAATCATTACCTTCAGCAGCCTCTTTTCTGTAGCCAAATGTGCAGATTCATCTTCTGCTTGCTTGGTCATCATTTCCAAATATCTCCCCTATCTTTGCACTCTTCCTAGACCTCTTTTCTTCCTTTTCTTGTTTGTTGCTTGATGTAGTAGTAGTTCTTCTCTATCCACTTTTTCCAACACCTGCGACCTCACTTGCTTGTATCTTAGTGGTTGAATCGTCGTCTTCATCTGGTACCTCATAAACCACAATGCCGTACAAGTCTTGTGCCTCAGCTTCTACATCATGAATTTGTCGAAGGGGTTCTTCCACTTGTGGTGACTCAAGAGAAATGAAATTGTAAGTCCCTTAATCCAAATGACCTACACGATAACAAGGAAATAATAGCTGAAAAAATGAGAGCCATCCTAGCGGCGGGCTACATGGATGAGTCCGTGCTCTTCTGGTGCGGCAAGGCGTTGGTGTCCTGTGCTGTTTCACTGCTTCTGACCTACTACGTTGTTTTCATGCTGTGCAAGTGGCCGGGAGGGCAACCTTCCTTGCAGGCAGAAGTCAACGTGCTCAACGTTGGGGCACGTGGTCACGTTGCTAGTATTTCCATCTCTAGCTTGTGTCCTGCCAGTTCTGTTGCACGAACCACTGCATCAGCCGACCAAATTCTTCAACGACTATGTCAAAAGTTCCTCAAGTTCATAATTTAACTATGAAATGAACAATTTCCTAATTTGTTTTGTTAGGCATATGACTTATCTGAGGGTATCAATGTACACTGTGAAACTAATAAAATTGGATCATTGGACTCCCTAATAACAGTTTGAAATTCCTGTTACAAAATTAGGCATTTCATGTTTAATTTAATTTAGAAAAAATAGTAGTAAATTTGTGACAACTTATATGTGCACGTGTGAACTATAATTAATCTCTATAGTGGCAACAATGATGAATATACTGATCATGTTGAAAAGCACAAAAAACTTAATGAATATAGAAACAGTAAGAACAGAAATGTACTCAGCGGAGGGATCCATGCTCAAAGCCCTGGTGGCTCCAAGCGCACAAGTCGACATAGTGCGTTGATCGAAATCACAGACCACAGTTGGTGCAGGATGATATACGTAGTGCAGTCCCACAAACATCCACTAGGAAGAAGTCCGCTATTGGTCACTGGGAAGAAGACATCATAATTTTTATTCACCGGAGAGTAGTGTCGCGGGTTCAGAACCGCAGCAGGCACTAGAATTGTTTGTTGGATGTCGATGTGTGGGCCTCCGGTGGCTTAGGCACTAAAAACATGCAGGTCTTGGCAATATAGTGTTTTTCGTGTTAGGGATGTCCAATTGGGTGATTACAATGGTGGAAAATAAGAGAAATCGGCAAGGGATTGTGTGGTGCCATCCTAGAGGTCTCGGCAATTGGACTCTAGTGACGATCCCGCAACCAATCCTCCTTATTCCCACCTGAACCCCCTTCTAAGGGTCCATGACCTCCCCTTATAGCAGGCCATTGTGTACAAGTCAGTTCATGCATGCACTAGTCTATAGTCTATACACCAGGTGTATGCTTGCTCTGTCGTGGCGTTGGTGGACTCCCATCTTGTCGTCTAGGAGAGAGCCGGGACAGTGCCATACCCGTCTACGGAGGTGCTTGCTGTTGTGCGGCCTCCCCCGGGTGCGCCTTCTTGAGGCTGCTTCCTTGGCATCCAAGGAGCCTCCCCAGTAGAGAGGCTGGCTAGTGGACCCGGAGCCCACTACCCTCATTTGCTGGGGAGTCCTTTGTCCTAATGCATCACGCAAGTTGCGTGACCCTGTCAATGGAGTGGCCGACAGGGCCTTGCGACCGCTGGACAGACGAATGACGTGGCGCCTTTGTACATAGCCCCGGGACTCACTACTACATTCAGACCAATCACAAGCGGTTCATAAAGCCCATCACTAGCGTTTTTCGGTCTCAGCAGTAAGCTGTCGGTGATGATGACATTCTCATCATAGGCAGTTTGCAACCAGCGGTAATATCAGCTTATTACAGTCGGTTCGTATTACCAGCCGGCGGTGATTCGAATTTTCAAAATTCCCAAAAACAGGCCAAAAAATAGCAAAAAAAATTTGTTTCAATCCTGGGAAGCCCCCACTAGCTCTAGCTTCATGGTACCGAGAAGCTGCTCTAGCTCCAACTCCACGCTATTTTTCATGGTACGTGGTGCTGAGATTCAAACCTAAGACCTTTGTCCTTTGCTCCTAACCACTCTCCTCCAACCACTCCACCCCTAAGTCACTTGTGTCTATATAACATATCCATTCTCCTAGTATTCATTTTTCAGGATTTAAAATGAATATTTAGAACCCTAAATGGCTTCAGATGAAAAAGTCATAAACTACAAATTTATTGTTCAAATTGAGATCTACAACTTTGATTTTGGTTGTTTCGCCATCTAAGGTTGTTTAACAAATTTGAATTTCAAAACGTCAAAACTTCAGCTAGACTTTTGAGACCTCAAATAATTTCAAATGGAAAACTCATCCAGATCTACAATTTTGGTTTTGGTCGATTTTTCATCCAAGGTTGTTTCAAAAATTTAGTTTTTAAAATTTTAAAATTTCAGATACAAATTTGAGACTATAAATAATTTCTAATGAAATAGTTGTCAACTATAAAGTTGTATATCTCATCGAGATCTACAACTTTGGTTTTGGTCATTTTTTTATTTAAGGTCATTTGTATAATTCGAAAATTTTGAATTTCAAAATTTGAGTATTTCAAATAGAATTCTAGAACCGTAAATGGATTCAAATGAAAAAGTCATCAACTACTAAGTTGTCGATCTCATTGAGGTCAACAACTTTTATATAAAGTTTGTTTTCATTTGACTTTATTCAAAAAGTTATGAATTTATTTATACTGCAATATGGTTATCACTACCGTATCATACAACAAGTTAGCGGTGGTTCATATGGCGAGGCGGCAGTGATAAGGAGCACATTATCACTGTCGGTTGATGGTGCAAAGCAGCTGTAATGATGGACTATCACCGCCGGTTGGTAAGACAAAGTGGCGGTGATAGTTATCAACCTGCACGTTCTTATGAATCGGCGGTGATACTCCAATCACCAACCGTTCGTATTACGAACTGTTGGTGATAGCTATCAACAACGGTTTTGATGATACCGGCGGTGATAAATGTGTTGGTGATAGGTCAATTTGTAGTAGTGACACCTTCTTGTTGTGGCTCGAGACGTCAGTGTTGTCGCTCGATCGAAGGCCTAGGCGGTCCTGGTGGCCAGAGTTAGGGTCAGGCTACCATGGCTCGGAAGCCCAGGGCTGTTGCTAAGCCTCCAAGCCCCGAGTGGTGGCTGCAGGCGTGCTCGGGCTCGTTCTGACTCCTCCAGAGGCTACACGCGAGCGTACCCAATGGGTATAGCCCCCGAGCCCCAAGCAACCCATGAGATCGGTCAGGGGGTCCGTCCGTCGGCCGTCTCTTTCCCGGGAACTTAATGTACCCCTATTTAGACTGTCATTAGGAGCCCCCGAGCCCTTCATGGCCTTCTAAGTCGCGTCTAGGATGGAGACGAGGGCTATGCCCGATTTGAACTATGCCTAATTTGGTTGAATGGGCTGTTCAATGTACGTTGAGTCCCGATGATCTTGATGCCCTCGGCGCTAGGTTGTTGTCCGTGGCTTCTGAGCCGGCCACTGTTGTGATCGAGCAATGTTTCTGGGAGGCCCAAGCAAGGGCCTGATGGACCCGTCGGGGGGTCACCAGCTCTGAGCGCGCGCGGGGCGCCTTGCTTACTTTGGCCTATCGTGGGTTGAGCAGCGTGGGCTTCGGAGCCCTAGCTCGGTGCTAGTCCATCGCTCAGTGTCCCACGACTGTCTTGGGGCTCAGTGGCAAAGCCTCTCAAGCTCGGGCCACGCGTCCAGACTTCGGTGGTCATCAGTGGGCCCATCGCTCGGCGTGTGTTGCTCAGACCTTCTCGATGCTTGGGAGTGTTTGCGAGCCACATGGTGGTCAGGCCATTGATCTCCCGAGGGCGAGGGCCGGCGCAGCCCTCGACTCCATCGTGGGGCTGATCGGTGCGGCCTCTTGATGTCCCTTGGTCGTCGCGCCGGCAGTGGAATTAATGCGTGCGCGGCGCCTTGTACTCCATGAGGGGCGAACCATCGCGCCACGCGGCGATGATCCAATGACTGGGGGCTGTGACGTTTCAAATGGGCAGATCCGAGCCATCAGTCCCACACGGAGGGCTCGAGCTAATAAACATGGAAAGGAGGAAATCAAACTAGTTGGAACAAATCAATACATCATCCATGCGACCCATTGATAAAGACAGATATGATATTACTTGAAACTATCGATACAAACTCATAGTTCACGGCTTCTCATCAGGGTCGGAGAACCTGAGCATCTGTGATGGACATTGCCAGTTGTATCTGGGGTGTGTGTGTGTGTGTGTGTGTGAGCTTGTAAGATACCAAAGGAGGAGATTAATCACAGAACCCATATCATAACATAGGTTCTTTATTTATTGTTAGAATGAAATTAGGAACGATTACGAAATAGGAAATTCATTTTTTTAGAATTATTATGAATCTATTCCAATCGAATATTGACTAATCAAATCCTTCAATTCATTGTTTTCAAGATATTTTAGAAAGTGGATTAATCAGATGAGGATAAAGAGAGAGTCCCGTCTGGCAACAATGGAATTTCTAGTAAAAGGAAAATATGTCGACATTATATGTCGTGAGGTTCAAGTCCCTATCCCCAAACCCTCTTTTATTCCCTAATCATAGTTGTTATCCTTTTTTTCCTTTCATCAATGGGTTTAAGATTCACTAGGAGTGTGACAAGAACTCAATGAATCTTACGCTATTTATTAAATGTATGTGATAGTGGACGGCGTGACAAACTAATTCCGTGTCAATACTGCAAGTAGATTGCGTGACAAAGGAGCAGTCCACTAATGTAAAAAAAAAGGAGCAGTCCACTTGCGTGTCACGTCTATCACAAAGGAGCAGTTCACTAACAGTACGAATTATTAGAAGCAGACAAAAGTTTGAGTCACTTGATAGGAAGACCTAATGTGGTGACTAAAGGCAGTATTATTAGACCAGCAAGTTTTTCATCATAATTAATTAGTAAAGAAATAAAAACTAGCTTTCGCTGAGTATATATATGCGTGAATGCCCCTGCAGCCTTGCAAGTATTCGCTCCTAGCACTAAACTCAAAACAATGGGAAGTTCTCGCTTCTTTCTGACCCTTCAACTCCTCCTTTTAAGCTCCTTTTGCTCAGTTCGTCCTTCCAAACCATTTACCACAGCCAAAACTGATTTTTTGGCACTTCAATCCTTCAAGTCCCTCATATCAAGCGATCCACTTGGAATATTGTCGTCATGGAATGGTTCAGTGCACCACTGTCTTTGGCCTGGGATCAAGTGTGGCGGCCGCCATCCTGATAGGGTCACTGCTCTTGTTCTAAGCTCCAGCCGTCTTTCAGGTCAGATATCCCCATCTCTCTCGAACCTCTCCTTTCTTCAGGAGTTGAGGCTCTCTGACAACCACTTTACGGGAATTATTCCAGAAGAGCTAGGGCAATTGAGCAGATTGCGCAACATGAATCTGTCTCGGAATTCCCTTGGTGGTAATATACCATCAACTTTCGGAAACTGCACCAGGCTACAAAACCTAAATTTGAGGCGAAATAATCTCCAAGGCCCAATCCCTAACAGTCTTGGCTTGTGCAAAGAACTTGTTTACCTGTTACTGACCTCGAATAACCTCAGGGGTAACATCCCACCAAGCCTTGGTAATCTAACTAGGCTCCTACTGTTTCGTCTAGATGCCAATTATTTAACTGGCACCATCCCTGTTTCTCTCGGTCAGCTCCAAGTCCTCGAAACCATTTGCCTTAATGAAAATAATTTTTCAGGTGAGATACCAAGTTCCTTGTACAATATTTCGTCCATGCAGGTCTTCCAATTAGCTTACAACCAGTTCAGTGGAAATCTTCCTTCGGATATCGGCGCTAATTTCCCAAACTTGTTGGCACTTGTAGTATTTGCAAATCAACTACAAGGACCAATCCCGAATTCATTATCCAATTGTTCGGAGTTATATATGATTGCAGTTGCGTATAACAAGTTCACAGGTCCAATGCCTTCCAGCATAGGAAATTTACAAAACCTTGAGACTTTTGCGTCTGCATCAAATTTACTAGAGGCCACTGCACCTAGGCAATGGAATAATTTTATGGATGCACTAACAAATTGTACTGGTTTACAAGTATTGGACCTTGGAGATAATCAACTCCAAGGATTTATACCCAGTTCCGTAGGCAATCTTTCAAGCGATCTTTTCTTTTTCAGTTTGCAAACTAATCCTATCTCTGGTAACATCCCTGCTGATATTGGGAAACTAACTGGCCTGACAAGAATTCAGCTGTCCAACATGCAACTTAGAGGCACTATCCCACAAGAAATTGGCAGACTTTGGAGACTTGAAATGATAGATCTAGCAAATAACACCATTTCAGGAGAAATTCCACCGACTTTTGGCAACCTTACCAAGATGACCCGTCTCTTCCTCCAAAACAATGAACTTGTAGGGAGTATACCACAGGAGCTAAGTTCGATGCAAGCATTAGAATCAATCAACCTGTCAACTAACATTTTTTTAGGAAATATTCCAAAGGAAATTATGCTTCCCTCCCTTTCTATAGCCATGGACTTGTCACACAACCATCTTAGTGGTCCACTGCCGCTAGAAATAGGCAAGATGAACAATGTACAAAAGATTATCTTATCAAATAACAAATTATTCGGTGACATTCCAAGCACCATCGATGGGTGCCAGGTATTACAGACACTCTATCTTGACAGAAACATGTTTCAGGGTTCTTTCCCTTCATCCTTCAGCAACATGAAAGCACTGCTGGACCTTAATCTGTCCCATAACAATTTTTCTGGTCCAGTGCCACAATTCATCGATCAGATGGAGCTCCAACATCTGGATATTTCTTTTAACAATTTCGATGGGAAACTACCCATAGGAGGAGTGTTCAAAAACATTACTGCAGTGGATGTAAGAGGTAATCCCAATATTTGTGGTGGACCACCACAAATGCATCTACCTGGATGTGTTGCACATATCCAAACACAAAAACAACATCCCAGGAGAATCATTGCAATAATCTGTATAGCTGCTGCATTAGCATGCCTATGCACAGCCATATTGTTCTTTGCTATTCGATACCGTAGAAGGCCAAAAAAGAATCCAGCCTCCATTATGAACTTGAAATTTGAGCATAAGAAGGTGTCGTACAATGACATATTCAAGGCAACCGAGGGTTTCTCCTCGGTTAACCTGATTGGAAAAGGCACATTCGGAACTGTGTACAAAGCCACCATGACCTTTGAGAATCAGCCAATAATTGTTGCCACAAAGGTAATAGATCTAGAACAACATGGTGCTACTGAATCATTCTTCAGAGAATGTGAAGCATTGAGAAATATTCGCCACCGTAACCTTGTTAAAGTCCTCAGTTCATGCTCTAGTACAGATCACAATGGTAACGATTTCAAGGCTCTAATTTTCGAGTTCATGCCAAATGGTAGTTTGGAGACATGGTTACATACTAGAGCATGTACTGATAATAGATCATTGGAAGCTCTGAGGCTAATCAAGAGGATGGACATAGCTATTGAAGTTGCCACAGCACTAGACTACCTCCACCACCACGGAACTGTGCCAATTGTCCACTGTGATTTGAAGCCTAGTAATGTCCTTTTGGATGAGGAAATGACTGCACATGTTGGTGATTTTGGATTAGCAAAATTTTTGGTTCAAGAAGGTATGATGTCTTCTCAGTCAGCAACAAGCATGGGAATCAAGGGTACCATTGGCTACATTCCTCCAGGTACAGCCTTCTCTACTAATATACGTTGTTTCCTCAGTATCATCCTTTCTCAGTTGTTCTTAAGAAAAATAGATCAACTTATTTACCCTTTACAATTTTATCCGGTCGTTATTTATTCTGGAATGTCTGTAGTTTATGAGTTCTTTTTCATTTCCAGGAAAGTGGACAACATAGTATACCTTTCATTCCCTTTCTTTCTTTATTCGGTCCACCTTTTCCCTGAAAACTGAATTAGATTATATTTATGTTAAATTATGTGATCATTTGAAGCTATAACTCTGCCATTGATATCTTGCGATCTCTGACTAATTATTTTCGTTGTCAGAGTATGGCATGGGGGGTCAAGCATCAACACAAGGAGACGTGTATAGCTATGGCATTCTGCTGCTTGAAATATTTACCAGAGTGAGTCCCACTGATGAAAGATTCACAGACGGATTGAACCTACTCAGGCTAGTTGAGATGTCTTTTCCCGATAAAATAATGGAAATAGTTGATCACAAACTGATTCTGATAAATGGACAAAAAGAGACTGAAGACAATGCCTATGCGCCAGGAAAAATTTATGAATGCTTACTTTTGGTGACACAATGTGCGCTCATGTGCTGCAAAGAGTCACCAAATGAACGCATCAGTATAACAGAAGTTGCCAAAGAGTTAAACTCAGCACGAGAGAAGCTATTGGCATGAGAGAAAAGCAGGTGTAATATTGATAAGTTTCTCTATTTGGAGAATCATGATGAGTCATACGATGAAGTTCTGGGAGAGGGTTATCGAGCATCGCCTAAGGAGAGTGACACATGTGACCCAAAATCAGTTTGGGTTCATGCCTGGTAGGTCGACCATGGAGACGATTTTCTTATTACGACAATTGATGGAGAGATATAGGGAGCAGAAGAAGGACTTGCACATGGTCTTTATTGACCTCGAGAAGGCATATGATAAAGTACCGAGAAATGTCATGTGGTGGGCCTTGGAAAAGCACAAAGTCCCAACTAAGTACGTTACCCTCATCAAGGATATGTACAGGGATGTGGTGACGTTTGTCCGAACATGTGATGGCGACACCAGTGACTTTCCAATTAAAATAGGACTGCATCAGGGGTCAGCTTTGAGCCCTTATTTATTTGCTTTGGTGATGGATGAGGTCACAAGGGACATACAAGGTGATATCCCTTGGTGCATGCTCTTTGCTGATGATGTGGTGCTAGTTGACGACAGTAGGGCGGGGGTTAATAGGAAGTTAGAACTATGGAGGTACACGTTAGAGTCGAAAGGGTTCAAACTTAGTAGGACTAAGACCGAGTACATGAGGTGCGATTTCAGCGCGACTAGGCACGAGGAGGGAGACGTTAGCCTCGATGGGCAAGTGGTGGCCAAGAAGGATACTTTTCGGTATTTAGGGTCGATGCTACAAAAGGATGGAGACATTGATGAAGATGTTAGGCATAGAATTTCAGCCGGCTGGTTGAAATGGCGTCAAGCTTTTGGCGTTCTCTGTGACAAAAGGGTGCCTCAGAAGCTGAAAGGTAAGTTCTATAGGACGGCGATTCGTCCGGCGATGTTATATGGTGCTGAGTGTTGGCCTACAAAAAGGCGACATGTCCAGCAATTGAGTGTAGCGGAGATGCGTATGTTGCGTTGGTGTTGTGGGCACACAAGGAGGGATAGAGTACGGAACGACGATATTCGGGATAGGGTTGGGGTGGCACCAATTGAGGAGAAATTGATTCAACATCGGTTGAGATGGTTTGGACATGTCCAACGGAGGCCTCCTGAGGCGCCGGTGCGTAGTGGAGTTCTAAAGCGGGCCGATAATGTAAAGAGCGGTAGAGGTCGACCTAAACTAACTTGGGACGAGTCCGTTAAGAGAGATCTTAAGGAGTGGAATATCCCCAAGGATTTAGTTATGGACAGGAGCGCTTGGAGATTAGCAATCAACGTGCCTGAACCGTGACCTCTTTTGTCTTGTGCCCTTTATGTCCCTTTATGTGTCTCCCTGTTTCTCGTCTCTTTTGGGTTTCATCTCTAGCCTACCCCAACTTGCTTGGGACAAAAGGCTATGTTGTTGTTGTTGTATTGTGCTATATATATATAGAAAATTATTGCAAAACTGTTTTCTTCTGGTAGTATAGGATAATTGACCTTCTTTTGGAGTTAGGTTTCCTTTTACGCTTCATTTTAGGATTTCCGTTCGCAAGTCATATGATACATGTTGACTAATTGTATTTCCATCTTTTTTTTTTTGAGGTGGGCTAATGTCTTGTAAGCAGGGTGAATGTGTGATAGTAATAGTATGTATAAAACATCCACAACAAGGATGATTTCAGCAATGTCATCCACAACATACATTAATGATGAATACATTCATACTATTCATATCTTGTGTTTTTGTTATAAAAAGTTTTCAAAATGTGTTCGCTTATAATGTTATAGAAAATTTTGAGGTTTTCTGGCCTATTTTTTTTGAACTAAATCCATCTTTGGAAGCTTCTGCAGATAATTTTTTAGCTTTACATATTTTATTTAGATTTACTGTGTTCCAATCTATCTCTAAGACTTTTATTGAAATTTTTAAAAATTAAGAGGTATTTTTTGTGGTTTTAAAATTCTTATCACTACTTAAAAAAACATTTGTAGGGACGCCTCTTTTTTATGGATGGCTCAACCTAAAATCGCTTCTAAAAATGGTTCCCAAAACGAGCCGTCTTTAGATATACATTTATAGGGGCAGCTCTATATACCATAGTCACAAAGTTTCTGGGTCGATGGGGTCGAGGTACGGGGTCGTGGTACGTGGTACGCTACTTGCGAGAGACTTTTACACTTCGGGTCGAAAATGAACCCGTGAACCCGGGTCGGGGTCGACGAACCCGGGTCGAGGGTCGAAGGTGGTGACCCGTTTTATGTGACTATGCTATATACTTCCACCCTTAAAAGTCGATTTCAAGAGACATCTGGATCTACAATCACGTCTAAAAATTGGCGCCAAACAGTAAAATTACATATTGAAATTAGAATTTTTAAAATGATCTTTGATCGAGAACGACCAAAACAAATGTTGTAGATCTCGAAAAGTTATATAACTTGTAGTTGATAACTTTTTCATTTAAATTCGTCTATTCAAGGAAAATTACGTTTGAACTTCTCATATTTGAAATTCAAATTCTTCAAATGACTTTGAATGGAGAAATGAACAAAATGAAAGTTCTAGATCTAAAAAAGATACAAATATTTGTAGTTGACAACTTTTTTATTTGAAATCATCTATCCAAGGAAAATTGCGTTTGAATTTCTCCCATTTGAAATTCAAATTCTTCAAATGACCTACGATATAGAAATGATCAAAACCAAAGTTGTAAATCTTCAAAAGTTCTAAAATTTTGTAGTTGACAACTTTATCATTTGAATTAGTTTAGGGCTCCAAACACTCATTTTAAAACCCGATAAAGAAAAAATGAGAAGGACGAATGTCCTCATTGGACACAAGTGTCTTATGGGCGGAGTGGTCAAAAGAGAGGAGCATGCAAGGGCTAAGATCACGAGGTTGAGTCCCGCAGCCATGCAGCGCACGTTTTTCATGTGAAAAATCACACGACTTGTGATGACACGTGCGTGTGGCCGCTATGTAGGGGTGTCTTCAGAATAAAAAGTTTTTTTTATTGTTTAAAGCTTAGATTTGTGATTTCTGAGGAAAAATGTTCTGTAGGAGCAACTCGTTTTTGAGCCACCACTAAAATACCCCGCTGCCATGTAGCCATCCTAAAGATCCTGTACTAGTGTATCCTATGTTTACTGGATATATTAGATAAAAAAGGATGAGACACTTGTCGGGATTTTGTACCGCCGACTAGTGATCTTGGTGAGACACAAAGTTCAGACAGGGCTTATGCGCCGAGTGCTTGTTTGATGTCAAGTATGGGGTGAAATGTGAATTTGAGATTTATGTACGATCTAGTGCTGTGTCATGTCATTCTGGTGTTGGTGATGGGCCCTCCCATGGTGGGAGAGCTTGTGCATATTTTTGTTGAGAAAGCACGGTTGCATATGTGTCGATTGTGATATCCTCATAGCCCTTGATACTTGAGCAACCAAAGGAGAGTTTCATCGAGTTCTTGATCGAGTATGACCTGACCTAAATATTAGTATTTGTTAATGCAAAAAGGTCCGCAAGCGCATGTAATATCATTGTAGATTTCACGTGAGAGTATTATAAGATATTGACTTTTTAGAGAACGAGGAGTGTACTAATCAAGTATCAAGTTTGTCGATAAATATAGAAGAATCAATAAATGTTTTTGTGGGTAGGATAGATTTTCCTAAGATTTTTGTGGATAATCTAGATAAACAAGGATCCGGTTTACTCAAATTTACTTTCTTCCAAGCAGCGATACGTTTTCGACCCTCAGTGGGGTGAGAAAACAAGGTCAAAGAAAGGTTGGATAAAAAGATCTACGTTACATCAATCCAAACATGGTGCATTACATCGACCTAATAGGACTAGCTACCACAACTATATCCTGGTGTTGGGCGCAACCTCAGGTATAGTCTAGACACCACATCGACACCAATGATAGCTACTCTAATTCAACGTTAAAACTAGAGCACTTAATGTGAGCCGATATCCCATAAGTAAAGTAAAGCTAGTAAGAAGTAAACTTAAATAAATAAATCAAAGTTATCAGAGTAGTACTTTTTTAGATAAAATCATAGTTAGATATTACTAAAGGAGTCGTTGCATCTGTCGAGATACTAACTAGAGGAGGCATCGATAGGTCAGCTTCTCCTCAGCTCTCACCTCACCTCTCTCTTGAGTATGGATGGTATAGGTCCCGATATGCATGGGTACAAGTAGGAAATAATCTCGCCCGCGGGTACAAGTGGGGCAGGTACCCGCAAATATGCTAGTAGGGTACGGGTACATGTTTTCGCCCGTGGGTATCTTTTAGGTACACACAATTTTAAAGAATATACACATCATGCCTCAGATAGCATATAAAGAGGCCCATTTAGTTAGCCTGGCCCATAGAAAACCCTAATGTTCCACTTTCCACATGACCATATCCACCCACCCCGCCACCCCAGTCGCCTAGGGTGTGCTTGATTTCCTTCATCTGACCAGCTTAGCCGGCTGGCCTGTCTACGACTAGCCAGAGTCTGGTCCAAATGGTATAAGGCCCTGTTTAGTTGCCATGCAAACCCAAAATATTTTCTCTTCCACCCATCACATCGAATCTTTAAACGCATGCATGGAGCTTTAAATGTAGGTAAAAAAATAACTAATTGCATAGTTTGTCTGTAAAGTTCGAAACGAATCTTTTGAGTCTAATTAATCCATAGTTGGACAAATTTTACCAAATAACAACGAAAAGTGCTACAGTAACTTTTCACCCAAACTTTCTCAACTAAACACGGCGTAAGTGACTATGTTTGATCGCATGTTTCTTTGCAGAGCCAGCTCAAGTGAGAACGTGTTTGTTTGCCTGTACAGAAAAATATGGCTACCTTGCACAAGAATGTGGTAGCCTTACCACCAGAGCTCCTCTCAACGCTGCTCATTAGCATTTCATCGAGCAGTTGGTGGGCGTGAGCTGCTAATAAGGGCAGGATTCTCCATCCCGTTTGTTTCCCTCATGGAGCTGCTGCCGTTGGCGATGGCCGACGGCGGCGTAGGGGCCCTGGCCCTAGGCTCGGGTACCCCGAGACCCAAATCGTGGTCATGGACCAGCACGTGTCGCTCGCCAACATCCAAGCGCACCTCTTGTGGTCGCTGCTGGGCGGCCGCCCGTTCATGCTCAAGTATGAATTACCCAACGAGGACCTCGACTCCCTCATCTCCGATGAGGACCTCGACAACCTCATTGATGAGTATGACTGTATCGCTGCGACCTCCTCCGGCGAGGGATCCTCACGCACCTCCCAGATCTGCCTCTTCCTCGCCTGGCCTGGCTCCTTGTCCTCGCTCGGCATGGCGGCGGCGGCACCATGCCCGCGCGTGGTCGGCTCGGCACGGCGGCCGTAGCCAGAGCGGCAACGGCGGCACGCGACAACGGATAAGAAAGGGAGGGTGGGTGAGAGACACGGGGGCGTTGAGAGGTGACGCGAACTTTTGCTTCAATGCTTCACCCAGCCAGGCTGTGAAAAAATGGAGATGGATTGCGTTTCGCCGGAGCCAGGAGAGAGAGCGCGTTTTGCACCAAGCTGGCCAAGCTCGTAGGTGGGCCGAACAGCCGGTGTTGTATCTCACGGGTTTGGCCAGGCCGACGGGCCAGCAATCAAACATGCCCCTACTCCCCGCCTCCCCCGCAGGCCATAGTCGACACTCGGCGCTCATCCTTGGCCCTCCGTGTCTCCACCAGCCCCCGCCACCGCGCCAACCGTTCCCCGGCCCCGCCCAGCCCTGGTGCCCATGCCCTTGCGAGCTCCATTCGGCGCTCTAGGTGGCGAGGCCTGACCACCCAAAGCCAGTGGCGCTCGCTAGCTCGCCTGCTTGAGGAAGGCCATGGCAGCCAAGGGTCCTGCCTTCCTGCATGTTCATGTGTACTTGTGATGTTGTGACTTGTGTGATTGACTTCAAGTTCGAGATGGCTTGTTGGCTTCCTGCATGTGTACGTGTGATATGTTGCGAGGCTGAGACATCAAGTCAATAATTGATTGTGTGATCTAGCTACTACTGTAGTTCTTATGTAGTTATGTTGTGATATTAGCATGAACTATGAATGTTTTGTGGCTTGTGATAATGTTCTAGACTTCCTATCACTAGTGCAGGACCGAGCATCAGTCCCGGTTTCCTAACCGAGATTGCGAATCCGGGACTAAAGACCTCTAGTAGTCCCGGTTGTTATTACCAACCGTGACTAAATGGCCCCTCAGACATTGCATCGGGGCTGACACGTTTAGTCCCGGTTGATGTTTACAACCGGTACTAAAGGTTTTTTTTCTATTTCATTCCTTTTCATTTTATGGTTCTTTTCAATTCAATTCTTTTTTGTCTCAATTAGCTTTTCATATACAAATTCTTAGCTGTTAATATACGTCCATATATTCATACGTATAAGGTTCCGTTCGAGCATTATACATAAATAACACAACTAAAATGTATGAAATTACGTATATACAAATATGCATGCATGAATATGTACATATATAATAAAGTCACAAATGTACTCAAGTCCTTGGATTTCTTGCAACCATAATCTTCCTCCGTCGTTTGGCTACTAGGTATGAATTCTTTAGGGTCATAGTAGTACGCGCCCTTGGGATCTATGACCTGCTCCAAAAGAAACCTGACAATGCCTCTTGAATTGCTTTGATCTGGTCACATCCCAGGACCTTTTGCTTCCTCCATTCAATCTTCAATTCGAATGAAAGCAAAAGTATGTATATATATATATATATCAACACAATGGTAATAAATAAATTATGTATATTTTTAACGTACTTCGAGGATCTCTTCACTTGTTCTCCTTGAGTATTCCATGACGAACTCGCAGACATAGTATCCATGTAAGTTGTTCCCCGATCCCTACTGCAGAAACCACTTTACAAGAAAAAGATTCATCATCAACCAATGAAGCATGGTAATAATGAATTGAACTAAATAAAGATGCGGTGACCTAGATAGTACTTACTGGGTATTGAACTATATGTAAAGGCACTTCCCAATTACCATAATGGTGTTTCTCGACGAACATTTTCCAAGCACTGCTCAACAAAATAAATAAATGGAGTTATATCATTAAAATGGCATAAGAGAGTATACAGTATGTGCGAGACCGAAATTACCACTGGAGTATATCGAGGATTTCTTGGTAATCTGCTCAGGGTTTTGTTGCTGAGTCAATGATTTTTACACGACTCCTGGTCATATCGATGACCAGTAGTATCCAGTGAAACCTACATGTTTATACGCAGGCATAACTCATTAACTAATGTCAACATGGAGTAAGCAAAATAAAATGTGTACAGGACATTCACACTCATTTGAAGTCGTATGGGAAGAGTATCAGTGTCTTATTAGCGTTCTTATCTAAGAACCTAGACAGAAGCTTCTCTACTTGAGGTTGCCATTTATCATATGGAGTAACACTATCCTTGAATACGCGATTCGGATCAATAAAACCAAACTCAGTCATCGCTTTTTTCTTTAGTTTCAACATCTCATATCTGCATATATATAGTACAATATATATAGTGTGAAGATAACTATATATGAACAACAAACTATCATTTAAGTTACTTCAATTCAATTGTAGAAAGAATCACTTACAGACACCAACAGCTGACGAGAGATTTGTCGAGAGCATCCCGGTGTAATAGTTGGTGTAATTCATTGAACTCAATATGTACAACGTCATAGCCCAAGTAATGCTCTGGTCTCACTCTGGCAACAAGCCATGCTGCTTCATCACTCTAGCAACAAGAACATCTTCGTACCCAGTGATGAGTAGTACTTAGGGTTCACAAGACTCTTGCCATACACATAGGTCCGGTAAATATCATTGTCGCCTGTTAGTATCAATGCTCCCCCCATGAGTTGTTCAGCTATGAGACCTGTGCTAGCCATGAAGTCTTCTAGTGCCTCCTTATTTATTGGACCACCTTGTGCATTTGTGAAATCACCCTCAACAACTAGCGGGTCGATAGATTGCTTAGATTGATGCCCAAACTATGCAACATCTTTCCCTGCTCTCTTTGCTTTCAACGATGCCTTATATGACTTGCCGAGAGAGCGTTCATAGTCTGATAACGGCGAGGGCTTATGTGCATCACACTGCTTTTTCTCACGCTCATTTATTTTTCCTTAGTTCTCATTGAGCTATGTAGTGCGACTTTGGTGGGTTTTTCTCAAGTTCCAACCTCCTTGCTCTTGATTCTGCTAAACCTTGCTTCCAGTTAACCAAATCTTTTTGTGCCACCACTTTTGATTCCTCTTCAAACCGCTCGTAAGGTAGCTTCTCCGGAGGGGGCTTTGTTTTACGACGGCTGGCTTTCTTCTTCACCAGGGACTTCAACAGGGGCGGGGGCCTCTTCTGGCTATGTGGCACGGGAGGCGGAAAAGGGGTAGGCCACCTTGGAGGGGATGGAGTTGGAGATGCAGCCATGCCATGGAATGCATCATCATCGTCTAGAGCACTCTGATGATCATCATGGAATGGAAGTGGACTCAGGTTGGGAGACTTGTTGTAACACCCTCGGTGTTACACTATACAATTTTTGCTAAAACATTGCATATGCATCATGTTTATATGATAATGTATGAATTATAGAGTGTAAATAAATTCATGTCACTCGAAACGTTCATCGGAAATGCGAAACAGAAGTTATATTTTATGTCGCGTTGTGTCACTTAGGGTTCTAGATGAATTTTTATTGAACGAAAACACTATAGAACGTGTATGCGGCACTTTAATAAAATTGGTAGTACAAACTTCGTAGGTGGTGATGAAATACTTGCGGTCGAGAACAGGATTCACTAGCTAGCATAGTTGATGGCTTGGAAATCGAATTCGACGTGAAACTGATAAGAACTTAGTCAATTTTCATAAGTCAGTAAATGGTTCGACGTGAAACCGCACGGCCATAACCCCGCTGCCACTGGACATGGTCGCTGGTGCGAGGTTGCCTACGTGCGCTCTGCCACCGTCGCCACATCCGCCTGGCCATGCTGCCGCCTCAGGCTCGCCTGGCAGTACCATGCGCTCATGGCCACGCTTGGCACTGCCCACATGTCGCCTTGCGACGTGTGGGCTTGCCACCTGCCCTTGCCATCACATCATGCTTGATGCAACACTGCGTTGACCGGTCCCATGCCACTGTGACGCAGGGCCAAGCCGCTGTCGTCGACTTGTGGGTTATGGTCGTGTGGCCCACTGTCCTATGCACGTTGGCCATTTCCCTATCGCCCCATAGCCGTACGTGTTGTGCACCGATTGACAGCCACGTCCCGCCAAGCCATGTCGGCCGTCCCATGTTCCTCGGCCTCCTTGGTCACCGGTCCTGCACTTGCAATTCAACCTAGTGAAGCCACCTCAGTCCAATTAATTGTCCTCGGCTCCGCTGTGTAGCTAGCCCCACTTCTGACCCCACCTTGCAGCGAGCCTCGCTGTGCCGTGCTCTAATTTGGAGCTGCCGTTCCACTGGGTCAATAAGACCGTGTCGGTCTACGTCGAAGGCAAGCTCCCTAGCCAGTGCAGCTCGTGTTAATTCCTTGCACCGTTAGCTTTGCCTCCACCTGCTAATCACCCTGTGCACCTTTGCCGAATCGCTACCGTCGCCTAGCCTCCCCTGACGCAGCCTTGCCACCACCGTGCGCCACCGCACTGTCTATGCGCACGTGGCTGGCTTGGCTCAGTCCATCTTCGGTCAATCCACCATGTCTGGTAGGTTAGGGTTGAGTCGTTGATGCCCATCCTTGAGCTCGTTTAGGTTATCTGTGCCTTGGCTCATACGAATGTGGCCGCCGTTGCAGGGAGGAGTCCACCGTCATGGAGGGAGCTCGGGACAGCATCTCCATTCGCCGCGTCACCGCCTATCACTTCGGGTTTACGCCTAGGTGAGCATCGGCTCGCATTTAGGGGTGGGGAGGGACCGGTCTGGTTGGCGTAACCGCCTTGTGCTAGCGCTGCCGTGCCAGTGCGCGCGCGCGGGTGTTGAGGGTGTCGCCGTTGTGAAGACAGGTTCTTCCGAGGGTTTATCTGCGAAGTAGCTAACTGTAGGAATAGTGCCGTGGGTCTCAACATGATTCGTCGGTAGGTCAGGGTCGTTTTTGTAAAACAGTCGAAACGCGCAGGCCTCCCGTCGTGGGCCGCCATCGCGCGGATGGGCCACGCTGGTGCATGCGTGCGCGCGCGCCATTACATCGGACTGGGCTAAGCTGTCGCGCTCTGGGCCACGCGATGGAAATTGGGTTTCCATTTTCCAATGCTTATTCAATTTAGTTTTGAGCTGAATTTTGATAAATTGTAGTAAATATTGTAGATGTCCAAAAATAGTGAAACAAAATTTGTTAGGTTCACAAAAATACTATCTATCTGTTAGTGTAGTTAGTTTCTAGTTAGCTGTGATACTGATAGGTTCATAAATTCAAATTGGAAAGCTTAGTATTATGTAGATTAATATTTGTAGGAATTTTTGTGGCAAATTGATGATAGCTTTTGCTCTAAAATTTTTACAGTAGGATCATTAGATTATTATGTACTCACTATAATTTTTGTAGCACTAGAGTGGGTTGATAAATAGAATAGCTAGTACCCTTGTTTTATCATATATAAAATAAATCGGTATTAGGAGTAAGAATACCATTAGTTGCTAAGATAATATATGTCATGCTTCATACTTGTTAGTGGTAACAGTAGGTAACTTAGCACCTTAGTCGGTAGAACTCGCTTAATAGCTTGATAGCTGTATTTTTATGTTAAGAGTTGTTGTTACCGTATTACTAAGTGTTGCATCATCATTTCATGCATGTAGATCATGAGTTGATAGAGTTCATGCCCATGGATGAATAGGATTATGAGAAAGTCATTGAAGAGTACGAGGAGGAGATCCTCGTTAGGAGGGAGTCCCAGAGCTTTTTGGTGTTGGCTTTGTTGACCCACTGCCTGCCCAAGGCAAGCCCCGGTGCATAATCCATATTTTTACTAATCACTGAATATACATTTTAGGTATTTTATGGAAACTACATGCATAAATACATCTACCTATAAGTCCCACTAGTACATGTTGATTAGCTGCTATGCTCAAGATTTCAGTAGCGCAAGTTACCTGTCGTTACTCGCAATAGGTGATAATTATGATCACTCATGATAAAATGGTGGAGAGGAAAAATGGTGACCGGGCAGGGATATGGTTTGGGTATTGGTGGGTGTAAGAGGTTGTGTCCTATAGCCAACAGGGCATAGCTTGGTTACACTTTTTCCCTATCTGTGTAGGTTAAGCACCGGCCATTGCATAAGGCTCTAGGCAAGTCATAGATTTATTATCCCGAGCACATACTTGGGTATGGGCGCAGGAAAGACTTGTTGCTCTCTTATCGTGGGTTCTGGCTCTTTTCAGACCGACTGATTGGCAGCGGGGATGATGGAGGTCGTTGCACCGCACTAAGTCTGGGACTTAGGAGTGGGGGCTTGGAGTCCAAGTTTGGACGGGGACCTAGACCCCAGGACAGGAGGGTGATGGGTTGGTCCTGCTTGTGCCTAGGGTATAAGCGGGACGTGTTTTTGGGGTAACCAGCTAGGGGTATTGATTCACGAATCGCTGGCATTCCGGTACGACTTGTCTATAGTTTTGCATCCTATTAAGAACTAAAAGAGAAAAGGTGATGAAATGGAACTGATTGCTCACCTCTTGCTTGAAAGTAGAATAGGTGCTTACATAGAATGGCTAGATAATAAATTAATATGGCTATAAATAATAACATAAATAAGGACTCACAATTAGTATTGCTTTCTGCAAAAAGGAACCCAACAAACCATAAAGCTTTGCATATCCCTTGGAGTTGGGAAACTATTCCCACTAGTCGGATAAGTCTTACGAGTACATTGTGTACTCAGGGTTTATTTACCCCTGTTGCAGGTAATGCTTGAGGACTACCATTGTGTGAAGGATTCTTCTGGTGGGCACAAACAGATCCTTGTTCCTTATCGCTAGATGCTTATTTTATTCCGCTGTTTAATATTCCGCACTCTGACTTTGGAAATGTAATAATGTACTTTTTATGAACTCTGGATGTATGAAATGGATTAAGTATTGTAACTTATTCTCATTATTGGATCCTTGGGAAAAAAGTGTAGATCTTTTAGGTTCTCCCTTGGGGTGTGCCCAATGGATACCGCCCGTTGTAGCTTCCTTTCGGGGTGCTTAGTGTCTGGTGGAAGATGAGCGCCTCCATAAGTATGTTATTTTGGGTGGTTCTGCCACAGTTGGTATTAGAGCCAATAATGGGTTACGAGTTTCGTCACTCTTTTCAGAAACTTAAAAAAATTTGACCAACAAAAGTTTTGTGAAAAATAGGATGCGCTAAAGTTATGTAAATAAGTATAAGCCCTAGCAATATGGTCTATCTAGGATAGCGGCACTGGTTTTATCTAATCAGTTTTCTACAGGTACACTGACATACGTTGCGTAAGAAATCGCTTAGCGTACGAAAAGTGAGTGTGCGATATGCCAACATCTTTACGAATGCCGCTATATTCTAGCTTGAGTGAGCGTACAGGCCGATACATGCATCATGATTGTATAATCTTGCTTAAACTAGAGTCCCCCCTACACGTATAATTTGGATTAGTAAATTGGTAGGATAACAACAAGAATGCTTTAATAAATGTCTTGTCACTCTCTAATCCCTTACTTCTAATCTAGGAGGTTGTCCTAAGTGGTTGGTTTCTATCTCTTACAGATGAATCTATGGTCTAGACGCAGGAGCACCAGTGCTGGGGCGGGCCACGGTCTTGGCGAGGGCCAAGGTGAAAGTGGTCGGGCCAATGAGCACAGTGGGGAGAGCCACGAGGCTCCACTTCTGGCTCCTCCTCCTCCGCCACCTCCACCTCTGATGACTCACGTGGAGATGATGGTGGAAATGATGGCAGCTCGCCGCGGGGCAGCCCGTGCCATGGAGCTACTGGCACATGCTGTCGCTGGCTTTGCCCGTGGAGGCCATAGGGACAATGGTGGGAACGGGGGTGGTGCCCATGGTCCTGAGGGCTCCTGCTCATACTAGGATTTCCTCAAGACGCACCTGCCCACATTCACACCCTCAGCGGAGCCCCTGGATGTGGAGCATTAGCTTTGCATTCTATAGCAGAAGTTCCTGTTGCTATACAGCAGCCAGATCACCAGGTGACCTGGTAGGAGTTCACCGCAGCATTTAGAGAATTTTATGTTCCTGCTGGTGTCCTCAACTAGAAGCTGACTGAGTTCCTAGACCTGCAGCAGGGGTGTATGACAGTAATGGACTATATCAATAAGTTCAATCACTTGTCCCAGTATGCGGGAACTCATGTGGACACAGATGAGAAGAAGAGGGACCGCTTCTACCATGGCCTCTCTTGCAGCCTTTAGGAGAATTTGTATACTAGGAACTATCAGACTTTTAGGGCAATGATGAATGCTGGCATCGCCATGGAGGGCTTGCAGCGGGATTCCCAGGTGGAATGGAAGAGAAAGTGGGTGGCTATGGGGTCTTCTAGCCACCATCATACTTAGAAGGTACAGGTTGTTCGACGGATGCCCTATCAATCAGCAGGCAGGCATTTGTTTCGATAGCCCTAGCATACTTCTCAGACTTCTTCCATGTAGTATCATGAACCCACCTAGCAGGTGCAACCCCAGTAGCCTTAGGAACAGTAGGTCCCACCTCATCTGGGATAGGGAAACAAGCTGGGTGCTTGTTTCAAATGTGGCAAGGATGACCACTATGCCCGAGAGTGTCCCCAGAACCAGCCAGCCTAGTCTGCTCAACCATCGGCTAAATCTAGGCTAGTCAAGAGGACAATGATCAAGAGGAAAGTGCCAACCAACCGATCTGGGTAGGTGAATTTCATGGATGCTGAGCAGATATTGCAGCAGGAACCAGTGATGGCTGGTATGTTCACCATTGAGTCCCATCCAGCTTATGTGTTATTTGATTCTGGTCATCATATTCATTTATGATCATGGGATTTGTAGACCGGCACAATATACCTCTTATGGCTATACCGTATGCCTATAGAATCCATACTTCGGGTGCGAAGATGTGCATCAATACTCGGACGGACACAGTGAGCTTGGTATTAGCCACTCACATCTACCATCTCTAGTTCATGGTGTTGCTTGGGCAAGGCATTGATGCTATTCTTGGAATGAACTGGTTGTGGGTATATGTGGTAGTATTGGATTTGAAGCAGAGAATTGTGGAGTTATGACTTCCTTCTTCTGAGGATAGGATGTCTCTTCTTGTACCCTTAGATCCAGTCTTACCTATTGCTGCTCATGCTGAAGCCTCTTCTGATCTTGCCTCTATTCCGGTAGTATGTGAGTTCATTGATGTTTTTCCTGAAGATCTACCTGGGTTGCCACCGGATAGAGAGGTGGAATTCTCCATTGAGCCAGAGCCTGGTACTGCTCCTATCTCCCGATGCCCGTACCGCATGGCTCCAAAGGAGTTGGCTGAAATGAAGAAGTAGTTGGAAGAATTGTTGGAAAAAGGCTTCATCTATCCTAGCTCTTCACCATGGGGTTGTCCAACCATTTTTGTGAAGAAGAAGGATGGCACTCTGTGGATGTGTGTGGATTACTGCCCTCTTAATGCAGTAACCATTAAGAACAAGTATCCTTTGCCCCGCATAGATACTTTGTTCGATCAGCTAGCTGGTGCCATGGTGTTCTCCAAGATTGACCTCCGTTCAGGCTATCATCAGATCAAGATTAGACCATATGATATACCAAAGATAGCTTTTTCTACTAGGTATCGGCTATATGAGTACCTAGTAATGTCTTTCAGTCTTACCAACGCTCCTGCATTCTTCATGTATCTAATGAATTCAGTCTTTATGCTAGAGCTAGACAAGTTTGTTGTAGTATTCATTGATGATATCCTGATATATTCCAATAATGATGAAGAGCATGCCCAACACCTTCGGATAGTACTAGCTCGATTGAGGGAACACAAGCTGTATGCTAAATTCAGCAAGTGTGAGTTCTGGTTAGATTGAGTATAGTTTTTGGGGCATGTGTTGACACCTAACGACATTTCTGTAGATCCCAGCAAGGTGCAAGAGGTGCTAAATTAGAAGTCTCCTAAGTCTGTGCACTAGATTCGTTAGTTCCTTGGTCTAGCTAGGTACTATTGGCATTTCATTCTAGATTTCTACAAGATAGCTCAGCCGATGACCAAGCTGCTCCAAAAGAAGCCAAGTTTGATTGGAGCCTAGCCTGTGATGAAGCCTTCCAAGCTTTGAAGACATTTCTGACCATTACTCCTGTGTTGGCCCAACCAGATATTGATAGTTTTTTTGATGTATATTATGATGCCTCGAAGATGGGGTTGGGATGTGTGCTTATGTAGGATAGGCGTGTGATAGCTTATGCTTCACGCCAACTAAAAAAGCACGAAGTGAATTACCCCACTCATGATTTAGAGTTGGCTGCTGTGGTCCATGCTCTAAAAATTTAGAGGCATTATTTGTTGGGCAACAAAGTACATATTTTTACCGATCATAAGAGCCTCAAGTATATTTTCACTCAGTCTGAGCTGAATATGAGGCAAAGGAGATGGTTGGAATTGATTAAGGATTATAACTTGGAAGTACATTATCACCTAGGAAAGGCACAAAAGGTAGCTGATGGCTTGAGCCAAAAGGCATATCTGGTTGAAGAAACACCTTTGTCTCTCCACCATGCAGAGGTGTTGGCTCACATTGCCTTGACCTCAGAATTACTAGAGCAGATTATTCTAGAGCAGAGGCAAGACCCTGAAGAAATTCCTCACATCAGGAAATTGATTGCCGAAGGGTGTGGCCCTCACTTTAGTATTGATGAGCATGATGTAGTGAGATACAAGGATAGATTGGTGGTTCCATCAAATGATGAGCTAAAAAGGAAGATTTTGAATGAAGCTCACCATTCAAAGTTGTCTATCCATCCTAGCAGCAACAAGATGTATCATGACTTGTGCCACTTGTACTGGTGGTTCAACATGAAGCAAGATATCACCCAGTACGTCGTAGAGTGCGAAACTTGTGGGAGAGTTAAAGCAGATCATATGTATACTCTAGGATATTTGCAGCCCTTGCCCATTCTTGTTTGGAAGTGGGAAGACATCTCCATGGACTTTGTGGTGGGTTTGCCCCACACATCCAAGGGCTATGATGTTATTTGGGTCATTGTAGACCGTTTAACTAAGTCTGCTCATTTTATCCTGGTGGACACTAGATATACAGCTAGGAAGTATGCTCAGATATATTTTGACCGGATTGTGACCCTCCATGGAGTTCCCCTTACTATCATCTCTGATAGGGGGTCAGTTTTTGTCTCTCATTTCTGGGACCAGCTGCAGCAATGTCTTGGTACTCATCTCCTTAGGAGCTCAGCATATCATCCACAAACTGATGGCCAAACGGAAAGGGTGAACCAGGTGCTCAAGGACATGTTGAGAACTTGTGCCATTTCTTTCCCTAAAAAGTGGGATGAATGCCTGAAGTTCACTGAGTTTTCTTACATCAACAACTATCAGGAGAGCATTTGTATGGCGCCCTTTGAAGCTCTATATGGGTAGAAATGTAGGACACCACTCAACTGGGTTGAAGTGGGAGACCGTGGGTACTTTGGGCCTGATTTCATCAAGGAGGCTCGAGAGCAAGTAAGCATTATTCAGAACCACTTGAAGGAAGCTCAGAGCCAGCAGGAAGCTTATACAGACAAGCGAAGAAGGCCCTTATAGTTTATAGATGTGGATTATGTATATCTCAAAGTGTCTCCTATGAGAGGAGTGCATCGGTTTGGTGTCCATGGCCAGCTAGCCCCTCGATATGTGGGTTCGTACAAGGTGTTGGAGCGGTGTGGCCTAGTTGCTTATCGTCTCTAGCTTCCCGATATTTTATCTGCGGTACACAATGTGTTTCATGTATCACAATTGAAGAAATGTTTGTGGGTTCCTAATGAAGCTATGGAAATTAAAGAACTTTCCCTCTAGCCAGATTTGACTTATATTGAGCACCCTATCAAAATCCTGGATGAAAAGGAAAGAGTGACAAGGAACAGTGTGGTAAAGTTCTACAAGGTGCAGTGGCAAAACCACTCTGAGGATGAGGCCACGTGGGAACAAGGGAGCTATATATTGAAGCATTACCCCACCTTCTCTGATGAGGACATCACTCCTTCCGCTGATCCTCCAACCGTCATGCAAGGTCCAATGACCCGGGCTCGAATGCGTCAACTCAATTTAGAGGTGAGCTCGTTCTTAAGCGATTCTTTTTATACTTTTGAGAATAGACTACTACCTAATGATGTTATCTTTCTTAGGAACATTGGAGAGGGTCATGAAGGACTTAGAGGACGTGGTGGAGGCGAAGATGACCAGCAAGGACATCCAACAGGAATCGGAGGCCCAGTCCAACATGATTTCGAGTCTGCCTTGGCCTCTAGGACCAGTCTACCTTAAACCGGTCACCCAGGACGCATCCGGACTCCATTTTCGACAATCCATATATGGATGGAAATATAATTTGATAAGGAAGCCAATCCAAGTGGTCTCACGTAAAAGCTCTTCGGAATCAACAGGAATCGTCAAAACAAGTCAGCGTCCAGAATCTGCCAGGGTGCTGCGACACCGTCTTTTAGTCCGTTGGATCATGTATCGTGTTTGGGCCCATTAGGGGTGCATCCAGGTTTCTTGCATGACCCTAGAGTCCTCATAAACAGCCACCGCCCCTCCATTAGGGTTTGGGTTTTGCTTAGATTATTCTGTCAAGAACAGTTTCACCGTTCATCGGTTTGTAAGACCCCAACTCTGTGAGATTAATCATTCATCTGCAATTTTGTTGTGTTCTTTATTGTTCTTGCTTGTGTTCTTCATTGCATAGGTAGGGATTAGCCTTCTTGGTGAGGTCAACCTTGTCCGAGACTCGGTTGATAACCAGGGAGCTGTGGTGCTAAGATTGCAGGGTTCGATCTTTCGATCTGAAGCCGGATCAGTGTGTCATTCTCTGCCACAACGATAGTTACCACCACCTGATGGAAGATCGGGATCCCCATTCCCATTATTCTCTTTGGTTATGATGAGTAGTTATTACATTGAAATGTACTTCCTATCTCCTTTCCCAGACTAGGCACATAAAATCTCGGGTCGAGATTTTATTTTAGGGGGGTAGATTTGTAATACCCTCGGTGTTATACAATTTTTGCTAAAATATTGCATATGCATCATATTTATATGATAATGTATGAATTATAGAGTGTAAATAAATTCATGTCACTCAAAACATTGATTGAAAATGCGAAACAGAAGTTATATTTTATGTCGCGTTGTGTCACTTAGGGTTTTAGACGAATTTTTATTGAACGAAAATACTATAAAATTGGTAGTACAAACTTCGTAGGTGGCGATGAAATACTTATGGTTGAGAATAGGAGTCACTAAATAGCATAGACAAATTTTTATATTTGCTAAGAGTGTAGCTAGCAGGACTTAAGTACTGGCGTCCATCATCTACCATCTCTGGATGCAGGTTCTCTCATTCTTTCATACACTATAGGTCCTATCTTCCTTCTAGTGTGTCCTTAGACTTCCTATACACACCCATGAAGCCTAGCAGGTTCACACAAATATTCTTTGTCAGGTGCATCACGTCGATCGCGCTGTGGACCTCTAGGACTTATGGACTTCTTCTTCCACATGGGTGCATGTCCGTTAGCATCATGCGGAATAGTTTGGTTGCCAGGTCCCTTCCCAAAGACTACTTGTACATCCTTGATCATATTGAATACATCCTCACCACTATGGTTGTCAGGCTTTGTTTGGTGCTCTGCTTACCTTTAAAATGCTTGCCTCTCTTTCTTAGGGCGTGATTCGATGGAAGAAATCAACGATGGTCCATGTACACGACCTTTTGACATTTTTTTAAAAATATACCTTCCATGTCATGAAAACAATGCGTGCATGCATTATATCCCTTATTTGACTATCCTGAAAGATTACTAAGAGCAGGCCAATCATTGATTATTATGAACAATAATGCTCACAGGTCAAAGTGTTCCAGTTTGTACTCATTCCACACACGTACGCCTGTGCTGCTCCACAAAAGTAGAAGTTCCTCAACTAATGGCCTTAGGTACACATCAATGTCATTTCTATGTTGCTTCGGACCTTGGATAGGCACTAGCATCATAATGAACTTCCACTTCATGCATAGCCATGGAGGAAGGTTGTAGATACATAGAGTAACAGGCCAAGTGCTATGACTGCTGCTCTGCTCCCCAAAAGGATTCATGCCATCCGTACTTAAAGCAAACCTTAAGTTCCTTGCATCCTCTGCAAACTTCAAGAATTCTCTGTCAATTGCTCTCCACTAGGACCCATCAGCGGGGTGTCTCAACATATCGTCTATCTTATGGTCTTCTTTGTGCCATCGTAGCAACTTTGTATGCTCTTTGTTTCTGAACAAACGTTTCAAGCGTGGTATTATAGGAGCATACTACATCACCTTGGCAGGGATTCTCTTCCTAGGACATTCACCGTCGCCCTCAACATCACCAGGGTCATCTCGCTTGATCTTATACCATGATGCATGGCATACCGGGCATGCATCCAAATTCACATACTCCTTGCCACAGTAGAGGATGCAGTCATTTGGACATGCATATATCTTCTAGATTTCTAATCCCATATGGCTGGCGACCTATTTTGCTGCGTATGTAGTGGCAGGCAATTCATTTGCCTTTGGAGGCATCTTCTTTGTGATAGTCAATAACTCCCCAAATCCCTTGTCGGATACACCATTCGTTGCCTTTCATTGTAGCAATTCTAGTGTGGTACCCAACTTTTTTTGCCCCTCTTCGGCAATCGAGTATAGCAATTTCTTGTGATCCTCTAGCATGCGCTCGAACTTGATCTTCTCCTTATCACTTTCGCATTCTAATGTAGACTAGGCCCGATCTTCCAAAAGGTATGATAACGTCGATTGGTGGAGACTCGACGTTCACGATCTAGGCTTCAGACCAAGACTGATTCAGACCCCCACAACCGTTACACCACTGCTCCGTTGGTTATCAACCACGCGAACGCGATTGACCTCGCCGAGAAGGCCTTCCTGCAAGCGAATCAAGAACACAAGCAAGAACAGGATAAATGCAATATAAAATTGCAAATAAATATGAGGCCTATGAAAATAAGAAGGAGTTCAAGTCTTTATTCAAAAGGACTAATCGCCATAGGCGAACAAGATCAAGAACTAGGGCCCTGGTTCACAGCAAGCAGCCTTGGCGGCACAGTTGCAGCAAAATGATGTATGTTTCATGAGGAAATCAAGAACTAAATAAAACCCAAACCCTAAGGAGAGCGATGGCTGCTATTTATAGTCTTGTGCATCACCCCTCTGGACGCGCCCCCTAATGGGCCCAAACACGATACACGGTCCAACAGACCAAAAGACGGTGTCGCAGCACCCTGGCAGATTCTGGACGCTGACTTGTTTCGATGATTCCCGTTGATTCCGAAGGTCTTTTGATGTGAAACCACTTGGATTGGTTTCCTTATCAAATTAGCTTTCCAACCATATGTGGACTAGTCCTAGAACCCGAGATGGGCTCTAACTTCAGTTGGACTAGGCTTCCACCATGAAAAAGATGAATTGGACGCCCATGCTGGACCTCCTCTCCTGGGCTTGTATGTGACGAAGTAGTGATGTCCTCATCACATTATATCTATGCATCATGGATGACCTGACCAAGATCATCATTGGGCTCATCTTTTGCCACTACCTCTTCTTCAGCAGTTACCTCTTCTTTAGCTTCCACCATTGCAGTATCATCAAAGGTACCATATTCAGCAAAGCCACAAATAATCATGTTGTCATCATCCCCTTCTTTTTATTCATCTTCTTTCATTATAACACCTCTTTCTCCATGCTTAGTCTAAGAAATATAGTTTGGCATGAAGCCCAACGTAAATACGTGTTCATAAATTTTCCTTGAGCAAGAATAATCATTCTCATTCTTACATAGAACTCATGGGTAGCACATGAAACCATTCTGCGTGTTTACCATGGCCACATTTAAGAAATCATGCATGCCCCTCATGAACTCTGGGGAGTAGCCATCAACATTGTACATCCATTGTCGGTTCATCTGGATCACATGACATACACCATATCAAAAACTTGTAATAACCCATATTATCCAACATGCATGGTTAGTAGTTAATTAAAAGATCCAAAATATCCATCAATCAACATGATTAATTAATATCCTATACCACACATCTATTTCATGTACTCTTGAACATTAATTTATTAAAGCCTTGATACAATGTAGACAATCCCAAATAGCACTAAATAAACTAAACCTACAATGCACTTCAGCAGAATAAGGATTTAGCAACCAATTCCAACTAAAACAGACAGATCATTCTTTTGCTAGTTCACTGCCTCATCATACACAGGTATACTATCATCAGCCGCCTCAGTCTCCTTTGCAAGAGATTTTTGGACGTGCTCAACATACTCTTCCTCCCAGTACCAACCGTCACATGATCCAATGCCATCCCACTAAAATTACAACAACAAATCAAGAACTTTACTCAAAATCATCACGAAAAATGGCTACAAACCATAGTAAGACATGACAAAAAAAATTACACACTTCACGATCCAGACACATGTAGAAGATGCGCCCTTGGTTGAGACCCTTCTTCTTCACCCTGTACTCCCTCATAATCTTTTGCCCACACTGGCTGCACGCAATGAGAGGGAGGTCCAGCCTCAGTCACTTAGGGACCCCATGCGAGGCCGAGGACCTAGAAGCAGTCGCCATCTACGACTCTCTATACTCATTTTCATCAACTACTGTAAGTTTCTCATTTTGTGAACCATGAAATTAAATGAGTTATATACTAAAAAACCTTTTATTTCTCAATTTCTAAACCATGCTTGAAATGAGGCAATGAAAGGTGCATACTAGTTTTGATGAGCTACTATAAGGTTCCTTCATCTACATATGCAAACTATCAAGTGATTTTGAGCTTAAATGGCATATAAATAAAAAATATCCACCATTATTCCTAATCTAGAAAACCAAAAATTTCTCTATTTCTAGACCATGAAATAAGGCAATGAAAGGTGCATACTAGTTTTGATGAACTACTATAAGCTTCCTTCATCTTCATATTCAAACTATCAAGTGATTTCGAGCTCAAATGGTATATAAATAAAAAAATCCACCATCATTCCCAATCTAAAAACCACTAATTTCTCTATTTCTAGACCAAGAAATGACCATACTAGTGATGAAACATGGGATGATGAAGTTGGTAACCTTTAGAACCAAAGAATGGATGGAGGAATGAAGTCTTCACCAATCCTGTAAGCATGAACTCCTTCCACGAGCAAGAACAGAGAGCAAGCAGAGAGCTTGAAATGGCTCGGGCTGGGGGAGGAAGAAGGAGAAAGTATATAGCCCAGGACATGTAGTCCTGATTTATGGTATAAACCTAGACTACAGGTAGAGTTCTAGTCCCGGTTGGAGCCACCAAACAGGATTAAAGGTTTAGTCACGGCTGGTAGCTCCAACCGGGACTAGAAGGTGACCTTTAGTCCTAGTTTGAACCACGAACCGGGTATAAAGGTCCCCTCCTGCTCCCCTCCTACAAAAGCTGCACCTTTAGCCGTTGGGCAGGGGACTTTAGTCCTAGTTGGTTGCTCCAACCAGGACCAATCCTGTCTTTATTCTCGGTCCCAAAAATAATCAGGACTAAAGCCTAGAACCGAAAGTCTATTATCTACTTGTGAGTATATGTATGTGACACTGTTATTTGCTTTAACTAGTTGCTATATAAGTCTTCCCTTGTTGGTATGGTGGAAATAAATATGAGCTAGATTTGAATTAGTCTTACTACTGTGTCACACCCGGTTTTCTAAAGAACAAAACCAGTCTAATCATATGTATGCCCAGGAAGTCCACACATATGTCAGAATGAAAAAATATCAGAAACAATGTTATTATATAACGTATATATAGCTATATTAATACTTACATTAGATTATCGTGGAACGGTGACTAAACTTCAGGCTCTATTCTTTTCAGGGACGGCTGACTGGGGGCTCCGTATACCAAGCACTTCTGAAAAGACTTCTAAAAAATCCACTACACTTTCATCCTTCTTCTAAGCAGCACCTTACTACACACTGGAGCGTGGGGAAATAGCAAGAGTGAGTCCATGTCGAACTCAGCAAATATATCATGGGGTTCATGAGGCTCAAAGGCATAACATAGGTTTATTAGCATGTAGCTTTTAATTAGCATTATTTTAGTATATCAATAATATCAAAGTGTCTCAATGTAACAATAAACATATGATCCATGTGAAATGATTAACGAATAGCAAAAACATATTCATTATTAATGATCCACTATTCCATAAGGGTCCAAGGCCACTCGTGACCGTGAGCACGGCTGTTATAACAGTTTTACACTCTGCAGAGGTTGTACACTTTCACTGTGAGTCATGTTGCACATATGCCCGGGTTAATTACTCTCAAAACACTTCCAAGGTGAGCAGGCAGGGAAACACTATGAAGTCTTTTGAAGGTTCGTCTAACAAGTTAGGGTCACTAGGTTTTCAAAGTCAGTCTGTGTGATTCTACCACATAGGGATCCACAGTCTGCTCTTCCCCATTTGCGACATAAGGGTAACCTCTAACAAGCTAGAAAAGGTCCTCATACTGAGCTAAAGCTAGAGCCATATAGCCCTCACAGATATCCACAGTCTGCTCTTCCCCATTTGCGTCACAAGGATAACCTCTAACAAGCTAGAAAAGGTCCTCATACTGAGCTAAAGCTAGAGCCATATAGCCCTCACAGATAAATCCTTATGGAGAGTAACGAGAGCACCAAATAACCCCATGCTCTAGTACCCTTTAACAGTAATAAAAGTCATCGTTTAGTGTTTATTGCATATTCCATTAGTCAAATTACATGATCATAGTTCATGTTAAGCTCTAGCATACTAATCCATGCAATATAATAGGTATCAAGGAATAAGATCAACACTAAGTCATCCTTAACAAGGAATATATGCATAATGATATTATTTGCTTAATGTGAATAGGACAACAAGGATAATCACATGCTATACTTACCTTAGAACTTGCTTTATGCCCAAAGCAACTTGCTCTGAAAAACCTCAACTTAATCTTTCATTTGCAACTTCTGGCACTCAGCTTCTGGTCTTCACCTTCAGATCTTCGGCGCTCACAGATAGTCTTTCTTCTACTCGTAGATCATAGCAACCCAGCACACTAACAGATATACAAGCAAAGAAATAGGGACAACTAAGAACAATATACCACACAAGAGAAAACAACGTACTAAAAGAGAACTACCGGCTACGGTCACGAGAACATAAGAAACGCCGATAACAAAATTACGATGGAAAAGAAACGACTACTGAGAGTTTATATTATAAAAGAAACAATTACACGCTTAATTATCTTAATTGAATAAAAACCACGTGATAGTTATTAACTCAGATTACTTAAATTATATTCTAATTCCAAGCTAAGACCAATCTTGTTTTATAAATATTGTCGTAGGGATTAAGCAAGTTCAACTTAAAATTAACAATATGAAAAGGGATACATGCATAAACACTTGCTACTGATGTCAAGGTAATGGACATTTTAGAGAACTATCCTAAGTTGAATTAACCAATTTACATTGAATTATAAAAGATGAAGTTAACCTTATTCATATTTTATTTATAAATATTTATTTAGTGTTTAAGTCATTTAAACATTTATAAATTAGAAAGCATAAAGAAGGTGATAACAGCTAATCGAATCATTATATGTTTCTTACATAAACTAAACAAGTTCTATTTAAGAAACACTTAAGTTCTTATTAATCATGATATCATTTGATTATTTATAAAATATAAATTATAAACCAAAGTTACTTTTAATTTGAAAAGACAGTAGCTAAATATTAGTTAAATTAACTACATGCTTCATGTTTAACTAAACTAATTATGATTAAGAAACATTTAAGTTAATATTATTCAAGTTAACATTTATTTAAGAATGTTCTATGTATGAATCTAAGTCACTTCTAATTTAAAAGAGCATGACATAAGCATTAATCAAATAAACATAATTTAATTTGTAAACACATAATGTGACATGGTAAACAACGTTGCTAATGCGTCTCTTACGCCAGCATAGTCACGAAACAACAAGAACGAAATTATAACCCTATGTTGCTTTTAGTTAGAAAGCTGTTAAATAAATATCAATCAAGCTGCATTTTAATAGATAAATTCATACTTGAGTGACATCGGCTTTCATGTTACTTTTAAATTAGAGAACTAATTATACGCATCATAATTAAATTATATTTAAGTATGTATATAAAAATTAATGCTACTTGCGAAACTAACGATTGACACAAAGCGCAGCTACAAACGTTTAATGATTTCCTTAAGGGAGATTAACTATAGTCATTGGGAGTTATAGCAAGGAAAACAAAGGATTAAAAGAGGAGTAGATATGTATCGTCCATGGCCATATTGGACCGCTGATCCCTTCACTAGTCACGTATAGGCATGAGGTTAGTGGCAACTAGTTTGCAGCTGATAGCTCAGGATAATTGTGTGTGTGTGTTTTCATTGTATTTTCAGATTTGTTTTTGTATAGAAAAACGGCCATAAAAGTAAACATGATGTCATCAAGGCTAATTAGGTACTGGACTAGAGCAGAGCACTCGCACAATGCATGTAACACTCCGGTGTTACGCAATGCATTGCATGACAATCATATTGCATGGCATTTCATATCATCATAATCATGTGTGATAATGTTATAATTTGAATGAAATAAAAGCTTGAAAATAATATATGTGATGAAATATATTAATATGATAATCACATTACACCAAAAATCTTGCAACTATAAATTTTACATCACTTGGAACCTTAGTTCAATTTTTGGAGCAACCAGATGACTCAAAATTTTGTCAAAAACTTATTCAAAAATATTAATTCTAAATATTCAAAAATACTCCCTATTTTAGCTTTTATTCTGCCATTCAAAATCTATTAAGAATTTTCACTTGGCCCCTTAATCAAAGTTGTAGAGAATTTAATTCTAAGCAACTTTTATTTTTGGGTCAATTCCAGAAAAGGTCTTTTTCTTGTTCAAATTTGTGTTTGAAAACTGCATTTGAAATTGTTTGGAAATTAGAAATTTGAAAAATCCATTTCAAACCTTAGCAGGCCACCGCCTCGGTTTCGGCCCGCTGGCCGAAGCGGCCCGCGTCCACCCGGCCTCCCTCCTCCTCCCGCGCGCGCGCCCCCAGCCGCCTCCGCCACGGCCCGGCCCAGCCGGCCCCCTCCCTCTTCTTCCCGCTCTCGCCCGCGCGCGCTGGCGCCCCGGCAGCAAACGCTCGCTGCGTGGCGTTCGCATGCCGGCAACGCCACCGCGTGGCCACCGTGGACCCCGCGCCCGCGTCCAGCTTCAAAAACAACCGAGCGCTAGGTCTCCCTCCCATTTTCCGCCTCGCCTGCTCCCTCTCTTCCTCCCTCCGGTGACAGCCGCAGCGGAACGCCGCTTGTCACCGTGCTCCGCCACCGTCTCTGCCTTGTTCCTGCTCCGGTGGACCACCTCCGTCCAATTAGCCGTGCCCGAGGCTCCGCCCCATCCTCCCCTCCTCCGAACGAGCACCGCCATCCCCTCCTTGGCCACGGTAGGGCTCAATTTCTGCTCGCCTCGCCGCGCCACCGCGGCGGTGCCGCCGCGCCGAGCTTCGCCACCGCCTCACTAGTCCTCTCTCTGCCCTCCCGCGTCGCCTTCCCATGTTAGCCACTCTCTGGCGAACGTGTTGCGCGCGCTAGTCGGCCTCGGTTTGGCCGGAGCCGGCCGTTGGACTGCGACCATCGCCGCGGCGTCGAAGCCGTGAACGCCGGCGACCGTGCTCGGTTCCCCTCCCCTCGGTGGGCTGGGCTGCGCTATGGGCCGAGCCCCGAGCAGGCCAGCTCGGTTGTTTCCCCCGTGCGCGCAAGCCGGGCCGCGACGGCCATGGGCTGCTTGATTTCCCGGGCCGGCCCCGTGCCGTTATAAAAATCCATTTCCATTTTCTTTTATTATTCTTGTTGAAAATGCTTTGGAAAAATGTTTTAGTAGTCATTTCAGCTTCAAAAATTGTGAAATAAATTTATCTAGATTCCTTAGAACCAGATCTATGATATGAAATCATTGCATGTCAAATTTGAGATACTTTTCTGTAGAGTTTTTAATTAACTATTGAAATGGCTGTTTTCTTGTTAATTGCTTAATAAATCCTAGAAAAATTAGAAAAATATGATTTTTAAGTTTGTTGATCTTCATATATCATGTACTTACTAGGAAAAATATGTTTCATGCATGTGCTGTGGGAAAATGTTGAGGTGTAGTTCAAGTGCCTTTAATGGCTGATTTTTGTTATTTTTGCTAGAGAGCAAACTTTGTATAAAACATGCATGTGATAATTGTTGTACAGTCATAGTATGCTATAAAGAACCTAGGAAAAATATTAATTCTGTTGTTTGACACTTTCCATAGTACAAAGTAATTTCATGCTCATTTTTATGCTATAGCTTGTCATTTTTGTATAGGATGGTTTACTTATCCAAATGCCATGAAATTTTTATGGTAGTCTGTTTAGAGTAGTATTATGCTACTGTAATTTTCTTAGATTTTTAGGAGCATCAGAAATATATGTTGCTATTCAAACCTACTATTATTACTTAGGGTTTAAGCAAGTGTTGCTTCAAGTGTGATTAAGAAATTAGTAAAGCTTTGGTGTATCTTTGAAGCATTTCATAAGATAGGTTAACTTAACATAATAGTAGTAAAAGAGAATGCAGTAGATGACATGTGCTTGTAGTGTATAGTTTCTTGGATGATGTTGACTACCTTGCATTTCAACATATTCATTGCATTCATCTCCTTCGATGCACACTTGCATACTCACTTACGCACATTGCATCATACAGGATCACAAACCGAGAACCCAGTCGTCTTACCCGAGGAGCCAGAGGAGCAGATCGAGGCGCAGCAGCAGGAGGTGACCGAAGTCGAAGAAGAGGTCGGTGAAGATCTCCCGGAGTGCCCCGATCACCGTCCGAGCTCCGTCGAGAGAGGCAAGCCCCGGAGCATTTCTCTCCCGGTTTGCAAATAATTTATTATTAACTTTACTTAATTTGATGCATTACGTTAGGAGTTGTTTGCAAACGTTGCTGCATTATACCTTGCTTACCTTTGTTATACTATATCCTTGTTACCCTGGTATCCGCAGTCGAGTCAATGCTTAGCTTGCTTAGACCGGTAGAAGTCGGGTGATTTCCTGTCACCTGCGAGCTATAAGTGGTTACTTGGATCAGTTTGGTTGACTATGAAGTCATGGTATAACTAAGTGTGAAATGAAATTGAGACCGGGCGGAAACTTGCAGGGTTTCGGACTATAGTATTTTCCGTCTGTGTCGATTAAGGACCGTCCGTTGTTATCCCTCGGGTCATGTTGAACGCATGCCTCACATTTAGCTGGCCGGATAAAGTACCTTCCGACCGCGAAACTGGGAGATTATTCGGGCCGAGTGGATTGCCCGCAACGCACTGTACCGGAGCAGTAGTGGCAGGATACGGGTGCGCGATGATAAGGCCAAAGAGCAGTCGGGCGGCCCCCGGGTACAAGTGGTTCCTGGCAAGCTCGCGACTTTACCTGAATGGTTGACTCGGTGACCAACACCTCACTTTAGCGGGTGAGTGAGGTTTGTGTGAGGAATAACTTACCAGCTGGTTAATAATCGATTCGAATCGCCATCGTTCACTGGATAGTGAACACTTGACTTGAGCTACTTCATCGTAGTAATATTGATGGAACACTTGGACAGTTATATGAATTATGACATAATGGAAGTTGTTAATGATCATTGGTTATCATTGCCTGTTTAATTCCATGTTACTTTAGTACAGGTGCAAATGTAGTTGACAGGTTAATAAAGATTTAACTTGATGCATAGCTGTTGTAAAGGTTTTCATAAATGCTAAAAATGCCTGTTTGCAAATGAGTAAGCTACCCCACCAGAAATCCTATCATGATTCCTTGGTGTCTTTTATTTCTGGTTTATGACGGGTAAGTCTAGCTGAGTACCTTCTCGTACTCAGGGCTTTGTTCCCACTTGTTGCAGATGGACAGATGTACTATGGTTATTGTATCAACTGTCTCTACCCTGCGATGGGCGAAGCTTAGGACCATGGGCAATGGTCATTCACTACTTCTCGCCTGATGCTTTTGCTGGAAATGATCACAAGCTGGCACTTTATCTCAAAACAATGTGTGTGTGTGTGTGCGTGTTTTAAACTAATGCTTCCGCTACTTTTATTCGAACCTGGTTTGTAATAACTATGTTTAAACTCCGATGTATTTTGTGCCACGAACTTCTATGTAACTTATGATGGTAACCGTTAAACTTAGTACGATCTTGGCTGTCATGTGAAATGGTTTGAAATCCGTTTAGATTTCACGGACTACCGGGTTATACGGGCTTAAGTTTGTTAAATTATCCTTCCGTTGGATGATTTCCTACTTAATCTCGTATAATTGGGCGGTTCTGTTACAGCTGGCATCGGAGTATGGTTTAGCGTAATTACTGTTCATAAGTGTATTTAAAACAAAATTCTATTTAAAAAGTGTGATTTAAAACTAAATGTGTGCCAGTGGTCATATCCTGTATGCCCAGTTAAGGACTCTAGGTGGCTACTTAAGTACTAACTTGGGGTTCTTGCACCATATTTCTCTTTCATTGCTCATACGACGTGCTATTGTATGAGTGCCACTTAATTGAGTGGTAATGTATGGATCAGTTACCTCTACGCTTTGGTAAGTGTGAGCTGTGAGAGCATGATCGGATACACCGCCGATCTAGGGAGAGTGTTTTATATGATACTAGAATAATTACATGTTGTACACATATTTTTATGAAAGTATCGCATGTGTGGGTGTTCCGTCCGTTGAGGCGATGTCGTCAATAGGACGATGTGTGTGGGTAGTTACTACCGTTGTACACGCATCTGGGGATTCGTGTAGAGCGCGTAGGTAGATTTACTGCTTTCATGCATTCATGGGGAATGGGCTGAAATGAATTTTCTGCAGGTACATAACAGCGTCTATCGTGTAGATCGAATTAGTTACGTATATGAGAGATCGTTTGTATGCCACCGAATTCATCGTTAGATGTCCTTATTTTCTAAGTTTGTGAGAACGTAAAACTCACGCATGCATCATACTGCCTGAGCATTTCATTCATAACCTGCATTCCTCCCCTTATAAAAGGATTATCCTAGTTTGATAAAAGTGACATCAACTTAAAATATGTTCTCACCGGGTAATTTAAAACTTGTGCTACAGATGGCCCGCACGAAGAAGACTGCCCGTAAGTCCACTGGTGGAAGAGCGCCACGTCACCAGATGGCCCCGCGGGAGCGCCGCAGCACGGACACTTTTCTAAGTGAGTTTGGCATGCCCACCTTGCTTTGGAGAGTGCTCCATGATGTGGGGTACCCAGAGGGTCAAGAGCCGGTGTACTCTTGGAATGAGAGCCAGCTAGCTAAGGATGGACTTGCAATAGTGGAGATCACCGTCCCTGCCCTTGGTGATGCGCCAGAATGGGATGGTTGGCATGTGGAGTTTGAAGGACGCACTCCAGTTGAGGGTGCAGAGGTTGCAGCCTTTCGCATCATCCAAGACATCATGAGCAGGTTCCCCAATGAGTTGGCAGTAGCTTTGGCCGGTACTTTCCCGAGAGATGATCCTCGCGATGCCATTTGGGTACAGCCGCAGGGAAGTGCCTTGGTCAGAGGCCCAAGTGAAGGACAGGCTAGCGACAACCACACGATGAGTGCCATGTATGCAGCCATCAGAGCATACCAAGGTCTGGAGAATACCTATTGGACCTTGACTGGCCTACGTGGTGATGATCGGCTTGAAGCAAGGAAGCAGAAGAAGAAGCAAGCACGTGCTATAGCTAGCTTGCAGGAGCAGTTGGCCGACATGAGCTTGCAGTGAGATCGGGCTCTCGAGAGAGGTGAGAGTGCTATGCAGCAGGTGCAGACGTTGACTCAGGCCAACAGAAATGCAGATCGCATGATGGGACAGCTAGTGCAGGACAGGAATGAAGCCTGGAACGAGAGGGACCTTCTAAGGCAGAGGGTCGAGGAGCTAGAAGAGTATAACGCCAACTTGCATGAAGAGTTCCATGCCCTCTACAACGGGATGGGCCCGTATGCTCCTCCGGACGCTGCTCAGATGGACGTCGACGACGACGCCGCTACTGATGGTAGCAATGGTGACGCCTCCGACCTCGACGACGGCCCCGAGGAGTAGGCTAGTTGCCTTGCGTTAGTGATAGGCTTTATCGCGATGGCCTTCTTTTGGTTCCCATGTATCGTGTTGTATCCTGTTCGATCTTGAGACTGGCGATCTTTTGGATCTTGGTTGTGTATGTGATGCTTGAACACATGAAAGTCCAGTGTATGTATGCTGGCAATGTGGTTGTATGGAACGCGATGTTGCATTCGAAGTAATTTGATTAGTGATGTTGTTTTAATTGGAATGTGATTATTGTGCCTCTGTCTTATTGCATGACTTGTTCTCTCCAATAAATTCAGTATGGCATGATTGTTCATTCGGATACAATTACTACCACTTCGCTCAATTATTACTTGTTACTGAAATATGCAGATGGCAAACACTTGCCGTGCCACGTATGAGGCCGCTGAAACTGGTGGCAACGGTGCAGGGGCTGGTGGGGGTGGCGCAAGCAACGTCAATCACCAGGAGCCACAGCCAGAGCCACATTTGCCCCCTCCTCCACCGCTCACTGCAGAAGTGTTCTTCGCACAGTTTCTTGGAAGCCAGCGCAACGCCGAGCAGTCACAAAGGAATATGGAAGATTTTCTGCGTACCATTGCTGAAAATGTTCAGAGAGGAAATAATCAAGGTGGTGGCCATGGAGTGAACCAGTACAGCAATTTCAAGGATTTCATGGACACCAGGCCACTAGTTTTTAAGGAAGCAGCCGAGCCACTTGACGCTGAAGAATGGATCAACACTATGGAAGATAAGTTTCGTGTGCTGAGACTGACAGAAGTTCTGAAGACAGAATATGCTGCACATCAGTTACAGGGACCGGCAGGAATGTGGTGGAAGCATCACCGCACCACCTTTCCTCCCAATGCCTAGATTACTTGGAGAGATTTCACTGAAGCTTTTAAGGGAGTTTATATTCCCCCAGGGTTGGTTGAAATGAAGCTTGGAGAGTTCCTAGCCTTGAATCAGGGTACCAAGACTGTGACACAGTATCTGGATGCCTTTAACAACTTGTGCCGTTATGCTCCCGACATGGTCGACACAGATGCAAAGAGGATTGCTAGTTTCAAGAGAGGGTTAAGTCCGAAGATGATGAAGCATGTGGGTACCAATACCCGCGCCAGGTTCAATGACTTTGTCAGTGATTGTTTGAAACAAGAAAAGAACAACAACGCCTACACTGCATCCAAGAATCGCAAGAGGGTGTTTGAGTCAGGACCATCACAGTCCAGAGTTGTCACTGCCAATCATCTTTCTTATCGTCCATCCGCACCTGGTGCACGGTTCAGGCCTCCACAGCATAAAACTCAGAACTACAAGGGACCACAGAAGCCGTACAAGATGGTCGTGCCGCCAGCAAAGATCACCGCAGCTGCAGAACAAAGCAACTCTAAGGGAGCAATAGGATCTGCTGGTACAGTGAAGGGGCCCTGCTACAATTGTGGTCAGCCAGGCCACTTTTCAAAGTTCTGCCCTTATCCGCCTAGAAAGAAGCAACAGACTTACACTGCCCGTGTACACCATACCACTGTTGATGAGATTCCTGAAGGAGAACCTGTAACTGCCGGTAAGTTTCTTGTTAACCATCACCCTGCAGTTGTTCTATTTGATTCTGGATCTTCGCATTCTTTTATGAGTCAAGCATTTGCACGGAAGCATGAACAACTATGCACAGAATTGAGTTATGGTTATCGCATAAGTTCAGCAGGTGCTGATGTGCTAACCAATAAGATGGTTAGAGGGGCAACCCTTGAGTTAGATAGTCGAAAGTTTCGAGTAAACCTGATAGTTATGCCGGGACTAGTTTTGGATGTAATAATAGGAATGAACTGGATGAAAGACTGGGGAGCAGTCATAGATACAAGCAGTCGATTGCTTACCCTTAAGGATCCGCAGGCAGAGGGTACTTTTCAGGTACCATTGCCCAAAAGAACAGACCTTGTGAGTGTGACCTGTGCCATGGAAGTTGTTCCTATCCGCCAGATCCCGGTAGTGTGTGAGTTCCCGGATGTGTTTCCAGACGAGTTACCTGGCCTTCCTCCAGATAGAGATGTTGAGTTTGGAATCGAGTTGATACCCGGAACAGCTCCTATTTCGAGGAGATCTTATCGGATGCCTCCAGATGAGTTAGCTGAGTTGAAGAAGCAACTGGAAGAATTGCTAAAGAAGGGGTTTATCCGCCCAAGTAAGTCTGAATGGGGATGTCCTGCCCTGTTCGTAAAGAAAAAGAAAGAGGGTACTCTCAGGATGTGTGTGGATTATCGACCTCTTAATGCTGTAACTATCAAGAATAAATATCCTTTGCCTCATATCGATGTTTTGTTTGATCAGTTGGCTAAAGCTAGAGTGTTCTCCAAGATCGACCTAAGATCAGGGTATCATCAGATAAAGATTAGGCCACAAGATGTCCCGAAAACCGCCTTTTCTACCAGATACGGGTTGTACGAGTATCTTGTTATGTCCTTTGGCTTAACAAATGCTCCTGCATACTTTATGTATCTGATGAATACAGTTTTCATGCCAGAGTTGGACAAGTTTGTAGTTGTCTTCATTGATGACACTCTGGTATACTCTGAGAATGAGAAAGATCATGAAGAACATCTAAGAATTGTCTTGACCAGATTAAGAGATCATAAGTTGTATGCTAAGTTCAGCAAATGTGAATTTTGGTTGAAGAAAGTTCCTTTCCTTGGTCATATTTTATCTGAGAATGGAGTTTCGGTAGATCCGAGCAAAGTGCAAGAGGTTATGGATTGGAAAACTCCAACCACAGTGCCAGAAGTCAGGAGTTTCCTAGGGTTAGCTGGTTACTATCGCCGCTTTATCCCAGACTTCTCGAAGATTGCTAAGCCAATGACAAGTCTGTTACAGAAAGATCATAAGTTCGTGTGGACAGAGGAGTGTGAGACAGCTTTCCACACCTTGCGGAAACTGTTGACCACTACTCCAGTTCTTGCACAGCCAGACATCGAGAAACCTTTTGATGTGTTCTGTGACGCCTCAAAAATAGGATTAGGCTATGTTCTAATGCAAGAAGGAAGAGTCATTGCTTATGCCTCCCGTCAGTTGAGAAAACATGAAATCAATTATCCGACACATGATCTTGAGCTTGCCGCCGTGGTGCATGCCTTAAAGATTTGGAGACACTATTTACTTGGTAATGTGTGCAATATTTTCACCGATCACAAGAGTCTCAAGTACATTTTCACCCAACCGGAATTGAACATGAGACAGCGAAGATGGTTAGAACTAATTAAAGATTACAACTTGAATGTACAGTATCACCCTGGGAAAGCCAATGTGGTAGCCGATGCTTTGAGTAGAAAGTCGCATTGTCTGAATATGCAACCCTTACTCGAAGATGGTTTTAATCTCATGCACCCTGTCGTGTTACACAGTATTCAGATCAGTTGTACCTTGGAGAGTAAGATAATAGAAGGTCAGAAAGCAGACAAAGGGATATTCCACATCAAAAGGAAAATTAAAGAAGAACCTTCAAAACACTTCAGAGTGGACGAGCAGGACGTGTTGTGGTTTGACAACCGTCTTGTTGTTCTAAAGGATAGAGAGCTTAAGAATAAAATTATGGATGAAGCTCATCACTCTAAGTTATCCATTCATCCTGCCAGTAGTAAAATGTATCAAGAACTAAGACCTCGTTTTTGGTGGACAAAGATGAAGAAGGAAATTGCAGCTTATGTAGCCAGATGTGACACATGTTGTCGAGTGAAAGCTATTCACATGAAACCTGCTAGATTGTTGCAACCTTTATCAGTACCTAGTTGGAAGTGGGATGATATAAGTATGGATTTCATCACAGGTTTGCCCACTACTCAGAAAGGCCATGATTCGATTTGGGTAATCGTGGATCGTCTTACCAAGATCGCTCACTTTTTGCCTGTCAAGACAGCTTATAGACCACCTCAATATGCCGAGAAGTATATTGCAGAGATTGTGAGATTGCATGGCATACCGAAGACTATAGTGTCTGACAGAGGATCACAGTTCACTGCTCACTTTTGGGAGCATTTGCACAAAGGTTTGGGGACTAGTCTGATTCGTAGCACTGCCTATCATCCTCAAACAGATGGTCAGACTGAAAGAGTTAATGTTGTTTTAGAAGATATGTTAAGAGCTTGTGTGTTGTCTTCCAGAGGTTCATGGGAGTCATGGTTACCGTTAGCAGAGTTCGCGTATAATAATAGTTATCAAGAAAGTATTAAGATGGCACCTTTTGAGGCTCTGTATGGCCGAAAGTGTAGAACACCTTTAAACTGGATTGAGCCAGGAGAAAGGAGGTATTATGGTATTGACTTCGTGGAGGAAGCCGAAAAGAAAGTTCATATCATCCAGCAGAATATGAGAGCAGCGCAGTCACGTCAGAAAAGTTATGCAGATAAGAGAAGGAGACCGCTTGTGTTTGAAGTTGGTGACTATGTTTATCTAAAAGTCACGCCGATGAAAAAGAAACGGTTTGGTATACGCAGAAAGCTGGCCGTCAGATTTGTTGGACCTTACAAAATCATGGAAAGAAAGGGTCCAGTGGCTTACAAATTGGAATTACCGGAGTCAATGGGTGCTATATTCCTAGTTTTTCACATATCATATCTCAAGAAATGTTTGCGCGTTCCAGAGGAAATAATTGAACCCCGAAGCATAAAACTTAAGTCAGATCTGGTGTATCGTGAGCAGCCAATTCGAGTTTTGGATTCCAAAGAAAGGGCTACTTGAAACAGTGTGGTGAAAACATATAAGATACAATGGAGTCATCATGATGAGGGAGATGCATCGTGGGAAACGGGTGAATACTTATAAAAAGCATACGAAGATTTTTATAATAAATGATTCGTAACCCAAATCTCGGGACGAGATTTTTATAAGGGGGGAGGGCTATAACACTCCGGTGTTACGCAATGCATTGCATGACAATCATATTGCATGGCATTTCATATCATCATAATCATGTGTGATAATGTTATAATTTGAATGAAATAAAAGCTTGGAAATAATATATGTGATGAAATATATTAATATGATAATCACATTACACCAAAAATCTTGCAACTATAAATTTTACATCACTTGGAACCTTAGTTCAATTTTTGGAGCAACCAGATGACTCAAAATTTTGTCAAAAACTTATTCAAAAATATTAATTCTAAATATTCAAAAATACTCCCTATTTTAGCTTTTATTCTGCCATTCAAAATCTATTAAGAATTTTCACTTGGCCCCTTAATCAAAGTTGTAGAGAATTTAATTCTAAGCAACTTTTATTTTTGGGTCAATTCCAGAAAAGGTCTTTTTCTTGTTCAAATTTGTGTTTGAAAACTGCATTTGAAATTGTTTGGAAATTAGAAATTTGAAAAATCCATTTCAAACCTTAGCAGGCCACCGCCTCGGTTTCGGCCCGCTGGCCGAAGCGGCCCGCGTCCACTTGGCCTCCCTCCTCCTCCCGCGCGCGCGCCCACAGCCGCCTCCGCCACGGCCCGGCCCAGCCGGCCCCCTTCCTCTTCTTCCCGCTCTCGCCCGCGCGCGCTGGCGCCCCGGCAGCAAACGCTCGCCGCGTGGCGTTCGCATGCCGGCAACGCCACCGCGTGGCCACCGTGGACCCCGCGCCCGCGTCCAGCTTCAAAAACAACCGAGCGCTAGGTCTCCCTCCCATTTTCCGCCTCGCCTGCTCCCTCTCTTCCTCCCTCCGGTGACAGCCGCAGCGGAACGCCGCTTGTCACCGTGCTCCGCCACCGTCTCCGCCTTGTTCCTGCTCCGGTGGACCACCTCCGTCCAATTAGCCGTGCCCGAGGCTCCGCCCCATCCTCCCCTCCTCCGAACGAGCACCGCCATCCCCTCCTTGGCCACGGTAGGGCTCAATTTCTGCTCGCCTCGCCGCGCCACCGCGGCGGTGCCGCCGCGCCGAGCTTCGCCACCGCCTCACTAGTCCTCTCTCTGCCCTCCCGCGTCGCCTTCCCGTGTTAGCCACTCTCTGGCGAACGTGTTGCACGCGCTAGTCGGCCTCGGTTTGGCCGGAGCCGGCCGTTGGCCTGCGACCGTCGCCGCGGCGTCGAAGCCGTGAACGCCGGCGACCGCGCTCGGTTCCCCCCCCCCCTCGGTGGGCTGGGCTGCGCTATGGGCCGAGCCCCGAGCAGGCCGGCTCGGTTATTTCCCCCGCGCGCGCAAGCCGGGCCGCGACGGCCATGGGCCGCTTGATTTCCCGGGCCGGCCCAGTGCCGTTATAAAAATCCATTTCCATTTTCTTTTATTATTCTTGTTGAAAATGCTTTGGAAAATTGTTTTAGTAGTCATTTCAGCTTCAAAAATTGTGAAATAAATTTATCTAGATTCCTTGGAACCAGATCTATGATATGAAATCATTGCATGTCAAATTTGAGATACTTTTCTGTAGAGTTTTTAATTAACTATTGAAATGGCTGTTTTCTTGTTAATTGCTTAATAAATCCTAGAAAAATTAGAAAAATATGATTTTTAAGTTTGTTGATCTTCATATATCATGTACTTACTAGGAAAAATATGTTTCATGCATGTGCTGTGGGAAAATGTTGAGGTGTAGTTCAAGTGCCTTTAATGGCTGATTTTTGTTATTTTTGCTAGAGAGCAAACTTTGTATAAAACATGCATGTGATAATTGTTGTACAGTCATAGTATGCTATAAAGAACCTAGGAAAAATATTAATTCTATTGTTTGACACTTTCCATAGTACAAAGTAATTTCATGCTCATTTTTATGCTATAGCTTGTCATTTTTGTATAGGATGGTTTACTTATCCAAATGCCATGAAATTTTTATGGTAGTCTGTTTAGTGTAGTATTATGCTACTATAATTTTCTTAGATTTTTAGGAGCATCATACAGGATCACAAACCGAGAACCCAGTCGTCTTACCCGAGGAGCCAGAGGAGCAGATCGAGGCGCAGCAGCAGGAGGTGACCGAAGCCGAAGAAGAGGTCGGTGAAGATCTCCCGGAGTGCCCCGATCACCGTCCGAGCTCCTTCGAGAGAGGCAAGCCCCGGAGCATTTCTCTCCCGGTTTGCAAATAATTTATTATTAACTTTACTTAATTTGATGCATTACGTTAGGAGTTGTTTGCAAACGTTGCTGCATTATACCTTGCTTACCTTTGTTATATTATATCCTTGTTACCCTGGTATCCGCAGTCGAGTCAATGCTTAGCTTGCTTAGACCGGTAGAAGTCGGGTGATTTCCTGTCACCTGCGAGCTATAGGTGGTTACTTGGATCTGTTTGGTTGACTATGAAGTCATGGTATAACTAAGTGTGAAATGAAATTGAGACCGGGCGGAAACTTGCAGGGTTTCGGACTGTAGTGTTTTCCGTCTGTGTCGATTAAGGACCGTCCGTTGTTGTCCCTCGGGTCATGTTGAACGCATGCCTCATATTTAGCTGGCCGGATAAAGTACCTTCCGACCGCGAAACTGGGAGATTATTCGGCCCGAGTGGATTGCCCGCAACGCACTGTACCGGAGCAGTAGTGGCAGGATACGGGGGCGCGATGATAAGGCCAAAGAGCAGTTGGGCGGCCCCCGGGTACAAGTGGTTCCTGGCAAGCTCGCGACTTTACCTGAATGGTTGACTCGGTGACCAACACCTCACTTTAGCGGGTGAGTGAGGTTTGTGTGAGGAATAACTTACCAGCTGGTTAATAATCGATTCGAATCGCCATCGTTCACTGGATAGTGAACACTTAACTTGAGCTACTTCATTGTAGAAATATTGATGGAACACTTGGACACTTATATGAATTATGACATAATGGATGTTGTTAATGATCATTGGTTATCATTGCCTATTTAATTCCATGTTACTTTAGTACAGGTGCAAATGTAGTTGACAGGTTAATAAAGATTTAACTTGATGCATAGCTGTTGTAAAGGTTTTCATAAATGCTAAAAATGCCTGTTTGCAAATGAGTCAGCTACCCCACCAGAAAGCCTATCATGATTCCTTGGTGTCTTTTATTTCTGGTTTATGACGGGTAAGTCTAGCTGAGTACCTTCTCATACTCAGGGCTTTGTTTCCACTTGTTGCAGATGAACAGATGTACTATGGTTATTGTATCAACTATCTCTACCCTGCGATGGGCGAAGCTTAGGACCATGGGCAATGGTCATTCACTACTTCTCGCCTGATGCTTTTGCTGGAAATGATCACAAGCTGGCACTTTATCTCAAAACAATATGTGTGTGTGTGCGTGTTTTAAACTAATGCTTCCGCTACTTTTATTCGAACCTGGTTTGTAATAACTATGTTTAAACTCCGATGTATTTTGTGCCACAAACTTCTATGTAACTTATGATGGTAACCGTTAAACTTAGTACGATCTTGGCTGTCATGTGAAATGGTTTGAAATCCGTTGAGATTTCACGGACTACCGGGTTATACGGGCTTAAGTTTGTTAAATTGTCCTTCCGTTGGATGATTTCCTACTTAATCTCGTATAATTGGGCGGTTCTGTTACAATGCACAGCGAGGCTCCATTGCCGGCCACGAGTAGTTTGCCAGCGAACACGGTGAAGGGCCTACGGACCACGTTTTGACCAAAGGCATAAGGAGAAAGAACGGATGATCGCAAAATCACAAGAACGAGTTACTACACTAGGTTGCTTTTAATTAAAAATACATTAAATAAATATTGCACGTAAATCAATAAATTCCTAATTAGGTGACATGATATACGTCAGCACTACTACGTAGAGCGCAACTATGCGATACTAACGCGACTGAAACGGAGCAAAACGAAATTAAAACGAAGAAACGACAAAGATATTACGAACCAGTGGCAGAACCGTAAATACTTCATCTTCTACCTCCATCCATCCGAAGAGCCTCGGCCTGGGGGCGACAAAAGAAGGAGAATAAATATTTAATTTACTACACGAGAGATTTCCCAAACTAGGGGCTCCTCCACGGTAGTTTTGGTGTGCTTTTACCCAAGTGATAGGTACGTATATATAGGGAGGAAAACTCTCCACCTTCATGTCAACTAGCGATATGGTGCTAATTAACGTTGCACCATCCACCTTTACTAATAGGCCTAATTAATTATTAAAACCCATTAGTAAATAAAGACATGGGCGTTTGGGCATGAGGAAACCTGAGATATTTTATTATTTTCGGAATTAATTAATTTCATGGATAAAATAATTCTAGAAAAGTCCAGAATTAAATTTTAAGCCACAAAAAATAACTCGAAGGCTCCGAAAATTTAGGGAAAATTCTCAGAGATATTTTAGAATGAGACGAACCCAAATAAAGTATTTGGAGCTCATGAAAAGATTGATGAAGAGATCAAGGAAAAAGATTAAGCTCACGGAAATTAAAATTTTAAATCCAGAAAATACCAAAAAGTTTTCCGATGAGAAGTAAACGTCGTCCTATGGTATTTTGAAAATAATAGCACTCACCAACACCAAAGAAAAGCATCACACAAACACCACATTATCAAATTAATATGAAAAAGTTTAAAACCACAATTTTCTATATTTAAATTAGCAACAACTTAACATATCTAATAAATTTATTCAGATATTGAAATCATTTATTTTATTTAGTGTTTTCTATGCACAACCCAAAATTAGAAATTTTGGGGTGTGACATACTGTAATCACTATGATATATTATTGATATGTACCCGATCGATACCTAATATCCAACGGGTGCTGGACCACCTAGTTTTCCTAAGAAAACCAAGCACTCGCTATATGTGTGCATAGGAAGTCTAAACATATAACAATAAAAACATAGATTATCAGAAACAATGTTATATAGCGAAAACAATCTTATATTAACACTTACATCCAATCAGAGTATAGCAGATTGGTTGCTAATCTTTTCTTTAGGCTCTAACTTCATAGGGACTGCTGACTGGGGTGACATATGCCTAGCACTCTATGTACTTCTTAAAGAACTCACTAAAATCCAACATTTGGTACCCATCTGGGACTTTGCCAAACTATTGAAAGTAAAGCAAGCATAAGCACATGAAGTACTCAACAAATATAGCATGGGGCATATAAAAGCCTCAAAAGGCTGAGACGGTTGAACTGCGTTAAGCACTTCTAGTAGGTCAATTTTTATCATTAAAATCTAAGTTGCTAAGTTATGCTTAAGCTCCCATTCCCACATGGTAATAAATAATTGCAATATGAAATAAATATGCATAAATAACATCATATAACCACATTAACCATCTATTCATAAAGACACTCTGCAGAGGTTGTACAACCTTACCACGAGTCATGATTCCCATATGCCCAAGGGGATCAACCACTTGACTCACTTGCACGGTAAGCTCCAAATCACATCCATCCTTTCTCCAAGCTTTCGGAAATGTGGGCAACAGATTATTCAAGAGAGTCAAGTTGGATCAAAGGTGGGGGTCGCTTGACATCACATAGTGTTGACTGACCCATCATTGGCCCAAAGACGCCTCAAATTTTTGTCACAGGTTCATCTCTCATTCATAAGTTTGAAGGAAGAGAGGTTGGTTTGCAGCTTAAGAATAAAACTTACAAAATTTAAGAAAATGCCTATAGAAGTAGGGATGAAATACCTGTTAATTTTTACCTTGAGGAAGGGCTCATGATTTTGAGTCCTTGAGCTAGACTTCTCTTTTGATTTAATCTTGAAACTATTTCATCTGGCTCCGAAGTGGATGACACAGGTGATTGCGCTCCTTTCTTACGCCAGACTTGCTTCTTGGTCTTGATCATCATCTATCGGAAGTTAGCGGCAGTTACTTCATCATTTACAACTCTTACGATGCATGGAGCATTGCTTAGATCATGGTTTGCATAGAAACTTCTTTTTCTTCAAATTGATGTTCAGGTGAATAAATTCTCTGGCTCCTACTTCGATGTGTGTGTTTGTAGTTCGTAGGAATGGTGTCCCAAGAATGTGCGGTGTTTGTGTCAATGCTCATATCCACAACCACAAAGTCGACTGGGACAAAGCAGTTTCTGATTCTCATGGGAATGTCTTCTGCTATGGCCGCCGGGTAACGGACTAATTGATGATCAGCTAGCTGCAAGCACATTGAGTGGGGGATGTTGGTATTTATGAGTGTAAATTAAAATATACGAATTCTGCAAGCGCATAGAGTACCATTGTAGCATTTCACCTGGAGTATTTCAGGTATCGTTATTTATATTTTTACCACTGGGAGGAATGATGGCAAAGGAAAGATTGACAATATATACACACTTATGATGCAACCATTAACTAAACACTTCCTCTAAGCAGGGATAAACCCAAAGATATGTGCATGATAAATATATAATAATTTAGAGATAGAGATAGATGGTCATAAATGTGAAATAGCTAGTCTAAGCAATAAACAAGAGAAAGATTCCTAAGTTATTTCTACTTATTATGTCATAATTCACACAAGTCCGCGGAAAGATTTCTACTTATTATGTCATAATTTAGAGATAGAGATAGATGGTCATAATTCACACAAGAGAAAGATTTCTACTTACCCATAGGCAAAACAATATATAAGCACCGTGCTTACATACTATTCGGCTACTCAATCCAATCGTGTGTTGAATTAAGCTTTATGTGATCCTATGCATAAACTTAAAGGTAATCATAACCAGAGAGGGAACCAGCGAGTCTGACTAGGGGGGCCAAACAAATATGATCATATTTTTTTAGTGTGCTAAAATATATGTAATTATATGATTCAACAAATTTTTAAATATTTTACACTATTTATAACCAAAATCATAATATTTGAATAAAAAAGGTGAAAATTGATATTTTTTAGCTGTAAATTTATATATTTATATAGGTATTAAAAGAAACTTACTGTGCTTGGGGGTGCACGGCCCTTGCTAGCCCCCCTGGTTCCGTCACTGATCATAACTATATCAAATGCATACTTAGAGTAAACTAGTAGCATAACAACTAGAAACATAATATATAATAAGATCAAATTCATAGTAAATATGAAATATAAAGGGATACAATGACTATACCAATTCTCCAGAGACAGATCCAAAATCTTGAGCAATAGCCCAACTCTACTTAATCTCACTTGACTACCATATACTTTAACAATCTAATTCCTAAGAGCTTCTTCTCTTCTCTAGATTGATTTCTCTCTTGGATAGAATGATGCCTTTCTGGAGGGGTCTGGGGTTCTTTTATAGGTGCACCCGGCACTCTGTGGGCCCATGAATCCATGGCAACGATCCATCTCATCCCTCGATACGAACCGACCTTCAATCACTGTGGAGATTGATCCTCAAAGGCGGTGGAGAATCCACGTCGAAGGGGAGACTGATAGGCCAGGCCCATAGGTCAACCAACCAGGGGGTGGGGTCAGCCGACCCCACCTCTCCTCCATCTCCGTTGATCTTTGGCGGTTTGTCTTTGCCGATGGATTAGAGGTCCTTGGAGTCGGTTTCGTCATGGATAGTTTTGTATTACTGACATATATAGCATGGCCCACATATCTATTTTCTGGATAAAATAACGTGCATACAAATATTCACCAAAACTTGTGGTATTCATTAGTTTAAAACCTCTAACCTATGTTTTGTGATTAATTTTAAGTATAAGTGCAGGTGAAATTGACGGTTTATTCTTGCAGTAGAGACTGTCAACAGGGGACAATGGTGTGTAATTTAATTTGTAAAACTACCTTGGGCATGACACTAACGCTTGCTCCAAGATCACACTATGCATGATCGAATTCTTGTGTCCCAAATGAGAATGAAATTGTGGGGTTTTTGGGATCCTTCTTTTCTAGCACTTGAGTAAGTATAGCTTCTGTTAATTTTACCACATCCATGCTTCACATCGGTCTCTTATTGTTGAGGATGTCCTTGAGGTATCTGGCATAAGTTGGTACCTGCATAGCATCAAGTAACGGTATATGCACACAAAACTTTTGAATTACCTCAATGAACTTTTTGAATTATTGCTCATCCACAGATGGCTTGTGGTTACGAGTTGGGAATGGCAACACCCCCGTGTCAGTAGAATCCATGTGGTGTTGTCTTCATTTTGTCTCTTGAAATTGTTTGTCTCCTCCTCTGCTTCATCATTGCTTATTGCCTTATTCTTTCCTATTGGGTTAGGATGTGGTGGATCAAGAGTGCCGCTTTGCAGGAAGCAGTCCACCTTCTCAACTGTTATCAACGATGTATGGAATATGAAGTAAAACGAAATCAATCATAGCGGAGACACACGATTTAACATGGAAAACCCCTCCAATGCGAAGGGGAAAAACCACGGGCACCAGCCAGCAACAATCTCACTATCTCAAGAGTTTTGGGTTACACGCCTGCGACGACTTACAAGAGAATCCAGTCTCCAAGAAACCCCAACAAGGGTATATACCGGCCCAGCCTTCGGCTTTTACGGGCCTCCGCTTCGCTCCGTCAGAAGCCCCGCCTATATCTTGCAGTGAATTTAGACACAACTCCAACAAACTCCACCTTGAGACAAATTCATCTTGTATCATAAATCAACCCATCATCCTAAACAACAAAGATAGAAAACCACTGGTGCCAACAATAGTCTCTTGGACTATTCAATTAAACCAACTAAGCTTGAGCATAACTTAAACTTAGCAACAGGAACAGACTTTGTCATCATATCAGCAGGATTATCATGAGTACTAATCTTGCATACCTTCAGCTTACCTTCTTCAATCACATCTCGCACAAAATGATACTTGATATTTATATGCTTAGTTCTCTCATGGAACATCTGATCTTTAGTGAGGTAAATTGCACTTTGACTGTCACAGTGCAAACTTATGCAAGATTCAATTCCACTGAGTTCAGCGTACAAACCTTTCAACCATATCAATTCTTTGCACGCTTCACAAATAGCCATATATTCTGCTTCAGTAGTAGACAAAGCAACAACAGACTGTAACGTAGCCCTCCAACTCACAGCACAACTGCCAACAGTAAACACATAACCAGTAATTGATCTTCGCCTGTCTAGATCAGCAGCATAATCAGAATCCACATAACCAATGAGACCCTTATCAGTTCTTCCAAACTTCAAATAGTAATCTGCTGTGCCTCTGAGGTACCTGAAAATCCACTGAACTGCCCTCCAATGTTCTTTGCCAGGATTAGACATATATCTACTAACAAGACTCATAGCATATGACAAATCTGGACGAGAGCAAACCATGGCATACATCAAAGACCTAACAGCACTAGAATAAGGAACCCTTGACATGTACTCAATCTCTGCATCTGTACTAGGACACTGAGCAGCTGACAACTTAAAGTGAGGTGCAATAGGGGTACTAACAGCCTTAACATTTTGCATGTTGAAACGCTGAAGAACTTTCTTGATATAATTTTGTTGACTAAGAAATAGCAAACCAGATTTTCTGTCTCTACTAATTTCCATACCAAGAATTTTCTTAGCACTACCAAGATCTTTCATATCAAACTCACTACTTAACAACTTCTTTAACTTAGTGATTTCAATCTTGCTCTTGGCAGCAATCAGCATATCATCAACATATAACAGCAAATATATAAGTGATCCATTAACATGCTTTATGTAAACACAGCTATCATATCTAGATCTTTTGAAACTGTGTGACAACATAAATGAATCAAACCTCTTGTTCCACTGACGAGGGGACTGTTTCAAACCATACAAGGAGCGCTTCAAATTACACACATATTTTTCCTTGCCAGGCACTATGAACCCTTCCGGTTGGTCCATGTATATGTCCTCCTCTAGCTCTCCATGCAAAAACACAGTCTTCACATCTAATTGCTCAAGCTCAAGATCATATGAAGCAACAATACTCAAGAATGTACGAAATGAACTGTGTTTTACCACTGGAGAGAACACATCATTATAGTCAACACCCGGAATTTGACTATAACCTTTTGCAACTAACCTTGCCTTATACTTTGGAGGCTCGCTTGGAGATAAACCCTCCTTTCTCTTGAAGATCCACTTACAATTTATGGTCTTCTTGTTTTTAGGCAAAGGAACAACCTCCCATGTACTGTTCTTCTCAAGAGACTGCATCTCCGGCTCATGAACATTCTCCACCTGTTCAGCACAACTCAAAGCATAGTAAGATAAATTATATTCTTCGATAAGACGTTTAGGAGGTACAACTGTCCTTGTTGACTTGCGTTGAGCAATAGGTAATTCCTCCTGTAGCTGCAAAATAGGAGGAGTTTGCTGAACATCATCATGAGCATCATCATCAGCAACATCATTATTATGGTCATCCTGCTCATCAGCAGGCTCCACCTGCACACCTATATCATCATCAACATGCTCCACCTGTATGCGCATACTCTGCAGCTCTTTTTCTAGAACATGATCTGAGGGCAAACTATCAGTAAACATCACAGATTCATTGAATACAACACTCCTGCTCATAAAAGTCTTCCCTGTTTCAGGATTTCACAATTTATAGCCTTTGATTCCCGAACCATAACCAAGGAAAAGACACTTAACAGCTCTAGGCTCTAATTTTCCATTGTCAACATGAGCATAAGCAGTGCATCCAAAAACTTTTAACTGTGAATAATCAGCAGGTGTACCAGACCATACCTCAATAGGAGTTTTCTTATTTAGTGGAATAGAAGGTGACCTGTTTATCAAGTAACAGGCAGTATTAGCAGCTTCAGCCCAAAAACGCTTGCTCATCCTTGCATGAGACAGCATGCAACGGGCCTTGGAGATAATGGTTCTGTTCATCCATTCTGCCACACTATTCTGTTGTGGAGGATGGGGTATGGTGTGATGCCTAACAATATCTTCCTGTCTGTAATAATCATTAAAGGCATACGAACAAAATTCTCCACCATTATCAGTACGAAGCAATTTTACCTTTCTTTCAGTTTGTCTTTCTATCATTACTTTCTAGTTCTTAAACGCAGCAAAAATATCATCTTTCTGTTTTAGAAAATAAGGCCAAACCCTTCTAGAATAATCATCAATAATTGTAAGCATGTAACGAGCACCACCTAGTGAGAGTTTCTTAGAAGGACCCCATAAATCAGCATGAACATAATCAAGAGTACCTTTGGTGGTGTGAATAGAAGTGTTGAACTGTACCCTCTTATGCTTGCCGAAAATGCAATGCTCACAAAACTTGATCTTACTAGAAGTGCAGCCTTTCAGTAGGTTTCTCTTCATCAAATCTGTCATACCATGGTGACTCATATGTCCCAAACGCATGTGTCAAAGGTTAGTTTTACTAGGTTCATCATTAGTAACAGCAGCAGCAGCGGAATCAGAACCATGTAAAGTACACCCTCTAAGGACATATAACTTTGCAGAATTAAGATCACCTTTCAAACAGACAAGAGAATCTTTTGATACCTTCAGAATACCATCTGAACCGGAATATTTGTAACCTTCTGCATCAAGCGTGCTCAATGAGATAAGATTCCTAGACATCCCTGGTATATACCTGACGTTTTTCAGCGTGCGTGTCATGCCATCATCAGTCTTGATCTGAACTGATCCAATCCCCACGATGTCACATGGGTTATCATCTCCCATCCGCACAACATCCCCTTTCTGCACAGACTTATATGAACTAAACCAATTTCTGTTAGTGCAAATATAAAACGAACATGCGGAATCTAGAATCCATTCATCATGACCAGCAACACAACCAGCAAGCACTACCAGACAATCTCCAGAATCATCATCAGACGCAGCAGCAGCAACAGAGACCTTACCAGCCGACTTATTTTTTCTCTTCTCCTTATTCTGTACTTTTCTGCAATCCTCAACATTATGATTTGTCAGTTTGCAATAAACACAAAACTTTTTATTACCATGCGGCTTGGACTTTGAACGGCCTCTCCTCTCGTAGTTCTTTCTACCATCATTGCTATCATATGAGGATCTGTTATCAGTTCTGCCTCTCACATGCAAAGCTTCGCCCTTTGAGGACGACGTTCTGTCATGCTGCACCATAACTTTCATCTTCTCCTTAGACTGGAGAGCCTCATAAACTTCCTTTAGGGTTAGTTCATCACGGCTCAAAAGTATGGTGTCACGAAAATTTGCATACGAATTTGACAAAGAACATAACAGTAGAAGACCTAAGTCCTCATCATCATACTTCACCTCCATCGACACTAGGTCGGCCACGATCTTCTTGAATTCAGCGATGTGGGTCATCACCGAATCCTCCTCCTTCATCTTCAGAGTGAACAGCTTCATCTTTATCTGCATCTTACTGGTTAGATCCTTGCACATACAGATCGATTCCAGTTTCAGCCATAGTTCTGCAGCAGTTTTCTCTTTCAAACACTCCTGCAAAATATCATTATGAAGATGTAACTGAATTAGGGCGAGAGCCTTCTGATCCTTGCGGATCTCCTCAGGAGTCCAATTGGCTTTACTCTTGCCGAATTTATCCAGCGTCTCATCGTAGTCATGAGTCTGCGCCAGAATTCCCCGCATCTTGACTTGCCATAGCGAGAACCGCGTGTCGTAGTTCAGCAGCGGAAGATCGAACTTCATCGACGTCGTCATGAACCCTATAGCAACCGAAGCTCCGATACCACTTGTTATCAACGACGTATGGAATATGAAGTAAAACGAAATCAATCACAGCAGAGACACACGATTTAACGTGGAAAACCCCTCCAATGCGAAGGGGAAAAACCACGGGCACCAGCCAGCAACAATCTCACTAACTCAAGAGTTTTGGGTTACACGCCTGCGACGGCTTACAAGAGAATCTAGTCTCCAAGAAACCCTAACAAGGGTATATATGTACCGTACCATGGGGGGCTCCGCCCCCCGCACCCCCGTGTGTGCATGGGCGCGGCCTGATGGGCCGGCTTCAGACTCCGCTACGCTCCGGCCCAGCCTTCGGCTTTTACGGGCCTCCGCTTCACTCCGTCAGAAGCCCTGCCTATATCTTGCAGTGAATTTGGACACAACTCCAACATCAACTTTTGGGCAAGCCTTTTTGCTGGCAGTGGTTATGCTGCTAGTATTTAGAGTACATCTCTAGCTTCTGTCCAGCTAGCTAATAGTTCTGTTGCAAGGACCAGTGGCCTCTGCATCAGCTGGCCTAATTCATCAACGACTATGTCAAAAATTCCTCCAGTTCATAATTTAACTGCGGAATGAACATTCTCCTAATTTGTTCTGATGTTAGGCATTTGGTTTATCTGGGGGTAACCTTGTAAACGAATAGTCGTATCAATGTACACTGCGAAACTAATAAGATTGGATCATTTGAGTCCCTAAGAGCAAATTTTTCTTCCTCCACAATAAATGATAATGAGTCCTTTTTATGTGAGTTCCCTATTGAACAGTTTTGAGTTATTTTTTCATTTGATGCACATCTCACAATTTTGTATGGGGTCATCAGGGTGTCGGCGTGTCGCGCATGATAATTGTGAGTATAGATTTTTTTTTTCGAAAATGAATGTATTCCAAAATTGTATGTCGTGTATTCTCCTGACAAAATTTAGAATATCTGAATGTATCCTTGCAACATATAGTCCACGAGATTGTTGACTACTAATCAATCCATAATAGTCAGAAAAATTGTACAGAAAATACAAATAATTAAAGAATTCCCACTCAATTGGGAGGCTGTTCGACATTTCCATTACATGAACTAAAAAAAGGCGTACAACAGATCGTTAAGATGATGTCAAGCTGTAAAAAAGTCACGTCACTTAGGGTCATTAATGAACAGCCAAGGCAGCCATGACCCAGAATGCAATCCCAGCCAAGAAAATGGACATATGCGCGGAGAAGGAAGCATGGTTGGCAGCTTTGAGCATATACGAGGGTGGTTCAGCCTCGTGCGTGAGGAGCCTCCATAAGAGGCCCAGGAGAACGGTCGCTGCACTAAACAACACAAAAAATATGGAAGGGGCGCAGACAGAAGCACTGGTGACGCTGGGTACTGCCACGGCCAAGAAGCCCGTAAATGCCACCTTGGTCAATTCCAACGAGGCCGGCTTTGGATCATCAGGCTTCTTTTCATCTGATGATGTGCTGCTGCCTGTTGCTGATCCCTGTTGCCCTGCTGATGAACTGGATGATGTACTGCCTGCTGCTGGTCCTTGTTGCCCTGCTGCTGCTGGCCCCTGCCGCTTCCTCACATCCCTGCTGTAGCGCGCTAGCAACACCAGAAGCACTATGACAGGAGGGAACAGCGGCAGGAACACCGCCAGTTTCCATGGGTGCGGAAGCACATCCAAGGTGATCAAGACCACCACCGCGGTGATCGGCAGAGCCTGCAGGACGAAATTCAGGCCCCTCATAAACTCGGCGGTCAGGACAACGCAGCCGCTGATGACATGGGGGGTCGTCCACACGTTCATGAGGGAGACGCCCAGCGCGCTGGCCACGAAACTGATGAGCAAGGCGCCACCGAGGAACGTCTCCTGCCCCTTGGCGTTTAGACTTGGACACTCCGCCGGCGGCGGCGCCGGAACACCATGGCGGTTTCTCAGCAGGCCTTCCAGTGCCACGAATTCTAGCACCAGGAACATCATGACGGTAATTCCGGCCGACAGCTCAAGCAGGTGCTCCAGCTTGCTGTGGTACTCCGCCTCCGCGTCGCCTTGGGCGGCGGCATCCCCGGCATCATCGACGCAGCAGCAGAGGTACCAGATGTGCACAGCAACGACACCGACCGCCATGACGGAGCAGAATGTGAGTACTAACAGGGCGTTCTTGTGGAAGAGAAGTAGGATCCCGCAGCCCAGGGCCATGAGCAAGAAGTTGGAGAGGAACACCAGCACCTTGGATAAAGCCACCAGCCTTGGGGCGACGTAACTGAGGGGCGGCTTGCTGGCGCAAGCTTCTGAGACCATCACGCACAGGAAGGGCATTATGCCCATCTGGAGAGTGACGGCTGCGAGGTGGGCGAACCTTCGTTGAAGGAGATCGATGAATGCTTCCAGCGTTCGTATCCTCCCCTGATACTTCCCGGCGCCAGTTAAGTTGACTTTCGTGAGCACGATGGCAAGGAGCACAGGGGAAATCATGACGACAAAAGCTCCGGTGAAAGCTCGGACACGATTCTTCAGTTTTTCCTGTACACGATGATAGATGCATGATCAATGACTCAATCATATGAGGGCCTTCAATTCATCCACGGCAAATATACAATATACTCATGTTTCGTAAAATCACTCGACATTCTTTGAATGTAGTCGGATTCGCACCAATCACATGTGTTGAGGTGAATTGGAGTGAAACCTAAACTAAATTTCACTCCAATCCACCTCCAACACATGTGAATTGAGGTGAAGGTCTAATAGAGGTGACAATGGATTAGAATCCAAATCCATGTGGATAAATCCAATTAACATCCAAGAAAAGAAGGTCCAAGTCCAAACATATCCTAATACAAAATAATTAATGTCTAATCCAATTACTTTTAAATGAAATCCATGCAGTATGATCCAATAATAGTGAAACTACTAGAACCACGTATTAATTCTATGTCAAAATAGGCCTCAAAAATTAAAAACTCGTGATCACATCATAAATTTTAGTGAAATTGATTACAATTTGTTAGAGATAAGTCATTACAATTGTCCACTACTTTGTATAAACTAGGGTGACTAGATATATATGTAGACCCATGTCAAAGCTCACGTTCACACATCAAATTTTTAGCGAAATTCACTAAATTTTGATGGAGATGATTCAGTAAGATTGCCTGCTATTTTGTACACATCAATGTGACTGTGTATATAAGCGGGCCTCACGTTAAAAGACAGATCCGAAAATTATAAACCCCTTGTTCACACCTTAAAATTCTAGCGAAGTCAACTAAAATTTTTTGAGATGATTTAATTTTATCGTCCACTACTTTGTACAGTTACATATCTATATATACTATAAAGAAAAACTCCACTAAGCTAATTATCTTGAACCTTCTTGCGCCACGTTATCTACTTATCCTTTGTAATTAACACAAACCCCACTAAGCTATTATCTTGAACCTCCTTGCGCCACGTCATCCACTTATCCCTTTCGATTAACACCGTCTGATTATGTGCATGCATGCGTAGTAGTAGTTCGTCTTCTAAGTTTATGCACACAATATAGTAGCAGATATATTTAGTTGTTTACATCAGAATGCTAAAATATAGATTCCTCCTTCGTACCTGCGGCAGCAGGAAATCCTCCTAGTATAACCTATATCAGAGTCAGACCTTAAAATTATAATCATCATGTTCACACTTTGAAATTTTAGCGAAATTAACTTAAATTTATTACAGATGACTCAGTACAATTGCTCACTACTTTATGCAAATCGGTGTGACTAGATACACACGTTTGTTTCACGTCATAAACTTAACTTCATATTAAAGGCCGGTGTACCTCTCAAGTAGTCAGCTGGACTTTTTTAATTAATTTTCAAGGTATTTCGAATTTGTTGGATTAAATGATTATATGGACATTCAAATCCAAATAGATCCTTTCTAAATGCATCCAAAGCAGAGTCCAATTGAATATACAAATCCACTACCACCTTTAATCACTCATATGTTGTACTAGTACTTATTTCTTTTTGAGAGGAAAGTGTGCTCACTATTTCATCTTGCAATGCTTGTCGCTGCATCGTCTTCTTGGTGCTTTTCTTTGCAATTGTATCTTGTGAGTCTCCATTGATCTCCAGTGTCACATCATGTTTTGCATCAGATTGATGAGTCATAGTATTTGCCCTTTGTTTCTATACTCCTGTGCGTCTGCATAAACAAAAATAAACTATTCAATATATGTTATGAATATATCTGTCATGGATGCATAAACAAAAATAAACTGCACATATTAAGAGCTTGTTTGTATAAATAAACTGAATCCCTCCAAAGTCCTATTTATTACATGAGCATCTGAGACTAATAAGCATCGATTTAGTCTAAGAAAACATGTCAATTGATGAAGACACGAATTGGGCCGGTAGCATTTTCAATACCAAAAGAAGTTTAGATTTGCTCGTTTTTAAGCTCTCGACCTATGTCATGCAAGCATCAAGAACAAAGTCAAATTTAATTCAAATAAGTTGAGAAAAGGAGGGGGATGGAAGAGGCTTACCGCGTGATGAATCCAGATGCGACAGAATGAGCTTGTTTGTAGCGTTAGGACGACAACGCTTACCAATACGCCTAGCACAAATATGAATAGTACTTTTACAACGAACAAACAATATTTTTCTCTTACAACAATCAGCGAACAATATTTTCAGCCATAGCTTTTCAGCGAAGCAAAAGCTGCTGCCTCCCTGTGATGTCTAGTTACAAGGCTCGAAGCACGACAACATTGGGAATTTGGGACGATGGAATCCTCTCACTCTTCTCTCTCTATGTCTTTCTCTCGGCGACAGAGAGAAGCTTGTGAATCTCAGCTTGTGTCGTCAGCTTTAATAAGAAGAAGAGGGTGCGGGGGAGAAGAGAAACTTCGTTGGACGAGGTTCGATCGTGTGCCCGCCCCTACGACTAAGAGCAGACCATCTAACGACGGACTGGAGCAAACGAATCAAGAAGGCACGGCCGACCGCTTGGTTCAGATTCAATCACGCGCAGACGGAACCTCACTCGGAAAGACCTCAAGCTCAAGTCAATGGCGCCAAGCCGCGGACTGGCTACTGGGAGAGTGAAAAAAAAAATCGAAACGCGCTACGTACGCGGTACGCGTGGTGTACGCGACAGGCTCGCAGCGCAGCACACCTAATAACTAAACTAACGATAGATTACATGGGACCATAAGCGGAGCTATATGTATATATTGATATACGGTGCAGGAACGCAATATATTCATCGATTGCTAAAATATGGCATTCTCGCGCGCAACACATGCTAGGGGCCGGCCGGTCCGGATCTCGGAACGGACAGAGGAAGAAAACGCTGATGCGGGGTCGTCCTCTCCGGTCTCCTCTCTCCTCTACGGTTCCAACCCCCGGCCGGGCCCCCGGCGGCCCGGCAGAAGACGACGACGACGACGACGACTTGACCCAGCGTAGCAACTCAGCAAGTCGCACACACCGCCGGACCTACACCTAACCAGCATAGATCAAATCCAGACCTGCCGGGACCTACACCTAACCAGCAGCTTGCACTTCTTGCAGCAGCAAGCCCCGCCGCCGCGCCAGGGAAACTCCGGCGACCCTCTCCAGCAGCTAGCAATTCGATCTGGTGCCACGTACTGCGGCCAGAGACGGAACCAGCGACAAATATGATCATATTTTTTTAGTGTGCTAAAATATATATAATTATATGATTCAACAACTTTTTAAATATTTTACACTATTTATAACCAAAATCATAATATTTAAATAAAAAATAGGTGAAAATTAATATTTTTTAGCTGTAAATTCATATATTTATATAGGTATTAAAGGGAACTTACCGTGCTTGGGGGGCCATGGCCCCCCTGGTTCTGTCACTGACTGCGGCCTCCCACTCCCACTGCATCTCCCTGAATCACCCGGTGAGCTTCTCTGCAGCTCATAATGCTCCCCCTTGATCGCGTCAAATGACTAGTTTGCAACGACCTGACTAGCGAGCGCGCATCGGCAAATCTCCCTCACCCTTCACAACGTAGCCATGCTTTGCGACCCACACGCCACAACATCGTAACGAGCTGCTACGGTGGCGGATTCAACAGAAATGTATAGGAGGCTGAAGAAAAAGCTCTAGACCAACATAAGAGTAAGTTCATTGTGTCCAACAAAAGACTGATGTATAGTAGTTTAAAGCAGTTTCAATATTTTAAATAATGGAAACATACAATAATTTGAGAGGATTTAAGTTCATCACAAATGACAATCTCAATTGGAAATTTCAGTGCCACTCGAGCTAACATGAACTAGATTTCGCAAAGAAAAAAAAAAGAAGCATGAAAACACACTCATGTATGGACATATATGGGCTAAGATACAAAAAGTTTAGTTAAAGTTTTTCAGCCACCTAGTCACTAATTTCCACATAACTGATGAAATCGATAGCTTTTATGTTAGACTCAAACTGCAAGCATATATTAACTAAGACATATCCTCAAATCTACACAATCAAATAAGGCACAAGCAATAAGCAAAAGCAGGGATATGGAACTTCTGGTCGGATTGTGCCAGGAGCCGGGTTCTCAATATTTGAGTTCTTCACAAACTTGCGGTGGAGCATCCCCAATTACAAAGTTATTTTGAGCATTTTCAAATTCACAGTAACAATCTCAATCTGTTATTTAGCCATTTAATCAACATAGGAGTACATCTAAAGAAGATTTCAAGCGAATTCGTATCATATAAACTTGTGCAACATAGGAGTACTCCTTATTCAAAATTTGAGCATTTTAAAAAAGTGTAAAAACAGACAAATAAAAAAACTGTCTATTGGCTGATGGTGCCAGCGGCTGGCCCCTTGGTTACCTCGAAAAGCGAAATAAAAATACTATTCTTTTTTATATACTTGGCTAAAGTTGAGTTTCATTGATTTTTCAAAAAGCGAGAACAATATTCCTTTTTTTAGATGGAGTGATTATAATATAAGAAAAAGTGGATCATTCTTCTCTTTTCTCAATCAAATAGAGAACTTTTACAATTTTCTCTTTTCATGTGACTTTATTGTTCTTTTTAATTATTGTGGCACATTGACTCTAGTAACTTCATTTTTTATTAGGAACAGGAGAAACATATATATTGCATTGGCTGTGCAGTAATTGGCTACTCCCCCTTTGCGAGGATATGTGCAAAGGTGGTTAACTTTGGTGAGGAGACTTGTTTCAACAACCTTACAATCTACGACCTACGTCCCAAAATATAGCTACTTCCAGGTTTGTCCTAATTCATATCACTTTAACATGACCAAGTTTTAGAAACGTTAATTAACATCTAGACACCACCAAATAAGTATGTGAAAATTTATTTAATAATTGTTCTTCTTTTATGTCTTTAGAAAGATTTATTAGAGTGGAATGCAGAGGTACTTGTCGAAATATAAAATATTGTTGTGCTCACAATTAAACTGATTATAGCTTTCGACAAATACATATTTGTACTCCTATATACCGTGTGTCTCAACAAAATAAGTAATGAATGTGTTTCTCTCGTCTCTCATTAGTGAGTGTTTGTTTAGGAATTTCTTTCTCACGATTTTTATACTTCCCATACTGTTAGTGTAACTGAACTAACTGTTTTTCAACCTATATAGAAAAGAATTAAGTGACTAAATCGTAGCATCATTTTCCGTACAATTCTTAGGCCTATTATTCGTATTATAGTTGCATACGTTAGATCTTCGTCATTATAATGTAGCCACATCAGATGTCTGTGTAGATGTTTCGTATATGTTTATGAGATATTTTGCTAGAATATTATTTACTCTGTTTCCGTCAACGTTCTCTGAATTATTGCTTCTGTTTTCTAAAATATGAAGCTTGTGGCGTCAATATAATGGAGCTAAAGAGCAACAGTGAAAGATTATGTGACAACTTGACACTAAATACGGTATATGTCATGATAACGGTTAGCTTATTCAGAGGACCGGAGGGCGAGGACGTGTTTGTTGGATTTTCATTTATGCTTGGCTTCTTTGTTCGGAAGTATTTGTGGATGCTGCGTTCCGAGAGGGCCCGATTCATGGGTCTGGATATTTACACGAACACGGTTGTTGTAGTGGTCACTGCATATGCACTGTTACTCGCAAACAGTTTGCAGTACTTCATCCTTGTTCCCTTCCCAATCAGTGTGGCTGGCTTCATCGCTTATCTGTACAAGGAAAGATTGGAGCACCATGGCACTACTGGAGCTGAGGATAGTAGCAAGGATAGAAAGAAACCTGACAAACCTGGGGTAGCACCAGCTCACCTGAGCACTAGATCAAAGGACGACGATGGCTTGGTCAAAGATGGCAAGAAAACCGGGGAACTTGAAATGGTGGTAATACCATATTTTATGCTACTAATCAGTGCAATAGTAATCCCATACAAAGACAGCCCTGTTCTGTCTCACTTCCTGCTCTTCTCATGTTGCGCGCTGGGGACACTGGCGCTGCTCTACTCCAGACTGGCTGAAGCCAGTCCGGCCTTGAAACCTGCACTGGAATGTATCCAGATGGCCTACATGGTGATGCTGTTCATAACGGTGCACACGGTGGCCGCAGAGTGGCTGGGAGAGATCACGGCATTGGTCACCATGCCTGAGCTGATTGCAGGGCTTGTATGGTTCTATACAACTCTTCTCCACGGCGACCCTTCTAATAGTAATGGGGCAGTAGTAGTCCACAAGGTCAGATCAGATAAAGATAGTAGAGTCGGTTCCAGTAGTTTGGATGCAACTCAGGTCCCAAGTTCAGAAACAAAACAGGTTTCTGCTACTGCTAGTACCTTTATCAAAATCAAAGGATTCATTTTTAACGGATCCATGTTCATTCCCCTCGGAGGACTTTTGGCAGGCTTAATAACATCCACTTTTGCATACGACGGGGAACTCCTGGCCACATGGAACACCATGGCGACTGTCGCCTGCAGCATTGCTGGGTGTTTGCCATATCTCAGCATATGGATGGTATCGAGGTGGCCTGGGCGCATACCTAGCTCAGATAAGGCGACTCGGCTGCTCAAGTTTGCTGCAAATATGTGCTTGACCGGAGCTTGTCTGATGCTGTTTGCTTTGCTTGCTGAGAAGGCACTGGCTTATCGTTTGTTTGTTTGGTTTGGATGAGATTATTGATCCGAGTCTACTCAAACATCTTCCGGCTGTTCACTTCGGTACAGCGGTAGCCTTGTGTTTCTTTGGGAAGCATCTTGGGGGACTCCAGTCCGCCTCCCCTGCAGCTCGTGCTTCAATGGAGATGAAGGGCAGGAGGAGGAGAAAGAAGAAGAAAATATAGATGAGAAAAAGATGGGGACGTCGACAATGAAGAGCTAGAGATGACCTTCGTTCTAACATGAGTCGGCCTCTGCTTTACCTGTTGTTGGTTTTGCTCCTGAGTGTGAAGCACTCCGACCAAGCGACCATGCAAAAAAAAAGGGACTATACTAGATTGTAACGACTGCCCTGAGATGGATGGACGGATAAACAAGATTTGTAATCCCCATCCAGTTGTATGTTTATTTCTCAGCAAAGTGAAGCTATGTACTTTGTTTGTCGTGTAACGTTGAGTCAAATAAATTGTACCATTTGTTATCGCATATAGGTGTAACGAGAATAATCATCAACAATGACAAAACCGCATCTATTACCGACAATGCTTATATAAGCAATGGGTCTGAAAAATCTATATGTACGGGCTCCATTGGTCTTGAGATCGTCATGACATTCTTAGTGGCTGTTGTGTTCCAAACTTACTTTGTGAGTAGAGGAATCATCCCGACTATCATAAATAAACAATTATAACCCCAATTTACAAAATGTAAACCAGATAGCAAGTTGTAACTAACAAATATACTAATAAAACATTAGAAATTAAATTGTCATTTGAGATAGCAATGTTAATTAACCCAAGTATCTCCCTGTAATATATTCTCTTGAGCCATAGTTTAGTTGAAAGCGGGTAAACATTCTCCTCTCTCTGGGCATATATGATTTGTGTATCCACTATCCAACAGTCAACTTGTTCCACCTGAGTAGTCCTATGAAGGAATTCAAGTTCTTGATTTAGTACCCAAGTAGATCTGGATCCTTTTTTATGTTAGTCACATAATCTTTGGGAACCCTCCACTAGTACACGGGCATACTATACAGGCGGTTGGTAACATATTTCTACTGGCGTTTTCCAGCACCACCTGCGCTGGAGGCCAGTAGAAATGAGCCAATTCCACAGGCGGTTCCTTGTGAGACGCTTGTAGAAAACATTTCCACAGGTGGCTCTCTTAGGGAACCGCCTGTGTAAATGTGCATTTCCACAGGCGGTTCACTTAGCGAACCGCCCGTACAAAAAATTCCCGAAAAAACCTAAAAATAAATAGCAAAAAAAGATTTTAATTAGGGGGAGGACCCCACCGCCTAGCGCCCGCCCGTCTCTGTCGAAGTCGCAAGTCGCGTAATTTTTCGCGCAAAAATCGCGCGCTACGCGCTTCCGGTGAGATTCGAACCCATGACCTCGGCCTCGCGCGAAGCCTCCTCTACCACTGCACCACACACTCACATGTGTCTGTATACCCTTTCGGTTCCCCACATATTATACAAATCCGAGTGTAATTTGCTTGCTTGAGGTCATAAACGATTTCAAATCAAAAAGTTGTCAACTACAAAGTTTCATAACTTTTCGAGACAAACAACTTTCGTATTGGTCATTTCTCCATCTGAGGTCGTTTACAAAATTTGAATTTAAAATTTGAGACTATTCAAACGTAGTTTTTGTTGACAAGATGATTTCAAATTAAAATGTTATAATTTACAAAGTTTCATAACTTTTCGAGACGAACAACTTTTATTTTGGGTGTTTTCTCATCCGAGATCATTTGAAAAAATCGAATTTTAAAAAACACGGGTATTTCTAGTGGCGGATTTCTTAACGAACCGCCTGTACAAATGGATTTCTACAGGCGGTTTGTTAAGACAACTGCCTGTAGAAATGTCTTATTTTCACAGACGGATGTCTTAACAAACCGCCTGTAGAAATCCATTTCTACAGGCAGTTTTTGTCTTGGGGTCCACTGTTTCATTTCTACTGGCGCGTGATAACTAAAACCACCAGTAAAAAAAACAGGCGCTGGGAAAAATCATCTTTCTACTAGTGCATGTGCACCTTTTGATCACACTCTTCTTTGTGTAGGCTCCAACATACTTGGCTATCCCTTTGCGACCGTGATCCCAAGTCAACATATATAATCACTTGTATAAATCTTGGATAAAGGTGCTTGTGACTTGGTTGCTTCGTCTTGTTTGTGCCTTGATCGGTAGGGTTGGTCACATTGGATTGTGAGGTGTTTCTCTTGGGCATGGAATGTTCCTTTTTCAAGACTTTGCCAAGAGTGGTACCCTTGTTGAATTACACATGGAACACCATTGATCATGTCTCTTCCATTAGCTCTACTACCTTCATGTTTTGTCAAACATCCATAATGGATGGATGCTTCAACTTCTTGAACTTTGTTCTCTTGGGCTTCACTCCTCTTGCCAACATTCTCGACAATTAATCTTTAACCTTTGAATCTCCTCATCCATTCATTTCTTGTTATCAACCTTTAATTTACAACCATTTGTAGTGGAGACATTAGAGTCATCAATTGCCTTAAAATTAGTTGAAGTACTCTTCCAAACAGTGTTATCGTGTAATTCTAGGTCGTCGTATTTGATCTCCAAGCATGATAATCCCATGTGGCCCAACGGCACGATAGCCCATCTTAGCCCATAAAAACCAAGTAATAACAAGATCTTCAGCAGGTCGTGGTACTTCTTTATCTACTTCACCTCAGTCAGTGATCGGTTAATCGCTGATCATCATTGATGGACACTACACCCCAACTTTCATCTCCAGCAAGGACTCAGCAACCTGATTCATAAATCATTTGTGTCCAGCGGTTGCAGATGTAGGTGATGATTCCGTATTAACCTGATCTGTTAATACCATAATACTCCTAGCATTGGAAAAAAATAACGTTTCAGGATGATTAAGGTATTCCAAACTTTGATTAACCCAAGACAAACTAGCACCTATGTTGTGGCGACTGATGAGTCCTTCGATGAAATTACAAACTATGTGTGGACCTAAAAAAGTTTCCACATAACATTTCTGTATTTTTCATACTACTATAAGTTACGTGCAAAAGGTACTCTTGTCAAGGTTTCATGTTATATATAGATCATGGTGGCAAAAGTATTAGACGAAGTGTTGTCTAGTTTTTCCTTTCAGACATTGATCAAGTTTTGGATCTTTGGATATTTATCCACAAAATCAAGCTGATCCTTTCAACTAATCGAGGGATGCAACTAAATAGGATCGACAGAATGATGTACTCCTTTTTTCCTCGATCGAGTATTTAGCCCATTTTTCATTAAGAGGAAAGTTAATCAAATGTTACAAAGGCGATACATAGGACTCGCAAGTAATCCTTGGATTACCAACGAAATCCCACAGGTACAAACGAACAGCAAGAAAACACTAGGGGGAAAACCCTCCACCTCAAAACCCCAACCGACTGAGCCTAATACATGAAGACAACACATTGGTAGCCAGTAGTGTAGTGAAACCATAGAGGCGACGAAGCAAGATTCCAACAGCAAAGGTGGCAAAGTATCCGCTCGGGGAAGGACCAATCAACCTCGGCGGCAAACATCTGCCAAGGGCGCCAGTATGACAACGGCAGTAAAGCATCCACTAGAGAAGAGACCATGACGGCAAAGCATCGCCAGAACTGCAGCACGGTGGCAAAGCATCTGCCAGAGACGACGGCCATCAAAGCAGCAAAGCATCCGCGGATGGGGGGCCATCACGCTCACAACAACAAAGTATTTGCCTGAGAGGGGAGACTGAAGCGACACTGGCAACAAGGCAACTGCCTGAGCAACATGACGACAAAGCATCCGCTACAGAGAAGCAATTGACGCAGCAACACCAACCAACTACTGGACAAACCAAAGCGAAGAGTAGCATGAAGCACAAACAGGCACAAAACAGCAAGGAGCAACCCTAGGCAAGGAAGCGAAAGGAGCTGAAGCACGGCAGCAGGAGCGCTCTAACGATGCCTTCAAGAAGGGAACTGACATCCGCAGACGCCATCATCATTGACAGAAGCACACAAGGATCACATGAGTGTGTCGTTGTTCCAATGTTCGTCAGAGTTAAGTAATAGCACGACAACCAGATCCAGAAGGGTGTAGCAATTAGATCAAGATGGAGAAAAAGTAGGGCGACATCAGACACCAGATCGAGAAAGAGAGGAAGGGTACACGCACCTTATTGTGAGAAAAAGGAGGGGATACTATGAGGACAATGGCGAGGTCATCAAGGACGACTGCGAGGTAGACCTGGGGAATTCCATGCTTAGCGGCGGAGATGAGGATGAGGGAGGCCTCGCCCGGGCCTGCCCCTACACCAAGCATCGTCACTGCCGCTGGTTGTTCTTCGAATATCGGCCCACGCAGCCATCACCGGGACGGTCGTGGCATCCATGCAAGCTATGGCTAGGAGAGGAAGAGCCGAAGGATTCACAGGTGTAGCCGGTGGCAAGGCCGGGAGTTGCATCCTCGTGCGTCGCCGTTGAGAGAGAAGACACGTTGAGGGAGCAAAGAAGGGACGAGAAAGTGGAGGCGGAGATGGCGAGGTGCATTGCTAAGTGTGTTTTTTACTTTGACGGGGGAGAGAAGGGTAGGTGGTGATTTTTTATGATGCACAAGCGGAGTGGAGAGAGACACATGGCATGCGCCTAAGATGGTCTGCGCTCTTCGTCCTCTGTTTTCACCCTCTAAAAAGAATATTCTAGCTTGGTCATCAAGATTCTCTCTCTATACTGCTTTCTCCCGCACCCATACATACTCTATAGCATCCTTTATCCATTGTGTGGGGCCCACTTATCAGTTTTTTTATTTAAAACCCCACCCTCCCCTTCTCTCTCCCACCCATTCTCTCTCTCTCTCCCACCCCGATGGCCATGGGCGCAAGCTCCGGCGGCAACGTGGGCGAGCAGGGCGGCCGCGGCGTGGGCGAGCAGCGCCGGTAGCGACCGAACGCGCGCTCACTGTCGCGGCGCGTGGGCGCACGCACTGGAGCCACGCCATCCTCGCAAAACCGCCGCCGCCGCCTCTAGGCCGCACCGCCGCGAGGCGGGCTCGCCGGGCACCGCTGCCGTGGTGGTGGTGGTGGTCCTGTAGCGGCGAGCTCCACCCGCGAGAGCTCGGCGCGACGGTGGCCCACGAGCTCGGCACGATGGGGTGGTTGCGGCGGGCGGGGCCTCCTTGCTCCGGCGAGCTCGGCGTGACCATGGCGTCGGGCGGGCGCGGCCGGTGCGGGCGGGCGCGGGCAGCGCGAGCTGGCGCGGGCGAGCGGTGGATGAGGAGCACCGGTGGTGGCCGTCGATGACGACCACGACGTCTTGCTCCACCGTGGGACTGCGGACGCGACCTTCTTCTCTCTCCTCAAGCGGGGCCCGCACCGTCCTTTACCGAGCTCCTGCTACCCCCGCTATATTTCCCGGACAAGCGCCGCGTCCGGGACGTAGCGGGATGTTTCCCGTCGCCTGCTGCAGCCGTTTCGTCCGGTAAGTGGTCCTGCAGGTTGCTTTACAGCACCCCAGTGCGGACAGCCTAAGTGGACGGATCTGGTGGCTGGCGAGGCGTCGACGGTCTGGCTAGACTCTAGAATTCCTAGAGCGCTATGCTGCTTCATTAATTAGGCAGGAACAGTGAAGCTAAATAGTACGCCGAACCGTCGCTGACGGCCTGAGAGGCCTCCAATTTACTTGTGGTTGAGGGAGTACTTATATAGCACCAACGCCACCTCATCACAGTCGAAACCAGATTAATCCTGGTATGGGCGCGCAAAAGCCACCGGATTGATCTAGTGGTGCTAATAGTGGAGCACCAGATCATGCGCCAAGGAGAACACTTACACGTAATGCTTGATCCAGTGTGGGAGTCTGGTGGACACCGGATTAATCCTATGCCTACGCAGACTACCCACCACGAGTTTCCAACAGCTAGTTTTTTGAGGGAGCCTTTATATAGTTGTTGGCCGGCTCTTTTAGGGCTCTCTTGGCATTCTAAGCAATCCAACACACTTGTGAGCCTCCAAGAACACATCCCACTTATCTCTCGACTTGTGCTTGATCCAAAGTGAGATTGAGAGAGATCTAGTGCATTTGCTTTGTTGAGTTACATCTAGTGGAACTAGTTCTTGTTATTCTTGGTGGCTTAGAGTAGTTGTGGTCATTGAGGGGAGTGTTGGTGGTTGTTTTCCACCTCCAACTAGTGATTTGTGAGAGGTATTGATCCCACATCGTGGAGTTGCAGAGGGATACTCTAGTGGAATACTCATGGTTAGTTGGAGTGCGCCATTTGATTGATTCTGTGGCACCAAAGTTGTGGGTCTAATTTTTCACCCTAGTTAGCACAAGAATCATCAGGGGGGACTCACCACAACGTGGACATAGCATACCAGCAAGCAACCAAACTACTGGGATAAATCATTGTGTTGATCACTTGCCCTTGTTGATTTGCTACTACTCTCACTTGCATTTACTTTCATATCTCTTGCTTGAGTGGTAGTTGCATGGTAGAGTAGCCTCTAGTTTGTAATAGCTTTAGTCCAGTGTAGCTTCTTTCTTAGTTGCTCACTAGTTTAGCCACTTAGTGTTGCTTAGTGTAGCTAGTAGCTTTGTGTGGTGTTGTGTTTTAGACTAGAAATTACTTGCTACTAAAATTGTGTGGGAGCTTGCTTTGGTGGTGTAGAGCTCGAGCAAGTAGTGGCTATTAGGATAATTTCTTAGACTAATCACATTTGCTCTAGTGTTGTGGTTTTGTAGAAGAAAATTTTATAGGCTATTCACCCCCTCTAGCCATCTAAATCGTTCTATCGGAGTTGTGCTTAAAGTTTTTTGGGGTAAACTTTGCCAAATTGTAATATTTTGTTGTAGTGGCTTCAACATTGACATCTAGGGTTTTCTAAGACATTTGCCTGTGTTGTTCTTAATACGGTGCAAGCTTATGTCATACTCATCATATCCTTTCAAATATCCAAATACTGATATAATTAGGAGTATCATATTCTAACATATTTCACTCTGTAATAACAACATTTTTCTTCCAACACTATAAAAGATATAGTGGGTCCTTATTATCTGAGTTCCTTATTGAACAACATACATATATAGTTTGAGTTATTTTTTTTTCATTTGGTTAGCATCTCAAAAATTTAACAATTGTGATTATGGATTTTTTTTTAAAAATGAAATGACTTTTATTAAGCAACGGAAAAGATTTATTTTACTTCCTAAACTGTCATATTAGTGTCATTTTCCTTCTCAAACTCTGAAACCATACATCTTACCCCATGAACTCTTAAAACCATTCAAAATACCTTCATGATCTAGTTTGAAGTAGTTTTGAAGACATTTTAGTCATTTTCTTAGTTAGAAATCGAGAGAAAAAAATACTTGATCAGGTGTTTAAACTATAGTTAGTAAGTTTCTAAGCATTCTAAAAAAATCATAGAGATAGATTGGGTACAACAAATCCAAATAAAATATTAGAGCTGGTGAAAATATATCTAGATACTTTAAAAAAAGATGTACATGTAGGAAACTAGAAAAAATATCTAGCAAAATCTAGAAAATTCCCAAAACATTCTCATCATGTCTAAACACATTTTTAAAACTATTCACAACAAAAACATTAGACACAACATGCACAAATGCATAACAAGAATGCATTGAACATTAACATATGTTGCATTCATGTTGGTCGCAACTAAAAACAGAAAGCACTGCCTTTGAAGCGACTTCAGATAAGGACAAGGAGGTATTTGAATGGTTCGAGAGTTTGGAAGGTAAAATGTCTAATTTTGAGATTCAAAAAGAGGAAAATCAGACTGTGGCAGTAGTACAAGGATTTAAAGTAAACTTTTTCCTTAAAAAGTTTGTCCTCTTGTGACAAAATTTAGAATCTCTAGATGTATACTAGCTTCATACATATATAGTCGGCATGCTTGTTGACTGCTAATAAATTAAATTAATAGCAGTCAGAAGACTTGTATGGCAAATACAAATAATTCGAAATTTTCCACTCAATTGGTACACGTACTCCACATTTCCGTTATATTATGTCATAAATAAAAGAAATTAAACAACTGGCAGTACAGATGGTTAAGATAACGCAAAAACTGTAAAGACTTGATGTCACTTAGACATTGACAGCCATCACCCAGAACGCAACCCCCGCGATCAGAATGCAGAGATGGGCGCCGAAGGAAGCATGATTGGCAGCTTTGAGGACATATGAGGGTGGTTCGGCTTCGGCCTCGTGCGTAGTCAGGAGCCTCCATAAGAGGCCCATGAGAACGGTAGCTGCAGTAGATAACACGAAAACTATGGAGGGGTTGCCGACAGAAGCATTGGTGACGCTGGGTAGTGCCAGTGCCACAGCCAAGAAGCCCGTAAACGCCACCTTGGTCAATTCCAACGGGGCCGGCTTATCCGTCGGTTGCTTTTCATCTTCGGGCTCATTGTCCTCGTCCTCGGGCTGCTGTTCTTTACCTTTACCTGGATCCGATGAGGCGCTACCTGGATCAGAGGAGTCTTCCTCAGAGCTCCAACGCGCTAGCAACATCAGAAGTACTGTGGCCGGAGGGAAAAACGGCAGCCACGCTGCTGGTTTCAAATTTTGTGGTAGCACTTCCAATGTAATCAGGACCAGCACCGCGGCAACCGGTACAGCATGAAGAATGAAATTCAAACACCATGGCAATGTCGGGGTCAAGGTCACAGTTTTGCTTTTGCTCTTGGGGCTTGTTTGCTGCGGCTCCGCCATTCGCGCTTCTGCGCGTTTGGAAGAGGAGGCAGAGCCCATTTCAGGTATGGACTCGGAGCCACAATTTGCAGCTCCAGCCTCCGGCTCCGGCTCTGACCGAGGAGTCCGCGGACGCGGAGCCATGCCAAACACTGTCCAGACGTTCATGAGAGACACGCCAAACGCGGTGGTGACGAAACTGATGAGCAATGTGCCACCAAGGAACGTTTCCTGTCCTTGTTGAGCAGCTGACGGCGTCTGGGCAGGAGGCTGAGCGGTACCCAGAAACACAGCTTGTCCCTGACTGTTTCTCAGCAGGCCTTCCAATACCACGCATTCTAGCACCAGGAACATCATGACGGTTACGCCAGCTGAGAACTCCAGCAAGTGCTCCAGTTCACTGTGGTTCTCCGCAGTGTCATCTTCAGCTGTGCCTCGATCGCAGGAGTACCCGATGCCGATGACTATGATGTTGACGACCATGACACCGATCACCATGATCGAGCAAAATGTAACTATTAACAGAGCATTCTTGTGGAAGAGAAGTAAGATACCGCAACCTAGGAGCATCAGAAAAACGTTAGCGACGAACAGCAGCACCTTCGTCCCAGCTTTCAGCCTTGGGGCGACATAACTGAGAGGCGGCAAGCTGTTGCATGCTTCTGAGATCATCACACACAGGAAGGGTAGTATGCCCAGCAGTAAAGTAACTGCTGCGAGGTGGGGAAAACTTGTTTGAACAAGACCAACAAGTAGTTCCAGCATCCGGATGCCCTGATACTTCCCGGCACCAGTTAAGTTGACTTTCTTGAGAACGATAGCAAGGAGCACAGGGGAAATCATAACTATGAAAGCTCCTGTGAAAGCTCGGACACGATTCCTTAGTTCTTTGTCCTGTAGAACAAACATGCATGCATGAGGGCCTCAAATTTAACCACGATGTCTCTTAAAATTACTAGCAAGCAGTGCAGAAGCACGAGTGTTGCTTGATGAGCTAACCGACACAAAAGCAAGAAGATTCCTTTCGCTTGAGCACTCTATATTAATTATACTAGGGTTGACCTCAAACAACAAGACTCCGACCACTTGCAAGACAAACACTATATATCCTTATAGTATTTATATTAGGAAAAAGTACTCACTATTTCAATGGTAATACTTGTACCTGCATCTTATTGTCCTTTCCACCTGTATCTTGTGAAACCCCAACTATCTCCACTACCGAATGACTTGTATGGGATGGATCCATGTATATCGATCCTCTATGTTTCTTTGCTCCGTGTTCACTGCAGACGTGACATCGGTTTCCAGGTTAATTTGATAATAGTGTCAATATGTCTCGGACGGATATGCACACGAATCGAGCTGAGTATGCATAAATAAAATGAACTTGTTTGGACATAAACACATCCTCTCCCAGCATATATATTCTCAAGAAAGGCACTAGGTTGAGCAAGTTTGAAAAGAAATGTGATGAAGGGTTCTTACTTGGTTATTCTACCACAAGCAAATCATATAGAGTTTGGAATCTCACAAATGGCACCTTGGAAGAAGTTCATGATGTTGAGTTTGATGAAACCCAAGGGTCTCAAAATGAAGCTCAAAACCTTGATGATGTGAGAGGAGATCAATTGTCAAATGCAATGAAGAACATGGACATTGGTGATATAAGGCCGATGCAAGTTGATGATGATGATATTCATGTGATCAACCAAAGTGTGCAAATTGATACAAATCAAGCAAGCTCTAGTGGTTCTCATGATGAAGCTCAAGTTCAAGGTCAAACAAGTGAAAGCAATCAACTCCCAATACTCCAACCTACTAGTATTGCAAGAGATCATCCATTGGACCAAATTATTGGTGGAATTCAAAGTGGTGTTCAAACTAGATCAAGATTAGCATCATTTTGTGAGCATTACTCATTTGTCTCATTAGAAGAACCAAAGAAGATAGAAGATGCATTGAAAGATTCCGAGTGGGTAAATGACATGCATGAAGAACTAAACAACTTTGCTAGAAATCAAGTTTGGAAACTTGTTGAGAGGCCAAAGAACTACAATGTGATTGGCACTAAGTGGGTCTTTAGAAACAAGCAAGATCAAGATGGCATGGTTGTAAGGAACAAAGCAAGATTAGTAGCACAAGGATACACTCAAGTTGAGGGTCTTGACTTTGGAGAGACATATGCACCGGTTGCAAGATTGGAAGCAATTAGAATCTTATTAGCATATGCTTGTGCACACAACATCAAGCTCTATCAAATGGATGTTAAGAGTGCATTTCTCAATGGCTACATCAATGAAGAAGTTTATGTTGAGCAACCTCCCGGTTTTGAAGATGATAAGAAGCCCAACCATGTTTACAAGCTAAAGAAGGCATTGTATGGTTTGAAGCAAGCACCTAGAGCATGGTATGAGAGGTTGAGGGACTTTCTCCTCTCTAAAGGGTTCAAGATGGGAAAGGTTGACACCACTCTCTTCACCAAGAAGCTTGGAAATGACTTGTTTGTGTTGCAAATCTATGTGGATGACATTATCTTTGGATCAACTAACCAAGACTTTTGTAAAGAATTTGGAAATATGATGGCTAATGAGTTTGAGATGTCTATGATTGGAGAACTTAGTTACTTCCTTGGACTTCAAATTAAGCAAATGAAGAATGACACTTTTGTAAGTCAAGGCAAGTACATCAAGGACATGATCAAGAAGTTTGGATTGCAAGATGCTAAGTCAATGAGTACACCAATGGGCACAAATGATCAATGTAACACCCTGAAATTTTGAAGAAATGAAAAATAGGAAAAATATGATTTTTATATAATTTTGTGAGCATGCAAATTTAGGATAAGGATAATTTTTATAAATTTAAAATCAAATGTAAGAGTAGAAACATGTTTGTGCACTCATGCTGTTGCATTTAAATTTTTAAGATGAGTGGTTTGATCAAATTCAATTTGGATTTGAAAATTCTTTGAAAATTTGCTTTGAAAAATTAGAAAAAAAAAGAGAAATCTCTTTTCTTCTCGGGCCGTTTTCTCCTACCGCAGCACCGCGGCCCAGCTTCCCCGCGGCCCGCTTCGGCCCTTCACTGCGCGCCTACGCCGCCCGAACGAGCCATCCGCTCCCTCTCGCTGTGAGTTGGCCCCATCCGTCAGCCGCGCCGCAAGCCGTTTTCTTCCCTGCTGCAACGCTGGCCCACCTGACAGCGTCTCCCTTTCTTTCCTTTCTTCTTCCCCAATGTTTCCTTCTTTTCCCTGGCACTTACCTTCTTCGGCGCCCGCCGATGGCGCAGCCCGGCACGGATGGCAAGCCGCCAGTCTGCCCGCACCCGCATGGAAGGCAAGCGCCCAATCCGCTCGCTCCCCTTCCATCTACCGCAGCCCCGCCCGCCTATATAACCCGAGCCGCACCCCTCTTTCTCCCCTTTCCTCTGTTCACCGCTCGAACTCGCCACCGCCGCGGTAATTCACCAAACCAGCACCCAATCCTCTCCGGTGACGTGTCCCGAAGGTTCGCCTTGTTTCACCGCGCCCATAGGTAACGCTAATTTCGCGTTGTGGTTTCGTTTTGCCCAAATTTCACCTCACCCGCGCCCTCCCTCTCTTTCCAGTCACCACCGCCGACGGTGACCTGCCTCCTCGGAGACTCCCCGGACGTCGCGCTCCGCTCCAAGGGACTCACGGTGAGCTCCTGTACCTGCTCGACCCCATCATGTCGCGTTTGGTGCCCTAGAATGACGTAGCAGCGAGTTCCAGGCACGCCGGCCATGGCGCCACCGCAGGAAGCCGCTTCGGCATGTTCTCGGCCCTCGTATTTGCACCCCATTGACTTCGCGAGACCCTGTGCTACGCGTAGGTGCCCTCGGATCGGTCTAGGATGGCCGAAATCACCGTACCGGTGACCACCGACGGGCTCGGACCATCGGCGACAATGGCGCCGCCGTCATGAGCCTCTTCCCCGGCGGCCTGCTGCCCTTAACTCGCCACAGCCGTTAGATCCACGCTGGATGGACGAGATCGCGTACCTCTTCGGCTTTAAGTAACCGGTCCACCATGGACCCGTAGACACTGCCTACGGCGCCAGCGCACCGCGTCCACTGCACGCGTGGCACACCGCGCCAACAGCGTGCTGCCACGTGGCTGCCTGGTCAGCAGCCGAGTCAACCCAGCAGTCAGCCGTGCCTATTTTACAAAATAGCCCCTCGGTTTCCAATGAATCAACCCGCGATCCAAATTAGTTCAAACTAATTTCTTTTAGGTCCTATTTTCTTCTGATTTAAACCCTATATTTTCCTGAATTAGTGTGCCCAGTCCAAAGTACATTTAAATTCAGATTTTTAACTGTTTTAATTCAAATTTGAGTTCAAATATTCACAGAAATGCCACTGAACCTTATTTCATACGTAATTTTTGCGTTTTAAGTCCGATTTGATCCATTCAAATTGCGTTAGGATCGTATTTACGTTATTTACATGTTTATACAACTATTAGGCATGTTTTCAACACTTGAAATTTATGAGTAGATTTAACCTATTAATTAACCAAAGTAAAACTTGTTTAAATCATAACTTATTCATTTCAACTCCGATATAGTCCGTTCTAGTTGCGTTTGTTTCATAACGTCGAGATCTACGTATTAGTAATAATGTTTACTACATTACTATTTCATAAAAATCATAGTTTAAATCATATCCTGATTAATGATTATGTAACTGAGTTTTATACATAAAATATAAGTTGTATTACTTTTGTTTTATAATTTAAATCTAAAATTGACTTAAATCAATCTATATTATTGATACATATCTTTTATAAATGAATTCATATAGTTAACATAAATGAAGCCTATAGTTTATTTTTCCACGTATTAAGCAAATCTCTCGGTAGCTGTAACTTTTTAACCATAGCTTCGATTAGCGTGCTTCTCGCGACTGTATGTTCGTAGTGATACGTAGAATCGTATATCAATCTCTTTTACTTATTTTCTATGATTGGTGTACTGTTCTGATATAGATGCAACTGTATGCTATGCATGTATGTGTATGGATGTTTGTGTGGTGTTTTACGATTACGTCCAGTCGGTGAGATACACGTGGTGATCCAAGAAGAAGAAGGACATCAAAGATTAAAGCTTACCGAAGGATCGGTGTATAAGGCAAGTATAGCATGGGATTATCCTTGTTTCCTATTCACCTTTAATATACTTAATTCATGTGCATGTGTCTACCTTGTTACCACTAAGGATATCCTAGTTTTTGTATCTTGTACCTTGACACCCATGGGACATTGCATTGGGTAGTATTTATGCTAGTGCTCAAGATAAATAACCATGATCTGTAACTTGACTAATGGTATATGCAATAAACGTTTAAAAGATGCTTTATAGCAACATGGCTCAAGGGGGCTAGAGCTTGGGGTATTTTTGGTGCTCTAGTTTCTCTCCTTAAGGACTTATCTGTAAGCGAACATCCGGGACTTACAGTACAACTGTGAGGGCTATATGGCTCTGGCTTTAGTCAAGTATGAGGACCTTTTCTAGCTTGTTAGAGGTATTCCTTCATGGCGTAAGAACGGCTTGACGAATCGGGTATAGTGCGGCCTCTGTCCTTATGTGTATAGGCTGCGCATTATTGTGCCATCTGGAAGGGGGGCTCTACATCTGTTTGCCGAGTGAATCTAATGGCCCTAACTTGTTAGACGAACCTTTGAAAGGCTTCATAGTGAACCCTGCCGACCTTCCTTGGAAGTGGGTCAAGAGATTAGCTACCTCGGGCGAAAGGGTAAATCACGACTCACAGTGAAAGTGTACAACCTCTGCAGAGTGTAAAACTGTTATAACAGCCGTGCTCACGGTCACGAGTGGCCTTGGACCCTTACAGAATAAATGATGGACACTGATGGTAATAATAATACTGATGATATTAAAGCTCACTAATGATTATTGTTTCTTGCTATACATTATTCTCGTTTACATGATCATGAGGTTATTGGGACTTATGTTAAACTTGTTGCTACTCAATTGCTAAAAGATGACATACTAAAAGCTATCGCAGTAAACCAGTGTCAACCTTTTGAGCTTCATGAACCCCATGTTATATTTGTTGAGTTCGACATGGACTCACTCTTGCTATTTCCCCACATCTCAGGAAGGGTACCAGACTGTTAGATTCTGGAATTGTTAGGCTTGTGATCAACCAGTTAGTTTGATCCTGGAGTGAAGGTTACACCCGGTGTTCGGAGTTGTCTTTCCGCTGTGTTGCTCTTTAAGGTATACTTTATACTATTGAGTTATGTATATTAAGCATTTGTCTTTTGATATTACACTTATCTGTGGCTATATGTGATATTTGTCTTCTTTATTTCACATATGGTGTATGTCTGGTTTTGTCCTTAAAACCGGGTGTGACAGATTGGTATCAGAGCAATGCTGACTGTAGGACGCAAGCCTAGTTAGAACTGGACGTTTTAGCATGCTTTTATCTTTCTTAGTTCTTGTTTTCTCTCCAACCTTGCTATTTGCTAAAACTTATGCTCACTTCAACCTCTGTCTGTTATGAAAACTTTGTCTCTATTCTCAATCCTCTATCTTTGTCTATATAGATGGAACGTAACGAGATAACTGCCAACATAAGAGATCAGGAGGACCAAGCTATGTTGTCCTTGACTGCATTCAACAAGGAGAAGTTTGTAGCTATGCAACAACAAGCACCAGAAGGAATGACTCAACCTAGGAGTTTTCAACAGTGCTTGCCACAAGGTCAAACCAACATACCAAAGGGACCAGAGAAGAGACAAGTAGCAAAAGTTTGGAAGAATATGAAATCCAATAAAGATGTTGATAGTAAGGCATTGGGAGAGCAGGAACAATGTCACTGCTGTAAGCATTATGGTTTTCCCTGTCTTCGAAACGAGTCTAATAAGGGGAAAGTCAAGGTGGATCCAAATTTTGCGATCAACATGGACAAGAAGAGAAAGGCAATCTCATTAGAACCACTAGTGGAAAGCAATGAGCAAGCGAGTTCTACTACATTATCACATGCAGCCCTGATCCCCTGTCAAACAAATCCAAACCCTGAAGAGTTAGAAGCCCCTCCCGCTAAAACTACTCCCCATGAAGTAGTCATAGATGGGTGGACAATTACCTATAAGGAGTATCAACCCCGAAAGGCCAAACAAGCTAGGAAACAAGCCAAAGGGACGAAGGTGAACTTTTATGGCCAGCAAGATAGCAGCATACCAAATAACAGTTCCGTAGAGTATGACATCACAAAAGATCCAGCTAAGAGAAAGTGTTATCATTGCCAGCAGGAAGGACATTATGTCAAATCTTGCCCACAGAAGAATCAACAACAGCAAGACCCAGGACAGGATGTCCAAAAGGAGCATGTGCAGGGAAATAAATTAAAAAGAAATTACATCCATGGAAGGTTGAAACATGTGGATATTTCCACCATTCCTGGAGCTAAGGAGGTCGTGTTTGGATCAATTCCAGTAAGTTCAGGAAATGCCAAGGTTTTGTTTGACCCCAGTGCCTCACATTCGTTCATATCTAGACAATATGCAAAAGATCATAACATACTTATGCTTCCAAGGGGAGTTATGGTTGAAACTCCAAGAGGTGAAATAAAGGCAGACCGCATATGCCCAAAAGTTAGTCTTGACATAAAGGGGGTAAATTTTAAGGTAAACCTCATTGTTATGAAATTAATGGGCATTGATGTTATCCTTGGAATAGACTGGTTATCTACTTGTAAAGGAGTGATTGAGTATGTCCAATGTTCAGTGTTTCTAACTACACTTTCAGGAGAAAGGATTAAGTATGAGGGTATTAAATCTATACCTGAGGGATGCCAGGTTGACCCATCTTAAGGTATGAGTTATAAGAATGGTAGATTCAGAGATTCAGATGTCCATATAAAGCAATAAGGAATGTAAGAGACGTTATCTACTTTGGATGCTGCTACAATCACACCATATTTAAGGAATAGGAGTTATGTCCCGTGTAATAAAACCGTTAGTAGCCAAGTTGAGTCGTCTTAATGTGTGGCTTATGAACATTTAAGTGTTTAGTTGCTTTGTGCTTATGTTTATGCTTGAGTTGGAATTTTGTAATGAGTGGAATGATCTCGTGGGCTTTGACCATGATTTCATTTAGTTTATATGTATAAGGTATAAGGATTAATGAAATAAATAGCTGGGTTTTGGTTATCTCCTGCTTTCTATATCTTGTCTTTCGGAGCAGCCTGTCTTTATCAACTTATATCTCTGTTCTTGGATGACCAAAAATCATGAGAAAATTCTGGACAAGAGTGGACTTCAACGTCTCTCTCTAAATGCAAGAACTACCCTCATAGTTGTTTTGGTTTGGGAGATACAAAAAGCATAAGGCAATGTATATGTGCTGTCATAAACCTGGAACAGTTTCTGATAAGTACTGTTTTCGACCAAGTTAACTACAGAATCTGGAAGTGTGTTCTATAAGAAAGTTGCAGAGAATTTTATAAGCTTTCCATCGGTATAAACTACAGCTTCATTGGATTAACAAAATGAGAGTTACAGCTGTTTTACGGCACTGCTGATTTTCCGCTCGCGAGAAACTTCAGATTTCTTGTTTCTACCTATGCACAAAAGAATCATTAGGATATTAGAACGTATGGATGCTAGTTAACTCATCTAGAAGAAAAAGGTTCAAAGTTACCTTATTTAGTGTCTCTTATTTTAAGGGGGGTAGCCAATGTAAAGAAGGATTATTAGGATTGAACTCTTTAGTTGGAAGTATTGGTTAGTCTCCATGATTGAGTTGCCACTCTTGAGCAAAAATGTCCTGTGAACAAGGTTGATAATTTTGGGTCCATGGAGACGAGAGTTGTCCTTTTGGATAGTTCATGATTATGATCATCTATACTTGCTCGTGTTGCTGATGTTGGTCACTTGATGACAGGAAGTGTAGTGTCTCATGACTCAGGAGCCCTATATGACGTCTCGCACTAATATGTGGAAAAAGCTTGATATTTCTGCCATTGAAGGATGTTATGGGTATGATGAAGCCGAGCACTATCAAAACAACAATGTTGAAGAGCAAGTTGGGAGTGAACTGAGTCAGAATCCACAACGACGAAAGCGAAAAAGGAAAGCCCATAAGAAGCCTGCTCAAGGAAGCAAAGCGCAGCCAAACTATGTCAATGGAAGACTGAGCAATGTGGATATGGATAAAATGCATGGAGTTACCAAAGTAGTGGGAGGTTATATTCAAGTAAGCTCAGTACAAGTTTTTGCTCTATTTGACCCCAGTGCTTCGCATTCTTTCATTTCCGCCGACATGGAAGAGACGTGCAAGATGGTGAAGTGTCCAATGAGGAGGCCTTTGCTAGTTCAAACTCCAGTGGGAGAAATGCAGACAGATCAGATATGCCCGAATGTCAGTCTTGTCATAAACAAGGAAAAATTCACCGCAACACTCATTATGTTGGAGTTATTTAAAATTCACGTGGTTCTTGGTAATGGATGGCTCTGTGCACACAAAGGAGTGATTCATGGTACTCGGTGCACAATGCTCTTAATAACACCGTCAGGGAAAAGAATTGAGTATCAAGGTGGTCAACTTTTACCTGAGGGAGATGAGAATGATCAATTAGAAGATAGGTACACCAAGGATAGCAAAGTGCACCATGAGTTTACAGAAGTCATAGCAGAGGAACAAATAACTTTGGAGAAGCTTTTAAGTTCGTTTAGATCAAGAGACCTCAGGCAAATGTTTGAAGGAGTCTAAGAAAAGGTTGAAGTAAAACCCAAGTATTAGCTTTGTCAGAACCAGACAAGAGCTTCATATCTACAATAATGCACCTTATCAAGGTTTGGGATGTGTCCTTATGCAAGAAGAAAAATATAGTACCTTGTTCATTAAGTCAACTAAGGAAGTGTGGGTTGAATTACATAACGTGTTATTTGGAGTTTTCCACTATGGAGTACTGTCTTTTGGAAGAAAAGTGACATATAGGAGGGTCACAAGAATCTACAGGACATCTTCGCTAAGTTGGTCTTGAATTTGTGATATCCTCGTTGGAATGAAATGGATTAGGACTTGGAAAAGTGCTATTACTTGGAGAAGTAAAAGTCGCAGCCGATACCCTTAGCAATGGAGAATAATGCTAAGAAGGTTCGGGTGACACCAAGGATTAAGAATCGTATTCCAAATTTGAGCAACTTGACCAGAATCATTAATGTTTTGAAGGTTGGTAGTAGAAATTCCTTCTGACTAAGAGATTCGTCAGGCTCTGTTGGAAGATAAGTATTTAAGGAAGAAAATTCATATTATAGGAAAGGTGCCTAGTGATTGGAGGTATCAGAGTATTGTTTGGAGCATTTGTCAAAAATCTTGGAATTAGTTACATGTATACAAAGTAAGACGGAATTCTTATCAAGACGATGGAACTATACGATGAAGTAAAGAACAATCTAGAGACGAACTATCCCTATCTCTTTTGTCATCATCTTCCAAATCTCGGGACGAGATTCATCTTAAGGGGGGTAGAATTGTAACACCCTGAAATTTTGAAGAAATGAAAAATAGGAAAAATATGATTTTTATATAATTTTGTGAGCATGCAAATTTAGGATAAGGATAATTTTTATAAATTTAAAATCAAATGTAAGAGTAGAAACATGTTTGTGCACTCATGCTGTTGCATTTAAATTTTTAAGATGAGTGGTTTGATCAAATTCAATTTGGATTTGAAAATTCTTTGAAAATTTGCTTTGAAAAATTAGAAAAAAAAAGAGAAATCTCTTTTCTTCTCGGGCCGTTTTCTCCTACCGCAGCACCGCGGCCCAGCTTCCCCGCGGCCCGCTTCGGCCCTTCACTGCGCGCCTACGCCGCCCGAACGAGCCATCCGCTCCCTCTCGCTGTGAGTTGGCCCCATCCGTCAGCCGCGCCGCAAGCCGTTTTCTTCCCTGCTGCAACGCTGGCCCACCTGACAGCGTCTCCCTTTCTTTCCTTTCTTCTTCCCCAATGTTTCCTTCTTTTCCCTGGCACTTACCTTCTTCGGCGCCCGCCGATGGCGCAGCCCGGCACGGATGGCAAGCCGCCAGTCTGCCCGCACCCGCATGGAAGGCAAGCGCCCAATCCGCTCGCTCCCCTTCCATCTACCGCAGCCCCGCCCGCCTATATAACCCGAGCCGCACCCCTCTTTCTCCCCTTTCCTCTGTTCACCGCTCGAACTCGCCACCGCCGCGGTAATTCACCAAACCAGCACCCAATCCTCTCCGGTGACGTGTCCCGAAGGTTCGCCTTGTTTCACCGCGCCCATAGGTAACGCTAATTTCGCGTTGTGGTTTCGTTTTGCCCAAATTTCACCTCACCCGCGCCCTCCCTCTCTTTCCAGTCACCACCGCCGACGGTGACCTGCCTCCTCGGAGACTCCCCGGACGCCGCGCTCCGCTCCAAGGGACTCACGGTGAGCTCCTGTACCTGCTCGACCCCATCATGTCGCGTTTGGTGCCCTAGAATGACGTAGCAGCGAGTTCCAGGCACGCCGGCCATGGCGCCACCGCAGGAAGCCGCTTCGGCATGTTCTCGGCCCTCGTATTTGCACCCCATTGACTTCGCGAGACCCTGTGCTACGCGTAGGTGCCCTCGGATCGGTCTAGGATGGCCGAAATCACCGTACCGGTGACCACCGACGGGCTCGGACCATCGGCGACAATGGCGCCGCCGTCATGAGCCTCTTCCCCGGCGGCCTGCTGCCCTTAACTCGCCACAGCCGTTAGATCCACGCTGGATGGACGAGATCGCGTACCTCTTCGGCTTTAAGTAACCGGTCCACCATGGACCCGTAGACACTGCCTACGGCGCCAGCGCACCGCGTCCACCGCACGCGTGGCACACCGCGCCAACAGCGTGCTGCCACGTGGCTGCCTGGTCAGCAGCCGAGTCAACCCAGCAGTCAGCCGTGCCTATTTTACAAAATAGCCCCTCGGTTTCCAATGAATCAACCCGCGATCCAAATTAGTTCAAACTAATTTCTTTTAGGTCCTATTTTCTTCTGATTTAAACCCTATATTTTCCTGAATTAGTGTGCCCAGTCCAAAGTACATTTAAATTCAGATTTTAAACTGTTTTAATTCAAATTTAAGTTCAAATATTCACAGAAATGCCACTGAACCTTATTTCATACGTAATTTTTGCGTTTTAAGTCCGATTTGATCCATTCAAATTGCGTTAGGATCGTATTTACGTTATTTACATGTTTATACAACTATTAGGCATGTTTTCAACACTTGAAATTTATGAGTAGATTTAACCTATTAATTAACCAAAGTAAAACTTGTTTAAATCATAACTTATTCATTTCAACTCCGATATAGTCCGTTCTAGTTGCGTTTGTTTCATAACGTCGAGATCTACGTATTAGTAATAATGTTTACTACATTACTATTTCATAAAAATCATAGTTTAAATCATATCCTGATTAATGATTATGTAACTGAGTTTTATACATAAAATATAAGTTGTATTACTTTTGTTTTATAATTTAAATCTAAAATTGACTTAAATCAATCTATATTATTGATACATATCTTTTATAAATGAATTCATATAGTTAACATAAATGAAGCCTATAGTTTATTTTTCCACGTATTAAGCAAATCTCTCGGTAGCTGTAACTTTTTAACCATAGCTTCGATTAGCGTGCTTCTCGCGACTGTATGTTCGTAGTGATACGTAGAATCGTATATCAATCTCTTTTACTTATTTTCTATGATTGGTGTACTGTTCTGATATAGATGCAACTGTATGCTATGCATGTATGTGTATGGATGTTTGTGTGGTGTTTTACGATTACGTCCAGTCGGTGAGATACACGTGGTGATCCAAGAAGAAGAAGGACATCAAAGATTAAAGCTTACCGAAGGATCGGTGTATAAGGCAAGTATAGCATGGGATTATCCTTGTTTCCTATTCACCTTTAATATACTTAATTCATGTGCATGTGTCTACCTTGTTACCACTAAGGATATCCTAGTTTTTGTATCTTGTACCTTGACACCCATGGGACATTGCATTGGGTAGTATTTATGCTAGTGCTCAAGATAAATAACCATGATCTGTAACTTGACTAATGGTATATGCAATAAACGTTTAAAAGATGCTTTATAGCAACATGGCTCAAGGGGGCTAGAGCTTGGGGTATTTTTGGTGCTCTAGTTTCTCTCCTTAAGGACTTATCTGTAAGCGAACATCCGGGACTTACAGTACAACTGTGAGGGCTATATGGCTCTGGCTTTAGTCAAGTATGAGGACCTTTTCTAGCTTGTTAGAGGTATTCCTTCATGGCGTAAGAACGGCTTGACGAATCGGGTATAGTGCGGCCTCTGTCCTTATGTGTATAGGCTGCGCATTATTGTGCCATCTGGAAGGGGGGCTCTACATCTGTTTGCCGAGTGAATCTAATGGCCCTAACTTGTTAGACGAACCTTTGAAAGGCTTCATAGTGAACCCTGCCGACCTTCCTTGGAAGTGGGTCAAGAGATTAGCTACCTCGGGCGAAAGGGTAAATCACGACTCACAGTGAAAGTGTACAACCTCTGCAGAGTGTAAAACTGTTATAACAGCCGTGCTCACGGTCACGAGTGGCCTTGGACCCTTACAGAATAAATGATGGACACTGATGGTAATAATAATACTGATGATATTAAAGCTCACTAATGATTATTGTTTCTTGCTATACATTATTCTCGTTTACATGATCATGAGGTTATTGGGACTTATGTTAAACTTGTTGCTACTCAATTGCTAAAAGATGACATACTAAAAGCTATCGCAGTAAACCAGTGTCAACCTTTTGAGCTTCATGAACCCCATGTTATATTTGTTGAGTTCGACATGGACTCACTCTTGCTATTTCCCCACATCTCAGGAAGGGTACCAGACTGTTAGATTCTGGAATTGTTAGGCTTGTGATCAACCAGTTAGTTTGATCCTGGAGTGAAGGTTACACCCGATGTTCGGAGTTGTCTTTCCGCTGTGTTGCTCTTTAAGGTATACTTTATACTATTGAGTTATGTATATTAAGCATTTGTCTTTTGATATTACACTTATCTGTGGCTATATGTGATATTTGTCTTCTTTATTTCACATATGGTGTATGTCTGGTTTTGTCCTTAAAACCGGGTGTGACAATCAATTGGGTATTGATGATAGTGGAAACATGGTAGATCAAAAGCAATACCGGTCTATGATTGGAAGTTTGCTCTATGTCACCGCCTCTAGGCCGGATGTGATGTTTAGTGTGTGCAAGTGTGCAAGATATCAAGCTTCACCTAGAGAAAGTCACTTGAAAGCAACCAAGAGAATATTGAGATATCTCAAGGGCACTCATGATGTTGGATTATGGTTTCCAAAGAGGTCTAATTTTGAGTTGATTGGATATTCAGACTCCGACTATGGAGGATGCAAGATTGATAGAATGAGCACAAGTGGCACTTGTCAATTGCTTGGAAGGTCTCTTGTTTCATGGTCATCAAAGAAACAAAATAGTGTTGCACTATCTACTGCCGAGGCCGAATACATTAGTGCCGGTAGTTGTTGTGCACAATTGCTTTGGATGAAAAGCCACCTTGAATGACTTTGGAATAAACTTTAAGAATGTGCCATTGTTGTGTGACAATGAAAGTGCTATCAAGATGACTCAAAATCCGGTACAACATTCAAGAACCAAGCACATTGACATAAGGCATCACTTCATAAGAGACCATCAACAAAAGGGTGATATTAGCATTGAGAGCATTGGCACCGAAGATCAACTAGCCGACATTTTTACAAAGCCACTTGATGAAAAGAGATTTTACAAGTTGAAGAATGAATTGAACATACTTGACTTCTCCAACTTGAAATGAGTGCACCCCCACATTCTTATATGACATGCCTCTCCTCCAACATAGCAAGGTAAAGTTGTTTGGCATATCATTCATACTTTGCTAAGGACATGTTTAGAACATATAGACATATTTGCATGACAAATAGGCTCATTCATGAAAATTAAATGATTTTGATGTATATATGGTACCACTATTGCTTCTATGTTTGATTGATCTAGTGGTAGCATATGACATGTTTGTGGGCTTGCAAACCTAGTGTTGAATCTAGAAAATAAGCTCATGATGTGTAATTCAACATGGTCAAGATAACCCTTATACTTTATGAGGTGTGAAAAAGCTTGTCCTTGGATCAAACCGAATTACATATTCTAGGCAAGTGATCTAGATTGAACCATAATTTGGACTCCCTCATAATTGATTGACTTATCTCTCACTAAAATTAGCACCTTTTTGGTGATTGTTGACAAAGGGGGAGAGAAAAGTCACAAAGATATTGCAAAGAGCAAGAAAGATATAAAAAGGGAGAGAGAAAGCACAAAGATAGAAAAGTCACAAAGAGAGAGAAAAGATATAGTGAGGAGGAGAGAAATTAAATTTGAGCACATAAGTAGGGGGAGCAAGCTCATGGATTATTTGTTGCATTTGTATGTGCATTAACATAATGAAATGTTGCATTGCAAAGTTTAATTTCGATATTCATGATTGAATGGTGTATGCTAGATATAGAACTTGAATGATGTTTTGTTAAGAGTAGCTTTACATGTGGTATCTAAACACCTTTGCTTTTAATGTTGATCTCACAAAGTACCTTAATGTTTGTGATCTTTACAAGTGATGTATTACAAGTGGTGTCTAGCTACTTCAATGCTAAGGATGGTATATAAAGGCAACTCCGATTGGTATCACGCTTCAAAGGTCCATTCTATATACCTTAGCATCAATTTGATAGTAGTAACTTTCCCAAAATTCAAATCCATACATATGTGCACAATTGAACCAAACTCATAGAAGCACATATGTAGGGGGAGCTAATACTATCGAAATTGAAAATTGATTTCATTTCATATCTTTGTGATGGTTGTCATCAATTACCAAAAAGGGGGAGATTGAAAGCCCAAGTTTGGTTTTGGTAACTAATGACACCAAGTTGCTAATGCCATGTGTTAAGTGTTTTGAGTTAGGCACAAGCAACACACGTGATGAAGGAGCATGTGGCATGGAGTGATGGCCACAAGATCACAAGTGGTGGAGATGCACATAATATGGTATACATGATGATCAAGTAGAAGAGAAGGAACTAAGAGCGCAAGGCAAAGGTATAACCATAGGGTTTTTCCTTTTGCCGGTCTAAGATGAGTAGAGAAGTGATTGACCGGATTTAGGATACATAGCTGACTATCAAGAGGGGCAATCACGGTTAGCTCGGAAATCAAATGCCACTAGATCAATGTCTTGAGCATATGCATTAGGATCTAGTAAAGAGCTAACATAACGCCTTGGAAAATGATTGTGAAATGCTAACACACATGCACATGGTGGTGTACACTTGGTGGTGTTGGCACATTTGCGAAGGCGGTGGAGTTCAAGCGGTAGAGAGGGGTTTGGGTTCCTCTCTCCCTCCCGCCGAGTTTTGCGAGCGTGGGATTCAGACGTTTTTGTGAAGTTGAAATGCCTATTTTCCACTACGCCGGAAGTCGGAAAAGTAACGGAGGCGAACGGAGGTCACAGAGATGACCGGACGCTGGACCGGACGCGGTCTCTGTATGACCGGACGCGTCCGGTCAGTGTTCAGCGTCTGCGCGGTTTTCAGTTTGATGATCGGACGCGCAGCGCGTCCGGTCACTGACGACCGGACGCGTCCGGTCATCCAGGGAGCTTACTGGACTCTAACCGGACGCTGGCACTGTGGCGTCCGGTCAGTTCAACAGCGCGCCCGGTCAGTTCTCCTGAGCAAACTAGAGTGCGCGACCGGCGCGTCCGGTCCCTCACGTAGCCGGAGCGTCCGGTCAGGCGTCCAGAGGGGCAGAGCGAAGCGGAGTGACGATCGGACGCGGGCACTGTCGCGTCCGGTCAATCTGTTCAGCGCGTCCGGTCAGGGCAACGGCTAGTTCTGACGCGCACTGTTCATGTTTGTCGTGTAGTGACCGGACGCGTCCGGTCACCCTGACCGGAGCGTCCGGTCAGCGTGTTTTTCGCTACGTCGTCTTTAACGGCTAACTGCGTACCCCTTCACTATAAATAGAGGTTGGCCGGGGTTTGAGGGCAACTCTTGCACATTTTGAGATATAGAGACATACTTTGAGCTAGAAAACAACCCCTCCACTCATCTCTTTGCATAGTTGCACATCTTGAGTGAGATTGAGTGAGATTCAAGTGCATTGCTTGAGAGTTGCATTCTAGAGGCACTTGATCTTCGAGTTGCTGCGGATTTCTTGTTACTCTTCCGTGTTTCCCGACACGGTAGACGACTTGGAGCAGCGGAGGTGATTGAGCTCGCAATTGGAGATTGTTGGAGCCTTCACCAAGTGTTGTAAGGGGTTCTTGATCCTTCCCCGCGGGAGTTCGTGAATTGGATACTCTAGTGGAGCTCGTGGCTTGGAGGATCCCCATCTTGTGTGCGGTTGTGCGGTGCCCGCCGAGGGCTCGACTCTTGATAGTCGATTAGCTCGCGAACCGACAAGTGGGTGTATCGCCACAACGGGGAGTAGCTTGCCGGGAAGCAAATGAACCTCGGGATAAATTCTTGTGTCATTCTCTTCCCGAGGATTTCTCTTGTGTGATTGATTGATTGGTACATCTCATCTCTACACAGCGGTATAATCAATCAAAGCTCTTCTCTCGTATTACTTCTTGTTTCTAGCTTGTAGTTGTTGTTGTGTTTAGTGAATAGCCTTGTACTAGACTTGTGTAGGTGGCTTGCTTAATTAGTTAGAGCTAGTGCTTTTGCTTCGCCACCTTTCGTACTAACTCGTGGTTAAGTAATTCTTGTAGAAGTTTTAAATAGGCTATTCACCCCCCTCTAGCCTATTTGGACCTTACAAGTGGTATCAGAGCCGAGGCACCGTTTATTTGAGGCTTAACAACCTACGGTGAAAAAGAAATGGCTCAATTAAGCTTGCACATCAACAACACCAAGAAGGCACCTCACTTTGATGGCACAAATTATGCATATTGGAAGGTTAAGATGACCGCACACCTAAAGTCAATCAATAGAGAAGTGTGGAAGGTCACCGAAACAAAATTTGAGGTTGCTAATCCGGAAGCACCTACACCGATAGAGGAGAAGAAGCTCCAATGCAATGATATTGCCATTAGTGCTCTTCATGAGGCACTAGATGACAAGACATTTGAGCAAGTAAAGAACATAGAGATTGCTCATGATGCTTGGGCCAAGCTAGAAGAAACATTTGAGGGCACCGAAGGTACAAAGACCGCTAAAGCATATATCTTGCAAGAAAAATTTTCAAGCTTCAAGATGCAAGATGATGAGAGTGTACCGGAGATGTTTCATAGGTTGCAAGTCATTGTCAATGAGCTCAAGGCACTTGGTGAGGAGGTCAAGGACAATCAATTCTCTATGAAGTTCTTGAGAAGTCTACCCAAGAGATTTGATACATTGATCACCGTGCTAGTGAGGACTACATTGAAGGATTCAACTCCTCAACAAATATTTCAAGAAGTGATGACCGATGATTCATATAGAGAAGATGATGAGAAGGATGAGTTGGTCAAGAAGAAGAAGAAGGAAAATGAGAAGAAAGATGATGAAAAGAAGAAGAGTGTGGCATTCAAAGCCACCACATCCAAGAGCAAATCCAAGATTGAATCATCAAGTGATGAAGACTCAAGCTCTTGTGATAGTGATGACATTGATGAGAAGATGACTCTCTTTGTCAAGCAATTTGGCAAATTCATGAAGAAGAAAGGCTATTGTGCAAGGAGAAAGAACTCATCCAAGAAGAATGAGCATACCATGAGATGCTTTAGATGCCATAGCAAGGACCATCTCATTGCAAAGTGTCCTTATGATAGTGATGATGAAGATGCTATCAAGAAAGAGAAGAAGAAGCAAGAAAAGAAAAAAGGCTCTTATAAGAAGAAGAATGATTCTCATGTTGCTACATGGAATAGTGATGATTCCTCAAGTGATGATGAGGATGACTACAAGAGCAAGAAGAAGGGACATGCTAGCATTGCCATCCAAGAGAAGGTCTCCCTCTTCGACACTCCATCGTGCTTCATGGCTAAGGCCGCTAAGGTATCATCCGACGATGAGAGTGATCATGATAATGCTAGTGATAGTGATAGTGATGAAAAAGATTTCACTAAAGATAAACTAATCACTATGCTAGAAGATTGCACTCAACATTTTAAAGAATCTAGAAAGGAGTGCAAGGGCTTGCTTAAGGAAAAGAAAAACCTTATGCAAGAACTTGATGAGCTTAGGGCATCTTATGAGAGTCTAAATGTAGACCATAAGAAGCTTCAAAAGTCTCACACTAAGCTTGAAGAAGCTCATTTCTCTCTAGTTGAAAAATGTGAAAACATGCCAACTAATATTGAGAAAGCTAAAACTTGTAACATAGGCATATCATGTGATATAATTGATGAAACTTTTCATAAGCCTATTATTGTTGCTCCTACTAACCCTTCATGTAGCTCATCTACATCATCCTCATCTAGTAGTGATGGTTTTACTTGTGACTCCACACTTATAGTTGAGAATAAAAATCTCAAGAAGGAGGTAAAAGAGCTCAATCACACATTAGCTAAGGCTTATGGTGGTGAGGACCGCTTGCTTATGTGCTTGGGTAGCCAAAGAGCTTCTCTCTACAAAGAGGGATTGGGCTATAACCCCAAGAAAGACAAGGCCGCTTTTGCTCCTCACAAGACTCGTTTTGTGAAGAACAATGGTAGCTATTGCAAAAGTTGCATGCAAGTTGGTCACATAGAGCAACATTGCATGAACAAGAAATCCAATGCAAATGTATCCTCAATCAAGTTTAATTCTTTCTATATGCTTACCAAGGGTACAAATAGTGTTCATGCTAAGTTCATTGGTGCACCATGGATGGGCTCAAAGAAGAAAGCCATTTGGGTACCAAAGAGGTTAGTCTCTAACCTTAGAGGACCCAAACAAGTTTGGGTACCTAAAAAGAATTGATCCTGTCTTGTAGGTCAATTACAAAGCCGAAGGAAGGCATTGGGTGCTTGATAGTGGGTGCACTCAACATATGACCGGGGATTCTTGTATGTTCAAATCTATTGATAGAAGTCAAAATGGTGGTTTTGATGCTATCACTTTCGGCAACAACAAGAAAGGCAAGGTCAAGGGGCTTGGTAAAATTGCTATCTCAAATGACATGAGCATATCTAATGTGTTGCTAGTTGAGAGCTTAGATTTCAATCTTTTATCGGTGGCACAACTTTGTGATCTTGGCTTCAAGTGCATATTCGGTAGTGATGATGTTGAAGTCATAAGTGTTGATGAATCAAACTTGATATTCAAAGGATTTAGACATGGTAGCTTATACTTGGTTGACTTTAATGATAGTGAGACACAATTGACATCATGCTTGCTTAGTAAATCTAGTATGGGTTGGTTATGGCATAGAAGGCTTGGTCATGTTAGAATGAAACAATTGAACAAACTTTTGAGGCATGACTTAGTTAAAGGATTGAAGGATGTCACCTTTGAGAAGGATAAACTATGTAGTGCTTGTCAAGCCGGCAAACAAGTTGGAAATTCACATCCTAGTAAAAGTGAAATGAGCACATCAAAAGCTTTTGAGCTATTGCACATGGACTTGTTTGGGCCAACAACATACACTAGCATTGGTGGCAACAAGTATGGTTTTGTGATTGTGGATGACTACACTAGATACACTTGGGTGCTCTTTCTTTATGACAAGAGTGATGTTTATGATCTATTCAAGTCTTTTGTCAAGAGAGTGCAAAATGAGTTTGAAATCACCATCAAGAAGATTAGAAGTGACAATGGTAGTGAGTTCAAGAACACAAGAATTTAAGATTTGTGTGATGATCTTGGTATTGGGCATCAATTCTCACCAACATACACTCCTCAATCAAATGGTGTAGTTGAAAGGAAAAATAGAACCTTGATTGATATGGCTAGATCAATGCTTAGTGAATACAATGTTAGTCATTCATTTTAGAGTGAAGCTATCAACACGGCTTGCTATTTTAGTAACCGTCTCTATTGCCATAGGAAGCTTGGAAAGACACCATATGAACTATTGAATGGAAGAAAGCCCAACATTGCATACTTTAGAGTGTTTGGTTGCAAATGCTATATTCTCAAGAAAGGCACTAGGTTGAGCAAGTTTGAAAAGAAATGTGATGAAGGGTTCTTACTTGGTTATTCTACCACAAGCAAATCATATAGAGTTTGGAATCTCACAAATGGCACCTTGGAAGAAGTTCATGATGTTGAGTTTGATGAAACCCAAGGGTCTCAAAATGAAGCTCAAAACCTTGATGGTGTGAGAGGAGATCAATTGTCAAATGCAATGAAGAACATGGACATTGGTGATATAAGGCCGATGCAAGTTGATGATGATGATATTCATGTGATCAACCAAAGTGTGCAAATTGATACAAATCAAGCAAGCTCTAGTGGTTCTCATGATGAAGCTCAAGTTCAAGGTCAAACAAGTGGAAGCAATCAACTCCCAATATTCCAACCTACTAGTATTGCAAGAGATCATCCATTGGACCAAATTATTGGTGGAATTCAAAGTGGTGTTCAAACTAGATCAAGATTAGCATCATTTTGTGAGCATTACTCATTTGTCTCATTAGAAGAACCAAAGAAGATAGAAGATGCATTGAAAGATTCCGAGTGGGTAAATGCCATGCATGAAGAACTAAACAACTTTGCTAGAAATCAAGTTTGGAAACTTGTTGAGAGGCCAAAGAACTACAATGTGATTGGCACTAAGTGGGTCTTTAGAAACAAGCAAGATCAAGATGGCATGGTTGTAAGGAACAAAGCAAGATTAGTAGCACAAGGATACACTCAAGTTGAGGGTCTTGACTTTGGAGAGACATATGCACCGGTTGCAAGATTGGAAGCAATTAGAATCTTATTAGCATATGCTTGTGCACACAACATCAAGCTCTATCAAATGGATGTTAAGAGTGCATTTCTCAATGGCTACATCAATGAAGAAGTTTATGTTGAGCAACCTCCCGGTTTTGAAGATGATAAGAAGCCCAACCATGTTTACAAGCTAAAGAAGGCATTGTATGGTTTGAAGCAAGCACCTAGAGCATGGTATGAGAGGTTGAGGGACTTTCTCCTCTCTAAAGGGTTCAAGATGGGAAAGGTTGACACCACTCTCTTCACCAAGAAGCTTGGAAATGACTTGTTTGTGTTGCAAATCTATGTGGATGACATTATCTTTGGATCAACTAACCAAGACTTTTGTGAAGAATTTGGAAATATGATGGCTAATGAGTTTGAGATGTCTATGATTGGAGAGCTTAGTTACTTCCTTGGACTTCAAATCAAGCAAATGAAGAATGGCACTTTTGTAAGTCAAGGCAAGTACATCAAGGACATGATCAAGAAGTTTGGATTGCAAGATGCTAAGCCAATGAGTACACCAATGGGCACAAATGATCAATTGGGTATTGATGATAGTGGAAACATGGTAGATCAAAAGCAATACCGGTCTATGATTGGAAGTTTGCTCTATGTCACCGCCTCTAGGCCGGATGTGATGTTTAGTGTGTGCAAGTGTGCAAGATATCAAGCTTCACCTAGAGAAAGTCACTTGAAAGCAACCAAGAGAATATTGAGATATCTCAAGGGCACTCATGATGTTGGATTATGGTTTCCAAAGGGGTCTAATTTTGAGTTGATTGGATATTCAGACTCCGACTATGGAGGATGCAAGATTGATAGAATGAGCACAAGTGGCACTTGTCAATTGCTTGGAAGGTCTCTTGTTTCATGGTCATCAAAGAAACAAAATAGTGTTGCACTATCTACTGCCGAGGCCGAATACATTAGTGCCGGTAGTTGTTGTGCACAATTGCTTTGGATGAAAAGCCACCTTGAATGACTTTGGAATAAACTTTAAGAATGTGCCATTGTTGTGTGACAATGAAAGTGCTATCAAGATGACTCAAAATCCGGTACAACATTCAAGAACCAAGCACATTGACATAAGGCATCACTTCATAAGAGACCATCAACAAAAGGGTGATATTAGCATTGAGAGCATTGGCACCGAAGATCAACTAGCCGACATTTTTACAAAGCCACTTGATGAAAAGAGATTTTACAAGCTGAAGAATGAATTGAACATACTTGACTTCTCCAACTTGAAATGAGTGCACCCCCACATTCTTATATGACATGCCTCTCCTCCAACATAGCAAGGTAAAGTTGTTTGGCATATCATTCATACTTTGCTAAGGACATGTTTAGAACATATAGACATATTTGCATGACAAATAGGCTCATTCATGAAAATTAAATGATTTTGATGTATATATGGTACCACTATTGCTTCTATGTTTGATTGATCTAGTGGTAGCATATGACATGTTTGTGGGCTTGCAAACCTAGTGTTGAATCTAGAAAATAAGCTCATGATGTGTAATTCAACATGGTCAAGATAACCCTTATACTTTATGAGGTGTGAAAAAGCTTGTCCTTGGATCAAACCGAATTACATATTCTAGGCAAGTGATCTAGATTGAACCATAATTTGGACTCCCTCATAATTGATTGACTTATCTCTCACTAAAATTGGCACCTTTTTGGTGATTGTTGACAAAGGGGGAGAGAAAAGTCACAAAGATATTGCAAAGAGCAAGAAAGATATAAAAAGGGAGAGAGAAAGCACAAAGATAGAAAAGTCACAAAGAGAGAGAAAAGATATAGTGAGGAGGAGAGAAATTAAATTTGAGCACATAAGTAGGGGGAGCAAGCTCATGGATTATTTGTTGCATTTGTATGTGCATTAACATAATGAAATGTTGCATTGCAAAGTTTAATTTCGATATTCATGATTGAATGGTGTATGCTAGATATAGAACTTGAATGATGTTTTGTTAAGAGTAGCTTTACATGTGGTATCTAAACACCTTTGCTTTTAATGTTGATCTCACAAAGTACCTTAATGTTTGTGATCTTTACAAGTGATGTATTACAAGTGGTGTCTAGCTACTTCAATGCTAAGGATGGTATATAAAGGCAACTCCGATTGGTATCACGCTTCAAAGGTCCATTCTATATACCTTAGCATCAATTTGATAGTAGTAACTTTCCCAAAATTCAAATCCATACATATGTGCACAATTGAACCAAACTCATAGAAGCACATATGTAGGGGGAGCTAATACTATCGAAATTGAAAATTGATTTCATTTCATATCTTTGTGATGGTTGTCATCAATTACCAAAAAGGGGGAGATTGAAAGCCCAAGTTTGGTTTTGGTAATTAATGACACCAAGTTGCTAATGTCATGTGTTAAGTAGTGATGGTTTCACTTGTGACTCCACACTTATAGTTGAGAATGAAAATCTCAAGAAGGAGGTAAAAGAGCTCAATCACACATTAGCAAAGGCTTATGGTGGTGAGGACCGCTTGCTTATGTGCTTGGGTAGCCAAAGAGCTTCTCTCTACAAAGAGGGATTGGGCTATAACCCCAAGAAAGACAAGGTCGCTTTTGCTCCTCACAAGACTCGTTTTGTGAAGAACAATGGTTGCTATTGCAAAAGTTGCATGCAAGTTGGTCACATAGAGCAACATTGCATGAACAAGAAATCCAATGCAAATGTATCCTCAATCAAGTTTAATTCTTTCTATATGCTTACCAAGGGTACAAATAGTGTTCATGCTAAGTTCATTGGTGCACCATGGATGGGCTCAAAGAAGAAAGTCATTTGGGTACCAAAGAGCTTAGTCTCTAACCTTAGAGGACCCAAACAAGTTTGGGTACCTAAAAAGAATTGATCCTGTCTTGTAGGTCAATTACAAAGCCGGAGGAAGGCATTGGGTGCTTGATAGTGGGTGCACTCAACATATGACCGGGGATTCTTGTATGTTCAAATCTATTGATAGAAGTCAAAATGGTGGTTTTGATGCTATCACTTTCGGCAACAACAAGAAAGGCAAGGTCAAGGGGCTTGGTAAAATTGCTATCTCAAATGACATGAGCATATCTAATGTGTTGCTAGTTGAGAGCTTAGATTTCAATCTTTTATCGGTGGCACAACTTTGTGATCTTGGCTTCAAGTGCATATTCGGTAGTGATGATGTTGAAGTCATAAGTGTTGATGAATCAAACTTGATATTCAAAGGATTTAGACATGGTAGCTTATACTTGGTTGACTTTAATGATAGTGAGACACAATTGACATCATGCTTGCTTAGTAAATCTAGTATGGGTTGGTTATGGCATAGAAGGCTTGGTCATGTTGGAATGAAACAATTGAACAAACTTTTGAGGCATGACTTAGTTAAAGGATTGAAGGATGTCACCTTTGAGAAGGATAAACTATGTAGTGCTTGTCAAGCCGGCAAACAAGTTGGAAATTCACATCCTAGTAAAAGTGAAATGAGCACATCAAAAGCTTTTGAGCTATTGCACATGGACTTGTTTGGGCCAACAACATACACTAGCATTGGTGGCAACAAGTATGGTTTTGTGATTGTGGATGACTACACTAGATACACTTGGGTGCTCTTTCTTTATGACAAGAGTGATGTTTATGATCTATTCAAGTCTTTTGTCAAGAGAGTGCAAAATGAGTTTGAAATCACCATCAAGAAGATTAGAAGTGACAATGGTAGTGAGTTCAAGAACACAAGAATTTAAGATTTGTGTGATGATCTTGGTATTGGGCATCAATTCCCACCAACATACACTCCTCAATCAAATGGTGTAGTTGAAAGGAAAAATAGAACCTTGATTGATATGGCTAGATCAATGCTTAGTGAATACAATGTTAGTCATTCATTTTGGAGTGAAGCTATCAACACGGCTTGCTATTGTAGTAACCGTCTCTATTGCCATAGGAAGCTTGGAAAGACACCATATGAACTATTGAATGGATGAAAGCCCAACATTGCATACTTTAGAGTGTTTGGTTGCAAATGCTATATTCTCAAGAAAGGCACTAGGTTGAGCAAGTTTGAAAACAAATGTGATGAAGGGTTCTTACTTGGTTATTCTACCATAAGCAAATCATATAGAGTTTGGAATCTCACAAATGGCACCTTGGAAGAAGTTCATGATGTTGAGTTTGATGAAACCCAAGGGTCTCAAAATGAAGCTCAAAACCTTGATGATGTGAGAGGAGATCAATTGTCAAATGCAATGAAGAACATGGACATTGGTGATATAAGGCCGATGCAAGTTGATGATGATGATATTCATGTGATCAACCAAAGTGTGCAAATTGATACAAATCAAGCAAGCTCTAGTGGTTCTCATGATGAAGCTCAAGTTCAAGGTCAAACAAGTGGAAGCAATCAACTCCCAATACTCCAACCTACTAGTATTGCAAGAGATCATCCATTGGACCAAATTATTGGTGGAATTCAAAGTGGTGTTCAAACTAGATCAAGATTAGCATCATTTTGTGAGCATTACTCATTTGTCTCATTAGAAGAACCAAAGAAGATAGAAGATGCATTGAAAGATTCCGAGTGGGTAAATGCCATGCATGAAGAACTAAACAACTTTGCTAGAAATCAAGTTTGGAAACTTGTTGAGAGGCCAAAGAACTACAATGTGATTGGCACTAAGTGGGTCTTTAGAAACAAGCAAGATCAAGATGGCATGGTTGTAAGGAACAAAGCAAGATTAGTAGCACAAGGATACACTCAAGTTGAGGGTCTTGACTTTGGAGAGACATATGCACCGGTTGCAAGATTGGAAGCAATTAGAATCTTATTAGCATATGCTTGTGCACACAACATCAAGCTCTATCAAATGGATGTTAAGAGTGCATTTCTCAATGGCTACATCAATGAAGAAGTTTATGTTGAGCAACCTCCCGGTTTTGAAGATGATAAGAAGCCCAACCATGTTTACAAGCTAAAGAAGGCATTGTATGGTTTGAAGCAAGCACCTAGAGCATGGTATGAGAGGTTGAGGGACTTTCTCCTCTCTAAAGGGTTCAAGATGGGAAAGGTTGACACCACTCTCTTCACCAAGAAGCTTGGAAATGACTTGTTTGTGTTGCAAATCTATGTGGATGACATTATCTTTGGATCAACTAACCAAGACTTTTGTGAAGAATTTGGAAATATGATGGCTAATGAGTTTGAGATGTCTATGATTGGAGAGCTTAGTTACTTCCTTGGACTTCAAATCAAGCAAATGAAGAATGGCACTTTTGTAAGTCAAGGCAAGTACATCAAGGACATGATCAAGAAGTTTGGATTGCAAGATGCTAAGCCAATGAGTACACCAATGGGCACAAATGATCAATTGGGTATTGATGATAGTGGAAACATGGTAGATCAAAAGCAATACCGGTCTATGATTGGAAGTTTGCTCTATGTCACCGCCTCTAGGCCGGATGTGATGTTTAGTGTGTGCAAGTGTGCAAGATATCAAGCTTCACCTAGAGAAAGTCACTTGAAAGCAACCAAGAGAATATTGAGATATCTCAAGGGCACTCATGATGTTGGATTATGGTTTCCAAAGGGGTCTAATTTTGAGTTGATTGGATATTCAGACTCCGACTATGGAGGATGCAAGATTGATAGAATGAGCACAAGTGGCACTTGTCAATTGCTTGGAAGGTCTCTTGTTTCATGGTCATCAAAGAAACAAAATAGTGTTGCACTATCTACTGCCGAGGCCGAATACATTAGTGCCGGTAGTTGTTGTGCACAATTGCTTTGGATGAAAAGCCACCTTGAATGACTTTGGAATAAACTTTAAGAATGTGCCATTGTTGTGTGACAATGAAAGTGCTATCAAGATGACTCAAAATCCGGTACAACATTCAAGAACCAAGCACATTGACATAAGGCATCACTTCATAAGAGACCATCAACAAAAGGGTGATATTAGCATTGAGAGCATTGGCACCGAAGATCAACTAGCCGACATTTTTACAAAGCCACTTGATGAAAAGAGATTTTACAAGTTGAAGAATGAATTGAACATACTTGACTTCTCCAACTTGAAATGAGTGCACCCCCACATTCTTATATGACATGCCTCTCCTCCAACATAGCAAGGTAAAGTTGTTTGGCATATCATTCATACTTTGCTAAGGACATGTTTAGAACATATAGACATATTTGCATGACAAATAGGCTCATTCATGAAAATTAAATGATTTTGATGTATATATGGTACCACTATTGCTTCTATGTTTGATTGATCTAGTGGTAGCATATGACATGTTTGTGGGCTTGCAAACCTAGTGTTGAATCTAGAAAATAAGCTCATGATGTGTAATTCAACATGGTCAAGATAACCCTTATACTTTATGAGGTGTGAAAAAGCTTGTCCTTGGATCAAACCGAATTACATATTCTAGGCAAGTGATCTAGATTGAACCATAATTTGGACTCCCTCATAATTGATTGACTTATCTCTCACTAAAATTGGCACCTTTTTGGTGATTGTTGACAAAGGGGGAGAGAAAAGTCACAAAGATATTGCAAAGAGTAAGAAAGATATAAAAAGGGAGAGAGAAAGCACAAAGATAGAAAAGTCACAAAGAGAGAGAAAAGATATAGTGAGGAGGAGAGAAATTAAATTTGAGCACATAAGTAGGGGGAGCAAGCTCATGGATTATTTGTTGCATTTGTATGTGCATTAACATAATGAAATGTTGCATTGCAAAGTTTAATTTCGATATTCATGATTGAATGGTGTATGCTAGATATAGAACTTGAATGATGTTTTGTTAAGAGTAGCTTTACATGTGGTATCTAAACACCTTTGCTTTTAATGTTGATCTCACAAAGTACCTTAATGTTTGTGATCTTTACAAGTGATGTATTACAAGTGGTGTCTAGCTACTTCAATGCTAAGGATGGTATATAAAGGCAACTCCGATTGGTATCACGCTTCAAAGGTCCATTCTATATACCTTAGCATCAATTTGATAGTAGTAACTTTCCCAAAATTCAAATCCATACATATGTGCACAATTGAACCAAACTCATAGAAGCACATATGTAGGGGGAGCTAATACTATCGAAATTGAAAATTGATTTCATTTCATATCTTTGTGATGGTTGTCATCAATTACCAAAAAGGGGGAGATTGAAAGCCCAAGTTTGGTTTTGGTAATTAATGACACCAAGTTGCTAATGCCATGTGTTAAGTGTTTTGAGTTAGGCACAAGCAACACACGTGATGAAGGAGCATGTGGCATGGAGTGATGGCCACAAGATCACAGGTGGTGGAGATGCACATAATATGGTGTACATGATGATCAAGTAGAAGAGAAGGAACTAAGAGCGCAAGGCAAAGGTATAACCATAGGGTTTTTCCTTTTGCCGGTCTAAGATGAGTAGAGAAGTGATTGACCGGATTTAGGATACATAGCTGACTATCAAGAGGGGCAATCACGGTTAGCTCGGAAATCAAATGCCACTAGATCAATGTCTTGAGCATATGCATTAGGATCTAGTAAAGAGCTAACATAACGCCTTGGAAAATGATTGTGAAATGCTAACACACATGCACATGGTGGTGTACACTTGGTGGTGTTGGCACATTTGCGAAGGCGGTGGAGTTCAAGCGGTAGAGAGGGGTTTGGGTTCCTCTCTCCCTCCCGCCGAGTTTTGCGAGCGTGGGATTCAGACGTTTTTGTGAAGTTGAAATGCCTATTTTCCACTACGCCGGAAGTCGGAAAAGTAACGGAAGCGAACGGAGGTCACAGAGATGACCGGACGCTGGACCGGACGCGGTCTCTGTATGACCGGACGCGTCCGGTCAGTGTTCAGCGTCTGCGCGGTTTTCAGTTTGATGATCGGACGCGCAGCGCGTCCGGTCACTGACGACCGGACGCGTCCGGTCATCCAGGGAGCTTACTGGACTCTAACCGGACGCTGGCACTGTGGCGTCCGGTCAGTTCAACAGCGCGCCCGGTCAGTTCTCCTGAGCAAACCAGAGTGCGCGACCGGCGCGTCCGGTCCCTCACGTAGCCGGAGCGTCCGGTCAGGCGTCCAGAGGGGCAGAGCGAAGCGGAGTGACGATCGGACGCGGGCACTGTCGCGTCCGGTCAATCGGTTCAGCGCGTCCGGTCAGGGCAACGGCTAGTTCTGACGCGCACTGTTCACGTTTGTCGTGTAGTGACCGGACGCGTCCGGTCACCCTGACCGGAGCGTCCGGTCAGCGCGTTTTTCGCTACGTCGTCTGTAACGGCTAGCTGCGTACCCCTTCACTATAAATAGAGGTTGGCCGGGGTTTGAGGGCAACTCTTGCACATTTTGAGATATAGAGACATACTTTGAGCTAGAAAACAACCCCTCCACTCATCTCTTTGCATAGTTGCACATCTTGAGTGAGATTGAGTGAGATTCAAGTGCATTGCTTGAGAGTTGCATTCTAGAGGCACTTGATCTTCGAGTTGCTGCGGATTTCTTGTTACTCTTCCGTGTTTCCCGACACGGTAGACGGCTTGGAGCAGCGGAGGTGATTGAGCTCGCAATTGGAGATTGTTGGAGCCTTCACCAAGTGTTGTAAGGGGTTCTTGATCCTTCCCCGCGGGAGTTCGTGAATTGGATACTCTAGTGGAGCTCGTGGCTTGGAGGATCCCCATCTTGTGTGCGGTTGTGCGGCGCCCGCCGAGGGCTCGACTCTTGATAGTCGATTAGCTCGCGAACCGACAAGTGGGTGTATCGCCACAACGGGGAGTAGCTTGCCGGGAAGCAAGTGAACCTCGGGATAAATTCTTGTGTCATTCTCTTCCCGAGGATTTCTCTTGTGTGATTGATTGATTGGTACATCTCATCTCTACACGGCGGTATAATCAATCAAAACTCTTCTCTCGTATTACTTCTTGTTTCTAGCTTGTAGTTGTTGTTGTGTTTAGTGAATAGCCTTGTACTAGACTTGTGTAGGTGGCTTGCTTAATTAGTTAGAGCTAGTGCTTTTGCTTCGCCACCTTTCGTACTAACTCGTGGTTAAGTAATTCTTGTAGAAGTTTTAAATAGGCTATTCACCCCCCTCTAGCCTATTTGGACCTTACACCTTCACCGCCACCGGTCCATCATGCGCAGACTCGGCACTTGACCTTATCTATCGCCATCGACTGTCTCGGGGCATCTATCCAACCACTACTGGAGGCTTGAATTTCCCTGTAGGTGGAAAATCGACAGGGAAATAGCAAATACCGACAGAAAAATTGAAATTTACCAACAGAAAAAACAATGACAGGAATAAACGACAGAAAAATTGTTTTTTTTTGTCGATACAAAGTCGACATGGAAATTATCAGCTGTCGGGTTTAGAATTCTATCTGTTTGAAGTTGACAGAATTTTAGTTTCCATTATTGAACAGCTGCACACACACACAAGACAAGAAAAATGATGCATAATAATACACACAATGTCATGACACCTCTAATTAGCTATTAGTAATCGAGCACATATTAAATATAAACTCAATCAGTAAAACCTCGAATCTCTCAATTATTACGTCTACCAATGTTTGCTATTATAAAACAAATAACATAAAAAAATCGATCCGTGGGGGTAGAAAGCCTCTCGGTATTCTGCTTAAGATAGAAGACGACCTTCTCACGCAATCGAGAAACCCCCCAAACCTCTGTCCCACCGTTACACAGCAATACCATTACCTACGTGAGACTTTGGATCGGACCTTAGACCTGTGGTTTAGCCTTGAGACAGACGAGGGAGTTTTTTTCCGCGCATCAGCAAGGCTCGAACTTGGGATGCCCTAGTGGTGAGCATCTCCAGCCGTCCCCAAATACAACTCCCTCCATAAGATGGTATTGAGGTAGCCCAATATCACTTTCTAGATTTATTGGGGGAGTTGCTGTAGAAGTACCCCAATATATCTCCCCCAATACCCATATGAAATGTGGGTCTCATAGGAGTGTAAAAGAAAATATGGCTGAAAAGTGATAGTTACGATGGTCTCCATGATATTGGAGGAGTTGTATCTCCCCTTTCTTTGAGGGAAGATGAGGGAAATATTGGTGGTCACAAAAAAGGGAGAGGTATTAGGAAACTGTTGGAGCAAGAAAAAAGCATAGGTGTCCCCAATATGACAGTTTTAGAGCATCTCTAAGAGCCTTTCTAAATCTCACTCTCTAAATCATCATTTGGAGAGTCATTTGCATAAAAGTCGCTTTCTATATCTTTTCACTCTCTAACAGTTTTTCTATATCTCATGCGCACTCTAGAGGGTCATTCTCGTCTTCTATATTTGGCTAGCGAAAAATCCGGAATAAAAGATGGCTATATTTAGATGACCAGTTAGAAAAGCTGTCGAAGAGCAGTTTTTCACCAAAATTTCTATTCCTAATATTTAGGAATGATATATAGAGCCTCTTAGAGATGCTGTTATGGGGATAGGGGGAGGTATTGGGAACTGCTGGAGATGCTCTAAATCTGCACGGATCCACTTGGTCACAAGGCCGTTCCCAAAAAAATAATATAAAGTAACTTCTAATTGTGCATCTAAATTTCTTACCTACGCTTAATAAAAGATAGTCTAAAGTAAACAACAGATCTGATACATATTTTTTTTCTACAAATTTCAAACTACTGAATTCACAAGTATATCTGATTATATTTATTTATGTATATTGAAACTTTGATTTCGCCATTCAAGATTGAAAGAGATAGTGTACGGTGTACCCTTCCATGCAGACCCCTCATCGACTCGACCATTGCCAAGACAATAATCAATCCAGAAAGAGAAGACAGGTATGGTGATCACGGTTAGCGCGATCTCAGGTGTGGTGGACTCCCTCCCGAAGAAGCTCCAGCAGCTAGAGCAGCAGTCGTTCGCCCTCTCACGACTCGACCATCAGTCCATCGATCGACTCAAGGACGATGTAGAGCTCATCCGCGGTGCATTTGAGCAGTACTCGACCCTCGAGAATCCTACCGAGTTCACGAGACGGTGCAGAAGGTCAGAGAGGTGGCCTTCGACATAGAGGAATCCATCGACCGCTACATCAACGGAGTGAGTGATGCGGGCAACAACGTCGCCTCCGGTGGTATCGCTGGTACCCTGTCTCGTCTCGCCGCCGGCATCTTGGTTGGCAAGATGAAGCGGGGCCCTGCTCATCTCAGGAGCATCTCTGACGAGCTCGAGCTCCAACAGGAACGCCTTCATGTGCAGTTCCTGGAGAAGCCGACCATCATGGCGACCACCACGCCGCAGCCCGATCTGTATTCATCACGGACAACGGCGACCACCACAGATCTCCAGCTTGCCAGCAGGCCCCCATTGGTTGGCATGGATGATGCAAGAAAGGATGTGACCGCAATGGTGCTGGACGGGGACTCTGCAGCTGGTATTAAGGTGATCTCCATCGTCGGCATGGCGGGCGCAGGGAAGACGACCCTCGCCAAGGAGGTCTACTGTGAGATAGGAGAACACTTTCAACACCGAGCTTTTGTCTGTGTGGGACGGAGGCCCGATGCTTTGAGTAAGGTTCTTCAGGGTGTACTGTCCCAAGATGCAAACGGAAACGACAGTGTACTGTACCAGGACGCGATCAACATGGATAAACTCAAACTGAAAGCAATCATCAGAGACCGACTGCAGCATAAGAGGTATGCCTGAACACATCACTTAGATTTACGATAGTCCATCAATCCGCGCTCTTACACGGGCTACATAATTTTAGGAGATAGAAGTATTAACTATTATATGATAATATCCCTTACTAATAAAAATTAGTTATATTTTTCTCTCATTTATTTTCTAACACAATAGATATAATGTGTGGTGTCTAGTCAGTTGTGATAACCTAATATGTTTTTTCATCTATATCCATATGTTTTTTTTGCTTAATGCAATACATATGTGTATCTTCAATATATTTAGTTAAAAACATAGGTCAGTTTTTTCATAGATCTAAATCTTTATTTTCAATTTTTAATCATAAAAATTGCAACAGATGTTTTATCCACAAGTTAAGTTCAAGCTTTTGTGCTTGTTTTATCCTTTTATTAACTCTCTTTTTTTTACCTTTTGAAAATAAAAGATTAGATCATAGATGACACTCTTTAAGTACTATGATGGCATATAAGCAGTCATTGGAAACATGCATTCATATCGGTTAAGATCAATGTTAGACCTGAAGGTGAGATTTAAGACGAGGAAGCAGTGCTAACCTCAAGAGGATATTAATACTTAAACCTTATAATGACTATTTACACTGAAGGAATTCAAAGGGCATGAAGATCTAGCCACCTTTAATATGCACTAACCTCTTCCACTTCTCAAGATGTTTGAATTTTTGTTATCAAGGAACTAATGTGCACTAATGGTTATACTATCAATATTGGTATATAAAATATTTTAGTTAAAATATATAAATATATCTAAAGTAACATAACATATATATTTATATTCATGTATGCATGTATACTTGATCAGCGTGATAACACAAAAATTATATTTAATTTAATGCAATTTACTAGATTATTAATATAAGTGCGAAACATAGACATATATATGCATTTATGTTTATTTAAACATAGTAATATAAGATGCTGAATTTAGATGCACATTTGAGGGGATATTTTAGTTTTATTTTATTAATGATCGACATGGTAATTTAGATGCAGATTTAAGGGGTTATGTAGATTATCTATCATAATAACATGTCGGTAACAAATGTAAACTTACGTTTACTTAAGGTATGTTTGGATCCACTCCTCTAAACTTTAGAGCTCTAAACTTTAGAGCTAAATGCTTCAAACAGGTGGTCTAAAGTTAAGCTTTAAACTTTAGCCCACCTCAAATTAGAGCTTTAAATCTCAAAACTGAGCTAAAGTGCTCTAAAGTTTTTAGAGCTCTATAAAGTTTAGAGGAGAGGATCTAAACAGGACCTTAAATCATGTTGCATATAGGTGGATAATTTAAATATAGATTCATGGGTGACTTTATGTTGTTTTACACTGCCATAGAGCTGGGTAATTATTTAAGAAATATAATAAATTTAATGGATATTATGAATGGTATTAGAGTCCACCAAATTGATAGTCGGATGTTTCTAGTTTCATATGAGAATTCCCAAAACTTATCTTTTTGTTTTTCCCAGCAAGTTTCATGAAGATTGACGTAGAAGCTTCACTGGGATCTTTAATTAAGAACTTTTGGGATTTATCTTTTTACTATGATATTTATTTAGTTGAAATCTGAGCTTAAGTTATATAATCTCTTATTGCATCACTTTTTGTATCATGAATCTAGATATTTTGAATTTAAACTTTTAATCTAGCTGTAGCAATTTTTCCAAAACACATGAGTTGAAATTCTAGTCTTCTCCTATCCTTTATTCAAAATTTTTGTTTTTTATCTCAATAGAAAGGATTCTAGATCTTAGGCTACCCTTTTAGTTCTCACAGTAACGCAAATAGTCATTTCAGCTTGCATCACGTCACTCAAGATTTGTTATATCAACAAATTTTTGTAGTAGTATTTTTTTATTAAACATAGTTCTTAAATTTTAATTACTAATATTAATATGGCATAGATTTTGTGTCAAACATATAAACTTATTTAGAATAACAACTTAAAAAATTTATTATCACAGAGTATTAATATAACATAAAGTGAATTGTTAGTGTCATTGCTATGTGGTTTGTTGGTATATTTTTCGCACTTGATAAGCTATCAGAATAAATACTTGTCATCAAGTTTAAATGTTTACTTGGTCTACATGATGGAATATGACATTATGTTTATGTTTTAACTAAATAGTGGCAGAAGTATGTAATTTATAGTGTCAAACGTATAAACTTATTTAAAATAACAACTTAAAAAAATTATTATCATGGAGTATTAACATAATATAAAGTGAATTGTTAGTGTCATTGCTATATGGTTTGTTAATGGTATATTTTCGCACTTGATAAGGTATCAGAATAAATACTTGTTGTCCGGTATAGATGTTTACTTGGTCTACATGATGGAATATGACATTATGTTTACTTTTTAACTTAATAGTGGCAGAAGTGTGTAATTTATAATCACATATAGTGCACTTTATGGGTAGTGAATTAGTTTTTTTAATAGCCTATATTAGTATTTGCATGTGGGTTTTAGAGATACTTTTCTTTATTTTTTTTGTCATGGGTGATGTGGATAATTTAGATATAATTAAAATATGTTACTTTCTATCATCTTTCATAATAACACATATGTGTAATTTACATTAAAAGCTGACGGTGATGAAGGTTCTCATCACTACAGAATATATGGAAAATTTAAACTTTTTTCCTTTTCCATATATTTAAATTATGCTAAGTCACCGTTTTTAACATTTTTCCATATATAAGCAGGTATTTATTTGTACTTGATGATTTATGGAGTACGGAAGCATGGCAAGAAGTATGGTCCTGTTTCCCGAAGAACAACCTGGGGAGCAGAATAGTGACGACAACAAGAATTGAGGCTGTTGCAAAGGCTTGTTGTTCCAGTCATAGTGACTGTGTTTTCAGGATTCCTCTTCTTAACGAAAGTGATTCAGAAACATTATTCTATGGAATGACTTTAGGCTCCAAGAACGATTGCCCTCCATATCTGAGAGATGCTTCCATGCATATTTTAAGAAAATGCAACGGCTTGCCCCTAGCCATTGTTAATATTGCCGCAGCCTTGATCAAGAAGACATCCCCAGCTTCTGCACTGAAGGATTTTGAACTGGACTCACCACCCAACAAGTCGTTGTGCCTAGATGGAATGAAGGAAATATTTGATCAGAGTTACAACGATATTCCGCCACAACTCAAGACATGTCTTTTGTACCTAAGCATATTCCCAGAGAAGTACGAGATCAGAAGGCAGCGATTGATAAGGCGCTGGATTGCAGAAGGATTTATTGATGAAGAACATGGGGTAGACAAGGAAGAAACAGCCAAGAATTACTTCGATGAGCTTATCAACAGGAATCTGATCCAGCCAGTGCAAGTAGACTATGATGGCAACGCAAGGAGTTGCAGAGTTCACCCAATGATGCTCCATTTCATTGTGTGCAAGTCCATGGAAGAGAACTTTGTCACTCTGGTACATCCTGGTGCTGGTGGACGACAAGATGATCACACACCCAGCAGCAACAGCGCAAGCATCCGCTGGCTATCCGTGCAGTGCAAAGCTAATAATGAGGAGGATCAGGGCACGAAGGAATCCGCGGGCCTGTCACATACCCGGTCACTCAGTGTATTCGGTGAAGTTGGTGCCATGCCCCAGCTTAAAAAGATGGAGATGCTTCGTGTTCTGGACCTGGAAGACTGTCAGGGTTCACTGGACCCATCCATTGACGTGCTTCCCATGTTGTTTCTGCTGAGATACTTCAGCCTCAGGGGCACTGATGTCAGTAGGCTCCCACCCAAAATTGGTTCGCTCCGTCACTTAGAAACGATTGACATAAGATCCACAAGGATACAAGAGTTGCCTCCGAGTATCGTCGACCTGCAGAAGCTAGTGTGCACTTGCTTGCCGGGATGATCTCATTGCCTCGTGGGGTGGGGAAGCTGAGGGCGCTTCGGACTCTGTCGTTTGCTGATATCATGAAGAGCACTGCCAGTGCCGTGCAGGATCTTGCTCATCTCACAAACCTGATGGAGCTCGCCATCTTTTGCTCCCAAGAATACAGAGTTAACCTGCTCCCCGTCCTCCAGAAACTCGCAGGTCACAGACTCCGTTCTCTGATTGTTGTTGCTGGCAGCAGTGGTTGCTGGATGGAGTCATCGCACTCCTTGCCTACTCCTCCACGGTATTCGCTTCAACGGTTCAAGATAGACGGAAGAATTGTGCTCGACGACGCCATCCCAAAGTTGGTTGCGAGCAGCTGTGTTAACCTCGTCGAGATGGACATCAACTTCCAGGAACTCAGCGCAGAAGGTCTCAATGTCCTCGAAAGCATAGACAGCCTACTGCGGCTCTGTTTATGTATCATATCCGTGGAACAAGAGCAACTTACCTTCCGCGGGTTCCCAAGCCTCAAGGAGCTGTGCTTTCGGTGCAGAAATTTGCCATCGTTAAGCTTCAGCGAAGGTGCCTTGCCAATGCTCCAACAGCTCGAGTTAAACTTCCAGGAGTGCTCTTCGTCTTCGTCACAAGAACCGACTGTGTCTGGGGTCGAGTATTTGCCAAGCCTGATGCGTGCTATCGTCGCCTTCCCTCGCGAGGATGTAGGCACAAAGGTTGTAGCTGATGTCAGGAAAGCTTCACTGGTGCACCCTAAACATCCCGATGTTGTTGTGAAAACCGGCAAGGAAGTTTCTTCAGTAGGTGATAGTGAATTCGAAGAGCTCCATCGACTATCATACCATACGGTAAAATGCCCTACCTCAGTAAACTAAATTACCTCTTCTAAGCCTAACTTTATTACTATGTGCAAAAAATACTGAACTAGCCAGGTTCATTGTATTTTAGAATTATCTAATACTATGGGCATGTTTGGATACCACAAGGTAATTGTTAGCTAGCTAATTTTAGCCCAAATTCCTAAACAAAACAAACATCTGATTATCGATTGTGTGTAGATTTAGTACCGTTGACAAGAAGATATTTGATCTAATTTACTTCTGAATCACGCACCTCTGCCATATTAAATTTGCATCTAATTAAATTACCAATCTCCATTGTTATGAAAAATAATTAGAGTAGCTTCGTAAATCTATACTTAAATTATCCTCTTTTGACATTATAAAAACAACCTCTAAATTTACATATGCTTAAATTATTACTCACATATGCTATTATGGGAAATAATACAAAGAACCATTAAATCCATATCTAGACTATCAACATTGGCTATTATTAAAAACATATAAAATAATTCTGTAATTTTGTATCTAAATTTGCCACTTGCACCATTATGGAACAAACTAATTCAAGATTAAAAAAACCTATTTTTAAAAATTGTTAACCGTGAAAGAGCATATAGGTTAATGGACTAGCAACAAAAAATGATGCCGCATTCTTTTCTTTTCTTGGAAAATAAAGGAAAATCAATAGTAATTTTAAGCCAAAGTCTCAATATTTAGTGGACATGATAAGGTTCAGAAATAATACCTGTGTGATAATCTAGACTTTTAAGTACTCCTTTAGGAATATGAAAAAGGACAACATAAACATAGGCAAACTAGATAAAGCTGAGATAATTAACACCAATCTGCCTCCAGTCGAGAACAGTTTACCCTTGTTGCTGCTAAGCTTTTTTGGGAATCACTCTTCTCGAAGAATCTGGACAATTCTATCTTGAACACTTTGTTTAAGATCAAGTTCATGTTCACTAAGAAGTTGAGATGCTGCTTTCTTGTCAACCTTATTTGCACTTCTAAACAGTTCTTTTGTTTTTCTTTCTTATAACTCTCACTTAAATTCTTAGTCCATCCTCTTAGGAATTGCTGCACCATTCTAATTTTATTTTGCCATTTCTATATAGAGGTGGATCCTTTTCTCTCACTCTTCCAAATCTTAGCCGCTATGTCAAAAAAAGAACCTCATGTAAAAGCCAACAAAATTCAAATTTAAACATATAGGTCGACTCAACTTGGTTCCTTTCACCAGTGCATTGTAACAATGGCGCATAATCAGAAATTTCTCTATTCAAGGCATCAACTGTGACTAGAGGAAATTTTTGCTCATTCTTTACTAGATTTATGTCCATATTTTTAAACGTTGGCACATTCCTAGAATTAGCCTAAGATTTTCATCCTAACATCTTGATCTCCCTTAAATCCAACCCATCTATAATAGCATTGAATAAATGGGCCAACAGCTGTCATATTTTTCATTATTTTTTTTCACTTGGGTTTATGACGTACTATATTAAAATCTCGACTGATCAACAAGGGTAAGGAGACTTTACTGCAAGCCTAAACCAGCTTAGTCAAAAACCCTTCTTTAAATTCAGGTTGGGACAACCACTAAACACCACTTAAAGCCATCACATTTATTTCTAAGATGGAATTTAATACGAATTATTTTGAAATGGAGGAGTAGCTATTTCATACCAGTCTATCTTATTTGACCCTCATGTTACACTAAGAATTGCATTTGAAAAACTAACAGACAATGCTAATCCATATAAATGGAAGATGGTGCTTATTGGTTATACATGCAATTCAAGTGTCTCGATCTGTTCCTAATATAATTTCATATGTGTTACTGGACTGCGATAGATCGAATTAATCTTCATCAATGTAATATAGTCCAAAATAACCTGTTTGTTTTACTAAAGAAATAGGTTTTATCTAACAATCAGAGACGTTTTTTGTGTACAAGTTAATCAATATTATTAGAGATGTATAGCTAGATATGTATACACAAGCCATACATCTCGAATAAATGTGTATACAAAACTACAAATTTGCTAATTTCTTTGTCTGATTATCTGGATTGAAGTTCGTGGTGCCAAAACGGGAGAAGAAGAGCAACACGGACTCACTTCATGAGAACCTGCTGAGAATGCAAATCATGTTGATTATTTCTTGGTTTTCAAATGCACAAAAGAGCCATGCTGGCAAAAGCGGTCACCTTTTCGGTCTTTGTGTGTACCTTACATTTATTCTTGGGGTTATTCTTGAGTATCTTCGGGTGGTAATATCTGAGTCCAACCAGTTCAATGGTATGGGTATCTACGTGGACACCGGTGTTTCTGTGATCATAGCATATGTATTGCTGATTCTGATCAACTTCCAGTACTACATCCTTGTTCCCTTCCCTATTTGTTTGCTTGGCTTCATCGCATATCTTTGGAAAAAGATCCTGGTCAAGGGCAAATTGCAGCAACAATGCAAAAGACCAGAGGATACAAAGAATTCTGAAGAGCTCGAAGCAGCACAAGGGTGTCTGAGTATAACAAAGGATGACTTGGAACAAGATAGAAAGAAAATTGAGGAACTTTTGAGTACAGCATTAGTACCGTATTTTGTACTATTAGTCAGTGCACTATATGGGGACGGTAGCCCTGTTCTGTCTCACTTTCTGCTCTTTTCATGTTGCGCACTAGGGATGCTAGCACTGATGTATTCCAGATTGGCCGATGATGTCAGTCCTGGCTTAACACGCGCTCTGAGATGGATACAAATGGCATACATGGTGATGATGTTCATAACAGTACACACGATGGCAGGAGAATGGCTGGGAGAAGTCGTGGCATTGGTCTGCATCCCTGAGCTGATTGCAGGGCTTGTCTGGTTTTCTACTTTTCTCCACGGTGGAAGTTCTTATAGAGCAGCAGCAGGCAAAGTTGCCACAGATAACGATGGCATCTTGTTCATTCCCCTGGGAGCTGTTTTGGCAAGCTTAACTTCCACTTATGGATATGAAGGGAATTTCCTGGGATCCTGGTACACGGAGGCAATGGTTTCCTGCGCCGTTGCAGGGTGTATGCTATATCTCAGCCTGTGGATGGTATCGAGGTGGCCAGGGAGCATACCTGGCTCAGACAAGGCGACTCAACTGCTCAAGTTTCCTGCAAATATTTGCTTGACTGGAGCATGCCTGATGCTGTTTGCTTTGCTCGCTCAGAAGACACTGGCTCATGGTTTATTTGGTTTGGATGACCATATTAATCCTGGTTTGCTCAAATACCTTCCTGGTATTTACTTCAGTACAGCAGTAGCATGGCTGGTAGCCTTTTATGTGAGCCGTCGTGCTGCACGTTAACTGTGTTATGGAGTTACCTGCTGGTTTGCAAAAATATCATTCCGACCAAATGAACATGCAAAAGGTTCACATTAATTTTCATGTTAAGTCAGTAATAAGTTTGTAAAGATTGCCCTGAGTCGGATGCAAAGACTAAATATTTGAACTCCGTCAATTGTCTGTAAAACAGAAACTCAGTTTGTTGTATAATATTATTTTTAATTAATATTTGTCTCTAAAACTGAAACCCCGTCAATTGCCTTATCGTGGCGCTTGGTAACCACGGCCGCCTTCGCGGCAGTAGTTACATCGTGGTGGCACTTGCTGTGGTTATTGGAGTATCCGTCGTGTGGTTCCTCAAGCTGTACTGCAAATCCAGAGCACCAGCTGCAGCGCCTCCTGTAGCAGTAGAGGCACCAGCCGTCGCCGAGCTTGCCGAGATCCAGCCCATGGTCACCAAGATCGAGGCTGCCACCGCCGAGCTTGCCTCCTTGCGCCGCCATAGCTTGCCTTCCCCTTTCTCTGGCGGGTTGGGAGCAGGAGCCATCGAGGGAGCTCTACCAAACAGCGCGGGGAGCAGTGGGGAGTCAAAGGGAGCTAGACGGAGCGGAAGGGGTGGAGAGGGGGAGTGGAACCAGGTTGAAAGTGCTGCCAAACTGGCCCTAAGTTCGGCAGCCCTAGGCCCTCAAGAGTTGCAACTAGAACATAAATGTTGCCAAAAGAAGATGGTTGTTTGGCTTGTGATCAGTTTCTTTGTTCAGTCGTCAAAAAAAAGTTTCTTTGTTGTTCAGTCCCTCCAAAATAAACTGCTTACACGGATAATCATTCAACCTCTTAGATAAATGGAACAGATCGTATAACCAGAATCTTTACCTTTCGAAACCAGAGTTCAAGCTCTGGCATTTCATAGGGCCACGTCACCTTTAAATCTCTGCCGTCGGATCAAGCCGTCACTAGATCCTGTGGGTAAAATGTCTCGGTCGTGAGGATCTTACTGTAGCTTGCAGAGAGTTCCAGATAAGCACGTCTTTTCACTTCCAATCAAACACGCTTTGGATCCCAGAGAAGAAAACCACTTCCCATCGTGGAGCATCTACGCGGAGGAGGATCCATGGGCCATGGCCGGAGCGGGGCCGTGAGAGAGGCCAGCGAGTGCCCACCAGTAGCCTGCCAACGAGCGCCCTATCCGTCATCGCCGCAGCGACTGCCATCCCGAGCCGGGGCACGCCCCCATCGTGCTCCGCCCTTGCCAGACAGCCAGCCTCCACAGCTCCAGCTCCACCCCCACCTCGGTCGCGCACGAACCCCAATTTGTTCCCCTACTGTGCCACCAGCAGCAAACGCGCCTGCATTCCCACAGGCTACCGCGATGGCGAGCTGGCCTCGGCCATATGCCAGGCCATGCCGTGGGGCGCTGGATTGCTTGCTGTAACAGCGTGGAGCGGGCAACCAGCAGGCCCAAAGCCATATATGTAGTCCCGAAGCCGAAGGGGACAGCTCCGCCGATTCCGACGACGTAATACCGCCTGGCCACCGGTACGGTCATGTCCACCAAGACCTTTGATGCTGCAGGCGACTTCACTTGGATACTGCACACAACCTGTTCGATGATATGCTTGTGGGGTATATCCTGGTTCCTAACGAATGCTAACAAAGCCTTTTTCCCTCTTCTTTTGTGTTTTCCAAAATGAATGTCAACAAGATGTGTTGGTTGTGCTAGGGTCTAAATATACATAGATTGATTCCGCATTGGCGGGTACCATTTCAATGGGACAGACTATTGGTTGCATGTCTTGGAACTTTTTTCCTGACATGTTAATCAGTCATATATAAATTAAAGATATCACACAATGCATGGTGAAGACAGTATTCGAAAAGTTTCTTTTGTGTAAGATCTCTGTAAATATATGAACTTGCACATAAATTGGCTGAATTATGACAAAGATTTTAGACTCCTGAGACGACAGGCTCCCAACCATCTTGACTTTACAGTAGATACCTTTGTCATTGTGCTAACTGAATACTATATCGTTACAAATAAAATCCGAGCAATAATGATTCTTTGCCTATCTTTTTATTTGAATTCTCCCATCCTTTCTTTATTATATGACTTATTCTTTTTTACTTCAGTAGTTCTCAGGAATAAGATCCAAGCAATAACTATCCTGTGTCTACTTTGTTTTAATTCTTTGGTCATTTCTTAATTATGTACTTATAATTTTAATTTTTTTTCTAGAAGTGCGCCGTTGTCAAAACTACTGACTACTCAGTTTCAAGATGGACAAACCTTTTGGTATATACATATTAGTTCCAGTCTATCTTTTGGAAAAAAAAAATGATGTATCCATGTGTGTACATAAATGTCACACCCGGTTTTAAGGACAAAACAAGATATATACTATATGTGAAATAAAGAAGTCAAATCCCACATATAGCCGTAGATAAGTGTAATATCAAGAGATAATTGCTTAATAAACATAATGCAATAGTATAAGATATAACCTTAGAGAGCAACACAGCGGAAAGATAACTCAAAACACCGGGTGTAGACTTCACTCCAGGAACAAACTGACTGGTTGATCACAAACCTAAAAATTCCAGAACCTAGCAGTCTGGTACCCTTCCTGATATGTGGGAAATAGCAAGAGTGAGTCCATGTCGAACTCAACAAATATATCATAAGGTTCATGAGGCTCAAAAGTTGACACTGGTTTACTGCGATTAGCTTTTAGTGAGTCATCTTTTAGCAATTGAGTAGCAACAAGTTTACCATAAGCCCAAATAACCTCATGATCATGTAAACGAGAATAATGTATAGCAAGAAACAATAATCATTAGTGAGCATCAATATCATCAGTATTATCATTATCATCAGTGTTCATCATTTATTCTGTAAGGTTCCAAGGTCACTCGTGACCGTGAGCACGGCTGTTATAACAGTTTTACACTCTGCAGAGGTTGTACACTTTCACTGTGAGTCGTGTTGCCCATATGCCCGGGTTAATTACTCCCAAAACACTTCCAAGGTGAGTAGGCAGGGGAACACTATGAAGTCTTTCGAAGGTTCGTCTAACAAGTTAGGGCCATTAGATTTCACTCGGTAAACAGATGTAGAGCCCCCCCTTCCAAATGGCACAATAACACGCAGCCTATACACATGAGGACAGAGACCGCACTATACCCGATTCGTCAAGCTATTCTTACGCCAAAAAGGAATATCACTAACAAGCTAGAAAAGGTCCTTCTATATAACTAAAGCCAGAGCCATATAGCCCTCACAGTTGTACTATAAGTCATGGATGTTCGCTTACAGATGAGTCCTTATGGAGAGAAACTAGAGCACCATAAGATAGCCCAATGCTCTAGCCCCCTTTAAGTATGTTACTAAAAAGTCATCTTTTAATGTTTATTGCATATTCCATTAGTCAAGTTACAAGACCATGGTTATTCAAAAAGAGCACTAGCATCACTACACAATGCAACAATCCCATAGGTGTCAAGGTACAAGATACAAAAGTTAGGATATCCTTAGTGGTAACAAGATAGACACATGCACATGAATTAAGTATATTAAAGGTAAATAGAAAACAAGGATGATCCAATGCTATACTTGCCTTAACTTTCTTTTCCCCAAAGCAATACGCTTGAAAACCTTTAGTATTCAGCTTTCAATCTTCTGCTTCTAATTCTCAGCTTCTAGTCTTCAGAGAATAGCTTCTTAATCACCACGTAAACCTCATCGATTGACTGAACCATATAGCACCACACAAGCATCCATACAATCATACACGAAGCAAACAATAGATCTATATTAGAACAGTACGCTAATCATACAAAAATAAGTAAAAGAGTTTAAAACACGATTCTACGCATCGCTACGAACACAAGTCGTGAAAAGCACGCTAATCGGAGCTACGGTTGAAAAGGTACAACTACCGATAGATTTACCCATAAAACTATTAGCTTTATGTATCTTAATGGTATAAAAACATATATAAGATATTTTATAGAGATTATAATTTAAGTCAAATTTAGATTCGAATTATAAAACTAAAGTAAAACAAATCATATTTTATTTACAAAACCCATTTGCATAATTGTTATTTAAGATATGATTCAAACCATAAAATTATAATATTAGTGACATGATAAACAGTGTTACAAATACGTAGATCTCGTTGCTATGAATCTAACGCAACTTGAATGGCTTAAAACGGAGTTGAAACGTAGAAGATATGAAATAAACAAGATTTCCTCTATTAAAATAATAGATTAAATCTAATCACGAATTTTAAAAGTTGAAAACCTACTTAGCAGTAGTATTAACATGTAGATTATGAAATTACGAACCTAACGCAAGTTGAACGGATCAAATCGGAGTTAAAACAGAGAAGTTATGGCTAAACAAAATCAGTGACAATTCTGTAAATATCTGAAAACGTAATTTATTCTTAATCGAAATAAAATACGCTTTCAAATGAAGAAAACAAAATATGTAAACATGTTTTGGACTGCGGGTTTATTTTCCAAGAATAAAGGGACGGCGGCGGACTTACTTGTTGCGAAAAGAGTATGGCCGGGCTAGGCAGCGCGGCGGCGACGGAGACGGCGAGAGAAAGAGGAGAAAAATATAATTTACTACACGAGAGATTTCCCAAACTAGGGGCTCATCATACGGTAGTTTTGGTGTGCTTTACCCAAGGGGTATGTACGTATATATAGGGAGGAAAACTCTCCAGCTCTATGTCAACTAGCGATATGTTACTAATTGATGTTGCACCCTCCGTCTTTACTAATATGCCTAATTAATTATTAAAGCCTATTAGTAAACAAATGTTTGGACCTTTGAGATTTATTAAGATTATTACACATGGGCTTTGAGCGTTGGGGAAAATGAGAAATTAATTATTTTCGTGGATAAAATAACTCTAGAAAAGTCTAGAATTATTATTTAAGCCGCGAAAAATACTCCGAAAGCTCCGAAAATTCGGAAAAAAATTCCCAGAGACATTATGGAACATGAGGAACCCAAATAAAATATTTGGAGCTCATGATAAGATATTTTAGAGCATCTAAAATTAGATTATACTCATAGATAAGTGGAAACAAGCTACATAAAAAAGCCGGAAAAATTTCTAAAAAGTTTGTAGAGGTTGATTGACAGATGAGAAACAAGGAATTTGATTGTAGAAAAATAATATATGTATATCGGGAAAGGAAAATCGACCTAAACGCATTTTGAAAGAACAACTTGAATTCATTTTGATCTTGGGTCAAAACCAAGCAATACAAAAATATAAATGCATCAGCATGAATGTATCAACAAATTGCTAAACCTTATGATAAATTTTAATTTAGTGAAAAATATTATTTCCCTATGTTTTCATGAGCACAAAAATTCAAAATTAACTCATTTTAGCTCTATTTCCAAAGAAGCAAATTTTAGGGTGTTACAATTCTACCCCCCTTAAGATGAATCTCGTCCCGAGATTCGGAAGATAGTGATCCAAGGTATATGGAAACTCTGACTATAGATCTTCTTCACTTGATCGAGTAGCCTCATCCTCTTAGCATCACTCTATTGTGTCTACATACTTTGATAATCTTACTTCGAGTAATTGACTCACTATTCCTAAAATTTGATAGGTATTCCAATCAGCCTTGAGATAACTCCAAACCAATTCTTGGGTAACTTCCAACTATTAGGTCACTCCTTGTTTTCCTTGTTAGTACCTTTGATAAACCATAGTGGTAGGGTGCTAGCTTACTCTTCACATCAACACTCTTCACACTTCTCACACGGACCATCTTGCAATCACTTGTATAACAAACTCTTGTCCCCACAGATCCAAACTGCAACGCAATAACTTGCATCATGTTCGACTATATCCTTTTCTAACCCATACTATCCAACCTCCTACTTTGTACAATCATCTTTCAATGAAGCCTCCTTACTTTCTTTGCCCAAAGTTAGTTCTATCATTAGTCTTGAAAACATATGTCCATTCATGTCCAGGTTAAGTGGTTAAATGCTTAAGAACAATGCTTAGTCCCTGGTGTCGTCCAAATCTTCTTAGCATAACTCTTCCTTGTTAAGGGCATCGACAATGACTCTTACTTTGCTTATCCAAATAATAGCACCTTCCATGTCTTAATCAACTTAAATCCAATGATAATGTCACTAACTCAACCCCAACTTAGTGTAAATGCCTTCTAGACTCTAATATTCCATGTAGATATCTCTCTTATGTCCAAGAAGAGAGCATATCATGTTCCACAATGGATATCTCCATATCATGTGTCAGGTGGTCCAACTCACTTAGTTGACTTAATGCATAAGCTACCTCTTTTCTTGCATAGAGCACATCCAATCCTTAACAAGACGTTTGCCCATCATTGTAATACCTCCAATGATCCTCTAATAAATCCACACTATCCCAAAGTAACTCTAAGTCACACATGCATCCTTGGGGGTTCTAACTCAACGCATCAATTCTTGTGTTCTTCTCCGTAATTCCACCGTTAAGATAGTCTATCTAAACCAAAAGTTTCCTCTACTAGCCATGCTTGGTGTAGCAATGCAGTTTCCTAAGTCTCTGTAGAACCAACTATAGATTTCTAGCATCGCCTTCCTACGTTATCCATGCCATTTTACCTTAGGTATGTTGAAGGTTGAACTCCCAACATCTCAAAGTGAAGACCAATCCTAATAATTACCCAAGCTCTCCATAGATTATCCAAATTATCAACCTCGAGCAGAGGACACTTGTGTTTGAGAGTGACATCTCAATCATGGGGATTAACCAATACTTCCAAGTGAGGCACTAAAACACACTAAACCTTCTTTATTTTGGCTATCCTCCTTAGGAAAATTAAACTAAGTGACACCAAAAGGGTATCTTGAACCTCATTATAGATGAGCTAACTAGCTTCAAGGCATTCTATCATCCCAATGATACTCTTGTGTATGGGTAAGAACAAGAAATCTGAAATTTGTCGCGAGCAGAAAAACAGTAGTGCAGTAAAACAGCTATAACTCTTATTCTGTAAATCCAATGAAGTTGTATATTATACCATTCAAAAGCTTATCAACTCCTCTACAACTTTCATATAGAATGCTTTTCCAGATTCTGCGGTTATCTTGGTCATAAACAGTGCACAACAGAAACTGTTTGAGACTTCACACTGCGCAGATGCATCACCTTATGATTTGCGTATCTTGCAAACCATAAAAGCTATGAAGGTGATTCCAGATGCATTGGGAAGATGTTGAAGTCTGGTTATTTCTATAAAAATTTCACAAACTTTTGCTAAGCAAATATTTCTAAGCACTGAAGAAAAGACAGACTGCTCCAAAAAAGGTAGAATCGAGAGAACAAGGTAAGCCAACCCAACTATATATTGCATTGATCCTTATACCTTATAAACCTAGACTAAATGAAATTGTGGACAAACTCCACAAGATCATTGCAATCATACAAAGATCTAAAACAAGCACATGCATAATGACATTCAACAAAGCATTATAGGTGCACAAAGCAAATATTGACTCAACTTGCGATACTACCATCCTCTTTATATTAAGGGCAAAGGATCCTAAATCTTCTCTTCTGATGACACAAGAAGGTGGTAAGAGAAAATTATAAAAGCATATCAAGGCAATGAGTATAGAGGAGAGCAAAGGCTTAAAACAAGCATCAAGGAGGAGACAAATATCAAGGATAGATATATAGTAGAGAAAAAAATGTCAAGGATTATAGAACAAGGATTTTATAGCAAGTTCAAAACCTTAAGACGACCAATTTCTCACTAGGCTTGCATCCTACAGTCAGCATTGCTCTGATACCACTCTGTTACACCCGGTTTTAAGGACAAAACAAGATATATACTATATGTGAAATAAAGAAGTCAAATCTCACATATAGCCGTAGATAAGTGTAATATCAAGAGACAATTGCTTAATAAACATAATGCAATAGTATAAGATATAACCTTAGAGAGCAACACAGCGGAAAGATAACTCAAAACACCGGGTGTAGACTTCACTCCAGGAACAAACTGACTGGTTGATCACAAACCTAAAAATTCCAGAACCTAGCAGTCTGGTACCCTTCCTGATATGTGGAAAATAGCAAAAGTGAGTCCATGTCGAACTCAGCAAATATATCATAAGGTTCATGAGGCTCAAAAGTCGACACTGGTTTACTGCTATTAGCTTTTAGTGAGTCATCTTTTAGTAATTGAGTAGCAACAAGTTTACCATAAGCCTAAATAACCTCATGATCATGTAAACGAGAATAATGTATAGCAAGAAACAATAATCATTAGTGAGCATCAATATCATCAGTATTATCATTATCATCAGTGTTCATCATTTATTCTATAAGGGTCCAATGCCACTCGTGACCGTGAGCACGACTATTATAATAGTTTTACACTCTGTAGAGGTTGTACACTTTCACTGTGAGTCGTGTTGCCCATATGCCCGGGTTAATTACTCCCAAAACACTTCCAAGGTGAGCAGGCAGGGGAACACTATGAAGTCTTTCGAAGGTTCGTCTAACAAGTTAGGGCCATTAGATTTCACTCGGCAAATAGATGTAGAGCCCCCCTTCCAAATAGCACAATAACACGCAGCCTATACACATGAGGACAGAGACCGCACTATACCCGATTCGTCAAGCCATTCTTACGCCAAAAAGGAATACCACTAACAAGCTAGAAAAGGTCCTTCTATATGACTAAAGCCAGAGCCATATAGCCCTCACAGTTGTACTATAAGTCCCGGATGTTCGCTTACAGATGAGTCCTTATAGAGAGAAACTAGAGCACCATAAGATAGCCCAATGCTCTAGCCCCCTTTAAGTATATTACTAAAAGTCATCTTTTAATATTTATTACATATTCCATTAGTCAAGTTACAAGACCATGGTTAATCAAAAAGAGCATTAGCATCACTATCCAATGCAACAATCCCATAGGTGTCAAGGTACAAGATACAAAAGTTATGATATCCTTAGTGGTAACAAGGTAGACACATGCACATGAATTAAGTATATTAAAGGTGAATAGGAAACAAGAATGATCCAATGCTATACTTGCCTTAACTTGCTTTTCTCCCAAAGCAATACGCTCGAAAACTTTTAGTATTCAGCTTTCAATCTTCTGCTTCCAATTCTCAGCTTCTAGTCTTCAGAGAATAGCTTCTTAATCACCACGTAAACCTCACCGATTGACTGAACCATATAGCACCACACAAGTATACATACAATTATACACAAAGCAAACAATAGATCTATATTAGAACAGTACACCAATCATACAAAAATAAGTAAAAGAGTTTGAAACACGATTCTATGCATCGCTACGAATACAAAGTCACGAAAAGCACGCTAATCGGAGCTACGGTTGAAAAGGTACAACTACCAATAGATTTACCCATAAAACTATTAGCTTCATGTATCTTAATGGTATAAAAACATATATAAGATATTTTATAGAGATTATAATTTAAGTCAAATTTAGATTCGAATTATAAAACTAAAGTAAAACAAATCATATTTTATTTACAAAACCCAGTTGCATAATTGTTATTTAAGATATAATTCAAACCATGAAATTCTAATATTAGTGACATGATAAACACTGTTACAAATGCGTAGATCTCGTTGCTATGAATCTAACGCAACTTGAATGGCTTAAAACGGAGTTGAAACGTAGAAGATATGAAATAAACAAGATTTTCTCTATTAAAATAATAGATTAAATCTAATCATGAATTTTAAAAGTTGATGAAAACCTACTTAGCAGTAGTATTAACATGTATATTATGAAATTATGAACCTAACGCAAGTTGAACGGATCAAATCAGAGTTAAAACGAAGAAGTTATGACTAAACAAAATCAGTGACAATTCTGTTAATAGCTGAAAACGTAATTTATTCTTAACCGAAACCAAATACGCTTTCAAATGAAGAAAACAAAATCTGTAAACATGTTTCGGACTACGGGTTTATTTTCCAAGAATACAGGGATGGCGGCGGACTTACTTGTTGCTGAGAAGAATATGACCGGGCTAGGCAGCGCGGCGACGACGGCGACGACGACGGCGAGAGAAAGAGGAGAAGAATATAATTTACTACACGAGAGATTTACTAAACTAGGGGCTCCTCTTATGGTAGTTTTGGTGTGCTTTGCTCAAGGGGTAGGTGCGTATATATAGGGAAGAAATCTCTCCACCTTCACGTCAACTAGCGATACGGTACTAATTGATGTTACACCCTCCGTCTTTACTAATAGGCCTAATTAATTATTAAAGTCCATTAGTAAACAAATGTATGGGCATTTGATATTTATTAAGCTTATTGCACATGGGCTTTGAACATTGAGGAAAATGAGAAATTTATTATTTTCAAAATTAATTATTTTCGTGAATAAAATAACTCTAGAAAAGTACAGAATTATTATTTAAGTCGCGAAAAATACTCCGAAAGCTCCGAAAATTCGAGGAAAAATTCTCAGAGACATTATGGAACATGAGGAACCCAAATAAAGTATTTAGAGCTCATGATAAGATATTTTAGAGCATCTAAAAATTAGATTATGCTCACAGATAAGTGGAAACAAGCTACATAAAAAGCTGAAAAAATTTCTGAGAAGTTTGTAGAGGTTGATTGACAGATGAGAAACAAGTAATTTAATTGTAGAAAAATGATATATGTATATCGGGAAAGGAAAATCGACCTAAACACATTTTGAAAGAACAACTTGAATTCATTTTGATCTTTGGTCAAAACCAAGCAATATAAAAACACAAATGCATCAACATGAATGCATCAACAAGTTGCTAAACCTTATGATAAATTTAATTTAGTGAAAAATATTATTTCCCTATGTTTTCATGAGCACAAAAATTTAAAATTAACTCATTTTAGCTCTATTTTTAAAGAAGCAAATTTTAGGGTGTTACAATAAAGACTAAGATCAACTTTTGATTTATATAGTAGCAGCACAGGCAACTATACTCCAACTATACTATATCACGATCAAGTTGATTGATTATAAACTCAATCAAAAACTTTGATCAACAGAGGTCCCCAACAACAACAATCTACACTTATGGGCTTCTTCACGTCGACTTATTGATACTGGTCCAGTTGCAAGGGGAGGGGAGGCAAAGCCGTGTCCAGGTTTCTAGTATTAACTAATTTAAACCTTACAAAGATGAACCTGTCGCCGACTTCCCAGGCTATCCACGATAGCAAAAATGTTTATGTGCATTCGATCTCAGGTTGGACGCTAAGATTTGGTTTTGATTCCTGTTCACTCCGTTCTCATCCACCGCTTGTTTATGTTTGTTTCTGGCCCTCTCTCCCGTCTCTTTCCTTCCCCTCCCTCTCTCTTCCTCCCGATGCCAGCGGCAATGGCGACACCGACGGCCGCGAGCGGTGCGGCGCAGCTCCTCTCCTCCTCCTCCTCCTCCTCCTCCTCCTCCTCCTCCTCATCCTCCTCCTCCTCCTCCTCCTCCTCCGCCGCCGTCGCCTCCTCCTCCTCCTGCCACGGTGGCGGGCGTAGGGCAGCGGCGCAGCCTGCAGGCGGCGTGGCGGCTCGGGGCGGCACGGAGGCGCGGGGGCGGCGCAGGTGGGGCCTAGAGGTGCCCCTCCCTCTTCCCCATCCTCCATGTGGTCTTGTCGATGCCACCTCCTGCCCTGTCGTTGAAACCCTAGGTATGATGTCGGCTGGGCGAAACCCTAGACTCCAGCGTGCCCTCTTTCCCCTTCTCCCTCCCCTTCCCTAAACTCCCCCTCTTCACTACAGATACAACAATCCGATTTTATGGCCCGCTGCTGCTGTGCTATGGTTGATTTACAAGATCAAAGGACTAATCCCTCTTGCTTGACCTTGGGAATCATGACACATTGCACACTTGAGGTTAGTACTTAGATTTTTAGGCTGTCTTTGAGTTTAGCATTTCATGGCAGTGACTCAGAAATTCTCTAATTGGTGTTGCATTTTTGTGATCTGCAGAGCTGCTGCATGCTCATAAAGTGCAAGAGCTGAACAATGAGTATCCTCATCTATGAAAGAGCCTAGGTATTGTTGATTTAGAATCATACACATACTGTAGTTCACCCTATAATTGTATGCTTGTTTCCTCAGGTTAGTTTCTTTGTTACTACAGCTAAGATTATGCTCCAAAATATTTTTTATTTTTTTCCCCAAAAGATACCCTATTATTAGTTCTACAAGTTACATCAGAATGCTTTTGCTATACAATTCCCACTATATCTATAGATTTTAAGGGTAATGATATCAACACTTTTTTTAGAGGAGTTCATATTGTGATCGCAAAAAAAATTCCTTACTCCTTTTAGCTGGACACGTCGGCTCTGTTGTTGCGCTAGAATGTCAGAAATGAAAACTAATCATTTAGGCGTAACTCCTTTGTTTTTTAACAATTCCCAGCCACAACCTCACATTCTATCAAATGTTGTAGCCCACCGGCAGAGGCACCTAACGCTCACAGATGCCTATTTGAAGGTGACGATGTAACTGAGGAGGTAAAATTATTAACGTCCACTGATTTGTGACTCATAAATCTATACGTTATACACTGTTCTTTCCCATGATGATGAGCTATCTTTGCGTGGTTTACATCTCTTCATTTTTTAGCTTAACTGAGGCAATGCTCATGAACTTTGATGATTCTTCCTTCTACATCTTTGTGCTATGTTCATGGCTGATGCAAGGATCACGAGCAATGTTGCTCTCCTATTTGTGGTGTGTCTTTGTACCTGCTCCATGGTAATTAAGGCAATGGTTAATTGGTCATTCCTATTTTTTTCGTCTCTTTCTTCCTATTCTATTTTTGCTTTTGGTTGCCCACTCAGACTAGTTTATGGCCATTGTCTGTGATGACAATGATCACATATTTGTGCCTTGTGTAATCTGAGCTTGTGTTTACTGCCTCTGAAGTGATAGATATATTCTTATTGACTCTAGCCATGTAATCATTGTCTGCAATCATTGCTTCTGATGTGAAATTATGGATTGATCGTTTTGAGCACATGCCCTATTCCCAAAAATTACATTGTCGAATACTTTGCTTGTCTGTGACCACTCTTGGTTTCCTCTTTTCTTTGTTTTTTGGGTACAATTGTGTGCACTATTGTTCTTTCAACTCCGTGTAATGCATGCAAAACTAAAGAGCAAATACAATAAAGGCCATTGCTTTCTTGCTTTCCAAGTTCATCTTATCTTAGGTTTATTTCTAATGCGATGCTGGCGACGGCGCATCACCTATGTCAAATTGTTTTCGTTCACATTCTTCCTTTACTTCGTTTTTGTGACTTCTTTGCTTCAAACTTTGATATGTTTTTTTGCTGAACAGGAATACTCATATGCTGCACCGGCGCCGTCCCCTTCAGCCTGAAGCCCTCAGCAAGAGGTTTGCTCTACAATTTTCTCTTTTTATTTCCTATTTTCTTTTTTTTGGCAAATGGTATGTAGGTTTGAATCCAATTATATGTGCTTACATGTGAATACCAATTATATAGTCCCCTAAATTTCCATTCTGAAATTTACGTGCTTGCCTTCTGTTCGATAAAGATATTGCATGTATTTGATTGGGAGATACTGTATTATCCTGCTGCCGCATTTAATTTCTTGAATATTTTGTGTTGTTCATCACAGTTATCTGAATCAGGCCCTTGTTTAGATCGAAGATTTTTTTAACCTGATGAATAGTACCACTTTCGTCTTATTTGACAAATATTGTCCAATCGTAGACCAACTAGGCTCAAAAGATTCATCTCGTGATTTTGAACTAAACTGTGTAATTAGATATTTTTTTTACCTACATTTAGTACTCCATGCAAGCGGCTAAAAATTGATGTGATGGAGAGAGAGTGAAAAAACTTGGAATTTTGAGGTGATCTAAACATGGGCCAGATCTGATCTTAGCCTTAAGCAGGAAAGAAAGCTGAGAAAAGTCATTCTTTCTCTCTTATGTTGTTTTGGTGACTGCCACGCTCCCTATCTCTTAACAGTTTGTAAGCCGGTGCCATGCACTCTTGCCTTTTGTCTCATTATTGATTTGTGACCATGAAAAATGTAGATGGCAAATTACAATGACAATGCACGATAGCACCATATAGTCATTAATTTAGCTTTTCTCTTTTACTCCCTTATGCCATTATTCTACTGATTTGCTGCAAAACAGTTCCAGACCTTGTGCGCTGCCATAAAATCTTCCTCTAAAATGTAGAATTCATGGTTTGTTGCACCTGCTCGATTAAATTTCAAAAATGCTATTTCTTAGCAAAAAAATGCAGCTATCCTCCCCCTACATTGTGTGCATTCACTTAGTGCCTACATGGCAACCTTTAGGGGATAACTGTCACAGAGATAATATCACCAGATTAGATCGTAAATGCTCTGTTAGTGCCTCTTTCATGCTTCCGTTCGAAGTTATGCCACAAAACATGTTATCAGCACATAAATCATCAATACATCATATTGGGGTCAATTATGTAATTCTCAGGTTATATTCAGTCCATGTTATAAAGTATATTTCAAAATTTGCATTGTGCCTCTCTGACTCAAAAGTAATTAATTTGGACATTTTCTTCATTACTTACGATGCGATTATTCTCTTTTTGAAATAATTCCTTTTCTTTTACTGAACATCATGTCGCCTAGCCAGTTGTCATATACTGGAACAATGATAAGACGAAGGTGCTACTGTAGCTAGGTACACCTATGTTTTAGAGCAAATCCTTTTGATTTATTTTGCTGATTCACTAATATTCTTGCACCGCTACTTTGCACTTCTTTGCCAGATAATGATACTACATCTCAATATCTATCCACAGTGGCTATGGACTCTGTTATGAGTTCAGTGCCTTGCACCATATCCACAGTGCCTACGGATTCAAATTGGTCCAGTCGAAGATGAAATTGGTTCAATGGATTCATGTGCTCAATTACCTAAATTCCTGGACAATACAATAAGCAGCAAGTAATATATTCGTTGTAAGCCAACAAAAGAGATTTAGCAGGTATGCATCGTAATATACATTATTTCCTCTCAAAGATTAAACAAGTACACCTGTATATTGGCTCTCTCACTCTAGCTGTTCTATGATATTTTCACAATTTTTTGGACCAATGACCATAAAATTTGTATTTATACACATGTTTATAGGTACATGCTTGCAGGTACAAAACCATTCAACTCAATTTTTCCCTCTGTACATAAGACATAAAGAAGCCACAGTGGCCTTAATTTGTTCAGTTCATCCGCCTGCTAAAAATAAATTTAAGGTTTGTTTCGAAAAAAATAAATTTAAGGTTCGTTTACAACTTGCTATTTATCCATCCTCTGTGATCGTTTGACCATATAACTGCTATGTTAAATTACCTATTGTGTTCCAGTTCTAAACTTCACATTGGACAAGTAACTTTTTGTGTTTCTTTTTTACAAAAATAAACATGTAACTTCAATATGTCAGTTAACTAATAACCATTGCCTTCTGTTTACTGTAGTTTCCCATAAGCAACCTATTTGGTTGTTCTCTACTGAATAAGTGTATATTTTTTGTTGAAAATATTATTTCACTTCTATTGTTAAATTGTGTGATTGCAGCAAAGCAGGTTTGTTGACAATTCTTTTCTCAAATGTTCAATTTTGAGCTTGAGGATAGTACTGGGTTCAGCCTTGCTTTACAGGTATGCATGTGTGTACCCAGGTTATCTACGAGGTCGTCGGTGAAGGAGGGCTCACCCACTGCCAGTGCTGTAGTTTCTTCAATTATGGTTAAAGGCCATAAGCACGGCCTTCCTCATGTTGACGAGCGACATATAGGTAATGTTGTCGTTCTCAGCGCTGCTCCTTCCATTTACTTTGCTAATTCAGTGTTTGCTTTAAGACTCATATAAATAGCCATTAATTAATTCCCCTTTCTGATATAGATGTACATAACAGCGGACAACTACATCATGACGCTTCGTCTATGTCACCTTCGGATTTCAGAATGGCAGTCTCACAAACACGCCTGATCAGGCGATGATTAGGTGATTTCAGAATTTGATATTTAGTCCCTATGATGGTGCCTACTGTTATGCATATCGTATCTAATGCTTTCCTGTCTCTTATGTCAAGTTTCACATTTTCGCAAACCAGGACAATCCTATTCTAGGACTTCTTCTTCTATGACCTGTCAAATATTTTTTTACAGTCAGTAGGATGATTCCTCTTATAGTCAGTAAAATCCATCAAACTATGTCTGCACACACTATGTATGTCATCATACTGGCCAATCTCTGTTCTTTGTTTACAATAGATATGCCACGGCCAGGGTCGTTCATTGCCACTGAATCTCTTCGTGATGGACTTCAGATTGACTTCTTTCTGGCTCCCCATACAGCTTGGGTCTCAGTTGTTCAATTCTTTTTAGAGTGGCTATATATATCACAGATTCGCAAAGCACCTGCTATATATATATATATATATATATATATATATATATATATATATATATATATATATATATATATATATATATATATATATATATATATATACACACACACATCTGACAAAGATTAGGCCCCCCACTACCTAATGGTCTTGTGTAATATGATAACCTATCACCGTATCATGCTTTTGTGTGTTACACCAGGACTACTATGTGCTAAACATGTTGCACATTTGTGTCGCATCTGTTCATCCATGTCTATGGTTGTCCTCTCCGCAGTACTCTACACCCATTGAAATTACATATTCATTATGCGCATAGCCATGTAAATGCATATCAAAATCTACTACATCTACATTGTTTCCAAACAAACTTCATCAAACTCTCGCCAGTTGCGTGCAGGGGCGCGCGGTTGCCACTAGTTAACCTCTTCAAAGAGGAACGAATTCCTCCAAAGCCAGCCTATCCACGATAGTAATTAACCTCTTCAAAGAGGAACGGATTCCTCCAAAGCCAGCCTATCCACGATAGTAAAATTCTTTTCAACCGTTCGATTCCAGTTTCACAGTCTAGATTTACCATCTCCGTTGTCTACTGCTTACTCCACGTGTTAGCCTCTGCCTGGCCAACGTGAAAGCCAACGTGAAGATATCTCGGTCTAGAATCATCGTTCCATCCGTCCCGGCAAAAAAAGGGACCGCTTCCTCTCTCGTTCTCTCCGTCTCTCCCGATGTGGTGGATTGGCGGCGTAGGGAGGGCCCGGCCGTGGCCACGGCGAGGCCGCGCGCTGGCGTCGGCGCCTCCGCCGCTCCCGCCCCTGACCCCGCCCCCCACGCCTCTCTCTCTGGACGCGGCGGCGCAGCGGGAGGGCCCCAGCGCAGCCGTCTCCCCGATCCTCGTCATCTCCGTCAAACATAGGGTTGACGGTCGTCCTCGACTACCTCACCGTCGTCTTCACACCGAGGTTCGTTCCTCCTCGATCTTGATCTGCTGTTCGATCTTGGTCTTTTCTTCTCTTAGATCGAGGCGGTGGAAGGCGGTTAGGAACTTTAGAAACATAACAATGAACTGAAGGACGACCTTGGTTGCTGATTTGTGGCGAAGATTTGATTTTTGCTGACTGTTTCGTCTGCGCTGAATCTCTGTTTTTTTGCCCTTTCTTTCTCCTTTTTTTTGGTTTCTAATTTTAGCTCAAAAATGTCAAAATTGTATTGAGTACAATGCCTCTTTGGTGTGTTTGAAATTTAAGCAAAGATGATGGCTTAGGTTCAGTAGGAACCATGTGACCTTAGCCTTGGCATCTCCCATTGTTTTGATATTACAATGATATAGATCAAAGATGTCAACAAATAATTAGGGGACGACGAAATTTGGTTCGGTAAATAAGAATTAATACAAAATATATAGATAAGAGTAAAGTCCATCATTGATCCCTAAACTTGTTTGGTTGTGTCATCTCGGTCCCTAAACTCGCAAATCGACTGTTTAGGTCCTCAAACTTGTTCAGTTGTGTCATCCCGGTCCCTGAACTTGGAAATCATCCATTTAGGTCCTCAAACTTGTTCAATTGTGTCACCCCGGTCCCTAAACTTGGTTTTGAGTCTCATTTGTGTCAAAACAGGGCAATCTAAAAACTCTATATAAAAATTAATTCATAACTTTTTCATATGAGCTCGAATGAAGACAAATTTTATATCAAAATTGTAGACCTCGATGCGATCTACAACTTTGTAGTTGAAATTTTTTTGAATTAAAACTGTTTATGGTCCCAAAATATTATTGAAAGTTTATAGATTTTGAAATTTAAAATTTAAAATTAAATTTTGGGACATTAATGACTTCAAATAAAAAACTTTTCAACCACAAAGTTGTAGATCATATTGAGAACTATAACTTTCATATAGACTATGTCAGTACCTAAGATTGTTTGATAATTTTAAATTTTAAATTTCAAAATCTATAAACTTATAATAATATTTTGGGACCCTAAACAGTTTTAATTCAAAAACTTTTCAACTACAAAGTTGTAGATCGTGTCGAGGGCTACAATTTTGATATAAAGTTTGTCTTCATTCGAGCTCATATAAAAAAGTTATGAATTAATTTTTGATGTAGAGTTTTTAGATCGCCCTGTTTTGACCCAGATGAGACTCAAAACTAAGTTTAGGGACCGGAATGACACAACTGAATAAGTTTGATGGCATAAACGGGTGATTTTCAAGTTTAGGGACCGGGATAACACAACCGAACAAGTTTAGGGACTGAGATGACATAGATGAACAAGTTTGAGGATCTAAACGGTCAATTTGCGAGTTTAAGGACCGAGATAACACAACAATACAAGTTTAGGGACCGATGATGAACTTTACTCTATAGATAACATACATCTTCCTTCCATGCATCAGTGTTCTACCTATGATTCATGGAAGAATGATAAATGCTTCTTCCAACTATGACTTATCAGTGTAGTGCGTCCATGTATAACAGAACCCTTGCGCTTATTGGTTTGGTGATCTATGTGTGTTTTCCCCCATCTGCAAGGTAGCCTGAATATGATGTTTATTTCTTAGTGGTGTCAAAAAGTTTCCTGGTTTATAACAGCGAATGAGAAAACTAATGAAAAGAACATACATTCACTCGGCCTATGAATTCATTCATTTTAGCCTGGGAATGTAGTATCTTAGAGGTTTAGCCATTTATTCATTTAACAAAACGTAGATTGGATAACACTTGGATTTAATGATCCTATGGTGACACAGCCCATCACAGAAGGATGTTTGTACCCATAAAGGTTATGAGAGAGATCTACATTCCGCCAATGTTGGTTACCACAAAAAGCTATACATAACAAATAATGGGGCCAAGATTTAAAGTTTCACATAAACAAATATTTGCCTTTTGCATATAGGCTGTACAAAGTGATGTAGCTGATATATTCTAGGATTCGTGTGAATGTGAAATACGTTGATATTCCATCATCCCACTCTGCTTTGTTGGATTGAAAAGATTTAAAAAAACATTCATTCTCATTATGGTATGTTTATTTTTATTTTTTATTTATCCATATACATACCCTATGTTTCATACAATTATCCAGCAGTACACAGTTCTCAGTCTTAACATGGTTTCTTAGTCTATATCACTATGTTTTGATTTTTGGGGCCATTGCCAACCTAATCGTAGAAAAAGAAACAGATCAGCGCCCTGTTCGCATTTCTTCTCCTTCTCTGACAGCCTTTTCTTTTATGGTATAATCAGATTTGCGACCTGCCTTCATATGATTTGTTTTCCTCTTACTAATTCCTTTGCTTTAAAACTAGGAAAAAGAGCAAGGGCATATAGAACCAGATTTGTTACTGCAAATTATCCATCGGTTAATCAGTCATAGCAGAAGAACCGCATCTTAGAGTTACTTCAGTGAGATGTAGTCCCTGTAAATTTGATACGGGTGCCTTTTTCGATGTAACAATATATGTAGTGTATATGTATATATAGGAAAAAATCTACTTGACCCCCAACTATGGGGGGCCGTCTACTTTACCCCAAAACTATGAAACGGTCTAATTTATCTCCCGAACTTTGCAAAACCGGCCAAATCACTCCCTCAGGCGGTTTTGGGCGGAGGTTGCTACAGTAACAACGGTTTTATCTTTTTCTTTTTTATTTATTTCGTCTGAATCTTTGAAAAATCATAGTAAATCACAGAAAATCATAAAATAGAAAATTCAATTTTGTTGGACTCCACATGAGTAGATCTACACAGTGAATATATAATATAGTATGCTTTAGTATAAAGTTTTTGTTGTATGAATTATTCAAATTAATTATAGAAAAAAATAGATTCAAATTTACAGCAAAAAAACTTTGTACTAAAGAATACTATATTATATGTTCATTGTGTAGATCTACTCATGTGGAGTCCAATAAAATTAGATTTTCCATTTTATGATTTTTCTGTGACTACGATTTTTCAAAGATTCAGATGAAATAAATAAGAAAAGACAAAGATAAAACCGTTGTTACTGTAGCAAACACGTTGTTACTATAGCAAAGCCACCGTCAAAAAAACCGCTCGAGGGGTGATTTGGCCGGTTTTGCAAAGTTCATGGGGTAAATTAGACCGTTTCATAGTTTTGAGGGTAAAGTAGACGACCCCCCATAATTGGGGGGTCAAGTAGACTTTTTTCCTGTATATATATATATCCATGTATATGCATACTCTGCAAACCCACGCACACAATTATGTTTAAAGCAACTTTATTGTTAACCATCCTACCCAGTGCGCAAAGTTACTCTATGCTACTCGGTTTTGGCCTAGAAACATTACTAAGATTATGTAATCACTGTGGAATACGAATATATGTACCCATGTATGACATCTATATTCAATTCCTTTCCCTAATCCTGTTTCCCTGCAAAAACTAAATATATTTTTGACACAAACATTTACCAGCTGATTTAGGACGCATGCTGTAAATACAGACCACCTATTATCTCTCCGCTGTGTATGTAATCATCACCTGCTGTAGCAAACCATGGACCAACAGCATGGCCACTATATGACTCAACTCCATGCTTGCATCAAAGTTTACATATGTATTAGCAAATGCATGTTACCCATGCAAATAACCGCACCTATGACATGTGTATCTTGTCCGAGCAAATCTCAGCAAAATCCTTACCGATCGCGCGCAGGGGTGCGCGTTTGCCACTAGTACATTCTAAAATTCAACCTAAACATGAATGAAAGAACAATGTGCCTTCCTCATTTATCTCTAAAACATGAAAGATCATATAATTGCATGACTAGTCGATTACCACCCACAAAATATATCTAAAAGCACCTCGTTATGGTCAGCCAGTAATTAGGAACCCAATAGGACTGTCTGGACGCAAGCATAGAGCATGTTCACCCGGCTTATAATCCGTCTTTTTCAGCTTGTTTTTTCAGTCGAAACAGTATTTTTCTCTCACAACAAATCAGTCAACAATGTTTTTCAGCCGGCTTATCAGCCCAGCCGAATGGGGCCATAATAAGGAGAGAAGAAGTACTCACAAGAACACAGGGCCAAAATAAAACAGCTGCAGACGTGTGTACACCATACAGGAAACTCAAAACTCTTGAAAACCTATGAATAGTTACATAATAACATTGAATTTTAGAACAATTGACACAAACTCTAGATTAAAAAAAAACAAAACTTAAAGCATGCGAGGGAGAAAAGGATGGAGAGAAAACCTTGACGAAAAATCACCAATAAAGGCTACCCTCTTGTTTTCATTTTGTACTCGGGAAAATCACTCTAAAACTACAGGAAATGTAATGCAATCAAGATAATAAAGAAAATCGTTGGAACCCAGCTCCTCTTGTTTTTTCCTCTCCTCTCTGATGGAACTAGACCTAAGCATGTTGGATACTAATTAATATATGATTGTAGAGCAGTCAAAACATTAGGCCATTCAACAATAGCCAATAGGAGGTCATGTTTATTCCTTTCCCTTTCTAAAAATCACAAATTACTACAATTTGGCTTGAGTAACAAAAACTGTAATCCAACAAGTAGATTTCTCCACCTAGTCTGCATCTTCTATTTACAAATAATCATTGTACTATATCCCCATTGCTACCTAGTAATATCATCCTACACACGGTGCACATCATCAGAAAGCATTTGCTCTGTAGAGTATTATTTACCATATAGCATAGCACATCCACTTGAGTCACAATTGCAAAATAATGGTTGACTACAGAAAAAAGTTGTCGAAGTAAGAAGTTCAAAGTTAGTAGCCATATATATAGCATATCAGTTTGAGTTAAATTGATCTAGTAGATTTATGAGAAGAATTCCCCAAACGCATTGCTTCTGGCAGGCTTGAATACTAGTAGTACCAAGAAAATAAATTAAAGCACATGTCTATACACAAGGAACAGATAATGATGCATCCTAACACAATTTGCATCAATCAATCTTGAGTACAACAACAAAGGATAATATAAACAAGGCTTGGATCTATATATTTTGGTGTTTGTAATGACCTTCAAATGAGAATGTGTTTGCCTAGTTTGAGCTCTTCATAGCACTAGTGATACCTTAATCCCCGCACTATTCATGCTAGGTGCTTGCTCTTGTGGAGAACAATTTTTGCATAATCTTGAAAACCCGATGAATTGCTTTAATGCTTGGTTCTTGTGACATAGTATCACTTTGAGATTTTGTGCACCTTTGAGCTACATTGTTTACTCCTCATAGTGCTCTGCCATCCCTAGAACTTGCAAGTGCTTTGTGGTCTACTTGAGAAGCTTTCTAGGATTGCACCCCATATCATGGCATTCATGCTTTGGAGCTTGTGTCCTTAAAAATTGGTATCAAGTTCTTTGTGTGTTTCCATTCCGGTTGGTACTTCTTGAGCATGTTCTTCAATTGAAATCTTTTTGAGCTCTTCTTAATGATTGCATTGCCAACAAAGGGATGAGAAAATAGGATTGCACAAGTAAGGGGGGTATTGCATTCATGTACCATAAGAGTCCATAATTTGAGGGGGAGCATACATCTTTTGCATCCGGTTGTGTTGAGCTTTTACCTGTTCTTGAAAAACCGGTGCTCCCCCTTCGCCGTATGCCAGAAAAGGTCTCACGGGCTCTGGGTTGACTCCGGGCTGCGCTGAAGCAAAATGCCTTCCTTGACGGGATCAATGTAATGGAGCCGTACTGCAGTGCTAGTGCACGACAAATCCAGTGATGGCCAGCAGGCATTGATTCGGTAATACTAACATTTATTCAGTCCAACACAATTGAGTAAACAGATTTATTTTGGTCTGTAACAATATATATGGCTGCGCGTTTAACTAAGTTCTTCTCTTTTCTTAAGTACATGATGGAATTTTATGAACTTTGACTATCTTTAATTTCTTCCTAATGTAAGGGAACAGGAGCAACCGCATCAAGCTTTCTCTTTGCAATTAAAATGCAGATTGATATATATGTGGATTTGAGCTGTATCTAAGAGTTTAAAATTTCTATGTTGTTTATAGAATATTAGATCTCATTTTTCTCAATTTATTTTGTAATGGCCGTAAGTACCGTTAGAGAGGATAGATTTTTATTTTAATCAAATCTTTTCTTCATTAAAAAAGAAATCATTGACCAACGTTTTCTAATTCACATCAAAATCCTCGGGACAAGAAGATAATAAAGCGAAAGAAACGAAAGATGAAACATTATATTCCTCTAGCTTAAGCTCATTCTAGTCATTATCTGGAGTAATTCATTTGTGCGTCATGTGACCCCATTATGCCTCTTATTTTTCTGTCGTCATGGAGTAGTTTACAGGTGCGTTGACGCTTCCGGCAAGAGGTAACTGAGCTTCTCGGGTATATGTAGTAGGATCCGCTTCCTTTCTTACCTCTCGTACTAGCTACTAGTCCATGTCTTACATTTCCAAATTGAGCAGCACATGCTTTTGTGGTCAGGATTATGGCCTAGCTAGTGTTACCTTCGATCTTCAGCAGGCCGTGGTGGTACTTGTCTATGTTCACCTTGATATACACTACTACACGTCTACACCCCGACTTTCATCTGTAGCGAGGACTCGTTCGAGGGACGTGATAAATGGCGGCTGCTGCAGCCCTGCAGGTAAGTGACGATGATTCCCTGTCATCCAGATGATTAAGGTATTCCAAACTTTGATTAACCCCATGACAAAGCAGCATCTGCTAGCTATGTTGTGGTGAGTGGTGGCAAAAGTACTAGACGAAGTTGGTTAGTTTTTTCTTTAGAACATTGATCAAGTTTTGGATATTCAGATTTAGCGCTTTTCTTCCACAAAATCGATCCGACCGTCTCGTCTATAAATTAAACAGGATCAACAGACCGAATGGCTGGACGATTACCTGGTCAAATACAGGCTGTTGATGTACTTCACCAAGGCCTCGGCGACAACATTGCCGGTGCTTATCGCGTTCTTGTCGCTCACGCTGGGAGAGAAAAAGGAGCAGGAACATGTCAAGATAGCTTTCTGTGCTGTCTCCCTGCTCGCTTTACTGGCCATCACCGTGCCACTGGCGTGTAGCAGCGGCTTGCAGGACGATCCGATAGTGGACGACGACGATCCGGCAGCCACAGTGGACGACGATGCCAGGGAGAAGTCCATGCGGCGCCTGTGTGCCGCGGCGTACCTCTCCAGCATTTCTCTCATCTTGACAGTGGTCATCCTGGCAGTGCTGCTCAACCCGGCTTACGTCGCTCCCACCAGCCCGGTGCTGTTACTCTCATTCCTCCTGGTAGGTATCACCGTGTACACGGTGGAAACGGAGCCGTTGCTCCGGTGGCGAAACGTCCTGGACCACAAGCATGCCACCGACTTCACCTTCGTCTTCAACGTCTCCTCGGAAGTGACACAGACCTCGCTCTTCGGCTTGTCCGCGGCACTCTTCGGCAATCTCAAGAGCGGCCAGCGGAGGCAAGGTGAAGCAGCAAGTCCCAGGGCCGCGGAGGCACTCCTTGTGTACGCCGCTGTGTTTGGCCTCGCCATGATGCTAGCTTGCTCTATGCCGCCGGTGGTTACCAACACACGCCACAGGGAGAAGGTAGTCAACAAATTTATCAGGGTCGCTGCATGCCTTCTCGTGACGCTGGTAGCCACGGCCGCCTTCGCGGCAGTAGTCCCGCTCCTGCAAGGATACATCGTGGTGGCACTTGCGGTGGTTACTGGAGTATCCGTCGTGTGGTTCCTCAAGCTGTACAAACCCAGAGCACCAGCTTCAACGCCTCCTGTAGCAGTAGGAGCAGCAGCAGCAGGAGCACAGCACCCATCGCAGTTCCTGCGAAACCATTGGAATGTTGTGCTGTTGCCGGGACTCTACCCGGCCATGTTTGGAGCGCTAATGGCAGTCTACTCCCAGCAGAACAATTGTCAACCCATGGGGAAGCTGTACAAGACGACGGTCTTCTTCGCATTCCTGGCTATAGTGAGCAACCTTGCCCGAATGATCATCTTAAGGGAAGGAGGGCGGCGAAACAAGATGCGGATAGTTTCTGTAGGTGTAACAATTGGGTCAGCTGCTGCCTCATCTTCTCAAGATATTCCTTCCCTGATTGAGAGGGCTATAGCAAAGCTACCTCCAGATCTTGCTGCCCAAGCTGTTGACAAAAAGAGGAAGGCAAGATCACAAGACCCGGGATAGAAGTATGGGTGGTGGCCAGATCCATCCAAGAAAGACTTTGTGCAGTGTATATTTTGCAAGAAGGTAGTCCCTTCCGGAATAAGTAGGTTTAAGATGCAACTTGCTGGGGGGTATGGAGATGCTCTTGGTTGTAATCGTTCTCCAGAAGTAGTTAAGAGGGAGATTGTTGCTTACCTGAAAAAGAACTCAAGGACTGGTCATGTGGAGGCGTCTGCAGAAGGTGAAGATGAAGAGGAAGATGCTGCTGCTGCAGAAGAACCTACAGTTGTACCGGTACCAAGTTCTGGAACAAAAGTTAAGCAAGCCAAGAAGAAGATTGCTTAGGCTACCATCACTTCTTTCACTGTTACTGCTGCAGCAAAACCTGGAACTCAAAAACAATCCAGGTCAGTGAGTTCCATGCTTTGCAAGTCACCAGAGGAAGTAGTTGCAGATAGGTACAAATCCAAGCAAAGTCAGCCTACACTTGAGCACTGCACAAAGAAAGGGAAGGAGGCCAAAGTAATTGTTGATGATCATGTTGCAGATTTCTTTTATGAGAATCGCATTTCATTGAATGCCATTAATTCAAGAAAATGGGAAGTTATGCTTGAGTCAATTGGACAATACGGTCCCGGGTACCGCTCACCATCATATCATGAGATTAGAAATCCGCTGCTAGATAAGGCTGTGAATAGAACATCAGAGTTGAGGAAGAAGCATGAGGAGGCTTGGAAGGAATATGGTTGCACCATAATGTCCGATGGGTGGACTGACACAAGCCACCGCCATCTCATCAATTTCCTTGCTAACAGTCCAGCAGGGACTTTCTTTCTAGGATCTGTTAATGCTTCAAGTGAGGTAGCAAATGCTCCTATGTTGGCTGACTTGTTGGAGAAGCAAATTGATAAGGTTGGGAAGGAACATGTGGTGCAGCTTGTCACTGACAATGGAGCCAACTTCAAGGCAGCAGGGGGGCTTTTAATGGAGAGGATCCCGCATCTGTTTTGGACACCATGTGCAGCCCATTGCTTGGATTTGTTGCTGGAGGACATTGGGAAGATCAAGGAATTCAGCACTTGCATCAACATGGCAATGAAGGTGACCAGATTTGTGTACAAGCATGGGAGGGTTCTGGACCTAATGCGAGATAAGATTGGAGGAGATCTTGTGAGGTCCGGAGTAACTGACTTTGCCACTTCATTTCTCACATTGGCAAGCATGCATAAGCATAAGAATGCATTGAGGGGTTTAGTGACTAGTGAAGAATGGCAAGCTACCAGCTTCTCTGCCACTCAAGAAGGCGTGCGCGTTGAGAACATTATCCTTTCAGCCCAATTTTGGAGTAGAGTGGAATTATGCCTAAGAGCTTCACAACCACTTCTTGTAGCTCTAAGGATAGCAGATGGAGATGAGACACCAGCAGCTCCTAAGATTATGGCAGCCATGGATGTTGCAAAGGCTGCAATCAAGGATTCTTTGCAATGGAAACCAGAGTTGCTCAAAACTGTACTAAAATACTATGACGAAAGATGGGGAAAATAAATGGAGCAGCAGCTGTATGGAGCAGCCCTATTCTTGAATCCAAGCAAGTTCTTTGCCATAAAAGAAAAAGATAGGAGACAAGCATGCAGGCTGAGGATCATGTTTAATCAAGTTATGTGGAAGATGGTGCCTGATGAGGAGCAGAACAAGATAAGCATGCGGGCAGATGACTATGAGAGGGCTGAAGGCGAATCCTTCTCAAAGCAAGGAGCAATAAGAGACAGAGATAGAAAAATCCTAGTAAGTTCTCTAATCTGTAATTCTATACTAGTATTTCCTTCCTTTTTCTTAAAGCAATCAGCAATGAACTAATAATGAAATTCTATGTTACAGTTCTTTGGTGGGGAGCATATGGTGGCCTGACATATGAGCTCCAATGTTTAGCAAAAAGGATTGTTAGCCTTTGTTGCTCCGCATCTAGATGTGAGCGTAATTGGAGTGAATTTTCTGGTGTAAGTGCTACTGTGCTAGTGTACTACTGCTAAATTGCTAAATTGTTGCATCTGTATGTGATTGTGAATCTGCATTGTATTTTGTGTAGGTCCATACAAAAAAAAAGAAACCGGTTAGAGCACCAAAGGTTAAATAAGTTGGTATATGTCAGCTACAACCGGAAGATGGAAAACAGATTTAAAAAAATTAGAGAGCTGGGTTCCAAAGGGAAGAGAAGCAATCCACTCATGCTTGATGAATTTCAGTGGGAAAATGAATGGGTCAATGAAAATTGTGAACCAGTTCATGAAGGTGGTGGCAATAATATGACTTGGGATCTTGTGGATGAAGCTGTTGGTGCAACTCAGGGTCTAGAGGGACGTAACATGCCCAGGGCTGCTGCTACTCGTGCTGCTGCTGCTACTCGTGCTGCTCTTGTTGCCCCTGTGCGTCACACTTATGCTAGGAACAGGAAGCGTCCAAGGAAGACAGTGACTCAAGATATTGATAAAGATGACGATGAACAGCAACAACAGAATGTAGAATCTGATTCAGCAACAGCAATGGAGGATGAAGCTTATGCAGATGGAGATGGAGATGGAGATGAAGGATTCCATTTGAATAATGATTTGCTTGATTAGATGGCTAGTTGCCTACTTTTGCTGGACTATTGAATGTCAACGTTTGTGACTTTGTGTTGAATTGAACACTTTAGCTTATCTATACTAGTGAACTAGTTTGGTTATGTAATATGCTGTGCTGGCTATGTGGCTGGCTGGCTGCTATGGTCTACTACTCTACTAAATGTTTGTTATTTGCTATTGCAACAATGCTGCTGTGTCAAGTTCAAGACTGCAGTAGTGTTGCTACTTGCTAATTATGGTCTTCTTTGATATTCCAGGCTTCCAGCAGCAAGTCAGCAAAGAAATGGAGTCTGGGACAGGAATATGGACCTCTGGACAGTGCAGAAAAGAGAAGAAAACAACTCCCACAAGTAAGTCACCAGCTAAACACTAATGCAATCTTGAGGCTTGCTTTATTGTGTATAATATAGTGTATATATAGAGGTATATATATAGGTCGACCAGCTGATATACCTGGACGACCAGATGGACGACTAGGGTCGACCAGGTTTCGATTAATCGACCTTGTCGACGACTAATCGCGATTAGTCGTCTGGTCGGTCCCAGGTCGACCAGGTTCGACCAGGCGACCTGAAAACATTGCGTGTAACAAAAAACTATAATCCAGTAACAAAAAACTATAATCCAGCAAGCAGATTTCTCCACCCAGTCTGGATCATCTTTTTACAATAATCATTGCACTATACTCCGCATTGCTACCTAGTAATATCATCCTACATACGGTGCATATCTGGCTTGCTCGGAAGAGCTTGCTGCAGCAAGCACACTTGCAATCACTGTTCTTCTATATAGGAAATAAACAGCAGCGGCTGCAGCCCACTGTGCTACTAGCACAGCTGAGCGAGCCCGCATCAGCAAGCCATTGCTCTGCAGAGTATTATTAACCATATAGCATAGCATATCCACTTGAATAACAATTGCAAAGTAATGGCTGATTATAGAAAAAAGAAATCGTTGAAGTAAGAAGTGCGAAGTTAGTAGCCATACATATATATAGCATATATCAATTTAGTTAAATTCAACTAACTAGATTTATGAGAATTCCCCAAATGCATTGCTTCTGGCATGCCTTGAATAGAAGTAGTAGCAAGAAAATAAATTACATCACATTTATGTACACAAGGAACAGATAATGATGCATCCTAACACAATTTGCATCAATCAATCTTGAGTCCAACAACAAAGGATAAAAGAAATTGTTCTTATTTATTTGTTCTTCGATTTGAATTCGACGAATTTTGCTACTGCTCAAAGGTATAATGCTTGACGCACGCACCAAGGAACAGCAGGAAGAGATCCTGATCCCCCCAAGTCCCCAACCCCGTAAAACCGCAGTTGCAGACAGATATATACACAGAAGCGGTTTTCAGGTAGACGGGCAGGAGGAGGATGAAGTAAATCAAACCCCACGGATGATCAGCAGACGGTGGGGACGAATCGCAGGGCGGCGACGCGGGCGGCGAGGAGGCCCGCGAGCCTGCGGACGGCGAACTGGGTGCAGTTTGAGAACGCGATAAGGCACATGAGCTCGTAGACGACCTCGATCGCCGCATCTGCCGCGGACCTCCGGGGCGCCGGCACATCGGGCTCCCAGTCGCCGGGGCCCTCTGATCCGGAGCCGAAGCCGCTGTTCCAGTTCCACCGTCCTCCTCCTCCACCGCCGCCGCTGGATCCTCCGAGGCCGGAGCCGTCGTTGCCGGAGAAGTAGTCGCCCGCGTCGGCGGGGGGCTTGGACCGCCCCGTCCGGGGGCGGGTGCGCGCGCGGCGGCGGACCGTGGCGGTGGCCGAGGAGGATGGGCGGCGGCGGATGGTGGTGGAGGAGGACGTGGTGGCGGGGTGGGGCGATGACGAGGCGAGCAGGCGCAGGAGCAGCGGCCTTGCGGGCGGGGAGGAGGCGGCCGTCGCGGCGGAGGCGGAGATCTCCATGGGCTGGCCCGAGGGTTGGCACGGTCGGCGCGGGGCGGGGGGAGGCGGGTTCGGGAACTCGTGCAGGGGCCTGCGGTCGCGCGTGGTGGAAGACTGGAAGGGACTAGAGAAGCAAAGGTGGCCCTGCCGGACACGACACGCGGCCGGGCATAGGGGGCCTGTGTGTGGGCCGGAGATCACTGGAGCTGCGTGTATGGATCCTCTCCTCTTCTTGGGAATTTTGGGGATCTTTTCTTGGTGGCCGAACTGGTGGTTGTTGCTACGTGGGCAGCCGGTGACTATCTGCTCGCTCTACGGCTCGCATACAGGCTCAATCAGTTTTGCTAAGGCCCTAGCTTCTGTTTTTTTAATATACATCATATCGAATATTGCGATATATATATAGAGTACTAAATATAAATTAATTATATGTATGTCGGTATAGATTAAGAGTAATTTACGAGATAAATCTATTAAGCCTAATTAGTCCATGATTGGACACTAATTACCAAATAAGACAAAAGTGCTACAGTACCTGTTAAACTTTAACATGGGGCTGGTTTAGTTCCAAAAAAATTCGCAAAACGACACTGTAGCTTTTTTTCGTTGTTATTTGGCAAATATTGTCCAATCATGGTCTAATTAGGCTTAAAAGATTCGTCTCGTCCATTTGTAAACTGTGTAATTAGTTTTATTTTTTATCTATATTTAATGCTTCATGCATGTGTCCAAAGATTCGATGTGACGGGGAATCTGAAAAATTTTGCAAAATTTTCTGGGAACTAAACAGGCCCATGACAAACCAAACACCCCCTAAATAGTTTTACTTCCTCGGGAAGTGGGTTTATATCAACTACTTAACGTGTCTGAGCGAACAATATATAGGAATCGGAATCTAGTTACAAAATTGACATGAGATTAACTCACCTTAAATAGGTAGCTATCATCTACGTTTGTTCTCTCTGCAACTAAAAAACAGAAAATGTCCAGGTCTACTGGCAGGACCAAAACTATCGACCTCGCACAGTACTTCCTTCCTTCGTTGCCAACAGGTGGGACCCACGTCACGCACTCTCTCTCTCGCATCTCGCTCCGCACTCTGCAGCCGGCGCCCTACGTCTCCCTCTCCACACTCTACAGCCGCCGTTTGATGCTAACGCACAGATCGTAGATGATGTCATGGGAGCAGCGCGTGCCCTCGCCGTGGCGCCCGAGACGTGGATTGTGCTCCCCTTGCGCCGCTGCCGCCACAGGGCCATCCTCGACCGGTGCCACTGCCTCTACGCCGCCGTCGCCCATCCCCGACCCGGCCGCGCCGCCGCCACAAGGGTTGTGCCCATCAGCGTTTCCATCAGATATAATATCGATTGCTTTGGGTCTAGGTTTCAATGCGGATCTAACCAAAATTCTCTATCATATTTTGTTTGTATTTTTTCCTGAAGCATGTTATCTTAGATGAGTGTTTCTTCTATTCCAGATTCCATATTGCCATTCAGAAACGCCATCCAAAAGAACAAGATTGAAACGCAATACATAAAAGTTACTTAGTTTGTAGGAATTTCTAATGTATATATACTCTATGGATCTTTGCTGATGGTGTTCTGATTTGGGATTGGATTTCCAAAATTCAGTTTGGACACTGAAACTTTGAGAGGCATTAAAACTTGAAACTATACCGTCATCGAAAATAACATTAGGGTATCAATTTGGGTTTAAAAGGGTTGGGTCACAACAGAGTTAAGCTGCCAGCATTTGTGTTTTGGGTTTTAACAGTTTGGTTTTAATTCTTCCTTTCAAGAATTTCCTTAAAGTTCATATAGCTTCAGGATGACGACGGCGCGGATGGCCGGACTGGAGCAGGCCGGACAGCGCTGCCCCAACTCAGCAGCTGTGCGATTGAGAGGAGCAGGCCCCGACTTTGGCCGGCTGGAGCAGGAAACATGTCAGTGTAACATAGTTTTAGGGTCTGTTTGGTTTCAATATGTTAAAGTTTAACTCCCATCACATCAATGTTTTCTTAAATGTATGTAGTACTAAATGCAGACTAATTGCATGCATGTTGGCACAGATTAGGAGTAATTTACGAGACGAATCTATTAAACCTAATTAGTCCAAGATTGAAAACTTTTTATCAAATAAAACGAAAGTACTACAGTGTTTATTAAACTTTAACTCCCCAAACCAAATACCCTCTTAGTTTCTATCTGGGTTGTATCATGTTCTCAATCTGATATTAACGCATGCTTGCTCTCTGTTTGGCAGTCATCTGAGTCGCTATGGAGCAGCTAGATGAAAAGAGCCGGCATCCTCTCAAGTTAGGAAAAAGCTTGCGTAACCCCTACACTATTCAGTGTGGACTACTTCACCCCTCAAACTTTAGAACCGGATTTTTTATCCCCTAAACTTTTCAAAACCAGTCAAATAAACCCCGAGCGATTTTGGATGGGGGTTTTGCTACAAGAATAGTAGTTTTGCTACAGGAACTTTAGAACCAAATTTTTTATTTATTTCCGCTGAATCTTTAAAAATTATAGTAAATCATAGAAAAATTATAAAATAGAGAATCCAATTTTGTTGGACTCCACATGAGTAGATCTATGCAGTAAACATATAATATGATATGCTTGAGTACAAAGTTTTTGTTGTAGCTTTAGATCTATGATTTTCTATAATTAATTAGAATAATTTATAGTTGCAGCTTCTATGATCTAATTGTAGTGAAATTTTTATGGCATGCTAATTATTGTATGTTTAAACTGTAGTAAAAATTACATACTCATTGGATCACGTATAACTTAGTTATAGATTTTTTTATGTTTATGCTTGTTAAATATATGATTTATTTATAACTAAGTTATATATGATCTAATGAGTATGAAATTTTTACTATAATTCAAGCATACCATAATTAGCCCACCATAAAAATTTTACCACAATTGGATCATAAAAGCTACAACTATAAATTATTCTTTTTAATTACAGAAAAATATAGATCTAAAGTAACAGCAAAACCTTTATACTAAAAAATACCATATTATATGTTCACTGTGTAGATCTACTTATGTGAAGTCCAATAAAATTAGATTTTCTATTTTATGATTTTTTTATGATTTACTATGATTTTTTAAAGATTCAGCGGAAATAAATAAATAAATAAATAAATAAATAAATAAATAAATAAGACAAAACCACCGTCACGGTAGCAAAACCACCGTCCAAAACCACTTGAGGGTTATGACCGGTTTTAAAAAGTTCGGGGAGTACAAAATCTGGTTTTATAGTTGGGAGTGAAGTAGTCCACCTAAATAGTTGAGAGGGTTATGTAAACTTTTTCCTCTCAAGTTAATATCGGGCCTGTTTGGTTCCCTCTATTACCCCTAGCCAGGCTTCCACAATATAAACGGGCCTGTTTGGTTCCTTGTTTGGCCTCTTAACCAAGCTACAAGAAGCCCAATTTGTATGGTTTTGCTGGCTTACTGGGAACGCTCGATTCAGCCGCTCTCGCGGAGCCAGGCTTGGCCCCGCCGCAACCCACATCCCCTCCCCCCGCCTTAGCCCGCCTAAGCCAGCAAATATAAGCGAACTCAGCCGCCCGATCCCGGTAGGGTTGAAAGCTCTATATTTTGTGTTGGTAATTAGTGATAATGCCTAAGTACTAATCCTATGTCTAAGTTGTATATAGCATATGAGGATTAGTACATTCCAAGGTTGGTGGCAAGATGGACATGGTGATCATGATGGCCACACTTGAATTTGGATGCAATCCTACGTGATCAAGGCAGAGGTATATACTTAAGGGTTGTGTTTTAGTAACCAAGACACCTAGTGGGTGTGGTTACATTATAGGATAGATAACCGTACTATAAAGAGGGGAATAACGTGGCTATTGAACTCCTAAGTGTCTCTAGGTGTGCATTTCATAATCATATGCATTTGGATAGAACTAATAACGCCTCGAAAAATAATTGTGAAAATGCTAACACACTCACACATGACGTGATCACTTGGTGGTGTTAGCACATTTGCGAAGAAGGTGGAGTTTGAGCGGTAGAGAGGGTTTGGGGTCAATGTCAAGTTTTCGAGGAATTGAAACGCCTATTTTTCTTTACACCAATGTCGAGTTTTGGAGGCGTTGTCACATGTTGTTTCACGAGCTAAAATATGTGCTAAAGTGACACACATACTTAGTCTAGCTCTTATGTGAAAGGGTGAATCAAACGGAGGCAAACGGAGGTCACAGAGGTGACCGGACGCTGGACCGGACGCGGTCTCTGTTTGACCAGAAGCGTCTGGTCGTGGTGGGAGCTTACTAGACTCTAACCAGACGCCGGGTGTAACGCGTCTGGTCAGTTCTGCAGCGTGTCCGATCGCGGACTCGCTGGAGCATTGCTCAGGCTTGACCAGCGCGTCCGGTCATTTACGGGACTAGCGCATCCGGTCGAGCTTCGTGCATCTGGTCTATGCGACCAGCGCATCCGATCAGCGTGACTACAACTGAGTCTGCTGCCTAACGGCTCTATTCGAAGGGGTACGTCTATAAATACCCGTTGGTCAGCTCAAGGCTTACTCTCTTGCATTCTTTGACATACTTGTGAGCACTTTGAGCTAAGCAACTCCCCTCCCACTCATCTCTCTTGTTTCTTTGCATATTCGAAGTGAGATTGAGTGATCCAAGTGCATTTGCATTATGAGATTGCATCTAGTTGGCACTTGGTGGTTGATTTGCTGCGAGATTCTTGTTTCTCTTGGTGGTTGCCGCCACCTAGACGGCTTGGAGCAGCTTGGAGGCATTGGTAAGAGTTGGTGATTATTCTTGGCCACCTCCGGTGATTGTGAGGGGTTTGTGCCTACCTCAGCGAAGCGCCAAAGGCAACGTTAGTGAATTGCTCATGTTATTTGCAATCTTTTACCATTTGGTAGGTTCTTGTAGCGCCTTTTGAGAGGCTTGGTGTGTGACCGATTAGCCACCGAACCACGTGGTGAAGAGGGTCACAACAGGGACTAGCGTGCCGGCAAGCACGTGAACCTCGGGATAAATCTTGTGTCATCACTTTCTTATTGTGATTAATCGATCCCGGTGGTTGTGTATTGTGGAATTCATCTCTTGATCATATTGATTGGTTGGCTCAATACTTCGTCCCTCGGTGATACCCTCCTAACTCTCTCTTATATTAATTTCTTAGTTACCTTGCTCACTTGTTAGTGTAGCTAATTAGCTTTAGTTGTAGCTGAGTTGTGTAGTTTAACTTGTGCGGTTGAGTGCAAATTTACTAGAATTGTGAATTGGTTAGGTGGCTTGCAAACACCCCGTAGGCTAAGTAAAACTCGCATCTCGCTATTTGTTATATTGATAAACTTATTTAGCTTGTCTTTGTAGAAATTTTTAAAAGGCTATTCACCCCCCTCTAGCCATCAAGACCTTTCAAGTGGTATCAGAGCCCTGGTCACCATTTGTAAGGCTTAACAACCTCGGTGTAAGATGGCTCAAGTTGTGTTCAACCATGTCGGGGGCAAGCCTCCATTCTTTGATGATGTCTTATCTTTTGATTATTAGAAAAGAAAGATGAAGTAATATCTTGGCTCTATTAATAAGAACATTTGGGAGGTGACACATCATGATTATGCTATCATTGATCCCGACAACCTCACCAACAATGACTGCATCAACAACCAATGCAACACTATGGCTCTCAACACTCTCTATAATGGAATTGATGCAAAGGTCTTTGAGCAAATCAAGGATCTTGAGATGGCAAGTGAAGTGTGGACAAGATTAGAGGAAACATATAAGAGCACTTCAACGGTAAAGAGTGCCAAGCTCTATATGCTCAAGGATAAGTTTGCAAGCTTCAAGATGAAGGATGATGAGTCCATACCGGAGATGTTCTATAGGCTACAAGTTATTGTTAATGATCTCAAGAGCCTAGGAGAAGATGTCAAGGACAAGGACTTCTCACATAAGTTCTTGATGAACTTACCTAAGAAGTTTGCTATCTTGAGGAAGATGATCCAAAGAGAGGGTTTGGACAAGGTGACTCCAAATCAAGTGCTTGGAGATGTCATGACCGATGCTCAATATGATGATGATGAGAAGAAGGAGATCAAAGTCAAGCAAGAGAAGCCCATTGCATTCAAGGCTTCATCTTCTAAGGGCAAGAGCAAGGTGGAGAGCAATGATGATGATCCATTCGATGGTGAGACTATGGCCCTCCTTGTACACAAGATGGGAAGCTTCATGAAGAAGAAAGGATATGAGGCAAGAAAGAGGAGAGACACTATGAAGGCAAAGACCCTTTGCTACAATTGCAATAGCCCTGATCACATAGTGGCGGATTGCCCCTACGAATATAAGAGATTTCATAATAGGGACTTGAAGCTCAAGAAGAACAAGAAGGATAAGAAAGAGAAAGAGAAGAAAGCAAAGAAGAGCTTCACATTCAACAAGAAAAAGGGTGGTGGTTATATAGTCACTTGGGATAGTGATAACTCTGATAGTGATGATGATGCAAGCTCTAGTGATGATGAGAGGACCACTCGGCGAGCCATTGTAAGCCTCGCCCTCTCCAACAAGCCATCCATCTTCGACACTACATCGACATGCCTTATGGCTAAGCCTACCAAGGTAAAAGATGATGATAGTGATGATGACTCTTGTGCTAGTGATGGTTGTAGGAGTGATGATGAGGAGGATGAGGACTACTCCAAGGATGATCTATTGGGCATAATAGATCAAATGAGCAAGGACTACAAGAGGACCACCAAGAGATGCAAAATCTTAGAGCAAGAGCTCATTGCCAAGAGAAATGAAAATAATGCATTGATGGAGGAGCTTGTTCCTCTAAAAAAGAGTAAGGAGTGCAAAGGAATTGAACAAGAGCTCAAAGCTCTTAGGAAATCCTTTGATGAGTTAGAGGCCTCTCGTGAGTGTCTAAAGGAAGACCATAAGGATCTTGAAGTTACTCACACTAGGCTTAAGAAAGCTCACTCCACTCTACTTGAGCTCATCAAGAAAAAAAACCTCAAGTTGGAGAAGTTCATGAAGGAAGCTAAGGAGGAGCAAGTGATTGTCACTTGTGATATTGGATTAACATGTGATATTATTGATGATTCTTTATTTGTTGGTCCTATTAATGCTTCATGTAGCTCATCATCATCTACCACAACCAACTCTATCTCTACTACTAGTGATTCATCACTTGTGGTTGAGAATGAGACTCTCAAGAGAGAGGTGGATGATCTCACCCGCGCATTAGGCAATGCCTATGGTGAGAATGCCCTCTTGCTAAAATGCTTGGGTAGCCAAAGGTTCTCTCTTAACAAAGAGGATTTGGGCTATACTCTTAAGAAGGGCAAGGCAACCTTTGCTACTCTAAAGCCTCGCTTTGTGAAGAGCAATGGTCGTTATTACAATAGATGCAAGTAAGTTGGGCATCTAGAGATTAATTGTAATAAAATAAACGAGAACAACAACAAGTTTCATGCTAAAATAAATTGTATTCCTTTTGATTCTTGTTATGTGCTTACCAAGGGTAAGAAAGGTGTGCATGCTAGGTTTGTTGGTACACCAATCGTGGTCCCAAAGAAGAAGGCCATTTGGGTACCAAAGAACTTAGTTACTAACCTCCAAGGACCCAAGCAAGTATAGGTACCTAAAAAATATTAATTTATTTTATAGGTAAATTACAAGGTCGGAGGAAGGCATTGGGTGCTTGATAGTGGGTGCTCTCAACAAATGACCGGTGATTCAAGAATGTTTAACTCTCTTAAATCAAATGATAGTGGCATTGATAGCATCACATTTGGTGACAATAGCAAGGGTGATGTAAAAGGCTCTTGGAAGGATTGCAATCTTAAATGATCATAGCATTTCCAATGTGCTCTTAGTTGAAAAGTTGAACTTCGATCTTCTCTCAGTTGCTCAATTGTGTGATCTTGGTTTCAAGTGCATATTTGGTGTTGATGATGTGGAGATAGTTAGTGTTGATTGCTCAAATTTGATCTTCAAGGGTTTTAGATATGAGAATCTATACTTGGTTGATTTTAATGCTAGTGACACTCAACTTTCAACATGCTTGCTCACCAAATTAAGTATGAGTTGGTTATGACATAGAAAACTTGGTCATGTTGGCATGAAGCAATTGAACAAGTTAGTGAAGCATGACTTAGTTAGAGGCTTGAAGGTTGTCACATTTGAGAAGGATAAGCTATGTAGTGCATGTCAAGCCAGAAAGCAAGTGGGCAACACTCATCCATTGAAGAGCATTATGTGTACTTCCAAGGCATTTGAGTTGTTGCACATGGATCTATTTGGGCCAACTATATACACAAGCATTGGTGGCAACAAGTATGGGTTTATGATTGTGGATGATTTCACTAGATGTATATGGGTATTCTTTCTTATGGATAGAGTGATGTATTTGACATATTCAAGAAGTTCATCAAGAGAGTGCAAAATGAGTTTGAAACCACAATCAAGAAAGTGAGAAGTGACAATAGAAGTGAGTTTAGAAACACAGGAGTTGATGAGCTATGTGATGAGCTTAGAATAAAGCATTAATTTTTGGCCAAGTATACACCTCAATCTAATGGCTTAGTTGAGAGGAAGAATAGAACCTTAATTGATGTGGCAAGATCAATGTTGAATGAGTATAATGTGAGTCATTCATTTTAGGCCAAAGCAATCAACACGGCTTGCTTCTATAGCAACTGCCTCTATTACCACAAGTTCCTAGAGAAGACACCATATGAGATCTTAAATGGAAGAAAGCCCAACATTGCATACTTTCGGGTTTTTGGTTGCAAATGCTATATCTTGAATAAAGGCACTAGATTGAGCAAATTTGAAAAGAAATGTGATGAAGGCTTCCTACTTGGCTACTCAACTTCAAGCAAAGCTTATAAAGTATGAAACCTAGCTAGTGGACAACTTGAAGAAGTACATGATGTTGAATTTGATGAAACAAATAGCTCTCAAGATGAGGAAGATAACTTGGATGATTTGAGAGGAACTCAATTGACCAATGCTATGAAAGAAATGGATATTGGTGATATTAGGCCAAAGCAAGTGATTGATGTGGATGACTACAAAGATCAAGTGCTCCAAAGTCCAATTACACAAGCTAGTGGTTCTCTAATGTAAAATCAAGCTAGTACATCATCTCAAGTGCAACAAGATTAACAAATGGCTAGTTCATCATCTCCAACTCATGATCAACATCAACATCCAAGCAATCAAGTCCAAGTACTTCAACCAACTAACATTGCAAGAGATCATCCATTGGATTCCATTATTGGTGACATACAAAGAGGAGTTCAAACTAGATCAAGATTGACATCATTTTGTGCACACTCTTCTTTTGTGTTAATGGAAGAACCCAAGGACATTGATAAAGCATTGAGAGATCCAGATTGGGTAAATACAATGCATGAAGAGCTCAACAACTTCAAGAGAAATGAAGTATGGGAACTAGTTGAGAGGCCTAAGGATCACAATGTCATTGGAACAAAATGGGTCTTTCGCAATAAGCAAGATCAAGATGGGATAGTAGTAAGGAACAAAGGAAGACTAGTGGCTCAAGGTTACACACAAATAGAGGGTCTTGACTTTGGTGAAACATATGCCCTGGTTGCAAGATTGGAAGCAATTAGGATCTTACTTGCCTATGCTTGTACTCATAATATCAAGCTATATTAAATGGATGTGAAGAGTGCATTTCTCAATGGATACATTCAAGAAGAGGTGTATGTGGAGCAACCTCCTGGTTTTGAAGATTACAAGAAACCCAACCATATATACAAGTTAAGAAAGGCTTTGTATGAATTGAAACAAGCACCTAGAGTATGGTATGAAAGATTGAGGGACTTCTTGCTATCCAAAGAATTTGTCATGGGCAAAGTGGATTGTAACACCCCTGGGTGTTAAGCATGCATTCACATCCCAAAGCATGATCATTAGCATTTCATGCATGTTCATCATCACATTGCAATATAAGTTGAAATTAAGTAAATTGTGAAAAACATATGTTTGAACCCTAAATTATTGCAATTGCTTGCTAAGAGTGGTAAAACTTGTTTGGCTATAACTTTAAATGACTTAGAATTAATTAGCATGATTTTTGGAGCAAATTTTGTATTCAAAATCTCCCCAAATTTTACTTTTAAAAATATTCTAGAAAAATAAGTTTTTATTTAAAAATTGGACTTTAAATCACTAATTCAAAATCTGTTTATAATTTTGAAAAGTGCCCTAAATGAAAGTTGTAGAGAATTAAATTTTGAACAACTTTTGTTTTGGGGACAACTTGTGAAAATGCCTTTTTCATCTTCAAATTTGAAATTGAATCAATTTAGAAAATCTAAAAATTTATTTATAAAAAAAAGAAAATGATTTCCCGGCCTTAACGGGCCGCCGCCTCACTTCCCGGCCTGCTCGTGAAGCGGCCCGGCCCGCACCAGCGTCCGCCTCCTCCGCCCGCCCGCGTGCGCGCACGACGCCATGGCGCTCGCGGCAGAGCTCGCCCGCCCCTATCGCCTGTACGTCGGCGTTGGCCGCCACGGGGGCCACCGCCCCGTGGCGCCCGGTGGCCCCCGTGGCCACGCTCTCCTTCACCCGTGTCTCGGCACCCTCGTCCGCGTCCACTCACTCCTCCTCCCCTCCCTCAGCTCGCCAACCGCAAGAGCAAAGCCCGTGCACCGCCTTCGCCCCGTGGCCGAGCACACGCCCTCGCCGGCGCTGCCGTTCTGGTCGTTCCATCTCACCGCGAGCCGCTCCATCTTGCCTCGAGTTTCCCCTCCCTCTGGCGCAGCCCGTGAGCACCTCAGTCGTTCGTGGTAAGCTCTTCATCTGCGGGAATCGCTCACCGGAGTTCCAGCCGAGCTCACCGGAGCTTTTCGCTCCGTGGACCGCACCTCTCTGCTCCACTTCGATCCCTCCTAGCGTGCATATTTTTTTTGCCCTGGCTCACTGGTGCTCGAGCACCCTTCCATTGCCCGTTCCATGGTCGGAGGTGGCCGACCGGCAGCCACCCGCGCCACCATTCCGCCATGAACAGCGGTGATCGGTACTCTGAGCTCCATTGACCACCGCGTGTGTACCATTGGGTTTGCAAGGACGATGTGGTTCACGTGGTGCCTTTGGCCTGGCCGGAGACCTCGCCGCCGGCGAGCTGTGGACGCCGGTGTCTTCCTCTCTCTCCCTGTGACTGACATGTGGGGGTCACGGGTCCACCTGTCTGTCTCAGTGTGCGCTCGCGTGTGCACTGCACTGGGTGCATCTAACGTTTTCCGCGGCTGATGTTAAAAGGATTTTTGAAAATGATTTTTCCAGAAAAGATGAAAATGGTTTAGAAATTCATAACTTGCTCATTTTAGCTCCAAAAATTATGAAACAAATTTTGTAGTGTTTTTCATAAGTAGATCTATGATCTAAAAATATTGCATGTCAAGTTTGAAATACTTTTTCTATAGGGTTTTTGTTTAATCACTGAAATTGTTGTTTTCTTGATAAATATGTAATAAATCATAGAAAGCTGAGAAAAATATGGTTCCACTTGCAATAATTTTCTTTTGTGATGTACTTTCTAGGAAAAATATATGCCATGCATGTTCTGTAGAAAAATTTTGATGTGTAGTACAAGTGTTAATTATTGTTAATAATTGTTATTTTTGATAAGAGAAAAATATGAATAAAACATGCATGTAATAATTTTTATATAGTGATTGTTTATTGTATAGAATGTAGGAAAAATGCTAAATCTGTTGTTTGATACATTTCATAGTACAAAGTATTTTTATGCTCATTTTTAGGCCCTAGCTTGTTATTTTTGTGTAGGCAGTTGTAGTACTCCAAATGAAATGAAATTTTTGTGGCATGCCAGATTAGATGAGAGTAAGCTACTGTAATTTTTTTAGATTTTTCTGTGCTACCAAAATAGGTGTTGCTGTTCAAACCTAGTTGCAATTAGGGTTTAATTAACCTTGTTAATGCATGACTAATTAATAAGATTTACTTTAGTGTATCTTTGAAGCATCTTAGATTTATGTGGTGACTTTGCATGGTAGAGAATGTTTGTAGTAGTATACGAGTACATGTTCTTGGATGATGTTGACTACCTTGTAGAAGAGTTGTATTCCTACTTTATGCAATAAAGTAAAACCTATTCATCTACATTTCATTCATCATGATCATTACATGTCATTTCTGCAATGCACCTAGGTATGAGCATTTATATGTTTGCATCATACATGATCGCTAGAAGTAACTCCGGTAGCAGTTCACGAGGAGTCGGAAGAGTAGCCCAAGGTGCAAGTGCAGGAGGTGCCCGAAGCCGAAGAGGAGGTTGGTGAGGATCTTCCAGAGTGTCCCGACCACTGTCCGAGCTCTTTCAAGAGAGGCAAGCCCCGGAGAATTTTCTCTCCTGGTTTGCAAATATTTTATTAATGCTTTACTTTAACTGATGCATTATGTTTAGGAGTTGTTTGCAACCGTTACTGCATTATACCTTGTTTACCCTGTTCTACCATATTCTTGTTACCTTGGTGTTCGCAGTCAAGAAATGCTTAGCTTGCTTAGCCCGGTAGAAGTCGGGTGATTTTCTATCACCTGCGAGCTATAGGTAGTTACCTGGATCTGCTTGAGTGAGTATGTCATCGTAAAATAACTAAGTGCTAATGTGAAATTGAGATCGGGCGGAGACTTGCAGGGTTTCGAACTGTAGTGTTTTCCGTCTGTGTCGATTAAGGACCGACCGTTGTTGGGCCTCGAGTCATGTTGAACGCATGCCTTACATTTAGCTGGCCGAATAATGTACCTTTTGACCGTGAAGCTGGGAGATTATTCAGACCGAGTGGATTGCCCGCAACGCACTGTACCAGAGTAGTAGTGGCAGGATACAGGGGCACGATGATAAGGCCAAAGAGCAGTCGGGCGGCCCCCGGGTACAAATGGTTCCTGGCAAGCTCAAGACTTTACCTGAATGGTTGACTCGGTGACCAATATCTCACTTTAGCGGGTGAGTGAGGTTTGTGAGAGGAATAAATTACCAGCTGGTTAATAATCGATTCGAATCGCCATCGTTCACTGGATAGTGAACACTTGATTTGAGTTACTTCATCGTAGTAATCTTGATAGAACACTTGGACAGTTATATGGAATATGACATGATGGAAGTTGTTAATGATTATTGGTTATCCTTACTTGTTTAATTACATGTTACTCTAGTACATGTGCAAATGTAGTTGATAGGTTAATAAAGATTTAACTTGATGCAAAGCTTCTGGAAAAGATTCTTTAAATACTAAAAATACCTTTTTGCAAAATGAGTCAGCTACCCTACCATAAAGCCTGTCATGATCCTTGGTGTCAATTTATTTTTGGTTATGTCGGGTAAGTCTAGCTGAGTACCTTCTCGTACTCAGGGCTTTGTTCCCACTTGTTGCAGATGGGCAGATGTATTATGGCTACTGTATCAACTGCCTTTATCCTGCGATGGGAGAAACTTAGGGCTATGGACAATGGTTTTTCACTATGTCTCGTCTGATGCTTTTGTTGGAAATGATCTTGAGCTAGCACTTTATTTCGAACTCTATGTGAGTGTGTGGTTTGAACTAAAGGCTTCTGTTACTTTTATTTGAACTTGATTTGTAATAACTATGTTTAAACTCTGATGTATTTGCGACATGAACTTTTATGTAACTTGTTATGGTGACCGCTAAACTTATTACGATCTTAGCTTGTATGTAAGTTAATTTGAAATCCGTCGTGATTTTACTAAGTCGTCTGCTCGGTGGATGATTTTCTTACTTAATCTCATATATTTGATCGGTTCTGTTACATGGATACTACTCTTTTCACCAAGAAAATTAACAAAGACTTGTTCGTATTGCAAATATATATTGATGATATCGTCTTTGGTTCAACCAACAAAGATTTTTGTGATGAGTTTGGAAGCATGATGGCCAAAGAGTTTGAAATGTTAATAATCAGTGAACTTTGTTTCTTTCTTGGACTTCAAATCAAACAAATGAAGGAAGGAACATTTGTAAGCCAAACCAAATACATAAAGGATATATTAAAGAAGTTTGGCATGGAACATGCAAAAGGAATCACTACTCCAATGAGCACTAGTGGAAGCTTGGATAGTGAGAAGAGTGGCAATATAGTGGATCAAAAGCTATATAGATCAATGAGTGGTAGCCTACTCTATGTGACGGCATCAAGGCCCGATTTAATGTTTAGTGTATGCATGTGTGCAAGATTTCAATCCTCACCAAGAGAAAGTCATTTGAAGGCAACAAAGAGAATATTAAGGTACTTAAAACATACATAAGATGTTGGATTGTGGTATCTCAAAGGTGCAAGCTTTGAGTTAGTTGGATATTCGGATTCCGACTATGCCGGTGACAAAGTGGAGAGAAAGAGCACCTCAGGGACTTGTCAATTGTTGGGAAGATCACTTGTCTCATGGTCATCCAAGAAGCAAAATAGTATTGCACTATCTACCGCCGAAGCCGAATACATCGCCGCGGGTAGTTGTTGTGCACAAATCTTGTGGATGAAGGCAACATTGAAGGATTTTGGAATCAATTTTAAGAATGTGTCATTGCTATGTGATAATAAATGTGCCGTGAAGCTAACCAACAATCTGGTTCAATAAAAGTGTCAATTTATTTTTGGTTATATCGGGTAAGTCTAGCTGAGTACCTTATCGTACTCAGGGCTTTGTTCCTACTTGTTGCGGATAGGCAGATGTATTACGGCTACTGTATCAACTGCCTTTATCCTGCGATGGGAGAAGCTTAGGGCCATGGGCAATGGTCATTCACTACGTCTCGTTTGATGCTTTTGTTGGAAATGATCCTGAGCTGGCACTTTATTTCGAACTCTGTGTGAGTGTGTGGTTTGAACTAAATGCTTCCGCTACTTTTATTTGAACTTGGTTTGTAATAACTATGTTTAAACTCTGATGTATTTGCGACGCAAACTTTTATGTAACTTGTGATGGTGACCGATAAACTTATTACGATCTTGGCTTGTATGTAAGTTAGTTTGAAATCCGTCGTGATTTCACGGACTACCGGGTTATACGGGCTTAAGTTTGCTAAATCATCTGCTCGGTGGATGATTTTCTTACCTAATCTCGTATAATTGGTCGGTTCTGTTACAGCTGGCATCAGAGCATGGTTTAGCGTGTTTACTGTTCACAAGTGTATTTAAAACAAAATTATGTTTGAAAAACATGATTTTCCAAACTAAAAGTGTGCCAGTGGTCATATCATTTATGCCCAGTTAAGGACTCTAGGTGGCTTATTTAAGTACTGACTTGAGGTTCTTGCACTATATTTCTCTTTTGTTGCTCATACGGCGTGCTATTGTATGAGTGCCAATTAATTGAGTGATAATGTATGGATCAGTTGCCTCTACGCCTCGGTAAGTGTGAGATGTGAGAGCATAATCGGATACACCGCCGATCTAGGGAGAGTGCTTATATGATACTGGAGTAATTACATGTTCTACGTATGTTTTTACAAAAGTGTCGCATATGTGGTTGTTCCGTTCGTTGAGGCGATGCCGTCAATAGGACGATGTTTTGGGTAGTTACTACCGTTGTATGCGTATCTGGGGATTCATGTAGAGCATGTAGGTAGATTTACTGCTTTCATGCATTCATAGGGAATTGGGCTTAAATGAATCTTTTGCAGGTACATAACAACGTTTCTCGTGTAGAATGTATTAGTTACGTATACGAGAGATCGCCAGTATGCCATCGAATTCATCGCTAGATATTATTTATTTCATAAGTTTGTGAGAACGTAAGAAACGTACATACATCATATTGCTTGTGCATTTCATTCATGTCATGCATTCCTCCCCTTATAAATTGATTATCCCATTTTGATAAAAATTATATCAACTTAAATTATGTTCTCACCGGGTAATCAAAACTTTTGCTACAGATGGCCCGCACGAAGCAGACTGCCCGTAAGTCCACAGGCGGAAGAGCACCCCGACACCAATTGGCCCTACGAGAGCGCCGCAGCACGGACACCTTTCTGAGCGAGTTTTGCATGCCAACTTTACTTTAGAGAGTGCTCTATGATGTGGGGTATCCAAAGGGTCAGGAGCCGGTGTACTCTTGGAGTGAGAGCCAGTTAGCTGAGGATGGACTTACAGTATTGGATATCACAGTCCCTGCTCTTGGTAATGCTCCAGAGTGGGATGGTTGGCACTTGAAGTTTGAGGGATGCACTCCGGTTGAGGGTGCAGAGGGCACAACTTTTTGTGTCATCAGGGACATAATGAGCAGATTTCCCAACGAGCTGGCAGCGGCCTTGGCTAGCACTTTTCTGAGAGATGATCCTCGCGATGCTATTTGGGTGTAGCCACAAGGAAGTGCTTTAGTCAGAGACCCACACGAAGGACAGGCTAGCAACAACCACGCTATGAGTGCGATGTATGCAGCTATCAGAGCAAACCAGGGTCTTGAGTGTACCTATTAGACATTGACTGGTTTGCGTGGTGATGATCGGCTCAAATCAAGGAAATAAAAGAAGAAGCAGGCACGTGTTATAGCTAGTTTGCAGGAGCAGTTGGCTGATATGAACTTGCAGTGAGACCAGGCTCAAGAGAGAGGTGATAGTGCTCTGCAGCGGGTGCATACGTTGACTCAGGCCAATAATAATGCAGACCGCATGATTGGACAGTTGGTTCAGGAGAGGAATGAAGCCTGGAACGAGAGGAACCTTCTGAGGCAGAGGGTCGAGGAGCTAGAAGAGTATAACATCAACTTGCATGAGGAGTTTCACACGCTCTACAATAGGATTGGCCCGTATGCTCCTCCCGGCGTTGCCGATATGGACGTCGACTACGACGAGGACGAGCCTACAGTTGCACCTGCCGACGACGACGTTGCTACTGATGGTAGCGATGGTGACGTCTCTGACCCCGACGATGGCTCCGAGGAGTAGGCTAGTTGCCTTGCGTTAGCTACTAGGCCCTGTCGTGATGACCTTTCTTTTGGCTTCATGTACCTTGATGTATCTCGTTTCGAACCTTGAGACTTGGTAGTATGTTGGAACTTGGTTGGTCATGCGATACCTGAGCGCATAAAAGTCTAGTGTATATATGCTGGCAATCTGGTTGTATGGACGCGATGTTTGCATTTGAAGTAATTTAATTAGTGATGTTGTTTTAATTGGAATGCGATTATTGTGCCTCTGTTTTATTGTATGACTTGTTCTCGCCAATGAATTCAATACGACATAATTTTTGATTCACTCACAATTACTACGGCTTCACTTAATCATTACTTGTTGCTGAAATATGCAGATGGCAAACACTCGCCGCGCCATGTATGAGGCTACTGAAACTGGTGGTAATGGTGCCAGGGCAGGTGAGAGTGGTAAAAACAACGTCAACCATAATGAGCCACACCTGGAACCATATTTGCTGCCTCCTCCACCGCTCACTGCAGAGGTATTCTTTGCACAGTTTCTTGGAAGTCAGTGCAATGCCAAGCAGTCGTAGAAGAACATGGAAGATTTTCTCTGTACCATTGCCAATAATGTTCAACGCGGTAACAACCAAGGTGGTGGCAATGGGGTAAATTAGTACAGCAACTTCAAGGATTTTATGGACACCAGGCCACCAATTTTCAAGGAAGCAACCGAGCCACTTAACGCTGAAGAATGGATCAACACCATGAAAGATAAGTTTCGTGTGTTAAGGGTGACTGAAGTACTAAAGACAGAATATGCTGCACATCAGTTACAAGGACCAGCAGGGATGTAGTGGAAGCATCATCGCACCACCTTCCCTCCAAATGCTCAGATCTCGTGGAGAGAGTTCACTGAAGCCTTTCGTGGAGTTTATATTCCACCAGGGCTGGTCGAGATGAAGTTGGGAGAGTTCTTGGCTTTAAATCAGGGCACCAAAACCGTGATGCAGTATTTGCATGCCTTCAACAATTTGTGTCATTATGCTCCCGACATGGTTGACACCGATGCTAAGAGAATTGCTAGTTTCAAGAGAGGGTTAAGTCTAAAGATGATGAAGCATGTGGGTACCAATACCCGCGCCAGATTCAATGACTTCATCAGTGATTGTCTAAAACAAGAGAAGAATAACAACGCGTATACTGCATCCAAGACTTGCAAGAGAGCCTTTGAGTCAAGACCATCATAGCCAAGAGTTCTCACTGCTAATCGTTCTGCCTATCGTCCGTCTGCACCAGGTGCAAGGTTTAGGCCACCACAGCATAAAACCCAGAACTATAAGGGACCGCAAAAGCCGTACAAGATGGCCGTGCCGCCAGCAAGGACAGCCGCAGCTGCGGGACAAGGCAACTTGAAGGGAGCTATAGGATCTGCTGGTACAGTGAAGGGACCCTGTTATAATTGTGATCAGCCCGGCCACTTTTCAAAGTTCTGTCCTTACCCGCCCAGAAAGAAGCAACAGACCTATAATGCTCGGGTACACCACACCACTGTGGATGAGATTTCTGAGGGAGAGCCCGTAACCGCTGGTAAGTTTCCTATTAACCAAAATCCTGCATTTGTTCTATTTGATTCTGGATCATCGCATTCTTTCATGAGTCAAGCATTTGCACGGAAACATGAACAACTATGCACAGCTTTGAGTTATGGTTACCGTATAAGTTCAGCAGGGGCTGATGTTTTAACCAATCAGATGGTTAGAGGGGCAACCCTTGAATTAGGTAGTCGAAAGTTTCAAGTAAACTTAATAGTTATGCCTAGACTAGTTCTGGATGTCATCATAAGGATGAATTAGATGAAGGATTGGGGAGCAGTTATAGATACAGAAAGTCAGGTACTTACCCTTAAGGATCCCTAGGGAGAGGGTACTTTTCAGGTACCATTGCCCAAAAGAACAGACCTTGTGAGTGTGGCATGTGCTATGGAAGTCATTCCGATCCATCAGATTCCGGTAGTGTGTGAGTTTCCGGATGTGTTTCCAGATGAGTTACCAGGTCTTCCGCCAGATAGGGATGTTGAGTTTGGAATTGAGTTGATCCCCGAGACAGCTCCAATTTCAAGGAGACCTTATCGGATGCCTCCAGATGAGTTAGCTGAGCTGAAGAAGCAACTAGAGAAATTGTTGAAAAGGGTGTTTATCCGACCAAGTAAGTCTAAATGGGGATGTCCTGCCTTGTTTGTGAAGAAAAAGAAAGAGGGTACTTTGAGAATGTGTTTGGATTATAGGCCTCTTAATGTTGTAACTATCAAGAATAAGTATCCCTTGTCTCATATTGATGTTTTGTTCGATCAGTTAGCAAAAGCCAGAGTGTTCTCCAAGATAGAATTAAGATCGGGTTACCATCAGATAAAGATTAGGCCACAAGATATACCGAAAACCGCCTTTTCCACCAGATATGGGTTGTACGAGTATCTTGTTATGTCTTTTGGCTTAACAAATGCTCCTGCATACTTTATGTATCTGATGAATATGGTTTTCGTGCTAGAGTTGGATAAGTTTGTGGTTGTGTTCATGGATGATATTCTAGTGTACTCTGAGAACGAGAAAGATCATGAAGAGCATCTGAGAATTGTCTTAACCAGACATAGAGATCATAAGTTGTATGCTAAGTTTAGCAAATGTGAATTTTGGTTGAAGAAAGTTCCTTTCCTTGGTCACATTCTGTCAGAGAATGGAGTTTATGTAGATCCGAGTAAAGTGCAAGAGGTTATGGATTGGAAGACACCAATCACAGTTTCGGAAGTTAGAAGTTTCTTAGGATTAGCTGGTTACTATCGTCGTTTTATACTAGATTTCTCGAAGATTGCCAAGCTAATGACAAGTCTGCTACAGAAAGATCACAAGTTTGTGTGGACAGAGGAGTGCGAGATAACTTTTCACACCTTGCGGAAACTGTTGACCACTGCTCTAGTTCTAGCGCAACCGAACATTGAGAAACCTTTTGATGTGTTTTGCGACGCATCAAAAATAGGATTATGTTGTGTTCTTATGCAAGAAGGAAGAGTCATTGCTTATGTCTCCCGTCAGTTGAGAAAGCATGAGATCAACTATTCGACACATGATCTTGAACTTGCTGTCGTAGTGCATGCATTAACAATTTGGAGACATTACTTACTTGGTAATGTGTGCAATATTTTCACCGATCACAAGAGTCTCAAGTATATCTTCACCCAACCCGAATTGAACATGAGACAGTGAAGATGGTTAGAATTGATCAAAGATTACAACTTGAATGTGCAATATCATCCTGGAAAGGCCAATGTAGTGGCAGATGCTTTGAGTAGAAAGTCACATTGCCTGAATGCGTAACCTTTGCTCAAAGATGGGTTTGATCTGATGCACCCTGCCATGTTACATAGTATTTAGATTAGTTGCTCTTTGGAGAGTAAGATAATAGAAGGCCAGAAAACCGACAAAGGGATATTCCACATCAAAGAAAAGATTAAAGAAGAACCATCCAAGCACTTTAGAGTGGATGAACAGGATGTGTTATGATTTGATGACCGTCTTGTTGTTCCCAAGGATCGAGAGCTTAAGAATAAACTTATGTATGAGACTCACCTTTCGAAGTTATCTATCCATTCCGAAAGTAGCAAGATGTACCAAGAACTAAGACCTCGTTATTGGTGGATAAAAATAAAGAAAAAGATTGTAGCATATGTGGACAGATGTGACACATGTTGTAGGGTAAAAGCTATTCATATGAGACCTGCTGGATTGTTGCAACCTTTGTCCGTACCTAGTTGGAAGTGGGATGATATAAGTATGGATTTCATCAAAGTTTGCCCACTACTCAGAAAGGACATGATTCGATTTGGGTAATCGTGGATCGTCTTACAAAGACAGCTCACTTTTTACCTGTCAAGACATATTATAGACCACCTCAATATGTAGAGAAGTATATTGCTAAGATTGTGAGATTGCATGACATACCGAAGACTATAGTGTCTGATAGAGGGTCACAATTCACTGCTCATTTTTTGGAACACTTGCATAAAGGATTGGGAACTAGTTTGATTCGCCGTACTGCCTATCATCCTCAGACAGATGGTCAGACCGAAAGAGTTAATGCTGTTCTGGAGGATATGTTGAGAGCCTGTGTGTTATCTTCCAGAGGTTCATGGGAGTCATGGTTACCATTAGCAGAGTTCGCTTACAATAATAGTTATCAAGAAAGTATCAAAATGGCACCATTCAAAGCTTTGTATGGCAGAAAGTGTAGAACACCACTAAACTAGATCGAGCCAGGAGAAAGAAGATATTATGGTATTGACTTTGTAGAAGAAGTTGAGAAGAAAGTTCATATCATTCAGCACAATATGAAAGCAACTCAATCACGTCAGAAAAGCTATGCGGATAGAAGGAGGAGACCGCTTGTGTTCGAAGTTGGTGACTATGTTTATCTGAAAGTCACGCTAATGAAGAAGAAACGGTTTGGAGTACGCAGAAAGCTCGCAGCCAGATTTGTGGGACATATAAGATCTTGGAAAGAAAAGGTCCAGTAGCTTATAAGTTAGAGTTACCTGAGACAATGAGTGCTATATTCCTAGTTTTTCATGTATCGCATCTCAAGAAGTGTTTGCGCGTTCCAGAGGAAAGAATCGAACCCCGAGGCATAAAGCTCAAGTCAGATTTGGTATATCGTGAGCAACCGATTCAAGTGTTGGACTCTAAAGAGAGGGTTACTCAAAACAGTGTGGTGAAAACATATAAGATACAGTGGAGTCATCATGATGAAGGAGATGCAACTTGGGAAACGAGTGAATATCTACAAAAAGCTTACGAGGATTTTTATAACAAATGGTTCGTAACCCAAATCTCGGGACGAGATTTTTATAAGGGGGAGGGCTGTAACACCCTTGGGTGTTAAGCATACATTCACATCCCAAAGCATGATCATTAGCATTTCATGCATGTTCATCATCACATTGCAATATAAGTTGAAATTAAGTAAATTGTGAAAAACATATGTTTGAATCCTAAATTATTGCAATTGCTTGCTAAGAGTGGTAAAACTTGTTTGACTATAACTTTAAATGACTTAGAATTAATTAGCATGATTTTTGTAGCAACTTTTGTATTCAAAATGTCCCCAAATTTTGCTTTTAAAAATATTCTAGAAAAATGAGTTTTTATTTAAAAATTAGACTTTAAATCACTAATTCAAAATCTGTTTAAAATTTTAAAAAATGCCCTAAATGAAAGTTGTAGAGAATTAAATTTTGAACAACTTTTGTTTTGGGGACAACTTGTGAAAATGCCTTTTTCATCTTCAAATTTGAAATTGAATCAATTTAGAAAATCTAGAAATTTATTTATAAAAAAAGAAAACGATTTCCCGGCCTTAACAGGCCGCCGCCTCACTCCCCAGCCTGCTCGCGAAGCGGCCCGGCCCGCACCAGCGTCCGCCTCCTCCACCCGCCCGCGCGCGCACGCGACGCCGTGGCGCTCGCGGCAGAGCTCGCCCGCCCCGTGTCGCCCGTACGACGGCATTGGCCGCCCCGTGGCGCCCCGTGGCCCCCGCGGCCACGGTCTCCTTCACCCGTGTCTCGGCACCCTCGTCCGCGCCCACTCACTCCTCCTCCCCTCCCTCAGCTCGCCAGCCGCAAGAGCAGAGCCCGCGCACTGCCTCTGCCCCGTGGCCGAGCACGCGCCCTCGCCGGCGCTGCCGTTCCGGTCATTTCATCTCACCGCGAGCCGCTCCATCTTGCCTCGAGTTTCCCCTCCTCTGGCGCAGCCCGTGAGCACCTCAGCCGTCCGTGGTAAGCTCTCCATCTGCGGGAATCGCTCACCAGAGTTCCGGCCGAGCTCGCCGGAGCTTTCTACTCCATGGACCGCACCTCTCCGCTCCACTTCGATCCCTCCTAGCGCGCGCATTTTTTTCGTCCTGGCTCACTGGTGCTCGAGCACCCTTCTATTGCCCGTTCCATGGTCGAAGGAGGCCGGCCGGCGGCCACCCGCGCCACTGTTCCGCCATGAACGGCAGTGACCGGTCCTCCGAGCTCTATTGGCCACTGCGTGTGTACCATTGGGTTTACAAGCACGATGTGGTTCGCGTGGTGCCTTTGGTCTGGCCGGAGACCTCGCCGCCAGCGAGCTGTGGACGCCGGTGTCTTCCTTCCTCTTCCTGTGACTGACATGTGGGGTCACGGGTCCACCTGTCTGTCTCAGTGTGCGCTCGCGTGTGCACTGCACCGGGTGCATCTAACGTTTTCCGCGACTGATGGTAAAATGATTTTTGAAAATAATTTTTCCAGAAAAGATTAAAATGGTTTAGAAATTCATAACTTGTTCATTTTAGCTCTAAAAATTGTGAAACAAATTTTGTAGTGTTTCTCATAAGTAGATCTATGATCTAAAAATATTGCATGTCAAGTTTGAAATACTTTTCTGTAGGGTTTTTGTTTAATCACTGAAATTGCTATTTTCTTGATAAATATGTAATAAATCATAGAAAGCTCAGAAAAATATGATTCCACTTGCAATAATTTTCTTTTGTGATGTACTTTCTAGAAAAAATATATGTCATGCATGTTATGTGGAAAATTTTTGATGTGTAGTACAAGTGCTAATTATTGTTAATAATTGTTATTTTTTATAAGAGAAAAATATGAATAAAACATGCATGTAATAATTTTTCTATAGTGATTGTTTATTGTATAGAATGTAGAAAAAAATGTTAAATCTATTGTTTCGTACTTTTCATAGTACAAAGTATTTTTATGCTCATTTTTAGGCCCTAGCTTGTTATTTTTGTGTAGGCAGTTCTAGTACTCTAAATTGAATGAAATTTTTGTGGCACGCTAGATTAGATGAGAGTAAGCTACTGTAATTTTCTCAGATTTAAAATAGGTGTTGCTGTTCAAACCTAGTTGCAATTAGGGTTTAATTAACCTTGTTAATGCATGACTAATTAATAAGATTTACTTTGGTGTATCTTTGAAGCATCTTAGATTTCTGTGGTGACTTCGCATGGTAGAGAATGTTTATTATAGTATATGAGTATATGTTCTTGGATGATGTTGACTACCTTGTAGAAGAGTTGTATTCCTACTTTATGCAATAAAGTAAAACCTATTCATCTACATTTCATTCATCATGATCATTACATGTCATTTCTGCAATGCACCTAAGCATGAGCATTTATACGTTTGCATCATACATGATCGCTAGAAGTAACTCCGGTAGCAGTTCACGAGGAGCCGGAAGAGCAGCCCGAGGTGCAAGAGCAGAAGGTGCTCGAAGCCGAAGAGGAGGTCAGTGAGGATCGTCTAGAGTGTCCCAACCACCGTCCGAACTCTTTCGATAGAGGCTAGCCCCGGAGAATTTTCTCTCCCAGTTTATAAATATTTTATTAATGCTTTACTTTAACTGATGCATTACGTTTAGGAGTTGTTTGCAACTGTTGCTGCATTATACCTTGTTTACCCTGTTCTACCATATCCTTGTTACCTTGGTGTTCGTAGTCAAGAAATGCTTAGTTTGCTTAGCCCGATAGAAGTCGGGTGATTTCCTGTCACCTGTGAGCTATAGGTGGTTACCTGGATCTGCTTGAGTGAGTATGTCATCGTAAAATAACTAAGTGTTAATATGAAATTGAGACCGGACGGAGACTTGCAGGTTTCAGACTATAGTGTTTTCCGTCTGTGTCGATTAAGGACCAACCGTTGTTGGGCCTCGAGTCATGTTGAACGCATGCCTTACATTTAGCTCGCCGAATAATGTACCTTTCGACCGCGAAGCTGGAAGATTATTCGGGCCGAGTGGATTGCCCGCAACGCACAGTACCGGAGCAGTAGTGGCAGGATACGGGGGCGCGATGATAAGGCCAAAGAGCAGTTGGGTGGCCCTCGGGTACATGTGGTTCCTGGCAAGCTCGAGACTTTACCTGAATGGTTGACTCGGTGACCAATATCTCACTTTAGCGGGTGAGTGAGGTTTGTATGAGGAATAAATTACCAACTGGTTAATAATCGATTCGAATCGCCATCGTTCACTGGATAGTGAACACTTGACTTGAGTTACTTCATCGTAGTAATCTTGATGGAACACTTGGACAGTTATATGGAATATGACTTGATGGAAGTTGTTAATGATCATTGGTTATCCTTACTTGTTTAATTACATGTTACTCTAGTACAGGTGCAAATGTAGTTGACAGGTCAATAAATATTTAACTTGATGCAACGCTTCTGGAAAAGATTCTTTAAATACTAAAAATGTCTTTTTGCAAAATGAGTCAGCTACCCTACCATAAAGCCTATCATGATCCTTGGTGTCAATTTATTTTTGGTTATGTCGAGTAAGTCTATCTGAGTACCTTCTCGTACTCAGGGCTTTGTTCCCACTTGTTGCAGATGGGCAGATGTATTACGGCTACTGTATCAACTGCCTTTATCCTGCGATGGGAGAAGCTTAGGGCCATGGGCAATGGTCATTCACTACGTCTCATCTGATGCTTTTGTTGGAAATGATCCTGAGCTAGCACTTTATTTTAAACTCTGTGTGATTATGTGGTTTGAACTAAATGCTTCCGCTACTTTTATTTAAACTTAGTTTATAATAACTATGTTTAAACTCTGATGTATTTGCGATGCAAACTTTTATGTAACTTGTGATGGTGACCGCTAAACTTATTACGATCTTGGCTTGTATGTAAGTTGGTTTAAAATCCGTCGTGATTTCATGGACTACCGGGTTATACGGGCTTAAGTTTGCTAAATCGTCTGCTCGGTGGATGATTTTCTTACTTAATCTCGTATAATTGGTCGGTTCTGTTACATGGATACTAATCTTTTCACCAAGAAAATTGACAAAGACTTGTTCGTATTACAAATATATGTTGATGATATCATCTTTGGTTCAACCAACCAAGATTTTTGTGATGAGTTTGGAAGCATGATGGCCAAAGAGTTTGAAATGTCAATGATCGGTGAACTTTGTTTCTTTCTTGGACTTCAAATCAAACAAATGAAGAAAGAAACATTTGTAAGCCAAACCAAATACATAAAGGATATGTTAAAAAAGTTTGGCATGAAAGATGCAAAAGGAATCACTACTCCAATGAGCACTAGTGGAAGCTTGGATAGTGACAAGAGTGGCAATATGGTGAATCAAAAGCTATATAGATCAATGACTGGTAGCCTACTCTATGTGACGGCATTAAGGCCCGATGTAATGTTTAGTGTATGCATGTGTGCAAGATTTCAAGCCTCACCAAGAGAAAGTCATTTGAAGACAACAAAGAGAATATTGAGGTACTTAAAGTATACACAAGATGTTGGATTGTGGTATCCCAAAGGTGCAAGCTTTGAGCTAGTTGGATATTCGGATTCTGACTATGCCGGTGACAAAGTGGAGAGAAATAGCACCTCAGGGACTTGTCAATTGTTGGGAAGATCACTTGTCTCATGGTCATCCAAGAAGCAAAATAGTATTGCACTATCTACCGCCGAAGCCAAATACATCGTCGCGGGTAGTTGTTGTGCACAAATCTTGTGGATGAAGGCAACATTGAAGGATTTTGGAATCAATTTCAAGAATGTGTCATTGCTATGTGACAATAAAAGTGTTGTGAAGCTAACCAACAATCCAGTTCAACATCAAAGAACAAAGCATATTGATGTTCACCATCACTTCATTAGAGATCATCAACAAAAGGGTGACATTGCTATTGAGAGTGTAGGCACCGAAGATCAACTAGCCGATTTATTCACCAAGCCAGTTGATGAGAAAAGATTTTACAAGCTCAAGAATGAGTTGAACATAATTGACTTCTCCAACATGAGTTGATGCACCTCATATATGACATGCCTCTCCTTCGAGCCCCAAGGTACAATTGGTTGACATGTCATACATTCTATGCTAAGGACTTGTTTAGTGCATCTAATCAAATGAGTTTGAAGTTTATATGGTGCCACTATCATTTCCATGTCTTGTATGATCTAGTGGTAGCATAAAACTTGTTTAAGTAGCTTTGTGATACTAAGTATTTAATCTAGAAAACTTGTCTAAATATTTGCTTCAACATGGTGCATGATAACCCTTCTAGTGAGGTGTGAAGAAGCTTACCCTTGGATCAAACCGAAGCATTTTATTTATGAAAGCAATCTAGGTTGAATCACAAACTTGATCCTCACCCCATAATTCAACATGATAATCTATCTAAAATTGGTCCCTTATGGTTATTGGTGCCAAAGGGGGAGAAAATGTTGTTCACAAAGATAGATTCTAAAGGGGGAGAAAACCTAAAGGGGAGAATTAATAAAAGAAGAGGATCAACTAAAATTTTGAGCACACAAGTAGGGGGAGCAAGCTCTTAAACATGATTGTTGCATTTCCATGTGCACTTCATATGTATGATGCATAGTTATGCATTTCTTTTTCTCCAATACATTGCTTATGTGGTGACTTGCTAGTATAATTTGAATGGTATATTGAGTTACTAGCATGAATAGGAAGTAGTTAGATTTTTCTTGCTTCATGTTTTTCAAAGTGGTACTAGAGCCTTGCTTATAATGTTGATCTCACGAGGTTTCTAGTTATGTTTATGCTTTTCCAAGTGGTATCTAACTACACAAGGTGCTAAGATGGTGTTTATCGCTACTCCGATGGTATCACGCTTCAAAGGTCTGTAATCTAAAACACTTAGCACCTATTGGTAGTCAATGCTCCTATTTTTTCCTATTTAAGCATGTATGCTTCCTAAATCCAAACATATAGCATACATGTAGGGGAAGCCATTGCTATCAATTTGAATTCATGATCACTTGTCTGTAATTCTTACACATGGTAATATACTTGGACAATGTGACATGAGTTCAATTAAAATTTTATCATAATATCTTTGTGAAAGGGTTGTCACCAATTACCAACAAGGGGGAGATTGAAAGCTCTATGTTTGGTGTTGGTAATTAGTGACAATGCCTAAGTTGTATATAGCATATGAGGATTAGTACATTCCAAGGTTGGTGGCAAGATGGACATAGTGATCATGATGGCCACACTTGAATTTGGACGCAATCCTACGTGATTAAGGCAGAGGTATATGCTTAAGGGTTATGTTTTAGTAACCAAGACACCTAGTGGGTGTGGTTACATTATAGGATAGATAGCCGTACTATAAACAGGAGAATGACGCGGCTATTGAACTCCTAAGTGTCTCTAGGTGTGCATTTCATAATCATATGCATTTGGATAGAACTAATAACGCCTCGAAAAATGATTATGAAAATGCTAACACACTCACACATGACGTGATCACTTGGTGGTGTTAACACATTTGCGAAGGCGGTGGAGTTTGAGCGGTAGAGAGGGTTTGGGGTCAATGTCGAGTTTTCGAGGAATCGAAACGCCTATTTTTCTTTATGCCAATGTTGAGTTTTGGAGGCGTTGTCACATGTTGTTTCATGAGCTAAAACATATGCTAAAGTGACACACATGCTTAGTCTCGCTATTATGTGAAAGGGTGAATCAAACGAAGGCGAACGGAGGTCACAGAGGTGACCAGACGCTGGACTGGACGCGGTCTCTGTTTGCTGGACGTGTCCGGTCAGTGCTCAGCGTTTGCGCGTGTCTCGGTGTTTTGATCGGACGCGGTGGCGCATCTGGTCACGATCGACCGGACGCGTCTGGTCGTGGTGGGAGCTTACTGGACTCTAACCGGACGCTGGGTGTAACGCGTCCGGTCAGTTCTGCAGCGTGTCCGATCGCTGACTTGCTGGAGCGTTGCTCAGGCTTGACCAGCGCGTCCGATCAGTTACGTGTCCAGCGCGTCTGGTCAGCGTGACTACAGCTGAATCTGCTGCCTAACGGCTCTATTCGAAGGGGTATGTCTATAAATACCCGTTGGCTGGCTCAAGGCTTACTCTCTTGCATTCTTTGACATACTTGTGAGCACTTTGGGCTAAGCAACTTCTCTCCCACTCATCTCTCTTGCTTCTTTGCATATTCGAAGTGAGATTGAGTGATCCAAGTGCATTTGCATTGTGAGATTGCATCTAGTTGGCACATGGTGGTTGATTTGTTGTGGGATTCTTGTGTTCTCTTGGTGGTTACCGCCACCTAGACGGCTTGGAGCAGCTTGGAGGCATTGGCAAGAGTTGGTGATTGTTCTTGGCCACCTCTGGTGATTGTGAGGGGTTTGTGCCTACGTCGGTGAAGCGCCAAAGGCAACGTTAGTGAATTGCTTGTGTCATTTGTAACCTTTTGCCATTTGATAGGTTCTTGTGGTGCCTTTTGTGAGGCTCGGTGTGTGACCAATTAGCCACCAAACCACGTGGTGAAGAGGGACACAACGGGGACTAGCGTGCCGGCAAGCACGTGAACCTCGGGATAAATCTTGTGTCATCACTTTCTTATTATGACTAATCGATCCCAGTGGTTGTGTATTGTGGAATTCATCTCTTGATCATATTGATTGGTTGGCTCAATACTTCGTCCCTCGGTGATACCCTCCTAACTCTCTCTTGCATTAATTTCTTAGTTACCTTGCTCGCTTGTTAGTGTAGCTAATTAGCTTTAGTTGTAGCTGAGTTGTGCGGTTTCACTTGTGCAGTTGAGTGCAAATTTACTAGAATTGTGAATTGGTTAGATGGCTTGCAAACACCCCGTAGGCTAAGCAAAACTCGCATCTTACTATTTGTTATATTGATAAACTTTTTTAGCTTGTCTTTGTAGAAATTTTTAAAAGGCTATTCACCCCCCTCTAGCCATCAAGACATTTCAAGGGTTATCACTACTGTTCACTCGGCGCCGCGCTCTCGCACTCTGCTCTCTCTCCGCTCTCTCACGCTCCTCTCACCCGCCGCTCTCTCGCTCACTTCTCTCTCGCAGCTGTTGGGGTTCCCGGTAGGGGGGGCTCATAGGAGAAGGTTCTAGGCCGTCTCCAGGTGCTCGCAGGTAAGTCGATTTGGTTCCTACCAGAGTACGCCGCCTCGTTCCCTCTCTATCTCGTCCTCCTGGATCTGTTTACGACTACATCTTGTTTTGTTTTCCTCAGATCCGCATGCTCTGTATCCTTTGTAGTCCTTATTATGGCTGGATCTGTTAAGTATTCATTGTTTTCTTAAATAAAAGATGTACCTTGTTCTTTTACTCTACTCAGGTCTTTATGCACAATGCTGAGTTATTGCTGAATTATTTGGTAATGGTCAATGATGTTTTTGGATCTGGGTGGCACATTTTGTTTGTCGCAGCCGATCCATGTTAAATTATTTCTAGATTAGGGTTTGTTCATACTTATGCACCAGCTAGCATACTAATTTGTGCCCCCATGTCTTGTTTAGTGGTATGGATCATGCAGTTAGGCGTCATCAGCTTGTGATTGGAGGAGCATCTCTAGTTGTTGTCATCAGTGTCTGGATGTTTATTAGGTTTAGGCGAATGTCTCTGTTCAGGAGAGGGATCTGTTATGGTCCTATGACCGTCAGGGATCGGGAACGGATGAACAATCTCAGGTTCATCTATCACATTGATGATGTTCATTGTGTTGAACTTCTTAGGATGAAAAGGGTTCTTTTTTTCTAGCTTTGTGACCTCTTTAGGCAAAGGTCTCTTCTCAAAGGCAACATCAACAGCAACATTAAAGAGCAAGTAGCAATGTTCTTGCATGTTGTAGGACATACCCAAAGGTTTAGGGTTATCAAATGTACCTTTAGGAGATCAATAGAAACCATTAGTAGGTACTTTCAGCAAATCATGTGGGCAGTTGAAGAACTGAGGGCAGAAATAATTTAGCCACCTGCAACATCTGTGCATCCAAAAATCTAAAACAGTAGAAAGTGGAATCCTTTTTTCAAGGTTGACATTTTTGGCCTAATTCAGTCCTTCTATCTTTCCTAAAGTGTTACCTTCCTAATAGTTTCATGGTACTTGTTTTAGGATTGTGTGGGAGCCATTAATGGCACTCATATTCTTGCTAGAGCCCCTGCCAAGCACAGATCAGCTTTCATGGGAAGGAAGCACACCACTGCACAGAATGTATTAGCTGCTGTATATTTTGATCTAAGATTCACCTATGTCCATGTTCGGGAGGGGTTTGCTCATGATGCCCTTATTCTAGCATATGCCACCATGCTCGTGCTCGTGCCTTCGAATGATGAGAGGCCCATCAAGCTGCTCCGCCTTTGGCTCCTTGCGGTACGTTGTGCGTATTGCAAATCGCACTTGCATTAGCCAGGTCTCGGTAGGGATGCTCGGCAGGAGGACTTCAAGGCTCCTGCGAGTGAGCCCGGCCACAACAAGGTTGACACGAATTTCAGCAGCAACACAATGAGATGGCATCCATGGTTGTGTGCACCCAACATAGATGAGTTCAGTGCACTGCCATGGTTCTATTCTCTGCTTCCTCCACTGCCTTTTTACAATTCCCATATTGTTTTGCCGGTCATTACAATAATTAAATTATTTGTTTGATAAATGGTTCACATTTTGCCATTGCTCGTCTTGCTGAGGTGGAGGTTAATCAATGTAACCAAATCCGGCATGTGACAAGCCCACACAGCGTTACTCTGCAGCTTAGCCTTTGTAAACGGCAACGCGCGCTGGTCCGCTGCAGTCGACTATTTTGTTCCCGCTGCAACGCACAGGTATTTACCTAGTGAAGTTAAGAAAGGTGAAAACACAAGCCTGCACAGAATCATGACGCACATAGACCCAAGCAGCCAGCGAAGTTTTTACAATTCTACATTGTAACCAACACCATGCTACAGAGGATTAGTCTATCTTGGGCCTCAGAATTATGCTGTAGGGATGGAGTGGGTGGGAGTGAAAGACAATGGGGCAGAGGTAAGGTGGGAATGAGGAGCAAACGGGGGAGGGTGATAAACCAAGAAAGATTAGAAGTGAGCAACTGACAAAGAAGAGAATGAATAACTCAGACTAGTACTAAGTGGGTGGGTGTGAATCACAATGCATTGAAAGTGAAGTTGGAGGGCAGAACGAGGGAGGCAAGGACAAAGATAGTGATATATCTAGTATAGTGGCCTAGGAATGAGAAACGATGTGCAAGCACTAGTACATAAAAGAAGGTTTTTACTAACGGTCAAAAACGATTTCTAGCGCCATTTAAAAAACAGTCACTATGTCATCGATCGTAAAGATATAGAGTTTGTAGCGTCGAGCTTCTAACCGTCTCTGAAAAAGCATTTTTAGGAGCGGTTCCGTTAATATATCTGCCCCTAAAATTCTGAAAATAATATTAACAGAGAACCATCCTTAAAATTTTATTTTCTAGGACGGTTTCTATAAGCCAACAGCCCCTACAATACTGATTTTCAGTGGCGGTTGTTGTATTGCAACTGTCATTGAAACTGGTTTTTAACGACGGATCTAGTGTAACCACTTCTAAAAACACATTTTTAGGGCTGTTGGTTTAAACAAACCACCCCTAAAAATATATTTACAAGTGGGGTTCTGCTCAAATTGAACCACCCTCAAAATAAATTTTGAACTTTTGAAATTTCCCGCCATATTTGATATCGCGTTTTCCCACCAAATTTCAGAGACTATTGCAATTTATTTAAATTAACTTCATATATACTAGTGAACTAGTTAATTAATACACACAAGATTTACAAAATATCTGTAGCATATTTAATTTACATTACAAACTACTAATTAACATTTTGCTTCATCACAACAATGAATTGAAGGGATGTTTAGTTGGAGCGCAAAGAGCCTCAAACTTGGGATCTGTGGCATACTCTGAAGTATTAATCATAGAAGTTTCCCTTCTCGCTGAGAACCTCCCGCATCAGGAACTTGCAGAAATCATTTTGAACTTCTTAAATATCTTTTTGGTCAATTACAGTGGAACACGAAAACGCATGATGCTGCACGAAACACAAAGGACAAAATTAGATTCAAATTAATGAACATGTGCATATGATAAGGTTCAACAGATGACTTACTTCTCCAGGATTATTGTAGTACCACCCGTTGGTTCTAAGCCACTGTAATATAAAGTATTCACAAAGCACGCTTTTGGGAGGCTGCCTCGTGCACTGCAAGTCGGTGACATGAAAAAAAAAACTATACAGTGAAGCGCATTGTTCTATATAATCAATCAGCTTGCTTTTTGGGTCGATGACATGCAAAAAAAAAACAATACAGTGAAGATACAAGATTTGAAAAGATTTTAGGGGTGGCACAAACTCACCTTTCGAACCAACTCCTTGAAAGGTTAGAAGGGCAAAACCTCTCCCCTCTTTTTTTTTATAATTTCTCACATCCAAATGAGCTCAATAGTGACATGAACAACTACAGTCGAGCATGACCAGCTACTGTCGCGTGAAGGAAGAATGGTACATGTAGGAGGTTATTTTTAGGGTCGATCAACTAAGAGTACCATCCCTGTAAATACATATCAGACGCGGTTCTCTTAACACAACCATCCTTGATAATCTAGTTCTTCTAGAGACGGTTCGGTAAAGCCGTTCGTCTCCAGAAATCCTATTTTCAGGGATGGTTCTTTTAAGGATCGTTTCCAGGGGCAGCAGTGACGGGCCCATGATTTTGAGTTGGTATTCAAAATGTTAAGTGTTGTAATTTTTTTTGATTTGGCTAAAATCTAATATTTGACATACCATATATTAGTAAATGTTTTTAGCTTAATATCTTTTTGTTTTAGCCTTTAACTAGTGCTCATTGTTGAAATTAGAAGCCAATTGACCCAGACCATTCCAAGCCAAACCGAGCGAAGAATGAACGCCGCCCCAAAGATGAAAGTAGAGTCAGTCTATCGGCGCCTTGCCAAACTGCTGTTGGTTCACCGCCAAAGGGTTTGGATTTTTTTATTACACAGTACAACTCATACGCTCACAACGTACGCATATACATCTCTATGAACACATGCACGCAAATTCTATGAGCATCTTCGAAGACTGAGCCGACAAATCATTGAGATTGATGAAGTCACCATAGGCATCTCACTATCGACAGGAACGTCGCCTACTACTGAAAGCATAACACCGCTAATTTCTAAAATTTCACTTCTATGAGATATCAAACTCAGGACCAGAGGTGTTGTTGGGGCTCTTGTAACCACTTCACTACTAACCCTTTTGCTAGAACGGGAATGAAGGAGAGAAGCGGTGAAATGCCGAGCGGATAGACTCACACGTCGAGAACCTAGGGAATTGGAGGAAATTGGGCCATTGAGCCTTGTTGGGCCAACGAGAATAGAACGAATAGTACTACGAGGCTATTGTTTTGGGCTCAACTCATGAATACCCTATCATTTACTGTATTTTCATTTTTATAATACATATGCATGTATACACTGTATGTATATTTTTTTTTGGCTCAACTCATGAATACCCTATCATTTACTGTATTTTCATTTTTATAATACATATGCATGTATACACTGTATGTATATTTTTTTTGCCAAAAACAATGGGTATTCAGTTGAATACCCTTGAATAAAGCTAGGCCCACCCTTGAGAGAGTTTCGTTATAGAAACGTCCTTGAAAACTAACTTCCAGCAACGATTCGTTAGTTACCGTGCTCCCCGCCAAAGATTAGAAACAATCCTTGTCTCTATTAGAAATAAGAACCAAAGATTATTTCTGTACTAGTGAGGATCGAGGGACAGATGGAATTTTTATTTTTAATGTTAAATATATAGTATACTAGACAGATATATATAAGAGGATGCGTTAAGTATAGGGATGAAAACGGATTGGATACGGATATCACATTTGTTTTCGTATTTTTATCCGGATTCGGATTCGAATACGGATAGTATCAAATATGCCGGATAGGATACATTTGGATATCGACATCATAAATATGTTATTTGGATATTCGGATACGGATATGGTATCGGACGTTGAATATTCGGACTCGGATATGGACAGATTTAAACCCCTCTAAAGAAATTCAGTCTCGAATACGGTCGGAAAATATCCGTACCATTTTTATCCCTGGTTAAGTATCGAATCATCCCCGTACAATGAAGTCAAACACAACACTTCTATGTTAACAAAAAAATGATTCTACGTATTTTGATAGGTGATGATGCCTTGTCATTTAGGAGGACGAATGCTCATAATAATTTTTTTTTAGAATACGAGTGCTCATAAATGAGAAATTCTCGCCACGTCTGCACCATGCATGCGCTACTGTTTCCTCTCTCCTGTCCTGTCTCCTTCCCTTCTAGCAGTTGGCAAAGGCACCACCTTTCCCTTCGCCCGCAGACTTTCCGATCCGCAACCAAACCAAATTCCACAACATTTCCTCAAGCGGTTTCTTCAAGAAATCTGGATCAATCCAACCTTCAATCGCACATTCGGTGGGATCTCCCTTGAGTTGCAATGGAAGAGGGGACCACGGAATCCGGATCATTCTCCCGCTCTTCCTCCTTCGTAAGCTCATCTCAATTTAAAAAAAAAGTTGATTTGATTTGGTTCCCGTCCCCTTTTCTTGGAAGTAGAAGGGCAACACTTTCTTGATCTCGATGAATTCCTGCAGGGTGGGTTCGAGGAGTGGGTGGCATTGGTGAGGAAACGCAATGGGAAGGCCGCCTCGTGCGGGCGTCTGGGTCTCCGTTCATCAGCCAGGTACCGCCATTTCGTCTCGCTCTTCAGTTCCTGTGATCCACTTGGTGGCGAAAGAACAGCTCCTTCTTTCCATGCTCAGCCATGCAATTGGATTTGGATCTGATAAATTTCTTTTTTGTATATAATTCCTCTTCTGATGCATTAAGTCGACGATGAATTTTTATTACTTGTACAACTATTAAGTTTCCTACTTTTTGACAATCTTTCACGTGCCTGAATTTTATCAAAGTTTCAATGTTTGATTTATGAGCGATGCTAGCACATGTTGTTGGTATGCCGAAAATGCTTACGATCATATATTTAATCAAGCATCGTGAACTTTGCACATTGTGACCATCTTAAACTTCTTTTCAGCCCAAAGCCCTAAACTGATACTTACTGCTTGATAGCTAATTGAAAATACACACTGTATCCAAATGCTTTGTACCATGAGTATAATTTGTTTCTTCATAGGACGGGGAGGGGTTTGTCAAGTCAGATTATACTTTTTGTTTCAATAACTGATAGTATTACTGTTGCTCTTACTATATTGCAGTTCAGAAGTACTAGAACTTGCCGATCCTGATAGCAATGTCATTGACCCTGACCCTTGTGACCAAGTGCCAGAAGGAATCCTTTGGGAGAGGCTTGGGAGGGTTTCCATGATGGATATCGAGTCAAGTAACTTCAGTTGGAGCTCTCTCACCTCACTGCACCATACAAAACATACGGCTACAAGTACTGATCCATCTGAGGATGATGTTAGCAGAAGTTTTGAGGTTTTTATTTGTTCCATCCATGTTTTTGCAAATTACTTTTTACAGTTGGAGAAACATTGGTAATAAAGTTGTAGGCTATCTTATACGAATATGTATATTAGAATTAATTTTACAAACCATGTCTCTAGGTCCTTCTAATAACTGTACAATTTTCCTTAGGTGACAGTAAATTCGGGGGGCGTTGTTTTTATTGCATTATTCAAAGCTATTGAAAATGTTGACCTTCCATCCAAGGAAACAGCTGCAGTCATTAAAATAGCACCTTCAAGGATGGCCACGCAGTCCGAACGCTTTGGGTACGAACTCGCTAAATGGCTTGGAGTGAGAACTCCTCAAGTAAGAATCCACTATGCTAGCAGGGCACTCACGCTAACTAAATGTTGCACTGACAATTCTCTTGACTCATATAGGGCAGAGTCATTCATAGCTCCTCATCTGAATGGCAACAAATCAAGGATGCAGTTGAAAATGCTCGACATGCATCAATAGCTGCTGGTGATGAACTTGAGGAGATGATTTGCGCCGAGATGCTAGAAGCCCTTGAATTGAGTCGTTGCCTATTTCTAATGAAGTATATATAAACATGAAGTTGCCACTTACCAGTAATGTACTTATCAAAATAGTGCTTATTATAACAAAAACAAATTTGTCTTGCTGTTTTGCAGTTATGTACATGGCTCCTCTCTGCTAGAGAATGTAATGCCATTTGAGTCACGGCAAGCTGCTGAAAAAACTGCTGAAGCATTAGGTAGGGTCTTAATCCTGGACCTCGTATTGAGGAATGAGGATAGACTGCGATGCCATCCGCTTGGTTGGCGTGGAAATTATGCAAATCTACTTGTTGCCAACAGGGAAGCTTATGCAAACCTTGACTCACTAGATGATGTTTATGATTCTGCTATCATTCGATACAAGCCAGAGATCATCAGAAGCCCTCAGAAACAGAAGCAGAGAAGAGCTGTTTCAATTAGTGGCAGTATCGGCTCAGATGTCTCTGACCTCATATTGGAGGACTCTTATGCTTCTAGTGGACATGAGTTTTCTAGCTTTAATATCGTAGCCATTGATTCAGGTGTACCACGCAGGCCACCTGCCAGTAAGCGGGCAAAAGATCAGGAGAGCTACCCCAAACTAGTGGAATTAACACTGAACAACCTCGACTATTCTTCCAAACTTCTGTTTGAGGTGTCCTTTGGAAAACTTGGCATCCCAGGACATGAAGAATTTGATGTATCATCTGATTATAGCTATAATTCTCCTCTCTCTGAGAGTGATATGGTAGCAACAGTGCATTCATTCCGAGGAGGTTTTCGTAGTGCTCTGAGAGACCTTCAGCGATTCCACATTTTCCTCATCACACTCTACCAGAAGCTGGATGGTCTATTGAAAATTTTCTTCAATCTTATGTATAAATGCTCCAATGAATATGCTAGGGAGGATGCTGGTACTTCTGATTCACCATTGTGTTCAGTGGAATCACAAGCAGATTCAAATGATACTGATGTTCCAAGGAATCTGCGTAAGCCTTCCCGAACCTTATCCCGTGACAATCTAGACCTATCATCTCCTTCGTGTCGAGAGAGCTTTATCAGCAAACATTTCAAAGGAAATGGTGATGCCTCCCGTGGTCTTCGGTTGACAATGAAGCTGCGAGATTTTAACAAGTATGCCAAGGTTAAGACCTTTGAAGTGTGGATGGATAATTTGTCTATTATAAAATGTATGACGTAGGTACCTAGTTGACATCTAGCTGTTTTTTTTCACTCTTATATATAGATTGTTCCACTATTTTTTCCTGAATATAGCACAAAACAGAATTTAGTTGTAGGAGACCAAATAGCTAAAGGGCTTCATGATTTCAGCATGCAACTTGCATACTAACCAAAGTTTTGTTTCAGGTACATACGGTACCTATCAGACGACTATTTAGTTAATTTGGCTACTAGTCTGCTATGGTGTTTTGCATAAGTCAGTCAAGTTTATCACGCGATTCTATTAGTCATTCAGCAAACTTTTACAGGTAGACAGTGAATTAAGCAAAGAGATAGAACAATGGAATGACACGCTGAGGACTGAAGTAGTAAAGTTGTGTCAAGATAACAATTTTCACACAGGCTTTTTTGAAGGCACTGATAATAGCACTGCTGTTGATGCTTACGAATTGAAGGTAAATCTAAGTGTACCCTCTGTACTAACTACTTGTATACTCATTAATTGAACCTATCAAGCAATTTTGTTGTTAGGTTCGACTTGAGCACATTCTCGAGAGGATATCTTTGATCTCTGATGCTGCAAGCACTGAGCGTCCATCACAGATCACAGATTACCTGTATATTGGTGGTGCTCTAGCTGCTCGGTCAACACACACACTTAAGCACCTTGGCATCACCCATATATTGTGCTTGTGTGCAAATGAAATTGGACAGTCAGAATCACAGAAGCCTGACCTTTTTGAGTATAGGAATTTCTCGGTGAGTTCTAATATCTCCATGGATGGAAAATTATTTTCCTTTAGCATAAGCCAGAAGACCCAGTTTAGATATCTTTCAGTGCTTAATTGCTTCTTTATATAGATAAAGGATGATGACAATGCAGACATTGGTGATCTCTTTCAAGATGGTTCTGATTTCATCGATTACGTGGACCACTTGCATGGCAAAGTACTTGTGCATTGCTTTGAGGGAAAAAGTCGTAGTGCGACTGTTGTTCTTGCCTACCTGATGCTGAGGAAGTAAGACTGCACAGTAATTACTATGTCATCATTCTCTGTTAAAATCAATAACTCGCCATGACTGAAACAACTTATTACCAGATTTACCTTTTTTTATGTGACCTTATGGTCTATCAATCCAGAAATGACATCTTTAAAGATAGAAAGTTTGCATCTTTCCTTTATTTATTGTCCTGGAAGCGGTCATCATCTCATAATTTTCCCTTTTTTTTCTTAAGAAATTGTACTCTCCTGGAAGCATGGAACATGCTGAAGAAGGTCCACCGACGTGCACATCCCAATGATGGGTTTGCTAAGGTCTTGCTGGATCTTGACAAGAAACTGCACGGGAAAATCTCCATGGAATGGCAACACAAGAGGCCAGCAATGAAGGTGTGTCCCATCTGTGGCAAGACTGCTGGTCTCAGCAGCAGCTCACTGAAGCTCCACTTGCAGAAGGCGCACAAGAAGATATCCTCTGGGAGTGTAGACAGTGCAATGACTCTGGAGATACAAAAAGCAATAGAGGCAATCAAAGCTGGCTGGAGCGGCGGTGACAGCCCAGCGCATAAATCACAGTCACACATCGAAGGATTTTGATGTTTAATCTTACATTCTTACGGTCCTGCTAATGCATACAAGAAGGTTTGTAATCAGCAGCTCATACAACAAGGTTTGTAATCGGCAGCCGCTTTAAGAATGAAGCCTCAGCTCTGGACTTAATGGCACTTGTAAGTAGCACATTTCTGGAACATTTGAGGGTTTTTTTTATATGGTTTACGAGCTTGGATTGACAAGAACCATCCATAGAGGGATGTAGTTTCTGTTATAAAGTTGTGTGATTCTTTTTTCTGAAGAAATATGTACGAGATGAACATTCAGACTCCTTTTTGGATATCAAATTTTGAATCCTTTGTCCTCTATAATCAGTTTGTTCAAATGGACAGAAGCTCTTCTTTTAGTTCATTGTCAAACTACAGAAATCAAACCATTTTAAAATGAAATGTGGAAATTCTCAGTACAAACAATATATGACAACAATCACTGGATTCGTATCAAAGACCCATCACCATTAGTGAAACAACAGCTCAAACACAAAATTTGTCCTGTACAAAGATCCTATGTCATAGCATTGAGGAAATGAAATAATTTCCCTGCAATACCCAGGAAGATTGGGTGCGTTTTTTTATCTATCAGGTAAGTCCTGATGGTAATAATCTCTATTGGGACTTCAGGGTATAAGAGCTTGCCTGTACAACATGTCCATTCCGTCAGCAGGTGAGTACTTAGCGAGCATTGGTCCTGTCTCTGCAGAGCTCAAAACCTGCGCTGCATTCCGGTACCAAGGCTGCAAATGAGGATCTGGCGAAAGCGAACCAGGAAGCATCACCGAGCCCCAGTCTCTCTGCCCTGCCCTTGCTTCACTTATTCTCCGTCGCACTAAAAGCCCAGCCACATCTTCTCTCCTGATCTCTGTCATGGTCCGTGCAATCACCATGCATAGGAGAAGAACAAAACCTGCGTCCTCTTCAGGTAAGAACTCCACAGCAAGTAATTTCCAGTTTAGAAGCATGGTTGCTCTGTCACCATGATGATCCGGTGACTTACGAACAAGTGTGAGGTATTGCTCCTCGTCAACGAGGTTGCTGGATGCATTATCTGTGTTTACTCTGTAGCTCAATCTCCTCCCGACGAGCAGCCTTGCCTGGTAAATAGTACATTGCAGTGCAATTAAAAGGCATGAAATAGCTTTGTAGATTTTTATAACGGTGCAAAAATGAAGTAGTATATCAATAGGGAAGTAGTAAGCAACTGATATTTTACATTTTAATAAAACAGAATGTTTGAATTACATTACATTTAAACAGTACATGAAAATTCTATGAAACTGAAACTTAGGGACCAATACAAATGCTATTCTACATTTTAACCAGCACACCTCTTTGCTAAGGAATGTATCTGTATGAAATTCTAGAATAATATCTTTTAAAGAATGAAGTTAAATAAACAAACATATTGGTGCAAATTAAGTTCATGTGATAATATAGTTACCATATATCTTCAATCTTCTATTCAGAGAGATTGCCACTGCCATGATACATTTTTCTAAAGGAAAATTATGAACTCTACAGCATGCACTCATTTGTATATTGCATATAAAGACTTGTTTACTACAGAAAATCAAGCAAGATTCTTGCGCTGCCAGTTCTTTCAGTGGTGAGCACTGATGATGGTACTTTGTTTACTACTCCCTCCTGAAAAGAATGTAATTCTAATTCTAACATAATACCGAGTCAAACCATAGAGTTTGACCAAGTTTATACTAAATTTGACCAAGTTTATATTATGTTTCCATAATATACCTATTTGGTGCAAAAAGTATTGCTACTCCCTTTTATAAACTTGGTCAAATTTAGTAGTTTGACTAAGAATAGAAGTGGAATTGCATTCTTTTCAGGATGGAGGTAGTACAATCCATATGCACTCTAACCCCTACTTAAATGTACTGATCATACCTCCTCGTCTGAGCTGTTATTTTTTAACTGAAAGCTGAGTTCATCTCCCAAACGTACTGTGAGTGTATCTCCTGTTGACAAGCTCCAAACTACCTTATTCTCCTGTTGATCTTTCATCGCTGTTGCTGTGCCCACTATCTTTTCTGCAGCATAAAGGGAACAAATACCCACATTATCATAATAATTGTGATCTCCAGGAAAACCAATTATTTTACAAACTGAAGTTACCAGGAGCATAACCAACGGAGCTCATACTAGCAATGTATGACCATGATCCTTCTCGAACCTCAATGTTCCTATCCTCCCATTTCACTGCAATGGGAGTTTCAGCACCTCTCCGCCAAATCCCTCTGCCTACTCTACACAAGTTGCAACAGGTTTCATCAAAAAGCATACTGAGATATAAAATTACAAGTCATCCCCCAACAGCTTGTACTGTAACCATTAAAGATGAAATGATTCAATGGATCTATTTAAGGGAGATGGTACGTGACAAACATATCAACCAAAGCAAAACTCTAGAATAATAATCAGCACAACCTAATGAACAATACCTCATCCGGATGACAAAACATTCTTTCCCACTGTGATCAAGCACAGTTCGTGTCAGCCAACGTCCTTCTTGCGGACGGTAATTTCTCATGCGCAATATGACATCAGAAATCATGGCCCCACCATCATCAGTGACTCGATCAGGCACACACTTCAACAAGTATGGTGCTTGAATTGGAGGGGTAATTGAAGCCATCGCTCTCATCCTGACATCAAGTTCCTCTGTGAGAGCAAGTGCTTTCTCATGCAACACATCGCTCCATGAGAATGAGATGTTCTTGAGGAACTTGCTTTTCCTGAAGCACCCACTTAGATTACGCCTGAACTCAATGAGGACGCCCCGGGTTGCAAATTCACAATACAAGTGCCATACTTTCTGCCAGCTTTTGCAGGATAAATTGGACATCGATTTGTTGAGTTTTAGTGATCTGTGACACCTCTGTGTTCGCAATCGTAGGAAATCCTTGCTGGTGGGCTCCTTATCAAATTCTCCCTTCAAGAACACATATACCTGCTACCAAGAAGATCAATGATACACTTAGCCAGAATGTAAACCACACAAATATATAAAGACATCACGTGTCATGCCAATATAAAATTTCTTTTAGTTTTTGTAATATGTGACCCAGATTACCAGAGAAACAATTTGAATATACCTAAATAAATTCCTTATACAAGGCCTCAACCTGGAAATAAGCTTATCAATTGCTTCATTGCTTGAGTAACTAGATTTTCTATATAGATCAATAGGACCACAGCTTGAAAGTTATAGCAGCAGTCCTTGATAATTTGAATATACCTAATCATATGAATGTACAGATACCTCGTCTGAAGAGAGGGCAATACTTGTTTATGTGTTGCGTATTTTTTGAGGCCCAAAATTGCGGGGTGGATTTTTTGAGATATGATGCTGGCAAAAACAAATGATTGAGCAGGCCTACCCACCACCCAATCACTTGAGGCCATTAGCAAAGGGAATCTAGCATTTTGGCTTTGGAGTGACCATGGTGCACATGGGGCTGTAGAATTTATAACTGCCTTTTTGACTTATTGCTGCCGTTATTACTTACTGTTGTTGGCATTATGCCACGATGTAGTCCAGAAACAAATGGAAGGTTGCTCAGGAAGCAGAGATAAATAGAACATAACAGTAGACAAATAGAAAATTCTGCCTATTTGCTAGCCCCTCATGAGGACATCATACAAGCTAATGTGGAATATCCTAAGTTTGGCATAAGGTTAACTGGTTGAGTATGATTACAATGCCAGCTCTACTGTTTGTGTAAGACATAATCTGCTGCTCCCCAATTCTCTATTGGCTGCAGATTAGGAGATTAAGCTGGTCAGCATGGCTGTCCAGTCTCTGCTGCTGTAGCAGTATGCCAATAGGCCACCTCTAGTACATTAGTTGGTAGCTAATACATCAGCCATGTCTTGGTAGTAGGCTGATCTAAGCATTGTACTGCTAGTACTAGGAGTAATTGGGGCTGTACTCAGCCATACCTTAGTGTACCTGATAGAGGTACATGTAGTGGTATTTATACTACCTCAATGCAATGGAAAAGGGCAGTTCAGTTTCCACATTCAGAATTTCAGAGCTGCTGGCCGCAGCTCTGCTGTGTGTGTGCTATGCTCACCTCTTCCTACCTTTAGCCAAAGTGAGTGTGTGGGTGTGCTGGTACGCTAGCTGCTTACCTGTGCAGGGATCCCAGGGGCCAACATGTGGTATCGAAGCCATACAGGTTCGCCTGCGTCGCCAGCTGATCATCGGTGATGGCACCACTGCACCAGACACGGGCGACGGCAGTGGAGCTGCCGGGGCGGCCCAGCCACGACAGGAGGTCGTTGTGCGCACGGTGTGGGAGGTCAGCGGCATTAGTTGGCCGACGCCGACTCGCACCAACTATGGCGAGTGGGCGGTGACCACGAAGGTCAAGCTTAGAGCCCGACGGCTCTGGAATGCCATTGACACCGACAATGAAGAAGACGACATGTCGGCGTTGGAGGCCATCCTTGTTGTTGTGCCAGCGGAGTACAGGGAGCCACTGGGGGCGAAGAAGTCTGCAAAGAAGGCGACGGTCCAGCTGCTGAAGGAGTACGCCAACCTCAAGTTCCGAGACGGTGAGATGGTGGAGGACTTCTCCCTCCGCCTGTAGTCGCTCATCAGCAAGCTGGGGAGCCATGGCATCACCATCGACGAGGAGGACGCGGTCTCCAAGTACCTGTGCTCTGTGCCGGTGAAGTACATCCAGATCGCTCTCTCCATAGAGACGATGTTGGACCTGTCCACCCTCACCATTGAGGATGTGACCAGCCGTCTGCAGGCGGTGGACAAGCGCATGGTGCAGGCCACGGCGACGACGGACAGCGGCAAGTTGTTGCTGACAGAGGAGTGAGCTGCCCGGATGAAGGAGAAGAAGTCCGGGGAAGGCTCCTCCAGGGGCGGCGGCGACGGCAAGCGCCGTGGCAAGGCTTCTTCGGAGAAGAAGAAGAAGAAGAAGAAGAAGGTCAACCCCAACGCCTGTTGGCACTGCGGGAAGATAGACAATTGGGCAAAGGAGTGCCCAAACCGTAAGCAGGAGAAGAAGGCTGAGGCTCACCTGGCACAGGCTAACGATGATGATGAGACCACACTCCTGATGGCGACGTTCTGTGCACTGCACGAGGCAGAGGAGAAAGCAGAGGTGGTGGTGGTGGCGGAGCTAGGGAAGGCTTCAAAGACTGTCGACCTCGACGAGCCGCGCGCCCAAGTCCACCTCGGACACATGGGCAGCGAGCAGGAGCAGAGGTGGTACCTAGACTCCGGCGCCAGCAACCACATGACGGGCTCCAAGACTGCCTTCTCCGAGCTCGACAGTAACGGACCGTCATGGTGAAGTTTGGCGACGGCTCAAGGGTGGTGATCCGAGGGCACGGCACCATCATCTTCAAGTGCCAGAACGGCGAGCACCGCACGCTAACGGATGTGTACTACATCCCGCAGCTGTGCTCGAGCATCATCAGCGTCGGGCAGCTGGATGAGCGCGGGAGCAAGGTGTTGATCAAGGACGGCGTCCTCAGGATAAGGGACCGAGAACAGCGGCTTCTCGCCAAGGTAAAGAGGTCCCGTAACCGGTTGTATTTGCTCAATTTGAAGGTGGAGCAGCCCATCTGCATGGCGGCGCAGCGCATGGAGGAGCCATGGCTGTGCCACGCTCGGTTCGGCCATCTCAGCTTCGACGCGCTCGGTCGGCTAGAGAAGATGGTGCGTGGGCTGCCTCACATCGAGTACGTAGGCGAGCTGTGTGATAGCTGCCTGGCTGTCGTTCCTGAAGATGGCGAAGTACCCCGCGGCAGAGGCCCTTGAGCTGGTCCATGGCGACCTCTGCTAGCCAATCACGCCGGCAACTCACGGTGGGCGCAAGTACTTCATCTTGCTCGTGGATGACTGCAGCCGGTACATGTGGATGCACATGTGGCTGCAGTTCTTGATGAGCAAGAGCGAGGCGGCGGAGGCGATCGAGGCGTTCAAGGCGCGCGCAGAGGCTAAGTCCGGGAAGAAGCTACGCGTGCTGAGGATGGACCGCATCGGCGAGTTCACATTGGTGGAGTTCGCCGCGTACTGCGCGGATCAAGGGGTGGTGTGCCACCACACTGCGCCGTACTCGCCGCTGCAGAATGGCGTGGTGAAGCGGTGGAACCAGACGGTGACTCTACTTAGTTGTCCCAAGTATTGGTGACCACCATCTAGTGAGCAAAGCATCTCATCTCTGTTGGATAAAAAGGACACACGACACTTAATGTTGGACAAGTTATCTGTGGGATGAGAATCGATTGTCGCCTTGTGCATATGACCGAAGCTATCCAAGTCGCAATCTTGGGTGCATAATGACCATACAATCGAAATCAACCATCTCTAGAATAACTTCGTATTTGCTAATTTCGATGGCAACCATCTGTTCTGTTTCAACCACAATTGTTGTGGTCAAGAGTGAAGATTTAAAACTTTTTAGTGTTGAGAGACAACTAATTAGTTACCAATAGGAAGGTTAATCTCTAGCTAGGTAACGACTCTTTGATAGCTATGAAGGCTATGTCTTACAGAGCATTAACCAACAAGAAGTTAATCAACTAGCCACAACTTGAGTGATACTCTATCTTTCAGAGCCATGGAGATCAAGTAAATTCCATCTTGGACAATCACACAGATAATGCAAGGTGTTCTATCAGCTAAAGTGAAGAATTAGAGAAAGTATGCCCTAGTTTCGATCAACATCCTTGTGCCCTTAGGTGCCACAAATGGTTTGTTCATAACTTTATTGGACAAAGTGTTGAGGAATATTCAAAAGCAATCTGAGAAGTGTCAAACAACATATTTTTCATCTTAGAGCTGTTGTTTGATCCTAAAAAGGAAGCCTCAAGGTGAAAGTTGGCCTGACAAGGTTGTTATGCTGCAAGTCAACTCAACTTGCAGTACAACTATGTCACCAAGGAAAATTTTACTCAACCGCTTGGTGGTAGACTACTTCCCGCGGTTTAGTAAATATTACAACTTTTGTTGTCCTTAAGGCCTCGTTACATCTTTCTTTGGAAATTATTTTCCAATGATGACATACTTTGGTACCTTATACATGTTTTTACCAAGAGCTTGCATCTGAATCCACCCGGATAACTGTTGCAATTCGATAAGAGAATCTTCTTAGGTAACATTTGGGAGAAATACGGAGCCAACTGAGTCAGTTATCATATGTACTAATCCCTTGACAGACTCAGATAATACAGTGTTGTCATCAGAGAAAGAGAACTGCACACATGGAACCACAAGTAGTTTTCCATTAGTTGGTGCCTAAACGAATGAACATTTACGACCAACATAGACCCTGTCTACTGGTTAGTCAGTATCCTATAGCCTCAGAGTATATTTGTCGCCTATGATCTCACCCTTTTGGAAGGTTGTGCTCAAGCCATTTTGGTAGAGGACTGTTTTTCAAACTTTGTGCACATAGAGTCATTTCAACGAGTATACTTCTGATAATTCCGGTCTAGTGTGGAGTTCATACGGCCCATACTATGTTCACTAGAGAAGAAGAGATACTTGTGTATGGTTAGCTTATGGACCAATTGATCTCTGTATAATGAGAACGAAGTACTGCGTTGTCTTGGATTCCTCCCAAAGTAACAATGCTTCATGGAAGTCAATGAAGGAAATTCTTCAGACAAATTTTACCATGAAGAATAAGTATCAGAAAGTGCCTTTGGCCAGATTGTTCACCGATGTTAAAGCTTTGTAGCTGAATGATATAGCAGATGTTGGGAACTAGATAACGTGCCTCTCCTCCTTAAAAGGTCTTTCATTTCGAATCTTGGGACGTGATTCTTTTAAGGGGGAGGGCTGTAACACCCTAGGTGTTTGTCACGCATTAAGTAGTGGGTTTGATCTCAAATATGATAGATTAAGTGGAGATGACGATGTCAAGGTCAACCTATGGAGATGAGCCTCACCTAAAGTGGATGTTGCATCATTGCTTTACATATAGGTCCCTTTTCAAAGATATATGCTTGGATGGTGTTATGGCAATATCTTCATGTGTCTCACCTTAGTACCTATCTATATTGATCCCTGAAAAAGTTTCATGAAGTTTGGAATCAAAAAGTCACATGAAATGATAAGTTATATGCTTGTTTGGATTATAACTAAACCCTGCCTTACATCCCATGGGAACTAGTGTTATGCAACATACAAATGCAATATGTGCAACACATCTTGGACACATGTGGAACACCCTAGTGGAACATGTGTAGCATGTATCTTGAAACAACCACATGAAATGACTATAGCATTTCACTTGAGTTCTATGTTTCAAGGCATGTGAGGCCTGCACTTTTGTGCAACCTATGCATGGTGGGTATGTTTGGCCTCTACGACACCTTAACTACACTTAGGACACTTAATGGAACAATGTTCATGTTGATCATTTTGCCTAAATGTGCTTCTAAGTGATGGTTGACCATGTATGGACCCTAGAACCCTTTTGTTTGACCATTTCAAAAGTGTGACCTAGAAGCTTTGAATGACTGTGCATCCTTTAACAAAGTTATAGCAAATTTTATAAGGAACAAACTTTGTTTAAGAGTCAAGTCATGAAAATGTGTGTAACATGCTCAAACAGGGCCCCCAAGTCAGTTTTAGGGCTGATTTCAGCACTTAGCCATTTTAAGCCCTGATTTCGGTGTCGTCGACGTTGGCATCTCGCGTTCTTCAAATTTCACTAAGTAACTCAAGTTTATCCAAATACAAAAGTTGGAGCTGATATCTTGAAGTAGGACATATCAAATGTTGGCATTTATTTGACCCCTCTTGATCAACTAAATGGAGCTCAAATGAAAGTTTGATTAGTCCTTGACAGTCGCAATTTGAGAGGTAATTATCTGCTAATCTATTGCCCAAATGACCATGACCATTAAATGAAAAATGTAGTGTAATGTGTGGGCTGCAAACTTTGTAATTGGACCTTGGCCCAAATTTGACTGGAGCCAGCTCAAAAATGGACTCCAAGTTGCTGACAGCAATGCACACCACGTACTCGGCACATTGTCCGAACCACCGACGGGTGTCCATGAGCGTGGCCGCCATGCAGAGCTTTCGCGCGCCCTCCACCGTGCCAGCACCGCTGCCGCGTGCCCCTACGCCCGCTCGAAGTGGAGAAGCACCAGAGCGACTAGCCTGAGCCCTCCCTCACCTCCCCATTCCCTTCATTCGCCGCTCCGCGCTCCCCACCTCGCTCTCCCGGTTCCCGAGCGCAGAGCCGCCATGGGCAGTACCAACCGAGCTCCGCCAACCACGTTCTTCGCCTCCGAACCTCCTCGTCACCAATTGAGCACGAAATCACCTTTCCCAGCCTGTGCTGCGCCTTCCGAGCCGTTTCCCCGGTCCGAACCGCCGTCAGAGCTCGTCACCGCCATGGCCGTCCACAGAGCTCCGAGCCGCCGCCGCCGTCGCTCTACCTCCGGCCTCCCTCCACCCGAACTGACCACGCCATTGCGTTCCCTGTACCACGCCGCCCCTCCAGAGCTCCTCGCCTCACCGTTTTCACCCCCGCAGTGGACCGCCGCCGGAGCGCCGGCCGGCAAGCCGTCGGCTGCCGTGGCCGCACCACCACGGGCCACCTCACCCCAAGCCGCGACCGTCTTCGGGTGAGCCTCGCTGCGCTGGTGCTCGTGCCGCCCTCAGCCGTCGCCGCCGGTGTCCCCCCCTCGCCGGAACCGCGAAGGCCGACCCCCCTCCTCTACCGGCGTCGGGAGGTAGAAGAAGAAGACCGCCCCCTGTGTCCCTCTCTGTCGCTCGGTGAATGACTGGTGGGCCCAACCGGTCAGCAGGTCCCGCATGTCGGTTAAGTGGTGCCAGATCTGGGATGAGTTATCGGGTAGACCTAGCGAATTCAGTAGGGTAAGGAGAATTTCGTTTTTGAATTTCAGAAAATTTGTGAATCTTATAAAAATGATATCTCATGCTAGGTAATTCAAAAAATAGCAAAAGTGGACTTTTTGGGAACCTTGAGAATAGATCTATGCAGTAGAGTCATAAAATTCTATATGTTTATAGATGTTTTCTAGTGTCTTTATTTAAGTTTTAAAGATGCTCTAGAAATGCCTTTAAACCTAACCAGAGCAAGATCTGGAGTTTTAGAACTCCAAAAATAGTGATTCTTGTTTTGTTAATTTTGTGATGACTTGTACTTGCTAGGAAAAATATTAAACACACTACTTGTTCACTGTTTTCTTAAAGTTTGATTGACCTTGTTAAATAAGGAAAACTACATTATATTGCTTGTCATTTTCATATCTTGAGTTGTGTTGCTCCAAATGATGTAAAATTTTTATGGCAGTCTTTCCATGCTATGGATGTACTGTGATATAAATTTCATGGTCATTGCTTACTGTATACTCAAGTTATTGATTTAACTTGTTTATAGCTTGATAAATAGCTTATAAATAATATATAAATGATAAAATAGAAAATATTGTTCCATTACCTTAGTATGATGTTTCTCTATCATATTGATTCATAATATAGCCTTGTGTTCACAGAAAATATTGAGTTTTAGGTTTAATTTGCTCTTACATGAATTATTGCATTAGCTATTTGTCTTTTTCATAGAGGTTGATATACTTGTCTAAATGGCTTGAAATTTGGACAGTAGACTTTTGAGAGCATTTGTAGACCCCTGTAATTTTGGTAGAATTTATGGAGCATCCTTATGATATGGTCATAATTCCACCTAATTATCTAAATAAATTAAGAAAATGTATTAAAAGAATTTGTTTAGTAATTGACACTATGTTTTCTGATGTTCATTAGTCATGTATGAAATGTTGGTAAAGTTGGTTTTGCCCAATTATATGTTTGCAACGGAAGTTAATAATTATTTCTTGCAAATGAGGTTTCTGGGCAGATCTGGAAACTTAGCAAAGTTCTTCATGATAATGTGCTTTGTTGTGAAACTTATTTATACAAAAGTTGTAGATAATTTATGTATCTAGCTGCTGTTAAAATTTGGTGGCATTTGGTCATGTGGTTTAGGAGTTATAGCTGTTTAAAGTTAGGTTATAGAATTGCTTGCTCTCTGTCTTGTTAGACCAGTTTCTGTGTTTGTGTAAATTCGACAGGTTAAACTTTGGAATCATGCTGTGATGTTTATAAATGAAATTTAGATAATTTCATAAGCTTTTCCAGAATGTCTTCTTGCAAGTCATTTGGATTTAGGGATCTCCAGTTGTGATTAATTTACTGAACTACTGTGTGTATGTCCAGAAAGTGACAGATTTTAGTTGTAGTGCTTTGATTAACTTTGCCATGCTAATGTGTTGAAGGGTGACTCATATCTTTGATGATACTTGGGTGGTACCCTGTGATCTTGTGAGACTTGTTTCTTGATTGATGTGCTTGCCCTCTTCTATGTTATGTCTTAATGAGGATTAAGTTAATTAGCTCTAGGGTTTATGTGAACTTTGGTATGTTTGCATGATTAATTTGTTTATTGCATTTTTATGCATTCATACATATGCATTATTGCACCTCATTTAGGTACGTTAGCTGAAGCACGTAAAGGACCTAAGGTGGAGCCAAACCCGAAGATGGAGTTGGTGGATCCATCCCGAAGATCGAAGGACCGGACAAGTGGTAGATTAGAAGATGCTCGCCAAGCGGGTTTCATCTGACATACTATAACTTAAGTCGGATCCCAGGCAAGCCCCGGAGCATTATAAGCCTCCTACCTTCAAAGCAATTAATTCTATATATGTTATAAGTATTGTTGCATTAAGTGATAGGAGTTGGTTGGAAACCCTTGCTGCATTATATCATTCCTTGTCCAGATATATGAATCCTATATAGACTAGGATCGAGTAGATGCTTAGCCCTGCTTTAAGCGGTAAAAGTCAGGTGATTTCCTGTCACCTGCGAGATATAGGGATATTCATTTATGGCACGGTTGGCTATATTTGCTATCGTGGAATGGAACCATGTGTTAATAAAATGAAATGAGACCGGGCGGGATGACGATAGTGAAGCAACAAGGCATGGAGGTCTTGGGTGTGGATCTATCCCCGTCTGAGTCGTTTAAGGACCGATTCGTTGTACGTCCTTGAGTCATGTTGAACGCAGTCTAACACTTAGTTGGCCGGATAAGTCGTTCCGACCGCGAAGCCGAGTAATGTGATTTAGGCCGGGAATCGAATGGTAGGTTGCTTCTTGGAGGAGAGAAAGGATGTGCTTGGGGACATTGGCGTGAGACCAAGGGGGGGTTAGAGTCCCTATCACCTGGCAGAGTGTTGCCCTTGGGGTCGCGACATCATTCGGACCCGCGATTCCTGAATCATATGAAAAGGTGGCCTGTGCGACCCTGGCAGGGGTCTGCACGGTGAGTGTTAGAAATACCCCTCCAGCTGGATAGGAATTCGATTCGAATCGCCATCGCTCCCGGTTAGTGAGCACTTGACTTGAGCAGCGGCAACGTAGATTCCATTAAATTGAACGGATGGTTAATTGGATCGCGATGGAAAGGTTGCCTCAATTTATACCTGCTATGGTTAATATTGTTTGCTCCTAATAAAGTGAGTGCTCTAGTATAGGTTCTAATATAGATGATAGGTTAATGATAATTAACTTGATGCTTAAGCATTAATGATTGATCATCTATATTAAGCTTTTATGCAAAATGTTGTCAAGCTAGCCCCACTTTATATCAGCCTTGCATGATCCTTGGTGTCACCTTATTTCTGGTTTCTGACGGGTAAGTCTAGCTGAGTACTTTGTCGTACTCAGGGTTTTATCCCCACTTGTTGCAGGTTGTGATGTATCATGGCGGCTGCAAGAGTTGGTTGACTCCTGCCGTAGTGGCGGAGTGTGATCACGGGCATGATCCTTCTTATTTACCTTATCTCTAATGCTTTTGTTGGAAGTCGATCGTGGTACTGGCATGTATTTGAAATAAGATCAATGTTAGTTTCAAATTACTTTGCTTCCGCTATTTTTCAATGTAAGTTCTAATAACTATGTTGAACTCCGATGTATATTGAATTACTTGTGAAATTATTGTAACATGTGACTTGTTATGTTGAATCACTACGATCTTGGCTTGTATGTTGGTTGTTTTGAAATCCCTCGTGATTTCATTGGACTACCGGAGTTATATGGGCTCAAGTGCGAGAATTTGATCACTTCGGTGATTGTTTTTGTACTTGTGCTCTTATAATTTGGACGGTTCTGTTACAGAGGCGGTGACCATGGCGGTGTTCATCCTCAACCGTGCACCCACCAAGGCCCTAAAGGGCAAGACGCCGTTCGAGGCGTGGCATGGGCGCAAGCCGAACGTATCCTTCCTCAGAACGTTCAGGTGCGTTGGCCACGTGAAGAACACAAAAGCCATTCCTCACCAAGCTGGAGGATAGGAGCACGCCCATGGTGTTCCTGGATGTAGAACATTGAGATTCTCTATTGAAATGGGCTAACCCTAGAAGGGTAGCTATATAGGTACCATACATGGGCCACATGGGCTTAGCCTCATGGGCCTAATACATTCACATTTCAACACCCCCCGCAGTCTGAACTACCGGCACAGCGGAGTTCAAGGCTGAACAAGAAAGAAAACAAGTAAGTGCACAACACACACAGGACCCCCCGCAGCCACGACTAGCCACTGGAGACGTTGAGGCTGGAGCAAAACTCGAAGAAGGTCGAGGAAGGGAGGCCTTTGGTGAAGATGTCTGCAAACTGGGAGGTGGTCGGGACGTGAAGTACCCGGACGTCGCCGATGGCCACACGGTCGCGGACGAAGTGTAGATCGATCTCCACATGCTTGGTCTGCTGGTGCTGCACGGGGTTGGTGGAGAGGTAGACCGTGCTGACGTTGTCGCAGTAGACGAGCGTGCTCCTGGCGAGGGGGCGGTGAAGCTCGGCCAGGAGCTGGCGGAGCCAAGCGGCCTCGGCCACGCCGTTGGCAACGGCACGGTACTCCGCCTCGGCACTGGAGCGGGAGACTACCGGCTGGCGCTTGGACGACCAGGAGACAAGGTTGCCCCCGAGGAAGATGGCGTAGCCGGAGGTGGACCAGCGGGTGTCCGGGCAGCCCGCCCAGTCAGCGTCGGTGTAGACAACCAGCTCAGCAGTGGAGGACCGGCCGAGGAGCAGTCCGTAGCCAAGGGTGCCACGGAGGTACCGGAGAAGCCGCTTCATAGCAGCCAGGTGGGGCTCCTGCGGAGCATGCATGTAGAGGCAGAGCTGCTGGACGGCATAAGTGATGTCTGGCCGTGTGAAGGTGAGGTACTGGAGCGCGCCAGCAAGACTCCGGTAGGCAGTGGAGTCCGCTGGCCCAAGCATAGGCCCCCCAGCCTCTGACAGCTTGCCCTGGGTGTCAACCGGTGTAGAGCAGGACTAGCAGGAGGTCATCCCTGCTCGCTCCAGAATGTCACAAGTGAACTGCCGCTGGTGGAGGAACAGGCCTAAAGGTCGGGGCTCAACAGTGACGCCGAGGAAGTGGTGGAGCATCCCAAGATCCTTCATAGCAAATTCCTTCTGGAGAGAGGCAATGATGCGGTGGAGCAGAGACTCACTGGAGGCGGTGAGAACAATGTCATCCACATAGAGGAGCAGATAAGCAGTATCACCCCCATAGTGGTATATGAACAGGGAGGTGTCAGACTTGGCCTCCGTGAACCCAAGAGTCTACAGGAAGGTAGCGAATCGAGAGTACCAAGCCCGGAGTGCCTGCTTGAGCCCGTAGAGAGATTTGTTGAGCCGGCAGACGAAGTCAGGACGAGAAGCATCCACGAAACCTGTCGGCTGACTGCAGTAGACCGTCTCAGTCAAAGTGCCATGGAGGAAGGCATTCTTGACATCCAGCTGATGCACAGGCCAGGAGCGCTCGAGAGCCAGGGAGAGGACGGTGCGACTGTAGCTGGCTTCACCACGGGACTGAAGGTCTCAGCATAGTCAATGTCGGGCCGCTGAGTGAAGCCGCGGAGGACCCAGCGAGCCTTGTAGCGCTCCAAGGAACCATCAGCCCGCCTCTTGTGCGTCCAAATCCACTTGCCAGTGACAATGTTGGAGCCTAGCGGATGGGGCACTAGGTCCCACGTCTGGTTGGCAAGGAGGGCCACGTACTCCTCGTCCATCGCGCGGCGCCAGTGAGGATCCGCCAAGGCCGCGCGGACGGAAGAGGGTACCGGAGAGATCCCTGGCTCGCAGGCGGTGGCGGTGAGGGCCTGCGGGCGAGACGCCTGCCTCGTCACCATCGGGTGAGTGTGATGAAGGTCCCGGTGAAAACGAGGCGGGTGGTACACCGGCGGGTCGGCGCGAGAGCGCGGCGAGGCCGGCAGAGCATGCACCGGCGACGACGGCGCTGGTGACGAAAGCGGCGGAGCCGGCTCACGCCGGCGCTCGTAGACGATGCCGAAGCGTCCGAGAGGAGGTGAGGGCGGACTCGGCTCCTGCCGGCGTTGGTAGATGAGTCCGAAGCGCCCGGGAGGAGGTGAGGTCGGTGCGCTCGGTCCCGCGATTGGAATGGCAGCATCTGGCACAACGGGAGGCAGCGAAGCCATAGGGAGCGAAGGTGGAAGCTCCGGGGCTGCCACGACCGTGTCAGGTACCGGAGGACGATCCTGGTGCGAGTCCGGCAGGGGCAAGGCAGGAGCACCAGGAGTACCTGCAGGGTAGAGGGAGAAGGATGGCAGAATCACCGGGTCAGTGGGAAAAAAGGAAGCCTCCGCAGGGTCAGCGGGAGGTGTGGGTGGAGAGGTGGTGGAGTAAGGGAATGCCGACTCATTAAACACGACATGGCGAGAGATGAGGACACGGCGAGAGGTAAGGTCAAAGCATCGGTAACCCTTGTGATCCAGAGAGTATCCGAGAAAGACACAGAGGGTCGACCAGGGAGCCAGCTTATGAGGAGCGGTGGCGGCGGTGTTAGGGTAACATGCACACCCGAAGACGCGAAGGTGGTCGTACCGAGGAGGGGTACTGAACAAAGCATGGTGAGGCATGGGAGCAGGGCAGGCAGTAGAAGAAAGTCGGTTAAGGAGATAGGTGGAGGTGTGCAGACACTCAGCCCAGAAGCGAGCGGGTAGAGATGCCTAGAGCAGAAGGGTGCGCATGATGTCATTGGTGGTGCGGATCATGCGCTCTGCCTTGCCGTTTTGAGATGAGGTATACGGACAAGACATGCGCAGGTGGACACCGGAAGAAAGGAAGAAGGCACGAGAGGTTAAGTTATCGAACTCACGGCCATTGTCGCACTGGACAGCCTTGATGGTGAGGCCGAATTGAGTGGATACCCTAGCAAAGAAGTGGCTAAGAGTGGAAAACGCCTCAGACTTGGCACGCAGAGGAAAAGTTCAGGAATAATGGGAGAAATCATCGACCACCACCAAGTAGTACTTATAGCCAGACATGCTGAGAACAGGAGAAGTCCACAAGTCGCAGTGAATAAGATCAAATACACGAGTGGCATGTGAGGAAGAGGACTGAAAGGGAAGGCGAACGTGACGGCCCAGCTGGCACGCATGACACAAGGGATCATCGTGAGCCCGAGAGCACCTAATGTCGAAACTACGACTGAGCTGCATCAGGGCCTCCCAGCCAGGATGGCCGAGGCAACGGTGCCAAGTGGTGGAGGAAGGAATGGCGGCGAAAGCGGCGGAGGAAGGCGAAGAAGGTGAAACAGATGCCGAGGAAGGCGAAGAAGGTGAAACAGACGCCGGAAACCGAAGGGTGTAGAGAGGCCTAGTGCTGTTACATCGGATCAGAGGAACCCGGGAGGCCAAATCCCGCACGGTGAGGCCAGAGGGGTCAAACTCAACCGAACAAGAGTTGTCAGTGGTGAAACGGTGAATAGAGAGAAGGTTGTGAACCAAACCGGGAGCCACAAGAACATCGGGGATATGAAAGGAGCCATGGAAACTGGTAGTGCCCACGAATGAGACAGGGATGCAGGTGCCATTGGCGACCATGATAGAAGAGGGACAGGAAGGGTGGGGAGGACGGAGAGAAGTAAGAAGACTCGCATCGGGCGTGGTGTGGAAAGTGGCGCCCGAGTCGGCGATCCAATCAGGACTAGCTGATCGTAGCCCTGCGGCAGGAGGAACTGCGGGCCTGGCGGTGTTGCTGAAAGAGTAGGCCGCGACGGTGGCGGCCCGTGGGAGACCGGCGCCGGGAAGATGGATGGCGTCGGCGGGCTGCTCGGTAGCAGCAGCGGCCGAGCCGAGGGCCGCGGCCGCGCCCGCATCAGTAGCAGCGACAGGACCGAGGGATCCTGGCCGGAAGTGAAGGCCACCAAGGCGAGGTTGTCCGGCGCCGGCGGGGCGTACTTGGAGCCCACGTCTCCGGTCCACACCCGGTCGTCCGTGTCGTTGCCCTGCCCCATGGCGCAGTAGGCCAGCAGGATGTCGTCCCAGGGGCAGTGCCGGCTGGAGGTCGTCAGTAGGAGCCCCACCCGCGCCCCCGGCAGCGGCGGCGGCAGCAGCCCCCGCATCGTTAGCAGGAGCCCCACCCGCGCCCCCGACAGCAGCGGCGGTGACACCGGCTGCTGTCAGGACGGCAGCAGGGGTGGTGGGAAGGGCAGGTGGCGCGCGAGGTGGCGCTCACAGGCCAGGAAGAGGTTGCCCAGCAGCTGTTGCAGTGGGGGCGATGCTGCTGGAAGGGAGGGGCAGGGGCGGCGCTTGCAGCCCAGGCGGAGGGGGGAGGGCTGGTGGCGCGCGTAGGGTAGGAGGCCGCCCAACCGCGGGTGCAGTGGGGGCGGCGCTGCTGGAAGGGAGGGGCTGGGGCACTGACGTGGAAGACCAGGTCGCCGAGGGTGCAGGCAGGGAGGAAGGTGCTGCCCGAGGTGGCAAGCGGACCGTCGGTGGCAGACGTGGCCATGCGGAGCGCCTCCTCGGCCCCCGAGTTCGGATCCGCCACCACCGGCCACCACTGCGCCCCCGAGTTCGGATCCGCCACCATCGGCCACCACTGTGCCCCCGAGTTCGGATCTGCCAGCACTGAGGCCATCGGCGAGGAGCCAGCGGCTGGAGCACGCGCAGCGGTGGCTACAGCTGGCGGCGGAAGGAAAGGAACGGAGTGGGGGACAGCGGCCGTCCGGGCGGTGCTGTACCATGGGGAGGAAGGATGGGGGAAAGGAGTGGAGGAGGGAGGAGGAGGGGGAGGGAGAAAGGCCAGCCATGGCCGACGGCGGCTGCTCCAGAAGGAGCGCCGGCGGCTGGGCGGCGGCTCAGGAAGGAAGAGAAGGCCCCTGGCTCGATACCATGTAGAACATTGAGATTCTCTATTGAAATGGGCTAACCCTAGAAGGGTAGCTATATAGGTACCATACATGGGCCACATGGGCTTAGCCTCATGGGCCTAATACATTCACATTCCAACACTGGGCTATGAGGAGGGCAGCAAGGCCTATCGGCTCTACGATCCCAAGGGAGGTAAGGTTGTGATCTCCAGGGATGTGGTGTTTGACGAGATGGCGGCCTAGGACTAGGAGAGTTTAGGCACGGGGGAAGACCACGGCATCAGTGGCACTTTCGCCATCGAGCACCTGGTGATTCAAGGAGGACATGCAGGGGATGAGGACCCAGCCCCGGCAGCTGTAGCGGCAGAGGAGCTGCCAAGTCCAGCCATGGCGGGCGCGGGCTAGCAGACTCCACTAGCAGCCACACACACGCCTCCACCACAGTCCCCTGCGACAACAGGGGACGGCCCCGCTCGAGTTTGCCTCACCGCCCACTGACATCAACGAGTATGTGGACACCTTCCACGACAGCGAGGAGGTCCGTTTCCGCTGGGTGGACAACATCGTCGGCGACGGGGGAGCTCCTGGGCTAGCCAGTCGAATCCTCGACGACCCAGAGCTGCTTCTTGTCAATGTGGAGGAGCCGCCCACGTTCATGGTGGCCGAGCGCGACGCAAATTAGCGGCGGGCGATGCTGGAGGAGATGAAGGCGATCGAGGACAACGGGACTTGGGAGCTGGTTGAGCCACCGGCGGGCTGCCGGCCGATCGGGCTCAAATGGGTTTACAAGTTGAAGTGGGACGAGCGTGGCGCCATCGTCAAGTACAAGGCTCGGCTCGTCGCCCGTGGCTTCGTCCAGTGCGAGGGCATCGACTTCGAGGAAGTCTTTGCTCCGGTGGCGTGCATGGAGTCGGTCCGCCTGCTGCTGGCCATGGCAAGGCAAAGGACTGGCGCATCCACCACCTCGACGTCAAGTCGGCCTTCCTCAACGGCAAGCTCGCAGAGACTATCTTTGTCAAGCAAGCTTTGGGCTTCGCCATCAAGGGGGCAGAGGACAAGGTGCTTAGGCTGCGCAATGCGTTCTATGGGCTTAGGCAGGCCCTGCGGGTGTGGAACACCAAGCTCGACGCCACTTTGGGCGAGCTCGAGTTCACTTGCTGTGCCACGGAGCACGCACTCTACACGCGGCGAAATGCGTATTTAGCCCGTAGGCTTTTGTGGTTGCAGAGTATATCTGAGATCTCCTGCGAAATGATAATCGGAGCGACCTTTTTCTACGGATGGTACTGTCGATATTCAAGCCTTATGCTAGCTTGTTTCGACACTGTCAACATTGCTTGTGGGGAGAAGTTGCCTTAATGCTTCAGAAAGGGTACAAAGGATTGTCTCATTAAAAAACCTCACACCTTTTCGCAAAGGCTTCCTTTGTGAGGAAAAAGAGTGTGAATCCTCTTGAAATTACAAAAATATGAAGGTGAAATGAAATTATATGAAAATTAAAAGAGAAAACGAATGCTAGAACTAGCTATGGGTAGAAGCGACGCATATTGTCTGCGTCCAGGTATGAGTTGTCTCGACGCCTTCGTCGTTCATCAAACGATAAGTACCTGGCTTGATCATGCTTGCTACGATGAAAGGTCCATACCATTGCGACTGCAGCTCTCCCTGCTTGTCTTGATGACGGATGAGGACCAAATCGCCTGGGTTGATGTCCTTTCGGACTACCTTCCTGTCCCTCCATGCCTTTGTTTCTACATGGTATTTGTCGAGGTTGTCCGCGGCTTGGAGTCTCGATGTTTCGATCATTTTGATTTCGACGTATCGTTGAATGGGTGTTGTAGCTGCTATTTTGGTTCATAATGATCCCAACCTTAATTCCTCCGGGGTGATGGCCTCTTCGCCGTACAATAACCAGAAAGGAGTGAACCTGGTTGCCCTTGGACGTGAGATATTATGGCCCCAAGCTGATGTGATGAGTTCTTGAGCCCATTTTCCTTTTTCTGCATCGAAAAGTCATTTCAAAATGGCTGTCAAGATCAAACCGTTAGCTCTTTCAACTGCTCCGTTGCTCTGGGGGTGGTTGATAGAGGCGAAAGTGAGCTTGATATTGAGCTCGCCACAGAAGTTTCTGAACTCGGTGCAATCGAATTGCTTTCCATTGTCTACTATTATATATGTTGGCACTCCAAAGCGACAGATGATCCTTTGCTAGACGAAACTGATCAGTGTTCCTGAGGTGATTTTTGCCAAAGCTTTCGCTTCCACCCACTTGATCATCATCGGAGCGCGTAAGGAGGACATTGATGCCTTCAAGCACGAGATGGCAGCTCGTTTCAAGATGAGCGATCTCGGCGCGCTCTCCTACTACCTCGGCATCGAGGTGAGGCAGGGAAAGGAGTACATCTCCCTGGGCTAGCGCGCCTATGCGGAGAAGTTGCTGGAGCGCGGCGGCATGGCGGAGTGCAAGCCATGCGCGACTCCGATGGAGGAGTGGCTGAAACTATCCAAGCACAGCACCGTGGCAAAGGTGGATGCGATGTGCTACCAGAGCATCATCAGCGGGCTGTGGTACCTCACGCACACTTGGCCGGATATCGCGTTCGCGGTCGGGTATGTCAGCTGGTTCATGGAGGACCCGCGCGAGGATCACCGAACGACGGTGAAGAGCTGCTGCACTACGTCAAGGGGACGCTCGATCAAGCGATCATCTTTCCCAAGCACGGAGGCAAGGGTGGGCTGCGCCTCACGGTCTTCAGTGAGGCACCCCCCAAGACCGAGGAAGGTGAGCTGGAGCTCACGGTATTCAGTGATGCAAACATGGCGGGCAACATTGATGGTCGACGGAGCACCTCCAGTGTGCTCGTCTTCCTTGGAGTGGCCCCCATTGCTTGGCAGTCGCTGAAGCAAAAGATCGTGGCGCTGTCGACATGTGAGGCGGAGTATGTCATAGCGGCCACGGCGGCGTGCCAGGCTGTCTAGCTGCACCGGCTGCTGGGCGAGCTAACCGGCGAGGAAGCTCACCCGCCAGCTCTGATGGTGGACAATCAGCCCGCCATCGCCCTCACCAAGAACCATGTCCTCCATGACCGGAGCAAGCACATCGACATCAAGTTCCACTTCCTCCGGGACTGCGTCGATGGAGGGTAGATCGTCATCGAGTTCGTCGAGACCAGTAGACAGCTCCCTGACATCCTCACCAAGTCACTCGAGCGCCTGCGGTTCATGGAGCTGAGGAAGATGATTGGCATGGATGAGGTCAAGGCTTCGGGTTAGCAGCAGGATTACGGGAAGAATTGTAAGACATAATCTGCTGCTCCCCAATTCTCTCTTGGCTGCAGATTAGGAGATTAAGCTGGTCAGCATGGCTGTCCAGTCTCTGCTGCTGTAGCAGTATGCCAATACCACCTCTAGTACATTAGTTGGTAGCTAATACATCAGCCATGTCTTGGTAGTAGGCTGATCTAAGCATGGTACTGCTAGTACTAGGAGTAGTTGGGTCTGTACTCAGTCATACCTTAGTGTATCTGATAGAGGTACATGTAGTTGTATTTATACTACCTCAATGCAATGGAAAAGGGCAGTTCAGTTGCCACATTCAGAATTTCAGAGCTGCTGGCCGCAGCTCTGCAGTGTGTGTGTGTGGGTGTGCTGTGCTCACCTCTTCGTCTACCTCTAGCCAAAGTGAGTGTGTGGGTGTGCCGGTAAGCTAGCTGCTTACCTCTGCAGGGATCCCAGGGGCCAACAGTTTGGCATTTCATCTAGATTCTAGAGCAGTGTGATTCAATCAAAAATGCTACTGAATAACTACAGTTAATGATACTCTGAAGGTCTCGGATATACCTCCATAATAAATCTTGGCTGCAAACTCTTGTATAACCGGTTGGCATCCTCCTCTGATGCTGCCGGCACCCAGTAAAATGCCTCCCTTGCTGCGCTAACTGCTCCCGCATCAACCTCTGATCCAGCCATATCATATGGTTCATCATATGCGTCCTCCCACAGTCCCCTTGTCCTCCCTACCACCTCATCACTCACCACTTCTCCATAACCAACCCCCACTTTTGCAACATTGTCCCTGATGCCCATCGGTAGCATATCCATGGCATAACACACAGGAAAACTCTGGCATGGATTCATCACAATTGTGTAAACTAAAATACTTTTGAGAACAAAATTACTTGCTTAATCGAATGTAAGGTCTATGCATACCTGGTGAGCAAGCCACATCAATAACATGTCTAGGCTAGGCACAAGCCGTGTGCATTCTTGGGTGGCGCACACAACCTTCTTGATAAGGTCCAGGAAACGCACATATCGCCGCCTAGCAGTAACATGGTAGACACCTTCCCACACAAAGGGTGATGCAAAGCGGTGTGCTAGGCCAGCGTACCGTCTCACCATTTTGACAATTTCAACATTGACATTGTCACAGGTTATGTTATCAACACTGTTTCCATCGATCTCATTAGTGTCAAGGTCAAATGGCTCGGATGGGAAATGAGTAGCCCAGACATCCCGACAACGGTCCTCGGCATACACCTCATTCTCCACATCAAGGATTGATGGACGGTTGATGAGGTGTCCAAACCTTGACATGCAGTACGCGGAGTAGCTCTCCTGCAGAGCCGAAGAAATTTCAGATGGAGCACTTGGTGAGAAGTGTTGAAGGGGCAAAAGCAGCTGAGTTCGGCGGAAGTGGGTTCCTTGTGGAATGTTAAGTCCAGCAAGGGGTTCATTTGAAGTTAATTATTTCCAAAAAAAAGTAAGCAAGGTAATTTATACTACTAATAGGAGTATATCATTGCAATTTAACTAACTTGTTGCTGATTCACAGTAAATTCTCTATCTCGTTTAAAAAACTAAACATTGTAAATTTATATTAGGAGAAAGAAGAAAGCAAAGACTTTTGATCAGCGTGGCCCGAGGTTACAGAGAAAGATGTGGCTACTACTAAATAATATGAAGATGAAACTGATTGTTGTGGGCATAATCATTGTGCTTAGCCGTCTTATCACAAATCTGTCCGTGTGCCGTGGATTTGAATGTGAATTCTCAAAAGTCAATACCACAAGGAATTCCATACCACAACTAGGGCTTGTTTAGATTGTAAATTTTTCTAACCCGATGAATAGTACCGCTTTCGTCTTATTTGGCAAATATTGTCCAACCATGGATCAACTAGGCTCAAAAGATTCATCTCGTGATTTCCAACTAAACTGTGTAATTAGTTATTTTTTTTACGTACATTTAATACTCCATACAAGCGGCTAAAAATTGATGTGATGGAGAGAGAGTGAAAAAATTCTAACTTTTAGGTGTATCTAAACAACACAAGCATCCGAATAAATAGAGTTTGAAGGTGGCCGAGTCAAGACGCTCTCAGGCAATAAATGAAGAAAGAACCGAAAAGGTGGCAAGAAATTATAGAAGGCTGACATGGTGGAAGCAGTGGCACAGCCAGACGAGGTGCACGTCGGGCGGTGGCAGCAGCATCGCCGCCTCTCCTCCTCCGCCTGCCTCCCCCGCCGCGAGCGGCATCCACAGCTCCTCGTACCTCCGCACGGACCGCGGGCCCACCCCGGCCGGCGCCGCGCGGAGGAAGGCCAGCAGCCGGCGCGCGGCGGCCGCGAGGTCCACGGAGAAGGCGGAGGAGGGCCCCTCCTTCCCGCCGAGGCCGGAGGCGGAGGACATGGCGCGGCGGCGGCGGGCTCCGGCGCCTGCGCAGACTAGAGAAAGCGCACGCCTTCGTCGCTGCTCTCGTGAGTCGTGAGTGGGGTGGGATTCCTTGTCGTCAGCTGATTGATGGGCGGATGCGTACGAGCGTAGCGGACTGCAGAGCGGCCGCAGAGTGGTTGGTGGTCAAAAGGCCCGGTGCGGTGCGGGACATGCACCAGGGCCGCGGCCGGCGCATCAGTCATCATGGAGCGGGGCCGGCCGGCCACTCTGGTTAACGTTTGGTCTTGGCGGAGAGTGATTGATACATGCCACTTCGTTTAGGTGCGCGGACCCACTGTATGATTTTAGTGCGGTCCGGCCGTCCTGGCAGTGACTAGTGGTTGACACCTGCCCCTCCCCCCACCCCACCCTTTCTCTGCTGACAGATACGGCCACGCGCCCACGCCATGCGTAGCACTAGGAGCTTCCACAGTGTCATTGCAGTAGGTCCGTCGCCTATAGCAGGCTTGGGTTCATGTATGCAAGCAGCAGTATAGGCATTTGGTAGAGCTTTAAAGTCTGAAAACCAGATCTGCAACATCAGATTTATTTTAAAGCAAACTCCAACTTAAATATGTGAGTAAAGTTTATGGCTGCTCTTCGAATTTAGAAAAACCTATTATTCTGATCCCTCAATTCGAAAGCGATGCTATAGCACTTCATGGAGAAACGCAAGAGCCAAAGTCTCGTCGCGCGCTCCTGGGCAGCCTTCTTCCTAGCTGTCACCACGTCCATTGCCATCCGCCGCCTCCATGCCGACTTGGCACTCCCCTACGGTCCTTCGACGAAGAGATGCGGCTCTCTTACTTTGGCCGCGTTGGCGATTGAGCTTTGATGCGGTGTACACTACGTAGCTTTGGTGTGGGCTCAAGCGGCACCGCCGGTTTAAGCGGGTAGCCACATGAACCCGTTGCGGGGAGTGCAGCATGACAGACACGAAAAGGGAGATTTCTCATTAAATGGTTGAATAGTAAGAAAAAATGTCTTGTACACGGTGAGTACAAGCGAATAGCCCATTCTCACTTTACATAATGCTTTTTTTTTATAAAGAAGTCACCGTAGGGAAAACTTTGCAATGGCACAAGTACAGCGCATTGCACATTATGAAATATGTGTTTACAATTTAGGGTCTATTTGGTAGAACTCCATCCAATTCTGATTCTCTATGGAAGATGATTTTTTTGAGAGAAGTGATTCTGTGGCTGAAAGAGATTCCCTGAAAGATGTGATTCTATAGCATAAACTCTCAAAATCACGATGGAGAATCACTTCACAGAAAAAGAAAAAGCTATTTTTTTAGCTTTTAGCTTCTTATTTCATTCCAGAGAATCACTTCACGAAATCAGCAGAGAATCACTTTTCTCTAAAAAAAATATTTGGCAGCAAATAATCAGTTCCAAGAGCTCAAATTGGTTTCGTCTTTTGGTTCTACTCTAGCTCAAATTGGTTTGAAGATAGAAGAACTGTCAGGAGACGACTTTAAGGAAATAGTCACGACATATGACTACTTGAGCAGCAAATTGGAGGGGGTTTCTGTTTTTCTATGTTCTACTTCTTGTTTGATATGTTTGAACATTCTGTTGTCTGGCGAAATATGTATCGCAAACCACCTACTAGGCGGAACATGACCCTGGTGTCTTAGGCTAAATGTCCCTTGGGACATGTGCCGATGTTGATATTGGTGTCTACATTTTTGTAACAAGTGGGACCTGATGCATTTTTGAAAAAGGATGTCTGAACTCTGAAGCCGAAGAAAAAAAACAAGAAATGAAGTTACATGCATGGCACTATTGAAAGATCAGCCACAATTGACAATTATGTGTTTATTAAGGACTCGCGAGCCCGCTAAGTTTGCCATGGACAATCAGGATCACACGAAGGTCTTGCTGAACTGAACGCGGGCCTAATTAATTGGGATCCTGCGCCATTAATTTCTGAACAACCTCATGTTCTTCCCTGGAAAAATTTGCTCCATATGTCGGTCGCTAGTCCTTGCATTTGCAAACGTAGCCGCGCATCGACCAGTGGCTTAGCTACCAAGAACATCGCTGCTGCTTTCAACATGATATCTCGGCAGAAGGTTAACAGCCGGATCGACCCCTCCACCTCTGACGAAGGTGCCGCCGTAGTTTGCCTGCGCCACTGACGCAGCACGAACACACAGAGGGATGGCAGAATAACCGAAATGGCACAAGCAACCGAGGCCGACATGTAGCTCGAGAGCAGATTCGTCTCCCCCTCCGACTCATCTCTGGTGGGCACAAGGTATGTCAGGATAGGCACCACAACACCGAGCACTGCGGTGTCAGCTTTGCACAGCGCCGCCTCGACGGCGCGGATGGTAGTAGCGCCGCCGTGGGCCAAGTGGATGGCGAGCCATGCTAGCGCTACAACTAGCTCCGGCGTGCAAACGAGCACCGCGTGATCACCCAGCAGCTCCGCTGCCATGGTGTGCGCTGTCAGCAACACCGCCACGAGGGAGGCCCTGTGGACAGCCTCGAACGCCGGGGCCACTTGGGATGGAAGCTTCGCCATCATCAGTGAAAGCTCACCCAGGGAGGAGCTGAGGAAGAGGAGGAACTGTGAGAACACCAAGTTGTCAGACTTAAAATACCCCGTGCAGAATAGTAACCAGCATGGCACTACTGCTATTTGAAACAGCCCGTCGTCCTTGTCACCTACTAAGCCGCCATTACCATCCTCTTCAGAAGCTGGAGTAACGTTGCTGGCATTGTTAACCTCATCACTAATGTTAGTGTCTTGGTGGCACTTCAGTTCCATGCTGCCCTTCATAGACACTATCACGAACAGTGCTCCGATGAAAACCAGCATGATGACGGGCAATACGAACAGACTGACATACCTTGGATTTACCGCAAGTAAAATTACATAACCGATTATTATGAGAACAGATGCTTTGATATAAGCACCACCGGATCTGCGAATTTGGGTCCATGGTACTTGTAAAGCATCCACAACCACAAGCGAGGAGACAATCAACCACAGGAAGCTCAAATAGCAAACGAACGCCAAATAAATAGCCGCGGACGTGATCAGCTGGTTTCTAACATAGGCTTTCATCAAAGGTTCCAACAACCTCAAATTTTGGATAATGCTGATCCATGTCAAGTGCACAAGGTCGCGATGCATGAGTCTGAGTCGTAACATTGTTAGCTAGCTACAATTCAAGCAAACAAGGACCATGTGTCAGTAAAAAAAATTCACAACATATAAAGCTGTTCAAAATTAATGTTCAGAGCAACAAACAAGTTACTTTCCTTCCGTGAAACTTTGCAAATCCTTACTCGGCAATAAATAACTGATCCATATCAAGTGTACAAGGTCGTGACGCATGAGTCTGAGAATACAGGCAAATCTTACCTTGGCGCTTGGTTGATGAGTGATGACCTCTTCGGAACCAGTTATGTAGGTTTGGGGAATTTCCAGCGCTCTAGCTGCTCTTCGATGATATCTTTCCTCTGATCACAAATACCCTCATTCACCTATACAGTCTTACAGGTTGCTAAATGGTCTTCAGATGTTGAAGAAGATTCAATCTCTTACAGGATGCGCTTATTGGTTTTTCAGACTCAAGCACATCGATTCCATCTCTTTCGGTTTCTACTTTGTAGTGGTAGTAGCAAAGCTTTTCCCTAATGGTTATGGACCTGCTTTTCCAAGGTCGTATTATTGTATTGGTGGGAGGTTCTTATCATCTTTAGTTCTATGAAAATGACTCGATGTCTATCCTCTGTTTCTAAGACAATACGTGTTGCAAGTTGCAACCAATGTTATTATAGAAACTTTTTCTAAGTCATCGTACTAATCTATTCAACAAGGAAACGAAAGGCGTGGTGGTTGACTGACTTTTCAGGGTGCGTTTGGGATTGCTCCACGAACTCTGCTCCATAAAGTCTACCGCGGAGCAACTCTAAAAAAAAACTGGAGGAGCTGAGCTGAAAAACATGAAATGGAGCAGTCCGAAACACCCTCTTTGATTTGTGATTATGTTCCCCGGTGATTAAACTAGAGCAAATTAGAGAAGAGTGTGCTTGTCTTATGAGTGTGTAAACTTCTGCCATGAATGATGCTATGATGAAATTTCAGTTAAAGTCGTGCATGTGGTTTTCAATCTGATTGGAACAATTTTGTCATTAGTAAATGTCCAAAGAATCACCCACCTGGCACGAAGTCTCTTCCTGGACGTGCGTTGCATTTTCTAATCTTGTGCAACAGAAATTCCAGGCAGAATTCTAAACTGAACTTTTTTTTAACAAAATTCAAACTTTGGATTTTAAGCTTGGATATTATGATCAGGTCACAGTTTTCTAGCTCAATGTTGTCCGAAAACTAAGACACACACATTATCCTACTCGTCAAAAAATTCCAAAGTCTCACTACTTGAAAATTCCGTGGGTATGCACCATTGCAAGATTCCGCTCATGCTTTTATGATGGATTTCATCATGACGTAGGATTTTGGCTTTCCGATGTACCTGATCAGCTTCATCCCTATTGATGGGGAGGATGCCATGTCGTAGGTAGTTGATAAGCTCCTCCGCCTAGTCTGGGTTAGAGCCTACGGCCTTTGTGACGGTGAGTACGCTCGGCTCTAGGTGAGGTTGAGTCTCAACTTCCAAGCGGGTCGAGGGTATCGTGAGCTCGTCGAGGAACACACCACCCGGGGGCGTATCTCGAGTTGAGTCGATCCTGGCGAGGCTATCAGCCTCCTCATTGTCCCTTCAAGGGATATGGCATAGTTTGAGTCAGTCGAACTTTTCCCCAAGTTTTCTGACCTCAGCGTAGTAGGCTTCCATTTTGTGGTCGCGACACGCTGAGGCTTTCATTACTTGCCCGACGACAAGTTCAGAGTCACCCGAGACGACAAGTTCAGAGTCACCCGACAAGTCTCCTGACCCCAAGGGTGACTGCGATTCGCAGCCGATGGAGCAGGGCCTCGTACTCTGCTATGTTGTTGGTAGCACCCTCAAAATTTAAATGGAGCATGTACCTCATTTGGTTCCCATTGGGGGAGACCAAAACAACTCCCGCTCCCGCTCCTTGCAGCATCAAAGAGCAGTTGAAGTACATGTTCCAGTACTCCAGATCAGCTGCAGCTGGGTCGACATGTGCTTCTGTCCACTCAGCAACAAAGTCCACCAGGGCCTAGGATTTTATGGTTGTGCGTGGCACATACATGATGCCATATGCCATGAGCTCCAAAGCCCATTTGGCAATCCGTCCGTTCGTGTCCCAATTGTTGATGATCTCTCCAAGCGGAAAGGAGATGACCACGGTAATCGAGTTCACGTCGAAGTAGTGAACCAGCTTCTTCTTTGCCAAGTACACTCCATAGAGTATCTTCTGGATGTGCGAGTAGTGAGCGAGTCTTGCTCTCGGCCAGTATTTGGCTGAGGAAATATACCGGTCGCTGAATGGTATGAATGTGGCCCTTCTCTTTCCTCTCGACAACAATAGCCCGCTGACACCTGAGTGGTAGCTGCGACATATAGGAGTAAAGGCTCTTCTTTGTTGGCGGCCACCAAAACAGGGGGTTTGGTGAGGAAGTCCTTGATATCGTCAAAGGCTTTTTGAGCCTCCAGAGTCCATTGCAGTCTGGCATCTTGCGCAAGAGTTTGTAGAGGAGGAGTCCTCTTTCGCCTAACCTGGAGATGAATTGGCTTAAGGAAGCCAAACATCCCATGAGTTTCTGGGCGTCTCTTAACGCTCGAGGGAACCTCATATCAAGGATGGCCTTGACCTTCATTGGATTGGTCTCATTTCCATGAGCCGATACAATATAGCCGAGCAGTTTGCCGGATGGTACCCCGAAGGTACACTTCTCTGGGTTGAGTTTAATCTTGAGCATTCGAAGGTTGTTGAAGGTTTCCAAAAGATCTTGAATAAGGTCCCAAGGTTTTGACAACTTTATGATGATGTCATCGACATAAGCTTCGGTATTTCAACTGATCAGTTCATGGAGGTAGCGCTTCATGCAGCGCTGGTAGGTAGCCCATGCGTTCTTTCAGCCTGAATGACATGGTGACGTAGCAATATGCTCCAATCAGGGTGATGAACAAAGTAGCTAGTTGGTCAGACTCTTTCATCCGGATCTAGTGATAGCCGGAGTAAGCATTGAGGAAGAAGAGCAACTCTGATCCTGCGGTGGAGTCGATGATCTGATCTATACGAGGCAAGGGATAAGGATCCTTGGGGCATGCCTTGTTAAGGCCCGTATGTGAAAGGTCCTTGTTTGGTTTTGGTAATTGAGCGACAACCTTAGGTGGACTAATTGTGTTTAATGTGAGATACACATGGATTAGTCTATAGGTAATAGTGTCATGAAGGAGCTCATTGCATATGAGACATGACATAGAGTCATGTGACCAAGGTGGCAAAGATCAAGATGAGGCTTAGCTCGACGGACCGGTTGCAAGTGTGAAGGGCAAGTCGGAGGCTTTGGAGCGATGGACCGTGAGGCGGTGAAGCTTGAGCAAGACTTGACGCCGATGGACCGATGCAATGGTGAAGAGCAAGTGAGGTCAAGATCGATGGACCAAGGCCACATGATGATATGAAGTGGATCATATCATTTGTGACATGGTTGGTGCATGTGTTGCATCAACGTCAGAGGAGATGGAGTGGAATGCGCAAGGCAAAGGTATAACCTAGGGCATTTCCATTTCACCGATCATAGGTGTGTAGAGAAGTTGATGACCGGGTTTAGGATAGATGACCATACTCTTAAGAGGGGCAAACTTATTTGCATATTGGTCATCTAGTGCCACTTGAGTGATCTAACTTTGCATACGTGTTAGGATCGAGTGGCGAGGCAAGTTGAGTGCCTAACTTCTTCAAGAAACGGTTGTGAAATGCTAACACACATGCACATGGTGGTGTACACTTGGTGGTGTTAGCACATTTGCGAAGGCAGTAAAGTTTAAGCGGTAGAGAGGGGTTTGGGTTCCTCTCTCCCTCCCACCGAGCTTGCGAGGCGGGATTCAACGCTTTTTGGGGAAGTGAAATGCCTATTTTCTACTGCGCTGGAAGTCGAAAAAGAAACAGAGGCGAACGGAGGTCACAAAGGTGACCGGACGCTGCACCGGACGCGGTCTCTGTATGACCGGACGCGTCCGGTCAGCGTTCAGCATCTGCGCGTGTTTCAGTTTGATGATCGGACGCGTAGCGCGTCCGGTCACTATCGACCGGACGCGTCCGGTCGTTCAGGGAGCTTACTGGACTCTAATCGGACGCTAGCACTGTGGCGTCTGGTCAGTTCTACAGCGCGTCCGGTCATTGTTTCGTTGTGCGCTACTCAGACTTGACTAGCGCGTCCGGTCAGTTACGGGACCAGCGCGTCCGGTCGCACCCAGCGCGTCCGGTCTGCGCGACCAGCGCGTCCGGTCGGTGCTTCGCAACTTAGCCGTTGCGCGACCGGCGCGTCCGGTCAGTTCAACCGGCGCGTCCAGTCGTCCCGAAATCTGCCCAGTGAAGGGGTAACGGCTCTATTTGACCATGGGGTTATAAATAGATGCCTTGGCCGGCCTTGGCCGGTAGCTGAGCACACTTTGGCCTTGGTGGCTTATGTGGTAGTGCTTGGAAGCCCTCTAACTCACTCAAGCTTGATAGTGTTCATCAGATCGAGTGAGAGAGCGATTCTAGTGCGTTGCATCGAGAGGATTGCATCGAGTGGCTCTAGGTGATCGTGTTGCAAGCCGGTGGTGCTTGTTACTCTTGGAGGTTGCCACCTCCTAGACGGCTTGGTGGCTTGCGACTCCGTTGAAGCACGCGTGGAGATTGTACGGGGCTCCGGAGGAGAATTTGTGAGGGGGATTGTGCTCACCCCGCAGGGATCGCGAAGAGCAACTCTAGTAAAGCTTGTGGCTTGGAGGATCCCCATCTTGAGAGTGGATGTGTGGCACCCACTGAGGGTTTGACTCTTGATAGTCAATTAGCTCGTGATCCATCAAGTGGGTGTATCGCCACAACGGGGACTAGCTTGGTGGCAACCAAGTGAACCTCGGTGAAAAACCGCCATGTCAACATTGTGTACATCTTCTCGGTGGTTTGCTTTCGATTCACAAGTTTGTATTTACATTCATATACTTGTGCTTGTGTAGTTGCTCTTGTAACTAGTTTGCTTGTGTAGTTAGCTAGTTACCTTCTTGCTTGTGTAGCATAGAAGTAGCTCCCGTTGCGTGGCTAATTTGGTTTATGTAACCTTGTTAGTCATATTGCTTAGTTTGTGTAGCTAAGTAATTTGCGCTCTCTAGTTTAGTATTAGTTGCCTTGCTATTGAGCATTGCTAGTGAGCATAGGTGACTTCGTACTTTTACTTACTAGAATTGTGTAGGAGCTCCCCGGCTTTGCTAAAGTACTAGTGCATAAGTTTGTGTGACCTTGCTCTAGAATTGTTTAGGAGAGCTCTTACTAAGGAAAGCACCTTAGTTACATAATTATGATCTTTGTGAGGTGCTTGTGAACTTAGATAGAGGGGTGTAGTCTTGGCTAGACCAATAGTTTTAATTTCGTATTTGTTTTGGTTTGCCGACGCAATTAATTTTAGAAAGGACTATTCACCCCCCCTCTAGTCCGCCATCTCGACCCTTCAGTACGGTCGACACACATTCGCCATTTGTTGTTCTTTTTGGGCACCAGGATAGGATTTGCAAGCCAGTCTGGATGCAAGACCTCCCTGATGAAGCCCGCGTCGAGGAGTTTGTCTATCTCTTCTTCTATAGCTCCGTGTCGCTCATCGTCAAATTGTCTCAAGCGTTGATTGACCGGCTTGGCATTGGCTCGAATTCTCAGGGAATGCTTGGCGATTTCTCTCGGGATTCCCAGCATGTCTGAGGGTTTCCAGGCGAAGATGTCCTGATTGTAAATCAGAAATTTGACGAGTTCGTCTTGCTGGGCCTGGTTCAGGCTCCTCTGATGTTTGTCGTCTTGCTTGGATTAGTCTTCTCCAAGCGGACCTTCCTCGAGTATTCTCCAGGTGTGAACGATGGGGCCATGGTCGGTCCCGAGGGTGTGAATTGTGCTGGTGATAGCCTTTTTTGGGAGGTGAAGGTTGGAGGTCGAGACGTGGTGGCGCCTACGTCGGAGCCCCCAAGTCATGCCTTTGCATGAGGACATAGTCCATCTCGCGCTGTGCTCGGGTCCAAGTTTCGGGCCGCATTCTCGATAGCGAGTAGATCGCATTGATAGGCATTCTGATGGTCCCTAGAGATAGTGATGATACCGTTAGGACCCGGCATCTTCGTCTTTAGGTACACATAGTGGGGTACGACCATGAACTTGACAAAACATGGTATGCCGAGCATGACATGGTAAGTGTCCTGGAAGTCCACGACCTCAAAGGAGAGTATCTCCTTTCGGTAGTTTGCCACATCACCAAACGTGACCCTTAGATCAATAATGCCGAGGGGCATCACCTGCCTCCCTGGTACTATTCCGGTGATCGGACCCCTTGTAGGGCGCAATTTGTCTGTGTCGATCCTTAGTTTTTCAAAGGTGTCCCAATATATCAGATTGGAATCACGTCCTCCATCCATGAAGATCTTAGTAGCACGGACAGTCTCGAGAACTGCGCTGACAACCAGGGGAAACCTACCGACATCGATCGAGTGTTCGGGTTGGTCCCTCTCGTCAAAAGTGATCGGGTGCTCTGAGCAAGGTAACTAGGTCGTCGCCGCGGGTGCCGCAGTATGAGCCTCCCAAGCAGCAGGTAGGTGTCCCAAATCCGACCGGGTCCTAGTATGGGCCCGAATGGTCATTATTCATTTGTGGGTTTGTTTCGAGTGTCCCTTGCGCCGCCGATTGCCCCCTCGAGGAGCGCCTTGTGAGGGAGTCGCCGTAGCAGCTGTCACCCGATAATCCTGTTTTTGACTTCGCTTGACGCTTAGCCAGTCGGGCCCACGATTCTTCTTCATTATTCGGGGTGCCCCGGTCCTGTTAGGGTTGATCGCGAGAGTCAGGAAAAGTTCCCAGGCATGTGCCATAGAAATGCTCTTGAGCCTGTCGAAGAATCTAGGCAAAATAGCATTTAGTGATGGTGGTAGTTCTGCATCGTCTGGGTGGTTTGATTCCCACCAGATTTTGTGTGCGGTGTCGAGGAGGTACTCCTGACAGAATTGAGAGAAAGTAGACTCGGCGTAGCGATTTACATAACGGACCAGTTGCAGCGGTCCTGCCTCGGTCATGTCCATGAGCTTGGTGAGGTAGAGTTGATCGAGCGATGGTGGTCTCGAAGCCTGTGCGCGAATCTTGGGGTTGCTACATCATTGCTCCCTCGATTGCATGGAGGTGGCGGCGCCTCCTGATCGCGCCCTTACTCGACCTGCAAAGAATAGCCATCCAAGACAAAAAAAACAAATCCGTACGCGAAAGGCCCCTACCTGGCGCGCCAACTGTCGGATTGTTTTGCTCCAGCAATAACTTGCAATGTGATCGCGTAGACGGAATCGGATAGTAACACACGAGACACAAGGATTTATACTGGTTCGGGGCGCAGTGGCACGCTAAACCCTACTCCAGTGGTGCGGTTGCTCTTGTATACGTATGCTCAATTACAGGGGGCTATTGCTCCTAGCTACGTAGTAGATTGGAATGGTGGAAGATGGATCCCGAGCCTGAAGTCCCTACCCTCCTTTATATAGGCAGAGGGGGTAGGGTTACACTGAGGGCGATCGGGCTAACAGATTGGTTTCCAAGTTTGTTACATGATATGCGCAACAGAATGAACCTAGCTATCGTTCAGATACGCCTGTCTTGATTTGTCTTGATCTCGTCGATCGCGTCAGCCCTTGAGGGCCTCTTCCTTGCATTGGTGGCTGCTAGGCCGATAGCCTGGTGGCGGTCATATATACGGGTGGTAGGTACCCTGGCCCATATATCTGACACATAGATTGTGTGCTTGTCTTTCATAGTCTAGCTTTGCTAGGTTAGATATGATAAGATTGGAATTTAGGTTGCATAACTCTTTTACATTAGAGATAACAATACTTAACAAAACCGTAGTGCACATCTAGATAGAAATCTTGCATAGGTTTTGATAAGTAGACAATAGAGGCCAAGTTTAATTTTAAGTTGCCTAATTCACTTCTCTCTTAGACATTGCAGTACCTTCAAGTTTGTTTCAATCATAGGCATGTTTCGAGTCTGCTCGAGTAACCTCATCCCTATCTATTTGAGCTCGCGGTTGGGTACAAGTGCCCATTTAAATTCTTACATTCATGATATGCGAGTGCTTCTGGTGATGTGCTAAAAAAATATGGCAAGGCACTTTGGACTATTATGATTTTTTTTGAGGGGGTGGGGGTGGTCTAGTAGGGCTGAGCTGGACAATTAGGTCATATTTTTTTTGTGGTCAAGCCTCCGCCTCTCCGTGTCCTCAAGAAGATGCCGTCGTCTCCGCGTTTGTAAGTCGTCTCCGCGTTCCCAACAACTTTTTCAAGGATGGTTCGAAGGCCTTGTCTTTCCCGTGTTACTCCACAATATAGCTTGGCAGCATAAATTCTACGCTCCTGTTATTAGCTGCAACCGCAACGGTGTACTGCTGGCTACTAGTATCTCTACCTGCTGGGGCTGCCTGCATCGTAATCATCCATAGTTCCTGGTACATACCATGGTAAGTTCCATCCTTGAATATTCACAAAGTTAGTCTTTATTTCAAGGAGAGAGAGAGATGTAGTTTTGTGTTTTTCATATAGAGATAGCCAGCAAACAGAACATACATATTAACATATATAGGTATGGTATGAAACACCTATTACTGCACAATGGCTTATGGCTTCTGGACACAACAGATTTAACTTACGTCGTTACGTTAGAGATACTAGTGGGTGCGAACAGCAGCTGCAGCTCCGTCGTGGCCACTGGCCTCCGGCGGGGATCGTCGGCGCGAACAGCTAGCACCTGCAGCTCCGTCGTGGCCACTGGCCTGCTGATGGAGGGCGTCCAAGCTTGTTGTCGCTGAGATCCTTCTTCATGGTCACCGGCGGCTTGACAGGCGAAGAAGGCGTCCAGAACGGCTATGACGGGCGTCGGAGCTGCTTTGGACCATCGGGGATGGATTAACTGATTTGGACGATTTCCTCGTGTGTCCCATCCGCGTGCTACTAATTATTGTTTTCTTTTTCGATTCATCCATCGATCGAATGTTGATTGACAAGGAAAAGATAGGCTTTTCCCTTCTGTAGTGGCTGGCGGTAGTCGAGCGTGGCCTCGTATTAGTTGCTTTTTTGTTTATTTTGATTTGATTGAGACAAATTAAAAAGTCGCCAAGGTTGCCTTGTCAATGTCCCCATCCATGGTGGCATGCAGAATTCGTTCGAATGAATGAAAACCGCTTGGAATGTCAGCAAAAGCGGGCTTTAATGGTGGCATGATACAATATCTTCATATCGCTGTTAAAAGTGTTCTCTGTCCGGTATGTTTAGTGTTTTCCTTTCCTTTATGCTGGTCGTCTTGAGTTGCTTGAGGTAGTTGTTGAGAGGTTATGTATGTTTAGTTTGGTCGATGGCTGTAGTCGAGAGGTTGTTGACAACCAAAAGTGGCCAAAGTGTGCAATGATCTCATGGATGCTCACTGCTTTCTTCATTGAATATTATATTAGGATGTTGACTGTAGTTGAGAGGTTATGTTTAGTTTGGTCATGGCTGTAGTTGGGGGCGGCTGCATTCCCGTTTGTGTTTATGGCGATGCAAGCACTGGCTGATGCAGACGAGGAATGCCATATTCCCTGCAATCCGGGTCCTTCTGCACAGCTTCAATTATTTATAGCGTGCTTCAACAAAAGAGCAAGAGAGACAACTTCATACGCACTTTCCAGTGTTAACTGTTAGTAGTTAGCTCGAGTGATTAGCTTGTGTTTATTTACCAGCAGATTTGTTGCAGTTCTCATTCTGCTTATTATATTTGCCTATTTTGGGTTGGGTGCTCACCAGTAACCAGTTGTCTAATATCATTGTCCATTCATTCTGTACATTGAGAGATGCTCTCTATTATCTATCACATTTCATGTGTTGTTTCTGTTGTTGCTAATAAAGGGTACCATGTGGACAGTGGACGCCTACCTGTGTGTCGGTATGATCAGGTATTCTTGTGTTTTGCCTCTTGAAGTTAGCAGCAGGTCAAAGCCGTTGGCTGGGAAAGGTTTCTGGTCTATACATTGATGGAATTAGGTAACCCTAGGTGCAGAATCTAGTGGGTACAACTTCTTGTATTCAAGATAAACATGTAGATGAACCTAATGCATTGACGAGATCTAGAGGAAGAGAGAGAGAGGGAGGTGCGAGAATGGCTGACCATCGACGGGGTTCGCGGAGGAGCTCGTGGCAGCCGTGGCAGTGTCGTTGACGAGGAGGCAGTTGCAACGCCGGTAGCGCTTCCCTCGCTGGCAGTGCCTCCCTCTCAATAGGACTAGGGTTAGATAGTGGGGTTGTGGCGGCAGCAGTGAACCTCGCATCTTGAGCCCCTGGCCCCCACCTTCTCTTTATAGGCACTGTGCGACGGAGCCCATCAGCCAGGAGTACGGTTGAGCACCCCCGATCAGGGCGCGAGTCAAGGTCCGACTCGGTCATTGGACCGAGTCAGGTGGAGATCAATCTAACATTCTTCCCCTTGATCTTAACTTATCACTTAAACTTTAGACTTAAACTTAACATACATATCTCTTTTTCCATTCCATCACATATTAGTGCATAGAGCTTGCTCCATCGTACGGTTAGTACCATTAGATTAAACAACTACAATACACCTCTCTGTTTTGGAACAGATTCTCAACTAGGCCCTTATTGTTCAAAAATCATAGGCTTTCCCATAAACCCATGTCGACTGTGTATTCTCTGAACGCACTGGGTGGTAAGTCTTTGATAAGCAGAACCACAAGTACTTGCTCAATGCTTTTAATATGATTTCGGACTTTCTCCTTTACGACGTATAACTTAATGTCAATGTGTTTGGCAGCACACTTGACTTGTTGTCATAGGAGTGAATTACTTAAATGGTTGTTGCTGCTATCTACCATTATCAATTCCGGATACAAGTTCTCTTAACTACATTTGCCTATCCCTGAAGCCTCCTAACAAGCTATACTATAGGCATGCATTATTGATGACACCACAACTATTTTATTGGAGCTTTTCAATAATAAACTCCAAGTGCAAGTGTTACCAACTAATATGGATTTCACTACACATCTCGCCAAAGCTTAACGTTTGTACCCACAACTATTTGAGAGTACTTGTTCTTTCTTACTTAGCATGAGGCCTACAGTACTTTGCAAATTACAAGATATTCTTAACTTCATTCCAGTAATCTATATCTGGACTGAACTTCTGCCAAAACATCCCGAATACGTGAACTACGTCAGGGTAAGTTCTTACTTGTGCACTCATTAAGCTTCCAACAACTCAAGCATATGAAACACTAAAAGTTTCCAAATCTATTACCCTTGACTATAGGAGCAGGTGTAGGTTTACTCGTATGCATACTTTATTTCTTTATAATCTTTTCTAAGTATGCCTTTGTAATAGTCCTAATACCCCTTTTCTTCTATCTTGGTGAGTTCCAATTCCTAGAACGGATGACGCTTCACCGAGATCATTCATTTGAAGTTGAGGACAAGAACTCCTTATCCAATGGCAGATTAACATCACTACTCACGAGTAGAATGTCATCTATACACAGGATGCGAAAAATAAATTTTTCATTCTTGAACTTGCATCCTTCTCGTTCTCTTTAAACCCAAACTTTCTAATTTTTTCTTCAACTTTAAATACTACTATCTAGAGGCTTGCTCTAATCCATAAATAATTTCTTCAGGCAGTATCCCTTATGTTCTTTTCCTTCCACGACAAAATTTTTGGGTTGTGCCATGTAAAACATTTTCATACAATTCCCATTGAGGAATGTCGTCTTTACTTCTATCTGATGTAACTCTAAATCGTAACGTGCCACTAATACTATTATGATTCTAAAAGAATCCTTGCATGATGTAACTCATTTTAATCTATTCATTCTCTTTGTGTGAGTCCTTTCACCACATTTCCTTTGGAGTCACATTTTATCTTGTAGACCCTTTATAGCCTACTGTTTTAGCTCCATTGTAAATTTCTTCTAAGTCCCAAACATCGTTGGTATTTATTGATTTTATTTCATCTTGCATGGCTTCGAGCCACTTCAGTGAGTGATCGCTTCTCATGGCTTCTTCAAATGAGGTGGGATCACCCTCCATTTGAATTTCACTAATATAGACTTTATAGTCATTAGAAAAAGTTGATTTTCTTATTCTTTGAAACCATCTGGGGCCTCAACTATTGGCACTTCTTTCATATGGGGCTGTTGTTGCTCTTTCATTTCCAAGAGGCAATTGATTCTACAAGCTCCTGTATTACAAGATCCTTGTTTACTTATTCATCTTCATGAAGAGCTAACAACAGGTGTTGTATAAGTCATACAACATCAACAGGTATTGAGCAATTTGTTGCTCTTAAAACACTGAAGTGGGCATGCAAACCCAATTCTATTCAAGTCTTAGGTATCTACATACCACGCTCTTCCGGATTACTCCATCTTTTGTAAAGATAATGTATCTTCAAACTTTCTTATTTGGGTTTATTCTGTTAAAACATACCTCATATGGCGCTTTAAGCACCGTCTTAGTATTTCTGAGTCTCGTGTAGCTATTTCTCTACTTAGGGGTATCGTTATTATGACCATTGTACTCCCTCAATGATCACATTTATCTTTTATAGATCACTCTTGCCCTAAATGCAAAATATACATTAGGGAAATGAGGAGTATCTTTCAATTGTCTTTCTTAATTCATGTCACAATCCTCCCCCTCGAAATGTGGCATAAACTTCATTGCCATAATTTTGAAAACCATTCAGAACTCTTGTGAATGAGGAGACATTCTATGACTTACTTCATTCACATGATTATGTCGTATAAACAAAGTTATTTCTTAATTCGTATGGGAGTACACTTTCCCCATTCCACTTCGTGAACTCAACAAAGTCTTTAGAGGTACTTCTGCAAGTCATGCTCGCACATTCTTATCTTGTGGTTCGCATGCAACTTCCTTTTGTCCTTAAACTCATTTCATGTTCATTGATAGTATAGGGAAAAACTTGAATTGTTCTTTTTCTAATTGATGTGCTCAGCTCAGTTGATAGATTTAACCTGACAAAGCCTTAATCTTTCCATTTCCTTCGATTCATGTCTAATGACTTCATCTTATTGGCCATATTATACTTTTAAAATGTGTGTTCCACCATTACTAGTTTACTCTGCAACTGAAAGCCCAAGTTTGGTTTTAGTAATTAATGACACCAAGTTGCTAATGACATGTGTTAAGTGTTTTGAGTTAGACATAAGCAACACATGTGATGAAGGTGTATGTGGCAAGGAGTGATGGCCACAAGATCACAAAGAGATGATGCATGGATATGAAATGATGATCATGGTGGGGATGCACATAATATGATGGACATGATGTTCAAGTGGAAGAGTAGGATCTAAGAGCGCAAGGCAAAGGTATAACCATAGGATTTTTCTTTTGCCGGTCTAAAATGAGTAGAGAAGTGATTGACCGGGTTTAGGATATATAGCCGACTATCAAGAGGGGCAATCACGGTTAGCTCAGAAATCAAGTGCCACTAGATCAATGTCTTGAGCATATGCATTAGGATCTAGTAAAGAGCTAACATAACGCCTTAGAAAATGATTATGAAATGCTAACACACATGCACATGGTGATTTACACATGGTGGTGTTAGCACGTTTGTGAAGGCGGTGGAGTTTGAGCGGTAGAGAAGGGTTTGGGTTCCTCTCTCCCTCCCGCCGAGCTTACGAGGCGGGATTCGTCGCTTTTTGGAGAAGTGAAATGCCTATTATCTACTGCGCCAGAAGTCGGAAAAGAAATGGAGGCGAACGGAGGTCACGCGTCCGGTCAGTTCAATCCGGTCAGCGCGCCTTGGGTTAATGACCGGACGCTGGTCTGGCCTGACAAGCGCGTCCGGTCAGTTCACCTGTGCGCAAAAAGTAGAGTGAGCGACCGGCGCGTCCGGTCAGGCGTCCAGAGGGGCAGAGAGCAGCGAAGTGGTGATCGGACGCGCGGCGCGTCCGGTCATACGCTAGGGCGCGTCCGATCATAGCAACGGTAACTTCTGATGCGCACTGTTCATGCTTGTCCTGTAGTGACCGAACGCGTCTGGTCACCCTGACCGGAGCGTCCGGTTAGCTCGTTTTGAACTGCGTCGTCCGGTAACGGCTAGCTGCGTACCCCTTCGCTATAAATAGAAGATGTCCGGGGTTTGAGGGAAACTCTTGCACATTTTGAGACTTAGAGACATACTTTGAGCTAGAGAACAACCCCTCCACTCATCTCTTTGCATAGTTGCACATCTTGAGTGAGATTGAGTGAGATTCAAGTGCATCGCTTGAGAGTTGCATTCTAGAGGCACTTGATCTTCGAGTTGCTGCAGATTTCTTGTTACTCTTCCGTGTTTCCCGACACGGTACACGGCTTGGAGCAGCGGAGGTGATCGAGCTCACAATTGGAGATTGTTGGAGCCTTCACCAAGTGTTGTAAGGGGTTCTTGATCCTTCCCCGTGGGAGTTCGTAAATTGGACACTCTAGTGGAGCTCGTGGCTTGAAGGATCCCCATCTTGTGTGCGGTTGTGCGGCGTCCACCGAGAGCTCAACTCTTGATAGTCGATTAGCTCGTGAACCGACAAGTGGGTGTATCGCCACAACGAGGAGTAGCTTGCCGGGAAGCAAGTGAACCTCGGGATAAATTCTTGTGTCATTCTCTTCCCGAGGATTTCTCTTGTGTGATTGATTGATTGGTACTTCTCATCTCTACACGGCGGTATAATCACTCGAAGCTTTTCTCTTGTATTACTTCTTGTTTCTAGCTTGTAGTGTTGTGTTTAGTGAATAGCTTTGTTATAGACTTGTGTAGGTGGCTTGCTTAATTAGTTAGAGCTAGTGCATTTGCTTCGCCACCTTTCGTACTAACGTGTGGTTAAGTAATTATTGTAGAAGTTTTAATTAGGCTATTCACTCCCCCTCTAGCCTATTTGGACCTTACAGCAACGAGCTACTCAATTCGAGTGCCCACATGCGTCGGTAAGGAGTCAGTTAACCAACTCTCCACCTTCTTCAGATTTAGCAACGGTGTGACTCTAGGATTGCTCCCCTTATGGCCCTCAACTCATTGAGTGCTTAATGACCATGACACAATAGAAGTGCACGTTCAATACTAGGATAGCATGAGAGCTACCCCAAACTTTTCTCCCTATGTGGGATACACTAAAAGCACATGAGTCATCACAACCTTCTCCCGCCATGCAGGATAAGTACTATGCCAAAACTTCTTTGGCCATGCGGGATAATTCTCTACAAGGGACATAATTCCAGAATTAGCTCTCAGGACATAGAGTGTTTGCATATTCAATCATCAAATTTAGAAATAAATCTGAATACTCTATAACACACATGCTTGATCCGACGTTGGTCAAATTAAACATGCATATGACTTATTACATCTCTTGTCATGATGACTGAAACTGAAAATTAAATTCTTCTTCATAGAGAGTACATAAAAGGCATTTCTTAAACTAAACTCTTATTGCTCTATCTCCTTTTCTTGGATCAATATCCCTGAATTCTTTTCTTTTCAAGCTATTCTTTAAAGAGAACACAGTCACTCATGCAATGACCTTCTTTTTTATAGAACTTACACTTATCATCTTCTGTGTCACAAGTACCCAACTCATTTTTCTTACTGCCTTCAAGAATGAAAACATGGAGATCTTTGTCTGAAAAATATTCAACAATAATCAATAACAATGAGCATGAAAATAACCCTACGTTGGTCTGGTTAAAACATGCACATTAAACTTTAAAATCTTTAAGTTCTATTCTATATCACTGTTGGGCAGAAATAGAATAAAATATTATTCTTCTATATTAATTCCACATCACCGTTGGGCAGAAATCGAATTAATGTATGTAAAACTCAATTATCTTGAAAAACATATTACTCCTTATCAAAATTAAATTCTTTCGTTTATTCAAATTTAATTAGAAGATAATCAACATCATTGCAGTGGAAACATGGAAATACATTTTTTCTAGTTTAGGAGTAATTTTTGATCATTATCTACTCTTTGAAAATTGCCATGTTAATGCAAAATTTATCAGAGATTTAAACTTCAAACTTAAACTCATAAATAAACTTATAATATTGTTATCATCAACGTTGGTCAGAAAATAACAATACAAATTAAATCCTCCCATTGGTTCCAATTAACTTAACCATAAACTTATAATATTGTTATCATCAATATTGTTATCATCAACGTTGGTCATAATTTAACTTAACCATAAACTGACTACTTCTCCAATTAAATTTTTTCCGTTGGTTCCAATTTAATTAGAGGATAAACATAATCATGATTTACTGAATAAATACTCTACAAATTAAATCCTCCTATTGGTTCGAATTTAATGAGAAGATAATAAGCATTAACTTCACAGCGGAACTTGAAAAAATATTCTTAAACTTAATTTTTTAGAAGAATTTTAATGTCCTCATCTACCCTCTAGAATTATACACGTTGGTGCAAAAATTATAGAGATATAAACATCAAAACATATCAAAGGTCATCAAAATTAGCTTCCGAAAATAATAAAACTTAAAGCTAACTCAAATTCATCATTTTGGTCCAGCTTTAACTGGCAGCCCGCAGCAGCCCACTCACGTGCGAGTTGTCATGTGCACAGGTCGCAACCGGCCCAGAGGGTGAAACCGGCCCACGGTGAGCCCTGCGTGTGTGCTCCCCTGCGTCCAAGCCGTAACCTGGGCCTAGGTCAGGAATTGACGAACCTACCTAGGGCAAAAGAGGCCCAGAGCTCTCTCAACCGTATGATTCGATCGGGCAGCTGTCCTTGATTCTCGCGGGAACAAAAACTATGCCTGGCCGCCAGCTCCCCCAAAAACCCTAGCTATTCTTTCCGTTCGCCTCAACCGAACAACAACGGCAGCCACGGTGGCCGTCAGCCCCGGTATGCGGGTGGAGCCACCGGAAACCCCACCAGCTCCCCTTCTTCCTCCTCTTTCATTTCTCTTCCCTTGCTCTTTCTCTCTCAGCGACCGAGTGAAGCACAATGATGGTAATCGGAGGAAGTATGGCGCCTCCACGTTGCCCTTCACCGGCGCACGCATGCGGCCGGAGCCATGCGCGGCACCGTCAAACGGCATCACGGTAGTGCCCTTAGGAAGCTCGTGCTCATGCATGTGGCATAACAGGGCGCCAGCGAGCCGAGTTTCCCGTGCGACGGTCTTCCTCTTCCCGCGCAATGGCGATAGTGCTAGCGGGGAGGATGGCCCAGGTAGGTCCCCTTCCACACTGACCTTTCGCTAGGGTTAGGGTTTTGTAAGGGTTGGGTTTTCTTCGGTCATCTCTTTTTGATTTCTTTTTCTATTTCTACCCCAAGGACCAGATCTACACCTTGGTAACCTGGCTCCGGTACCATTGATGGAATTAGGTAATCCTAGGTGCATGATCTAGCGGGTATAACTTCTTGTATTTGAGATAAACATGTAGATGAACCTAATACATTGATGAGATCTAGAGGAAGAGAGAGAGAGGGAGGTGTGAGAATGGTTGACCATCGACAGGGTTAGCGGAGGAGCTCGCGGCAGCCATGGCGGTGTCAGTGATGAGGAGGTAGTTGCTACGCCGGTGGAGCTTCCCGTCACTGGCAGTGCCTCCCTCTCGATCTGACTAGGGTTATACAGCGGGGTTGTGGCTGCAGCAGTGAACCTCGCATCTTAAGCCCCTGGTCCCCACCTTCTCTTTATAGGCATTGTGCGACGGGGGCCTACTAGCCAGGAGTATGGTTGAGCGCTCCCGATCAGGGCGTGAGTCAAGTTCTGACTCGGTCGTTGGACCGAGTCGAGTGGAGATCAATCTAACATACATGACCCGGATTTTAGGCTTCTTTCCATAGAATTTTTATGCTCTTTATTTAATTGCTATCTTCTCCTGCCGGCATTGCATTCAGGCTTTTCAGAAAAGAATACTTTCTTACCTGTAAAAATTTGAGCAAAGCATCTGGCTTGTAAGAGATGCAATGTTAATCAATCTAACATACATCAGCCGGATTTTAGGCTTCTTTCCATAGAATTTTTATGCTCTTTATTTAATTACTATCTTCTCCTGCCGGCATTGCATTTAGGCTTTTCAGAAAAGAATACTTTCTTACCTGTAAAAATTTGAGCAAAGCATCTGGCTTGTAAGAGATGCAATGTTAATTTACAAGAGGTTACACCTAACTTCAATAAAGAAGATTTTTGGTATGCTATAACTGGACAATTTGCATGTGAATATCCTAGGGCCAATGACATCATAATCGGTTGGCTATGACTCTGTTTCCTAGTGCCAGTGTAAGAACAATTAGAAACTAACGGGAACAATTGCTTTGTTATGTAGCAGATAAGAAAGGGGAAAAATAGAAACGACAGTGCTAGCGCTCGGATGTCCGGACGGACGCGCTCGTCCGGACGCCTGCTCTTGTACTTCGTTTTGCGCACCCATGTGGGGCCCATAGCCATCCGAACGTCGCCTACACCTCCTGACCCCACACGAAGACCGCTCGCGCCCCTCTACTTCCCTGGCCGAATGTCTACTGCGGTAGGTGGGTCCTAGCAGCGACACCCGATCTATTTTTGAAATATCCAGATGAAACATTTGCAACATACGTTTGAAGACAAATGAAACACTTGAAAAATGTGTCTGAAACACTTGCAGAAACACCTAGAAACACTTGTAGAAACACTTAAAAACGTATGCAACATCCTGATAAAACACTTGCAACATATGTGTGAAACATATGCAACATCCAGATAAACACACTTGCAACATACATTTGAAAAAATAGATGAAACATTTGGAACAGGCACTTGCAACATACGTGTACAAACATTGCAACATATGAAACTTCTTGATCTACTTTTGCAACATTAGTGTGAAACACTTACAACATACCTCTAAAACATCTGAAATACTCGAAAAATATGATGGCAACATTCGCTTCCAAGCACAACATCTACTTGCTGCTTGGACGAATGGAGACTCGGTGTAGGGCCAACCGTGCATACCAGTAACATGCCTGAGGTGGCACTAGCGGCGGCGATGTGCCGGCAGATATCCACCTCGATGAACGCATGCAAGAGATGGAAGGAGGCGAAGCAAACGCGGAGGTAGCATGGCTGGCTGGGTGGAGGGCCACCAGCGATGGCTCACCATGGTTCCTATGGCCATGATGAGCAAGAAAAAGGGGGCGATGATGGCAAGATTTGCTCGGCGAGCATGCACAGGGGGAACTATGAGCCTGAGGCGGCGTTGGTGGAGTGCGGTGTGAGAGGGCCAGAAGGAAGGAAGCAACGGCGACAGGAGAGCTCTTAGCTCGGCTAGCCCTATACACGCACGAGCAGCAACCAGAGAGAGAGAGAGAGTGGCATAATGAGAGAAGAAGGGCTAGCGCCGCATCTAGATCCAGTCAGGCAGTTCTCGTTCTCCCCTGTTTATTTGTGAGGTCCACCAGAATAGGAACGTGAGAGAGGGGGAACAGACATATTGGGCTCCGTAGGCCTAGGTAGCTATGTCTGGAGCGACAGACGCCCTGAGGAGAGCATTACCGAAAGAGGAAAGAAAAAGGTATGACACAACGTTGCAGGCAAAAAAAACTATTTTTATGTAGCAAGTAAGGGAGGGGGAAGAAGAAAGAAAAGGGTAAGACACAGTGTCGCATGGCTGGCTATAGGAACCGATGGACAGTGCGTCGTTATAGTAAGAGACGACGTGGCCTTGCGAGAGAGCTGTAAATGGTGTACAGAAACATAGATAATGGTTGGTGGTATATGATGAGCAAGATTGTTATATGCTATGGTCAGGAAAATCCATGTTTCACCTGTTATATGCATGATCGCTCAGGTGGCAAGGTGTTTTATAGAGTTTGTGCAATAGAATGCACATCCCTTGCCAATAGAATTGTTAATGGACTTGATTTGTTGGACAATGCTTTAATTCGTTACGCCCCGAGCTTAGCCTACAACAATGATGTGTGGGTATAAGGTAGCCTACGCCAAGTGAAAAAGAGTTTCTTTCCACATGATGTGCGCCGTGTGCTAAGTGTTGGGTGCTGTTCATGGTAGAGAACGACTTACCCTCTAATTGGAGGCAACCTACGTCTCCTTATATATTCCAAAGCAAGGGTTTAAAAGGAAAGCTCCAATCGGATGGAGCTAGTTTATAATTATATCTTGCAATGTTTTTAAGTAGATGATTGTCGTGGGTTCGTAGCTGTGGCAATGATTGAGTTGTTCGACGTGGGTTGATGTGTGTACCTCCAGTGGTTTAAGAACTCAAAACGCAAAGGATTTATCCTGGTTCGAGCGTCTAGGTCCTACATCAAGAGCAGAGGTGTTCTTCGTGTTAGGAATGCTCAATTGAGAGTTCTTACAATGGAGGAATCGAGAGTGAGGTGTAGGGAGAAGCACTATACTTATCTAGGGTTTGGTCGGGTTTGATCCCAGTCTAGTTGGGTCGGATGTCTATGGCTAAGTTCCGATTGATCGATCTTTCCCTTATATACTGAGGAGGTGATGGGAGTACAAATCGAATGGTTTCTCCTAGGTTTTCTTGCCCTATGCTTCACTCTTCTTCCTTGGGACGCTGCTAGTCCTCCTTTGTCTTGTAGCTGGGGGCCAACAAAGTCATAACCACCTTCGGAGGCAGCTGCTGTAGTATGGCGCTAACCGCGCAGGTGTTGTCTGCTGTGGCTGCGCCTTCACTGGGTGTGCCTTCTTGTGGCTTCCTTGGCATCTCAAGCTTCTTCCCTTGCCTTGAGGGGGCTGCCATGTGGGCTTGGAGCCCTCCACTACACCATCTTGGATGGGCTTCTTGTCTAAGGTGTCACACCTCGGGTGTGATTCTGCCGAGGGATTGAGTGGCCAATAACACCTCGCGGTTGTGGAACGGAATGGTGGCCTGACACTTCTGCTCTTCTATGCCTATTAGGCTTTGAGCGCCTAACAGATTTCGGGGCTTGTTTCAGGTGTTGCCTTGGGTGTGCGCTCAAGCCTAAGATCAAGGTGGCCTTAGGAGCTCTTGCTCAGCCGAGGATCCCTTGGGTCGGGAACTTCTACGTCTTGGTGGAGTCCCTAAACAAAGGCGGTCCAAATGGGAGACTTAGCCTCTATTGGCTTGCCCCTTTGACACCATGGACTTACTCAGGAATGGTCTGTCTATGGCCCACCTGGTTATCCCCTGAGGGTGCACGCGAGCGCACCCTATGGTTGTAGCCTCTGATCCCCGACTGGTTAGGAGAATCAATCGAGGGGTTCACCAGACTTTCGTGCCCTTAATTCGAGGGTTTAGCATAGCTCTATGTCGGACTCTCATAAATTATGTATCTTCGTTCGGTTAGGCTTTCGAGTAGTCAGATTGGGCCATCATCTCCTAGTTGGACAATTTCTCTTAAGATGAGAATACTTAGGGCCCATATAATCGACAACTAGTCCTTGTTGCCGTGATGCGTGATGGAAGCCAACGCAAGCAGCTAGTGTGGCAGATCCTATCATGACAGTGTATATGGTGTCGCGCCAAGTGCATTAGAATTATCAATAGAGTTATATTTGCAACTTTTTTACAACCAAATTATTATTAAAATGCCGATTTACAAAAAAAGTTTAAAATAAAAATGGCATCTTTGCTAGTTAAATGTAGAGAGTTGTATGTGGTGGAACACCCCGGTAACTATGGATAGGGAAATTTAAATATTTGTCATCCTTCCAATGGCACTCCTTTCATATGCCAGTTTAGTTTGACGATTACACATTTACCACATGAACAGTTCGATTGTATGTGGCGGAACACCCCGGTAACCATGGATAGGGAAATTTAAATATTTGTCATCCTTCCAATGAAACTCCTTTCATATGCTAGTTTAGTTTGACAATTACACATTTACCACATGAACAGTTCAAAGTACTTCATTTTTGCCATTTTAGCGACGTGGCACACTAGCTCACCCTTCCAGCATGGAGAAGGCATGGGAAATGACTGTCTTGCCCCTATCTCCTTACCCTCTCATCCTCCCTGCCTCTCTCTCACCTGCCGACAGGTGCGCCCCGCCTGTCAGTTCCATCCCCAACCTCCAGCCGGCCTTGCCGGTCTCTGTTTCACCATGGCAGCCAGCCACCCTAGCCGCACCTCTTCCTCACCTCGCACACCACCCCAGACCCACGCCGTCAAAACTCCCCATGGGCTGCGACCCGTCCACGACTTCTCCATCGTGACACCGTCGGTGCCCGCCATCGTGACCTCTTCCCAACGCGGCCAGCCCCAGGCGGCGGCGCGGACAACATAGGAGAGCTCCGCCGCGCGAGGGAGCGAGCTGGTCCTCCACCACCGGCGCCTGAGTCAAGCTCTACATCCGCATGCCTCTCGGTTTCCGAGCAAAGGATGTCGTCGTCGCGCACCTCCACACATCCGCTACCCGCCACAGCAAAGCAGCTACCGCCCTTGGAGGCGCCCTGAGCCACGCGCTGCTCAACCCCTGCCTTTCCCTCCCTCGCGCGTCGCCTCTGTAGAACAGAGCAGGCCGCCGACTATGCCACTCGGGCACTGTCCTGTGCAGTGCGGCCCTTGCCGCGGACCTGCGGCCAATTGGCTGGAGCAGCCCCTACTGAGCCCACCTCTGCCCTGCGCAGGTGCAGAGGCAAGCTGGCCATGGATGTGTGCTCTGGAGAAAGAAGAGGCCGGCTGGAGGTTGGGGATAAACCTAATAGGTGGGGCCCACCTATTAACGGGTGTGAGAGAGAGGCAGGTGGGGATCACGTGACAGGGAGGATGAGAGGATAAGGAGACACGGGCAAGACAGTCATTTCCCATGCCTTCTCCATGCTTGAAGGGTCAGCTGGCGTGCCAAGTAACCAAAAGTGGCAAAAATGAACCACTTTGAACTATTCATGTGACAAATGTATAATTGCTAAACTAAAACAGACATATGAAGGAGTGGCATCGGGAAGGATGACAAATATTGAAATTTCCCCATATCCATGGCTAGGGATGAAAATGGTACGAATATTTTCTGACCGTATTCGAAACCAAATTCGTTTAGAGAGATTCAGATCTGTTAGTATCCGAGTCCAGATATTCAATATCCGATACCGTATCCGTATCCGAATACTTGAATCACATGTTTACGATATCGATATCCAATCTCTCCTTCCCGGTATGGTTGACCCTATCCATATTTGAAACCAGACAGAAATATAAAACAAATATAATATCAGTACTGCGGCCTACCGGGCTACGAAACAGATATGTGAACTTTTCTTATTTTTGTACATACTTGGTTCTAGACTTCTAGAGTGTCACGCAACAAGTATCTGCGACGATCACAACGTTCTAAACAAGTTTATTGTTCCGTCTGTTCCCGTTAAAAACAGTCTACGTTTCATACGACACATCCTCTAAATTCGCGGTAAAACAATGAATAGGGTAATTTACCTGTAGAACTTGTACAGAATTCAAAACGAACACGAGTAAAGATCTGCATGATCCTTCGACGCACTGAAGTTATCTTCAGACGATATCCTAATCTACAAACTCAATTTCGCAGCAGCTGAGCCGAGTTCCATGCCTTCTCGGGAAACAGAGCAATAGATAGACGAGGCACATCGCGTCAGCGTTAACCGCCTGCGGTACGCGCCATAAATAATAATTGAGAGGTCCCGATAAATGCTGGCACTAATAGCTTGCCAGCTCCTGACTCCAAGCAAGCCATAACTGCAAGAAAGCAACGGCAGCAAGAAACCTTGGAACCATCGGAGCAGAGATCGCGGCGGCGATGGCGGCCAAGGGGAGGACGGAGCTGGACGTGGGCGCCGACGGCGTGGCCGTAATCACCATCTACAACCCGCCCGTCAACTCGCTCTCCATCGACGGTATGGTACTCCGCTCAACCCCGTCATCCCAAATCTGTTTCCTTCTTCTCTATTTTTCTTTGTGCCTGCCCAGTTGATGCGAGATTGTCAGATTGGGGTTTTGAGGCCTGCGGGTGGTCGAATTAGATGTGGGGAGATGTACGAGTACCTCCTTTATGCCGATTCTTTCCACCGATGTGCTTAATTTTGTCCCTCGTGATCTGTCTGATCCAAAGATTGCGCCTTTTGGGGTATATACACGGGTTTATGCGGAACTGTAAAGGCATTCTCGATTTAATTACTTTATTTGCAGAATTAGAGTATTATTATGCAATTTTTTATTGGGGCTGGCACCTGGCGAAATTCCTCTAGTTCAAGTTATCTGCTGTGAAATATTTCTTTAAGGATGTTTCTTCTGCGTTTGCTATACCGCTATGTACCAATTGTGTGATTTAATTGCATCTTGCCAGAAACCTCGTTATTTCTACCTTTTTTTTTGTTCCCCGACCCATATAATAAATTTTCATAGGATTTCTAATGTGGTTGTTCCTTATTATAATGTGTATATACTAACAAGCCATGCTACTGATGCTAGTCATCTTTGTTTTACTTCAGAGCATTGATGAACAGCTTGACTCTGTGCCCAGTGAATTTAGTGTGAAAATTACTTCACTGAATAGATAGATTGTTTAGTTTATTTATCTTATAACATGAGAATATTTAAATAGGAAGACATCATTTCAGGCAAAGGATTACTTTGTAACTTGTATAGTTTGCATATTTTGATCCACTTACTCCCAGTTTTTATGAGTGGATGCTTCTGGAGTTTTTAAGATTTAGTTAAAAACATTAAATAAATCCCATCATTTGCATCCAAATCCCCGCTATCGAAAAATACCCTTGCTTTACACATGGCGCAGTCCCTTGTTAAATACATGGAACTTCAAAAAGATTTCCTGCTGTGTTGGGTGCATATGCACAATTTTCAAAACTCTAGAAACATGGAATCACTACAAACATGTTAGTTTCATTCAGAAAGAAAGGATAATGTTGCACTTAGATTATTATGGCATTTTGCAGGTTCTGATGCAATGTACTCATATAGTTTAGGCACACAAACAATTGACCATATAGCACACAAACAATTGATGAACTAACATTTCTTTCTTGTTTGCACTTAGACATATACATATGTAAGACTCCTCGAATGCATCTATATATAAGTGTTATGACCGGCCTCCCGTATCGCCGCCGTAAGCCCACCAGTGGCTAGGATTAACCGCTGGTCAAGGCAGCGGCGCAAGGCTTCATGGGCTAGGCCCAATTTATATTTATAGTATTATTAGAGATTGATTAGAATTAAGAGAGAACTCTATATATTGTAAACAATGGATGATGGAAAAGGGCTAAGCCGATTGCAACCTATTGTTGCCGGTTTCCCCTGGGAGACCGACTCCCCAAACCCTAGCTGCCTTCTCTCTTCTACCTCGCTGCAACCACGGCGCCTCAGCGCCGTAAGTCTCGCTTTAAGCTCCAATCAGCGATCTCACACGACTACAACCTTCGCACCATCCGTGGTAGGATTAGGGTTCATACCAATTTGGTATCAGCGACCTTCGATCCTGCTGCATCCACCATGAGTCTCCCACTACCAGCACCATCCGCCTCCATGCCCGCCTCCACCGCCGCCATCTCCCAGCCCATCGCCTCCACCCAGCCGCCAGCAACGCCAGCCACCACCTCCTCCATCCCCACCATGACCAACGAGCAGCTCACGAGCTCCCTCATCCACTTCGCCAACGCCATCCACACCCTACAATCCGACGTGCAATCCATCCGATCCTATCTGATAGGGCCGCACGCGCCGCCGCCGCTCCCCACACCGCCACCGCTGCCGTTCCTCCCAGCGCCGGCTGCGGCGTCATCAGCCCCTGATGCATCTGTCTCGGTGCAGCCGTCCACCGGGCTTCCGCTCCACATGATCAACTGGCCTCGGTCGCCGTCACCTCTGCCGCCCTGGGCCACGGGGCCACTGCCTGCCGCGTCGGCCACCTACACTACACCGATCACGGCGGCAGTTCCGCTGTCATCCGCGACCACGACGACCATGGAGACGCTCGGGGGCGTTCCAGCCTCGGGCACCCTCTACGGTGGCGTGGACGGCACGCTCTTCCCCTCCCTGGTGGGCTCCTCGTTCGTGGGAGGTGTGCCGCCCTACGACCGCGCGTCTCCAGCACCACCGCCGGCCACCGAGGGTGATCGCCTGCCGCCGAAATTCTACAAGCTCGAGTTCATGACCTACGACGGCTCGGAAGACCCCCTGAACTGGCTCAACCACTGTGAGCAGTTTTTCCGCGGCCAACGCACGTTGGCCTCGGATCGGACATGGTTGGCGTCCTACCATCTGCGTGGGGTGGCGCAGACCTGGTACTACGCTCTGGAGCAGAGCGAAGGCATGCCGTCTTGGGATCGGTTCAAGGAGTTGTGCCATCTCCAGTTTGGGCCTCCTGTGCGCGACTCTCGACTGGCCGAACTGGGCCGTCTACCGTTCCGGTCTACGGTGCAGGACTTCTCGGAGCGCTTCAATGCAGTCCTATGCCACGCTCGCAACCTGGATAACCTGCAGAAGGCCGAGCTCTTCGTTGGCGGCCTCCCTGATCACATCAAGGTGGACGTGGCCATGCGCGCGCCTCAGGACTTGCCAACGGCGATGTACCTGGCCCGCGCGTTCGAGCTGCGTGCCAACGCGATGCTCGCCATGCTCCCTTCGACGCCGTCCAGGCCATCTCGGCCTCCACAGCAGCGGCAGCAGCAGCCGGTCCCAGCCCTGCCCGGTGCGGCGCAGCCAGGAACAGCCCCGCCGCAGGGGGGCGCCCCGCCAGCCAGCCGGCCCTTCCGTCGCCTCACGCCGGGGGAGCAGCAAGAACGACGCCGCCTCGGCTTATGCTTCAACTGCGACGAGCCTTTTGTTCGAGGCCACCAGTGCAAGCGGGTCCTGTTCCTTGAGGCCCGGGAGGACGCGGCGGACTTGGAGACCCCGGCTACGACCGAGGACGAGGCCGCACCGAGCCCTGACGGGCCGACCACTGAAGCTGCTGTCAACGCGTTGGTTGTCTCCCTCTATGCCGTGGCCGGCATCCGCACAGCTAACTCCATGGTGGTTCCTGTGCAGCTCAAGGGCGAGCAGTTCCTCGCTCTCCTCGACACCGGCTCTACCCACAGCTTCCTCCGTGGCGGCACCATGCGCCGTTTGGGGCTGGAACCTTCCGACGGCGCCAAATTCCGGGTCACCGTGGCCAACGGCGACCAGCTGCCATGTGCCGGCGTCGTACGCAATGTCCCCATTGTCATCGGGGGCACCGCTTTCTCTGTTACATGTGCAGGCATCGACTTGGGCAGTTTCGACTTTATCCTTGGCGTCGACTTCCTGAGCACCTTGGGCCCCATCCTCTGGGACCTTGCTGCGATGACGGTGTCCTTCTGGCACAAGGGCACACGGGTCCAGTGGCAAGGCGTGTCTCCCCCGGGCGCCGGGGCACCACAGCAGCAGGTGACTGCCCTCACCGTGGGCGCCCAGCGGCCTATGCTGGACGTGCTGCTGCAGCAGCAAGGCGCCATCTTCGACGCGCCCTCCGGCCTCCCTCCGGCACGGCCGTACGATCATCGGATCCACCTCCTGCCGGGAACGGAACCGGTGGCTGTGCGCCCCTACCGGTACCCGCAGCTCCAGAAGGATGAGCTGGAGCGCCAGTGTGCGGACATGCTCGCCCAGGGCATCATCCGGCCGAGCACGTCGCCGTTCTCCGCTCCGGTCTTGCTCGTCCGGAAGGCGGACCGCTCCTGGCGTTTCTGCATCGACTATCGGGCACTCAACGCCAAGACATCGAAGGACAAGTTCCCAATCCCGGTGGTTGACGAGCTCCTCGATGAGTTGCATGGGGCTCGCTTCTTCTCCAAGCTGGACCTGCGGTCTGGCTATCACCAGGTGCGGATGTGTGCGGACGACATCGACAAGACCGCCTTCCGCACCCACCACGGCCACTATGAGTTCCTGGTGATGCCGTTTGGGCTGTCCAACGCCCCGGCGACGTTCCAGGCCTTGATGAACGATGTCCTGCGTCCCTACCTACGGAAATTTGTGCTAGTTTTTTTTGATGACATTTTAATTTACAGCACTTCTTGGGCCGAGCATCTGCAGCACCTCGGCCTCGTCTTTCAGGCACTCCGGGCGCACTCCCTGCACCTCAAGCGCTCGAAGTGCTCCTTCGGGACGCCTTCTGTGGCCTACCTCGGCCACGTGATCTCGGAAGGCGGCGTGGCCATGGACGCCGACAAGGTGGCTGCGGTGGCAGCATGGCCGCAACCCCGCTCGGCGCGCGGCCTACGCGGCTTCCTGGGCCTTGCGGGGTACTACCGGAAGTACATCCGCGACTTCGGCCTCATCGCCGCGCCTCTGACTCGCCTGCTAAGGCGGGATGCCTTCACATGGGACGACGACGCGGAGGCTGCGTTCCAGGCGCTCAAGGGCGCTCTCACCACGGGGCCGGTCCTCCAGATGCCGGATTTCTCCCGGTCCTTCGTGGTGGACTGTGACGCGTCAGGGGTGGGGTTCGGTGCGGTGCTCCACCAGACCTCCGGGCCCCTGGCCTACTTCAGCAAGCCGTTCGCCGCCCGTCATCTTAAGCTGGCAGCGTACGAGAGGGAGCTCATCGGCCTGGTGCAGGCCGTTCGCCACTGGCGCCCTTACCTTTGGGGGCGCACGTTCCTGGTTCGCACCGATCACTATAGCCTGAAATTTTTACTTGATCAGCGGCTCTCTACTGTCCCCCAGCACCAGTGGCTTAGTAAGCTCTTTGGCTTCGACTTCACTGTGGAGTACCGGCCCGGGCGCCTCAACACGGTGGCCGATGCTCTGTCGCGCCGTGATGCCGAGGCGACGGCACTGTCCAGCCCTGTCGACGCCGCGGGGGCCCTCTACGCCATCTCTGGGCCCTCCTTCGCGCTGCTGGACGAGATCCGAGCGGCTACGGCCGCCACCACCGAGGGGCAGCAGCGCCTACAGCAGCTGCAGGCTGGCGACCTGCCAGCCCCGTGGCGCTTCAGTGACGGCCTCCTTCTCCATGGCACGCGCGTCTTCGTGCCCGACCATGGCGACCTCCGCGACCAGGTCCTCCGCCTGGCGCACTCGGCCGGGCACGAGGGCATTCAGAAGACGCTCCATCGGCTGCGCAGCGATTTCTACCTTCCGCACGATCGCGCCCTGGTCCAGGACTGGGTGCGGTCCTGTGCCACCTGCCAGCGGAACAAGACGGAGACATTACCGCCGGCGGGTCTGCTGCAGCCGCTCGAGGTGCCGTCCCAGGTGTGGGCGGACATCTCGATGGACTTCATCGAGGGGCTGCCCAAAGTCCATGGGAAGTCGGTCATCCTCACCGTCGTCGACCGCTTCTCCAAATATGCCCACTTCATTCCGTTGGGGCATCCGTACACGGCGGTCTCCGTCGCGCGCGCGTTCTTCGACGGCGTCGTGCGCCTCCACGGGTTTCCGGCCTCCATCGTGAGCGACCGGGACCCCGTCTTCACCGGCAACGTGTGGCGCGACCTCTTCACCATGGCCGGCGTCAAACTCAAGATGAGCACGGCGTTTCACCCGCAGACAGACGGCCAATCCGAGGTCGTCAACAAGGTCATTGCTATGTATTTGCGTTGTGTGACAGGTGATCGACCACGGGCTTGGGTGGAGTGGCTATCTTGGGCGGAGTATTGCTATAATACTTCCTTCCATACCGCTCTTCGGGCCACCCCGTTCGAGGTCGTCTACGGCCGGCAGCCGCCGCCATTGCTGCCCTACCGGCTCGGGACAGCCAAGACCGAGCTGGTGGACTCCATGCTTACATCTCGGGAGGAGGTGCTGGACCAGGTGCGGCAGCGCCTTCTTCAGGCCCAGCAGGTCGCCAAGAAATACTACGACGCCGCCCACCGCGACGAGGAGTTTCAGGTGGGCGACTGGGTGTGGTTGCGTTTGCTCCACCGCACCACCCACTCGCTGGATCCTCGTGCCAAGGGCAAGCTCGGGCCACGCTATGCCGGTCCCTTCCAGGTTGCTGAGCGGGTCGGTTCGGTGGCCTATCGTCTACATCTTCCTCCGGGCTCCAGGCTGCATGATGTGTTCCATGTGGCACTGCTTAAGCGTCACCGTGGTGACCCACCGGCGGCTTCAGGCTCGCTGCCGCCGGTGCTCGATGGGCGGCTTCTTCCTACACCGTCCGCGGCGCTGCGGGCTCAGCAGCGACGCGGCACTTGGCATGTCTTGGTGCAGTGGCATGGCCTGTCGCCCGAGGACGCGACGTGGGAGCCCCTGGAGGACTTCAAGCATGAGTTCCCCGACTTCCAGCTCGAGGACGAGCTGTTTGTGCAGGCGGGGAGAGATGTTATGACCGGCCTCCCGTATCGCCGCCGTAAGCCCACCAGTGGCTAGGATTAACCGCTGGTCAAGGCAGCGGCGCAAGGCTTCATGGGCTAGGCCCAATTTATATTTATAGTATTATTAGAGATTGATTAGAATTAAGAGAGAACTCTATATATTGTAAACAATGGATGATGGAAAAGGGCTAAGCCGATTGCAACCTATTGTTGCCGGTTTCCCCTGGGAGACCGACTCCCCAAACCCTAGCTGCCTTCTCTCTTCTACCTCGCTGCAACCACGGCGCCTCAGCGCCGTAAGTCTCGCTTTAAGCTCCAATCAGCGATCTCACACGACTACAACCTTCGCACCATCCGTGGTAGGATTAGGGTTCATACCAATAAGCCAATCAGAATAATTCTCAAATTGTTAGATTCAGAATTATATTTTAGGGTCATCATGTGTTTGATATATTACATTAGCTGCTAAGTACGTTGCTTCAAGTTCGCATTTCTTTTTCTTTCAGTCTTATATAGCTTAAAGGAAAGCTATGAAGAAGCACTTCGGAGAAGCGATGTTAAAGCTATTGTTGTTACAGGTATATATAAAGCAGTTCATTCTTTTTAAGCAGTACATGTGTCAATTTTGGAAGGCAGAGACCAGACTGCAGCACCTTCAATCCCCTCTCCACCTGTTTGCCTGACGACAATTTTTCTTTTACATCCTATGACAGGGAAAGGAGGGAAGTTTTCTGGAGGATTTGATATTAGTTCCTTTGGTGGTGTTCAGGGAGGCCAAAGTATGTTATACTTACCTACTTTCCATTTCTCGCTACACTATCTCATCTTATAATTGTTTCTTAATTTATCTACAGTTCTCAATACTAACTGATTTATTATTTTTTAACAGCATTGCAACCAAAGGTTGGTTACATAGCAATAGATATTCTCACAGATACTGTAGAAGGTATTAATTCATTCAGCTTTCTTGATTGGTTATTAATTTTCTGTTGAAGAATTGTTCTGATCATTTTCCTATGTATTGTCTTAAATAGCTGCAACAAAGCCATCAGTGGCAGCAATTGATGGTCTTGCTCTTGGTGGGGGTTTAGAAGTTGCCATGGTACTTCATTGTTTTATCCTTGTCACTGTCATTTAATTTTCATTATTTCAGAGGTGATAACATTAATGAAAATGTTTATGTATTCATTTAGGCATGCCATGCACGGATTGCAACTCCTACAGCTCAATTAGGTCTTCCAGAACTTCAATTAGGAATTATTCCAGGATTTGGAGGTATATTCATGTTACAATTTATATAAGAAATTCTTAATGCCCTAGGTACGAAATGATTCATTTCTGAGTATTCTTTCGACCTTATGGTTCCCTATTTCTTAACTGTAGGAACACAGCGACTCCCACGACTAGTTGGGCTGACAAAATCTTTGGAAATGATGCTGGTAAGCTCTGCTGCTTCTTTCCTTCCTCTTTTGTACTTCAGGATTCTGTTTTCTGGCATTATCTTCTGTCAATGTGCCCAGCTGCTCCATTAATTTTAAAAAATGTATTATTTTTCCAGTTATCTAAGCCAATCAAGGGTGGTGAGGCACACCAACTGGGTCTGGTTGATGCCTTAGTTTCTCCTAATGATTTGGTGAATACTGCTCGTCAGTGGGCTTTGGATATATATGAGTGTAGGAGGCCCTGGATCAAAAGCCTTTATAAGACTGACAAGCTAGAACCTCTTGGGGAGGCTAGGGAAATTCTGAAGTTTGCAAGAGCTCAAGCTCAAAAGCAGGCAGCTAATCTTCATCACCCACTTGTTTGTATTGATGTCGTTGAAGAAGGTATAGTTGCAGGACCACGAGCTGGACTCTGGAAGGTACTTGATATGATTTATGTTTCTTCATGCTTATTTTAAATTTTTATGCGATGGATAGCATTTACAAAATTCTGGGCACATTTATTTGATGAAAATGCAGGAAGCAACTTCTTTCCAGGAACTGCTTTTCTCAGATACTTGTAAAAGCTTAGTTCATGTGTTCTTTTCTCAGCGGGCAACGTCTAAGGTACAAGGATGCCTTTTTGTATTAATATGAATCATACAATGTACTAATCATTTGTTACACGGAACAGATTCCAGGTGCTACAGACTTGGGGTTGATGCCTAGGAAAATAACTAAAGTTGCCATTTTAGGTGGTGGACTTATGGGTTCAGGAATTGCAACTGCAATGATATTAAGTAACTATCCTGTGGTACTTAAAGAAGTAAATGAGAAATTCCTGAATGCTGGAATCGACAGAATCAAAGGTGGAACATGGTTTAGCATCATCTTAAATCCTGCTTATTGTTTGGAAAATCTTTTGATATTTCAATCAGTACGATTATATTAAATAAACTTACTACTTTGTTCCCCCAGCCAATTTGCAGAGTCGAGTAAAGAAAGGGAAAATGACCGAGGAGAGATATGAGAAGGCTATGTCTCTTGTCACAGGTGTCCTTGATTATGAACGTTTCAAAGATGTGGACCTCGTTATAGAGGCAAGTCTTTACTCTTTATCCTACCCTCATTCATGCACCAAATGATACTTATTATAGTAAGCTCCTCTATCCTTGTTCATTTGTTTGTCATAATTTCAGGCAGTTATTGAGAATGTGAAGTTGAAGCAGCAAATATTTTCTGACTTGGAGAAGTACTGTCCTTCACATTGCATCCTTGCTACTAACACATCTACAATTGATCTTAATCTGATTGGGGAGAAAACAAAGTCTCAAGATCGTATTGCTGGTGCACACTTCTTTAGGTAATGCAGTGTAAAGTTGATGCATGTTTATTTTTTTGCATCACTTTGTTGACTTATTGTATAATAATGCAGTCCTGCGCATGTAATGCCTCTTCTGGAAATAGTTCGTACTCGGCACACTTCACCACAAGTTGTTGTTGACTTGCTGGATGTTGGGAAGAAGATTAAGAAGACACCAATAGTGGTTGGGAACTGTACTGGCTTTGCAGTTAACAGGATGTTCTTTCCATACACTCAATCAGCACTCTTTTATGTTGATCTTGGTATGGATGTTTATAAGATTGATCGTGCCTGTACCAAATTTGGAATGCCCATGGGTCCTTTCAGGTAAGATATCGAACCTTGCATTATTGTAGTTCAGTCTATAAATTTCTGCAACTTTGTTTCTATTTCATGAGTGACTACAGATGGATTCAAAACTGTTGCTCCTTTTCTCCTTATATCCAGACTGGCAGATCTGGTTGGTTTTGGTGTGGCCGTGGCCACTGGTATGCAATACCTTGAAAACTTCCCAGAGAGAGTCTACAAATCAATGCTACTTCCTCTGATGATGGAGGACAATAGGGCAGGTAAGCATAATCAAACAGTTATGCTGCCTTATCAGTTTGTTCTCTATGCAGCTCGTATCTTTATTTGTTTATTATGAAATGATTAAATCAGGTGAAGCCACTCAAAAGGGATTTTACAAGTATGAGGGCAAGAGGAAGGCCACTCCTGATCCTGAAATTATGAAATATATTGAAAAATCTAGGAGCATGGCAGGAGTTACACCAGATCCTGAGGTTTGCTTTCATAATCCTTTTGACTGTCCATGCCCTTCTGTTATTCCTCGAGAAATATGCACTTTTTTCTTTCCCCAAAGCCCATGTGTTAGGTAGTAATACAATGACTTGGTGGCTGTGGCCTCGTGAATTTCTTTTTGTTAGTCTGTTCCTAGTCTCTTGTCAGTTGAGAAGTTGCCATTACTGTACAGTCTCATTTGTGCTGATAGTAATACAACACCTCGAAATATGGTGTTATGTACTTTCCATATAACCATGCTGCCTTTTGGGTGCCTAACTCAATTCGTCTTGGGTGTGGAAGGCGATAGCACCCAAGTTCAAGTCCTCATCAAGGCAAATCTTGGTGCTTATTTCTTCTTAATTAAAAAGAAACCTGGTTCACTGGTTTGGAAACAGGTTTTGAGGCCTTGGTACATATTTGTTCTTAATTAAAAAGAAACCTGGTTCACTGGTTTGGAAACAGGTTTTGAGGGAACTGTGGTTTGATGGTGTCAATTAAATAGTAAGACTTATCCCAACACTGTGTTGAAGTCATTTTTCTTTATGCTAAATGTGATGGTTAGGATGACATGAAATGCCAAAGCAATTTGATATAACATTTGGTTAGTAAATGTTATATTCTTTTCGGAACTGATGATAAGGTTGTTTCTAATGCTGAAAACTTTGGTGCTATTGTGCCAGCTGCTGAAGCTAAGTGAGAAAGACATAGTTGAGATGGTGTTTTTCCCGGTGATAAATGAAGCCTGCAGAGTCCTTGATGAGGGTATTGCGGTCAAGGCTTCTGACCTAGACATTGCTTCAATCTTCGGCATGGGGTTCCCACCTTATAGGTCTGCTTTTGAGAACCCTGGTCCAATTTGCCTCTTTCAACTGATCGATGGTTTATTTGTAATTCAACTGCTCACACTCTATTCGCTGCTACAAGCAGGGGAGGTGTCATGTACTGGGCAGATTCCATCGGTGCAAAGTACATCCATGGAAAGTTGGAGGAGTGGACAAAGCGGTATGGCGGCTTCTTCAAGCCTTGCTCTTACCTCGCTGAAAGAGCTGCAAAAGGGATTCCTCTGGTGAGCAAGTCATTTGTCATTATCCTTTCAGCTGCCATCATTGTCTTAAACCATATCAGTTTACTTCTACCATATGTACATTCGAAAAACAGTTTAGCACTTACATTGAATCTTGCACATGGGTACCTTGTCATGCAATACTCTGAATTTTGCAGCTCATTAGCATGTTTACAAAATGCTAGTGTGATAGCATTAAATTACCTACACTCATCCTCTTATTTTATCTGTAACATTCTGTATTCTTTTTGGTCTATTCATAATGCAATGATATTATCACCATAGCACCTGTTTCGAAATAAAATTTCATTTGCAGAGTGCACCGGCAAAGAAAGTTCAGGCTCGGCTATAAGACGAACACCAGGTTTCCTTCTGGACGGAGGAGACTACACTGAATAATACACTCCAGCGAAGGTGCGGAATATGGAGCATCCGGAGTACCCTGAAGTAGGCCAGTGTTATTGTTGTGAGAATGCGTAGAGCTGTAGGTTACCACTATCAGTCATGAAACGCAATATGCTACTGTGAAATAAAGTAGAGAACTGTAGCACGGTGGTGTCTTCTTTTATATTGTGAGAGAATAATTATCGTGAAGTTGCAAGCCCGGGCACCCTTCAAAATACAAGGATGCTTTCTGTCACCTGTAAAAATTAAAAGAGATTTTTTTTCTTTTTTGTGGAATTTCATGAGATTGAGGCACTGTTTCTATCAATCTCATTAGTGTCAAGGTCAAATGGCTCGGATGGGAAATGAGTAGGCCAGACATCCCGACAACGGTCCTCGGCATACACCTCATTCTCCAAATCAAGGATTGATGGACGGTTGATGAGGCGTCCAAACCTTGACATGCAGTACACGGAGTAGCTCTCCTGCAGAGCCGAAGAAATTTCAGATGGAGCACTTGGTGAAGTGTTGAAGGAGCAAAAGCAGCTGAGTTTGGCGGAAGCGGGTTTTCCTTGTGGAATGTTAAGTCCAGCAAGGGGTTCATTTGAAGTTAATTATTTCCAGAAAAAAAAGTAAGCACGGTAATCTAGGCCTTGTTTAGATGCACCTCAAAAGTTAGAATTTTTTCACTCTCTCCGTCACATCAATCTTTGGACCCATGCATGAAGTAATAAATGTAGATAAAAAAATAACTAATTACACAGTTTAGTTGGAAAGCATGAGATGGATCTTTTAAGCCTAGTTGGTCCACGATTAGACAATATTTGCTAAATAAGACAAAAGTGGTATTATTCATCAGGTTGAAAAGATTTGCAATCTAAACGTGGCCCTATACTACTTCTAGAGTGTACAATTGCAATTTAACCAACTTGTTGAATTCTCTCGTTAAAAAACTTAACATTTCTAAATTTATATTAGGAGAAAGAAGAAAGCAAAGACTTTTGAAGATGAAAGATATGGCCCGAGGTTACAGAGAAAGATATGGCTACTACTACATAATATGAAAATGAAACAGATTGTTGTGGGCATAATCATTGTGATTAGCCGTCTTATCACAAATCTGTCCGTGTGCCATGGATTTGAATGTGAATTCTCAAAAGTCAATACTAGCCCTGGGCGTTCGGTCTGACCGAACCGATCGGTCTCGGTCTTCGGTCATTTCGAAAGTTCGGTCATCTAAAAACGGAGACCGATCGGTTAGTTTCAAAACTCAGGACCGAGCAAGTTCGGTCTCGGTTAGTTCGGTTCGGTCTCGGTCATGACCGAACTAACCGAACTTCACAAAACAACTACTAAATATTATAATTTGTAGCAAATTTTACCAATATTTTTTCTATTTCAAGGCAAAAATACAATACAAAATATAGATTAAACATAGTGATAAGAGTGATGGTTGATATAAACCCACTAGAATAAATATTATATCACTAATAATAGTCTAAATTACATATTATGTCAATAAAATTCAAATGTTCGGTTAATTCGGTTAGTTCGGTTACCCGAGGGTAATGACCGAACTAAGTCCGGTTAGTTCGGTTACTTCAAACTGAAGACCGAACTTGTGACCGAAATTTTCGGTCTCGGTCACTTCGGTCTCGGTCTCGGTTAGTTCGGTTCGGTCTTCGGTCTTCGGTTAATTATGCCCAGGGCTAGTCAATACCACAATTATGGCCGGTTTAGTTCCCGAAATATTTTGTGAAATGTTACTGTAGCATTTTTTTTTTATTGTTATTTAGTAATTAGTGTCTAATCGTAGCCTAATTAGGCTTAAAAGATTCGTCTCGTCCATTTCGTCTAAACTGTGTAATTAGTTTTATTTTTTATCTATATTTAATGCTCTATATATATATTTAAAGATTGATGTGACGAAAAATCTACTGTTATTTCACGAAATATTTTAAAACTAAAATAAGCCTAGCCCTTGTTTAGATTGAAGAAAATTTCAACCCGATGAATAGTACCACTTTCGTCTTATTTGATAAATATTGTCCAATCATGGACCAACTAGGCTCAAAAGATTCATCTCGTGATTTCCAACTAAACTGTGTAATTAGTTATTTTTTTTACCTACATTTAATACTCCATGCAAGCAGTTAAAAATTGATGTAATGGAGAGAGAGTGAAAAAACTTGGAACTCTAAGGCAAACTAAGCCCATGTTTAGATCACCTCAAAATTCCAAGTTTTTTCACTCTCTCTCCATCACATCAATTTTTAGCCGCTTGCATGGAGTACTAAATGTAGGTAAAAAAAATATCTAATTACACAGTTTAGTTCAAAATCACGAGATGAATCTTTTGAGCCTAGTTGGTCTACGATTGAACAATATTTATCAAATAAGACGAAAGTGGTACTATTTATCAGGTTGAAAAAATCTTCAATCTAAACGAGGGCTAAACAAGGCGCTAGTCTCAGGCAATAAATGAAGAAAGAACCGAAAAGGTGGCGAGAAATTAAAGAAGGCTGACATGGTGGAAGCAGTGGCAGAGCCAGACGAGATGCACGTCGGGCGGCGGCAGCAGCATCGCCGCCTCTCCTCCTCCGCCTGCCTCCCTCGCCGCGAGCGGCATCCAAGCTCCTCGTACCTCCACACGGACCGCTGGCCCACCCCGGCCGGCGCCGCGAAGAGGAAGGCCAGCAGCCGGCGCGCGGCCGCCGCGAGGTCAACGGAGAAGGCGGAGGAGGGCCCCTCCTTCCCGCCGAGGCCGGAGGCGGAGGACATGGCCGCGGCGGCGGCGGCGGCGGGCTCCGGCGCCTGCACAGACTAGAGAAAGCGCACGCCTTCGTCGCTGCTCTCGTGAGTCGTGAGTGGGGTGGGATTCCTTGTCGTCAGCTGATTGATGGGCGGATGCGTACGAGCGTAGCGGACTGCAGAGCGCAGAGTGGTTGGTGGTCAAAAGGACATGCGCCAGCGGCCAGCCGACGACGGGGCTGGCGCACGACAGCCAGCGTTGAAAACGGAAAAAATTCGGTTCCGACCGGTTTTGTTTTTCACATTTGTCTGTTCGTGTTTCCGTATTTACGAAAATAGGAGGGTTTTTTCCGTTCGTTTTCGTGGGATTCCGTTTTCACCCGAAATTGACCCGTATTTATTCCGTTTTAAATCTATATGAGATGTGTAGAAATTAACATGTTCATAAACCTATTAATCACCAATTATGCATGTTAACACATGACATGCCAGTGAATACTAGACCAATAACTTTGTATGTGTATATTAATTTGTGACTTTGCTAATGTATATTTATAAATATTTAATCATATTATTGTAACTTAATTTTCCGGCTCTCCATCCGTATTTGTTCGTTTTCGTGCATCCGTATATTCCGATTCCGTTTCTAAACCCGCATTTTCCGAACCGATCCCGTTTCCGCCAAAAAAATATAGAAACGAAAATAAAAATAAAATTTTTCCGTTCGTTTCCGTCCGTTTTCATCGCACAGCACCAGGGCCGGCCAGCGCATCAGTCATCATTGAGTGGGGCCGGGCGGCCACTCTGGTTAACGTTTGGTCTTGGCGGAGAGTGATTGATGCATGCCACTTCGTTTAGGTGCGCGCACGTACGGTATAATTTTGGTGCGGTCCGGCCGACGGTGAGTACAAGCGAATAGTCAATTCCCACTTTACATAATGCCCGTTTTTTATAAAAAAGTCACCGCAGGGAAAACTTTGCAATGCCACAAGTACAACACATTGCACATTATGAAATATGTGTTTACAATTTAGGGCCTGTTGGGTCTATGAAAGCTGATTCTATGAGAGAAGTGATTCTGTGGCCGAAAGTGATTCTCTGACAGAAGTGATTCTATAGCATAAACTCTCAAAATCACGATGGAGAATCACTTCACAGAGAAGTAGTTCTATAGCATAAACTCTCAAAATCGCGATGAAGAATCACTTCACATAATTAGAAAAAGCTAATTTTTTTAAGCTTTCAGCCACTTAGTTCATTTCAGAGAACCACTTCACGACATTAGCATAGAATCATTTCTCTCTAAAAAACTATTTGGCAGCAAAGAATCAATTCCAATAACTCTGCCAAACAGGGCCTTATAGATGGAGTAATTCTATCAGCCAGTTTCTAAGCATTCGTGTCAGCTATTGTGTTTGTCTCCCATTTGATTTTTCACACTTTAAATGAAATTTCATAATTGGTCTTGAAGAAGTATGCTATGATGGACCTAAGGTTCCAATGGTTTGGTTCAAGGTCGTCACCAACACTTGGTTGTCTGAATTTCCATAAGAAAAAAGTCCATTTTACCTCCTTGAATTATCTTGAAGTTTAGTTTTCCTCTCTGTACTCGAAAACTAGGTAAACCACCTCCCTTAACTTTTAAAACCATTCATTTTACCTCCCTGACCCTGTTATAGGTGGTTTTCGAAGGCGGTTTTGTCTTTTTCCTTTCTATTTCTTTTGGCTGAATATTTGAAAAATTATAGTAAATTATAGAAAAATCATAAAATAGAAAATTCAATTTTTTTAGACTCCACATGAGTAGATTTATACAGTAAACATATAATATAGTATTGTCAGTTTTTTAAACCAGACTAGTAAACTTATACGATTGTCGCGCTGCTCTAGGAAGACGATGGTAGCATCCAAAAGATACGAGGATTTATATTGGTTCAGGCCGGAGCCCTACGTCTAGTCTTAGAGATGATCGAGTGCGTATTCCTCGCTTGAATGCTCTGAAGTTTTTATAATGGGGGGCGCAAGAATGGTGGAAGAGGTAGGAGAACTAGAGTTAGGAGACGGGCAGCCCGAAGGGGAACTTCAGGAGCTCATCTACGGTGTAAGAATGAGTGAATGAGAGTTGGAACCCCAAGATGGGTGCCCTGGCTACCCTTATATAGAGTTATGGGTCAGGGCGTATACAAAGAAGAAGGTTCTCCTGACCGAAGGGTCATGAGCCTGAGGGAGGTCCTAGCTAACTTTGCTTGTAAGCTACGCCATCTTGTGGAGCACGTCTGAGCGTCGTTGTTGTCATGGTCTTGTGGCCACGTCGTGGCATGGTGTAACGTGGTGCTACTGTGCTGGCCGTGGCGGTACTGTAGGCACGGTGGTGGTTTGCCAGCCGTCCTGTGTGACGTGGTCCTCGCTGTGGTCTTCGTCATCAGCTCCTGGTTTCCTAGGGCATCGTATAAGAGTTGGTAGCCACCCCTAGGTCGTCGATCGCCTTGTTGGTTTGAAGTCTGAGGGTCATGATCCCGATTGTCGGGGTCGTGACTCCCATCGGTTTGGATGGTCTCTATGTCAAGGTCTTCGTTGTGGATCCCATCCCGTGGTGGGTAGAATCGTATATGCATCCTGTCGCACCGTATTTGGACGGCGGATCGCCATACTGGTTGTCACTGTCGTGCGGTGTTGTCTTGTGCTGCACATCGTGGCGCAGGGATGGCGTCTGACCGGACCGAGGGGACCGCTCCTTGTGGAGTCAGAGTAGCGTGCTTACTTTTGCGAGAGCGGGCACGTTTGGTTAGGCTTGACCTCTCCCCGTTCCTCCCAGGGGTCGTGACAGTAAAGAGGTCATGAGTCTTCTGTTCGTTATGCGGCTGGGACAGAAGGAAGGTGCCGTGGCTGACCCTGGCCTTGGCGTCTGGCCTGGTTTGCTCGGCTCGGCTGGGCCTCAGTCGTTCGGGCCTTTGCTAGCTGATATATTATGGGCCGCGTGGCCCGCCAACTAATCGGTGTCTTGAGACACCCTGTGGTTACAACCCCGATAAATATGCTTTAGTACAAAGTTTTTGTTGTATTTAGATCTATGCTTTTCTGTAATTAATTCATAGATATAGTTTCTATGGTTTAATTGTGGTGAATTTTTTATGGTGGTCTAATTATTGTATGTTTTAACTATAGTAAAAATTTCATACTCGTTTATATTTTTACACACTTTTAACTATTTTGAAACTATTTTACGAGCATAAAACTAAATAAATCTATAACTTAGTTATACATGATTCAATGAGAATGAAATTTTTACAACAGTTCAATCATATAGTAATTAGCCCACCATAAAAATTTCACCACAATTTGAGCATAGAAACTCAGGCTTTGAATTAATTACAGAAAATCATAGATCTAAAGCTACAACAAAAACTTTATAATAAAGCATACTATATTATATGTGTAGATCTACTCATGTGGAGTATAAATAATTAGATTTTTTATTTTATGATTTTTCTGTGATTTACTATGATTTTTTCAAAAATTCAGTATAAATAAATAAAAAAGAAAGACAAAAACGCCTTTGAAAACCACCTACAACCAGGTCAGGGAGATAAAATGAACGGTTTTAAAAGTTGAGGGAGGTAGTTTACTCGGTTTTGAAGTTCAGAGAGAAAAACTAGACTTTGAGGATAGTTTAGAGAGGTAAAATGGACTTTTTCCTTTACATAATGCCCTTGGTCCAACAACTATTGATAGCATAGTTTCGATTAACTAGCTGATGGAATAACTTTTCCCATCGGTTGGAATTGGCTTCGTCTTTTGGTTCTACTCTAGCTCAAATTGGTTTGAAGATAGAAGAACCGTCAGGAGACGACTTTAAGGAATTAGTCACGACATATGACTACTTGAGCAGCAAATTGGAGGGGGTTTCTCTTTTTCTATGTTCTACTTCATCTTGTTTGATATGTTTGAACATTCTGTTGTCTGGCAAAATATGTAACGCAAACCACCTACTAGGCGGAACATGACCCTGGTGTCTTAGGCTAAATGTACCTCGGGACATGTGCCGATGTTGATATTGGTGTCTACATTTTTGTAACAAGTGGGCCAAGTGGATGGCGAGCCATGCTAGCGCTACAACTAGCTCAGGCGTGCAAACGAGCACCGCGTGATCACCCAGCAGCTCCGCCGCCATGGTGTGCGCTGTCAGCAACATCGCCACGAGGGAGGCCCTGTGGACAGCCTCGAACGCTGGGGCCACTTGGGATGGAAGCTTCGCCATCATCAGTGCAAGCTCACCCAGGGAGGAGCTGAGGAAGAGGAGGAACTGTGAGAACACCAAGTTGTCAGACTTAAAATACCCCGTGCAGAATAGTAACGTTGCTGGCATTGTTAACCTCATCACTAATGTTAGTGTCTTGGTGGCACTTCAGTTCCAGGCTGCCCTTCATTGACACTATCACGAACAGTGCTCCGATAAAAACCAGCATGATGACGGGCAATATGAGCAGACTGACATACCTTGGATTTACCGCAAGTAAAATTGCATAACCGATTATTATGAGAACAGATGCTTTGATATAAGCACCACCGGATCTGCGAATTTTGGTCCATGGTACTTGTAAAGCATCCACAACCACAAGCGAGGAGACAATCAACCACAGGAAGCTCAAATAGCAAACGAACGCCAAATAAATAGCCGCGGACGTGATCAGCTGGTTTCTAACATAGGCTTTCATCAAAGGTTCCAACAACCTCAAATTTTGGATAATGCTGATCCATGTCAAGTGCACAAGGTCGCGATGCATGAGTCTGAGTCGTAACATTGTTAGCTAGCTACAATTCAAGCAAACAAGGACCATGTGTCAGTAAAAAAAAAATCACAACATATAAAGCTGTTCAAAATTAATGTTCAGAGCAACAAACAAGTTACTTTCCTTCCGTGAAACTTTGCAAATCCTTACTCGGCAATAAATAACTGATCCATATCAAGTGTACAAGGTCGTGACGCATGAGTCTGAGAATACAGGCAAATCTTACCTTGGCGCTTGGTTGATGAGTGATGACCTCTTCGGAACCAGTTATGTAGGTTTGGGGAATTTCCAGCGCTCTAGCTGCTCTTCGATGATATCTTTCCTCTGATCACAAATACCCTCATTCACCTATACAGTCTTACAGGTTGCTAAAATGGTCTTCAGATGTTGAAGAAGATTCAATCTCTTACAGGATGCGCTTATCGGTTTTTCAGACTCAAGCACATCGATTCCATCTCTTTCGGTTTCTACTTTGTAGTGGTAGTGGCAAAGCTTTTCCCTAATGGTTATGGACCTGCTTTTCCAAGGTCGTATTATTGTATTGGTGGGAGGTTCTTATCATCGTTAGTTCTATGAAAATGACTCGATGTCTATCCTCTGTTTCTAAGACAATACGTGTTGCAAGTTGCAACCAATGTTATTATAGAAACTTTTTCTAAGGCATCGTACTAATCTATTCAACAAGAAAACGAAAGGTGTGGTGGTTGACTGACTTTTCAGGGTGCGTTTGGGATTGCTTCACGAACTCTGCTCCATAAAGTCTACCGCGGAGCAACTCTAAAAAAACCTGGAGGAGCTGAGCTGAAAAACATGAAATGGAGCAGTCCGAAACACCCTCTTTGATTTGTGATTATGTTCCCCGGTGATTAAACTAGAGCAAATTAGAGAAGAGTGTGCTTGTCTTATGAGTGTGTAAACTTCTGCCATGAATGATGCTATGATGAAATTTCAGTTAAAGTCGTGCATGTGGTTTTCAATCTGTTTGGAACAATTTTGTCATTAGTAAATGTCCAAAGAATCACCCACCTGGCACGAAGTCTCTTCCTGGACGTGCGTTGCATTTTCTAATCTTGTGCAACAGAAATTCCAGGCAGAATTCTAAACTGAACTTTTTTTAACAAAATTCAAACTTTGGATTTTAAGCTTGGATATTATGATCAGGTCACAGTTTTCTAGCTCGATGTTGTCCGAAGACTAAGACACACACACTATCCTACTCGTCAAAAAATTCCAAAGTCCCATTACTTGAAAATTCCGTGGGTATGCACCATTGCAAGATTCCGCTCATGCTTTTATGATGGATTTCATCATCCCTCATGACGTAGGATTTTGGCTTTCCGACGTACCCGATCAGCTTCATCCCTATTGATGGGGAGGATGCCATGTCGTAGGTAGTCGATAAGCTCCTCCGCCTAGTCTGGGTTAGAGCCTACGGCCTTTTGTGACGTTGAGTACGCTCGGCTCTAGGTGAGGTTGAGTCTCAACTTCCCAGCGGGCCGAGGGTCTCGTGAGCTTGTCGAGGAACACACCACCCGGGGGCGTATCTCGAGTTGAGCCGATCTTGGCGAGGATGTCAGCCTCCTCATTGTCCCTTCAAGGGATATGGCGTAGTTTGAGTCAGTCGAACTTTTCCCCAAGTTTTCTGACCTCAGCGCAGTAGGCTTCCATTTTGTGGTCGCGACACGCTGAGGCTTTCATTACTTGCCCGACGACAAGTTCAGAGTCACCCGAGGCGACAAGTCTCCTGACCCCAAGGGTGACTGCGGTTCGCAGCCGATGGAGCAGGGCCTCGTACTCTGCTATGTTGTTGGTAGCACCCACAAATTTTAAATGGAGCACGTACCTCATTTGGTTCCCATTGGGGGAGACCAAAACAACTCCCGCTCCCGCTCCTTGCAGCATCAAAGAGCAGTCGAAGTACATGTTCCAGTACTCCAGATCAGCTGCAGTTGGGTCGACGTGTGCTTCTGTCCACTCAGCGACAAAGTCCACCAGGGCCTAGGATTTTATGGTTGTGCGTGGCACATACGTGATGCCATATGCCATGAGCTCCAAAGCCCATTTGGCAATCCGTCCGTTCGCGTCCCAATTGTTGATGATCTCTCCAAACGGAAAGGAGGTGACCACGGTAACCGAGTTCACGTCGAAGTAGTGAACCAACTTCTTCTTTGCCAAGTACACTCCATAGAGTATCTTCTGGATGTGCGGGTAGCGAGTCTTGCTCTCGGCCAGTATTTGGCTGAGGAAATATACCGGTCGCTGAATGGTCTGAATTTGGCCCTCCTCTTTCCTCTCGACAACAATAGCCCGCTGACACCTGAGTGGTAGCTGCGACATATAGGAGTAAAGGCTCTTCTTTGTTGGCGGCCACCAAAACAGGGGGTTTGGTGAGGAAGTCCTTGATATCGTCGAAGGCTTTCTGAGCCTCCAGAGTCCATTGCAGTATGCGTCTTGCGCAAGAGTTTGTAGAGGAGGAGTCCTCTTTCGCCTAACCTGGAGATGAACTAGCTTAAGGAAGCCAAACATTCCATGAGTTTCTGGGCGTCTCTTAACGCTCGAGGGAACCCCATATCAAGGATGGCCTTGACCTTCATTGGATTGGTCTCATTTCCATGAGCCGATACAATATAGCCAAGCAGTTTGCCGGATGGTACCCCGAAGGTACACTTCTCTGGGTTGAGTTTAATCTTGAGCATTCGAAGGTTGTTGAAGGTTTCCAAAAGATCTTGAATAAGGTCCCCAGGTTTTGATGACTTTGTGACGATGTCATCGACATAAGCTTCGGCATTTCAACTGATCAGTTCATGGAGGTAGCGCGAATGCAGCGTTGGTAGGTAGCCCCTGTGTTCTTCAACCCGAATGACGTGGTGACGTAGCAATATGCTCCAATCAGGGTGATGAACAAAGTAGCTAGTTGGTCAGACTCTTTCATCCGGATCTAGTGATAGCCGGAGTAAGCATTGAGGAAGAAGAGCAACTCTGATCCTGCGGTGGAGTCGATGATCTGATCTATACGATGCAAGGGATAAGGATCCTTGGGGCATGCCTTGTTAAGGCCCGTATGGTCGACACACATTCGCCATTTGTTGTTCTTTTTGGGCACCAGGATAGGATTTGCAAGCCAGTCTAGATGCAAGACCTCCCTGATGAAGCCCGCGTCGAGGAGTTTGGCTATCTCTTCTTCTATAGCTCCATGTCACTCATCGTCAAATAGTCTCAAGCGTTGCTTGATCGGCTTGGCATTGGCTCGGATTCTCAGGGAATGCTTGGCGATTTCTCTCGGGATTCCTAGCATGTCTAAGGGTTTCCAGGCGAAGATGTCCTGATTGTAAATCAGAAATTTGACGAGTTTGTCTTGCTGGGCCTAGTTCAGGCTCCTCTGATGTTTGTCGTCTTGCTTGGATTAGTCTTCTCCAAGCGGACCTTCCTCGAGTCTTCTCCGGGTGTGAACGATGGGGCCACGGTCGGTCCCGAGGGTGTGAATTGTGCTGGTGATAGCCTTTTTTGGGAGGTGAAGGTTGGAGGTCGAGACGTGACGACGCCTACATCGGAGCCCCCAAGTCCTGCCTTTGCATGAGGACATAGTCTAGCTCGCGTTGTGCCCGGGTCCAAGTTTCGGACCGCATTCTCGATAGCGAGTAGATCACATTGATAGGCATTCTGATGGTCCCCAGAGATAGTGATGATACCGTTAGGACCCGGCATCTTCGTCTTTAGGTACGCATAGTGGGGTACGGCCATGAACTTGACAAAACATGGTATGCCGAGCACGGCATGGTAAGTTTCCTAGAAGTCCACGACCTCAAAGGAGAGTATCTCCTTTCGGTAGTTTGCCACATCACCAAACGTGACCCTTAGATCAATAATGTCGAGGGGCATCACCTGCCTCCCTGGTACTATTCCGGTGATCGGGCCCCTTGTAGGGCGCAGTTTGTCTGTGTTGATCCTTAGTTTTTCGAAGGTGTCCCAATATATTAGATTGGAATCACGTCCTCCATCCATGAAGATCTTAGTAGCACGAACAGTCTTGAGAATTGCGCTGACAACCAGGGGAAACCTGCTAACATCGATCGAGTGTTCGGGTTGGTCGCTCTCGTCGAAAGTGATCGGGTGCTCTGAGCAAGGTAACTAGGTCGTCGCCGTGGGTGCCGCAGTATGAGCCTCCCGAGCAGCAGGTAGGTGTCCCAAATCCGACCGGGTCCTAGTATGGGCCCGGATGGTCATTATTCGTTTGTGGGTTTGTTTCGAGTGTCCCTTGCGCCACCGATTGCCCCCTCGAGGAGCGCCTCGTGAGGGAGTCGCCGTAGCAGCTGTCACGCGGTAAGTCTTACAATCTTTGGCGAGATGGGCCACTGGGTACCCGTGATTCTGACACGGGAGATTCATGGCCTAGCCAAGATTTACCTGATAATCCCGTTTTTGACTTCGCCTGACGCTTAGCCAGTCAGGCCCACGATTCTTCTTCGTTATTCGGGTTGCCCCAGTCCTGTTAGGGTTGATCGCGAGAGTCAGGAAAAGTTCCCAGGCATGTGCCATAGCAATGCTCTTGAGCCTGTCGAAGAATCTAGGCAAAATAGCATTTAGTGATGGCGGTAGTTCCGCATCGTCTGGGTGGTTTAATTCCCACCAGATTTTGCGTGCGGTGTCGAGGAGGTAATCCTGATAGAATTGAGAGAAAGTAGACTCCGCGTAGCGACTTACATAACGGACCAGTTGCAGCGGTCCTGCCTCGATCATGTCCATGAGCTTGGTGAGGTAGAGTTGATCGAGCGATGGTGGTCTCGAAGCCTGTGCGCGAATCTTGGGGTTGCTACATCATTGCTCCCTCGATTGCATGGAGGTGGCGGCGCCATGGCCGTCCTTCTCCAGCCGCCTCCTGATCGCGCCCTTACTCGACCTGCAAAGAATAGCCATCCAAGACAAAAAAAAAACAAATTCGTACGCGAAAGGCCCCTACCTGGCATGCCAACTATCGGATTCTTTTGCTCCGGCAATAACTTGCAATGTGATCGTGTAGACGGAATCAGATGGTAACACACGAGACATAATGATTTATACTGGTTTGGGGCGCAGTGGCACGCTAAACCCTACTCCAGTGGTGCGGCTGCTCTTGTATTCATATGCTCAATTACAGGGGGCTATTGCTCCTAGCTACGTAGTAGATTGGAATGGTGGAAGATGGATCCCGAGCCTGAAGTCCCTACCCTCCTTTATATAGGCAGAGGGGGTAGGGTTACACTGAGGGCGATCGAGCTAGCAGATTGGTTTCCAAGTTTACACGATATGCGCAACAGAATGAACCTAGCTATCGTTCAGATACGTCTGTCTTGGTTTGCCTTGATCTCGTCGATCGCGTCAGCCCTTGCGGGCCTCTTCCTTGCGTTGGTGGCTGCTAGGCCGATAGCCTGGTGGCGGTCATATATACGGGCGGCAGGTACCCTGGCCCATATATCTGACACATAGATTGTGTGCTTGTCTTTCATAGTCTAGCTTTGCTAGGTTAGATACGATAAGATTGAAATTTAGGTTGCATAACTCTTTTACATTAGAGATAACAATACTTAACAAAACCGTAGTGCACATCTAGATAGAAATCTTGCATAGTTTTTGATAAGTAGACAATAGAGGCCAAATTTAATTTTAAGTTGCCTAATTCACTTCTCTCTTAGACATTGCAGTACCTTCAAGTTTGTTTCAATCATAGGCATGTTTCGAGTCTGCTCCAGTAACCTCATCCCTATCTATTTGAGCTCGCAGTTGGGTACAAGTGCCCATTTAAATTCTTACATTCATGATATGCGAGTGCTTCGTGATGTGCTAAAAAAATATGGCAAGGCACTTTGGACTATTATGATTTTTTTGAGGGGGTGGGGGTGGTCTAGTAGAGCTGAGCTGGACAATTGGGTCATATTTTTTTTTGAGTAAAGTCCATCACCGGTCCCTAAACTTGTATCGCTGTGTCATCCCGGTCCCTAAACTGACAAATTGACCATTTAGGTCCTCAAACTTGTTTATCTATGTCATCCCGGTCCTTAAACTTATTCGGCTGTGTCATCCCGGTGTCTAAACTTGAAAATCACTCATTCAGATCCTCAAACTTGTTCAGTTGTGTCATTCCGGTCCCTAAACTTGATTTTGAGTCTCATCTAGATCAAAACAGGACGATCTAAAAACTTTATACCAAAAATTAATTCATAACTTTTTTATATGAGCTCGAATGAAGACAAACTTTATATCAAAATTGCAGCCCTCGATGTGATCTACAACTTTGTAGTAAAAAGTTTTTGAATTAAAACTGTTTAGGGTCCCAAAATATTGTTATAATTTTATAGATTTTGAAATTTAAAATTTAAAATTATCTAACAATCTCAGATACTGACATAGTCTATATTAAAGTTATAGTTCTCAATATAATCTACAATTTTGTAAATAAAAAGTTTTTTATTTAAAGTCATTTAGTGTCCCAAAATTTAATTTTAAATTTTAAAATTTAAAATGTATAAACTTACAACAATATTTTGAGACCCTCAACAGTTTTAATTCAAAAACTTTTCAACTGCAAAGTCGTAGATCGCGTCGAGGGCTACAATTTTGATATAAAGTTTGTCTTCATTCGAGCTCGTATGAAAAAGTTATGAATTAATTTTTAATATATAATTTTTAGATCGCCCTGTTTTGACTTAGATAAGACTAAAAACCAAATTTAGGGACTGGGGTGACACATCTGAACAAGTTTGAGATTCTAAAAGGGTGATTTCCAAGTTCAGGGACCGGGATGACACAGCTGAGCAAGTTTGATGACCTAAACAGTCGATTTGCGAGTTTAGTGACCGTTATGACACAACAAAACAAGTTTAAGGACCGGTGACGGACTATACTTTTTTTTTTTTGGTGGTCAAGCCTCCGCCTCTCCGTGTCCTCGAGAAGATGCCGTCGTCTCCGCGTTTGTAAGTCGTCTCCGCGTTCCCAACAACTTTTTCAAGGATGGTTCGAAGGCCTTGTCTTTCCCGTGTTACTCCACAATATAGCTTGGCAGCATAAATTCTACGCTCCTGTTATTAGCTGCAACCGCAACGGTGTACTGCTGGCTACTAGTATCTCTACCTGCTGGGGCTGCCTGCATCGTAATCATCCATAGTTCCTGGTACATACCATGGTAAGTTCCATCCTTGAATATTCACAAAGTTAGTCTTTATTTCAAGGAGAGAGAGAGAGAGATGTAGTTTTGTGTTTTTCATATAGAGATAGCCAGCAAACAGAACATACATATTAACATATATAGCAGGTATGGTATGAAACACCTATTACTGCACAATGGCTTATGGCTTCTGGACACAACAGATTTAACTTACGTCGTTACGTTAGAGATACTAGTGGGTGCGAACAGCAGCTGCAGCTCCGTCGTGGCCACTGGCCTCCGGCGGGGATCGTCGGCGCGAACAGCTAGCACCTGCAGCTCCGTCGTGGCCACTGGCCTGCTGATGGAGGGCGTCCAAGCTTGTTGTCGCTGAGATCCTTCTTCATGGTCACCGGCGGCTTGACAGGCGAAGAAGGCGTCCAGAACGGCTATGACCGGCGTCGGAGCTGCTTTGGACCATCGGGGATGGATTAACTGATTTGGACGATTTCCTCGTGTGTCCCATCCGCGTGCTACTAATTATTGTTTTCTTTTTCGATTCATCCATCGATCGAATGTTGATTGACAAGGAAAAGATAGGCTTTTCCCTTCTGTAGTGGCTGGCGGTAGTCGAGCGTGGCCTCGTATTAGTTGCTTTTTTGTTTATTTTGATTTGATTGAGACAAATTAAAAAGTCGCCAAGGTTGCCTTGTCAATGTCCCCATCCATGGTGGCATGCAGAATTCGTTCGAATGAATGGAAACCGCTTGGAATGTCAGCAAAAGCGGGATTTAATGGTGGCATGATACAATATCTTCATATCTCTGTTAAAAGTGTTCTCTGTCCGGTATGTTTAGTGTTTTCCTTTCCTTTATGCTGGTCGTCTTGAGTTGCTTGAGGTAGTTGTTGAGAGGTTATGTATGTTTAGTTTGGTCGATGGCTGTAGTCGAGAGGTTGTTGACAACCAAAAGTGGCCAAAGTGTGCAATGATCTCATGGATGCTCACTGCTTTCTTCATTGAATATTATATTAGGATGTTGACTGTAGTTGAGAGGTTATGTTTAGTTTGGTCATGGCTGTAGTTGAAAGATTGTTGACAACCGAAAGTGGCCAAAGTGTATAATGGATGCTGACTGCTTTCTTCATTGAATATTATATTAGGATGCTCTGAAGGATCGGGTGGGAGCTTTCACGGAGGGCATTCTGATCATGGCGTGCCCAGTGCTTGCGGCCGTCGCACTGAAGAAAGTGGACTTGAGGAGCCAGGGAGATGCTGCTGTCCGAGGTAGCGTCTCCCCGTTGGCGTCCGTCTGTTTGCTCCTGTGTTCACTGGCCTTCGTCGTCCTCGATATGGCAAGCGCGCTCAGAGCATGGTTACCACATCAGTTGATGTTCCGTGTCTCCAAGCTCCTAGTCCACCTTTGTGCGATTTTCCAGATGCTGCTCGCGTACATGATCTTGCTCCTCATCGCCATGAAGTTCGAAGCATCCGTGGTCGTACTGGTCGTGTTCGGTCCATTCATCGTTTACTGCTGCTACCTGTCCGTGGTCGTACTGGTCGTCTGGCGTTGGAGGGCCAGACGGCCGGCGTCGGCCGGGACCTCGACCCTCGCCTTGTTGCGCCCCTCGGCTTGACCTTCGTCTTCTGCGTGATGGCCAGCGCTGTCATGCTCTTGGCGGCGGTCCCTCCCATCGACTACAACGAAGCGGAACAGTGCAGCAACATGTGCGCGTTTCTGCACGCCTCGTGCGGCGTGCTAACTCTCCTCTTCACCGCGGTGGTGCTCACGATCGTCTTCCTACTCTACAGGGAGAATGGAGTCGCAGTGGCCGTTGTGCCATGTCTTGGTCTATTTCTGTTGTACGCAATATGTCTATGCGTCCCGGGGGGCAAGGAGCCGGTGGACGACGACCAAGTTACACCGCCGGCATCGCTGGAGATGACCAAGGTGACCTTCACGGCTTTCCTAGCCATCTCGTTGCCAAGCTTCCGTGGCTCGCTCAGCGGGTACACCCATGCCTTCATTATCTGCACTGCCATGTCTGTGCTCTTTGGCCTCTCGTGGAGGTTCTTAACCCACTTCAAGCAAAGAGCAGCAGTCTGGACTGCCAAGGTTGCTTGTGTGCTCACCTACGGGTGCTTGGGGGCGGCTGCATTCCCGTTTGTGTTTATGGCGATGCAAGCACTGGCTGATGCAGACGAGGAATGCCATATTCCCTGCAATCCGGGTCCTTCTGCACAGCTTCAATTATTTATAGCGTGCTTCAACAAAAGAGCAAGAGAAACAACTTCATACGCACTTTCCAGTGTTAACTGTTAGTAGTTAGCTCGAGTGATTAGCTTGTGTTTATTTACCAGCAGATTTGTTGCAGTTCTCATTCTGCTTATTATATTTGCCTATTTTGGGTTGGGTGCTCACCAGTAACCAGTTGTCTAATATCATTGTCCATTCATTCTGTATATTGAGAGATGTTCTCTATTATCTATCACATTTCATGTGTTGTTTCTGTTGTTGCTAATAAAGGGTACCGTGTGGACAGTGGACGCCTACCTGTGTGTCGGTATGATCAGGTATTCTTGTGTTTTGCCTCTTGAAGTCAGCAGCAGGTCAAAGCCGTTGGCTGGGAAAGGTTTCTGGTCTATACATCGATGGAATTAGGTAACCCTAGGTGCAGAATCTAGCGGGTACAACTTCTTGTATTCAAGATAAACATGTAGATGAACCTAATACATTGACGAGATCTAGAGGAAGAGAGAGAGGGAGGTGCGAGAATGGCTGACCATCGACGGGGTTGGCGGAGGAGCTCGTGGCAGCCGTGGCAGTGTCGGTGACGAGGAGGCAGTTGCAACACCGGTAGAGCTTCCCTCGCTGGCAGTGCCTCCCTCTCGATAGGACTAGGGTTAGATAGTGGGGTTGTGGTGGCAGCAGTGAACCTCGCATCTTGAGCCCCTGGCCCCCACCTCCTCTTTATAGGCACTGTGCGACGGAGCCCATCAGCCAGGAGTACGGTTGAGCGCCCCCGATCAGGGCGCGAGTCAAGGTCCGACTCGGTCGTTGGACCGAGTCGGGTGGAGATCAATCTAACATTCTTCCCCTTGATCTCAACTTATCACTTAAACTTTAGAATTAAACTTAACATGCATATCTCTTTTTCCATTACATCACAGATTAGTGCATAGAGCTTGCTCCATCATACGGTTAGTACCATTAGATTAAACAACTACAATACACCTCTCTGTTTTGGAACAGATTCTCAACTAGGCCCTTATTGTCCAAAAATCATAGGTTTTCCTATAAACCCATGTCGACTGTGTATTCTCTGAACGCACTGGGGGTAAGCCTTTGATAAGCAGAACCACAAGTACTTGCTCAATGCTTTTAATATGATTCCGGACTTTCTCCTTTACGACGTATAACCTAATGTCAATGTGTTTGGCAGCATACTTGACTTGTTGTCATAGGAGTGAATTACTTAAATGGTTGTTGCTGCTGTCTACCATTATCAACTCTGGGTACAAGTTCTCTTAACTACATTTGCCTATCCCTGAAGCCTCATAACAAGCTATACTATAGACATGCATCATTGATGACACCACAACTGTTTCATTGGAGCTTTTCCACAATAAACTCCAAGTGCGAGTGTTACCAACTAATATGGATTTCACTACACATCTCGCCAAAGCTTAACGTTTGTACCCACAACTATTTAATAGTACTTGTTCTTTCTTACTTAGCATGAGGCCTACAATACTTTGCAAATTACAAGACATTCTTAACTCCATTCCAGTAATCTATATCTGGACTGAACTTCTGCCAAAACATCCCGGATACGTAAACTACGTCAGGGTAAGTTCTTACTTGTGCACTCATTAAGCTTCCAACAGCTCAAGCATATGAAACACTAAAAGTTTCCAAATCTATTACCCTTGACTATAGGAGCAGGCGTAGGTTTACTCGTATGCATACTTTATTTCTTTATAATATTTTCTAAGTATGCCTTTGCGATAGTCCTAATACCCCTTTTCTTCTATCTTGGTGAGTTCCAATTCCTAGAACGGATGACGCTTCACCGAGATCATTCATTTAAAACTTGAGGACAAGAACTCCTTCTCCAATGGCAGATTAACATCACTACTCGCGAGTAGGATGTCATCTATACACAGGATGCAAAAAATAAATTTTCCATTCTTGAACTTGCATCCTTCTCATTCTCTTTAAACCCAAACTTTCTAATTTTTTCTTCAACTTTAAATACTACTATCTAGAGGCTTGCTCTAATCCATAAATAATTTCTTCAGGCAGTATCCCTTACGTTCTTTTCCTTCCACGACAAAACTTTTGGGTTGTGCCATGTAAAACATTTTCATACAATTCCCCATTGAGGAATGTCGTCTTTACTTCTATCTGATGTAACTCTAAATCGTAACGTGCCACTAATACTATTATGATTCTAAAAGAATCCTTGCATGATGTAACTCATTTTAATCTATTCATTCTCTTTGTGTGAGTCCTTTTGCCACATTTCCTTTGGAGTCATATTTTATCTTGTAGACCCTTTATAGCCTACTGTTTTGGCTCCATTGGGAATTTCTTCTAAGTCCCAAACATCATTGGTATTTATTGATTTCATTTCATCTTGCATGGCTTCGAGCCACTTCAGCGAGTGATCGCTTCTCATGGCTTCTTCAAATGAGGCGGGATCATCCTCTATTTGAATTTAACTAATATAGACTTTATAGTCATTAGAAAAAGTTGATTTTCTTATTCTTTGAAACCATCTAGGGCCTCAACTATTGGCACTTCTTTCATATGGGCTGTTATTGCTCTTTCATTTCCAAGAGGTAATTGATTCTACAAGCTCCTATATTACAAGATCCTTGTTTACTTATTCATCTTCATGAAGAGCTAACAACATGTGTTGTATAAGTCATACAACATCAACAGGTATTGAGCAATTTGTTGCTCTTAAAACACTAAAGTGGGCATGCAATCCCAATTCTATTCAAGTCTTAGGTATCTACATACCATGCTCTTCCGGATTACTCCATCTTCTGTAAAGATAATGTATCTTCAAACTTTCTTATTTGGGTTTATTCTGTTAAAACATACCTCATATGGCGCTTTAAGCACCGTCTTAGTATTTCTGAGTCTCGTGTAGCTATTTCTCTACTTAGGGGTATCGTTATTATGACCATTGTACCCCCTCAATGATCACATTTATCTTTTATAGATCACTCTTGCCCTAAATGCAAAATATACATTAGGGAAATGAGGAGTATCTTTCAATTGTCTTTCTTAATTCATGTCACAATCCTCCCCCTCGAAATGTGGCATAAACTTTATTGCCATAATTTTGAAAACCATTCAGAACTCTTGTGAATGAGGAGACATTCTATGACTTACTTCATTCACATGATTATGTCATATAAATAAAGTTATTTCTTAATTCGTATGGGAGTACACTTTGTGAACTCAACAAAGTCTTTAGCGGTACATCTGCAAGTCATGCCCGCACGTTCTTATCTTGTGGTTTGCATGCAACTTCCTTTTGTCCTTAAACTAATTTCATGTTCATTGATAGTATAGGGAAAAGCTTGAATTATTCTTTTTCTAATTGATGTGCTCAGCTCAGTTGATAGATTCAACCTGACAAAGCCTTAATCTTTCCATTTCCTTCGATTCATGTCTAATGACTTCATCTTATTGGCCATATTATACTTTCAAAATGTGTGTTCCACCATTACTAGTTTACTCTGCAATGAGCTACTCAATTAGAGTGCCCGCATGCGTCGGTAAGGAGTCAGTTAACCAACTCTCCACCTTCTTCAGATTCAACAACGGTGTGACTCTAGGATTGCTCCCCTTATGGCCCTCAATTCATTGAGTGCTTAATGACCATGACACAATAGAAGTGCACGTTCAATACTAGGATAGCATGAGAGCTACCCCAAACTTTTCTCCCTATGTGGGATACACTAAAAGCACATAAGTCATCATAACCTTCTCCCACCATGCAGGATAAGTACTATACCAAAACTTCTCTTGACATGCGGGATAATTCTCTATAAGGGACATAATTCCAGAATTAGCTCTCAGGACATAGAGTGTTTGCATATTCAATCATCAAATTCAGAAATAAATTTGAATACTCGGTAACACACAAGCTTGATCCGACGTTGGTCAAATTAAACATGCATATGACTTATTACATCTCTTGTCATGATGACCGAAACGGAAAATTAAATTCTTCTTCATAGAGAGTACATAAAAGGCATTTTTTAAACTAAACTCTTATTGCTCTATCTCCTTTTCTTGGATCAATATCCCTGAATTCTTTTCTTTTCCAGCTATTCTTTAAAGAGAACACAGTCCCTCATGCAATGACCTTCTTTCTTATATAACTTACACTTATCATTTTCTGAGTCACAAGTACCCAGCTCATTTTTCTTACTGCCTTCAAGAATGAAAACATGGAGATCTTTGTCTGAAAAATATTCAACAATAATCAATAATAATGAGCATGAAAATAACCCTACATTAGTCTAGTTAAAACATGCGCATTAAACTTTAAAATCTTTAAGTTCTATTCTATATCACTGTTGGATAGAAATAGAATAAAATATTATTCTTCTACATTAATTCCACATCACCGTTGGACAGAAATCGAATTAATGTATGGAAAACTCAATTATCTTGAAAAACATATTACTCCTTATCAAAATTAAATTCTCCCGTTGGTTCGAATTTAATTAGAAGATAATCAACATCATTGCAGTGGAAATATGGAAATACATTTTTTCTAGTTTAGGAGCAATTTTTTATCATTATTTACTCTCTGAAAATTGCCATGTTAATGTAAAATTTATCAGAGATTTAAACTTCAAACTTAAATTCATAAATAAACTTATAATATTGTTATCATCAACGTTGGTCATAAAATAACAATATCATAATTTAACTTAACCATAAACTGACTACTTCTCCAATTAAAATTTCCCCGTTGGTTCCAATTTAATTAGAGGATAAACATAATCATGATTTACTGAATAAATACTCTACAAATTAAATCCTCCCGTTGGTTCGAATTTAATGAGAAGATAATAAGCATTAACTTCGCAGCGGAACTTGAAAAAATATTCTTAAACTTAATTTTTTTAGAAGAATTTTAATGTCCTCATCTACCCTCTAGAATTATACACGTTGGTGCAAAAATTATAGAGATATAAACATCAAAACATATCAAAGGTCATCAAAATTAGCTTCCAAAAATAATAAAACTTAAAGCTGACTCAAATTCGTCATTTTGGCCTAGCTTTAACTGGCAGCCCGCAGCAGCCCACTCACGTGCGAGTTGTCCTGTGCACAGGTCGCAACCGGCCCAGAGGGCGAAACTGGCCCACGGTGAGCCCTGCGTGCGCGCTCCCCTGCGCCCAAGCTGTAACCTGGTCCTAGGCCAGGAATTGACAAACCTACCTAGGGCAAAAGAGGTCTGGAGCTCTCTCAGCCGTCTGATGCGATCGGGCAGCTGTCCTTGATTCTCGCGGGAACAAAAACTATGCCTGGCCGCCAGCTCCCCCAAAAACCCTAGCCATTCTTTCCCTTCGCCTCAACCGAACAACAACGGCAGCCGCAGTGGCCATCAGCCCCGGTATGCGGGTGGAGCCACTGGAAACCCCACCGGCTCCCCTTCTTCCTCCTCTTTCATTTCTCTTCCCTTGCTCTTTCTCTCTCAGTGACCGAGTGAAGCACAATGATGGTCATCGGAGGAAGTATGGCGTCGGCGTGTTGCCCTTCACCGGCGCACGCATGCGGCCGGAGTCGTGCGCGGCACCGTCAAATGGCATCACGGTAGTGCCCTTAGGAAGCTCGTGCTCATGCATGTGGCACAACAGGGCGCCAGCGAGCCAAGTTTCCCGTGCGACGATCTTCCTCTTCCCGCGCAATGGCGATAGTGCTAGCGCGGAGGATGGCCCAGGTAGGTCCCCTTCCACGCTGACCTTTCGCTAGGGTTAGGGTTTTGTAAGGGTTGGGTTTTCTTCGGTCATCTCTTTTTGATTTATTTTTCTATTTCTACCCCAATGACCAGATCTACACCTTGGTAACCTGGCTCTGGTACCATTGATGGAATTAGGTAACCCTAGGTGCATGATCTAGCGGGTACAACTTCTTGTATTTGAGATAAACATGTAGATGAACCTAATACATTGATGAGATCTAGAGGAAGAGAGAGAGAGAGAGAGGAAGGTGCGAGAATGGCTGACCATCGACAGGGTTGGCGGAGGAGCTCGCGGCAGCCATGGCGGTGTCGGTGACGAGGAGGTAGTTGCTACGCTGGTGGAGCTTTCCCGTCACTGGCAGTGCCTCCCTCTCGATCTGACTAGGGTTAGATGGTGGGGTTGTGGCTCAAGATGGCAACGGGTACATACCCGACGGGTAGTGCTCACCCGTACCCGTACCCGCACCCGTAAAATTTTACCCGTCGGGTTACCCGTACCCGTATGCGGGTAAAAAAATAGTTCCATACCCGTACCCGTCGGGTAATTCTCACCCGACGGGTAACCCGTACCCGATAACATACCCGAAAATTATCTAAAAATATCAAATAGTCACATGCAAAAATAAATAATTCTAAGCTTCCAACAAGTTACAAACATGCTAACAAATATTATTAGCATCATTACAACAAAGACAATCTATTAGAAATATAGTGGATGTCTCAATGGGCCAAATTCATGATTTATATGCGCTAAAATAATTGAGGTTGGCTAGTTATTTTTGCGGGTATGTCTTACCCGCGGGTATGCGGGTATGGGTAGTATGCACCCGCACCCGTACCCGCATACCCGATGGGTATAAGATTTTGCCCAATAACATACCCACGGGTAGAAAATTCATTCCATACCCGTCTCTTTATCGGGTAATACCCGTCGGGTACTCGGGTTTCGGGTACCCGTTGCCATCTCTAGTTGTGGCTGCGGCAGTGAACCTCGCATCTTAAGCCCCTGGCCCCCACCTCCTCTTTATAGGCACTGTGCGACGGGGGGCCACTAGCCAGGAGTACGGCTGAGCGCTCCTGATCAGGGCGTGAGTCAAGTTCTGACTCGGTCGTTGGACCAAGTCAAGTGAAGATCAATCTAACATACATGAGCCGGATTTTAGGCTTCTTTCCATAGAATTTTTATGCTCTTTATTTAATTGCTATCTTCTCCTGCCGGCATTGCATTCAGGCTTTTTAGAAAAGAATACTTTCTTACCTGTAAAAAATTGAGCAAAGCATCTGGCTTGTAAGAGATGCAATGTTAATTTACAAGAGGTTACACCTAACTTCAATAAAGAAGATTTTTGGTATGCTATAACTGAACAATCTGCATGTGAATATCCTAGGGCCAATGACATCATAATCGGTTGGCTATGACTCTGTTTCCTAGAGCCAGTGTAAGAACATTTAGAAACTAACAGGAACAATTGCTTTGTTATGTAGCAGATAAGAAAGGGAAAAAATAGAAATGGCAGTGCTAGCGCCCGGATGTCCGGACAGACGCGCTCGTCCGGACGCCTGCTCTTGTACTTTGTTTTGCGCACCCACGTGGGGCCCACAGCCATCCTAACGTCGCCTACACCTCCTGACCCCACACGAAGACCGCTCGTGCCCCTCTACTTCCCTGGCCGAATGTCTACTGCGGCAGGTGGGTCCCAGCAGCGACATCCGATCTATTTTTGAAATATCCAGATGAAACATTTACAACATACGTTTGAAGACAAATGAAACACTTGAAAAATGTGTCTGAAACACTTGCAGAAACACCTAGAAACACTTGTAGAAACACCTAAAAACGTATGCAACATCCTGATAAAACACTTGCAACATATGTGTGAAACATATGCAACATCCAGATAAACACACTTGCAGCATACATTTGAAAAAATAGATGAAACATTTGGAACAGATGCTTGCAACATACGTGTACAACCATTGCAACATATGAAACTTCCCGATCTACTTTTGCAACATAAGTGTGAAACACTTACAACATACCTCTGAAACATCTGAAATACTCGAAAAATATGATGGCAACATTCGCTTCCAAGCACAACATCTACTTGCTGCTTGGACGAATGAAGACTCGGTGTAGGGCCAACCGTGCATACCAGCAACATGCCTGAGGTGGCACCAGCGGCGGCGATGTGCCGACAGATATCCACCTTGATGAACGCATGCAAGAGATGGAAGGAGGCGAAGCAAACACGGAGGTAGCATGGTTGGCTGAGTGGAGGGCCACCAGCGACGGCTCACCACGGTTCCTGTGGCCATGATGAGCAAGAAAAAGGGGGCGATGATGGTGAGATTTGCTCGGCGAGCATGCACAGGGGGAACTATGAGCCTGAGGCGGCGTTGGTGGAGTGCGGTGCGAGAGGGCCAGAAGGAAGGAAGCAACGGCGACAGGAGAGCTCTGAGCTCGGTTAGCCCTATACACAAGCACGAGCAGCAACCAGAGAGGGAGAGAGAGAGTGGCATGATGAGAGAAGAAGGGCTAGCGCCGCATCTAGATCTAGTCGGGCAGTTCTCGTTCTCCCCTGTTTATTTGTGAGGTCCACCAGAATAGGAACGTGAGAGAGGGGGAGCAGACATATTGGGCTTCGTAGGAGCTATGTTTGGAGCGACAGACGCCCTGAGGAGAGCATTACCGAAAGAGGAAAGAAAAAGGTATGACACAGCGTTGCAGGCAAAAAAACTATTTTTTATGTAGCAAGTAAGGGAGGGGGAAGAAGAAAGAAAAGGGTAAGACACAGTGTCGCATGGCTGGCTATAGGAATCGATGGACAGTGCGTCGTTATAGTAAGAGACAACGTGGCCTTGCGAGAGAGCTGTAAATGGTGTACATAAACATAGGTAATGGTTGGTGGTAGATGATGAGCAAGATTGTTATATGCTAGAAAATCCATGTTTCACCTGTTATATGCATGATCGCTCAGGTGGCAAGGTGTTTTATAGAGTTTGTGCAATAGAATGCACATCCCTTGCCAATAGAATTGTTAATGGACTTGATTTGTTGGACAATGCTTTAATTCGTTACGCCCCGAGCTTAGCCTGCAACAATGATGTGTGGGTATAGGGTAGCCTACGCCAAGTGAAAAAGAGTTTCTTTCCACATGATGTGCGTCGTGTGCTAAGTGTTGGGTGCTGTTCACGGTAGAGAACGACTTACCCTCTAATTGGAGGCAACCTACGTCTCCTTATATATTCCAAAGCAAGGGTTTAAAAGGAAATCTCCAATCGGATGGAGCCAGTTTATAATTATATCTTGCAATGTTTTTAAGTAGATGATTGTCGTGGATTCGTAGCCATGGCAATGATTGAGTTGTTCGACGTGGGTTGATGTGTGTACCTCTAGTGGTTTAAGAACTCAAAACGCAAAGGATTTATCCTGGTTCGAGCGTCTAGGTCCTACATCAA